>OX422221.1:297809263-302609263 GCA_949130495.1 Sambucus nigra | reverse complement strand
GTTCAGCAAGTTATACAATGTTCTTAACATTTTTTTTGCTATGTACCTATTGTACCTATTAAGAAAATCAAGTTCAAATATATGTTGGGTTTACAACGTTGGAGTATTGAATTTGTTTGAATAGCAAATTATATAACATTTGAGAATTTGGGTTCAACAAGTTATACAACCTTTCAGTTTAGATTACCTATTACTAAACCCAGTAAACTCGGTGTTCTCAAGATTTGAATGGTTGTTATTATCCTTGATTTTTCATTATTCCGACCAACACCCACAAACCAGTGTCACTTTTTTCTTTAATTCAAAACAGTCTAACTATCTTCTTGGGAAAAAACAAACCCACACAATATTGCAAACCCATTTCTCTCTCACCGTCGATCTATTCGTCCTCTGTTGGGATTTCAAAAGTGTTTGTGCTAAAGCTTCTCTCTTTCTCCCCCCCACCCCCCCTCTCTCTCTCCCCCACCCCTCAAAATTTAGGGATTTTCTTGAATTTTGGGGTTCTAAACTTAGTTACTTATAATATTCTTGGTTTATATGATTTGGGAATTTTAACGGTGTTTGTGTTTGAGGAACTTGCAACACATATCTGTGAAAATTTGCATCGTTAGATCGTTAATGAGGTATCTGGAACCAAAATGCAGCATCCACAGTACAAATATTTGTTGGTTAAGATCGTATCAGATGGTTACGAGGTTTGGGAGAAAATTCATTTATGAATTTATGTTTTTACTTTGTAGACTATTTTATTTATATATTAGTGTATTGATGTAATTTTTACGATTTGAGTTAAATCAATGTTGTTTGTACAATGTGAATGGAATATTAGTATTGTTGTTGTTAGAGTATTTTTTATTTCTTAAACAGAGTGGATAGTCCTATAAAGAAAGGAAACTTAACCCAAAATTTAAAATTGTTTACATTTATTTTTGTTGTAAAAAATAAACAATTCAATAATTTGAATTTTTTTCTCCACGCCTTCAGGCATGGACATTCCGCTAGTGTGTGTGTGTGTGTGTATACTAGAAGAAAATAGAGAAAATAAAGCATCCACAGTCATTCACAATTATCCCTAATAGAGATGAACTGGTACCCCTAAAAATGGTACGCTAACCTACACTTAGTCCTTGTCTGGGGCATCTGGGGCCATCATAACACACTTTGGAATGGGTAAGTGTTCCCAATTTTCAATCAAGAATCAATGAGATAAGTAAATCTTTTTGGAATCAAGAAATTTCACTATAAGAGAATGTTCTACCTTTATTGATTTCTGGTAATAGGAATTCTTGGACGTTAAAACCCACATATACCAATACCAAATCTTCATAATGATCGAATAAGTATCAAACGACTCATTCAACTCGTTGACCATATTGATGACTCTCCATGGGTTGGGGAATAATTTTGCATAGGCACTTTAAAATACTCGCAAAACTCCAACAAAAGGAGGTTAGGGGGAAAGTGATACCCACCTCCGCAACCATCTAAGAAAATATCAAGAGGCCTTAATCGGCATTAAGTTATCCATTGGGTAATAAATATATTAATACTGAACCATTCTAGGATATACTTCCTTGTAAAATACCGAATAGGTTTTTATTATTAATAATGTATACATGGTTAAAATCGTAAACAAAAACATATAACGAGAAAGATAATCGCCAAAAATGTTTATAGAGGGAGTAAGTAAAGAAGAAGACTTATAGAGTGAGGCGAGTGCTTCAGGCTATGAACTATGGGGCTAAAAATGAAGGAATTTGAAACAAAGGGTAAAAAATAAGCGTGAAAAGAGTCTTTTAAGATATAATAATTTAATAACACAGTTCCCAAAAAGATATCATCATTAAATCTATGCTTTCCCATTGACGACTAACTATAAAACAATCCAAGGGTCCTCTTAGCAATAATGAAAAAAGACCAATGTTCCCTCCTATCATAAGGAGAAAAATATCCCTTCATTGACAACAAATAAATTACCAATATACCCTTGAGATCATAGGACAAACCTCCTCGACGTCAATAGTATCTGAGCTTTGACGGTAATTATGGGAATGAACAAATTCGAGCACGCAACAATGGTGTAGAGGCCACTCGGGGAAAGGATATCCATCTCAAAATACACTCTCTAATATCAAAGAGGAGATACAGGAGATATGTTAGTAATGATCAACATGAAGAAGTCCAAGAAAACTAAATATTCTCCACCATCCAATCTATGTATATGAAGCATACCTCCCTAGTAAGGGGCATGTATTGATTAGCAGTACTGAAATTCTTCAAAGAACATTTTATAAATCAATAAAGAAACAAAAAATCCTCGACATAGCCACATTATCGAACCACGTACACCTTGTCCCCTTGTGTGTGTGTGGGGGGGGGGGGGGGGGGGGAGGCTATTTTCTTCTCTTGCCATTTTAATATGTTTGGCTTGTGTGATGGTTGAAAATAATAATATTAAGATTTTCCACCTATATATATACACACGCATACACACACATACATAAAGAGAGAGAGGAGGAGAGAGAGAGATACATCTATAAAATGATAAAGATTTTGGTGAAAGAAGAAATCTATTGGACTATTTTTTTTTTGTTAATAACAAATCCAAACAAAAAGAACATTGAAAAGATAACAAAAGAAAAAGGTAATCATATGGTCTAGGTTCTCTGGTATTCTTTGATGCTCCATCCAAGAATATAAGTAACTATTCATCTATGAAGTTTTTGATACTCCATCCAAAACCTATTTTAAAATCCATTGCAAAAACCCATTTTGATGAATTTGCATATATCTATTTCAAAACCCATTTAGATTCCGACGAGGGTTTCGAAAATGTTGATTCTCCCTCCATCGATTTTTGGGTTCCAATAATCTATTAAGTGTAGAAACTAGAGATGGTAAGATATATGACGAATTAATAGAGGGAGAGATGATGAACCAATGTAGGGAGAAATTGAATTAGAGAGATGGAGAGAGGTGAGTGAAATAGAGAGATGGAGTGGACTACGATGTGAAAATTAATTTGGATTTTAGGATTATATGGTTGTTCCTAGATGTATTGTGTTCGATCTTAGATATATTTGTTATTGGATCCATAATGGTAAAAAGGGTTGGTGTTTGTGTGTTATTTTTTGCCTCACAATTTTTTAGAGAAAGAGATATATAGGTATTTATTTAATTTGATCTAGTGTGATATTCAAAATTTTTGGTTGCATCCAATTGTCTAATAAGGATATATATGGAAAGTAAATACTTGTTTACCGGTGTGTACTTAGCTCATATGTGATATTTGAAATTTGGGTTGCATTGTACAAAGAATGTGTATCCTATTGAGTCGAAGTGTGATTTTGAATAAATTATCACAATTTATTAATGAGAGAAAGTTTGTGAAATATACATGTAAAAATAAAAGGCAATTATTATAATCGGCCAATTTTGTCTACCTGTTTTCTAATATCCAAACTATAATAAGAGTGATAACATTAGGGGACAATCTATTAAGGGTCGAGGACGCGTCCACCCCTTGAGATTTTGAGAAAATATTGCTTGAAATTTTGTTTATGGGAGCTAAGTCTAATGGTGCGAAAATTAGGGTTAAAAAATCAATGTTTTCTCAAGTACATTGTGTAACACCCCGTAAATTCAAGGACCTTTAATTAAATAATATTTTAGGAGAAAAGGAATTTATTTTATTTGGAGGAATTAAATTCATCATTTGAGAGATTTTTAAATTCAAGGAATTTATTAATTTGGCGAATTGTGGTTTAATATTTTGGATTATTTTATGTCGCATTTTGAGGTCAAGAATTTGGAGAATGTTATAAATTAATTCGAATGGGAATTCGGAGTACGAGGTTGAGTTCGGATGGGTAGAAATAGTTGGAAATGAGTGGCCATAAATATATATTGGGCTTCGGGACATTTCTAGACGTAATTGAGCTCCAAATTAAGAGTTTGGGCCCTTTTAGGAGGCCCATAGGCCCAAAAACGGGATTTGAGTTTTTAACCCTAATTGTGAAAGGGTAAGGAAACTTAAAATCATTTTAGAAGACTAAAATTATGGAGAGCTTAAGAGGAGAGCCATAAGAAGATAATTTGAGGATTTGGGGATTTTTCTTCAAGAAGAAGAGGAGATCCTTGATATCAATGTAACATCTTCATTCAAAGGCTTTGATCTACAAACTGAGGCAAGTGGTTTAATTTGTAATTGTTAATCTGCATTTACCTATTCATATTCAAGGAGGAAGGAATCAATTAATATGTTAGGATTTGTGTTCATGAGAAATTGGGGATTTCTTTGAATTGGAGTTATAAATCTGTAGAGGTGTTAAGATTTGACTAATTTGATGCCCTAATTTGGTGAAATTACTAGGGTTAGATTGAATATAATAAAAGGATGGAATTAGGATGAATCTGGGGATGTTTTGATGAAGAAATTTGTACAAAATGAGGTTTTAGATATTTCAATGGTGGACTGGGTTTTACTGGACATATTATGGATGCAGGTGATATCAGGGTCGTTCGAATGACCTGATATCTCATTCAAACGAGAGGCACTATCAGTCGAACGACATGGATGGTCGTTTGAATGACCTGTTAAGCCCTGTTAGATTTTCTTCTTCCTTTGATTCAGACTTTTTATGTGTTTTGATACACAGTTTCTGCACTGGGTGATTCTACAATTTTGATTAAAATCTAGGGTTTAAATTGGTGAATGTTTACGCTTGAATTATTTAGAAGATTTATAAATTTGAAGAATTAAGGTTCATGATTGAGTGAATTTGAAACCTGTTAATTAAGTGGGTACACTTAATTGAATGGAATTGAACGATGGATTGAAAATATTAAAATTTTGGGCCGAGAGAGAGAGTCCGGGTACAATTGGTAGGGTGACACAAAAATATGGAAAATTAATTTGTGTATAATTAATTGAAATGAAGTCGGACCATAGACTTGTATGTTTAGGCTTATGTATAGATATAGTACACCAGTAGCCTGATTTATATATATATATATATGTATGTGTATATATATTTGTGTGAATAATATGATTTACAATATGACTTGTATATATAATATGACTTGTATATGACTTGTGTGTATATATATATATATATATATGATTTATAAATATTTGTGTGAATAATATTTATAGTAAACCATACCTATATTAATGTTATCTTAGGAGGTTGGGCGATGTGGGTGAGTTTCTGGCTAACGAATGCAGGGTGAGTATAATCCCTAGGTCATAGCGTCTGTTATTAGGGGTGAGCCGTTATGTTATGGGACGGTCACTTTAGAGGGGGGACTATGGCCGCCTCCTATGCGTTGGTGATATCATTTTTATATCCGACATGCGTGTGAATGTTGTGATATAGTGATACGCATGTATAGTGCAAAATTATATGCGAATATATATATATACATGGTGTGAAATGTATAAATTATATAACTTCTGAAACGGTTATATGGTAATGAATGAGAATTGGTTTAAATAAGTTAATGTGAATAATAACTTATAACATGTATGCTAAACCCACTAGGGATAAAGTTGTGGGAAATCGTGGGATATATGTGACTAGACTAGTTATAGGAGGGGTTAGATAGGTGGGTCATGTATAGAACGTTAGACATGCACATTAGTGGAGGTGAGAGGTGTCCTCAAGAGAGTGTACTACACTAACTTAAATATGAAGATCATACTTGCATTTAAATTCACTTACTAAATATTTTCAAATGTTTTGGGTTCTAACCCTTGCAATAAAAATATTTTCCAAAACCTTTTATGTGTCCATTCACAAGGACGTCATAATTTTGTTATTCTAGGTTTACGCAACTGCGACACATGTGGATATTTCAGGACTTTGACTTAGCCGCTTCAGTCATTTCATTTCTAGAGTAAGATGTCACCAGTTTTCTATTTAGGCATGTCGCCCTAGTTGTTCTAGTTATCACTCTTGTGATTCATTTTGTTATTGATTTGTAGCTGGTGGCTGTCTCGGCAAAGATTACATTTATTCAATTTTTAGTATTGTTTGATTTAATGATTTTATGATACTTAGTTATATATTCTTTAGCATGTTGTTGTTGGGATGTTAAATAAAAATATAAAATTTAGCACCATGTCCTTTGAATACTAAGTGGTTAGTAAGTTTTAAAAGGTCTTCGACAGTGAGGCTAAGAATGATCCTGATGAGATTCCTTTTTAATTTGATATAGGACTGATCACCCGGTATTTTATTAGGTGGGGTGTCAAAGATGGTATCAGAGCGTCAATTTCTAGTGTCCTTAGGATATGTGTGGCTTTTCACATTTTCGCATAGCATTCTTTGATATGCGACTTACGTTATCCTGCTATAATATTTTGTTCATGTGATTCATATATGATTTCGCTCAAGTGTGGAAGGTCGAACATCATAGAACGACAAATGCGGGATGTTAGATGGATTGCAAGAGGGAGGACTCAGTAGCAGCCATAGAGTAATCTAGGAAAAGTGACGCAATGGGAGTCACCATGATTATTATTCGAATAATTGAAGTTAGAGTAACCGCTAGGGAGAAGTAGTTTCTCCATGAACTTTCATGAAGGATGATGGTGCAAGATTAAAACCCCCAGTATAGACGACAAGGGGTAAGGGTCGAAGAAGATTTTACATCAGAAGAATAATTCTCTAGAATTTAAGGGAGGTGCAAAAGGTTGATTTACCAATGGAAGGAGAACATATAATTGGGATCACATATAAGGGAGTGTAATGACACTCAAGTCAAAATTTTGGGCAAAAAAGTTTGCTCTTAGGAGCAGTATTGGGTAATGGGAATCAGTCGCCACATTCATGGGGAGATACCGTGAATAATGAGAAATTTGGGTTACGGATTATTATAAATCCTCTCACTAGAGATTAAATTGAGAGGCAAGGAAGAATTCAGTCATCTTCCAAAAGGGTCGGACAGTGGCCGAAGGAAGGAAAGTTGACGAAATTCACAAACTTCGATGAGAGGGATAAGAAGAATCAAGTAGGATTGTAAGTTAATAATAGACACATGGGTAGAAAATACAAATGTGGATAGTAGATCTGGCTAGGATGACCGGTGTCGTTGTCATCAAGGTTGTACAATTACAATTGGTATCAATGATCTCGAGAAAGGGGAGCTAAAGGATTTGGAGAATCTATCAGAAGAGTAAGACTAAAATGTTTGTGCTCGTGAGGCATCAAGGGAAGGGATAACTAGTAGAGGACCCAGATTTATGATTGAGATCAATGAAATTTCTACCGAGTGACAGTGGGTTTAGTTAGGGCCATAAAGGCCAATAACCAGTCTATTGGATCATTGGATCCAAAGGGACAATTGGTGTAGCATCAGAGTCAAGACTACCATATCCATAAGAAGGACAACCACGATAGGGACGGTGGGTCTAGAGAAAGGGGGGATGACATAGAGAGGTGTCATATGTGTAAAAGAATGGAAACACATGGATGAATCTTAACCACGAAAATTCATGGAATAGGATCTAGATGCCTAGTAGGGGCATCTGTTGGAGAAGTTTTTGGTTTAGTTAGGACGCGGGTGTTATGTCTAATAATCGTTGAGCTGGAAGTGTCATGAGTAAATGAAAGTACAAGTTTTATTCCAAGATGATTGGGGTATGTTTTATATGATACAAGCGGGTCACAGTAATGTAATAGTACTACAATTCGTGTGAGAAATGGATTTAGTGGAAGCACCATTAATATCACTAGCATGTGTATTTTTACCATGTACTAGCGAGGCACTCTTTAGTTCCACCTGAAAGGAACGGGTGACACCAAGCATAGGATTCTCATTCAGGTGACGAGCTGTAGCTGCTTGTGGAAGCTACAGGGATTTGCATGTAGACGCTTCTCTCATTTGGATTCCAGTCTCAGCATCTATCAGTCGTAGGGCATGTTGCCCAATTCTATTAGACATTTTTTTTACATTTCAGCTTTCAGACTCTAGCATGTATTGCTCAGTATTCAGTTTTAGTTATTTATTTCAGTTTACTTATCAGTTGTGGGTTTTGTATTGAGGAGTTTTTCCTCCAGAGTTTATTTACATTTCGTGATGGTTATTTGTTTTACTTCAGTATGGTGAATGGTGTTATTTAGTTATTCATTACTCTTGTTGCATGTTAATCAGATTTAATAAAATTTGGCACTTACTTTTTAAATACTAGGTGGTTAGTAATAATAAAACGTTTTCGACAGTGATGCTATTAACTAAGCCAACTTGGCATTTTGAATTAATTTTATAAAGGAGTAGCTACCCGGTGTTTAATTAGTCGGGGTGTCACACTGAGATCATATATTGTTTTGAGGGTTAGCTAGTTTGAGAGGTAATATTCGGGGAATGGTTTTTATCTTGGGTACGGACAGGTTCGTAATGGTGGGCGATCATAGTAAGTCTATCGTGTTCGTTGTTTCATTACCGAATGTATATTCTCTTCAGATGTCTCACCTGGAAGAGGGTTGAGCCGTGAAAATATCTTATGAAGTAGACTTCTGAGGGTATGGTTGTCTAGTTATATTGGATCTCGATGCGTAGGTACTCTTACTGATGAGATTCAAGGTAAGTTAGGTTGCCGTGGAGTGGAGAGATTTAATGTAATACCCCGTATTTTTATGGCTTTTAAAATTGGGGATTTATTAAAGTTAATTGAGTTATTAATTTAATATTCATCATGAAATATTTTTTTTTATATATTTACTAACGTGATGTGAGTTAGTAATTATTGGATATTTATTGAATATTACTGGATGAGTAAATTAATATATGAAATGTATTTTATTAAAATTGTCACGAGTGAATAAAATGGCAATTATGGAAATCTAAATCAGGACGCGCCTGTGTCGTGTCGGGACTAAATCATTATTATTAAAAGTGAATAAATTATAAGTCACCCGTATGGTTGTTTCGAGTGCGCCAATGTGCCCGAAGAGGTCGAGATAGTCAAAATAATGTACCTGAGGGTTTAGTTTGGGTCTCGGGGTGTTTTTAGGCCTAATTGGCATCCCGGGAGGGTATTTTAGACATTTTACATTTTTGGGTAATTAAACCCACGAATTTCCTAAGGATAAATCAACCTTTAGGAGTTTCCTGCTAGGGTAAACAAGAACAAAAGCAAAGAACGGACATTAGAGAAAGGGTGGAGAGCTTCCCAAGCAACTCAAGCCCAAGGACTCGGCCGTTTACACCGCCACCACCGCCAAAGCGTACATCGCGTGACAAGGAACGTAACCATACCACTTTCGTCCACAATTAAGAAACCCAAATTTCCAGGCAAGTATCTATCTTGCTTTATTTTTTGTTAATGTCTCAATTATGTTTGAGAGAGTAGCTACAGCGGAAATATTGCGACTTCTCAAATAAAATCCAATTTTAATTAATCCCAAATTTTAGTTAAACCCTAAATCATGCATCTAGATGATTTATCTAATAAAATAAAGCATGCAGGATAAAACAAACACTTTCAGGAAAAATCAAACACATGCTTGTGAGGAAAAATCCCCCAAAGGGGCAAAACCATTTATTTTCGTTATAATTTTATAACAGTACAATTTCGGATTATAATGAAAATACAAGTGACTAAGAATTACCCTCAGGTGTCGGATTCTGTAGTCGGCGACTGAAAATATCCCTTTCCATGAGGGCTGCAATGAAGAAGAGAAACAGCTTCTCCACAAGTTTTTCGACTGGAATTTTCCCTTTCGAGGAGGGAAGCAATGAAGAAGAAAGACGGCTTCTCCACAAGGGTTGAACAATAATAAAATTGTGTTCTAGGGCTCCAAAAGATTCACAATAGTAATTGGGATTTTTGTGTGTGAATCAAAAAGATGTTTGGCACATCAAAAATTGAAGTCTTGTTGTGTTTAAACTTTTAGAAACGTTTTCTCAAAGACTAAAAAAAATACACCACCGAAAGAGTTATATATATAGGAAAAAGAAGTTGGTGGTAAAACCAGTTACGGAACTGCTCGAGTTTATCCCAGGTGGACCAGTCCGGCTTGGAGGCGGATCGGTCCGACCTCGGATCGGTTTTTTTAAAAATTGGCTTCTTCGGTTCACTTTCGGTCCGGGGTTTACTGGATCTGCAGTAAGCGGATCAGACCGGTTGAGGGGCGGACCGGTCCGGTGGCAGATCGGTCCGGTATAGAGGCGGACCGGTCTGGCTTCCCAGAAAACTAAAAAACTTTTAAAAGCCTCATTTTTATAAAAAACATTATATAAAAATTTCCCAATAGTAAATATGAACTTTAAGGAACGTAAAAACAAAATTTTACCAAGTTCATTCTCGCAGAGGCTATGATGTTGAAGAAACTTTGATATTCGGATCCGTTTATGTAGATGCGATCTTGAGTTTCTTCAACCGTGTAACGGCGTACGACATACAAATTGATAATGGACAAAAATGTCCTTACAATGTTAGTCTAGGGGTGTTTAGAAATTGTTTCATGAAAGAAAATGTAGTTTGGAGACTATAATTCATATGTCGTAGAAGAACTAATCATATTCTGGATATCTAATTCTAATGTAGAGGATACACCACGAAATTTCATGGATTTAGAAGTAGAAAATTTGGAAAAGAATAGGAAGAATTGAAATTTAAAAAAAATATTAGGGTTCTTGAAGTCTATGTAGATTTTACCCTTTTAAATTGTTATATTAGATGAAAACTCACATATTTTACGTAGAAAATCTTATATTTGGGTATATAGTGCTTCTATTATCATTTGCTGGGAGTTTGAGAATCATATATGGAGATTTGGTTGAGGTTGGAGATGGATTTTCGTAACTGGGTTAATGCAGTTTTCGCCATAATTGCTTGATCGATTGATCAACACAAGAACATCGATCGATCGATCGATCGACCCCTTCTGGAAAACTACATATTCCTCTTATTATGGTTTATTCCGATTAAAATGCATAGTAACCCTTGAGTATTATTATTAGAACATTTTGGGATATAAATAGGACCAGTAGGGTTTTAGTAAACCCCAATAAGTGAGAATTTAATGTAAGGTGAAATTAAGGGTTAATGGGGAGTGATTTACACATATGTAATTATGCGAACGTTTAAATAAAAGATTTAGACTCGTTAGGAAGTTAGACTAGAAGGTGAGTGAGTGTGTGCCTACTGAAATAATTCTTAGAATACGTCGAGGGAGGAGAAGTGAGTATGACGTGAATTAGAAATGAAAAAAAAAACGCGCCCGTTATGCAAAATAATTAAGTAAAATGTGTTAATAACGAATAATTATAATTACGGGTCGTGGGCGCACAAAATTTAGAAATGTGAATACTTATATATATGACTGTGTGATTGTGCATATTATATATCTGTGTAAAAAAACATACTCGAGCTTCTTGCTATTATGGGGGTTTCCGCATCGGGACATTCTTATCTCGATTGGACCTTTATGGGGGATATTACCTCTTACCCTAGAAGATAGTATCCTCAATACCGGCTATCCAAAAATGATAGTCAGATGTTCTAAGAGACATGAGGGTATGTGCTGACCTCTTAGGACCTGGAACTATGCTTCGCCTCCATTTGTTTGTGTATTGTGTTAATACAGTTCGAGAGTGATTTCGGACTAGTATTTCCCTTAGTTAGTGTAATATGGGGACTTGATAGCAGAGTATGTCAGCACCGTAGGTTTCATGTGGGGTGCTGATAGTATATATATTATATGTGTGACTTATATATATATATGTATATCCATATGGGAACTTCCAACTGTGTATATAAGTAGATAAGTAATTAATAAATGCTTTAATTTTATTATGAGTATTCGGGGAATTTGTAACGGAAATGAATTGTTCTAAATAACGTAGAAATCTTGAAGCGAATGATTTCCTAAAGTAAATATCATAACCTCGCTTTTCACTTGATAAAACCTTATGGAGAATAAGTTAGAGAAACTTATAAGATTTATTAGTACGGTAGGCGTGCACACTAGAATGAGAGGTGAGAATTCTCAAGAGGGTGTCGAATACTAACATGGTTGTTACATTAGCCGGTAAGCATTTTAAATACTTGCTAAACTAATTTTAAACTTTTTTACACTCGGGCTCTGACCCGTTTCCTGTTATTTCTTCTCTCTTATCTATATATGTATATAATACAGGTGCCCATCCACAGGGGCGTCATGCTTAGGTTCTTTGTACCAAACATGCTGCAGCTTATGTGGGAGTTGCAGGCCATTGTTAAGACGACCTCGTTGTTGATTCTACTCCTAATTTTAGTTGTTATTAGTTAGGGCATGTGTCGTCCGTTTCTCTATTCATTTTGGATTTTTGTCAGAGATTTACGTTCCTTTATATTTCCATTTATTCGTACTCTTTGAGATTTAATTACTTTCAGGATGGTTTTATTGATAGTTTAAACTGGTTTGGTTTATCTGGATGAATCTAATTTTTATGTGTTATTATCCATCTTTAGTATATCGGAGTTCTTAAATTGTTGGTTATTTAAAAAGGTTTTCATATTCGAATTTAATAAAATGGAAAAGAGGTTCCAAAAATTGTTTTGACACTTAGCTTAATTATTTAGGGTGTTTAAATTGGAAATTTTATTTTGCGACAGTGATGCTAAGAATGAACTAACCGTTCACCTTGATTTTAATTTAATAAAGGACTGATCACCCGGTATTTAATTAGCCGGGGTGTCACAGGTGGTATCAGAGCATCAGGTTATAGTGTCCTTTAGGATATGTACGACTTATTTCGTTTCCAGCTTAGCGTCATTGATTTAGATCCCTAATATTCAGAATGTCGGATTCATCTTTATGCATTGGGAATTCGTGCTTCTACGATTTGTTTATGTGAATGATGAACTCATCGAGATTATTTAAAATTTTCAAATGGATCGTCAAGAAGAACAATCTAATGCTGTTAGGAGAGTCAATGAGCAAGGTCAGTTCACAACTCAGGTGTTTCCAGAGAGAGTATCAACTGCCGAGTTAGTAGGTATTGTGGTAGAGGCAGTTACCACTGCGGTCTTACAGTATCAAGAACGCAGCACACATCTTATAGGGGGAAAAACATCTAGAGAGTATAGTCAATCTGTTATGACTAGAAATAACAAGTGTGTGAAGACACAAAAATCGCAATAATAAGCTCCTCAAGACTGTAAAAGCCACGAAGGTAACAAATTGTGCAAGGAAACCCAAAAGCGTCAGGGCCAACAAAGTCGGGGTTAGAGTGAAGTCACAACGAGGTGTTTCAAATATGGAATGGACGATCATGAACGTCGAACTTGTCCGGATCAGACTGGATAGGAACTCCAACCCAACTAGTGAGAACTTTCAGGACTCTGCTATAAGTGTGCACAAATGCGCCACAAGTGGAGGGACTGTCCTCAACCAGATGTCATTTTTCATCAAGATGCTCAACAAGGCCAACAAGGCCAAGTAAAAAGTGGAACTGTACAACCGGGCTAAAACCAATAGAGCCGTAAAATGAAATAGTTTAGAGGTAGATGCTTCAATTGCGGCAGGATGGGTCACCAGAGGCAGGATTGCCCAAATAAGAGTAAAATACCCCAGCAGCAGGGGCAGAAACAACACGAATGTGTGTACGACGTCCAGCATACTGAAATCCAGTAGCCATCCTCGGCCATTGATGGTATGTTCCTTCCTAATATGGGACTCATTTTATTCAATACTGGGGCATTATACTGTTTCACAGATACTCACTCTGCACGAACCTTAGGATTTTTAGACACTACTGAGAGTAAGGTGTCATGCGTAGACTCATCATTGGGAAAGGGTCATTAATTTTCTTTATATGATGGGGTGTAGGTATATAGTTTGGTAGTTTGGTTTTACTTACAGTCGTACTAGTTTAGTCACATGTGAGCACGAAGTCATTATTGGCATGTATTCGCTCGCTACATACATAGCCATGATAAATTGATTCGGTAGGAGTATTATCTTTGCCATTGCGATAAGGAGATGTTTTGGTGGCGATGCCTCACCCAGAAGGGGGATCTTCCACCTACTTATATTACATAAAGGAGGATACCTCTAAGGAGATTGTGATTCTCCTAGATTCGATTCTAGTCGTTCGTGAGTTTTCAAACGTATTTCAGGATATAAGTTGGTTATATGTTGAGGTATTTTGTGGAGAGTAAAACCACGGGAGTTAAAATTTTCCGAAGTGAGAATAAAGGGCAGGGGCATGTCACTTACAAGGGAAATGGTTAATATAATTTCCGATTTGGTTCAGACAGATGCATTATGTCCGAAAGATGATTAAGTAGTCAAGGCTATTGGCAAAGTAGAAGTATGAGTTTTATCCTCGGAGGATGAAGCATGTTTTATGTGACACGAGAAAGCCATTATATTTTTGTTTATTGCTAGATTCACATGTCAGAAGAATTTAGTGCGTATGTCTATAGCGTTATTATTATGTATATGTTTCCTTGGTATAGTGGGATTGTCTTTAGTGTTCTCTGCGGAGGAAAAATGGGTGCACTATTAGTGATTCATATACTTTACTGAGAATTCTCGTATTAGTGATGTGATATGCGAGTACGACATTATTATAATTATGGTTTATAAAATGGTTAAAACAATAGTGGGTAGTGATTTCAAGCCTATCGGAGTGGTTGCCTTAGGGCAGCATGTTTTGTGCTGGAGAGGCCTCACCTGCAAGAGGGTCGGACTCGTACTTATATTATCTATTATAGGGACTTCGTAGAGTATAGTAGTATCAAATTATTTAAATCCTGAAGTGTTTAGGGACCTTCTTGCCATGGTTCAGTGTGTACTAGATTTACCATTGATCGAAACGATTTAACTCAATATTATGTTTAGTGCTTAGGACTTGATGATAGAAAGAGAGCGTTGATATACCTATCCTTTAGAGATGTGGGAGTTGAGAGTTACACCCATATGATTGGGAACGGGATTTCAAGAATCCCGATTCTATGTATTCAAGGTTTATAGAATGTGATTTCCACAAATACTGAACGATTGTATAATTGACGAAATGTTATTTGTTAAATGTAATTACGGGAGGAGAGGTAACTTTTTATGTCAAGAGACGAAATAACGGGGTACATGATATGGACGGAGGGCCTAATGGGTTTCGATATCCAATAATGATAGGCAGTAGAGTATCGGGGGGTTCCTTGTTTCGATTTTGCTTTATAAGACATCCCACGCATGAAACTTAGTGTAAGGTTGGAAGTAGGAAGATGTTTGGTCATTAATCTATGAGTTTGGTACCTCGGTCGTGGTAGGAGAAGGTAATTATATCTCTAAATCGGAAGTTGAATTATGAATTAAGGTCAGTAGAGCCGGTTATGTGGAAAGAAAGCATTTAAAGTTTTGTATCATCACCCCGAGTTGAGGAGTGGAACGATGATAAGGAGGATTTAAAATTTCAATTTCTAGGGTGATTGAGAGTACCTAAGTGTTGTAATCGCGTTGTGAACAAGAAAAGAAAGAATTAGGTGTTAGGTGTGGAGCGTATGTGGTGCCTATGCTATCATGCACGGTATATAGGGTGTGTGGGCATCCTGGTTAGATGATGTTAGAACCGTCCGAGTTATAAGGATGTGGGAATAGACGTGTGGAATATATGTTTGTGGGACTAATATGACGAGTGGAAGTGACAGAGTGGATTAAGCGTCGCGTGAAGATAATAATCCATATATACGTGTGCAATTTGAGTAGTACACCCGAATTTGGTTTGAAGGCTATGGGAAGCCATTTAAAAGGGGTATTTCTTGAGAAGGATAGAATTTCACTATATGGAGAACACTCGAAGAGGAGTTATAATTCGTCAAATGTTGAGAGCGAGTTGCTCGTACAAAGAACGATGATGTTAGTATGGTATAAAAGGTCCATAAGTGCACATCGTGGAGAAAAATGCATGGGCCGTAACTTTCGGTATACGCCAAGGAAAGAAGGGCAGTATTAAGTGTCACTTAATGTGAGACATTTAAAGTAGAAGTTGATGTTGAGCGGGACATAGTGAGTAGTCTTCGCATGCACCACTCATAGATAGAAATCGGTTGGAACAAGAGGACCAACCAGAGAATTTTGTGACTATCGACAATTCCTATAGTGTAAGAGGCCGGTAAAGTCGGTAAAGTTTCTTCGATGAGTTACCAACCCCACGGTAAGATCAAGAGTTACTTTGAACGTGTGGAACAAGATGCCCAAGAAGGAAGTAATTGATATTCCTTTGGAGTGGTTGACAACATTAACTAGTGTGCCCTAGTCTTCCTTTGAAAGGAAGGATCGCGTCGGTACGTGGTCCTACACGATATATTTTTTAAATTAGGATGTGATTTTTGAACCCCATCTTCAAAATGGTATTTCAGGGAGCAGCGGAGATTAGATTATGTTTTTAGTAGGATGTATCGCCCATAGTCGGGGAGTAGGCGATCAGTGATTAACGATTAATGGAGCAGTGTGAAAGAAATTTTTAGAATTTTGTTTGTGATCGTTTAATCCCCATAATGGCTATAGCTAGCAAACAGAGTATAATACGGTAATTGAGGGAAGATATTACCTAATGGTAGGGTTCTGTGGGAACACTCGTATCTGCTTATTGTGAACAAGGTACTTATTGAGGTTTCGAGTGTTGAAAAACCTTAACTTTTCACACTCTGAATGTTAAGAGATGGACGGCTAATCAAATTTTTTGGAGTTGGTCAAGTTAGAGTCTGATGTTTATGGTGAAATTACCACGGCTATTTTTGGCAAGTTGTAGTCCGATGTTCGTGTGGTTTCTCTCATAATGGGAGTTGTGTGTTTAGATAAATACGAGTAGTTATCATATAGTGAGGTGCGGCCTCCCAATAATATTGAATACTGGGAGCCAATGATCTATAGGCTCATCTTATGCGAATGTTTTCGGATAGGAACATATTGTGAAGTGTCGTTAATGAGAGTGTTAAACAAGCTTGATGTTAAATGGGGGCTATAGTAATTGAGCGCCTTACTTTGAAGTTACTTAACATACTAATGAGGTATCGAGAATTGTTTTTACCAGGTATGCCTCATTTTCTGAATTTTGGGATGAAATTTCGTTATTAGGGGGAAGTATGTAATACCCCGTATTTTTATGGGTTTTAAAATTGGGGATTTATTAAATTTAATTGAGTTATTAATTTAATATTCATCCGAAAATATTTTTTTTATATATTTACTAACGTGATGTGAGTTAATAATTATTGGATATTTATTGAATATTACTGGATGAGTAAAGTAATATATGAAATGTATTTTATTAAAATTGTCACGAGTGAATAAAATGACAATTATGGAAATATAAGTCAGGACGCGCCTGTGTTGTGTCGGGACTAAATCATTATTATTAAAAGTGAATAAAATATAAGTCGCCCGTATGGTTATTTTGAGTGCTCCAATGTGTCCGGAAGGGTCGATATAGTCAAAATAATGTATCCGGGGATTTAGTTTGGGTCTCAGGGCGTTTTTAGGTCTAATTGGCATCCCAGGAGGGTATTTTAGACATTTTACATTTTTAGGTAGTTAAACCCACAAATTTCTTAAGGATAAATCAGCCTTTAGGAGTTTCCTAATAGGGTTAACAAGAACAAAAGCAAAGAACGAGCATTAGAGAAAGGGTGGACAGCTTTTCAAGCAACTCAAGGCTAAGGACTCGACCGTTTACACCACCACCACCGCCAAAGTGTAGATCGCGTGACAAGGAACGTAACCATACCACTTTCGTCCACAATTCAGAAACCCAAATTTCTAGTCAAGTATCTATCTTGCTTTATTTTTAGTTAATGTCTCAATTATGTTAGCCTAGGGTTGTTTAGAACTTGTTTCATGAAAGAAAGTGTAATTTGGAGACTAGAATTCATATGTCGTAGAAGAAGTAATCGTATTCTCGACAACTAATTCGAATGTAGAGGATACACCACGAAATTTCTTGGATTTAGAAGTAGAAAATCTGGAAAAGAATAGGAATAATTGAAATTTAAATAAAAGATTAGGGCTCTTGAAGTCTATGTATATTTTACCCCTTTAAATTGTTATATTGGATGAAAACTCACATATTTTAAGTAGAATATCATATATTTGGGTACATAGTGCTTGTAGTATAATTTGTTGGCAGTTTGAAAATCATATTTGGAGATTTGGTTGAGGTTGGAGATGGATTTCCGTAACTGGGTTAATGCAGTTTTTTCCATAACTGCTTGATCGATCGATCGACCTCCTTCCATCGATCGATCGACCCCTTCTGGAAAATGGCATATTCCTCTTATTATGGTTTATTCCAATTAAAATGCGTATTAACCCTTGTGTATTATTATTAGAACATTTTGGGATATAACTAGGACCAGTAGGATTTTAGTAAACCCCAATAAGTGACAATTTAATGTAAGGTGAAATTAAGGGTTAATGGAGAGTTATTTACACATATGTAATTGTGAGAACGTTTAAATAAAAGATTTAAACTCGTTTGGAAGTTAGACTAGAAGGTGACTGAGTGTGTGCCTACTAAAATTATTCTTAGAATACTTCGAGGGAGGAGAAGTGAGTATGACGTGAATTATAAATGAAAATAAAAATACAAACCCGTTATGCGAAATAATCGAGTAAAAGGTGTTAATAACGGATAACTATAATTATGGGTCGTGGGCGCACCAAATTTAGAAATGTGAATACTTGTATATATGACTGTGTGATTGTACATATTATATATCTGTGTAAAAATCATACCCGGGCTACTTGCTACCATGGGGGTTTTCGCGCCGAGACGGACTTATCTCGATTCGACCTTCATGGGGGATATTAACTCGTACCCTAGAAGATAGTATCCTCAATAAAGGTTATTTAAAAATGATAGTCAGATGTTCTAAGATACGTGAGGGTATGTGCTGACCTCTTAGGACCTGGAACTATGCTTCATCTCCATTTGTTTTTTAATTGTGTTAATACAGTTCGAGAGTGATTCCAGACTAGTATTTCCCTTAGTTTGTGTGATACAGGGACTTGATAGCAGAGTATGCCAGCACCATAGGTTTCATGTGGGGTGCCGATAGTATATATATTATATGTGTGATTAATATATATATGTATGTCTATATGGGAACTTCCTACTGTGCATATAAGTAGGTAAGTAATGAATAAATGCTTCAATTTTATTATGAGTATTCGGGGACTTTATAAGTGAAATGAATTGTTTTAAATAACGTAGAAATCTTGAAGCGAATGATTTCCTAAAGTAAATATCATAACCTCGCATTTCACCTGATAAAACCTTATGGAGAATAAGTTAGAGAAACTTATGAGATTTATTGGTACGGTAGGCGTGCACACTAGAATGAGAGATGAGAATTCTCAAGAGAGTGTCGAATACTAACATGGTTGTTACATTAGCCGGTAAGCATTTTAAATACTTGCTAAACTAATTTTAAACTGTTTTACGCTCGGGCTTTGTCCTGTTTCCTGTTATTTCTTCTCTCTTATCTATATATGTATATAATACAGGTGCCCATCCATAGGGGCGTCATGCTTAGGTTCTTTGTACCAAACGTGCTGCAGCTTATGTGGGAGTTGCAGGCCATTGTTTAGATGACCTTGTTGTTGATTCTACTCTTAATTTTAGTTCTTATTAGTAAGGGCATGTGTCACCCGTTTCTCTATTCAGTTTCGATTTTTGTCAGAGATTTACGTTCCTTTATATTTCCATTTATTCGTACTCTTTGAGATTTAATTACTTTCAGGATGGTTTTATTGATAGTTTAAACTGGTTTGGTTTATGTGGATGAATCTAATTCTTATGTGTTATTATCCATCTTTAGTATATCGGAGTTCTTAAATTGTTGGTTATTTAAAAAGGTTTTCATATTCGGATTTAATAAAATGGAAAAGAGGTTCCAAAAATTGTTTTGGCACTTAGCTTAATTATTTAGGGTGTTTAAATTGGAAATTTTATTTTGCGACAGTGATGCTAAGAATGAACCAACCGTTCACCTTGATTTTAATTTAATAAAGGACTGATCACCCGGTATTTAATTAGACGGAGTGTCACAGGTGGTATCAGAGCATCAGGTTCTAGTGTCCTTTAGGATATGTACGACTTATTTCATTTCCAGCTTAGCGTCATTGATTTAGATCCCTAATATTTGGAATGTCGGATTCATCTTTATGCATTGGGAATTCGTGCTTCTACGATTTGTTTATGTGAATGATGAACTCATCGAGATTATTTACAATTTTCAAACGGATCGTCAAGAAGAACAAGATAATGCTGTTAGGAGAGTCAATGATTAAGGTCAGTTCACACCTCAGGTGTTTCCAGAGAGAGTATCAACCGTCGAGTTAGTAGGTATTTTGGCACAGGCAGTTACCACTGCGGTCTTACAGTATCAAGAACGCAGCACACAGCTTAAAGGGGGGGAAAACATCTAGAGAGTATAGTCAATTTGTCATGACTAGAAATAATAAGTGTGTGAAGACACAAAAATTGCAACAGCAAGCTCCTCAAGACCATAAAAGCCACGAAGGTAACAAATTATGAAGGGAAACCCAAAAGCGCCAGGGCCAACGAAGTCGGGGTTAGAGTGAAGTCACAAAGAGGTATTTCAAATGTGGAATGGACGGTCTTGAACGTCGAACTTGTTCGGATCAGACTGGAGAGGAACTCCAACCCAACCAGTGAGAACTTTCAAGACTCTGCTATAAGTGTGTATAAATGGGCCACAAGTGGAGGGACTGTCCTCAACCAGATGTCATTTTCCATCAAGATGCTCAACAAGGCCAAGGAAAAAGTGGAACTGTACAATCGGGCCAAAACTAATAGAGCCGTAAAATGAAACAATTTAGAGGTATATGTTTCAATTGTGGCAGGATAGGTCACCGGAGGAAGGATTGCCCAGATAAGAGTAAGATACCCCAGCTGTAGGGGAAAAAATAACACGAATGTGTGTACGACGTCCAGCATACTGAAATCTAGAAGCCGTACTTGTCCATTGATGGTATGTTCCTTCCTACTATGGGACATATTTTATTCAATACTAGGGCGTTATACTATTTCATAGATACTCACTTTGCATGGACCTTAGGATTTTTAGTCACTACTGAGAGTACAGTGTCATTCGTAGACTCATCATTGGGAAAGGGTTATTAATTTTCTTTATACGTCGGGGTGTAGGTATATAGTTTGGTAGTTTGATTTTACTTATAGTCATAATAGTTTAGTCATACGTGATCACGACGTCATTATTGGCATAAATTGGCTCACTACGTACAGAGCCATAATGAATTGATTTGGTAGGAGTATTATCTTTGCCATTGCGGGGAAGGAGATATTTTGGTGGCGATGCCTCTCCCAGAAGGGGAATCTTCCACCTACTTGTATTACATAAAGGAGGATACGTGTAAGGAGATTGTGATTCTCCTAGATTCGATTCCATTCGTTGGTGAGCTTTGAAATGTATTTCAGGAGATAAGTGGGTTATGTGTTAAGGTATTTTGTGGAGAGCAAAACAACAGGAGTTAAAAAATTTGAAAGTGAGTATAAGGGGAAAGGACAGGGCACTTTCAAGGGAAATGGTTAATATAATTTTCGATTTGGTTCAGATAGTTGCATTATGTCCGAAAGATGATTAAGTAGCCAAGGCGATTGGCAAAGTAGAAGTATGAGTTTTATCCTCGGAGGATGAAGCGTGTTTTATGGCAAACGAGCAAGCCATTATATTTTTGTTTATTGCTAGATTCGCATGTGAGAAGAATTTAGTGCGTATATCTATAGCGTTATTATTATGTATATGTTCCCTTGGTAAAGTGGGATTGTCTTTAGTGTTCTCCACGGAGGACAAATGGGTGCACTATTAGTGATTCATATTCTTTACTGAGAATTCTCGTATTAGTGATGTGATATGCAAGTACGACTTTATTAGAATTATGGTTAATAAAATGGTTAAAAGAATAGGGGGCAGTAATTTCAAGGCTATCGGGGTGGTTGCCTTAGGCAACATGTTTTGTGCTGGAGAGGCCTCACCTGCAAGAGGGTCGGACTCATACTTATATTATCTATTGTAGGGACTTCGAAGAGTATAGTAGTATCAAAATGTTTAAATCCCGGAGTGTTTAGGGACCTTGTTGCCATGGTTCAGTGTGTACTAAGTTTACCATTGAGCGAAAAGATTTAACTCAATATTATGTTTAGCGCTTAGGACTTGGTGATAGAAAGAGCGCGCTGATATACCTATCCTTTAGAGATGTGGGAGTTGATAATTACACCCATATGATTAGGAACGGGATTTCGAGAATCCCGATTGTATGTATTCAAGGTTTATAGTATGTGATTTCCACAAATACTGAACGATTGTACAATTGACGAAATGTTCTTTGTTAAGTGTTATTACGGGAGGCGATGTAACTTTTTGTTTCAAGATACGGAATAACGGGGCACATGATATGGACGGAGGTCCTAACGGATTTGGATAACCGATAATGCAAGGTAGTAGTGTATCGAGGTGGTTCCTTATTTGGATTTCGCTTTGCGAGACATCCCACGCATGAAACGTAACGTAAGGTTGGAAGTAGGAAGATGTTTGGTCATTAGTCTATGACTTTGGTACCTCGGTCGTGGTAGGAGCAGGTAATTATATCTCTAAATCGGAAGTTGAATTAGGAATTAAGGTCAGTAGAGCCGGTTATGTGGAAAGAAATCATTTAAACTTTTATCTCATCACCCCGAGTTGAGGGGTGGAACGATGATAAGAAGGATTTAAAATTTCAATTTCTATGGTGATTGAGAGTACCTAAGTTTTGTAATCACGTAGTGAGCACAAAAAGAAAGAATTGGGTGTTATGTGTGAAGCGTATGTGGTGCCTACGCTAACATGCACGGTACATAGGTTGTGTGGGCATCCTGGTTAGCTGATGTTAGATCCGTCCGAGTTATAAGGATGTGGGAATAGATGTGTGGAATATATGTTTGTGGGACTAACATGACGAGGTGGAAGTGACAGAGTGGATTGAGCGTCGCGTGAAGATAATAATCCATATATACGTGTGCAATTTAAATAGTACACCCGAATTTGGTTGGAAGGCTGTGGGAAGCCATTTACAAAGGGGTATTTCTTGAGAAGGGTAGAATTTAACTATATGGAGAACACTCGGAGAGGAGTTATAATTAGTCAAATGTTGAGAGGGAGTTGCTCATACAAAGAACGATGATGTTAATATGGTATAAAAGGTCCAAAAGTGAACATCGTGGAGAAAAGTGCACAGGCCGAAACTTTTAGTATACGCCAAGGAAAGAACGGCAGTATTAAGTGTCACTTAATGTGAGACATTTCAAGTAGAATTCGATGTTGAGCGGGACATAGTGAGTGGTCTCCGCATGCACCACTCATAGATAGAAATCGATTGGAACAAGAGGACCAACAAGAGAATTTTGTGACTATCGACAATTCCTATAGTGGAAGAGGCCGGTAAAGTCGGTAAAGTTTCTTCGATGAGTTACCAACCCCACGGTAAGATCAAGAGTTCCTTTGAACATGTGTAACAAGATGCCCAAGAAGGAAGTAATTGATATTCATTTTGAGTGGTTGACAACATTAACTAGTGTGCCCTAGTCTTCGTTTGAAAGGAAGGATCGCGCTGGTACGTGGTCCTACAGGGTATATTTTTAAAATAAGGATGAGATTTTTGAACCCCACCTTCAAAATGGGATTTCACGGAGAAACGGGGATTACATTACGTTTTGAGTAGGATGTATCTCCCATAGCCGGGGAGTAGGCGAATGGTGATTAACGATTAATGGAGCAGTGTGAAAGAAATTTTTAGAATTTTTTTTTGTGATCGTTTAATCCCCACAATGTCTATAGCTAGAAAGCAGAGTATAATACGGTAATTGATGGATGATATTACCTAATGGTAGGGTTCTGTGGGAACACTTGTATCTACTTATTGTGAACAAGGTACTTATTGAGGTTTTGGGTGTGGAAAAACCTTAACTTTTCACACTCTGAATGTTAAGAGATGGACGGATAATCAAATATTTTGGAGTTGGTCAAGTTAGAGTCTGATGTTTATGGTGAGATTACCACGACTGTTTTTGGCAAGTTGTGGTCAGATGTTCGTGTGGTTTCTCTGATAATGGGAGTTGTGTGTTTAGATAAATACGAGTAGTTTTCATGCAGTGAGGTGCGGCCTCCCAATAATATTTAATAATGGGAGCCAATGATCTATAGGCTCGTCTTATGCGAATGTTTTTGGATAGGAGCATTTTGTGAAGTGTCTCTAATGAGAGTGTTAAACAAGCTTGATGTGAAACGGGGGTTATAGTAATTGCGCGCCTTACTTTGAAGTTAGTTAACATAGTAATGAGGTATCGAGAATTGTTTTTACCAGGTATGCCTCATTTTCTGAATTTCGGGACAAAATTTCGTTTTTAGGGGGGAAGTACGTAATACGTCGTATTTTTATGGCTTTTAAAATAGGAGATTTATGAAATTTAATTGAGTTATTAATTTAATATTCATCCGGAAATATTTTTTTTATATATTTACTAACATGATGTGAGTTAGTAATTATTGGATATTTATTGAATATTACTCGTTGAGTAAAGTAATATATGAAATGTATTTTATTAAAATTGTCACAAGTGAATAAAATGACAATTATGGAAATCTAAGTCAGGACGCGCCAGTGTCGTGTCGGGACTAAATCATTATTATTATAAGTGAATAAATTATAAGTCACCCGTATGGTTGTTTCGAGTGCGCCAATGTGTCCAAAAGGGTCGAGATAGTCAAAATAATGTACCCGGGAGTTTAGTTTGGGTCTCAAGGCGTTTTTAGGTCTAATTGGCATCCCGGGAGGGTATTTTAGACATTTTACATTTTTGGGTAATTAAACCCACGAATTTCCTAAGGATAAATTAGCCTTTAGGAGTTTCCTGCTAGGGTTAACAAGAACAAAAGCAAAGAACGGCCATTAGAGAAAGGGTGGAGAGTTTCCAAGCAACTCAATGCCAAGGACTTGACCGTTTACACCGCCATCACCGCCAAAGCGTAGATCGCGCGACAAGGAACGCAACCATACAACTTTCGTCCACAACTCAGAAACCCAAATTTCCAGTCAAGTATCTGTCTTGCTTTATTTTTAGTTAATGTCTCAATTATGTTAGTCTAGGGTTGTTTAGAACTTGTTTCATGAAAGAAAGTGTAGTTTGGAGACTAGAATTCATATGTCGTAGAAGAAGTAGTCATATTCTCGAAATCTAATTCGAATGTAGAGGATACACCACGAAATTTCTTGAATTTAGAAGTAGAAAATCTGGAAAAGAATAGGAAGAATTTAAATTTAAAGAAAATATTAGGGTTCTTGAAGTCTATGTAGATTTTACCCCTTTAAATTGTTATATTGGATGAAAACTCACATATTTTACGTTGAAAATCATATATTTGGGTAAATAGTGCTTGTAGTATCATTTGTTGGGAGTTTGAGACTCATATATGGAAATTTTGGTTGATGTTGGAGATGGATTTCCGTAACTGGGTTAATGCAATTTTCGCCATAACTTCTTGATCGATCGATCGACCCAAGAACATCGATCGATCGATCGACCTCCTTCCATCGATCGATCGACCTCTTCTGGAAAACTGCATATTCCTCTTATTATGGCTTATTCCGATTAAAATGCGTAGTAACCCTTAAGTATTATTATTATAACATTTTGGGATATAACTAGGATCAGTAGGGTGTTAGTAAACCCTAATAAGTGAGAATTTAATGTAAGGTGAAATTAAGTGTTAATGGGGAGTGATTTACACATATGTAATTATGTGAACGTTTAAATAAAAGATTTAGACTCGTTAGGAAGTTAGACTAGAAGGTGAGTGAGTGTGTGCCTACTAAAATTATTCTTAGAATACTTCGAGGGAGCAGAAGTGAGTATGACGTGAATTATAAATGAAAATAAAAATACTAGCCTGTTATGCGAAATAATCGGGTAAAATGTGTTAATAACGGATAATTATAATTATGGGTCATGGGCGCACCAAATTTAGAAATGTGAATACTTATATATATGACTGTGTGATAGTGCATTTTATATATCTATGTAAAAATCATACCCAGGCTACTTGCTATCAAGGGGGTTTTCGCGTCGGGACGGTCTTATGAAAGAGTTAGCGCTTGCGTTCAATTAAGAAATAATATAATAAATACCATTTTTAACCCAAATTAACCCTAAGCATGCAACTAAGTGTGATTGAAACAATATGAAATCATGCAAGAATTATTCAACACACAAAGTTTAAGGAAAAATCCCCCACAGGGGCAAAACCATTTGTATATCACTATAATTTGTAAAAGACGGTTTACAATCGGATTACAATGAAATGCAGGTTGACTAAGAATTACCCTCGGGTATCGGATTCTGTAGTCGCGGCTGGAATATCCCTTTCCAGTAGGGTTGGCGGCTGGAACTATCCCTGTCCAGTAGGGCTGCAATGAAGAGGAAGAAGCGGTCCACTTCACAAAGGGTTGAACAACAGCAATGATGTTCTTGGGTTACCAAACTTTGATTCACATAGATATGAAAGATGTGTGAATCTAAAAACCTAGAATCATAGGACTCAATAGGTGAAGACTTTAGGGTTGATATGCTCTGATAATCGTGGGAAAGTCTTAAGAAAACCAACTACTGATCGTGGTTTAAATAAGGAGTCAAAACCCTAAAAAATCTGCTACACGATCTGGCAGAGTCTATCCTCGTCGGATCGGTCCAGTTCTTTAGGCGGATCGGTCCGGTTAACTCGGATCGGTTCTTTTTCTGAAACCGGATCCATCCGGTTGGTATCGGATCGATTCAGCATTTTGGCTTTATCGGTTCGCTATGGATCCGGGGCACACTGGCTTCACCTCAGCAAGCGGATCGGTCCGGTCCCTTTAGGCGGATGGGTCCGGATGAACCGGATCGGTTCTTTTATCTGGGCCGGATCGGTCCGGTCTGTTCCCTTGATGTCTTTTCTCCTTTTGATATTCGGATCCGTTGATGAGCATATGATTCTTGAATTTCCTCAACGGTGTAACGGCCTACGACATATAAAATGCTAACGGACACAAATGTCCTTACAAATCTCCCCCTATGTCTATGCCGGAACATACATAAAAATAAACATCTGAATTATCAATCATAAATAATTGCCTATACAAATCTACCCTTCCATGAACCCAAAACTAAAAGAGTACAAGTGAATAAGACTGCATCGTTTGATCTTCAAATCTTCAGGGATCTTAACGCTTTTCTCATCAGGGTGTGAAATTCAGTTATCAAAGTAGTACCTACACACATGAGACAAAGCAAAATACCAAGTGACATATCGAGTTTGAAATGAGACAAACTTATATACCAATTTATGAACAAAACTCAAAATTTCAAATCTCCCCCATAATAAGATAATTCTTTCTCCTCCTTTTTATGATGTCCCCAGATAGACAAATGAGAGAAATAAATCAGATAAGCAAGAGCGGGATGTCACAAGGCATAAAATCACACCACGAATGAACATAAAACAACCAAGTCGGTGATAGCGTAAAAGAATGAGTGTGATCAAAATTCGATAGGAAAATCAAAGCATACAAGCATGACATATGTGCACGAAGAATATTGGATATTCCTAACGAATGAACTCAAATGCTTCCTTTGGTGTAAAAGATTGGAAATATACGACATTGACTATATCAAATCTACAAATCAAAGCTCAAAGTGATTTCTACACCAATAACGTCCAAAATGATTTTCATGCTTTTTCAGGACTTTCAAGGAAGTGCAAACCCGTTTTTCAATCTCCAACCAAACTCCCTCATATTTATATTTTGAATAGAGGAAAACTAAATTCTCAAACTTTGGAGAATTGGGTGAAACCTAAATGGCCCATATTTGGCATGAATTTCTTTTTATTGCCTTATCAATTTTTTCGGGCTCTTTTTACCTCTTAGGACCTCGGATATTAAAATACCTCCATTTTTTAGGTCCTTTTTAACGGTGGCTTTTACGCAAAGGATAAGAATCAACTTTCGCAGCCCCTCCCCGTTATGAAAATGAACACACAGTCTCACCAAAACGGTTTTAACATGCAATCCAATCTTGTCAAGTTTTATCGCATTTTATACATTGTATAGACAGGATTGAGATGGAAACACTGAAGCCAACATGAGATTGACAAGTGCAACAATCAAATATAGCCGTGCATGTGTTCAAGAAAGGATATAGGAGTCAAGCATGTAGGAAATATCACTAATTACATCTCAAGGACTCCAATCAATGTTAAGCACATGGATGAAATGATGTAGCCTCTCAAATCTCTATCAAACAGTCACATGGATGTATGGAATGAAGTTGTGACTTGGCTATCTTAAATGCTCATCCATAAAAGGCAAATCTCTTTTTGAATTTTTCAAAAATTTTATCAAAAAAAATAAAATCTTTTTGAGTTTTTCTAAAAATTTTCTAAAAAGAGAATCTTTTTGTATTTTTCAAAGGATAATAAAAATACATAAAAGCTGTACAACAAATCTATGGTACATATAAAACAGACTAGCAATAGGAAGCATATGATATGATCATGAAGAAGCATCCTATTCTAGACATAGACCAACCCCTCAGTCAACTGTGCAAATCCCCAAAGACTTCCTAAGACTCTCAAATCTAAGGGCATCTAAAGGTTTCGTGAAAATATCGGCTAACTGAGGGTCGGTAGGAACAAAACTCAGGGTTACGACCTTCTCCTCAACTAACTGACGTATAAAGTGCTCGCGTAACCTGATGTTCTTTGTGCGCGAATGTTGGACAGCATTGCGGGATATGTGTATCGCGCTCGTGTTATCACAGGAAATGAACATGGTGTCCTGTGAAATCCCATAATTTGCCAACATTTGCTTCACCCACATGAGTTGCGTGCAACAACTCCCGGCGGCGATGTACTCAGCCTCCGCAGTGGACAAAGAGATGGAGTTTTGCTTCTTGCTCAACCAAGAGACAAGAGCAAAACCAAAGTAGAAACACCCACCCGAAGTGCTCTTACATCCATCTACATCCCCAGCCCAATCGGCATCCGAATAGGCAGACAAACGGTCATCGGTATCAAAGGAATACCAAATACCGTATGAGAGAGTCCCACTTATGTATTTGATAATACGTTTTAGAGGGAGTAAGTGTGACTCTTTAGGAGACGCCTGATAACGCGCACAGACTCCAACACTAAAGGCAATGTCGGGAGGACTAGCAGTCAAGTAGAGAAGACTGCCTATCATACTCCGATACAAAGTTTGCTCTACGTCCTTGCCTGAGGTGTCCGTACTAAGCTTGGTAGTGGTACTCATAGGTGTACGATCATGCTTAGCGGAGTCTAAACCAAATTTCTTCACTAGGTCTCTAGCATACTTGGATTGGGAGATGAACATCCCATCCTCTAGCTGACGAACCTGGAGACCAAGGAAGAATGTAAGCTCACCCACCATGCTCATCTCAAACTCACTTTTCATCTCCTCCTCAAAGTGGTGAGCATGCTGGGAGCATGTGGATCCAAAGACTATGTCGTCCACATAGACTTGGGCAACCGAAATAGCACCGTCATCTCTCCTGACGAACAACGTCATATCAACTCCCCCTCTCTTGAAGCCACGGGATAAGAGATAGGAAGTAAGCCTCTCGTACCAAGTACGGGGTGCTTGCTTCAAACCATACAAGGCTTTTCTCAGATAGTAGACGTGATCAGGTTGCTTAGGGTCTTCAAACCCTTTTGGTTGTTCCACATAAACTTCTTCCTGTAGAATGCCATTCAGAAAGGCACTCTTGACATCCATCTGATATACCTTGAAGTGCAGATGACATGCGATGGCGAGCAGGAGACGGACGGACTCAAGCCTCACAACAGGAGCAAATGTCTCCCCAAAGTCTACACCCTCTATCTGTGTGTAGCCTTGAGCGACCAACCTAGCCTTATTTCTGATTATGGTACCATTTTCATCCATTTTATTCTTGAAAATCCACCAGGTACCAATAACATTAGTATTACTAGGTCGGGGGACAAGATCCCAGACATTGTTCTTCTTAAACTGAAGCAACTCATCCTGCATAGCAGATATCCAGTGTTCATCTTTGAGTGCTTCTTTGTGGTTCTTGGGCTCGACTTTGGACGTGTAGTAATGATGACTAACAACGTTCTCTAGTTGAGCACGAGTCTTGACCCCTAGAGTGGGATCGCCAACAATGGTTGAAGGATCTTGACTCTTGCGAACCCAAGCAGGTGTGTCCCCTAATACAGGAATAGGGTCCACAGAGTGTGGGAGAGGAACAGAAAAATCACTATCAGAACAATCCTCATCCTCACACTGAAGGTTGGGATCAATAACCGTCGGAGGTTCGTCATCTTGCACAGTGACGTTTATTGATTCCATAACCTTAGAGCTCTTCAGGTTAAACACCCGGTACGCTCTACTGTTCGATGAATATCCTAGCAATATTCCCTCGTCGCTCCGGGAGTCAAACTTTCCTAATTGCTCTCTATCCCGTAGGATGTAGCATTTACTCCCAAAAACACGGAAATATGCCAAGTTGGGTTTCTTGCCTGTCCACAATTCATAAGGCGTCTTAAGTGTGTGTGGACGCAGATAGACCCTATTCACCGTGTGGCATGCAGTAGACACTGCCTCTGCCCAAAATCTCCTAGAAACTTTACGACCTAGAAGCATAGATCTAGCCATCTCTTGGATCGTTCTGTTCTTTCTCTCAACAATCCCATTTTGCTGAGGAGTTCTCACAGCAGAAAACTCATGTTTGATCCCAAGGCTATCACAGTACAAATCCACCTTTGCTTCCTTAAATTCAGTGCTGTTATCACTACGTATTCTGTTAATAGTGACTCCGTGTTGATTTTGCAGGACACGGCACTTGGTCATTAAAAATTCTACAGCATCGGATTTCTCTCTCAGAAAACCTACAATGGAGTACCTGGAGAAATCATCTACCATCACGAGGATGTACCTCTTACCACCTAGACTCTCCATGCGAGTAGGACCCATAAGATCCATGTGAATCAACTTAAGAGCATGGGAGGTGGTAATGGAATTCAACTTCCTATGAGGGCTACGGATTTGTTTTCCCAACTGACAGGGTCCACAAATCATGGAAGTTGGCTTTCCAAGAGATGGTAAGCCACGTACTAGGTCCTTTTTGACTAAACGAGATAAGTCTCTAACGTTCATATGACCTAGACGTTGGTGCCACAGATCCATAGGAGTGATCGTGGCGCTGTTGCAGACAAGTGAGGATTTGGGCTCAGTCCCATAGCAGTTATCCTCTGACCTCACCCCTTTCACTAAAAGTTTACCGGCTTGATTACAGACCTTACAAGCTTTTCGGTCAAACTTCACTGCAAAGTCATCGTCGCACAGCTGGCTGATGCTAAGAAGGTTTGCTTTCAAACCTTTGACGTACACCACGTTCTCTAGCTTTGAAAATCCTGGTAACTCTACTGTACCTTGTCCAACTATGCTAGATTTGCTACCATCTCCAAAGGTGACTCTCCCATCATTATAATCCTCAAGATGGGTAAAATATGAGGCATCACCTGTCATGTGTCTGGAGCATCCACTGTCAAAATACCAATGAGAGGTATTATGTGCTTTGAGAGCAACATGGACAACAAGGGCCTTTTTCTCTTCCTTAGGAACCCAAGAGTAGGTACCTTTTTGTATTCCCTTGTTGTTGTTGGTTTTAGCCGGAATGCGGGGCGCCTTCATTGATCGTAAGGTCATCCGTCGAAATTCCTCCATCAAACTCTGTGATGTGGCGGCTAGAAACTCAACTCGCTCACTCAGACTGGCAAACTCATCAGTATGATGTGGAGAAGTAAAAGTACGTCGTGTCCGACCAAATCTATAGCAAAACTCCCTAAGGTGTCCATTTCTTTTGCAATGGGAGCAAAAGGGCACAGTATTAGGAAGACCTTGGATTGCTTTTCTTGGTCGAACTCTCCTTCTTGGTTTTTGCTGACGGCCATAAGGAGTCGTAGTAAACTCAGGAATTGGTTCGGGTGCAATTTGGGACGTGGAGGCACCATCAAAACCTATTCTTTGTCGGTCACGAAAACCTAAAGCGGGACCGAGGAGCATCTTTCCCATCTTCCCAGATCTATCCTCGATTTGTACCTTGACTTTCCTAGCTCTCTCAAGGTCATGAGTAAGCTGAGCAACAAGGGCTTCAAGTTTATTCCTAGTCTCCATGGAGGAATGGAGCTCACTAGTAAGACTAGCCACTTGTTTAGTCAAGTCCGCTTTCTCTTTCTCAAAACTGCTCTCTCTCTCTCTAAGCAAATTCTCTTTACTAACCCAGGTAGACTCTCTCTCTCTCATGGCGGTGCAGGTGGAGGACTCTCTCTCTCTCGTCTCTTCTAACTCTTCTTCTAACGCGGTGATCCTAAGAACTAACGCCTTGTTACGTTTTTTAGTTTTAAAAGACTCATTATATAACTCGGCGTAGGCGCGTTGAAGGTTACTCTCGTCCTCACTACCTTCCTCCTCTCCCTCACTCTCTTCGCTCTCGCTGTCGAGGTGTCCCTGTGAAGTAGCATCCTCATCGTCGTGAGATACACTAGGAGTACTCACATGACTAGCCATGAACGCGGTGAAGTTACGCTCATGTGGTGACTCATATCCCGAGTCCACCGACTCGACCTCACTGTCGTCACTAAGGGTAGCATTTAGGACAGCTTTACCCTTTTCCCTATTCAGACGAGTGGCACACTCAAACGCTCTGTGTCCCTTACCGTCGCACTCAAAACACCTCTCACTGTCTTTAGGGGGTTCTTTGAAATCTTTCTTTTCAAACTTATTTTTCTGAAAATTCTTTTTATCTTTGAAATTCCCATTTTTCTTAAATTTCAGAATTTTCTTGAAGTTTTTAGCAAATAATGCCAAATCATCTAGGTCAAACTCACATTCAGAATCAGAATTTTCTATCTTTCTAGATGACTCGACTCTCTTTCTTGCCGACCCCTCACTTTTTCTCTCTTGGGCTTTAAGGGCAATTCCCTTATCTTTTGGCTTGGCAGATTTAGGAAACATGTCTATTTCATAAGTTAGTAAATCTCCTACCAGTTCTTCCAATTTTAGTGTATTTAAATTACCCAAGGAATTTAGCACAGTGACTTTAGGTATAAAACGCTTAGGAAGGGAACGAAGAATCTTTTTAACAACTCTAGCATTTGGAATATGTTCACCAAGATTATAGCTAGTATTAACAATGTCAGAAAGCCTAGCATAAAATTCATCAAAACATTCATGTTCATGCATGGTGATGGTTTCAAATTGAGTTGTTAAATTTTGCAACTTTGACTCTTTAACAGCATTTGTTCCTTCATGGGTAAGTTGCAAAAAAACCCATGCTTCTTTTGACGTGGTACACGTCATTATGCGTTTGAACTCATCAGGTGTGACAGACCCAGAGATAGCACTTAGACCCTTAGAATTAAAAGATGACCATTTAAATTCATCATCAGTCCAAGAAATGTCAGGTTTCAAGTTGGTCACATTATCAACAGTCACAGTGGGAGGAGTCCACCCTCGTTCAACTAAAATCCAAACACGTTCATCAATGGCTTTTAAAGCCGACCTCATACGGGCTTTCCAATAAGCATAATTTGTCCCGTTAAAAATAGGCATTTTATAATATGATTTCTCCATTTGAACACGCTCTTTTCAAAAATCAATTTATTTCAAAAAAATTGATATCTTTAGAAAAATTTTGCGGAAAATAGGAATATGCGATAGATTAGCGTAACCTGCTCTGATACCAATTTGAAAGAGTTGGCGCTTGCGTTCAATTAAGAAATAATATAATAAATACCATTTTTAACCCAAATTAACCCTAAGCATGCAACTAAGTGTGATTGAAACAATATGAAATCATGCAAGAATTATTCAACACACAAAGTTTAAGGAAAAATCCCCCACAGGGGCAAAACCATTTGTATATCACTATAATTTGTAAAAGACGGTTTACAATCGGATTACAATGAAATACAGGTTGACTAAGAATTACCCTCGGGTATCGGATTCTGTAGTCGCGGCTGGAATATCCCTTTCCAGTAGGGTTGGCGGCTGGAACTATCCCTGTCCAGTAGGGCTGCAATGAAGAGGAAGAAGCGGTCCACTTCACAAAGGGTTGAACAACAGCAATGATGTTCTTGGGTTACCAAACTTTGATTCACATAGATATGGAAGATGTGTGAATCTAAAAACCTAGAATCATAGGACTCAATAGGTGAAGACTTTAGGGTTGATATGCTCTGATAATCGTGGGAAAGTCTTAAGAAAACCAACTACTGATCGTGGTTTAAATAAGGAGTCAAAACCCTAAAAAATCTGCTACACGATCTGGCAGAGTCTATCCTTGTCGGATCGGTCCGGTTCTTTAGGCGGATCGGTCCGGTTAACTCGGATCGGTTCTTTTTCTGAAACCGGATCCACCCGGTTGGTATCGGATCAGTTCGGCATTTTGGCTTTATCGGTTCGCTATGGATCTGGGGCACACTGGCTTCACCTCAGCAAGCGGATCGGTCCGGTCCCTTTAGGCGGATGGGTCCGGATGAACAGGATCGGTTCTTTTATCTGGTCCGGATCGGTCCGGTCTGTTCCCTTGATTTCTTTTCTCCTTTTGATATTCGGATCCGTTGATGAGCATATGATTCTTGAATTTCCTCAATGGTGTAACGGCGTACGACATATAAAATGCTAACGGACACAAATGTCCTTACATCTTATCTCGATTGGACCTTTATGGGGGATATTGACTCGTACCCTAGAAGATAATATCCTCGATACAGGCTATCCGAAAATGATAGTCATATGTTCTAAGATATGTGAGGGTATGTGCTGACCTCTTAGGACCTGGAACTATGCTTCGCCTCCATTTGTTTGTGTATTGTGTTAATACAGTTCGAGAGTGATTCGGGACTAGTATTTTCCTTAGTTTGTGTGATACGGGGACTTGATAGCAGAGTATGCCAGCACCATAGGTTTCATGTGGGGTTCCGATAGTATATATATTATATGTGTGATTAATATATATATATATGTATATCTATATGGGAACTTCCTACTGTGCATAAGTTGATAAGTAATGAATAAATGCTTCAATTTTATTATGAGTATTCGGGGACTTTATAAGGGAAATGAGTTCTTCTAAATAACGTAGAAATCTTAAAGCGAATGATTTCCTAAAGTAAATATCATAACCTCTCTTTTCACCTGATAAAACCTTATGGAGAATAAGTTAGAGAAACTTATGAGATTTATTAGTACGGTAGGCGTGCACACTAGAATGAGAGGTGAGAATTATCAATCGAGTGTCGCATACTAACCTAGTTGTTACACTAGCCGGTAAGCATTTTAAATACTTGCTAAACTAATTTTAAACTGTTTTACACTCATGCTCTGACCCGTTTCCTATTATTTCTTCTCTCTTGTCTATATATTTATATAATACAGGTGCCCAACCACAGGGGCGTCATGCTTAGGTTCTTTGGACCGGACGTGATGCAGCTTATGTGGGAGTTGCAGGACATTTCTTAGACGACCTCGTTGTTGATTCTACTCCTAATTTTAGTTCTTATTAGTTAGGGCATGTGCCCCTCGTTTTTCTATTTAATTTGGATTTTTGTCAGAGATTTACGTTCCTTTATATTTCCATTTGTTTGTACTCTTTGAGATTTAATTACTTTCAGGATGGTTTTATTGATAGTTTAAACTGGTTTGGTTTATTCGGATGAATCTAATTCTTATGTGTTACTATCCATCTTTAGTATATCGGAGTTCTTAAATTGTTGGTTATTTAAAAAGGTTTTCGTATTCGGATTTAATAAATTGGAAATGAGGTTCCAAAAATTATTTTGACACTTAGCTTAATTATTTAGGGTGTTTAAATTGGAAATTTTATTTTGCGATAGTGATGCTAAGAATGAACCAACCATTCACCTTGATTTTAATTCAATAAAGGACTGATCACCCGTTATTTAATTAGGCGGGGTGTCACATTTAACTCGTCATTAATATTTATCACTGAGGGATTAGTGATAGTACAAGCGTAGTAGTATATGACTCCTTTAGAGACGCGGGAGTCCATTATAGACTTAGGTGTATAGGGGAAAGATTTAAGAGTCCCAGGGTAATGCTTTCGGTTCTGTGGAAATCAAGAACCAACGATGCTGAGGAATAACTGCATTAGGAAAAGTTCTTTAGGCGTTGCTGGGAAGTGTTATATGCATAAGCCTTAATAAAATATCGAAAGTGTGAAGACGTCATTTGATTCTAGATCATCAGATTTTATGATATTTCGTGAACGTGTGGAGAAAATATGTTGAGCACGGATCCACTAAGAGATAGGTCTAGTGTTGCCAAAAAGTGTTGCGAAAAAAACACTGCAAATCCTTGCACCATAAGTTAATAGGTGAGGTAATATCGGGAAGAATTTATTAGTGATGAGTAAAGTCATCAGAAATATTGGGAGTATATAGCCACACTGAGGATGCGGGGGGGGGGGGGGGGGGGGAATTGAGACAAATACGATTACGTAAGTGATGATCGGAGGTTTGTACAATTATGCACAAGATATAGGGTGTATGGTCACCTTGGGAGGAGCCAGAGCCTCTATTGTGCAGATACTTAGCAGATTCGGGGAGAAGATGCAAAGGCAATGATTTGGGGCATATTCCGGAGGAATGGGAATAAGTTTTCCCCCGAATTATGGAATGGTTGAGCATGGGTGGTTTGGAAGTGACATTGAGTGCATCACAACCTACGGTTTGCTATCACTAGGATTCGTGAGTGAGAAGGATACTAGTAGATGATATATATATATATATATATATACCATGGGATAGCGGGGTTCTTTGGTGGTAACCACGTGAGAGTTGGGGGGGGGGTACACTAAGAGGATGGTTGCATTATATGAGAGACTCTTATTTTCGATAATTATAGGAGTAGTGTGGATGTTTTCCAAGTTTCAACTGCGTAGCTATAGTTTGGGGCTATTATGGATAACTATGATAAGATTGAATGTTCGCGGTACCGGGGTATGAATTATCGTTGCTAGGTTTCACTTGAGATAGGGTCAAGCGCATATATATGGTTATGTATGTTAAATGTGTTGCATATTAATGTATAAATTTCTAATTGAAATCCTGGGGAGTAGGGACATTTCTGATGTGATTCAGAGTAGTTGGACTTATTGTCAAGCAGAGAGATATAGCTCGATTTTATTTTCAAGCAAGGAAACTAGTGATAGTAAGGGCGCAGTAGTGTATGTTCTTTTCTTTTATATATAAGAGTGGATATGTATACTTTCATGCCAAGAGGAGAGTATTTGGAATGTCATAACTATGGGATTTAAGTTATATTACGGATTTAGGGCTAGTAAATGTCGGGTTTCATTTCGTGCGGTTAAGCACGGGTATAGGGTGTATGGGCGCTCTAGTTAATTACATTCACTTAATAACTTTGTGTAGCAATGCTAAGGGTAAGTGATTAGTGAGCTATTTGAGACTAGGAGTACTAGGCTAATGCGAATTTCGAGGATGAAATTCCTTGTAAGGGGGGAAGTATGTAACACCTCGTGAATTCAAGAACCTTTAATTAAATAATATTTTGGGAGAAAAGGAATTTATTTTATTTGGAGGAATTAAATTCATGATTTGAGAACTTTTTAAATTCAAGGAATTTATTAATTTGGTGAATTGAGGTCTAATATTTTTTATTATTCTGTGACGCATTTTGAGGTAAAATTTTAAAAGATGTTATAAATTAATTCGAATGGCAATTCGAAGTGCACGATTGAGTCCGGATGGGTCGAAATAGTTGAAAATGAGTGGCCATAAATATATATTGGGCTTCAGGACAATTCTAGACATAATTGAGCTCCAAATTAAGAGTTTGGGCCCTTTTTAAGAGGCCCATAGGCCCAAAAATGAGATTTGAGTTTTTAACCCTAATTGTGAAAGGGTAAGGAAACTTAAAATCATTTTAGAAGACTAAAATTGTGGAGATCTTAAGAGGAGAGCCATTAGAAGAGAATTTGGGAATTTTGGGAGATTGCTTCAAGAAGAAAAGAAGATCCTTGATTTCAGTCCAACATCTTCATCCAAAGGCTTTGATCTACAAATTAAGGCAAGTAGTTTAATTTGCAATTGTTAATCTGCATTTACCTATTCAAATTAAAGGAGGTGGGAAATCAATTAATATGTTAGGTTTTTTGTTCATGAGAAATTGGAGATTTCTTTAAATTGGAGTTATAAATCTGTAGAGGTGTTAAGGTTTGACTAATTTGATGCCCTAATTTGGTTGGTGAAAGTGCTGGGGTTAGATTGAATATAATAAAATGATGGAATTAAGATGAATCAGGGGAAGTTTTGATGAAAAAATCTATACAGAATGAGGTTTTAAATATTTTAATGGTGGATTGGGTTTTATTGGACAAATTATGGATGAAGATGATATCTGGGTCGTTCGAACGACCAGGTATCTCGTTCAAACGAGAGCCACTGTCATTCGAACGACATGGATGGTCGTTTGAACGACCTATTAAGCCCTATCAGATTTTCTTCTTCCCCTGATTCGGACCTATTATGTGTTTTGAGTACACGGTTTCTGTATTTGGTGATTTTTCAATTTTGGTTATAATCTAGGGTTTAAATTGGTGAATGTTTACCCTTCAATTAATTAGAAGATTTATTAATTTGAAGAATTAAGGTTCATGATTGAATGAATTTGAAATCTGTTAATTAAGTGGGTAGACTTAATGAATGAAATTGAACGATGGATTAGAAATATTGAAATTTTAGGCGAAGAGAGAGAGAGTCCGGGTATAATTGGTAGGATGACACCAAAATATTTAAAACTAATTAGTATATAATTAATTGAAATGAAGTCGGACCATAGACTTGCATATTTTAGGCTTGTGTATAGATATAGTACACTGGTAGCTTGGATATATATATATATATATATATATATATATATATATATATATATATATATATATATATATATATATATATATATATACGGTGATGTGTAGTTGTAAGAGTGTACTTTAGATTATAAATAGAGGCGTAACCCCTTTGAAGTACGGTGATGATAATTAGTTAAAAGACCTTGGATTAGTGACAGAACATGCCAACACAATCCTAGTGGAGATAAGACTCAGTTTAAATCACAAATGTCTCGTGCATAACTCAGGAAAGTAGTAAAGAAACTTAGAAGTAACTTAGCTAGAGGGAGAGAGAAGTAAGCACCCTAGATACACCTTGGTAGGAAGACAAACACACCAAAACACCCTCAAGGATCTTTGTCACTTACTAAAAGCTTCGTAATAAATGACAATGGGGAGTGAATAAGACCTCTGGTTTGTAATAACTCCCTCTCTGATGTGTAATCTCTCTAGCAATAACTTCTCAAACTCTCAAAAGATCATCCTCTACTCAGGGGTGGTTGGGGTCCTTAAATAGCCCCCCCCCCCCCCCCTACACACCATCCTTGAGGCAAATCAGTAATTAAAGACTATGAAAGACATCCCTCATACTTTATGTCACAACATTAAATGCCTGATGCACTAGCTGCCTCCACGTTATAAACATTAAATGCCAAGACATGTCTTTTTCCTAACCACTGTGTGTCAGGGGCTGTTTGTCGCAGAGGTGGCTCACCAACTTCCTGAAAGCTCCAAATACCACGGTGGTTTACTCAAGTGCAAGTATGATATTATTTAGTTGGTTAGTGACACCACCTACAGTAGATGTGACATTAAGTAGAGGGTTGTTTGGTTCACAACTCAACGCCCGATGGAACTCGAAGCTGCTCCTTCCGAGGTTCCACGGTCAGGGTCCTTCGGTGTTTTACCAGGTGTATCTAAGATGGTCAAGACAAGCCCCAACGGTGCCTCACTTCTCAATTCTCCCAACCAAGTCCCTCTAAAGTTCCCACAGTGAGTTCATTCAGTAGAGCATGAAAGCTCTTCCAGTCCCTGCCAAGCCTGGTCCCTCGCGAGTACCGTTTGACCTCACACTAAAACTCATTATTATTCTCGTTACAACATTACAACTGTTATATCTTACAGTCACCATAAACCGAAATACAATATGACCAGTACAAGAAGTTAAAGTATGAGTTTCCATGTTAAGTTGTCTCACTGAGTTGCCACGCTTGAGCTGCCTCGATTGCTTAATCCAAACACTGTTGTTAATTAGGGAATTATCCTTAATCTCAGGATTACCTTGAAGCCCCCCTACATTTTCCCCTTCGTGGAGAGATTTGTTGCAACAAGAAATCTCTGCACCAAACTTCTCGATCTGATGAACCCTCTCTGCGTGAAAATTTTTGGCCTCCTCTATTCATTAGAACCACAGCCCTATAGTCTCTTGGAAAAAGTAAAATTCTCCCCGATGTACCTGAGCCGAAGCGCCATGACTTATTGGAGCTTAGGCAAAGGGACATCGCCACTTTTTCCTCATGCTGAACCTCAATCGTTTTAGCTTTATTATTTAAAATTCTCCCGAAAGTCCTACTAACCTTCTCAAATACTCGTTTGGACTTTTGGCAAGTGAAATTATCCCTTGTAATGCTTCGCTATCTTTGAAAAAGCAAAAATTCTCCCCGATGTAACTGAGTTACAATTTAAACAACGTTTCGACTTGTGGTGAGGGGACATCGTTGATTTTTTGAATCGTTGGGACATCTTTTTCTTTGGGAGTTACTGGATATGTCTGAAAAAAATTAGCGCCAAAACTCGAACTTGCCTAAGAAGGCAACCTTTTATGTTCCCTAAGTGTCGCTTCGTTGATGATGTTGCGCTGCCTTTTCAACTGTCAAAATACTTTCCGAAGTGCCACGTGATCATTTGAAATGATTATAGGCAGCCTTGCACGTGCGATGGTGGAAAACTCAAACGACAAACCCTTCTTTTCTTCATCTTCTTCAAGCTCCCGCATTCCCTTAGAGAGAGAAACTCTGTGTGAACTCTGTATGACCTCCATTGTTGCCCCATTCTTTACTCAGTCTCCTCCTTGTCTCATCTTTTACGCCACCGCCTGTGGTTGTGCATCTCCCTCTTCATTCCCAATTCCTCCTTTACCCAGATTTTTCGTACTTCTATTGTGTGTGATGGCTTCTTCAAGCAACCCCACCACACCTGCCACTAGTGCTCCATCTGCCGCCCTCATTGTTGTCGCCTCCTCTGTCGCCTCAATGACTGCTGCTCGTCAAGAATAGTTGTGTTTCTATCGCCGGTCCCCTATTTTTGGCAAAGGTGATGACTTTGTTGGGTTTTTTAAGAGTTGCATTTTTAATGCCAATCATGATGCTATGACGCTTGGTGATAAAGATGAGAATGCTGATGACTAGGGCTTTCTACCTCCCGAGGGAACTCTGCGCTTTCGTCTTGAGCGAGGGGACTTCCCATGGTCCCACATAGACTTTGAAGGGCCTGGGGGCTCTCCCGCTCACTTTTCTTCTTGTAACTCCCATATGCAGAGTTCCCACGCTGATACGCTTGCTAGGATTAGGCTTCATCGGGCCAAGTGGTTTGGGGAGTTCACCCTCTCCAAAAATAATTTTGCCCTTCCCGTTCTGGTATCTCACTATAACATTACCACTCATACGTTCATCACTACGTGGGGAGAATTTATAATAACGTTGGAGGACGTATGCGATCTCCTAGGCCTTGAGGCAATAGACCATGAGCCCTATTTTGATGAAGCCCTCGATGCCCAGGAGATTGCTGACCTTTTAGAGTTGGACCGCATATGTCGAAGGTGCGTCGGTACTTCAAACAAAGCTACCTTCACTCCTCTAATCAACTATTTCTTCAAGGATCCTTCTGAAGGTAGTTCCTTTGAGGCTTCCCCTGGATAAGGTACATCTCTAGATCTTCTGCCTATATCCTTGTCATTCTTTCTCGCTTCTTTTTACGAGAAAACCCAATGACTAGCCTCAAAGGCATCTCATCAACCTATCCCTTCGCTTGGCCCGGGGTATCAAGCTCCCTCTGGCTGCAATTGTCTTAGGATCCCTCTACACATGTCTTGATAGAGCCCTTTTTGACATGGAGCGATCTCAGGGTCATTACAACCTAGCCAATTTTTCTAGTTGTGTCCTTCTAACGGGCTTCCTTTATCTGCGCTTTCCGGCCGTAGCATCCAAGACTAATCGTCCTCCCTCGGGGGAAACAATACTTGCCCTCGCTCATTTCTTTACCACAAGAGGAAGAGACGAAAGGAGCTAACCTCCTTTATTTATGACTTTTCAAGTTTTGTAATGAGACCCTATGAAGAGGATATTTTTCTCTATACTTGAGATTTTTTCAAACATGGGGCAAGAATGATCCAACCAACCACTGAAGACCCTAAACTGGCCATTGTGCTTCTGTTTTCTCCAGGATACCTTCCCTCCTACACCGAGTGGGGATACACCAGTGATCATTACAATCCCAACCGATGCAGCCGTCAATTTGGCTTTGATCAAGGGGCTCCTCGCCCGGTGTTTCAGTTATCTAACCCCAAGGTGTCTTTTGGTGAGGCATGTTCTCTATTCTCCTCAACAGCTGCGTGGGAAGTGAGTTCCACATTGACTGGGCGAGTCATCATCCCCAGCATTACTAGGCAAGGGGGCGTGACCCCTCTGTTTGCGACAAAGTACTAGTCGAGGCAACTGGCCTAAATTGCTGAATTCATTGAGGGGGATCCCGTGTATCCTCCAGTTCTTTCATTTTCTGCCCTGGAGCTGGGCTAAAAAGGGAAATTTTGTTCTCGGGGTTGAGTTCCCTCTAATCCAGACTCCCAAAGAACATCCCAGTGAAATTCCCCCATTCTGTTCCATGACCCCTGTTGCCATGCCCAAACCCAAGGCCGCTGCGACCCCCAAACCATCTTCCCCCACGGCCGAAGCTGCCACGGGAGAAGGGTCTTCTCAGCCACTTGCTAAGAAGGCCAAGAAATCCAAGTCCAAGAAGTCCAAGGCCCCAGGTCAAATGCAAACTCCATTGTAGGCATTCCCTATTGCCTCCGTTACCCCTCCTATGTCTTCGGAGATGGCTGAAGAGCCGAGGAGGCAGGTGAAAGCAGAAGTTGACAAGATTCATGCTGAGTTCCAACGGCGCACTATTGTCATCCCCCCCCCCCCCCTCCCACACACACACAGGTGCATTTCCCACGATCGTGGTTGATCCTAGTGAGCCACTAGCAAAAAGGAGAAGAAGATCGAGGGTGCCTGAAAGTGGTGGGGCAACGAGCTCAAGGAAGAAAATACTGGGTACCAAGTCCTAGAAGAAGCAAACACGTGAGAAACCTGCACCACCCACTCCTTCTTCTGCTGCTCTGCCACTGTTGTAAATTTTATAAAATATCGCAACTGCACGGGCTATTATAGAATAGCGAGTGTAAGTACGGGTCGAACCCACGAGAATTTGTCAATTTTACTTATTAAAAGAATTGCAATTGTCCAACTAGATCAAATGGGGTAGAGAATAATTATAAATTACACTAAATAAAAGAAACTACGATAAATGAGAGTAACACAAGAGATTTGTAAACAATTAGGAAATAATTAGGATTCGGGGTCCATTTATCACGTAACTAATATGGCACACTAATTTAATGTTGTCATTCCCTTTTTATAACTCAAATCAAACAGACTCTCACCGCGTTTAATTCGGAAAATATGACGATTATGTTCAAAATATTTTTAACGTCTCTAATAGACGGCTAAAATCCTTATTCCCTTTGAAAATACAAGTTTTAAAATTCGCAAATTTATTTAAGCATGGACTATCAAAACAATCAAAGTGCAAGCATAATCCATAACAAATTACTATTTTTAAATCTCAAAACTTGATTTGACAAAACAATCTTGAAGGTTTTAAAACACACTCTCGTGTCGCTTTAAAATGAATACCGAATCTGTAATAACAATTAAAACAAGTAAGGAATAGGCAACGATAAAATTAACGTGACAATATTAGCTAACTATGATAAACTTCACCCTACTCCTAATATAAGAATCAAGCTACCATAATGAAGGAGAAATTGCAAGAATGAGTAGAGATCTTCATTAATAAACCAAACTTACAAATATTTCTCTCACAACAATCTTCAATCCTCTAAAAAAAATGATAAAAACTTGGCCCTCAAATTGATTACAATCACTCAAAGTAGATCCCCGAAATCCTCCACGAAATTCCTCTCTAATTGTCTACGAAATTATGAGCCCAAGGGTCCTTTTTATAGGACAAGTGGTGAGGTATTTGAGTTGTGGTGGGACTCTTTCTGATTGTCCGAATAGTGTTGGTAACTATCTATCCACCTCTTTAATCTTTGGATCGTGATAAGGGACGAAATTTCCCCCCACTCAAAAACTCCTATATTTTTTAGTTGAACACGCATGTCGAGTTTCGTCCAACTCGGAGAATAAAAATTTCCACAAGTGTAAAAATAGCATTTTTTCTAACGACCGTAAAAATCAGCTTTTTCGCGCCTTTTTTGAATTGATCATCAATTTGCACCAAATTCCATCATTATCTGCAAAAATTTCACTAGGCAACTTTTTTCACAAATTAGCACAAGAATATTACGAAATTATCGAAGTGCCCATTTTTTACTTAAAATTGTCATTTTCAATATGAATTCAATCATTCTCGCATTTTTTTCTCTTTTTAATAAAATAGTCCTAAGAACTTATTAAATACACTAAAATGGGACTAACAGAGTATAAATTTGGGTATAAAATATACAAAATAATGCACTCATCAAATACCCCCAAACCTAAACTTTGCTAGTCCTCGAGCAAAACTAAAATTTAAAATCTAACTCACTTTCGTAGGAATCACGATTGCACTTAGCATGTGCAACAAGCCGTTAAACCCCTAGGTTACCCTAGTGGACGAGTTTTATCTCGTGAGGGTTTGCAGTGAATATACCCACAAAATTCAAAAAAAACTTGACTCAATACAAAAGACTCAAAAGTAATATAACCAAGTTTGAATACAAACTTCATAAAAATAGTAGACCCTCATTTTTCAATCTCAACTTATCGTGGCGTGTGCATAGCCAATATAACCGTCCATTTCAAAAGATTTGATCGTTACATTTCTTATCCGAAAGTTCGGTTTGATTTTAAGATCTCACGGAATGCACTCACAACCGAACACTCAGAAATGGGTTATTTTCTCTCGGTATATGTGAATAAAAGAGTGAATTTATATGAACAAATGTCACATATACATGATCAAAAACGGATTTTTTTTTTATATTGGATGAATATGATCTCATGAATGGAAAATCTATTACATGTTGAAAACGTTGAATCGCACAATAGATCCTATTCATCTTCTCTCCACACTATAACTGACTTCCCTTGAGATCGATTAGGACTTTCTTTGGTTGTATTGTAGGCTCGGATTTTGCTAGAAAGAATGTTTTTTTTTGTAGACGTCAAAATTTTTGAGAATATAGAGATTTTTCGGTATTTTGATTTTCAGGCACTTTTTCTCACCTCCATTTTTCTTTTCTCTTTCCTTTTTCTTTTCAACTCACATTTTTCATCATCTTTTTTCTTTCTTCTCCTTTTTTCTGACACATCATTCTTTTGCGAATTTTTCTTTTTCAACCGTAATTTTACCCTAATATTCTCAGAAAATGGGTATGACTTCTTTTTATGAGCTTCAAACTCCCAGTTGGAGTAAGGTAGGATAATGAGTTTTCAACAAAAGAAATATTTTCTTTTTGGCTCAAATGGGCTTGCAACGAAGTACTGTAAAAAGGTTGAACTTTAGGCTAAATTTTGGGCTTTCAAACGATGGCCTAATCTCATTTCTCCAGTTTCGTTCAGTTAATTTATGTCTCAAGACGACTTACCAAGACTTCTAGTGCTTTAAAATTCACATTTTGACCTTTTGTTTTCAGTAATTGAACAAAACAAAGAATTTGAGATCATCAACGAATTTATCAGTGAAGGAAAGTTTGAGTTATTTTAACTCGAATTGATTTAAATCTCTCAAAAACGATGAATGGCACAAAAATCTCACCGGGTTAAAATCTCCACATTTATTCGTTAAGCATATTAACTTTCGCCTCAATATCCATTTTTGATCATATTATATGGCTAATGTGTAAGAAATTTCATAAGTTGAGAGATCGATGAATTAATTCTATATTAAGAAATTGTTTCAAAACTCAATTATATTGAAAATCTTTTTGAATTTTTGAAAATTTTTCTTATTTTTTTTTTCCAAAAATATCATCCTTACCCCCAAACCTAAATTTTACATTGTCCTCAATGTATGCTCAAATAAAAATATGGACAAAGAAAATAAAGTAAAGAAGTAAAATGATGATACAAGTTAACTAAAAAATAACAAAAAGAAAAAAAAATACACAAATAATGTACAAACACATCACAATTACCATCCTCACCATAAATTAATAATCGAAATAGTTGTGGGTCTTTCCAATTAATAAACTTTATAGCACTAAGTGCCAAAATATCATAAATTTGAGATCATGACCGCACAAAACAAATTTCAATGTTAAATCCATGGTCATAATGGTGAGCACCGACATCATCAATAATAAATAAATTTGAATCGCATGAATCATATGTCGATGCATCACAAGGAGGTAATAAATTACAATAAGGATCCAAATATTTATCGTCCATTTTTCAAAAATAGTCACGTAAAATTGGGGATGCATACTCCACACCTAAATATGAGGTTTTACAAAAAGCGTGGGAAGAAGATGTATCACTCAGTATTACACTTTCTTGATCAAAAACAGGAGGACCGTCATAAATACTTAAAGTATCACTAAAATCGGATGACTAATCCTTAAATAAATTTTCCCACATATAAAAAGAAGCAGCATTTTGCTCAATTAAATTAGGAGAAAAATCTTTACAAACATCCAAATCATCACAAGTATTACACGTGTCAAGATTGTCAATTTTTTTCTCCTCACAAAATTGATTATCCCCAATTAATTCATGATTATTTTTAGTAATAGCATCATTATACCGTTTGTTCACCTCTCTCCAATTGATACACTTTGGTGGACCGATAGTAATTACAGGGGTTGGAGTCTCATCCATACCTTCTTTAATTTTTAAAATGACTACTGACCCATCTGAATTAAATTGAAATACGTAGTCATCTAGATTTTCAGTATTTTGTAAAAACACGTCCACAGGATCCATTGAGGAATATGAGAAAGATGACTGGATAACAATATGAGGATCACCCATTGTAATTTACAACACATTAATTTATTTATTTATTTATTTTAGATAGCTTCTACTATTTGACAATGGAGAATTTAAAAGAGGACCAACTACGGTTGTCTCCTCAAATTTCGATTTCACCTCCAGGTAGGTGGTCGGTACGAAGACTCATTAAAAACCACCAATCCTAGAAAAGGTGAAACGGAATCGATTTGACAAGTTCGCGATGGAGTAGCTTTTAATTCTACCCTCGTAAGGAGTTTGTTTTAGATTTTTTATTTTTGAATTTTTTACTTAAAAAAAATGCAAAAAGTAAAAAAACTAGTCCGAAAGTCACAACTTCTTTTTAAAAAATATTGCCAAATCCCCGGCAACTGCGCCAAAAACTTGTTGTCAATTTTATAAAATACCGCAAGTGCACGGGCTATTATAGAATAACGAGTGTAAGTACGGGTCGAACCCGCGAGAATTTGTCAATTTTAATGATTAAAAGCAACTGTCCAACTAGATCAAATGGGGTAGAGAATAATTATAAATTACACTAAATAAAAGCACCTACGATAAATGAGAGTAACACAAGAGATTTGTAAACAATTAGGAAATAATTAGGATTCGGGGTCCATTTATCACGTAACTAATATTGCACACTAATTTAATGTTGTCATTACCTTTTTATAACTCAAATCAAACCGACTCTCGCCGCGTTTAATTCAAAAAATATGACGATTATGTTCAAAATATTTTTAACGTCTCTAATAGACGGCTAAAATCCCTATTCCCTTAGAAAATACAAGTTTTAAAATTCACAAATGTATTTAAGCATGGACTATCAAAACAAGCAAAGTGCAAGAATATCCATCAAAAATTACTATTTTTAAATCTGAAAACTTGATTTGACAAAACAATCTTGAAGGTTTTTAAAACACACTCTCGTGTCGCTTTAAAATGAATACCGAATCTTTAATAACAATTAAAACAAGTAAGGAATAGGCAACGATAAAATTAACGTGACAATATTAGCTAACTATGATAAACTTCACCCTACTCCTAATATAAGAATCAAGCTACCATAATGAAGGAGAAATTGCAAGAATGAGTAGAGATCTTCATTAATAAACCAAACTTACAAATAGTTCTCTCACAACAATCTTCAATCCTCTAAAAAAAATGATAAAAACTTGGCCCTCAAATTGATTACAATCACTCAAAGTTGCTCCCCGAAATCCTCCACGAAATTCCTCTCTAATTGTCTACGAAATTATGAGCCCAAGGGTCCTTTTTATAGGACAAGTGGTGAGGTATTTGAGTTGTGGTGGGACTCTTTCTGATTGGCCGAATAGTGTTGGTCGATATCTCTCCACCTCTTTAATCTTTGGATCGTGATAAGGGACGGAGTTTCCCCCCACTCGAAAACTCTTATATTTTCTTGTTGAACACGCATGCCGAGTTTCGTCCAACTCGGAGAATAAAAATCTTCACAAGTGTAAAAACAACATTTTTTCGAACGACCATAAAAATCAGCTTTTTCGCGCCTTTTTTGAATTGATCATCAATTTGCACCAAATTCCATCATTATCTGCAAAAATTTCACTAGGCAACTTATTTCACAAATTAGCACAAGAATATTATAAAATTATCGAAGTGCATATTTTGACTTAAAATTGTCATTTTCAATATGAATTCAATCATTCTCGCATTTTTTTCTCTTTTTAATAAAATAGTCCTAATAACTTATTAAATACACTAAAATGGGACTAACAGAGTATAAATTTGGGTATAAAATATACAAAATAATGCACTCATCAAATACCCCCAAACCTAAACTTTGCTAGTCCTCGAGCAAAACTAAAATTTAAAATCTAACTCACTTTCATAGGAATCACGATTGCACTTAGCATGTGCAACAAGCCGTTAAACCCCTAGGTTACCCTAGTGGACGAGTTTTGTCTAGTGAGGGTTTGCAGTGAATATACCCACAAAATTAAAAAAAAACTTGACTCAATACAAAAGACTCAAAAGTAATATAACCAAGTTTGAATACAAACTTCATAAATATAGTAGAACCTCATTTTTCAATCTCAACTTATCGTGGTGTGTGCATAGCCAATATAGCCGTCCATTTCAAAAGATTTGATCGTTACATTTCTTATCCGAAAGTTCCTTTTGATTTTAAGATCTCACGGAATGCACTCACAATCGAACACTCAGAAATGGGTTATTTTCTCTCGGTATATGTGAATAAAAGAGTAAATTTATCTGAACAAATGTCACATATATATGATCAAAAACATATTTTTTTTATAATGGATGAATACGATCTCATGAATGGAAAATCGATTACATGTTGAAAACGTTGAATTGCACAATAGATCCTATTCATCTTCTCTGCACACTATAACTAACTTCCCTTGAGATCGATTAGGACTTTCTTTGGTTGTATTGTAGGCTCGGATTTTTCTAGAAAGAATGTTTTTTTTTGTAGACTTCAAATTTTTTGAGAATATAGAGATTTTTCGGTATTTTGATTTTCATGCACTTTTTCTCACCTCCATTTTTCTTTTCTCTTTCCTTTTTCTTTTCAACTCACATTTTTCATCACTTTTTTTCTTTCTTTCTTTCTTCCCCTTTTTTCTGACACATCATTCTTTTGCGAATTTTTTTTTTCAACCGTAATTTAACCCTATTATTCTCAGAAAATGGGTACGACTTCTTTTTATGAGCTTCAAACTCCCAGTTGGAGTAAGGTAGGATAATGAGTTTTCAAAAGAAGAAATATTTTCTTTTTGGCTCAAATGGTCTTGCAACGAAATACTGTAAAAAGGTTGGACTTTAGGCTTAATTTTGGGCTTTCAAACGATGGCCTAATCTCATTTCTCAAGTTTTGTTCAGTTAATTTATGTCTCAAGACGACTTACCAAGAATTCTAGTGCTTTAAAATTCACATTTTGACCTCTTGTTTTCAGTAATCGAACAAAACAAAGAATTTGAGATCATCAACGAATTTATTACTGAAGGAAAGTTTGAGTTATTTTAACTCGAATTGATTTAAATCTCTCGAAAACAATGAATGGCACAAAAATCTCACCGGGTTAAAATCTCCACATTTATTCGTTAAGCATAATAACTTTCGCCTCAATATCCATTTTCGATCATATTATATGGCTAATGTGTAAGAAATTTCATAAGTTAAGAGATCGATGAATTAATTCTATATTAAGAAATTGTTTCAAAACTCAATTATATTGAAAATCTTTTTGAATTTTAGAAAAAATTTCTGATTTTTTTTTTCCAAAAATATCCTCCTTACCCCCAAACCTAAATTGAACATTGTCCTCAATGTATGCTCAAATAAAAATACGGACAAAGAAAATAAAGTAAAAAAGTAAAATGATGATACATGTTAACTAAAAAATAACAAAAAGAAAAAAAAATACACAAATAATGTACAACCACATGACAATTACCATCCTCACCATAAATTAATAATCGAAATAGTTGTGGGTCATTCCAAATAATAAACTTTATAGCACTAAGTGCCAAAATATCATAAATTTGAGAGCATGACCGCACAACACAAATTTCAATGTTAAATCCATGGTCATAATGGTGAGCACCGACATCATCAATAATAAATAAATTTGAATCGCATGAATCATATCTCGATGCATCACATAGAGGTAATAAATTACAATACGGATCCAAATATTTATCTTCCATTTTTCGAAAATATTCACGAAAAATTGGGGATGCATACTCCACTCCTAAATATGAGGTTTTATAAAAAGCGTGGGAAGAAGATGTATCACTCACTGATACACTTTCTTGATGAAAAACAGGAGGACCGTCATAAATACTTAAAGTATCACTAAAATCGGATGACTAATCCTTAAATAAATTTTCCCACATATAAAAAGAAGGAGCATTTTGCTCAATTAAATTAGGAGAAAAATCTTTACAAACATCCAAATCATCACAAGTATTACATGTGTCAAGATTGTCAATTTTTTTCTCCTCACAAAATTGATTATCCCCAATTAATTCATGATTATTTTTAGTAATAGCATCATTATACCGTCTGTTCACCTCTCTCCAATTGATACACTTTGGTGGACCGATAGTAATTACAGGGGTTGGAGTCTCGTCCATACCTTCTTTAATTTTTAAAATGACTACTGACCCATCTGAATTAAATTGAAATACGTAGTCATCTAGATTTTCAGTATTTTGAAAAAACACGTCCACAGGATCCATTGAGGAATATGAGAAAGATGACGGGATAACAATATGAGGATCACCCATTGTAATTTACAACACATTAATTTATTTATTTATTTATTTTAGATAGCTTCTACTATTTGACAATGGAGAATTTAAAAGAGGACCAACTACGGTTGCCTCCTCAAATTTCGATTTCACCTCCAGGTAGGTGGTCGGTACGAAGACTCATTAAAAACCACCAATCCTAGACAAGGTGAAACGGAATCGATTTGACATGTTCGCGTTGGAGTATCTTTTAATTCCATCCTCGTAAGGAGTTTGTTTTTTGATTTTTTTTTTGAAATTTTTACTTAAAAAAATGCAAAAAGTAAAAAAACTAGTCCGAAAGTCACAACTTCTTTTAAAAAAAAATGTCAAATCCTCGGCAGCGGCGCCAAAAACTTGTTGTCAATTTTATAAAATACCGCAAGTGCACGGGCTATTATAGAATAACAAGTGTAAGTACGGGTCGAACCCACGAGAATTTGTCAATTTTAATTATTAAAAGAATTGCAACAGTCCAACTAGATCAAATGGGGTAGAGAATAATTATAAATTACACTTAATAAAAGCAACTACGGTAAATGAGAGTAACATAAGAGATTTGTAAACAATTAGGAAATAATTAGGATTCGGGGTCCATTTATCACGTAACTAATATTGCACACTAATTTAATGTTGTCATTCCCTTTTTATAACTCAAATCAAACCGACTCTCGCCGCGTTTAATTCAGAAAATATGACGATTATGTTCAAAATATTTTTAACGTCTCTAATAGACGGCTAAAATCCCTATTCCCTTAGAAAATACAAGTTTTAAAATTCGCAAATGTATTTAAGCATGGACTATCAAAACAACCAAAGTGCAAGCATAATCCTTCAAAAATTACTATTTTTAAATCTTAAAACTTGATTTGACAAAACAATCTTAAAGGTTTTAAAACACACTCTCGTGTCGCTTTAAAATGAATACCGAATATTTAATAACAATTAAAACAAGTAAGGAATAGGCAACAATAACATTAACGTGACAATATTAGCTAACTATGATAAACTTCACCCTACTCCTAATATAAGAATCAAGCTACCATAATGAAGGAGAAATTGCAAGAATGAGTAGAGATCTTCATTAATAAACCAAACTTACAAATAGTTCTCTCACAAAAATCTCCAATCCTCTAAAAAAATGATAAAAACATGGCCCTCAAATTGATTACAATCACTCAAAGTTGCTCCCCGAAATCCTCCACGAAATTCCTCTCTAATTGTCTTCGAAATTATGAGCCTAAGGGTCCTTTTTATAGGACAAGTGGTGAGGTATTTGAGTTGTGGTGGGACTCTTTCTGATTGGCCGAATAGTGTTGGTAGCTATCTCTCCACCTCTTTAATCTTTGGATCGTGATAAGGGACGAAATTTCCCCCCACTCAAAAACTCCTATATTTTCTAGTTAAACACGCATGCCGAGTTTCGTTCAACTCGGAGAATAAAAATTTCCACAAGTGTAAAAACAACATTTTTTCGAAAGACCGTAAAAATCATCTTTTTCGCGCCTTTTTTGAATTGATCATCAATTTCCACCAAATTCCATCATTATCTGCAAAAATTTCACTAGGAAACTTTTTTCACAAATTAGCAAAAGAATATTATAAAATTATCGAAGTACCCATTTTTGACTTAAAATTGTCATTTTCAATATGAATTCAATCGTTCTCGCATTTTTTTCTCTTTTTAATAAAATAGTCCTAAGAACTTATTAAATACACTAAAATGGGACTAACAAAGTATAAATTTGGGTATAAAATATACAAAATAATGCACTCATCAAATACCCCCAAACCGAAACTTTGCTAGTCCTCGAGCAAAACTAAAATTTAAAATCTAACTCACTTTCGTAGGAATCACGATTGCACTTAGCATGTGCAACAAGCCGTCAAACCCCTAGGTTACCCTAGCGGACGAGTTTTGTCTCGTGAGGGTTTGCAGTGAATACACCCACAAAATTCTAAAAAAACTTGAATCAATACAAAAGTCTCAAAAGTAATATAACCAAGTTTGAATACAAACTTCATAAATATAGTAGAACCTCATTTTTCAATCTCAACTTATCGTGGTGTGTGCATAACCAATATAACCGTCCATTTCAAAAGATTTGATCGTTACATTTCTTATCCGAAAGTTCGTTTTGATTTTAAGATCTCACGGAATGCACTCACAATCGAACACTCAGAAATGGGTTATTTTCTCTCGGTATATGTGAATAAAAGAGTAAATTTATATGAAAAAATATCACATATACATGATCAAAAATGAATTTTTTTTATAATGGATGAATATGATCTCATGAATGGAAAATCGATTACATGTTGAAAACGTTGAATCGCACAATAGATCATATTCATCTTCTCTCCACACTATAACTAACTTCCCTTGAGATCGATTAGGACTTTCTTTGGTTGTATTGTAGGCTCGGATTTTGCTAGAAAGAATGTTTTTTTTTATAGACTTCAAAATTTTTGAGAATATAGAGATTTATTGAAATTTTGATTTCTAGGCACTTTTTCTCACCTCCATTTTTCTTTTCTCTTTCCTTTTTCTTTTCAACTCACATTTTTCATCATCTTTTTTCTTTCTTCCCCTTTTTTCTGACACATCATTATTTTGCGATTTTTTTTTTTCAACCGTAATTTTACCCTAATACTCTCATAAAATGGGTATGACTTCTTTTTATGAGCTTCAAACTCCCAGTTGGAGTAAGGTAGGATAATGAGTTTTCAACAAAAGAAATATTTTCTTTTTGGCTCAAATGGGCTTGCAACGAAATACTGTAAAAAGGTTGGACTTTAGGCTTAATTTTGGGCTTTTAAACGATGGCCTAATCTCATTTCTCAAGTTTCGTTCAGTTAATTTATGTCTCAAGATGACTTACCAACACTCCTAGTGATTTAAAATTCACATTTTGACCTTTTGTTTTCAGTAATCGAACAAAACAAAGAATTTGAGATCATCAACGAATTTATCACTGAAGGAAAGTTTGAGTTATTTTAACTCGAATTGATTTAAATCTCTCGAAAACAATGAATGCCACAAAAATCTCACCGGGTTAAAATCTCCACATTTATTCGTTAAGCATAATAACTTTCGCCTCAATATCCATTTTCGATCATATTATATGGCTAATGTGTAAGAAATTTCATAATTTAAGAGATCGATGAATTAATTCTATATTAAGAAATTGTTTCAAAACTCAATTATATTGAAAATCTTTTTGAATTTTAGAAAAAAAATTTGATTTTTTTTTCCCAAAATATCATCCTTACCCCCAAACCTAAATTGAACATTGTCCTCAATGTATGCTCAAATAAAAATATGGACAAAGAAAATAAAGTAAAAAAGTAAAATGATGATACATGTTAACTAAAAAATAACAAAAAGAAAAAAAATACACAAAGAATGTACAAACACATGACAATTACCATCCTCACCATAAATTAATAATCGAAATAGTTGTGGGTCATTCCAATTAATAAACTTTATAGAACTAAGTGAAAAAAATATCATAAATTTGAGAGCATGACCGCACAACACAAATTTCAATGTTAAATCCATGGTCATAATGGTGAGCACTGACATCATCAATAATAAATAAATTTGAATCGCATGAATCATATGTCGATGTATCACATGGAGGTAATAAATTACAATAAGGATCCAAATTTTTATCGTCCATTTTTCGAAAATAGTCACGTAAAATTGGGGATGCATACTCCATTCCTAAATATGAGGTTTTATAAAAAGAGTGGAAAGAAGATGTATCACTTACTGATACACTTTCTTGATCAAAAATAGGAGGACCGTCATAAATACTTGAAGTATCACTAAAATTGGATGACTAATCCTTAAGTAAATGTTCCCACATATAAAAAGAAGCATCATTTTGCTCTATTAAATTAGGAGAAAAATCTTTACAAACATCCAAATCATCACAAGTATTACACGTGTTAAGATTGTCAATTTTTTTCTCCACACAAAATTGATTATCCCCAATTAATTCATGATTATTTTTAGTAATAGCATCATTATACCATTTGTTCACCTCTCTCCAATTGATACACTTTGGTGGACCGATAGTAATTACAGGGGTTGGAGTCTCATCCATACCTTCTTTAATTTTTAAAATGACTACTGACCCATCTGAATTAAATTGAAATACGTAGTCATCTAGATTTTCAGTATTTTGTAAAACCACGTCCACAGGATCCATCGAGGAAGATGAGAAAGATGACGGGATAACAATATGAGGATCACCCATTGCAATTTACAACACGTTAATTTATTTATTTATTTTAGATAGCTTCAACTCTTTGACAAGGGAGAATTTAAAAGAGGACCAACTACGGTTGTCTCCTCAAATTTCGATTTCACCTCCAGGTAGGTGGTCGGTACGAAGACTCATTAAAAACCACCAATCCAAGTGTTGATGTAAAAAATTAGATAGCTCTAATTGTTCAATCACAGATAAATAAAATGAGACAAAGATTTTTAAAGTGGTTCAGCCTTATAAGAATGGCCTACGTCCACTATTATGTTATTGCTGAGTGTTTTGGGAATTCTCGATTATAAGCTCTATCAAGAAATTTCGATCCTTTTGAATGAGGGTGATACAAGGTATTTATAGCCCTTAGGTTGTACATGAAAGGGTGTTACATTAAATGATACACATATGAAAGGGTAATTCATTTCATGTTCTTCAAACGTGTGCGTCAAGATGATAAGCATTCAATGAATAGTTGAACTGTTGATTATCTGGCAATTAATGTTGTGGTCGAGGTGCAGCTCGAACCGCCTTAGTTGCTCGTCGTCCAAAAGTTCCTCGGAGCATTGGAATTCCTCGGAGGATAAGAGTTCCTCGGAGGGTTGGAATTCCTCGGAGTGAGTATGTTGGTCGGGGAAACAATCTTCCTCGTTGCTATTGTGCCACGTAGATTGACACGTGTCTTCTTATTGTTCGTCCACATCAGCATACTAATTTTGGTGTCAACAGAAGCCCCCAATGTTTCATATTTCGAACTTTGAGGAGTATGGAACATTCTTTCTCGGTATATGGCGATATTAAATGACCTTCCTGGATTTTAGGAGCCTTTTCTTCGTATTTAAATTTCCTTCCAAATTCGCAGAATCCGCCTTTTTGCATTTTTATAGGTGCTTCAATCTTCGTGCCCTTTTTGTCCTTTTAGCCGCCGGTAGCGTAATATTTCCTTTTTGTAATCATTTCTTTCGTCGTTTCCCAAGGCAAGGTATTTAAACTTCAGAGGCAATCCCATCGTCTTCTACCTTTTCAATTTCTGCTTTCGAGTTTTCTAAAGCTTTTCTCTCTCTTGTGCGTTCATTTCCTCCTTCGTTTGTCAACAGATCTCCTTTTTCCCTGTAAGCTCTTCTTCCTTCTTCTTTTATTCATCATGGTTTACATTATCGAATCTCTTGAGAAGTTACGCTCTAACTTCTCTATTCCTTCTTGGGTAACTTTGGAGGTTCTTTCTGAGCCTTCAAGTTATTTTGATTTGGCTGAGGGACACTGGTTCCCTAGCCTATTTATTGCTGAATGTGGATTTTCTTTTCCACCAAATCCGTTATGTTTAGAGTTCTGTCAGTACTTCGACGTTGTCCCTGCAAAAATAGCCCCCAATACATGGAGAATAGTTAATGGGGTACATAGGTTAAATCAAACTCATGGAACTCGTATAGGAATTCCTGAGATTATGTACTGCTACAGATGGGCTGTTTTAGACAACGTTTTTTATTTAAAAACTAGGTTTTTGAATAGGGCCTTAGTAGTCAACCTCCCTGATGCCAACAGGGATTATTTTGAACACGGGGTAGTTATAAAAAATTGGCAACATGCCCCTTTGGTTAGAGATGCAGTATATGAGGGTCATAGATGCCCCCCATATGGCAATGGGATAGGTCGTTTTCATCTTATTTTGTTTTTGAAATTATGATTTCATGGTATTTGATAAAATGTATGACTGATATTTCAATATGTTCTTGTTTGCAGTTGACAGCAAGAGAAAAACTCCCAAAGAGTCAGAAGTTAATATAAAGCAATTGAAACATATCTGGAATTTGCATCAGAGGGTTGCAGACGAGCACATCAGGTCTGCCTCATATTTGTTGCAGTACAGGAGCTACACATCATCCTTTACTGCTCGTCCTGTGGTTATCATTGGTGACCCATTGCCAGCTTCTGAGGAATATTCACCAGAATCTCACATTCCTCTAAGTCAGAAGATGGGCAAGAGAAGAGTTCCTGCTCTCTTTGAAGAAACCTCCTCTGCTGGAGATGGAAAGAAAAATAAAGCTGATGTCCCAAAGGGGATAAAGAAAATGGATGCTGCCCCTTCTGCTGCTCTTCAGAAGGTTTCCGAGAAGCCCCCAGTGGCTCCGAGCAAGAAGACTGTACCTATGGAAGTGGTCCCAACCAAAAGTTCTTTGGTTGAAACTGCTGAAGTGCCACTGAGGAGATTGAAGAAATCCTCCTCAGTCACTTTGACTGAGACCATTCCCCAGCTTCAAACTAGTGGAGCTGGTGTTCCAACCATCATTCCCCCGAGCTCTGCAATGAGCTCGGTAAAGACTTGGATTATTCCTGAAGTCCAGGGCATCGAGGAAAACATGCCTAGGGATATGCTGACATCCCTAGCTACTCGTCACATTGCTTCAGTAAGTTTCTTTCTATCTTGAATTTTTCCTTCTATCAATATATGTATCTCGGCACTAACTCGTCACTACCTTCTTTTTTCAGCTGGTTAGTTGTTTTAACACCATTGTAAAGAAAGATGAAGCGCTCAAGGCTTCAAGCTCCTCGTCTGGAGTAGAGGATGCATTCCAGGGTTTGGCCCAATCTCTGAAGGAATCTCGTCAGAAGTATGATGAGGATAAAGGTGTATGGGAGAAGAAATTGGCTGCATCTGAAGCAGAGAAGGTGCAGTTGGGAAACAAAGTGAAGGACTTGGAGAGGGAGAATAAGAAATACTCCGAGAAGCTCACTACTTTTGGGGAGCTTGAAAATAAGCTGAAATCAGCTGAGGAAGATCTGACACTTCTGCGCGAAGCAAATCGTCAGAAGGAGGAGTTGGAGGTCAAGCTGAAAGCCTCCGAGGACCTTCTATCCGAGAAGCTCTCCTCAGAGAAGGTGAAGAGAAAAATAGCTGTGAAGAAATCCTTTCGAACTGGTTGGGATAAAGGATGGGATAGGGGGGTAGCAGCAATGATGACCCAGGTGAATTATGGAAGTTTGAAATACTTCCATGATGGTTGGGTTGCTGCCTTGCAGGAATTGAAGGTGAGCGAAGACTCCGAGCAATTTCAACAGCATCTCCCTGGTCCTCCTCCAGCCATCGAGGATGAAGAAGAGGACGAAGCTGCCTCAGAAGAATCTTCATTGGTGGTGGGTGATCATGTCCTTGCTCCCCAATCCAACCAAACAGCCACCGAGGAGATTTCGTCCTTACCTACTCCTCCAGAACAAGTCCCAGCTTCTACCAATCAAATCATTGTTCCCACCGAGCAACCAAGCTCCTCGTCCCAGCCTCCCGAGAAAGTCTTGGGAGACAAGGAAAGGGTGTGAAGTTGTTCGGTACTATCTTTCTATTTTTCTTCTTACTTGTACTTTGTATCTCAGATCTTTGTAACTTTGCCTTATGATATAATAAAATCTCCTCTATTTGTTCATCTACATTGTTGATGCTCTGTTTTCTTTGTTTATTAACTCTTTCCTTCTCTCCTTTATTAGTTTATGGCTAGAATGGAATTGATATCTGCCCATGATACAAAGCTGATGCAGCAATGCCATGAATATTATAAGGCTGGTCATACAGACCTGAGTGTATCAGAAATTGCCGACATCTTTGGCCATGATGCTTCAGAGCAAGCAGTTGAGGCTTATCGGTACCTGAAAGATTTACATGATCGAGCTGTGGCCAATAATGTGGCATGCTACGAATTGATCGAGGAGCTTCATTGTACCCTAGAAGATCTTCAGAATCAGCACAATGAATCAACTTCCTTGTTGCACAAGGAGTATGAGAATAGGTATCAACAGCTTTCTTTCGAGACAGGCCACAAAAAGATCATTGCTGGGTACGATGTCAGGGAGAGAACCCTAAAAGGTGAAGTTAAGGCCTGCAGACAGATCGCCGAGCTGCTGGAACAGGAGAACAACAATTTGCAGAAAAAGTTGGCACAGTATGAGTCTGCAGCTTCATCTTCCACTGCCTTGGTACCGGTCACCGATGAAGGATTCTCATTCTTAGAAGTTGAGAACGCCAAATTAAGGCAAGAATTGGATACTTGAAGAAGGTCTGGTATTTCTGCTACTGCTCGGGGACGAGGAAGAGGTTCTCGTGGGCAAGGAAGAGCTGCCCAAGATGTTAACGAGGAACGAAGCACTTCAGATCCTCGGGGTCGATCAAGAACTCCTCGTAGTATTGAAGAAGCTCGTACTCTGTCAACATTGGAAACTCAAGCGTACCAGTTGAACGCAAAAGATCGGGCTTTGTCTGAAATGTCCGAGAAAATCCTGACTTTGGAAGATCAACTTACTGCGACGAAGTCTGCTTTGAATAATAAGGATGTTTTTGCCAGGAACCTTCATGAGCAGTTAGAAAGATTAAATTTCCAATTCCATAAACAACCTCACGAATTCTGGAATGCAGGCTATAATGAGGCCCTTTATCACTTGGATGCTCGCATTGAAAATGCCAATAATGAAGGTTATAAACAGGGATGGTTGAACGCCCTGGGTGTGCTGAAGCTCGAACAGGGGCACTACCTGTGGGATTATCATACTCCTGGGCTACTAGACTTGCCAGTACCACCCTATAAATTGGACATGGAATGGATCCCAGCTCGTGCCATTCCTCGGAGCTTAATTTCAAAATATCTTGGTGACTATAGTCTTCATTCTCAAATTGAAGTATCTCGTCCCGAGCATCTCTTGGATACTCCTTCAGTAATGAATGTCAGAATGTTGAAGGACTTGAATTTTATCAATTCTCCTCTGACATTAAATGATCCTCCTGCTGGCGAGGAACCTGTATCGAGGGCTGAGGGGAAAAAACCAATAGAATAGGATTTTCAATGTAATAGTTAGCACACATATGTAACTTGTAATTTATTTTGAATTTTAATGAAAGACTTTCATTTTTTGTTTGCAAATCTGTATTGCTATTGTTTTGTACTGGTCTAACACTTTTATATTTGTGATTGCATAACAATTCTTTGTGGTTCATCGACCAATCTAAAAAATTACAAGTATCAAAAATGTTGCTCGATCACTTAATAACAAAGTAATGAGTATAAAAAATGTTAAAATTTCTTACAACCAACCAAGGTTGTTTAAATTGAGCTCGTCGACCAATTACAGTTAGTGGGTTTTTATCCCTGACCAGCTACACTCGGTAAATTTTTTTTTTTTTCATAAAATGTGTCCGACCAACCAAGGTCGATAATTTATCCTCGTCGACCAACTACAGTTAGTGGGTTTTGATCCCCGACCAACCATACTTGGTTCAGTTTGGAATTTTTTGTATTTTCTGGAATAGTTTTACCTTCCGACCAACATAAGTTGGCATATTTTGTTTCTTAACCAGCCGAAATTGGTCTTTTTAAGAATGTTGTTCTTGCCCTTTTACCAACCGGAGTTAGTCATGGGTTTGAACTATCATGTCCACTAGTTATTTTACCAACCGGAGTTGGTCACGCTAGTGTATACCTCCTAACCAAAGGAGTATAGGTTGTTCTCGCCCTTTTACCAACCGGAGTTGGTCGTGGGTCTGAACTATCTACTAGTTATTTTACCAACCGGAGTTAGTCACGCTAGTGTATGCCTCCTAACCAAAGGAGTATAGTTTGTTCTCGCCCTTTTACCAACCGGAGTTGGTCGTGGGTCTGAACTATCTACTAGTTATTTTACCAACCGGAGTTGGTCACGCTAGTGTATACCTCCTAACCAAAGGAGTATAGTTTGTTCTCTCCCTTTTACCAACCGGAGCTGGTCGTGGGTCTGAACTATTGTCTTCTTTTTGCTGTCGAGCAGCGTAGTGTACAACACTAGTATTCCCCGAAAAACTTTCAAACAAAGGAGAGAAAAATGGTGAAACATCATCGTTTTATTGATATTGATGGAACTGCTGTACATTTTACATCACTGATAATACTTGCGAAGGTGTTCAGCATTCCAAGCATTCTTGAATTCCTCTCCTTCTAGAGTTGCTATTCGGTAAGTTCCTGGTCGAACAACTTCTGTAACTCGGTAAGGTCTATGCCAATTTGCTTCCAATTTATTGTGCTTCTGAATGACCTTCTTTAGCACGTAATCTCCTTCTTTTAAATCGCATTTCTTCACCTTCTTGTTGTAGAACAGAGTTGTTCGTTGTTGATATGCAGCATTCCTAATGGCTGCTTCTTCTCTAACCTCCTCGAGCATATCCAAATCCAGTCTTCTCATCAAGTCACTGACTGGGGAATTGAAATTCAGCACTCTATGTGTTGGTAGACCCAACTCGGAAGGTATTACAGCCTCACTTCCAAATGCCAGCATATATGGTGATTCTCCAGTTGCTGCTCGGGGAGTTGTTCGGTAAGCCCACAGTACTGACTGTAGCTCATTAATCCAATTAGCTTTAGACTCACTTAGCCTCTTCTTCAAACCATTTAATAATGTTCTGTTTGTCACCTCAGTCTATCCATTGCTTTGAGGATGGCCTGGTGCTGAATGAACCTTCAAAATGTTCGACTGATGACAATAGGCAGCAAATTCCTCGTTATCAAATTGTGTTCCATGATCTGTGATGAAGGCATGAAGGAGACCATATCGACAGATTATATTCTTCCAAACGAATTGGTACACCTTCTCGTACGTCATATCAATAAGTGGTTCAGCTTCTACCCACTTAGTAAAATAGTCCACTGCGACAACGAGGTACTTGAATCTTCCTCGGGTGGTCGGCAGTGGTCCAACCAAATCAATCCCCCACATGGCAAACGGCTAAGGGGAAGTTATGGGTGTCAATAATGCTTGTGGAGTTCGTCGGATGGAGGAAAAACATTGGCACTTGTCACACTTCTTGGCATAGGCTATACAATCAGCTCTCATCGTTGGCCAGTAGTATCCTTTCGTCATCACCCTTTGCAAAAGTGTTCGACCTGCTACATGGGCTCCACAAGACCCTTCATGAATCTCTTCAATCAATTCTTTCATCTCGGAGGGATGTACACATCTTTGCAAACCTGCCATAATTCCTCGTCTATACAAAACACCATTAATTAATACATACCGAGCAGCTTTATACTTCAATTTCTTGGCAGCGAGCTTATCTTCCGGTAATTCTCCTTCTTCAACATATGCCCTGATGGGATCCATCCAAGATGGCCCTAAATCAAAGGTAATAATATTCATCGTCAGGTCTTCATCTATACTCCGACTTTCTAATACCTCAATTGGTATTGTTCTTCGTAGCTCGGTACGAGTAGCTGATGCTAGTCAGGCCAGTGCGTCTGCTCGTGCATTCTCCGTTCTTGGTATTCTGATCAACTGAATCGCATCAAATTCTGCCAATAACTCCATTACCTTAGCGTGATACTTGAACATTAATTCTCCTTTAACTGCATATGTTCCCATCATTTGATTCACAATCAATTGAGAATCACTGAATACCATTACTTGTTGCGCTTCCATAATCTTTGCTAAATTAAGACCTGCTATCATGGCCTCATACTCAGCCTCATTATTGGAGGCTTTGAATTGGAATCGCAAGGCATATTCCATGTCAATCTCGTCTGGGGTGTTCAAAACAATTCCTGCCCCACAACCTGCTGTGCAAGATGAGCCATCTACATATAATATCCATATGGGTAACCCATTTTCAAATTCCTTATCTGATAGAGTTCCTCGGTGATATATTTGTTTCTTCCTTTCATCCTCCCCTGATACTTTTTGCTCCTCGTCGACCATCTCTTCTCGCTCTTTTACCAACCGAAGCTGGTCTGAGTTCGAAGTTGATGATCCTTCTACATCCACAAGTTCTTTTACCAACCGGGGTTGGTCTGAGCTTATGTCTGTTGATTTTTTAACATCCACTCGTCCTTTTACCAACCGAAGTTGGTCTGGGCTCGTGTTTGTTGATCCTGTAACATCCACAGGTTGATCAGAGAGTAACTTTTGCTCCTCGGGGATATCAGGATAAGTAAATTCTGCTATAAAATCTGCTACGGCCTTCCCTTTTAATGATGATCTGGGTTCATACACAATATCATATTCACCGAGCTCTATTGCCCAATACATCAGTCTCCCTGATTTTTCTGGTTTATGAAGGGCTTGTCGTAACGGCATGTCGGTATACACGACGATGGTATGGGCCTGGAAATATGGCCTCATTCTTTTACTTGCTTCAATTAATGCCAATGCCAATTTTTCTAGCTTTGGGTACCTGATCTCTGCACCTCGGAAAGCCTTACTTGTGTAATAAATTGGCTTCTGGACTCCGTTCTCTACTCTGATCAATGCCGAGCTGACTGCATTCTCTGATACTGCCAGGTATAAGTATAACTTTTCTCCCATTACTAGCCTGGACAATAGTGGAGGTGTTCCCAGATATTTTTTCAAGTCTTGAAAGGCTTTTTGACATTCATCATTCCACTCGAAAGTTTTTCGGAGTGTTTTGAAGAATGGAAGGCACCTATCAGTTGCTCGAGATACAAATCTATTGAGCGCTGCAACTCATCCTGTAAGACTTTGCACCTCTTTCTTCGTCGTTGGAGATCGCAACCCTAAAAGAGCTTTGATCTCTTCTGTATTCGCCTCGATGCCTCGCTGGTTGACGATGTATCCGAGGAACATCCCTTCTCGTACTCCAAATGTACACTTCATCGAGTTGAGCTTCATTTGGTATTTATCCAGTTGATCAAAGGTCTGAGCTAAGTCAACTAGATGATCAGCAGCTTTCTTGCTCTTTGTCAGCATATCATCGACATAGACTTCCATGTTGCAACTGATTTGTTCGGTGAAAACCTTGTTCATCAGCCGCTGGTATGTCGCTCCTGCATTTTTCAAACCAAAAGGCATAACATTATAGCAATAAGTTCCCCTAGGGGTAATAAAAGAAGTACTTTCCCTGTCTTCAGGTTTCATTTTGATCTGGTTGTATCCAGAGTAAGCATCCATGAAACTGAGTAGCTCGTGCCCCGAGGTAGCATCCACTAGTTGGTCAATTCTGGGCAATGGGAAGTGATCCTTTGGGCAAGCCTTGTTGAGATCAGTGAAATCAACACACATTCTCCATTTATTGTTTTTCTTCTTTACCATCACCACATTTGCCAACCAGTCCGGATACTTCACATCTTCAATGAATTGGGCTTTCTGGAGCTTGTCGACCTCCTCTTGAATAGCTTGATTCTTCTCAGGGCTAAATACCCTTCTTCTCTGCTTTACAGGCTTGATCTCCTTATTCACATTGAGCTCATGACATAAGAAGTTTGGATCTATTCCTGGCATGTCTTCATGACTCCACGCAAAAGTTTTCTTTCTGTTTCTCAAGAAAGTTATCAATTCATGTTTTATTGAAGCATCCAACGATGAACCTATCTGGGTTACTCGTTCAGGGTGCTCATCGTCCAGAATAATATTTTCTGTAGATTCCACCACCTGTCCTTTTACAAGTTGGGATTCATCTCGAGGATCCAGTGTTTCAATTTCTGTACCTTCATCCACCTGGTAGGTAGTAGTCTTTTTCCTTAAATCTTCAAGCTCCTCTTGCTCGACAGATGAATAATAGCATTCCCGGACTACTTTCTGATCACCTTTCACAACTCCTACTCTAAAATTTGTTAGGAATTTTAATCATTGATGTACTGTAGATGGAACTGCTTTGAACTTCTTCAAACCAACTCTTCCCATGATGATGTTGTAGGCTGATTGCACATTCTTATCCATCACAAAGAAGCGTATTCTCTCTGTTCGATAAGCAGGCCAAGTTCCAATGAATATATCCAACTTGATCATCCCAAGTGGAAAAACTTTCTCGCCAGAAAAACCCAGAAGAGGTCTGTGATAAGGTTCCAATTGAGATAATTTCAAATTTAAATTGTCAAAGCATGAATAGTACATGATGTCTGCTGAACTGCCATTGTCTACCAGCACCCTTGAAATCACTACTTCTTTCATCCTCATTTTGATCACCAAAGGGTCGTCGTGAGGGTAAAGAACACCTGCCAGGTCGTTTTTTGAAAAGTCAATCACTAGCTTCTCTTTGTTTACTTTCCTTGGATGATCCTCCTCGGCCAAATTTATTCGCTGAATGTACGAGCAAGCTTGTGCCTCTCCGAGGTAAGCTTTTCTTTCTGCAGTAAGATCTCCTCCTCCTGCATCTCCTCCAGTAATAACATTACAATCAAATGATCCAAAACGTATGGAAAATACCTCTCGTTCTGGATGCTTTGGTTTCTTGGGAAGATCGGGTTCATCCTCGGCATCATCTTCATGCTCTCTCTTCTTTTTCTCCTCTGCTCGACGAGGAGATCTAGATCTTTCTCTAGTTCGATCATTATTTCTTCTTTCACCTCCCCGATCAACATACTTTCCTAGCTTTCCTCTTCGGATGAGTGTTTCAATCTCGTTCTGAAGAGCTATGCAATTTTTAGTCATATGGCCATGGTCCTTGTGGAACTCGCAATATTTAACCCTATTCCTCGCATCAGGGTCTGACCTCAGTTTCTTCGGCCACTTTACCTCCTTGTTATTCTTGATTTCTTCCAAGACATGATTAATACCCATTTTCAAGGGAGTATAATTATCGAATTTCTTCAGGACTTCCCATGACGACTTATTATTTCTGGAACGCTTGTCACCGCCATTGCCCTTATGCTCTTTATTCTTAGACTTGTCGACTTCCACCTTGGTGTCTTTATCCATATTCTTTTTTGCAGCCATAGCCTCCTCGGCATTCATGATTTTGGCCGCTTTTGCCATCAACTCTGACATAGTTTTAGGTGGATCTTTCGCCAAAGTGTAATACAACTTATTAGGCAACAACCCACTCATCAAGGCGGTGATTGCTGTCTTTTCCTCATAATCTATGACTTCTAGCTTCTCATTATTGAAACGGGTTATGTAATCTCTAGTGCTCTCAACAGATTTTTGTCTAACACTTAACAAGTGTGCTACTCTTTTTACTGGCTTTGCTCCAAAACAGAAATTACCGATGAACAACTCGGCCAATTGAAAGAAAGTTGAAATCTTACCCCGAGGAAGATTGTTGTACCATATCTGGGCAGATCCAGTAAGAGTTCCTGAGAATGCCCTACATCTCATCTCGTCGGGGATAGCATAGATGTCGGCAGCAGCTTGATATTGCTCTATGTGAAGAACAGGATATGTCTTTCCATCGTATTTGGGGGTCACCACAGGGGCTTTAAACTTTGACGGTGTAGGAAAATTCAAAATGGCCTGGACAAAAGGTGTCCCTTGAATAAAAGTTCGTTGTAGGGGATTCTTCGCCCTAGACATTTCTCCCAATCTATCCTCCAATCGCTGAAGGGACCCTTTCCACGCTTCATTTCCTTCCTCAGGCCTATTGGTTCGAGCAATAGATCGTTCTGAAGTAGCCTCTTGAGATTTATCTTGACGAGCAACTGGTCGTGATTGTGCTGATCCTTCTCTTGGATCTGATGGTTATCGAAAACTCCTCGACATGGTCTTAGGTGAACTCCTATTCCTCCTAGGGCCTAATCGACTGAAAGGAGACACCCTACTCAGTCTTTCTAAGGCGCTGGGCCTTTATGGAGAGAGAGTGATACGTTGATCAGTATCTGTAGCCCTTATTGACGAAGTTCGCCCAGGTTGATAAGAGAAATCATCAGACTCCTCATTACGATATGACTCAGTACGCCTGGATCGTGAAGAAAGTAAATAAGTTTGCCTCTGACCACTTAGTTGTCCTGAACGTGCAGGTGCTCCGCCATGAAGGGTTTGTATAAGTTGCCTCATTATGTCTTGCATGGCGGTTTGTCCTTGAGCCAGATTCGTCATAATCCCGGCCAGATCTGGAGGTGTAGAGGGATTTGGAGGATTTCCAACATTTCCAGCGTTTCGATTGCTAGATTCTGGATTATCCGCCATTGATGATGAATGATTTTTGGTGAAAAACGATAATAACAATCGCTTCCCACAGACGGCGCCAATCTGTTGATGTAAAAAATTAGATAGCTATAATTGTTCAATCACAGATAAATAAAATGAGACAAAGATTTTTAAAGTGGTTCAGCCTTATAAGAATGGCCTACGTCCACTATTATGTTATTGCTGAGTGTTTTGGGAATTCTCGATTATAAGCTCTATCAAGAAATTCCGGTCCTTTTGAATGAGGGTGATACAAGGTATTATAGCCCTTAGGCTGTACATGAAAGGGTGTTACATTAAATGATACACATATGAAAGGGTAATTCATTTAATGTTCTTCAAACGTGTGCGTCAAGATGATAAGCCTTCAATGCATAGTTGAACTGTTGATTATCTGGCAATTAATGCTGTGGTCGAGGTGCAGCTCGAACTTCCTTAGTTGCTCGTTGTTCAAAAGTTCCTCGGAGCATTGGAATTACTCGGAGGATAAGAGTTCCTCGGAGGGTTGGAATTCCTCGGAGTGAGTATGTTGGTCGGGGAAACAATCTTCCTCGTTGCTATTGTGCCACGTAGATTGACACGTGTCTTCTTATTGTTCGTCCACATCAGCATACTAATTTTGGTGTCAACACCAAGACTAGGTGAAACGGAATCGATTTGACAAGTTCGCGTTGGAGTAGCTTTTAATTCTATCCTCGTAAGGTGTTTGTTTTTTGATTTTTTTTTTTTTGAAATTTTTACTTAAAAAAAATGTAAAAAGTAAAACAGACTAGTCCGAAAGTCACAACTTCTTTTAAAAAAAAATTATCAAATCCCCAGCAACGGCGCCAAAAACTTGTTGTCAATTTTATAAAATACCGCAAGTGCACGGGCTATTATAGAATAACGAGTGTAAGTACGGGTCGAACCCACGAGAATTTGTCAATTTTAATTATTAAAAGAATTGCAACAGTCCAAATTACACTAAATAAAAGCAACTACGATAAATGAGAGTAACACAAAAGATTTGTAAACAATTAGGAAATAATTAGGATTCGGGGTCCATTTATCACGTAGCTAATATTGCACACTAATTAAATGTTGTCATTCCCTTTTTATAACTCAAATCAAACCGAATCTCGCCGCGTTTAATTCGGAAAATATGACGATTATGTTCAAAATATTTTTAACGTCTCTAATAGACGGCTAAAATCCCTATTCCCTTAGAAAATACAAGTTTTCAAATTCGCAAATGTATTTAAGCATGGACTATCAAAACAATCAAAGTGCGAGCATAATCCATCAAAAATTACTATTTTTAAATCTCAAAACTTGATTTGACAAAACAATCTTGAGGGTTTTAAAACACACTCTCATGTCGCTTTAAAATGAATACTGAATCTTTAATAACAATTAAAACAAGTAAGGAATAGGCAACGATAAAATTAACGTGACAATATTAGCTAACTATGATAAACTTCACCGTACTCCTAATATAAGAATCAAGCTACCATAATGAAGGAGAAATTGCAAGAATGAGTAGAGATCTTCATTAATAAACCAAACTAACAAATAGTTCTCTCACAACAATCTTCAATCCTCTAAAAAAAATGATAAAAACTTGGCCCTCAAATTGATTACAATCACTCAAAGTTGCTCCCCGAAATCCTCCACGAAATTCCTCTCTAATTGTCTACGAAATTATGAGCCCAAGGGTCCTTTTTATAGGACAAGTGGTGAGGTATTTGAGTCGTCGTGGGACTCTTTCTGATCGGCCGAATAGTGTTGGTAGCTATCTCTCCATATCTTTAATCTTTGGATCGTGATAAGGGACGGAATTTCCCCTTACTCGAAAACTCTTATATTTTCTTGTTGAACACGCATGCCGAGTTTCATCCAACTCGGAGAATAAAAAATTTCACAAGTGTAAAAACAACATTTTTTCGAACGACCGTAAAAATTAGCTTTTTCGCGCCTTTTTTGAATTGATCATCAATTTGCACCAAATTCCATCATTATCAGCAAAAATTTCACTAGGCAGCTTTTTTCACAAATTAGCACAAGAATATTATAAAATTATCGAAGTGCCCATTTTTGACTTAAAATTGTCATTTTCAATATGAATTCAATCATTCTCGCATTTTTTTCTCTTTATAATAAAATAGTCCTAAGAACTTATTAAATACCCTAAAATGGGACTAACAAAGTATAAATTTGGGTATAAAATATACAAAATAATGCACTCATCAAATACCCCCAAACCTAAACTTTGCTAGTCCTCGAGCAAAACTAAAATATAAAATCTAACTCACTTTCGTAGGAATCACGATTGCACTTAGCATGTGCAACAAGCCGTCAAACCCCTAGGTTACCCTAGCAGACGAGTTTTGTCTCGTGAGGGTTTGCAGTGAATATACCCACAAAATTAAAAAAAAACATGAATCAATACAAAAGACTCAAAAGTAATATAACCAAGTTTGAATACAAACTTCATAAATATAGTACAACCTCATTTTTCAATCTCAACTTATCGTGGTGTGTGCATAGCCAATATAACCGTCCATTTCATAAGATTTGATCGTTACATTTCTTATCCGAAAGATCGTTTTGATTTTAAGATCTCACGGAATGCACTCACAATCGAACACTCAGAAATGGGTTGTTTTCTTTCGGTATATGTGAATAAAAGAGTAAATTTATATGAACAAATCTCACATGTACATGATCAAAAACGGATTTTTTTTTATAATGGATGAATACGATCTCATGAATGGAAAATCGATTACATGTTGAAAACGTTGAATCGCACAATAAATCCTATTCATCTTCTCTCCACACTATAACTAACTTCCCTTGAGATGGATTAGGACTTTCTTCGGTTGTATTGTAGGCTCGGATTTTGCTAGAAAGAATGTTTTTTTTTTAGGCTTCAAAATTTTTGAGAATATAGAGATTTTTCGGTATTTTGATTTTCAGGCACTTTTTCTCACCTCCATTTTTCTTTTCTCTTTCCTTTTTTCTTTTCAACTCACATTTTTCATCATCTTTTTTCTTTCTTCCCCTTTTTTCTGACACATCATTCTTTTGCGATTTTTTTTTCCAACCGTAATTTTACCCTAATATTCTCAGAAAATGGGTATGACTTCTTTTTATGAGCTTCAAACTCCTTGTTGGAGTAAGGTAGTATAATGAGTTTTCAACAAAAGAAATATTTTCTTTTTGGCTCAAATGGGCTTGCAACGAAATACTGTAAAAAGGTTGGACTTTAGGCTTAATTTTGGGCTTTTAAACGATGGCCTAATCTCATTTCTCAAGTTTCGTTCAGTTAATTTATGTCTCAAGACGACTTACCAAGACTCCTAGTGCTTTAAAATTCACATTTTTACCTTTTGTTTTCAGTAATCGAACAAAACAAAGAATTTGAGATCATCAACGAATTTATCACTGAAGGAAAGTTTGAGTTATTTTAACTCGGATTGATTTAAATCTCTCTAAAACGATGAATGGCACAAAAATATCACCGGATTAAAATCTCAACATTTATTCGTTAAGCATATTAACTTTCGCCTCAATATCCATTTTCGATCATATTATATGGCTAATGTGTAAGAAATTTCATAAGTTGAGAGATCGATGAATTAATTCTATATTAAGAAATTGTTTCAAAACTCAATTATATCGAAAATCTTTTTGAATTTTTGAAAATTTTTCTGATTTTTTTTTCCAAAAATATCATCCTTAACCCCAAACCTAAATTTTACATTGTCTTCAATGTATGCTCAAATAAAAATACGGATAAAGAAAATAAAGTAAAGAAGTAAAATGATGATACATGTTAACTAAAAAATAACAAAAAGAAAAAAAATACACAAATAATGGACAAACACATGACAATTACCATCCTCGCCATAAATTAATTATCGAAATAGTTGTGGGTCATTCCAATTAATAAACTTTATAGCACTAAGTGCCAAAATATCATAAATTTGAGAGCATGACCGCACAACACAAATTTCAATGTTAAATCCGTGGTCATAATGGTGAGCACCGACAAATTTGAATCGCATGAATCATATGTCGATGCATCACATGGAGTTAATAAATTACAATAAGGATCCAAATATTTATCGTCCATTTTTCGAAAATAATCACGTAAAATTGGGGATGCATACTCCACTCCTAAATATGAGGTTTTATAAAAATCGTGGGAAGAAGATGTATCACTCAGTGATACACTTTATTGATCAAAAACAGGTGGACCGTCATAAATACTTGAAGTATCACTAAAATCGGATCACTAATCCTTAAATAAATTTTCCCACATATAAAAAGAAGCAGCATTTTGCTCAATTAAATTAGGAGAAAAATCTTTACAAACATCCAAATCATCACAAGTATTACACGTGTCAAGATTGTCAATTTTTTTCTCCTCACAAAATTGATTATCCCCAATTAATTCATGATTATTTTTAGTAATAGCATCATTATACCGTTTGTTCACCTCTCTCCAATTGATACACTTTGGTGGACCGATAGTAATTACAGGGGTTGAAGTCTCATCCATACCATCTGAATTAAATTGAAATACGTAGTCATCTAGATTTTTAGTATTTTGTAAAAACACGTCCACATGATCCATTGAGGAATATGAGAAAGATGACGGGATAACAATATGACGATCACCCGTTGCAATTTACAACACATTAATTTATATATTTATTTATTTTAGATAGCTTCTACTCTTTGACAAGGGATAATTTAAAAGAGGACCAACTACGGCTGTCTCCTCAAATTTCGATTTCACCTCCAGGTAGGTGGTCGGTACGAAGACTCATTAAAAATCACCGATCCTAGACAAGGTGAAACGGAATCGATTTGACAAGTTCGCGTTGGTGTAGCTTTTAATTCTAGCCTCGTAAGGAGTTTGTTTTTTGATTTTTTTTTTTTGAAATTTTTTACTTAAAAACAATGCAAAAATTAAAATAAACTAGTCCGAAAGTCACAACTTCTTTTAAAAAACAATTGCCAACTCCCCGACAACGGCGCCAAAAACTTCTTGTCAATTTTATAAAATACCGCAAGTGCACGGGCTATTATAGAATAACGAGTGTAAGTACGGGTCGAACCCACGAGAATTAGTCAATTATAATTATTAAAAGAATTGCAACTGTCCAACTAGATCAAATGGGGTAGAGATTAATTATAAATTACACTAAATAAAAGCACCTACGATAAATGAGAGTAACACAAGAGATTTGTAATGGTGAACACAACACAAATTTCAATGTTAAATCCATGGTCATAATGGTGAACACCAACATCATCAATAATAAATAAATTTGAATCGCATGAATCATATGTCGATGCATCACGTGGAGGTAATAAATTACAATAAGGATCCAAATATTTATCATCCATTTTTCAAAAATAGTCACGTAAAATTGGGGATGCATACTCCACTCCTAAATATGAGGTTTTATAAAAAGCGTGGAAAGAAGATGTATCACTCAGTGATACACTTTCTTGATCAAAAATAGGAGGACCGTCATAAATACTTGAAGTATCACTAAAATCGGATGACTAATCCTTAAATAAATTTTCCCACATATAAAAAGAAGTAGCATTTTGCTCAATTAAATTAGGAGAAAAATCTTTACAAACATCCAAATCAGCACAAGTATTACACGTGTCAAGATTGTCAATTTTTTTCTCCTCACAAAATTGATTATCCCCAATTAATTTATGATTATTTTTAGTAATAGCATCATTATACCGTTTGTTCACCTCTCTCCAATTGATACACTTTGGTGGACCGATAGTAATTACAGGGGTTGGAGTGACATCCATACCTTCTTTAATTTTTCAAATGACTACTGACCCATCTGAATTAAATTGAAATACGTAGTCATCTAGATTTTCATTATTTTGTAAAAACACGTCCACAGGATCCATTGAGGAATATCAGAAAGATGACGGGATAACAATATGAGGATCACCCATTGCAATTTACAACACATTTATTTATTTATTTATTTATTTATTTTAGATAGCTTCTACTCTTTGACAAGGGAGAATTTAAAAGAGGACCAACTACGGTTGTCTCCTCAAATTTCGATTTCACCTCCAGGTAGGTGGTCGGTACGAAGACACATTAAAAACCATTAATCCTAGACAAGGTGAAACGGAATCGATTTGACAAGTTCGCGTTGGAGTAGCTTTTAATTCTAGCCTCGTAAGGAGTTTGTTTTTTGATTTTTTTTTGAAATTTTTTACTTAAAAAAAATGCAAAAAGTAAAACAAACTAGTCCGAAAGTCACAACTTCTTTTTAAAAAACAATTGTCAAATCCCCGGCAACGGCGCCAAAAACATGTTGTCAATTTTATAAAATACCGCAAGTGCACGGGCTATTATAGAATAACGAGTGTAAGTACGGGTCGAACCCACGAGAATTTGTCAATTTTAATTATTAAAAGAATTTCAACTGTCCAACTAGATCAAATGGGGTAGAGAATCATTATAAATTACACTAAATAAAAGCAACTACGATAAATGAGAGTAACCCAACAGATTTGTAAACAATTAGGAAATAATTAGGATTCGGGGTCCATTTATCACGTAACTAATATTGCACACTAATTTAATGTTGTCATTCCCTTTTTATAACTCAAATCAAACCAACTCTCTCCGCGTTTAATTCGAAAAATATGATGATTATGTTCAAAATATTTTTAACGTCTCTAATAGACGGCTAAAATCCCTATTCCCTCAGAAAATACATGTTTTAAAATTCGCAAATGTATTTAAGCATGGACTATCAAAACAAGCAAAGTGCAAGCATAATCCATCAAAAATTACTATTTTTAAATCTAAAAACTTGATTTGACAAAACAGTCTTGAAGGTTTTAAAACACACTCTCGTGTCGCTTTAAAATGAATACCGAATCTTTAATAACAATTAAAACAAGTAAAGAATAGGCAACGATAAAATTAATGTGACAATATTAGCTAACTATGATAAACTTCACCCTACTCCTAATATAGTAATCAAGCTACCATAATGAAGGAGAAATTTTAAGAATGAGTAGAGATCTTCATTAATAAACCAAACTTACAAATAGTTCTCTCACAACAATCTTCAATACTCTAAAAAAAGTGATAAAAACTTGGCCCTCAAATTGATTACAATCACTCAAAGTTGCTCCCCAAAATCCTCCACGAATTTCCTCTCTAATTGTCTACGAAATTATGAGCCCAAGGGTCCTTTTTATAGGACAAGTGGTGAGGTATTTGAGTTGTGGTGGGACTCTTTCTGATTGTCCCAATAGTGTTGGTAGCTATCTCCACCTCTTTAATCTTTGGATCGTGATAAGGGACGGAATTTCCCCCACTCGAAAACTCTTATATTTTCTTGTTGAACACGCATGTTGAGTTTTGTCCAACTCGGAGAATAAAAAATTTCACAAGTGTAAAAACAGCATTTTTTCGAACGACGGTAAAAATCCGCTTTTTCGCGCCTTTTTTGAAATGATAATCAATTTGCACCAAATTCCATCATTATCTGCAAAAATTTCACTAGGCAACGTTTTTCACAAATTAGCACAAGAATATTATAAAATTATCGAAGTCCCCATTTTATACTTAAAATTGTCATTTTCAATATGAATTCAATCATTCTCGCATTTTTTCCCTTTTTAATAAAATAGTCCTAAGAACTTATTAAATACACTAAAATGGGACTAACAGAGTATAAATTTGGGTATAAAATATACAAAATAATGCACTCATCAAATACCCCCAAACCTAAACTTTGCTAGTCCTCGAGCAAAACTAAAATTTAAAATCTAACTCACTTTCGTAGGAATCACGATTGCACTTAGCATGTGTAACAAGCCATTAAACCCCTAGGTTACCCTAGTGGACGAGTTTTGTCTCGTGAGGGTTTGCAGTGAATATACCCACAAAATTAAAAAAAAACTTGACTCAATACAAAAGACTCAAAAGTAATAAACCAAGTTTGAATACAAACTTCATAAATATAGTAGAACCTCATTTTTAAATCTCAACTTATCGTGGTGTGTGCATAGCCAATATAACCGTCCGTTTCAAAAGATTTGATCGTTACATTTCTTATCCAAAAGTTCGTTTTGATTTTAAAATCTCACGGAATGCACTCACAATCAAACACTCCGAAATGGGTTATCTTTTCTCGGTATATGTGAATAAAAGAGTAAATTTATATGAACAAATCTCACATGTACATGATCAAAAACGGATTTTTTTTTATAATGGATGAATACGATCTCATGAATGGAAAATCGATTACATGTTGAAAACGTTGAATCGCACAATAAATCCTATTCATCTTCTCTCCACACTATAATAACTTCCCTTGAGATGGATTAGGACTTTCTTTGGTTGTACTGTAGGCTCGGATTTTGCTAGAAAGAATGTTTTTTTTTTGTAGACTTTAAAATTTTTGAGAATATAGAGATTTTTCTGTATTATGATTTTCAGGCACGTTTCTCCACCTCCATTTTCCCTTTATCTTTCCTTTCTCTTTTCAACTCACATTTTTCATCATCTTTTTTCTTTCTTCCCCTTTTTTCTGACACATTATTCTTTTGCGAATTTTTTTTTCAATCGTAATTTTACCCTAATATTCTCAGAAAATGGGTATGACTTCTTTTTATGAGATTCAAACTCCCAGTTGGAGTAAGGTAGGATAATGAGTTTTCAACAAAAGAAATATTTTCTTTTTGGCTCAAATGGGCTTGCAACGAAATACTGTAAAAAGGTTGGACTTTAGGCTTAATTTTGGGCTTTCAAACGATGGCCTAATCTCATTTCTCAAGTTTCGTTCAGTTAATTTATGTCTCAAGACGACTTTCCAAGACTTCTAGTGCTTTAAAATTAACATTTTGAACTTTTGTTTTCAGTAATCGAACAAAACAAAGAATTTGAGATCATCAACGAATTTATCACTGAAGGAAAGTTTGAGTTATTTTAACTCGGATTGATTTAAATCTCTCTAAAACGATGAATGGCACAAAAATCTCACCGGATTAAAATCTCAACATTTATTCGTTAAGCATATTAACTTTCGCCTCAATATCCATTTTCGATCATATTATATGGCTAATGTGTAAGAAATTTCATAAGTTGAGAGATCGATGAATTAATTCTATATTAAGAAATTGTTTCAAAACTCAATTATATTGAAAATCTTTTTGAATTTTTGAAAATTTTTCTGATTTTTTTTTCCAAAAATATCATCCTTAACCCCAAACCTAAATTTTACATTGTCCTCAATGTATGCTCAAATAAAAATACGGACAAAGAAAATAAAGTAAAGAAGTAAAATGATGATACATGTTAACTAAAAAATAACAAAAAGAAAAAAAATACACAAATAAGGGACAGACACATGACAATTACCATCCTCACCATAAATTAATAATCGAAATAGTTGTGGGTCATTCCAATTAATAAACTTTATAGCAATAAGTGCCAAAATATCATAAATTTGAGAGCATGACCGCACAACAAAAATTTCAATGCTAAATCCATGGTCATAATGGTGAGCACCGACATCATCAATAATAAATAAATTTGAATCGCATGAATCATATGTCGATGCATCACATGGAGGTAATAAATTACAATAAGGATCCAAATATTTATCGTCCATTTTTCGAAAATAGTCACGTAAAATTGGGGATGCATACTCCACTCCTAAATATGAGGTTTTATAAAAAGCGTGGAAAGAAGATGTATCACTCAGTGATACACTTTCTTGATAAAAAACAGGAGGACCGTCATAAATACTTGAAGTATCACTAAAATCGGATGACTAATCTTTAAATAAATTTTCCCACATATAAAAAGAAGCAGCATTTTGCTCAATTAAATTAGGAGAAAAATCTTTACAAACATCCAAATCATCACAATTATTACACGTTTCAAGATTGTCAATTTTTTTCTCCTCACAAAATTGATTATTCCCAATTAATTCATGATTATTTTTAGTAATAGCATCATTATACCGTTTGTTCACCTCTCTCCCATTGATACACTTTGGTGGACCGATAGTAATTACAGGGGTTGGAGTCTCATCCATACCTTCTTTAATTTTTAAAATGACTACTGACCCATCTGAATTAAATTGAAATACGTAGTCATCTAGATTTTTAGTATTTTGTAAAAACACGTCCACATGATCCATTGAGGAATATGAGAAAGATGACGGGATAACAATATGACGATCACCCGTTGCAATTTACAACACATTAATTTATATATTTATTTATTTTAGATAGCTTCTACTCTTTGACAAGGGATAATTTAAAAGAGGACCAACTACGGCTGTCTCCTCAAATTTCGATTTCACCTCCAGGTAGGTGGTCGGTACGAAGACTCATTAAAAATCACCGATCCTAGACAAGGTGAAACGGAATCGATTTGACAAGTTCACGTTGGTGTAGCTTTTAATTCTAGCCTCGTAAGGAGTTTGTTTTTTGATTTTTTTTTTTGAAATTTTTTACTTAAAAAAAATGCAAAAATTAAAATAAACTAGTCCGAAAGTCACAACTTCTTTTAAAAAACAATTGCCAACTCCCCGACAACGGCGCCAAAAACTTCTTGTCAATTTTATAAAATACCGCAAGTGCACGGGCTATTATAGAATAACGAGTGTAAGTACGGGTCGAACCCACGAGAATTAGTCAATTATAATTATTAAAAGAATTGCAACAGTCCAACTAGATCAAATGGGGTAGAGATTAATTATAAATTACACTAAATAAAAGCACCTACGATAAATGAGAGTAACACAAGAGATTTGTAAACAATTAGGAAATAATTAGGATTCGGGGTCCATTTATCACGTAACTAATATTGCACACTAATTTAATGTTGTCATTCCCTTTTTATAACTCAAATCAAACCGACTCTCGCCGCGTTTAATTCCGAAAATATGACGATTATGTTTAAAATATTTTTAACGTCTCTAATAGACAGCTAAAATCCCTATTCCCTTAGAAAATACAAGTTTTAAAATTCGCAAATGTATTTAAGCATGGACTATCAAAACAATCAAAGTGCAAGCATAATCCATCAAAAATTACTATTTTTAAATCTCAAAACTTGATTTGACAAAACAATCTTGAAGGTTTTAAAACACATTCTCCTGTCGCTTTAAAATGAATACCGAATCTTTAATAACAATTAAAACAAGTAAGGAATAGGCAACGATAAAATTAACGTGACAATATTAGCTAACTATGATAAACTTCACCCTACTCCTAATATAAGAATCAAGCTACCATAATGAAGGAGAAATTGCAAGAATGAGTAGAGATCTTAATTAATAAACCAAACTTACAAATAGTTCTCTCACAATAATCTTCAATCCTCTAAAAAAAATGATAAAAACTTGGCCCTCAAATTGATTACAATCACTCAAAGTTGCTCCCCGAAATCCTCCACGAAATTACTCTCTAATTGTCTACGAAATTATGAGCCCAAGGGTCCTTTTTATAGGACAAGTGGTGAGGTATTTGAGTTGTGGTGGGACTCTTTCTGATTGGCCGAATAGTGTTGGTAGCTATCTCTCCACCTCTTTAATCTTTGGATCGTGATAAGGGACGGAATTTCCCCCCACTCGAAAACTCTTATATTTTCTTGAATCGCACAATAGATCTTATTCATCTTCTCTCCACACTATAACTAACTTCCCTTGAGATCGATTAGGACTTTCTTTGGTTGTATTGTAGGCTCGGATTTTGATAGATAGAATGTTTTTTTTTGTAGACTTCAAAATTTTTGAGAATATAGAGATTTTTCGGTATTTTTATTTTCTGGCACTTTTTCTCACCTCCATTTTTCTTTTCTCTTCCCTGTCTCTTTTCAACTCACATTTTTCATCATCTTTTTTCTTTCTTCCCTTTTTTTCTGACACATCATTCTTTTGCGAATTTTTTTTTCAACCGTAATTTTACCCTAATATTCTCAGAAAATGGGTATGACTTCTTTTTATGAGCTTCAAACTCCCAGTTGGAGTAAGGTAGGATAATGAGTTTTCAACAAAAGAAATATTTTCTTTTTGGCTCAAATGGGCTTGCAACGAAATACTGTAAAAAGGTTGGACTTTAGGCTTAATTTTGGGCTTTCAAACGATGGCCTAATCTCATTTCTCAAGTTTCGTTGAGTTAATTTATGTCTCAAGACGACTTACCAAGACTTCTAGTGCTTTAAAATTCACATTTTGACCTTTTGTTTTTAGTAATCGAACAAAACAAAGAATTTGAGATCATCAACGAATTTATCACTGAAGGAAAGTTTGAGTTATTTTAACTCGGACTGATTTAAATCTCTCAAAAACGATGAATGGCACAAAAATCTCACCGGGTTAAAATCTCCACATTTATTCGTTAAGCATATTAACTTTCGCCTCAATATTCATTTTCGATCATATTATATGGCTAATGTGTAAGAAATTTCATAAGTTGAGAGATCGATGAATTAATTCTATATTAAGAAATTGTTTCAAAACTCAATTATATTGAAAATCTTTTTGAATTTTTGAAAAAAATTCTGATTTTTTTTTTTCCAAAAATATCATCCTTACCCCCAAACCTAAATTTTACATTGTCCTCAATGTATGCTCGAATAAAAATATGGACAAAGAAAATAAAGTAAAGAAGTAAAATGATGATACATGTTAACTAAAAAATAACAAAAAGATAAAAAAAATACACAAATAATGTACAAACACATGACAATTACCATCCTCACCATAAATTAATAATCGAAATAGTTGTGGGTCATTCCAATTAATAAACTTTATAGCACTAAGTGCCAAAATATCATAAATTTGTGAGCATGACCGCACAACACAAATTTCAATGTTAAATCCATGGTCATAATGGTGAGCACCGACATCATCAATAATAAATAAATTTGAATCGCATGAATCATATGTCGATGCATCACATGAAGGTAATAAATTACAATAAGGATCCAAATATTTATCGTCCATTTTTTGAAAATAGTCACGTAAAATTGGGGATGCATACTCCACTCCTAAATATGAGGTTTTATAAAAAGCGTGGGAAGAAGATGTATCACTCAGTGATACACTTTCTTAATAAAAAACAGGAAGACCGTCATAAATACTTAAAGTATCACTAAAATCGGATGACTAATCCTTAAATAAATTTTCCCACATATAAAAAGAAGCAGCATTTTGCTCAATTAAATTAGGAGAAAAATCTTTACAAACATCCAAATCATCACAAGTATTACACGTGTCAAGATTGTCAATTTTTTTCTCCTCACAAAATTGATTATCCCCAATTAATTCATGATTATTTTTAGTAATAGCATCATTATACCGTTTGTTCACCTCTCTCCAATTGATACACTTTGGTGGACCGATAGTAATTACAGGGGTTGGAGTCTCATCCATACCCTTTTTAATTTTTAAAATGACTACTGACCCATCTGAATTAAATTGAAATACGTAGTCATCTAGATTTTCAGTATTTTGTGAAAACATGTCCATAGGATCCATTGAGGAATATCAGAAAGATGACGGGATAACAATATGAGGATCACCCATTGCAATTTACAACACATTAATTTATTTATTTATTTTAGATAGCTTCTACTCTTTGACAAGTGAGAATTTAAAAGAGGACCAACTACAGTTTTCTCCTCAAATTTCGATTTCACCTCCAGTTAGGTGGTCGGTACGAAAACTCATTAAAAACCACCAATCCTAAACAAGGTGAAACGGAATCGATTTGACAAGTTCGCGTTGGAGTAGCTTTTAATTCTAGCCTCGTAAAGAGTTTGTTTTTTTATTTTTAATTTTTTTTTGAAATTTTTACTAAAAAAAATGCAAAAAGTAAAACAAAGTAGTCCGAAAGTCACAACTTCTTTTAAAAAAAAATTGTCAAATCACCGGCAACGGCGCCAAAAATTTGTTGTCAATTTTATAAAATACCGCAAGTGCACGGGCTATTATAGAATAACGAGTGTAAGTACGGGTCGAACCCACGAGAATTTGTCAATTTTAATTATTAAAAGAATTGCAACTGTCCAACTAGATCAAATGGGGTAGAGAATAATTATAAATTACACTAAATAAAAGCAACTACGATAAATGAGAGTAACACAAGAGATTTGTAAATAATTAAGAAATAATTAGGATTCGGGGTCCATTTATCACGTAACTAATATTGCACACTAATTTAATGTTGTCATTCCCTTTTTATAACTCAAATCAAACATACTCTCGCTGCGTTTAATTCGAAAAATATGACGATTATGTTCAAAATATTTTTAACGCCTCTAATAGATGGCTAAAATCCCTATTCCCTCAGAAAATACAAGTTTTAAAATTCGCAAATGTATTTAAGCATGGACTATCAAAACAATCAAAGTGCAAGCATAATCCATCAAAAATTACTATTTTTAAATCTCAAAACTTGATTTGGCAAAACAATCTTGAAGGTTTTAAAATACACTCTCGTGTCGCTTTAAAATGAATACCGAATCTTTATTAACAATTAAAACAAGTAAGGAATAGGCAACGATAAAATTAACGTGACAATATTAGCTAACTATGATAAACTTCACCCTACTCCTAATATAAGAATCAAGCTACCATAATGAAGGAGAAATTGCAAGAATGAGTAGAGATCTTCATTAATAAACCAAACTTACAAATAGTTCTCTCACAACAATCTTCAATCCTCTAAATGATAAAAACTTGGCCCTCAAATTGATTACAGTCACTCTAAGTTGCTCCCCAAAATCCTCCACGAAATTTCTCTCTAATTGTCTACGAAATTATGAGCCCAAGGGTCCTTTTTATAGGACAAGTGGTGAGGTATTTGAGTTGTGGTGGGACTCTTTCTGATTGGCCCAATAGTGTTGGTAGCTATCTCTCCACCTCTTTAATCTTTGGATCGTGATAAGGGACGGAATTTCCCCCCACTCGAAAACTCTTATATTTTCTTGTTGAACACGCATGCCGAGTTTCGTCCAACTCGGAGAATAAAAATTTTCACAAGTGTAAAAACATCGTTTTTTCGAACGATCGTAAAAATCAGCTTTTTCGCGCCTTTTTTGAATTGATCATCAATTTGCACCAAATTCCATCATTATCTGCAAAAATTTCACTAGGCAACTTTTTTCACAAATTGGCACACGAATATTATAAAATTATCGAAGTGCCCATTTTTGACTTAAAATTGTCATTTTCAATATGAATTCAATCATTCTCGCATTTTTTTCTCTTTTTAATAAAATAGTCCTAAGAACTTATTAAATACACTAAAATGGGACTAACAGAGTATAAATTTGGGTATAAAATATACAAAATAATGCACTCATCAGCCACCACCTTCACCAGTGGTCATACCCTCTCGTTCTCCCTATGGGTCCGAGGTATGTGTTAGTTTTGTTCTCATTCTTCTTTTCTCAAGGTTGCGCCCTTACTTATTGCCTGGTAACTTTGGTACAGGGAATTAAAGAAGCGAGGGCCAATCCTCCCAGTCCCCCAGTGAGCCGTTTCATAGGGGGACATTGGAGTGCCCCTCCTGTCGCTGCCTCCCTTCCACGTTCTCCCTTAATAGGCCTCACGTATTCTCGATGTTCATCCTCCCATCGGACCAGAGGTGCCACCACAGGTGCTGCTGAGATGTCTGACTAACCCGAGGCAACTACTTCAGCCTCCTCTAGGTTACCCTCGGATCCAGAGGTTCCTTTGTCCCTCGTTGTGGTCGAGGAAAGTGTCTCTAAGGTAAATTTCTTATCAAGTGTCCCATATTTTATTTATTTATCCCTTTTCTTTGTTTATCACTTCTAACATATTGGGTTGCTTTAGGTGGAGGTGGCATCGCTGATAGCTAATATTCTCCTTCCTCTTGTATTGACACGGCCCCTTACTACGGTTCCTCTAGGTGCATTTATGGCTCATATTTTTGTGTTTATTCCTTGTGTCTAACACTTGGCTTTATATTTGCATATTTCTCCAAATCTCTCTCCACCTTTTTGTTTGAGTGGCATTTTCCCTTCCCAGCCCCAGGTTGGCACTACTGCTTTCGTTGGGGCATCTCTTGAGGGTCCAATATCTCCTCCCGATGATGCGCCCATGTTAGCCTTAGTACCATATGCTAGCGAGAGGAATGTGCCTACCGTTGAGGCTTCTGCATCCAAGGGCCCCATTGAGGCAGCTGGGGTATTGAGCCCGCCTCCCACGTTTTCCATTCTTATGGCCCCCTAGGTGACTCCAATATTTCTCCTACTACTGTTGAGGTACTTCCTTAATTTCTCTGTATTTCTCAGTTTCTCCAACTCCACCTGTGTAGGTGACTTAATAAATGAAAACACTTGTTAAGATTTTTCATAAAATCCACCTATAATGGTAACTTAACAATGAAAAATTGTTAAAATTTTTCATAAATTCCACCTATAACGATGACTTAACAACGAAAATGCTTGTTAAGATTTTTCATAAACTCCACCTATAATGGTGACTTAATAACGAAAACGCTTGTTAAGATTTTTCATAAACTCCATCTATAACGGTGACTTAACAATGAAAATGCTTGTTAAGAATTTTCATAAACTCCACCTATAATGGTGACTTAACAATAAAAACACTTGTTAAGATTTTTCATAAACTCCACCTGTAATGGTGACTTAACAATGAAAACACTTGTTAAGATTTTTCATAAACTCCACCTATAACGGTGACTTAACAACGAAAACATTTGTTAAGATTTTTCTCTAACTCTGCACTTCCTCTGGCTATTTTCAGGTTACTCGGGAGTATTCTCCACCAGTTCCTTCGCCCATTTCCTCGTTGCATTACGAGCATGTCTCCTCCGAAGAATCAAGCCATAACGATTAAGGTTATTTGATAAGTGTTGCTAGGGAGAGCGAATCTGGGTGCGAGCTTCCTCTGCCCGAATTAGCTCATCCTGCCTTTTGTCTGATGGTACTCCAACATTCTCCCCAAATGCCTGCCAACCACCATTATTGAGAAACTCATGAGCCATCATCCTGAGACCTTCACGGTGGACTACCTACGTTCAAACATGTCAGTTACGACCCATAGGCTTCAAGGCATGGCCACCGTCATTGCTGAAATCTCTAATACTCCGACTGTAAATGTTACAAGACCCCTCCTCAACCAATTCTTAGGTTATCTGAGGGAGTTGAGTTGTGACGGGTTTTATTTTGACTGTCTCATCACACATTTAAAGACTTTGAAGAACCAGCAATTGGACAGCCAGAGGGAGCTCTTACGAAAATATCAGGAGGATCAGCGAACTGAGGAAGCCAAGTTAGCCGAGCTAGAACCTCTACTTGAAACTATTGAAAAAGAGGTGGAGACCTCTAAGAAGCTTTACGCAAGGCAAAGTTGAGACGAGAAAGACTCCTTATGGAGCGCACATAGGCGCAGACAAGGTTGGAGGTCTCTATCCACGCTCAACGGTCTTGCCAAGCTGCTTCTTCGGGCCTCCCCGAAGATTTTTTTCTCTTCTCCGAATTTGTGGTTCCTTCTTGGCGAATGAACTTGTATATATATTTTTCCCTTTCTTTTCATGTAATTCTTGGGGGTAGCTCCCAATTTTGTAATGTACCAGAGTTTATGAATGGAAAGAGATACTTATTTTCTTATGCCATATCTGTGTTACAACTGTTTGCTTTGATTGTGAAGTTCTGTAATTCTTCCATCTCTTCTTGAGTTATAATAAAAAAGGGCATGTTCACCCATCACAATAAAAACAAAGAACTTGTGTATTCATAATAGCCAATTACATCAGTAGTCAAACATAACTGCCTACACATGGTAGACCTTCAACCATTTATTATTAATCTTGAATGGTTTGTCTTCTTCCATCTTAGATATTAAGCAATAACCTGATTCATGGGCCTCTTTTACAATAAAGGGTCCTTCCTAATTTTCTGCAAACTTGGGAAGAGGAAGGACCCTAATGTGTTTCACTGCCGCTTTCAATACAAGGTCTCCCTCCACGAACTTCCTTGGTCTCACCAAGTTATCCTACGCCCTGGAGAGTTGCTTCGTATACATTTGAAAGTGCTGCATCGCATTGTCTCTGTGTTTATCTAACGCTTCCAACTGTACATGTCTACTCTGGGGAAGAATGCTACTTCGCAAGGCATATCGAGCAGAGGGGACCTCTAGCTCTATTGGGAGAATCTCCTCAGCCCCATAAATAAGAGAGAACTGTGTATACCCTATGAGCTTCCTCTTGGTCATTCGATAGGCCCATAAAGCAGCTAGTATCTTGTCATCCCACGATCCTGGAAAGTCTTCCATTATTTTAGCCAAGATATTGACCAAAGTTTTGTTAATTGCTTCGTCTTGACCGTTCCCCTTTGGGTATGCCACCATCGAAGTATGATGGATAATGGAGTATTTGTTTGTGAGCATTGTTACTTATGAATTGATGAAAGGGCTTCCATTGTCCGAAAGGATAACCTTTGGGATCCCAAAATGACAAATGATGTATTCCCTGATGAATTTGTTCACCACTCATGTTGTTTCCCTTCTCAGTGGTATCACCTCAGCCCACTTTATGAAACCCTCCGTTGCAATTAGTATCCATACCTTCCCTCTCGAAGAAGGGTGTATTACTCCTACTAGGTCGAATCCCAAGTTTGAAAAGGATAAGGCGTTGCGAGGGAGTGTAAGTCCACTGATGGGGCATGGATCATATTTCCATGAAGTTGGCAAGCCTTGAACTTTCGAACGAACTCCACTGAATCTTTCTCCATAGTTGGCCAATAGTATCCCAAAGTCATTAACTTGTCATATAGCTTGGCCCCTCCTATATGAGCTAGATCGTGTGCCTATTTGAGTAACTCGGTTGCCTCTTCCTTCGTGATATAACGCAATGGCCTGTTGAAGTATATCCTTCGATAAAGCTACCCTGCCTGAACATAGAATCTGGGGGCCCTTCGCTTGAGTCCCATCGCATCAATTTTCTCTGTTAGGACAACTCCATCTTTAATGAAATCAATATAGGGTTGTCTCTAGTCTGGTTGAGCATCTACTAAGTGGCATTCAGCTGCTTTGAAGAATAATTGGCACTTATCACAATTTCGTTATAGCTCTGCCGCATCCTGTTTCATCTTAGGCCAAAAATACCCCTCTTTTTGCATTCTTTAGTAGAGGGGTATCTCAGTTTTTTCGCAGTGTGCTTCGTGCGTTTTCTTCAATCTTTGCTCTGCCTCTTCTGGATCGATGTATCTTGACATCCATCCTCCTATATTTTTAAAGTAGAGGTTTCCCTGGTTTATAAAGTACTGGGATAATTCTCTGAGCCCCATCACTCCTTCACCAGCGTCTAGTTGCCTTTTAATATCTCCTCTCCAGTCCCCATCCTCTTCTATTAGCAGAATTGACTGTACCATCGAAGGAGATGTTCTTCGTTGGATCACGACGGTAGTTGTATCGCTCCTCGTGATCATCTTCTAGGTAATAGTGGCATACGCGTTTAGGTGGCGGTTCATTGTTCTGGGTTGTCTCTTGACCTTGGTCTGATAGAACTGGTCGAGGAGCCTCTGAATGATTGTTCTGTATGGTGTTAGGCTCATATATTTCAATGCATATTCCCTATTCACTTGCTAAACCACCAAGTTTGAATCCCCCTTGATGCAAAGTGAACGGATCCCTCTGCGAAGAGCCTCCAGCAATCCCAATACCAATGCTTCATACTCTGCCTCACTGTTAGAATAAGGGAAATCTAACTTTTAGGAAAGGCAAATCTCCTCCATTCCTTTCGAAAAAGATAACCCTGCTCCTCCTTTCTTTTCTACCAATGACCCATCGAACTGCATTATCCACTCCTTTTCCATTGCGTCTGATGGTTAGCCTATAAGTCGTCCCCTGGAATATCTTCCTTAGGCGGCTCGAATGCCCCTGAGGGGAAAATAGGCAACAAATCATCTTATGCCTGGCTTTTGATTGCGCGAGGCACCACGCACTTCAAATCATACTCAGATAGGATGAAGAACCACCTAGCTTCCCTACCAACCAAAATCGTTCTTGCTAGCAAAATTCTTAATAGGATAACATCTGGTTACAATATGAATTATAAAAGACAAAATATAATGCATAAGTTTTTGCGCTACAGAGACTAAGGCTAAATAATGCCTTTCTAAACTGCTATATTTGACTTTCGACGCATGGATGATCCTGCTGAGGTAATAAATTGGCCGTTTTTTCCTATCGATCTCTTGTTCTAGAAAAGCTCCTACGGACCTAGTGGTGGATGTGAGATACATTTGCAATGGTATTTTTTCTTTTGGGGGAACCATAATATGCGGTGAAACGAGCAGTTTCTTCATCCCATCAAGAGACTCCCGGTGAATCGCCTCCCATTTGAACTTCGTGTTCTTTCGCAATAGCTGCATCAATGGGTGTGTTATTTTGGCTAACCTAGACACAAATCTCCTAAGATAGGAGACCTTGCTGAGGAAACTCTTCAGCTCCTTCGCCGTTCTCAGATATGGCATTTTCAAGATCGCCCGATGTTTGTCCTGATCCATCTTACCCCATGTCTATCAACCACAAAGCCTAAGAATTTCCCACTTGTCACTCCGAAGACACACTTCAGTGGATTCATTCTTAATTTAAACTTCCTGCAACGAGAAAACACCTTCCTTAAATCGCTCAGATGGGCCTCCTCCTTCCTCGACCTTATGACCAAATCATCCACATAAAATTCCATAAATTTATGAAAGAAGTCATGGAAAATGGCCATCATCGTTCTCTGATAGGTTTCACCAGCGTTGTTGAGTCGAAACGGCATCACCTTATACATGAAGTTGCCCAACGGGTTCCTAATGTTATTTTTTGCATCTACGGGGTCCATCTTGATCTGGTTATACCCTACATACCCATCCATGAAGCTGTACATTTCATGACCTGTCATTGCATCTATTAAGCTATCAATGGAGGGCAAGGGGAACTCATCTTTGGGGAAAGCTCTATTTAAGTATCTGAAGTCCACGCAAATACTTATTTGGCTTTTGTCCTTTTTCCCCACTCGGATAATACTGGATAGCTAGAGTGGGTGCTGTATCGGCATGATGAACTCTGCCGATAGTAAGCGTTGAACCTCTTTCTTGATCTTTAAATTTAGCTCAGGTTTGTACGTTTTTGTTGCCTGCTTCACGGGAATGACAGAAAGCATTACATTCAACTTGTGGTAGCTTACTTCCTCATCCAGCCCCTCCATTTCTGTGTATTTCCATGCGAAGACATCTATAAACTCCCGAATTAATTCAACCAAGGCCTCTCATTTCTCTTTGCTGAGACCCTTCGAAGTGAATATGGGACTTGGATCTTCCCCTTCTTTTTCTAGATTCAACTGCTCCAACTCTTGTGCATGGGGCTTTGGCTGATTTTCCATATAATCTGGTTCCTCGGTGACTTCTTTTATAAATTCTTGTATGTTAGAATTATCTATCACCATGCACTGCCCCCGTTGATCTACCAGACATCATTCATATATCGGGTCAACCTCATCCTCAGCTTCCTCGACCGCCCACTCACATCGTTACAATCGATATACCACATTTCCTTCCTCGGTAACGACCTTTTTCCATTGCCTGCTGGTAGTGGTGATCGTATTTCTCTTATTCTCTCTGAGAGCTTTGACCACACTTTCTCTTGAGAACCGTCTTAGCACTCTCTATCGTTGAACCTCATGCTCTATCGGTTCCACTATGGGCCTCATTCTGTCTTTAAGCTGCTTCGAGATGCCTTGGGGCCGAGGGACCACCCAGTGATCTTCTTCGGTTATTTACCTTGTGTTTCTCGTAACTTCCTTCTTCTGCTCGTTTAAGGACCCCCTTTCTCTGATCGATGGAACCCATGCTCTCTCTATTCTTCGTGTCAAGACCCGGACATCTTCCTCTAACTCTGTGTAAGACGCTGCATCCACCAAGTGAGCCTCTTCGATAGCAAAGGGCCTCTTGGTAGCCATAATAGTCACCTCTGTCCCCTTGACATTTGCTTTGGCACATTGGTGGTACATAGAAGGAACTAGCCCTTGGTTGTGCATCCACACCCTCCCTATTAGCAGATGATAGGAAACTGCACTCTCTATCACATGGAACTTGATGTTGGAACTCAGACTTCCCATTACAATCCCAATGTTAACCTACCCAATGGACTTAGAAGATTGATTATCATACCCCGAAATCACCAAAGGCATGGGGACCAACCTCTCTTCTGGAATATTAGTTGCGTGGAAGTATTTGATTAGCATGATATTAATGGAAGCTCCCCCATCCATAGGAGTCCTTGTGAAGCTAACTCCATTGACACTGGTAGTCACATACAATGGCCTGTTGTGAGGGAACCTTATAGCCCTATCTGCATCGCTGAAGGTTACCTCTTACAGAAACCTTCTTACCAGCCTTGCCATGGGTCCCTTCCATCTCAGCGAAGGGACCGCGTTCTTTCTCACAATATCAAGTATTGCCTAGGTCATCTCCAACCTATTCTCCTTTAGTAACCCTACCTGATCGAAGAACCAGGTGAACTTCGGGGATTTCAAAACTGTACAGTATTCTAGAACTGGGTCTACTTCTTCACTTTCAACACCATACACCTCTTCTATATCCTTGGCACTTTCTTCGTCATAAGACAACACAATGTTAGCCATTCCCCTCGTAAAATCTTCCAAAGCCTCTTCGTACTCTTCCTGCCTCGTCGTTGACTCTCTTTCTCCTCTCTCGGCCTCTTCATCGTAGGCCACCACGAGATTGGCCCCATGTACCGGCAGTGGGTTGTTGTTGACATTCTGTAGAAGGATTTGCAATGTCCATGCCTTCACGTATTTATCGATGATTCTTCTCAGTGTGAAACATCTCTCAGTTGGATGATGGATCCTCCAATGAACCTGGCAATACTTTGGATCCGCCTTTGTTGCCGCACCGGGCTCCCCAGTGGGAACGCCCTTTGGCTTAAAGACCTTTCCCCCTTGGACCATCGCATTGTAATAGCTGACAGTTTCTTCTACTGTACAAGGTAAGAGTGATGGGTCCTCCCTATGTCTTCTGAACTTCCTCTTGTTGTCCTTCTTTGGTGCTTTTCCCCCATCTCCCCATTCTATGTATCCTACCTGTGGGGGCTAAGACCTCCCCCTGCGGGTTGCATCGGCTGCCTAAACATCATGGGCACCGCCACTGAATTGGGCTGCACCACCAAGGTGATATTCCCCACTGCCTTTAAGAATGCCGAGAAAGTCCCCTCGCGCGTCTCATTGATAAGATGGCAGATGTACTCAGGAAGAAGCCCCTCGGCACAAATCTGCAACAACTTTGATTCTTTTGCCTATTCCCTCACGTCAAGGGATCTTTCCCTGAACCTTCGAACATAAGCCACCACTTCTTCTCCAGGTCATTGCTTCTCCCTACCCAGTTGGGTCAAAGTAAACTCATCCTTTGCCAGAAAGAACTTCTGCACAAATAACACATGCATCTCTTCCCATGTAGAAGTGATGTTTGGAGCCAAGTGGGAATACCAGGTATAGGACTTATCAGTCAAGGACTTAGAAAACTCCCTCAACCTAAGCCTTTTATTATTACAATGTCCCCCCAAATGTTCAACAAAGCTCTTAATATGCTCCTTCGAGTTCCCACCCTTTCCTATTTATTTTTCAAAAATAGGAGGAATATAGTCCTTTGGATAGGGATCATCGTTGTATTCCTAAGGATAGGGTGTTTGAAAGTCATCATAAACCGAAGCTACCTCGCTAGAAGATTACGAGGAAGCCTGCATAAACTTCAACATCTCTTTCTGCATCTCCTTTCTCATTTCCTCCATGGGTGATTCTACTGGGGCAACAACTAATGGAACCATGGGCTGGTTACCCGTTGTAGATGGCATAAACGTCACAGCAGAAATCGTTGAAACTCCTGAGATTACCACTACTGGATTCGCGATAGAGGGTATGCTCGTTGGCACTGTTCCCGCAATACCTGCACCTGGTGGGGTCGTTGGAGCTACCCCTGGTGTTACGAAGGCATTAGCCTCCAATCCTCCCAGCATAGTTGAAGCTACAGGAGTTTACAAAAACTCATAACACTTACTCATGAGGAGCGCTACCTGAGTGGGTACCAACCCCGCTCTCGTGGACGCTTGTGTCTCCCCTGGGATGCCTGTCGTCGCCTGAACCGGAGGTACCTCTATTCGAGGAACCCCCTCCCTTAGAGCCTCTTGTTCTCTCACAACCTGTTCTTTATTATGCTATATATCACCAAATGTAAGAGTGTACTTTAGATTATAAATAGAGGCGTAACCCCTTTGAAGTATGGTGATGATAATTAGCTAAAAAAACTTGAATTAGCGATAGAACATGCCAACACAAGCCTAGTAGAGATAAGACTCAGTTTAAACTCACAAATCTCTTGTGTATAACTCAGGAAAGTAGTAAAGAAACTTAGAAGTAACTTAGCTAGAGGGAGAGAGAAGTAAGCATCCTAGAACACCTTGGTAGGCAGACAAACACACCAAAACACCCTCAAGGATCTCTGTCACGTATTAAAAGCTTCGTAATAAATGACAGTGGTGAGTGAATAAGACCTCTGGTTTGTAATAACTCCCTCTATGATGTGTAATATCTCTAGAAATAACTTCTCAAACTCTTAAAAGATCATCCTCTCCTCAGGGGTGGTTTGGGTACTTAAATAGCCCTCCCCCCCCCCCCCCCCTCCCCACACACACACCATCCCTGAGGCAACTCAGTCATTAAAGACTATGAAAGATATCCCTCATACTTTATGTCACAACATTAAATGCCTGATGCACTAGCTGCCTCCACATCATAAACATTAAATGCCAAGACATGCCTTTTGCCTAACAACTGTGTGTCAGGGGGCTGTTTATCGCAGAGGTGGCTCACCAACTGCCTGACAGCCGCAAATACCACAGTGGTTTACTCAAGTGCAAGTATGATATTATTTAGCTAGTTAGTGACATCACCTATAATAGATGTGACATTAAGTAGAGGGTTATTTGGTTCACAACTCAACGCCTGATGGAACTCGAAGCTGCTCCGTCCAAGGTTCCACGGTTAGGGTCCTTCAGTGTTTTACCAGGTGTATCTAAGATGGTCAGGACAAGCCCCAACGGTGCCTCACTTCTCAATCCTCCAAACCAAATACCTCTAAAGTTCCCACGACGAGGTAATTCGAGAGAGCATGAAAGCTCTCCCAGGCCCTGCCAAGCCTAGTCCCTCGCGAGTACCGTTTGACCTCACACTAAAACTCATTATTATTCTCGTTACAACATTACAACCATTATTTCTTACAGTCAACATAAACAGAAATACAATATGACTAGTACAACAAGCTAAAGTATGAGTTTCCACACTAAGCTGTCTCATTGAGTTGCCACGCTTGAGCTGCCTCGGTTCCTTAATCCAAACATTGTTGCTAAGTAGGGAATTATCCATAATCTCAGGATTACCTTCAAGCCCCCTCTACATTTTGGGCTTGTGTATTTTAGGCATATTTTAAGCTTGTGTATAGATATAGTACACCGGTAGCTTGGATATATATATATATATATATATATATATATATATATATATATTGTGTAAGGACACAAATTTCAAATTGAGTCCTTTGTAGTTTTGGCTCAATTCCGGACAAAAACGTTTGAGTCATAGGATAGATTTAATTGATCATCCTTTAAGCCTATGATGTATTTGTTGAAGACGTAGCGGCCAAGAGTATAAAGCTTCATCAAATTGTCGAGTTTAATGTGCCTCGTTTCTACGTCATCAACATGGTTCCATTGCTCCTAAGGTATGAATGCATTTTAATATATATATATATAGGAGCTTGGAACATTTTATATTGGGTGAAGTTTTTATTTAAAACTGTTGTTTAATTTCAGAAAGATTTCATTTAAACCTTAAAATAAAGTATATAAATTTTCTGGGCAAAAATCGAATTTTTCAAACTTTCTGGAAGTTCGTTCGAAGTGTCGTTCGAACAAGATTTTCGTTCGAACCAAGTCGTACGAACGAGTTTGACAACGAGTTCCCAAAAGGCCACTAGAATGTCGTTCGAAGTGTCGTTCGAACGAACATGATGTTTGAACGAGCTTCCAATAAGATTTCTAACGAGTTCACACTTGAACTTTGTTAGAAGTCTCGTAACGAGATTTCGTTCGAACGAAAATGTTGTTCGAACGAGATTTGGCAAGAACAGTTTTTTGGCAGTTTTGAGCAGTTTTTCTCATATTTCCCACTTCTTTACCCCACTAACTTTTGACATAACTTAATAGTGCGGGAACTAACCTTTTTGGTTGAACTTTTTCTCTATTCTACATCTCATTAAGAGAGTTTTGAGAGCAAATTCTTCCTAAGAAAAAGTTCAAGTTTAAGTGTTCAATTTTCCAAGAAAAATCCTTTAAACACTTTGTTTACATCCATATTGTTTATTCCAAGTCTTCTTTATATATATATACACATTTCTTGGAGTTTGGCACCGGTTTTTCATCTCTACCATTTGAAGAGACGTTTGGGTTTGCTTCTACATCCCACAAAGAAGAAGAAGTTTGCGTTGATTTACCCACTTGGAGAAAAACTCCTTGTTCGGGTGACCGTGACCATATAAAGTCCGATCGGTGGATTCTGAGATCGCGGTGGAGCTCCGTGGTTATTCGCTAGGCAGAGGTTGATATAAGAAGACGCGTTGGGGCTTGAGAGGGATCGAGTCGAGTGTTGTAAGTCATCTTTCTTGTATTTGTAAATTCCATACTTATTGGATTTGAGGCTAGAGTCGTCCGAGGTTTTTCCTCGTACATCGCGGCGTAGTGATTCATTGTTTACTTTTATCTTTCTATATCACCTAGAACGCATTCTTAGGTAATTCAAGATAAAAATTGATTTAAAATCACTACTTACTTAATTTGGTGCAAATTAACGATTGGGTAATGTGTAATTAATTCAAGTCATTAATTTAATTTGGTTTGGCCTAATTTGATTAAATTAAAAATATAACTTAGGCAAATTTCTAGAATTTGGGTTAATTAATTGTGTTTAAGTGAAATCAAGTTGTGTGTGTGTTTTAATCATATTTCACTTGGTTTAATTTTAATTGAAAAAGAAATTAAAATTTGGTATTTTTGTGAACCATTATACGCTTTCGCATTTAAAAAGGAAATTATTACTTTGTGAAGTATAAAAAGATTTTTTATCTTAAAATCAGGGGCTTTCGGGACTCTTCACATTGGTATCAGAGCCAAAATGATAAATTATTTCATTTAAAGATCCTTTAACTATTTTTGGCTAAAATGGAATTTTCCCCATTTTTAAAATTTCCTATTTTTGATGGTTCTAGTTACGCGTACTGGAAAGCGCAAATGAAATCGGCACTTAAATCTATCGATGAGAGGGTTTGGTTATCGGTAGTTAACGGGTGGTCTCCACCAACTCATTTAGTTAATAATGAACGTGTTCCCAAACCAACCGATAGATGGAGTGAGAATGAGTTTAAACTTTCAAATTTTAATTCTCGTGGTTTAAATGCCTTGTTTAGTGCTATCACACCGGATGAATTCCGACGCATTATGACGTGTGAGATCGCTAAAGAAGCGTGGGATATTTTGTAACTCACTCATGAGGGTACAAGTGTCGTTAAAGCTTCGACACTCCAAAACCTCAGCACTCAATTTGAAACCGTCAAAATGAACGAAAAAGAAACTTTTGATGAATTTTATGCTAGACTTTCAGATATTGTTGATTCATCTTTTAACTTGGGAGAGAAAATACCCGACAACCGATTAGTAAAGAAAATTTTAAGGTTCCTTCCCGATAGATTTATTCCAAAAGTGACCATTTTAAATTCTTTACCAACTTTAGCCTCTACAAAATTAGAAGAGCTTGTAGGTGATTTACAAACCTATGAACTGGACATGTTTCCCTCTAAAACTGAAAAGAAAATAGAAAAGGGCATTGCTTTAAAAGCTCGAAAAGAGGAAAAACAAGTAGTAGCGTGTGAAAGTGATAGTGACTCGGATGACATGGCTATGTTTACTAGAAATTTTTGAAAACTTCTTAAATTGAACAAAGATAAATTTAAAAATGACTTTAAGAAATTTGAAAAACCTAGGCATGACAAAGCCGAGAAGATACCTAAAACTCCTAAAGAAAATTTAAATAAGGACGAGTCGAAAAAATGTTTTGGTTGTGAAGGGTATGGCCACAGGGCTTTTGAATGCCCCACTAAACTAAGGAGATAGGGTAAGAAGCAATTTCGTTTATGCAACCCTTAGTGATAGTGATATTGAAGAGGGACCCGATTCCCCCACTAAGCCCAACTTTGTGGCTTTTATGGCTAGTCATGTGAGAGATAGTGAGAACTCGTTTATTGATGAAACTTTAATGCATGATCCTTCCAAGGTCATAGTTTATGATTCCTATGATTTTGATGGCAGTGAGAGTGAAGAAGAAAGAGAGATTGAAAATGAAGAAGAGGTTAATGTGAGTGAACTTCAAAATGCTTTTCAAGAACTTTACGAAGAATCAATTAAATTAAAAAGAGCAAATTTGAAGTTAGAAGCAAGTTTAAAAGAGCGTGTCAAGGTCATTGATGATAGTGTGTTGGTTGAAGACCTTAGGAAACGTGAGAGAACTCTTCGAGAGAAGCTTGAATATGTAGAAGGCGAGAGAGATAACCTTAGAGGATTAATGGAATCCTTGAAAAATGAGCTTCTCGAGTTTGAAGAGAGAAATGTTTTATTAGAGTCTAATATTTTAGAATTAAAGAATAAATTAAAAGACTCTAAGAAAGTCAAATTTGATTTGGAGTGTCATTCGGAGAAAGTAGATAAAATTTTAGGAACGGTCCAAATTAAAAATGACACTTGTGGTTTAGGCTTCGATCCTTAAAATGTGTTAGTTTTGTTTGCATACTTTAGCTTTTGTGCTTCATGCTATATCACCCATGCTAATTGTATACTTGTTTAGTCATTTTCTAGTCATTGCTTTATTTCATATCTCATGCTAGAAATCATGACTTCTTTATCTTTTGTATTTTATTCTTTCATTTTTGTTTGCTTTAAATGAAAAATACAAAAAGATTTTTGTTTATCATTTGGATTTTTATCTCTTGGTATTTTAAGCTTAATGAAAGATTCAAATGATTTTTGTTTGTCCTTTGAGTATATATTCTTATTTTTGGCTAAAAATTTCAAAAACTCAAAAAGATTTTATTTTGTGTGTATTTTAGTTTGACACACATTATATGGCATACACTTGTGTTTGAATCCCATCTTTTTCGCTCCCATGTGGCTAGAACTTTTGATTTAGATTGTTAATCCTTATAATGTTCTTTACCATGCTTACATGGAGTAGTTAGATTTTGTGTTGATATAATGGATTCTATTTTTATATGCCTCTATTCACACATGCACGAGCTCTTCTGAAATTTAACTTCATATGTATATTTGAGCTTTGTGAGGTGTTCTCCTACCAATTTTGTCATCTACATATTTGTGACCTAGGAGGACTAGTGCATGTTAAAATCCATTGCACGTGAGATTTGTGAGAATAAAAATATAATATATGAATGTGCACTGGGAAGGGCTCCGAAAGGATTTATTATCCTTTGCGAATAGTAAGCCACCATTTGTTTGGACCTAAAAGAAATACGTGGTCCAAAGGCCTAAAAGAAAATATGGCATAAAAAGAAAAATAATTTGCCAAGGCCTTATATGTTTAGTTGATTTATTCATTAAAAAGAATAATATATATGCTTATTGAGGGAGTTTGGATGGTATATCAACGATTTACACAATGTCCGTTTATCCTAGTTGAGCTTTCAATGTCATGACTCTATTGCTTTGTAGAATCATCAACATGCTAGGCTTGTATGCATTGTGTTTGTTTGTTCATTGAGTTCAATTTATATTGTCACATGAGGTTATATTCAAATGTGATGAAGTTTGCAATCAATTGAGAACTCCGTGAACATGTTTTAAGTGATTGGGTCTAAATTTAATCGTTACTAGTTTACACCCCAATACTTTCGTTTCCATATGACACAGTTTTTGCCTCACGAGTGTGGAAAGCTTATCTTATTTTGTGTCAGTTGTGTATTTATATCTATATATGTGTACTAGCGTCTATTAGGTATATTTTATGTATACATATATTTGATATTTTTTTTTTAGTCTTTGCCTGGATTTCTAGTCCATATATGCTTTAATTCATAATTGGTATTTATCTTGTTGCATTCTCTGTTGATATCATATGCTTAATACTTATATATCATATTGATATATGTTTCTTGCATCTTAGTTGGTATCCATTAGCATTTGTTGAATTAGTTGTGCTTTTGTTGCCCATATGCTTTAATGTTCTCATCACTTTTTCACATTTGCATGTTTATCTTGTTATCCTATTTTGGTTATCCCTTGTTTAGTTTATGGGTAATATGCTTTAATTGGGGGAGAAAAGTTAATGTTTTTAGTTCTTTAACCTTTGTCTATTCCTGAACAAAAAGGGGGAGAATGATAGGGGGAGAAATGGTATCTAATCCTATTGTTTATCGTATCTTAGTTGAAGGAGATTTATCTTAGGGGGAGACGTCTTTCTAAGTAGGTCATTTGTTTTGATAAAGGGGAGAATTAATATAGGGGATTACATACCTTAATTTTATTTAATATTTTTGATATTTCCTATCGTTTAATGTGTTTGCTTAAGTGTGAAGGAATTATATTCTAAGCGGAAACTTTCACCGGCAAGATTTTGATCCTTTGGGTTGTTTGAGTCCAGCATTGTATTTTTATTTTGGGTGGGATATTTTTGTCACTCTAGTAGAGCTTGGCGTCCCTTTAGGATTTTTGGTTTGATTTTTGTCCCGGAATAACCAAAGGGGGAGATTTGTAAGGACACAAATTTCAAATTCAGTCCTTTGTAGTTTTGGCTCAATTCTGGACAAAAACGTTTGAGTCATAGGATAGAGTTAATTGATCATCCTTCAAGTCTATGACGTGTTTATTTAAGACGTAGCGGCCAAGAATATAAAAGTTCATCAAATTATCGAGTTTAATGTGGCTCGTTTCTACGTCATCAACATGGTTCCATTGCTCCTAAGGTATGAATGCATTTATATATATATATATATATATATATATATATATATATATATATATATAGGAGCTTGGAACATTTTATATTGGGTGAAGGTTTTATTTAAAACTGTTGTTTAATTTCAGAAAGATTTCATTTAACCTTTAAAATAAAGTATATAAAGTTTCTGGGCAAAAATCGAAAATTTCAAACTTTCTAGAAGTTCGTTCGAAGTGTCGTTCGAATGAGATTTTCGTTCGAACCATAAGTCGTTCGAACGAGTTTGACAACGAGTTCCCAAAAGGCCACTGGAATGTCGTTCGAAGTATCGTTCGAACGAACATGATGTTCCAACGAGATTTCTAACGATTTCACACTGGAAATTCGTTAGAAGTCTCGTTCGAACGAGATTTGGCGGGAACAGTTTTTTGGCAGTTTTGAGCAGTTTTTCCCATGTTTTCGACTTCCTTACCCCACTAACTTTTGACAGTACTTAATAGTGCGGCAACCAACCTTTTTGGTTGAAATTTTTCTCTATTCTATATCTCCTAGAGAGAGTTTTGAGAGAAAATTCTTCCTAAGAAAAAGTTCAAGTTTAAGTGTTCAATTTTCCAAGAAAAATCCTTTAAACACTTTATTTACACCCATATTGTTTATTCCAAGTCTTATACATATATATATATATATATATATATATATATATTGCTTGGAGTTTGGCACCGGTTTTTCATCTCTCCCATTTGAAGAGATGCTTGGGTTTGCTTCTACATCCCACAAAGAAGAAGAAGTTTGCGTTGATTTACCCACTTGGAGAAAGGCTCTTAATTCGGGTGACGGTGACCATATAAAGTCCGATCGGTGGATTCCGAGACCGCGGTGGAGCGCCGTGGTTATTCACTAGGCAGAGGTCGATACAAGAAGACGCGTCGGGGCTTGAGATGGATCGAGTCGAGTGTTGTAAGCCATCTTGCTTGTATTTGTAAATTCCATACTTAGTGGATTTGAGGCCAGGGTCGTTCGAGGTTTTTTCCCGTTGTGAGTTTTTCCTCGTACATCGCGGCGTAGTGATTCATTGTTTATTTTTATCTTTCTATATCACCTAGAATGCATTCTTAGATAATTCAAGATAAAATTGGTTTAAAATCACTACTTACTTAATTTGGTGCAAATTAACGATTGGGTAATGTGTAATTAATTCAAGTCATTAATTTAATTTGGTTTGGCCTAATTTGATTTAATTGAAAATATGACTTAGGCAAATTTATAGGGCTTGGGTTAATTAATCGTGTTTAAGTGAAATCAAGTTGTGTGTGTGTTTTAATCATATTTCACTTGGTTTAATTTTAATTGAAAAAGAAATTAAAATTTGGTATTTTTGTGAACCATCATACGCTTCTACATCTAAAAAGGAAATTATTACTTTGTGAAGTATAAAAAGATGTTGTATCTTAAAATCGGGGGCTTTCGAGACTCTTCATATGTGATTTATAAATATTTGTGTGAATAATATTTATAGTAAAGCGTATCAATAGTAATGCTATCTTAAGAGGTTGCGCGATGTGGGTGAGTCTCCTGGCTAGCGAATGCAGGGTGAGTATAATCCCTGGGTCATAGCGTCTGTTATTAGGGGTGAGCCATTATGGTATGGGACGGTCACTTTCGGGTGGAACTATGGCCGCCTCCTACATGTTAGTGATAATATTTTTATATCCGACATGAGTGTGAATGTTGTGATATAATGATACGTATATAAAGTGCAAAATTATATACGGATATATTTAGATATATATGGTGTGAAATGTATAAATTATATAACTTGTGAAACGGTTATATGATATTGAATGAGAATTGGTTTAAATAAGTCAACGTGAATAATAACTTATAACATGTATGGTAAACCCACTAGGGATAGAGTAGTGGAAAATCGTGGGATATATATGACAAGACTAGTTATGGGGTGGTTAGCTAGGTGGGTTATGTATAGAACGTTAGGCGTGCACATTAGTGGAGGTGTGAGGTGTCCTCAAGAGAGTGTACGACACTAACTTAAATATGAAGAGCATACTTACATTTTAGTTGCTACATTTAAATTCACTTGCTAAATATTTTCAAATGTTTTGGGTTCTAACCCTTACTATAAAAATATTTTTCAAAACCTTTTAGGTGTCCAGCCACAGGGACGCCAAAATTGTACTATTCCAGGTTTATGCAGCTGCGACATATGTGAATGTTGCAGGACTTTGACTTAGCCGCTTCAATCATTTCATTTCTAGAGTAGGATGTAGTCAGTGTTCCATTTGGACATGTCGCCTAGTTGTTCCATTTTATTTCTATTACATGATGTATTCAATTATTACACTTGTGATTCATTTGGTTATTGATTTGTAGCCAGTGGTTGTCTCGTCAAGGATTACATTTATTTTATTTTTAGTATTATTCGATTCCGTGATTTTATGATACTTAGTTCTATATTCTTTCGCATATTGTTGTTAGGATGTTAAATAAAAAGATAAAATGTGGCACCATGTCTTTTGAATACTAGGTGGTTAGTAAGTTTTAAAAGGTCTTCGACAGTGACGCTAAGAATGATCCAGATGAGATTCTGTTTAATTTGATATAAGATTGATCACTCGGTATTTTATTAGGCGGGGTGTCACACAATAAAAAAATATTTAAAAAATAATTACAACCCTATGCGCTCCTTACCATTTACATAGCCCATAACTATTTCCTTTGCCTCAAGTTGATACTCTCAAGTTACGGCCCTTTCATCTACTATCCGGAGTCTGGCTTGTACGCTAACAACTCTTTTGTCTCCCTTCTGAATCAAGCAATGGGAATTTCTTTTACACTGTTATTTTAATTTTATGACTTATAGTTATAATATAAGTTATTTAAAACTCACCTTAACTTTTTATAGATAAGTTAAATGTTAAACATTTTCTGTTTCATAATGAAGAATGTGTTATGTCCTATATGTTTTTGTGTCTGTTTAAATGTTTAAAAACTTAATTACTAAGAATGTGTTATTGTTTTGATTATTTAATGATTTTAATTTATAAATATTTATAGTTGAGTTGTTTTATTTATTTATCCAATATATGTTGATATTTACTGCATTTAACTCACTTGAAAAAATATTTATGCTAATGTAAATTATTTTTAAATATGGTTAAGGGTCCTGAAAAAATAACATTTCAAAAGAAAAACGAGTGATATAATTTATTCCAAACCGAAATTGTTATATCAAGATGTGTAATAATGTTGAAATGGAGAAACAAACATAACTAATATTTCGAAATATGAAGTCGCGGAGAGGATTACTGTGAAAAATCATTTGTGTTTCAAATTTTTGGGTTTGTATAAAATATTTCATATGAAAAATTTGCACCTTTATTATGATGGCTACTAGCATATAACCCGAGCGATGCACGGATAATATACAATAAACAAATATAATGAAAATTATAAAAATTAGTATATAACATACATTCAATATCTTATTTTAAAGTCATTATAAAATGTTAATTTTTCAAAAATAAAATTTGTCAATTAGTTTTATATGTTTTTATTATACAAAAACTATTTTTTATGAATAAAAATATCAAAAATACTGTGTGTATTTTATGTAAAAAAATTATACATATTTTTATTTGTTTTTAGTTTAAAAAATTGTATGTCATTTGTAGATATAAACTTAAAGTTTTTTCTATAAATATAACGTTAAAAATATATTTAAAGCAAACACTTTTTTTTATTTATATTAATAATAACTTTGAAATTTTGAAAAAATATTTTAACTTGAAAAGTATTTTTTATAAAAAAAAAAATCAAATGAACTATACTTAATTTACATTAAAAAAAAAATTATACATATTTTTACTTATTTTTTGTTTAAACAACTTCATGTCAATTATACCTAAAAACATAAAGTTATTTCTATAAATACAACGCTAAAAATATTTTTATAACCAACACTTTTTTATTTGTATGAAAAATAATTTTGAAACATTGATTTTTTAAACTTTTTTTCTATAAATAAAAACGTTATATAGATGTAGTAGTACTAGTAGCATTGTGTAATATGATTTGAGTGGAGAATAATGAAAATAGATTAATTGAATTGAGAGACTAATTAATGGAGTTTAGAATGGATCATCTTTTTAGTTTTCAAGAGACTTTTAATTTATTATTATTTTTTTAAAGAGATTTTTGATTTATTCATATTTTGTTTCAAAGAACCCAACACTCAAGATAGGGGAGAAAAAAATAGCAAGCATTCAAGGTTCATTAACTCATCTAATACTATCGTATTAAATATATAATATAAATGTAAATTTCTAAGATTTCTATTTTTTTTTTCTTGACTAAAAAAATTTGGTAGCATATTTTGCCCCCTGAATTAAAATATGTTCGATTCATATTCATTTATGGATGGATGGCAAGTACAAAACCCAAAATTCAATATTCATCAGAAAACCTTTTTAAATCTCCCTAATTACAACGATCATCCCTTGTCAAAGCTGGCTGCAACATGTCAACTCTCTCTCTCTCTCTCTCTCTCTCTCTCTCTCTCTCTCTCTCTCTCGTTTGTGTGTATATATCTATATATATTTTCCATATTCTTACAATTATTCAGTACGGTGAGAACAATGTCAACTATTCCAAATATTTTCGTGGTCCACAAGTGCGCTGACTAAATCAAATTAGTTTGGATAACAAGAGAATGTAAGGTTGGCATTACGAGCCATCATCTTTATGCTCTTTACTTGGCATGCAGTAATACGCCTTGCCTTCTCAGAGTTGGGCCAGCCATGAGAATATATTATATGTCCATATTCCCATTTAAAAATCTTCCCCTCAGACTGCCTATATATGCATTCGTCACAATATAACTGAGTTGGTACCATGTAAATATATCTGGGCATTGGCTGTGAAGGAAGAGAGTGCAATCAAGCCAAGGATGAATTGCCGGCTATTTGCAGAGTAATTTAATGAGTTGAATTGGGCATGTGTTGAGTGCCTTGTACCGTTTGTCGGCAGTTCGTCACTTGGCTACGTTGAGCTCTCTTTTTTTCAAGTAATGCCATGATATTCAAACCAAATGAGCACTCGCTACTAAATTAATTGGTTTATATACAAAATTCTGTGGCTAACTATTTCACTCCTGGCTTTTAGCAACGAAATACCGTATCTTCCAGCAATGAAATTTTATTCGTCACTAAATCTACTCAATAATCAACATTTTGTTGCAGTGCTGAGTACGGAGTCATGCAGCTGTCGAAGGCTACAATGAATCACTAATGATAAGGTGAAATCCCCCCTTTATAAAAGAGGAATGATACTTTTACCGGGTCACCGAATGCGTTTTATTTTATTGTATATTGGTGGGGTCTATAATATTTCCACCCACGTCATAGTACAAACAAATAAAACAGTACCGGTACTAAACCGATACTAACACTGAATGTGTCTAACATTTTCCTTTATAAAATATGCAGAGTAGCCAGTTTCATCCTTTCTACTAACAAATATGGCCTTTTATTTTAAATTTTAGGGACATATATCAAATAGTCCCTCAAACATTTTTTAATACTCATTTAGTCCAAGCGTTTTTATTTTGCCTCAAAAAGTCCTTTGCCACATATTTTGGAAAGGGAGTGCCGCTGGCGCGGACCTCTAAAAATAAGAAAATATTGAGTGCTTGAGGGACTAAATGGGTTAAACTAAAAATATGTGTCCTTTTTAAAAAATATATATTTATAGTAGGGACTATTAAATAATTGACCCTAAATTTTAATATTAAATGTGTCAAATATTTTGAAAACTCTCCATAACATTTATTAAAATAGGCCCACGAAGGATATTTGATTTGAAGTTTCCAACTTAAAATTTTGAAGTGTAACTTTGAAGATTCACATGTAAATTACTCACTCCCAAACTTATAATGAGAATTTTCGCAATAAGAAGTTTGCGCTCTGAAATTTGAGAGTAAGAAATTTCCATTTTTAAGTTTCTGTTACGTACATGGTCATTTGTCATGAATCTTATATTTATGAAAATATTATCTTACTATATGAAACTTAAAAGATAAAAAATCACAATATGTCACAGAAATGTCACACAAAGTTTGTCACAGAGTCATTGGTGTGTCATCAGGGTAGGGGTTGTTATGATACGATTTTTAATCGCATAGTACCCTTTTGATTTGATGATATATGGTTTTGATTTAAAATTTTCATTACCAAAAACTAAACATTAAAAAAAATAATATACCGAAATTACCATACCAAAATCGAATACCAAAACTATCATTCAAAATACCGGTTTAATATGCAAAATATACCAAATTTATATTAGATTTGTTGATCATACCATTAACTAAAATAATCTATCACAACAATTAATATTCCCTAACTAAAAAAATTGTCAATTCAGCGCCTAAACTATTCAACTTGAACCAAGGTAGTTCTTATGTCAAATAAACCGTTAAAGTTAACGACGGAAATAGTTTAGGGCCCTTGGGGGGCAAAATCGCGCGCGCGCACACACACACACATATATAATAAAAATACTTGTGCTAAAACACAAGTGTTAAAAGACAACACAACACACCACAAAACGAAATTTTATATTTTACCTAACACAAGCCAAGTAAAACACAAAACGACGCGTAATCTCTTTTTAATTAACACAAATATGACTCAAATAAAACACGATACGACATGAAATCATATTTTTTAATCTAACATGACCACAACTCAGTTAGAACACGACACCACATGACATCTTATTTTTTACCTAATACAAACACGACTCAAATAATATATAACATGACACATAGTATTTTTTTACATACCACTAACACGAAACTAACTTAAATGGATCTCGACACGACTTGTAATCTTTTTCCACCTAACACAAACATGACACGACAATAAATCTTTTTTTATACTTAACACAAATATGACCCGAATGAAATAAGGCAAGACACGAACACGACCTTTATAATACGATTTATTGACGTGTAAGGTAAAATACGATCATAACGTGTTTTAATTTGGTCGTGTTACTATTGGGTCAAAAAAAATATTTCCTCGCGTGTCATATTTTTATTAGATCATGTTCATGTCAGTAAAAAAAACAATTTCATATTGTTTTGCATTTTAATTGGGCCATGTTCGAGTTAAGTAAAAAATATTATTTCACGTCGTCTTTAATAGGTTCATGTTCTTGATGGGTTAAAAAAATATGATTTCATGTTGTTTTGGATTTAACTTGGTTGTATTCGTATTAGGTTACACCAAAACACAGTGTCGTGTTTTATTTGCATTGTGTTCGTGTTAGATAAAAAAAGATTTCGTGTTGTGCCATGTTTTACTTGGGTCATATTCGCGTTGGGTAAAAAAAAATTCATATCATGTCGAGTTTTATTTCGTGAATGTTAACTTAAAAATGATTTTGTGTCGTATCGTATTTTCCTTAGTTCGTGTTAGGTAAAAAAAATAAAATTTCGTGTTGTGTTGTAATATGTTCGTATTCACTTTCGAGATCGTGTCTAGTTTTAGTTTGAATGTGTCATTCTTAGATAAAAAAAAACTATTTCATATTGTGTCCTGTTTTATTTCAGTCGTATTTGCGTTAGGTAAAAAACCAAGACTCTATATTGTGTCATGTTTTAATTGAGTTGTGTTTGTGTTAGGTAAAAATATAATATTACATGTCATCCCGCTTTGTATTTGGGTCATGTTTGCGTTAGTTAATAAAATTAATGATTTCATGTCATGTCTTGTTTGACTTGACCCGTGTTTGGTGAAAAAAAAATTAATTTCATGACATATCACGTTTCATTTGGGTAGCGTTCATGTTAATTAAAAAAATATTACTTATCGCATTGTGACGTGTCGTGTTTTAATTGATTCATCACGACACGTCACGGCCCAATAAAAACACGACATGACACAATTTTTTAACCTTACACGACAAGAAATCATGTTATCAAGGTTGTGTTCATGTTAGGTAACAACAAGTTTGTGTGTCATGTCCTATCTTAATTGGTTCATATTCGTGTTAGGTATAAAAAAGATTTCTTTCGCGTGTCATGTTCATGTTAGGTAAAAAAAAAATTTCAAGGTGTGTCGAGATTCATTTGGGTTAGTGTCGTGCGTCGTGCTAGCTTTATATAAAAAAATATCCCGTGTCGTGTTGTGTCTATTTGCTCCGTGTTAGATTGAAAATAAAATTTATTGTCATGTCATGTTTAATTGGGTCGTGTTTGTTTTAGGTAAAACAAATATGATTTTATTTTATGTCACATTTTATTTGGGTCGTATGCGTGTTAATGAAAAAAATATTTCGGATCGTATTGCGTTTTACTTGGTTCATGTTAGGTAAGAAATAACATTTTGTATTGTTTCGGGTCGTGTTGCTTGTTTCAACACATATAGTTCTAGCATATATATTTTTATTGTATATATAATGTGTGTGTATATATAACATATAAACGTACAGTGTATAAATATTTTAATGTAAAAATAGATCAAAATATATATGTATTTTGACCCCTAAACAATTTTTGCCATTAATTTTAATGGTTTATTTGACAGAAGGGCTGGATTGGTTGGTCTTGAATAGTTAAGGGCCTGAACTGCCTATATTTTTAGTATAAGGACTGGAAATAAAATCGTTTACATAGTTTAGGGGCCATAGGTTTTAAAAACTCTTAAAAGTGATCAGAAAAGATAAATTATCTCTCATATCAAAATTCTCAATTAATTTTCTCTCTGATTTGGATAAATGCAAGGTATTTTCTATTTTTAAATAAATATGTGTAGTATTTTTTAGATTAATAATACATGCATATTCATTTATTTTTATCTCCGTTGTAAGTCTTAAGTTCTTATGTGAGGAATCTAGGTTTATCCCTAGGTTATTGAAATTTAATGTGTTGTATAATCAAATATGTAGGTTATTAGATAATTTAGTGTAATACAAAAATTAAAAATGTGGTATAAAATAAAATATTACCAAAACTACAAAAATGCTAAATGGCTTTGTATTGGTAAGTGTTTTAAAAAAATGAAAACTGAAACAACCAAAATCGAACATATAAAAAAAGTGGCTATTAAGGGTGCCCAAGAAATAAGTTCATAATTCCACCAAGCTAAAATAACTCAGTTCACTCTCCATAATACCACCAAAGGCTTAAATTTCTCCTCTCGGATTTTTTCCTCATCTCCATCTCTTTAAACATCTCAACCTTTTAACCTCTAAACCTTAAAAGCTACAAAGATTAACATTACAAATTTTCAAATTTCAACATTCAAATCATCAACATCAGAAAATATCAAAGTTACTCATTAAATGTACCTTTATTATTATGCCTACAATGTTCATTAGTGTCAAACTTTTAATTTACACTTTTTTACTAACAAATTTATGGAATGAGACATGTTAATAACATATAAATCTATTTAGACTAGCCGGGAACCATTCCAAATTAAGTAACCGGAGGTAGTAATTGGATCCTAGAAGATTTTTAGAGTAGTCGGGAACCATTTGGGAGCATTTAAGTCATTATTCATTAAGGGGTTAACCTAAATTCAGAATTAAGAGGTTTAAATAGGAGATTAGGGTCAGGATGCAGCCACTTTACACAATCTAAAACCCTGAGGGTCTTTTGATGGGAAAAGAAGAAGGAAGAACAAAAGGAAGGGTATAAAAAGACTACTCTTGATTGGATTCAACAAGGAGGAGACTAATATTCACCCATCATTCAAAGCAAGTGTATAACTTGCTTGTTGATCGTTCATTGTTTAAATTTATATAAAAATGTGTAGAGTAAAACTGATTTTAGGATGGGGATTCACATGTAAAAGAGGTTTGGGGAGAAGATTTACATATGAATTATGTGATAAAACTAATTTTGATTTCTGTGAGAATAATCTTGATTTCTGTTGAATTATTCTTGAATTCCGTGAGACTTAATAATTATGATAATCTAAATTATGTGAAAAACGATTTGAAAAATAATCTAATTAGAGAAGTAATTAAAAGAGGAAGAAATTTAGAAATTAGGAAGAAATCATTGAAATTTGTTGAATTGATGAAATTGGAATGATGATTATGAGTTTCAAACTTATGTTTTTTCGATTATTTTAGTCAATTGGATTGGATGTACTAGATTTAACCCGACGGTTTATTCGGGGACTTTATTTATTTATCTTAGCTTCAGACTTTATATTATGATCTCATTTATTCTGATTACTATGCATGGCATTATGGTGGATTTGATAATATTGTTGTATGTTAATGGAAGATAAAAATTGGCATTTCTTGTTAATCTAATTAGGTGGTTAGTAATTAATCATGTTTCGACAGTGATGCTAAGAATGAACTATATGAGACTACCATTTTATTTCGGTAGAGGATTGGCCACCCATTATTTTAATAGGCGAGGTGTCATAAATGGTGCCAGAGCATTAGGTTCTAGAGTCTTTTAGAATCTATGTGGATTACTACAGTTTCAGCGTAGATTTCTTTGATATAAAGCCTTATTTTAGGATTGTTACATTCATACTTACGCATTTTCATGTCTACATTATTCTCCTATTACTTTGTATTTGATTGTGGACTTATAAAACTTCAATCTCGTTTTAGATTACGCTAAAGAAAACCCATTAGATGAGAGCGAGTGCTGCGGAGGAAGCCCCATAGGGAAACATTACAACAAGAGAGGTGGCCGATATAGAGGCATAAGAAGTAAATGCGACGATGAACGCAATGACACAACACTTTCCCCAGGCCCAGCCTCAACTACAGGTGGCACCAGTCATTCAGACTAACCCGGGACCGCCAGCTTGGGAGCAAGTGAAAGAGCCCTTTTAAAAAAGGTAACTTAGATGTGGTGGTTGCCACCTAGTGGAAGAAGGACATTACATGGCATCTTCACCTTATAGAATGCAGTGAGACCCAGAGACATATACTGGCTACTTTTAAGCTAGTAGGTGCAGCATTGTAGTGGTGGAAGTCGATTACCATGGCAGAGGAGAATGACTATAATAGTGTTCTGAGTGTTATTTAATCGCAAGTATTTTTCATTAGCAATCCAGATCGATATGCGAGAGAAATTTTTGGATGTTACTTAGGGAGACAGGTCGATGGCTGAATACAGGGTGAAGTTTACCCGTCTGGCCAACTTTATACCCGAAGAGGTGAATACGGAGGAGAAGAAAATGCTAAAGTTCATGGATGAACTCACTTGGAGGATCGAGTAGCACTTTCTCGGTAACCCGGTATTGACTAACTACTCTGAGGTCGTCAATGCTACACTACTTTATTTCCATGACCATCGCTTCCATCTGAAAGGAACCAAGAGAGAGGGAGATACTAGTCTGGAATGCAGTGTATGAGGGAATGGTGTCAGTGGAGCATCATAGCAACATAGGGCAAACAATAGGTTTTGGATTCCTAATAAAGGGATCCAGCTAAGAGATTTCGATCTCGAGATTTTCATCTAGAGGTTAGTGGGTTTAAATAGGGTCAGCAGTTCCCTCCGTATTAGCACCAGTAGCAACAACATATTCCCTACGGCCGTCGGGGCCAAGGGAACGATGAGGGAGGCTAATAGGGCCGAGGTCATTAGGTCCAACAAGAGGGATAACCTCGACAGAGCCACCACGGATAGAGACAGGGGGACTTCTCTTCCCTATTGACGCGACTCAGAATGTGTCTCAGAAGTGCATTCTCTCTAGGCTCAAGTGCAAGCATGTCGCGTTAGTAATAAACTCGGTAAGTGAGGATTGTATCCACAGGGAAATGGGACAATGGAATTGTAACGACGTTGGATAGACGAAGAAATCCTAACTCTAACTCTAAAAAGAAAGGAAAAGATGATTTGTTTGGTGGAACAACTACATTAGATGCAATTATGAAATTATGAAATGATGCAACTATTCTAAATTACCTAAAATACTGATGAAGAATGATTTAAAACTTTAAACTATATGATGAGAAAAACAGGACGGGCATACAATCCCCCAACCCTAGTGTATTGATGATATAAAACTAATCATAAATTTAAATGATTAATTAGATCCAGAATTTAGTACTCCCAAGAATTACGTATATGAGGTTCAAGCCCGCATCATACTTAATCAGAGGACGAGTAAATCGGTATTTCAATAGTTACACTCGAATTTTATTCTAAAGCGCCCTGGTTACCCGGAAGCAAACGAGATCTAAAGATCTACAATTGTCGTGTTTCCATGCAATATGGTCATAATCAAACTATTAAATTTTGAGGATTAATTTTATGTACATACAACTACCACATCAGGTTGGGTTCCTGCATCCTGACCCTTAAAAGTCTAGCCTACCATGATGAACTTAATGAAAACGATTTTGGAATTGCAGGAAATCATGATTAAACTAAGGAAAATTTGTAGAATGATGTAAACGGGAAATTAAACAGAGGAAATTACTCACTAATCTTACTAAAGCACTCAAAGCTTTAACTACAATTACTGGTAATCACTGAAATCTGAATAATATCCAATCTTGGAATTAAATTCATAAGCTATCTCCAAATTAGGGTTTTTCTGAAAAGAATGGAAAATTAACTAAATTCTCCGTACTAAGAATGATAATAAAACGGGTTTAAATACCATACAAAACTCTAGGAGTTTTAGCTGCACTATGACTATCCATTAGAGGAAGTTTAGAAAATTAAAACTCGACAGTCGGACCGGTCCGGTCCTCCCGCGGTTCGGTCTGCCTGGAATTCGGATCAGTTCTTTTAATTCTTGGGCGGATCGATCCGGAGCAGATCGGTTCTTTTAATTTCTTTCAGCTTCGGTTCATCTTCGGTTCAGGGTTCTCTGGAATTTGACATTGCGGACCGGTTTAAAATTGGATCGGTTCGTGCTTCCTTTGACTTTTCCTTCTCACTTTGACTACTCATAACTTTCACACTGGGACTCCGATTGAGGTACCGTTTCTTCCCATGTGCTCATGAACTTAATATCTTCAACTTCTCTTTCGGTGCCTCATCTGAATTCTGGGTAGAAATTAAAATTCTGCCCTTTGGACTTTCCTTCTTTTCTTTCTCAATTCTTCCGATTTCTTTCTTTCTTTATTGACATTAAATACCTGCAAAATTAGTACGAAATACCAGAAACTCGATGTACTCGTTAGGATAAGTCAGTATCAAGATTATGAGATAAAGTCAAATCGATTACGTTGTTCGAGGTGCTAAAAGTAACTAAATTAAAGGGATAAATTTGGAAGAATTTATGCCTAATCAAACCCCCATAACTTAGAACTTTGCGCGTCCTGAGCAATGTAAAAGAATCCTAGTGTAAGGACATTTTTTTCCATTAGCAATTTGTTATGTCGCACGCCGTTACACCGTTGAAGAAATTCAAGATTCATATAGTCATCAACGGATCCGAATATCAAAAGAAGAAGAGGAATCAAAGTCTGATAGGCCGGACCGGTCCGCCCAGAATAAAAGAACCGATCCGCCTACGGACCGGTCCGCCTGCTAAAAGCCAGTATACCCCGGACCGATTGCGAACCGAAGAAGCCAAATATAAAAAGAACCGATCCGCCTACCCGGACCGATCCGCCTCAGACCCGGACCGGTCCGCCTGGGATAATCTCAAACAGATCGTGCAGAGATTTTTTAGGCCATGTTATTCTTTTATAAACCCACTACGGGGAGTTGGTTTCGAAGACTCACATACACTATTTTCAGAGTACAAAAACTCTAAGTCTTCACCTATTGAGCATCAAGACTCTAGGTTTTTTTATTCACACAAATTTCCAAACACTTGTGAATCACTTTGCAACCCAGGAACGCACTTTTGCTGTTCATACCTTTATGGAGAAGACCGTTCTTCTTCTTCATTGCAGCCATACTAGAAAGGGATAACTCCAGCCGCCGACTACAGAATCCGACACCTGAGGGTAATTCTTAGTCACTTGTATTTTCATTGTAATCCGAAATTGTACAGTTACAATATTATATTGAAAATAAATGGTTTTTCCCCTTTGGGGGATTTTTCCTCACAAGCATGTGTTTGAATGTTCTTGCTTAGTTCATTATCTTATTCAATCACATACTGTTGCATGGTTAGGGTTTGTTTGGGTTAAAAGGTGTTTAATATATAAGTTTATCATTTGAACGCGAGCACATACGTTCTCAAATTGGTATCAGAGTAGGTTACGCTAATCTATCGCGTATTCCTATTTTCCGCAAAAATTTTCTAACATATCAATTTTCTAAAAAAAAATGATTTTTTAAAAAGTGCGTGTTCAAATGGAGAAGTTATATAATAAAATGCCTATTTTTGACGGGACAAATTATGCTTATTCGAAAGCCCGAATGAGGTCGGCTTTAAAAGCCATAGATGAAAGGGTTTAGATTTTAGTTGAAAGAGGGTGGACTCCTCCCTCCGTGACTGTTGATAATGTGAGCAACTTGAAACCTGTCACTTCTTGGACTGAAGAAGAATTTAAATGGTCATCTTTTAATTCTAAGGGTCTAAGTGCTATTTCTGGGTCTGTCACACCTGATGAGTTCAAACGCATAATGACGTGCACCACGTCAAAAGAGGCATGAGATGTTTTACAACTCACCCATGAAGGAACTAATGCTGTGAAAGAATCTAAGTTGCAAAATTTGACAACTCAATTTGAAACCATCACCATGCATGAATCTGAATGCTTTGATGAATTTTATGCTAGACTTTCTGACATTGTGAATACTAGCTTTAATCTTGGTGAACATATTCCTAATGCTAGAGTTGTTAAAAAGATTATTCGTTCTTCGCCTAAGCGTTTTATCCCTAAAGTCACTGTGCTAAATTCTATGGGTAATTTAAATACGCTAAAATTGGAAGAACTTGTAGGAGATTTGCAAACTTATGAAATTGATATGTTCCCTAAAACTGCTAAATCTAAAGATAAGGGAATTGCACTTAATGCCCAAGAGAGAAGGAGTGAAGAGTCGGCTAGAAAGAGGGTATAGTCATCTAGAAAGAGAGAGACTGACACGTCTGATTCTGAGTGTGATTTTGACTTAGATGATTTGGCTCTTTTTACAAAAAATTTCAAGAGGATTCTCAAATTTAAGAAAAATGGCAATTTTAAAGATAAAAAGAAATTTGAGAAAAATAAGTTTGAAAAGAAAAATGAAAAAGACTCCAAAAATCCTCCTAAGAAAGAAAGTGAGAGATGCTTTGAGTGCGATGGTAGGGGTCATAGAGCCTTTGAGTGTGCCACTCGTCTGAATAGAGAGAAAGGGAAAGCTGTCCTTAATGCTACTCTTAGCGACGACAGTGAGGTCGAGACGGTGGATTCAGGAGATGAGTCACCGCATGAGTGTAACTTCACCGCATTCATGGCAAGTCAAGTGAGCACTCCTAGTTCTCTTCACGACGATGAAGATGATGCTTCACAGGGACACCTCGATAGTGAGATCGATGTGAGTGAGGGGGAGGATGACTCAAGTGAGAGCGAAAGTGATATTCAACGCGCCTACGCTGAGTTATATTCTGAGTCTTTTAAAACTAAAAAACGTAACAAAGCGCTAGTTCTTAAGATCACCGGCTTAGAGGAATATTTAATAAAGGCGAGAGAAAGAGAGTCCTCCACCTTCACCGCCATGAGAAAGAGAGAATCTGCCAGTGTCGAGAAAGAGAGTTCGTTTAGAGAGAGAGAGAGAGTGTTTTAGAAAAAGAGAGAGGGGACTTGACTAAACAAGTGGCTAGTCTTACGAGTCAGCTCCATTCCTCCGTGGAGACTCGAAAGAAACTTGAAGCCCTTGTTGCCCAGCTGACTCATGATCTTGAGAAAGCACGGGAAGTCAAGGTACAAATCGAGGACAGATCTGGGCACTACACCAAAATGATAAAATTGTCACCTTTCAGCCGGTCACCCTTGTCAAGGTCATTGACCGTGACAAAAAACACGCGTTTTGTATCACGATCATTGACCTTGACATGACCGTGACAATTCTTTAAATTATTGTCACGGTCAATGACCTTGACATGACCGTGCCAATGTTTGCAGCAAAAACCCTTTCCCCCTTCTTTTTTCCCTCCCGCCGTTCCCTCCATCTCTCTCTCTCGACACTGCTCTCTTTCTCTCTCTACTTTCAGGTTTAATTATCTCTCTCTCTCTCTCTTCCATTTATATATATGTTTGTGTGTATATATATGTGTGTATGTGTGTATATATGTGCGTGTGTGTATGTGGGGGTAGGGGGTGCGGTAGGGTGGGGGTAGGGGGTGGGGCAGGGTGGGGGCAGAGTGGGGGTAGGGGTGGGGTAGGGTGGGGGTAGGGGGTTAAAAATATAATATTATTTTGATACAACATTAATTTGTGTATGAGTTTCATAATTATAAATAATATCCAAAAATATTGGATAACAATTTATTTTCATTCAAAATAAATAAGTAATTTTCTACAAATTTCATAAAAAAATGAAGGCCGGCTTAACATGTGATTTAAGTGTGAAATAATCGCTATATACTTATACTAATGGAGAAAAAAACCATATATGGCGTTTTTTGTTTTTATTAGATGCAAAATAACACATATAGGTATCACATGACTTTATGTCCATCAAATAAAATTTTACCATAAAATATCATTTTGTGGAAGGCAAGATCTATTACAATATATTTACATACCTAAATGATTTTTTTTAAATGACATTACAACAAAAAACTACAATAAGGGTTAAAATGGCATCCGAAATTGCTAAAAGCATGAAAAATAAAATATCATTTAGTCTATGTTGTTAAAAAATTTGATCAAATTGGTGAGCCCTTCATATTTTAAAAATATTGTTTTTATTCCTATTTAACTTTTCTTTCTATACACCCTTAATTATATTTAAATAAAATAGGAGTTATAGAAAGAAAAGTGGGGTTTAAATAAAAACACTTTTTTAAAATTTTAGGTTCTGGTGCATAATCTTACTTTGTCACAATTAATTTATATGCCTCAAAGTTATTTTATCACTCTTAGTTTATATTTGTGATAATACTTTATGAACCACAACTTTAGGTTGATTATTTTAGAACTTAAACTTCAAGATACAAAAAATAATTCTATAGAACAGCTTAGATATCTTAACAAAACACATATCTAACATTGAATATGATTTATAAAAAGCACAAAACAATAGTAGAAATTCAATACATGAAATTAACATTGAGATTATTTTAAATAGACAGTCACTACATGAAATTAACATTGAGATTATTTTAAATAGTGAGTGGGGGTGGCGGTGTGTGTGTATGTGGTGAGTGGGGGGTGTGGAGGGAGGTGGGGGTGTGTGTGTATGTGGTGAGTGGGGTGTGTGGAGGGAGGTGTGTGTGTGTGTGTGTGTGTGTGTGTGTGTGTGTGTATATTTGAATGAATTTGTATTTTTGTATTTGAATTAACCCATGAATTTATTTTTGTATTTGAATTAACCCATGAATTTATTTTTGTATTTGAATTAACCCATTATATGAAACATACTTGAAATTAATTATAGTGCGCATAGATACTAGCCTTCTAGTTATTATGTGTACGCATTCAATAGCCCTTAGACCCGTTCGAGAGTCATTACCCCTGTAATGAGATCTCTCGAATTGTCCCGTTTGGACAGTTTGAGACTGTATAATTTCTGTATAATATTCTTATTGGCTTAAAGTTGTTACTTTTGGAGGAAGTTCTGCAGTGGTATCTTAATGTTCTCTAGGTACATACTAGATTGACAAGTGTGACTGTTATTTCAATTGACCAATTGAAATAACACTCACACCTGCCAATCTACGTCGTGTACTTGGAGAACTAAGGGGATATGCTGTCGAATTGTTTTCAAATCGTAACAATGTGCATGAGTTGTTAAGTATATTACAGAAAATGCAGTCTTGAATGGGATAGGACCACTTACCCTTTAATAGGATAATTAAATGATGGGATAATTAAATAAAACATACTATAAATCTAAGTTTTGTTTACCTTTAACAGGTGTTTAGTTGTGGTAACTGTGATGGGATATCCGAAATACAAAGAGTGGATGGGTGAGACTAATAGAATGGGGGATGTGTTTCGCAGAGGTTCTAACGAATTTGTGAAATATGCAAAGAGATGTCGTAATGATGAAGAGTTTCCGTGTCCGTGTGCTAGGTGTAAGAATGGTAAGGTGTTTGAGTGGAAAACAGTTGAACTACATTTGTTAAGATCGGGTATGCAAGATAGTTATCGATTTTGGAGTTTTCACGGTGAATTGGAAGTTCCTTTTGTCCCCGACCAACCTTCACAACAACCTTCAACAAGTAGAATAGATGTAGAAGGGGACGACGTAGATGATAATATGTTAGAGGATTTAGTTGATGATGCGTACGGAGTTTATGAAGCTGAGGAGAATGAGGTTACTGATGATGTAGAAGATTCAAGTGCTCGTGAAGATAACACGATAAAACTTGACGACGACTACCAAAGTTCAAAATTTAAGGCGACCCAACCGTTATACTCTGGCTGTGAGAAATATCAAACAACTTTACATGCCATGGTTGGTTTGCACAGTTTGAAGACGCAGTACGGTTTGTCTGGAAATAGCGTGACGAGAATTCTGAAATGGGTGAAGGGCTTATTACCCAAGGTGAATACACTTCCAAATAGCTATCCTGTTATGAAGAACAGTTTGAAAGGTTTGGGAATGAAGTATAAATCGATTCATGCTTGTGTGTATGACTACATACTATACCGAAAGGAGTATGAAAATCTCGATCGTTGTCCGGTATGCGATGAACCTAGATATGTCCAATCTACTAGTAAGGAAGGCACAAGCTCAAAAGTGCCTCAAAAAGTATTGAAATATTTTCCCGTTGGGCCTAGATTAAAGCGATTTTTCACAGTACCATGGATTGCGGAGGCAATGACTTGGCATGCTAGGGCAGAAGTAGGGGGTAATATCATGCGTCATCCTATTGATTCTACTGCCTGGCGGAGGATGAATTTTGAGTATCCCGATTTTGCTCGAGAATAACGCAACATTCGTTTGGCTATATCAACAGATGGTTTCAATCCATTTGGAAATATAAGCACCAATCAGAGTGTATGGCCAGTGATCCTATCCCCACTCAACATCCCTCCTTCACAGTGTATGAGACCTGAATTTTCGATGATGGCTTTATTGATACCTGGGCCAAAGGCACCAAGTGATGACATTGATATCTACCTGTCTCCTTTGGTAGAAGAATTAAATGAGTTGTGGGAAGAGGGTGTGCAATCATTTGACTCTTTTAGAAAAGAAGAGTTTACGCTGAAAGCTATGTTGATGTGGGCAATTCATGATTTTCCAACTTATGGGACATTATCCGGATGTGTAGTACATGATTATTTGGGGTGTCCTATTTGTGGAGAGGAGACTGAATCTCTTCGTCTATCCTCTATCTTAAAAAATGTATACCATTGCCACAGGAGGTTCTTACCCCCAGCTCATAGTTTCAGATTTGAGAAAGGTTCCAATTTTTTATTGGGCGGAGTTGAACATAGGCTACCACCGAGACAACTTTCGGGTTCAGAAATTGAAAGTAAATCTTCTGAATGTGGCCCAAATATGCCAGGTAAGAATCCCAAATTTAAGAATGTAAAGCATAAGAAGACCCCAACTGGGAATGAAACTGAGATAAGAAAGGCATGGTCTCGGAGGTCCATTTTATTTGACTTGCCTTATTGGAAGAAAAACCCGGTGCACCATGTATTGGATGTGATGCATGCAGAGAAGAACTTCGTTGAACATATTGTGGGTACTTGCCTTGGGGGGAGTCATTCGAAGGATGGAGAAAATGCACGAAAAGACCTTAAAATGTTAAAACTTAATCCACAACTATGGTTGAAAGAAGATAGTAGGGGAAGGACAATAATTCCCCCTGGTGCGTTTACTTTGACGAGTGGGTAAAGGAAGGTGCTTCTAGACACAATATATAATTTGAAGGGCCCATCTACTTTTTCGTCCAACTTGCAAAGGATTGTGAATTATGCTACTCATGATTTACATAAGTGTAAGTCCCAAGATTGGCATGTGATCATGCAATTGGTTCCTCTATTGTTTAAGCACTGTTTCTCCAAGCACAAGGATTTTTGTAGGGCTATTATGCAAATTAGTATTACCTTCTCCCTCTTGTGTGAGAAGGTAGTGAATCGAGAACACATAGTGGCCGCAAAATTTGGCTGTGAACGAAGCGATTTGTGTATTGGAGAAGAACTTTCCCCCAGCATTCTTTGACATAAGTGTTCACTTGTTGGTACACCTATGCGACGAGGCACTTCTTTATGGTCCAATTAGATATCGGTGGATGTATTCGTTTGAAAGATTGATGAAAGTTTTTAAAGATTACGTCAAGAATACGCGATATATTGCAGGATCAATTGCAGAGGAATACATCACCGTGGAGTCATCAATATATACTCGGGAATATATGCCTGACTCGACCAGCGTTGATGACACTGATGAATTCCTCGATGATGGTTGTTATGTGATGAGAAAACGAGTGAAATTAACGAGTTTGCAACATGAACAAGTATCTCGTTATCTATTTGACACACATGAAGATGTCGAAGAATGGAAAAAGTAAGTTTCGAATATTATAATGTTTAACATTATTTTAGATGATTTTATACATGATTAATTTGTAATATGCAGTAAATATGAAGCCTGTGAGAACAATAAAAGACGAAAAATAATGGTACAATCAGACAACGAATTTAGGCTATGGTTGACACAAGAGGTAATTATAATGAAAACATCCGTTATATAACGTTACATTACACTCAAATTTTACCGCTAATATAATTAATTTATCTATATTCTCAGCTCCTAAAGATGGGTGATGCGACATCAAGGCTTGATCGTCTAGCCACTGGACCCTTGTTCGTGGCACAAGAGTACAAAAAGTATCGATTGAACGGTTACATTTTCGTCACTAAAGTGTACGAGGAAAGTACAAATGTACAGAACTCGGGAATTTCATACAAGGCTCTTACTTTCTTTCGAGCGAGCGCAAAAGATAAAAACCTCGTTGAAGCTGAAATGACTTACTATGGTGTAATCCAAAATATATTTGAATTGGATTATATAAGCTTCAAAGAGGTTGTATTTTACTGTGAATGGGTAAGAGTTGAGGATAAAAATGCTTGTAAAGTTGATCCTGTCACCAATTTGATCATGGTTGACTTGTCCAAGTTGAAGAGCAACGACCACGTGAGCGATGAGCCGTTTGTTTGTGCATTTCAAAAGGTTAAGCAAGTGTTTTACTCGGAGTATATCAACAACGAGCCGTGGTCAATTGTCCAACACGCGCCAAGGCGTCTAAATAGTAGTGTGGATGACTTGGCTGCTCCTACCGAATATCAATCCATTTTTTATGATAACCCGAATTTGAAACAATTTTTCAATTTGTAATAAATATTTCAATTTGTACCGAAACATCCATTTTTAATGCTTTTAATTGATATGCACTTTATCATTTTCACTCTTGTGTAGTGTGCGTGTGTGGAGAGGAGATTAATACATAAATATTCCAACTACATCTAAGTTTTGTTTATACTAATCCATGAATATACGCTTCTTACCTTTAATAGGTGATTAGTACATAGTTATTTGGGGTGTCCTATTTGTGGAGAGGAGACTGAATCTCTTCGTCTATCCGAACACTACGAAATGCCATAATCCTATGGAGCGATGCTCTGCAAATTCCTCCCAACCGTTATGTAGCCAAACATCACCAGTTGAAGTTGTCAATTCCACTTTCCATACCCCACCACTTGGAACTTCTAGCAAAACATGGGAGACCATTGAAAGGTGGAATTGACAACTTCAACTACTGATTTTTGGCTACACAACGGTTGGAAGGAATTTGCAACGCATAACTCCATAGGATTATGGTATTTCTTAGTGTTTAGATATGAAGAGAATTATATTTGACACGATTGCCCGGGGTACATTAGTTGGAAGGAGGTGCCATATGAGCTCAAGTTAGCTGTTTGAGTGACACTACAGGTAATGTATTTATATTTATATGTCAATTTCGATTTTAATTTCAATTACGATTTATATTTATCTATATTTGAGGGGAGGATACTAATTATACTTTATTTCAATTCAGGGGACATGGAGTGGCCCTAAGGGTAGGCCACATATGCTTTATACTTATGTGGCTATTTGGACGAGAAGGGAAGGATAAGGAGGTGTCCCCGAGCGTCGCGGTACAAAATCTCTTTTCCATGCAAACAGTTTGTAGATTTGAGATAATTGATGGTGATGTTGTTTCTTCTTAAATAGTTTCTATTTTGAATATATATTTGCATTATCTTTAGTTTGTTTGGATATATGATGTTTGGAACAGGTACAACATTGCTATAACAGGTACAAATATACTGTTGGGCAGTGGCAGTGGCCATACTGCCCAGCAGATTTTTTTTTAATTCTGCCCAGAATTTTCACGGTCAATGGCCGTGATAATTTTTTTAAAAAGGGTCACGACTTTGTCATGGTTATAAACCGTGACAAACGTGTCACGGTCATTGACCGCGACACGACCGTGACACAAAACGCGAGTTTTGTGTCAAGGTCAATGACCGTGACATGACTGTGACATGACCGTGACAAAAAAAGTTGTCTCGCCTCGAAATGTCACGATCATTGACCTTGACAAGTTAGATTTGGTGTAGTAGGGAAGATGGGAAAGATGCTCCTCGACCCCACTTTAGATTTTGGTGATCGGCAAGGAATTGGTTATGATGGTGCCTCCACGTCCCAAATTGCACCTGGACCAGTTCCTGAGTTTACTACGACTCCTTATGGGCACCGTCAAAAACCTCAAAGGAGAGTTCGACCAAGAAAGGCAAACCAAGTTCCGCCTTTGACTGTGTCCTTTTGTACTTATTGCAAATGAAAAGGCCACCTTAGGGAGTTTTGCTATAACATGGGTCGTACACGACGTACTAATGCTCCACCACGTCATACTGATGAGTTTTCGAGTCTGAGAGAGCAAGTTGAGTTCTTAGCTGCCACGTCCTAGAGTTTAATGGAAGAATTCCGACGGATGTCTTTGCCGTTAGTGAATGCTTCTCACATTCCAGCTAAAACCAACAACAACAAAGGCAAACAAAAGGTCATCCCGACTTGGGTACCTAAGAAAGATAAAAAGGCTTTTGTTGTTCATGTTGCTCTCAAAGCACATAATACCTCACAGTGGTATTTTGATAGTGGGTGCTCCAGACACATGACAGGTGATGCCTCATTTTTTATGACTCTTGAGGACTATCAGGATGGCAGAGTCACCTTTGGAGATGGGAGCAAGTCTATCATTGTAGGACGAGGTACTGTCGAGTTACCTGGATTTCCTAAGGTAGAAAATGTTTTGTACGTCAAAGGTTTGAAAGCAAACCTTCTCAGCATTAGCGAGTTGTGCGACGCTGACTTTGCAGTAAAGTTTGACCGGGATACTTGTAAAGTCTATAATCAAGCCGGTAAACTATTAGTGCAAGGGGTAAGGACAAAGGATAACTGCTATGGGACTGAGCCCACGTCCTCACTTGTCTGCAACAGCGCCACGATCACTCCTATGGATCTTTGGCACCAACGTTTAGGTCACGTGAACGTTAGCGATCTCAATCGCTTAGCTAAAAAGGACCTAGTACGTGGCTTACCATCTCTTGGAAAGTCAATTTCGACCATTTGTGGACCTTGTCAGTTGGGAAAACAATTTCGTAGTCCTCATAGGAAGTTGCATTCCATTACCACCTCTCGTGTTCTTGAGTTGATTCACATGGATCTTATGGGTCCCACTCGTACTGAGAGTCTAAGTGGTAAGAGGTACATCCTCGTGATGGTAGATGATTTCTCCAGGTACTCCATTGTAGGTTTTCTGAGAGAGAAATCCGATGCTGTAGAATTTTTAACGACCAAGTGCCGTGTCCTGCAAAATCAACACGGTGTCACTATTAACAGGATGCGTAGTGACAATGGCACTGAATTCACAGATGCAAAGGTATACCTTTACTGTGATAGCCTCGGGATCAAACATGAGTTTTCTACTGTGAGAACTCCTCAGCAAAATGGGATTGTTGAGAGAAATAATAGAATGATCCAAGATATGGCTAGATCTATGCTTCTAGGTCGTAAAGTTTCTAGGAGATTTTGGGCGGAGGCAGTGTTTACTGCATGCCACACGGTGAATAGGGTTTATTTGCGTCCACACACACTTCAGACTCCTTATGAGTTGTGGACTGGGAAGAAGCCCAACCTGGCATATTTTCGTGTTTTAGGGAGTAAATGCTACATCCTACGAGATAGAGAGCAATTAGGAAAGTTTGACTCCTGGAGCGACGAGGGAATATTTCTAGGATATTCATCGACTAGCAGAGCGTACCGGGTTTTTAACCTGAAGAGCTCTAAGGTTATGGAATCAATAAACGTCACCGTGCAAGATGACGAACCTTCGACGGTTATTGATCCTAACCTTCAGTGTGAGGATGAGGATTGTTCTGACAGTGATTTACCTGTTCCTCTCTCACACTCTGTGGACCCTACTCTTGTGGTAAGGGACACACCTGCTTGGGTTCGCAAGAGTCATGACCCGTCTGCCATTGTTGTCGATCCCACTCTAGGGGTCAAGACTCGTGCTCAGCTGGAGAACGTTGTTAGCCATCTTTGCTACACGTCCAAAGTCGAGCCCAAGAACCATAAAGAAGCACTCAAGGATGAACACTGGATATCTGCTATGCAGGATGAGTTGCTTCAGTTTAAAAAGAACAATGTCTGGGAACTTGTCCCTCGACCTAGTGAGACTAATGTGATAGGTACCCGGTGGATTTTTAAGAATAAAATGGATGAAAATGGTACCATAATCAGAAATAAGGCTAGGTTGGTCGCTCAAGGCTACACACAGATAGAGGGTGTAGACTTTGGGGAGACATTTGCTCCTGTTGCGAGGCTTGAGTCCATCCGTCTTCTGCTCGCCATCGCATGTCATCTTCACTTCAAGTTATATCAGATGGATGTCAAGAGTGCCTTTCTGAATGGCATTCTACAGGAGGAGCTTTATGTGGAACAACCAAAAGGGTTTGAAGACCCTGAACACCCGGAGCACGTCTACTATCTGAGGAAATCCTTGTATGGTTTGAAGCAAGCACCCCGTGCTTGGTACGAGAGGCTTACTTCCTATCTCTTAGCTCGTGGCTTCAAGAGAGGGGGAGTAGATATGACGTTGTTCGTCAGGAGAGATGACGGTGCTATTTTGGTTGCCCAGGTCTATGTGGACGACATAGTCTTTGGATCCACATACTCCCAGCATGCTCACCACTTTGAGGAGGAGATGAAAAGTGAGTTTGAGATGAGCATGGTTGGTGAGCTTACATTCTTCCTTGGTCTCCAAGTTCGTCAGCTAGAGGATGGGATGTTCATCTCCCAATCCAAGTATGCTAGAGACCTAGTGAAGAAATTTGGTTTAGACTGCGCTAAGCATGCACGTACACCTATGAGTACCACTACCAAGCTTAGTAAGGACGCTTCAGGCAAGGACGTAGAGCAAACCTTATATCGGAGTATGATCGGTAGTCTTCTCTACTTGACTGCTAGTCGTCCCGACATCGCCTTTAGTGTTGGAGTCTGTGCGCGATATCAGGCGTCCCCTAAAGAGTCACACCTACTTGCTCTAAAACGTACTATTAAATACGTAAGTGGACTCTCTCATATGGTATTTGGTATTCCATTGATACCGATGACCGTTTGTCCGCCTATTCGGATGCTGATTGGGCCGGGGATGTAGATGGTTGTAGGAGCACTTCTGGTGGGTGTTTCTATTTTAGTTCTGCTCTTGTCTCCTGGCTGAGCAAGAAATAAAATTCCATCTCTTTGTCCACTGCGGAGGCTGAGTACATAGCCGCTGGGAGTTGTTGCACACAACTCTTGTGGATGAAGCAAATGTTGGAGGATTATGGGATTTCACAGGACACCATAATCATTTCTTGTGATAACACGAGCGCGATTCACATATCCCGTAATCCCGTCCAGCATTCGCGCACAAAGCACATCAGGATACGTGAGCACTTTATTCGTCAGTTAGTTGAGGAGAACACTGTATCCCTGAGTTTCGTTCCCACCGACCGTCAGTTAGCCGACATTTTCACGAAACCTTTAGATGCCCTTAGATTTGAGAGTCTTAGGAAGTCTTTGGGGATTTGCACAGTTGACTGAGGGGTTGGTCTATGACTAGAATAGGATGCTTCTTCATGTTCATATCATATGCTTCCTATTACTAGTCTGTTTCATATGTACCATTGCTTAGTTGTACAGCTATTTATTTATTCTTTTTGCTTTTTATATTTCTTTTGAAAAATACAAAAAGATTTTCTTTTATTTTTTTAAGAAAAGCACAAAAAGATTTTATTTTGATAAAATTTTTGAAAAAGCCCAAATTTTTTTTTGTATTTTTATGCACCTTTTGTGGATGAACATTTAAGATAGCCAAGTCACAACTTCATTCCATATATCCATGTGACTGTTTGATAGAGATTTGAGAGGCTACATCATTTCATCCCTGTGCTTTACATTGTTTGGCGTCTTTGAGATGTAATTAGTGATATCTTCCTACATGTTTGACTCCTATATCCTTTATTGCACACATGCACGGCTATACTTTATTATTGCACTTGTCTATCTCATATTGGCTTGAGTGTTTCCATCTCAATCCTGTCTATACAATGTACAATATGCGATAAAACTTGACAAGATTGGAATGCATGTAATAACCATTTTGGTGAGACTGTATGTTTTTGTATAACGGGGAGGGGCTGCGAAAGGTAATCATCTATCCTTTGCGCAAAAGCCACCGTTAAAAAGGACCTAAAAAATGGAGGAATTTTAATATCCGAGGTCCAAAGAGGTTAAAAGAGCCCGAAAAAATTTAAAGGCAATAAAAAGCACTTCCTTCCGAATATGGGCCACTTAGGTTTCACCATCAATTCTCCAAAGTTTGAGAATTTAGAATGCCTCTATTCAAAATTATATCTGAGGGAGTTCGGTTGGAGAATCTTTAAAAGGGTTTGCACTTTCTTGAAAGTTCTGAAAAAGCATAAAATCGTTTTGGACGTTATTGGTGTGAAAATCACTTTGAGCTTTGATTTGTTGATTTGATTGAGTCAATATCTTATATTGTCATTCTTTTACACCAAAGGACGCATTTGATTTCATTCGCTAGGAGTATCCAATATTCATCGTGCACATATGTCATGTTTGTATGCATTGATTTTCATATCGAATTTGATCACACCACTTCATTTACGCTATCATCGTCTTGGTTGCTTTGTGTTCATTCATGGTGTGATTTTATCCTAGTGACACCCCACACTTGCTTATTTGATTTATTTCTCTCATTTGTCTATTTGGGGACATCATAAAAAGGGGGAGAATGAATTATCTTATTATGGGGGAGATTTGAAAGTTTGAGTTTTCTCATAAATTGGTATATATGTTTATCTCATTTCCAACTCGATAAACTCGATACGTCACTTGGTATTTGCTTTTTCTCATGTGTGTAGGTACTACATGGATTATCATTGGATTGCACACCCTGATGAGAAAAGTGTTGAGATTCCTGAAGTATTGAAGAGCAAACGTTGTAGTCTTATTCAATTGTATCTTTCCAGTTTTGGGTTTATGGAAGGGTAGATTTGTATAGGCATTTTTAGTAGTTTGATAATTTGGATGTTTGTTTTTATGTATGTACCGGCATAGACATAGGGGGAGATTTGTAAGGACATTTTTTTCCATTAGCAATTTGTTATGTCGCACGTCGTTACACCGTTGAAGAAATTCAAGATTCATATAGTCATCAACGGATCCGAATATCAAAAGAAGAAGAGGAATCAAAGTCTGACAGGCCGGACCGGTCCGCCCAGAATAAAAGAACCGATCCGCCTACGTACCGGTCCGCCTCAGACCCGGACCGGTCCGCCTGCTAAAAGCCAGTATACCCCGGACCGATTGCGAACCGAAGAAGCCAAATATAAAAAGAACCGATCCGCCTACCCGGACCGATCCGCCTCAGACCCGGACCGGTCCGCCTGGGATAATCTCAAACAGATCGTGCAGAGATTTTTTAGGCCATGTTATTCTTTTATAAACCCACTAAGGGGAGTTGGTTTCGAAGACTCACATACACTATTTTCAGAGTACAAAAACTCTAAGTCTTCACCTATTGAGCATCAAGACTCTAGGTTTTTTTATTCACACAAATTTCCAAACACTTGTGAATCACTTTGCAACCTAGGAACGCATTTTTACTGTTCATACCTTTATGGAGAAGACCGTTCTTCTTCTTCATTGCAGCCCTATTGGAAAGGGATAACTCCAGCCGTCGACTATAGAATCCGACACCTGAGGGTAATTCTTAGTCACTTGTATTTTCATTGTAATCCGAAATTGTACAGTTACAATATTATAATGAAAATAAATGGTTTTGCCCCTTTGGGGGATTTTTCCTCACAAGCATGTGTTTGAATGTTCTTGCTTAGTTCATTATCTTATTCAATCACATATTGTTGCATGGTTAGGGTTTGTTTGGGTTAAAAGGTGTTTAATATATAAGTTTATCATTTTAACGCGAGCACATACGTTCTCACCTAACAAGCCTCAACTCTTGAAAATCATTTTATTGGGATAGAATACCTTTTTCGTGGGTAAGCGATTGCATTTAGCGTATGCAACAAGCCTTTAAACCCCTAGGTTATCCTAGTAGGACGAGTTGTGTCTCGTGAGTGTTTGCAGTGAATATACCCACAAAATTCGACTCAAAGAACTTTCAAAATATGCAAAAATTGTATAATTCAAACTTTCCTAGAAAATAGTCATCATCAAATCATACTCAATAGTCTCAAATCATAGTGCGTGTGTGCGAAGCCGTAAGTTTAACCGCCAATTTCCACCGATTGATCATTACGTTACTTACCCAAAAATTCGTTTTGATTTCAAATTCTCACGGAATGCTCTCACAAACGAATCTCTCGGATTATGGCTATTCTCTCGATATGCGTGATAAAAGAGTAAATGTAATGGATGCAAAGTCATGCATACAAGTAGAAAGATAGAAATTTTATAGTGATAGGATCTCATCAACGGATTACGGTTTTAAAAACTGGAACATTGCCTCTTATTCACGCATTATCTCTCTTATTATCTTTTGGTGTATTAGCTCTCCACACGGTAACCAATTTCGCACTTCGAAATCGGTTAGGACTTTTTCGGGTTTTAAAGTATATTGGGTAAAATGAAAATGGTAGGGAAGGTTGGAAGTGGAAAAGTCTTTTATGATGTCCATTTGTGCTTTTTCCGGGCTATTGCTCATTTTTTTCTTCTTTTTCTCTATTTTTCTATTTTTCACTTCTTTTTTTCTTGCTATTTTTGTTGAGCATATCTATTTTTTTCTTGCCCCTTTTTATGCACTTTTCGGACTTTATTCGATAAATATTCGATTTTCACAATTCCGGGCTTTTTGGGTTTTTCGGGTTGTCAAATGAAAGGAAAAATTATTCGGCTCAATTTTGGGTTACAAAAGGGATAATTTCTCACAACTTTTTATGGCCAAAATTTTTGGGTGACAAACGAGGGCCTACTTCATTGTCCGAATTACTTATTAATTTACCATATGCATTTCGAGATGAGTTTAATTTAGATATTTATAGCGCACTTTTTAAGGCAATATCACACACGTTTTCCATAACTGATCAAAATGAAAGGATTGAGATCCACGACGACTTTTTAGGCACTGAAAAGAACTTTGAGTTAACAATTAACTCGGATTGATTTATAAATTTCACAAAGATGAAGGGCTCGAATCTCACCGGGTTTGTTAATCTCCACACTTATTCGTTAAGTCGTCAATTTTTGCACAATTTCCATCTTTGGTCAATTTCGGCTTTGTGTATGTTGAATTTTACAACTTGAGACTTTAATCCGACTTTTAATGATATTTTTGAAAAATTTGAATTCCAATTTTTATTTATTTTGAACAAAAATATTTTTGGGTTTTTCAAAATTTTATGATTTTTTAAAAATTTCTAGACATTTTTGAAAATTTGTGAAGTTTTAAAAATACGCACTTGTGACCCCCCCCCCCCCCAACTTAGACTTTTGCATTGCCCTCAAGCAAAAAGGACTAAAATCTAAACAAGGCAAAATAGTAAGTACAATAATTAAAACAAACAAATGGAGAAAATGCAGATTTTTATAAAACATGACTGTGGTACAAAAACAGCAAAGAGCATATAGCATGTGGACTAGGGAAAACAACTAAAAACTGTCACAAATAATCAAGGCTTCACTGGGGTGGTGGGTGGGAAGAGCTGGGCGCGTCGGGGCCATAGGGGTCATAGAAGTAGGATGGCAATGGCTCGTTGGGATCCCCTTGGCGTCGGTACATGTCCGCTTGGAAACGAAATATCATGCTTCTATCGCGACGGTAGTCGATCAAAAAGCTGCTGAATCTCGTCTCAAGCGCCGACATATGGTTAGTGAGTTCGCTACCCGCCCATTCAAAATCTGGGTCATCGTCTTCTTCGGATGACTCTTCATCCACTCCTACCTCACCCATCTCTACATCAGCACCTGCTGCTTCTTCTTCCTCTTCCTTGTCCTCACTCGAGGCAACATCTTCCTCATCATCACTTCCCCGTCTCGCCCGAAGGATGGCTAGCTACTTGGCACTTCGCGTGCGGGTTCCCTATTCAAAAGGATCGGAGAGGCGAGTACAATCAAGCGGTGCCTCAATGCCAGCGTCCTTGAGGATGGGGGTAATCAAACGTGCATATAGAAGTGGTACTGCACCTTTCTCATCCAGGGCCGCGACCATGATGTCGGCGTATAGGGTGCGCGCCAGGTTAATGGAAGTGTTGGAATCGAAAAGGTGATAGGTTAATGTGGCCTGACGGGGACGCATCGCTGAATCGTTGGACGTTTGCAAAATGTTTGCACACACTATTTGGAAGGTGAGGCGCGCTTTCTCATTAAGACATCCAACAGCGACAGTTTGCCCCCTCCATGCAACATCAGGATCAATGCACTCCATAATTAGTTCTTTGGCAACCGGGATGACATTCCTTGGGTAGGTGAAATCTTGAACATCGGGAACGTTGTATTTGGCCAGCTTGGCCCTGAGAAGGGCTAGCGAAAACGGGATGATGGTGTCGTCAACATATGCTTGAGATGCGAATTGGCCCATCCGAACAAGGGAGCCATAGAAAGATCAGATCTCGACTGCCCAAACCGCCTCGTATGGTTGATTAAGGAATCGGCACCAACCCCTAGGCATGAAGAAGGCGGTGATGGAATTGGGTAGACCGAACCATTGGACAGCGCGCTCCATGTGGAGTTTACGATCCGGACCAAAGAACCAATTGCACCACCGCTCCTCTAGGTGAGAACGAAATTCACCATGGCTGGAGGGGAGGATGTAGGTGGAGTCGTATTTGACGGAGGTGGGTCGTTGGGCCATGATAACGGGGAGAGTTTTCTGGAAAATTTAGGGAGAGAGAAGAGAGGAGTGAGGTAGTTGAGGGTGTGAAGAAAAATGGAGGTTATGGGTGGGAATTTATAGGGTAGGGGTGGGTAGGGTTAGGGAAATGGAGGGAAAGTGTTTGGAGGGAAATGGGGGTGTATTTGGGAGGGAAATGGAAGGGTTGGTTATGGGCAAACGAATTGGGAGGGAAGGAAAGGGATTGGGGAGAAGGGGGGTGCACCTAGGGAATAGGGGAAAAAATTTATGCAGAAAGCGGACCGATCCGGCTGGGGACCGGACCGGTCCGGTCCTTTAATCCTCGAGCTTTTTAAACAACGAACTGATCCGGCTATAAAATAAAGGAACCGATCCAGGGCGGACCGGTCCGGCTCAAAATTAAAGGAACCGATCCGGGTTCGTGGACTGGACTGGATTTTTCCCCTAACTTAATTGCGATTGCTCTTCTCCGAAAGTTTTCAATTCTCATCATTCTCCTTATCAGTTTGGACTCAAAAATCCTCTCGATGTCCATGGTCAACGCAACTTGACTCAATTTCTCGAAACATGTGAATGCTCTCACCTTATTGTACCCTAATACTATGGACTCTCACTACTCACACGACTCTTATCTACTATACATAAGAATTCACCCCATACGCGTCGGGAGTGCGACGACCTCACTGTAGCATCTCACTCTACCCCGTAAACAGGGTCCGACAACCAAACGGTGTCGACTTCTTCCACACACGCCTCTTGATATGGCTTTAGTCATTGCCCATTTACTTTGAATGTATTTCCCCCCTTCAAATCGTCTAACTCAACAACTCTGTGAGGGAAAATATTCTTCACAACGAACGGGCCAGACCATCGTGATCGCAACTTGCCCGGAAAGAGATGAAACCGAGAGTTATAGAGAAGCATTTTTTTCCCGGGAAGAAACTCTTTGCGTCGAATGATGTTATCATGAGATAGTTTCATCCTTTCTTTGGAGATTTTAGCGTTCTCATACGCATCATTGCGTATCTCTTCTAACTCATTTATTTGAAGCTTGTGAGCTTCACCGGCCTTATCCATGGCATTGTTTAACTCCTTAATTGCCCAATACGCCTTGTGCTCTAATTCCACGGGAAGATGGCAAGGTTTTCCATACACAAAGCGGAAAGGGGACATGCCGAGCGGATTTTTGTATGCGGTACGATAGGCCCATAGCGAATCGTTCAATCTGAGTGACCAATCTTTCTGGGTAGGATTTACGGTCTTTTTAAGAATGTTCTTGATTTCCCGATTTGCTAGTTTGGCCTGCCCATTCGTTTGTGGGTGATAAGTCGTTCACTATATCCACAAACCAGGGCAAAGAAGAGGTAGCAAAGAGTTGCTCATCCGAAAAGTATTCGTCTATGGATATTGAATCACTAGGTACGTCGGACGAAAGCCGTGATAATTGGTCGGCAACGATGTTTTCTACTCCTTTCTTATCTTTAGTGGAGATATTAAACTCTTGTAAGAGTAGGATCCACCTTATGAGGCGCAACTTTGTAGCTTTCTTTGCAAGTAGGTATTTCAATGCCGCATGGTCGTTAAAACAAGTAATGGGAGAATCGATAAGGTAAGACCGAAATTTGTCAAGAGCAAAGACTACCGCTAGAAACTCCTTCTCATTAATGGATTAATTGAGTTATGGTTCGGTAAGAGTCCGGCTAGCGTAGTAGATGACATGAGCCTGTTTGTCTTTTCTTTGGCCCAAAATATCCCCTATCGCGTAATCGCTAGCATCACACATAAGTTCGAATGGTAACGACCAATCCGAAACTTGCATGATGGGAGCGGACACAATCATGGTTTTTAGTTTTTTAAAAGTTCTTTGGCATGCTTCCGTCCACTCAAATGGATTGTCCTTCATAAGTAGGTTGCTTAAGGGTCTAGCAATGGCGCTAAATTCCTTAATGAACCTTCGATAAAACCCCACGTGGCCCAAGAAGGAGTGCACGTCTTTGAGCGATTTTGGTGGGGGTAGGTCGGCTATGACATCTATCTTAGCTCTATCAACTTTTATCCCCTTGGATGAAATTATGTGGCCAAGAACTATTCCCTTGGTGACCATGAAGTGGCATTTCTCCCAATTTAGCACTAAGTTCTTTTCCACACACCGGGCAAGTACCTTTTCCAGTTTTTCAAGACAAAGATCGAAAGAGGTGCCAAAAAAGCTGAAATCGTCCATGAACACATCAAGTCCTCCCTCGACCATGTCGCTAAATAGGCTCAACATGCACCTTTGAAAGTGTAAGGACATTTTTGTCCATTAACAATTTGTTATGTCGCACGCCGTTACACCGTTGAAGAAATTCAAGATTCATACATTCATCAACGGATCCGAATATCAAAAGAAGAAAAGGAATCAAAGTCTGACAGACCGGACCGGTCCGCCTGCAATAAAAGAACCGATCCGGCTAACCGGACCGGTCCGCCTCAGACCCGGACCGATCCGTTTGCTGAAGGCCAATATACCCCGGACCGCAAGCGAACCGATGAAGCCTGGAATAAAAGAACCGATCCGGTCAACCGGACCGATCCGCCCCCAAGCCGGACCGGTCCGCCTGGGATAAATTCGTCCAGATCTGTTTGAGATTTTTTAGGCTCAAAGTTTTATTATTTAATCCAACTTCGGGGAGTTGTTTTCCAAGACTTTTCAAGACGATTTTCAGAGTCCTAAATACTCTAAGTCTTCACCTATTGAGCCCAAGACTCTAGGTTTTTTATTCACACAAATTTCCAAACTTTTGTGAATCTTTTGGAACCCTAGAACACAAACTTTGTTGTTCATCTTTGTGGAGAGATCTTTGCAACCGAGGACTGCGTGTCATTGCTGAGGGAGTCTCTACAAAGTTTTCTGGCTGCGTGTCATTAAGGAGAGCTGCGATTCTTCCTTCGTTGTTTGGGCTGCGAGTCCTTGGAGGGTGATGCGTGTATTCTCTTGCTGAGTTCAAGACTGCGTGTCTTTGTGGGTTGGCTGCGCGTTGATCCATTGCATATTTCTCTATGTAATTGTAAGTTGCGGCTTGTATATTCATAGTGAAATAAAGATTTTACCCGAAAGGGGTTTTTTCCTGAAATCTGTGTCTCAGCATATTTTGTGTCACGTGCTTTATTTATTTATTGGTTGACACACGCACCTTAGATGCATGATTAGGGACTTTAATTAAATAAGGGTTACTTGGAAACTTGCGAATTTAATTTAAATCAATTATCACACGTAATTCTCACGTTCTCAAATTGGTATCAGAGCAGGTTGCGCTAATTTATTGCGTATTCCTATTTTCCGCAAAATCGTTTGATATTGATTTTTTTTTGAAAAATCAGTTTTGTGAAAATTCGCATTTTTTCTTATGGAGCACTTATATAATCAGATGCCTATTTTTGACGGGTCTAATTATGCCTACTGGAAAGCTCGTATGAAATCGATTTTAAAATCTATTGACGAGCATGTTTGGTTTCTTTGCGAAAATGGTTGGACTCCTCCCACGGTCACAGTTAATAACATCACCACTTTAAAACCCGTGTCAGCCTGGACTGAAGATGATTATAAATTGTCCAATTTTAATTCCCGTGGTCTGAGTGCTATTTCTGGAGTTGTCTCTCCTGATGAGTTTCGCCGAATTATGACGTGCACCACGTCTAAAGAGGCTTGGGATGTTTTGAAACTGAAACATGAGGGTACGAACGCTGTTAAAGAGTCAAAATTACAAAATTTGGCCACCCAATTTGAGATTATCACCATGTCTGAGTCCGAATGCTTTGATGATTTTTATTCACGTTTGTCGGACATTGTTAACACATGTTTTAATTTGGGTGAGGTGATTGATAACACGCGTGTCGTTAAAAAGATTTTGAGATCTCTCCCAAAATGCTTTATTCCTAAAGTCACTGTTTTGAACTCTTTGGGAAATTTGAAATCACTTAAGTTGGAAGAACTTGTAGGAGATCTTCAAACCTATGAGATTGACATGTTTCCCAAAACCACTAAGGCTAAGGATAATGGCATTTTTTTAAAGACTCATTTTAAGAAAAAGAAAGAAAAAGTTTGTGAGTCCGATTCTGAGAGAGATTTTGATTTTAATGATATGGCCTTGTTTGCAAAAAAATTTAAAAAATTTCTCAAAATGAACAAAAATAATTCTTCCAATAAAAAGAATTTTTTTGAGAAAAATAAAAATAAAGGAAAGGCCAAAGAAAGTGGTGAGAGGGAAAAAGAGAATAAATCCGATGAGGACTGTGAGTAAGATTTTGAGAACGTCACTTGTTTTGAATGTGGGGGTAAGGGACATAAGTCGTTTAAATGTCCTACGTGGCTTAGAAAGAAAGGAAAGAAAATAGCTATGCCCGCCATACTTAGTGATAGTAGTGAAGGTGAGGGTGATGAGACTAGTGGTGAGAAGTTTGTAGCTTTTTCAAGTCGTGTGAGCACACCCACCTTGTCCCACAATAGTGCACACGAATGTGATAGTGATGATTTGAGCGCTTCAAGTGAGGGAGAAAGTGAGAGTGAAAGTGGAGATGAAAGTGAGCTCCAAAAAGCTTTTAGAGATTTGTACACCGAGACCTTGAAAACAAAGAAGTATAATATGGACTTAGGTCTTCGGGTTTTAGATTTGGAGAAAGAGAAGGAGGTTTTGAGAAAGGAGAAGTGTGATTTGACCAGCACGTTGTCTAGTCTTACGACACGTGTATCCCAACTCGAGAGTGATCTCGAACGTGCCAGGGTGGTCAAAGTCAAGTTTGAGAACGCACCTAAGAAGGTTGAAAAGGTGGTTCTTAAGGGTAAAGTTGAGAAGTTAGGAATAAGTCATGACGGTGCTTCTTCTTCCCAATTAGCACCCGAGCCGGTTCCCACTTTAGTGACAGTTTCACATGTGTCTCACCCTAACCCACCTAGGTGTCCCATTCCTATTAGGAGAGTGCGTCCTAGAGTTTTTGAGAGAGGTGTTCCTAGGCCTATTTATGTTTGCTCACATTGCAAGAGGAGAGGACACCTTAGGGAATTTTGCTTTAAGTTGGGGTATGTGTCACGTTTTGCTTCTACACGTATTTCTGGCACACATGCACCCACACATGATACTTTACATGCTCCCGGAGACTACATGAGAGAGTTTGAACATTTAGGTGAGCAAGTTAAGTTCTTAGTCAAAACTTCACAAGAATTGATGGAGGTTTTTCATAAGTTGTCACCACCTTTGGAAAACCCCTCCGCACCTAATGATTGAGGTTTGACTTGTTTACTAGCATAGGGTGATTTTCATGATGTCATTATTTGCCTATTGCTAGTATGTATCATTTTGTATGTTTTATTTTTTTTGAAAATTTTGAAAAATATAAAAAGATTTTATTTTGATAAAATTTTGAGAAAATCCAAAAATATTTTTGTATTTTATTTGCACCGTTTTTGGATAAAGGCTTAGGATGATCGAGTCACAACATCATTCCATTTTACATGTGACTATTTAATAGTGTTTTGAGACAATATGTCAATTCATCCATGTGCTTTATAATGTTTGGAGTCATTAAGATGTAATTAAGTGTTCTTCCTACATGTTTGACTCATGTTTCCTTTTTTGCACACATGCACGGATTTGTTTGATCATTGTGCTTGTCTTATCACATGTTGGTTGGGTGTTTTCACTTCAATCCTGTCCGTAAAACGAACCAAGCACGATAATTTTTTATAAGGAAATTGTGCATATAAAACCCGTGTTGTGAGTTTGTGTGCTTTGTTTGAAAAACGGAGAGGGGCTGCGAAAGGTAATCATCTATCCTTTGCGCAAAAGCCACCGTTGAAAAGGACCTAAAAAATTGAGGAATTTTATTATCCGAGGTCCAAAGAGGTTAAAAGAGCCCCGAAAAAATTGAATGGCAATAAAAAGAAATTCATGCCAAATTATGGGCCATTTAGGTTTTTGCACCAATTCTCCAAAGTTTGAGAATTTAGATTACCTCAAAAAGAAAATATATATGAGGGTATTTGGTTGGAGAATTTAAAACTGGTTTGCACGTCCTTGAAATGCTTGAAAATGCGCTAAATAGTTTTGGACGTTATTGGTGTGAAAATAATTTTGACTTTGATTTGTTGATTTGCATAAGACGATGTCATCTAAATTCAACAATCTTTTCACCTAAGGATACTTTTGACGTTCATTCGTTAGGGGTACACATATGCATCGTGCACATATGATTGATTGAGTTGATTTACCTATCGAATGTGTTCACACCCATTCATTCCATTTCCATGACTTGGTTGTTTGAGTCTAAATCCATGGTGTGATTTTTGTATCATATTTGTTCATATTGGTATCTTATTTTTGTACGAAAAATTTTAAAAAATTCAAAAAATAGTTTGTGAATATTTTTTTCTGAGCATCTCCTTGCAAGAGCACGTTTACCATATTATTTGATGCCCTGTTTTATATACCGTGACACCCCGATTTTGTTTTTTTGATTCATTCTTCTCATCTGTCTATTTGGGAACATCATAAAAAGGGGGAGAAAGAATTATCTTATTATGGGGGAGAGAATTATCTTATTATGGGGGAGTTTTGAAAGTTTGAGTTTGCTCATAAATTGGTATATATGTTTATCTCATTTCAAACTCGATATGTCACTTGGTATTTTGCTTTGTCTCATGTGTGTAGGTACTATATGGATTATCATTGGATTGCACACCCTGATGAGAAAAGTGTTGAGATTCCTGAAGAATTGAAGAGCAAACGCTGTAGTCTTATTCAATTGTATCTTTCCAGTTTTGGGTTCATGGAAGGGTAGATTTGTATAGGCATTTTTAGTTGTTTGATAATTCGGATGTTTTGTTTTTATGTATGTACCGGCATAGACATAGGGGGAGATTTGTAAGGAAATTTTTGTCCATTAACAATTTATTATGTCGCACACCGTTACACCGTTGAAGAAATTCAAGATTCATACATTCATCAACGGATCTGAATATCAAAAGAAGAAAAGGAATCAAAGTCTGACAGACCGGACCGGTCCGCCTGCAATAAAAGAACCGATCCGGCTAACCGGACTGGTCCGCCTCAGACCCGGACCGATCCGTTTGCTAAAGGCCAGTATACCCCGGACCACAAGCGAACCGATGAAGCCTTGAATAAAAGAACCGATCCGGTCAATCGGACCGATCCGCCCCCAAGCCGGACCGGTTCGCCTGGGATAAATTCGGCCAGATATGTTTGAGATTTTTTAGGCTCAAAGTTTTATTATTTAAGAAAACTTCGGGGAGTTGTTTTCCAAGACTTTTCAAGACGATTTTCAGAGTCCTAAATACTCTAAGTCTTCACCTATTGAGCCCAAGACTCTAGGTTTTTTATTCACACAAATTTCCAAACTTTTGTGAATCTTTTGGAACCCTAGAACACAAACTTTGTTGTTCATATTTGTGGAGAGATCTTTGCAACCGAGGGCTACGTGTCATTGCTGAGGGAGTCTCTACAAAGTTTTCTGGCTGCGTGTCATTAAGGAGAGCTGCGGTTCTTCCTTCGTTGTTTGGGCTGCGAGTCCTTGGAGGCTGATGCATGTATTCTCTTGCTGAGTTCAAGACTGCGTGTCTTTGTGGGTTGGCTGCGCGTTGATCCATTGCATATTTCTCTATGTAATTGTAAGTTGCGGCTTGTATATTCATAGTGAAATAAAGGTTTTACCCGAAAGGGGTTTTTTCCTGAAATCTGTGTCTCAGCATATTTTGTGTCACATGATTTATTTATTTATTGGTTAACACACGCACCTTAGATGCATGATTAGGGACTCTAATTAAATAAGAGTTACTTGGAAACTTGCGAATTTAATTTTAATCCATTATCACACGTAATTCTAACGTTCTCAGAAAGGTCGCGGGTGCATTACATAAGATGAATGGCATACGTTTGTAGGCAAACGTACCAAAAGGGCAAGTGAAGGTTGTTTTTTCCTGGTCAAGTACATCTACCTCAATTTGGTTATATCCGGAATAACCATCAAGGAAGTAATAGTAAGGGTGGCACGCTACTCTCTCAAGCATCTGATCAATAAATGGCAAGGGGAAATGGTCTTTCCTAGTTCTCGCATTGAGTTTCCAGTAATCAATGCAAATGCGCCACCCGGTGGTGGTACGTTGGGGAACTAGCTCTCCCTTAGCATTCTCAATCACTTTCAAGCCCGACTTCTTCGGGACAACTTAAATAGGTCTCACCCAATTGCTATCCGAGATTGGGTAGATAATCCCGGCATCCAATAGCTTAATTATTACGGTCCTCACTACTTCTTTCATATTAGGGTTTATCCTTCTTTGCATTTCTCTCGAGGGCTTGATATCCTCTTCGAGATGGATCTTGTGGGTGAAAATCAAAGGACTTATCCCTTTCAAATCAGCAATGCACCAACCAAAAGCACTTTGGTGCTTCCTCAGAATCTTTAACAACTTACCCTCCTGCTCTTCGTCTAGGCTAGAGGAGACAACAACAGGAAATGTCTCATCCTATCCTAGGTATGCATATTTAATATGGGAGGGGAGTTTCTTCAACTCGAGGGTTGGAAATTTTTCATTGGAGGGGACCATGCGTGTATCCCTCGGTGGTAATTCCTCGAATCTCGAAACCCAACTTACATCTAGCGCGTCCTCGTCCGACGCTCTCTTATCAAATAACTCTCTCGACTCCTCAACCTCCCTCTCGAATGCGGTGTACGTCTCCTCACTCCTGTGGCTTGACACTAAACATAACCCTATGGAATCTCCACAATAAGTTTCCTCAAAATAATCCTCTACGACCTCGTCTATTAGACTCACCGCGTGAAGATCATCTTCTTCCCCCGATTGTTGGGCGATATGGAAGATGTTAGTCTCTAAAGTCATGTTCCCAAAAGTGAGTTGCATTCACCCATTCCGAGTATTGATGATTGCATTAGCCGTAGCTAAGAACGGGCGCCCAAGAATGATGGGAACATGGTTGCTCGAGGTGAAGGAGGGATCCATGTCCCAAATGATAAAGTCTACCGGGAAGTAGAAAGTGTCAACTATGCCTCGTGGAATCTTCATGGTTCGATTCGCTAATTGGAGAGTGACCTTTGTAGGCTTGGGGTCGCCCAAATCAAGCTGCCTATAGATGACGTAGGGGAGAATATTGACACTTTCTCCCAAATCAAGTGAGGCTTTCTCAATTTATTTTTCTCCAATGATGCAGGAAATGGTGGGTGCATCGGGATCTTTGAACTTGGGAGGGAGATCATTGAGTAGGATGGAACTCACATTCTATGATAGGAATACATTTTTCTTTACCTTCATCCTCCTTTTTACCGTCAACAAGACTTTGATGACTTTTGCATAAGCTGGAATTTTTTTAATGGCATCGAGGAAAGGTAAATTCAGCTTTACTTGCTTTAGCACGTCTAGCACTTCATCACGGGGATTTACTTTATGGGAAGGAATCAACCTTTGAGGAAACGGTGACGCGGTGAATGGTTTCACTAATACCTCAGGCTCACTAGTGTCTTCTTTCTCACTCTTATTCAATGGTACATCTTCGGCCTCTTTTGTGCCGGGCGAAATCCCCTTGTCTTTGGTTGTGTCGTGTGGGGGAGGTGATAAATCAACGAATCTCCCACTACGAAGAGTGGTCACAGTTTGACATTGCTCCTAATGTTATGTCGAGGTGGAGCTAACACTAGTTTGACCTTGGGGTGGTCTTTGACCCTGGGCAGGAAACTTGACATTCTCTTGGATACTCAACGATGATTGCAACTGTGAGATGTTCGCATTCATGTCGTTCATCATGCGCTCATGCCTAGCATTAATTGCAGTCTGGGTATTAATAAAGTGGTTGATCGTATCCTCGAGACTTCTCCACAGTGGAGGGATGTATACTCCTTGAGGTGGTGGTGCTTGCACATGTCCTTGCATGTGTGGAGTTTGTTGAAAATGCGATGGTGGAGGAGGGGAAACATATGAATTAGGATTCATCGCAGCATGTTTTTGCCCATACCTAAAACCAGGGTGGCTTTTCCATGAAAGGTTGTAGGAATTCCCGTGCAGGGCACCGAAATTACCCTTAAAGCCTCCTATGCCACTGACTTGCTCTTGAAGCATCACTATGCAGGCGGGTATAGTCGGGCATTCCTCAGTTGAATGACTCGCCTCACAAATCGCACACACCTTCTCAACAGGATTTGGGATGGATCCAATTGGTCATCTTCCACATTCCTCTCGTAGGTCTCGCAGTCTTTTCTCAATCATATCGAGTCGACTATCCGCTATAGAATTCGTTTCTACATAAATAGGCCGGACGCGCGATGGAGTGGTGGTCACTTGAGAAGTTCGATTTTGAGCATTAGGGTCAGATGTATCCCAGGATTGGGTAGTCTCGGCAACATACCTCAGGTGAAGCTCAACATCGTGGGCATCTAAGTCGACAAACGGACCACTACCCATGGTCTCAACGAGTTGCTTGGAGTTAATGTTCAACCCATTATGGATAAAGGAAATGATTTGCATTTTATCAAAACCATGATGGAGACACGAAGCAATTAGCTTAATGAAATGCTCGTAGCATCGTTCGAATGACTCATTTTCTAATTGTCGGAATGTTTGAATTTGAGCCGGAAATAACTTCTTGAGAAATTTGGATTGTAATTCGTTCCATGATGAAATCGAATTTGGAGGTAAAGACCATAGCCATGATTTAGCCTTATCCTTTAGAGAGAATGGGAAGAGTTTGAGATGGAGCACATATTTTGTGCAAGTTTGATCACTAAGAGTCTCGCATGCCTCCTCAAATTCCATGATGTGGGCATATGGATTTTCTGAATCCATTCCATGGTAAGTGGGAAGTATCTGGATCATCCCATTCCTAAAACAAAACTGTCCCGCATTGTACGGGAGTAAAATGCATCCCGGAGTAATAGTGCGCTCGGGATATAAGACGTCTCTCAAAGGGCGATACGGGGCCTCTCCCTCGTCGGTAGTTGTACTACAGTGTTGTGACATGGCTCTATCTCTCGAAGATTCGGTATCCTCACTTGGTATACTTGGAGTTCTCTCTGAAGTGTGTCCTAAGAAGGAAAACGACGTGTTATTTGAGATTGAGTGTGATGGTGTGGGAGGTGGAACCCAGAACTGTGGAGCGTTAGGAATGTAAGGGCTATCAGGGTTGTACTCAACTATTGGATTTTCATAAACGTGGGTTGGAGTATTCTGGGGAGTTGGAGTGAGTTCAGAATTTTGCAGTAATAGCTTATAAGAGATGGTGATGAATCTTTTTAAGCTTTTTGAATTTTTATGTGTTTTTGGATTTTTTTGAAATTTTTGGTCAAAGTTTTAGATTGACTCGATCTAATCCTAAGTGTGCCTAAATCCCCGACAACGGCGCCAAAAACTTGACGCGACTCAGAATGTGTCTCAGAAGTGCATTCTCTCTAGGCTCAAGTGCAAGCCTGTCGCGTTAGTAATAAACCCGGTAAGTCGGGATCGTATCCACAGGAAAATAGGACAATGGAATTGTAACGACGTTGGATAGACGAAGAAATCCTAACTCCAACTCTAAAAAGAAAGGAAAAGATGATTTGTTTTGTGGAACAACTACATTAGATGCAATTATGAAATTATGAAACGATGCAACTATTCTAAATTACCTAAAATATTGATGAAGAATGAATTAAAACTTTAAACTATATGATGAGAAAAACAGGACGGGAATACAAGCCCCAAACCGTAGTGTATTGATGATATAAAACTAATCGTAACTTTAAATGATTAATTAGACCCAAAATTTAGTACTCCCAAGAATTACATATATGAGATTCAAGCCCGCATCAAACTTAATCAGAGGACGAGTAAATCAGTATTTCAATAGTTACACTCGAATTGTATTCTAAAGCATCCTTGTTACCTGGAAACAAACGAGATCTAAAGATCTACAATTGTCGTGTGTCTATGCAATCCGATCATAATCAAACTATTAAATTTAGAGGATTAATTTTATGTACATACAACTACCACATTAGGTTGGGTTCCTGCATCCCGACCCTTAAGAGTCTAGCCTACCATAATGAACTTAATGAAAACGATTTTGAAATTGCAGGAAATCATGATTAAACTAAGAAAAATTTGTAGAATGATGTAAATGGGAAATTAAAGAGAGGAAATTACTCACTAATCTTACCAAAGCACTCACAGCATTAACTACATTTACTAGTAATCACTGAAATCTGAATAATCTCCAATCTTGGAGTTAAATTCATAAGTTATCTCCAAACTAGGGTTTTTCTGAAAAGAATGGAAAATTAACTAAATTCTCCATACTAAGAATGATAATAAAATGGGTTTAAATACCCTACAAAACTACAGGAGTTTTAGATGCACTAGGACTATCCGTTAGAAGAAGTTTAGAAAATTAAAACTCGATAGTCGGACCGATCCGGTCCTCCCGCGGTTCGGTCTGCCTGGAATCCGGATTGGTTCTTTTAATTCTTGGGCGAATCGATCCAGAGCGGATCGATTCTTTTAATTTATTTTAGCTTCGATTTGTCTTCGGTCCGGGGTTCTCTGGAATTTGACATTGCGGACCGGTCCGGATCGGATCGGTCCGTGCTTCCTTTGACTTTTCCTTCTAACTTTGACTGCTCATAACTTTCACACCGGGAATCCGATTGAGCTGCCGTTTCTTCCTATGTGCTCATGAACTTAATATATTCAACTTCTCTTTAGGTGCCTCATCTGAATTCCGGGTAGAAATTACAATTCTGCCCTTTGGACTTTTCTTCTTTTCTTTCTCGATTCTTCCGGTTTCTTTCTTTATTGACATTAAATACCTACAAAATTAATACAAAACACCATAAACTCGATGTACTCGTTAGGAGAAGTCAGTAGCAAGATTATGAGATAAAGTCAAATCAATTACGTTGTTCGAGGTGCTAAAAGTAACTAATTAAAGGGATAAATTTGGAAGAATTTATGCCTAATCACTTATGCTTTACTTGTGGTTAGACGGGCCACAGGAAGAGGGACTTCCCGAAGCCAAGTAGAGGGACTCAGCAGGGTTCCTAGAAGGGATAACAAGCACAGTTACAACCAACAACACCTGTTCCACCCTTCCTATAGCCATAGGGGCCGTTACAGTACAGACGTGTCTACAGCGTCAGGGATGCAGTCATACCACAGGCACCGCCAGCAGCTAAGGGTATGTTTTCTATTTATGGGCATATGGGTAAGGTGTCGATTGATACGGGAGCCTCCTACTCATTTATAACTACTAGATTTTCACCTACAATTGTCCTGCTAGAGACAGTCGGTAGTACCGTTATATGTGTAGATTCATTATTAGGCAGCTGAGCCCTTATACACTTCATTTGTAAGGGAGCAGATATAGATGTCGAGAGATTATGTTTAGTGGTCGACTAGCTTGTTTTAGATATGGTGGGTACAATGTCATTTTGGGTATGGATTGGTTGGCAGAGTATTGGGTTATGGTGTATTGCTACAGTTTGATAATTATGTTCTTTATTCCAGGACATGAGATGTTCCTCGTGGTGATGCCTCTTCCCAAGGGAGGGTTGACCACACATCTTTATTATATTGAGGAGGAGATCTCAAAAGAGGTCGTTATTTACTCAGATTCGATTCCGATAGTGAGGGAGTTCGCAGATGTGTTCCACAAGATACCCAGGTTACCACCGAGTTAGGAGATAACGTTTGTTATTGACTTAATGCCTGGAATTAGACCATTTACATGAGCATCGTATCGTATTGCCCTGTAAGATATGTGGTAATTAAGGGATCAGATTGAGCATCTCCTAGGATAGGGTTTTATCAGGCAGAATACATCACCGTGGGGTGCGTCGGTAATAGTTATAAAGAAGAAGTGTGGGTGATTTCACCTGTGTATAGACTACAGGAAGCTGAATAAAGTCATGAATCGGAATAAGTATCCGTTGCCTCGAATCGATGATTAGTTTGACCAGTTGAAAGGAGCAGTGTACTTTTCTAAGATGGACCTTAGGTTTGGGTATCATCAGTTGCGCATTAATAAGGAGGACATTCCTATGACCGCATTCCTGACGCGGTATCGATCATATAAGTTCATGGTGATGCCATTTGGGCTGAACAATGTGCCAGCGGTGTTCATGGATCTCATGAACCGGGTTTTGAAAGACTTTTTGGACCTGTTTGTGATAGTGTTCATAGATGATATTCTGTTGTATTCTCAGACAGAGGGTGAGCATGCAGAGCATCTGTGTATGGTTATGTAGACATTACGAGACCATCAGCTTTACACCAAGTTTGAGAAGTACAGATTCTGGTTGAGGGAGGTACAATTTTTGGGGCATATTTTATCGGATGGAGGGATTTTCATTGATCAGAGTAAGTTATGAATGGTAAGTGAGTAGGAATAACCCATAACTTTGACAGAGGTTCGAAGATTTTTAGGGTTAGCCGAGTATTATCGTCGTTTCACAAAGGGCTTATTAAAGATTGATGGTCCGTTGACTAATCTGACTCACAAGGGAGTACCATTCGTTTGAATGACTATTATCAGTTAGGTTTTGAAGAGATAAAGGAAAAATTGACTTCAACGCATATGCTCTCACTGCCTAGGGGAGGAGTGGAGTACAGTGTTTTCACATATGCATCCCTATAGGGACTTGGGGGTGTATTGTAGCAGTAGGATAGGGATATAGCTTATGCATCTTGCAAGCTTAAGCCCCATGAGAGAAATTTCCCCACACACGACCTAGATTTTGCAGCGATTGTGCTTGCCTTGAGGATTTAGAGGCATTATCTTTTGGGTGAGCGGTTCAGTCTATTCACAGACCATAAGTTGCTACAGTATCTATCTATTAACGCAGAAGGATCTTAATATGTGGCAACGGATATTTTTAGAGTTCATGAAGGATTACCAGTTTGATATTCAGACGAGTTGAGACGACGACTTATGAGGGAGATAACGAAGGTTTAAAAGGTGAAGTGGGAGGAGCTTCGACATGATGAAGAGGTTGTCATAGCATGTATGGAATTATTGGCTATTACTCTCTAAGCCATTATGCGAGTCGTGAAAGCAATGGCATGGGATTAATTTTTGTTAAGATATGATGAAACAGTTATTGGAAGATGGGGTGGAATCCTACTCGATCAGTTCTGAGGGTGGCTTACCCTTTAACAGGAGACTTGTTGTTCCAGAGGATGAGGAGTTGAGATACATAGTGATGATCAAATCTCACAGGTCGAGGTTAGTGGTACATCCCTGTGGGGATAAGATGTGCCAGGATATGCATAGATAGTACTGGTGGTCGGGGATAAAGCAGGACATAGCATAGTTTGTCTCGAAGTGCACTACATAAGATAGACCACCAGAGACCGACATGGATGTTACAACCATTGGAGGTTCCGGTCTAGAAATGGGAGAGAATCTCTATGGATTTCATCACTAGATTACCGGCGTCACATAAGGGTCACGTTTCAATTTGGGTTATCGTGGATCTCCTGACCAAGGTGGATCCCTTCCTACCAGTTCGTAAGAATTTTGAGATGAGACATTACGCCCAGCTATTTATTTTCGATATCATAAGATTACATGGGGTACCAATTAATATCGTATCCGACGGTGACAAGATTTTTGTGTCCGACTTCTGGCAGAGCTTTTAGGAGGAAATAGGCACTAATTTACGGTTGAGTATAACATATCATCCACATACAGATGGACAAACTGAGCGGATTAATCAGATATTAGAGGACATGCTCAGGATGTGTATACTCAATTTTGGGGGAGTTTGAGAGAAATACTTTCCATTGCTAGAGTTCTTTTATAATAACTCCTACCAGTAAACCATAAACATGGAACCATTTGAGACACCTTATGAATGGACTTTTCGTTCACCCACTTAGTGTTTAGAGGTGGGGGACAACAAGCTATTGGGATCGGAGATAATTCAGGATACCACTGCCAAGATTGAGATCATTTGGGGACGCATATGAATAACTTAAGATAGAAAGAATAGTTACGCTGATGCCAACATGAGACAAATATATATGTAGATTGGGGACCAATTCTAAATGTGTGTGTCTCCCATGAAAGGACTCCTGAGGTTCGAGAAGAAGGGTAAGTTAGCACCGAGGTATGTAGGGCCTTTCCCAGTCATTGAGTAGTAGGGCCATTTTCTTCTAGGCTGGGATTGCTAGAGCATCTACAGAGGATTCATGATGTATTCCATGTGTCATCGCTGAAGAGATATCATAGGAGTGAGAGGTATTTTTGGCACCTTCCATTGGAGGAGATTGATTTTCATCCAGACATCTCGTATGAGGAGAGGTTGGTTGTTATTCTTAATCGTAATGAGTGTAAGTTGTGGTGAAAGGTGGTGCCTTTGGTTCGAGTGCAGTGGGGACTCCATAATGTATTAACATGGTATTGGGCATATGATAACGAGAGAAATATCCAGATCTTTTCACTGCAGGTATATTCGAATTCCATGGACAAAATTCCTTTACATGATGGAGTATGTAACACCCCGTATTTTTGAATAATTAATTTCAACATTTTAATTTTACGCGTCCTCATAATAATATTGTAGATTTAGTAAATATTAATTAGTGAGAATATTTATGTGGAGGTAAAATTTACTAAGTGTGATTAAGTAAATGAAATTCTGTAAATTTTTAATAAGTCAACGTGGGTAATAACGACGGGTATTTATGGTATCTCAATTGAAAGATACGGGTAGACTATTTTTGAATCGAGAGAGGGTATCTATGTTGGGTGACTCGAATGGTGATTCTAAGTGCACGGTTGATCCGGAATGGGTCAAAATAGTCAAAATTAAGTAACCAGGGGGTAGTAATTGGATCCTGGGGGATATTAAGACTAGTCAGGACCTATTCAGGGGTATTTAAGTCAATGTTCATTAAGGGGTTAACCTAATTTTGGGATTGAGAGGTTTAAATAGGAGATTAGGGTTCGGATGCATCCACTTTACACAATCTAAACCGTTGAGAGTCTTTTAGTGAGAAAAGAAGGAGGAAGCATTAGGAAGGGTGAAAAAAGGTTATTCCTGGTCGGATTCAACACAGAGGAGACTAATATTCAACCATCATTCAAGGCAAGTGTATAAATTTCTTGTTGATTTTTCAATCTTTAGATTCATCTCAAAATTGGTAGAGTAAAACTAATTTTTAGATGGGGATTCACATGTAAAATGGATTTTTGGGAGAAGGATTGCATATAAATTATGTGATGAAGTTAATATTAATTTTTATGAGAATAATCTTGATTTTTATTATATTAATCTTGAATTCTTTGAGATTTAATAATTATGATAATCTAAATTGTGTGAAAAATGATTTGGGAAATAATATAATTAGAGAAGTAATTAATAGAGGGAGAAATCTGGAAATTGGGATGAAATCATTGAATATTTTGAATTGATGAAATTGGAATGATGATTACGAGGGTTGTGAATCGTAGGATAGATGTAGATTTGATGTTATGTATAGAACCATTGGGATACTAAACATATTATTGTGGTTGTGAAAGTTTAGGAATTGAATGTTGTGAATTAAGAAAACCCATCACTTTAATTCAGGAACTGGTTTCATTCCCAGAATCAGATCGATTTATTCTTCAAAGCCGAATTGATTCGATGGGCGAATCAATTCAACTATGAACTCGAATTGATTCGAAAATGTTGTAAGGGAAAATTAGGTCTTTTAATGTAATTCGAGGAACTTTTGGAAAATTATGAATTATAGAAGGTTCGTAGTGTGTTGTAGGACTTCTGGAAATTTTATAAATAGTTATACAACTTTAGGTAAAGGAGATTAGACTCCACTTATGGTTATGAGTGTTTAGGAAGGGTAATACACGAAACATAAATTACAAATTCGTGATAGAAGAATTCGAGAGTATTACATTATTTATGGGCTGGTTAGGAAAGTCTGGGTATTTCAAATAGGTTGTGTAATGAAATTTAATTTAATTAGTGAATAATTAAATATTTAAGAGTCAGGGACAAACTCGGGACTTATAGCTAGTGCTTCGAGTGTTAGGCACGGATTAGACAGACTCAATACACACACACACACACACACACACACACATATGTACATGAATAGTATATGTATATGAGTATTAATGTCTGTGTGGATGATATTTACATGAACCATACTCATCTTAGAGGATATGCTATCGGTGGAGGTTGCAAATCTCAGCAGATGTAGTATTGTTCCCTTGGGTTATAGGTCTGTGTTTGCCCACGCTGTGTAGGATAGGAGTCCTATAGAATAATGTGGCATGGTTATGACTACGGACTTAAGGTCATGACCATTGTTACGTTTTTGAGTTCGGTTGTAAGATTTTGAACCGTTTGCCTAGGTTGTGGTGGACTCCATGGAGCTTGATAGCATGCTAGCGATTTCATATCCAGGGAGCTAAAGCTCTGAGGGATGGCGCTTAAATATATATAGTGAGCGATATATGAGCTTATATGCATGTGATTTGTTTTGATTATACGTATATACAAAGGTCGACAATTATATATGGGCATAAGACATTAATTGTGAATAGTATTAATAATCAGGGAAAGGTTACACGAATGAATAACAATGAGATAATGATTAATGAATTGAGAAGAGAAGTAAGCAAATTAATATATAGGTGATAAACAATACTCGAGGTAGGGTAATATGACATTGGAATTAGTAATGAGGCTAGTTAGGAGGGGTAGCATAACTAGGAGGGTTAAGAGTATACGTTAGGTGAGCACATTTGATGAGGGGTGAGGATGATCTCATGCGAGTGCACTTCCACTTTAATTATGAAAATTGCTTTAAATTTTCAATACTCCATCTTCTTCACTTGCAAAATATTTTTCAAACGTTTTGGGCTCTGACTTATAACAAATATTTTCAAAAACATTTATGTGTCCAGTCATAAGGACACCAAGGATAATTATTCTTTCCAAGGACATGTAACTGCAACTGATGTGGAGGCTTGCCGAAATCTAAATAGTCGCTTCATTTATTACAATCTAGATTAGGTTATCTATTTCAGTTGTTGTTTTTATTCGAACTTATCTATTTGCTATTATTTTAGTCAATTGGATTGGATGTACTGGGTTTTACCCGAAGGTTTCTTCGTGGACTTTATTTATTTATCTCAGCTTCAGACTTTATACCCTGATCTTATTTATTTTGATTACTTTTCATGGCGTTATAGTGGATTTGTTAATATTTTTATATGTTAATGGAAGATAAAAATTGACACTGCTTGTTAAACTAATTAGGTGGTTGGTAATTAATCATGTTTTGACAGTGATGGTAAGAACGAACCATATAAGACTATTGTATTATTTTGGTAGAGGGACGGACACCCATTATTTTAATAGGTCGAGTATCACAAGGGCTTCATTCGGGACTTATACCCTAAGTACTAATAGTTAGCTCAGTATTTGTTCCCTCAACCAACCTTATTTAGTTTTATATGTTTTTATAAATATATATGTGTTATATCATATAGTTATTCAATCCTGTGATTTTTAAACATCATTTCTTCATTTGTAAATACTTGTATAAGTATTTTTATTTTTATAACTTTTACATTTTTTTAAATACAGGTTATGGATCCGATTAAATGCTAGTTGTCGGGACTAGCTACATGCTAAATTACAAGGGAGGATCTCAAACGCGCACTAAAATGATGCAAATGAGTATGAACATGTGGACGATGGACATGAGGAGGTTGTACATGAGGAGGCTAGTTAATTGACTATTCCAATGTCTATTATTGATTCGAAGGATGTGTAGGCTGAGCCATCAATTGATGAGTATGGGCTACAATGGACCTTTTACTCCTCAAGCACTTCACATACCATATTGCATTCTCCATACGAACTACTTCAATAATAAAATACACTCTTTTTGTATTTGTTACTAAAACCTATCATATTTGATTATTTATAAATAATATACATAATAATGTAGGTTTAATGAGGACCTTTGCTATTTGTAAACCATTGGACGGAGATAAATGAATTTTCATTTAAGTTCTTAGTAAAGGATACCTTAAGAGGGTGGAAAATGTAAATCTTATAGGCCTTATCAAATACAACCATCAACACATTGATTATGCCTTGATATCGGCCTCGATTGAGCGATAGTAGCCGGAGACAAATGCTTTTCGTATGCCATTTGGATAAATGATAATCACGTTAGATGGATCAGATATTGAATGTCCCTATAATTGATGATTTCATTTGGGGAGAAGAAGGTGGGCGAGAACTAACGAAAGAGACTAATTTTTTGAAGGAATGTTTGGGATTCAACAAGGAGGATGTTAAATAATAGTGTGAGGAAGAATAGGCCATCAGGTGGAATTGGATTATCAGGCTTTTCAAGAAGAAGGAAAAATTACCAATGCCCTTAGTAATTAACAAGACCATTGTGCAAGGGCATACCTATTTTATATACTTGGATGTATTGTCTATCCCCATAAGATAAAAAATAAAATCTTAGTATATCACCTCTAAGTACTAAAGGACTTGAATAATGCGGTCAAGCTTGCTTGGGGAATGTGATTCCTTTATCTCCTACATAGATAGCTTGCCCTCACATCAAGGTTAAGGGTTAGGAAAATGATCAGTTATTTATCACTACTTAAGGTTAAAATAAGCATTATTATTGTTAATGTCGTATTAATAAGTATTTCTATTTTTTATCTCTATCGTAAATAATAAGTCTTAATATTATTGTTTGTTGTACTCTTTGATTTAATGATCACTTCTGTGGGCTAGAAGCATGCAAAAACATGAAGTTTAATAACACCATGTATAGAGATGCGTAGTGGGCCTTGTAATCGGTTTCTCAAAGAAAATTCTTTCATAACTAATTAAATTTAGAGAGCATCTAGATGAATTGGCACCAAGTAATGTAAGTTCTTTATACTTTTGTTATATGCAATTATGTAAGTATTTATACTTCAACACAATGTATTTATTTTATATATTTGTTTGTAGGTCATTTGGGATATCCTTATAAGGACGAGAGGGATGCATACCCATTCCAAGAGGTTTCATTATATAGTCGGATTATCATTTGTTTGACGTTGGTGAACCTTACTATCTAGAACGAGTTCTTAGGAAACTAAGACGTCTACAAATAATCCTTTGGGTTCCAATAAACCCTATAAGATATGAAAAGTAAAATAATGTTGGGAGATATAATGTGAAGTTTGACATAAATAAATGGTATCAATAGAGTTATCACGACCACGTGTTATTTAAGAAGTCTTGTTTTGTACCGGTCACATGCCCGTGGGACTCAATCAAAGATTACATGATTGGGTTTTTGACACACTCACATCCGATAGTCCATAACCCCACCAATCATCAGTATCATTCAAGAAAAACATCATTGGTAAAAATTAATAGTCCCCATCATTATACATCATTTATGACGTAATCTCACATGCAAATACTTTTCAATTGGTGAATGAAGTTTGCACGGCAATAGAGTTACTTGCGATGAACATTAAAGGCTTCAATTGTACAAACTCGCATTTTTTTCCATTGGGGGTAATCATGCCACGATATGTCAGTCATTATAATTAAAATACCATTCTTACGATGTAACATAAATATGAGACATTTAAACTTTTTCCACAAGATATATTGAAATAATTCGATAATAATAAAACCACCCTCCATAATAATATCCATCACCATTCTATAACACCAATAACATAAAACTCAATTGAAATAATAATATCTCCTGATAATAAAATCATAAACCAAATGTTGTTGCGAATGACCCATTAAATCTCAATACAACTGTTGCATAAATAAAACTACTTTAATGGAAAATAAATCTCCAGTTGCATGTCCCGATAATCTCTAACTATGTATCTACCCACTAACCTGTACTCCAAGGTTAGTCAACAACAATGGGTTCGAGCCCCCTGCAAGAATACCAATTACTCTTTCAAAATAAGATCAAGTGAATCCAATCATAAGAATTTTAAGAGATGCATATCATAGAAGAATATTTTAATTAATAAAGTAATGTAAATAAGGATATGAGTAAAGTAAACTAACTCAAATACCAAACTCTCCAATTATGTTTCTTTTAACATTTATTAACACCTTTCCATTATCTTTATTAATATTAACTATTATCTAATGCAACAACACTATAGGCAATTTGTCTTTTCAACGACTCTGTACATACCATGGTGTGCCAACTGTCTCATCAAATTAAATTCACATACATCACTATAGCTCGACAGCCTATACTGTTGGCCCACACATATCGTAATGTACCCCACATACTAGTCATCACTATAGCCACAATTGCCTAGGTCCTTCACCTACTCTATCGTATCCAGACAACACTAGACACCACATATACCATGGCGCACATATAAAAATCGTTACTATATCCAGCTTGTCTAGATCCCGTACACATATTAATGATCAGTCAACACTAGATCTTTCACATACCACAACGCCCACATAAATTCGTAATAATAGGAAATATAGTATAGGTCCCGCACATACAGTGTAGTCAATCGACTTACACCCGCGCATACAATGATGCCATAACAATCGATCTCTAACACTAACTATTTATCTTAGGTATTTAATTATATTCTCATTAATAACCACTAGCCCCTAAATCACTTGAGCATCACAAACTGAATTCATCCATAGTCCCATACCTAGAGATCACTAAAATCATATGTACATCTTAGTCCCTCACCTAGGAAACAACCCTAAACAATAATTATCCCCTAGTCTTTCACCTAGGATAAAGTTAAAATATTATGTATTTACTAGTCCCATACTTAGGAAATACCTAAAACCAAAATGTTACCTAGTCCCTCACCTAGGAAATAAACAATCGAAAATGTGATCACTGACTAGTACCACACCTATAATGTATCAACTGCAATTAATATAATCAAGTACAACTAATGTACGCATCTCGATCATCCCAACGATATCTTTATTTTCTTATGCAATTTTTACACTTTATGCATTATGTATAACGTCTTATTCTTTTACTAAGTATTTATACCAATCCGATTTTATATGCAACAAACCAATTTAATCACGCGATATATGTAATACCCCACGATTTTCAGGAGTGATAATTTAATTATTTTGGGAGAAATAAATATTATTTTAAATTGGAGAATTTTAAAGTTGGCAATTGAGGTCAAAATTTTAGGATGTTAGAAAGTATTTCGAATGACGATTCTGAGTGTGCGGTTGATCCAGGAAGGGTCTAGATAGTCGAAATGACTGTACTTGGGTCTTATATCGGTTCCAGAATATTTTTAAGTTCGTTTGACTCAAATTGGAGTAACTGAGTCATTTAAAGTGTGTACTATCATTTAAAGTTGGTTATCTTGGATTTAAAACTTAAAATGCCTACGAGAGATAACAATCTCATTTAGGAGAAAGAAGAAAAGCTTGGGGATTCTGTCTATTACGCAATTTCGAGGAAGATTCTAACTCTACAACCTTTAGGCAAGTGATTATTCTTGCTAAATAATTCATGTGTGTCATTTATTTCATGATTTGTGAAAAAATTATGGATTTAGGGTTAAAATGTCAAAAACTTAGATTTTAGGTCAATCTTGCATTTGAGGTGTGTATATGGATTTGAGGGTGTATAAATAGTTGGGTTGAGTTATATATTAGTTTTGATGTTAGATATATGATTGGGTTGAAGAATAACGGAGAGAAGATGATGAAAATGATTTTTGAAAATTTTGGGTTTTGGAGAAAACAACCCATTTCGTAGTTTGCTGAACAATCCGAATCCATTCGCCCCTTCCGAATGAATTTTGCATGTTGCAGAACCTACAGGTCTTTAGGGCTGAATCGATTCGCCCCTTACGAATCGATTCAGTTTATAACAGACTTACAGGTCCCTTTGGGCCGAATTGATTCGCTGGGGCCGAATCGATTCGTTGTTAGGACCGAATCAATTCGGAGGGGATGAATCGATTCGAAAACAGGGTTGTTTTGTAAGGTTTTTCTAGAGTGAGTTTCGTTTGGGTTTGTCGATTTGGAACCTTTATATATGTTTTGACAAGTACATTTTGGAGATTTTTAGGGAGTTTCACCAAAGATGAAATATTGTGATCGTATTGAGTTATTCCGAGAGAGCACGAACTTAAGTTATCGTATCGACTAGTGGGGAAGCCCACTATCACCGAGATTTTGATTTAGGGATAATTATGGGTCTATAAGAGAGAGGCGGTATGCGCTTAGCGAGATTGGACTTTTGGATTAAATCACAAATATGATAGCGTTAATGGTTCGTATGATCGATTGAACCATGATATGGACTGGGGATAAAGATTGTTGAGCGGTGTGTATTCAGATATAAATGGTATCCATAATATTGATTGAATTGGGAGACTTTTCATAGTCATAGGTGTAATGAATGAGCTTCAAGTGAGAGATCGTATTGTGAAATTGTGGGAAGGTATGCAAGTTAGCAACAGTTAGTATAACGAGAGTTATATACTTATAATTGAATTCACTTCCTTTACATACGAGCATAATATAGTATGTATACCTATGGGGCGTAATGGTATATACCTTGTGTGATGGTTGCATTTATATGATGTGATTATATATATATATATATCTAGTGTGAATGATATATGTATATTTATTGTGTGAGCATACCCTCCAGTGCTATTATGGGGAGTTGCGCGATGTGGGTGAGGCCCCTGGCTTCAGGAGCAGGGTGCGTATAGTCCCCAGGCCATAGTCATCCATTATTATATGTGTGATTTTATTTGGGGGTGAGAAGTCTTGGGTATGATTAGTTCTCACTTTTCGGTTAGGAACTATGACCGCTTCCTATATGTTGGGATTTGTTTTATTACCATGGTGGTGTGATAATAGTCTGATATATGGTAACCTGGGATAAAGTGAGTAATTCCTGGAAGATGAGAGCATTGTGAAGTATTTTGGATATCCATAAGTGATTGGATTTTGGATATTTATATGTACGCTAAGTGTGTTATGTCTACTTAATTGTTGGGATTGAATGTTTTATGCTTTATAACTAGAGTAAAGTTATAGACCCTAAATGTTTCGAAGCATTATCCTATTTATGTGATTAGAGATTATTGCTCCCCATATGCATTCGTAGTTATGTGTGGGGTACCAAGGTCATAGTGGAGCCCAACGACCAACATTGTCAAGGAGTAGTGTATCGGGGGGGGGGGGTCCTTATTTGGATTTCACTTGTGAGACGTCCCACGCACGAAACGCGGTGCAATGTTGGGAGTGGGGATAAGTTTATTCCTTAATACTCAGAGTTATATGTTAAAATGAAACAACGTTTTATGAGAATAAACTGGAGAAATATTTTAATAAGTAGTTGATGTTATATGCGTCGTGCATTGAGGGCATAATGAATCTCGGTAATCAACATTGTTAAGGAATAGTGTATCGGGGGGTTCCTTGTTTGGATTTCTCTTTGCGAGACGTCTCACGCATGAAACGTAGTGCAGTGGTGAGATTTGGGAGAAGTTTAGCCCTTAGCATTTAGATGCTAATAAATCATGTATGTAATAACTAGAATCTGCTAAATTCTAGAAAGAGTTTGTATATGTATATTTATATGATAATAAGTTTAGACGCATATTTGGGTTACAATAGAATCGAATATTGATGGTTATGTTTTAGGTGATGGATTACGCAAGTGTGGTTTTGGCATAGGTTAGATTATATTGTCCCTAGAAGATGTTGGGCAATTATCTTAAGGATCATGTGCATACGCTAAGGTGCGCGCTCTAGTTGAGGGGTGAGTTAGATTTTCAGGAGCGTACGAATCCATTTAAATCATTTTATAGTGCATTTATAATTATTATGCATTTTAATGCACTTGCTAAAAATGTTTCCACACCTCTGGCTCTGACCCATTTATATTTTTCTCTTGCTATATATATTGTATTATTTTAGGCATTCCTCCGCTAGGACGCCAACGATGTTTATATCTAGTGTATTCGTGGAGCTGTAGCAGTTGTGGACTGTTGCAGGATTTTGATATATTCGTTTCCTATCTTTTGTATATCTATCTTAGGATTCAGTTCGTATATTGGGTTTACACCCAAGAGTTGGAGTTGTAGCATTTTGTTTATATTTCTCTTCACATGATTGTTGTATTGTCTGTGACCCGATAGCATATTCGGGTATTTCCTTTTATGTATTTTTGTTGTATTATAGAACTATTCTCTTTTATCTTAGCATATGTGTGTTCTTTATCATGTTCAGTAGTTATTATGTTCTTGGTTGGTTATTGCATGGTATGTTTTAAAAAAAAAATTGGCACCCTCTTTTTATAGTATTGGGTAGTTATCTATTTTTATCTTGTATCGTCTGTAGATGCTGAGAATGATCCACTTGAGATTCCTGATTTATTTTAGTATAGAGCTGGCCACCCGTTATTATTTTAAGCGGGGTATCACAATATATAAGTTCCAAAAAATTTCTCAATAAGTTGTCCAAGTCCTATATTTGAATTTGAGTGAGAATTTATCATGGGAGTTAATTTCCACTAACTTATTATAATGTTCTACACCATATTTAATATTTACATGATTTCATCAATCATAACATATTTTAGAGATCCATATAATTTTTAAATTGTGATTCAATTCAATACCCAATAATAATAATGCCCAATACTCTAAGCATGCGGAATTACAAGTATAAAATCCAATTTAATAAGTTCATTAAACATAGTTAGAATTAGGTTATCACTTGCCCTAATTAAGTTGCTAATCATCTTTAGAATGCATACATATTTAATGTTTAGGTAACATTTAAATCAAATAAAATGTAACAGGAAAAATAGAGATATTCTTGCCTTATATTGAAGTATTATGAAAATTTGACTCACAGCTTATTCTTCTTTCAAAAATCAGTAACTTTCTTTTTTGGACTTTTTCAAAACTCAGTGTAAAGCCTCCTAAATTAAGTTTAATAGTTTATCTACTGGTGTTTGAGGTTTAGATAGTAGGGTCTGTATGTTATTGTATGAGACAAAATAATTTTTAAATGTATGAAAATAAGGTGTCAGCATCCCTTTTTAAAAGAAGTTCAAAATGCCTCATTCTTGCGTACAAAAAACTAACCCCAACCCGCTATAACAACGCCGAGTCGTGTTTTCCCCTAAAGAAGGTATTTTCTTCTTTAATATCAATAATACTCTACTTTTCTTTAAATAAAAGGGCACTGGGCCGCTATATAGGTTAAGGCATCTCACTATAGCATTGGGCTAAGACACTATAATTAGGAATAAAACTAAAAGTTCCACTAGGTTAAGGCATCTCAGTTGCACTCTCTGCTATTAATTAGGAATAAAACTAAAAGTTCCACTTCTTTAAAACTCTTCCAAATAAAATGTTTTTACCAAAATTAAATTCTTAGCATGTAGTCGAAGCAATTATAGATAAACTCAAATTCCCCTTTACATTTTAGCGAAACCCCATATTACCGATCAATTAAATAAAATCCTAAAATATTAATTTAAATAGCCAAAAATCACTAATTTTATTTAAATTAAATCTTTCTAATTTAATTCAAATTCTAATTTCAAAAATTATTTTCCTTAGTTAACTCAATTAATTAATTTAATTCGGTTTAAAAATTTGGGGTATTACAATGAGATGGGTAATGCCTCTTAATGCTTAAATGTGGAATCGAGTCATACCACATACTAGCATCCGATAGAGCGACGAGTCATCATCGGGAAATTGAGTAGGTGAAGGGGAAAAAAAGAAGAATATGAGAAGAGAAGTTGAGTAGCCAACCCGGTAGGAACATAAAATAAAGAGAATTGATCTTTATCCATAAAGTCCTTATCTTTCTAACATTATTATGCAATTTGGAATAGTTCATTGTAAAATTTTAAAACATTGTGTTTTAAGATTTTATGAGGTTTGTAGTCAAGTTTTTAAAACAATGGAGTTGGTGGTGAATTGACATTATATTATGAATGTTATTATATAAACTTTTGGTACATAATTTTATTATTCAAATCATTGAGATGTTAGTTTTGATCTATTATGAGATAGAACGTTTTAGATATTGAACTTGGGTCAAATTAAAATTAGGCAAAATTGAATTTTTAAAAAAATTCAAACATTGAACTTAGTTAAAAATTATGTTAAGGATATGTAATACCCCGTATTTTTTACTATATTTATTTTTGGGATTAATTAATTAATTAGCGTATTAATTGGAAATTAATCCGGGTTAATAATACTAATGTGATGCGAATTGGTATTTGATTATGTGCATATATGATTATATATGTATTTGGTATTATAAAATTTGTCGTGGGATTTATATACGGCATGTTAGAAATTTTTGTTGAGACGCGTGGGACCGCCGCGTCACGGTATATTATTTTATTAATAAAAGTGAATTTAAAATCTATAATTCGTATGGTCGTTTTGAGTGCGCCAACGCGTCCAGAAGGGTCGAGATAGTCAGAAAACACTAGCCGGGGGTATAGTTTGGGTCCCGGGGTATTTTTAGGCCATACCGGTAACTTAAAGGGTATTTTAGTAATTTGGTATTTTTGGGTAATTAAAAGTGACGAAAATTGAGAGTTGTAATCTGATAAGGGATTGACCCAACCAACCCTTTATTAACCCCATAAGCTACGTAAGTTATCATTTAGTCTTCCAACTCTCCCAAAGAAAACCCTAGCCACCATAGCCATCTTTGGAAGAAGAAAGCTTGGAGAAGCAGAGAGAGAGGAGGAATTCTGCAGAAAATCTGCAGAAAGAGATTACAAATCCAACACCAGATTCAGAAACAATCAAGGCAAGTGATTTATTCCATTTAAATTTCAGAGAATGCTTCTTCCATGTTAGATTATTCATAAACTTTGTATGTTCTTGGAAGATAATGAAAAACCCATAAGATTGGAGTCATTAGTTTAAATTCTGGGATATAGGTTGCATGTAGAATGTTATTGAGAGATTATATTAAGAGAATTATTGACTTTTGTTATACCAAAAACGGATTTAAGATGAAGTTTATGAATGTTCTTGAGATAAAATCTGGAAACTAGGTTTTTGATGAAGTTTGAACCATATGTAGCCTTTAGATGTTGAATTAGTGGTTTATGGACGTTAGTAATATTGTAGGATTGTTATATGACATTACTATAACGTTATATTTGAGAATCATACGTTAGAAATAAGTTTTGGGACGTTTTCAAATCTGCAGAACGAAGCAGTCCGTAGCCATACCTGTTCGATCGATCGATCGACATTCATCAGTCGATCGATCGACTAGATCGATCGATCGATATTCATAGGTCGATCGATCGACCTTCCCAGAATGAGTGAAATTTTCCTTAATATGATTTTAATGGTGTAAACCCTCGGAGAATATGTTTGGAGAACTTATGAATACCCTTAGCTTTAAGGAAGACCAGTAGGCATGATTATGAAGTGGGACTTTAATCAGTATGTAATTTGAGGAATTATTCTAAATAAATGAAATTCGTTATGTGAGTTAATATTTGGGTTAATAGTACAAATTTGAATAAGTTGATGAAATAAGGTTTGGGGCAGAAGTAAAGACCTTAGGCATAAAGATGTCATATGTGAGAATTATGGGAACTTAGTAGTCTATTCGAGATAGGTTTTAAGTTTAAGGAATTACGACGTGAGACGTGTCGACTATTTAAATTATATATTATCGGATTACTTGAAATATATAAGTTTGGGATAATGGTATGATGATGTAGAAAATACCTTATTAATATGGTAATATCTAAGATGGGTGAATGCTTAGTATATAGTTTATGTGTATAACATACCTACCATACTTGCTATCACGGGGGAGGTTTGCGTTCGCTTAGGACCCTCTAATCCTTGTGTGCCTACGGGGGGGATATAGACTGGTACCTTGATGAACATAGGTCATTGAAAGACTTATTGTGATATTAATAAGTCCGCTGATCATGGGAGCGTAGGTATGTGCGTGACCCATGTGATGGTGACTGTGTTCGCCTCCATTATTTGTGATGTTGTTATCTGAGAACTATTCCTAAGAGATTCGGAATATGTGATCCTTATGTACGTGATGTACCGGTATGGATAGCAGAGTATGTGTGCACCGCAGCTTAGTTCTCGGGGTGCTTATAGTGTATATTTATGATGTGAATAATATACATTTAATTTAATGGGAACTTTCATGTTAATGTTGTAGAAATATTACGGTATTGTTTCGAGATATATAATGAGTTAACTGATAGTTATATCAATGGCATATTTAGTAATTGAGTTTACGTTAAACCTCTATTTAATTACGAGCGTTGTTATGATAAATGGAACCGAGTAATATGGGTAGAACCTTTGGCAGTTCAGCTAGTTATGTTGTCAGTTAGCTAGTAGTATGGGTCGTTATAGATGGGTACTTACGTTAGGAGTGCACAGTTAGTCGAGAGGTGAGAATTTAATGTGAGTGCATGTCCTAACATGTACTTTGCATTTAATGTTTTAAATGTTTTTAAAGCACTTGCAGGTTTTTAAAATGATTTCCACTTTCGGGCTCTGACCCATTTGCTTTCAAATATATTTTCTTGTAAAACCATTTTAGGTGCCCAGCCACAAGGACACCAAGCATAGGATTCTCATTCAGGTGACGAGCTGTAGCTGTTTGTGGAAGCTACAGGGATTTGCATGTAGACGCTTCTCTCATTTGGATTCCAGTCTCAGCATCTATCAGTTGTAGGGCATGTTGCCCAATTCTATTAGACATTTTTACATTTCAGTTTTCAGACTCTAGCATGTATTGCTCAGTATTCAGTTTTAGTTATTTATTTCAGTTTACTTATCAGTTGTGGGATTTGTATTGAGGAGTTTTTCCTCCAGAGTTTATTTACATTTTGTGATGGTTATTCGTTTTGCCTCAGTATGGTGAATGGTGTTATTTAGTTATTCATTACTCTTGTTGCATGATAATCAGATTTAATAAAATTTGGCACTTACTTTTTAAATACTAGGTGGTTAGTAATAATAAAACGTTTTCGACAGTGATGCTATTAACTGAGCCAACTTGGCATTTTGAATTAATTTTATAAAGGAGTAGCTACCCGGTGTTTAATTAGTCGGGGTGTCACAGGTGGTATCAGAGCATCAGGTTCTAGTGTCCTTTAGGATCTGTACGGCTATTATGTTTCCGCTACGTTTTCTTTGATATAGAGCCCTATATTTTAGGACTGTTGTACTCTTTTTGTGTATGCTTCGTTCTTCAGCTATATTAAGTTTATAAACCGTGAACTTATAAACTTTGTTCTTATTTCCGATGCCTCCACGACGTGCACGACGAGTTCCCAGGGATGCTACGCCCGAACCCCAGCCCGCTCCAGTTCAGGGTATGTTGAACGCCGCTGAGGTTGCTGCTATAGTAGCCCAAGCGGTGAATGCCGCGATTGCCGTGATTCAGCAGGCACCACCTCAGGCGCCGGTTGCCGCGCCCGTCCAGGTTAATGCATTCCCGTCTGCTTGGGAACGTGTACGCGACGCTTTTCAGAAAGCGCATCCGCCAGAGTTTGCAGGAAGCTCAGATGTGGTAGTCTCGAGCCAATGGAGGAAGGATATGCAGAGGCACTTGAGGATGCATGAGTGCTCTGATGTTCAGAAACAGGTGCTAGCTACTTTCAAGCTAGTTGGATCTTCGCTGCAGTGGTGGGAGTCCATTACCACCGCGGAGGAGAGGGATACCCTCACGATACAGGAGTTCTGGGTGCGGTTTGACCGCAAGTACTTTCCATCTGCAGTTCATACAGAGATGAGGAGGAAGCTTATGAGTCTGAGGCAGGAGAGCAAGACAGTGGCCGAGTATGAGGCCGAGTTTACTAACCTGTTGAATATCATTCCAAACGAGATTCCAACAGAAAAGAAGAAGATAGAGAAGTTCACTGATGGGTTGAATTGGAGGATCCGTCAGCATCTGCTAGGGAACCTATCGTTGGCCACATATTCTGATGTGGTTAACGCTGCACTATTGCACTGCCAGGACCACCGTTTTCATATGGCCGAGGGCAAGCGGTCAGGGGAGTCTAGCCATCAGGGCAGGACTGGAGGACATGGTGCCAGCGGGGCACAGACCGGTCAGGGGCAGAGACAGACTGAGCAGGGTACCCAGCAGGGGGACAATAAGAGGTTCCGGTCAGGGAACTACAGGCAGGGACAGGGAGGTTTCCGTCAGGGCCATCAGGGTCGAAACGGTCAGCAGGGCCAACAGGGGCAGAATGGGCAGCAGTTTCACCAGGGCCAGCAGGGCCAAGGGAGGAACGGTAACGGCCACCAGGGCCAGGGACAGCAGGGGCAGAGGGGAGGGAACTTCCCAGGGAAGTTCTTTACTTATGGCAAGACTGGCCATAAGAAGCAGGATTGTCCTGATAGGGGCAGGGCCCCACAACAGCAGCAGCAGGGTGCTCGCCAGGAGCCACAGAGACCTATGTTTCCCGCCGCTCTTCCTGCACTGCCACAGATGGCAGCATTGCCACCCATTCCAGCAGTCCCAGCTCAGCAGGGGCAGCTACAGTATGGACGTGTCTACAACGTTCACCAGGCTGCAGTTCCACAGGCACCGCCCGCGATCGAGGGTACGTTTCCTATCCATGGCACTATGGGTCGGGTGTTATTTGATACGGGTGCTACACACTGTTTTATTGCTACACACTTCGCGAAAGCTTTAGGATTGTTAGCTACGGCAGAGAGCACAGTGACGTGTGTCGACTCACCATTAGGGAGTGGGTCACTTATTTTCTTTATATGCCGGGGAGTGGGGGTAGAGGTTGGTGGTTTGGTATTGCCTGCGGACATGTTAGTGTTAGACATGCATGTTCACGATGTGATCATCGGTATGGATTGGCTCGTAGCATATAGGGCCATGATTGATTGCTTCAGCGGGAGCATTGTTTTCGCCATTCCGGGGCAGGAGATGTTTGTAGTGGCGATGCCTCGCCCAGAGGGAGGATCGACCGCTCATCTGTACTACATAGAGGAGGATACCTCTAAGGAGGTTGTGATTCCTTTGGATTCGATCCCGGTTGTCAGGGAGTATTCAGATGTGTTTCAGGAGATACCAGGCTTACCACCCAGTCGGGAGATAGACTTCGTTATTGACTTGCTACCGGGTACGAGACCTATAGCACGTGCACCGTACCGTATGGCTCCAGCTGAAATGCGAGAGTTACGGGATCAGATAGAGCAGCTGTTAGGGCAGGGCTTTATTCGCAGGAGTACCTCACCTTGGGGCGCTCCGGTTTTGTTTGTGAAGAAGAGGGACGGTTCACTGAGGTTGTGTGTGGACTACCGAGAGTTGAATAAGGTCACGATACGGAATAAGTATCTGTTGCCTCGAATCGATGACTTATTCGACCAGTTAAGAGGAGCTTCTTTCTTCTCGAAGATTGATTTGAGATCGGGATACCATCAGTTGCGTATCAGGGAGGAGGATGTCTCGAAGACTGCGTTCTTGTCGAGATATGGTTCTTATGAGTTTCGGGTTATGCCTTTCGGCTTGACCAACGCCCCGGCAGTGTTTATGGACTTGATGAACAGGGTGTTCAGAGATTTCCTCGATCAGTTTGTCATTGTCTTCATTGATGACATTCTGGTCTACTCTCAGACAGAGGAGGAGCACGCCGAGCATTTGAGGCAGGTTTTGCAGACACTTCGTCAGAACGAACTGTATGCAAAATACGAGAAGTGCGGGTTTTGGCTGAAGGAAGTCCAGTTCTTGGGTCACATTATTTCCGACCAGGGAATATCTGTCGATCCGGGGAAGGTGTCAGCGGTGAGGGAGTGGGGACAGCCCACGACACCAACAGAGATTCGTAGTTTCTTGGGCTTAGCAGGATACTACAGGAGGTTTATTCGGGGTTTCTCGGAGATAGCAGGTCGTTTGACACATCTTACTCGTAAGGGTGTGCCATATATCTGGAGTGATGCCTGTCAGTTGGCATTCGATGAATTGAAGGACAAATTGACCTCAGCACCTGTGTTAGCATTGCCGAGATCGGGAGTTGAGTATTTGGTTTACACCGATGCGTCTTTGCAAGGGCTTGGAGGTGTTTTGCAGCAGGAGAGACAGGCCATAGCTTATGCTTCCCGTAAGCTTAAGCCTCATGAGAAGAATTACCCCACGCATGATTTGGAGTTGGCAGCAGTGGTATTTGCCTTACGGATTTGGAGGCACTATCTTTTGGGGGAGAAGTTTCAGCTGTTCATGGACCACAAGTCCCTACAGTATCTGTTCACGCAGAAAGAGTTGAACATGCGGCAGCGTAGGTGGCTTGAGTTTGTGAAGGACTACCAGTTCGACATCCAGTACCACCCGGGTAAGGCTAACGTGGTAGAAGACGCGTTGAGCCGCAGGCCAGCAGATGAAGTGGCAGAGGTGTGGAAGGCTAAGTGGGAGGAATTGGGACACCAGGATGCAGTGGCCCGATCTTTCATGTCTGCGATGACCGTTACACCGCAGATTGTCACGAAGGTAGTACGGGCACAGGCCAATGACCCGTTCTGTCAGGAGCAGATAGTTCGATTACTTACAGAGGGAGCCGAGTCCTATACCGTTAGCTCAGACCGGGGATTGCGCTTCAATGGGAGATTGGTAGTTCCGGAAGGAGAGGAATTGCGACACGATGTTATGGCAGAGTCGCACGGCTCACGATTCGCGGTACATCCCGGAGGGGACAAAATGTACCAAGACATGAGACGGCAATATTGGTGGAGCGGTATGAAGAAAGATATCGCTGAGTTTGTCTCAAAATGCGCCACTTGTCAGCTTGTAAAAGTGGATCATCAGAGACCAGCCGGATTGCTACAGCCGTTGGAGGTTCCGGTGTGGATGTGGGAGAGCATATCCATGGATTTTGTCACGGGGTTGCCTACGTCGCAGAGGGGTCACGACTCCATTTGGGTAATTGTGGACAGGTTGTCCAAGGTTGCTCACTTCTTACCCGTAAGGACTGACTACACTACGGGACAGTATGCCCAGCTTTTCATTTCAGAGATTGTGAGACTTCACGGTGTGCCCCTGAATATCGTGTCTGACAGAGACAAGATATTTGTTTCGAGGTTTTGGGAGAGTTTCCAGGAGGCCATGGGCACGGAATTGCGGTTGAGTACGGCTTATCACCCGCAGACCGATGGGCAGACAGAGCGCACCAACCAGATGTTGGAGGACATGCTACGCATGTGCATTATTGACTTCGGGGGTGGATGGGAGCAGTACCTTCCACTGGTGGAGTTTGCTTACAACAACTCCTATCAGTTCACGATTGGCATGGCTCCATTTGAGGCATTGTACGGCAGGCCTTGTCGTTCCCCAGCATGTTGGTTGGAGGTGGGGGACAACAAATTACTTGGGCCAGAAGTGATCCAGGATACTTCGGCAAGGATTGAGTTGATTCGGAGTCGCATTCGGGTAGCTCAAGACAGGTAGAAGAGTTATGCTGATGCGAAGAGATTTTTCAGGGAGTTCCAAGTAGGGGACCAGGTTTTGCTCAGGGTATCTCCGATGAAGGGGATTATGCGATTCGGGAAGAAGGGGAAGTTGGCACCGAGGTATGTGGGGCCGTTTCCTATTATTGAGCGGATAGGACCGGTTGCATATAGACTTGGACTACCGGAGCACTTGCATCGGATTCACGACGTGTTCCATATTTCCTCGCTGAGGAAATACCTTAGGGACAATTTGGCTCATTCTCACATTGCTGTGGAGGACATCGATCCCCAGCCGGATAGCTCTTACGAGGAGGGGCCAATTGCTGTTTTGGACCGAAGCGAGAGGAAACTGCGGTCAAAGATAGTTCCGTTAGTGCGTGTTCAGTGGCGACATCACAATGTCGAGGAGTCCACATGGGAGCGCGAGGATGAGATGCACAAACGTTATCCAGAGCTGTTTTTAGCAGGTACTTTCTAGTTTCGAATTTCGGGACGAAATTCAGTTATTAGGGGGGAAGTATGTAATACCCCGTATTTTTGACTATATTTATTTTTGGGATTAATTAATTAATTAGCGTATTAATTGGAAATTAATCCGGGTTAATAATACTAATGTGATGCGAATTGGTATTTGATTATGTGCATATATGATTATATATGTATTTGGTATTATAAAATTTGTCGTGGGATTTATATACGGCATGTTAGAAATTTTTGTTGAGACGCGTGAGACCGCCGCGTCACGGTATATTATTTTATTAATAAAAGTGAATTTAAAATCTATAATTCGTATGGTCGTTTTGAGTGCGCCAACGCGTCCAGAAGGGTCGAGATAGTCAGAAAACACTAGCTGGGGGTATAGTTTGGGTCCCGGGGTATTTTTAGGCCATACCGGTAACTTAAAGGGTATTTTAGTACTTTGGTATTTTTGGGTAATTAAAAGTGACGAAAATTGAGAGTTGTAATCTGATAAGGGATTGACCCAACCAACCCTTTATTAACCCCATAAGCTACGTAAGTTATCATTTAGTCTTCCAACTCTCCCAAAGAAAACCCTAGCCACCATAGCCATCTTTGGAAGAAGAAAGCTTGGAGAAGGAGAGAGAGAGGAGGAATTCTGCAGAAAATCTGCAGAAAGAGACTACAAATCCAACACCAGATTCAGAAACAATCAAGGCAAGTGATTTATTCCATTTAAATTTCAGAGAATGCTTCTTCCATGTTAGATTATTCATAAACTTTGTATGTTCTTGGAAGATAATGAAAAACCCATAAGATTGGAGTCATTAGTTTAAATTCTGGGATATAGGTTGCATGTAGAATGTTATTGGGAGATTATATTAAGAGAATTATCGACTTTTGTTATACCAAAAACGGATTTAAGATGAAGTTTATGAATGTTCTTGAGATAAAATCTGGAAACTAGGTTTTTGATGAAGTTTGAACCATATGTAGCCTTTAGATGTTGAATTAGTGGTTTATGGACGTTAGTAATATTGTAGGATTGTTATATGACATTACTATAACGTTATATTTGAGAATCATACGTTAGAAATAAGTTTTGGGACGTTTTCAAATCTGCAGAACGAAGCAGTCCGTAGCCATACCTGTTCGATCGATCGATCGACATTCATCAGTCGATCGATCAACTAGATCGATCGATCGATATTCATAGGTCGATCGATCGACCTTCCCAGAATGAGTGAAATTTTCCTTAATATGATTTTAATGGTGGAAACCCTCGGAGAATATGTTTGGAGAACTTATGAATACCCTTAGCTTTAAGGAAGACCAGTAGGCATGATTATGAAGTGGGACTTTAATCAGTATGTAATTTGAGGAATTATTCTAAATAAATGAAATTCGTTATGTGAGTTAATATTTGGGTTAATAGTACAAATTTGAATAAGTTGATGAAATAAGGTTTGGGGCAGAAGTAAAGACCTTAGGCATAAAGATGTCATATGTGAGAATTATGGGAACTTAGTAGTCTATTCGAGATAGGTTTTAAGTTTAAGGAATTACGACGTGAGACGTGTCGACTATTTAAATTATATATTATCGGATTACTTGAAATATATAAGTTTGGGATAATGGTATGATGATGTAGAAAATACCTTATTAATATGGTAATATCTAAGATGGGTGAATGCTTAGTATATAGTTTATGTGTATAACATACCTACCATACTTGCTATCACGGGGGAGGTTTGCGTTCGCTTAGGACCCTCTAATCCTTGTGTGCCTACGGGGGGGATATAGACTGGTACCTTGATGAACATAGGTCATTGAAAGACTTATTGTGATATTAATAAGTCCGCTGATCATGGGAGCGTAGGTATGTGCGTGACCCATGTGATGGTGACTGTGTTCGCCTCCATTATTTGTGATGTTGTTATCTGAGAACTATTCCTGAGAGATTCGGAATATGTGATCCTTATGTACGTGATGTACCGGGATGGATAGCAGAGTATGTGTGCACCGCAGCTTAGTTCTCGGGGTGCTTATAGTGTATATTTATGATGTGAATAATATACATTTAATTTAATGGGAACTTTCATGTTAATGTTGTAGAAATATTACGGTATTGTTTCGAGATATATAATGAGTTAACTGATAGTTATATCAATGGCATATTTAGTAATTGAGTTTACGTTAAACCTCTATTTAATTACGAGCGTTGTTATGATAAATGGAACCGAGTAATATGGGTAGAACCTTTGGCAGTTCAGCTAGTTATGTTGTCAGTTAGCTAGTAGTATGGGTCGTTATAGATGGGTACTTACGTTAGGAGTGCACAGTTAGTCGAGAGGTGAGAATTTAATGTGAGTGCACGTCCTAACATGTACTTTGCATTTAATGTTTTAAATGTTTTTAAAGCACTTGCAGGTTTTTAAAATGATTTCCACTTTCGGGCTCTGACCCATTTGCTTTCAAATATATTTTCTTGTAAAACCATTTTAGGTGCCCAGCCACAAGGACACCAAGCATAGGATTCTCATTCAGGTGACGAGCTGTAGCTGTTTGTGGAAGCTACAGGGATTTGCATGTAGACGCTTCTCTCATTTGGATTCCAGTCTCAGCATCTATCAGTTGTAGGGCATGTTGCCCAATTCTATTAGACATTTTTACATTTCAGTTTTCAGACTCTAGCATGTATTGCTCAGTATTCAGTTTTAGTTATTTATTTCAGTTTACTTATCAGTTGTGGGATTTGTATTGAGCAGTTTTTCCTCCAGAGTTTATTTACATTTTGTGATGGTTATTCGTTTTGCCTTAGTATGGTGAATGGTGTTATTTAGTTATTCATTACTCTTGTTGCATGATAATCAGATTTAATAAAATTTGGCAACTTACTTTTTAAATACTAGGTGGTTAGTAATAATAAAACGTTTTCGACAGTGATGCTATTAACTGAGCCAACTTGGCATTTTGAATTAATTTTATAAAGGAGTAGCTACCCGGTGTTTAATTAGTCGGGGTGTCACAGGATAAAGATCCCAAAAATTATATAGTTATTTTGCGTAAGTACCCTGAACTAGGTTATTTATTTTAGACCAAGTTTAAACGATCACTTCTATTAGGGATGAAGATCCCGAAAAATTTATACTTATTAAACATAAGTACCCCCAAACTAGAAAATACCTGGGACTATGTTTGGATGATCATATTTGATAGTAATGAAGGTCCCGAATAGTTGATATTTATCCGACATACTTGCCTCAAGCCCAGTTACGTAGTTGAGACCAATTTGCATAAGCAATTATGTAACAAATGAAGATCATGTGTCACCTTCTCCGATTCGTTGTGATAGCCCAAAAAGATCAGATTTTAGGGGCGAATTGATTGATAAATATGTTGAATCCTGGAAGTTTTTAATTTACTTTTAGGTAAGAATTAAATTCGTGGAAGTAGAAAAACATAATTCACCTTTTGTTAGGGGTGGAATTGAAGTTCAAAGAAACATGGTTATAATTATAGACATGTAAGTGAAATAACATAATTTAATAACATCGTTTCATTAAATAAGTTTTCCCATATAATTTCAATAACTTTACAACTTATATTAATAGACAAATCAACGTTTATATTAACATACTACAAAACCTTACAAATCACCCTCACTTCCTATACATTCAATTACACATGTATAAAAAACAAAAAAAAACCTCAAAGAGGATCTATCGGGTAAATCTAGTTGATTTCAAAGATAACATCACGTGTCGCTACATCCCTTGGCCAAATCTTCTCAAATTCAAAAATTCGGTCAACATATTTATCAATCCAAGTCATGGCTATAGGCTAGGATTTACTATGTCGGTAACTTAAAATGTGTGGCGTTGGACAACTTTCCTTCAAATTAAGAATGAAAATATAATTTCCTCATAAAAAATCCATCTTAACGAACATAGGGGGTTTCGTAGGTTCCTTTATCATGAGTAGGAATGTAAGACGCTGTCTTTGTAATACACAGATGCACACACAGTTTTATGCCTCTTATAAGGTACCACATTCGAGCATAAGAAACCAAAACAGTCTACGACACGGGCAAGCATAGTTATTTAGCATATTAAGCACGATGTCCAGAAACAGACTCCCAAAATACTCTACATAAAAACCCATTATTTTTAGGGTCAATTATTAAATAGTCCCTACTATAAATATATATTTTTTAAAAGGGACACATATTTTTAGTTTAATCCATTTAGTCCCTCAAGCACTGAATATCCTCTTATTTTTAGAGATCCACGCCAGCGGCACTCCCTCTCCAAAATATGTGACAAAGGACTTTATGAGGCAAAATAAAAAAATTTGGACTAAATGGATATTAAAAAATGTCCGAGGGACTATTTGGTATATGTCCCTTATTTTTAAGGACTTTATCCATCAATTCACCCCTCACATTTCTCCTCCCATTAATATTTGAACTCTTCCTCATATTTAAAGACATAACTCCCATACGCATCGACATCGACGATTTCTTCTAGAAACCATCTAAAAAATTATGGCCTCTCCCTCCCTCATGTACTTCATGTATGTGGGTGTGTATTTAGAACACCATGGGCTTGGACCCATGAACACCTTGAAGTCATTTTTCTTTTATAGCGATAAACTGTAAGGTTGTCTCTCTGCGTAGCAGCCGTCCCATATAAAAATCGGAAGGATCCCTTTTGGTTGATATCTCATGTTTTTGCTTACGAGCAGATGGTTTTTAACCATGCGAATGACCCTTCCCTTACTTCAACATAGATGGATCATATAGCCATGTAGTAATAGGAATCATTATGTCCTTCAACTTACATAACATTATGTTGCGCACATCTTCGATTAACTTCGTCCACCGCTCTTTGAGTAACATATTTCGATCCCATCCCATAGTAAAATATATAGTACTAGTGTAAATCAGGGACCATAACTAATTTTTTTGGTGATCATACAATTATCACCATAGTCTGACCCGATCATCTATTTGACATATTACCAACTTGAGAGCATAAGGTAGTCCATAAACATCGAGCAAGACATGGTCACATGATTTACTATCCATACCAATATTACAACATTTTTTTTAGCTCCACCGAGATTAAGTGCAATGAATAATATGAAACTTGGATAATGAGATAGGTTATCAACGAAATATTATATACATGATTTGTTTTCTATAAGTAATCTTCAAAGTCCTTTCCAATATTTTTCATCACAATATCATACGATTGTGCATGTCGGCCCACACCGAAGCAAAGGCTTGTTAATAATTATCCAAGTGGTTCTTTTATTTTTCATGTGAACCTTCAAACCGGGTTATTGTTCGGTTTTCGTGATGTTTAAACAAATATTTCCACACATGAATAACTATTCCTTCAAGTTTTACCATATATATATACAATATAGTTCAATTTAATGGGGTAAACCACCCAATCAACATTGAATAATAATCAGTTTTATTAAAATCTTTTTGCATTAGGGATTCGGCCGAAGCAAAGGCTTGTTAATAATTATCCAAGTGGTTCTTTTATTTTTCATGTGAACCTTCAAACCGGGTTATTGTTCGGTTTTCGTGATGTTTAAACAAATATTTCCACACATGAATAACTATTCCTTCAAGTTTTACCATATATATATACAATATAGTTCAATTTAATGGGGTAAACCACCCAATCAACATTGAATAATAATCAGTTTTATTAAAATCTTTTTGCATTAGGGATTCGGCCAATGAAACCAATATGACAATAATTGTTTCAACAAAATTTCATCATGAATCTCTTTATGAGCATGATTATCCACATTCTGGTAAATGTGGAGAGTGCACAACATGTATTTGGCCCTAGGGAACAACACCCATAACGCATTCATGCACGCGTATTCACAGTCGGTGATAGACACATTGGGGCATGAAAATGGATTGAACAATGTTTTAACCGGACCAAAGCCCAACATTAGTTATCTTCTTTCTATGTTACTAGAAATGAAAATGTAATTGAAAATATATGATCGCACAAGGTTACCCATACCATTTGAAATAACAAAATAATATACCGGTTTGTCTAGTATGTGAAATCAATGATGTCAATTGAAGAAACACTTTGATAATAAAATGGATTTAGTATGATACCAAAATATGTATTCAACCTCACATGTGGACCAATTCTCGCGATACCAGTGCACGTAATGCTTGTTGGTAAGTATTTATTAAGTGTTGTATCATAGTGCTTCCCTCACACTCTTTAGTCCTTATCTTAGACTTAGTGTTGTAAATTGTCTTCATTATTAACACATTTTTTTCATATCGATGTTTTATCATCCTTACAATAGTGGATGGCTTCACACCACTCAACGACATCTCCTCAAAAAAATTATTTCCTCAGTTGTTAAATTGCGAACGTATGGATGCTTAACTAATGTAATGATAAAAGATTGGATGTGAACTCCGTTAAAGACTTATAGAATCAACTGACTATCATTAAATGGTATTCCCATTATTGTAAATTGGAAATTGCATTTCTTAGTGTCCGGAATCTCCATTCGACTTCTTTTGACCCTTAGTTTTTGCTCAATTACCACTTTTCTTCCTATGATGATACATATACTTACCTCCCTTCTTATATCCCAAATATACACATCCTTTCTACATCATTGATGGTGCGTCAGACTTGGTGGTCACAATAACTGTTCAAACCAATTTTCTTAGTTTTGAATTTAGTCCACCAAGTCATGATGTGTAGCAAAAACTAGAATATATATGCAGTAAATAGTTAGTACACTTTATAACTTATCAAATAGTTCAAAAGATGATATTATAGCAATATTAAATAGTTCTATGGAACAAAGATTTACAATACTTATCCTGTATTGAAATTTGCGCTAACATCAACTCTTAGGGTGTCGTCGTCTTTTTTTTTCTTACCTTCCTCACCAATTATCGAATAATCATATAAAATAGACTTAAAACCCATCAATGCACCTTGCATAGTTAAAGTTATATGTATGGTTTCGAAGATCATAAATAAAATAATTTTGAAAAAATTAGTGGTTTATATAAAAAAAAATAGTTCATTCGGCTCTTTGGCAATGAATATTTACAGGAAACTCGAGGTTCTTACCACAAATGAAGGTGTCTAACTCAGTGTTCTAACCTTAAGTGACATTTTTAACGAACAAAAAAAATTGACAATGGTTCAGTATCTTTATACCGAATGAATGTGTTAAACTTGGGTTTCTTGCCTAAAATGAAAAATTCCCCCTCCCCCCCCCCCCCCCCCACAAAAAAAAAATATTTTGATAGTGGTTCATTATCTTTGTACTGAAAACATCATTTTGTTCGGTATCCCGACATTGAAAAATCGTGTTCCGCCATTTTCATGTTCTAAACTTTTCAAACATTGAAACTAATGTAAAAAAACATATTGTGAAACATAAAACTACCTCATAATTATTGTTATCACTCCTTTGGGTAAATTTTGGGTGACCACAATTGTGTTCATACTCATATCCACCTTCCATGGAGTTTAAGGGTTAAGATATTACCAAAATGGATGAAAAATAATATATTCTCACTTAGGAATGATAATTAATTGCAATAACAGATGTTGAATGTATTTTGGGGGGATTAATGTAAAGGTTGATTGGTATGAAGAGTGAGAAAGTGAAGGTTTAGGATAGTTCAGGGTGTTTTTGAGAGAGAGAAGAGTTTTGTAATGATATGGTGGTGGGGTCCAATTTTTGTGATCAAAATGTATTTATACCATGTGGTGTTCCTTAACAAAAAATAATATATTTATTGTGCAATATTACGGAGCTTCTTAGGTGCCCTTAGCAGCCACCAAAAAAAGTGGTATGGTATTGTTATAGGTTTGATACTACCAAATCGACTAATAACCATCCATTTTAGAAGGTTAATAATCACTCATGGTCGAAGGTTTAATGGAGAGTCGCTTGACATTAGTGGATGTTTGAGCGAGAGAAAAACTAAATTGGCAGTAAATTCGTTAACCTAAGGGTGTATCTTGTCAGATATTTTTGATTTCTCAATAAATATGTATTTGGAGTCGGGTAGAATATTCAACAAGTATGTTACTTGCGAAATTAAGTTAAGGGTTAAGGCCTATTATTAATATATAGTGTCATTAATACTTTAAATATATATGGTTTTGAAGAATCATGTTAACCTTTATTAACTACGACCAGTATATTTAAATTTGAACCTTTCTTAACTTTTGTCAACAAATTTAGATGTTAATGAAATGTCCACACTTTTGGAATGTGGAAATATTAGTTAGTAAATATTTATTAGAACCTATTTAGTCGATTTAATTATTCATTCATATCTTATAATTGTTTGTTATTTTCTTCATGTTTAACTATATTCACCCTAAAATTCAATTTTAAATACATTTCAAGCAAAATAATTAATGTGAATTATTTTTAAATATTTTGCCATTTAAAGAAAAATTGTGTTTTGCAAATTAAATATGAGTAATTACAAAGGCATTCAATTGATACCTAAAAATCCATACTCACTAAGTTGTCAAAGATATAAAATAGTGTCTTAAATTGATGATATAGGTTTAGTGGATGAAACTAAGGAAAGTACTAATTTGTAATACCCCAGAATTTTGATAAGTAATTAAAAATAGTGGAAATTACTTTAAAAAATAATTTAATATGTTCAAAATTTAGCTAAATGAGTAAAGTTCAATTTATATGAATTTCATGGATTTATGCTAAATAAATTAATAAAATGAAGGGTTATTTGGGGTTTTACCCCCATTAATTCTTTGATATTGCCTTTGGCCTCCAACATTTGCATTTATTGGGCTTTAATCCCCAAATTGACTTTTAGTGATGGAAAAATTATTGTAAAAAAATTTTCTCAGTATTTTTGTGACGCATTTTGTGTCATAAGAATCCATTTTGGGGGCTAAACCCCAAGAAATGGAAATTGTGAAGTTTAAACATAGCTACAAAGAATTAATGGGGGTAAATTCTAAATAACCCTAAAATGAACATTGATTTAATTAGGGTTTTTTTTGGTGTTTACATGTAAACCCTAGGGACAAAGAGGTCTTTTAAGAAATCCTGGGCACCAAGTTATCTTAGACATGAGTTATTTTTGTAGTCAACATGACTATGAAGAGTTAGAAAAGAGAAAGGAATGAAACAAATAAACATAAATTTCCTTTATATATATATATATATATGGGGGAATGGTGTTTTATTGTTCCAAACGATCCAATGGTTATGGTTTCTCCATCAATTAAGATACAAGGGTCTCACATTATGCCATGTCATAAGGGGACTAATGACATGGCAAAATTGGAGAAATTAAACCAAAGAAAACTCGTTCCAAACCAAACCCTCATTTTGGCTCTCTCCTATTGCGGATCTCCCGTTCCTAATCAAACCAAACCCTACCAATGCCTCCCTCATCCCTCCTAAGTTGTCTCCCTTGAGATCCAACGCCACTCTTAGGTAATTTCACCCTCACACGTTCTCACATTCATGTTGTTGTAAGAATGTAAATCGATTTGCGATGTTCTAGTTGTTGGCTTTCAAGGGTTTCCAATAAATGATTTGGGGTTTCATCTTACGTTTGTATCAGTTTTCGATTGTGATTTTCTAGCTTTCGATTGTTAACTACCACTAACGAAAACCACTAATGACCATAATTTGAAGGTACCAGTTTGCAATTATGAACTACCTCAAAGGTTTTTTTTTGTTTGTTTAAAAATTTAAATAATATGGGTTTTGAAACCTGAATGTATGCTTAAAATTCTCTTTGTTCGCTAATTTTAGGTTTGAGGGGTTTGAAAATTAGGGGAAAATGTTTATGAAGGAAAAAGGTATATGCTTATATAAATTTGTTTTACTATTATTTCTTACGTCTAATTTGTCTTTCTCTGATTAGTTTTGTAGATTCAATACTAGAACAATTTTTTCTTCAAATCTCATATAATTGTATCTTTCTAAATGATCTTTATGTATGTGTGTTTGAGTTCAAATTTGATATATTATTTTTTCGAAGTGATCGTTGTGCCTTTGTTTTTAGTGTTTCTTTATTTTAAACTAAAACCCTCATGTGATTTGGGTGTATCCAATCGAACCATACATCCCATTCTTGTACAATGGGAACTTGTATTTCTTTCTACAATGGTCACTTCTCAATAATAATTCGTTTTAGTTTCCAATACAAAATTTTCACTATAGAGTTCTTTCGTATTCATCTTCAAGGTGATTGATTATCCAACATGGTTTGAACTTAAACTTGGCTCTTTCTCAAATGTTATAAACTGGAATCTATATGTGTTATCTTCCTATTATCTCTATTTGTAAAATATGTGACGGTGTGTGATACCGATTTAAATTAATTCGCAAGTTTCCAATTAAACCTTAGTTAATTAGAGTCTATTTTTAAACCAAATTAATTCAGCCCCTAAACATGCAACTATGTGTGTGCGTGTGTCAAACCATAAATAAATAAAGCACGCGACACAAATTTCAGGAAAAATCCCAGAAGGGCAAAACCTTTTATTTCTAGAACTTTGACAAGTTTACAAGATCATATACTTACATACCATCTTCCTTTCGCCCACAAGAATAACGCACAGTGTCTTCGTCAAACCTTCAAAGTAACGGCTAGAAATCAACAGTGGTTCACACGCAGCTATACCACAAGGACGCGCAGTCCAGACACGCAACCTAAAATCTTCACAAGGACTCCCTCCATAATAGCACGCAGCTCTTCGATTGTAGTGTTCTCCCAACAAAGAATGAACAAAAGCAAAGTGTGTTCTTGAAAACTAAAATAATTCACCAAAGCATATGGGATTTTTGTGAATTGAAAACAAAAGGGATGAAAACCCTAAAAGAATAAGTCAAAAAGAATTCTGCAGATTCGCAGTTTTCTGTCTTTCAAAACGCAGGGACTTCTCATGAAAATGAAACTATTTAATGATTATTTATAGAAAATTGCGCCACCTCGGTCATTAGAACGAAAAGGGGATCTCGCTCGAACGAAGTACACATGTTATTTGAACGACATTGTGCGATATCTCATATTGCTCGAACGTGATGGGGATCTCGCTTGAATGACCTGAGCGTCAAAATCGAGAAACGCTACAGGACTTAGAAAATTACTCATTCTCAAATTTTGACGAAAACGTTCGCTCCAACACTTAGAACATATTTTATAAAAGTATCCCAAAGCTCTAAGTGCAAAGTTAAGGTATTTAAAACATAACCTTACCAAAGTAAACTTTGCGGAGGCTTTTTGATGAAGAACTTAAATATATTCAGATCCGTTTTGATGTAGATTGATCTTGAACTTCTTCGACGGTTGTAACGGTATACGACATAATTAATTGTGGCAACCATTTATAAAAATATGCCCTTACAAATCTCCCCTTATGTGTATACGGGAACATACATAAAAACATCTAAATTATCAAATACCAAAATGCCTATATAAATCTACCCTTCAATAAATCTCAAAACTGAAAAGGTACAAATTTGCAAGTTCTCAAATTTTTCTTCAAAAAATCTTGATCAAATCTCAAAGTTTTTCTCATTAAGGTGTGCAACATAATGATCTTCAATATTTATACCTACACACATGAGATAAAGGAAAAACCTTCGTGGCGTATCGAGTTTGAAATGATAAAAGAATAAATAATTAATAAATCAAATCTTCCCCATAATGCAAAAACTCCCCCATAACATGATAATTCTTTCTCCCCCATTTTATGATGTCCCCAAATAGACAAATAAGAAGAAATAATCAAAACATGGAGTGTCACGACAAAAGCATAGCAAACATGAATCAAACTACGCGCATGGAAAGGAGTATCTCAAAAAACTTTCACAAACTATTTTTGATTTTTCAAATTTTGCGTACAAAAATAAGATACCAAAAGTAACACCATGGATGTAAACTCAAACAACCAAGTTATGGAAATGGAATGTATGTATGTGAACACATTCGATAGGTAAATAAACTCAATCAATCATATGTGCACGATGGATACGTGTACCCCTAACGAATGAACATCAAAAGTATCCTTAGGTGTAAAAATTGTTGAATTTAGATGATATCGTCTTAATAAAATCAACAGATCAAAGTCAAAGTGATTTCCACACCAATAACGGTCAAAACTATTTAATTCTTTTTCAAGACTTTCAAGGACGTGCAAACCCGTTTTAAATTCCATCCAAACTCCCTCATTCATATTTTCTTTTAGAGGTAATCTAAATTCTCAAACATTGAAGAACTGGTGCAAAAACCTAATGGCCCCTTTTTGGCATGAATTTCATTTTATTGCCTTTAATTTTTTTCCAGGCTCTTTTAAACCTCTTTGGACCCCGGATAATAAAATTACTCAATTTTTTAGGTCCGATATAATGGCGGCTTAGTATTCGCAAAGGACAAATATGAACCTTTCGCAACCCTTCCCCGTTTTCAAATAAAGCACACAAACTCATAAACGATTTTTACATGCACAACTTTCTTGTCAAGTTTTATCGCGCTTGATTCGTTTTTAAAGACAGGATTGAAGTGAAAACATCCAACCAATATGTGATAAGACAAGCACAATAATCAAACAAATCCGTGCATGTGTGTAATAAAGGAAATCATGAGTCAAACATGTAGAAAGTAACACTTAATTACATCTCAATGACTCCAAACATTATAAAACACAAAGATGACATGATATATTATCTTAAAACACTATCAAATAGTCACATGAAAAATGGAATGATGTTGTGACTCGGTCATCCTAAGTGTCTATCCATAATCGGTGTAAAACAAAATACAAAAATCTTTTTAGATTTTTCTAAAATTTTATTAAAATAATTTTTTTTTGTATTTTTCAAAATTTTTCTAAAAAAATCGAAAACATACAAAAATGATACAAACTAGAAATAAGAAAATAATGTCATCATGGAAAACATCATATGCTAGTAAACAAGTCAAACCTCAATCGTTAGGTGTGGTGCCAACTTATGAAAAACCTCCATCAAATTTTGTGAAGTTTTGATCAAAAACTTAACTTGCTCACCAAAATGTGAAAACTCTCTCATGTAGTCTCTAGGAGCATGTAAAGTATCATGTGTGGGTGCATGTGTAGCAGAAACATGTGTAGAAGCAAAACATGACACATAACCCAACTTAAAACAAAATTCCCTAAGGTGACCTCTCCTCTTGCAATGGGAACAAACATAAATAGTCCTAGGACAACCTTTCTTAAAAACTCTGGGACGCACTCTCCTAATAGGAATGGGATGCCTAGGTGGTTTAATTTTTGGGTCATGTGAATCTGTCACTAAAATGGAAATAGGCTCAGGTGCGACAAAAGAAGTGGAAGCACCGTAATTACCTTTTTCTAGCCCTTCAACTCTACCCTTTTAGGGATTAAGAAGCACCTTTTCAACCTTCTTAGGTGCATTCTCAAAATTGACTTTGACCTCCCTGGCATGTTCGAGAACACTCTCGAGTTGGGATACACGTGTCGTCAGACTAGACACCGTGCCGGTCAAATCACATTTTTCCTTTCTTAAGACATCCTTCTCTCTCTCCAAATCTAATACTCGACGACCTAAATCCCTATTATACTTCTTTGTTTTTAAGGTCTCGGTGTACAAATCTCTAAAGGCATTTTGGATCTCACTTCCATCTCCACTTTTACACTCGCTTTCTCTGTCACTTGATGCGCTCAAATCATCACTATCGCATTTGTGTGCACTACGGTGGGACAAAGTGGGTGTGCTCACACGACTTGCTAAATTTTGATTCTTTAACCGTATTTGTACCCTCATGTGTCAATTGGAGTACATCTCATGCCTCTTTAGATGTGGTGCACTTCATAATTCGGTGGAACTCGTCGGGAGTGATGGCTCCAGAAATAGCACTCAAACCACGTGAATTGAAATTAGATATTTTAAAATCATCTTCAGTCCAGGCTGACACGGGTTTTAAAGAGGTGATATTTTCAATGGTGACAATGGGAGGAGTCCACCCTCTTTCACACAACAATCAAACACGTTCATCAATAGCCTTTAATTGTGATTTCATACGAGCTTTCCAATAGGCATAATTAGACCCGTCAAAAATAGGCATCATATTAAATGAATGTTCCATTGGACAAATTGCGATTTTTCACAAAACTGATTTTTCAAAAAAAATCAATATCACACAATTTTGCGAAAAATAGGAATACGCGATAAATTAGTGCAACCCGCTCTGATACCAATTTGTAAAATATGCAACGGTGTGTGATACGGATTTAAATTAATTCGCAAGTTTCCAATTAAACCTTACTTAATTAGAGTCTATTTTTAAACCACATTAATTCAGCCCCTAAACATGCAACTACGTGTGTGAGTGTGTCAAACCATAAATAAATAAAGAATGCGACACAAATTTCAGGAAAATTTCCCGAAGGGCAATACTTTTTATTTCTAGAACTTTGAAAAGTTTACAAGGCCATTGACTTACATACCATCTTGCTTTCGCCCACAAGAGTAATGCACGGTGTCTTCGTCAAACTTTCAAAGTAACATCTTGAAATCAGCAGTGGTTCACAAGCATCTATACCACAAGGACACGCTGTCTGAAATGTTCACAAGGACTCCCTCCACAATATCACACAGCTCCCCGGTTGTAGAGTTCTCCCCATAAAGAATAAACAAAAGCAAAGTGTGTTCTTGAACACCAAAATAATTCACCAAAGCATATGGGATTTTTGTGAATTGAAAACAAAAGGGATGAAAACCCTAAAAGAAGAAGTCAAAAAGAATTATGCCGATTCGCAGTTTTCTGTCTTTCAAAACGTTGGGACTTCTTAATGAAAACAAAACCATGTAATGAGTATTTATAAAAAATCGTGCCGCCTCGGTTGTTAGAATGAAAAGGGGGTCTCGCTTGAACGAAGTACACGTGTTGTGTGAACAACACCGCACGACATCTCATGTCGCTCGAACGTGATGGGGATCTCTCTTGAATGACTTGAGCGTCAAAATCGAGAAACGCTACAGGACTTAGAAAATTACTCATTCTCAAATTTCGACGAAAAAAGTCCGCTCCAACACTTAGAAAATATTTTGTAAAAGTATCCCAAAGTTCTAAGTGCAAAGTTAAGGTATTTAAAATATAACCTTACCAAAGTAAACTTTGCGGAGGCTTTTTGATGAAGAACCTTGATATATTCGGATCCGTCTTGATGTAGATTGCTCTTGAACTTCTTCGACAGTTGTAACGGTATACAACATAATTAATTGTGACAGACATTTATAAAAATATGTCCTGACGCTATTTACCTTTTGAACCAATTATTATATATACTTTCACTTTGGTAATATTGAACCAACTATATGTGTAAAGTTTTCATTATCGACTAATTACTTTATGTAAAGACTTATTCGGCTTTGTGAAAGATTGCATTTGCAATTCCTTTTGTTAATGATCCTATTTATTCATTTCACCTACCCCTAATGTAGTTTGATTTGCAATTACTTCTTTAAACCATTGTACTTTTCTTTGATGTGTATTTTTATATCTTATTCAGATATAAACTACAAACAAAGATAGTGGGGCAGTTTCTGTGAGAAAAAGTGATACATATTTTGTCTTCTTCATTTTTTCTTAACACATACACATAAATATATATCTTAATAATTTGTGTGTATATGTGAGAAGAAGTTTCTCATCCAAATGTGGTTCTGAACTAATATTGATATATGGATAACTTACAGTGATCTCAACAAATGTGGAAACTAGGTAAATAAGCTTCAAGACGTACATACACTTCTCTTTTTCAAGTTTTTGATATTTTCCTTAATCAATACATTCCTTATTATTAAATAAATATTTTGTTTTTAAAAAACACCATGCAGAATGTTTGGACTTGCTACAAGTTTTTAATAATTTGAATGTACTATGGGTGGCCAAATGCTTCATACTATTTAATTTTTCCTCTACCATTTTATGCCTTTATTTTTAAAATTATGCTTCTAACTTAGCTTGGTTGTATTTTTAGGTATATATGCAAGTTTAATATGTTTCCTCTATAAACGAAGCACCACAATGATAATTCATCTCATAGTGTTCTTTAGTTTTAGTTTGTAGGTATATAAGCAAGATATTTATTTCATTGATCTATTTTAGGTTTAAAATTACAAATTTTTTGGGCAAGATTAAATCTTGAGTTTCTTAAGATGATAACGAAGACTAACTCCCTAGACCGAATTTATGGGTTATTCGTGGTCAACCAGGTTCGGCCTGAGCATTAGGTGTGAACCTATGTAATGTTGCTAATCCAGTTTTATTTTAATTAATGTTTCACTTGTTTATCATGCGATTCCAATTTCAAATTACACTACGTGAGGGACCCGTGGGAAGCATCCCCGGAATCCAAGCATACAGAGTTACTAATGTTACATGAAAGAGAGTACTTACTTGTATAACGCTCTCAAAATACGAAATCTCTCACAACCTTCCTTAACAAGGACGGGGGTGAGCCGAATGCTCACTGGAAAATATACAAAATTCAGTATAGAATCGAACGGTAGAAAGAAAACTCTAAGACGTATATCTACGTGCACATGCAACTACCACATATATATCTATATATATATACTTACATGCATGCAACCGTTTTTAGTCTAATTAATACAGCCTGTTAAATACTTCAAACTAATATACTTTGTTTAAGAAAAATTATATATTTTACCAAAATTACTCACTTTATTTGTATCCACCCACGTTAGTATTTTCTTTGAAAATCACTATTTCAATACACACAAATACCACATTAGAAAATACTTATTTTCCTTTTAAACCTTTCATGAACACACACGCTTGTGTTACTTACGGGTTAAGCCTTTTTAGGTTGCTTAAACACCCATTTAATCATTTAACTTTACCATTTCTTTACCTTATGGACAATAATAAATTTTCACATTACGTGTCCATTTTATCCTTTACTAGAACATTTATTAATTCATTTAAGTGAGGTCGTATTTTTAAATACTAGCCACACAACCCAATTCAAGACATGTTCCATTTTCATTAACTTTTTTTCGAAATCTTTAAATAATCGCAAACTTTAATTGGCTCCACACTACCGACTATGCGCACCATATGCTCTGGCTAGTGATTTTGGGTCTTTCACCTGAGGGCTCTGAGCCCTCCTTAGTTTTACTGGTGTCATCCGAGTCCTAATTTACGGGTTTTAATATTTTATAAATATTCACACTATTCCACCCTTCCTTTTACCCGACCGAAGCCAAAACTCGGGGTTCCAGCCCAACTTATGTTACACTTTAAAATCATTTTTTCTTATCCTTTATACTTTAACATTGATTTTACTCCCAAATCATGTTCGTTTAAGACCATCTTGTGTAACACACTTTTATGATATTTTTATTTCATAAAAATGTTCCACTTTACGTAAAATTACAATTTTACTCATTTGTTTCCAAACTTATCTTTTCCTCCATTTCCACAATTATTAATTTCCAAAACACCATAAAGTTACCTAAACTAAATTATTTAGTACTTTTAACACATTAACACCTTTGTAACATTTTGGAGTTTTATGCTTCTCCTGTTGGAAATCCTTTCTTTTCATTACTTTCCCTTTCATTAATATCCAATACCACTTTATAAGAAAATTTTGAGTTTCTTTATTACTACATGTAGCCTTAAACCCTTACATTTATCACATTTTCAACACCTTTTGACACACATTAAGGGCTGAAATTTCTTTCTTCTTTATTTTATGTGCAAACCCAATAAAACCCCCATTAAACTTGTTTATATGTACATCATCAAAACACCACAAGCTTATAGATATGAGAAGACAGATTATAACTCCAAAATTTTTATTAAATGGGTTAAACATACAATTTATTCTAGAAATTCATAATACTTGAAAATTTTACTTTTCAAGACACAAAGGACATTTTAATTTCTTCAAAACTCAACCAAATGTCCAACTTTTGTAAAATCTTCATTTTGAAAGATACTTTAAAATATTAGTTTACCAAAATATTTTAGGGAGATAAATATCATTTTAAAACATTTTATTAAATAAAATGTTTGCTTTAAACTTCTTGAAATACACCACTTTCACAAAACCCCCAAACTTTATTTTTCAACAAAACTTTGAAATATTCGTTCATAATTTACTTTTAACATAATAACATTTTGCAATATTTTTATCCCATAAAAACATTAAATATCAAACTACTTGAAACCTATCATGTTATCAAATTCATTCCACTCTTATAATCTAACAAAAATACTACTACTTATGCAAATAAAGTCTTAAACTAAGATTAGGGTTTTCCAACCTCAAATGGAGCTCCAAAAATAGTTGGTTGAAATGTCTAAGAAGATGGTAAGCTCCCACCTCCTGAGGTGGCCTTAGAGATGTTGCCTTGCTCCACAAAACTTGCCTATATGAAAGATCCATTAAAATCCCCTTCAAAACTCCACAAGCTCTTATATCTTCATCCCCCCCCCCCCCCCCCCCAAAAAAAAAAAAATATCAACATACCTTCAAAATTCGTAGCATTGTTCATCCATGGAGGAAATGGTTAGGGTTTGAATATGGTGGGATGCTTCAAAAATATGGTGGTTTGTGATGGTGGTAGGAGGGAGAAATGTTAAAAATGGTGGAAGACCCACGCTCCCCCACTCTTTATCTCTTCTTCTAACTCTAAATCCCCAAAATGAGCCCCAAGCAATCCTTATCAAACTACCCCAAACACCACAATCCCATTTTTGCGTATCCGGGCACACCAAATTTTTAAACCTCTTCAATCTAAGGGACCAAAATGAGATAGAACACAAGGATAACCCGATTTAAAAATTTATGTTGCATTTGTTCGAACGAGAATGACCTCTCATTCGAATAATAATGGCCTCTCATTTGAACGATAATGACCTATCATTTGAACTAGCCTTCGAACAACCTTCTAACGAGCCTGTTTAGGTATGTAGTGTAGTCTCGTTCGATCCTCATTCAATCCCCACTTCTAAAAACTTGGGAATTTTGTTTGAACGACCTTGAATTCGTTCGAAGGACTACTTCTAATATTTTCTTCGAATCCCAAATTTTAATAGACAAACTTCTAAAAATATCATTAAGATTCCAAATTCCCACGGTTTCATATGCTTAAAATTTATGAGGAGAAAAAATATTAAAATATTTGGCATAGGTATTACATTTTTCCCTCCTTAGGAATTTTTGTCCTCAAAATTACCGATTCATCCCTTCCTCAAATCTATGGGGTCTACCGACTTTTATATTATGTCATAGGAATCCTCCATGACCAAACCATCGAAGTCCTCAATTGCATAAGGTTTGTCACCAAAACCTCAACATATGACATACTCTAATGTTCACTATCATGCTAACCATCAACGTCGCATAGTTGACCATGAGTCTCAACTCACTTTATCATCATGCTCAATCTAGTCTTAGGACTACCTTTTCTAATACCCAAAGCATACTAGTGCCTCTACTGGTCAACTCACTGTAGTGATCGACACTCACTTAAGAGTGAAGTCGTAATACAACCAATCATCAAATTCATCACCAAGAATAATTTCCAATCTTAGGTCTAATTATCCTACATCCCCACCGATTTTTGCACCATCCTGACCACACAATTTTTCTCGAGGTTGATACTAACCTTAAATTTCTAATTACTCACTTTGAGGAGTGACACACCAATAAAATCATCATCATGCAATTGACTGACATCTTCTGCCATGTCACACTTACGCCCTAATATTACTCTAGGCATATCACTTTGGAGCACTCATTTGAGCATCGCACCAATCCACTCAATATGGAAAAGTAACATTATGTGATAAGTTTCCTTGGGTTATAACACTATACAATGTCCTCAAGTCATAATTTTGGTCTTTACAATCAAAGCCACTAACTTCCATGCTGGCGAGTAATAAGGTCACTAATCCTAAGGAAATAAAATACAACGAACAAATCGTGCAGCCGAAAGCGTAGCCACTCATACACAGAATTTTGTGCAAAAGCAAGGACACCTCAGAAAGGGGCACACCTAGTTATCAATCTTCATTGACCATGCTATGTCCACCCACACTCTACTGGGCCAAACCATGTTAACCATGACATGGTACAATTGTTGAAACACCGACCCTCAATTACCAAAACTAAAAGTGACACACAAGAGTCAATAGGATTAAGCAATCATTCTGAGAAAATCTCGCCCATACGCAGTAGACTATGATTTACGAAAAGTGAACCTATGTTACATGCTTTAAGTCTTATAACTCCTCCCTGATGTTTTCATCAGGTACTAACGTTGCTATGTGCCCTGTATTGAGTCACCAATCGTGACGAATCGAATCATAACTATTCATCCTCTAAAGGAGAAATAAACAAATGAACCTGTCGTTCTTTGGGAAGTCAAACTCTAGAATTCCTTCCTTGGGAGTAATTCTATGCCCCTTAAGTCCTTAGTACACATGAACCACTCTGGTTGGTGAATGCCTAAGCCCTTATCTACACTGACTTGTCTACTTTATTGGTGACAATGTCACCAACCTACTACACCTAGGTTACTATCTGCCTTATCATATCGTGATCGTAACCCCAAGTCTCCTTAGGTAGTATTCCGTTCGAGAATTATATTCACCTCATTATAACCTTTAATGGTGCGAGATTGTCACCAAGATTATTTCCATGTCTACCTAAACTGAACTCATGTGATGGACACGCCGATTGTCCTGGCATTCTATGGTTAGTAAGTACACATAGGGCTACATCTCCTAATCTGTACCGGCTTGGCAGGACATGCCAGGAACTAGCATATATCATCGACACATGCCAACATTCTAATCATGCTTCAATATCCCCCCCCCCCCCCCCCCCCCTTTAGGTGCATTTTCAAGATTCCACATGGCATCATCAACCTAATTCTCGAATACATTTCCTATTACTCCTCAAAATCAAGTGTCACACTGCCTATACTAGTCATTCCATGACACACGGACATTATGCCCATAAATGACACAAGTTCCCAATTTCTACTAGGAGGACGCCACCAATTTGGGCTAATTCGAATAACAGCACCCGACACGTACACTATTCGACTCTTTTAAACCTTGACCAACAATCTGAGATCATCACCTAACTCCCAACTCAAGCATCAGTAGAACGCTAACACTCTTTATTCCAGACTTAATTGGTTCCCCCAAAGACACCAAGCATACTCCACGTAAAAGTCCTCAAGACTAGACAAGATTTCATCATCCATGCCTTTACCATTGTAGGTGCGCCCTATAAACCTTTCAATACCCTCATCATGATTATGAGGCACTAACAAGGACACTAGTCCTTGAGCTTCTACATATGGTGCACCTTAACTATTGAATACCTTAAAATGTCACAACAAGTTAATTTTTATTCCCCAATGACGACACACACAATTAATCCTATAGACACTCCAGGATTCCCTTAAACCACTCTCATACTAGGATTGACTCCCATTTAGCCATTACTTAGGCTCCTAAAATGAGCCTTGACACTTAGATAATAATCTTATATTTCTTCTATCGACTGCGACCACAAGCCATGTACAAAATCATAAATAACACGATTAAGAATTTTGGCATGATACAGGATGTCGCCTATCACCTATAACCTCTAGGTTTGCATCACTGATATCACTAAAGATCCTATTCCTCAAAGTTGCATCATCTTTTCTAAGACCCCGACATAGAAGACTATCTAGAGTTCATTCCTAAGTCCCTTCAACCATTATCATTGCATACGTAGCATACTTACCATAATTTACCCATAACTCTTATCATACCCTACGAGATACGACTTTTGATCAAGAATCACCAAGACATTCACTTACCACAATATTATCTCACCGACTCAGATCAAGTACAAAAATCCCCAAGTGTTGACTAATAAGATTCCTCAGGTTTACCGAATCATCAATTACCTTACGACATGATACTACCCCAAGGATCGAGTTCGCCTAATTACATCATCGATACTAACTACCCAAAAGTACCTAATCATAGAATTGAACGCATTCCTATCATAAATCAATACCACTTAGATATGACGCACTAGTAACCTAATCCCCACAATTGAATTTACACGATTCATTTTTCAAATTCAATAGACGTCATTTACCACTTTCTACATCTTAATTGGCTTCTTATATCATCACGGATTGACACACAAGCATCTCACACTAAAAATCGCAGTGTCACCACTATTGGCTTTCATGAACATTCGCAACTTACTAACATGTCTAATCAGAAGTACAAAAGCTATTAAAAACAACTAACTAAGTCTTATGCCACATGGAAATGAATTTCCTTTTTTCATACCTCCTTGACTTTACTATCAAGAATACAGACTGAAACCGTCACCAATCTAGCGTGACCGACCCAAAACCAACATCGATGTCGAAAGATCCAATACTGACCTCACTGTTGATACCAAAATTAATATGCTGATGTGGACGAATAGTATGAAGACACGTGTCAATCTACGTGGCACAATAACAGCGAGGAAGATCATTTACTGAACAACCATGGTCGGTACCGAACAACGAGAATATACCGAGGAGCTCTATCATGCCGAGGAACTCCATCCGAGGAACTCTTTCATCCCGAGATACTCTAAGCACTCCGAGGAACTCTTGATCAACGAGCAACTAAGGCGGTCCGAACTGCACCTCGGCCGTGTCATCAATTATCAGACGGACAACTGTTCAACTATTCATTAGATTCTTGACGCACACGCCGCATTAAATGTATTACCCATTCATATGTATATCATTTAATGTATTGGACCTTTCATGTACAGCCTTGAGGCTATAAATACCTTGTATCAATCCCATTCAAAGGGACCGGAATTTCTTGAGAGAACTTGTAATCAAGAATTCCACAAACACTCAGCAATAACATAACAGTGGACGTAGGCTTTATTCCTAGCCGAACCACTTTAAAAATCTTTGTCTTATTTATTTATCTGTGATTGAATAATTAGAGCAATCTAGTTTTTTACATCAGCAGATTGGCGCCGTCTGTGGGAAACGACTGTTGTTATCGTTTTTCATAAAAATCATTTGTCACCAATGGCAGATAATCCAGAATCCAGTAATCGAAATGCTGGAAATACTGGAAATCTTCCAAATCCATCTGCATCTCCAGATCTGGCCGGAATTATGATGAATCTGGCTCAGGGACAAACCGCCATGCAAGAATCTATGAGGCAACTCCTTCAAACTCTTCAAGGCGGTGTACCTACTCATTCAGGGCAAAGGACTGATCATGGGCAATCACGATCCAGACGTATTAGGTCATATCGCAATGGGGAATCCAATGATTCTTCTTATCAACCTGGGCGAACTTCATCAATACGGGCTACGGATACTGATCAACATATCTCTCTTTCTCCTGAGAGAACTAGCGCTTTAGAAAGATTAAGCAGGGTGTCTCCTTTCAGTCGGTTAGGACCAAGGAGGAACATGAGTCCACCTAGGGCTCCATCAGGAAGTTTTCGACCACCACCAGGTTCGAGAGAAAGATCTGCACAATCACGACCAATTACTCGTCGAGATAAATCTCAGGAAGCTACGTCAGAGCATTCAGTTGCTCGGACTAAGCGGCCCGAGGAAGGGAATGAAGCATGGAAAGGTTCCATTCAACGATTGGAGGATAGACTGGGAGAAATGGCTAAGGTGAGGAACCCCTTACAGAGAACTTTTGTTCAAGGGACACCTTTTGTGCAGGCCATTGTGGATTTCCCCACACCGTCGAAATTCAAAGCACCTGTAGTGACCCCCAAGTACGATGGAAAGACAGATCCCGTACTTCATATAGAACAGTACCAAGCTGCTGCAGATATCTATGATGTCCCCGACGAGATGAGATGTAGAGCATTCTCGGGAACTCTTACCGGATCTGCACAGATATGGTACAATAATCTTCCTCGGGGTAAGATTTCAACTTTTGTTCAGTTAGCCGAGCTGTTTATTGGTAATTTTTGTTTTGGAGCAAAACCAGTAAAGCGAGTAGCGCACTTATTAAGTGTTAGACAAAAATCAGGAGAAAGTACTAGAGATTACATAACTCGTTTCAATAACGAGAAGTTGGAAGTCATAGATTATGAAGAAAAGACAGCAATCACTGCTTTGATGAGTGGTTTGCTGCCTAACAAGCTATACTATACTCTGGCCAAAGATCCGCCTAAAAATATGTCGAAATTGATGGCAAAGGCGGCCAAAATCATGAATGCCGAGGAGGCTATGACTGCGAAGAAGAATATGGATAAAGAAGTTAAAGTGGAGGTCGACAACTCTAAAAAGAAAGATCAGAAAGATAATGGTGGTGACAAATATTCCAGGAATAACAGGATAAAGTTGGAAGCCCTAAAGAAGTATGATAATTATACTCCATTGAAAATGGGTATTAATCATGTTTTAGAAGAGATCAGGAATAACGAGGAAATCAAATGGCCAGAGAAACTGAAGACAGATCCAGACATGAGGAATAAGACCAAATATTGCGAGTTTCACAAAGGTCATGGCCATATGACCAAAAATTGTATAGCCCTTCAGAACGAGATTGAAACACTCATTCGAAGAGGAAAATTATCAAAGTATGTAGATCGCAGAGGTGAGAGGACAAATGAGGACAGAATTAGAAAGAGATCTAGATCTCCTCGTCGTGCAGAGGAGAAAAAGAGGAGGGACCATGAAGAGGATCCAGATGATGACCCCGATCTTCCCAAGAAGCCAAGAAAACCTGAACGAGAGGTATTTTCCATACGTTTTGGATCATTTCATTGTAACGTTATTACAGGGGGAGATGCAGGAGGAGGAGACCTTACTGCAGAAAGAAAAGCTTATCTCGGAGAGGCTCAAGCTTGCTCATATATTCAGCGAATAAACCTGGCCGAGGATGATCGTCCGAGGAAGGTAAACAAAGAGAAGCTAGTAATTGGTTTTTCAAATAATGACCTGGCAGGTGTTCTTTACCCTCATGATGATCCTTTGGTGATCAAAATGAGAATGAAGGACGTGATCATTTCAAGGGTGTTGGTAGATAATGGTAGTTCGGCAGACATCATGTACTATTCATGCTTTGATAGCTTGAATTTGAAATTATCCCAATTAGAACCTTATCACAGACCCCTTCTGGGTTTTGCTGGCGAGAAAGTTTTTCCACTTGGGACAATCAAGTTGGATATATTCATTGGAACCTGGCCTGTTTGTCGAACAGAAAGAATACGATTCTTTGTGATGGATAAGAATGTGCAGTCAGCCTACAACATCATCATGGGAAGAGTTGGATTGAAGAAGTTCGAAGCCGTTCCTTCTATAGTACATCAATGTTTGAAATTCCCAACAAATTTTGGAGTTGGAGTGGTGAAAGGTGATCAAAAAGTAGCTCGGGAATGCTATTATTCGTCGGCCGAGCAAGAAGAACTAGAAGGATCGATGAAAAAGACTACTACTTACCAGGTGGAGGAAGGTACAGAAATTGAAACTCTTGATCCCAGGGATGAATCTCAACTTGTAAAAGGACAGGTGATGGAATCTACAGAAAATGTTATTTTGGACGACGAACATCCTGAACGAGTAACCCAGATAGGTTCATCGTTGGATATGTCAATAAAAGAGGAGTTGATAACTTTCTTGAAGAATAGGAAAAATACTTTTGCTTGGAGTCATGAAGACATGCCAGGAATAGATCCAAACTTCTTATGTCATGAACTCAATGTGAATAAGGAGATTAAACCTGTAAAGCAGAGAAGAAGGGTGTTTAGTCCCGAGAAGAATCAAGCCATACAAGAGGAAGTCGAGAAACTCCAGAAAGCCCAATTCATTGAAGATGTAAAATATCCAGATTGGTTGGCTAATGTGGTGATGGTAAAGAAGAAAAACAACAAATGGAGAATGTGTGTCGATTTCACCGATCTCAATAAGGCATGCCCCAAGGATCATTTTCCATTGCCCAGAATTGATCAACTGGTGGATGCTACCTCGGGACACGAGCTACTCAGCTTCATGGATGCTTACTCTGGCTACAACCAGATCAAAATGAAACCTGAAGACAGGGAAAGTACTTCTTTTATTACCCCTAGGGGAACTTATTGTTATAATGTTATGCCTTTTGGTTTAAAAAATGCAGGTACAACATATCAGCGGTTGATGAACAAGGTTTTTACTGAACAAATCAGCCGCAACATGGAGGTCTATGTCGATGACATGCTCACTAAAAGCAAGAAAGCTGCTGATCATTTGGTTGACTTGAGTCAAACTTTTGATCAATTGGATAAATACCAAATGAAGCTTAACCCGACGAAGTGCACCTTTGGAGTACGAGAAGGAATGTTCCTCGGATACATCGTCAATCAGCGAGGTATTGAGGCAAATCCAGATAAGATCAAAGCTCTTCTAGGGCTGCGATCTCCAACGACGAAGAAAGAAGTGCAGAGTCTTACCGGACGAGTTGCAGCGCTCAACAGATTTGTATCTCGAGCAACTGATAAATGCATACCATTCTTCAAAACACTTCGAAAAACCTTTGAATGGAATGAGGAATGTGAAAAAGCTTTTCAAGACTTGAAGAAATATTTGGGAGCACCTCCACTGTTGTCCAGACCAATAACAGGAGAAAAGTTGTATTTGTATTTGGCAGTATCAGAGAACGCAGTCAGTTCAGCGTTGATCAGATTGGAGAATGGAGTCCAGAAGCCAATTTATTACACAAGTAAGGCTTTCCGAGGTGCAGAAATCAGGTACCCAAAGCTAGAAAAATTGGCATTGGCACTAATTGAAGCAAGCAGAAGAATGAGGCCATATTTCCAAGCCCATACCATCATCGTTTATACTGATATGCCATTGAGACAAGCCCTCCATAAGCCAGAAAAATCAGGGAGACTGATGTACTGGGCAGTAGAACTTGGTGAATATGATATTGTATATGAGCCCAGATCATCATTGAAGGGGCAGGCTGTAGCAGATTTTATAGCAGAGTTCACATACCCTGATACCCCCGAGGAGCAAAAGATGCCTGCTGATTTACCTGTGGACGATACAGGATCAACAGAAACATTTACTGACCTACCTGTGGACGATACAGGATCAGCAGAAATAGGTCCAAACCAACCAAGGTTGGTAAAAGGACTTGTGGATGTAGAGAAATCATTATATTCAAACTCAGACCAGCCACGGTTGGTAAAAGAGTACGAGCAGATGACTGACGAGGAGCGAAAGATACCGGGGGATGATGGAAGAAAACAGCAGATATTTTATCGAGGAACTCTGACAGATAAGAAATTTGAAGACGAAATACCTACATGGAGATTATATGTAGATGGATCATCCTGCACAGCTGGTTGTGGAGCAGGAATTGTTTTGATCACTCCAGACGAGATTGACATGGAATATGCTTTGCGATTCCAATTCAAAGCCTCTAACAATGAAGCGGAGTATGAGGCCATGATAGCAGGTCTTAATCTAGCAAAGACTATGGAAGCACAACAAATGATGGTATTCAGTGATTCTCAATTAATTGTGTATCAGATGATGGGAATGTATGCGGTTAAAGGAGATTTAATGATCAAATATCATGCAAAGGTGATGAAATTGTTGACAGAATTTGAGGCCATTCAATTGGTGAGAATACCGAGGATGGAGAATGTACAAGCAGATGCACTGGCCCGACTAGCATCAGCTACTCGTACCGAGATGCGAAGAACCATACCGATTGAAGTATTAGAAGGTCGGAGCATAGATGAAGATCTGACAACGAATGTGATTACCCTTGATTTAGGACCATCTTGGATGGATCCAATCAGGAAATATGTTGAAGAGGGCGAATTGCCGGAGGACAAACTCGCTGCCAAGAAACTGAAGTATAAAGCTGCTCGGTATGTATTAACTAATGGTGTTTTGTATAGACGAGGAATTATGGCAGGTTTGCAGAGATGTGTACATCCCACCGAGGTGAAAGAATTGATTGAAGAAATCCATGAAGGATCTTGTGGAGCTCATGTAGCAGGTCGAACACTTTTACAAAGAGTGATGACACAGGGATATTACTGGCCGACAATGAGGGCTGATTGTATAGCCTATGCCAAGAAATGTGACAAGTGCCAACGTTTTTCTTCCATCCGACGAACTCCACAAGCATTGCTAACACCAATAACTTCCCCTTGGCCATTTGCCATGTGGGGAATTGATTTGGTTGGACCACTGCCGACCACCCGAGGAAGATTCAAGTATCTCGTAGTTGCAGTGGACTATTTTACTAAGTGGGTGGAAGCTGAGCCTCTTATCAATATGACGTACGAGAAGGTATACCAGTTTATATGGAAGAATATCATTTGTCGATATGGTCTCCCTCATGCTTTCATCACAGATCATGGGACACAATTTGATAATGAAGAATTTGCTGCCTATTGTCATCAGTCGAACGTTTTGAAGTTTCATTCAGCACCAGGACATCCCCAAAGCAATGGACAGACTGAAGTGACGAACAGAACATTACTAAATGGGTTGAAAAAGAGGCTAAGTGAAGATAAAGCAAATTGGATTAATGAGCTCCAATCAGTATTATGGGCCTACCGAACAACTCCCCGAGCAGCAACTGGAGAATCACCATATATGTTAGCATTTGGAAGTGAGGCTGTGATACCGGCCGAGTTGGGTCTCCCAACGCATAGAGTGCTGAATTTCAACTCTCCGATCAGTGACTTGATGAGAAGAATGGATTTGGACATGCTCGAAGAAGTAAGAGAAGAGGCAGCCATTAGGAATGCTGCTTATCAACAACGAACAGCTCTGTTCTACAACAAAAGGGTGAAGAAATGCGATTTGAAGGAGGGTGATTATGTGCTGAAGAAAGTCATTCAGAAACAGAATAAACTGGAAGCAAACTGGCATGGACCTTACCGAGTTACAGAGGTTGTTCGACCTGGAACCTACAGAATAGCAACTCTAGAAGGAGAAGAATTTCAGAATGCATGGAATGCTGAACACCTGCGAAAGTATTATCAGTAATGAAAAATGTAAAGTATTTCCTTCATTATGAATAAAACGAGGATGGTTCACCATTTTCTTTCTGTTGAAAGTTTTTCGGGGAATATTAGTGTTGAACACTACACTGCTTGACAAGAAGAAGACTGCTCTACGGAGTCATGCTCTACGGAGCCATGCTCTACGGAGTCAAGCTCTACGGAGCGCTCTACGGAGCAAAAGTGCTATAAGTAGCCAACCTCCTTTGGTTAGGAGGATAAGCTCTCCGGAGCGCTCTACGGAGCAAAAGTGCTATAAGTAGCCAACCTCCTTTGGTTAGGAGGATAAGCTCTCCGGAGCGCTCTACGGAGCAAAAGTGCTATAAGTAGCCAACCTCCTTTGGTTAGGAGGATAAGCTCTCCGGAGCGCTCTACGGAGCAAAAGTGCTATAAGTAGCCAACCTCCTTTGGTTAGGAGGATAAGCTCTCCGGAGCGCTCTACGGAGCAAAAGTGCTATAAGTAGCCAACCTCCTTTGGTTAGGAGGACATGCTCCAAGGAGCCAAAAAGTTCGAAAGAACCCTACTACTCCTTTGATTAGGAGGTGTAGACCAGCATGATCAACTACGGTTGGTAAGACTTTATATACTCTCGCATTACAGCTTATGTTTGTCGGGAGGTAACATTATTACAAAAAGTTCTTTAAAGAACAAAATATTCCAAACTGTACCAAGTATGGTTGGTCGGGGATAAAAACCCACTAACTGTAGTTGGTCGACGAGGATAAAAGTATTGACCTTAGTTGGTCGGACACATGTTTATATTTGAAAATTGAACCAAGTATGGTTGATCAGGGATAGAAACCCATCAACTGTTGTTGGTCGACAAACATTATTTATCCACCTTGGTTGGTTGGAAACAATTTTGAACAATTTATGCTTATTATAAATTCTAATTTGGTTGATGAACCATATAATTTGCAAACAGAAAAATAGCTATTGGCAAAACAGAAAATGAAACTCTTTCATTAAGATAAAAATGTATTACATGTTACATGTATGTGCTAACTATTACATTAAAGATTCCTACTCTATTGGTTTCTTTCCTTTGTCCTTTGAGACAGGTTCCTCGCCAGCAGGAGGATCCTCTAGACAAAGAGGAGAATTAATAAAGTTCATGTCCTTCAGCATTCTGACATTCATTATTGTAGGAGTGTCCAACAGGTGCTCAGGACGAGATACTTCAACTTGAGAATGAAGGTTATAATCACCAAGATATTTAGAGATCAAACTCCGAGGAATGGAGCGAGCAGGAATCCATGCCATATCCAATTTATAGGGAGGAACAGGCAAGTCTAGCAATCCAGGAGCATGATAATCCCATAAATAATGACCTTGTTCCAATTTTAATACACCCAGGGCGTTCAACCATCCCTGCTTATAACCTTCGTTGTTAGCATTTTCAAGGCGATCATCCAAATGGTAAAGAGCTTCATTATAACCTGCATTCCAGAACTCCCGAGGCTGTTTATGGAATTGGAAAGTTAATCTATCTACTTGCTCGAGAAAGTTCTTGATAAGAGCATCTTTATTATTCAGATCAGACTTCATCGCAGCCAATTGATCCTCTAAAGATAAATTTTTCTTAGACAAATCAGACAGAGCACGATCTTTAACATTCAGTTGGAATGCTTGAGTTTCCAGAGTAGATTGGGTGCGACATTCTTCAACACTACGGCCAAGAACTCTTGATCGGCTCCGAGAAGCAACTGGAGAACTTTGCTCCTCGACGATTCTTCCTCGTCCCCGAGAACTCCTTCCTCGCCCCCGAGCATTCACAGGGATAATAGACTTTTTCAAGTCATCCAACTCTTGCCTTAGTTTGGCGTTTTCAACCTCTAGAAACGAAAAACCTTCATCAGTAACTGGTACTAATGCAGTGGAAGAGGAGGCAACGGATTCGTATTGAGCCAATCTTTTCTGCAGACTATTATTTTCTTGTTCCAGGATCTCGGCAATTTGTCGGCAGCCTTCAACTTCACCTTTTAGGGTCCTTTCCCTAATGTCATATGCAACAATGATCTTTTTATGACCTGTATCAGAGGAAAGTTGTTGATATCTATTTTCATATTCCTCGTGTAATGAAGCCATCGATTTATTGTGCTGGCCTTGGAGATCCTTTAAGGAACAATGCAGCTCTTCAATCAATTCATAATAAGCGATATTGTTAGCTACAGCTCGGTCGAGTAAATTTTTCAAGTACCGATAAGCCTCAGTCGCCTGTTCTGAAGCATCATGACCAAGAATGTCAGCAATTTCAGAAGAACTAAGGTCTGTATGACCAGCCCTATAGTATTGGTGACATTGCTGCATCAGCTCGGTATCATGAGAAGAGATTAGTTCCATTCTAGCAACAAACTAAAGACAAGAAAAAGACAACAATCAACAAAGAATCATCAATAACGGCGATGAGTAAAGAAGTATTTTATTAGATCATAAAAGGATTACAGTGTTCGATTACAAATGATAAAAGATAAGAATGATACTGAACAACTTCACACCTTTTCCTTATCTCCCAAGACTTTCTCGGGAGGCTGGGACGAGGAGCTCGGTTGCTCGGTGATAACAACAGCTTGATCAGCAGAAATCTTCTCGGCAGGAGGAGGCATAGAAGAAATATCCTCAATGACAGAGGGTTGAGAAGCAGAAATGGGGACATCCACAGCCATGGAAGATTCATCTGATGCAGGTTCATCTTCTTCTTCTTCTACAATTGGTGGAGGAGGACCAGGGAGATGCCGTTGGAATAGCTCAGAATTGTCTTGGATTTTTAGCTCTTGTAGAGCAGCTACCCAACCGTCATGGAAGATAGACAGTTCTTCTTCTGCCTTCTTCAGTTGGTCATCGCCCTTTTGCTGATTGACCTCTAAGCTTTTCACCTTCTCCTCCAAATTCTTGGAGGTTTCAGCCATCTTCATCTTATCAGCCTCAGCTGCAGCCAATTTTTTCTCCCAGGCAGTTTTCTCCTCGACGTACTGCTGGCGAGATTCTTTCACAGATTGGGCTAAACCCAAGAGGGCATCGTCAACATCGGACGAGGAACTAGAAGCTTTAATATCTTGATCTTTCTTCACGATGGTATTGAAACAATTCACCAGCTGAAAGATAAGAAAAACAATAGAGTCAACACAAATACAAGAGTTCAGGAAAAAGAAAAGAAAGACCAAAGGTATGAGAAATTTACTGAAGAAAGATGGCGAGCAGCTAGGGATGTCAGTGTATCCCTAGGAATCTTTTCATCAACCCCGAGAACCTCGGGTATAACTGAGCTCGTTGAAGAGCTCGGAAGAATGATTTTTGAAATACTACTACCACCAGCGGGTAGAGAAGATGCAGTTCCAGCAAGATTAACCGAGGATGATTTCCTCAATCTCTTCAAAGGAGGGTCAGCAGCATCAACCAAGGAAGAGGTCTTGGTCGGAGAGATTGTAATTACATCAGCTTTCTTGCTCGGGGCCACTGGGGGCTTCTCGGCAACTTTGGAGGAACTAACATCTACTTTTTTAGTCCCCTCTGGGACATCAATTTTACCTTTCTTTGCTTCAACAGCAGAAGAAATTTCACCAAATAGAGCAGGAGGAGCTCTTTTCTTGCCCATTCTCTGAGATAGGGGAATATGAGAATCTGAAGATGAACTTTCTGGTGTTGAGGCTGGTTCAACAGGGCGAGCAGTATAAGAGGTTGTGTAGCTCTTATACTGCAGCAAATATGATGCAGATCTAATATGCTCGTCTGCAATCGTCTTATGCAAATTCCAGATAAGTTTTAAATGCTTGATATTCACTTCCGACTCTTTTGGAGTTTTTCTTTTACTATCAACTGCAAATAAATACATAAATCTCAGTCATACATTTTGTCAAACATGATGAATACGCAATTTCATAAGTAAAATAAAAATGAAAAATAAACCTATCCCATTGCCGTATGGGGGGCATCTGGGACCGTTGTATACTTCATTCCCAGATAAAGGCGCGTGTTGCCAATTTTTTATGACCAACCCATGCTCAAAATAATCTCTATTTGAATCAGGGAGGTTAACTACAAGGGCTCTATTTAAAAACCTAGTTTTTAAATAATAAATATTATCTAAAGTGGCCCATTTATAGCAGTACATGATTTCTGGGATCCCTATACCAGTCCCATGAGTTAGATTTAACTTGTGCACCCCGTTAATTATTCTCCATGAATTGGGGGCTATTTTTGCAGGAACAAGATCAAAATATTGACAAAACTCAAGACATAATGAGTTTGGGGGAAAAGAAAAACCACATTCAGCAATGAAAAGACTGGGGAACCAATGTCCCTCAGCCAATCGAAAGTAATCTAAAGGCTCAGAAAGAACCTCTAGAGTTACCCAAGAAGGAATGGAAAAGTCAGAACGAAATTTCTCAGCAGATTCAACAATATAAACCATATTGAATAAAAGAGATGCAGAAGAAAAGAAGAAGATCTTACAGAAAGAAAGGAGATATGTTGACAACGAACGGAAACAATGATGAACACACAAGAGAGAGGAAGAGAATAGAAAACTTGAATGCAGAAAAATGGAAAGTGTAGACGACGGTATGGTTACCAAAGGAGTTTAAATACTTTGCATTGGGAAGCGGTGAAAGAAATGATTACTAAAAAGAAACTACTGAACTTCCGGCGGCTAAAAAGACAAAAGTTGCACGAAGATCGAAGCGCTTGTAAAAAGGCGGAAACTGCGAAATGAGAAGGAAATTTGAATACAATGCTCCTAAAACCCAGGAAGGTCATTTAATATTACCATATACCGAGAAAGAATGTCCCATACTCCTCAAAATTCGAAATATGAAACATTGGGGGCTTCTGTTGATACCAAAATTAATATGCTGATGTGGACGAATAGTATGAAGACACGTGTCAATCTACGTGGCACAATAACAGCGAGGAAGATCATTTACTGAACAACCATGGTCGGTACCGAACAACGAGAATATACCGAGGAGCTCTATCATGCCGAGGAACTCCATCCGAGGAACTCTTTCATCCCGAGATACTCTAAGCACTCCGAGGAACTCTTGATCAACGAGCAACTAAGGCGGTCCGAACTGCACCTCGGCCGTGTCATCAATTATCAGACGGACAACTGTTCAACTATTCATTAGATTCTTGACGCACACGCCGCATTAAATGTATTACCCATTCATATGTATATCATTTAATGTATTGGACCTTTCATGTACAGCCTTGAGGCTATAAATACCTTGTATCAATCCCATTCAAAGGGACCGGAATTTCTTGAGAGAACTTGTAATCAAGAATTCCACAAACACTCAGCAATAACATAACAGTGGACGTAGGCTTTATTCCTAGCCGAACCACTTTAAAAATCTTTGTCTTATTTATTTATCTGTGATTGAATAATTAGAGCAATCTAGTTTTTTACATCAACACTCACCATGTCACTCCCTAAAGGAACTTTGAACCTAGAGCTCCTACACCATTTGTAACAAACCTGACCCGAATTTATGGGTTATCTGTGGTCAACTAATTCGACAAGGTGTGAAGTGCAATAAAATGACCTATATAATGTTGTTAATCGAGTTTTATTTTAATTAACATATTCTTATTTAGCATACGATTCCAATTTCAAATTAAACTATGTGATAGACCCATGGAAAGCGTCCCCGGAATCCAAGCATACCGAGATACTATCGTAAAATGAAAAAGTGTACTTACCTATATAACACTCTCAAAATATGAAATCCCACCCAACCTACCGTAATAAGAACTAGGGAGTGAGCCGAATGCTCAGTGGGAAATATACAAAATGAAGAATATAAAGAAAACTCTAACACATATATCTACGTGCACATGAAAATATCACATATGCATATATATATATATATATATATATATATATATTTACAATCATGCAACTGTTTATATTCCAAAAATGTTATTTATCCGTAAAAGATATTCCTTTTTACTTGACTTGACATTTATTCCTTGATTTAACACACCCGATTAAATACTTAAAATAAATACACTTTGTTTAAGGAAAATCATCTCTTTCTCTGAAATTACTCACTTTATTACTACCCGTCCAGGTTAGTATTTTCTTTGAAAATCACCCTTTCAACACACTCAAATACCGTGTTGGAAAATTCTTATTTCCTTTGAAACCTTTCATGAACACGCTATTGTGTTACTAATGGGTTAAACCTCTTTAGGTTGCCTAACCACCCATTTAATCACTTCATTAATGTTTTCACATTACTTGTCCATTTTATCCTTTACTGTAACATTTATTAATTCATTCAAGTTAAATTGTATTTTTACATATTCACCACACAACTTATATCCTGATATGTTCCATTTTTATTACCTTTTCCCTAAATCTTCTAATAACCATATACTTTAACGGGTTCCACTTCGTCGGCTATGTGCCCCATATGCTCTCGCTAGTAATTTTGGATTTTTCACCCAAGGGCTCTGGGCCCTATTTAATTTTTGTGGTGTCATCCGAGTCCTTATTAATGGATTTTAACATTTTATAGATGTTCACACTATTCCATCTTTCCTTTTACCCGACTGAAGCCAAAACACGGGGTTCCACCCAAACTGGTGTTACACTTTAAAATCGTCTTTTCTTGTCCTTTACACTTTAGCATTGATTTTATTCCAAAATTATGTTCGTTTAGACCATTTTGTGTAACACCCTTTTCCAACATTTTTATTTCATAAAAATGTTCCACTTTATGTAAAATAACAATTTTACTCATTTGTTTCCAAACTTATCTTTTCCTCCATTTTCACAAGTGTTCATTTCTCAAAGACCATAAAGTTACCCACACTAACTTATTTAGTGATTTTAACACATTAACAACTTTTTAATATTTTGGAGTATTATGCTTCTCAAGTTGTAAATCCTTTCATCTCATTACTTTCCCTTTCATTAATGTCCAAGACCACTATATAAGAAGATTTCCATTTTCATTATTACTACATGTTGCCTTAAACCCTTACATTTATCACATTTCTAACACCTTTTTACACACATTAAGGGATGAAACTTCTTTATTCTTTATTTCATGTGTAAACCCAATAATACCCCCATTGAGCTTGTTTATATTTTCATCAACAAAACACTACAAGTTTATACACATGAGAAGATGGATTATAACTCCAAAAATCCTATTAAAATAAATATACAATTGTTCTAGAAATTCATAATACTTGCAAAATATACTTTTCAAGACACAAATGACATTTTTATTTATTCAAAAATCAACCAAATGCCCAACTTTTGTAAAATCTTCATTTTGCAAGAAACATTAGAATATTATATCACCAACATATTCTAGGGAGATAAATGTCATTTTAAAACATTTTATTCCATAAAATGTTTCTTTCAAACTTCTAGAAATACACCATTTTCACAAAAATCCAAAACCTTATTTTTCAAGAAAACTTTGAAGCATTCATTCATAATTTAATTCTAACTATATAACATTTTGAAACATTTTTATTCCATAAAAAATTTAACTACCAAATTACTTGAAACACATGATGTTATCAAATGCAACCCACTCTTATAATCTAACAATAAGACTACTAATTATGCAAATAGAGTCTTAATCTAAGAGTAGGGTCTTTCCACCTCAAATGGAGCTCTAAAAATGGTTGGTTGAAATGTCTAAGATTATGTCAACCTACCACCTACTAAAGTGGCCTTAGAAAGGTTGCCTTGCTCCACAAATCTTGTCTCCATGAAAGCTCCATTAAAATCTCCTTCAAAACATCACAAGATCTTCCGTCTTTATCTCCCAAAAAAAATCCAACACACCTTCAAAATTTGTAGACTTGTTGATCCGTGGAGGAAATGGGTATGTAGGGTTTGCATGTGGTGGGATGCTTCCAAAATATGGTGGTTACATGGTGGTTTGTGGTGGTGGTGGGAGATAAAAATGTTAAAAATGGTTAAAGACCCTCCCTGCATCAGTCTATTTATCTTCTTCTAACTCAAAATCCCCAATATGAGCCTCAAGAAAACCCTATAAAACTACCCAAAACATCAAAATCCCATTTTTTTCATCTGGGCACACAAGATTTTGTCACCTTATCAATCCAAGGGACCAAAATGCGATAGCACACAAGGACAACCATATTTAAAAAGTTTTGTCGTGCTCGTTCCATCGAGAATGGACTCTCATTCAAACGAGAATGGCTTCTTATTCGAACTAGCCTTGGAAAAACATTCTAACGATCTTATTCAGGTATGAAGTGGAGTCTCATTTGATCCTCGCTCAATCCCCACTTCAAATGACTTTGGAATCTCGTTCGAACGACCTTGAAGTCATTCGAACGACTGCTTCCAATATTTTCTCTAAATTCCAAATTTTAACCCACAAACTATAAAAAATATCATTAAGATTCCAAATACCCAAGGCTTCATATGTTTATAATTTACGCGGGAAAAAGTAATAAAATATTGGGCACGGGTATTACAAGGACTAAGAATAAATTATGATGTAACTTATGTATACTTGGTTAAAAAATTATTGTTGGCCCTTTTTCCTATACTCTGTGATATCTATACCGCTTTTTCCTTTATCCGTTGGAATAGTAATAAATTAAAAAAGCTTTTCTCTTTATGTCCTTGTCTTTATAACGACACTAATCTATTTTAGTTTGGTGTTGAATGCGAATTTGCTCATAATATTAGGTATATCGGTGATGAATGCATGAACCCAATGTGATCAATGCACATAATTCATGTGATCTAACATATGTTTGCACATTCTGAACCCACATATACTTAGAATTATACTAATGATGAGGTCAGATAAGGAAGATTTATTCTTTATAAAATTTAAGTCGCCTTATGTTGCACAACTTGCTCTAATGCTATGTCTCATCCCATGAATACCCTGATTGTTGGTCCTTACAATTATTTAATATACATATATATATATATATATATATCTCTATGAAGCGAATTTTGATTGTCATATATATTTACAAAATATATATTTTAATTAGATATTGGGATTAATGGTATTTGAGGTAAATATTCCATATTGTAGAGTCTCTCAAATTTGATGTGAGCTAATTTGTGGTTTAAATTGTGAAGACATTGAAAAAATACTACTTAGTTTTATCTTTTCTTTTTTATAACTATAAGGAATTTTAAGCAATTTTTGGGTTATAATGTGTATTGATGAGATGCACATATTCTTGATATATTTCCAATTATAGATGCAACAAAGGTCGAAGCCTAGCCAAAGTCGAGTACATCAAAGTAAGGTTAAGCCTAAGGCAAGTACACCAGAGATGAATTTTTAAACTATATTTATAAAATGGTTAAATATATCACTTTGAATTAAATATTCCAGTGACATTTCATATTTTTCATTTGTGTATTTCTGTTTTTTCAAGACCTAGGCAAACAATCAAGAACAAATACATGATATTTTGTACATGATTATTTTGATTGATGATAAGTTTTACACTAATATGAACAATTTTGTTTTGGTTAGTTTGGTTATTTCTTTGGATGATTTGTATTTTAAAGCCCGACTTAAACCATACTTACACATGTTTATCTAGAGATTGTGAGTTTCTGTATATAAAGATCCACTTAATGGTGTGTAAGGGTTTTCAAAACTAAGGTGTTAAAATATCTAAAAATCTGAATTGGTTTATGAATTTTGGGATAAAACTATCTGACTTTATGATGTATCAGCCAATCCAGATGGTGAAGGTTCTCTATTTTAAAATAGATGTTTCTTTTGATCAATACCTTTTTAGTAGATATTTCATCACTATGTGACTCTGTCATTCTTTATTTATATTTCCTAAACACTTATGATTGTGATTTGGGGCTAATTTCATGATTGGGACAGATTTTGGTAGAATATTTATGTGTTTAGTTTCATGTGCACGAGATGTTAATTGTTGTAGTTTGCTATCAAATTACTAAATGTGAGTATGTATCCACATTATCACTATATTTTTAGAAACTATTTGGTTTTAATGTTATTTTTATAATTTCTCTTCTAGTTCGCTTTTTTAACTTTTTTTGTATTGGTTTCGTAATACACAAATGAATCTTATATAAATGTTTTGGGTCTTCTTGAGATACAATAATGCCTTTATAATCTCAAAAAATCATTGAGCAACCCACATTTGTATGGTTTAGGACTTTTATAGTCTATTTATTCAAGGTAGGTAATTACATTTTCAATAAAGAAATCTATGAGTTGTGACAGTCAAGAACAAAAATTAGGTGACTGCCTTATAGTGTTGTGCTATAATTTATATGTTTATGACTACCTTACAGTGTTCTTCCTACCTCACATTATACTACATAAGTTTATAGGGTTTTTTATTTTTGATTTGTCTTGGTAGAGTAAGGTTGAAGCATGTATATATTTCATATATAATATATAATGTAAGTTGCATTATAATTTCTTTATTACTGAAATCTATCAGTAATGTTCCAAGATAGATTGTTTTTATACTGAACAAAGCGTATATGTACAATATGATGTGTTATTTATCTTAAGTCAGCATGATCATTAGCTATTGTCTCCTATTTGATTCGGGTGATGTTACTCTTGAGTATGATGATATGGATTTGTTGGTTTAGGTACTTCAATAATGAGAGGGGGATGTCAGCACAAATAAGCTCTAAGGAAATTGACGAGTTAATTAGTTTGAGTGAATTGTATTTTTGATCTTATATTTTTCTTTTTGTTAGATCAAGGTCGTGCATAACAAATTTTACTTTCTTATTGTTAGTAATCTGTTGTTTAAGGGGGTGGGGGAGGGGATTTTGAATATTTTATTTCGTCTTATTTTCCAACTATATCTTCTCCCCCCAAATTAGGTCTTTGTTTAATCTCTGATGTATATTTGATTTGAATGTGTCATATATATCTCTTTCGAGTTATAAAATCGTCACGTGACTTAGTTAAGTAGGCAAGTTATTTGGTATGTATTTTACTAGCTTTCCTCTTATATCTCTTTATTCATATGTATAAAATGATTGTTCATGATATTTGGACAAGAGTATCATTTTATATTCAAGAGTTAAATCAACTTACTTTGTTGGTTTAGTTGTTATAATGGATTTTTTTGAGGCTCATACATAAGAAATTTAAAACATCTATGTTATCATATAATAGGTTCAAAAATAGTGTAGAAACATAGCTAATGGAATCATTATTTTAGTCATCTATATATTAGATACTAAAGGGATAAATAGAGACTAATGACATAGTAGTAATTTTTTATTTAAATGCTCATATTTTGTTGTATTACTGTCTCCGATCTCGATTGCTTCAAACTTGTTGTTTGGATGATTACACCACAATAGTTTTTTTATATCTCTTATTATGAAATGAATTGTATTTGTGTTTGATTGAACAAGTCGCAAAGGTAATTGCAAAAGGGAAACAAGCCAAAACAAATATTGATTTTTCAAGCTATGTAGAAGAAATAGATATTTTTTTAGCTCTTTGTTACTTCCTATAGTCTTTGGCTTTGTTAGTTTACGAAGAAATTTGTATGAGAACTTTTTTTAGTTAATACATTCCACTATTTCTAATGTTACTATATTTATTCAGTTTATTTAGGTTGATGTTAATTCTTCCAACTTTTTTCAGTAAATTAACAACACAACACCTTTTTTTTGTTGACTTAAATTATCTGATGCATTGGTTTACTGTGCTTTGATATAGTGTGGTGGTGTTCACTAACTTAGTTGGCATATCTTATACTTTTCTATGTGTTGTTTTTTCGGTATCTTTTTAAATGGTTGTTTACAAATTGATGTCAATCCCTATGTCCGTGATAATTTTTGTTCAAGGAATTTTTATTATAGAACTGTACAGTATTGTATTTTTCTTTGGGTTTTGATGTTTGTTTACAATTTGATTCTAATTTTTATGGAGCCTTCTTTAGGAGCATTATACGGTTATGTGACATAGCATATCATTGAAATGATTATGTTAGGAATATATTTATATTCGTTCCTTCAGGCGCGGGAAATCCGGTTTTAGTATTGTTGTTGGAGTTTTTTTTTTAAACATGGTGGATAGTCATGTAAAGAATGGGAACTTTACCCAAATTTTCTAAATTTTCTTCACATTTATCTTGAAAAAAACTGTATGAATTAAAAATATATACATTTCAATACTTTGGAAAATTTTCTCTATGCCTTCAGGCATGGGCATTCCGCTAGTGTGTGTGTGTGTGTGTGTGTGTGTGTGTGTCTGTATAGATAGATAGATAGATAGATAGATAGATAGACAGAGAGAGAGAGAGAGAGAGAGAGAGAGAGAGAGAGAGAGAGAGAGAAGTGCTTTGGGAAACCTACAACACTTAATCCTCTTTTAAAATTAAATTCTCAACTTCAATTAGAGACACTTGCTTTAGGATTTTTGAGAAACACAAAGAAGAAACATTAAAGGGTTTGATGTTTCAAAACTAATATCGAGGAAATAATGTTATATACTCTTCTCCTTAATTCCTTTATGAATTAAGTGTTGCCTAAAATATAATTATATGTGAATTGGAAATTGATTAGAAACCTAATTAGGGAAACTGAAACCTAATAACTCCTTGTGGATTCAAGTGATGCGGACTTATGAGTTTAACCTTTGCCTAATGATTATACTTTGATTATGTTAGTCATGAAATTGAGATTTGAATATGACAATTGGGCATGAGAATTGGACTTATTAGAAAATTATTATGATATGACTAGGAATTATTTATGATTTAATTTATGCTTCGTTCGATGAAATAGCATATAAATTGTAGAGATGAATTATAATATGTTTGTTTGAATTGATATGGGCAAGTTCATGCTATACTTGGAAATTGGTTATGGAAACTAGTGATTTACATATAAATCATTGTGATGGGTTTATCCATCATAAAAGGTACACTTGACACGTGTTCAGCCAGTTAGATAAATGATAAGAACATAGAGATAAGAATAAAGGGGGATCCAGTGAATGGAGATATTGGGTTTGAATTCGTCCAATCAAATCATAACAACATTAGAAGGCCATAAAGTGATAAATTCTAAAGCTAGTATATGAATTTAGTCTTAGAAAATATGTACTAACTAAGGATAATAAAAGATAAAGAGATATAATCACAAAATTCCTAATATAGAACTAATAGTAGACATAAATCAGATAAAGAGAGTAAAATAATATTTACATGTGTCGGACTAAAGAGGTTCTTAAATCCACATGTGCAAGTATTAAATGTATTTATTTAGATGGAAAAGGTCATGGATGAACAAGGGTTACAAGCTCTCATGTTCACCCTAAATCTGTACAGTATAATGGTATAGAAATATTATATCGATCTACATTCGAAAGGGCATAATGGGCTATTTATAGTTTGTTAGAAAAGATAGAATAAAGAGGGATAAGTTCCATGACTTTATAGATTAGGCAGGTACACATGCAAGTGGGAAAATAATCATGAAGTTAGTTGTAAAGAACATGGGTAATATTTGCATATCTTCCCCATGCGGGGTGTGATGCTGATGTCACCCACTCTTGTAATGCCTTCTTATTTTGACGATATTATATAACGATGTTAACAATAGTGTGCTTATTGGGATAAATCCAATCCCTTTGATACTAGAGCTGACCAGAATTGCGTTGGCCGACCAGATTGGTAGCTGAGCTTACCTCTTTAAGGGTATAAGTGAGTCCAGTTATCATCTTTTAATTGGTTTATGGGCCATGCCATATTCATGTTACAAAAAAATCCACTAAGACTTGTCTCATTATTTATGTATGCAATGCATTCTGTGAAGTATTATGTCTTCTATGTATGTGCTGAGAAGATTAAATGAGTGAGCTGTTGACAGTAGGAAGTTATTAACCTTCACAATTTTGGTCGTCATTGAAGCTTCTCGACCCGTAGAGCAAAATGACTTGTGAAAATTTTCCCTTAGAGCATCCACAACGGTGGATGCTCACGAAAGCCAAGTTTACCAAATGAAAAAGTGGTTTTACCTGTTATGCTGACCAAACTCCACAGTGGTGATAAGGAGCAATTTGTAAAGTATGTTCCTACGAACTTATGTTGTTCGTAGGAAAAATATAACATATTTCTTACGAACAACATTTGTTCGTAGGAAGTAAAGAGTAGTTTCTTACGAACAACATTTGTTCGTAGGAATTTCGTACGAATAAATGTTGTCCGTAGGAACCAAAGATATAGTAAAACTAATTATTTATATTTGTTACGAACTTCATTTGTTCGTAGGAAGTTCCTACGAACAAATGAAGTTTGTATGAAGTATTTACAAATTCAGTAGTCAACAGGTAACTTTGCAAAACGCGTACCATTTCTGCTACTGAATTTGTTGGTTTAACTATACCATTGTAGACCCCCTAATTTGTAAAGTTAACATTTTCTGTGTCTTTTAGCATCACCACTACGGATGCTCTTATAATTGATATTTCCATGCATCTGACGCTGGGAATGGAATCTGACGTATATTATTACGTTCATGCTCGGGGAAGGCTGTGTTAGTCTGCGTTAAGCGAGTCCACTTTTCCAAGCATGTTGTCATGCCTTACTTTAATAGGGGCCATTATTACAGCCGAAAAAGTAAAAAAATGTTGATTTCTAAATTTTTTTGAAACTTTACACAGTCGTTTCATTTGCGCTATTATGTTCTGGAGAGAGGAAACTCTTTTGCCTCCCAAACCCCTTTGTCTCCAGCCAAAACATTCTTGTTTTTTGCCATTTGTGACAAGATCCTTTCTTAGAACTCTTTTTCGGTGAGTTTTTTTAGCTTCCTTCTATTTAAGGAAAAATATTTTTTGATTTCCTTTCATCTTCAAGGCTTTTAGGGCTCCGACAACGTGCTTTACCTTCTGTACCTTCTTTGGGATTTGTTTTGAGTTTTTATATAGTTTCTTCCTTTTTGGGTTGTGATTTATTGATGTAGTTGGAGGTTGTTGGTTGGTTTAACATCTGATTGGAGTCTAATCATATTAGGTGGCCATTGAGTTGGATGGAATAGGGTTTCCCCAATTTACGTTTTTTAGGGTTCTAGAGTTTCATTTTTCCCAAACCTTTGGTTACTAAAACCAAACATCCCCAAGCCTTTGTCTACCCTAAATTTCATATTTCTTGCCACTTATCAAGCCCCCAAATCCAATTTAACCTCTTTGAATGACCACTCAATAGGGGCTTAAAGCATGTTATAAGATTTGATAGGGTTTTCCTTGGGGTTCTAGCAGAGAGTTTTCCTGTTCCCTTAAGTGTAATCTGACCTGAGGATAGTCCTTCTCATCCTAGGTGCACGCCTCAAGCTCAATATTCTGTTGGGTCTTCTCCACAGCCTCCAAACATGGAGCTTCATAGTCTTGAGTTCGTGAGGTCGGATATAACTGATGAGGATGATCACCGACTTAGTGGTGGGAGTTTTTCTAACACAGTTTCAGACATATATATTATTAACTTGGAGGGTTTGATGAAAATAGTCATGTCTGATAGGCCCGTACTATGTGTCTCTATTATTAATGTATCTTATTCCGAGGAGAGCATTTTTGGGAGTTCCACCAGCTCTTAGAGCATCTACAATGGGAATATAAAATGCCAAAAGAATTTGTAAGTGTGCAAACTGAGACGCTTCCAATGGTGGGTATAACTGAACAAATTTTGTATCTCGATTTGTAGGGGTTCCGCAAAAGATACAAATTGACTGCTGAATTTGTAAAGGGTTCCTACGAACTTCTGAAGTTCGTAGGAATTCCTACGAACAAATAAAGTTCGTAGGAAGAATAAATACTTTTTTTAATCATATATTTGGGTTTTGACGAACAAAAGTAGTGCGTATAAACTTCCTACGAACTAATGTTGTTCGTAGGAAATATTTTTATAGTTCCTACGAACAACATTAGTTCGTAGGAAGTTGATATGCTTATTCTCAGTTCTCACCACTGCAGAGTATAAACATGAGAAAAGGTAAAATTCATTTTTTAACAGGTAAAGTTACCTTTCATCCCCCTCCCCCATTACGGATGCTCTTATGACCCTTCCAAAACTGAATCCAGATGGCATGATTGAGATGTCTTTGAAGATTATTTATATGACTTGAGAGAGAAATATGGCATCCCCATTAGTATCACTATTATGTGGCCTAATTGTGATGAGATAGTTCATAATCATCCCAAAGCAGATAATATTTTCTTGTTCTTGTGGGCACCCCAGGTTGGGGTTCGTCTGCCTTTACACCCAATTATACAGTCCATCCTAAAGGGTTGTGGAGTTTTTCCTATCTAACTTCCACCCAATTTATACATAAAAATCCTTCGAGTAAAGATGTTTTCGTAGTCACGAACTGGTATTGATCTTATCGGGGATATATTTAGGTTCATGCATGTCACAAAAGATAATGTCAAGGATCCGATATATTATTACTTTACACCCAGGAAGTCACATCTAGAGGTTGTCTAGACGAGAATCATAGTTGGAAAAACCAATTTTTGTTTAAAAAGGGTGATAGGTATTGTGGGGTTCCTCGTGAATAGTGTGGACTGAAAAAAATTGTAAACATTTTTCTTCATTTATTTTATGATTTCCTTCCAACCGACACTATGTTAATATTCTTGTTCAACCTTTTCAATGATGAAAGCTCCTATACTTCCCTCTATATTGCAAGACGTGGTTGAGAGGTTTTGTATGTCCAACCCCTCAAAGTTTGTTGATCTTTTCTCTACCTCCAAGTTCGCATGCATTGGGGACCACACTCCTCCTGGTGATGTTCCCCTCAGGAGACATTGATTCCCTTGGTAGCTAAAAGCCCTGTTGAAGCCGATCAAAGAGTTGAGGCCGAAGTTAAAGCACGTGAGAAGATTTCTCAATATCAGGTCATCTTCTATTCATGAACTATAATTGTGACTAACTACTCCTTTCCCATCCAACTTCTACTCCCATCACCTTAGGCTTTATTACCGAACCTTCTAGAGGGATGGTACCTCGGGCAGTCAATCGTGCTACTCTGGAGATTTCTCATTACAAGAAACTTGACCAGAAGGCTAAGAACAAAGCTGATGTTGATGCCAAAGACAAGAAGAAGGTTAATGCTAAAAAAGATCCAAAACTGAGGATTCAAAGCAAGTAGAGATTAATGCATGGAGGAAGGTCGAAGATGACGCATATGTTCGGCTAGATCCAAGGGGAATGCTCCCATGTCTTCTGTTCTTCCATCTATTAATGATAAGAAGCCCCTCAAGGCCCTCACTACCAAAGGTGACCCTGAAGTCCCAAGGGTGAGTGAAGATAGTCCTGTTTATTCTGGTGTGGAGAGGGTTCAATATAGTGAACGTCCATCTCATCATCTCATTCATGGATAGGGTTCGTCTGCTCGTCATGGTGAGGTGGAGGATTTTAATTTTGATCCTACCCACCTTATCACGACTAAAGAGCTAAGAACTGCCCTAGACTCCATCCTCCATTATATGAACAATGCAATGGATGTGCTAGGCCACCACGGGCATAGTAAAGACTTTGAATTTCTGCGGGGCTATGACCCCTATGTTATGTGGAGATTAGTTTGGCATCATCTGTCGATAGTAAGTTTGATAAATTTGAACTCGTCTGCCTTAGACAAATTTTATATTACTTGTTGTCTTTATCGTTTTCTTTTAGGGTCTAATGGAGTCCACTATCCTAAGATATGAGGCCATGACCAACCACCATTCCTATGAGGATCAGATAGAAACCATTACATCACTTATATAGCAAAACACTCAATTAAAAGAGGAACGAAAGCAGTTTGTTTACAACCTATAAAAAAACATGTGATGATCTCCATAAGAGGGAAGGCCAAATGGTTTCCAAGACATTCTCCCTCAGAAAGGTAGAAGAGAATATCCAAAAGCTAAAGGACCAAGTCGACACTGATGCCATTAAGTTCGAAAGATTCTAAAAGGCTCTTAAAATGCTAATGATAATCTCACTACGTCTAAACACGATATTGATATGGAAAACTAGGAGCTTTCCAGGGTTTAATAGGAGCTCGTAAAAGCTAAAGAGGTTCTAGTTAAGGCCGAGGAGACTGGAGTTACCATGTTTTAAACATATAGACAATAACCTTCTTTCTTGATGGTTACAAGGAACTTAAAAAGAAGGTTATGAAGAATTACCCTGAGATTGTTGATGTTGTGAGAAAATCGGAGGGTGACAATGAGGAAGCCACGACCTTAGTTATTAAGTACTTAATGGAAGTGGATGAGTATGTTGCCAAAAATGATGAGATTAGTGAGGATGATTAGGTTATTGCTTCTTAAGACACTGTTACGGCTAATGCATCTGCTTCCACTGCTCCACAGGTCATCCCAGAGACTGACTACACTCCTCAAGTTTCCCCCGAAGTTGGAAATACTTTTGAAGCATATGAAATTCTTTATTTACATCTCTATAAATATTTTTATATCATGTAATGAACATTTAAATCTATGCTTTCTTAACTTTTAAGATGGAATGCAATTTAATTTCTTGTCTTTATGCATGTATGTGTTTTGACAATCTGTCAATTTTTTTGCTCGGCTAAGTTTTTAGCAACCAGTTATTAAGTGTTTATGTGAAAATATTTTTGACAATTAAATATGGTCGGGTCTCTTCAACCTCCAAGTTAGTTCTAGTCTTATGGACTAATGGTGGGATCTTGCCCACTTTCCATGTCGACTTACAAGATTTTTAGCATTGAGATAGGCCAAACATTAGTTTATTCTTACGATCATGGGGTCGAATCGTGTATTTTGATATGTTCGGGTCTGAGATGTCTTCAACATCGACTTATTACACATCTCTCACACCGACAAAACAAACATTGAATAACATAGTAAATCTTGTAATGACAACATATATAGAGGAAATTATTATTTTTATTGATCACTGAGAGCGGATTACAAAGAAATGAAGAAATGTTTACATATTTGAACTCTTTCTCTTACCGGTCAACCGTGTGGTCATCACTATTGCTAATATTTCCTCAAGTGTTCGGACTTCCAGGGATTCTTAAACTACTCACCTTCTAGAGTCTCAATTTTATAAGTTCTAGGTTATAAGAAAATAGATATTCTCTACGATTCGTGCTAATTTGGTTCCAACTTGTTCCCTTTATGAATAAACTTCTTCAACATGTAGTCTCATTCCTTTAAAATACTCAGTTTTACCCTTTTATTGTAAAACTGAGCAATCTTTTGATAGTAGGCTGCTACCAGTAGTGCTGTGTTTTTACTAACTTCTTTTACAAGATCTAGATCGATCCTTTTTATTAAATCGCTCCTAGGTGAGTTGAAGTTGAGTATCCAATGGCTAGGTAGGCCGATCTCAGTGGGAAATACTTCCTTAGTACGAAAAGACAACAAGAATGGAGTTACGCCAGTTTCCATTCTCAATGTTATCCTATACACCCAAAGTGTGCTATGAAGCTCATTGATCTAATTCCCGTTGGCATCATCTAGCCTTTTTTTATTCCGTTTAGCAGAGTTTTATTCGCCACAAATGTCTTCCCATTGCACTACGAGCGACTAGGTGCTGAGTACAATTTTTGGATCTTAGAACATATAACTTAATCCTCAAAATCATTTTTATCAAATTGCATTCCGTGGTCCGTGATAAAGGCATATGGCATCCCTCGTGGCATATAATGTTCTTCCATATAGAATAAAAGGTTTTTCGTACTACATTTCAAATAGAGGCTTCGCTTCAACCTGTTTAGTGAAGTAATCCACTATTATGACTAGATATTTTAATTTGCCCTTTGTCTTCGATAGCAAGCCAACCAGATTGATCCTCCACATAGCGAAGGGGCAAGGAGATGTGATCGGTGCTAGTGTATCTCTATGTATTTTGTAGATCATAACATACTTCTAACACTTGCCTCACTTCTTTACATAGTTTGTGTAATCTATTTTCATAATGGTCTAGTAGTACCCTTAAGTGGCTATTCGTTTAACCAACGATCTTTCCGCTGAATGGTCCCGACATGAGCCCTTATGCACTTCCTTTGTCAAGTCATTAACCTCCGTGGGATGTACATACTTGAATAATGATATGATAAATCCCCTTATAAAAATATTTCTCCCTTCATAATGTATCTTATCACCTTGTAGCGGAGCCTCCTTGCCTCCTTTAGATCATTTAGAATTGCATCGATCTCCAAGTATGATCGAATAGGATCCATATAGGATGGTCCCATATCTAACTACATCACAAAAATGCATTCTTAATGTGACAACCCGAATATAATTATGATAAATTATATTTAAATCATGATTAGCTTTGTGATATTTATAATATGTTATTGGTATATATAATGTTAATTCATTATGTTTAGACTAATCCTACCTTCATAAAACATGAAGAATCGAACTAGTTACAAATGTGAAATTTTGAAGTTTTCGGTAGGAATGTTCAAGTTTAAGACTAGTTTTGACCTTTATGACATAACAATTGACTTGAGGTGTAAACTAGATATTTGTATATATATGAGTTAGGGTTGTAACACAACAAACAGTCTATCGAACGGACATCCGAGTGGGAAGATATTGTCTTTTTACGAACAGGGGCTAAAGTAGTCATTTAGCCTTAAATGATATTTTGTTTTATATGATGCCACATGTTATAAATTGATTGGTTGGAGGTGGAGGTTGTTTTGGCCGACTTAAACCCTTGAGATATCCTCCTTTCTTCAGCAAACTCAGTTTTGGGAGAGTTTTAAGTTGAGGAAAAACAATTGTGAGGGTTAGGAAGAAGAAAGTGAGGAGAAACATTCAAAAAAATCATAGAAAATTACGAAAAAGCCCCTAAGGTAATTCCAACCATGAATCTTGCTATTTTTTTTTCATTTACGATTTATATGATATAAATCCTTGATTTTTTATTGAACTTTCATGCTTGGGTGCATATGTATGGATATATGCAAGTTTAAGTTAAGTTGAATGTACAAAATCCTAAAATTGCTTTGTTTAGAAACTCTGTTTATTCAAACTTGCATATATTTTCGTGTACTTACTGGAATTGATTGATTCTAATTGGAAATTAACCTGGACTCATATAGGTATGACATATCCGAAAATCATGATAAAATACCAAGAAAAGAGTCTTTGGTGAGAGTTTGAAGTTCGGGTATGAAATCTGCCCTAAGGGTGAAAATATGCCCGCCATGTGTTCGGTGTTTTGCTTGACATAGCAAACGAACCTTAAAAATTATGAAACTTTAATTTTGTATTTTTCAATATGTTTAATGATCTTGGGTCAAATATCACATAAATTTATGATGTAGAAAAATTATGGAAATTCGTGGAAGTTGAATGAACGATAAGAGGGCCTATAGGGCAGATTTGCCATGTGGTAAAGAAATGAGCATATCTTGCTCTACGAGACCTAAAATGATGTACCGTCTTTTGTATTGGAATATTAATATGACAAGGATTGAATTTACAAGAATAAATGAATTTATATTTGGTCTATGATTTGGATATGTTGAATATACTAGCATGGATTTGGATGGAACTTCACTTGTGATAAATGATTTGAATGAAATCATGTGATGCTTATGGATTGAATTATGTTTAAATCGTTCTTTGGATTATTGATATTATTATGATGATACTAATATTTTAAGAATGATAGGAAGGGAAGAAGAGCTGATTGAACAAGTACTGGATAAAGGCAAGGGCAAAGCCAGTTAAACTGCCAAGGTGAGTGTACTTATGATTTGTTTCATATATAAATATGAATATAGCTCTAAGAGCGGATTTGTTTGAATACTTCGGTATTCAGGATTTGTTTGGATATTAAAATATCCAGGATTTTTTTGGGTCTCATGATCCAGGATTGGTTTGAATACTTCGGTATTCAAGATTTGTTTGGATATTAAAATATCCAGGATTGGAATTGGACAAAGATCCAATGATTTGTTGGAACTTATGTTCCAGGATTTGTTATTGCCAATGGGCAGAATTATTTGGATCTTATGATCCATGATTTGTTATTGCCAATGGGCAGGATTGTTCGGATTTTATATCCACATATTCGATATAGAATTGTTATTCTATTGCAGGGAAGGAGTACCTCACTAAGCTTAATGCTTACGATTTATATTTTAACAATTTCAGGTTTGTACGCTGCCAAATAGGATAACATATGACCGGTAACTTTGAGAGTTTCACCGTTAGAAGAGCTGGGGTTTAAGTATGGAGATTTTATCGTTATCACACTGAAGATTTTAATATACTCACACATTATATATATTGATTTAGTATGGATTAATTTGATCATAGTTAATCATAGTATTGTATAATCTCTAATTATGACTCTGATGTTGACTTCGTTATGGCACAAGAACAATATTATGTTCATTATGCAGAAAAATATTGATAAATGAATTAAATTTTCAATGGGCTTGAGATTATGATCCAATTATTCTAATAACAAATGATTAGTATGGATATTGGGTTTGGGGTGTGACAATTAGTGGTATCAGAGTGTGGTTATTAATCCTGGACGTGTGTGACGGTTAGATGGCAGTATTGAGTTGATTTGATATTTATGAATTGTTTATGTACTAACCAATAGTTTAGTAGTATAAACTGTTTATATTGGTTGTTAGAACTTTTTTGTATTACAGATAATTCCATATGGAACCTGGGAATGGACAACATAGAGAAGAGGGAGTGGCTTCTCGTGCAGAGAATACTGAAGTAGAGCAAAGTGTTGCTGGAAGGGCTAGAGATCAAGAGCAGCCTACAGAGATGCAAATAATGGCACATGCAATGATGAGGATGGCAGAGCAACAAGAAAGAAATATGACGCAAATGGCAGAACAACAGGCTAGATATCTAGAATCAAAGACCGTGGCCAGGATTGAGAAAGAGGCAAGGAAGGAAATGAAAGATTCCATGCATGAGAAGTTTTTGAAGTTGAATCCTCCAGAATATACAGGGTCAATTGAACCTACAGAAGCTGAGATGTGGGTCAGGGATCTAGAAACTATCTTTGCAGTTATGAAGGTTCCAGATAACCAGAAAGTGAATCTAGCTGTGTTTAAGCTCAAAGGAGAGGCGAAATATTGGTGGGAAGCCAGCAACCATTTAGTGCCCAGGATGGAAGGTACTGATGTTATTACTTGGGCTGAATTTATTAAAGCTTTGTATGTTAAGTATTTCCCTAAGGTCTATAGGAGGGAGAAGCTGAGGGAGTTTATAAATTTAACCCAAGGGAACATGTCTGTGAGGGAGTATGATGCTAAATTTACTGCTTTGTCTAGATTTGCTACTAAGTATGTGCAGGAGGAAGAAGATAAATGTAGTAAATTTCAAGATGGACTGATTTGGCCTATTCAAAATAGAGTGGCCACTTATGACTTAGAAGATTATGCTTCTCTGGTAAACAAAGCCACGATAGCAGAAAGGCAAATGAACCAAGGGGTGGCAAGTAGAGAGAGTTTTAAGAAGAGTAGATTCGATGCATCTCACTTTAAGGGAGGTGAGGGTGGAAGTGTTAAGATGGAACCTCATAAATTTCAGAGAGGTGGTGGAGATAGTGGTAGAGGTCTGGGGAGATTTGGCAGAGATACTAGGGGTGGAGAATCTTCTAGTCTAGTTAGGAGGTCAGGAAAGGGTGAGGCACCGACAGGAGTGGTTACATGTTTCTTTTATAAAGAGGAAGGGCATTATAAATCTGAGTGTCCTAAGCTTAAGGGATTGGAATGCAACCATTGTCATCAAGTGGGGCATATTAAGAAGAATTGTCCGCAATTGGCAGAGACTCCAGCAGCACATAGTGAAGTAGCAAGCAGAATGTTATCTCCGGGAAGTGCAGTGAAAAGTATGGGCAGAGGACAAGCTAGTAATTCCAGGCCAGGTGGACGAGTTTTTACAATGAAAGAAGCTCAGATTACTCCAGATGTGGTGACAGGTACACTTTATGTTACTGATAGAAGTGCTTATGTTTTGATTGATCCTGGTTCCACACATTCTTTTGTGTCCTATGCTTTTGCTGTATACCTGAATAGACCATGTACTCGTTTAGATGTGGGGTTGGGTATTTATATGCCTATAGGGAATATGGTTGTAGCTGAATATGCTTTTCGTGATTGTGTTTTGATTGTGGGGGCTAGAGATACAGTTATAGATCTACTTCCATTGGATATTTCTGATTTTGATATAATTCTGGGAATGGATTGGTTATCTAAATATCATGCATCTATGGATTGTTTCTGTAAGGAAGTTGTTTTTAATATGCCTGGTGAGCCTGAATTTAAATTTGTGGGGGAAAGGAAAATTGTTCCCAGTTGCATCATTTCTGCTATTCAGACAAGGAAATTATTGAGTAAGGGTTGTGAGGGTTTTATTGCATATGTTCTTGACACTAGGAAGGGATCTTTACAATTAGTCGATGTTCCTATTGTACGGGATTTTCCAGAAGTGTTTCCTAGTGAGTTTCCAGGGTTACCTCCAGAAAGAGAAATTGAATTTAGTATTGAATTAGCACCGGGGGCAACCCCTATTTCTATGGCACCATATAGAATGGCACCTGCTGAGTTGAAAGAACTCAAAATTCAGTTGCAGGATTTGCTTGATAGGGGGTTCATACAACCTAGTGTATCTCCATGGGGGGCGCCGGTTTTATTTGTGAAAAAGAAAGATGGAACTATGCGTTTGTGTATTGATTATAGGCAATTGAATAAAGCTACTATTAAGAACAAGTACCCTTTACCTCGTATAGATGATTTGTTTGATCAGTTACAGGGTGCTAAAGTGTTTTCAAAAATAGACTTGCGATCGGGTTATCATTAGTTGAGGGTCAAGGAGAGAGATATTTCTAAAACTGCTTTTCGTACTCGGTATGGTCATTTTGAATTTCTGGTGATGCCTTTTGGGGTGACTAATGCTCCAGCTGTATTTATGGATCTTATGAATCGGGTACTGCATCCTTTTGTTGATTCATTTGTGATAGTTTTTATTGATGATATTCTGATTTATTCACGTGATATGGTTGAACATGAAAAGCACCTCAGAACTATTTTGAATGTGTTGAAAGATAAGCAATTGTATGCTAAGTTTAGCAAATGTGAATTTTGGCTTTCAAAGGTTGTATTTTTAGGCCATGTTATTTCTGGAGATGGTATATGTGTTGATCCCAAGAAGGTAGAAGCTATTGTAAAATGGGAGAGGCCCAATAATGTGACTGAGGTGAGGAGTTTTCTGGGCTTAGCTAGGTATTATAGGAGGTTTATAAAGGGATTTTCTTCAATTGCCTTGCCGGTGACTAAACTAACCCGGAAAGATGTTAAGTTTGAATGGAATTCTGATTGTGAAAATAGTTTTGATGAATTGAAAAAGAGGTTGGTAACTGCACCTGTTCTTACTATTCTGCATGGTGGAGATGGTTTTGTTATTTATACAGATGCTTCACACCAGGGGTTGGGTTGTGTTTTTATGCAGCATGGTAAAGTTATTGCTTATGCTTCTAGGCAGTTGCGTACACATGAACATAATTATCCTACACACGATTTGGAACTTGCTGCTATTGTCTTTGCTTTGAAATTATGGCGTCATTATCTATATGGTGAGGTATGTGAAATTTTTACTGACCATCAAAGCCTTAAGTATTTATTTACTCAAAAGGAGTTGAATTTGAGGCAAAGGCGATGGATGGAGTTAATTAAAGACTATAATTGTACAATTCACTATCACCCAGGGAAGGCAAATGTAGTTGCAGATGCTCTGAGTAGAAAGGCTTCGGGCAGGTTATCTTGTATTCGGTGTGCTAGAGTTTCCGAAATCATGGAGTTGAGATTGATGGGAGTAGAATTGAAGCTAGCCGATGGGGACAGGTTCTTTGCTCATGTAAGCGTGAGGCCTTTATTAGCTACCCGTATTCGTGATTTGCAAAGTCAAGATCCTTTTCTTGAAAAGAAACGACAAGATCTCCGAGATGGTAAGTCTGAAGATTTTTGTATTGTGAATGATGGCACTTTATTGTATAAGCAACGGTTGTGTGTGCCTAATGTGTGTGGATTGAAAGAGGAAATTTTAGATGAGGCTCATAATTCCATTTATACTATGCATCCTGGTAGCACTAAAATGTATAGGGATTTAAAGGAGCATTATTGGTGGAATAATATGAAGAAGGAAATAGCTGATTTTGTTGCGAGGTGCCTTATATGTCAGCAAGTGAAAGTGGAGCATCAGAAACCTACTGGTCTGCTTCAGCCATTGCCGATACCGGAATGGAAATGGGATCATGTAACGATGGATTTTGTTGTTGGGCTTCCTCGATCTCAGAAGGGGTCAGATTCGATTTGGGTAGTGGTGGATAGATTGACGAAGTCCGCTCACTTTCTAGCAGTCAAGACTACGTATACAGTTGATAGGTATGCTAGATTGTATGTTAATGAAATTATTCGATTGCATGGAGCACCGGTGTCTATTGTTTCAGATAGGGACCCTACTTTTACATCGAGATTTTGGGATAGCTTGTAGTATGCTATGGGTACTAACTTGAAGTTTAGTACGGCTTTTCATCCCCAGACAGATGGGCAGTCTGAAAGGACAATACAGATTTTGGAAGATATGCTTAGAGCTTGCGTGCTTGATTTCAAAGGTAATTGGGATGAATATTTACCTTTGATAGAATTTGCATATAACAACAGTTTTCAGTCTACTATTGGTATGGCTCCATATGAAGCCTTGTATGGTAGACGATGTCGTACACCGATATGTTGGGGTGAAGTTGGTGAAAGGAAGATAGAGGGTCCAGAATTAATTGAAGTCACCACTGAAAAAGTGAAGATTATTCAAGATAGAATGAGAATAGCTCAAAGCAGACAGAAAAGTTATGCGGATAAACGATGAAAAGATTTGGAATTCCAGAAAGGGGATTATGTGTTTCTTCGGATATGTCCATGGAAAGGAGTTATGAGGTTTGGAAAGAAAGGGAAATTAAGTCCACGCTACATTGGACCTTATGAAATCCTTGAGAAAGTCGGGATGGTTGCCTAGAAGTTAGCGTTACCACCAGAATTATCTTGGTTACATGATGTTTTCCATGTTTCTATGTTAAGAAAGTATGTAGCAGATCCTTCACATGTATTGGTGGAACAACCTATTGAGTTGAAGGAAGATTTGAGCTATGTGGAAGAACCACTTGCAATCGTTGATAGGAAAGAACAAATATTGAGATCAAAAGTGATCCCACTTGTGAAAGTTGTGTGGAGAAGGCATTCCATGGAAGAAGCTACATGGGAGAGTGAGGATAGCATGAAGATGCGTTATCCGTATTTGTTTGATTCAGAGAACCAAGGTATGTCAATTTCGGGGACGAAATTTCTTAACTGGGGGAGAATTGTGACAACCCGAATATAATTATGATAAATTATATTTAAATCATGATTAGCTTTGTGATATTTATAATATGTTATTGGTATATATAATGTTAATTCATTATGTTTAGACTAATCCTACCTTCATAAAACATGAAGAATCGAACTAGTTACAAATGTGAAATTTTGAAGTTTTCGGTAGGAATGTTCAAGTTTAAGACTAGTTTTGACCTTTATGACATAACAATTGAATTGAGGTGTAAACTAGATATTTGTATATATATGAGTTAGGGTTGTAACACAACAAACAGTCCATCGAACGGACATCCGAGTGGGAAGATATTGTCTTTTTACGAATAGGGGCTAAAGTAGTCATTTAGCCTTAAATGATATTTTGTTTTATATGATGCCACATGTTATAAATTGATTGGCTGGAGGTGGAGGTTGTTTTGGACGACTTAAACCCTTGAGATATCCTCCTTTCTTCAGCAAACTCAGTTTTGGGAGAGTTTTAAGTTGAGGAAAAACAATTGTGAGGGTTAGGAAGAAGAAAGTGAGGAGAAACATTCAAAAAAATCATAGAAAATTACGAAAAAGCCCCTAAGGTAATTCCAACCATGAATCTTGCTATTTTTTTTTTCATTTACGATTTATATGATATAAATCCTTGATTTTTTATTGAACTTTCATGCTTGGGTGCATATGTATGGATATATGCAAGTTTAAGTTAAGTTGAATGTACAAAATCCTAAAATTGCTTTGTTTAGAAACTCTGTTTATTCAAACTTGCATATATTTTCGTGTACTTACTGGAATTGATTGATTCCAATTGGAAATTAACCTGGACTCATATAGGTATGACATATCCGAAAATCATGATAAAATACCAAGAAAAGAGTCTTTGGTGAGAGTTTGAAGTTCGGGTATGAAATCTGCCCTAAGGGTGAAAATATGCCCGCCATGTGTTCGGTGTTTTGCTTGACATAGCAAACGAACCTTAAAAATTATGAAACTTTAATTTTGTATTTTTCAATATGTTTAATGATGTTGGGTCAAATATCACATAAATTTATTATGTAGAAAAATTATGGAAATTCGTGGAAGTTGAATGAACGATAAGAGGGCCTATAGGGCAGATTTGCCATGTGGTAAAGAAATGAGCATATCTTGCTCTACGAGACCTAAAATGATGTACCGTCTTTTGTATTGGAATATTAATATGACAAGTATTGAATTTTCAAGAATAAATGAATTTATATTTGGTCTATGATTTTGATATGTTGAATATACTAGCATGGATTTGGATGGAACTTCACTTGTGATAAATGATTTGAATGGAATCATGTGATGCTTATGGATTGAATTATGTTTAAATAGTTCTTTGGATTATTGATATTATTATGATGATACTAATATTTTAAGAATGATATGAAGGGAAGAAGAGCTGATTGAACAAGTACTGGATAATGGCAAGGGCAAAGCCAGTTAAACTGCCAAGGTGAGTGTACTTATGATTTGTTTCATATATAAATATGAATATAGCTCTAAGAGCGGATTTGTTTGAATACTTCGGTATTCAGGATTTGTTTGGATATTAAAATATCCAGGATTTGTTTGGGTCTCATGATCCAGGATTGGTTTGAATACTTCGGTATTCAAGATTTGTTTGGATATTAAAATATCCAGGGTTGAAATTGGACAAAGATCCAATGATTTGTTGGAACTTATGTTCCAGGATTTGTTATTGCCAATGGGCAGAATTATTTGGATCTTATGATCCATGATTAGTTATTGCCAATGGGCAGGATTGTTCGGATTTTATATCCACATATTCGATATAGAATTGTTATTCTATTGCAGGGAAGGAGTACCTCACTAAGCTTAATGCTTACAATTTATATTTTAACAATTTCAGGTTTGTACGCTGCCAAATAGGATAACATTTGACCGGTAACTTTGAGAGTTGCACCGTTAGAAGAGCTGGGGTTTAAGTATGGAGATTTTATCGTTGTCACACTGAAGATTTTAATATACTCACACATTGTATATATTGATTTAGTATGGATTAATTTGATCATAGTTAATCATAGTATTGTATAATCTCTAATTATGACTCTGATGTTGACTTCGTTATGGCACAAGAACAATATTATGTTCATTATGCAGAAAAATATTGATAAATGAATTAAATTTTCAATGGGCTTGAGATTATGATCCAATTATTCTAATAACAAATGATTAGTATGGATATTGGGTTTGGGGTGTGACACTTAATCTGTACTGTAATGCATTAAGACATCTACATGTACTGTTCTTCTCAATTTTCTTTTAGGGTATAACGCTAAACGAGCAAGTGCATCCACCCTTGTATTTTTTGGTTATGGTATTTTGACCATTTGTATAGCTGATAATCTTAATAATAAATCTTTCACCTTTGCTAAGTACTTCATTATTCATTCTTATCTTGCTTTATAAGATTTGAGGACTTAGTTTACTACTAAGTGAGAGTCATTTTGTTCTCATAGATGCTCGAAGCCTAGTGGTGATGCTAATCCTAGGCCTACTATGAGAGCTTCATACCCAGCCTCATTATTAAAGGACTCAAAGTGGAATGTGATGGCATACTCGACATAAGCTCCATTAGGTGTCGTGATTATAAAAAATGTTCCACTACCTTTGCACATGATGAGTTATCTACAAATAACTACCAAACCAAAGGTTCTTCTTGAAATCTCCCTTCAACTAAGAAACCTCTCTTGAACGATTTTTTCATTTGCTCCAAATCACGGGTCCTTTCTTCTTGCTGAGATAATGACTCTAGTTTGTCATTAATCTAGCGAACTATCATTTCTATTGAGCTCTATTTCCTAGAAGTCTACTCTGTTGGCTGAACAACTGACCTCTCTTCCATAGAATCTTCTTTGTTATTTTTATTGCTAATCTCTCTTCCATATAAGTATTCTTGGAAGTCTTCTCTTCGTAGGTAAACTCTGCTATAAAGTTAACCACTGCCTGACCCTTAGTTACCCTTTTAGGTTTATATAGTATGTCATGCTATCTTAGTTCTACATCCCAAGCCACCAGTGTACAAGATTTCTCAAGTTTATGAAGATCTTATTGTACAGGAAAGTCTGTATAGATGATAACTGAATGTCCTTAAATATACGCTTTGTCCTGAGAGATGCTTCAATTAAAGATAACGCCAACTTCAACAGGCCAGGGTGCCACATTTTAGTTCCATAATATTCCTTTCTAGTATAGTAGACGAGCTTTTTCACTCCACCTTCTTGTCGGACCAGTATCGAATTGACCATTAACTCTGATATTGCCAAGGACAAATAGAGCTTCTCACCTAGGACTAGCCTTCACAATAAAAGTGCAAACCCAATGAACTTCTTTAATTCTATGGAGGATGCATCACACTATTCATTCCACTCAAAGGTCTTTCTGAGCATCTTAAAGAATGGAATACATCTATCAGTGGCTTTTGAGGAAGAATGGTTCGGTGCTGCTACTCGTCCTATCAATCTCTGGATCTCCTTTTTCCTCTTAGGAGACGACATATTATTCAATGCTTGGATTTATTCATATTATCTTCTATGCCCCTCTAATTGAATATAAAGACTAGTAAATTACCTTTCTTGACTTTGAAAACACATTTCTCCGAGTACAACTTCATTTGGTACTTTTCCAATTGGTCAAAATTTTATCTAAGATAGCTAATGTGATCAGAAAATTTATTTTTCTTGGTTAGCATGTCATTGACCTAGAGTTCCATAATTTTTATGATTTTTCCTTTGAAAACTTTGTTCACTAACCTCTGAAATGTTCCTCTAGCATTTTTCAGCCCAAAAGGCATAACGTTGTAGCAGTAAGTACCCCAACTTGTGATAAATGAGGTTTTCTCCATATCTTCTGGCTTCATATTTATCTTATTATAACTGGAGTAAGCATTTATAAAGCCGAGTAGGTCATGACCAGTAGTTTCATAGACCAACTATTTAATCCTGGAGAGAGAATAATTGTCCTTGGGACATACTCTGTTAAGATTAGTGAAATCGATGCACATATGCTAATCGTCATTATTTTTCTTGACCGTAACCAGATTTGAAAGCCATTATGGGTAATTTTCATCTTCAATGAAATATGCCTTTAACCTCCTCCTCAATGTACATATTCTTCTCTTGGTTGAACACTATGCACTTCTGTTTGACAGACTTTGCATCCTTCACTATGCTGAGCTCATGACAAAGGAATTTTGGATCTATTACAGGCATATCTTCATGGCTCCACATAAACACTCTCTTTTGCTACCTCATTAAATTAACCAGTTCTTTCTTGAAGGTAGGATCTAGTGATGAACCAATATGAGTCATCCGCTTTAGATGCTCATCATTCAGAATCACTAATTTTTCTTGCTCCACCATTTTGCCTATGACTAGTTTATCTTCATCTCAAGGATCTAAAGTCCTAATATAATAAGTAATGGTTGGATTTTTATTTTTTTTCCTGCTCTGCAGATGTGTATTATCATTAACACACTTCAATTTGGTTACCCTTAACGACATAAACTCCATAATGTGTAGGGAGTTTTAGGCACTGATGGATAGTCGAAGGCATGACTTCAAATTTCTTCTGATCGACCCTGTTGAAGATAATATTATAGGTTAAATGAATGTTCTCACCCATGATAAAGAAACATATTGTCTATGATTGGCAGGTTGACCATGTTCCGTCACAACCTCAAGCTCATTTGTTCCTAAGGAGAACACCTTATCCCCTGAAAAATTGATAAGAGGCACGTGATACGCCTCTAACTTTCTATCTCTCAATCTCAACTTCTTAAAGCAACTGTAGAATAAAACATTAGATTGACTGCCATTGTCGTGCAGGATCCTTACTGCTTGGATTTCATGCAACATTATTGTGATGACGAGAGGGTCGCCGCGTTGATAAAGTATAACTAAAAAGCCATATATTAAAGTCAATAATGATACGATCTTCGTTTACTTTCCTAGGACGAGTTGCCACAGTTTTGAACAGATTAACATGCTGCCTAATTGAGGTAAGCTTTCCCTTAAGTTAATTCATATCCACCACCAACTTCACCTCCTACTATAAATTGACACCCAAAATATACCAATGTAAATTTGTGCACAGGCTCCTTAAGCTTCTTAGCTAGATCTGGGTCATCTTCTAAATCGTCATCTCGATCTCTTTTCTTCTCGTCTTCTTTTTCATAAGGTGACTCTGATCGTCGCCTGGCTTTCTTTGTGTCTTGACCACATGATTTTCCATATTTATCAACATACTTCATAAATTTGCCTTGTATGATGAGATTTTCAATCTCGTTCTTCAAAGAAAGGCAACTGCCAGTTTTGTGGCCATGATCTTTACAGAATTCACAAATACTTATTTTTATCCCTCTGATTTGGTAGAGCTTTTAATTTTCCCACCATTTTAGGTCGTTGCTTCCTCGAATCTTATCGAGAATGTGGTGAACACAAACGGTTCACAGAGTATAATCATCGTACTTCTTCGCCCTATTAGCCTTCCTTTTTTTATTAGAGTCTTTCTTATTTTTCAAGAAGTTGTCAGCGTCGAACTTAGCATGCCTCAACTTCTTTGCTTCCATCGCCTCTTCAGCATTCATAATTTTTCCAACATTGTCCAATATCTTTGACATTGTGCTGGGTGGCTCCTTAGCTAGCCCTTAATGCCACTTCCTCAATAATAGACAACTCATGATCATCGTGATTGGTATTTTTTTCATTGTAGTCAACTACATTAAGATTCTCAACATTAAAGAGTATGATAAACACTCATGTCATCTCATATTTTTTTATGGAAGCGTAATAAGTTAATCACCCTCTCGCCTAGCATGGTACTGATTCAAAAATTATTGACGAATAGATCGGACAACTGTTAGAATTTTGAGATCTTCCATCTTAGTAAGCTGTTGTACCAAATTTGAGTTGATTTATTGATGGGACTGGATAATTATCCACAATGTATTTCATCGAGGATGGAATAAATATCGATAGCAACCTGGTACTGCTCTATTTACAGCACATGGTCGGACTTTCCATCATATTTAGGGGTGATGACAGGCGGTTTGAATTTATGGGCATTGGATAACCCACAATTGATGCTCTAAATGGTAACCCCTGGAAAAAGCCTGCAAAGGGTTCTTCATCTTTATAATCTCTCCCATACTTCCCAACCTTAATCGTGAATGTCTTTCTTGTTCGACCTTGGCATTGAACTGAGTTTTGTTTCAAAGAAATCTGCTCTCCTTTGGTCGACCCTCGCATGATTGGTTTAGATCTAGTTGCACATTCAACCCTCATGGTCTTAATTCTTATGGGTTATTCTCCATACTCCCATTCTCCATTGGATCTCTATACTAGTGGGCGCTCGTAGCTATTGGGACCAAAAATCAAAGGACAATTCTCTACTGAGCCTCTCGAAAATCCTAGGGTGTTTTAGCGTGTAAGTTTTTTCATCATCGTATCCACCTGATCTAATGGTCGATGTTGCCCCTAGGTGATAAAATCTATCATCATGCTTTGATCCAGAGTATTTGGACATTCAAACTTCAGCTTTCAAACCCAAACCCAACTTTATAGGATTTTCCACAGCTCTCTCGTGGTGTGCCTGAGTCCTGCTGCTATATGGGGATGTAGGAGGCATGTCTTGTCTTCATCTAGAGACTTCAATCCCTACTGTTGTGATTGGATTCTCTTCGAGCATGTTTAGACCTGACAAAATACTCTCCATCAACTGCCTGATGCTCTGCTGCATAGGCTCTTAGCCTCTAGCCAAACAATGTAATATTCTCTATAGATCGCCCATACCCACAAGTGTGGAAGGGTAAATCCCTTTAGTCACTCTACTACTTTCTGGGTTTTCACCCATCTTCATAAAATTCTCACAAAAATAGATTACCGTAACATAGAAAATAGAGTACAATAGTTGCAATAGCAAAAGTTACAAAAAAAGAGGATTTAAAGTGAGAAAAACTAAATCTGGTGGTAGATTAGATTTAAGAAATCAAAGAGAATTAAAAGAAAATTTGCAAATTAATTGACTCCAACCTAATGAAACATAGATAAATCAAATTCACTATTTTCTCAAAATTGGGTATCCTTGAGTTTAAGAGATTAACAAGGGTGGAAAGAAACAAATGGCTTGTCGTTTTCCACAAATGGAGCCAATACGTTAATGTCAAAAACTGGTATATGAATTTAGTCTTAGAAAATATATATCGACTAAGGATAATAATAGATAAAGAAATAATATCACAAAAATGCGAATATAGGCCAAACATTAGAGAGAGATGAAAGAAAGTTACTTAAACCAGATTTACACAATTTGACCCAAAGAGTTGCCTATGTCCATGGGTGAAGGTGTTAAATGTATTGATTTAGCTGGAAAAAGCCATGAATGCTAAAGGGTTACAAGCTCTCAAGTTCAGTCTCACTACAATAAATACTGTGCATGGTAATGACCCAAATCCCTAACCATTGGTGGTGGGTCATGGATTTCGTCCATGACCAAATCGGGCGTGACCAATATCGGTGGTCACAACCTAAATCCTTGACCACCAACATTGGTCACGGACTATGATGGTCATGGCCATGGTCACGTCCCATGTCAGTGAGCCACTTTTTTGTGTTCACAAAATATGATCACGGCCTAAAGTCGTGACCACCTTTTATTTTTACATAAAATATGACCACGGTGGGCCGAGGCTACATTATCATTGAAATAAAAGTTGGTCACAACTTTGGACCGTGCCCACCTTTTCCTACGGGTTTCATTTATCCTATAAAAGTCCTAACAGTTTGCAAATTTTTGTCATTCTCTCAAATCGAGGGTCCCGTGACTACGCGATCGGTTCCTACGAGTTACATCCATCCCGTGCGAGGTGTTCATGCCTTTCACGGGACTGTTTAGTGACTATTTTACGTTCTCACCCTTTAACGACATGTTTTTAAGCCTAGGTCTAATTATTTGTAAATTTTTACCGTGCTCTCAAATCGGGGGTCCCCTATCTATGTTATCGGTTCCTGCGAGTAATATTGGTCCCGTGTGAGGTGTTTTTCTCTCATGGGGCCATCTAGTGGTTGTTTTACATTCTCACCCTTTGACAAAATGTTTTAAAGCCTAAGTTTAATAATTTATAAATTTTGGTTGTGCTCTCAAATTGGTGGTCTTGTGACTACGCAGTCGATTCCTATGGGTTATGTTAGTCCCATGCGAGGTGTTCGTGCCACACACGGGGCCGTCTAGTGGTTCTTTTACGTTTTCACCCTCTGACGACATGTTTTTAAGCCTAAGTCAAATAGTTTATAAATTTTGGTTGTGCTCTCAAATCGTGGGTCCCGTGACTATGCGATCGGTTTCAACGGGTTACATTGGTCCATTGCGAGATGTTCATGCCTCTCATGGAGCCGTTTAGTGTCTGTTTTACGTTCTCACCCTTTGACATCATATTTTAAGCCTAAGACTAACCGTTTGGAAATTTTGGTCATGCACTCAAACTGGTGGTCCCGTGACTACGCAGTTGGTTCTCAAGAGTTACACTGGTCCCGTGCGAGGTGTTCGTGCCTCTCACGGGGCCGTCTAGTGGTTTTTTTATATTCTCATCCTTTGACAGCATGTTTTTAAGCCTAAGTCTAACATTTTACAAATTTAGGTCACGACCTTAAATCGGGGGTCCCGTGACTATGCGGTCGGTTCATGCGGGCTACATTGTTCAACTGCGAGGTGTTCATGCCTCTCACGGGGACGTCTAGTGGCATTTTTACGTTCTCACCTTATGATGACATGTTTTTATGCTTAAGTCTAATAATTTTGAAATTTTTGTTGTGCTCTCAAATCGGGGTTCTCGTGACTACGCGGTCGATTCTTGTGGGTTACATTGGTCCTGTGCGAGGTGTTTGTGCCTCTCACTGGGCCTATTAGTGGCTATTTTACATTCATACCCTTTGATGGTATGTTTTTAAGACTAAGTCTAACAGTCTGTAAATTTTTCTCGCGTTCTCAAACTGGGGCTCCGGTGACTACGTGATCGGTTCCTACGGGTTACATTGGTCCCATGAGAGGTGTTCATGCCTCTCACGGGGCTTTTTAGTGGCTGTTTTATGTTCTCACCCTTTGACGACGTGTTTTTAAGCCTAAGTCTAACAGTTTCTCAATTTTGGTCGTGCTCTCAAATAAAGGGTCCCTTAACTATGAGATCAGTTCTTGCGGGTTGCATTAGTACCATTCAAGGTCTTCGTGTCTCTCATGGGGCCGTCTAGTGGCTTTTTTACATTCTCACCCCTTGACATAATGTTTTTAAGCCTATGTCTAACAATTTGTAAATTTTGGTCGTGTTCTCAGATTGGGGGTCCCGTGACTACGCAGTCGATTTCGGTGGGCTAAATTAGTCCCGTGCAAGGTGTTCGTGCCTCCTACAGGGACTTCTATGGGTTGTTTTACGTTTTCACCCTCTAACAACATTTTTTTAAACCTAAGTCAAATAGTTTATAAATTTTGGCCATGCACTCAAATCGGGGGTCCCGTGACTATGCAATCGATTCCAGCGGGTTACATCGGTCCCATGCGAGATGTTCATGCCTCTCACGGGGCCATCTAGTGGATGTTTTATGTTCTCACCCTTTGACAGCATATTTTTAAACCAAAGTCTAACCATTTGCAAATTTTGGTCGTGCTCTCAAACTAGGGGGGACATGACAAAGTGGTTAGTTCCTACAAGTTACACTCGTCCCATATGAGGTGTTCGTGCCTCTAATGGTGCCGTTTAGTGGTTGTTTTATGTTCTCACCCTTTGACAGTATGTTTTTAAGCCTAATTCTAACATTTTGCAAATTTTTATCGTTCCCTCAAATCGGGGGTCTTGTGACTACGCGGTCTGTTCATGCGAGTTACATTGGTCATGTGCGAGGTGTTCATGCCTCTCACGGGGCCGTCTAGTAGCTGTTTTATGTTCTCACCCTCTGACAACATGTTTTTAAGCCCAAGTCTAACAATTCGCAAATTTTGGTCGTGCTCTCAAACCAGGGGTCCCGTGACTACGTGGTCAGTTCCTACGGGTTACATTGGTCTCGTGTGAGGTGTCCGGGCCTCTCACGGGGCTAATGAGTGGTTATTTTACATTCTCACCCTTTGACGACATATTTTTAACCCTAAGTGTAATAGTTTGCAAATTTTTGTCGTGTCTCCAACCAGGGGTCCCCTAACTATGTGATCGGTTCCTGCGGGTTACGTTGGTCCCGTGCAAATTTTGGTAGTGCTCTCAAACTAGGGGTTCCGTGACTACACGGTTGGTTCTTAAGAGTTACACTGGTCCCATGCGAGGTGTTTGTGCCTCTCACGGGGCCGTCTAGTGGCTGTTTTACGTTATCATCCTTTGACAACATTGTTTTAAGCCTAAGTCTAATAATTTGCAAAATTTTATCGTGCTCTGAAACTAGGGTCCATGACTACACAGTCGGTTCCTGCGAGTTACACTAGTCCTGTACGAGGTGTTCGTGCCTCTCATGAGACTGTCTGGTGGTTGTTTTACATTCTCACCCATTGACGACGTATTTTTAAGACTAAATCTAACATTTTGCAAATTTTGGTCATGCCCTCAAATCAGGGGTCCTGTGACTATGCGGTCGGTTCATGCGAGTTACATTGGTCCTATGCGAGGTGTTCATGCCTCTCACGGGGCCGCCTAGTGGATGTTTTACGTTCTCACCATCTGACGACATGTTTTAAAGCCTAAGTCTAACAGTTTGCAAATTTTGGTCGTGCTCTCCAATCTGGGGTCCCATGACTACACGATCAGTTCCGGTGGGTAACATTGGTCCCGTACGAGGTGTTTGGGCCTCTCAAGAGGCTGTCTAGTGGTTGTTTTCGTTCTCAACCTTTGACAACATGTTTTTATGCCTAAGTCTAACAGTTTGGAAATTTTGGTCGTGCTCTCAAACTGGGGGTCTCGTGACTACGCTGTCGGTTTTTGTGAGTTACACTAGTCCCGTGCGAGGTATTCGTGCCTCTCGCGGGGCCTTCTCGTGGCTGTTTTATTTTCTCACCTTTTGGCATCATGTTTTTAATCCTAAGTCTAATTGTTTTCAAATTTTGGTCGTGGCCTCAAACCGAGGGTCCCGTGACTATGCGGTCGGTTCATGCGGGTTACATTGGCATGCCTCTTGCTGGGACATCTAGTGGCTCTAATGACATGTTTTTAAGCTTAAGTCTAATAGTTTTTAAATTTTGGTTGTGTTATCCAATCGGGGGTCCCGTGACTATGCAGACAGTTCCCGAACTTTAAAGTGGTTCCATGCGAGGTGTTTGTGCCTCTCATAGGGCCATCTAGTGGTTGTTTTAAGCTCTCACCCTCTCACGACAGGTTTTAAAGCCTATGTCTAAGAGTTAGTAAATTTTTGTCGTGCTCTCAAACTGGAGGTCCTGTGACTACGCGGTCGGTTCCTACGATTTACACTGGTCTCGTACGAGGCGTTCGTTCCACTCATAGGGCCATTTTGTGTCTATTTTATGTTCTCACTCTTTGACGGCATGTTTTTAAGTCTAAGTGTAGCAGTTTGTAAATTTTGGTCGTGCTTTCAAATCGGGGATTTTGTGACAACGTGGTCGGTTCCTGCGGGTTACATTGGTCCCGTGCGAGGTGTTCATGACTCTCACGGGACTGTTTAGTGGATGTTTTAGGTTCTCACCCTTTGGCATCATGTTTTTAAGCCTAAGTGTAATAATTTGCAAATTTTGATCTTGATCTCAAACTGGGGGTTCCCTAACTATGTGATCGGTTTCGTCGGGTTAATAGGTCCTGTGTGAGGTGTTGCTGTCTTGACGGGGCCATCTAGTGGTTGTTTTACATTCTCACCCTTTGACAAAATGTTTTAAGCCCAAGTCTAATAATTTGAAAATTTTGGTTGTGCTCTCAAACCAGGGGTCCCGTGACAACACAGTCGGTTCCTATAGCTTATGTTAGTCCCGTGCGAGGTGTTCGTGCCTCTTACAGGGCTGTCTAGTGGATGTTTTACATTCTCACCCTCTGACGGAATGTTTAAAAGCCTAAGTCAAATAGTTTATAATTTTTTGTCGTGCTCTAAAATCGGGGGTCCAACGACTACGTGATCGGTTTCAACGGGTTACATTGGTCTCGTGCAAGATGTCCATGCCTCTCATGGGACCTTTTAGTGGATATTTTACGTTCTCACCCTTTGACATCATGTTTTTAATTCAAAGTCTAACCGTTTGTAAATTTTGGTCGTGCTCTCAAACTGGGGGTCCCGTGACTACGCGATCGGTTCTTAAGAGTTACACTGGTGTCGTGCGAGGTGTTCATGCCTCTCACGGGGCCATTTGTTGGGTGTTTTATGTTCTCACCCTTCGATGGCATGTTTTTAAACCTAAGTCTAAGATTTTGCAAATTTTGGTCATGCCCTCAAATCAGGGGTCCTGTGACTATGCAGTAGGTTCATGCGAGTTTCATTGGTCCTGTGCGAGGTGTTCATGCCTCTCACGGGGCTGTCTAGTGGCTATTTTACGTTCCAACCCTCCAACGACATGTTTTTAAGCCTAATTCTAACAGTTAGCAAATTTCGATCCTACTTCCAATCGGGGTCCCGTGACTACACAATTTGTTCCTATGGGTAACATTGGTCCCGTACGAGGTGTTCGTGCCTCTCATGAGGACGTCTGGTGGCTATTTTTGTTCTGACCCTTTGACAACATGTTTTTAAGCCTAAGTCTAACAGTTTGCAAATTTTGGTCGTGCTCTCAGACTGGGGGTCTCATGACTATGTAGTCAGTTACTGCGAGTTACACTGGTCTCGTACGAGGTATTCGTGCCTCTCACAGGGCCGTTTAGTGGTTGTTTTAATTTCTCACCTTTTGAGAGCATATTTTTAAGCCTAAGTCTAACAGTTAATAAATTTTGGTTGTGTCTTCAAACTAGGGGTCCTGTGACTACGCGGTCGGTTCCTGCGGTTTACATTGGTCCGTGCGAGGTGTTTGTGCCTCTCACAGGGCCGTCTAGTGGTGGTTTTAAGCTCTCATCCTATGAAGTCATGTTTTAAAGCCTATGGCTAACAGTGAGTAAATTTTAGTCATGCTCTCAAACTGGAGGTCCTGAGACTACGCGATCGGTTACTGTGGGTTACATTGTTCCCATGTGAGATGTTCGTGCCTCTTACGGGGCCATCTGGTGGCTTTTTACGTTCCCATCATTTGACTGCATGTTTTTAAGCCTAAGTCTAATACATTAGAAATTTTAGTGGTGCTCTTAAATCGAGGATCCCGTGACTACGCGATCGGGTCCTGCGTGTAACATTGGACCCGTGTGAGGTGTTCGTTCCTGTAACAGGGCCGTCTAAAAGCTGTTTTACGTTCTTGCCCTTTGACGGCATGTTTTTAATCCTAAGTCTAACTGTTTGCAAATTTTGGTCATGCTCTCAAATTGGGGGTTTCGTGGCTATGCGATCGGTTCGTGAGGGTTACATTGGTCCGGTGTGACATGTTCGTACCTCTCACAGGGCTATCTAGTGGTTGTTTTACATTCTCACCCTTTGACGACATGTTTTTAAGCCTAATTCTAATAGTTTATAAATTTTGCTTGTGCTCTCAAACCGGGGGTCCCGTGACCACGTGGTTGGTTCCTTCGGGATACATTCGTCCTGTGCAAGGTGTTCGTGCCTCTCACAGGACCGCCTAGTCGCTATATTATGTTCTCTCCCTCTAACGACATGTTTTAAGCCTAAGCCTGACAGTTTGCAAATTTTGTTAGTGCTCTAAAATTGGGGGTCCCGTGGCTACGCGGTTGGTACTTGCAGGTTACATTGGTCCCGTGCGAGGTGTTCGTGCCTCTAAAGGGGCCGTCTAGTGTCTGTTTTACATTCTCACTCTCTGACGGCATGTTTTTAACCCTAAGTCTAACAGTTTGTAAATTTTGGTCGTACTCTCAAACTGGGGGGTCCCGTGACTAGGCGATCGGTTCGTACGGGTTAATTTAGTCTCATGCGAGGTGTTCGTGCCTCTCACGGGGATATATAATGGTGGTTTCATGGTCTCACCCTTTGACGATATGTTTCTAACCCTAAGTCTAACAGTTTGCAAATCTTGATCGTGCTCTCAAATCGGGGGTCCCATGACTATGCGATCAATTCATATGGGTTACATTGGTCCTGGGGTAAGGTCTTTGTGCCTTTCACGAGGCCGTCTAGTTGTTATTTTATGTTATCACCCTCTGGTGACATGTGTTTAAGCCTAAGTCTAACAATTTTTAGATGGGTTTTTTACCAATTAGTCCCGTTTACTAAGTATGTAGTTCAATAGGTCCTAACATCTTTTTTTTGCTCCATCAGGTCCCATGAAATAAGATTTTTGTTCCAATAGGTCCTATTTGTAAACATACAGTGAATATTCACTGTATGTATAAATAGGACCTATTAAGAAAAAAATATTGTGATAGGACCTGTTAGGAAATATCCCCTTCAAACAGGACTTAATAGGAAGATCCCCTTTCTAGATTTTGGTTGTGCTCTCCAATTAGGGGCCCGTGGTTACGCGGTCGGTTCATATGGGTTACAATTGTCCCGTGCAAGGTATTCGTGATTCTCATTGGGCCATCTATTGGCTATTTTACATTTTCGCTCTCTGACAGCATGTTTTTAAGAATAAGTCTAACAGTTTCCAAATTTTGGTCGTGCTCTCAATTCGGGGGTCCCATGATCAGGCATTCTATTTGTGCGGGTTAATTTAGTCCCATACGAGGTGTTCGTGCCTCTCACTAGGCCCTCTTGTGGATGCTTTACATTCTCACCCTTTGACGACATGTTTTTAAGCCAAAGTCTAACATTTCATAAATTTTTCTCATGCTCTCAAGAGGGGGTTCTGTGACTATTCAGTTGATTGCTGTGGGTTATATTGGTCCTATGCGAGGTGTTCGTTCCTCTCATGGGGTCGTCAACTCGCCTTTTTACTTTATCACTTTTTGACATCATGTTTTTTGGCTTAAGTCTAATTGTTTGTAAATTTTGGTCGTGCTCTCAAACTGGGGTTCCCGTTGCTATGCAATCAGTTCTTGCGGGTTACATTGTGCACGTGTGAGGTGTTCGTGCCTCTCACAGGGCCGTCTAGTGTCTGTTTTATGTTCTCACCTTTTGACAAAATGTTTTTAATCCTAAGTCTAATAGTTTAAAATTTTTGGCTATGATCTCAAACCGATGGTTTCGTGACTACGCAGTTTGTTCCTGCACGTTAGATTGGTCTCGTGCGAGGTGTCTGTGCCTCTTACATGGTCGTCTTGTGTCTTTTTTATGTTCTCACCCTCTGATGGCATAATAGTTTTCAAATTTTGGTTGTGCTCTTAAATCCGGGGTCTTGTGACAACGCGGTCGGTTCCTATGTGTTGCAATGGTCTCGTGTGAGGTGTTTGGGCTTCCCACGGGGCCGTCTAGTGGCTGTTTTACATTCTCACTCTTTGAGGGTATGTTTTTAAGACTAAGTCTAATAGTTTTCAAATTTTGGTCGTGCTCTCAAATCGGGGGTCCCGTAACCAGGCGATCTTTTCATCTGGGTTAATTTAGTCCTGTACAAGGTGTTCGTGCCTCTCATAAGGCCGTCTAGTGGTTATTTTACATTCTCACCCTTTGATGCCATGTTTTTAACCCTAAGTCTAACATTTTGTATATTTTGATCGTGCTCGTAAGTTGGGGGTTCCGTGACTATGCGGTCAGTTCTCGTGGGTTACATTGGTCCCGTGCGAGGTGTCCGTGCTTCTCACAAGGCCATCTAGTGGCTTTTTATGTTCTCACCCTCTGATGGCATATTTTTAAACCCATGTCTAACAGTTTGAAAATTTTGATCGTTCTCTTAAACTGTGGGTCCCTTGACTGTCCATTGTCCAAGATTCCTTTGTGGGACTTTCTTTTTCTTCTTCTTGACTTAACTTAACAACCCTCCCATTCAGGACATAACTCTATAGTATCTCTGAAGATGAAAAATAAAAAAGAGTGCATGCTAATCAAGATAATATTAAAGAACAAGCCTTAGGACCGATCCCATTGGAAAACGAATCCACGCGCTACCGACTAATAGAGCATCCTTCATCAATTGGAACAAAACTTGCAAAAAAAACTTTGAGGGAGATGTACTATGCATAATACTAAGGGACCTAGGCTCTTTTTGAATGATACGACTCGCAGAGTTTTCATAGGGGGAGTCATTTTAGAGGAATCCGTCCATAAGGGATAAGCGTTTAAGGGAAGTAGTCCATCCAGCTATCCTGGTAAGAGAGTAGTCCGTTATGGATCCCACCCACACCCAACTTGTTTTTGTGGATAGCATGAAAACAAGCACAAACTGGCAGCAAGGAGTCAACTGAATGACCGAAGCATAGGTTGCTTCCACTTATGTCCTTTTTCGACCGTTTTGAAATAATAAGTTTCAAAGAACCCCCCTCTCTTCTTCTCTTCATTTATGTGGGTTGCCTGCCCCGTCTCGAAAAGCAAATTAAAACTAAAGAGGGGACAAATCACACGTCATGGTCCCAAATAATGTTATTTTAGGACCAAGTTGAAAGATCTAGAAGCGGGATTTGGATGGGACCAATGAGTTCTCCAATCATTCCTCCATAACAAATACAAGGATAAGGTTCGACTGGTAGCCAGCAAAAGTAGCAAGGGGGGATGACCCACCGATTGAACCATACCCTTATAGAGATAAGTAGCAACCCATGACCTAGACTCCTCATCAAACCGATCCATAGAGGGAATCCATTTCCAATTAACACCCACTTCCATATCTTTGTTCTGGATAACTACTATTTGGGGGAAGGTACGATAAATCCCACAGCTTGAGACGAGACCCGGGAGGTAGTGAGCATAGTTTACGAGGCCGGATTCATAGTTCTAATAGAGAAGGAATTAGAATTATTAGCGGGAGCAAAGGATACAGGCACATGAGCCACCAACCTTATTCAGCACCAAGATCCCTTAGAGATAGGGTGAGGCATAAGAGGATGTACTGGCCAACCATGACCCTTATCGAGTAGATCTTTCAACTTCTGCCTAATCTTCTTATTGGCCAATGTCGATGTCTTGTAACATCGTTGTTGGGTAAGACTACTCCCTGTGTGAGTTCAATCTAGTGTGCTCACATGGAGCCTTTTAGAGGCTATTTTACATTCTCACCCTTTGAAGACATGTTTTTAAGCCCAAATGTAACAGTTTTCAAATTTTGGTCGTGCTCTTAAACCGGGGTCCCGTGACTACACGGTTGGTTCCAACGGGTTACATTGGTATTGTACATGGTGTTTGTGCCTATCACGGGGCCATTTAGTGATTGTTTTATGTTCTCACCCTCTGACATCATGTTTTTGAGACTGTCTAAAAGTTAGAAAATATTGGTTGTGCTCTCAAATCGAGGGTCTAGTGACTACACTGTCGATTGTTGCAGGTTACATTGGTCCCGTGCAAGGTGTTCATGCCTCTCACGGGGTAGTCTAGTGACTGTTTTACGTTCTCACCTTTTAATGACATATTTTTAACCCTAAGTCTAACGGTTTACAAATTTTACATATGCTCTCAAACCAGGTGTCCTGTGTTTATGCAATTAGTTCCTGCGGGTTACTTAAGTCCCGTGCAAGGTGTTCGTACCTCTCACGGCGCCGCCCAATGGTTTTTTACGTTGTCACTCTTTGACGCCATGTTTTTCAGCCTAAGCCTAACTGTTTGAAAATTTTGATCGTGCTCTCATACTAGGGGTACCGTGACTATGTGGTCGGTTCCTGTGGATTACATTGTCCCTATTGAGGTGCGTGTGCCTCTCACAGGGCCGTCTAGTGACTGTTTTATGTTCCCACCCTTTGACGGCATATTTTTAAGCGTAAGTCTAACAATTTCTAAATTTTTTCCATGCTCTGAAACTAGGGGTCCCGTGATTACGTGATCAATTCCTATGGTTTACATTGGTCCCGTGTGAGGTGTTTGTGCCTCTTACGAGGCCGTCTAGTGACTATTTTATGTTCTTACCCTTCAACGACATATTTTTAAGCCTAAGTCAAAACGGTTTGCAAATTTGTTCGTGTCCTCAAATCGGGGGCCCAGCGATTATGGAATAGATTCTTGTGTCTTACACTGGTCTCGTGTGAGGTGTTTGTGCCTCTCACGGGGCCGTCTAGTGGTTGTTTTATGTTTTCACCATTTGACGGCATGTTTTAAGCCTAAGTCTAATAGTTTGCAAATTTTGGTCGTGCTCTTGAATCGCGGGCCTAATGACTACATGGCCAGTTCCTAAGGGTTACCTTGTCCTATACGAGGTGTGCATGCCTCTCGTGGAGCCTTCTAGTGGCTATTTGATGTTCTCACCCTTTGAGGGCATGTTTTTAAGCCCAAATCTAATAATTTTCAAATTTTGGTCATGCTCTCAAACCAGGGGTCCCTTGATTACACGATTTGTTTCTACGGGTTGCATTGGTCCCGTGTGAGGTATTCATGCCTCTCGTGGGGCCGTCTAGTGGCTGTTTTACATTCTCACTCTTTGACGACAAGTTTTTAAGCCTAAGTCTAGCTATTTGTAAATTTTGGTCGTGCTCTCAAATAGGGGGTCCCGTGACCAGGCGATCAGTCCGTGCGGGTTAATTTAGTCACGTACAAGTTGTTCGTGCCTCTCACGGGTCCGTTTAGTGGTTGTTTTACTTTCTCATCCTCTGACGGCATGTTTTTAAGTCTAAGCCTAACAATTTTTAAATTTTGGTCGTGCTCTGAAATCGGGGGTTCCGTGACGATGCGGTCAGTTCCTACAATTTATATTGGTCACATGCGAGGTGTTCGTGCCTCTCACAGGGCCGTCTAGTGGTTATTTAACGTTCTCACCCTCGGACGACATATTTTTAAGCTTATGTCTAATAGTTAGAAACTATTGGTCCTACTCTCATACCGGGGGTCCCTTGACCACGCGGTCGGTTGTGCGGGTTACATTGGTCTCGTGCGAGATATTTGTGCCTCTCATGGGTCCGCATAATGGTTTATTTATGTCCTAAGGGTTACGTTGGTCCCGTGGGAGGTGTTCATGCCTCTCACGAGACCGTTTAGTGGTTGTTTTATGATCTTACCCTCTCACAACATTTTTTGAGCCTAAGTATATCAGTTTGCAAATATTAGTCATTCTCTCAAACTGGGGTCCCATGACTATGCGATCGGTTGATTCGGGTTACATCGAGACCACGCAAGGTGTTTGTGCCTCTCACGAGGCCGTATAGTGGTAGTTTTACATTCTCACCCTTTGATGACATGTTTGTAATCCTAAGTCTAACGGTTTGTAAATTTTGGTCATGCTCTCAAATCGGTGGTCCCATGACTATGCGGTCAATTCTTTGGGTTACATTGGTCCCGTGCGAGGTGTTCGTTCCACTCACAGGGTCGTCTAGTGTCTGTTTAACGTTATTACCCTTTGACAACATGTTTTTAAGCTAAAGTCTAGTAATTTGCAAAAAAAAATTGTGCTCTGAAAAATGGGGTGCCGTGATTATGCGGTCAGTTCCTGTAGGTTACATTGGTCCTGTGTGATTTGTTCGAACCTCTCACGAGGCCGTGTAGTGGATGTTTTCATTCTCACCCTTTGACGGCATGTTTTTAAGCCCAAGTCTAACGGTTAACAAATTTTGGTCATGCTCTCAAACCGAGGGTCTCGTGTTTATGCGGTTAATTTCTAAGGGTTACATTTGTCCCTTGTGAGGTGTTCGTGCCTCTTATGGGGCCATCTATTGTATAGTTTATGTTCTCACCCATTGACGACAAGTTTTTAAGCCTAAGTCTAACAGTTTGCGAATTTTGGTCGTTCTCTCAAACCGGGGGTCCAACGACTACGCAATCGGTTCTTGTGGCTTTCATTGGTCCCATACGAGGTGTTTGTAGATCTCTCAGGGTCGTCTAGACGTTGTTTTATGTTCTCACACTCTGACGGCATATTTTTAAGCCTAAGTCTAAAACTTTACAAATTTTGGTTGTGCTTTCAAATCGGGGGTCGCGTGAGTACACGGTAGGTTGCTATGGGTTACATTGGTCCCGTGCGACGTGTTCGTGCCTCTCACGGGACCATATATGGGTTATTTTATGTTCTCACCCTCTGAAATCATGTTTTTAGCCGAAGTCTAACAGTTTGAAAATATTGGTCATGCTCTCAAATCGGGGGTCCCATGACTACGTGGTCAGTTGTTGCGGGTTACATTGGTCCTGTGCAAGGTCTTTGTGTCTCTCACGAGGAAGTCTATGGGTTATTTTACCTTCTCACCCTTTGACACACGTTTTTAAGCCAAAGTCTAACGGTTTACAAATTTTGGTCATGCTCTCAAATCGGGGGCCCCGTGTTTATGGGGTTGGTTCGTGAGGGTTACAATAGTCTCGTGCGAGGTGTTCATGCCTATCATGAGTCCTTCAAGTGGTTATTTTTTTCTCACCCTTTGACTACAAGTTTTTAAGCCTAAGTCTAATAGTTTATAAATTTTAGTCGTACTCTCATACCGGGGTCTCGTGACTACGAGTTTGGTTCCTGCGGGTTACAATATCCCGTGCAAGGTGTGCTTGCCTCTCACTAGGCCTTCTTTTGGCTGTTTTATGTTCTCATCCTTGGACAACATGTTTTGAAGCCTAAATCTAGCAGTTTGCAAATTTTCATCGTGCTCTCAAATCGTGGGTCCAGTGACGACATAATCGATTCTTACGGCTTACATTGATCCCTTGCGAGCTCTTCGTTCCTCTCTATTAATTATTTTACGTTCTCACCCTTGGACGGTATGTTTTTAAGCTTCAATCTAAAAGTTTACAAACTTTGGTTGTGCTCTCAAATCGGGGGTCACGTGAGTACGCAGTCAGTTGCTAGGGTTTCATTGGTCTCGTGTGAGGTATTCGTGCCTCTCACAGGGCCATCTAAGGGTTATTTCATGTTCTCACCCACTGACAGCATGCTTTTAAGTCTAAGTCTATCAATTTGAAAATTTTGTTCGCGCTCTCAAACTAGGGGTCCCGTGACTACTCGGTCGGTTTTTGAGGGTTACATTGGTCCTGTGGGAGGTGTTCGTGCCTCTCACAAGGCCGTATAGTAGTCGTTTTATGTTTTCACCCTCAGATGGAATATTTTAAGACTAACTCTAACGGTTTGCTAATTTTTCTGATGCTCACAAATTGGGGGTCCCGTGACTATGTAGTTGGTTCCTATGGGTTACATTGGTCGTGTGCGAGGTGTTCGTGCCTCTCATGAGGCCGTCTAGTGGCTGTTTGAAGTTCTCACCCTTTGACATTATGTCTTGAAGCCTATGTAACAGTTTGTAAATTTTTTTCATGCTCTCAAACCGTGGGTCTAGTGACTACGCAATCGGTTCTTGTGGCTTACATTAGTCGCGTGGGAGGTGGTCATGCCTTTCACAGGGTCGTCTATTCGTTGTTTTACGTTCTCACCCTCTGTTTTTAAGCCCAAGTCTAAAAGTTTACAAATTTTGGTTGTGCTCTGAAATCGAGAGTCCCGTGACTACACGGTCGGTTCCTATGGGTTACATTAGTCCTATGCGAGGTTTTCGTGCCTCTCACGAGGCCGTCTAGTGTTTGTTTGAAGTTCTCACCCTTTGACGTTATGTTTTTAATCCTAAGTAACGATTTGTAAATTTTGGTCGTGCTCTAAAACTAGGGGTCCCGTGACTACGCGGTCAGTTCATGTGGCTTACATTAGGCCCCTGTGAGGTGTTCGTGCCTCTCACAAGGCCGTCTAATGGCTATTTTATGTTTTCACCCTCTGATGGCATGTTTTAAGACTAAGTCTAATGGTTATATAATTTTTCTCGTGCTCTCAGATCGGGGGTCCCGTGACTAAGCAGTCAGTTGCTACAGGTTACATTGGTCCTGTGTGAAGTGTTCGTGCCTCTCACTAGGCCGTGTAATGGTTGTTTAAAGTTCTCACCCTTTGACGTTATGTTTTTAAGCCTAAGAAATGATTTGCAAATTTTGGTCGTGCTTTAAAATCGTGGGTCTAGTGACTACGCAATCGATTCTTACGTCTTAAATTGGTCCCGTATGAGGTGGTCGTGCCTCTCACAGGGTCGTCTAGTTGTTGTTTTACTTTCTCACCCTCTGAATGCATGTTTTTAAGCCTACGTCAAATAGTTTATAATTTTTTGTTATTCTCTAAAATTAGGGGTCGTGTGAGTACGCTGTTGGTTTCTACGGGTGACATTAGTCCCGTGCGATGTGTCCATGCCTCTCATGGGCCCGTCTAGTGGTTGTTTTACATTCTCTCCCTTTAACGGAATGTTATAAGCCTAAGTCTAATAGTTTGCAAATTTTAGTTATACTCTCAAACTGGGGGTTTCGTGCCTACGTAGTCGGTTCCTACGGGTTACATTGTCCCTTGCGTGGTGTGCTCGCCTCTCACGGGACCTTCTAGAGGCGGTTTTACGTTCTCATCCTTTGACCGCATCTTTTTAAGCCTAAATGTAATAGTTTGCAAATTATGGTCCTGCTCTCTCAAATCGAGGGTCTCGTGACTACGTGGTCGATTCTTTCGGGTTACGTCGGTCCCATGAGAGGTGTCGTCTAGTGCCTATTTTACATTCTAATCCTCAAACGTCTTATTTTTAAGCCTAAGTTTAGCAATTTCAAACTGGGGGTCTCGTGACTACGCGGTCGGTTTCTGTGGATTACATTGGTCCCGTGCGAGGTGTTCGTGCCTCTCATAAGGCCGTCTAATGGTTATTTTTATGTTTTCACCCTCTAATGACATGTTTTAAGACTAAGTCTAACAGTTTGAAAAAATTTCTCTTGCTCTCAAATCGGTGGTCCCGTGACTATGCAGTCGGTTCCTATGGGTTACATTGGTCTTATGCGAGGTGTTCGTGTCTCTCATGAGGCCGTTTACTGACAGTTTGAAGTTCTCACCATTTGACGTTATGTTTTTAAACCTAAGAAACAGTTTGCAAATTTTGGCCGTGCTCTCAAACTGGTGGTCCAGTGACTATGCAATTGGTTCTTGCGTCTTACATTGGTCCCATGCGAGGTGGTCGTACCTCTCATAGGGTCGTCTAGTCGTTATTTTACGTTCTCACCCTCTGACGACATGGTTTTAAGCTTCAATCTAAAAGTTTACAAATTTTGGTTGGGCTCTCAAATCGGGGATCAAGTGAGTACGCGGTCAGTTGCTAGGGTTTCATTGGTCTCGTGCGAGGTATTCATACCTCTCACGGGGCCATCTAAGGGTCATTTCATTTTCTCACCCACTGACAACATGATTTTAAGCCTAAATCTAGCAATTTGAAAATTTTGTTCGTGCTCTCAAACTAGGGGTCCCGGGACTGCGCGGTCGATTTCTATGAGTTACATTGGTCCCGTACGAGGTGTTCATGCCTCTCATATGGCCGTATAGTGGTTTTTTTTTATGTTTTCACCCTTTGATGGCATATTTTAAGAATAAGTCTAATAGTTTGCAAATTTTGCTCGTGCTCTCAAATCGGGGGTCCCGTGACTATGTAGTCGGTTCCTATGGGTTACATTGGTCCTGTGCGAGGTGTTCGTGCCTCTCATGAGGCCGTCTAGTGGTTGTTTGAAGTTCTCACCCTTTGATATTATGTTTTGAAGCCTATGTAACGATTTGTAAATTTTGGTCGTGCTCTCAAACCGTGGGTCCAGTGATTACGCAATCGGTTCTTGTGGCTTACATTCATCGCGTGGGAGGTGGTCGTGCCTTTCACAGGGTCGTCTATTCGTTGTTTTAGGTTCTCACCCTATGACAGCATGTTTTTAAGACTAAGTCTAAAAGTTTAAAAAATTTTGTTGTGCTCTCAAATTGGGAGTCTCGTGACTACACGGTCGATTTCTATGTGTTACATTAGTCTTGTACGAGGTGTTCGTGCCTCTCATGAGGCCGTCTAGTGGTTGTTTGAAGTTCTCAACCTTTGACGTTATGTTTTTAATCCAAAGTAACGATTTGAAAATTTTGGTGGTGCTCCTAAACTGGGGGTCCCGTGATAACGCGTCGGTTCATGTGGCTTACATTGGTCCCCTGCGAGGTGTTCATGCCTCTCATAAGACCGTCTAATGGATATTTTATATTTTCAACCTCTGATGGCATGTTTTAAGAGTGAGTCTAACGGTTTGCTAATTTTTCTCGTGCTCTCAAATCGGGGGTCCCGTGACTATGCGGTCGGTTGTTACTGGTTACATTGGTCCTGTGTGAAGTGTTCGTGCCTCTCATGAGGCCGTGTAATGGTTGTTTAAAGTTCTCACCCTTTGACGTTATGTTTTTAAGCCTAAGAAATGATTCTGCAAATTTTGGTCGTGCTCTAAAATCGGGGGTCCAATGACTACGCAATCGATTCTTGCGTCTTAGATTGGACCCGTGCGAGGTGGCCGTGCCTCTCACAGGGTCGTCTAGTCATTGTTTGACGTTCTCACCCTCTGACGACATATTTTTAAGCCTAAGTCAAATAGTTTACAAATTTTGGTTGTGCTCTCAAACCGGGGGTCGTATGAGTACGCGATCAGTTGCGACGGGTTACATTGGTCCTGTGCGAGGTGTTCGTGCCTCTCATGGGGCCGTCTAGTGGTTGTTTAACATTCTCACCTTTTGACGGCATGTTTTAAGACTAAATCCAATAGTTTTCAAATTTTGGTTGTACTCTGAAATTGGGGGTGCCGTACATATGTAGTCGGTTCCTGCGGGTTACATTGTCCCTGTGTGGCGTGCGCTCCTCTCACGGGACCTTCTAGTCGCGGTTTTACGTTCTCACCCTTTGACGACATCTTTTTAAGCCTAAATCTAACAGTTTGTAAATTATGGTCCTGCTCTCTCAAATAGCGGGTCTCGTGACTACGTGGTCGATTTTTGGGGGTTACATCGGTCCCGTGAGAGGTGTCGTCTAGTGCCTGTTTTACATTCTTATCCTCAAACGGCTTATTTTTAAGCCTAAGTTTAGCAATTTGAAAATTTTGTTCCTGCTCTCAAACTGGGGGTCCCGTGACTATGCGGTCGGTTTTTGTGGATTATATTGGTCCCGTGCAAGGTGTTCGAGCCTCTAACAAGGCCGTCTAGTGGCTGTTTTATCTTTTCACCCTTTGATGGCATGTTTTAAGACTAACTCTAACGGTTTGCAAATTTTTCTCGTGCTCTCAAATTTGGGGTCCGGTGACTACGCAGTCGGTTCCTATGGGTTACATTGGTCCGGTGTGAGGTGTTCCCATCTCTCATGAGGCCGTCTAGTGACTGTTTGAAGTTCTCACCCTTTGACGTTATGTTTTTAAACCTAAGAAACAGTTTGCAAATTTTGGTCATGCTCTCAAACTGGGGGTCCAGTGACTATGCAATCGATTCTTGTGTTTTATATTGGTCACATGCGAGGTGGTCGTGCCTCTCACAGGGTCGTCTAGTTATTGTTTTACGTTCTCACCCTCTGACGGCATGTTTTTAAGCCTAAGTCTAAAAGTTTACAAATTTTGGTTGTGCTCGCAAACCGGGGGTCATGTGACGACATGTTTTTAATCCTAAGTCTAACAATTTGCAAATTTTGGTCATGCTCTCATACCGGGGGTCCCATGACTACGGGGTTGATTCCTACGAGTTACAGTATCTCATGTGAGGTGTCCGTGCCTCTCACGGGGCCTTCTAGTGATTATTTTACGTTCTCACCCTTTGACGACATATTTTTATGCGTAATTCTGACAGTTTGAAAATTTGGGACGTGCTCTCCAATCGGGGGTCCAGTGACTACGCAATCAGTTCTTACGGTGCGAGGTGTTCGTGCCTCTCATAGAATCGTCTAGTTGCTGTTTTACGTTCTCACCCTCTGAAGGCATTTTTTAAGCCTAAGTCTAAAAGTTTACAAACTTTAGTTGTGCACTCAAACTGGGGGTTGCATGATTATGCGGTCATTTGCTATGGGTTACATTGGTCCCGTGCGAGACGTTCGTTCCTCTCACGGGGCCATCTAAGGGTATTTTATATTCTCACCCTTTGACAGCTTATTTTTTAGACAAAGTCTAACAGTTAGAAAATATTGGTCATGCTATCAAACCGGGAGTCCCTACACTACGCGGTTGGTTATTGCCGATTACATTGCTCCCGTGCAAGGAGTTTGTGGCTCTCGCAGGGCCGTCTTGTTGTTGTTGTTTTAAGCCTAAGTCTAACAATTTGGAAATTTTGGGCATGATCTCAAACCGGGGATTCCTTGTTTATGTGGTTGGTTCCTGAGGGTTACAGTAGTCCCATGCGAGGTGTTCGTGCCTCTCACGGGGCCTTCAAGTGGCTATTTTATGTTCTCAACCTTTTACGGAATGTTTTTATGCGTAAGTCTAGCAATTTGCAAAGTTTGTCCATGCTCTCAAATCGGGGGTCCCATGATTACGTGGTCGGTTCCTGTGGGTTACATTGATCCTGTGTGAGGTGTTTGTGCCTCTCACGAGGCTGTCTTGTATATGTTTTATGTTCTTAACCTTTGACGGCATGTTTTTAAGGCCTAAGTCTAACGTTTAGCAAATTTTGGTCGTGCTTTCAAACTGGGGGTCCGATGACTATACAATCGATTCTTGCAGCGTACATTGATCCCGTGCGAGGTGTTTGTGCTTCTCATAGGGTCGTTTAGTCGTTGTTTGACATATTCACCCTCTGATGGCATATTTTTAAACTTAAGTCTAAAAGTTTACAAAATTTGGTTGTGCTCTCAAATCGGGGGTCGCGTGAGTATGCGATCGGTTGCTACGAGTTACATTGGCCCCGTGCGAGGTGTTCGTGCCTCTCACGGGGCCATCTAAGGGTTATTTTATGTTATCACCCTCTGACAACATGTTTTTTAGCCAACGTCTAATAGTTTGCAAATATTGGCCGTGCTCTCAAATCGGGAGTCCCATGACTATGCGATCCGTTGTTGCGGGTTACATTGCTCCTGTGCAAGGAGTTCGTACCGCTCACGAGATCGTCTAGTGGTTGTTTTATTTTTTGAATCTGTGACGGCATATTTTTAAACCTAAGTCTAACACTTAGCATATTTTTTTCGTGCTCTCATATCGGGGGTCCTGTGACTACGAGTTTGGTTTCTATAGGGGTACAACTTCCCGTGCGAGGTGTGCGTGCCTCTCTCGGGGCCATCTAGTGGCCGTTTTACATTCTCACCCTCTGACGACATGTTTTTAAGCCTAATTCTAAAGTTTAAAAAATTTGGTTGTACTCTCAAACCGGGGGTCGTGTGAGTATGCGATCGGTTCCTACGGGTAACATTGGTCCCGTGCGAGGTGTTAATGCCTCTCATGGGTCCGTTTAAGGGTTATTTTATGTTCTCACCCTTTGACAGCATGTTTTTTAGCCTAAGTCTAATAGTTTGCAAATATTGGGCATGCTCTAAAATCGGGGGTCCCATTACTACGCGATCGGTTGTTGTGGGTTACATTGCACTCATGCAAGGAGTTTGTGCCTCTCACGGGGCCGTCTAGTGGTTGTTTTACGTTGTCACTCTTTGACGACATGTTTTTAAGACAAAGTCTAATAATTTGCAAATTTTGGACGTGCTCTCATACTGGGGGTCCCGTGACTATGGGGTTGGTTCCTGCGAGTTACAGTATCCCATGTGAGGTGTGCGTGCCTCTCACGGGGCCTTCTAGTGGTTGTTTTAAGTTCTCACCCTTTGACGGCATGTTTTTATGCGCAAGTCTGACAGTTTGTAAATTTTGGTCTTTCTCTCTAATCGGGGGTCCAGCGACCATACAATCGGTTCTTGCACTGCGAGGTGTTCGTTCCTCGCACACAATTGTTTAGTCGCTATTTTATGTTCTCACCCTCTGACTTTTTTTTAATCCTAAGTCTAAAAGTTTAGAAATTTTGGTTGTGCACTGAAACCGGGGGTCGTATGAGTACGCGGTCAGTTGTTACGGCTTACATTTCTCCTGTGCGAGGTGTTCGTGCCTCTTACGGGGCCATCTAAGGGTTATTTTACGTTCTCACCCTCTGACAACATGATTTTGATCCGAAGTCTAATAGTTTGCAAATATTGGTCGTGCTCTCAAATCGAGGGTCCCATCGCTACGCGGTTTTTTGTTGCAGGTTACATTGATACCGTGCAAGGAGTTCATAGCTCTCACGGGGCCGTCTAGTGGTTGTTTTAGGTTTTCACCCTTTGACGGCATCTTTTTAAGCCTAAGTCTAACAATTTGCAAATTTTGGTTATGCTCTTAAATCGGGGGTCCCTGTTTGTGTGGTTGGTTCCTGAGGGTTACAGTAGTCCCGTGTGAGGTGTTCGAGCCTCTTACGAGGCCTTCAAGTGGCTATTTTCTGTTCTCACCCTTTGACGGCATGCTTTTATGCGTAATTCTAGCACTTTGCAAATTTTGTCCATGCTCTCAAACCGGGAGTTCCGTGATTACGTGGTCGGTTCCTGCGGGTAACATTTGTCTCGTGTGAGGTGTTTGTGCCTCTCATGAGGCCATTTAGGGGTTGTTTTATGTTCTCAACCTTTGACAACATATTTTTAAGACTAAGTCTAATGTTTTGCAAATGTTGGTTGTGCTCTCAAATCGGGGGTCTAGTAACTACGCAATCGGTTCTTGCGTCTTACATTGGTCTCTGCGAGGTGTTTGTGCCTCTGACAGGGCCGTCTAGTCGCTTCTTTATGTTCTCACCCTCTGACGGCTTATTTTTAAGCATAAGTCTAAAAGTGTACAGATTCTGGTTGTGCTCTCAGAGTGGGGATCGCTTGAGTACGCGATCGGTTGCTACGGGTTACAGTGGTTCCGTGCGAGGTGTTCGTGCCTCTTACGGGGCCATCTAGTATTGTTTTACGTTCTCACCGTTTGATTGCATGTTTTAAGGGTAAGTGTAATAGTTTGCAAATTTTGGTTGTGCTCTTAAAGTGGGGGTCCTATGACTCGGTAGTCGGTTACAAAATTTGTGCTCTTAAATTTTGGGCGTGCTCTCAAACTGGAGGTCCCGTGTTTAGGAGGTTGTATGCAATTAGTTCTTGCGGCTTACATTGGTCCTGTGCGTGGTGTTAGTGCTTCTCATAGGTTCGTCTAGCCATTGTTTTATGTTCTCACCCTCTGATGGCATGTTTTTAAGCCTAAGTCTAAAAGGTTACAAATTTTTTTGTGCTATCAAACTGGGGGTCACGTGAGTACGCAGTCGGTTGCTACGGGTTACCTTGGTCCCATGCGAGGTGTTCATGCATCTCACGGGGCCTTCTAGTGGTTATTTTATGTTCTCACACTTTGACGACATATTTTATGACTAAGTCTAATAGTTTGAAAATTTTGTTCGTGTTGTCAAATAGGGGGTCCATTGACTACGTAGTCAGTTTATGTGGGTTACATTGTCCCATGTGAGGTGTGCGTGCCTCTCACGGGACCTACTATCGACGGTTTTATCTCACCCTCTGATGGCATGTTTTTAAGCCTAAATCTAATATCTTGAAAATTTTGGTCATGCTCTCAAATCGGGGATCCCGTGACTACATGGTCGGTTCCTGCGGGTTACATCGATCCCGTGAGATGTGGGTGTAGTGCCTGTTTTACATTCTTATCCTCTGACGGCTTGTTTTTAAGAATATATCTAGCAATTTGAATTTTTTTGTGCTCTCAAACTGAGGGTCACGTCACTACGCGGGCGGTTCCTATGGCTTACATTGGTCCCGTGCGAGGTGCTCGTGCCTCTCAGAGGGTCGTCTAGTGGATGTTTTACGTTCTCACCCTCTGATGGAATGTTTTAAGCCTAAGTCTAACGGTTTGCAAATTTTTCTCGTGCTCTCAAATCGGGGGTCTTGTGACTATGCGATCGGTTCCTGCGGGTTACAATAATCCCGTGCGAGGTGTTCATGCCTCTCACGAGGCCGTCTAGTTGTTGTTTTAAGTTCTCACCCTTTGACGTTATATTTTTATGCCTTAGTCTAACTGTTTGCAAATTTTGGTCTTGCTCTCAAACCGGGGGTCCACTGACTACGCAATCGATTCTTGCAGATTACATTGGTCCCGTGCGACGTGTTTAAGCCTCTCACAAGGTCGCCTAGTCGCTGTTTTACGTTCTCACCCTCTGACGGCATATTTTTAAGCCTAAAATTATACAAATAGTGGTTGTGCTCTTAAACTGGGGGTCGCGTGAGTACGCGGTCGATTGCTATGGGTTAAATCGGTCCCATGTGAAGTGTCCATGCCTCTCATGGGGCCGTCTAGTGGTTGTTTTATGTTCTGACCCTCTGACAGCATGTTTTTTAGATGAACTCTAATAGTTTGCAAATATTGGTTGTGCTCTCAAACCGAGGGTCCCATGAATACGCGGTCGGTTGTTGCGGGTTATGTTGCTCCTGTACAAGGAGTCCGTGGCTCTCACGGGGCCGTCTAGTGGTTGTTTTACATTCTCAGTCTTTGAAGACATGTTTTCAAGCCTAAGTCTACCGGTTTCCAAATTTTGATCATACTCTCAAACTCGAGGTCCCGTGTTTATGCGATTGGTTCCTCAGGGTTACAATAGTACCGTTCGAGGTTGTCGTGACTCTCATGGGGCCTTTAACTTGTTGTTTTATGTTCTCACCATTTGACGGCATGTTTTTATACGTAAGTCTAGCAATCTAAATTTTTTTTCGTGCTCTCAAACCGTAGGTCCCGTGATTACGCAGTTGGTTCCTGCGGGTTACATTGGTCACGTGCAAGGTGTTCATTCCTAAAATGAGGCCGTCTAGTGGCTATTTTACATTCTCAACCTTTGACGACATATTTTTAAGCCTAAGTCTAACATGTTGCCAATTTTGGTCATGCTCTCCAACCGTGGGTCCAGTGACTATGCAATCAGTTCTTGAGGCTTACATTGGTCCCATGTTAGGTGTATCTTCCACTCACGGGTTCATCTAGTCACTGTTTTACGTTCTCACCCTCTGATGGCATGTTTTTAAGGATAAGTCTAAAAGTTTAAAAAAAAATTATTGTTCTCTCAAACCGGGGGGCGCGTGAGTATGAGGTCGGTTTCTACGGGTTACCTTGGTCCCGTGCAAGGTGTTCGTGCCTCTCACGGGGCCGTCTAGTGGTTGTTTTACGTTCTCACCCTTTGATGGCATGTTTTAAGCCTAAGTCTAATAGTTTGCAAACTTTGCTCGTGCTCTCAAACTCGAGGTCCCGTGACTACGTAGTCGGTTCCTACGGGTTACATTATCCCATGAGAGGTGTGCGTGCCTCTCATGGGACCTTTTAGTGGCGGTTTTACATTCTCACCCTTTGACGACGTGTTTTTAAGCCTCAATCTAACAGGTTGCAAATTTTGGTCGTGCTCTCAAATTAAGGGTCCCGTGACTACGCGATCAGTTCTTATGGGTTACATCGGTCCCGTGCGATTTGCCGTCTAGTTCCTGTTTTACATTCTTATCCTCTGACGACTTATTTTTAAGCATAAGTCTATCAATTTAAAAATTTTGTTTGTGAACTCAAAATGGGGGTCCCATGACTACGCGATCGGTTCCTGGAAGTTACATTGCTCCCGTACAAGGAGTTGGTGGCTCTTACGGGGCTATCTAGTGGTTGTTTTATGTTCTCACTCTTTGACGACATGTTTTTAAGCCTAAGTTTAATAGTTTGCAAATTTTGATCATGCTTTAAAACGGGTCATGCTCTCAAACCGGGGGTCCCGTGTTTATGCGATTGGTTCCTGAGGGTTATAATAGACCCGTGCTAGGTGTTCGTGCCTCTTATGGGAACATTTCTCTTAGTTTTATATCCTGAAACCATTAAAACCCTAGTTTATCATTTTCTCCCATTTCTAACCATTTCTACACACCATTAACATAGGTTTAACACTAGAAATCGTTAAGAGTTTACAATACATCAATTTGTAAACTCATACTCAAATATCTCAAATTTATTTTAAGGGTTCTAACCCAAAATTATATAGTTTACCAACTACAATATGAGATACACACACTCAAATGAATAAAGCAAGTAAACACTTGCCTCGTGGATAAAATTTAACGACCTCGAGTCGAATCCGGCGGAGTTTGGGCCGGAATCCCCTTTCTCTTCCTCTTTTCCTTATTTTCTTCTCTTCTTTCCCTCTTTTCTTTCTTTATCTCCCTCTCTCATGCCTTATAAGAGAGAAATAAGGGCTTGTCCCTTATAAAACCCAAAAATGACTCGTGTACTCAATTGCGAGTCCCTACTAGTCTAAAAGTCCCTGAAACCTAAACACTACCCCCGAATACTCTATTCTGACTATCTTGGCCATTCTGAAACCAACCGTGCACTCGAAATATCCATCCGATATACTTAGCTAAAATGGACTAGTCGGACCCGACACTTCTCAATACGCGTTTTCTATAATGTAAACTAATTCATGTCGCTCTACCTAGTTACGACATGACATAAAAACATTCTGACTCATTTACTCAGTTCCCTAAGTAAATGTAACACGCATCGGTAAGAATCTAACGCTTATTAATCTATAATTTACTATTCATTTAAGTTCCTCACATTACCAAATTATGCCCACATATGTAATTTAAATATCTATAAAAGTACAGGGTATTACATTCTCCCCCCTTACAATGGAATTTCGTCCCCAAAATTCAAATGCGAACTGTACCCAGAAGTTGAAATAATGGCACTCTACCATATACTCATTCACGGTACCCACCTATCTTAAGGCTTATACTCTAGCGCACTAGCTTAACCACAATCTTGACTAAATATCTACATGCTAAAACACCACATCTAACAACAACAAATCGCACCTAGTGCTTCTATAACCGTAGATAAAGAAAATGAGCCTATAATCACGGCTCCAACGTCTCAATCCTATCGAAAAAACCACTACTCTATGCATCCGTTCGTCTACCTCACAACTTTGAATTTCCCTCAAAAAGAAAACTACACTAGAGCTTGACTATTTCCGTCAGTCTTCTCGCTTATCTTAGGTGTACTAACTCTTGTTGCACCTACAAAATTGGATTATCGTGTGCCTCCTACGACGTTCAATCCAACCCATAATTTCTCCAAACCATATTTTTTCAGCTTTATATACTATGCCCCTTCTATTTCAGATGATATACAAAACCAACTTACCAAGGTGCCCATACATCTTTTAACCTGTGCCTATTTGCACAATAATTGTAAACGTCCCATACGTAATAGTCTCTCTAAAAATGGGCCTCATTTCCCCGGCCTGGTACTAACACCTGGGTATTCCTAACTCGAATAATTCGAAATTCAATTCTTCCTATAACAGCGCCACTTGCCCTACTCATCTTATCTCTAAGTAGTCCTAAGATCGGTGTGTTTTCCTACACACATAAAATGAGTAATGTCATAACTATATCCCTAGTGCCCAATACCTCTCTCAACTTCCGACATTTGCTCGGTGTCATGCGTGGGATGTCACGCAAATCGAAATCCAAACAAGGAACCCTTTTGTTACACCACTTCCTTGCATCATCGAGATATAACGACCTAAGGCACACCATCGGGACGTTCTAAATCCTACCTCGTTAACCTACTAATGTACTTATACCACTATGTCCTTCCATCTTGGCGAAATGGAAAGTCTAACTCATCGGGGTGCCTATTCTCTACAAAAGTGTTACGAACATCATACCCAAAACATATTTCCTCTGAATTTGCCTTCTATTCAAGGCCTGGCTATAAGCCTCAAACCGATTTCCTTTACCTTGCCTCACCCACATACTTGCAGTGAGAGAAACATTTCCAGTGCTTTTCCACAACACATCTACTTTTTATTAGCCCCTAATCATCACATGATACTCAACTAATATCACCAAACCATCATCCTAGCATACAGTAACATCTCTCCATTTCCAACATCGTTAAGGTTCATGCGTGGAGTGTCTCGCAAGCGAAATCCAAATAAGGAACCCCTTCGATACATTACTACTTAACTTTGTCGATCGTGGAGGTATGTCAGCTTAAAACACGTAAAATAATCAATCCTCCATACCTTATATCATATCTATAAGGTCCCCATGCACTAAAGTCATGCTAGTGAAACATCTACTGACCAAAGTTCCATCGAAACATATAATAAAGGCGAGCTCAACCTGCATCCAGGTGAGATATCGCAAAAATAACCAGTTCCACACTGGAACCGCGAATATGATAGTCTTGCAATTATTAGGCTGCTATCGCTCCAATCATCCACAAAGACATTACACTTACAATAGTACCATACTCGTATAACACACACAAAATGAGCAGTGCATACCAAATATAAGCTCAAAATACCAACACCAGTTTTCATAACGAATGAAGAAAATAGAATCCCGCTATCGCAAAAAACATATAGATATACCCTCTATAATATTACCGATACCACCACAAAGCTCTAATTACACACACGAATCCAGGGTTAAAAAAATACCGCGACTCTATCTAACAACACAAAATATACCTCCTTCATCCGAGGTTAAACTCATAATAATAACTTCAGCAATCTCCCTAACTACTCCAATTGGTTCCCGGACATAGTACACTTGCCTTAACCAAACCAAAACTACTTTAATCAATGCCCCATCTCGACAACCTATTCTTTTCCCTTAACTCCCAGCGTGAAAGATCAAAGCGTGTGGTTATACGCTCCATATCACCATATCTCCCCATCTCTGGCCTCCCTGACCACGTTAAGTTAATTAGTATCTTGGACTCTATAACCTCGATCCTGAAAATCACCTTCGTAGTTAGATCAGCTCCTCCTACTAAAGGAAACATGCTGCTGACCTCCACTACCCTGTTTCAATGAGTCCCCGGGTGGAAGTCCACCTGTGCAGCAAATACAAATTCTCCTTAACTATTAGAAACACTTTCTAGTGAGCCTACAATTTCACTGAAGGACTCTCTCCTCGTTGTACCAACCTTAATTCGGTACAAAGTTTACTTATCTATATAGCTCTTTATTCATTGTCGTCCTCTGACCGATCCTTATGTGAATTATTCAGAAACTACATTCTCCCCAAGTCTTGTAAATTGAAGAAATTTGCAGTTAAAGCCATCCGTAAGATTCCTCTATGAGCCAAAACATTCTTCTCCCCCAAACATGGTGACCACCATTCCCACCATTTCAACTTTACTCCAATAAGTGAAAATGTTTCCTCAAATTTTCACATCTGTCCATTTCCATACCCTGCTCTAAGACAAAGATCCTGAGCCTTCTGCTTCCACTAAATAATTCTACACTTCCTTCGCATAACTTAAACTTCAACAAATGGTCATTCCCAAAGACCGTTCAGACTTTTCCCAACTTAACTTCACTGGGAAATTTCAATTTTAGCACCACTCTCTATATTATAGCGGTACATAAATAAATATAACTACTATATTCTAGTAGTCGTTGCAGCAATTCATAAAAAATGCCACAAAGGGAGTGACCTCGACTGCGGCCCTCGTCCCCGACTTTAACTAATAGTTCCAACTAAGACATGCCTCATGTTGCCCTCATAACAGACTTACTTAGTCTCCCTTCATCGATCAGCGCACAAATCTCGAACGAGCGCGCAAAATATTTACTATAATCTTACATAATGGCAGAAGAACCGAATCTCACAATAGGAACTAACAATCCTAATCATAAGGCTCTATACCAAATAGAAAGAAACGCTGAAAGCATAGTACGTCCGCAAAGATTCCTATGGACACTAGAACCCGATGCTTTGATACCATCTGTGACACCCCGCCTAATAAAATACATGGTGATCAATCCTATACAAATTTAAAACAAGATTATCATATGGTTCATTCTCAGCATCACTGTCGAAAACTAATTTAAATACTAATAACTTATTAGGGTGGAGTCAAAATTTTATTTAACTAATGTTTTTAACCAAGAAAACCAAGTAAAACATTCACACAGTTTATATACACAAAAATTGAAATGAAATAAAATAACCGAACACTCGGTTTAACATAATACAACCAAATTGAATGCCTCACTAAAAAGGCGGTAAAATAATAAATGAGTACATTTGGTCTATCAGCCCGAATGTTTTTACAATACAGCCTATCCAGATCTCAAGGATAGAAGCATCTACAATAAACCTGCTTACATCCACAGCTGCTGCAGAAAACATATGACTCAAAAGAATCATCATCCAGGAGTCCCTATATCTAGACACCTAATATATATATATATATATATATATATAGCAAGAGAGGGGAAAATAGAGAAACGGGTCAGAGCCCGAGTTTTGAAAATATTTAGCAAGTGCATAAAAGCCATATTTTAAAATATGAAATCTCTCATATTTAAACTAGTATCGTACTCTCATGACATACACCTCACCTCTCCTCTAATAGTGCACACCTATCGTATATATTTTACCCAACCTAGTTAAGCTACCCTGCCTAATTAATCTGTTTCACCCATCTTCTAAAAATCGTCCTAAACCCGAGTACTAAGGACTAAACTTCTCCCCATTCCCAACATTGCTCTACGTTTCGTGCATGGGGTGTCTCGCGAAGCGAAATCTAAATAAGGAACCCCTCTGATACATTACTACATGACAATGTTGATCGTCAATATCCATTAGGACATCAGTACATAACACATATTATAAAACACTGTATATATGTAGTTCTCACTAGAACCTATGATTCACATTCATATAAATCCGAATATAAATATATCGGAAGGAGAATAACACCTCAATCATTCTTTTCACTTTACACAAGTCAACTTTATAAGATATCTCATTTTAACATACAAGCAATATACTATATGCAATAAGTATAATTATACCTATTACAATCATAAGTATAATAACCATCCCACCGAGCTATAACTCAAGGATGCAGTCTCATAGTGCCTATCCGCATCCGGGTGTACTCAAACAACCACGGTACCAAGCCAGACTCACTCATGGTCATGGTAAAAATAGTTTCTCAATCCTCAATAACCAATATCCTAGATTTCATCCTAATCGCATCCTAGGATTTACTCAAATTCAATCGAACCATTTTTATTCTAACTGTATAAATATATCTATACCCACTTAGCGAAGACCTCACTCGAGTGTTGCTCGACCCAAACATTCACTAAGTCCATACCCCGGATTGTACATTAATCTAATTCAAGGTTCTCTCTTCCAACCCAAAGTTTACTCACCCTCCATACCATCATCTAGGATTCATAATATCATAACTAGATTCCCCCTTAAAAATATCCAATACAATCTAATTTCCCCCTAACTCAAAGAGGGGAAAACTAGCAAATTCAACAAAGGCGAATCGATTCACCCCTAATGAGAATCTATTCAGGCTAGCGAATCGATTCGGTTTCCATCCGAATCGATTTGAAAAGTGTTCTGCAAGAAGGTCCTCAAAGGAGAATCGATTCGGCTTGAGAAATCCTTATAGCTCCCCTTATGCGAATTGATTCGGTCTAGACCCGAATCGATTCACCCTATTCGGAGGGAACTGTTTGGGCGATTTCATCTTCTCCAAAATACCCAAATATCAACCCATTCTCCATTTTGTGGTTTCTAATCTTAACCAACAACTTTATAATAATCCTAATACTGATTTATAACAAACACATCAATTAATTTATGGTATTAAACCATTTCTCTTAGATGTAAACCCTTGAACCATTAAAACCCTAGTTTATCATTTTCTCCCATTTCTACACACCATTAACATGGGTTTAACACTAGAAATCATTAAGAGTTTACAATAAATCAATTTGTAAACTCATACTCAAATTTCCAAAATTTATTTTAAGGGTTCTAACCCAAAATTATATAGTTTACCAACTACAATATGAGATACACACACTTAATTGAATAAATAAAGTAAACACTTGCCTCGTGGATAAAATCTGACGACCTCGAGTCGAATCCCGTGGAGTTTGGGCCGAAATCCCCTTTCTCTTCCTCTTTTCCTTCCTTTCTTCTTTTCTTTCTTTTCTTTCTTTTCTTTCTTTTCTTTCTTTTCTTTCTTTTCTTTCTTTTCTTTCCCTCTTTTATTTCTTTCTCTCCCTATCTTGTTCCTTAGAAGAGAGAAATAAGGGCTTGTACCTTAGAAAACCCAAAAATGACTTGTTTAGTCAATTGGGAGTCCCTACTAGTCCAAAAGTCCCCAGAACCTAAACACTACCCCCAGATTCTCTAATCTGACTATCTTGGCAATTCTGAAACCAACCGTGTACTCAAAATCTCCATTCAAGATACTTAGATAAAATTCACTAGTTGGACCCGACACTTCTTAATACGTGTTTTCTACAACGTAAATTAATTCACGTCGCTCTACCCAGTTGCGACATGACATAAAAACATTCCGACTCATTTACACAGTCAACTGAGTAAATCTAAAATGCATCGGTAAGCATCTAACGCTTATTAATCCAAAATTTACTATTCACTGAAATTCCTCAAATTACTAAATTACGCCCACTTATGTAATTTAAATATCTATAAAAGTACAGGGTATTAAAGGGACAGGGAAAATGTTATCCCTATAAAAGCCGATGTTGCAGCAGACAAGCCCTGGAAAGAGTCCATACAGAGGTTGGAGAACAAAATAGGGGATATCATAAAAAGTCGAGACCCATTGCAGAGGGGATATGCTGAAGGATCTCCATTTGTGGTAAAGATACTGAACTAACCAACCTCGACCAAGTTCAAACCGCCGGTGGTTACTCCGAAGTATGACGGGACACGAACTCGGTGCATCACGTGGATATGTATCAGTCATCCTCTGACATATATACAATATCTAATGAGATAAGATGTCGAGCACTCTCAAGCACGTTGATAGGGGAAGCCCACGTATGGTTCACTTCCCTTCCTAAGAACTTTATAGGAAGTTTTAAGCAGATGGCCGATAGTTTTATCCACAACTTTTGCTTTGGGTTAAAACCTAAGAAGAAGAAGACCCACCCATTATACATCAAATAGGGGAAGGACGAGACTCTGAGGGAATATGTAGCCCGTTTTAACAAGAAGAAGCTGGAAGTAGAGTACTACGAATAAAGTATCGCGATGACAACACTTATGGGAGGTCTTCAAAAAGGAAAGCTACTATGGGAGCTAGTTGAGGACCCTAGAAAGTCCATGTTTGAACTCCTAGCTAGGACTGGGAAAGTCATCAATGCAATAGAGGCAATGGATGCCAAAGAAGATGAAGAAAAAGAGCCCATAGTGATGGAAAGGGGTAGAGTTCCAAGGGGAAGGATAGCAAGAAAAGGTCGATAAATGACAAGTTTGTGAACTATACCGCTCTACGAGTTAGCCGTGAGCACATTTTGAATGAGAGAAAAAATGATCGGTCTTTTAGGTGGCCGAAAAAGCTGAAGATAGATTCTCACAAGAGAAATATAAATCTTTGGTGTGAATTTCACCAAGATCATGGGCACATCATCGATAAATGCTTCGCCCTGAAATCTGGTAAGTTGAGGAAATATGTTGAAAAGGACAATTTAGGACAAGTCCGAGACGACAAAGGCTGAGATAACCCCCCAAAAAGTAGAAATGATAGGTTCCTAGAGGACGCTCCAACCAAAAAGAATGACCCTTCGAATGATGATAGTAATGATTCAGACCTCCAACCAAAGGATGATAATTCCCATGTAAAGAGGCTCAACGTGATCTGGGAATGATTTGTGGAGGACTAGCAGGAAGAGGCTCTGAGGTGGTCGATCGCAAGGCACACGTTACCGAGGCTAAAGCAATAATCAAGGTCGAGTTTGTAAACTCAACCTCTATTGATGTTCTCATAGTCATCTTCTCAAGACTAGATTTTAAGGCTATCCAAGCTCCTCATGATAACCCACTCGTTATTACCACCAGAGTACTTGGGTGTGAGGTGTCGAGAATCTTAGTTTATGGAGGAAGCTCTGCAGATGTCATGTTCTAGACATACTTCAAAGGCTTAGAATTTAGCCGAACCAAGATCATCCCGTACCATCATCCTCTTATTGGATTTAGTGGAGAAAAAGGTGTACTCTTTGAGGATGGACAAAATGGATGTCAGAATGGGAGACGAGTGGCCAAAGAGGTTAACCATGAAGATAAACTTTTTTATGATGGATAAGAACGTCTTCTCGGCTTATAAACTCATATTGGGACGAGCAGCTCTCAAAGAGTTTGAGGCTATGCCTTCAACGGTCCACGAAATGATAAAATTCTAAACTCTATATACGGTAGGGGAAGTTCAAGGTGACCAAATGTCGGCACGAGAATGCTACTTTAACTCGGCAGAGGAGAGATAAGCACACAAGAAAGCAACCACCACATACAACATTGACACCCTTGATCCCAGAGACGAGACAAAATATAAGAAAGGGAAGGATGCAGAAGAGGTAGAATCCAGCGTCCTCAATAAGGATGAGCCAAAAAAAATCATCCAGGTTGGAAAAGCCCTAAAACAGGAGATCAAAGATGATGTTCACTACACCAAAACAAGTTAAAAATATTTTTAACGGATTAAATCCATTAGAAAATTGACATTATTTATTTTACCAACAAAATTTGTAACGGATAAAATCCGTTACAATTTTAATATTTGTAACGGGCTAAATCTGTTACAAAATATTTTTTAATGGATTTTGCATTAGTACACATCTCATATATTAGTAACAAATATATTAACTTGTAACGGTTTTTATCCGTTACAAATACAGAATTTGTAATGGATACAAACCATTATAAAATACATTGCAACGGATTGGGAGTGTCATATATTTGTAACAAATGTTTTTATTTGTAACAGTCAAAGTCCATTAGCAATAATATTTTATTTTAAAAAATATTAATTTTTCCATAAACAAGTAGATATAAATACACAGGTAAAAACTTATGCTCAATCAATGTCAATGTAGAACCAATTCCCACGAATTTCACTCAAAACATCATTTCAAAACACACGTGACAAAATGAACGACACTACATTTCGATGATATTAAATCGATATAAAACTGTATTTCATTCATAACCATTAAAGTTATCGTAACAAAATGTACTACAAGATAAACCATTCAGCTTTTAACTATAAACTTGAAACAAAATCTAACATCATTAAAGTTCTAAACATATTATTCTCCCAAAGATAGTCTTCATGATATTCCTTGCAAAAGTAGACTTCATTCTCCCAAAAGTAATCATCATATTTCCCCATAAGAACCTGTTGAACAAACCCAATCTTAATAAATATGTAAACATAAATGAGTAACTAACATACAAGACTAGTACATTCTCGTGCCATTGACACGCATGTAATTTTATTGGGGAATAATTAATACACAACAAATGGAAATGCTCGAGGAGGACAAAGATAGTTTATACAAGTTACTTTTGTATCACTTCATGTGTTTCTACCTACAACTTGGCCGGTAGGTTTTTAATTTAAGTTTTCGCCTTTAACACCCATTTTTTACCCCAAAAAGAATAGTATACTAGTTAATTAGGTCAACCGAGAGTTCAACGAGGACACGGTTAGTTTAAACAAGTTATTTTGGTATCGCTTGATATTTTTTTACCTAAATCTAGGCTACTAGGTTGTTATTTTCACTGTTCGCCCCCAAAGCCCATTTTTAACCTTAAAAAGAAGCGTATACTAGTCAATTTGGCCAGCCGAGAATCCGATGTAGACATGGTTAGTTTAGACAAGTTACTTGGGTATCGCTTGATGTATTTATACCTAAATCTAGGCCGCTACATTGTTGTTTCTAGTTTTTGCCCCCAACTCCCATTTTTAACCCAAATTGATCCCCACATTACAACCTTAACTTATGCAACAAGCCACAAAACATAAAATTCCATCAATACAAATTATATATGGAAATGGAGAATTTTTTGCCCGGATAATATTAAAATATATACAATATATCCTAGGGGCAGAAAATCTCAATACAAATATCGTACCTAACATTCCCTCACACACATATATATGTATAGTAAATAAGATCTCACTTACAAAAGATAAAGATGGGCGTAATAAGCAAACAATGAATTCATTACACTACACCAAAAAGGCCAAATTGTCACCTTTGAGAGTCGGCGAGCCTTGTCACCTTCATTGACTGTGACAAAAAAACACGCATTTTTTCTCACGGTCAATGACCGTAACAAGGCCGTGTCACGGTCATTGACCGAGGTGACAACTTTATAAAGTTGTCACGGTCAAAGACCATGACAGGCCCGTGATAATTTTCCCAGTAAAAAAACCCTACCCTTTCTTTTTTTCCACCGTTTCCATTCCCTCCTTTTTTCCCTCTCTCGCGCGCCTACTCTCTCTCTCTAGGGTACGTTTTGCTCTCCCTCTCTCTTTTCATTATATGTGTGTATATGTGTATATATGTGTGTAGATGTGTATATAGATGTACGTTTTTCTCTCCCTCTCTCTTTCCATTATTTTGTGTGTGTAGGTGTGGGGGGGAGGGGGGAGTGTGTGTACGTGGGGGGGGGGGGGGGGGGGGAGGGGGCAGTGTAGGAGGGGGAGGGAGTGAAGTTTGCAGGATAAAAGAACAGTTGCTTCTTGAGACATCTTAATTGGTTCACTTTACTTGTTTATCTAATGGATGATTCAAGTTTATTTTCATTGATCTTCTAACTATTCAAGATTTTAAAAGGAAGTGCGCAATATCATAATATATGAAAGTCAGTAAAATGGAAGGATGGGTTTGCATACCTGCCCTTAGGATTTGTTCCTTTATGAAACAAATGAAGAATGGTATCTTCAGCAAGCACATCTTGGTCATATGAATACCTCACAATTTCAGGGAACAACTTCATTGTGTCCTCATAACACTGGACATGAACTTTGTACAAAAATTCCAACTCTATCTTTCCACTGGTGCAAAAGGTATTTGAGTAATTCTGCCCATGTTTTCACATGTTGGATATCAAGGTCATTATTATTATTATTATTATTATTATTATTATTATTATTATTATTATTATTATTATTATTATTATTATTATTATTATTATTATTATTATTATTATTATTATTATTATTATTATTATGATTATGATTATTACTACTACTAATAGTAGTAGAACCATTATCGTCCTAATTAACTATTTATTACAACACACAACATTCTTGTACTGTTGAGTTTGGATGCAATGTCCAGTAATCAGTTTGACTTAACATATTGAATGGAAAGTTAAAAAAGGGTGAATCAATGCAATTTTTATTTTGATAATAGGGGTGTATTGGAAAACCAGACATAAAATTGGGACAAACTCAAAATAACATTTTTCTAATAAGGTTGGCCTCTAACTCACACAAACAAAGAGATGACGGAATGGGGATCTATTGCAAATGCGCAAAACTGGTCATAAAGTGGGGCATAAACTCAAAATAACCCTATATAATATCGGAATCCTATTTCAATTATTATAAATCTTTGACTCCCAAATATATATATATATATATATATGAAAACAATTATATATATATATATATATATATATATATATATATATATATATATATATATGAAAACAATTAAGCATAAAGAATCTTTTGGGGTTCCTCATATGTGTTGTCCAACGCTTCCCGATGTTTAGTTTTTGGTCCCTCGTCATGGTGTTATGTAACTTTAAATGTTTGACTGGCTTTAATAGTTACTAGAGACTGCGAATATAAGAAATTATTTATTTAGAATTAGTTATTATACAGCGCATTGGTAACATTAATAACATGAAATAAAATTTTATGTTATCGTTGGTGAAATCTGTTTCAATTATTCATTCAAGTTTAATTTACCAACATGCCTTTTTGTATCAACATATTTATAAGATGTTGTCGTCTTATTTATTGTTAGGTTAAAAAGAGCAAGCAAGACATGAAGAGTAAAGATGTGAAAATTAAGAGGACGGAGGATATTGTTCATGGATTGGACATGAAGTTGAAAGAAATAGACTCGAAAAATAAGAGCCTGCAAGACAAGGTTTGCTACATATAATCCCATTCATATATTCAGTTTATGAGAATTCATTAAAAAAAGTGCTTTAGTTTCCCTATATGTTTGAGAAATGAGATGGACTAAAAAATTCCTATTGTGTCCAGATTAAGGAATTAGAATCTCCACTTTTGGTTGAGAGAAATCTAGCATGACATCATGTGGACACGAAAATATTGGAACAACAACAACAATAACAACAACAACAACAACAACCAAGCAAACAACAGGAAGAGCATATCTATGCTCTTACAAGGCCACCACTCGCCACTAAACCATTGGAGTTCACAAGAATTTTAGTGAAGGCAAATACCAACAAAATCTTACTCGACCCTTTTATCTATGAACATTGAACAACAACAATCATCAACAAATGCTCGTGGTTAAAAACATTCAATAAGAAGCGAACAACAACCATCGACAAAAAAATCAATTAAACCAAAAAAAAACACTGTTGGATTTTGTCAACCCAAAACAAAATCAATGACAAATATAATTGGTTGAGGTTTGATTCAGGTTAAAGGGGGAATCGCAAATCAGCAACAACCACAAATAAATTCCATCATCTTAAGTGGAATGAACTTGTTGTAGAATTGATTTGAAGTGGAATGAATAACAATCAAAAATATTTTTGGTTTTGGGTTTGATATAGTTTAAAACGGAATCGTAAATTAATAATAACCGCAAATAACTGATTGATATGGAATCTCAGCTTGTTTATTGACTTCGTTTTAATCTATTTGGACAAACCCTAACCACAAAATTGCACAACCGATTTAATCAAAATTAATAGAGTAACAAACTCCAACCCCAAATTTCTAGGAACCCGAGCCACAAATTTCAAACTGTCTCCATATATTACGAGAGCAAAGGTAACTTGAACTATCTACATATCTTACAAAAGTCAGTAACTTTTTGCTTAGGTGGTTAAGGCTTATTGAAACTTGATACACTTACTGAGAACTAAGAACTTCTAAAAACACCCATCCTCTCTTTACTTTTGAGCATATTTTCATCATTTTTTGAATATTTTTGAATAGTTTCAGGGAGCTGGGAAGTAACTTCAACTATAAAATATCTTCAATTTGAAATCAAGAATATGAAAACCTAGGATATGTTCTATAATCTACAAAAAATAGTTCAAATCTTTAAAAAATTACAAATAAATGTAAGTTTTCGGCCAATTCAATAAGGAATATTACTCAATTCTTTAGAAGTAGTGGGTTGTTACTTTTGAGAGTGGTGGGAGAATATATAGACATTTTAAATTTGAATGAACACAGTTTCTGAGTATATTGAGTACATTTTTTTCTTCATCCTGGATTACATTACATATTATGTCAACCATAAAAAAATCAGCTTATTTATAAATTTTAAATATAAGATTATATTTTATCATATTAGCATCAATGATTACTCCAGATATATAATCAATAATTAGCATCAAATGCTCTATTTTTTTATTAAGCCATATATCTCATTCAAAACTACGAAATTACCTCAACCATGAAAACATATTCAGGTTTTTTCACCACAAGCTTTTGTTAGACCTTTCAAAATTATCATATCCAAGTTCCTAATGGCTTGTGCAAAAAACGTGTAATATATCTAGTTGAAGTTAATATATCTAGTCATTATAGTAACTGGGAACAGTATTATAATTTTGTAAATCTGGGTATATCCCAAAAAAACGTGTAAAATAAAATAAGAAAAACTATATTAAATGTCAAACTATATTTATATTTGGCTGTTAACGGCTTAAAAAAACACCATGTTGTCTGCATATACCAGAGAGAGAGGGAAAATCTTTGGGATTAACTAGACAAAAAGGATGCCAAACTCGTACCTTTGATTCAACGCAATTATCGAGCTTGTTAGCATGCTTTATGATGCATTGCATAAAGACCATATTCTTGATTGTTCTCACCAGAAGAGAATCAATACTTCACTATATTTATCATTCACACATTTCAGGACATATTCGATCTAAAGATAACGGCACCAAAAAATTCGAGGAGAATGGTCCACAAAATTTACCTTTGATCCATTAGGCACAAGCTCCCTCAACACCTTAATGTGATATTGGATCAATTGTTTGTCCCTTGGTCGGGGATTATAATTTTCACCAGGCTATGCCCTCTTTTTATTAATCTTAGGTGGTTCGTGTGACCTCTCCAATTTTTCACTACATCTATGGGGACTTGTTAATGAAAAGAAATCCGAGGACCTGATATCAGATGCCCCGCCTGATAAGTTCAAGCAATGGAATGTGTCATCATCTACAAAAGAGGACTGGTCAAACGAAAAACCTGTTGAACCTAGAGTATGTATATCACTCGAGGAAGGCACTAATGTGTTACCTGTTGTCAGAGGGATTGTACTGATTTATAAAATTATTTTGAACTTCTGACATCACTACCATTATGGAAAACATTAGCAATCACTACTTCGAGAAGATGATCTATGCCAGAGTTTGTCATGAAAATATTACTACTCATCATTTCTTATATAAGCATCTCAATAACTATTTCATCTTCTCTGTATCCTGATCGAAATAAGTATTATGTTCTCAAAATGCAGGTCCTAGTGCTTCAAATATCTCACAACCAGTAGAAAACTTAAAAGACGCTTTCAATATGTCCATGTGATCGATCTTTGTTTGTACCTCGGGGTTCTTTTCTAAATCATGTGGAATTTAGAAAAAATAAGGTTCAGGACACGAGGTGAAAAGTCAAGGAAATATGAAGACCAATATGAAGTATCCACTCCGGAGTTGCCATCAGGAGGTGTAACAATGTGTAAATCATATTTGTTACCAATGGAATCATGCAAATATGGAGAATCTTTATATGCAAATATGGAGAATCTTTATACTCTGAACCGACTCCCACGCCCTTAAAACCACTAGTCTTCACACTTTCTCTCGTTAACCTCTTTTGAAGTTACTTATTTCTACTGCTCCAGAAGGAAAATTTCAGGATTTGATTGGAATATGTCAGAACTTTCACCACTCTTACTGATCATTCCAACCATCTCCTTTGGATAACCTCCAGCCAGTTGAACAACACAAGGATGGTCACCAGATTTTCCCACAAAGGAAAATATGGGAGATAAAACTCCACGTGTGAAGTGCATGTAGGTTGTCTCTATAGATACATCTGACTGAGTTATCAATGTGCAACATAAGATCCTTCTATAGAATGATATTATGACAATAATCCACGTGAGAAGTGCATGTAGGTTGTCTCTGTGTGTGCGTGAGAGCGAGAGAGAGAGAGTTACCAGACGAGGAAGTCTCGACACTACTTGGTATTACACTAGGGGATGCCCCAATAGGGAATCTTGAAGCTCAAAAAAGATATCTCTAATATGGTTCACCAGCTTTAAATCCTCAGTAATCTATTCATCCCACACGATGGTGAAAAAAATAAGAAAGAACGAAACAATTATAAAAAGAAAAAGCAGGAAAAAAAATTATTTGACTATTTGAGGATATGGATGTTGATATACACTTCATATATCCATTATTATGTGACGATGTATATAGTCAATCAAATGATAAATCATCAAACTTGCAGCAAATATTGCATGGGACAAAGAGAAGTATCCTAAATTGTTGTTTCATATTGCATTTTCTGATGTGTTCGCCAACATTATTGAAATGCATTATTATGAAGATTAATTCATTGGGCTAATGTAAGAACAAGATAAATCCTTCTACAACATTTTTCTATCGAAAAAATCCATCACGAAAAGACTTCCCAAATCAATCCACAATATTGGATCGATTTCAAAAATTTTACACATTCTCCTTCAAGTGCCTCTAGCGAGGATCACTCGTAAGAGAATAAGATTTTCCAATTTGATCATATATTATGGATCGATTTGGAAATCTTTGGATATTGTGGTTCAATTTGAGATATCATTTTGGATGTGAATTTTTCTTTTTGGAAAAAATAAAATGTGTTAGAATAGCATTTTTTGACATTTTCTATATTCGTTTCCCTTTTTTGGCGGGTGTTACAACCAATATATGGAACTAGGGTTATTAGAATTTATAAAACAAAGGTAATCATCTTTCAACAAACGACAACCAACTATGATATTACACGAGTGACGGTAGGGAAGAGGATCTCTCTATCTTCTCTCTCAATATTTAAAGCAGTGGAAGGAAAATTGCATAGTATTCAAAACATACTAAAAACATCATTCTTGGAACAAAAATCTTTCTGTGTACTACAAATGCACAAAAAAATGTGACCAACTTACTCTATTTAAAGATCCAAGCTGTACAACTCCATATAGAACAATAACTACAAAAGCAATGGTCTATGTGATAGAAGAAAAATATCCCCATTAGAAAAAAATACCTTGGAGAAATTAGAAGAGATCATATGGTCTATATGTAAAGAAAAATTATATAACTACGAAATTTATATACAAATTAATGAAATGGGTAGAAAACAATTTGACATCTTCAATTGCAATATTCATGAAATAATCCTAAAACCAATATCCTTGTTTCTATTAGAGAATTCAATTACCAGAATCAAATATTTGATAAATTAATATTTATTGAATTAGTGGTAGTTACAAAGGAAAACAAACAGAAAAATTAAATGTTAAGAGTAAACTTCTGAAATATAGAGTTCAAATAGAGCTTTCTTGAATTGTCATGACATTTGTGTAACAATACATGAGAAATTATAAATATCCTGAGAGAATTGTTCAAACTACTACACAACAAGTCACTGCATTGGGTGAAAAAATAATAATTTGACCTGAACCTCCATAATGCCCTCCAAAATTTGGACTACTGGATGACGGGAATTATCTAGAAAATGAATTATGAACCGTGATGCCCATTTCTATATATCAATATATTATCAAAACACTTATGAAAAAAAGTATATGGTCTAGCCATCGGGCTAATTAACATAACCGAAATTATTATTAAAAATGTGATGGAAGGAAACTAGTTCTAGCATAGAATTTGAACTGTTTTCCTATGGGAAAATAAAATAATAATAATTAAGTTTTGAAACGAATAAATTTTGAAACCCAAGAGAAACTCAATAGATAAGGTTTTGATGGTAGATTCAGTTTCAATGGCTTATATTCATTGGCGTAAATGACACATCATTTAGCAGGGAAACAAATGGACACATCATTGATAGATTATGATAGGTCTGGTTCAGAAGAGCCAAGGAATTCATTTGGTATTGGTATAATTATTCCTTCTTTTTTTAGATCTCACATGACTTTTTAATTATGGAAATGAAAAAATTGCATTATTCTACTTGCGAACAAAAAGTAAAAAATTGACAAGAGCATATATGAAAGTGTATGGAACTGAAATCAGACATACCCTAATTCCAACTGCAATCTGAGTTTTCCACCCATCAGACTGGATACACTAAAGTTAGATAAAGAACACCATTAAAATGGATATCGTAATACACCACTCAACAAGGTAGATTACACATATGTTGTACTGTAGTATTTCATTCAAAATAATCCCTCATCTCTAATGATGAGTAAGAATCAATTACATGTTTATCAACAAATATCCATGTCCAATAACTGTGTTCAACAAATAAGTAATGTGGAATAAAGACAAATTCGCCATTCTCTTTTTTATTGTGTTCTTTATATATAAATTTTGAATAGATATCATATCATAAGATTCACAACTAGGATTGTGAGAATACACATGAACGTTGATACCATAAGATTTAGCAACATAGCAAAAGTATTAATCAACACAGTAAAAAAAACGTTTTACACAGTGCATAAGGCACCGTCACTTAACTACAGGGTCTGGAAGAGACAAATTTCGACTATCCTTACCCCTATATATGAAGAGGTTTCTCCCGTGTCTCGAACTCGAGACCAACCGTAGCTTGGGCGAGGGAACTTTCCATCGCACCAAGGTACGACTGTCAGCTCTATTAATTTTGTTAATTGTTGGAGAGGTTAGGTTGTATTTTTTCTGTGTCTTTATGACTAGAATTTCACATTTTCATCAAAGACCATTTTCCAATGCTAAAAAAATAGCTAAAAGAATGAAAAATTAAGAAAAGCACTATTAAATTTCAATATTAATACTTAAGACAACAATAAAAGGCTTAAACGATTAGGGAGAAAGATAGAGATATAGACATCTTCAATGAAAGCTATACGAAATTTTGATACCTCTTAAGAAAACAATCCGTCCAACACTGTCCTTTTACGTACTATTCTTCAAAATACATCAACGCAAGCTATAAATCATTAATTTTTATGGAATGTATAGCACTTTAATGACAACTACCAATTTTTGACAGTCGTCCATGGATCACAGACACGAACTTTCAAACAATTGCGCACAAAAGTATATATATATGTTATATATAATATAATCTGTGCATGGATCACATTGGATGTTACGCTTACTTGACGTGGATCAAAGCGGATGAGGATGGCGTGTCATGCGGGGGAATGTGGTAGACAAAGTCATGCCACTGCTAGTAGAGAAGTCGATGGTGGGGGTATAAAGGGAGGAGGTGAAAGTGGGTTATAGTGGGTTTTGAGATTTGGGGGGAATTATCCCGCCCGATCATTCTTCTCTTTTCCCTTTTTTTCTTTTTTCTTTTTTCTTTTGATGAATTTTGGCATAGGTACTAATATATTGCAACGTTTTTTTCTATTTGTAACGGATTTTGACCGTTATAATTTAATAACAGACAATATCCGTTACAAATAGGAAAAAAATCCATTACAATTTTCCTCTTTTGGTGTAGTGGTTATTGAATTTTTATAGAAGAGGCAAAGCATCTTTGCGAGGAGTCACGATGACATGCCTGGGATTGACCAAAAGTAATGACTCACAAGTTGAACGTTATTGATGGTGCCAAGCCGATAAAATAAAGAAGGAGAATCTACTCGAGGGAGAAGTACGAGGTTATTAGGGGCGAGGTTAAAAAGATGGAGAAGGCTGAGTTCATCAGAGAGGTGATACACCCTGAATGGCTTTTAAATGCTGTCATAATACCTACGGCCAATAGCAAATGGAGAATGTGCGTGGACTTCACTGATTTGAACAAGTATTGTCTTAAAGACAACTTCCCACTCCCACGAATTGATCAGATGGTAGATGCTATGACACAGCATGAATTGATGAACTTCATGGATGCATACTCCGGCTACAACCAAATTTTTATGGACCCAGTCGACACAGAGAAGACAACCTTGATTCCCGATAAGGGGACCTATTATTATAAGGTTAGGCCGTTTGGATTGAAGAACTTCATGGCTACATATCAATGATTGGTGAACAAGATGTTTGAAGGCCAAATTGGAAAGTCTATGGAATTTTATATTAATGATATGTTAACCAAGAGTCTGAGCGTCGACACTCATGTGGGCGACCTCAAAAAAACATTTAACACCATGGACAAGTACAAGATGAAGCCCAATCCATCCAAGTGTGTCTTCGGCGTCAGAGCTGGAAAGTTATTGGGTTTTATTGTCAATCAGAGGGGTATAAAAGCCAACCCCGAGAAGAGAAAGGCCCTGCTAGAGATGAGGACATTAAAGTACATCAAAGAAGTTTCGAGGCTGACCGGAAGAGTAGCCACACTAAACATGTTTGTCTCAAGAGCCACTGATAAATGTCTTCCATTTTTTAAGATTCTCAAAAAAGCTTTTTGAGTGGGTCGAGGAATGCGATAGATATTTTGTGGAGCTAAACTCTTATCTCAGCTCTCCACTTTTACTGTATCATCTTGTCCAAGGAGAGAAACTTTAGCTTTACTTGGTCATGTCTGAGTCGGCTATAAGCGCGGTGATAGTAAGAGATGATGACGGTATACAAAGACAAGTGTATTTCAACAGCAACGCCCTCCATCGGGCTGAACAGAGGTATCCTAAAATGGAAAAATAGGATTATGCCCTCATCCACACTTCAAGAAAGACGAAGCCTTATTTTCAAGCTCATACAATGGTTGTCTTAACGGACTCTACCCTTAAGAAAGTCATCCATAAACCTGAGAAATCAAGTAGATTGATGACCTGGGCCATTGAGCTAGGAGAATATGACATAGTCTATCTATCGAGGGTGGAAATCATGGGGCGGACCCTAGCAGACTTTGTGGCAGAGTTCACCTGGGCCGAGGCCAATAGTGAAAAAGCTGCCAGCCTTGAAAGGTCAGCCAAAACCCGTGTCGAATTGATAAAAGCCAAGACAGGCATAACGAGACCTCCAACAGCCGAGGCTGACAAGTTTTTTCTCAGAACTGGAGTTATTAAAGAAAGGAAATTTTTAGAAGGGTTAGTGTGGAACTTTTCTATGGATGGTTCATCTTATGAAAATGGGAGTGGAGTCGGCCTGATTGTGTCGACCCCAGACGGAACTGGCATAGAGTACGCATTGAGGTTTAGTTTTAAGGCTTCCAATAATGAGTCAGAGTATGAGGCCCTTAAAGATGAAATATCCATCTCCACGGCTCTCAACGTTGGCCAACTTTTAGTCCATAGTTAATCAGGTCTTGGGGATTTATGAGGCCAAAGATGACATAATGACAAAGTACCTAGCAAAGGTGAGAAGAGCGATGAAGGACTTTAGTGAGATCAAAGGAAAAAGGGTCCCTCGACTGGAAAATAGCCAAGTCGAGGCTCTAGCAAGGGTATCCTCAGCCACATGGACAGAGACTATAAGATATTGGTGACAAAAAAAATCCTTTCTCGGCCGACAATAGAGGAGGAGGACCTAAAGCTGAATTTTTTCTTCAATTTAAACATGGTACCATCTTGGATGGACCCCCTGATTCAGTGTATTAAGAGAGTAGTTTGTCGAAGTCTAAGGGCGAAAGAAGGAATTTAAGACATAAAGACGCTAAGATCTCTATCCTAAGGGACATTTTATACAAGAAGGGATTTCTTTTACCTCTGATCAGTTGTGTCCACCCAGCCGAGGTAGACTATATTTTGAAGTATGTTCATGAAGGATCTTGCTCAATCCATATTAGGGGTAGAACATTGGAAAAGAGAATCGTCACTCAAGGATATTAGTGGCCGACCCTGGGCAAGGACTTGGTTGAATACGTAAAGAGTGCGAAAAGTGCCAGCAGTTTCCCACCATCTGTCACTAGCGCCATTAACCTCTGACATATATCAGCTCACTGTGTACATTTTCAGTACGGGGAATTGATTTGGTTAGACCTATGCCAAGGGCCATGGGCAACTACAGATATTTGATTGTGGCGATAGACTACTTTTCAAAGTGGGTAGCGGTCGAGGCTATGATCAAGATCACAGAAAAGAAGACCTTTCAGTTCATGTGGACGAACATCATTTGCAGATACGACTTGCCTAATACACTCATCTCAGGCAATGGTACCCAGTTCAAAAACATTTCCCTAGAAAATTACTATAAAAGAGTTGGCATTAAATAATTCTTCTTGTCGCCTGGCTGACCCCAAGCCAATGGTCAGACTGAGGCCGCCGATAGAACTATTCTTGATGGAATCGAAAAAAAGGTTGGAAGAGGATAAGGATATACATAATTACTTGATCCCATTTCGACCAGGGTACCGAACTCATGGAATAGTGACCAAACGTCTCCCTATTTCCAACCTTACACTAAGTTTCATGCGTGGGATGCCTCGCAAAGCGAAATCCAAAAAAGGAACCTTCCCGATACACTATAGGGCCAACAAGGCTAAGGGAACAACGGGGGGTAGCCAACATGAATTGAGCCTACCAAAGTCCTAGAGAATGACAATCCTAATATGGTTGGTATGACAGGTGATAAGTGGATTATGGGTAGAGGTATTTTGTGGAGAGTGAAATCGCAGGCGTTAATGTTTTCCCGAAGTGAGTAAAGGGATAAGATTATGGTGCCTAGTAAAAGACAACGATTAAAGTAGTTTTTGTTTTAGTTTGGGAAGGCGTGTTACGTCTAGAGACCATTTGTGCAGTGAAGACGATTGGCAAGGTAGAAGTATAAGTTTTATCCACAGAGGATGAGGCGTGTTTTTGTGACACGGGCGAGTCATTATATTTTATTCATTGCTAGATTAGAATGTGAGACGAGTTTAATGCGTATAACTACAAACGATATTATTATGTAAATATTTTTCCCTAGTGTAGCGGGATTTTCCTTAGTGCTATCCGCGGAGGATGAATGAGTATATTAATAGTGTTATATACTTTATTGAGGTCACTCGTTTTAGTGATGTGATATACAAGTAAAATATGGTATTGATTACAACCTTATAGAAATGGTCAGTATGATAGTAGGCAGTTATTGCAAGGCTATCGGAGTGGTTGCATTAGTGCAACGTGTTTTGTTCTAGCGAGGCCTCACCTGCAAGAGGGTTGGACTCGCACTTATATTATCTATCCTAGAGACTTCGGAGGGGATAGTGGGATCGAGATATTCGATACCAGTGTGTGTAGGGACTTTGTTGTTATGATTCAGCATGTATCGGGTTTACGGGTGAGCGAAAAGATTTAACTCAGCAATATATTTAGCGCTCAGGACTTGGTGATGGAAAGTGTGAATTGTTATATCTATCCTTTAGAGATGTGGGAGTTAAGATTTATGCCCCTCTGATTGGGGAAAGGGATTTCGAGAATCCCGATTGTATGTATTCGAGGTTTATGGAATGCAATCACCACCAATACCGTACGATAGAGCAATCGGCAAAATGTTCTTTGTTAAGTGTAATTTCGGGAGGAGATGTAAATTTTATGTCCAGAGATGGAGTAAAGGGGTACATGTTGTTGATGGAGGGCCTAATAGATTTCGATAACCGATAATGCTAGGTAGTAGTGTATCGGGGGGGTTCCTTGTTTCGATTTCTCTTTGCGAGACATCCCACTCATGAAACTTAGTGTAAGGTTGGAAATAGGGAGATGTTTGGTCATTAGTCCATGAGTTCAATACCTCGTTTGTAATAGGAGCAGATATATATATATAAGTTGGTAGTTGAATTATTGTTTAAGGCCACTAGAGCCGGTTGTGTGGTAAGAAAGCATTGAAAGTCTTGTTTTACCACTACGAGTTGAGGGGTGGAACGATGATAAGGAGGATTTAGAATTTCAATTTCTAGGGTGAGTGAGAGTACCCAAGTGTTACAATCACGTTGTGAGCACTAGGAAAATAAAGAATTGGTTATTAGGTGTGAAGCGTATGTGATGCTTATGCTAGTATGCACGGTTATAGGGTGTGTAGACATCCTGGTTAGTTGATGTTAAAAATCGTCTGAGTTGAATGGACGTGGGAATAGACATGTGGAATATATGTTTGTGGGACTAACATAACGAAGTAAAAGTGGTAGAGTGAATTAAACACCGTGTGAAAGATGACAAATCCATATATACCTGTGCAATCAGAGTAGCACACCGAATCTGGTTGGAAGGCTATGGGAAGCCGTTTACAAAGGGGTATTCCTTGAAAAGGGTAGAATTTAACTATAGGGAGAACACTCGGGACGAAGTTGTAATTAGTCAAATGTTGAGAGCGAGTTGTGCATACAAAGAGTGATAATGTTAGTATGGTATAAAATATCCAGAAGTGCGCATCGTGGAGAAAAGTTCACGGGTCAGAACTTTCGAAATACACCAAGGAAGGAAGGGGAGTATTAAGTGTCACTTAATGTGAAACATTTCAAGGAAAGTCGATGTTGAGCGGGACATAGTGAGTAGTCTCCGCGGGCACCACTCATAGATAGAGATCGTTTGGAATAAGGGGATCAACTAGAGAATTTTGTGGTTATCAACCATTCTTGTAACGGAAGAGGGCGATAAAGTCGGTAAAGTCCTTGGATGGGATACCATCTTCAAGGTAAGACCAAGGGTTCATCCGAACATGTGGAGTAAGTCGCCCAAGAAGGAAGTGATTGACATTCCTTTGGGGTGATTTACAATATTAACTAGTGTCCCCCAGTCTTCCTTTGAAAGGAAGGGATCGCGCCGGTACGTGGTCCTACACGGTATTATGTTCTGAATCAGGATGAAATTTGTGAATCACACCTTCAATATGGAATTTTAGGAAACAGCGGAAAGAACGTTTCATTTTGAGTAGGAGGTATCACCCATAGCCGAGGAGCAGGCGCACGGTGATTAACGAGTAGTGGAGCCGCGTGAAAGTGATTTTAGAATCTTGGTGATCATTTCATTTCCACAACGGTTATAGCTAACAAGTGGAGCAGTACGGTAATTGGGGGAGGATATTACCAAATGGTAGAGTTTCATGGAAGCACTCGTACCTGTTTGTCGTGAACGAGGTGCTTATTGAAGTTTTAGTGTGGAAAAACCTTAGTTATTCTCCCTCTGCGTATGTTTAGAGGTGAGCGGATAATCAGAATTTTGGATCGGTCGAGAATAATCCGATGACTATGGAATTCCACGACTATTTTAGGCGAACAAGAGTGGTTAAATGTTCGTATGGTTCCTCTCAGAATGAGAGTTTTGTGCTTAGATAAATCCGAGTAGTTGTCATATAGTGAGGTACGGCCTCCCAATGATATTGAAATAATGGGAATTAATAGTGTATATGTGTGTCTTATGCGAATGTTTTCGGATAGGAGCACATTTTGAAGTATCTTTAATGAAGAGTGTTAACAAGCTTGCTGTGAGGCGGGGGCTATAGTGATTGAGCACCTTACTATGTTGATAAATTGCGTACTATTAAGGTATCCAAAATGTGTTTTACCAAATGAGCCTTATTTTCCGAATTTTGGGACGAAATTCCGTTATTAGGGAGGAAGTATGTAATACCCCGTATTTTTATGGCTTTTAAATTTAGGGATTTATTAAATTTAATTGAGATAAATTAATTTAATTTTAATCCTGAAAGTTGTTTTAAATATTTACTAGCGTGACGAGAGTTAGTAATTATTTAAAGTTTGTTGATTTGTTAGATATTACTTATTGAGTAAAGTAATATGTAGAATTTATTTTTGTTAAGAATTGTCACGAGTGAATAAAATGGCAATTATGAAAATTTAAGTCGGGACGCGCATGTGTCGTGTCAGGACTAAATTATTATTATATAAAGTGAATAAATTAGAAGTTTCTCATATGGTTGTTTTGAGTGCGCCAAAGTGTCCGGAAGGGTCTAGATAGTCAGAAAAGTGTACCGTGGGGTTTAGTTTGGATCCTGGGGGATTTTTAGGCTTAATTGACATCCCGGGAGGGTATTTTAGACATTTTATATTTTTGGTGAATTAAACCCATGAATTTCCTAAGGATATATCAGCCTTTAGGAGTTGTCTTCTACGGTTAACAAACACAAAATCAAAGGACGGCCATTAGAGAAGAAGTTGGTAAGCTTTTCAAGAAATTCAAGGCCAAAGACTCAACCGTTTTCACCGCCGCCACCACCACCAAAATGTAGATCGCGCGATGAGGAACGCAACCATACCATTTCATCCACGAAATCAGAACCTTGAATTTCAGGCAAGTATCTAACTTGCTTTATTTTTAGTTAATGTCTCAATCATGTTAGTCTAGGGTTGTGTAGGACTTGTCCCATGCAAGAAATTGTTAATTAAGAGACTTTACATCGCATGATTAGAGAGATTCAATATATTCTGGATATACCCATCATATGAAGAGGATTACCCACGAATTATTATGAGTTTAGAAATAGGAAATAATAAGAAGAAGGGATATTTCTTACAAAATTATGGTTCTTAAAGATTTTGTCAATTTTACCCCATTAATTCGATATCGTTGATGAAATTATACATGTTACACGTAGGAAACCTTGTATATATGTATATAAAACTTGTAGTACTGTTGTTTGAGAATTCTATATTTGTTAATGACATTTTTGGAGAAATTGAAAGATGAAACCCGTAGGTTTAATTTTCAGTTTATGGGCAAGAACTGCTTGATCGATCGATCGAGCCAAGAGCATCGATCGATCGATCGATCGACCCCACCTGGAAAATTGCTTATTTCTCATTCGTTTGTTTAATCCGATTAAGATGTATGGGAACCTTTGATTGTTTTTGTTGGAGTTTAATGAGATATAGAGATGACCAGTAGGGCCTAGGTAGACCCCGTTGAGTAACATTTTAGTGAAGGATGAGATTTTGGGTTAACGAGGAATGATTCATGTGTATAAGAAATCATGCGTTTATTTAATAAAAAGATCGGGACTCCTAAGGGAGTTAGACCGGAACGTAAGGGAGCGAATGTCTACTGAAATTATACTTAGAATACTTCGAGAGAGGAGAAGTGAGTATGAAGTGTATAATAAATGAGAATACAAATAATGAGTCTGTGATACGAAATAATCGAGTAAAATCTGTAATAACGGATAATTATAATTATGGGTCGTGAGCGCACCTAATTTAGCAATGTGGATGTGTGTATATATATATATATATATATATGACTGTGTGATTGTGCATGTATTATATATCTGTATAAAAATCATACTCGGGCTACTTGCTATCATGGGGGTTTCCGCGCCGGGACGGTCTTATCTCGATGGAACCTTTATGGGGGATATTGACTCGTACCCTAGAACATAGGATTCCTTGGTACAGGCCATCTGATTGATAGTCAAACGGTCCTAAGAGACGTGAGAGTATGTGCTGACCTCTTAGTGACTTAAAACTATGATTCACCTCCATTTGTATGTGTTTTATGTTAATGCAGTTCGAGAGTGATTCCGAACTAGCATTTCCCTAAATATGTGTGATACAGGAACTTGATAGCAGAGTATGCCAGCACCATAGATTGTATGTGGGGTGTAGATAGTATATATATATATATGGAAACTTTGGACCATAGATTTTATGTGGGGTGCCATTAGTATATATATTATATGTGTAACTAATATATATATATATATATCTATATGGGAACTTTCTACTGTGCGTTTAAGTAGTTAAGAAATGAATAAATGTTGCAACTTTCTAAATGGGTTCGGGAACTTCATAACGGTACTAATTGGTTCTAAACAGTGTAAGAAATCTTGAAGATATTAATCTTTCTAAACTAAATATTATCCCCTGTAAATTCTTGAGATAAAACTTTATGGAGAATAAGTGAGATAGACTTTTGAGGTTTATTAGTATGGTAAACGTGCACACTAGATGAGAGTTGAGAATAAGTGAGAATAAGTGAGATAGACTATTTTTAAAATTGTTTTACAATCGGGCTCTGACCCGTTTTCTTTTATCTCTTCTCTCTTGGATATATATATGTATATATTACAGGTGCCCAGCCACAGGGGGCGTCATGCATAGGTTCTTTGGATTGGACGCGCTGTAGCTTATGTGGGAGTTGCAAGTCTTTGTTGTAGACGACCTCTTCATTGATTCGGTTCTTGTTATAGTTCTTCACAGTTTGGGCATGTGTCGCCCATTTCCCATTCAGTATAGATTTGTCAGAGATGTATGTTCATTCATTTTCAGTATTCGGTACTCTTTGAGTATTAACTCTTGTCAGAATGATTTCATTTGTGGTTTAAATTTGGTTTGGTTAATCTAGATGGATTAATTCTTTTGTGTTGATTGCTATCTGTAGCACTTATGTTATTATTAAACTGTTGGTTATTTAAAAAGTTTTCAAATTGGAATTTAATAAAAATGGAAATAAAGTTGTAAATTTTTTTGACACTTAGCTTGATTATTTAGGGTGTTTAAATTGGGAAATTTTATTTTTGCGACAGTGATGCTAAGAATGAACCAACTATTCACCTTGATTTTAATGTAATAAAGGATTGATCGCCTGGTATTTTATTAGGCAGGGTGTCACACTAGTCTTGATAGAATTAAGAAAAGGTTAGAACAGGCTAAAGGAAAATGGATTGAAGAGGTACATGCTGTACTATGGACTTACCGGACGACAACGAAAATGTCGATAGGGGAGACCCCCTTCATGTTAGCTTATGGATCAGAAATTGTGGTCTCCCCACCCACAGATTTCAGGCGTGTAACCCTGAGGGAAATATGTAAGAGAGAAGACTTGACCTATATCTGAATTAAGAAATAAGAGAGCATGCTGAGGTCAGAGTGGCAACCTATCAGCAGAGGATGGACAAGTTATACAATAATAGGATAACAGCGAGGTTAATAGGGGTAGGAGACGAAGTTCTGAAGAAGACTTGGCAAAAACCAAACAAGCTTCATGCCAACTGTCGTGGTCCTTACATGGTTACAGATGAGTTAGTCCCAGGCACCTATCAGCTGGAGAACCTGGATGGGGAACCTTTTTCCAACCCTTGGAACACTAACCACTTAAAAAGGTACTACCAATTGATGATTGTATAGGGACTTTTCATTACAAATCATTGTAAAAAGGCCTTATTATGAATGAGAAAAATTAAAATGGTTTGTTGCCTCATATCTTATATACTTTATCTTGAATGATTTGTTTCAAGTACCCTTAAAAGCTATAAAACATCATCTGTGGTGAGATAGCAACAACCCAACCTTGATGAAACGATAACCTGGAAAGGGGGTCGACCCCATCCATGGACTTTCAATAACACCAAGAAGGGTCAACTTAATTATTAAAACATCATTAATTTGGTGAATACTTGGCAAAAAAACCTCTCTCGATCGAGACGACAGTGCATGGACGAGATAATGCTCAACTATACACTCTCAAAATGACGAAAGGGGGTATGGCATAACACCATAATTTGGTGACTCCAAATTAAAAATCACTTGGGTGTAGTTCATTACTTAAATATCATTAATTTGGTGAATATGAGATGAAACATCATTAGTTTGGTGATCTCAGGCCCTAAACATCGTTTATTTGGTGGATATGAGATGAAACATTTTTAGTTTGGTGATCTTAGACCTTAAGCACCATTAATTTGGTCGATATGAGACGAAACATCATTAGTTTAGTGGTCTTAGACCTCAAACATCATTAATTTTGTGAATATGAGATGAAACATCATTAGTTTGGTGATATCAGACCTAAAACATCATTAATTTGGTGGATATGAGATGAAACATCATTACTTTGGTGATCTTAGACCTTAAACGTCATTAATTTGGTGGATATGAGATGAAACATCATTAGTTTAGTGATATTATACCTTAAACATCATTAATTTGGTGGAATACTTGGTGAAAAAACCTCTAGAGGCTGAGACGAAAGTACATGGATGAGACAATGCTCAACCATGCACTCTCAAAACGATGAGAGGGGTATGGCATAACGCCATAATTTGGTGAGTCCAAATTATGAAATTTTGTGAGTCCTTATATAATAGAAGAAATTTGGTGGTTATCCTTGTCATGCCTCATAGACAAGACGACATTTCAAACATTTTGAAATTTGGTGTTGAAATTACTACCACGACATAGCATATAATAGAAGAAATAATCAAACATTTAGACAAGAAAACATTCAAGTAAGAAAATATTCCTATTTCAAGAGCTGATCAAAACAAAAGAAGTTAAAGTATGCGTGTTACATCAAAAGGGAAATAGGTCACAGATGACCACCCTGACCAAAAATAAAACAAAACATAGTCCTAAATTTACTTATTTAGTGTAGTGTCGGCATCATCAACGGCCAACCCATCAGTAGAAGAAACCTTGACCGCATCAATAACCTCAGTCTTTCAAGTATTGGCATCCAACTCAACAGCATCCTCTTGATCTCTAAGAGTGTCAAGGTCGCCCTCAGCACCCCCACCAGGCATTTCGACATCAGCAAGAGTCGTCTCAAGAAAAGGGTCACTGAATTAAAGACCCACAAAGTCCATAGAGGTCAAACTCCCAGTCTTAGCCTACCATAGAGAAGCCCATCGGTAAGAAGTTCTTATGCCCCTCTCCAGGTAATCGAAGGCATGGTCACTGTACTCTTCTGACTCCTTATATCCATTCATAGAAGCCTGAACTGCAGCATCAATATTGACTTTCTTATCATCAGAGAGCTTTTTTAAGGATTTAGCATGTTCTGCCTTGAGGTTGGTTACCTCATCCTGAGACTTCTTTAGATCCTTCTGGGAATCCTCAAGCTCCTTCCTCAAATTCCGTTAAGTGGTCTCGGCCTCTCTCCCCTTTTGGATCAAAGGTATCTTCTTATTAATCCAATACCCTAGCCAATAAAGGGAAACAAGACCCTGCAACCAAAGGAAAGTTAATCATTATTTTAAGGGAAGTGCGAGACTAAACTTATAATTTTTAACTGAACATTAGCAAAGGTACCTGAACGATCCTACGAATGGAGAACTCAGCGAGAAGGGAGAATCCCATGGCTTGAAAAAAGTGTTTGTCAGCCTCGACTATCAGAGAGCCAACGCCGTCGTAAGCCTTCTTGGGATTGCCAATGATGCTCTCATTGTCCAGTTTCAGCTGCGATAGACGAGCCATAAGAGCCTCATCCATGGAGATGGGGATGGCCTGATCATACCGACTCTATTCTGGGAGATGCAAAGATATTATTTCTTACTCTCGGCCTTTTTTCTTATTTATGGCCTTAGTAATTAGATCATGGCCGCCAGCAGTGGTCTTAGCAGCAGTAGTGACTGAGGGACTAGCTCCCTTGCAAGGATTGTCAAAAAGTTTTCTTAAATTCTTGGCCACCATCTCCCAAACGAAATCTGACATGTTTTCCGAATGATCTTAAAAAAGAAAACGAGGTTAGCACTGAAAAGTTAAAAAAATATGACACATTAGTTTAACAAGAGATGCCACTCACGTAGCTCGATTAAGGGCTCAACCCCTAGACTTGTCTGAGATAAGTAGTAAGGAGTCATAAACTGCTCAAATTTCACCAGACGACCTTGATCTCCTTGATCCCTAAGGTTCTCAACTTTTTAATAGCATCAGGGTTCAATCTCGGATCAAGCTCGGCCGACACGGAGACTTTGGCCCACTTTTGAGGGACCCTGGGCTTAGAGGTACCACAAGATTTGTTGGGATCAAACTCCCAATCTCTCGAAATAAAGAAATAACGAGGTTTCCAATCATGATTAGAAGTCTGGGTGACCAAATAGACCTTCTTGGAAGACTTCCTGGCTACGATATGATAGTAGCCAGGGTGAGTTTTGGAAGACGACAGGGTATAATAAGCCATAAAGATATTAACTGGAAGGTCGATTTGATGAAGTATCTTCCAGAGAGAGACAAAGCTGAAAATAACTCTCCAAACATTGGGAGAAATATGGGATGGGGCAACTCCTAAGAGGGTTAAAATTGTGCGTACGATGGGGTGAATAAGTAATCATAAATCAACCTCGAAAATTTTCTCGTAGACACACAACTCGCGCTCTCGGTCGTCAGAGGCTCTCTCGTCTGCACATGGTTTCCCTATATAAATGGAGGGCCCAATCCCATATAAATGTCTCCAAGTCAAAAAATTGACCTCAGTGACCGAACTCTCGTACAACTCATGTATTAATAGGTCAAGATCTCTCTCTTTTATATCATTATCTGACTCTTCAGCCTGAGGTTGGTTTGGATCACCACTTAGAAAATGTTGCATAAACTCCCCCCTCATAGAAAACGACAGAGGAATGGAATCAAGAGGGGGAGGGATGGAAACATTAGGCTCAACAATGTCAATAGATCCATCAGAACGATTTGATGAATCGGCCCTTTGAGAAGACGAGGCGCGAGAAGAGTCTTCATCTGCCTCAGACCCATCATCATGATATGATGAATGGGCCATAGACTTGTTAGAAGGGTAAGCACTATTAGATGGTTTAAAGATGAACATGATTTCATTTTCAGAAGAAACGGACTCAGGTATGGGATCACTTGGTTCGATAGTTGTAGGAAGGACGATAGCTAACGGGGGTGGAAATATGGGTCAGAGGGGGAAGGTATCGGCCTTTCTTCTCTCGGCTTTCTCTAGCTCAATCTTCATAATCTCTTAAAAATACCTCTCTCAGAGGTTTGGAAATTCCTCAGCTAATTCGTACAGACATTTTAACATGAACAAAATGAGGCTACACTTAACTAAATTATGAAGGGGACAAACAGATTAAAGGATTGACTTTTGTTGACCAAAAGATCAAAGGCTAGAATAGAATCTCAACCATTCCTAATAAAGAACAGCCAACAATAAGACAATAAAACCCACCGAAGAAGGTGACCGGAGGTCACCTAAAACCTCTTAAATGTTGATTAAACACCCGAACCCGTTAAAAAACAACCTCTACCACAACCACTAAGACAACAGATGAGAAATAAAGGGAACTCCAAACCCTAAAAGTTACTCTGAAGCCTCATCGGAGAAATTAAAATCCATCGAAAAAATTCAAAAGAAGCAAAAATAACTGAGAATAGAAGAAGAGTTGCAGGAAAAGGATTACCTGGAGAAGGCAATCCACTAAAAGAGAAAAAGGGATAGAAAAGCTTAGAAAAGGAAGGAATTATTTTGAGTGCAAGGGATGGTAATGACGATTTTCCAGAGGAATGTGAAGCGGGAATGCATTTTTGCAAATAAGGAAAGAGAAAGTAAAGATTTGTGCTTCAAATACCCCCAAATAATTAAGCACACTTCCCCATACTCATCATCACCTAGGGCCAAAATCCCAAAGCACTCAGCCACCGGATCATACTTCATGCCACCCTATCAGGACTGAGACATGTGTCGCTCGTGTGAACTCTTCAAAGGACTCAGTCGACTCATATCCCCCAGTCACCTCCTCATAGAGATGGGTGAGGGCTAGGGGTGATTGATATACCCAAGTATGCCCTCATCTCCATATGAGACCTCCTGACCCTAGACAACCGAGCTTCTAGAAGGAGTTCACCTGATGTTTCCAAGACTCATCAAGAACCAGGGTTGACCTCATCCACAGTCGATAATAGGACACGGTCAATTAATCAACCTCGATTGGCACTCCTCAGCAGAGATTACACCGGATAGTTTCTTGTGTTAGGCCATGCGCTATGTCAACAACATCGTCCTTGGCCAGACCGAGACTCTTTCAAATGATATTTACCGTATGATTAGTACAATGTTCCAGCATGGCAGATCCCACATGGGAAAAACTGTTGAAAGATCATTCCCTCACGTGAGGGAATATTACATCATTATTGTGACCATGTACCAAAGATAGGTGTCTGCATCTTATTGGGAGTTTCCTTATGCACATGCTGATTATATGCTTAGGGGGTACAATACACCCCCTAAGTCCTATATATACACTTCATCTTCTCCATGAGAAGAGATCCTAAATTCATAACCCTTACAGAATTCTATCTAATTTTATGCAGAAGAGAGAGAGAGATTTGAGTATTGTATCCATGGCCATTGCTGCCCTTGTTTAGTGGATTTATCACACACTCACACAGTAGAAGTAGGCCTAATTGGCTGAACCACTTTAAATCACTCAGTTCATCTTCTTATACTCATCTCCTTCTTTTATATATACGTATATCCATGTCCATTGTTGTGCTATGATTGAGTTTAAGCTACTCATAGTCTTATCTTGATCTGGTGGTGCTGATAACAGCATCATCAAATCCCATTGGGTTCCCTGTACTAGGAAATAGCCCCACAGGGGATAAGAATCACGTTCAATAATTTAAAGCCCAGTGTTTGTACTTGGAAAATATGAATGTGGGAGTGCGAGGAGATGACATTTGGAACCTCGTAGATAAAGTTGTTAAAAATTACATCTACGAGCAACTCAATAAACGATTTTCATTTTTCACAAACACCAAAAATAAGTTTCTTTCTCGGGTTGCTAACAACTCCGAACATACTAGAGAAACTGTAGGCTGAAGCATTTCCCTAAGGGAGCATCGACCTCGAATATTTTGGCACTCAAAGACAAAGTCCCTTCAAACAATGAGATGCCGGTCGGTCAATAGAATGAATTTCTAGAAAATGAAGCGAAGGACTCGAAAATGCTAAAAGGGGAGAAAAATAAGAGAAATAAAGCCAAAAAATTGATGTCCATTGTCTTAGATCAAAATCTTGTGAAGATTTGAAGAACGAGTGGTCAAGCAAGACAAAAGGTAGCCCAAATGAAGGAAAGGTACCGAATCGGGCCCACTTATACGTGCATTAAAGATCAGACAAAGATAATAAATTCCCTCCTCACTTGGCTAAGACTCTATAGTCAATAGAGTCTATGAGTAGTCAGTTAGCTTCTAGACCGTTCGACAACCTTAATAATGATGCCCTCGCACAGACATTGGGTAAGGACCGTAGAGTGAGGATGACAGGTATAGGGTCGCATTTGTCAAAAACAATATTCATACACACCACACCTCTCGTCGACGATCTTTCTTCTATTAATAAGTGTTTCTCATCCAACAATGATTGACATTCTAGGATCGAAGGGACGTAATGGGGCTTCAAAATGAATTGAGAGGCGTGAATGAGAAACTTACACAAATTGTGTCCCTTTTATTCGGCCGTATGCCCCTGGAACCCCCAATGCATCCCGATTTTCCTTTACCTCCTCCAAAGTTTCCCCTTTCTCCATTTCCCTCACAAATGTCGGTTTCTCCTTCAACATTACTCTTCTCAGTGCCTCAGCATGTCACAGGTTTTGCATTATTGTTAATCCACGGTGACTTTGGTGAGAAATACTATATGAAGGACCTGAGCGGTAAAAATGTCATTGGGGTGTGCACGCTCATCTCTACTCAAGTAGGAACTTTACTACATAGTCAGCCTTTGCAGGAAGGTGAGTGTCAGATCCTGGTTGATAAAATATTTTTCAGTTTCGAAGATGCCCGAGTGCGCGTCAACGGTGGAGAAGGGAGTGGGTTGAAAAATTAATTAGACTCTTTTATCACTTGTCCAGTTTATCTTTTAATGAAGATATAGTAATATTTTTCTTTTGTTGTAATGATATCACTAGATAAATTTATTTAATTTGAGTTTAAGTGGTTGTGTGGTATCGTTGATTAGTGTGCTCTTGTATGTGAGTTTGATTTATTGGTCCATTGTTGACAAAATATTAGTGCTTTACTTTGATTTTGACTATATTATTGCATAGTTTGTTTGGTTGGTGAATTGTTGAAACTATATTAGTTATTTACTATTCAAAATGATATTTATGCAACATGATATTTATTTTATCATGTTAACACAGAACTGCAATTTGAAGATTATTAAATGGATTTTCCACAATATAAAGAGTGGATTGGGAAGATCACTCGCTGTTATATGCACAAATCCTTGAACTTGATTACTTAGATCTCACAGAAACCGTATTCTATTGTGATTGGGTAAAGGTGGAGGATACTACATAATCATATTTTGAGATTTTAATGATGCAAACTCCCTTACACGGGCAGGTAACACACAGGTGATATTGTCAACCGTCGATGCCTATCACTCGTGGGAGACTATGCAGCTTCGCTAGGTTCTTTGGAGTTTTGTCTGGACAGTCTTTGGACCATTGCCCTAGCTTTTTACAGCTATTTGATTTATTAGAATTTTATATGTGTATGGTTTAATACGGTTCAATTTTTGGTCTTATACGATGAGTTGTTATTTGGATTTCACATAAGTGAGATCTAACATGCACGGGATTCACGCCCTCCTACATAATAACTAATAAATTAAATGAATTTATTTATGTAATAAGATATTTATGCAAAACGATATTTATTTTCTCGTGTTAACACAGGACTGGAATTTGAAGATTATTAAATGGATTTTCCACAATACAAAGAGTGGATGGGAGAAACTGACTGAATTGCTAATAGTTATGTTAAAGGCATTAAAGAATTTATTGGCTACGCTTTTAAGAACCTTAAAAGTGAGATTATTCCGTGTCTGCGAACCCATTGTATGAACGGAAAATATAAATCTTTAGAAGATGTTGAGTAACATTTAATAAAGTGGGAAATTTGTCAAGATTATAAATAATGGACATACCATGGTGAAAAACATGTACTTTATGTTCCCGAATAATTAACGGTAATCGACCGCATAACAGAACACTAGCGAGTGGAAGTGTCAAATGATACGCCAACACATCGTCCATTGGAAGACTTAATTGACGATGCTTATGGGGTCCACTATGACCAAAATCACGAACCTATGGAGAGAAATAATGCACATAATGAATAATTTGATATTGAACTACCAGGAGACCAAGAATATATATAGTTGAAAGCTGATGCGGATGGATCGTTGTATAAAGATTGGGATGAAGATCACTAGGTATTATATGCAATGATTGGTTTGCATAATTTGAAGATCCATTTTGGTTTGTTTGGGAACACCGTAACCATAAGTCTTAAGTGGGTTAAAGAAATTCTCCCAAAAGAGAACACGTTACCAGAAAATTATCCTACCATGAAGAAGAGTTTAAAGGGTTTGGGATTGAAATACAAATCTATTCATGCATGCAGGTATGATTGCATATTGTATCGCAATGAACACTAAGAGAGGATGAATCTCCAGTATGAGGTCAGCCTAGATATGTCTATTATGAGAAGGTAATGGACAAGCCTGTAAAATATCAAAAGTGCTCTTAAGTCCCATAAAAGGTTTTGAAGTATTTTCCAGTTGGGCCATGGTTAAAATGGTGTTTTAATGTACTATGGATAGCGGAGGCCATGACATGGAATGCTCGATGCGAGGAGGGTGGGAATCTGATGCATCATCTGGTTGATTCACTCATCTGGAAAATTTCAAAGTCACAACACCATCATTTTTCAAAGGAACCTCTTAATGTCCCTCTTGCAATCTCAATCGATGTGTTTAACCATTTTGGTAATTTAATACTAGTCAGAGTTATTGGTTAGTTCTCATGGTGCCTTCAAGTCTCCCTCTGACATTGTGCATGAGAAAGGAGTTCACATTGTTATCTTTGTTGATACTCGGTCTGAAGGCCCCAATAGATGAAATTGATATGTTATTAGCACCATTAATCTAAGAACTTAAACAGTTGTGGGATAAAGGCGTGACAGTGTTGGACTCTCATAAGGGCGAAGAGTTCACACTCAAAGCAATGGTGAGGTGGGGGATCCACGACCTTCCTGCTCATGGGACCTTTTTCTGTTGCAATTTTCATAGTTGTTATGGATGTCCCATATGTGGGGAGGAAGCTGAAGCCAGTTAGATACAACATAGTAGTAAGATGAGTTACGCGGGTCATCGTAGATTTCTGCCAACCATCACCCTTTCAGGAATGACAAGTCTAACTTTTATCCTATTGGTCACGAGTGCCAGATGCCCCCTGTTTGGCTTTCAAGTCAGTAGATCGAAGAGAAGGCAGCGGCTATGACTGTGGGGAATAGGTACGTAGGCAAACACCCCAAGTTTGTAAACCTGAAGCATAGAGCAAAGGGGGATACTAATGACCCTACTAAAGAAAAACCATGATCGTAACGACAACAGAGATCTTTGAGTTTTCATATTGGAAAGATCATCGTGTAAGGTGTGCAATTGATGTGATGAACACAGAAAAGAATGTTGCAGAACATCTGATAGGAACATGTCTGGGTGGAATTTCATTCCAACGATGGAGATCGAGCCCGCCGAGATCTACATGATATCAAGATAAAAAAGATAATCTGTTTAAAAAATAATCCTACATCAGGAAGAATATATACCAATTCGACTGCTTTCAATTTGACTACTAGTAAGAACACAATCCTCTTACAAACGTTGTTAAACATGAAGACTCCAATAGGTTATTCTGGTTATTTATGTAGGGTGGTAAGCTACGAGGCAAATGACTTAAAACATTGCAAGTCTAACGACTGGCATGTAATCATCCAATTAATCCCTCTGTTATTTCGACATTGCTTCTCTGAACACAAAGATCTCTGTTGGGCAATTATGCAAACTATTTTGTGTTTTACCCCACTTTGTGCAAAATTGGTAAACAAAAGGCACATTAAAGCTAAAAAATCAAATTTAGCCGAGGCAGTTTGTGTATTAGATAAATATTTTCCTCCTCCATTCTTTAAAATCAGCATCCACTTTCTTGTGCACTTCTGCGATGAAGCTTTATTATGTGGTTCCATTGGTATCATTGGATTTATCCCTTTGAGCACTTGATGAAAACCTTCAAAGATTACATAAAGAATACACGGTATATTGGAGGGTCAATTTCTGAAGAATATGTAACTGTGGAATCATCATTATATGCTAGGAAATATATGCCAAAACAATAGGTGAGGAGGTTCAACCCTCGTTGAGGAGGAGTAATCGAGGAACCTGATGAATTTGAGGACAAATTACCGTTTGGGAACCCTAAATCGGTGAAACTCACAAATATATAATATGAGCAAGAAACTCATTATCTCATTGAATCGAAGATGAAGTCTAAGAATGGAGGGATTGAGTACCTACTGAATTCTTCTCCTTTGATTATATGTATTTTATATTTTATGAATTAAACTCTACAATTAACCCATACGAAATACGAGAACGAAATTGCCCAAAATCAAACGAGAAATTGCACGACAACTGATTTTAGCACATGGTATCGAAAGAGGTAAACTTCACATCTTATGTGTGCGGTTAGTTATTCGTGTGTGAAAAAAACATGCCCTAATAAAAATTCATTAATAAATTCAGCTCCTTATAGGAGGTGATGTCTCTTCCAGGCTTGCACGCCTAGCAAAAGGCCCTAGTTTTTGTGCGAAATAGTTTAAGAAATTTTTCACCAACGGTTTTGATTTCATTTCATATCCATATAAGGAAAAGCTTTTGATGCAAAATAGTGGAATATCAATTTCTTCCTTGACCATCTACATCGCTAGGAAAAGCGATACAAATTCAAAGAATACGGTGCTAACTTATTATAGGATAATCCAACAAATTATATAATTTGATTACTTAGATTTCATAGAAACTGAATTTTTTTATGATTGGGTAAAGGTGGAGGATACTACGAATGCTTTCAAAGTTGATCCTGACTCCAAACTTATAATAGTAGATTTATCAAAGCTGGAGAGTAAAGATCTCATAATCGACGAGCCTTTTATTTGTTCTTTTCAGAACGTAAGATAAGGTTTTCTACTCAAAGTTCATAAACGATGGCAATTGGTCTATTATTGTGCATGCACCAAAGGGTATGGCTACTCAAGTGGATGCATTAAATGCTCTAAAAGATTTCCAATCAGCACTTGATGACAACCCTAATTTGAAGTATCTTTTATTTAATTTAGAGGCAGATTGAATATTAAAAAATTATTTTATCCTTGTCATACTTATTTGTATCATATTATGATATTGACACTGTATTAGCACTTTACTTTGATGTATGAATGTTTAGTTACTTTTACAAATGTTTAATATGATTTATGTAAGTTAACTTTCGATAATATGTTATGTTCAGTCGAATGTTTAGTTACTTTGACATGAAATTCGATTTGAGAATATAGTCATTTGAGTTTGTGATTGGATCAAATTGAACCAGCTCAATTCCACGTGTTCCTAAACGTATGCATTTGTTGATTAGTTTCATTGATGCAGTCTTCATAAAATAAAGATAAATTATATAATTGATATGCATTATGTTTTAAATCTGTTAGATGATAAATGGATTACAGAATAATTATTTGTTTTTTTGGTTTCGCAGTTGGATAATTTTTTGTTGTTGGCCTTTTGTTGGATAGTATGTTAGAAGGAGTACGGGATAATTATTGGTTGTTGTCTTGTTGTTAGTTTTTGTCTCTTGAATAATCGCAGGACCCTTGGTTTGAGAACACGATGTTAATTTCAAAATATGTAGACTTTGGCTTAATATGATGCGTTTTCTCATTTGGACTTTAATAGAGTATTCCAAATACGACTCCTCTAATTATAGGGAGTATGGCCTTCATAGAGAACCATCAGTCCAGGACACTCCAATGGTATTTTCCCCCATTCTTGATGTTTCTCATTTATAGCAATCCTTTTCCCTTTCTTTGAGTGTTCCTTCACCGTGATTTTCTCTTCGGAAAGATTTTAATACAAATTATAGCTTACTCCCAGAACACTTTGGTCTTTTTTCCATAAATACGCCTTCGTCACGTGTTGAACTTATTTATTCACAGACCTATTCTATTGGTGAAGCTTAAGATCTAAATTTTCATTTCCAGATTTGTTAGGAGTGTTGAGGTTGTGAAATAGGAATTTAAGTTTCCATGTTTTATGAAAAAATGGAAATCTAGAAATACTTTATTCATAACTTCAACAATCCTAAGAAATCAAGAAATGAAAATATAGATCTTAAGATTCTCCAAGAAAAATGGTGTGCGAGTAAAGTAGTTGTATGCGTGACGAAGGTGTATTCGTGGAAGAAAGACCAAAGTGTCCTGGGAGTAAGTTATAATTGTATGAGAAGCTTGTTGGAGGGAAAATAGCGGTGAAAGAACACTCAAATAAAGGGAAAAGGAGTTTTATAAATGAGAAACATCAAGAATGGAGGAAAAATAATGTTGGAGTGTCATGGATTGGTAGTTCTTGATGAAGGCCACATTCCCCGTAATGAGAAGAGTCGTATTTGGAATACTCTATCAAACTCCAATCAAACAATTAGACTTAAGCTTAGAAACATGTCTCAAAGGGTGACAACATCCATTAAACGACCCCGTGAGAGGCACAAACACCTCGTACGGGACTAATGTAATCCGTAAGAACCGACCACGTAGTCACGAGACCCCCGATTTGAGAGAACGGACCAAATTTGAAAACTCTTAGACTTACGCATAAAAATATGCCGTCAGGCTGTGAGAACGTAAAACAGCCACTAGGCGGCTCCGTGAGAGTCATGAACACCTCACACGGGACCAATGTAACTCGCAGGAACCAACCGTGTAGTGACTGAACCTCCGGTTCGATAGCTTGACCAAAATTTGCAAACTGTTAGACTTAGGCTTAAAAATATGATGTTAGAGGGTGAGAATGTAAAACAGCCACTAGACGGCCCCATGAGAGGCACGAACACCTCGTACGGGAGCAATGTAACCCGCGGGATATGACCACGTAGTATGGGACCACCTATTTTATAGCATGACCAAAATTTGAAATTGTTAGACTTACGCTTACAAACATACCGTTAGAGGGTGAGAACGTAAACCAGACGCTAGACGGTCCTGTAAGAGGCATGAACACATCGCACGGGACTAATGTAACTCGATTGAATAGACCGCATAGTCATGGGATCCCCAATTTGATAGCACGACCAAAATCTGCAAACTGTTAGACTTAGGCCTAAAAACATGTCGTCAAAGGGTAAGAACATAAAGCAGCCTCTAGATGGACCCGTGAAAGGCACGAACACCTCGCACGAGACTAATGTAACCCATAGTAACCAACTGCATAGTCACGGGACCCTCGGTTTGAGAGCACGACCAAAATTTGCAAACTATTAGACTTAGGCTTAAAAACATGTCGTCAATGGGTGAGAACATAAAAGAGCCACTAGACGGCCCCGTGAGAGGCACGGACACCTGCATGGAACCATTGTAACCCGTATGAACTGACCACGTAGTCACAGAACACATGGCTTGAAAGCACGAACCAAAATTGAAAACTGTTAGACTTAGGCTTAAAAATATGCTGTCAGAGGGTGAGAACGTAAAAAAAAACACTGGACGGCCTCGTGAGGGGCACAAACACCTCGCATGAAACTAATGTAACTTGCAGGAACCGACCAAGTAGTCACGGCACCCCCGATTTGAGAGCATAAACAAAATTTTTAAACTTTTACAATTAGGCTTAAAAACATGCTGTCAAAGGGTGAGAATGTAAAACCACCACTAGACGGCCCTGTGAGAAGCACAAACACCACGCACGGGACGAATATAACTCGTAGGAACCGATCGCGTTGTCACAGCATCCCCTGTTTGAGAGCACAACCAAAAGTTTCAAACTGTTAGACTTAGGCAAAAAACACGTCGTCAAAGTGTGAGAGCATAAAATTGCCACTAGACGGCCCGTTGACAGGCATGAACACCTCGCACGGGACCAATAACCACGTAAGAATCGACTGCGTTGTCGCGGGACCCACGATTTGATAGCACAACCAAAATTTGCAAAATGTTAGACTTAGGCTTAAAATATGCCGTCATAGGGTGAGAACATAAAACAACCACTAGACGACCCTGTGAGAGGCGCGAAGACCTCGTACAGGACCAACGTAACCCGCAGGAACCTACCACATAGTCACGGGACCCCCAATTTGAGACCACGACCAAAATTTGTAAATTGTTAGACTTAGGCTTAAAAACTTGTCATCAGAGTGTGAGAACGGAAAACAACCACTTGACAGTCCCGTGAGAAGCAAGAACACCGCGCACGCGACTAATGTAACCCCCGGGAACTGATTGCGTAGTCACTAGACCCCCCGATTTAAGAGAACAATCAATATTTATAAACTATTTGACTTAGGCTTAAAAACATGCCGTCATATGGTGAGAATGCAAAACATCCACTAAACGGTCTCGTGAGAGGCACGAACACCTGCACATGACCAATGTAACTTACAGGAACCGATCGCATAGTCACCTAACCCACGATTTGAGAGCACGACCAAATTTGAAAACTATTAGACTTAATCTTACAAATATACCGTTAGAAGGTGGGAACATAAAACATCTACTAGACGTCCCCATGAGAGGCACGAACATCTCGCACGGGACTAATGTAATCCTTAAGAACCGACCACGTAATCACGAGACCCCCGATTTGAGAGCACGACCAAAAATTGAAAACTCTTAGACTTAGGCAAAAAAATATGTCGTCAAAGGGTGAGAATATAAAACAACCAATAGACGGCCCCGTAAAAAGCATGGACACCTCGCACGAGATCTATATAACTCGCATGAACCGACAGTGTAGTCACGGGACCTCCGGTTTGATAGCACGACCAAAATTTGTAAACTGTTAGACTTGGGCTTAAAAACATGCTGTTAGAGGGTGAGAACGTAAAACAGCCACTAGGCGGCTCCGTGAAAGGCAAGATCACCTCGCACGGGACCAATGTATCCCACAGGAACTGACCGCGTAGTCACGGGACCCCCAGTTTCAGAGGACAATCAAAATTTACAAACCGTTAGACTTAGGCTTAAAAATAAGTCATCAAAGGTTGAGAACGTAAAACAACCCCTAGACAGCCCCGTGAGGGGCATTAATACCTCGCTAAGGACTAATGCAACCCGTAGGAACCGATTGTGCAGTCACGGGATCCCCAATTTGAGAGCACGACCAAAATTTGCAAAATGTTAGACTTACGCTTCAAAACATGTCGTCAAAGGGTGAGAATATAAAACAACCACTAAAAAGCCTAATGAGAGGCAGGAAGACCTTGCACGGGACCAATGTAACAGTAGAAATTGACCGCATTATCACGGGCTCCCTGATTTGAGAGCAGGACCAAAATTTGCAAACTATTAGACTAAGGCTAAAAAACATATCATCATAGGGTGAGAACATAAAAGAACCACTAAATGGCCCCGTGAGTGTCAGGAACACCTCATACGGGACCAACGTAACCCTTAAGATTCTATAGCATAGTCACGGGACACCCGGTTTGAGATAATGACCAAAATTTGCAAACTATTAGACTTAGGCTTAAAAACATGTCGTCAGAGGGTGAGAACGGAAAACATCCACTAGACGGCCCCGTGAGAGGCACGAACACCTTGCACGGGACTAATGTAACACCTATGAACTGACCGCATAGTCATGGGACCCCCGATTTATAAGCACGACCACAATTTGCAAACTGTTAGACTTAGGCTTAAAAATATGCTGTCAAAGGGTGAGAACGTAAAACAGCCACTAAACGGCCCCATGAGAGGCACGAACACCTCGCACGAGATTAATTGAACCCGCAGGAATTGACTGTGTCGTCATGGGACCCCTGGTTTGAGAGCACGACCAAAATTTGTAAATTGTTAGACTTATGCTTTAAAACATACCATCAAGGGGTGAGAACGTAAAACACCCATTAAACGGCCTTGTGAGAGGAACGAACACCTCGAACGAGACCAATGCAACCTGCAAGAACCTACAACATAGTCATGGGACCCCGATTTGAGAGCACGACAAAAAATTTCAAATTGTTAGACATCGTCTTAAAAATATGCTATCAAAAGGTGAGAATATAAAACAACCACTACACCGCCACGTGAGAGGCACAAACACCTTGCACGGGATAAATGTAACCCACAAGAAGCTACTGCATAGTCGCGAAACCCCCAGTTTAAGAGAACGACCAAAATTTGATAACTGTTAGGACTTTTATGGGATAAATATAACCCATAGGAACCGACCGCATAGTCACCTAAGGGGCCAATGTAACCCAGTGGTCACTCATAGTAATTGGTCGATTAGACCCTCGGTTTGAGAACAAAATGATATTTTATTTTTTAAATAAAAGGCGATCACGGTACAAAGCCATGACCAACTTTTATCTTAATGATAAGGTAGTCACACCCCAAAGTTATGTGGAAATAAAATTGATATGCCTCAAGTGTCACCTCGGCCCAGTGACACCAACCTCGGCCAAGAACATGGTCGACGTTGGAAATTCCTTGGATCTGTGACAACAGGCCTCGGCCATAGAAGGGTCGGCCCTAGCCGACACCACTACAAACCCCACCAAGGATACACAGCAGGCATCGTAAGGGTCATCAGCACTTCAGTTCACCTGAGGACGACAACCTCGGCCAGGTGTGGGCCGAGGTCTCAAGAAGCCTTACTTATACCAAGGCCAACATCATCAAGATATCAGTTAATGATCAAAGCACATGCTAGCTCAACCTCGGCCCAGGCCGACCCCTATCCATTGTCTCGGCTGAGCTTAGGCCGAGACCTTCATGGCTCCTCTCAGATTCAACGAGCAACTAAACTTATCAACCTCGGCTTCTCCCAAGCCGGGGTCATGACCAAGCACGATAGCCGAGCACCTACTGACATTTGGATAAGGGCACGTGGACACAAATCAGTTATAACAGATTATTCCCCACACGTGGGGAGAATATTTCATCATCATTCTCTACATGTGACAGTGACAGATGGCTTCTCAATATTGGTTAGATCAACACACACATGCTCATTGCATGCATGGGGGGTACATTACACCCCCTAGATACTATATATAGAGGTCATCCTCTACCTTGTAACAAGAGAGAAATTATCAACCCTAGCTGAAACTCTATTTAAATACACAGTAGAGAGAGAGCTTGAGAGATTGTATCTATGGCCATTAGAGCCCTTACACATTGATTCACATCATACACTTGCACAGTGGACGTAGGCCTAATTGGCTGAACCACTTATATTTCGTTGTGAATCTTCTTCTCCTCATCTCCTTCTATTGTGTATGTGTACCTTCTATATGCCTTGTGCTGCCATTGTTGACATTGAATTGAGCTTACAAACACCTTGAAGGGTGGTGCTATTTTCTGCATCATCATTTTGGCGCCGTCAGTGGGAAAGAGAAGTTATCTCTTCCTCTTCTCCAGCTTAACCTCATCGGAGACTCTAGTGGTAAACCAGGCACCACCCCTTGCGTGGAGCTGTTTCACCATTGAAAGAGGTCCTTAAAGGTATTAAGCTCACCTGATACTTAAGCTCTTTACTAAGCAACACATGGTACCAGAGTTATCGCAGCCTCTTCCGCCACCCGGAGGTGGGGGGCCTAGTTCCAGTCAGGCGTCGCCCCAGTTCGAAATGGCGGAGATAGCTGCAACCTTGAGGTCTTTGGCTGCAATACAACAAGCTATCCAGGAATAATTTGCACAGCTCAGCCAAACTATGATGAGGCCACCTGGAGTCTCGCCGGATATGATCACTCCAGCGGCTGTTCAGCCTCATCCTGACGCTAGGGGACCACCCCAGGCACCGATGAAGGACCAGCTTGCACCCCAGCGGAGAAGGGACGTTGCTGACCCTAGGCGCTTACGCCTGGGGAGGCAAGGAAACCCTTGCCCGGAGGACATTTATGACGATCTAGAGGCGGAAGAAGCCCCAGAAGATTGTTGGGAGCCATATGAGGTTTCAAACAATACGGTTCGTCCTCTACAGCAGAACCGAGGATGTGTTGGCCGAAGAGCTGAAGAGGCCCAACAGCGAGGATCGGCTTTTGATCGATTGAGCAGGGGGTCAGCCTTTGAGAGGTTGGGTCCAGTGAATGACCTAAGTTAGAGGTTATCCAGGTCAAGAAGTGCTGCCGGTTCGCAAAGAGGGAACAAACAAGGTCGGCCTGACCAAGGCCGACCCCGTGAAAGAAGGGGTAGAGACTAGGAAGAGGTAAACAGCTGACGTTGTGCTACGGTAGGGGAACCCTCAGTCCATCCCTTAGAGGTGGCTGGGGACAACCTCGGCCAGGACGATGACAGGAGACCGTGGAATGACTTTATCCAACGCCTTGAGGAGAAGATAGGAGACCTAATCAAAAGTAGGGACCCGTTGCAAAGGGGTTACTCAGAGGGCTCTCCATTTGTGGCTAGGATAGTGAGATTCCCAACTCTCGCTAAGTTCAAGCCTCCTATGGTGTCTACCAAGTATGATGGCAGCACCAACCCTGTACATCACATCGAGATGTATCAGTCGGCAGCAGACATCTACTCGATACCCGATGATATGAAGTGTAGGGCCATCTCTGGGACCTTAACAGGAGCATCACACAGCTGCTTTACTTCTCTTCCGAAGAACTCAATTGAGAACTTCAAAGGCTTGGCTGAACGATTCATCCATAACTTCTCACCTGTTGTATGTCAAGCAGGGCAAGGACGAGAGCCTAAGAGACTACATCGCCAGGTTCAACAAAGAGAAGCTGGAGGTCAAAGATTATGAAGAGAACATAGCAATGACCGCCCTCATAGGGGGACTTTAGAAAGGGAAGTTATTGTGGAAACTCGCGGAAGACCCTTCTAGGTCTATGGTGGAGCTACTGGCAACCGCGGTAAAAGTCATGAATGCAGAAGAGGCAATGGCTGCCAAGTATGAGGATGAGAATCGCGGTAGTAGTGGGAAGTCCCAAAGAAAGAAAGATGGAAAGAAGAGGTCGGGTGATGACAAGTTCGCTCATTCTACTCCTCTAACTGTGAGCTGTGAGCACATCCTCAACGAGATCAAGAATGACAGGACTTTGGGATGGCCAGAAAAATTGAAGGCTCCGCCACATAAGAGGAACAAAAACTTATGGTGTGAGTTCCACCAGGACCATGGCCATGTCACAGACAGATGCTTCACCTTAAAGGATGAGATTGAAAAGATGTTAAAATTCGAAAAGTTAAGGAGGTATGTGGACGGTAAGGCTCCTAAAGGGGGAAGAGATGACCCTAAGAAAAGGAGAAATGACAGATGCCGTGACAATGCCCCAGCCAGAAGAGACAATGATTCAGAAGGTGATGATGAAGATGATCCGGATCTTCCGCCAAAAGACGATAACACCCCGGTGAAGAGGGTTGGTATGATCTCATTTGGTGTTGACACCATATGCAGAGGATTTGCAGGAGGTGGCTCTGAAGTAGCTGATAGGAAGGCTCACGTGGCAGAGGCCAAGTCAGTGGCCAAGCTTGAAGTTATAAATCTAACGTCTTTCGATACAGTGAAGAAGAGGAAGAAGGTGGACATGGACACCCTTGTAGTTGGGTTCTCCAGACTCGACTTCAAAGGTATCTTAGCCCCCCATGATGACCCTTTGGTAATAACAACAAGGGTGCATGGGTGCGAGGTGCAGAGGATCCTCTTAGACCGGGGGAGCTCGGCAGACATGATGTTTTGGCCTTGCTTCAAGAGCCTAGGTCTTAGTAGAGCAAGGCTGGTACCCTATCACCACCCCTTGATAGGCTTCAGTGGAGAAAAGGTCCACCCCTTGGGCATATATGAGATGGACGTACGGATGGGTGATGAGTGGCCTAAGAGGTTGACCAAGAAGATAAATTTTTTCGTGATGGACGAGAACGTATTCTCGGCCTATCACCTCATCATAGGAAGAGTGGCCCTTAAAGAGTTTGAAGTTGTGCCGTCGACGGTCCATCTGATGCTAAAATTCCTGACTCCCTATGGGTTAGGGGAAGTGCAAGGTGACCAGACCATAGCACGAGAATGTTACTTCAACTCGGTCGAAGAGAGAGAGGCCCATAAGAGGGCAACCACCACTTATAGCATTAATACGCTTGACCCAAGAGATGAGACAAAGTTGAAGAAGGGAGAGGCCGCGGAAGAGGTAGAATCCATCATCCTCAATGAGGACGAGCCAAAAAAAACCATACAGGTCGACAAATCCCTAAAGACTAAAATTAAGGAAGAGCTGATAAACTTCCTCAGGAGGAGGCAGAGTGTCTTCGCATGGAGTCACGCAGACATGCCCGGCATTGACCCTGAGGTTGTGAGTCACAAGCTCAACGTGACCAAAGATGCCAGGCCTATCAAATAGAGACGAAGAGTCTACTCCAGGTAGATGTATGATGTCATCCGAGAAGAGGTCAAAAAATTGGAAGTGGCTGAGTTTACAAGAGAAGTTATATATTCGGAGTGGTTATCGAATGCAGTCACCGTGCCCAAGGCCAATGGGAAGTGGAGAATGTATGTTGATTTCACTGACCTGAACAGGTCTTGTCTAAAAGATAGCTATCCCTTACCTCGGATAGATCAAATGGTGGATGCTACAACAGTACATGAGATCATGAGCTTCATGGACGCTTATTCAGGCTACAACCAGATCTTCATGGATGCTGAAGACTCAAAGAAGACAACTTTCATTATCCACAAAGGGACGTACTGCTACAAAGTGATGCCCTTCGGTTTGAAAAATACAGGGGCAACATACCAGCGTCTTGTGAATAAGATATTCGAAGAGAAAATAGGTAAGACTATGGAACTGTATTTAGACGATATGCTAACGAATAGCTTGAAAGCTTCTACTCATGTAGAAGATCTCGAGAAGACCTTCGATATTATGGACTCATATAGAATGAAACTCAACCCCGCGAAGTGTGTCTTCGGAGTAGGAGCTGGGAAGTTCCTAGGATTTATCGTCAACCAGAGAGGGATTGAAGCGAACCCTGAGAAAATCAAGGCTTTGCTTGACATGAAGACATCGAGGAGTATCAAAGATGTCCAAAGACTTACGGGGAGAGTGGCTGCAGTTAACAGATTTATTTCTAGGGCAACGGACAAGTGCCTTCCATTATTTAAGGTGCTAAGAAAGGCCTTCCAGTGGGATGAAGAGTGCGAAAAAGCCTTCAACCAACTCAAGTCTTACTTGGGGTCTCCCTTATTGCTATCTCGGCCTTTAGTAGGGGAGAAATTGTACGTGTATCTGGCAGTCTCCGAATTAGCCATCAGCGCAGCCATAATACGGGAAGACAATGGGATCCAAAGGCCTGTGTATTTCAATAGTAAGGCCCTTCAAGGGTCTGAACAAAAATATCCTCGTATGGAAAAGTTGGCTTACGTCCTGAAACATGCTTCAAGGGAGATGAAGCCTTACTTCCAAGCCCACTCCATGGTTGTCCTCACCGACTCCCCACTAAGACAGGTCCTGTATAAACCTGAGCAGTCCGGGTGATTGATGACCTGGGCCATTGAGTTGGGGGAGTATGATCTTACCTACCAACCTAGGACAGCCATCAAAGGGCAAGCCCTCGCAGACTTTATTGCTGAGTTCACATGGGAAGAGGCCGAGGCAGATAATGGCCTAGAGGGTGTTGAAAAGACAAACCGTGGTGTCTTCTGAAATCAGGAAGAGACGACACCAAACGTCTTCCGAGATCAGGAAAAGGTCGCATCTAACAAGGTCAGGGGCAGAGTAGCGGAGAACGAGGAGGATCAGTACCTCTTCAAATAAGGAGTCATGTCAGAAGGGGCCTTCTCATCAGATACGGACATTTGGAGTCTCTTTGTTGATGGTTCCTCCTGTGACAGTGGAAGCGGTGCAGGGCTGATACTTTCAGCTCCAGATGGTGTCAACATTGAATACGCTTTGAAATTCAACTTCCAGGCTTCTTACAACGAGTCCGAGTATGAGGCCATGATAGCAGGTCTCTCATTGGCAAAGACTCTTCGTGTAAGGCGACTCCTACTCCACAGCGACTCAAGGTTAGTCGTCAATCAAGTATTGGGGGTCTATGAGGCTAAAGATAAAAGGATGGCCAAGTATTTGAAGAGGGTGAGAACATTGTTAGAATATTTCGAAGAGATAAAACTGAAGAGAGTTCCCCGACAAAGTAATAGCCATGCAGATGCATTGGCAAGGTTGGCCTCGGCGATGAAGACAGACGTCAGAAGGACAGTTCCGGTCGAGATCTTGGGGAAGGCGACCATCGAGGAAGAAGAGGTATGTAACCCTTGTCATAATTTGAACCTAGAAGACTCGTGGATGGACCCCCTCGTCAGATATATCAGAGAGGGAGAGCTACCTGAGTCCAAGCTAAAGAAGAGGAAATTGAGATACAGGGCTGCCAAGTTCTCGATGATAGGAGATGTCTTGTACAAGAAGGGATTTCTATTACCTCTCCTCAGATGTGTGCATCCCACGAAAGTTCCCCGTATCTTACAGGAAGTTCTTGAGGGTTCTTGCTCTAGCCACATAGGGGGAAGACCCTTGGCAAAAGGAATCATCACACAGGGGTACTGGTGACTAACCTTATCCAAAGACACTGCAGCCTACGTGAAGAAGTGTGACAAATGTCAAAGATTCGCTGCTATTCCTCATCAACCTCATCATCCTATGACATCAATCACCTCTCCATGGACATTTACGGTATGGGGGATTGACTTAGTAGGACCCCTACCAAGAGCTGCCAACAGTTATCGATTCTTGATAGTGGCCATTGACTACTTCTCAAAGTGGGTGGAGGCAGAGCCGATGATAACAATCACAGAGCAGAAGACCTTCCAATTTATTTGTAGGAACATTATATGCAGATACGGCCTCCCAAACAATCTCATCTCGGATAATGGGACCCAGTTCAAGAACTCCTCTTTAGAAAAGTACTGCCTAAGAGTTGGGATAAAGCAGTTCTTCTCATCTCCTGGCCGACCTCAGGCAAATGGTTAGACCGAGGTCATGAATAGAAAAATTCTCGATGGAATCAAGAAGAGGTTAGAAGATGCGAAGGGAAGATGGACTGAAGAGGTCTACACTGTGTAATGGGCCTACAGACACCTACAAGAGAAACCCCGTTCATGCTTGCACATGGCTCAGAGGCTGTCATACCAACAGAAGTTAGACTCCCAACTCATAGGATTCAGACCTATGACCCCGATAAAAATGGGGAAGAGAGGAGGATAGACATATATCTAATTGAAGAAAGAGGAGAAGACGCATAGATCAGGCAAGAAACCTACCAACAGAGGGCAGCGAGATTCTATAACCAGAGGGTGAAGTCAAGACCCATCACAGTGGGAGACTTAGTTCTAAAGAAGACCTTACAGAAAAACAAACAAGCTCCATCCAAACTGGCACGGTCCCTACAAAGTGACAGAAGAGGTTGTGCCCGGCACTTACAGGCTAGAAAATCTAGAAGGGGAACCTTTCACTAACCCATGGAATGCTGATCACCTAAAGAAGTATTACATATGATGTTGCAAAGAGTTTTATTTAAATGTACCATCTTATTATGAAGAGGTTATTAATAAAAGATCAATTCCCATGACAATTCTTGCTACATTGTGCACTTATGTCAGAAATTATGAGGATACCATCTTAGGTGATGACCTCAGATCTTCATAACACCATTCAGCGGTGACGAGGTTTGAGCTCAGACACCATAATGGGATGACCTCAGACCCTTAACATCATTAATTTGGTGATATTCATTATGAGGATAACATCTTAGGTGATGACCTCAGACCCCCATAACACCATTCAGTGGTGACGAGGTCTGAGGTCAGACACCATAATGGGATGACCTCGGACCCTTAACATCATTAATTTGGTGAGATTCATTATGAGGATAACATCTTAGGTGATGACCTCAGATCCTCATAACACCATTCAGTGGTGACGAGGTCTGAGGTCAGACACCATAATGGGATGACCTCAGACCCTTAACATCATTAATTTGGTGAGATTCATTATGAGGATAACATCTTAGGTGATGACCTCAGACCCTCATAACACCATTCAGTGGTGACGAGGTCTGAGGTCAGACACCATAATGGGATGACCTCAGACCCTTAACATCATTAATTTGGTGAGATTCATTATGAGGATAACATCTTAGGTGATGACCTCATACCCTCATAACACTATTCAGTGGTGATGAGGTCTTAGGTCAGACACCATAATGGGATGACTTCAGACCCTTAACATCATTAATTTTGTGAGATTCATTATGAGGATAACATCTTAGGTGATGACCTCAGACCCTCATAACACCATTCAGTGGTGACGAGGTCTGAGGTCAGACACCATAATGGGATGACCTCATACCCTTAACATCATTAATATGGTGAGATTCATTATGAGGATAACATCTTAGGAAATGAACTCAGACCCTCATAACACCATTCAGTGGTGACGAGGTCTGAGGTCAGACACCATAATGGGATGACCTCAGACCCTTAACATCCTTAATTTGGTGAGATTCATTATGAGGATAACATCTTAGGTGATGACCTCAGACCTTCATAACACCATTAGTGGTGACGAGGTCTGAGGTAAGACTACTAAATTAGTGCATACAGACTCCATTACACAAGCTTCATATCTAAAATATCACAAACATTTAACAAAATGAAGTAAATGATCCCCCTCAGAAATTGACATATTCAGAGATTACAAATGTTCAGGGGTTACAAATAAGCTTCACAATTGAATTCAAGGGTTTGAGGGAGGAATGCTGGTTTCTTCGACCTGATCCTATTGGACGACCTGGGCCACCTCAGTAATGTCTTCTCTATGGTCGGCCCCTCCTATCTTAGTGCCGTCCAAGGTTGCCGTCTCTGTAGGCGCAGTAACCTCCTCATCAACCTCCTGAAGGGCCCGGGCAAGATGAGGGTTGGCAAAGCCGAGGCCTAAGAAATCAGAGGCCTTCAAACTCCCAGCCTCCATCTCCTTGACATCAGCCCACTTGATAGTGGATTTGATACCTCTTTCAAGGTACTCAAATCCGAAGCTCATAAACTCATCAGAGGTTTTGTATTCAGCTATTATCCCCTCAGAGGCATCATCGAGGGTTGCCTTCACAACCGAGTTGACCTTCTGCTGCAGAACATCGTCCTTGGCCTTCAAAGCCACATCATGGTCCTTCTTAAGCTGAGAGATCTCCTTCTTCAACCCCTTCACCTTCTTCTCAGACTCACCCAGCTTAAACTTCAGGCATTCAATTTCTACGCTCAGAGTGCTTTGCACCTTCTCAGCCTCTTGACCCTTCTGGATGAGGGGCAACTTCCTCAGAGTCCAGTTGGAGAGGTGGTGCATAGCTGCCAAGCCCTGACAGATTTTATGATCATGAATAAATTGGAGACAAATCAGAGGTTACACTTGGAAATTACAAGGAAATATGAGGTCATACCTGAATGGATCTGTGGATGTCGAACTCAATCAGTAAGGGAGTATCCAGTGACCGAAAGAAACGCTTATCGGCCTCGGTCATTGTAGAGCCGAAGGAATCCAGAGCCTGCAGACTGTGGCCCACGATGCTATCAATAATTTTGAATTTCTCTAAATGAGCCGACAAAGCGTCTGCTGAAGAGATTGGGATGGCAGAATCAACACTCTTTTTCTTCTGCCTCTGATCCTCAGGGCATGTTCAGTATTAGCCCTCTTCTTTGTGGCTTGGGGCTTTGAGGTAGAGGGAGATGGAGGAGGAGCATTAAGACCTGCCTTCTTTATGATCCTCATCAATCTAGGCGCAGCCATTTCCCAAAGCTCGTCTGAGATATCCTTTGGGCGCTCTGCAAAATTGAAAGGTCTGAGTTAGAAGATCAGACATGAATAAACTCAGAGGTTTAAGTTGGAATAAAAAATGCTTACCAATCTCAGCAAGGGGACTTCCACCTAGACCTGTCTCAGAGAGGTAGTGGGGGGTCATCAAGTGTTCGAACTTAACGAGCAGACCATGTATCCCCTGATCTTGAAGGGCTTTCACCTTCTGAAGGTTTTGCAGGCCTAGGCCAGGGTCGGCCCTCGTAGAAATTGTGACCTTACCCCATCTTAGGGGAATCCTCGGCTCTAGCAAGGACAGGGGAACACATGGACCAAATTCCCATGGCCCTGAAGCAAAAAAGTATCGAGGCTTCCAGTTGTGGTTGGAAGTCTGAGTTATCTGAAGCATATTTTTCTCAGGCTTCTGAGCTACAAAATGATAGTAGCTCGGATGATTTTTGGCTGAGGAAGGGACATAGCAACCAACAAAGACCTGAACTGGAAGGTCTGAGTGGTGGACAGCCCTCCATAAGACTATGGACCCTATTATGACCCTCCAGACATTAGGGGATAATTGAGAGGGGGCCAAATTGTTGTAGGAAAGGATGGACCTGATAATGGGATGGATGGGCAAACGAAATCCTAACTTGAACATCTGCTCGTACAAGCAGATCTCAGCATCTCGGCCATTGTAGGCCCTCTCTTCCCTCAGAGGTCTCCTAAGCTCTATGGAGGGGCTGATGGAGTACAGATATCTGAAGCAAAGAAGGTCTACCTCAGTAACAGTACTCTCAATCTCGGTCGCCTCAGAGACGTCGACATAACTCTCAGCGTCATCATCGTCGTCATTATCTCGTTCAACGTCGGCCGGAGCAGACGTTGATGGATTACTCGGGAACCTCTAAGCGAATTCAACCCCGGTGACGGCCGCCAGAGGAATGGCGTCAAGTATGGGTGGAAAAGCCACACTCGGCTCGACAATCTCAACCTCTGAGGAAGAGGACGAGGTGCTTGAATTATTATGGGACGAGGCCCGGCTAGAGACCTCAGCTTGATCAGGGTCCCGATCTTGCCGAGTTGTGAAGTCCATGGACTCCTGGAAGGAATCCACAGACATAGGGTCTGAGGTTGAAGACTCAGACTCAGACATCGGCACTGGTTCGGCAGGGACCTCTGTTTGGATAAATGGCTCTAATGGATCAGGATATATCACCTTCAGGGGTGCTGGAAAGATGGGTCTAAGAGGGAATTCTTGTGACCTACGAGCCTCCTCCTGTGCTCTCTCTATTTGCCTATTTTTTTCTAAAGTCTTATCTCTGAGAGAAGGGAACTCCTCAAGAAGTTGGTAGAGGGGTCTGAGCATCAGAGGCAGACACTACACTTTAAAGATCAAATGACAAACAAGATTGGCTAAGGAAATAAAGCAATTTAAAGATCAAACTGCCCAAAACCTAGCAAGAATAGTTCGCCTGAAGCTATGATGGTCTCACCGGAAAACTCAGAAATTCGCCAAAAAACACAAAAGTAAGGGAAAAAGTAGAGGAAATGAAGACAAATGAGAGGAAGAAGATACCTGAAGATGAAACGATAAGGGAAAGCGAAGAAGGTGCGAGGAAATCACCACCAAGGACTTCTGAAGCGAAATCGTGAAGAAAACGCCCTTTAGAGAGAGAAACTGCTGAAGTGAAATCGTGCCAGGAAAGAGAATTGAGGAAGAAGGAGGGAAAAATGAAGATTTAAACCCTAAAATATACATGCACATTTCCCAAGGCCCATCATTGCCTTGGGAGTTCCAAAGGGAGGCTGACAACACATGCTTGCCAAGCAAGCCACACTTCAGCATTGGACAAGTGTCAAACGAACATTGGCTCATAAGAGAAAGGCCTAGGAGGTGTAGAGATCCCACAGTCACCTGCTCTCACATGTAACTAAGGGCTGGGGGGTGATTGATATGCCCCAAGTGTCACCTCGGCCAAGAGACACCAACCTCGACCAAGAACATGGCCGATATTGGAAATTCCTTGGATCTGTGACAACAGGCCTCGACCATAGAAGGGTCGGCCCTAGCCGACACCACTAAAAACCCCAACAAGGAGACACAACAGGCATCGTAAGGGCCAGCAGCACTTCAGTTCACCTGAGGACGACAACCTCAGCCAGGGGTGGGCCGAGGTCTCAAGAAGCCTTACTTCTACCAAGGCCAACATCATCAAGATATCAGTTAATGCTCAAAGCACATGCCAGCTCAACCTCGGCCCAGGCCGACCCCTATCCATTGTCTCGGCTGAGCTTAAGCTGAGACCTTCATGGCTCCTCTCGGATTCAATGAGCAACTAGACTTATCAACCTCGGCTTCTCCTAGGCCGAGGTCATGACCAAGCACGATAGCCGAGCACCTACTGACATTTGGATAAGCGCACGTGGACACAAATCAGTTATAACAGATTATTCCCCACACATGGGGAGAATATTTCATCATCATTCTCTACATGTGACAGTGACAGATGGCTTCTCCATATTGGTTAGATCAACACACACATGCTCATTCCATGCATGGGGGGTACATTACACCCCCTAGATACTATATATATAGGTCATCCTCTACCTTGTAACAAGAGAGAAATTAGCAACCCTAGATGAAACTCTATTTAAGTACACAGTAGAGAGAGAGCTTGAGAGATTGTATTTATGGCCATTAGAGCCCTTACACATTGATTCACATCATACACTTGCACAGTGGACGTAGGCCTAATTGGCTGAACCACTTATATTCCGTTGTGAATCTTCTTTTCCTCATCTCCTTCTATTGTGTATGTGTACCTTCTATATGCGTTGTGCTGCCATTGTTGACATTGAATCGAGCTTACAAACACCTTGAAGAATGGTGCTATTATCTGCATCATCAAAAATGGTCACAACTTTGGGCCATGACCATCTTTTGTGGACACAAAAAAGTGGGTCCCGGACATGGGACGTGAATAATGACATCACCATCCTAGTCTGTGATAAATGTTCGTGGTCAGGGATTTGGGTTGTGACCACTGATATTGGTCATGCCAGATTTGGTCAGGTACCAAATTCGTAACCCACCACCAATGGTCAAGGATTTAGGCTATGACCATGCGTGGTATTTGGTGTAATGTGAGCAATGGTTTGCCCAAGATCACATATTAGGATGAGGGGACATATAACACTAGGAACTTGTTCCAGATGGTAAAGAAGAAATCATTCGATCCTATAGTGAGGGGAAGAGTGACATACTCCATGGATTAGGTCATTCCCCCTTTAAACCTAATAAGAATAGTGGTTACTGGTTGCATATGTTTCGCTCTGAGGCCCATGGACTTAAAAGAAACTTCTTGATAGCTTCCCTAATTTTTTTACTGAAATGGAGGAGGTAAGGTAAGTGACAGGCTGGCTTATCTTTTGAGCTCTAATGAAATTCCGGATAAGGTATCTTTCCAGCTCAGTGAATCTCTTTATGGTCCTATCTTGATCTTGGCAAACCAGCGACTAGATGCCCCCCTAAAGGTAGAGCGGGAGGATCTGCACAAGACCTCGAATGGGGTATTTTTTAGGAGCATAAATGATCTATAGGTCTTTATATGGTCAATTTGATACTTAGACCCATCAAATGGTTCAATAGTATTCATCTTACACTTTAGGGGGAGGCATAACCTTAAACTTCATTGGAGAACATAAATCATGTCTTTTGGAGAGCTAACTCAATGGTTATGGGACTTTGTGTCTTATACTAGTTGAGGAAGTTCCCCAATCGATCTTCCATATTCTTAATATCATTGTCCCAGGGACTGAATACCCTGGAACCTCCTTGAGACTGATTACCCTGGAGTGATAATTTGTCCTTGACAGTGATGTGGATCACATATCGTTAGGGGCCCAAGGTATACCCTCCTGATTATTTTCCCCCTCTAATTGGGTCTCACGATTTTCTACAATACCTCTATGTTCTAGTACATCCAATTCCTCTACCACTAGTGGTAAATGAAGCCTTCTGAGAATGGAAGTTGTCTCCTCTTAGAGATCCTTTTGTCAAGCTTTCGTTTATATAAAAGAACAGGCCAATACGACATTGGTCGGTATGTTAAAAACAACAAGGTTTGTGTATGAAAGAAATGGAATTTTTTGTTCCCACAGATGGTGCCAAACTGGTGGGTGTTGAAATCGTGAGTTACATGACACCCAATAGGTGCTCCCCTTTAGATCTTAGACATATTAGGGGGAGAATTATCAAAGTGTAAGAAAAGTATTCAAAGTGTTTCAAACCTCGGTTGAGGGTCCTACGTCCATTGTCAAAGGGTGATATACTGTTTATTAGATCATAAAAGAGTTATAACAATCTAGTAAACCTCTTGGGCTTTGGCCAAGTCCGTCTGAGCTAACGATGAGGTGAGAGTATATAGAACAATGAGGGAACACTTGTCATAGATAAGACTCTTTGCTCTGTAGAATTATGATAATTTTTACTTATGTTCAACCATTCTCCATCCTTATATATATATATATATATATATATATATATATATATATATATATATATATATATATATATATATATATATATATATATATATATATATATATATGTGAAAACTTTTGGAGGTAGAATGAGTGGGTTGTCACAACATGGTTACAGGTTGAGTGTGGATCAAAGGTTTTACAAATGGTGTTAGGGAGTTGTTGGGTGCATTTAATGAGGATGTGTGTCATCAATTCAAGTGGAGTTTAGTGGTGGAAGTAGGTGGATTTTTCACATATTTGCCAAGCGAACTGCAAGGATTCTTCCAGACGCTTGGGAGGTATGGAACCCTCAATGGTCGGCCATAGGATGCTTTGGAATTATATTGTAGTGATATACCTTGGGGTTGATGGTTAGATGAGCTCTAGGGGTCTTATCTATTCGGATTGAGGTCTTCTTTTTGCGTCAAACATGGGAGATGTTGGTGTTGAAGTCTTTGAGCTTGGTTGTAGAGATATGTTGGAACAATTGGTCTTTCTCGGAGATGGAAGAGATGGTAGAGGCTTTGGTGATTTCTTGAAGTCAGCAGAGGTCTCGGGGACTTAGCAGTAGTCCACAAAAGGTCTGAGGGAACCCTTAGTACCTTTTTCCTTACTTGAGGGAAGTCAGCGGGTCTAAAAATCTTTGGAATATCAGGTCTTAGATATTGTATCATCATGTCTACAGAGTGGGCAGTTTTAACTAAAAGCACCAACGGTCCATTTGTCCGCACCTCAATTCCAAGTCAAGTTCCAAAAAGTTAGAAATTTTGAAAATTTTCAATTTTTAAACTGTTTGATAGCCTTAATTTGCCTAAAAATTTGTTTCCAATGTACAACACTCCTTAAGCATAATTTTACACCTTTGGGTGGAAACTAATTCTTTCAGGGGGGCAAGTTTTTGTTTGCCACCTCTGGATGGCAAATCACTCAAAACCAATTTTTTAAAAACTCTATATATTTCATAAATGTATAAATATATATTGTTCATAAATTTGTAAATATATATATATATATATATATATATATATATATATATATATATATATATATATATATATATATATATATATATATATATATATATATATATATATATATATATATACTTTGTATATTTCATATATGTATATTTTTTGTATATTTCATATATTTTAGTGTATGTGTATATTTCCTATATTTCCTATATTTCATATATGTATTTATTTTTAATATTTCATATATTTCATACACTTAAATATTTCATACATTTTAGTACATGTTTATATTGCGTATATTTCATATTGTGTATGTTGTGAATTTAAGGATATTGTGTATTTAATTTATTTCGTATATTTTTATATATTTCATATATATTTATATATTGCTTATATTTTCTTCTTATATTTCATATCTTTTGTATATTTTTTGAAAAAATTCTTATATTTCATATACATTCAATATATATATATATATATATATATATCGTAAATAATTTATAATTTGTAAACAAATTTTCCACATTATTTCTATATTCCAACTTTTGTATTTGATAGAAAATGTGGGAAATTGATGATTTTCCAAGTTGTATCAAAGAGACACATGTTGAAAAATACTCATTTGCCTTGGAATTATTTCCATAGAACCAATTGCCTTGGAATCATTTGCATTTTCTCTCTTTTCTATCAAACGGACACTAAATGAACATCGTGATAATGCACGAAAGTACTTCCAGATCTACACGAAGCATCTCTTTGTAGCCTACGAAAATTTTGTAAAACGAAGAAAATTCGTAAAAGGTGACTTGGTTTGAAAACGAGTGTTAACCATATTAAACGACTCCCTTTGCTAAAATTTGCAGCAAATTGGGAAGGACCATATGTTTTCAAGGAGGCTCATGGGTCAAGTTGTTATTTTATATCAAAGATTGATGAACACAGTCCTTTCAAAGTTAACAACAAATGGTTAAGACATCTTATGTATGAGAGAGATACGTAATTTTTTTGCTTATCTTGTACTTCACATAGAATTGTGAAGGATAACATGCAAATGTTTGTAACAATTTATTATAATAGACATGTGTTAAAGCAAGAAAACTGAGTCAAGGTACAAATGTTAAAGAACAACCTTCTTCATATTTTATTTATACAAAATTATATACGAAAAGTGGGATTATTTCCCAAAAATACATAGTAAAATATATATATATATATATATATATATATATATATATATATATTGAAAAGGAACCACAAGTGTTGGGTGGTGAAGATCCCATCCCCCATTGAAGAAGCTACATCAGATGAGACTTCTCTTCGATAGTCAGACATAGCTGAAATTCTTGACAACGTATTCCTTTTTCTTAAGTTTAGTCACATGCACACCTTTATCTTGAGCCAACGCTTCTTTGGCAGCCTTCATAGCCTGAGCGCTTTCTTTAATTTATGGGAAAAGTTACCTCAACCTTACTTCCTAGATCTTTATGTACTCAACATTTGTCAAAAATTGGAGAGGATATGACATTTCTTTAACAAGAAGAATGTAATCTCAAATATATGCACTTACTTCGGTAAATTTTGGTAACATTTCTTTAACAAGAAGAACATAATCTCAAATATCAACGAGGGAACGATTACAATTAGATTAAGTCTAACTTGGGTGTATGATAACAAGCAAATATAACTCATTTTACAATGTGTATAGTGAACCTATATATATAGTTGTCATACACTAGGGTCTAGTATTTAATAGCCCCAAAATTTTATTCAAAATATTACATAAACTAATTGGAAATAAATTATTCAAATATTAATTTTTTACTATAGTAAAAAATGCAATTAAATAAATAAATGAATGACTAAATTAGAGATACAAAAAAACTAATTTTAACAGGGGTTCACATGTAAATTAAATAAAACAAATAAAACATGGCTAGGTATTAAATGTATAACATACTTGATGCGATTGCCCAAGCTAGTAAAAACTTGCGGCGAATAGGTGGCGACTTGTGGCAATGAGACGGGGAGTTGCGACGATTTACGGTGGCTTGCGACAGAGAATTAGAGCTGCAATAAAATTAATCAAGTCATTTCTTTATGTTGGAGTGTTATTTGGGGCTATAACAGAGTGCATTTTACGTAAAGTAATTAAAACAATCTCCATGATAAACAATACACACTTGATATTTCCACAATCGTCCAAACCACACACACAAAAAAAATCCAAATTAGCATTCATAAAAATCCTAATTCTCAACCATATCCACGAAATCCAATACAAAGGTATATTGGATCTTTCTTTTGATGAATGGCAATTTGCATTTTTTTAACATCTCCTCCTCCTTTATCATGAAAATCCAATACACAATCGTATTGGATTTCATGGATATGGTAGAGAATTTATGATACGTCTCTGTGTATAATGTAAAAATCAGAAACACTCCAAATTGGAATTCATAAAAAGAAAAGGTTACAAAAATAGAAAACAATACACATGAATTTAATAATCATCCTCCAAGCGAAAGTTACAAAAATAGAAAACAATATGAAATTAATAAATGAGGCCAAAAAACATAATAAATAATTTAATACATGGGATTGCGTAAAGGCCAGAAACACAATAAGAAAAAATGGGTCTTTGTTTAGATTTTCCACTAACTCTTGCTTGGAGGAGGAGTTATCATGATAAAGGAGAAAGACAAAGATGCGGCGCGATGAGGGAAACAATAGGGCGGGGTTATCGTGATACAGGAGAGAGACAACAGCGTGACGAGGGAAACAGCGAGGGGGTTTAGTTCAGTAAGAAAATAGTAGGTGGGTGCTGCGATGTGGGCGGGATTCTTATAGATATGTGACTATTTGTTTTAAAACGGGTGCATATAATTGGTAAAAAAACAATTTAGGCGAGATGTTTATAAAATAGAAGCAAAACCAATTGGAAGTGTGGGTTTACAACAATTGACTTTTGAGTGCTGTAAATTAATTTATAAAAGTGTCTTAAGTAGGTATTTTTCTTGTAGTGAATCATGTGAGGGTCCGTAAGGTAGTTCAAAATGTTAGTGAGCCATTAAAAATTGAACCCATCCTTATATATCTCTATGAGGGATCTCAAATAGCCATTGATGATAGAAATTTCCACCAAACAAGATGGCGTATTAACGATCTTACGTACCACAGATTATACACCGTAAAGGAAATATGCCATCAACAAACCATTCATCCTTAAACAATTGTGTCTTGGGTTTTGAATCAAACAGACAATAATGTTGTAATACTCGTACTTCTATGGATATTTAAATTACATGAGTGGGTGTAATTTAATCATTTGAGAATTTTAAGTGAAAGAGAATTTGAGGTGCGGGTTAAATATTAATTGGCAAATTTTGGATTATAATCGAAGTGTGTTATATTTATTTACGAGAGTAAGTAAATGAAGTTGGATTATTTTATATCATCTCGCGATTGGAAAAAGCAACAAGTAATAATATTTTATTTGAAAAATACGTGCGGAGTTGTATTGGATTTGAAAAGATGATTTTTTTATAAGTGACACTGATGGGGATTTCGAGTGCATGGTTGATCCCGAATGGGTCGAAATAGTCAGCATGGAGTACCCGAGGATATTGTTTACGTTTCGAGGACTTTTTGGACTAGTAGGGACTCGCATTTGAGTATACGAGTCCTTTTTGGGTTTAATAAAGGGAGAACCCCTATTTCTCTCTTATAAGGTCACGATAGATAGAAAGAGAAAGGATAGAAATAAAGAAAAGGAAGGAAGAGAAAAGGAAGAGAACTCCAACCAAGCTCCGGCGGATCCCAGCGCGAGGTCGTCAAATTTATCCAACGAGGCAAGTTTTTAACTTGCTTTAACCATTTATGTGTGTTTATAATTCATATTATAGTTCGTGAAAACTATATGGATTTTGGGTTGGGATTCTTGAATCAAAATGGGTTTTTTGGAAATAATTTCATATAAATTGATGTGATAATTACTCCATATGAAATTGAAGCTTGAATCCATGTTAATGGTGAAATTTTTGGTGAGAAATTGGAAGAGTTAAAAAACAATTAGGGTTTAACTATGTTAGGGTTTAAACCTTAGCTAAATTGAGGAATCTCGGGAATAAATTGATATGTTGGTTAAAAATAAGTGTGTAGATGTTTATAGTGATGGTTGGTGATGTTAGAAACCATTAATTTTGGAGTTAGAGAAGATGATGAACTCCCAAAACTGATCACGTAGAACCGGTGGAGTGCAGTTCGGTTTGGGTCACTCAATCGGTTCATTTTTAAGGCCGTCTGTTCGGTTTGTTTATTGGTCACTCGATCGGTTCGTTTTTCTGGCCATTGGTTTATAACAGTTAAATTTGAAAAACATTTCTTGGACTTAAAGGATTGGAAAAGAATCCCTTTTTGGAGATAAATAAATAGAGTGTGAGGGCCTCTAAAAGAGTTAATAACAGATATATAAACCTCGGGTTAGCGGGAATAATATCCGAGTTATAAACTTTAGGAGTGTTTAGGACGAACGAGACTCGAGAAAATCATTTCGACGGGTATATAAACATTTATGCGTGTAGAATGTATGTGTCGATATATATGAGAGAAATCTGAATGTGCGAGTAGGGTGAAATTAGAGAACTAGCTAGTCGTGATAAGAAAATATTCAAAAATTTATTTATGTGATAACTGTATCATAAGTGAGTGAATACTCATGGGATTAAAATAACTGCGCGTATACTTATGAATTAATATGAATTGGTATATTCAGGATTATAGGCTAATGCCATGGGAGATAGGCATGAATAGCCGGATTTGACATATATATATATATATATATATATATATATATATATATATATATATATATATATATATATATACGGGTATAGAGACAGTATATATATGATATGATTATAAATATATATGTGTGTGAATGACACCTCTCTAGTGCTATCATGGAAAGTTGCGCAATGTGAGTGAATCCCCTGGCTTGAGGAGCAGGGTCAGTATAGCCCCTAGGTCATGGTGTAAGGACACAAATTTCCAATTGAGTCCATATGTAGTTTTGGCTCAATTCCGGACAAAAACATTTATTCATAGGAAAGTATGTAATTGTAATACTCTCAAGCCTATGAAGTGTTTGTTGAAGACGTAGCGGCAAATAATATAAAGCTTCATCAAATGTGCCGGTTTGCGTGCCTCGTTTCTACGTCATCAACTAATGGTTCCATGCTCCCAAGGTATGAATGCAATTATGTTTATATAGGAGCTTGGAACAAAGTTTGTTGGCCGTTAGGATTAAAATAAACTGTGTTTCGTTTTAAGAAAGAAATTATATAAAATTTTAAAATAAGTTCATAAAGTTTTCTGGGCCAAAATCGAATTTTACAATCTTTCTGGTCGTTCGTTAGATATGTCGTTCGAACGAGTTTTTTCGTTCGAACCAGATGTCGTTCGAACGAACCTGCCAACGAGTTCCCACTGTCGTTAGAAATGTCGTTCGAACGAGATTGTCGTTCTAACGAGATTTCCAATGAGCTTCTAACGAGTCCAGACTGGAGCGTCGTTAGAAGTCTCGTTCGAACGAGACTTCGTTCGAACGAAATGTCGTTCGAACGAGCTGTCAGGCGGGAACAGTTTTTGGCAGTTTTTGGCAGTTTTGCACCCACTTCCCCACTTGGTTTTTAACCAACTTTTCCAGACTTTATTATGTGCGGGAATGACATTTTCCAAATTAAATTTTCCATACCATTTCCATCTCTTAGAGAGAGTTTGAGAGCAAATTTGTTTTAGGAAAATGTTCATGTTTTGAGTGTTATTTTTCAAAGAGAAAATCCTTCACACTCTAGTTTACACCCAATTGTGTTTAGTCCAAGTTCATATATACTTATCAATTGCTTGGAGTTTTTGCACCGGTTTATCTCTACCGAATTCAAGAAGAGAAGTTTTGGTTTGCTTCTACATCCATCAAAGAAGAAGACTTTTTGTTGTGATTCTACCCACACGGAGAAAGGCTCCATGATAGGGTGACGGTGACCATATAAAGTCCTATCGGTGGATTCCGAGACCGCGGTGGTGTTCTGAGGTTGTCCGCTAGGAAGAGGTGTCTACGAGAAGAAGCGTCGAGGCTTGAGAGGGATCGAGTCAGTCGTTGTAAGTCTATCTGTCTTGTAATTGTAATTCCGTATCTAGTGGACTTGTGGCTAGGGCCGTCCGAGGTTGTTTCCCGTCTTGGGTTTTTCCTCGTACATCGCGGCGTAGTGTGATATTGTTTATTTTATCTTGATTAAATAATTTAGAACGCATGCTTAGAATAAATTCAAGATAAAATTCGGTTTAATTTATCACACTCAATTTAATTGGGACTTATATTAAATGTTGGGTAATGTTTACTTAATTCAAGTCACTTTCTAAAATTTGGTTTCGCCTAACTTGCTAATATTGATAAATATGACTTAGGCAAATTCTAGGACTTGGATTAATGAATTGGTTTAATTTTGTTTTATTAAACTAAAATTATTGAACCATCACTTACATACGCTTCCGCATCATCGTGTTTGTTTTACTCATACAAAAAGGAAATTACTTGCGTTTACAAATTGGTATCAGAGCCAAAGCGATAACTTATTTCGTTAACGATCTTTTAAATAATTTTTGGCTAAAATGGATTTTTCCCCATTTTCAAAATTTCCTATTTTCGATGGTTCAAACTACGCGTATTGGAAAGCGCGAATGAGATCGGCACTAAAATCTATCGACGAAAGAGTTTGGATGTCTGTTGTTAACGGGTGGTCCCCACCAACTCATTTAGTTGAAAATGAACGTGTTATCAAACCCGCCGATAGATGGACTGAAAATGAGTTTAAACTTGCTAATTTCAATTCCCGTGGTTTAAATGCTTTGTTTAGCGCTGTCACACCGGATGAATTCCGCCGTATTATGACGTGTGAAACCGCTAAAGAAGCTTGGGATATTTTACAATTAACTCATGAAGGAACTAGTGTCGTTAAAGCTTCAAAACTCCAAAACCTCACCACTCAATTTGAAACTATCAAAATGAATGAAAAAGAAACGTTTGATGAATTTTATGCTAGACTTTCTGATATTGTTAATTCATCTTTTAACTTGGGAGAGAAAATTCCTGACGCCCGTGTTGTAAAGAAAATTTTAAGGTCCCTACCCGATAGATTTATTCCAAAGGTGACCATTTTAAATTCTTTAGCCTCTACGAAATTAGAAGAGCTTGTAGGTGATTTACAAACCTATGAACTAGATATGTTTCCCTCAAAAACTAAAAAGAAAATTGAAAAGGGCGTTGCTTTAAAAGCCCGAAAAGAGGTCAAACAAGTATTAGAGCGCGATAGTGATAGTGACTCGGAAGACATGGCTTTATTTGCTCGTAAATTTAGAAAATTTCTTAAATTTAACAAAGATAAATTTAAAAATAATTTTAAGAAATTTGATACTTCTAAACATGATAAAAGCGAGAAGATTTCTAAAGCCGAGAAGATCCCTAAACCTAGCAATGACAATTTAGATAGGGACGAGTCTGATAAGTGTTTCGGTTGTGAAGGTTATGGCCATAGGGCTTATGAGTGCCCCACTAAACTAAGGAAAGATGGTAAGCGACCCATTTCATATAATGCAACCCTTAGTGATAGTGATAAGGAAGAGAAGCCCGATTCCCCCACTAAGAAAAATTTTGTGGCTTTTATGGCTAGTCATGTGAGTGATAGTGACAACTCATCGATTGATGAAACAATAGCACATGCCACTTCCAAGGTCATTGTACATGATTCTCTTATTTTTGATGATAGTGAGAGTGAAGAAGAAAGAGAGAGTGAAAATGAAGAAGAGGTTGATGTGAGTGAACTTCAAAATGCCTTTCAAGAGCTTTATAAAGAATCAATTAAATTGAAAAGAGCTAATTTGAAGTTAGAAGGTAGTTTAAGAGAGAGTGTCAAGGTCATTGATGAAAATGTTTTAATAGAAGACCTTAGGACACATGTGAGGACTCTTCAAGAGAAGCTTGAATATGTAGAAGGCGAAAGAGATAGCCTTAGGGGTTTAATGGAATCCTTGAAAAAAGAGCTTCTTGCTTTTGAAGAGAGAAATGTTTTACTAGAATCTAACATTTTAGAATTGGAAATTAAATTAAAAGATTCTAGTAATGTCAAATTTGATTTGGAATGTCGTTCAGAAAAACTAGATAAAATGTTAGGAACGGTCCAAATTAAAAATGACACCTGTGGTTTAGGCTTCAATACTTGTAATGAATTTACTCATAATGCCCAAACCAATGTTTTAGGAGAATCAACTAGGAATACATTTAAAGATCACTCCTTAAGTAAATCTTTTCGACATGCTCTTACTTGTACACATTGTGGTCGACAAGGTCATCTTAGGAAATTTTGTTTTGATCTTAAACGAATTCCTAGAAAACCCCATAGTAAAGTAACCACGGTAGTTAAAGTTCCTACACCCCAAGATAGTCATTCTTCATTAATTTGGGTTAGGAAATCCGACTTGTTTGCCTTGCAAAATAGGGTTTATGATTCTCAGTTACCTTCACATGCTTCCTCCCTTGCTAAATCTAAAGGATGAATGTGTTAGTACTTACATACTTTAGCGTTTGTACTTTATGCTATATTCACATGCTAAATGTATGCTTGTTTAGTCAATTTTCTAGTCATTGCTTTATCTGATATCGCATGCTAGAAATTATGACTTGTTTATCTTTTTGTATTATATTTTGTGTTTGAATTAATTGAAAAATATAAAAATATTTTTGTTTATCATTTGTGTTTTATTTATTTCATTTAAGCTTAATGAAAAATATAAATGATCTTTGTTTGTCCTTTTGAGTAAATATTTATTTTTGATTAAAAATGTTAAAAACTCAAAAAGATTTTATTTTGTGTGTTTTTTTAGTTTGACACACTTTATGTGGCATATACTTGTGTTTGAATCCCTCCTTTAACGCTCCCATGTGGCTAGAAGTTTTGGTTTAGATTTTCAATCCTTATAATGTTCTTTGCCATGCTTTATATGGAGTAGTTGGATTTTGTATTGGTTAAATGGATTCTATTTTTATATGCCTCTATTCACACATGCACGAGATCTTTTGAAATCTTAATGTCACATGTTATATTTGAGCTTTTTGAGGTGTTCTCCTACCAATATAGTCATCTACATATCTATGACCTAGGAGGACAAGTGCATGTCACAATCCGTTGCATGTGAGATTTGTGTGAAAATGAAAACATGATATATAAAAATGTGCATGGGGAAGGGCTCCGAAAGGATGAATTAAATCCTTTGCGATTGTAAGCCACCGTTTATTGGATCTAAAAGAAATACGTGATCCAAAGGCCTAAAAACAGAATATTTGGCATTAAAAAGAAAACAATTGCCAAGGCCTATGTTTGTTTGATATATTCATTCAAAAATAAAAGAATATATATGCTTATTGAGGGAGAATTGGATGGTATATCAACGGTTTGCACAATGTCCGTTTATCCTAGTTGTCTTTAATGTCATGACTCTATTTGGTTTGTAGAATCATCATCATGCTAGGCTTGTATGCATTGTGTATGTTTGTTCATTGAGTTCAATCTATCTTGTCACATGAGGTTATATTTCAATGTGATGAAGTTTGCAATCAAATGAGAACTCCGTGAACATTTATTAAGTGTTTGGGTCTAATTTTAATTGTTGCTAGTTCACACCCCTACACTTCCGTTTCCATATGACACATTTTTGCCATACGAGTGTGCAAACTTATTGTATTTTGTGTTATATGTGTGTTTATATCTATATATATATGCAAGTGCTTTATTGGTATATTTCTAGTTCATATATGTATGATATTTGTTTGTCTTTGCCTTGCTTTTATTGCCCATATGCTTTCATGACTTATCACTTTAAGCTTCAACATGCTGTTTATTAGTTCTTTATCCTTTGCCTATTCCTGAACAAAAAGGGGGAGAATGATGATAGGGGGAGAAATGATATATAATCCTATTATTATCTTATCTTCGTTTGGGGGAGATTTATCTTAGGGGGAGACGTCTTTCTAAGTAGGTCACGTGTTTGATAAAGGGGAGAATTAATTTAGGGGGGGAGTAATTTAATTAATTGCATTTTATATTTTGATATTCCCTATGCATTTGATGAGTTTGCTTAAGTGTGCAGGTATTTCTTCTACAGCGGCATTGTTTAATGGCAAAGCGTTTGATCCTTGGGTTGAGTCAAGTTTGGGCGGGTTATGTTTTGAGTCTAGTGAGCTTGACGGCCCTTTAGGATTTTTTGTTTGGTTTTTGTCCCGGAATAGCCAAAGGGGGAGATTTGTAAGGACACAAATTTCCAATTGAGTCCATATGTAGTTTTGGCTCAATTCCGGACAAAAACATTTATTCATAGGAAAGTATGTAATTGTAATACTCTCAAGCCTATGAAGTGTTTGTTGAAGACGTAGCGGCAAAGAATATAAAGCTTCATCAAATGTGCCGGTTTGCGTGCCTCGTTTCTACGTCATCAACTAATGGTTCCATGCTCCCAAGGTATGAATGCAATTATGTTTATATAGGAGCTTGGAACAAAGTTTGTTGGGTGTTAGGATTAAAATAAACTGTGTTTTGTTTTAAAAAAGAAATTATATAAAATTTTAAAATAAGTTCATAAAGTTTTCTGGGCTAAAATCGAATTTTACAATCTTTCTGGTCGTTCATTAGATATGTCGTTCGAACGAGTTTTTTCGTTCGAACCAGATGTCGTTCGAACGAGCCTGCCAACGAGTTCCCACTGTCGTTAGAAATGTCGTTCGAACGAGATTGTCGTTCTAACGAGATTTCCAACGAGCTTCTAACGAGTCCAGACTGGAGCGTCGTTAGAAGTCTCGTTCGAACGAGACTTCGTTCGAACGAAATGTCGTTCGAACGAGCTGTCAGGCGGGAACAGTTTTTGGCAGTTTTGCACCCACTTCCCCACTTGGTTTTTAACCAACTTTTTCAGACTTTATTATGTGCGGGAATGACATTTTCCAAATTAACTTTTTCATACCATTTCCATCTCTTAGAGAGAGTTTGAGAGCAAATTTGTTTTAGGAAAATGTTCATGTTTTGAGTGTTATTTTTCAAAGAGAAAATCCTTCACACTCTAGTTTACACCCAATTGTGTTTAGTCCAAGTTCATATATACTTATCAATTGCTTGGAGTTTTTGCACCGGTTTATCTCTACCGAATTCAAGAAGAGAAGTTTTGGTTTGCTTCTACATCCATCAAAGAAGAAGACTTTTTGTTGTGATTCTACCCACACGGAGAAAGGCTCCATGATAGGGTGACGATGACCATATAAAGTCCTATCGGTGGATTCCGAGACCGCGGTGGTGTTCTGAGGTTGTCCGCTAGGAAGAGGTGTCTACGAGAAGAAGCGTCGAGGCTTGAGAGGGATCGAGTCAGTCGTTGTAAGTCTATCTGTCTTGTAATTGTAATTCCGTATCTAGTGGACTTGTGGCTAGGGTCGTCCGAGGTTGTTTCCCGTCTTGGGTTTTTCCTCGTACATCGCGGCGTAGTGTGATATTGTTTATTTTATCTTGATTAAATAATTTAGAACGCATGCTTAGAATAAATTCAAGATAAAATTCGGTTTAATTTATCACACTCAATTTAATTGGGACTTATATTAAATGTTGGGTAATGTTTACTTAATTCAAGTCACTTTCTAAAATTTGGTTTCGCCTAACTTGCTAATATTGATAAATATGACTTAGGCAAATTCTAGGACTTGGATTAATGAATTGGTTTAATTTTGTTTTATTAAACTAAAATTATTGAACCATCACTTACATACGCTTCCGCATCATCGTGTTTGTTTTACTCATACAAAAAGGAAATTACTTGCGTTTACAAATTGGCAGTTTTTGGCAGTTTTTGGCAGTTTTGCACCCACTTCCCCACTTGGTTTTTAACCAACTTTTCCAGACTTTATTATGTGCGGGAATGACATTTTCCAAATTAACTTTTTCATACCATTTCCATCTCTTAGAGAGAGTTTGAGAGCAAATTTGTTTTAGGAAAATGTTCATGTTTTGAGTGTTATTTTTCAAAGAGAAAATCCTTCACACTCTAGTTTACACCCAATTGTGTTTAGTCCAAGTTCATATATACTTATCAATTGCTTGGAGTTTTGGCACCGATTTATCTCTACCGAATTCAAGAAGAGAAGTTTTGGTTTGCTTCTACATCCATCAAAGAAGAAGACTTTTTGTTGTGATTCAACCCACACGGAGAAAGGCTCCATGCTAGGGTGATGGTGACCATATAAAGTCCTATCGATGGATTCCGAGACCGTGGTGGTGTTCCGAGGTTGTCCGCTAGGAAGAGGTGTCTACGAGAAGAAGCGTCGAGGCTTGAGAGGGATCGAGTCAGTCGTTGTAAGTCTATCTGTCTTGTAATTGTAATTCCGTATCTAGTGGACTTGTGACTAGGGCCGTCCGAGGTTGTTTCCCGTCTTGGGTTTTTCCTCGTACATCGCGGCGTAGTGTGATATTATTTATTTTATCTTGCTTAAATAATTTAGAACGCATGCTTAGAATAAATTCAAGATAAAATTCGGTTTAATTTATCACACTCAATTTAATTAGGACTTATATTAAATGTTGGGTAATGTTTACTTAATTCAAGTCACTTGCTAAAATTTGGTTTCGCCTAACTTGCTAATATTGATAAATATGACTTAGGCAAATTCTAGGACTTGGATTAATGAATTGGTTTAATTTTGTTTTATTAAACTAAAATTGTTGAACCATCACTTACATACGCTTCCGCATCATCGTGTTTGTTTTACTCATACAAAAAGGAAATTACTTGTCTTTACACATAGCGTCCAGTTGTTTATGCAGTGTGGATCTTTATCATGGGTGAGACGTCTTGAGTATGATTTGGTCTCATTCTCAGGTGAGGAACTATGACCGATTTCCCTACATTTGTGATATATTTTTATCACGTTGGTGTCAGACCCCGACCGGTGGTACCAGGATGATGTGTGTTCCTTAGAAGATGATATCATTATAGAGATTGCATCCATTGAGTTATAGCTCTGAGGGATGGTTATTATACTTATATATTGTGTGATATATGACTATGGATTTACTTAATGTGTGTGTATATATATATATTTATATGTTGCATCCGGGAGAATAAAATTCGGAATAAAAATGTGATATACGTATATAAAGATGAGAAAATTATATACGGGACTAATGACACTAAAATGTGAAGATTATATTATAACTAGTGAAAGTTATTATTTATGAACGGATAAATTATAAGTGAGAAATTATAGTACATAATCTCTTGCGAAAGCTTAGGATATTATATACGCGGGGTATGAGATTACATATGGTGACTTAGAAATTTTGAGAGCTAGTTAGGTTGGGTAGCGTAACTAGGATGTTTAAAATACATGCATTAGGTGTGCACTGTTAGATGAGAGGTGAGGGGTATCTCATGGGAGTGAGACACCAGTTTAAATATGGATAATATCATATTATAAATGTTAAAGTATTTAAACACTTGCTAAATATTTTCAAAACCCTTTCGGCTCTGACCCGCTTGCATATATTTTTAAAACCTTTTTGATGTCCAGACACAAGGAATCCTGGATGATATTATTCCTTTGAGTTCAGACAATGTTGCATCAGCTGTGGATGCTAGCAAGGATTGTTTAGATGCTTCCATCCTTGTGATCTAGATAGTGGTCCTACTAAAATATTCGGTCATGTTGCCCAACTAATGTCATTTATTTTATTCTTTCGTATTTTCGTTTGCGCATTTTTGATATGGTTGTAATAATATTTTACCGAGAGTTATCGGTTGTTGTTTCATTTCAATTCATGTGTATATTAATTGTGTGAATGGATTATTGTGCGTTTAAGTTAATAAGATTAGAAAGTTTAAAATTTGACACCGGGCCCAATACGTTATTACTAATTAATTGGTTTTCGACAGTGATGCTGAGAATGATCCATATGAGAATCCTGCTTTATTTTGATAAAGGATTTATCAGCCGAGATTAAAATAGGCGGGGTGTCACAGATGGTATCAGAGCATCAGGTTCTAGTGTCTTTAGGAATATGTGCGGACGTACTATGTTTTCAGTCATGCTTTCTATTTGATATAAAGCCCTATGTTTAGGATTGTTGAAACCTAGGGTGAGATTTCGTTCTTTTATTATAATGAATAATTATAGTGAGTCTTATATGCATTCGGGTGTGCTTCGTATGCCGAATAATGAAGGATGATTGATGTGGGCTGTTGCGAGAACAGCAGGAGGCAGGGCTTTATTGGAGTTGTAGAATATATTGGGGACGATGACCGTAGATGAGGTCACCCCTATTATTTCTTGGGAAGATGGGGCTATAAGGACTGCTAGGGTGCATCATATATTTTTCAAGTACCGCTATAGCAGAAAGTGATACCAAACTAGACTCACCCAGCGTGGTTAGAATGGGAGGAGTCAGAGGGGTCTTTGAAGATGACGACCTGTTGAAATTTTAGAAAATATGGAGATTGTGTATGTTAGCCAATCGATATGAGATACCCAGAGGCTTGGGCATATAATAGAGTGTAGTATACCCGGAAGTGAAAATTTGGGTAAAATTTTTCTTAGTTTGTGGGAGCAGTGTTATAATGGTGGGAGTAGATCACCACATTTGAAAAGTGAAATAGTACGCCAATGGAAGGATCTTAGGTACGGTTTGACCACGAGTTCCTTCATCTATTATTCAGAAAGAGATGTGAATGATGTTATGAACTTATCACAGGAGGTCCGGGCAGGGGCCCATTTTTGAAAAAAAATTATTTATCTAGCGAACCTTGTACCTAATGAGGTAGGTACAATGGAGAAAAGAGTCCTTAAGTGGGTGATGGACTCACGAGAAGAGTTGCCAGCACTTAAGGGAAATTCTTCTTGGATAATCGATGAAGATGGCGACAATGTCATACTTTTGATCGCGATGATTTTAACGTTTCCTTGTGAAGGGAGATAAAAGAATTGGAGAATTTATTCAGGGACTAAGACTGAATGTAACAGTGTTACCGAAATACCGCAGGGGGAGATGTGACACCCGGCTAATTAAATACCGGGTGATCAGTCCTTTATTAAATTAAAATCAAGGTGAACGGTTAGTTCATTCTTAGCATCACTGTCACAAAATAAATATTTCCAATTTAAACACCCTAAATAATTAACTAAGTGTCAAAATAATTCAAAGCCCTTATTTATTTAATTTCGTTATAAAAAATATTTTAAACATAACCAAATTTGAATAATGCAAATGATAAATATACCAATCATCTAACGAACCATGCCAACAAGATTACTCAAATCCAAATAAATAACTACAACCACTGACAAGCATAATATAAATATATACACATACACTCGGTCATATATATAAATATTCTCATTTTCCGATTAAGTTCGCCCACGACCCAATAATAATTATTATTAATCGTACTTAGTACAATTGTACCCAATTATCCCGCATAAAGGATTCGTCTCTTTTATTCTCAATTATAATCATTTCATACTTACTTCTCATCTCTTGAAGTATTCTCTCTCACTAAAGATAATTTCAGTAGGTGCACCCTCTCTAACCTACTGGTCTAAGTCATTTATAAACATCTCAATTCCGTAACTAATGTGCGAATGATTTTCAATATGTGTTAAACCCCCCGTCAACCCACGGTTTCATCCCATATAAAATTTCATTTAACGGTATTCTACTTAGACCCTATTGGTCCTCTGCATGACCCATTATGCTCTTTAAATAATATTCAAGCGTTCCTATGCATTTTTTTCGGATTAAACGAAAAGGGGAAAAACACGCAGTTTTCCAGGAGGGATCGATCGATCGAGGAAAGGGGACGATCGATCGACACTCTTGGGTCGATCGATCGGTCATGCAGTTCTTGCCCAGAAAACTGCGAATTTGACCTACGGGTTTCATCAATTAATTTCCTCGAAAATACCATTAATGATCCTCAAACTCCCAGACGAGTTTACTACTGGTTACATATACCTATATACATGATTTCCTATCTGAAGCATGTGCAAATTCATCAAAGGTATCGAATTAAAGGGGTAATTCATCATAATTATCAAGAACCCTAGTTTTACATTAATTTCAAATCTTCTAATTCTTTTCCCCGATTTCTCACTTCTAAAATAATAAAATTTCGTGGGTAATCCTCTACATATGTTGAGATTTCCATAATACACTTATTTTCTCTAAAGCATAAGATTTAAATCTCCTAAATCATCAATTTCTTCCATAAAACATAAATTCATCAACACTATTTTAACATGGGAAAATATTAACTAGAAAAATAGCAAGGTAGATACTTGTCTGGGATTCGAAGGTCTGATTTGTTGGTGATAAGGATATGGCTATGTTCCTCATCTTACGATCTATGCCCCGATGGTGTTAATCTTGAAAGAGGTGCTACAGTTTGTGATCAATTCTTGAAAAGCTCTCAACCTTTCTTCTCTAATGGTCGTTCTAGGTTTCTGTGATTGTTAACCCTAAAATCTAACCTTTAATAGCTGGTATAACTTAGGAAAATTCGTGGGTTTAATTACCCAAAAATACAAAATGACTATAATACCCTCCCGGGATGCCAATTAGGCCTAAAAACGCCCCGGGACCCAAACTAAACCCCCGGGTACACTTTTTAGACTATCTCAATCCTTCTGAACATGTTGGCGCACTCGAAACGACCATACGAGTGACTTATAATTTATTCACTTTTATAATAATAATTTAGTCCCGACACGACACAGGCGTGTCCCGACTTAATTTCCATAATTGTCATGTTATTCCCTCGTGACATTTTAATAAATTCAATCTCATATATTGCTTTACTCATCTAGTAATATTCAACAAATTCCCAATAATTACTAACTCTAGTCATGCTAGTAAATATTTTTAAATAAAATTTTGGATTAATATTAAATTAATAACTCAATTAAATTTAATAAATCCCCCAATTTTAAAATCCATAAAAATACAAGGTATTACACGAGACCCATAAGGGGATCATTTTAAAGGATACATATAGCTGAATTCCTACCGAGTGATGGTGGATTCACTAGGGACTGGTAAGGCCAATAGTGTGTTTGTTAGGGCCAGCGAAGCTAAGGGAACAACGAGGGTAGTCATCAGGGTTGAGGCTACCAGGGCCCAAGAGAAGGACGACCCTAATACGGCCAGCGTGTCCGGAGAATAGTGGATTATATGGAGAGATATTTTTATGTGGAGAGTAAAACCACATACATTAATTTTTCCCGAAGTGAGGGACAAGAGTATGGTGCCAAGAAGGGGAAATGATTAGGATGCTTTTGATTTAGTTCGGACAAGCGTGTCAGGTCCGGGAACCATTTGAGCAGTCAGGGCGATTAGAAAAGTAGAATTGTGAGTTTTATCCTTGGGTGAGACTCGAATGAGTCACGATATTTTGATTAGCACTAGATTCGCGCGTGAGACAAGTTTAGTGGTTTAATCAATAACATTGTTATGTTTATATATTTTTTGTTGTGTAGCGGGGTTATCTTTGGTTTCATCTGCGGGGAGGCGAGTGTAGTAATAGTGGAATTTATATTTTATTGGAATTACTTGTTTTAGTGATGTGTTATATGAGTATGATATTATCATGAGTATAGACTGGTTAGAACGATAGTGGGATGATATTACAAGGCTATCGTGTTCATTGTTCCAAGGCAGGATGTGTTATTTTGGCGATGCCTCACCTGAAAGAGGGTCGAGCTCGTATTTATATTATCTTATGATAAAGACTTCGAAGAGTACAGTTATCTCGTTCTGGTTGATCCCATTGCGTAGGGACTTTACTGATGTGATTCGGGGTACATTGGGTTTACTATCGAGTGGAGAGATTTAGCTCGTTGTTATGTTTAGCGCTCAAGACTTGGTGATAGAGAGAGCTCATTGTTATATCAATCCTTTAGAGACATGGAACTTGAGCTTTATATTTAAATGTCTAGGGACAGGCTTTTTGAGAGTCCCGATTATATGTTTGAAGTTTATGGAATTTATTACCATAAATGATAAGTGATAGTGAATTGGGGAAAGTTCCTTGTTTGAATGTTATTGCGAGATGAGATACACATGGACTTTGATAAACGTCGTGGGTAGAGAGACGTTTGTGGATGCTAAGGCATCAGTTTTGAATGTTAATCAATGAAAGTGTAGAGAAAACACGGTGAGCTGAGAGATGTTATATAGGATAAGGCCAGTGGAGCCGATAGTGCCGTGAGAGAGCACTGAAAATTTTTATTCTCACCACGAGTGGAAGGGTGGAATGATGTTAAGGAGAATTCAATTCTAATTTATGGGGTGATTCAGAATACCCATGTGGTGTAGCCACGTCGAGAATGCGAGGCCAGTTTTGAGAAAAGTGTGTTAAGTATGTGACGTTTTCAGTGTTGTGAAAAAATGCACGGATTATAGGGTGCATGGGCTCCCTGGTTAGTTTGTCTTTCAAATCGGCTGAGATAAGAGGATATGGGAATAAATGTGTGGAATATATGCCTGTGGGTCAGTTATGAACAAAGCTGGAATGGCATAATGGATTGAACATCGTGTGAGAAAGATAATAATCCAAGTATGTATGTGCAACGAGAGTTATCACACCCGAGATGGGTTGAAAGACCGTGGGAAGCCATTTAAAATGATATCTTCTTAGAAAAGGAAAATCCAACTATTGTGGGAAAAGTGGAGTGAAGCCTTACTCAGTCGAATGTTGAGGGTGGCTTGCGCGTAAATTGAATGTTGATGTCTATAAGGTAAAAAGGGCCCAGAAGTGTGCATTGTGGAGAAAGATGCACAGGCCGTGACTTTCGATATACCCCGGGGAAATAAGGGAGTATAAAGTACCACTTAATGTGAGACATTGTAAGTGGGAATTGGTGTTAGGTGAGGCATAGTGAGATTGTCCCTGGGTGCACCACTCATAGATGGAAATAAGTTGGTTCGAGATGATCAACCATAAATTTGGTATCAAGCCGACGATATCAGTGATGGAATGGGTGGGCGAGTTGGTAAAAAAGGATTGCACAGATGCAAGGTGCTGCCCAATATTGTTGTGAATCAGGATGAGATCCTTGAACCCCACCTCCGATAGGGATTTTTGGGAGCAGTGGGGATGACATTTCATTTTGGGCAAGTCATGTCACCTATGGCCCGATGAGTAGACGGGGCGTGATTTATGACTAGTAATAACTCATACCAATTTATTATGGATAGGGTACCATTTGAGGTTTTGCGTGGAAAGCCAGTCCGTGATTGAGAGGGGAAAAAACAACAAACTATTTTGGGGGGACTTTTGAGCGTAGTAAGAGTTACGTCACCATGCATCAAGATTTGAAGGACTGACAAGAGTGGTCAGATATTCTTATGGTTTCTCTCATGAAGGGAGTTTTATGTTGGGATGGATATAGGAAGCCGACACTTAGTGATGTGCGGCCTTTCAATAGTATTAAGGCGATAGAGATAGTGATATATAGGCTCGTCTTATTCGGATGTCGTTGGTAGAAGAACAATGTGTGATGTGCCTTTATTGAGGTGATACCTTATAACTGATGGAGTATATTAGTATGATAAGAATTGAACAAGCTTTTCGTGAAGCTGGGGCTATAGTGATTAAGCCTTTAGATCGATGGTTACTACTAGTGGGTGTATAGTAGAGTAACCCTTATGTTACTTTGAGATTGATTTCGAGTACTAGAGGATGTTGTCTTGTTAAGGATCCTGAATCTAGTGTCGGTTGTATCTGAATTTCGAGGGCGAAATTCCCTAGTAAGGGGGAGAGTTTGTAATACCCGTACGATTATGGATGTTTAAATTACATAAGTCGGTGTAATTTAATAATTTGAGAATTTTAAGTGAAAGATAATTTGAAGTGCGGGTTAAATATTAATTGGTGAGTTTTGGATTATTATCGATGTGTGCTATATTAATTTACGAGAATATGTAAATAAAGTTGGATTATTTTATATCATGTAGCGGTTGGGAAAAGTAACAAGTTATTTTATTTAAAAAATACGTGTGGAGTTGTATTGGATTTAAAAAAGATGAATTTTTTATAAGTGGCTGGGATGGGGATTTTGAGTGCATAGTTGATCCCGAATGGGTCAAAATAATCAAAATGGAGTACCCGAGAGTAGTGTTTAGGTTCCTGGAACTTTTTGGATTAATAGGAACTCGCATTTCTGTATACGAGTCAATTTTGGGTTTAATAAGGGGAGACCCCTTATTTCTCTCTTATAAGGCCACGAGAGATAGAAAGAGAAAGGAAATAAAGAAAGAAAAGGATGGAAAAGAAAAAGAGGAGAACTCCGGCCAAGCTCTAGAAGATCCTGGCACGAGGTCGTCGAATTTATCCAACGAGGCAATTGTTTAACTTGCTTTAACCGTTTATGTGTGTTTATATTTCATATTATAGTTGGTGAAATCTATATGGATTTTGGGTTGGGATTCTTAAATCAAAATGGGTTTTTTGGAAATGATTTCATATAAATTGATGTGATAATGACTCCATATGAAATCTAAGCTTGAATCCATGTTAATGGTGAAATTTTTGGTAAGAATTGGAAGAGTTGAAAAAAAATAAGGTTTAACTAAGTTAGGGTTTAAATCATAGTTAAATTGAGGAATCCCAGGAAAAAATTGATGTGTTGGTTAAAAATAAGTGTGTAGATGCTTATAGTGATGGTTGGTGATGTTAGAAACCATTAATTTTGGAGTTGGAGAAGATGATGAACTCCCAAAACTGATCACGTCGAATCGGTGGAATACGGTTCGGTTTGGGATCGGACCAGTTCATTTTTCTAGCCATCGGTTCGGTTCATTTTGGTCACCAGACCGTTTTATTTTTCTAGCCATCGGTTCGGTTCGTTTATGACAGTTAAATTTGAGAAGTTTTTCTTGGACTTAAAGGATTGGAGAAAAATCCCTTTTTGGAGATAAATATTAGGGGACCCTAAATAGAGTGTGATGGCTTCTAAAACATTTAATTAGTGATATATAAACCTCAGCTTAGCCGGAATAAGATCCGGGTTATAAACTTTAGGAGTGTTTGGGATGAACAACACTCAAGAAAATCATTTAAGCGGGTATATATAAATTTATCCCTGTAGAATGTATGTGACGATATACATGAGAGAAATCCGAATGTGCGAGTAGGATGAAATTAGAATACTAGCTAGTTGTGATAAGCTAATATTCGGAAATTTATTTATGTGATAATTGCATCATAAGTGAGTGAATACTTCTGGGATTAAAATAATTGCGCGTATACTTATGTATTAATACGAATTGGTATATTCGGGATTATAGGCTAATGCCACGGGATATAGCCATGAATAACCGTATTTGATATATATATATATATATATATACGGGTATAGAGAAGTAAATTGTTGCATCCGGGAGAATAAAATCCTGTATAAAAATGTGATATACGTGTATAAAGATAAGAAAATTATATACGAGACTAATAACACTAAAATGTGAATAGTTGTATTATAACTAGTGAAAGTTATTATTCATGAACGGATAAATTATAAGTGAGAAATTATAATGCATAATCTCGGGTGAAAGCTTAGGAAATTATATACGCGGGGTATGAGATTGCGTATGGTGACTTAGAGATTTTGATAGGCTAGTTAGGCTAGCTAGCGTAACTAGGATGCTTAAAATACGTGCATTATGTGTGCACTGTTAGATGAGAGGTGAGGGGTATCTCATGGGAGTACGACACCAGTTTAAATATAGAAACATCACATTGTAAATGTTAAATTATTTTAAACACTTGCTAAATATTTTCAAATCGTTTTGGGCTCTGACCTACTTGCAAATATTTTTAAAAATTTTAGGTGTCCAGACATAGGGATGCCTGGATGACATTATTCCTTCGAGTTCAGATGATATTGCAACGGTTGTGGATGCTTGCAGGGATTGTTTAGACTCTTATATCCTTGTGATCTAGATAGGAGGTACTGTTAAAATATTCGGGCATGCTGCCCAACAGATGTCATTTATTTTATTCTTTCGTATTTTCGTTTGCGCATTTTTGATATGGTTGTATTAATGTTTTACAAAGAGTTATTGGTTATTGTTTCATTTCAATTAATGTACATATTAATTGTGAGGATGGATTTATTATGCGTTTAAGTTAATAAGATTAGAAAGTTTAAAATTTGACACCGGGCCTAATAGGTTATTAGTAATTAATTGGTTTTCGACAGTGATACTGGGAATGATCCATATGATAATATTGTTTTATTTTCATAAAGGATTGATTAGCCGAGATTAAAATAGGCGGGGTGTCACACAAGCATAGCACGAAGAGCTTTCGAAATATAGGATTTATATTGCACAATCTATCGGTAATACTCAGCCAGTGCCATATGTGGACGGGGGAACAATAGGAAAAATCCATTTCCTCCATATGCATACTAAATAATGATCCTTGGTCAATATGGTTAGACGAGTCATATCAATATGGCTCAGCAGCATTTAGATTAACCTCCATCGTTTGAAGAGGAACATCAATAATAGGATGTGCCACCTCATGTGCTTCTGGAGAATTGTTTTCTCTCAAGGACTATAAAACAGAAAGAGTAAAAGAGTTAGTTGAAATCCAACATTTTCTTTACCAAATAGGTATCTCTATAAAATCTTGGATAATGATAATCCCGGTCACCAAGCAAGTAATTCATTAGAGAAATCATACCTAAGCAGGGTACATCACCAAGAAGGTGCATATTTAGAGAAACCAGGCCAAAGCAAGTTACATCACCAAGAAGGTGACAAAATATAACTTTTTCTTAACATTAATAAAATATACAGAGGAAATAACCATGTAAGTGAAGTTTTTACCAAAATACACCAAAATATGGTGTAACACGAAGAAAAAACGTTCATAAATAAAAAGAATTATGAGAAAAAATTTACATAAAAGATGACGTGTAGATTTGGACCTCATCAACAATTATAACAATATCCAAATGTAGGGGAACCACCATATTCCTATACGCATCTTGAACCTAAACCAGAGGTCTATCTTTAAGAGCCAATACAACATGCACCACCGAAGGAGGGGCAAGCTCAACAGTAGGAGTTGCTTGCTCCCTATCCTCAGTTGTTGTAGGTTGAAACACCACTAAAGGGGGAGCTCGGAGCACATGTACATATGAAAGAGATAAATAGAATATATAATTTTTTTACAAGGTAAATACCTCATCGTTATCATAACGAAGGTGAGTAAATACATCCAAATGAACCATAAGATGGTATAACCACTGGAAAATCAAGAGACACAATTGGCCTCGTCAAACTTCAAGGAAGTATTTCCTCATTAAGGGAATATATCAGCACAATAACATCAACAGAACAAGCAACGTGAAGAATTTCCCAACTTTGTACAACTCAAAAATAAAGTGAAATCCATAAGAATCATAAAATTTAAAGGTAAAAAAGTTATTAAGTCAAATTTCAAGCAGAATTACCTGAGCATAAGTTACAAATGGTATATTAGCTATTGATGTTTCCGGAAAAAGTGGGGGAATACTAGGACTTGTGATTTCTTGAGTTTCACATGTGCCCCCTTAGCCTCTTCGACTATCAGCAATCTTTTATCCATCTAGGAAGTACATTTATTTGAGCACACCTAGTTGTTGAAGAAGGGAGCAAAGAATAATTTGGAACACTATCTTCTTCAACAACTGGACTTAAGGGAACTTTCCTAGGAGGTGTGTCATTTGAAATAAACAAAACTTCCAACGATTGAGGAGTGTCATCCATAAGAATAAACAAAATTAATAAGATAAAACACATAATGAGCTCAACATTTGGAGTATCAATATTTCATAACATATATGATTACCTTTCGAGATTCATCATGGGGCATAGATGGTCTAACTGGAAGGGAAACATCCACTAACCTATCATCCAGATTGGTCTCCAAATATTTCTTACAAGAACATGAGGGAGTGGGAGTTGTATTCACGTGCCTTAAAGATTAATTTTTCACCAACTTCTTCTGATGTGGTTTGGAAATAATAACTGGAGGCACATCCTCCACTTGTTCCACACGAACAACCTTCTTGATGGAAACCCTGGAATATACAAGAACATCATCGGTCGGGGGTTAGATCTCTAAACCAACAAGGAAATCTATGCAAGTTACATGTATGGATTCCATTTGGTAAAGAACCCCAAACACTAAGTTTGTTACTTTCTCTACCAAAATGGTATTTGTTAGAAGCATTAATTATGGGGTAATACCACTAAGGTTAGAATAACCATTAGTGATCTCTAATTTATTTGCGGCTTTTGATGTAGATCCATCCCAAAAAAAATCTATCACAGAGGAATATTTTCTTTTCATCCCACCAATATGAGTGGCAATCATTTTCTTATCTTTCTTAGGCTTTTCGGGAACCTTAGTATTTGGAACTAAAGGGGGAACTCTTTGGGATAAAATTACCCTATGGTACTTAGAGGAAACTCTATACCCATAGTAGAACTATATTTTGTACCAAGTTCAAGAGGCCTATCCCTATCCACAGAAGGGGACTTAGGCTCTATTTGCACAAATTCTTAAAAGACATTCAGTTGCATCAGCCAAAAGTATCAATTCCAGCCCAAAGTGACATCGCCTATTACGGCGAGTGAAGTCAAGGCAGGTAGATAAAAAGGACTCTTTAACTATTTTTTTATAACATATTGACTTTGGTTTGCCTTGCTCATACGCAAATTGTCTGGTGCGTTAATAAGGTTTGTCAGACTCACTTTTAAACACACCATTTTATGTGAGTGGAAGACAACTGGGTGTGATTAGAAGCACCGTAACCAAATACTTATCTTCTTTAATGTCTTGCTCTCCCCGAACAGGATGTACCATTGATGATTCTGGATTAAAGAAGGATCAAGTTTGCCTGTTGGTTTCTCCATCATATATATGATTTTTGAAACAGTTGTAATCATCAGACAATCGAAGAAATAACTTTTTGATATGCCTCTTATTATAGTGCATTATATGTGGGCACCTTAGAGGAAATATGCTAATGGGTTGAAATTTGGGGAAAGACCACGGAACCCTACGTAGAGGAACATCGTTAAAATAATGGTTTTGGCAAAACTAAACACATCATAGCGTCCAACTGAATGCTCCATGTCAAAATAAATTATATCAAACAAGGTATATAATGAGCTAAGAGTTATGGAAACAAGTGGAATGTTGACTTCACAAGCTAATCAAACATACAACTTCACCAAGTCACGACGTGGTTGATTACTGGGCTTGCTAGAAATAATAAGGTGATATAAAAAGACTAAGATGTAGATAACTAACTCTAAAGGTTTTCTATAAGTTAGGCCAAAAGGTGTGTCTGGTACAATACCCTGGTCCTTTTGCTCTTGAGTGGGCTTAATATAGAGCTTCTAAAAGTACTTGATAAATTGAACAAAAGTGGCATTGGTTAAATCACTAATTGATTCACGAACCATCTTATCTGTATAAATTCATTCGGCGATCACATTATCATCCAATGGAGTGTCTTCGTATGGAAGGACACCTTAGGGTTCTAAAACTAATATCTCATAGACATCCTTAATAGAAACAGTGAACTCTCCCTAAGCTTCCATGAAGGTGTGTGTAACCAAGATCCATCAAGAAATCAGTAGTTTAAGAGAAAGGTTGTTCTTTGACAAAGTACATTCACCAAACCAAATAGATGTCGTTGTTAGACTAACATTACATTGTTGGACCATGTATCTTCTATGGATGTAACTTGACCAAGTTCCAAAAGCATCTTGGGAACCACTTTCTCCCTTGAATTTAATATTAGAGTAGGAGAAATATCCCCAGTCCAACCTCAACCTTAAAATATCATAGGAAGAAAGATAATCGCCCTGAAATTCAAGAAATTTCTCTTTCGCTATTAACAAGGGATCTTCCTTTCATAAAATAGTCTTTATAAAAACATCAGCCATCTCAAAAAACTCATCGACCTTACCAAATAAGGGGGCACAAGGGTAAAATTTATATCCACCAAATCTGTCATAGGGGCCTTGCCGGAACTCCTATTATTCTTTCTTGAAGAAGAGGCTATGGTATTTTGGAGGTTTTTAATGGTGGAAACTCTACGAAAATGCTACAGAAAGAATGCTAATAGAAAATCGACCAAAAGTATCAGAATAATGGTAGGATTTGAGCAAGGTTGCAAAAACAATGGAAATTTTATCTTTCTAAATTGCTCTTATCTCTATCTCAAATGTCTAATTTATTTAACGGTTGATATACCCTCGGAAAATTTATAAAATTGGGGGCAAAATGATTATTACGTAAACCAAAGTTACTCCAGAGTTAAGACCTTAGTTCCACGTGTCACTAGGGAACATGGATGTCAAATGATTGAACTTTAGCATTAAATGTTATAGATTCATGAAGATTTAGATGGAACATGCACAAACTAGGTTTCTCGACCTATGATGAATCGCTTCCAAGTGTTTCGCAGAGAAACTTCTTGCTGTCATAATAACTTTCTCTACGAGGGGGGAAATGTAAGAGGGGATTAATGATAAACCTACATATTTAAATAATAAACTTCCTCAAACAGTGATTAATTATAGATCAAGACAAAGTGGAGCTCATTTGAAGCCTAATGAATCCTTCCAAAAGAAGCTAGGTGAACCACCAAGTATTTTGTCGATTCTTTTTGTAATATGGGTGAGGTTATTACGTACCAGCGATGGATCAGGTCTAGCAAGACAAGGGAGAGCTTACATAAAGCATTATGGCATTATACTTGACCATTTTAAATACACCAGGTAAAGCACCAATGCAACCCAAAAGATCATTACTCGAGGAACCTTGGACAAACTCATTCTCAAGCCACATATGACTTTTTGGTGCCAAAAATAGTATCTTTCCAAAAATATCTGAGTGGCGACATATTATACCTAACTAGGTCAAATAAAATAAATCTTAATAGTGACGGCATAGTTGGTTGGTGGCCGAAAAGGCATAGATGCCCAGTTGCGTTGCCGGACACAAATGGATGGTCACTCAATATTTCACTCAGCATTTAATTCTAATGACATGTTACGTAGGGTAAATTGACCCAGTATTAAATTCACCCTAAGTTCCCTCGCGACTAACGTTAACTTATAAATATTCCACTTATCCTTTAATAAGCCATCAAATCTTAGAGCCAAAAGATCATTGAGATAACAAGTTATCAAACCCTTAAAATCGGAGAACATATTCTCTCTCCATTAATGAGCTTGTCCAGTTCTCATGAAGAATTCAATCATTTATTATCATCCAAACACTATTCCATCCATACTAATAATGCGTAACTACCTACTATTGGTTTATTCAGAGTGTTTAGTTCACTCTAACTCTAAGTCAACATCCATCAAAGGCTCATTTATTATATAAACATTTTGTATTTATTTCCCATTATGTGATATATACAAGACTTTATTCCTTATTATTACGAGTTCATTTATTGCAATTTGTTATCATTAAATGGGCTACGCCTCTGTTATTCATAAACAAAACATATTACAATACTATCTTACACATTATCCATTCTCTAAAGATTTCTTCACTCTTAGTAGTAGAACATTTTTATCCAAGTTTGGCATGGCATCCTACTGATTATGATATTCTAGTCATCAACATCTGGGTTTAGTCATGAGGTTCTCATCGTCACCATCATCTAAAGAAACAATGTTCATTTCATAGATACCTCATGGAAAATCATAACCCATAACTGAATCCATAATTAAACCTGGAGGATATAATATATCAGATGATGGATAAGATAAATGGTTTTTAAGATTAACAGATGACACTTTAAAGGGATTATGCTAAAGAAGGTCATGATGCATAGTTATTAACAAAAAAATGAACCAAAATTTGAATCATCCCGAGGATACGTATATTTATCATTCCTCAATTATAGAATTCTTGAGCCGATGTGGGCTCCTGATGAATATCATCCTATCATAGGAAGTCCATTATAGTTAGTGGGGGGTCACCATCCAACCCTATAGTTAATCTTTTAGGGTATTTGGTCAATCTTCTCTAGTGAATCCATTGCTTGTATAACTAGGGGATAATTAATCTACACCAGCTAATTCGTGAGATGCTGAACTCACCATATGAGGGAATATTTCATGTTTCTCCCATGAGAATTACATTGACTATCACCATAAGTCTCCTTACTCATTGGCTCATTTACTTGAGAAGTTTAAGATGTGAAACATTGAGAAGTTAGAGGAAGACGTCTTTAAATCATTCACTAACCCAATTATCATTGGTCTATAAGTCTCCTAGGTGATACGAAGGAAATCATGCGACAAATGTTTCATAAAACACTTAATAGAAGTACACTTCGATGGTTATTATCCTCAGTTAAAAGTAGGTTCCATAGCTGGGGGATGTCATGAGGGAGTTCATGTCTTTGTAAAAGTATAATGATGAGATAGAAGTAACAAAATATGATCTTGAGATTTTGAATAAAGACATAGCAGAACACATTATTCAATGGAAAGAAAATGATGTTATTATTCCTGTAATATATAAGGAATGTCATGGGTAACCAATATTATCCTCAATTAAGGACACTTAGAGAAGCTAGTGTTGATATCGAATAAATCATAACAAGTTAGCCGTTGAGAGTTGAAGCCAAAGCTAATAGGATTCCAAGATAATTTGGCCATGAAAGACTGAGAAAATAACACGCACTTCAACTTTTAAGAGTATATCTAAAAACCATGCCACAACCTGGGCTCCCAAACTGCACCCACTTTTCCCACCAAAGAGAATCTATATAAAATTTATTCTCCTTTATCCAAAGTCTTCCAAGATCTTCAATCACTTAACCTCAATAAACTTGTTAATCTTAGGGCTTTGCTTTATCCATTACCTCCAAACTTCCAACGAAACATCTAAGGTGCCTATCAGGCAATCCTCTATCATGACACCAATCAATCTTTCCAACTTCTCAATGTGGTGAAAAACATGGCTAATAAGGGTATTATTTCCCCTACTTATTTCTCTTAAGGCAAACATACCAAACATTCGCTTCCTCCCCCACCCCCCAATTCCAACCCCCACATCAAGACAATGTCAATTCCATTCTCATGGAAATTAATGTAGAGTTTGATCCCTCAACTCGAATCAAGACAAAAGCTTCATATTTTATACCCCTTTATAATCTACTAAAAATTCAAATCATCCCCATCAGATCTTCTTAACCCATGAAGTGCCTGAGATCGTTTCCTAAGCCTAATCATTCAAGCCTATACAATCCAATTAAAACCATGTCTGAAAACGAGAGTATGAATCTTCATGTCGTTTTACATTAGTTAGAGGATTTTGGGATGGAAGTTACCATAAGTTTGACTTAACAACATGTTGATTATGAGAAGATTAGTGATTTTTACATGGAAGCTCAAAATTTGGCGTGATAGTCTGATTTTTTTGTCCATTCAAAAGAATTAAACTTTAATAGCATATAGAAGATATCAACTAAGGGGAGATTTGTTTGATGGGATAATGGATCCTAGGACCCACATAGATCACTACGAAGCCCAAATGGACTTATTTTCAAGATCGGATTAGATCAGATGTCGATCTTTCACTGTATGAGAAAGATTTATAATTTTCAAGAAGTTTATATAATTTGGCATATCACGTTATAAATCGAACACTACATTCGCATATGCTTCCATAATCTTTGAAGACATTTTAGTGACCGAGCAACATTTCGAAGTTAAAGCCATTCAATCTTCACTACACTCATATGCAGGTATATGTAATTTAGGTTTTTGATTTAACTTATACTATTTTATTCTGGGTTGTTTTGGCGAAAAAACAATTTTGCATACCTGTCCCAAAAGTCTTTCAAGTTTAATTTTCCAAAAACACTTTTGGTTTTCCAAATCATACTCCGAATGATGATTTATTGAGTTTAGTCAAATCCTAGATAGACATACACATTCAAACCCTTGTAGATTGTTGCCCTACTGCTGATATTTGTAAATATTTGATATATACTACTAAAGAGAAAAGGATTTTGCATCCTTGGGCTAATCGGTGGATATCGTGGGAAGAGCTCCTTCCTGCGGGTGGTGCTGGACTGCATCACATTCTATTGAATATTTGAAGACCCTATGCATTATACTTAGTCGATGTGGCCATCCTGGGGCCTCCATTTTAAGATTACCTTCGGTGCCCGTGCGGGGGTTGCACGCTTTCTTAGGGCGTTCGATCGTCATCAATGTGGGGGATAATGTGTAAAGATTGAGTGGCTAGTCTATTTTATCCAAAAGAGGCAAAAGAAATGTCGCCGCCTCGAGAAAATAACATTAAGGAAAATACTGATGCTTGTGAAACCAAGTAGTTCAAAGGTCCAGGGACTTAGTTACAAAATGGGAAGGTGTTTGGCACCCATCCCTCCCTTTCATTCTCTCATGGGCATGTATTAATCTTCTCATGTTAGACTCCGTGAAGTGTGTGCTCATACGCATAATAAGGGTGAATAATGGAATCATTCAACTTGCCACATGGAAAAGTACAGAGTGAATTCATCATTACGAGTGTTTTTTAAAATAATAATTCAAAATATAATATGAGTGATTGTTGAATCACAAGTCGCTGTGGAAGAGAGAATGTATATATCAGACAAAACACAAACATGTAAGAATATGATCTCAGAAAGAATATATATATATATATATATATATATATATATATATATATATATATATGTGTGTGTGTGTGTGTGTGTGTGTGTGTGTGTGTGTGTGTATATGTATATGTATATGTGTGTGTAGAGAGAGAGAGAGAGAGAGAGAGAGAGAGAGAGAAAGGGAGGGAGGCTCTTATGCACACAAAGTCTGCACACTAATTTTTTAAAATAGTAAAAAAAATAAATTTGAGTTGAATGGTTTTATGTGGAATTTAAACATTTCAAGGTGCCCATGTATAAAAAAACTCAAAATAACATTTTTTGCAATTTTTAAAAAATCGTTCAAACTTTTGTACCTTTTAAAGCACGATAAAAGCTATGAAAGTTTGACTGATATTTTAAAAATAGAAAAAAAAGTTGTTTTGAGATGTTTTTTTTTCCATGGGTCCATTGAGATGTTTAAATGCCATATAAAAAACAACTCAAAACTATTTTTGTAAATATTTTTAAAAAATAGGTAAAAAAATCAGTGTGCAAACTTGGTGTGCAAATATATATATATATATATATATATATATATATATATATATATATATATATATACTTGAATCTCGGGATTAACCTAAGATGCCTACATAGCCCATAGGGCATAAAAGTCCACGTAGTTCGAAGATAACATAGGGTAGGGTTTAATCCATAAATTCAAACGGTGGATTTCTCTTATGTATGTGTGTAGAGAAAATGTGCTTTAAGAGTGAGATTGTGAGATGAGAATCCTTCTTTGGGAATTTATTGATAAACCCTATTTTTCTTATTTTTTGGATTTTTTTTATGAAAATAGAGTATGTACAAATTCTACTAATAATGGTTTGAGATTAATGTATGTGATGTAATGAAATAAAATTCGAAAGTAGAAGTAAAGCAAATAATACTAAAATGAGAGAATTAGAGAAAATGATGGAGAATTGGACCTCCTTATGAACGCTTAATGTTGATCTTGGATGTAGATATGCTAATCTTGCAATGGTATGAAAGTCATATGGAGAGGTGAAGGGGAATTACCAAGTGAGTTAAGAAAGTGAGGGAATGGAATGTGGGAAAATGAGTTTTTTAGGAAAGGGAACAACTCTTAATTTGAGAGAATGTTCTCTGAATTTCTAAGAGGGGTGTTCAGGGGGTGCCTTACAAAGTGAGTTCATGACCTCTATCTATAGGGTCAAGGGGACTACTGATTCATAGGGGTCTAGTCCTTCCTGTCGGTATAGAACCTTAGGCACACTGTTGACAGGCAGGGTCCCCAGGGTGCCATTTGGCACTCCGAAATTGGTTTTTTGAAAAAATAGTCCTAAAACGCAAACCGTAAGTCAGAATTGCACACCGAGCACTACACCAAAAGGCTAAATTGTCGCCTTTGAGTTGGCCAACCTTGTCACGATCATTGACCATAATGAAAAAATGCATTTTTTGTCACGGTCAATGACCGTGACAACTTTAAAGGGTTTTCACGGCAAAAGACTTTGACAGGTCCATGACAACTCTTTTATCAAATAACCCTATCGCCTCTTTTTTCCACCGTTTCCTTTCCCTCCATTTTCTCTCTCCACTGCTCATGCGACGGTACTCTATCTCTCTATACGTTCCATGTCATTTTTCTTCTCTCTATTTTTCATTTGTATATGTGTGTGTATGTATATGTGTATATGTGTTTGTGTGTAGCACTGTGTGTTTGTGTGGGGCGTGTGTGTGTGTGTGTGTGTGTGTGTGTGTGTGTGTGTGTGTGTAAGTGTATGTGCATGTGTGTGTAGGGGTATGTGTGTGTAGGTGTGTGGGGTTGAGGAGTAGGGGGGTTGTGATAGAGGGGTGTAGGTGGGGGGGGGGGGGGGGGCAGTGGGGGGCTAAGCAGGGCGGGGGTCAAGTGTGTAGGTGTGTAGAGTTGTGTGTGTATGTGTGTATGATATTGAATTCGAATTTGAATTAGACGATTCGATGTGCCCAGCCTTAAAACATGAATTGCATTGGTATTGATATTGATATTGAATTTAATTGAATTGAAATTGAAATTGAACGAAATTAAAATTGAAATTCAATTTCAACTGAATTGAATTAGGATAAATTGGTATAAATTGAAATCAAATTTGAATTGGTATTAATATTGGCGTAAATTGGTATAAATTGAAATTGAATTTGAATTAAATGAAACATACTTTTTAAGTTAAATGAAACATATTTTAAGTATTTAAATTACATACATTTAATTAAATGAAACATACTTTAAATTACATAATTAACTGAAATCTGTCGAATTTTGATATGACATAATTAAATGAAACATACTTGAAATTATATATAGTGCACAAAGATACTAGTCTTCTAGTTCCTATTCATACGCATTCAATAGCCCTTAGACCCGTTCAGAGTCATTACCCCTATAATGAGATCTCTCGAATTGTCCCGTTTGGACAGTTTGGGATTGCATAGTTTCGGTATAATAATATTCTTAATGGCTTAAACTTGTTACTTTTGGGGGAAATTCTGCAGTCGTATCTTAATGTTCTTTGGGTACATATTAGATGATGCGATGTTAAGTGTTATTTAAATTGATAAATTGAAATAACACTCACACTTGCGAATCTATGTCGTGTACTTGGAGAACTATGGGGATATGCTGCCGAATTTTCCTCAAATTGGAAAATTTTGCATGAGTTGTTAAGTATATTATAGAAATATGTGGTCTTGAATGGGATAGGACCACTCACCCTTTAGAGGAGATGAAGAATATAGGAATTTGACTACATGAATAAATTTACATTAAGTCAACTTCTTATATAACACTTGCTTCGGGGGGTGCATGCATGCTTGTATTCTCATTTAAATGCATGACATAACGATTTTGTAATATTTATACCTAATTTAAATTACATATAGTGCGCATAAATACTAGACTTCTTGTTCTTATGAGCACGCATTCAATAGGTGATTGTTTATACTAATGGGAACTAAATGTTCACACTTTTGTTTATACTAATCCACGAATATACGCTTCTTACCATAATAAGTGATTGTCTATAGTAGGTGTGATGAAATATCCTAAATAAAAAGAGTAGATAGGAGAGGCAAATAAATTAGGGGATGTGTTTCATAGAGGTGTTAATGAATATGTGAAATACGCAAAGAGGTGTCATGATGATGAAGATTTTCTGTATCCATGTGCTAGGTGTAAGAATGGTAAGGTGCTTGAGTGGAAAACAATTGAACTAAATTTTTTAAGATGGGGTGTGCAAGATAGTTATCAAATTTGGGTTTTTCACGGGGAATCAAAAGTTCATTTTGTCCGCGAGCAACCTTCAACAAGTAAGATAGATGTAGAAAGGGAGGATGGCAATGCAGATCATAATATGCCAGAGGATTTAGTTGATGACGCGTATGGATTTCATAAAGTGGAAGAGAATGAGGTCACTGACGATGTACAAGGTGCAGGTGGTCATCAAGATATCAGGATAAACCTTGACGATGACTACCATGGTTTAAAATTTTAGGTGACAGAACCGTTAAACTCTCACTATGAGAAAGATCAAAAAAACTTTACATGCCATGGTTGGTTTGCAAAGTTTGAAGACCCAATATGGTTTGTCTGGTAATAGCGTGATAAGAAATTTTGAATTGGGTGAAGGGCTTTCTACCCAAGCAGAATACGCTTCCAAACAGCTATTCTACTATGAAAAAAAGTTTGAAAGGTTTGGGAATGACGTATAAATCAATTCATGCTTGTGTGTATGACTGCATACTATATCGAAAGGAGTATAAAAATCTCGATCGGTGTCCTGTATGTGATGAACCTAGATATGTCCAATCTACTATCAAGGAAGTCACAAGCTCAAAAGTGCCTCAAAAAGTGTTCAAATATTTTCCCATTGGACCTAGATTAAAGCTGTTTTTCACGATACCATGGATAGAAGAGGCAATTTACTACACCTAAACTATCTAATTATCATGGTCATTGACCATGACAAGTCAAAATTGTCAAGGTTGATGATTGTGACAAGTCTGGGGTGACAACTTCTTTGTCACGGTCATTGATCGTGACAAGTTCATTAGACTTGTCACGGTCATGTCAATGTATTTGACCATAAAAAGTTTTTGTCACGGTCGAAGACCATGACAAACTCGTGACAAAACTAAAAAATTATCACGATCAAAGACCGTGACAAGTTTCTTTGTCAAGAACTTGTCACAATCTTTGACCGTGACAATTCTAGGAAGAATTTAAAAAAAAACGGTTGGGCAGTATGGCCACTGCCACTGCCCAGCAGTATATTTGTACCTGTTATAACAAAATTTTACTTGTTCAAATAGAATATATCCAAATAAAATACATATCATATACCAAATCAAGGCATTTATAATCCATATCCAAATAAAATATAATTGAAAATATCCATCATATCCAAACGAAATATTATCAAAATCAAAAGAATATAAATATAATCCAATTTTAAAAATAAAAAAGATAGAAATAATGTCAATGTTCAGCAGATCGAGGGATGAAGGAAGGCCACACAACATATGAATTGACACGCCCCGTAATATGTTGAACGCCGCATTCTTCGCGCAACCACACAGGTGAGTTCTCCTTACCCTCCAGCACATGCGTGATACACACTCTTGCCTCAATGTCTTGGAGGGGACATTCATGAACCGTCATACCCGGAAGGAAGCTCGGATCTCTCAACCCCTTCGCTATCGGCATCCCAAAAAATATGTCAAGTAAAAGCATGCTCGACCAACCGAGTGTTGACATAGGCCGCTTGGTGGGGGTCACTATGGGAAATGGATCATCATATGGCGTGGAGTCCATGCGTATCGACGATGAAGAAATTTCATCAACGTCGGCATCTTCATCCTCCTATACCACCTTGCCCTTGCCTAATTGACACTATATGAAGTTGTACATATCTAGGATTGTCGCATCCAACCTTGATAGCTTATTGTCATGGGAGTCCACCTTATGGGTCAACCCGCTGTTTCTCGTCTCCATGCCTATGATTCTGGACTTCCCCACCCGCGATCTCACCCCCTAGTCCTCCCCTTAAGATCCAGCTCGAGCACTTGGTTTAGTGCGTCCGTTACGAAATATGCTTTGTCAACACCTGACTACAACTCAGGCACTTCCTTAAGCTTTGCCTGAAAAAACAAAAAGTACACGATTAGGCAATTAAGTAAATAAAAAATTATAACATAATTGAAAAAAATTAAACATTTATAACTTACAATGGTTGCTGCGATGCTCGGGTCCACCTCCTTGTGCTTTCCCTTTTTCATTTGAATTGCCACATAGGTATCAAGCCTATGTGGCCTACCCCTCGGGGCCACTCCCCGTCTTCTGAAATAAAATAATACAGAATTAGCAAGTAACGCAAATTAATGCTAAATTATAATAACTAAAATTAAAGAAAATTAAAAACTTACCATCATATGCTCCACCTCAGCGTAAGGTGTCAACCCGGAGTAGTGTACATCCAAATTTTTTGCCCGATTATCCCTCCCCGATTGGCGAGATGCCAATTGTCGCTCATTGGTCTCATTGTCGATAAATTTCTACCACAGTGCCAATGAGATTGGCTCCTTGGGGGGGACGGTTTCACGGAGTCTCAGAATGGACTCCCGGGTCTTCCCAAAGTACCATGCCCGTAATTTTTTCTTCCATGTTTTATATTATATTCTCAATTCCCAAACTAATTATTACAGTTATAAATATAAATATAAATATTAAATACACAACCTGTAGCGCCCCCTAGATGTTCATCTTGAGGTCAATAGGCACGGCCCTCCAATCACCGTACCCCGGGCCGATAATATCCTTCAACAACTCTAGTGATCTAGATAATAATGTCGTCCTATTTTCGATGGCGACCCCTAATTTGTCCCATTTTGGGGGCCTACTGTTCGAGGAAACCCTCATCGCCTCCGCTATCGCGTCCTGATGAAGTCATTTTCTATATAAAAAAAATTGCTATTAGTAGTACAAAGATGTATATGACCTATGAATTAATTCTCAAATTCAATAATAATAATACATACCAATACCAATACTAATACCAATACCAATATCAATTTATACCAATTTAATTTATACCAATACCAATACCGATATCAATTTATACCAATACCAATTTATACCAATTTTAATTTATACCAATACAAATTTCAATTTACACACACACTCTCAGGTCATGGACTTTGAATTAATGCTTAAATTGATGAAAATTGTAATTAACATATTCACTAGGTTATTATAAGCATTAAAATGATCCAATACAAATTAATAAAAAACATTAAATTTTCGTCCGATAATAATACAACCACTGGTCATTACAAATAATTTGAATACTTATTACATATCAAAAAAAAAATCAAATTCAGGTTACCATAAAAAATGGATTAAAATTCGGTAGTTGCAGCCAAGTCATCCACACTACTGTTTAGACGCTTTGGCGCATGTAGGATGATTGAGCACGGCTCGTTGTTCATACCTTCTGAGTAAAACACTTGCTTGAACTTTTGAAAAGAACAAACAGCTTATCGCTTACGTGCTCGTTGCTCTTCAACTTGGAGAAGTCAACCATGATCAAATTCGTGCCAGGATAAACTTTACAAGCATTTTTATCCTCAACTCTTACCCAATCATAGTAAAATACAACCTATTTAAAGTTTACATAGTCCAATTCAAAAATATATTTTGAATTATACCATATTAAGTCGTTTCAGATTCAACAAGGTTTTTATCTTTCGCGCTCGCTCAAAAAAAAGTAAGAGCCTTATATGAAATGCCCGAGTTATGTACATTTGTATTTTCCTCGTACACCCTTGCACCAAATACGTAACCATTCAATCGATACTTTTTTTACTCTTATTCCATGAACAAGGGTCCAGTGGCTAGACGACAAAGCCTTGATTTAAGAGTTGAGAATATAAATAAATTAATTAGGTTAGTTGTAAAGCTTTCTTGGAATGTGACCTTACCATTATTACACCTAGCACACGGACATGGAAAATCTTCATTATCATGCCATCTCTTTGTGTATTTGACAAATTCATTAGCACCTCTGCGAAACACATCCGTTAATCTATTTGTCTTACCCATCAACTCTTTATATTTAGGATATCCCATGACAGCTACTACAAACAATCACTTATTATGGGCAAAATAGCATAAACAAAAGTGTGAATATTTTGTTCCCACTAGTGTAAACAATCAGCTATTGAATGTGTATGCATAACAACTAGAAGTCTAGGTTCGATGGGTAAATTTATTCGTGCATTCAAATTCAATTTGAAATTGAAATAGAAATAAAAATTCAATTCATAATATTAATTCATATTTCCTCCATCTCCTCTAAAGGGTGAGTGGTCCTATCCCATTTAAGACCACATATTTCTATAATATACTTAGCAACTCATGCACATTGTTCCAATTTGAGGAAAATTCGGCAGCATATCCCCATAGTTCTCCAAGTACACGAAATAGATTCGCAAGTGTGAGTGCTATTTCAATTTACCAATTGAAATAACACTTAACACCGCATCATCTAGTATGTACCTAGAGAACATTACGATATGACTACAGAACTTCCCCCAAAAGTAACAAGTTTAAGCCATGAAGAATATTATTATACAGAAACTATGCAGTCCCAAACTGTCCAAATGGGACAATTCGAGAGATCTCATTACAGGGGTAATGACTCTCGAACGGGTCTAAGGGCTATTGAATGCGTACGCATAAGAACTAGAAGGCTAGTATCTATGCGCACTATAAGTAATTTAAAGTATGTTTCATTTAATTATGTATTATCACAATTGGAGAGATATCATTTAATTATTTAATTTAAAGTATCTTACATTTAATTTTAAAGTACGCATAAGAACTAAAACTTATACCTAAACCACGAATTATTATTATGAATTTGGGAGATATATGATTAAACCATACAATTGTGCATAATTCATAACGAATATTTATTACTCTAATGCATGAATTCTAATGATAAAGAATTTCGGTATGAGACTCAAGCAAGAAAAAGAATGGCAGTGTAGGAATCAAGCCGGAGGTTAGATAAACTAGGATCATGTCAATATTTGACAAAAAAATTAGATACCATACCATTAAATTTAGTTTTAATCATATATCTCTCTCTAAATATCATAACCAACTAATACCAACACTAATGCACCCAACCCCCTAATAACAACTAGTGACCCACAAATCCAAATTGACCCTTTCCATTTTTATAAAAAGATCATAACACATTATATACACAATCAACAAAACCTTATGACTGCAAATATATTGGAAAATTTAAGTTTTCAAACCTTTTAGATTGAACATTAAGAAAATTTGGTAAATCAAACACGTAAATGCAAAACTATTAACTAATCAACTCCTAAAAGAATTATATCTTGAGTACAACTTAAATTCTCAAGACGTCAAATTTTTCTTTATCTACATATCTATTCACCTATATTCAGAACAAGGTCTCAAAGCAATTAGTGATATATTTTGATTGCCTAACCCCTCACGCAGACACACACGGACACGAACACACCCACTGTCCCACCACTTCCCTCCCCCCACCCCCTGTGACACCCCCCCCAATCAAATACCGAGTGATCAGTCATTTATTAAATTAAATCAGAATGTCTGGTTGGTTCATTCTTAGCATCATTGTCGAAAAACGTTTAATTTTATTAATCACCTAATAATTAATTAAGCTAGTGCCAAAACCTTTTTCCTTTATAATTAGTCAACAACAATTTAAATCATTTACTACATTAACCATTCCCACAACTAAAATAACAATATATGAGAAACCATCTAGATGAATAAATAAGAATGGAATAAACGTACGAGTTGAATTGTCTCAATTACAAATAATTCAAAATAAAACCGAATCCCATCACAAGGAAATAACTGAGTACTAAATCTCTCTAAAATAAATGGTAACTAAGAATGGGCAGCATGCCCTAAATGAAATGACTGAATCGGAAACTGAATGAAAAGAAGTGGAGTAGTCTAATTTCGAGGACCTTCAACTTCCACAACAGTCGCATCACATCAAACCATCTGATAATCCATGCTTGGCGTCCCTATGGCTGGACACCTAAAAAGTACGCACAAGAGAAAATATATTTGCAAGAAATGGGTAGGAGCCCGAGTGTAAAATAGTTTAAAAACGTTTTATTAAGTATTTAAAATGCTTACCAGTTGATATTGTATACATGTTAGCTTTTCAGGCTCTCTCTTGAGATTCTCACCTCTCAACTAGTGTACATGCCTAACGTGCTGCTAAACCACTCTAGTTACTACTATCACGCCTAACTAGTTCAACATCATTAATCTTCTAATGTACTAACTCATAATAGCCACCCTTATTTCCCACGTAAGATGTTAATAAATGTTTTCACAACTTTTATCTCGAGTGAGATTTTTCACATTCAACGTTAAGTCTTCACATACTTAAGTTATATTAGATTTCATAATCATTCTTATCTACAAATTTCACGCAGTAGATAATATCACAAACATATATATATATATATATACTAATACGGCACCCCTAGACTCAGTTGTGGTGCATGTATACTCTTCTATCTAGTCCCGGTACATTTCGTACTAAATAAGGACAATCGGTTCAGTATATCCCTCGAATCATAAATACAAATCACACATATTGGAGGCGAACATAGTTTCAAGCCTATGGGATACGTATATACTTACACACCCATATGACCGTTGACTTATCGACCCACCGATAAGTCATTCCTAGGTTCTATGTCCTGAGGCACCAATCTAAAATCCCACCAGTGGGCTCATCAGGATGAGACTATCCCCTTTCAAACCTCCCGCGATAGCGATAAGCGTAGGTATGTCATACACATAATCAATCACATAATAGGCATTCACACAACCTATATATTCATAACATTAGTATAGGTATACTCACATCCTATATCATAGATTCCATACGTAGTAAATATATCCCGATTATCTTACATATTAATAAATTATAAATTCACTTCTTAATGTACTCTCCCGAGCATTTCTCACAACTCGACGTATAACCATTATTCTACACATAGTATCAGTAGGTGGCTCACTATACCCTACTGGTCTAAGTCATCATATCCTTCGAATTCCCATGACTCGAATCATTTCCCCGAATTAGGTATTTTCTCTCCATTTAGCCTAATTACGTTTTGTCCTTAATTACCCCTCATTGACCCAAGCCTAAACCCCAACCTAGGCGTACTAGTATTCGCAACAATCCTCAATAGGTTTAAAATTAAGTCCCACGATTAAGTTCCGAACATATCCCAAAGATTCTAAATAAAAGGGGAAAATATGGCCAGAAATGGGCAGCCGAATCGATACGGCCTGGTCCGAATCGATTCGCCCCTACAGGTCTCAAAAATCTTCAAAGTTGTTCCTACGGGTTTCCTCTATAACCAACACCAAAATCCCCATTTTAACATCCCAAACTCCCAATCGTGTGTACTAGATTTTTTACTAACCTAAATACATGAATTCTAATGTTCAAGTATCACAAATTCATCCCGGGACATCCAATAAAGAGATTAATTCAAGATAGTTTTATGAAAACCCTAGTTCATCATCTTATCAAAAAACTATTACAAAAACCCAGATTTGTTCATCAAGATTCATCATAATTTTGTGGTGTTTGTTATCATATTTCACCTACATCTCTCAGGGATCAAATATTGCATCATTCCTACCTATGAACATGAATTATAACTCCATTCCTCAATTCCAAAATTCATAATTTTCATAAAAATCAATCCTAATCTAACATGGATGATATATCAATTCATAAGTTGGCAAAACACACACTTGCCTATGGTATGTAGATTTGATCCGTTGAAGAAGATGGTACTAATCGTGTTCGTCACTTTTCCGATCAATAATTCGGCGGTCTCGGTGGTGGAATTAGTGGAGAGGTGGTGGTTTGGCCTTGAAACTCCTAGGGTCGTCTCTCCCTCTTCCTTTGTGACTCTCCCTTAGGTTTTGTGAATAATAACCCAAATCCCCAAATTTCTAATCTGATATAACCTCTCCAAATTTCGTAGGTACTATTAATTCAAAATTACAAATTACCAAAATATCCTTCTGAGATGCTGGTTTGGCCTAAAATTGCACCAGGACCCAAACTAAACCCCTGAGTAGACTTTTCTGACTATCACGCTTCCGAAAACATTGGTACACTCCAAATGACCATCCTGTTTACTTATAATTAATTTACTTTTTAATCCATTAATTTTGTCCCGACACGACTCACACGCGCATCCCGACTTAATTTCCACAATTCTCGTATTTCTCACTCGCGATAATTTTCGTAAATTCATAATCACATAGTACTTTATTCGCTCGGTAATATTCAATATAATTCACATCAATAAATACTAACCCTTATCTCCCTAGTTAATATTTATTTTAATCCAGATTAATTATCAATTAATTTCCCATATTTAATTTAATTAGTCCCATATTTAAAAATCATCAAAAATGCCCCCTGCCCCCTCCCACACATACGTACACACACACTCACGCACACGCACACGCACACTAGCACACACAAATGTGCACATAAACACACACTTCCCACCCCTTCCCACCCAATCCCCCCCCCCCACACACACCTGCACACACACACACACCAGCACACACACACAAAAATAAGGGTTCTACACACATATATACACATACGTACACACACATATACACACATATAATGGAAATAGAGAGGGAGAGAAAAATGTACCTTAGAGAGAGAGAGAGAGAGCAGCCGCGAGTGAGAGGGAAAAAAGGAGGGAATTGGAAACGGTGGAAAAAAGATGGGGTAGGGTTTTTTACTGACAAAGTTGTCACAGACTTGTCAGGGTTTTTAACCGTGACAACTTTATCAAGTTTTCACGATCAATGACCGTGACAACGCCGTGACAAGCACAGTTGTCACGGACTTTTCATGGTCATTTATCTTGATAAAAAAAACACGTATTTTTTGTCATGGTTAATGACCGTGACAAGGCTGGTCGGCTCAGAGGTGACAATTTGTCCTTTTTGGTGTAGTGATGACTTGGCATGCTAGGACAGAAGTAGGGGATAATTTCATGCATCATCCTATTGATTCTACAGCTTGGAAGACGTTGATTTTTTAGTATTCCAATTTTTCTCGAGAACAGAGTAACATTCGTTTAGCAATATCAACCGATGGTTTCAATCCATTTAGAAACCTAAAAATTAATCAGAGTGTATAACCAGTGATCCTAGCCCCACTCAACCACCCTCCTTCATAGTTTATGAGACCTTAATTTTGAGGGTGTCTTTGTTGATACCTTGGCCAAAGGCACCACGTGAGGACATCGATGTCTATCTGGATCCTTTGGTAGAAGAATTAAAAAAGTTGTGGGAAGAGAGTGTGCAAGAATTTTACTCTTTTAGAAGAGAAGAGTTTATGATGAAAGCTATGATGATGTGGGCAATTCATAATTTTCCAGCTTATGTGACATTATCCGGTTGTGTAGTAAATGATTATTTGGGGTGTCCTATTTATGGAGCGAAAACAGAATCTCTTCGTCTCCCCGCTAGCTCAAAAAATTTATACCTTTGCCATCTATGGTTTTTACCCTCTCATAGTTTTAGATTTGAGAAAGGTTCCAATTTTTTACTGGACGGGGTTGAACATAGGCTACCGCCGAGAAAACTTTCAGGCTCAGAAATTGAACGCAAATATTCTGATTGTGGCCTTAATATGCCAAGTAAGAATCCTAAATTTAAGAATGTCAAGCATAAGAAGACCCCAACTGGGAATGAAACTGAGACAAGAAAGGCATGGTCTAGGAGGTCAATTTTATTTGACTTGCGTTATTGGAAGAATAACCCAGTACGCCATGTATTGGATATGATGAACGCAGAGAAGAACATCGTTGAAAATATTGTGGGCACATGCCATAGGGGAAGTCCTTCGAACGATGGAGAAAAAGCACGAAAAGACCTTAAAGCGTTGAAACTTAAGCCACAACTGTGGTTGAAAGAAGATAATAGAGGAAGGACAATAATTCCCCCTGGTTCGTTTACTATGGCTAGTGAGGAAAGGAAGGTTCTTTTAGACACAATATATAATTTCAAGGTTCCATTTAATTTTTTGTCCAACTTGCAAAGGATTGTGAATTATGCTACACATGATTTACATAAGTGTAAGTCCCACAATTGACATGTGATCATGTAATTGGTTCTTATACTTTTTAAGAGCTGTTTCTCCAAGCACAAGGATTTGCGAAGGGATATTATGAAAATTAGTATCTGCTTCTCACATTTATGTGAGAAGGTAGTCAATCGAGATCACATAGTGGTCACAAATTGGCAGTGAACGAAGCGATTTGTGTGTTGGAGAAGTACGCCCCCCCATATTTCTTCGACATAAGTGTTCACTTATTGGTACACCTATGCGACGATGCACTTATTTTGACTCTGTTAGATATCGATGGATGTATCCATTTGAAAGATTGATGAAAGTTTTCAAAGATTACATCAAGAATACATGATATATTGAAGGATCAATTGAAAATGAATACATCGCCGTGGAATCATCAATCTACACTCAGGAATATATTCTTGAGTCGACGAACATGGATTACATTTATGAGTTCGTCGATGAGGGTGGTCATGTGATGGGATAACGAGTGAAATTAATGATTTTGCAACATAAACAAATAGCTCGTTATCTATTTGACACACATGAAGATGTCGAAGAATGGAAAAAGTAAGTTCAAATTATTTTAACTTTTAAATTATTTTAATTTTTATACATGATTAATTTTGAAATACGTTCGTCACGAGCTATGCAAAAAATATGAAGCCTGTGAGAACAATAAAAGACGAAAAACAATGGCACAATCAGACAACGAATTTAGGCTGTGGTTGTCACATGAGGTAATTATAATGAAAATGGTTGTTATTAAATGTCACATTATAAGAAATCTTTACAACTAACCAAATAAATTTATCTATATTCTCAACTCTTAAAGACGGGTGATGCGACATCAAGGCTTGCTTGTATAGACACTGGACCCTTGTTCATGGCACAAGAGTACAAAAAGTATAGATTGAACGGTTATGTATTCGTTACAAATGTACAGAACTTGAGCATTTCATACAAGGCTCTTACCTTCTTTCCAGTAAGCTTCAAAGTGGTTGTATTTTACTGTGATTGGGTAAAAGTTGAGGATAAAAATGCTTGTAAAGTTGATCCTAGCACCAATTTGATCATGGTTGACTTTTCCAAGCTGAAGAGCAACAAACGCGTGAGCAATGCGCCATTTGTTTATATTTTTAAAAGGTCAAGCAAGTGTTTTACTCGGATTATGTCAACAACGAGTCATGGTCAATCGTCCTACATGCGCCAAAGAATCTAAACAGTAGTGTGGATGACTTGGCTACTCCTACTGAATATCAATCCATTTTTATGATACCCGATTTTGAAACAATTTTTAGATTTTTAATAAGTATTTTAATTATTTGTAATGACCGGTGGATACATTATTCTAGTTCTTTATTATTATCGGACGACAATTTAATATTTTTTATTCATTTATACTTGATTATTTTAATGCTTGTAATAACTAGTGGGTGTATTATTCTAGTGCTTTATTATCGGAGTGTGTGTTCGGGGGGCAATGTGCGTGGGTTGGGGGTATAGTGTGTGTTTGTGTAAATTGAATTTGGTATTGGGTACGGGTATTGCTATAAATTGGTATTGGTATTGATATTGGTATAAATTGAAATTCATATCGTATGTATTGTTATTATCGGATTTGAGCATTAATTCAAACTCCATATACATGTTTGTACTAATAATAACATTTGTGCAGAAAATGTCTTCATCCCTGCACAGTAACGGAGGCTACGAGGGATCCTCGACCATTAGGCCCCCAAAATGGGTCAAATTGGGGTCTGTCATTGAGAATAAGACGACATTTTTTTACTAGATCACTAGAGTTGCTGAAGGCAATCGTGGGCCCGGGGTACACTAATTGGAGGGACGTTCCTAATGACCTCAAGATTATCATATGGGGGACACTATAGGTAGTGTATTTACATTTATATTTACAAGAAACTAACATCTACTTTCTTTTTGGTTATATTTGTTCGATAAGAAAAATTTGGCCCCACATGTTCGCGACTCCACGTTGGAACAATTGATGGATCAATATAAAACATGGAATAAGAATATGTGGGCACGGTACTTTGAAAAGACCCATGAATCCATTCTGAGTGTACATGACAATGTTCCCCTGAAGGAGCCGATCTCATTGGCACAGTGGAAAAAGGTTTTCGACGATGAGATCGATGAGAGGCAATTGGTATCTCGCCAATCACGGAGTGATAACCAAGCAAAAAAGTTGGAGGTTCACTACTCCAGGTGGACATCTTACACCGAGGTGGAGCATAGGATGGTAAGTTTTTTATTTTTCTTTAATTTTAGTTTTATGTTATTCTAATTTAGAATTACTTTGCATTACTTACTAATTCTACATTATTTTATTTCAGGAGACGAGAAGTGGCATTGAGGGTAGGCCACATAGGCTCGATGCCTATGTGGCAATTCGGACGAAGAAGGCAAGGACAAGGAGGTGACCCCGAGTGTCGCAGCCACGATTGTAAGTTATAAATGTTTAATTTTTTCAAATACGTTATAATTTTTTATTTACTTAATTAACTAATTATGTACTTTTTGTCGTTTCAGGCAAAGCTTCGGGAAGTGCATGAGTCACAGTCTGATGCTGACAAAGCATCTTTGGCTACGGACGCACTAAACCAAGTGCTCGGGATGGATCACAAGGGGAGGACTAGGGGGATGAGCTCGCAGTGGGGAAGTCAAGGATCATCGGAATAGAGACGAGGAACACTGGGTTGGCACATAAGGTGGACACTCATGATGATAAGCTAACAAGGTTAAAGGTGACGATCCTAGATATCTGCGCCTTCATAAAGCGTCAATAGGGAAGGGGAAGGAGAAGGAGAAGGGTGAGGGGAAGGAGAAGGAGATGGAGGTAGATAAGGACGTCACTGTTTCATCACCGATATGCACGGATTAGGCACCATATGATTTATTTCCCATTTTATCTCCCGTCGAGCGGCCTATGTGAACACTCGGTTGGCAGAGCATGTTTCTTCTCAACATATATTGTGGTGAACGAATAGCGAGGGGGTTGAGGGACACGTTCTTCCTCCCGAGTATGCTAGTTCATGGATATCCCCTCTAAGCAATTAAGTCAAGGGTGCTCGTCACGCAGGTGGTGACCGAAAAGGAGAACTCACCTATGTGGTTACGAGAAAAATGCGGTGTTCGACGAATGATAGGGTGCTCAACAGATATATCAGGTGGCCTTCCTTCCTCCTCTAACCTGCTCAAGACCCTGTGCCATGACATTAAATCTATCTTTTTTACTTGGATATTGGATATTTGTATTTCTATTTTATTTGTTGGTTTGGATATGGATATTTGAATTTCTTTTTTATTTGGATATGGATTATATATGCCATGAGTTGGTACCTTCTTTCTATTTTACATGGATATATGATCTTTGAACAGGTATAATTTTGTTATAACAGGTACAAATATACTGTTGGGCAGTGGCAGTGGACATACTGTCAAGCAATTTGTTTTTAAATTCTGCTCAGAATTGTCACGGTCAAAAATCATGACAAAGGAACTTGTCACAATATTTGACCGTGATAATTTTTTTGTTTTGCCACGGTCCTGTCACGTTCTTTGACCGTGACAAACCTTGTCAAGGTCAAAGACTGTAACAGGACCGTGAAAAGTCTGTGACAAAGGGAGTTGTCACCCCCAGATTTGTCACGATCAAAGACCTTGACAAGTCTGACTTGCCACGATTTTAGGCCTTGACAAGTCTATTGTTTTTATGTAGTGGGGTAGATCGTTAGAAAGGGTATGCATAGCCTTTCAAGAATCCATTGAGCTATGCCTGGGTCCAGTAGTGGACTAAGGTCAAACGGGGCTCAGAAGCGCCCGTTAAATAGAGTTTCAAAGGAAAACAGATTTGTCCAAACCATAAGGTCGATTCGTACATAAGATGGACCATTAGAAAGGGTATTCGGTACCCTTCGAAATTTCATTCAGTTCATTCGTCTCAGAGAGTTAACCAAGGTCAAACGGGGCCTAAAACACCCAGTGACCCTTCGGAGTAAAATGGGTCATTTGTCCGTATCGTAAGGATGATTCACGCATGGGGAGGACCATTGGAAAGGGGATTCGAACCCTTCAAAGATTCATTGAGTTTCCAATCAAGCAAGAGAGTTGACCTGAGTCAAACGGATCTTGGGAGCGCTCGGTGGCCTTTAGATCAATACTCAGAGTATAACCTAGGGAGTATGGTGAACGAGTGAGTGCTAGGGACCTAAGGAGGTGCTTAGGGTGGTCCTAGGATGGGGTGTATATAGTGAACATTTGATTTGTCTTTAAGTTATTAGATTCAATCTAATTCTTAAACAGTACTGAATAAAAAGGTTTTGCTCGAAAAGGAATTTTTCCTCCAACATTCTTCTTCTGCTTGGTTTAGCAAATTTAGCTTAGACTTAATCTTGCATGAACACCTAATTCTTAATAAGATAAAACTTGGATAAAATTGTATATTTTGTGTGTGTGACCTACAATACAAGTGAATCCATATAACCCCGGAATTTTCAAATTAGTATCACAACAGGTTACACTAATTCATTCTATGATCTTTATTTTGGTATTATATAGATAATTTGTATAATAGGCTACAATTTGTTGATGGGTCTAATTATACTTTTTGAAAAGATCAAATAAGGTTGGTACTAAAGACGATTGGTAAGCGAGTCTAGCTTATTTGTGACAAAGGGTTGACACCACCCACTATCACAAATGACGATGTCGTAAGTCTTATACTTGTCACTACTTGGACAGAGGATGATTTCAAATGGAATAGTTTTAACTCCCGTGGCTTGAGTACAATTTTTGGTTCAGTCACTCCACGAGGTTCGTCGCATTATGATGAGTACCACGTATAAGGAAGCGTAGGATACCGTTCAACTCACTCATGAGTGTATCTATGCTGTGAAAGCTTCTAAGCTACAAAATCTCACTACACAGTTTGGGACCATAACCATGATAGGGATTGAGAGTTTTGATGAGTTTTTAGTCAATTGTAGCTTAAATTTGGGTGAGATAATTCCTGAGATAAGAGTTATAATGAACATTTGAGATCCATGTCGTCCCCTTTATCCCTAAAGTCACGGTCCGTAATTCGTTGGACATGTTAGACACGCTTAGGTTAGAAGAACTCATTGGGGACCATCAAACTTCTGAAATCGATATGCTCCCCAAAATTCAAAAGAAAAGGGAAATAAGGATTGCTTTGAAAGAACAATATAAAAATAAAGAGGATGTCTATTATGACTACAAATTTGATTTTAATCTTGATGATCTTGCCCTTTTTATAAAAAGGTTCAAAAATTTTCTCAAACTAAGAAAAGAAAATTCTTTCAAAGAAAATAAAGGTTTTCACATGGATAAAACTTTTAAGTCGAGCAAGAAAGGTTTTGGAAAAGTGATAGGAGAGTACCCTAAGAAAGACGAGGAGAGATTCTATGAGCGAGAGGGTAAGGGTCACAAATCCCTATGAGTGTGCTAGGAGTCTAAAGAGACTGGGCAAAGGCAAGGCCAACTAAAATACCACTCTTAGTGATTACGATGTTGAGTTAGCGGATTACGGGGATGAATCACTGCATGGAAGTAACTTCACCGCATTAATGTCCAGTCATGTTAGCACATCAAATATGTATCACACCAAGAAGACTTTCCTAAACATGATGAACTCAATAGTGAGTCTAGTCATTCCTAAGAGAGCAAGGGAGATCACAATTTCAGTGAGGGGAAAATTGGCCTTCGACGCGCCTATGTTGAGCTTTGCACCAAGTCCTTTAAAATGAAAAGGAAAAATAAAAATTTGGCGTTGGGGATGTTATTGTGAGAGAAATATATGAGAGAGTCGAGAGAGAGCGAGACCTCCGTGAGAGTTTCATTGAGATAGAGTTATTTTTGTGGAGTGGGAAAATGGTGACTTCAACAACAAAGTGTCTAGTCCTATGAGAGATATTCAAGCTTCATTGGAGACTCGTGAGAAACTAGAAGACCTTGTATCCAAACTTGATAAAGATCTCGAACATGTTCGAGAGTTCAAGGTTACTATACATGATACATAGAAGAAGGTAGAAAAGTTGTTCCTTATTCTCGCTTTAGGTTTAAGGGAGAGGCAAGTAATAGGTTACGACGATGCAGCCACTTCCCATGTTGCACCAGAATCGATTCCTATGTTTGGGGTGGATCCCTATGGGCCTTGACCTAACCCACCAAAGAGAGTTCAACCTAAACGATCTAACTACGGTAGAACCAAACAAATTTATGTTTGCACTCACTGCTAAAGGAGAGGTCACCTTAGGGAATTTTTCTGTAAGATAAGAAGAACTCCACATACACATACTCCCGCGCATCGCTATAGAGACTTTGCCAGCCTTAGAGAGCAAGTTGAGTTCCTAGTCTCCACTTATCAAAGATTAATAGAAGAATTTAAAATTATGTCTTTTCCTTTTTATAATGCTTCTAGCGTTATGATTAAAGTCAATAATGATAAGGGCAAACAAAAGGGTACCTCCACTTGGGTACCTAAGCATGACGATAAAGCCCTTGTTGTTTACGTTTCTCTCAAGGTTCAAGCTACTTCCCAATGGTATTATGATAGTGGGTGCTCTAAGAACTTGACCAGTGACAAGTCATATTTTACCGACCTTGTGTATCGCAAGAAAGGCAAAGTATCCTTTGGAGATAGGAGTAAGTATATCATTTTAGGATGTGGATGTGTTGAGATACCTGAATTTTTAAGCTAGACACTTTGTTGTATGTCTAAGGGTTGAAAGCGAACTTAATTAGCATAATCCAACTTTGTGATGCAAACTTTGCGGTGATGTTCGACCAGTTCGAGTGTAATGTTTATAATCAATCCGGTGAACATTTACTATAAGGAGTGAGGACCAAATATAATTTATATGGGATCATTCCCAAGTCCTCCTTTTTGTGCAACAATGCCATAGTTTCCTCTATGGAGCTTTGGCATCCATGACTAGATCATGTGAATTTTAGAGATATTAAGATATTAGTGAAGAAAGACCTAGTTCGTGGCTTATCATCATTTGGAAAACCAATCTCCTCAATTTGTGGTCCTTGCCAACAAGGAAAACAAATTCGAAGTCCCCATATGAAGTTGAATACCATTACAACTTCTCGTGTGGTGGTGTTGATATACATGGATTTAATTGGTCGTACACGTACAGAAAGAATTGGTGGTAAAAGATACATTCTCGCGACGGTCGACGACTTTTTGAGATACTCTATTGTAAGGATTTTTAGAGAAAAATCCGATGCGATTGAGTTTCTAACAACCGTGTCATGTCCTATAAAACCAACATGGTGTCACTATTAATCGAATGCGTAGAGATAACATCACTGAATTTAAATAAGCAGGAGTGGATAGTTCTTAGGGTGTATTGGGCATCAAAATGAGTTTTCAGTCATTCAACTCCTCAATAAAATCGGATAGTTGAGAGAAAGAACTAAACGATTCAAGAGATGGCTAGATCTATGATTATTGGGAGAAATGTGCTGAGAAGTTTTTAGGTAGAGGTAATTAATACCGCATGCCACACGATGAATAGGGTATATCTTCATCCACACATGTTAAACACTCCATATGAGTTGTGGCAAGGGAAGAAACTCAACCTATCGTATTTTTGAGTTTTTTGTAGTCATTGCTACATTTTGAGATATTGAGAAAAATTAGGAAAGTTCAACTCCCAAAGAGATGAGGGGATATTTTTACTTTATTCATCGTCAAGTAGGGCTTATAGGGTGTTTAACCTTAAAATTTTTAAGGTTATGGAGTTAATAAACACCACGATTAGAAATAACAAGCCACCTACGTCTATTGATCATAACCCCGAGTGTGAGAACGATGCACCCCCGATGATAAAGTCATCATTCCTCATACTACCTTGGTGTACCTTGCTCCTTATTTAGAAGATCCACTTTCTTAGGTTCGAAAGACTTATGATCCCTCCCACATACTTGGTGATTCCAGACTAGGTGTCAAGACTCACACTCAACTTGAGAATGTGGTTAGATACTTTTGCAACACCTCCTTAGTAGACCCCAAGAATGTGAAAAAAGCACACAAAGATGAGCATTGGATATGCACTATGCAAGATGAGCTTCTTCAATTTCACAAGAATGATGTACGGGAGTTAGTTCCCTGACCTTGCGAGACTAATGTGATTGGTACAAAGTGCATTTATAAGAATAAGATGGATGAGAATGGTACTATAGTTCATAATAAGGCTAGGTCGGTAGCTCAAGTCTACACATAGATTGAGGGTTTATACTTTGACGAGACATTCGCTCATATTTTCAGGCTTGAGTCCAATCGCTTACTACTCCCCATAACATATCATATACGGTTCAAGTTATACCAAATGGATGTCAAGATTGCCTTCTTTAATGGAATTCTATAGGAGTAAGTGTACGTGGAATAACTAAAGGGATTCGAATAACCAAAGCACTCAGAACACATCTTTTATCTTAATAAGGCCTTGTATGGTTTGAAGCAAGCACCTCATGCATGGTACGAGAGGCTCACTTCTTATCTCTTAACTCGTGGCTTCAAGAAAGGGGGAATTGATAAGATGTTATTCATGAGGAGAGAGAGGGTGGTGCTATTTTAGTTTCCCAAGTCTATATGGATGACATATTATTTGGATCCATGTGTTCCCAATATGCTCACATGTTTGAGGAGGATATGAAAAATGAGTTTGAGATGAGCATGGTTGGTGATCTTACGTTCTTCTTAGGTCTCCAATTATGTTAACTTGATGATGGGTTATTCATATCTCAATACAAATATGCTAGGGACCTAGTGAAGAAGTTTAGTTTCGACTCCGCTAAGCACTCACGCACCCCTATGAGTACATCAACAAAGCATAGCAAAGACATTATAGGCAACGACGTAAAGCAAACCCTTTATAGGATCATGATAGGCACCCTTATTTACTTAACCGCTAGTCATACCAACACTGCCTTTAGCATTAGAGTTTGTGCGCATTATCAAGCATCCCCAAAAAGTCTCACCTTCTCGCACTTATACATATTACCAAATACGTGAGTCACACTCTTTCCTATGATATTTGGTTCTCCTTTGATACCGATGATCATTTGTTTGCCTATTTGGATGTTGATTGGTCCGGGAATGTTGATGGTTATAGGAGCACCTCAGGTGGATGCTTTTACTTTGGGAATGCTCTTGTCTCTTGGTTGAGAAAGAATCAAAACTCCATATACATGTTCATAGTGGAGGTCAAGTACATCATCGTTGGGATTACTGCACACAACTCTTATGGACGAAATGAATGTTGGAAGATTATGTGATTTCCCAAGGCACAATGACTATATCATGTGATAATATAATTGCAATTCATATATCCCGTATTCCAATCCAATATTCCTGCACGAAGTACATTAGGATATGTGAGAATTTCATTCGTGACCTTGTTGAGGAAAAGGTCGTGTCCTTGAGCTTTGTGAGCACCAAATACCTTAGGCGATATTTTCACGAAACCTTAGATGTACTTAGATACGAGAATCTTATGAAGTCTTTGGGTATTTTTTCTGTTGTTTAAGTTCAAGTACTTTATCTAGTGTAGGGTGATTATCATGTTCACCTCATGTATCCCTATTGTTAGACTGTATTTCTATGTTTATATATGTTTCTATTTTGAAAAATCTTGAAAATCCAAAAATATTTTCGATTTTTAAGAAAAAGTTTAAAAAATTAGAAAAAGATTTTGTTTCAGATAAAATTTTTGAAAAAGACAAATAGTTTTTTATACTTTGTTTCTCACCATATATGGTTGTGAATTTAAGATGTTTGAACCACCACTCCATTTCATCCATTCATGTGACTTTTTCATAATGTTTTTAAACATGACTTCGTTTCTTTAGAATGCTTAATAATGCATGGCTAGCATTTCATTGTTCATTGATGATTACTTTTTATGCTAGAATTTTTATAACCCTTATTACACACATGCATGGACTTTTTGAATATTGTACTTTCTTATCACATGTAGAATCTGGTGTTCTCATCTCAATAGTGTTTAATAACGAACCAAATGTACTAGAGGTAAGTTGTGCTAAGAACCATTGCTCGGATTTCGTTTCCCAAAAAAATTATTTTATGTTAGGAAATTGAAATGAGCTATGAAAGAGAAAATTCTCTTTGCGTTAAAAGCCATAATTTGCAAAAGTCCCTAAAAGATTAACGACATACAAAAAACAGAAGTGCCAGGCCATTTTTTTCATTGATGCTTCGCTACACATGAGTATTATGATATCTTTAAAAATTTAAGAGTGAATTATTAAATATGTGAGATTTTGAGGGTGTTATAAAGTAGAAGATCAATGGGTTTTCACGATGGACTCTCTTATAAAATAATAAATACTTTGGCATTATTATTTTGAGAAGCATTTAAATCCATTGCATGATGCATACGTCGATTCAATTTCATTTCTTTCAACATTCTTACACCTAATGTTCTTGAATTCATACACCTATGTTATGAATGTATGTGTTTATTTTCCCATTCATATATTTTAATGCTATTCCATGGTGTGTTATATTTGTTCCTATATGTAACTTTTTTTTATACATATACTTTTTAAGAAAATTGAAAATTTTCAAAAATAGTTCGTATGCTTCTTCGAAATTTCATCACATGTGCTTATTGTTTGTCTTTGTGATGTTATTTCATTTGGATTTGTCTTTGTGATGTTATTTCATTTGGATTTGGGTGATGCTTAGTTTCTTATACATTATCTACTATGGACAAAAAGGGGGAGAACAATTTGAGGGAGAGTTTTTATTTTCTTTAAACTCTCGTATGCATCACTGTATTCTTTTGTTTCATGTGTGTAGGTCACTTTCACTTTGATGATGATGTCATGGACAACACAAGATGAATAATTTTAGTTGATGACAAAGTATCCAATGTCATTCTATTTTTGGGTTAGGGAGGACATTTTTAGTACATCGTCTTAGGGGTTTAGTTTGGTTCGGTTTTTCTTTTGTACCAGAATAGCCAAAAGGGGAGATTTGTAAGAGGTACGTTTTATAATTTCTCATTAGTTTAGATAATTTGGCACATCCTGTTACAAACCGAACACTACATCCTCATACGCTTCCATGATCTTTGAATACATGTTAATGACCGAGCAACTTTTCGAAGTTAAAGTCGTTGAATTGTCACTACACTCATATGGAGGTATATATCATTTAGGTTATTGATTTCACTTATATTATTTTATTCTGGGATGTGTTTATTTTTACTCGAGGCATTTTATAAAATTAATTTTCAAAATGTTTTTTTTTTATTTTTTGGTTCATTGGAATGCGATTTGCATCTTGTTAGAATGAGACACTATTATCTTTCGAATGATTCCCGCAACTCGTTGGAACGACTATTTAAGTTCGTTGGAATGAAATTCAAACGAGCTTCAAATTGGGTCTCTCTGTTTGACAGACGTCCACACGTTGGAAGCTCGTTGAAATAAAGTACACTATTTATTCGAACAAGACTGGACCTCATTAGAATGAAAGCTTGATTGTTTCGTTTGAACAAAAGCCCATTTTCGTTCGAACGAAGTTCGTTGCCTGAAAATTTGTGTTCACTATAAAGTGGATTTTTGTGAACTGATTTTCCTTAACTTTTGGCAAAAAATGATTTTGTATACCTGTCCGAAAAGTCTCACAAGTTTAGTTTTTTTAAAAACACTTTTGGTTTTCCAAATCCCATTCCTAAGGATGATTTGTTGAGTTTAATCAAACCCTATATACACATACACATACATATTCAAACCCTTGTAGAATGTTGCTCTACTACTGATCTTTGTAGATATTTGATCTCTAGAGTCGAAGAAGAAAGGATTTCACATCCTTAGGTTGGTTGGTGGATACCGATAAAAGAGATATTTTCTATGGCTGGTGCTGAACTGCATCACATTTTGTTAAAAATTTGAAGGCCCTCTGCATTATACTTAGCGGATCTCTATATAGTTTGTAATTCATTCAAGCCTATCAAATTCTTAAGCAATGTTGAATCAAAACGTTTTACCTAAAAGGGATTTTTCCTTAAACATTCTTCTTCTGCTTGGTTTGTGTTGGTTTGATTGGTTAGTTATGAAAATTTATCTTGGACTTGATCCTGCACGCACAACTAATTTTTAAATAGATAAAACTTGGCTAAAAATTAGACTTTTTTTGTGTGTGACCTAAGATACCAGTGAATCAATATAACCCTAGCATTTTTATTCTCCACGACATTGAATGGGCTGACGAGGACCATGTCCAATCATCTACTTCTAAACTCCATCACTTGCTTCAGAGAGCGCTTAGAATTGTTCCTTAGGCATTTCATCATAAGCTGGGTGCACAAGAAAACCACCAACCACTTGTTCAACATCCTCCGGACCTAAGACGAAACCCTTAGATAATATGTCAAGAGATTTAATGATGAGTTGATGCGGATCAATTATCCAAACGAGAAAGTGGTCGTTCAGTCTTATTATATGAGTTTCATAAAAGCAACACCATTTATTCCTTATCGAAGAACATCCTACCAATATGTCCAAGTAAGTAAAGAAAGTGGATAAGGAAATCTATGAAGAGGATACCATCAACAATCAATGACCCACTCATCAGGTGGGAGACTTGGGATAAGAGAGACCTAGAGACGGCCAAAATAAGCAAAGGTTTACCACCAAAGGGGAATTATGTGGTAATCCATGTCAGAACCAATAAGTATACTGAACTCAACATGATTATGGAACGAGTGTTGAGCACTATATCCGACCCAAAGATGTTGAGGTGGCCAAATAAGCCTAGGAACAAACCCCTTAAACCCAAGTCCAATCGGTATTGCTAATTCCATCATTGTTATGTAGAAGATACAAATGATTGTCTTCATCTGAAGAGAGATTGAGGCACTAGTTCAAAGGGGGAACCTAAGAGAGTTCGTCGGCGAAAGAGGCAAAAAATAAGAGGAGTAGCATAGCGAGTGAAGAGAGCGCCTGTATAGAATTTGATTGAAAGAGAAATAATAAAGGCACGAAGATCCTACGGGTAATAGTTGACAAAAAGGAAAGGAGGATTAGCATGATTTATATAGGATTCAGATCTGAAGGAGAATCATTAACTAGGAGGGTATATAAAACTCAAAAGAAGGAGCTGATTGAAGTATATATGGAGAAGCCAATCGAAGATTAGGAAAAAATCATATTCATGCCCAAAGACTCTTCCGATGTAACCACCCAACATGATGAACCCCTCCTTATCAAGGCAATGATATCTGGATGGATGATCGAGAAGATCATGATTGATATAGGGATTTTTCCACATCATTTATTATGAGCATTTTAAGCAGATGAAAATGGGGGGAGCACAATTAAAGCTAGTGAAGGGCCCTATCTTGGGCTTCTCTAGGCAGTAGGTGTAACTGAAAGGGTTGATCGAATTGTCTTTTATAATAAGGAGGAGCCCGAGGATGACCACATTGCAGGTGGAATTATTTGTAGTCAAGTCACCTTCGGCCTATAACGTGCAGATCAGTGGAATGACCTTAAGCAGGTTGGATGGAGTTTTCTCTCCATTAAGTTACACACACTTCAGTTCCTAAAGTCGAACAGGAGTCCATTATGTGATAAAAGTTGTTATTTTTAATCATTGAAATATAATAAGGAAGCCTTCGATATAGATTGACTAGATCTGAGAGAGGAGATGACCATGGGATCCCTAGTCGAATCTAATCCTATTCCCACCTTATAACAACCAATCACAGAAGGTAGTGTATATGGGGTTATCGCTAACTAATAAAAAAAGGAAAGAGTTGTTCTCATTCCCAACTAGGCACCACAAGACATTTGCATAAAGCCATGAGGATATTCCCCGCATTGCTGCTTCGATAATGACCCATCAATTAAAGGTGAACCCATCCAACTAACCAGTATGATAAAAGAATAGGACGTTCACCCCTGGGAGAAATCAAGAAATACTTACTAAAGTAGGAAAGTTACTTGATGCAGGTTTTGTTCAAGACGTTAAATACCCAGAATTGTTGTCAAATACTGTGATGGTCTGAAAGCCTAATGATAAGTGGAAGCTATGCATGGATTAGTCTGACCTAAATGAGGCCTACATAAAAGATTCTTATCTGTTTCCAAGGATCTATGCACTAGTATATGCCACAGTAGGGGACGAGGTATTATCTATCATGGATGCTTACTTGGGTATAACCAGAGATAGATATATTCGATTAATAAAGAGAAAATCTCGTATATGGCAGATCGGGTAATATACTGCATCAAGTAATACAATTTGGATTGAAGAACGCTGGGGCCACATACCAGAGGCTCGTCAACAAGATGTTTGAGGACCCAATAAGGAAGACGATGGAAGTATATATTGATAATATGCCGGTGAAAAGTCTAAAGGAGGAGAATCGCGTAATTGATATGACCTCGAGGAAACCTTTTAAATCCTTAATAATTTCCCGATGAAGCTGAACCCGAATAAGTGTGCTTTTAACATGCCACCGGGAAAGTTTTGGGGTTTTAAGGTTACTCAAAGAGGGATAGAGAAAAATCCAAAAAAATCACGCAGTATTGGATATGAGAAGTTCGAAGACCATTAAAAATGTGTTGTCATTGATAGAGAGAGTGGCATCACTAAATCAATTCGTGATTCACACGTAAGGCAACCAACAAGTGTAACCATTTCTTCAAAACATTGAAAAAGGTATTCGTATGGATAAATGAATGCGAATAGGGCTTCCAAGATCTGAAGACCTATTTATCCGTGGTTCCACTCCTTTCAAGACTAGTTTTGGGAGAATAGTTGTATCTTTACCTCACCCTCTCCTCTATGGGGGTCAATTAGACATTGGTCAGAGATGAAGGAGGAATTAAAGAAAGCCTTTTCCCTCGTCATATCGACCCGAAAGACGAGACCATATTTCCAATCTCACACTGTAGTTGTCTTGACTGAGGCATTGAATAACAAGGCCGAGTATGAGGCCCTGATCGTTAGGGAATAACTCATATTACTCCTCAAGGTAGACTAGGTGGAATTCTTCAGTGACTCAAATTTGGTCATTTAATAAGTAATGGGGGAGTTTGAAGGGAAGAGAAAGAACATGATGGCATACTTGAAAAGGTTCTAAGAAGTGGCAAGCCAATTTTAAGCATTCAACATTAGGCACATTCCACAGGAAGACAATGCAAAGTCTGACCACCCAGCCAGATTGGCCTCAACTTATCAGGGGAACCACATCTTAGAAACCATTAACCCCAGTATTCAGAAAGATAAAGCAAATACGATCAACAGAACAAGACAAGAGCCTAATTGGATAGAAAAGTATCTCCAATATATAATAGATAGAGTCCTTCCACAAGATCGGGTGGAGCAAAGAAGGTGAAAGTTAAGGAAACAAAGTACTTGCTTTATGAATGATTCCTCTGCTGAAGCGCGTATGCCCGACCCATATTTCGTTGTGTTCACTCGATAGAGATGACGATAATTCTAAGAGGATTTCACTAAGGAAATTGCAATGGACATATAGGGAAAAGGAGCATAGCACAATTGGCATTGGCACAGGGTTACTATTAGTCGATAATGTGCAAAGATATCGAGCAGTACATAAGGAAGTGTGATTTATGCCAGAGAACTGGGAACAACATCGACCAGGCGGCTAAAGAACTTTTGACAATTGTTTCACCATGGTCGTTCACTCTATGAAGGATGGACATCCTCGGACCCTTTCCAATTAGTATAGGTCATTTCAAGTTTTTAATAGTGGTAATCGACCATTTCACAAAATGGGTTGAGGCCTAACCCTTAGCGCAGATCACCGACCCAAAATATCGTTTGTTCATCTAGAGGTACTTCATCAGCCGGTTCATCATTTCACACGTTATCGTCTCTGATAATGACTAACAGTTTGATAGTGTAAGAATCGACAAGTTATTTGAGCAATTTAGGGTGAAACATTACGTCTCCGTACCTAGACATCCCAGGTGCAACAGACGGGTAGAAATCATAAACTGAATACTACTTTACATAATTATGACTGAACTGGTATATTCCAAAGGCTTTTTGGTGGATAAGATCATATCGGCAGACAACGATGGGACCCATAGGGGTGACCCCCTTCACCCTAACTTATAGTACCAATCTTGTGGTGCTGATTAAGCTTGAGATACCAAGTTTAAGGGTTCACTTTTTTAAAAGGGGGAAAATAAGAAACGACATAGAACCGACCTTGACCTCATGGAAGAACGAAGAGAAGAGGCGACACTGAGGATAGCCGAGACCCAAGAAAAGGCATCCCGATACTACAACAAAAATGTGAAAATTGAAACATTTCAGATCGATGACATGGTCCTAAGAAAAATAATGTGGTCAACAAAGAATCCTTGTCATGGCAAACTAATCGACGATTGGTGTGACACATGGATTACTCGGGGGCGAGTATTATCTTAATACAACGCTAAATCATAATTAAGCCATGCATACTAAGCTAATAAAGATTTATAAATCTAACTACCTTACATTGTGGTTCAAAAGTCTTATTCTTCTATCAGTTTCTCTACATATCTCCCACTGCTATAATATTGTTCTTATAGTATTCATCATTGCTTATAGGTAGCGGAAGGAAACGAATCAACAAAGTTGTTGAATAAGTTTTTACCAATTCTATAACAAGTATATATATATATATATATATATATATATATATATATATATATATATATAGAGAGAGAGAGAGAGAGAGAGAGAGTGTGTATATAGAATCCGGTTTTTGTCAAACGAAGCGGAAATAATTGTTTTTCATAATAACATTTAAGAAAATCAAGGAGTTTGAACTGATAATCCCATACTTACCAGCTTTTAAAGTGGGTATAAAAATAAATAAGACACCAGTATAACCAAATAAAATGATTTAAAAACCTTTGGGGAAATGTAATCGGCTAGGAACACTATCCAAGTGTCACTCATACATATGCAACAATAATTTAGGCGCTCAACCATCTGAGACCATAGGCCAAGCAGAAAAATTTTGTAGGATAACACGACAATCTACTTCTTAATTATTACTGATGCTTTCAAAATAAATAATGCACAAAGGTGCAAGGTGAACTCAATCGTTACAACGAATTGTCATGATATCAGTTATTAGATGAGAAGGGTTCAAATTAATCCAATTTGATCATAATTAAAACAATCAATGATATAGTAACATATGAGTATTGTAATCTCTACACATACTTGGAATCAAATAGGGCTATCATTGAATGATATCAATAGCAGTAAAATAAATACGCAAAATTTATTCCTAAAGAGGTAAAAGACCTATCAGTGTATTAAATAGAGCGAGCTTATCTGGTTCTTTGTGTTTTATCATATTTAATTATAATTTTTAATGCAAGCATTACTTTAACTAATCTAAAATAAATATTTCACTCTACACGTAGCTTTTTGTAATTACACTATCGTTAGTATTCGAGTAGAGAACTCACATTTATATATAACTCGTACATGGTTTGATTAATACTCTTTGCCTAATAATCATAACATGTTCAGATAATTTTTATAGGGAAAATATCCTAAAATAATATTTTAACATTTATTTAGATCCTTTAAATGTCACAGTAGGCCAAATATGACGTTGTAAAAAAATAATGTCGAAATAAAAATATTTATATATCAAAAAATTATATTCGACATCGAGATTCCAACGGTAAGTTTCATGTATTTTTCTGATTAACGGTTTAAAAGATATGAATTTTCAAAGTTTAGAATTGTGGCAGTTCAACGTGTCGACTTTTAGTCCTCGTTGGTTTTAAAAGAACACTAGCTTCATTTTTTGACAACATATACGTATAACTAGTGTTGTTTTGATAAATAATACGTTATTTTGGTTTGAGTGTTAGTTATTTGTCGTAACACACGTGTGTATACCCGTGTGTGTGTGTGTGTATATATATATATATATGTGTGTGTGTGTGTGTGTGTGTGTGTGTGTGTGTGTGTGTGTGTGTATGTGTATGTGTCTCGTATGTATGTATATGCTGTGTGTGTGTGTGTGTGTGTGTGTGTGTGTGTGTGTGTGTGTGTGTGTGTGTGTAGGTCTGTGTATGTGTATGTGTCTCGTATGTATGTATATGCTGTGTGATGTGTGTGTTCTAAACAGGGAGGTCTATGTGTGTATTTTTCAGTGTGTGCGTGTGCTATGTATGTTTGTTTATATACATGTGTGTGTATGTATATATATAGGGAGAGGATCATAAGTAAACCTAAAAAAATGAACTTTTTAATGAACCTTAACAAAAAGGGGATCTTCCTATTAAGTCCTGTTTGAAGGGAATATTTCCTAATAGGTCCTATCACAACATTTTTTTTCTCAATATGTCCTATTTGTACATACAGTGAATAGTCACTGTATGTTTACAAACAGGACCTATTGGAACAAAAATCTTATTTCATGGGACCTGATGGAACAAAAAAAAGATGTTAGGACCTATTGAACTACATACTTAGTAAACGGGACTAATTGGTAAAAATCCCTAACAAAAAACACCTAAAAACTCATTAATTTTAATTCCTATGTTGTAATTGGTCTGCCCCAGCAGCAACGTACACGCGTGTCGATCGAATATTTTATGGCAGTCCTTACACCTGAGTATACATTCCAGCAACTTAATTTTTATAACTAGTGATCTGCCGTGGTGGGGGTAGGGCTTGGGGGTAGGGGGTAGGGGGATCTCTAGTCATACGCATGTTCGTTGTCGTTGGCACGGATCAATTACACCTTAGAAATTAAAATTAATGAGTTGTTATGTTTTTTTTGTTAAGATTCATTAAAAAATTTGCTTTTTAGGTCCACTTATGATCATATATATATATATATATATATATATATATATAGAGAGAGAGAGAGAGAGACCCAGGCTCAGGTGCGGACTTCCCGTGCGGACTTTTCGTGCGGACTTTTGTCCTTATCCCGAAAGTGGTCCACTGTGGTCCCAAAGACTTTTGTTATTTACTCTAGATGGTCCCTCCTTGTCTTACTCTAAAAACTTAGTTTAAGACTATATATTTAAAAGATTTATAATTTAGACCCAAAATTGGTATCAAGACTTTAAAGATTTTAGAACCTCACCAAATTCCGACCAAAACCTAATTCTGGTATCAGAGCCATAAGACGTTCCTTTTAGACATTCGATTAAAAGACTTTAATGCCCTTGGGATTTATCCCTCGTATTTACCAAGATATTTTTGGAACCAACCCAGACTACCAACTTATACCCATAACTGATTTAGACTCAGAAGGTTGTTTAACCACACACATAGACGGTTGTTCACATATTGAACACATCCCAGCTAAACACACAGACAGTAGACAAGTCACTGCTAGTGCTATTAATAGTATAATAGACCAAAATAAGTGTATACTGCTTATATTAAGATAATTAATAAAAGACACTCATACCTTAGAAACAGAGATAAAAAATATCTCTAAAAGATTATTAGACATAGATAATCAAATCCCAATAGACTTAGTACACGTGTTACAAGATATAAATATTAAGACTAATCATATAGAAGCCCTTAACAAAGATATTCTAGAAATTAAGACTTTAATTAAAAATCAAGACAGTGAGTTAATTAAACTTACTAAGGAACAAGCTAAGCTTATCCCTAGACTTGATAATTATCTTCCTAATGGAGATAGTTAGATCAGACTGGAACGAAGTATCAAAAGACCTTTCCATTCAGACCTTATCAGAATTTTAGAAAAGATAAATGATGATAGATTTTATTACAAGATAAATGAAAATGAGATTGCCAACGCAGCTAAGGCAACTAGACTTATATTAGAAAGATTAAATTTAATTTCTACATCCATAGCAGCTACCCAAGACTATAATAGTAGCTTTGTTAAAGACTTGCATTTAGACTTAAAGGCTAAGACAGAAGGATTAACTACCTTCTACACAGACTTTGTTAAATTCCAACAAAATTTAGCAAATTACCTTAATAATATGGAAAGACATAATCTATCTAAGATGGATAGTATTATTAATGAACTTAGACTAGACATGGCCCAAGTAGAAGAAAAATACGGAGAAATTATAAACGGAATTAAGGTCGTATATAATAAACCTTCTCAAGCAGAAATAGACTCTCCTTTTATTCTAACTAGGTTAGATAAAATTGAAAAGACTGTAGAAGCCATAGAAGTTAGAACTATGCAACAACTAGAAAAAGATAATGATGTAAAAGACTATATCACTAACGTCGGTAAAACCATCGTTAATTCTCTACCTAGACATAGTGAAGAAACTTCTGAAAAGACAAAAAAAGAGAATAAGAATTTTAAAGAAGAAATCCTTAATCAGATTAAAAGACAAAAGGATTATTCAGCCTCTTTAGAAAGAATTGAAAAAAGACTTGAACAAAAACAGGTAACCACCTGTAAGTTTAAATAATCCCCTTCCATAGAAACTAGAGAAAAGAATACAATAGGTAGACGAGTCATAAATGATGGACTAGATAAGACTAGCAAGATAGTCAGCTCTATCCCAAATATTGGACAGAGTAATCATATGATCCAAAGACTTAAGGATTCATCCTCCAATGTTAGGACATGGTGGAAAGAAAGAAATTTCACCAATCCTCTACAATGGAAAGAGTGGGGTGAAGTTGACTGGAAGATTGTTGAAGACTGACAACTTCCAGCCGTTAGATATATAGACTTATTTAAAGAAGGTGCCACTCCTAAGACTCCCAATTATAACATGACCTACCATTGTAGAAATCATGTGTTAGATAAATCCTATACTGAGCTCCAAGTATTTGACTCAGAATGGCTTAGATCTAGAGGAACTGATAGGAAGTTCCAATTCCTAACCTTTGGACTCTTTCAAGCAAGAATCCAAGGATTACATAGACCTCAGAATAATATTAACATATTATGCTATTTAGTAGACAAAAGATGGAAAGACTTTGAGAAAAGTCTTATTGGAATAGCCCAATTAGAAATGTCAGACAACATAGGATACTTTAATGTCATCCCGGCATTTACAGTAACCGTAGACACAGCCAAACATTTTAAGTTAATCTTATATGCTAGTGGCTATAAAGACTATATTATCCCAGACGCTAATATAAACATAGAATTTCAAAGCTATGTGAAGTTCTCCCAATTTCCTTATGAAGGAATGCAATCGGGAATTCCTAGTGGTAGACTTAATTAAGAAATCTTAGTTAGAACCAATGTTTCAGACTATAATCATACTTACAGTATTAGGAATACTGGACCTATGAAAGAAAAGGCCAAGACCCTCTGGCAATTGCCAGAATTTCAAGAAACTAAGACTATACAAAATAAACCCTTGTTTATTAATCAAGACGACGTCACTGGAAATGTTACCATCCAGTTTGGTCCCCCTAAGATTGTCAATAAGAATATCCAGACCGAAGAAATGAGATTCAGGAATATGGGAGAAGCCATAATCAATGATCCTTCAGAAGGAGAATGTAGTAATAAGACTAATGCTAGTTTACTTAGACAAGCCCCGACAATTAGACCTAGAAGATCATTTGAACAAAAAGACTTAGTTAAAGAAAAAGCTAGGACCCAAAACTTTGGACATGAGCCCTCAGAATTGGATATGAAAACATTTAAAGACAACCTTAAGAAAAGTCATTCTGTTAGGTTCCAAGAAAGAGAAAGATTTAATATGATAGCTCAAGAGCGCATGTTAAAATTAAAAGAATCTAAGAACACTAAAGAACTTCTTAGAAACCTAAGACTAATAGAAGAAGGAAAACAAAGACTAATGCCAGCTACACAAGTAGAACCTAGTAAGCAAGAGATAGGAAGTAGTAGTAGGCTAGAAGATTCTCCTAGACTTTTTAGTAAACCAATAGGAATAAATATTCCTATATATTCAAGCACCGCAGTAAAGACCAAACCTGATTACATAAAAGACTTTCCAACTAGTGACAAGAGTTTCACTCCTGTTAAGACTATGGCAAGTCAAGCCATAAACCCAGTAGGTATATACCTCAACCTAGACAATGTGCAAGATAGGAAGAAAGCCTTAGACGAATGGCGTAATCATATGAACATGTGTTTTGCATCTAATGAACAATGGGATGCAAGTTCATGTAAGCAGTACGCTGAGCAATCCATTAGAGGTATTGCAAAAGACTACTTAGATAGTTTAAGAAAGGCTACAGATGAAGACTCCTTAGCCAAGATTGAAAAGATAAAGGAAAACCTAGAAGAACGATCAATTGAAGAATATATTCAATTGTTCACTGCAGAATTCATTGGAGCCGGATATCTAGCTCAGATCAATGAACAAGACCTAGCAAAAACTAAGTTAGCCCTCCTTAGCATTTGCAAGTTAGATAAGATAAATGAATATAGCAATAATTACGAACAGCTATATTACCAAATTAAAGAATTTGGAGAGACGACCTTAAAAGATGAATACTTTAGAAAGATACCAGCCATAGGACAAATCCTAATTAATGAATATAGGAATTGGCCAAGAGTATCTGGAGTTAATAATAACTCCCTTGGTGAAAGAATCAATTTAGCCAAAGACTATATCATATCTAAAAGACGTGATATAACCCAAGGAAAGTTAATAGAAGAAACTTTCAAGCAGATCCCTCCAATCAAAGACGAAAGAGACATTGCTCCAATCCAATGGGGATGCGGAAGTGAATCTAAGAAATTCAAAAAGAAGGTAGAATGGAAACATAGGAAGTTTAAGACTAGACCTTTAGGATTTCCAAAGAAATACAAATTTAGACAATCTATTACCTTTAGGGAAAAGAATCCTAAGACTAAGAAAAATAGATTTAATCAAAGAAGATACTTTAAGAAGAATACTAGTAAGTATAAGAAGGTTCCTAATTATAGAAAGGAAAAAGACGTAGCTCAATCTAAGACTGCCACCAAATAATGTTGGACTTGCGGCAAAGAAGGACACTTTGCTAAAGACTGCCCTAATAAGAAAGATAAAGAAAGTATTAAAATTATTAATACAATATTAGACTATGCAGATCAACAAGAATTAGATATCCTATATGCTATAGAAATATCATACATAGAAGATGATGATAACACTAGTATCTATAGTGATACTGATGAGTATGAAGACTCTCAGGATACCTTAGATTTATATATGATGCAGACTAATCAAGGTGATCTAGATGATGAATATATAGACTTTGAAGACGCTTGGTATAAATGTATATTAAGCCCCTTTTTGAAGAAAAGATGGACTGTTAGTAATCCTGAGTTACTAACCTATATACCTAGATGCTACTTTGACGAAAGACATTATTGCACGTTTGAGATGAAATGTTGCAAGAAAGACTTTAGATGCATAGAATGTTTTGAGACTATACAAACAAAATTATTTATGGTTTGTATTGTTTGTCAACTACACTACCATGAAGACTGTTGGAGAATTAGATTTAGAGCAATCTATACTAGCGAGTATGACGCTCAAATAGACTTAGATATTAAAACATATTATCTAGACATTGATAGAAATATAGCTAAAAGATTACAAGAAAATGAAGACTTCAAAGGAAAAGGAATTTCCTATGATTTAGAAGAATACCATTCTGATAGTAGTTCAGAAGAACAAATACCCTAAGATTTTGTAGATAAACCTCAGAAAGGAATATCTATTTTAGAAAAGAACATTTTAGGAATTTCTACTAAACCGCATGCTTGTTTTGTGGAATTGTTTGTTCAACATAACGACTATCCTAAAAGACTTTCAGCCTTTATAGATACAGGGTGCTCTCAGAGTATTTGTAAGGCTAATGCCTTCCCTGAAGACTACTTTTTAGAAAGTACCCAGGAAATCTATGGTAAAGTGGCTAATGGAGATCCATTTACCCTATATTTCCAGACTATTCCTATTTATTTTAAATTAGGAAATCAGACCAACAAAACCGTTAATCATCAGTTTTGGATAATGGATCCTCGTCCTAGTTTCACAGGAAACATTATTTTAGGACAAGACTTTATTAGTAAATATCATCCTTATACTCAGTATAACGATAAGATATTAATTAGTGATCAAGAGGAATTTAATATTAAAGCTCCTCTAATAGATCATAAGACTGCCTTTGACCTTATGCAGGTCAAGCCCAATTATAGACCCATCAAACATCAGAGTTCCTCAGCTAAGCATGGTGGACCTAGACCTACAACCCAACAAGAAGCCCTAGATATTACTAAACCCTTACAAAAAGAGTGTAAGTGTCCAGACCTAAAGTGTTATAAGCAAATAGCGCTTATACAACAAGACATTTTAGATCTAGCCCAGCAGACCCTATTGCAGATTCAAGCCATATCCAAACAGAAGAAAATGGATATCGAAGTAGAAAAGGAAAAGATTAGGCAACTAGCTGAGCCTACCTTAGGAGAAAATTCCATCGCTAAGTGGGATAAAGACCAAAGCTATTGTGAAATCATCCCTATTAACCCAGACGCCACTATCAATGGTGGAACCTATAAGAAGGGATACTCACAAGAAGACAAGGAATTCAAGAAAGACATAGAAGAAATGCTTAAATTAGGCATTATTAGAGAAAGTAAAAGTAGACATAATAGTTTAGCCTTCTATGTTCAAAATGAATCTGAACGTAAAAGAGGAAAAAGACGCATGGTTATAGATTATAGACAATTAAATAAGAATTGTGAATTTGATTCTTATAAGTTACCAGACAAGAATAATTTAATTAATTTAATCGAAGATAGAATAATATTCAGTAAGTTTGATTGCAAATCAGGCTTCTGGCAAATTAAGATGCATCCAGACAATATTACTTGGACAGCCTTTAGTGTGCCCCAAGGAAAATACGAATGGCTAGTTATGCCATTTGGATACTTGAATGCTCCTCAAGTTTTCCAAAGAAGAATGGATAATATATTTAGACCTTATTCAAAATTTTGTCTTGTTTACATTGATGATATTCTTGTAGCTAGTAAGACTGAGATAGAGCATGTAGACCATCTTAAAAAGATTATTCTAGAATTAGACAAACATGGTATAGTTATTTCCGAAAGGAAAATGAAATTATTCCATACTGAGATAGACTTTGTGGGAATGCATAATAATAAAGGAAAATTATCCTTAGCAGAACACATAACCAAAAAGATTCTTGAGTTCCCAGACCAACTCAAAGATAGAAAACAATTACAATCATTTTTAGGATTGCTTAATTGTGCTGCAGACTTTATTAAAGACCTTGCTTCAAAAAGACAAAGCTTAACATCCAAATTAAAAGGAACAGACAAAACTAATCCCTTTTATTGGACTGAAGACGATTTTAAAGTAATAAGACAAATTAAAGATGCAGTCAAGAACATTCCTTTACTTGAACTGCCTAATGCAGAAGATCAGCTTATAGTAGAAACAGATGCCTCTGATAAGCAATGGGGAGCAGTATACTTTGCCATTGATCATCAGACAAAAAAGAAGAAACTGTGTAGACATAGTTCTGGAACTTTCACAGACCCAGAAACAAGATACACTGCCCATGAAAAGGAAGTTTTAGCAATAGTAAGGGCAATAGAAAAATATATGTTGTTTCTTAGACCTAAACATTTTACTGTTTATACAGACTCTTCTTATGCAGTAAAATTCAGAGACTTAGATTTATCCAAATCAAGGACTAATAGACTCATTAGATGGTAGCAACTGCTTAATGGTTATGACTTCTCTGTTATTCATATTAAGGGAAGTAAAAATACCATTCCAGACATTATATCAAGAGAGCCAATGTTTGCTAACACTAATATAATTTCTTGTTTTATGTTGCAAATAGAAGACCTAGAAGACATGAGTTCCTCTGGAACAAATAGACTGAACAAAGAAGACGTTGAAGACTATCTTAGACGCGTAAGACCAAATGCTGGTGTAACGCAAAGACAGACTCATATTCAAGACTCTCAAGAAAGACCAATCCTAGAGAACTTCGAGGATATCTTAGTTCCCCCTGGAAAATCTAGACAAGAGATTATTTCTCAAAATAGACTCATTGGGAAGATGTATTTCCCCCAATACAGACTCGATCAAAGATACCCAGACTTGATCAAATTTAGACGAGAATTCTCAGAAGACGAAAATACTCTTGTAGATGCCATATGGTGGAACGTGAAGAATAGACTTTGGATTGAGTTCAAACAAAATTTGGTAGCTATTGCCAGATTTATGAGAACCCAAAGACTCGCAGTTACCCAGCTCAGTGGTAATACTGTGCCTAGACCTCAGAATCAGACTTATGCTCAGACTCTTGGAGAATCCTCCAAAGCTAGACCCACTGATAATTTTTGTTATCAGAAAAAGACTTTTAAGACTAAGATTGTTATACCATTTGGTCATAATAATCTTCCATTAACTGAAGACTATTTGAAAGAATCTAATAGCATTATTGAACATTTCAATACGTTATTATCTGAGACCAATGGAGACGCTTTAATAATGAAAGGCTTCTTCAAAGAAGTTCCAAAGATTTATCTTGCTGGGAAAGCAGAAATTGCCCAGATAACCTTAGCAGACTATGGGTTCATTGGACTCATCAGAATTGAGACTATAGAAGACTCTGTTGCTCTTGGAAAGATAGTCCATGAGTATGTTAAAAAGGTAGAAGATTTCCTTCCTTTATTTGCTAGAATCTATCAGATTGCTCCAAGTTCCTGTGGAGGAATGAGAGTGGAAGGATTTAGACTTGTTAGATTTTCTAATTATACTTTTGAAGATGTTGAGATCCTATCAGAAGATGAGACTAAAGATTTAATTGTTGATAAGTCCAAAGTCCAGATCACTCGGGCAATGGAAACAATTGAAATCATGGAATTATTAACAGGAGAAGATAGGTGGTACACGGCCTACCACAAAGAAGACTTGATAATCCAAGCTGATGAGCCATTCAATGGAAGGCTCAAGAAAGAATCCAAAGAAATGGCAGAGATAGCTTTGCCAGCCAGCCTTAGGACGGTAGGCCTTATTGATGAATTTTTCAATAATACCCTCCCAAATCAGGTCAAGACAGAAGAAGACACGGACTCAACAAAGAAGGGCCCCTCAGTAGTAGATGAATTATTAAAGACGGAAGAATCATTTGCCTAAACCCTGATTTCCATAAAGCAAAAGATGCCTGCCCCACATGGGCCACCAGACTGAAGACTTTGTTTGATGCTCTTGCATTATTACAAAACGACAAGACCATAATGAAGACTTGGCATGCCTTTCCTTTTATAAAGAAAGAGGTCCCCCCATTATCAAAAGACGATAAAAGCTTGTAGACCCAGCTGGAAGATAACGTTGCTTTAATAAGTAGATGCTTTCAACCGGATTGCTTTTTGTATCCGGTTACCAGTCATATTGTAATGCCATTGATCTATAAAAGGGAGCGTCCATTTGTGTTTTGAGATATCAGGAGTAAGAGAGTGAGAGATAACAAGACTTCTATGCTTGTAATAAATGTTATGTATATGAGTGAGTAAACCTCTCATAGTTAGGGGAGAGGGGAGAGTTGTAGTTACTTATGATATGTAATAAAAGTGTTTTCTTTTCCAGAAATCTCTTATGTTAAGTTGTTGTTATTTTCCAAATTGTCTCCAACTTTCTGTTCATAGAGGACTATTGTGTGGAACCTCTGGTGTAGCACACAAGGTGTTATACTGGTGAACCGCCGTCAGGTGCCGATTAGCCGTGAGCCGTTAGCCAGGTGGGTGTTAGGCATGAAGGCGTACAGACAGGAAACGGTTCAACCGCCAAAATAGTGGATTGAGGTGCGACACATAAAGAGAGAGTTGTAGGAGGCCAAGACCGGAGAAGAATAGTAACAAGGCTGAAGAGACTAAGGGAAGAAGATAAAGATATTACAGACCAGAAGGAAGGTATAACTCGAACCAAACCCTTAACTATTTTACATAATATTGTTTTAAGAAAAATCTTATATGAGCTTACGAATCACTAAAGACTTTTTAGAATTCGTTAATCAAACAAGTTTAGACTTAACTAGAGAAATTCAAGACTGGACTCTTACAGACCCTAAAGACAAAAAACTTATAGAATCTGCTTTAACATACGCAGGTGGAACGTTTAAATACATAGACCAGATTATTGAATGGCTAGGAAGAGAAGTACCTAGAATAGAAAAAATTAGAACAGGAATCCGTGATCTCTTTAGACAAAAATTAAGAACTGAAGAATTTGCAGAAGAATTGTCAAGACCTGAAAAGTATCAAGAATACACTAGGATACTTGAAGATAGTATAGACGTATTAAAATTTGTTAGACGTAAAAGGTTAGCTGAAACAAAGACTACTTTAATTAGAGCCGGAGGAATCCGTCCTCTCCTTAAAAACGTAGAGACAGCTGCCCCTAGAACATACCGTAGATTTTTGTCATCTTACGGTGATAATAATTTAGACGAATTTATAGATAACGATATAATTGATATTGTTAATCAAATATATAAAGAAACTAGACAGATAAACCCACGATACCGTATAAGGTATTTAAGACTAGAATATTTTCCAGCAAAACCTATTTCAATTTCTTAACTCCCTCAAGAAACTGTTTATATAGATAATCCTCGCTATTCAGAATTCCAGTACGATAGTGGCGGAAGAAGCTTAAGAAGTAGCAGCAGCCCTGAAACTTCTACACTTAGACTTCCAGATTAATTAGACTTAAAATAAGCTTAAAAGACCTTAGAATTCATTGGGGTAAGAATTGATATTTCCCAAGACTTAGAAAGAGTTAAAAGACATTGCGGTCCCAAAAGGTGGTCCTAAATTGACAAAACGGTCCCTAGATAATTCTTGGACGGTAGCGATCCGTAAACTAGGTCCGTAAACTAGGTCTGTAAACTAGGTCCGTATACGATCCAACCTCTATATATATATATATATATATATATATATATATATATAAAAGCTTCCATAGCTATTTCCATGGCTGCCCAACATGTATATATACACATTCCCGGTTATATAATATATACACTCCTCCTTTACATATCTATACAACCATATACATATATACACGCATATTGGACTGAAAAAAAAAAGGGACCATACCTATTTGTAGTAGGTTTTTTCCTTGGTTTAAATCTGTTTCCATTTGTCCTGTGCGTATAGTTTAAGTGGAGAAGATGGGTTTCCATTTTTTCTGCCCGAGATTAAGCTCCTGGGATTGATTTTTGAAGAAATTTTGAGTTAGTTTCTTTCTTGTTTTGGTTTGGTTTTGTAGAGGTTTTGATTTGGTTTCACTGGTTCGTGTGTTTCAAAACGAAGAAGGTGAAGTCTTTTTTAAAAAACATGTGTAACAGGTATAAAAGGAATGGTAAGTCGATTTTGGTTAGGGCGGTTTAGTTTTTTTTATTTTTTTTTCCCTTAAATCGTGATATATATAAAAGAAGGGAAGATATTTTGAATTTTTTCATTATATAACCTTTATCCCCTAAGTTTAAATTTAAGACATTATACTTTTATACCCTTAAAATTTTAAGACCTGATTTTTTATTTTGAATTAAAAGAAATTTAAGACTTCATTCTATTCTAAAAATAAATTTATTTCAAATGTACATGATATTCCATACGTGTATAATATATATATATATATATATATATTGTAGAGGGGGCCTGAAGGTAATCCTGGGATTAGGGATAATCCACTAATTAGCAACAGTGTTCTGAGGATAAGCTCAAGCGTGGCAAACTCAAGCGTGGCATCTTGGTGAGGCAGCTCAGCGTGGCAACTCAAGCGTGACATCTTGGCGAGGCAGCTCAGCGTGGCAACTCATATATTAGCTTATTGTTTTAATCACATCGTACTTTCATTATTGATTTCTGTAAGCTCTAACGATTGTAATGACGTAACGATAATAACTAAAGGGTTTTGTATGAGGTCAAACGGTACTTGCGAGAGACCAGGCTTGGCAGGGCCTGGGAGAGCTTTCATGCTCTATCGAATGACCTCACTGTGGGAACTTTAGAGGGACCTGGTTTGGAGGATTGAGAAGTAAGGCACCGTTGGGGCTTGTCCTGACCACCTTAGATACACCTGGTAAAGCACCGAAGGACCCTGACCGTGGAACCTCAAGCGGAGCAGCTTGGAGTTCTATCGGGCATTAAGTTATGGACCAAACAACCCTATACTTAATGTCACATCTACTATGGGTGATGTCACTAGCCATCTAAACGTTTGTCAGACATACACTTGAGTAAACCGCTGTGGTATTTGGGGCTGTCAGGTAGTTGGTGAACCACCTCTGCGACAACAAACCCCTGACACACAGTGGATAGGCAAAAGGCATGTCTTGGCATTTAATGTTTATGACATGGAGACAACTAGTGCATCAGGCATTTAATGTTGTGACATAAAGTATGAGGGATGTCTTTCATACTCTTTAATGACTGAGTTGCCTCGGGGGTGGTGTGGGGGGCTATTTAAGGACCCCAACCACCTTTGAGGAGAGGATGATCTTTTTGGAGAATTAAGAAAAAGAATCATTGCAAACTAGAGAGTTCACTAACTCACCATTGTCATTTATTGCGAAGCTTTTAATATTTGACAGAGATTCTTGAGGGAGTTTGGTGTGTTGCTACCTGCCTATCAGGATGTATCTAGGGTGCTTATTTTCCCTCTCCCTCTAGCTAAGTCACTTCTAAAGTTCATTATTATTCCCTGAGTCATACACGAGAGGCTTTGTGAGTTTAAACTGAGTCCATCTTCATTGAGTTTTGTGTGTGTGTTTCCTATAATTAGTCTAGGGTGTTGGCTAATTTAACTCGTGGTTACCATACTCAATAGGGGTTACGCCTCCACATATATAATCTAAAGTACCCTCTTACATTTGGCGACTCTGCTGGGGAGGCATCCTTCTAGAGAAGGAGTATGGCGCAGGATAACGCTACTAGAAGACTCAATTTTGATGACATACAGCATAATGAAGAACAAGCTGCAAGGGAACAGGAGGCCTTAAGAGATGGGGCTCCTCGGGGAGAGATACCGCTGGCTCCAATAACGATAGGCGTCCCAGGGGCTGCACAACCCTCCACGAGCGTAGGGCTGGGACCTACCCAGATGGCGCTCCTCATGAGCAAATTTTACGAGTTTTTGCAAACCCCAGTAGCTTCCACTATGCTGGGAGGATTGGAGACTAGTGCCTTCGTGACACCAGGAGTGGCCCCAGGGGCCCCACCAGGGGCAGGCGTTACGGGAGCGGTACCAGCAAGTGTACCCTCTGTTGTGAATCCCACTGTGGGCGGCTCAGGCGTTTCAATGGCGCAACCGATAACGTTCGCTCCAGTTGCAACGAGCGCTCAACCATCTGCTCCGTTGCAGGTGGCCCCAGTGGCCTCGCCCTTGGAAGAGATGAGAAAAGAGATGCAGAAGGAGATGCTGAAGTTCATGCAGTCTTCCTCGCAGGCTGTGGGCGAGGTGGCAGCAGTCTACGACGACTTCCGGACACCTTACCCCCAGGAGTACAATGACGAACCCTACCCGAAGGACTATATTCCCCCTACCTTTGAAAAATATTCAGGGAAGGGGGGGAACCCGAAGGAGCACATCAAGCGTTTCGTCGAGCACCTGGGGGCGCATTGCAATGACAAAAAGCTTAGGCTGAGGGAGTTTTCCAAATCCTTGACTGATAAGGCCTACACTTGGTACTCTCACCTGCCTCCCAATAGTGTCTCCACGTGGGAGGAGATGCACGTATTGTTTGTCCGAAAGTTCTTCTTGGCAGAAGATGAGTTCACCCTAACCCAACTTGGCAGGGAGAGGCAAAGGCCAGGAGAGGAGGTTGTGGCCTATATCCGAAGGTTTAGGGAAAGGTCCCTTGACGTGAGGGAAGAAGCTAAGGAGGCCAGGTTACTACAAATTTGTGCTGAGGGATTACTTCCTGAGTATATCTGTCACTTGATCAATGAGACACGCGAGGGAACTTTTTCAGCTTTCTTAAAATCTGCAAGAAATATATCGTTGGTGGTGCGACCTAGCCCGGTAGTAGCCCCCATGATGTTCAGACAGACGATACAACCCATCGGGGGAAGGACACAGGCCCCACGGGTAGGATATGTCGAGAGAGAAGATGGGGGCAAGGCTCAGAGGAAGGACAACAAAAGAAAGTTCGGAAGGGATAGGGAAGACCCGCCACCGTTGCCTTGTACGGTGGAGGAGGCTATGAGTTGCTATAATGCAATGGTCCAAGGCGGAACGGTTTACGAGCCAAAAGGTGTCCCGATAGAGGAGCCCGACGTGGCAACTAGGGCCAATCCCAAATATTGTCAGGTGCATCGAAAGGTCCAGCATCCAACAGAAAGCTGCTTCACGCTGCGAAGAATCATAGACAAGTACGTGAAGGCGGGAACGCTGCAAATTCCCCCACAAAACGTTAACAATAACCCGCTCCCGGCGCATGGGGCCAATGTTGTGACGGCCTATGATGAAGAGGTAGAGCGAGAGGGGAGAGGGGCAACGAGGGAGTTCGATAAAGCACTTGAGTATTGCACTAGAGGAATGGCCAACGTAGTTCTGGCGTATGATGAAGCAAGTGCTAGGGACGCAGAAGACGCCTATAGCGTTGAGGGCGAGGAAACAGGTCCAGTCATAGAATACAGCGCAGTTTCAAAATCCCCAAAGTTCGCTTGGTTCTTCGATCAAGTGGGGATACCAAAGGAGAGCAGACTGGAGATAACTCGGGCGATCCTTGACATCGCGAAGAAGGACGCGGTTCCCTCGCTGAAATGGAGAGGACCCATGGCGAGGCTGGTAAAAAAGTTCCTATCAGAGGTGACCTTCAGCGATGCAGATAGAGCTGTAAGGTTCCCTCATAACAGGCCCTTGTATGTGACGGCCAGTATCAACGGGGTTAGTTTTGCAAGAACGCTTATGGATGGGGGTGCTTCCATCAACATTATGCCGATCAACTCCTTCCACGCAGCTGATATCCCAGAAGAAAGGTTGGTTCCCATGCCTCTGGTAATCTCAGGGTATGACAACCAATCTTCCAAATCCATTGGGTATGTGAATGTGGGAATTGTAATGGGAAATCTGAGTTCCCACATCAAGTTCCATGTAATAGAAAGTGCAACTTCCTATCATTTACTAATAGGAAGAGTATGGATGCACAATCAAGGTTTAGTTCCTTCAACATATCATCAATGCGCCAAGGCGAATGTTAAAGGAACAGAAGTGACCATTAGGGCTACAAAAAGGCCCTTCGCCATCGAGGAAGCTCACTTTGTGGATGCGGCCTTTTATACGGAGTTGGAGGAAGATGCTCGAGTCCTAACAAGAAGAATGGAGGGGGCATGGGTTCCCTCGATCAGAGATAGAATGGGGCCTCTGAACGAGCAAGGCAAAGAAGCCGCGAATAATGAAGGGGTGAGGGCCGAAGAAACCCATCAGGTGATCCCTCGACCCCAAGGTACTACGAAGCAGCTCAAAAACAAAGTAAAGCTTAGAATGGATCCTGTGGAGCATGAGGTCCAACGGCAAAGCGTGCTGAGTCGCTTTTCAGGAGGAAGAATCGCTGAGGCTTCGAGAGAAAGGAAGAGGAAGGCCTTGGCAACAGCTACCAACAGGCAATGCAAGAAGGTGATCACTGAGGAGGGGAAGGTGGTATACCGTTTATAACGATGTGAGCGGGCGGCCGAAGAGACCGAGGATGGGGCTGACCCGTTATATGAGTGTTTCTTGATAGATCAACAGGGACAGTGTATGGTGATAGACAACTCCAACATACAGGAGTTCGTGGAGGAGGTCGCCGAAGAACCAGACTACATGGCAAATCAACCGAAGCCCCAGGCACAAGAGTTGGAGCGGTTGAACCTGGCAGGAGAAGGGGAAGACCCAAGGCCCATCTTCATCGCGAAGGATCTCGGTAAGGCGAAGCGAGAAGCCCTGGTTGGGCTAATCCGGGAGTTCATAGATGTCTTTGCGTGGAAGTATACCGAAATGGAAGGGCTAGATGAGGAAGTGAGCTGCCACAAGCTAAACGTGACACCTTCAGCCATCCCGGTAAAACAGGCAACAAGAACTTATAAACCTGAGTTGGACTTGAAGATCAAGGAAGAGGTTCAGCGTTTATTGGCAGCAGGATTCATCAAACCAATACAACATCCCCTGTGGCTATCTAGCATTATGCCAGTAGGGAAGAAGGACAAGAATCAAATAAGGATCTGTGTGGATTTTAGAGATTTGAACAGGGCTTGCCCCAAAGATGAGTTCCCTCTACCTTCCATCGATAGCTTGATAGATGCCACGGCTGGACATGAGATGTATAGCTTCATGGATGGGTACGTTGGGTACAATCAGATCAAGATGGACCCCGTGGACGCAGAGAAAACGGCATTCAGAACCCCGTTGGGCAATTTCATGTACAAAGTAATGCCGTTTGGACTTAAGAACGCGGGAGCCACTTATCAAAGAACAATGATGGCCATTTTTCACGATTTCCTCCACAAATTTGTAGAATTCTATGTGGATGATTTGGTCATCAAATCGAAGAAGGAGGAGTCCCACCTAAATGACTTAAAGAAGGTGTTTACTCGATGTAGGAAGTATAAACTAAGGATGAACCCATTGAAGTGCGTCTTCGGAGTAACATGTGTGAAGTTTCTGGGCTTCGTGGTTGATCGACAAGGGGTGCAGATGGACCAGGATAAACAACGCGCGATCTTAGAAATGCCGTACCCAAGAACGACGAAGGAGCTAAAAAGCTTCCTCGGAAAGGTCTCCTACCTCAGAAGATTTGTACCAGGATTGGCCGAGGTAACACACCCGTTGATGCAACTGCTGCGAAAGAACACAAAGTTCAGGTGGGAAAAGGATCACCAGGAGTCCCTCGATGAGTTGAAGAAACTGCTCGTTTCACCGCAAATCATGGTTCCTCCACAGGCAGGAGCACCGTTGCAGCTATACCTCACCTCCACTACAAGGTCCGTTGGAGCTTTGCTGGCACAGGAGATCGACGGGCAAGAACGGCCAGTGTATTACCTCAGTAGGATCATACATGGGCCGGAGATTAGATATAGCAGCCTAGAAAGGCATTGTTTGGCCTTAGTCTTTGTAGCACAAAAACTTAGACATTATATGCTGTCTTTTACAATTCATATTGTAACTAGATGTGATCCTATTAAGTACTTGTTGGCTAGAACTATCTTGATTGGCAGGGCAGCTAGGTGGTTCCTTATTCTCTCCGAATATGATTTAAAGTGTGTGGTTCCTCGTGCTATCAAGAGCCAGGCGTATGCTGATCTGTTGGCAATCTTTCCATCAGGAACGTTTGAACCACCTAAAGAAGACATTCCGGGAGACGACTTACAAGCCAACTATCTGGACACAACCGATGAGGAATGGACGATGCAGTTCGATGGGTCTTCGGCTGAAAAAAAAGGAGGGGCAGGGGTCATCCTTTCAAAAGGAACGGAGGAAATTTGCCTTTCCTACAAACTAGATTTCCCTTGCTCCAATAACGAAGCAGAATACGAAGCGTTGGTACTAGGGTTGCTGGAGGCTCTTCGAAGGGGAATTCGTTCACTCTGCATCAAAGGTGATTCGAACTTAGTAATTCAGCAAGTTAATGGAGAATATGCGTTGAAACACATGAATTTGGCACCGTACAGAACGATCATTCAAAGGCTCCTCAGCCAGTTCCATCGGGCCAAAATCAGAAGACATCCCAGAACAATGAACCGACATCCAGACGCTTATGCCACTATTGCTCAAAAGATGGTCATGAGGAGCGATACGACTATTGTTACGATCCAACGAAGAACAGCTCCTTCGGTGATACAGTCAATACTACCAACGGAGGGAGACGCGGGTTGGAGAGGAGAGGTCAGGAAGCAACTGGAGTCTGGCGAAGGAGCTATGGGACTCAGAGAGTTGGCCCAATACTTTACAAACCAGGGAAATCTTTACTTCAGAAATGCAGGGGGATGGTTATCGAGATGCATTGGGCCAGAGGAGGCAGAGCGGAGGTTGAAGAAAACACATGAGGAGCACTGCGAAACAACTGAGATACCTCTTTATAGGAGAATTCAAAGAGGGGGATATTTTTGGCCTAAAATGAAACAGGATGCGGCAGAACTACAACGGAATTGTGATAAGTGTCAGCTATTTTTCGAAGCAGCTGAGTGCCATTTCATTGAAGCCCAAACAGACTGGAGGCAGCCCTATATCGACTTTATTCAGGGTGGAATTGTCCCAACGGAGAAATTGGATGCGATGGGACTAAGGCGAAGGGCCCCGAGGTTCTATATCCAAGAGGGGCAGCTTTATCGAAGGGGGTACTTCAACAGGCCGTTGCGTTGCATAACAAAAGAAGAAGCAACTGAGGTCCTCAAACAAGCCCATGACCCAGCTCACATGGGAGGGGCCAAGTTATATGATCAGCTGATGACGTTGGGGTATTATTGGCCAACGATGGAGAAAGACTCCGCCGAATTTGTCCGAAAATGCAAGGCTTGCCAGCTTCATGGAAATATGATCCATGCCCCATCAGTGGACTTACACTCTCTGGCAACGCCTTATCCTTTCCACACTTGGGCGTTCGACCTCGTGGGGGCGATACATCCTTCGTCGAGGGGTAAGATATGGATACTGGTAGCAACGGAGTGCTTTACAAAATGGGCTGAAGCAATACCACTTAGAAGGGCCACGGCTGGAGTAGTGAGTAGCTTCATCAGAGAGTATATCATTTGCCGTTTTGGGATCCCAAAGGTTATTCTCTCAGATAATGGGACTCCCTTCGTCAACTCAGAAGTAACGATGCTCACAGACAAGTACTCCATTGTTCATCACACTTCAACGGTAGCATACCCGAAGGGGAATGGTCAGGCTGAAGCAACTAACAAAACTCTGGTTAATATCTTGGCTAAAACGATGGAGGACTTTCCAGGATCGTGGGATGACAAGATACCAACAGTGTTGTGGGCCTATCGAACGACGAAGAGGAAGCCCACAGGGTACACTCCGTTCTCCCTTGTCTATGGGGCTGAGGCAATTCTTCAAGTAGAGTTGGAAGTTCCCTCGGCTCGATACGCCTTGCGAAGCAGCATGCTCCCTCAGAACAGGCATGTGCAGTTGGAGGCATTGGATGAACACAGAGACAACGCGATGCAACATTTTCAAATGTATACAAAGCAGCTCTCTAGGGCATATGACAACATGGTAAGACCAAGGAGGTTCGTGGAGGGAGATCTCGTTTTGAAGGCAGCAGTGAAACACATTAGGGGACTTCCTCTGCCAAAGTTCGCAGCCAATTGGGAGGGACCTTTCATCGTGAACGAAGCTCATGATTCAGGTTATTGCCTAATTTCTAAGTTGGAGGAAGATAGGCCATTCAAAATTAACAATAAATTGCTGAAAGTATATCATGTGTAGACAGTTTGTTTGTACCATCGATGTATTGGGTCTTCTTATTATGAATATACAAGTTTTACTGATGATATGAAATATAGACATTGATATGAAAGCAAGCATAACTCAGAGATAAACTAAACAACGTACATTCTTCCATTCATTAAAGAAGAGAGCATTACAAGCAAAATAGGGAGCTACTGCCCAGGAATTACATGAATGAAAGAAAGAAAATATGTACAGGAGTTTTACTACGCTAGGAGAAACCACAGATCCGGGGAAGAGAAAAAATCCCCGGGGAGGCCCGAAGAAGCTGATGCAAACGAATTTTGAGCGTTGACAGCAACCTCTAGCCTGGTTTGCACCTGGGCGCGTTCAATAAGGAGCTTTTCCCGTTTTAGCTTAGCCAAACGCAGAGCTTCTTCGGCTTTCGTTACTTCTTCATCGGCCGATTCCAAAAGAGGTGCCAGCTCGGCTAACTTAACCTCCTCAGCCCGTTGGTCCTCCTGGTACCTTATCAACACTTCCCTCTGGCCGATCAGTTGCTGGTTCTTCAAAGTCTTCAGATGCGTTATAAGCCAGTCAAAACGGAAACCATCACGCCCCAACTCCTTCAGAAAACCTAGAAATTGGTTGAGAAGGGATCTGGTAACACTGGCAGTGGGGGTACTAGCAATTTCAGCAACAACGATCGCCATGCCTTGCAGCCTGTGACTCATCACATGAATATTTGAGCGCAGGCAATCCGGTGTGAAGGTCTCAGGATGGTGATCCACCAATTGTTCAATCACCAGCCGATGGTTGACGGGCATTTGAGGAGATTGCCGAAGCACCATGAGACAGAACGAGTGAGGAGCTAGGTCGGGAAGAGGGACCTCACACCCAGATTCGCTCTCAACTGCAGCACCAGTCGTAGAACCTTGATCATCATGAATAGAATTTTCCGAAGCATCAGGTTCTCGGAAGGGCGAGCCTACAGGTGAGAGGACTGGGGGCGAATCTTCCCGAGCAACCTGAAAAGAAAAGCCCAAATAAGGATATGGAAAATCTTAACAAGCGTTTTCGTTGTTAAGTCACCGTTATAAGGTGGAGTTTGCGAAAAAAATCTTAACAAGTGTTTTCGTTGTTAAGTCACCGTTATAAGGTGGAGTTTATGAAAAAAAACTTAACAAGCGTTTTCGTTGTTAAGTCACCGTTATAAGGTGGAGTTTATGAAAAAAACTTAACAAGTGTTTTCGTTGTTAAGTCACCGTTATAAGGTGGAGTTTATGAAAAATCTTAACAAGTGTTTTCGTTGTTAAGTCACCGTTATAAGGTGGAGTTTGCGAAAAAATCTTAACAAGTGTTTTCGTTGTTAAGTCACCGTTATAAGGTGGAGTTTTATGAAAAAAATCTTAACAAGTGTTTTCGTTGTTAAGTCACCGTTATAAGGTGGAGTTTTGTGAAAAATCTTAACAAGCGCTTTCGTTGTTAAGTCAACGTTATAGGATGGAGATTATGAAAATCTTAACAAAAGATAGGAGGAAAGATATACCTCAGTCACAATGGGAGCATTTGAGGCAGCCACAGGGACAGGAACCGTTGGGGGAGCAATTATTACCCCAGATGCCATAACGGGATCCCTGGACGCAGAAGCCTCCACGCTTGTCCAAACTTGATCACCCGTGTAGGGCACAAGGGCAAGCATATGGGGTTCATCACGAGAGGACACGGAGCCCTCAAACAAAGCCACATCAGGAGGGGGTGTAAACACACCAACCTGGGCCCTCACTACAGGAGTTGATGCAAGATCGGGAGAAAACTGTGCACAAAGCCAAGTGTTAGAAAAGAAGAATGGGCACAGAAAATATGAAGAAATAGCTCGACGTGTTGCTTACCTCAGTTATGGTGCTAAACAAAGGAATGACAGTCGGGGGTCTCATCAGCATCGTTCGAAGAAGAATACTTTCCAACAACGAAGACACTTCAACCTGGGGTACCCAAAACATATCACAATTCAGTAAGCCAAATAAGGAAAGAATATGACTGAAAGAACTACAACAAACAAATTACAGATCACATCATACCTCGGGTTCACTCTCCTCAGCAAGTACAAGGGGCAGAGGAACCTCGGATGAGGCCTGTAAATCTGAAGGGACCAAAGGTGTTATCTCGGGAGGTGCCACTTCGGGCAGGGTCATCGCTTCAGGCGAGGAAGCACTCGCAGGGTCAATGGCATCACCTCCCGCAATGACATCCCTCGCACGTTGGCTGACTAAACGACGAGAATACGTAAGCCCTGTCATGGGGGAACGGGGAGGAGTCACATCGGTATGAGATACACCGAAGCGTCCCCCCACAAAAGGGCTCACGGGAGGACTGGACGAGTCTGGTTTTTCTATTTCAACCCCCTGCAAAACAGTTGTCAAAGAAAGGGGGGGAGGGATAAGTATACACACAAGCAAAGACAGTCACCCTCAAGCAAAAAGGAGATAATAATTAAGTCAGCAATGCATACCTCAGATTGGGAAGAAGAAGGAGAAGCTTGCACCGAGGAAACTTGCTTCCGCTGGGACTTGGTGCCTAAAGTCTTCCTCCTCAGCCTTGTCATGGCACTACCAGTGGCTTGAGGAACCTTCGAACCTTTTCTCCTCTTTGCAGCTGGCTCAGTGGGATCGACGACGATCGTGGGGAAGACAACCGAGGGAGGAACGACGACAGCGCGCCGTTGAAATTCTGCATTCACCCGATCTACCTCAGCCTGCGCCTCCCTCCTTAACCTCTCGGCCCTTTCAGGAGATATGGGAGGAGGAACGGAGGCTATGGGTAGGGCTGCCACAGGAATCTGGGATTTGGACTTTGCCTTTTTCGTGGAGGCTACCCCACTCTTGGCCTTCTTGGTCGACGGCCGCGAAGACCCTTCATCACCAGTAGCTCCAGTCGAAGGAGCAGTCTTCCTGGATACCCCAGCACCTTTCCCTTTGGATATGGCAGTGGGAGTCATGGGGCATAACGGAGGTAGCTCTTTGGAAGGCCCCTTAGGGGTTTTGCTTAGAGGGAACTCAATCCCCAGAATGGAGTTGCCTTTGAGTCCCAGCTCCATCGCAGCAAATGAAAGAACTGGAGGGTACACCGGCTCGCCATCTATGAATTCAGCAATGTTAGCCAGTTGTCTCGGCCAGAACTTCGTGGCAAATAGACTGGTCACATTCCCTTGCCTCTTGTTGGAGGGAATGGTGACTCTCCCAGCCATTGATTCACTTATCCCCCACGCAGCAGTGGAGGAAAATAAGGAACATGCCTCACTAAAGCTAACCTTCGGGTTTGAGGATTGGAAAACTGAGCGAGGAGCCCCCTGATCAAACCCAAATTGACGACTACACCGATTGGGGTTGTAATGTTCGCTGGAATATCCCCACTCGGTGTAGGAAGGCAGATACCCCGGAGAAAGGAGAAGCACCACGGCTAACTGAGGATCTTCAATGTCTACCCCCACCTGTACCACCCTGGATTCATCCTGAAAGAAATCACAAGTGTGAACAAAGGCGTCCTCTCCGTAAGGCCTCATAACAAAGTCCTCAAAACGATCAATTGAGGCGATCAGCTCTTTTCGGCTCTGCCTCTTGTGATAAATATAAGAGCGGGGGGGGCAAAATGGTTTCCCCAGAAGGAGGACGGTTGGCCTTGGCCGCCACAACAGGAAAGCGCACGTAAAGAAAGCTGGTTAGAAGGATGCTGTTAGCAAAATTGGCCAGGTTATAACGGCCAAGGGATCGTTCCATATCGAACAACGTTCTGTCAAGCCAGGTGTAGAGGGACCCTAGGGCAATTGCAGCCAAAGGAAGTTTGATGCCCCGGGCCAAACGAAGGGATATGTTGATAAGGTCCCTTCGGGGCTGATCGTTTGGTTTTCCCGTCAAAAGAAAGCGGGACAGAATCACAAGGATGTAAGCAGGGAGCTCTAACGAAGTACCTTGGCCAGGGGCATCCGTTGAAATTGAAGAACTACCTTCACTAGAACCCTTGAAGAAATAATTAATCAGCGGAGTGAAGGTAGCTTTGTTTGAAGAACCGATGCAACTTCGGCATATTCGGTCCAACGCCAAACGGTCAGCAGTCTCTTCGGCGTCAAGAGGCTCATCGGTATAAGGCTCATGACCTGTTGCTTCGAGCCCCAGAAGCTCGCAGACATCTTCTAGGGTTATCGTGAACTCGCCCCACGCAGCAATAAATGTGTGAGTCGTCACGTTCCAACGAGAAACAAGAATGGGGAGAGCAGCATTATTTTTGGAGAGAGTAAACTCACCAAACCATTTGGCCCGTTGAAGGCCAATCTTACTCAAAATATCACCATAGGAACTCACCATGTGAGAGTTCCAAGCAGCAAAATGGGCAGGAGAACCACCTGGTGCTTCGAAGTCAATTTGGGACTATTGGAAGTCCCCTCGCTCCAGACGAAACCGGAGAGTCCCCTCTGGAGGAAGAAAGCCCCACTTCGAGGGTTCTTCGTCCTCGTCACCCAGCACTAAGGACTCAAACTTGCATTCAAAGTTGACAGTCTTGCAAGCAGCAGCAAAGCAATCATCTTCGCCAAAAATGGGAGAGCGACGATAAAACCTTAACTGATCACGACGGGCAGCATCCAGGGCAGAGGCACCAGTAGTGGTGGCGACAGCAGTAGCAGGCGGCGCACTGGTTGAAGAGATGGTGGGATAACTTTGAGAAGCCATGACAGAGTGTTAGTGCAAACAAAAAACAACCTTGAGTCAGAGGAGCCTGAGCACGACAATGGCGGAAGAACAAACACAGGAGGTGGCGAAGAAGATGAGAGCAAGAAAAGGAAGGCACAAGCTTGAACAGCAATGGAGGTTTCAGATGCTCAACAATGGAAGCTCTCTCTCTCTAAAAGCGAAGGAAATTTGAAGAAGGTAGTGGCAAAGTAAGAGAAAGAAAGGTTTTAAGTGTTTGGGAGATTTGGCCGTTTAGTTTTTTAAGTTCGTCGTTTAAGTTTCCCACCATTGCACGTGTGTAGCCGCCTGCAATCATTTCAAATGTACACGTGGCACTTCGGGAAGTGTTTTGACATGGAAAAGACAACGCTACGTCATTTAATGAAGTAACACCTGGGGAACTGCCATCAATTAATGAAGTGACACCTAGGGAACAGCCACCGTTACCTTCCTAAGCAAGATTGAGTTTTGGGCGCCAAGATTTTCTCTGACATATCCAATAAACCCCCCAACAAAGAAGGTGTCCCAACGGTTCAAAAAAGCCACGATGTCCCCTCGACAGAAGCTCAAACGTTGTTTAGTTATGACTCAGTTACATCGGGGAGAATTTTTCGCTTTTTCGAACATTACTGGGAGAATATTAGCAGGTCCTTCGGGAGAATTTCAGATATTCAAGCTGGAACGATTGCGGCTCAGCATTAGAAAAAAGCAGCAGGCCAGACAGAGAAGGTTCATCGGATTAAAAAGTTTTCGTGGAGGCACTTCTTGTTCCCACAACAAATCCCTCCACGAAGGGGCAAATGTAGAGGGGGCCTGAAGGTAATCCTGGGATTAGGGATAATCCACTAATTAGCAACAGTGTTCTGAGGATAAGCTCAAGCGTGGCAAACTCAAGCGTGGCATCTTGGTGAGGCAGCTCAGCGTGGCAACTCAAGCGTGACATCTTGGCGAGGCAGCTCAGCGTGGAAACTCATATATTAGCTTATTGTTTTAATCACATCGTACTTTCATTATTGATTTCTGTAAGCTCTAACGATTGTAATGACGTAACGATAATAACTAAAGGGTTTTATATGAGGTCAAACGGTACTTGCGAGAGACCAGGCTTGGCAGGGCCTGGGAGAGCTTTCATGCTCTATCGAATGACCTCACTGTGGGAACTTTAGAGGGACCTGGTTTGGAGGATTGAGAAGTAAGGCACCGTTGGGGCTTGTCCTGACCACCTTAGATACACCTGGTAAAGCACCGAAGGACCCTAACCGTGGAACCTCAAGCGGAGCAGCTTGGAGTTCTATCGGGCATTAAGTTATGGACCAAACAACCCTATACTTAATGTCACATCTACTATGGGTGATGTCACTAGCCATCTAAACGTTTGTCAGACATACACTTGAGTAAACCGCTGTGGTATTTGGGGCTGTCAGGTAGTTGGTGAACCACCTCTGCGACAACAAACCCCTGACACACAGTGGATAGGCAAAAGGCATGTCTTGGCATTTAATGTTTATGACATGGAGACAACTAGTGCATCAGGCATTTAATGTTGTGACATAAAGTATGAGGGATGTCTTTCATACTCTTTAATGACTGAGTTGCCTCGGGGGTGGTGTGGGGGTCTATTTAAGGACCCCAACCACCTTTGAGGAGAGGATGATCTTTTTGGAGAATTAAGAAAAAGAATCATTGCAAACTAGAGAGTTCACTAACTCACCATTGTCATTTATTGCGAAGCTTTTAATATTTGACAGAGATTCTTGAGGGAGTTTGGTGTGTTGCTACCTGCCTATCAGGATGTATCTAGGGTGCTTATTTTCCCTCTCCCTCTAGCTAAGTCACTTCTAAAGTTCATTAATATTCCCTGAGTCATACACGAGAGGCTTTGTGAGTTTAAACTGAGTCCATCTTCATTGAGTTTTGTGTGTGTGTTTCCTATAATTAGTCTAGGGTGTTGGCTAATTTAACTCGTGGTTACCATACTCAATAGGGGTTACGCCTCCACATATATAATCTAAAGTACCCTCTTACATATATATTCAGTACTTGAAAATTACCATTTATTTATCAACTGAAATAAAAATGCCCTTTTGACACAAAATTAATTCAATTTAAATTAAAATAAATTTTGGGATATTACAAGTGGGAGGGTCTATATGTCGTTGCCCTAATTACATATGAATGGGAACATACGGCCTAAGAGACCACAAAGGTCGTGCCCTTCCTCAACCATGGAATGTGGAAAATATAAAGCTATACTATCAGTGGACGAACAAGAAGAGGTCGAGCACGATGAAGCATCACTTAACAACTTCAATCTATGAAGAAATTATATATTCATTTATCTTTTGTTTCCAGTATTTCATTTCTATATTTCGTTTTTATCTCCTTATAATGTAGCTCTCAGACGTACCACTATTATAAATAAAGGAAATATATTTCTACAATGTTGTTATTTTATTACGCTCACCCAACTAAGGGCATACCCATTTGGGCACCAATACAAGTTCGAATGCCCACCTAAAACATTCGGAACATATGAGATTATGTACCAACTACTAGATCAGATAAAGGCTCACTCGTGGCTTTATTCTAATATGCCTTTTAAAAACTCACAAGTCTCGAAAGAACAACTTGACTGATTACAGAGTTAACTACTGGGCCTTTGGATATGATTCGGTCTTCACGATGTGGCGACATGTAATAACCAGACTTTTGAATAAATTCTATCACCGATGTATTCATTATCTCAACCCTCATAAAGTATTCTAATTCAAAAATTCTCCTAAAGAAGAATGAAACTAGACTTTACGCCCTGAAACTTTACTAAATTAAACCTAGACTTTTGGAAGAAATATAAGATTATTATCGTTTGAATTATTACAAAACACCAAAGTTTGAATAATTTCACATTACCACTTGTTCAAATAAGCCTACACATCAGCACTAAAAGTAAAAAATCACGTGTACATCATGCACACATGCGAGGTGCACAAACCAAGTTAGAAAACTTCTTATATTCAATTCAAATCCACCACCTATCTCAACTAATGAACTCTCTTGATCAAACACTATAAATACCCCGCGATTTCATCAGTTCAAACTCACTTCAATAGCAGTTTCAAAACTCAAAATTTTCACACCAAACAGGTACACAGTGATTTTATGTATTACACTAATTTCTTTTAGTTTCAATTGATTTATGTTTTGTTACAATGATAGAATACATCAAAATAGTAGAAACCTTACGTAAAAAAAACAAGCCCTAGGTGAAATATATGAAATTTCCACCATTAAAGATTGAGCTTTAATGGTGAACTTTGAAATAATGTTCAAGACTCAGGTTTAAAGCTTTGAACATCTTCACTAGAACCTTAGGAACTCGAATGTAATAATTAAATCCCATGAATGTGCATAATAATCTCTAATCGATTGAAAGTTTATTTCAAACTAGAAAACTGAAAATCTTAAATTCTCTTTGTATATTCCATCTCAAACTTTAAAATCGAAACCAAAATACTCCTTAACATAGCGAAAATCAAACTATGTTCATAAGAATCCTTGCCATATCCTTGAAAGCCACGAATGTTGAGTCAAAATTTTGGTAAAATGCACAGTTATAAAACTCACAATATACTGCATCTCAATCCACAAAACTTATATACGGGAAAAGAAATTTATAAGATATTAGTTATTTTATCTTTTTGTAACTTCTTTTATTACTATTATACGGTGATTCCATTTTGGAGTATGGACACTTGGGATACATTTCTGTTCAATGTGGAGATTGAGCCGAATAATCGTTTGAAAACTAAAATCTGAGAAGAAGCGTTAACAAAGCTACGGGAAATGATTCATTCAGTAGAACAATATTGGGCATGTCCTAATAGCGATGTCAAGCTGTTAGTACTGACTAATAGAGTTTTAGGTAAAATGAAAGTTATGAGAAAAGTAGATGACTATGTAAACGTTCCAGTGATATTTCAAGATGCTATAAATCTTGCACTCACAGATGATCCACCGAACCCACCTTTGTATCCAGATGGAGTGTCAAATAGAGAAATTCATGGTGACTATTCTCCTGACACTAGTAGTGGCTTTACTAATGATTCCCCAGACCAAGAAAGTTACCTATTTAGTCTGGAATCCAAATCTGAGAACGAAGTTGTTGTTCCTACTTAAGAAAAATCCAAAGTTAAAATTATGTCCTAATGCATATAGCATAATAAAGTATTGTACATAGTGTGTCATACTAAGCCTTAGGAGATTAACTAACTAGGATAGTTGAGCAGTAATGTAGAATAAGTATGTGATATATATATATATATATAAAATAGTATGTGATATATAACTTTAATGTATCATCAACTTATCTTGTGTAATATAATGGGTTTGTGACATATTCTTGTCTTATGATTCTTATTATTGAAATTGTTCTATTATATCTTAGGATGGTTAGTACTCGAATTCTCACCGTTGGAACACAAACTGAACATACTCAAATTGAAGGAATCATTCGATGTCTTCAAGAACTCACTTATCTACCCCGACAACAACAAACTTCTCGTTCTACTCCAGAGGAAATCTCCAAAGAAATCCTTAGGATGAATGCCCTTAAAGATTTTTTGAGACAACGACCTCCGTATTTTCTTGAAAAGCCAGGTACTAGTGAAGCCGAGAAATGGATACGTCAAATTGTGAAAATTATGAATGGATTAAACTACCAATCTCTGAGTAAATTTAGAAGCCTATATATGTGAAGGTGAAGCTAATTTCTGGTGGCAAACAGTGTCACGTAACCAAAACATTGTTAATTTTTCTGGGGAGCAATTTGAAGAGATTTTCCTCAAAAAGTATTTTCCCGAGGCTGAGCGAGATCAACGAACCGTTGATTTCTTAAAATTACAACAATTGAATATATTTGTATCCCAGTACGAAGCCAAATTTAATGAGTTATCCCGTTATGCCCATTAATATGTAGATACTGAAATAAACAAGTGCACGAAATTTGAAAGAGGACTACAACCAAGAATCAAGCATTCGATCGCTCCTTTATAAATTCGTGAGTATTCTCAACTTATCAACGTTGCGATAATTATAGAACAAAATTCTTCCACCGTAATACGGTCTTTCCCCCCGTTAATAGAAATAATCATGATATTAGAACCCCACCTTAATCTTGACCTCAACCATATCCAAATTTGAGTGAACGAGCTTACTCTTAGATCCATTATAACATATCGAGTTCAATGAATCGTTGTCATGAATGTCATAAAGTAGGACATATCTGGCCACAATGTCCTAAGTTAAGATCTGTTCCGATCTGTCGTCAGTCAAACAATCCCTCACAAAATCCAAAATCCCGTCATATCCAAAATCAACCTAAGCCAAATGCTATTAAGGAAATTATTCCAATCCCGAATCATGGAAACAATTAAGCAATACTGTCGACATGAAACTCCCATGATGTGATAGAATGTATGATATTTTCCTAACATCTTCCTGCGCATGATTTATTTGATTCAGGTTTAACACATTCCTTTATCGGTCTTAGACTAGATGAACTATTACAATTACTACCTATATCTTTAATTTCTCCATTAGATATTGAATTACCAACAGGTGAAATTAATACACAATCGAAAGGTTATAGCAATTATAGAATTCATCTTGGTTTACGAACACTTGTTAATTCTATAATTTTAGATATTTGTGATTTTGATATTATTATCAGAATCGATGTTTTGTCAAGACAACATGCTTATATCGATTGTCATGCCAAGAGAATTTATTTTCGAAATCAAGATAATTATTCTTTTGTATTTCAAGGATTAGGTCCATTTGAACCATCAAATTTCCAAATTCGAATCTCTTCTTTAATTCCAAACCTTTCAAAACAATTCAAAGATATTTTTCTCGAAGAATTACCAAGATTATACCATTCCCGAGAAATCGAGTTTAGTATCAATATTTATTCTAATACATTTCCTCTTTCGATACCTTCGTATAAAATGGCTCCTTTAGAACTTCGAGAACTCCGTACCTAATTAGATGAACTTCTTAAAAAAGGTCTTATCTGAATTAGTTCATCTCCTTTGGGAGCTCCGATATTATTTATCAAGAAACAAGATGGAATATTTAGATTATGCATCGACTCTCGTAAACTAAACTCAGTAACTATTAAGAATAAGTATCCTTTACCTCGAATATGAGATCTATTTTATCAACTTAGAGGAGCAAGGGTCTTTTCTAAAATACACTTACGATCTAGCTACCATCTATTACAAGTTAGAGAGGAAGATATTCTGAAAACTTCTTTTCGAACTCGTTATGGACATTTAGATTTTACTATAATGTCATTTGGGTTAACCAATTCATCCACAACCTTTATGGATCTAATGCATAAAATATTTAGGCCTTTTTCTTGACCATTTTTTATCGTTTTCATTGGCGATATTCTTATTTATTATCAAAATCCTATAGAACATGCCCAACATTTAAAAACACTCTTGGGTACTCTCATAAACCATCGATTATATGCTAAAAATAGCAAATGTGATTTTTCAAAGAAGGAAATTAAATTTTTAGGACATGTGATTTCTGAAAATGGAATTCAAGTCGATCCAGCCAAAATATCAGCCATTTTAGATTGGAAAATCCTACCAATATTACTGAGATAAAGAGTTTTTTAGGATTAGCTAGATATTACCGTAGTTTTATAGAAGGATTTTCTTATATTTCTCTCCTCCTTCTGAAGCTAACTAGGAAGGAAGTTCCATATGTATAGACTAATGAATGTAATCAATCATTCTAAAAGTTGAAGGACAAATTAAGTAGTGCTCTTATACTCACCATTCCTTCTAATGACGTAAGCTACAATGTATATACCAACGCTTCATTGAAAGGGTTAGGATGTGTATAAATGTATTATGAGAAATTTATAGAGTATGGGTCACGACAACTCAAAACTGATGAACGTAATTACCATGTCCATAATCTTGAGTTAGCAGCTGTTCTTTTTGCATTGAAAATTTGGCGTTGTTACCTTTACGGGGAAAATTTTTAAGTCCTTTCTGATTGAAAAAGTTTAAAATATATTTTTACTCAAAAGGACTTGAATTTAATACAACGACGTTGGATGGAATTTTTGGAAGATTACCGATTTAAATTAAATTACCATCCAGGCAAACGCAATTTAGTAGCCAATGCTTTAAGTCAAACTCCAATAGGAAAACTCCACACTTTCATTTCTTACGATATTGGTGCTACCATAGAGGTATATGAAATTTGATTGATATACCCTTTAGAAAAAAATTCCAACATCATTGCATATCCCAAATTGAGAGAGAAAATATAGTTCAATAAACCCAAGATTCTTTTGTATAAACCTTTCGAGATAAAAATCCGACTGCTCATATAATAAGGAAACAGGTTTTACGATTTAGAAATAGATTGTATGCACCTAATGATTCATATCTTCAAGAAGAATTACTGCAAGAAGCCCAATGTTCTAAATTTATGATTCACTCTGAAAGTTCAAAAATGTACCACTCCCTTAAGAAGTAATTTTGGTGGACATATATGAGAAATGATATCGAGAATTTTGTAAGGAAATGTATTACTTCTCAATAAGTAAAGATTAAACCACAACACCCTGGTGGACTCCTCCAACCCTTACCAATTCCCGAGTGGAAATTTTAATACCCTGTCTTAATATTTTTTTTTCTAAATTATAATAAAGTGTGGTTTGATGATAACTATTAGAAGTTGTGGGTCAAAATTGAAGGAAATAGAAGAATTGATAGAAAGGGTACTTCAAATGACATGGGGTGACATTAGAAGTGAGATCCCATATCGCATGAAGCTCGCTTGAAGTAGGGTTCAAATGACCTTCGAGTGAGATCTTATTGCCTTACAGTCCCAAGTCGCACGAATGTCGTGCCAAGCAAAGTATCGAGCGAGATGGACATGTCGTTCGAACGAGGCTTATGTCGTTCGAACGAAATGCCTCAAAAATGGTTTAATATGATTGACCTTGTGTGTTGTCAAATTTCTAGCCCTTGAATTAGTAAGTTCATGAGTTCAGATAAGCCCAAATTGGACAAAACGGGATTTTTGGGTGTTTTAAGGGTTTTATAAAGGTCATTTGGGCTCATTTGTGTTGTGGGGGAGAGAGAGAGAGAGAGATGAAGTGGTGGTCTTCCTCCACTATGTTAACCTCCCTACACTCTCCCACCACTACAAACCACCATGCTACCACCACCCCCTCCACCTTTCGTCCCCATAATTGTCATATATCTCACCATATTTGAACCTTATATAACCATTTTAACCATGGATGAGGAGAGCTTCGAATTTTGGAGGTGTTTTGGGGGGTTTTGGGAGAAGATGAAGATGGATTATTTATGGAGATTGAAGAGGGTTTTGATGGAGCTTTCATGAAGACAAGCTTTAGTGGAGCTAGGCAACCTCTCTAAAGCCACCTTAGGAGGTGGGAGGTTGACGTCTTCTTAGATCCTCCATGCCTTCCATTACTAGAGCTTCATATGAGGTGGGAAATCTTACTTTTAGTATTAAGACTCTATTTTGTGTATTTGTAGTCTTGTTGTTAGATTACATGAGTAGGGTGCATTTGATAAAATGATGAAAATCGTGTGTAGTAAATAATGAATATTTTTATGGAATAAAATTATTGCGAAATGGTATTTTGTTAAAAAAATGATGAGTAAATATTTCAAAGTTTCTTGAAATGAAGATTGGAATTTTTATGAAAATGGTGTGTTTTCTAGAAAATCTACGTTAAACATTTTGTGAAAAAAAAATGTTTGAAAATGATGATTGATTTTGCTAAAATATTGGTCAAATAATGCTTCAAAGTTTCTTGCAAAAATGTAAAGTTCATAAAAAATGAAAATTTGTTGAGTTTGAAGAAGTAAAATATCTTTTTGGACTTGAAAGTGCATTTTGAAAGTATTACGAATTTCTAGAATGAAATGTATGTTTATTTAATAGGATTTAAAATTCATTTTCTCGTGTATATAAACTTGTAGTATTGTGGTCGTGAATATGTGGTCAAGCTCAAAGGAGTTTTTGTTGGATTTAAATAGGAAATAAGAAAAATAGAAAATCTAGTTTAAAAAGTGTGTGAAAAGGGGGTTAAAGGTGGGATGAATATAAGGTTGCAAGACTACATGCATTAATAAAAGGAAAATGGTCTTTTCTTATAAAAATCGTATTTAAGAGTAATTAGATTTCTTAAATAAATAAAGTAAAGAAATGTCTAAACTAGAAATATAGTTAGTAAAGGTGTTGGATAAGTGTTAATGGCTAAACATTATAAAGTTGGTGTGTGTAACTTAATGATGTCTGAAAGATTAATACTTATGAATTTGGAAAGGAAATAATGGAATAAAGTGGTTTTAGACTTAAGAAGAACGATGATCCAAATGTTAGAAAGGTGTTAAAGTGTTGAAAGAACTTAAGAAATAATATGAGTAACTAAAAAGTGTTTTGGGAAAATAACATTTGTGAAATGGATAAAAAGGACAATCTTGGAAACAAATGTGTAAAATGGTAATTTTACTTAAAGTGGAACATTTTTATGAAATAAAAATATTGAAAAAGATGTTACACAAATTGGTCCTAAATATATATTATTTTTGGAATAAAATCAAAGTGGACATGAAATGATAATTTTAAAGTGTAACATGAGTTGGGGTGGAACCTTGGGTTTGGCTTTAGTCAGGTAAAAAGGAATAATGTGGACATTTGTGAAATGTTAAAACACATAAAAAGGAACTCAGATGACACCGGCATAATTAAGGAGGGCCTGGAGCCCTGGGGTGAAAGACCCAAACCACTGGCCAAAGTATATGGTGGCATCACCGGTGATGTGGAGCCCGTTAAAGTATGCAGTTTGTAGGAAGATTTTGAGAAAAGATAAAGGAATAAGGAACATGTAAAGAAATGGGTTGTGTGGTGATATTGTGTTAAGACAACTTAACTCGAATCACTTAATAAATGTTCTGGTAAAGGTTAAAGTGGACAAAAAATGCGTAAATCGATTAGTGTCCATAAAGTAAGGAAACGGTAAAGTATGATGGTTAAACGGGTAAGTTGAGCAACCAAATAAGGTCTAACCATAATTAACATAAGCATGTATTGCGAACGATTTTAAACGGTTAAATAAGTATTTACTAACACGGTGTTCGCGTGTGTTGAAAGGGTGATTTTCAAATAAAAATATTGAAGTACATTATTTTTAATTTAAAAGGGTAATTTCGATAAAGAAATTCTTTACGTTAAACAGAGTGTAGTGGTTTCAAGCATTTAGCCGCGTGTGTTAAATAGAGCGATAAATGTCAAGTTAAGAAAGGATAAGTCTTTATGAGATTTAGGCAAATTAATCAAGATAAAACAACATTTTCAAAAGTAAAATGGTTTCATGCATTAATTATTTATATGTATGTATTATGTAGTTGCATATTCACGTTGGTATAACGTGTTAGAGTCTTTTTCTGTTGTTAGTTCGCTTATATACTGTATTGGAATATTTTCACTCGGCATTGGCTCACACCCTCGTATTTGTTTTGCCAGGTTGGGTGCGGATTCGTATTTTGAGAGCATTATACACATAAGTATTTTATTTAATTTTACGTTAGTAGCTCTGTATGCTTGGTCTCCAGGGGTGCTTCCCGCGGTTCCCTGCGTAGTTTAACTTGAAATTGGATTCGCATGCTAAATAAGTGAAACATTAATTAAAAGCAAAACTAGGTTAGCGACATTATATAGGTTGTTTCATTGCACTTCACACATAATGCTTGGGTCAGACCGGGTTGACTACGGGTAACTCATAAATCCGGACTAGGGCATTACGAATGGTATTAGAGCTCAAGGTTTAAGGTTCCTTTCGGGAATGACATGGTGAGATTAGTATTGGATCTTTCGATGCCAGTGTTGGTTTGGGCCGTTCACGCTAGCTTGGTGATTATTTAGTTTGTGTCCTCGATGCTAGAGTCAAAGAGGTTAGCACGACAAGTAAGTTGGTGCCGAGTGGCACACGATAAAGTTGATAGTTATTAATCTCTTCCTCACTTTTTATTAGATTTGTTAGTAATTTATGGGTGTCCATGCAAGACAATAGTGATGACACCATGATTGTTAGTGTGAGGTGCTTATGTTCCCATCCTTGATGAGTTAGAACCTTCTGACATGTTAATAGATTGAGATGACGCCCATTGGGCAGGTGGCAAAAAGTTCATGTGGTCAACGATAGAGGTTGATGGTTAGGGTGTTGTGACTAAGCACTGATGGTTGGTCATTAAAAGGTATATAGCCCTTAGGTATGGCTCTTACGGGTAGTTAACGATGGTAATGTAATTAGGCATATTTGATCCTTAGGCTGATATCGCGATTAATGGTAGTCTGGTGAACGCAAGAAGTTGAGAAGGCCAATAGAGGCAACTCGTGATCCTTTGCGTGAGATGTATTGTGTGGTAACCTTGATGATGAAGAGTAGCCTTGGTAGTGGTAACAGTGAGTAGTGTTTATTGAGACCTAGATGTAAAGGTTGTATATTTAATATATTGAGGTTAGATGACTGAGTGGCGTTCATAAGTATTGATTATGTGGTGAGAACGTATTAGGTCCCTTGGTTGAGGACTTGGGTCTAGTGTATCTTGATTGCAATGTGGTATTGAGGAATAGGATACCTTGTGATGTCTGTGGTGTAGGCCTTGGTATATATAGGCAATACCCAGTGTCCCATATCCTACAAAGATCTATATAGTCATGTTAAATTGTAAATTATCACATGGTGTGATGTTTACATATTGAGGTAATATAGTTGTCTTCATTGATCATTCATTGGGGATTAGATAAGGCAGACCTTGATGTTTATAAGTTGTAGGCGACGTCATGAACTCTACCATAATCCTTAGTAGCGTCAATTATGATTTGTACGTGGCATATGGTCACAGACGTTTGGAAGAAATATAAGATTATTATCTAAGTGTAGAGACTCGTTTTAGGCACCAAAGTAATGGCTAGGTACGAGGTAATCCTACTATGAGAGTAGTTTATAGGCATTGTGTGGTGCCCATAGAACTAATTATGTGTGGCGTTATTGGGGACATAAATTGACTTGTTGAGACGTCCTGAAGTGTTCTATTGTTAAGGTACGACATGTGTGGAAGCTCGTGGAGTAGTGTCTTGTGAGCAACAAGTAATCGCGATGTGGGTATTGAAAAGTTTGTAGAGCGCACCTACAATGATAAAGGTATGGATGATGAAATCTTATCAAGTGTTGAGGACGGTTACATAGAATGTGTTTGGTGTCATTAGGAGACCAGTTAAGTATGGTATGAAGGAGCTTTAGCATCCTAGTAAAGATTGTGTTGAAGGTCAAGTGATAATCTCAGATTTCTAGTCGGGGTTTAGAAGAGTATTATAGGGTACGTGTCGGGTGTGACTTTTTAATTCGGCACAGATGAGAGGTGTAATCCCTAAGGTGAGCTGAAAGTTTGTGTCGTTATAGGCGTGATACTTGGATGTCATGAAATAACCAGTATTGGTGTCGTGACACTCGGTTTCGAGGTGTACTAAGAAATGCATTTGATATTTAAGTTAATGACATCGGGTGGCGACTTGAAATGACAAATGAGGTGGGGTAACATTAGAGCATGATTAAAATATTAGTGTGTGTCAATGGTATGCCAGGATTAGTTCTTGGTAAGTCCTACTAAGCCAGTACGGACAAGAGATGTAGCCTTACGTGGTGCCTACTACCCTTAGAATGCCTATAGCTACCAGTGTGATCATCGTGTGAGTTAGTTAGGTAGATCCATGAATTAAGCTTAGTGGTAATCTCATATAGTCAAAGGACACGGTAAGGTGAAGTCCTAAAGCCTATGGGAATTTGAGGATGTCCTTCATGATACGAGATGGCAGACAATAACCTAGGTGTAGTAGGTTAATGACGTTGTCACTAGTAAATAGACAAAGTCGGTGTAGATAAAGGTGTGAGGCATCCACTAATGGAATGGTTCATGTGTGCCAAGGATGTGAAGGGTAGGGCCTTACTCCCAAGGAGGTAAGTTGGGAGTTGACTCTATAAAGAACTAAAGGTTCATATGTTTCTTCCGTATTATGATAATGAATAATTGTGAGGTGACCCAAGATAGGGTGTGGCTAGGATTAGTGATGATACGCAAATATTACGTATTTCATCCTCCGAACCTACGCATTTTAGCCCCCTCAGATATCTTATTCCCTATATTTATGCTCGTTAACCAGACAACCTCAGATTTCTATATTAACATGTTTTGTAGGGGTTAATTGAGCTTTTATAGGTATTTGGATGCTAAGTGTGAAGTTCGGATGCATTCCGCTCGATTTTCGTACGCAGTCGCACGTTCAAGGGCATTTTAGTCATTTCACAGATTGGGCACCTGGCCCGACATCTACACAGAAGTTGTATCCCTCCTCGCAAGCTTCGCGTGGCCGTGAACTGTACACGATTCTGAGGCTGTATTATGAAGTTACGACGATTTTAGCAAAAGGAAAAATAATGAAACCAAAAGAGGAGGAGAAGATGAAGAAAAGGGAATGCAGTAGGCTGCTTAGCTGATACCTGCTTGATCGATCGATCGATCAAAAGGATCGATCGATTGATCCCCTGTTTTCAGGAGATATTATGCCTTTTCATTTCTTTTTCCTTTTCTTTTCTTTACTTATTCCAACTTACTATAAATACCCATTTTTGTTGTAATATCAGATATTAAGTAGTAAAATAGATTTTAGAGAGTTGTAGGTTAGGGTTTGGGGTATTTGAGAGTTATTCTTATTCCCCTCTTGGATTGACGCCCTTTAGGGTTTGTAATTGGCACTTTCATCTTCCCTCTCCATTAATATCGCTTGTATTTCCTTATTTCCTTGCTTTCTAATTAGATTTACATGTTTTCATAATTTGGGTTTACATTCTTTCTTTCATTGCTTTCTAGTGTTTATTTACCGCTTTCCATTTACCGCGTTTTTACCATGCTTTCTAGGTAATTTAAATTAGGTTATGTTTGAATGGAACTCACTCGAGTTAGCGCGTTTCTTTTCTTCGTGATAGTGTTTACGGGTCTATTTTGGGTGCGTTGTCCTAGTTATTATGCCTAGGATATTTGACGGGGCATATCATGTATGTCCCATGCTTACGACCTTTCGCGCGTAATTTTTGAGGTATTTGTTGACACCAAAAACTTATAAGGCTTTTATGCGGATTTAGGGGCGTGACAACCCTTGATTTAATTAACTATCGAAACGAGACGCATTTGTAATAACTCGTCGACCCATGTAACCATTTTATACAAATTAACTCGGGTGAGGGATATGCGACACAACCTATAGTTCTTACTCTCTTTGTTAGTCTAGCTTTATTTACCCTCGCCTAGATTAATATTTCCCTTTTATGCATATTTTCCTTTTTAGTTTGTAATCATCTTTTACACTTTTATTTCGGAGCACTAAATCAATTAAATTCTAGCATCTCGTCCCAGTGGATTTTTGATACCCGACTTACCGTTGTGCTTGCCTCGCAAGTGTAGTCGTAATTTAGGTTTTTTTATTATCGCGCTAAAATGAAAACAACGACTGCGCACCTTACACGCGCGCACTTTTCACGCGTTAATCAATTGGTACCCTGTGGAAACATCGAGAACGAATTACATGACTTCTAGCATGTGGTGTAGTTTCATTTTCGTAAATCATAGTTGGATGCGTATGGACGTAATTTCTCGGGATGGTTGTTTGTTACTTCGCACTCTCGTGTGTCCCTTTTTGATTTTGGAATTTCGAAATTGGGAATCGAGATTCTCACGTATGTGGCAACTTATAATGGTGTCATGTTATGGTACGACGCGGTTGGGCCTAGTAGAGTGTGGTGGATCAAAGTTGTCCAATGCATCTCGGTAACTGGGTGTGCCCTATCTAATGTATTCCTGTTATTGCATAAAGTTCTGTGTACGGGTGGATGCACTTTCAGCCACACGATTTGCTCGTAGTATTGGCTTTTCTTAGGATTGGTGGCCCCTCGATCGGTCGGCATGTCAGTCAATGGCTCTGGTTGCAAAGAGAGGGACGATGACTTGAGGATATGTTATAGTGTTAGAAATCTATAAAAACTTAGCATACAGTGTTTCTTTGCCACAATGAGTGGATTAGAGCGAGGCTCTAGCGAGTACTCAAAGGTGAGACGCCTGGAGTAGTACAAGGGTCATCAGAGTGACGCAGAAGAAGGTGTAATCTGAATGCATGGGGATGACTTGGTAAGAATATTACTTCTTAGACTGATAAATTAGAATAGTATGGTTATCGGGAGGCTCATGCGAGTTGTCTAGCCAGAATAGCCTGAAGTGTTGTGGGACGCGGGATGTGCAGTCCTAAGATGGGATTAACTTTGATAATGAATACGATGATTGGTTGTATTATGGTTCACATTGGGTGTGTGATGATCGCTAGAGAGAGTGAACCGCTGAGGTGTTGACATGCCTAGGTTACTAGCATAGGTAGTGTTAGAAATTGTCTGGACAGGATTGTTAGAGTGGAAGTTCAAGGGTCTATTGAAAATGCGTATATATTGAATTACAAAAAAATTACTGAGACATGAAATCCTACAAGGCGGAATTAAGATTTACCTTTCGATATCTGTTTGATTTAATCTTGTGTTTGTACGAATAGAATATGTGACGACACCTGATCAAGAACGCATGCTCGATGCACCTTACAGACTTCTATTCCTGATATGAACAGTTACGATAAAGGGTGGGCTCTCACTTCGTGACCACCTTCTTTTCTCCTCTTTCCCCTTTTGCTTCCTCTCTTTCTCACAAGTATGAATTTGGGTCTTTTGAATATCCAAGAGTGATGGCTAGGTTAAGAAAGAGTGAGCCTTAGGTGTATATATATATGCTACAGTAGTGACCCTAAGGAGAGATAAGGATGTGGCTCCTAATGGGCCTGAGAAAACCCAATCCTTCCCAGTTCCTAATCTCAGTCCCTTAATTATAATTAATAAAACTAAATAATTTTAATTTCAACTCCACTCCTTAACTTAAAATTATATTTTGATCTCCTCATTATTAATTACTTAACTCTACCCACGTTGAGGTTACAGATACCCGTTAATAAAATAAATTACTGATAATTTATTTTATTAACTTCTTTAAGTCCCCGAGCGATCCAACTTAACTTATTTCTAGTGTCGGATTAACATAATCCACCTATAGGGTTTGACACATACAAAACTTATAAGCATCTCAAGCGGATACCACCAGACTCTATATCAAGATGTGGATTCCATCCATAAAAGACTTTCACCATACAATAATCACAGTTACCCAACCTATTAAGATTATTGATCCAATAATGAATCTCATCCGAAAGGTCAAAGTAATAAATATCTAGTGCATGTGTTCATCAATCATACCCGGATTAAGATCCTTAAGTAAACTTAATAATTATGAAGTAAATTTACACTATCTTATAAAATCAGTGTACAGACAATGACCTCAAGGTGGTCCCATTCAATACACATAAAGTGTACTAGCAGAATAAGTTAAAACTATACAGTTTCTTGTAATCAAGATAGACCTACTAAAATATTGTGCTACAGCCGTATTGATGGTGTGTCCAGTTCCATCTAAGACTTTGAACGATAAAACTTATATTCTAAAATAACTGGTGATATGATCCTCTGCATTTAAGTCATACTCTACACACTAGAACACTTACTTAGAAGAATAAAAGATATCGATAATATAAAAATAATGCAAACATTATGTCCATACATCATTCTCATTAAAACAGAAAAAATTGATTTTATTTTAACAAAAAATCCATAACTAAAACTATAACATAAAGCATGGTTTTAGTCTACTTCTCTAACAAGGATCATCATGTGAGCGAAGACTCGGAGTAGATTATGCGACGTTCATGGTTAGTGAGATGGTGAGCATTATAACATGTTGCGTGTTGGTTATTTAGTGACAAACCCCGTGTGGGGGCGCGTAGTGTGACCTTAGTATTGATAACTTTGATGATTTTATCTTAGGGGATTTCTATGTCTTAGAATAAGAAGTTGGTGAACCTCGTGAGCTTAAGGATTGACGAATCAAGAAATTTGGGGATGAAATTCCCCATGAATGGAAGTTTGTACCATCCGGCCCTAATATTTCATTTAAATTTTGTATAAATTGTGATGAAGTGAGGTTTGATGATAACTATTGGAAGTTGGGGGTCTAAATGAAAGGAAATAGAAAAATTGGTAGAAAGTTTAGTTCCAACAACATAGGGTGTCGTTAGAAGAGAGATCCCATGTCGCGCGAAGGTCGCTTGAAGCAAGGTTCATAGAACCTTCGAGTGAGATCTCACTACCTTACAGTCCCAGGTGGCGTGAAGGTCACACGAAGAAATGTATCGAACGAGATAGACATGTCGTTCGGACGAGGCTCATGTCATTCGAACGACATGCCTCAAAAATGTGTTAATATGATTGACCTTGTGTGTTGTCACATTTCTATCCCATGATTTGGTAAGTTGTCGAGTTCAGATAAGCCTAGACTGGACAAAATGGGATTTTTGGGTGTTTTAAGGGTTTTATAAGGGTAATTTGGGATCGTTTGAGTTGTGGTAGTTGTAAGAAGAGAGAAAGAGAGTGGAAGTGGTGGTCTTCCTCCACTATGTTAACCTCCCTACACTCTCCCACCACCACAAACCACCATGCCACCACCACCCTCTTCACCTTTCGTCCCCATAATTGTCATATATTCCACCATATTTGAACCTTATATAACCATTTTAAACATGGATGAGGAGATCTACGAATTTTGGACGTGTTTTGGGGGGTTTTGGGAGAAGATGAACATGGATGATTTATGGAGATTGAAGAGGGTTTTGACGGATCTTTCATGAAGACAAGCTTTGGCGGAGCTAGGCAACCTCTCTAAGAGCACCTTAAGAGGTGGGAGCTTGACGTCTTCTTAGATCCTCCATGCCTTCCTTTACTAAAGCTTCATATGAGGTGGGAAATCTTACTTTTAGTATTAAGACTCTATTTTGTGTATTTGTAGTCTTGTTGTTAGATAACATGAGTAGGTTACATTTGATTAAATAATGAAAATAGTGTGTAGTAAATAATAAATATTTTATGGAATAAAAATGTTGCGAAATGGTATTTTGTTAAAAAATGATGAGTAAATATTTCAAAGTTTTTTTAAATGAAGATTGGGCTTTTTATGAAAATGGTGTATTTTCTAGAAAATATATGTTCAACAATTTATGAAATAAAATGTTTGTAAATGATAATTGATTTTGCTAAAACATTGGTGAAATAATGTTTCAAAGTTTCTTGAAAAAATGTATTGTTCATAAAATATGAACATCTGTTGAGTTTGAAGAAGTAAAATATCTTTTATGACTTGAAAGTGCATTTTGAAAGTATTAAGAATTTCTAGAATGAAATGTATGTTTGACCCATTTAATAGGATTTGGGGATTTAAAATATTTTTTCTCATGTATATATTATAGTATTTTGGTAATGAATATGTGGTCAAGTTCAAAGTTGAATTTAAATAAGAAATAAGAAAAATAGAGATTCTAGCCTTCAAAGTGCGTGAAAAGAGACTTAAATGTGTGATGAATATAAGGTTGCAAGACTACATGCATTAATAAAAGGAAAATGGTATTTTCTTATAAAAGTAGTATTTAAGAGTAATTAGATTTATTAAATAAAGAAAGTAAAGAAATGTGTAAATTAGAAATATAGTTAGTAAAGGTGTTGGATAAGTATTATGGTTAAACATTAGGAAGTTAGTGTATGTAACTTATTGATGCTTGAAAGATTAATACTTATGAATTTGGACAGGAAATCATGGAATAAAGTGGTTTTCGACTAGAGAAGAACGATACTCCAAATGTTAAAAGGGTGTCAAAGTGTTGAAAGCACTTAAAAATAGTATGAGTAAGTAAAAACTCTTTTGGAAAAATAACACTTGTAAAATGGAGAAAAATGACAAGTTTGGAAACAAATGTGTAAAATGGTAATTTTACTTAAAGTGGAATATTTTTATGAAATAAAAATATTGAAAAAGGTGTTTCACAAATTGTTCCTGAATGAATATGAATTTTGGAATAAAATCAAAGTTAAAGTGACATGAAATGATATTTTCAAAGTACAACATGAGTTGGGGTGAAACCTCAAGTTTGGACTAGACCCGTATAAAAAGGAAAATGGGGAATAATGTGGACATTTGTAAAATATTAAAACACATTGGATGACACCGGGTTAATAAAGGAGGGCCCGAAGCCCTGGGTCGAAAGACCCAAAACCACTGGCCAGATTATATGGTCGCGTCGCGGGCATTGTGGAGCCCATTAAAGTACAAGGTTTATTGGATGATTTCGAGAAAAGATAAAGGAATAAGGAACATGTCAAAAAATGGATTATGTAGTGAAATTGTGTTAACACAACCTAACTTGAATGAATTAATAAATGTTCTGGTAATGGTTAAAATGGACAAGAAATGTGTAAGCCCATTAGTGTCCATAAAGTAGGGAAATAGTAAAGTATGATGGTTAAGCGGGTAAGTTGAGCAACCTAAGAAGGTTTAACTATAATTAACACAAGGGTGTGTTGTGAAAGGTTTTCAAAGGTTAAGTAAGTATTTTCTAACACGGTGTTTGCGTATGTGAAAGGGTAATTTTCAAATGAAAATACTAAAGTACATTGTTTTAAATAGAAAATGGTAATTTCAGTAAAGAAATTATTTACGATAAACTGAGTGTAGTGGTTTAAAGCATTTAACCACATGTGTTGAATAGAGGAGTAAGTGTCAAGTTAAGAAAGAATAAGTCTTTATGAGATTAAGTTAAATTAATCGAGATAAAACAATGCTTTCGAAAGTAAGATGGTTTCATGCATTAAGTATATGTATATATATAGATATGTACAAGGTAGTTGCATGTGCACGTAGGTATAATGTGTTATAGTCTTCTTTCTGTCATTCGTTTCTATACTGTTTTTGTATATTCCCATTGGGAATTAGTTCACACCCTCGTCTTTGTTGCGACAGGTTAGGTGCGGGTTCATATTTTGAGAGTATTATACAGGTAAGTATTTTATTTAAGTTTACATTAGTATCTCAATATGCTTGGACTCCGGGGGTGCTTCCCATGGGTCCCTCACATAGTTTGACTTGAAATTGGATTCTCATAATAAACAAGTGAAACGTTAATTAAAAATAAAACTGGAATAACAACATTATATAGGTTGTTTCATTGCACTTCACACCTAACGCTTAGGTCGGACCTAGTTGACTTCGAGTAACTCATAAATTCGGGGCAGGGAACTACAGAAATAGGATCATTTTACCATGGATTTTGTCATCGGACTACATCTTATGTCCCAAGGATAGGTCAAGCCAGGTCAGAGAGTGGCTCACCTACTCAATGTTCAGTAGAACGCCGATGAAACAACTCGTGAGTTTATCACACGTTTTAATAGTGAGAAGCTTGAAGTAATAGATTATGATGAAAGGACTATAATAACTGAACAAATGAGTGGATTGTAACCTAGGAAATTTGTATGAGGCATTTGCTGAAGAGACACCCAAAACTATGACGAAACCCTTAGCTAAGGTAGGGAAAATTATGAATGCTGAGGAGCCACCACGGCCAAATAATCAAGCCATGCGAAGACTAGCATCGGTAAGAGTGGAAAATAAGGAACAGAAAGATAATAAATCCAACAAGACAAATAAGTACAACGAGTAAATCCCCCTGACTGTGGGCGTTCATCACATACTCAAGGAAATCCGTAAGGATAAAGACCTGAGATGGCCTAGGAAGATGAAAACCCCGAAAAAATGATGGGATAAAGCCAGTTTTACGAGTTCCACAAGGATTACGGACACAACACAGACAACTCCATAGCCCTAAAGAACGAGATTTAGAGCTTTATCAGGTAGGGAAAGTTGTCAAGGTACATGGATAGATCCAGTCAAACTGAACATAATGATGAGTAAAAATCTAGGAGATGATCATAATCCCCTTACAGAAAGGAAAATGAAAAGAAAAGAGGAAGAGATGACGATTCAGAGGATGATCCGGACCTTACTAATAGACTTAAAAAACCTGTGCATGAGGTTGAAACGATCTATTTTGGTTAACAAAGTATTTGAATAATAGATTGGTAAGAATAAAGTGGTCTATGCTAATGCCATGCTCACAAAGAGAAAAAAGGAAGTCGAACATATCAAATATTTGTAGCAGGCTTTCGACCAATTGGAGAAACACTAGATGAAGCTCACCCCAATAAAGTTTGTCTTTTGAGTGAAAGAGAGGATGTTCCTGAGCTTCATTGTTAATCAAAGAGGAATTGAGTCCAACCCCAACAAAATTCAAGCTCTGATCAATATGCAGTCCCCAACGAACAAGAAATAAATTTTTACGGGACACATGGCAACATTGAATAGGTTTGTTTCAATAGCCACTAACAAATGCCTTCCATTTTTTAAGGTGTTATGAAATTTTTTTAAATGGAACGAAGAATGAGAAGTTATATTCATGGAGTTAAAATGGTATTAGGGTCAGCAACACTACTTTCAAGACTAATTTCAGGTGACAAGCTTTATCAATACTTGGTCGTATCTGAATCTGCTATCAATTCGGTTCTAGCCCGACAAGAAGAAGTGGCAAAAAGGAATGTGTGTTACACAATCGAGGCATACCATGAAGCAAAAATATGGTATCCTAGGCTAGAGAAATTAGCTCTGGCCCTGATTGAAGCTTCTAGAAGGATAAAGACGTATTTTGAGGCCCATACCATTATCGTATATACGAACCTCCCTCTGCGCCAAGTCATTCATAAACCTGAAAATTCAAGTAGACTGATGGATTAGGCTATATAATTAGGAGAGTATGACATCCAGTACGAATCAAGAATGGCAATCATGGTCAAAGCTGTGGCAGATTTTATCATTGAATTTACTTACGAAGAAAAACCTGCCAAGTAGATTTCTATAAAAAAAGATCTCAGCAACGAAAGTAGCAAAGTAGACCTCTGTGGAGGAGAGCTCAATCTTAAGTCAAACTGAGAAGACTTGTTCGGACAAGAGCTCACTGTTTCAACCAATTGAGAAGACTCCTACGGGAGATAGCTCAATTATTAATCCTGACGACCACACCACTCCTGTACTAGAGTTATTAGCCAAATAAGAAAATATTGTTCGTGACTTAGAGCAATTGAAGAAGTTATTCAAATATGGAAATTTAATAGAAGGAGATTTCAAAGAGGATCTCCCTGTCTGAAAGATATCCTTAGATGGCTCATCCTGTACCACAAATAATAGTGCAGGTTTAATAATTATGATGCTAGATGACATCAATGTGGAGTATGCCCAAAATCGCTTTTGTTGCTAACTTTACACTAAAACCACAGTGAAAGAGATACGATATGTAAGGACTTGAATTAGCGAGCGAAATGTCCTGGATAACACTGTTTAGATGCTCTGATAGTTCAAAAGGATTTCAAAACAAACCCTAATAGTGTGCTTTTAATCTGTAACCATTAGCGTCCGTCGCAATGGGCCAACTCACCAGTCATGATGCATGACAGAAGAGAGAGAGCACAAAATGGAGTTTCCCTCTTGGGTGAGGCTCACATCCGGAAAGAAGCTTTTTCAAGACTTTTATGTTGAATTTTCTTTATATTACCTTATTTTGGAATGCATGAAAAAGAATTTTCTGGTAGACCTGGACATTCTAATTTGAGGCCTCCAATAATAAGGCAGAATATGAATCGCTCATAGCAGGGTTTGGGTTGGCATCATCTCTTGGTGCCGAACATATATTGGCACACAGTGAGTCTCATCTCATAATAAATCAAGTACTGGGAATTTATGAAGCAAGATAGGAGTCTATGACAAAATACTTGGCCAAAACAAGGTGGTGGTTAGTAAAATTCCCCAGGGTCAGGATGGTCAGGATCCCAAGGGCAGAAAATGCACGAGCAGACGAACTTGCTCGATTAGCATTCGCTATAAGGACAAAACTGAGAAGAATAGTTTCGGTGGAAATTCTCATGCATCGGAGCACTGACGAGGTGATTATCAATGTGATGTAGCTAGACATGGGACCATCCTGTATGGATCTAATACGAGCATGCATAAAAATTGGCATCGTTTTGGCAGACCCTAAAGAAGCAAGAAGAGTTGGGTACAAAGCAGCGAGATACGTACTAAAAGGAGGAATCTTATTCAAAAGAGGGTTCATAGTTTCATTACTCAGATGTGTCCCTCCATCCGAAGTAACTATTTAATTGAATAAGTACATGAAGGTTCTTGCAGAGCGTATTCAACAGGCAAATTACTAGTAAAGCGGGTGGCAACGCGAGGATATTAATGGCTTATCGTGAAGGCGGACTGCGCATACTATGCCAGGAAATGTGATAAGTGCCAGAAATATTCCTCCATTCATAAAATTCTAGGTGCATCCCTCACGTTGATCACCTTCCCTTAGCCATTTGTAATGTGGGGAATAGATTTGGTCGGCCCACTACCCAAAACTAGAGGCAGGTTCAAGTACTTAATGCTAGCAGTAAAGTACTTCACTAAATGGGTAGAGGCCGAGCCCTATGTAGAGATTCCATATGTCTAATTAATCTAAAAGAATATTATTTGTCGGTACAGGATGCTATATGCCTTAATCCTTGACCACGGTGTGCAATTCGATAACCAAGAGTTCAAAGGTTATTACAAACGCTCCAAAATCAAGAAGTTACATTCTGCACCAGGTCATTCGCAATGCAATGGAGAGACAAAAGTGACTAATAAGACTTTACTTGATGGGATGAAGAAAAGTTTGGATGACACAAAGAGAAACTCGATCAATGAGCTACAGAGTGTCCTCTGGGCGTACAGAATAGTGTCATGAACAACGACAAGTGAGATGCCTTATATATTGGCTTTTAAAAGAGAGGCAGAAGTCCTAACATAAACCAGTTGTGACACCCTGCCCAATTAAATATCGGGTGATCAGTCCATTATCAAATTTTAAAACAGAATGTCTGGTTGGTTCATTCTTACATTCATTGTCGAAAAACATTAACTGTCCGGTTGGTTCATTCTTACATTCATTGTCGAAAAACATTAACTTTAACAATCACCTAATTTAAATTATGCTGGTGTCAAAATACTTTTTCCTTTATTTAAAGTCCAAGAATTCAAATATAAATCATTCACCATTCAACAAAGATAATAATAAATCTGAATCGCGTATTGAAATAAATACGACTATATTAAGCATTTCAGTTCAAAATCGTAAGCCAAAGAACCACAGTAAACTAAATCCAACTAGAATGAATAGAAAGTAAACTAAATACAATGTATGATAAAAATGTCTAAGGAATAGGCGACACATACCCTAAATGAAGAGTCTAGATGAAATGAGAGCAAAGATAGGAACGTCTATAGGAAAGACCTACAGCTTCAACATCAGCTGCAGCACGCCAAGTAAACCAAGTATCTAAATCTGGTGACCCTGTGGCTGAGCACCTGATATAATACATACATATATATATAGCAAGAGAGAAAAGACTTGAAAGAGACGGGTCAGAGCCCGCTGTGTAAAAATATGTTTTTGCAAGTATTTAAAACTGCCATAAAATAAATATTATGCGCATGTTAGATTCGTGCTCTCACATGAAGATCTCTCCTCTCTTCCATTGTGCACTACTAACGCATCTTCTATTTAGTACTCGTAACTCTACCCAAGCTAACTAGTTCAAGTCACTTAACAATATCTACATCCAACAATAGTATTCTCGTATCGCCCATTAATGCGACTGATAATGTGTCTAAAAAATGCGTTCACGCTAGGCTCAAGTGTAAGCCTGTCGCTCAAGTAATAATCTGACAAGTCGGGTATCGATCCTTAGGGAAAAAGGACAACGAAGTTGTGACGACGGGAAAAAATGGAGGAATCTTAACCTTGACTCTAAAAATAAAGGGAAAATGATTTGATTTTGGGAATGATTATAACTAAATGCAAATATGAAATTATAAAAAGATGCAATTACACTAAACTACCTAAAATATGATTGAAAAATAGTCCGAAACTTTTTATTTAAATGATGAGAAGAATAGGACGGGACTACAATCCCCCAACCCTAGTGTAGTGCGGATATAATACTAATCTTAAATTTATCTGATTGATTTGACTCGGAATTTAGTACTCCCAAGCATTACGTATACGAGGTTTAAGCCCGCGTCATACTTAATCTGAGGATGAGTAAATCAGTATCGCGATAGTAGCATTCGAATTGCACTCTAAATCATCACGAGTACCCATAGGCAAACGAGATATAAAGATCTACAATCGTTGTGCAACTACGCAATACGATCAAAGTCAATCATTAAATTTAGTAGGTTAATTTATACACACGCACTAACACATCAGGCTGGGTTCATGCATCCCGGCCTTGGGAAATCTAGCCTAACATGTTGAAAAGGATGGAAACAAGGATTAATGTGCAGGAACTCATAATTACTCTAAGAAAGATAATAATTAGATGCAGAAAAGAATTAGAACTAAAAATTACTCACTAATATTATCCAAGCAATAAGTGAAAACAATGAAAGAAACATATACTCACAGAAATCACTGAATAAAATCTTCAATCCTTGAAATAAATCTCAAAATATTAACTAAGCTAGGGTTTCTGGAAAAGAAGAGGTAAAACCTACTAATTCTCCATTCCTATAACAATACTAAATCGGGTCTTATATACCCTACAACAATATTGGAAGTCAGCTGCACTAGGAGTCCTTTTAGGAAGAGAAAAGATTTTCAAATCTCGAAGACCGGACCGGTCCGGGTCTTAGGCGGACCGGTCTGCCCCCAAGGCGGATCGGTTCTTTGTATTTTGGGGCGGACCGGTCCGGGTGCGAACCGATTCTTTTTATTTTTGCCTCCTTCGGTTTGCATGCGATCTGGGGTCTTCTAGAGTTTGGCAAGGCGGACCGATCCGGGGTAGGGGCGGACCGGTCCGTATATTTAACTTTTTGGCTCCTCTTTGACTGCTCATAACTTTTGTTCCGGGATTCCGATTGGAGTCTCGTTTCTTCCTTTGTGCTCGTGAATGAGATGTCTTCAACTTCTCTTTAGGTACCTCATCCAAATTCTTTGTAGAAATTATGCTTTTGCCCTTGAGACCTTTCCTTCTTTCTTTCTTGATTCTACCGATTTCCTTCTTTCGTTTCTTGCCATCAAATACCTGCAAAATCACTACAAAATACCAGAAACTCGGTGTACTCATTGGGATCAGTCAGTAGCACAGTTATGAGATAAATCCAACTCAATTACGTTGTTCGAGGTGCTAAAAGTAGCTAAATCAAGGGAAAAATTAGGAAGAATTTATGCCTAATCAAACCCCCCTAACTTAGAACTTTGCGCGTCCCGAGCAATGTAAAAGGATCCTAGCATGGCTCAAATCTTTGAAAATCATTTTATTGCGATAAAATACCTTTTTCGCGGGCAAGCGATTGCATTTAGCGTATGCAACAAGCCTTTAAACCCCTAGGTCACCCTAGTAGGACGAGTTGTGTCTCGTGAGGGTTTGCAGAGAATATACCTACAAAATTCGACTCAAAGAAAATTCAAAATACGCAAAAATTGTGCAATTCAAACTTTTCTAGATAAATAGTCATCATCAAGTCATATTTACAAGTCTCAAACCGTGGTGTGTGTGTGTGCGTAGCCAGAAATATAGCCGCTAATTTCCACCGATTGATCATTACGTTACTTATCCGAAAATTCATTTTGATTTCAATTTCTCACGGAATGCTCTCACAAATGAAACTCTCGGATTATGGCTATTCTCTTGGTATGCGTGATATAAAGAGTAAAGGTAATGGAAGCAAAATCACGTATACGGTTAGAAAGACGAAAATTTTTGTGGTGAAAGGACCTCATCAAAGGATTATGGTTTTAAAAACGGGAACATTGCTTTTATTTCGCGCACTTAATCTCCTTTATTATCTTTTGGTGTGTTAGCTCTCCACACGGTAACCAATTTTGCTATTTAGACTCGGTTAGGACTTTTTTCGGGTTTTAAGGTATATGGGGTAAAATGACAATTGTCGGGAAGGTTGGAATTGGAAAAGTCATTAATGATGTCCATTTGTTCTTTTTCTGGGCTATTGCTCATTTTTTTTTTTTGCCCCTTTTTATGCACTTTCCGAATTTAAATTTTGAATTTTCTCATTTTTGACAATTCCGGCTATTTGGGTTTTTCGGGTTATCAAACGAAAGGGACAATTTGTTTGGCTCAAATTGGGTTACAAAAGAGGTAATTCTTCGTTACTTTTTCTGGCCAATATTTTTGGGTGACAAACGAGGGCCTACTTCATTGCCCAAAATGCCAATTGCGTTACCATATGCGCTTCGAGATGAATTTAAGTTTAGAGATCCATTTGGCACGTTTTTTTCAAAGCAATATTATACACATTTTTCAAAACCGATCAAAATGAAAGGATTGAGATCCTTGACAACTTTTTAGGCGCTGAAAAGAACTTTGTGTTAACAATTAACTCGGATTGATTTAAAAACTCGCAAAAAGTGATAGGCTCGAATCTCATCGGGTTTGTTAATCTCCACACTTATTCGTTAAGTCGTCAATTTTCGCTTAATTTCCATCTTTGGTCAATTTTGGCTTTGTGAACGTTGAATTTAACAACTTGAGACTTCAATTCGACTTTTAATGATATTTTTGAAAATTTTGAATTCCAATATTTATTTATTTTGAACAAAAATATTTTTGGGTTTTTCAAAATTTTATGATTTTTTTGGAAATTTCTGGGCATTTTCGCAAATTTGTGAAGTTTTAGAAATACGCATTTGTGACCCCCCCTAACTTAGACTTTTGCATTGTCCTCAAGCAAAAAGGACTAAAATCTAAATAAGGCAAAATAATAAGTGCGATAAATAAAACGAACAAATGGGAAAAATGCAGCAAGACACTATATGACACTCATGTATGACTAAAAAATAAACTAACAATCACCCCATACGCATCGGGGGTGCGACGACCTCTCATCTCTCCACGAACTCACCCAACCCCACTCGCGGGGTTCGATGCTCTCCTCGTTTCTCCCATCCTAGGATTATAATCAAACAATCGGAACAAATTGGGACCTCACCCATAGATAAAGGATAGACCGGGAGACTCATCGTGACTAATTGGAAAGGGATCCTCGTGAGGTTGGCTCAAAGTGTGGTCTGCGTGCACTGACTCGGAGGGAACACCTAGGTTTCGTTCAATTTTTAAGATGCATGGGTCGGGCTCTAAGTCAGATGAACCACAACTTTTCTCCTCACTTGCCTTCGGGGTCTCTAGTGTTGTGGATGGATTGTCACAACGAAGCAATTCATCAATTTTTGCTTTTAATTCACTTTCGTCTAAGTGACTACATGAATCCAATAGGGATTGTCCTTCAATAGTAATACTTTCATCCAACTGCCCGAATTCTCTTTCAAATTCTTCCATGCTCATGTCTCCTAGTTCTCTCTCTCGAGTAGTGCCTACGTTCTCTCTTACTTGCTCGATCTCCAACTCCACTAGTTTTCTCTCTTCTAACCCCTCTCTCTCTCTTTCAATTGCGGTCACCACACACCTCTCCCCCACTTTTCTCTCATTGTCACAACTACCACTATTACTTGATGAAATAAGGCACACCCCTAATGGCTCTCTCTTGTGGGACCCCGCATTCTCATGGTTCGACACTAAGCAGGACCCTAGAGCATCTCCACAATCATTTTTCTCAAAGTACTCCCCTACAATCTCGTCTATGAAGCTCACCGCGTGAAGGTCATCTACTTCCCCTGTATGTTGGACGACATGGAAGATGTTGGTCTCTAAGGTCATGTTCCCAAAGGTGAGTTGCATTCGCCCATTACGAGTATTGATGATTGCGTTAGCCGTGGCTAAGAAAGGGCGCCCAAGGATGATGGGACCATAGTTGCTCGAGTTAAAGGAGGGCTCCGTGTCCAAAAAGACAAAGTCTATGGGGAAGTAGGAAGTGTCAACTTGGACGATCACGTCCTCGACTATGCCTCTTGGGATCTTCACGGTTCGATCCGCTAATTGGAGAGTGACCTTTGTGGGCTTGAGGTCGCCCAAGTCAAGTTGCCTATAGATGGAGTAAGGGAGGATATTGACACTTGCTCCCAAATCAAGTAAGGCTTTTTCGATTTTGTTTTCTCCAATGATGCAGGAAATGGTGGGTGCACCGGGATCTTTGAATTTAGGTGGGAGATCATTGAGTAGAATGGAGCTCACATTCTGTGCTTGAAAGACATTTTTCTTTACCTTTATCTTTCTCTTTACCGTCAACAAGTCTTTAATGACTTTTCCATAAGCTGGAATTTGCTTAATGGCATCGAGAAAAGGTAAATTCAGCTTAACTTGTTTTAGCACGTCTAGCACGTCATCACGTGGGTTTCCTTTATGGGAAGGAATTAGCCTTTGAGTAAACGGTGCCGCGAAGGGTGGTTTCAGTACTACCTCGGGCTCACTAGCGTCTTCTTTGTCACTCTCATTCAAGGAGACATCTTCGGCCTCTTTCGTGCCGGGTGAAATCTCCTTGTCTTTAGGTACGTCTCGTGGGGGAGGTGACAAGTCAACTACTCTCCCACTACGTAGAGTGGAAATTGCGCTACATTGCTCAAGATGGTCTTGGGGTGTCGAGCTAACACTAGTTTGACCATGGAGAGGTCTTTGGCCCTGGGCGGGAAACTTGCCCTTCTCTTGGATACTCCACGATGATTGCAACTGTGAAATGTTCGCATTCATGTCATTCATCATGCGCTCATGCCTAGCATTAGTTGCAGTCTGGGTATTGATAAAGTGGTTGATAGTATCCTCGAGACTTGTCCGCGGTGGCGGGATATAAGATCCTTAAGGTGGTGGTGATTGCACATGTCCTTGCATGTGTGGGGCTTGTTGAAAGTTTTATGGTGGAGGAGGGGCAACATGCGAATGAGGGTTCATTGCAGCATGTTGTTGCCCATAGCTAAAACCGGGATGATTTTTCCATGAAGGGTTGTATGAATTCCCGTGCGGGGCACCGAAATTACCCTTAAAACCTCCTACACCACTAACTTGCTCTTGAAGCATTACTTTGTAGGCGGGTATCGTCAAGCATTACTCAGTTGAATGTCCCACCTCACAAATAGCACACACCTTTACAACTGGGTTTGGAATGGGTCCAGCTGGTCCTTTTCCATATATCTTGCACAGATCTCGAAATCCTATCTCAAGAGTCTCTAATCGGCTATCCATTATAGAATTCTTATCTACATGGAATAGGCCGGATGCTTAAGGAGTGGTGGTCGCTTGTCTATTTCGATTTTGAGTGTTGGGATCAGAAGTATCCCAGGATTGGGTAGTCTCGGCGACATACCTCAAGTGAAGCTCAGCATCCTGGGCATCTAAATCGATAAACGGACCACTTCCCATTGTTTCAACAAGTTGTTTGGAGTTAAGATTCAACCCATTATAGATAAAAGAGATGACTTGCGCTGAATCAAATCCATGATGGGGGCATGAAGCAACTAACTCGTTGAAACGTTCATAACATCGATGGAATGGCACATTTTCAGCTTGTCTAAATGCTTGAATTTGAGCCTTTACGGAGATTGTTCAATGTGGTGGGAAGAATTTCTTGAGAAATTTCGATTGTAGCTCATTCCAGGATGGAATCGAGCTTGGAGGTAAAGACCATAACCAGGCCTTAGCTTTATCTTTGAGCGAGAAAGGAAAGAGTTTGAGACGGATTACCTCTTGTGTGCAGGTTTGATCATTGAGAGTATCACACACGTCCTCAAATTCCCTAATATGGAGGTATGGCTTTTCAGAATCCATACCGTGGTAATGTGGTATCATCTGGATCATCCCATTTTTGAAACGGAATTGTCCGGCGTTATACGGGAGTATAATGCATCCCGAAGTGACAGTACGCTCGGGATATAAGAATTCTCTAATCGGACGGTATGGGGGCTCTTCCTCACCGGCGGGTGCACTGCCGTGTTGTGACATCTCTTCCTCATTTATTGACTCTGTGTTCTCACTGGGCGTGCTCGAAGTGTGTACTAAGAAGGGGAAGGGAGTGTTATCGGAGATTGAGTGCGACGGTGTGGGAGGTGGGATCCAGAACTGTGGGGCGTTTGGAGTGTGGGGACTATCAGGATTATACTCAACAATTGGATTTTCGTGAATGTTGGTTGGAGTATTATGGGGTCTGGGAGTGGTTTCAGAATTTTGCATTAAAGCTTAGGAGAGATGATGGTGAATTTTTTTTTTTTTTAATTTTTTTTTTTTTTTTGGTCAAAGCTTTGGATTGACTCAATCTAATCCTAAGTCTACCTAATTACCCGGCAACGGCACCAAAAACTTGACGCGACTGAAAATGTGTCTCAGAAATGCGTTCACTCTAGGCTCAAGTGTAAGCCTGTCGCACAAGTAATAATCCGACAAGTCGGGTATCGATCCTCAGGGAAAGAGGACAACGAAGTTGTGACGACGGGAAAAGACGGAGGAATCCTAACCTTGACTCTAAAAATAAAGGGAAAATGATTTGATTTTGGGAATGATTATAACTAAATGCAAATATGAAATTATAAAAAGATGCAATTACACTAAACTACCTAAAATGTGATTGAAAAATAGTCCGAAACTTTTTATTTAAATGATGAGAAGAATAGGAAGGGACTACAATCCCCCAACCCTAGTGTAGTGCGGATATAATACTAATCTTAAATTTATCTGATTGATTTGACCCGGAATTTAGTACTCCCAAGCATTACGTATACGAGGTTCAAGCCCGCATCATACTTAATCTGAGGATGAGTAAATCAGTATCGCGATAGTAGCATTCGAATTGCACTCTAAATCATCACGAGTACCCAGAGGCAAACGAGATATAAAGATCTACAATCGTTGTGCAACTACGCAATACGATCAAGGTCAATCATTAAATTTAGTAGGTTAATTTTATACACACGCACTAACACATCAGGCTGGGTTCATGCATCCCGACCTTGGGAAATCTAGCCTAACATGTTGAAAAGGATGGAAACAAGGATTAATGTGCAGGAACTCATAATTACTCTAAGAAAGATAATAATTAGATGCAGAAAAGAATTAGAACTAAAAATTACTCACTAATATTATCCAAGCAATAAGTGAAAACAATGAAAGAAACATATACTCACAGAAATCACTGAATAAAATCTTCAATCCTTGAAATAAATCTCAAAATATTAACTAAGCTAGGGTTTCTGGAAAAGAAGAGGTAAAACCTACTAATTCTCCGTTCCTATAACAATACTAAATCGGGTCTTATATACCCTACAACAATATCGGAAGTCAGCTGCACTAGGAGTCTTTTTAGGAAGAGAAAAGATTTTCAAATATCGAAGACCGGACCGGTCCGGGTCTTAGGCGGACCGGTCTGCCCCTAAGGCGGATCGGTTCTTTTTATTTTGGGGAGGACCGGTCCGGGTGCGAAACGGTTCTTTTTATTTTTGCCTCCTTCGGTTTGCATGCGATCCGGGGTCTTCTGGAGTTTGGCAAGGCGGACCGGTCCGTATATTTGACTTTTTGGTTCCTCTTTGACTGCTCATCACTTTTGTTCCGGGATTCCGATTGGGATGCCGTTTCTTCCTTTGTGCTCGTGAATGAGATGTCTTCAACTTCTCTTTAGGTACCTCATCCGAATTCCGTGTAGAAATTACGCTTTTGCCCTTGAGACCTTTCCTTCTTTCTTTCTTGATTCTACCGATTTTTTTCTTTTGTTTCTTGCCATCAAATACCTTCAAAATCACTACAAAATACCAGAAACTCGGTGTACTCATTAGGATCAGTCAGTAGCACAGTTATGAGATAAATCCAACTCAATTACGTTGTTCGAGGTGCTAAAAGTAGCTAAATCAAGGGAAAAATTAGGAAGAATTTATGCCTAATCACCCATACAATCCCCCATAAGTAGTTTATCACATGTTACTACCTATCACGTTCACTATTTTAATATTTAAGTCTTTATCTCATTAAGATTAATTCTTTTGTCCTCATTGCCATAACTACTAGTTTCTCTTAGTAGAATTTCTCATAATTATACATATACATATATATATATATATATATATATATCAGTCCTGCACCCCCGGTTCAAACCCCATTAATGCTATTAATAAAATAATCATGTACCCCCGGATTATCACCCATTAGTACACTTAATACAGTATCCTTGCACCCCCGGGTCATCACCCATTAGTGCACTTAATAATATATTTACACCCCCGGGTTATCACCCTTTAGTGTATAAAACAACATAACCTCGCACCCCCAGGTTATCACCCATTAGTGCACTTAACAAAAATATTAAATAATAGGCATGCACACATCCTATTAAAGTTTATAGGTATTCTCCCAACCTATTTGCATACATATTATATGTATTTTATTCTCATTGTTACGTATTGTACAATATCATTAGATTACCATAACTCTCACGTACTTTCCAAGGTAAATTTTCTTTCCGAAATAATTAAAGTATAAATCTCACAAACTTTCTCGTAAACCTGTCTCATTTCAAATTTGTTAACTGGAAGTTTCTCTCGCTCCAATAAACTTAAATTTTCAAAAATGGACCTTAATAAAAATACCCAGAAATTTACCTCGTCGCCCGAACCAGATGTTAACATCGTTTGAACGACTGCCACATGTTGTTAGAGCGACTTCGCGCGAGATGCATATCTCGCTTGAACGACCCTTCGCACGACGCGCACTGTTACGTCTTCTTCCCAAAAATTTTGCATTTTTCCACAATTAATACCTCTAAAACCTCTACTGTTCGTTCCCAAACGCCCAAACATCAAACCCAATTAATGTTCTATCATATTTAGATGATTTCTAACAACCTAGAATCATGAAATCTTCACAATACATCAATTAAATACTAAATCCCCAAATTAAATCGTTAAAACCCTAGTTCTTCCAATTTCAATTCAAGAACTACTATAACCCATATTTTTTCATGGAAGTTATCATAAATTCGTGGATGACATCCTATCTACATGAAGGAATTTAATCGCTTATAATCTCAGACCCAATATGAATCAAATCATCAACTTTTCATCAAAATTAAATCTTATAAATTAATGGGTTATCAACTACTCTAATCATGAATATAATTATTACTAAAGCACGCAAGTAATAAACACTTGCCTCGAATCAACCGTTTGATTTCTTGATGTTGTTGGTATGGGTATGTTCCTCTCGTTCCGATCTACACGATGGTGGCGGTGGTTGTACGAGATTGTGCTAATTGGGCCTTCCTTCTTGGAATTTGTTCTCCCCGACACACTATGTGGTCGTTCCTTACTTTTGTATATTCTAACCCTAAATGGACCTCTCGTGGCTGATATAATAACTCCCAATTTTCGTCCATTTAATTTCTCCAAAAATCAAAATTACAAAATTACCCCTACGGGGTGCCGACTTGGCCTAAAATCTCCCGAAGTCTAAATAAATTATCCAGGTAGTGTTTTCTAACTATTTCGACCCTCACAGACTCAACGGCGCACACGAAATTACCATACGAGTTACTTAAAAATAATTTACTTTTATATTCCATTCAATTAGTCCCGACATGACTCACACACGTGACCCGACTTAATATACCAAATTGTCGTATATTTCACTCTCGACAATTTATCAGATTCAAGAATTCCATATTACTTATTCACTCGGTAATATTCAATAATTCTCATTAATAAGTATTAATAATTATTTTTAAATTCGGATTAATTTACCAATTAATTCTCGCATATTAATTTAATTAACCCCACAATAATAATTAATCACGTAATTATTTATGTTCTCAAAAATATGGGGTGTTACATACCTCCCCCTAATAACGAAATTTCGTCCCGAAATTCGAAAAGTAAGGCATACCTAGTACAAATAAATCTGGATACTTCTCACGCATATTCGCCTCTCGCTCCCAAGTGGACTCCTCCACATTGTGATGCTGCCACTGAACCCGCACAAGTGGAACAACCTTTGACCTCAGTCTCCACTCACTGTGATCTAGGATAGCCACTGGCCTCTCCTTATAAGAACCGTCAGGCTAAAAATCGATCTCCTCTATCGTGATGTGAGTGTGGGCCAACTCATCCCGAAGATACCGTCTCAGTGACGATATGTGAAACACATCATGAATACGGTGTAAGTGTTTCGGAAACCCAAGTCTGTAAGCCACTAGTCCGATCCTCTCGGTAATAGGAAATGGTCCTACATATCTCGGAGCCAATTTCCCCTTCTTCTCGAACCTCATCACCCCCTTCATAGGAGATACTCTCAACAAAACTTGGTCCCCCACTGTGAACTCTCTAAATGACCTCTTAGTATCGGCGTAGCTTTTTTATCTGTCCTGGGCTACCCGTATGCGACTTCGAATCATCTCGATCATGCTTGATGTATCCTGAATTACCTATGGCCCAAGTAACTTGTTGTCTCCCACCTCTAGCCAATAGGCTGGAGAATGAAAAGGTCTCCCATATAATGCCTCGAATGGGGCCCTGCCAATCGTGAGCTGATAGGAGTTGTTGTAAAAAAACTCCACCATTGGAAGGTACTGTTCGAAACCTCCCCCAAAGTCAAGGATACACATGCGCAACATGTCCTCAAACTCTCTGAAAGGGTGAAAGGCACAAATATCACAAGCTAAAGTCTCTACTAGTGATCCTTAAGGTTCTCTTGAGAATTATAGTACTCCTCAACGTTAAACCGTAGTGACATGATAAGTCCGTAAATTTTGTTGAGTCTAGAAATTCATGGTGCAACATGCCTTGGGACGTATTACATAAGCTATTTATAAAAGGAATATCCTCTAGCTTGATTCCTAGACTTTGAAAGATGGATGATTGAAAAGTCACATCAATAATTGAGATTAAAGAAACTGCACGAAATTTTAAAAATCAGGTTTAAAACTCAAAAAATTTCAAAAGAGGTACGATTTTGATAAAATTCCCCACCCCCAAACAAAAAGGAACATCATCCTCGATGTTAAGTGAAATAATTTTTAACATTGAGAGCATAAGGGTAGGAAAGAGATTACCATAATGAACCGCTAATGATGTGGACAGATGAAACCAAGAATAAACTTGAATAAGTGGTAAGATAAAAAGATGTGTAAAAGTCCATAAAATGGTAAAGCATTGGGTGTTGTGAAACACCTCCCCCAAACAAGATGAGACTAGTACAAGAAATGCGATCTGCCTCCCGGTAGCGCTAAATTTAATGTCTTCAGCCAGACCGAAGGGATATCACCCTAAGGATAAGATCTATGATGGCGCGGGGCAGCAGAAAAATTGGGTGATGAGAATCACCCCCAAACAAGACTAAAGCGTCAGTCTTGTTGGATGAAGGCTAAAATGGTCAATGCACCTGTATGACAAAGTGCATCACACGATGCAAAGCATCGGTGGACCATGGGCGGGTGGGAAAAAGGGCTAAGGTGAGGGTGGAAAGGTATCGGTCACGGGCCTTGTTGAGCTTAAAGGTGAGGGAAACTAGGGCCCTATAAGCATAGTGCTCAAGTTGGTAAGGGAGGCAAAATGGTGTGGACATAGGAATGGGGTGGGCCTCATAGAAATCACACGACCGTTCTATGAATGGGCGATGATAATGGTCGCGCCGTGACACACCAGGGAGGTGTCGAGGGGGAAAATCAACACCACAAGGAAGTGGTGGGTATAGAGTAACAAGCTCGGTGTCACGAAAGTGGAGAGTAGCAACATAACAACTCTCATGGGTGGGGTGGTTGTAGGTGAGGATTTAAAACTATATATGGAAACTTCAAATGTGTAAAATCAAGATCCAAACCGGGTGGTGGGGTAAAATGGATAATGGGTGGGGTAAAGGGTGGGATAAACGGTGGAGGAAGATGATCCAACTCAAGCGTGGGAGACACACACTCATTTGGAGGGTCAGAATAATCCTCAATATCCTCCTGAAGAGGGAGTGTGGTATCTAAGGATGGAGTTGTCAACTTCTCCACAAGAATGTCGTCGGTAAATGTGGTGGGTGGGTAAGACGAGGTGCCAAGCTCAGAGATAGAGGAATCACTAGAAATATCGGGCTCAAAAGGAGCCATGTATGAAGGAACATCATCCATATCCGGATAGGTAGGAACAATCACGGATTCTATTTCGGAAAAATAGTGAGCACTCGTAGCCGGAGCTAACCTAGGATAATTTAGTTCCTCGGGAACACAAGGGTGAAGCTCGATAGGTGTAGACTCGGGCCTTGTTTTGGATTCAATGGGAAAGGAAATAGGAACCGCAAGTGTGGGTTCATTTTGGTATGACGGGATTTGATCAGGCTCACTATCGATGGAAAAGTCAACGCAAGTGTCAACTTGAGACCCAGACCATGGAATGGTCTCAACTTTGAGATTCTCGGGGTGGTAGGGTTGGTCACACTCAAAATCTGTGTCACAAGAGGACACATCATCATCACACTCGGTTGTAATGATGGGTGGAGCCATGGGAATGTCCAACTCTCTCGCACACTCCAAATCATTTAACCTTTGTTCAAGCCTTTGGAGGGATTCATTTTGGATTTGAGTGGCTTGCTCTTGCTTGAGTATGAACTTTTGCAAGAGGCTTTCGAGAGCGGATGTGGGTGGTGTTGGTGGTGTGACGGGTGGTGGCGGTGGGTGAGGTGGACACAACGCGCTACTATCATGAATGTATGGAGAATACTCAAATGAAGTGTGTGGAGTGGGGCTAAGTTCATCATACATGAAAGGATTGCTTTCGTGATTGACAAATGGTTGATACTCATGGGGTGCGTAGTGAGGGAACTGATCATGATTGGGTGCACAAGGTTACCATGACGACTGTTGGAACGTGTGAGGATACACAACATCGGGTTGGGATTCGTATTGCGTGAAAGGTTGATCAGGCCTCCACGAATAGCTCGGGTACTCACACAACTCGGGATTATATACATCGGGATAATAGGCCGAGGTGGGTTCCGGAACAGTGTCATACGGATACACATGTTCCATGGTGGGTTCAGATGGATATGAAAAGTATTGGCACCCATGGGACAAGTGATCGGCGTAGGAACAATGGATGCACGACAAGGTACGCAACATGTCGACACATGACACCGAGGGTGATGGAAAATGAGGTGCATGCATGGACGGGTCAACAATATATACGGTACTCGTGAGAGAGTTTAAACCACTAAGAATATCATAAAGAGACAGCTTCGGATCACTCTCACACGTGTCGCGTGTCAATGGAAAATGACCAAAGTAGTTCCGTAAAGGACGTTCTTCGGCCATGTGGAGAGAAATAGTTTTTGGACTTTTTTTTAAAAAAAAATCAAAAGGAAAGAAAATATTTTTGGATTTTTTTTAAAATAATGGAAGAAAATATTTTTGGAGTTTTGTGAAAAATAAAGGAAGAAAATATTTTTGGATTTTTTGGAAGAAAATGTGGGAAAAAATATGGACTCGCTGAATTGTGAACGAACTCATTAAAACCCGACTACCGAAAAATTAAATTGGACACACGCAAGCCAAGGAGAAATCCTAACTAGCACATAGCCAATTTTTATCTTTAGATTTAGTGAAAAGGTAGTCAAATTTTAATTAAGTCCGCGACGATAAAAATCACAAAAATCTTTTTGATTGCCTTTTCAAAATTTTCTCATATTGGGTTGATTGATTTTAAATTTAGTGATGGCTAGGGTAGCACACAATTGGTAAGCGAGTGAGTCGAGTGATGAAATCACTTCTCGCGAGTGACCGGGTGTAGGTCTTAGTCAATTAATTTATCACACCATTCGAAAATAAATGCGAGAATAAAATCAAGTAAGAGCACATAAACCACACAAAAGAATTGACTCGCTAACAGGAGAGGCGCGAGGGTTTGAGAAATGTACCTCCCACGATTTTTACGCCGTGGGGTACCGAAAAATTTGAGTTGACCGGGGGGAGATTACACCTATCTCAGTCAGGCCCGGGACTCCTACCGACCCAAGGTAGAGAGGCTTCTAAATCCTCGCCATTGGATGCCCTCTCTACCTTGTCCGGTTTTCCTATCACGCTTGTCTTCTATTATTACAATTTAAATGAAATAGAAAATAAAGGTGTCTCTATGCACCGCAATACAAGCCAAGAATAAAATAATCCTAAATACAAGACTTCTAAAATAAAGAAAAAAATGGTACTAAAAAAAATAACAAAGTGCGAAAAATGAACTACAAGTTGAAATCCACTCCATGTGCTTCACGCTCCTAAGAATGGCAACGGCTCCATATGATAGAAAATGACTTTTCGGTATATTTTTCGTCGTTCGTTGCTTAAAAAGATCCTCTAATCAAAATCCTCAAATTACCTACAAATATATAACAATCTCAAGTGTAGCGGTAAGTAAGGGTATCAATTCAATTCAAGGGAGTGAAGTGAGGGGAAACAATTGTAATTCACTTTTTATTTTCTTTTTGTACTTTTTCAATTTTTTTATTTTTTTTAGCTTTTTCAAATATTAAAACAATTGGGTGAGGTGAGGTGAAATAACACGAAACTAAAATGAAAGATCAAATGACAAACTAAAAAGTGACTAAAAATGAAAAAAATAAAGTCTAACACTAAAATAAGAGATAAAGTGAGGTAAATAAATGTGAGAACAGTGAAGGAGTAGGATTACACCACAAATTTTAGCTATTCTAAGTAATTAATTTAATTAATTGAATTCTCCCAAATTAATATCAAAATTACAAATCAACTCTCATTACAAATATAATTTTAATAGCAACATTTTAGAATATTAAGTTTAACACCCCACAACTATAGAAAAATAAATCTACACTCCTTTTAATTAATCACCCGCTAGGATCGATCAATTAAAATTCATGTAAGTCTTAGAAAATAAATTTGGAGTTGAAATTCAAGTAATAATACCCCACTTAAGAAACCCCTATCTCTAGTTCGAATCTAAAATGAGTATTATAACTAGAATTTTGATTTTCTCTCGAAAATCATTTACCCTCTCTCGAGGCGTAAATTTAAGGGTGAGAATTCAAAATTAATATTCAAAGGGAATTTTCAAGTAATCAAACTAATTAAACTAAAATAGCATCAAATAAGGGTTTCCCCCCACACCTTGAAAGGGGATTTAGCCTAACATAATACTAAGCATGATAATCAAATAATCAATAGGCATTTAATATAAAAGAGAAAAGAGAAGAACAATCAAACCAATCTCTTGAATTTAATTGACTCCAATCCTCCAATTTGAAGTATACAACCCTCTTAATTGAGCATCCAAGTAGTTTGCAATAATACCCACTCAATAAAATCTCATATAAAATTTCTCCTCACAAATCTCTAAAAAAAATAAAACTAAAACTATTTACAAATTGTTTCTCCTAATTTATTTTCTACACTAAACTATCTCTAACTCTCTCTACAATTTCATGATATGTCCTCAAATGGGGTCTTCCATCCTTTAAATAGTAGGCATGGAGCATGGGGGTAAAAATGGGAGGACAATGGTGTATGGGATATGGAAGGTATTTGGGTGAGGGTATCTAGGGAATTATGCACACATGTGCATGGGTAAGAGGTGAGGTCATGTGGGAAGTGTGATGGTGAGGATAAAATCAGATTTAGTTTGAGGGGTATTTTGGGCATTGGGCAAAAAAGCGTAGTTGGGTTTTTTTGGGGGGAAAGGGGTAAAATGAGTTTTAAATGGCATGTAGGTTATTAGTTGACTTGGTCTTTGGCTTTGGTCTTGGTTTAGAAATTGGCAGGTGGTAAAATTGTGCAAGGTTAGAAGGGAAATGTGTCTCAAGGTTATAAGCGAAATGTGTCTCAAGGTTATAAGCGAAATGTGTCTCAAGGTAAAATCTTGTAAGGTAAAATCGTGTAAGGTTAGAATCGTGCCCCCTCTGCGAAGTAGGTAACCCGGTAATAAAACTCATGGAAATGCCCTCTAATTTCCACGTAGGGATCTCTAACGGCTGAAGTAAACCTGGTGGTCTCTGATGGTCCACTTTTACTAGCTGAGAAGTGGTACACTTGGATACGAACTCTGCGATATCCCTCTTCATCCCACTCCACCAGTACTGCCACCTCATATCCTGGTACATCGTATCCCCGCCAGAATGTACCGTAAATCTGGACCCATACGACTCCATCATCACTGCATGTCGAAGTTCCTCCCCCACTACACCAAATCTGCCGAATTATCACGATCATTGACCTTAACAAGTTGGACTTGTCAAGGTCAATGACAATGACAATTCTGGGGGGGACAATTTTTTTTGTCACGGACTTTCACGGTCATTGACCGTGACAAGTTCATTAGAATTATCACGGTCATGTCACGGGCCTTGATCGTGACAAGCTTTGTCATGGTTAAGGATCGTGACAAAATTATGACTGTGTTTAAAAAATTGTCACGGTCAATGACCATGACAATTCTGGGCAGAATTGAAAAAAAATCTACTGGGCAGTATGGCCACTACCACTGCCCAGCAGTATATATGTACCTATTATAGCAACGTTGTACCTGTTCAAACATTATATATCCAAATAAAATAGAGAGAGTGCAAATATACATTCAAAATAGAGAGAATATGCATCACCATATAATCTAAATATAATTCAAATGTAATAATTTAAAACAATTCAATTCAAACTTAAATCAATGTCACTAAATGTCTGGGTATGATTAACGCTTAGGAGGTGAGTAGGCCACACGATATACGAATTAACACATCCACTAATATACGCCATGCCGCATTGTTCGCGCAACCACAATTGGGAGTTCTCCTTCCCGGGCATCAAATGCGTGACGAGCACCCTAGACTCGATGTCTTGAAGCTCACGTCCATGAACTAGTGCACCCTGGACGATATTCGGGTCCCTCAAGCCCCGCCCTATCTGCTAGCCATCAAATATGTCCATTATAAACATGCTCGACCAACCAAGTGTCGACATCGGTCTGTTGAAGGGAGCATAATAGGGAAGTGGATCATCAAAGTCCGCACGTGCCGGCGATGAAGCATCGAGGTCCACATCCTCGTCCTCGTCCTCCCACCCTGCCTTCTCCTTCCCTTTGCCCTTACTTTTTTTGCCCAACGAACGCTTCATGAATGAGTACATATCCTAGACCGTCGCCTCCAAACGGGATAGCTTCGCGTCATGTGAATCCACCGTTCGAGTCAACCCGGTGTCGCTCGTCTCCAATTCGATGATCCTAGATTTGTCCACCCGCGAGCTCACCCCCTTGTCCTCACTTTGCGATCAGAGCCAAGAACTTGGCTGAGTGCATATGTGGATAAAGATGCCTTGTCGGCATCAGACTGTGACTCATGAACTTCCTTAAGCTTTGCCTAAAATGACAAAAAGCACATGATTAGTAAAATAAGTAAATTAAAAAATTATAACGTAATTAACAAAAAGTAAGCTGTCAGATTACTTACAATCATGGTCACGACGCTTGGGGACACCTCCTGGTCCTTTCCCTTCTTCGATCGAAGAGCCACATAAGTATCGAGCCTATGTGGCCTACCCCCAGGGCCACTCCCTGTCCCCTGAAATAAAATGAAGTAAAATTAGTATCGGCCCCGCAAAGTAAAATAATGCGAAATAATATATTTTATGTAGTTATAGAATAATTAAATCTTACCATCATCCTATGCTCCACCTCGGTGTAATATGTGCGGCCGGAGTAGTGCACGTCCGTCTTTTTTGCCCGGTTTCCCTTCCCGATTGGCGAGATACCAATTATCTCTCCTCGATCTCATTGTTAATGAACCTTTGCCATTGTGCCAATGAGATCGACTCCTTCGGCGGGACGGATTCACGCCATTGGATAATGGACTCTCGTGTCTTCCCAAAGTACCGGGTCCGCATATTTTTCTTCCACGTCTTGTGTTGCTCCCTCAACTGCTCCAAGACGGAATCGCGTAGCTTAAGATCTAGGTTGAATTGTTCTTGTCCAACAAATACATTATTAGTTGAAAATAAATATAAATATAAAATGAAATTGAAATCAAAATTGAAATTGAAATTGAAATATTCATATAAATATAAATATATATATATATATATATAAATATACTACATGTAGTGCCACCCAAACAGCTAACTTGAGCTCATATGGCACCTCCTTCCAACAAATGTACCCCGGGCCGATGATCGTCTTTACCATCGCGAGGAATCTCACTAATAGCCCCGATTTTTTCTCAATGGGCATCCCTAATTTGCCATATTTGGAGAGACTAGGGGTCGAGGAGCCCTCGTCGCCTCCGCTACCACCGAGCCCAGACGACATCATCATAACTAGCATCATCATCCTCGCCTTAATACTTGAAGGAGACATTTGCTCTAAAAAAATGTTATTAGTACATATCAAAATGAATTAAAAGAAGACATGCAAATATGTATAATTACTAGAAATAAAAATGAATTTTTATTGTTAAACACCTCAATGGACAATAATCCAGTGGTCATGCCACTTTTAAAGGTACGAAGCGTATATTAAAGGTACGAAGCGTATAAACAAAGTAATTTTCTAAAAAAGTTGAAAAATCCCACCCCCGTATGGACAGTAATCCAGTGGTCATGCCACTTTTAAAATTAATCAACCCAACATCGATCCACTATAATCCAACAGCAATGTCAACAACAAATGTGTATCCCGTACTCCTTCTAATTCATCTACTCAATTAATTATTTTCATCAATTAAACTAATAATTAAAGTATACAATTATTAATTTACTAATTTACAATGAGGGGCAATACTACTTTCATAATTAATCATATATTACTTTACTAATTTACAATGAGGGACAATCAATCAATTCGTTTACAAGGGACATTACGCACAAACACGCACACTACACACACATATACACATACACGCACATACACACACACGCGCGCGCGCGCACAGCCCCCCACCCCTACCCCACCACCCATCCGTCCCCCCTCCCCCTGCCCCTCCCCCTCCCCCCACCCTACCCCACCCCCTCCCCACCCCCCACCCCACCCACCACACACGCACACACACACATGCACAATAATTACAAGTACCATAATAATTATACCAGCGTAAGTAATTTGAAAAATTAACACCAAAATAGCCATATTTTCATAAATCCAAATGGGCTTTTTTTCAACTCTTGTAGGGGGGAAAAGTTAATTATATCTTAACCAAAAATACAAAGTACCATTATTATTATTATTATTATTATGAAAACAAGCAAATTAAACCTTGAAGTTTGGGGTTAATTTCAATTTAGACTCGACATTTCAAAAGTTACAATGTTAACCCTAAATTTTTAACATGGTTGTCAACTAGCGGTTTCTTTCCGTTAAATACTTAATGCAAATTAGTACAATTCTATGTGTACAACCGATGTGTAATGTATCAATTATTTGCGAAGTAGGTGCTATATTACCATTTAAAATTGCAATAATATATATATATATATATATATATATATATAATTTATTGCATTAATAATAAATTAATTAAGATAAAATTCTTAAATTAATTAAGATAATTTTTCTATCTCTCCCCCATGATCTTCATTAGTACACACTTGCCATCGCCCACCCCCTACCCCCACCCCGCCCCACCCCCCACCCACCACACACACACACACACACATGCACACACACCCCACCCCTCTCCCCACCCCCCACCCACCACACATGCACACGCACACACACACACACATATATATAAATGGGAGAGAGAGAGAGAGAGAGAGAGAGAGAGAGAGAGAGAGAGAGAGAGAGAGAGAGGGAGAGAGAGAGCAGCGTAGAGAGAAAGGAAAAAGGAGGGAAGAACGACAAGGGGAAAAAGAAGGGGAAAGGGTTTATTACTCCTACATTTGTCACGGTCGTGTCACGGTCATTGACCGTGACAACATCATAAGTATTGTCATGGTCATTGACCGTGATAATACTTTGTCACCACCTGATCACGGTCAATGACCGTGACACAAAACTCGTGTTTGTTGTCACGGTCATTGACTTTGACAAGGCTAAGCGCTTGAAGGGTGAGAATTTACCCATTTTGGTGTAGTGCCCTCTGGGACTACGAGTCTCCCATCGAAACGCAAGCCTCCCTCAGAACTTACTGAATAGGACTCGGCCCCACTGGCTAAAAGTTGTCTAATCCTCTCCTGGCAAAAAAGGGTCTGCCGCCTGTGCCTGCACCACCCTCGTCATTATCTGCAGCATGACGGTCATAACTGATATGAATGATCTGGACACAGCATCCTGGTGCCCTAGCTCCTTCCATTTTGCCTTCCACACCTCAGCCGTCTCATCTGCTGGCCTACGGCTCGACTCATCTACAACTACGTTAGCCTTTCCCGGGTGATAGTGTATCTCAAACTGATAATCTTTTTCAAACTCTAGCCACTTGCGTTGACACATATTCAACCCCTTCTGCGTGAACAAGTACTGCAGTGACTTGTGGTTTGTAAATATGCGAAACGGTTCACCCAAAAGGTAATGTCTCCAAATCCTGAGTGCAAACATGACTGCCGCCAACTCTAAGTCGTGTGTGGGGTAGTTCTTCTCATGAGGCTTAAACTTTCAGGATACATAAGCTATAGCTTGATCCTCCTGTTGAAGCACACCCCCAAGTCCTAGTAAGGACGCATCAATGTAGACTAGATACTCCACTCTCGTCCTTGGCAGTGCTAACACGGGTGCTGAAGTTAGTTTGTCCTTCAGCTCACCAAAAGCCAATTGACAGGCATCAATCCAGATAAATGGCACTCCTTTGCGAGTCAAATAAGTCAATGGACCTGCTATCTTCGAGAATCCCCGAATGAACCTCCTGTAGTATCATGTTAGGCCCAAGAAATTACGTATCTCCGTCAGCGTCGTGGGTTGTCCCCACTCCCTCACCACTGACACTTTCCCCGGATCTACGAATATTCCTCTATCCTAAATAATGTGCCCCAAAAACTGAACTTCCTTCATCCAAAGTCCACATTTCTCAAATTTCGCACACACCTCGTGCTGATGCAGTGTCTGCAAAACCTGCCTCAAATGTCCAGCATGCTCCTCCTCCGTCTGAGAGTAAGTCAGGATGACATCTATGTAGAAAATGACAAATTGATCCAGGAACTCTCTGAACACCCTGTTCATCAAGTCCATAAACATGGCTGGGGCGTTGGTTAGCCCAAAAGGCATAACCATAAACTCGTAGGAACCATACCTCATCAAGAAGGCAGTCTTCGACACATCCTGCTCCCTGATCCGTAACTAATGGTATCCCGGCCTCAAGTCAATCTTAGAGAAGAAAGCAGCTCCTCTCAACTGGTCGAATAAGTCATCGATTCGGGGCAACAAATATTTATTCCGTATCGTGACCATATTCAACTCAAGGTAATCGACACATAACTGTAACGATCCATCTCTCTTTTTAGCAAATAATACTTGGGAACCCCAAGGTAAAGTACTCCTACGAATAAACCCCTATCCCAACAGCTGTTCTATCTGATCCTGTAACTCCCACATCTCCGTTGGAGCCATACGGTATGATGCGCGGGCTATCGGTCGAGTGCCCGGCATCAAATCTATAACAAAGTTTATCTCTCTGCTAGGTGGTAATCCTGGAATATCTAGGAACACATCAGCGAACTCCTGAACCACCGGTATCGAATCAAGAGGTAACACCACCTCCTTAGAGGTCTCCTCCTGTAAATAATACAAATGCGTGGAAGATCCTCCCTCAGAACGAGGCATCGCCACCAGGAACATCTCCTGACCAGGTATAGCAAAAACAATACTCCTACTAAAACAATCGATCATGGACCTATATGCAACTAACCAATCCATACTGATAATCGCATCATACTCGGACACCTCTAATACAAGCATGTCGGCAGGTAAAGTAAGTCTCCCAATCTCTATACCCACCCCTCAACATATAAGGAAAATCGGTGAGCCACTACCCAAAGGCGAATCTACACATGTAACAGTACTCTCTGTTGTATCTAATAACCCCATAGTACGTGAAAACCTCATGGAAATAAAATAATGTGTGGCCCCCGTATCAAATAAAGTATGCCCCATAGTCCCCTGAATAGAAAACATACCCTCAATCGCAGGTGGGTTGTAGACCCGTCTATACTGAAGTTGCCCCTGCTGGACCGGAGCTACGGGCAAGGCTGGAACTAGCGCTGGAGCTAGTAAGGAGGCGGAAAAGATGTGTTTCTGGGGGCCTGGTGAGCACCCTGCTGCTGAGGGACCCTGTCCCTATCGGGTCAAACCTGCTTCTTATGGCCAATATTGCCACAAGTATAACATTTGCCGACAAAATTTCCTCCCCTCTGTCTCTGGTAACCTCGGCCCTACTGGACGTTACCACCCCTACCTTGTCCCTGATGGCCCTGCTATCCTCCCTGTTGTTGGACCTAATGTTGGCCCTGGTGGCCTTGTCTGAAGCCCCCGTGACCATGCCTGAAACCCCCTGAATGAAACCTCTTAGCAGAATCCCCCTGCTGGGAACCCTGTCTCAGACTCTGATCAGCTGGTGCCCACTGGCATTACCTCCCCCTGACTTTCCCAACCGGCTAGGCTATCATGCCCGCTTGCTTACCTTAGCATGGAAGCGGTTATCTCGATAATTTAACAATGTTGCATTTAGGACATCTGTGTAGGAATGTAGGGAAAGGTTACCCAGAAGATGCTGTCAGATCCTCCAAGTCAAACCATCCATGAACATCTAGATTCGTTTCTCCTCAGTAGGCACCTCGTCTAGTACCATATTAGTCAATTACATGAACTCCTCCTCATATTTCGTAATTGTCTTCCCTTCCTGGGCGAGGTCTAAAAGTTTTCGCCACATTTCAGTCTTGACGACAGAAGGAAAGTACTTACGGTTGAACCGCAATCAGAAATCGACAATCGATATCAAATTCTACTCCTCTGAAGTAGTAGTGGACTCCCACCACTGTAATACTTCCTCTATCAGCTTAAAGGTAGCCAAAACTTTCCTCCGTATCTCAGTGCACTCATACATACGAAGATGTCTCTGTATATCCTTCTTCCACTGACTCGCCAACACTACATCAGAACTGCCTGAGAACTCTGGAGGATGTGCCTTCTTAAAGGCATCCCTAACTCTATCCCATATAGTCGGGAAAATAGGAACAGGTGCTGGCACCACTACTGGTGCCTGTGGTGGTGCCTACAGTACCATTGCTAGTGCTGCATTTACTGCTTATGCAATGATGGAAGCAACTTCTGTAGCATTCATCATTCCCTGAGCTGGAGATGGATGTGGCTCTGGATGGGCATTCATGTCCTTTTCTGCACGTCGAGGAGGCATCTGAGACGAGAAAGAAGTTTATTAGTCCACAGTAATCATTAAATCTCAAATAGCTGAACAAGAATACAACAGTCCTAAAAATAAGGCTCTATATCAAAGGACGCTATACTGAAAGCATAGTAAGCCGTACAGATCCTAAAGGACTCTAGAACCTGATGCTTTGATACCACCTGTGACACCCCGCCTAATTAAATATCGGGTGATCAGTCCTTTATAAAAATTTAAAACAGAATGTCCGATTGGTTCATTCTTAGCATCACTGTCGAAAAACATTAACTTTAACAATCACCTAATTTAAATTAAGCTGGTGTCAAAATACTTTTTCCTTTTAAATTGTAACCAAAAATCTTTTATTTAAAGTCCAAGAATTGAAATATAAATCATTCACCATTCAACAAAGATAAATAATAAATCTAAATCACGTACTGAAATAAATACGACAGGATTAAACATTCCAGTTCAAAACCTTAAACCAAAGAACCACAATAAACTAAATCTAACTAGAATGAATAGAAAGTAAACTAAATACAATCTCTGATAAAAATGTCTAAGGAATGGGCGACACATGCCCTAAATGTAGAGTCAAGATGAACTGAGAGCAAAGATAGGAGCGTCTATAGCAAAGACCTACAGCTTCCACATCAACTGCAGCACGCCAATAAAACCAAGTCTCTAAATCTGGTGACCGTGTGGTTGAGCACCTGATATAATACACACACACACACACACACACACACACACACACACACAGATATATATATATATATATATATATATATATATATATATATATAGCAAGAGAGAAAAGACATGCAAGAGACGGGTCAGAGACCGATGTGTAAAAATATTTTTTCACAGGTATTTAAAACTGCCTTAAAGCAAGTATTATGTGCATGTTAGATTTGTTCTCTCACATGAAGATCTCACCTCTCTTCTATTGTGCACTCCAAACGCATATTCTATTTAGTACTAGTAACTCAACCCAAGCTGACTAGTTCAAGTCACTTACCACTATCTACATTCAACAATAGTATTCCCGTATCGCCCATACAATACCCCATAAGTAGTCTATCACATGTTACTACCTATCACGTTCACTATTTTAATATTTAAGCCTTTATCTCATTAAGATTAATTCATTTGTCCTCATTGCCATAACTACAAGTTTCTCTTAGTAGAATTTCTCATAATTATAATTATATATATATATATATATATATATATATATATATATATCAGTCCTGCACCCCCGATTTAAACCCCATTATTTCTATTAAAAATAATCTTGTACCCCCGGGTTATCATCCATTAGTACACTTAATACAATATCCTTGCACCCCCGGGTCATCACCCATTAGTGCACTTAATAATAACTTTACACCCCTGGGTTATCACCCTTTAGTGTATAAAACAACATAACCTTGCACCCCCGGATTATCACCCATTAGTGCACTTAATAAAAATATTAAATAATAAGCATACACGCATCCTATTAAAGTTTATAGGTATTCTCCCGACCTATTTGCATACTAACTATACATATTTTATTCTCATTGTTACGTATTGTACAATATCATTAGATTACCATAACTCTCACGTAATTTCCAAGGTAAATTTTCTTTTCGAAATAATTAAAGTATAAATCTCACACACTTTCTCGTAAACCTGTCTCATTTCAAATTTGTTAACTGGAAGTTTCTCTCGCTCCAATAAACTTAAAATTCCAAAACTGGACCCTAATAAAAATACCCAAAAATTTACCTCGTCGCTCGAACCAGATGTTAACATCGTTTGAACGACTGCCACATGTCGTTCGAGCGACTTCGCGCGAGATGCATATCTCGCTTGAACGACTATTCGCGCGACGCGCATTGTTACATCTTTTTCCCCAAAATTTTGCATTTTTCCACCATTAATACCTCTAAAACCTCTATTGTTTGTTCCCAAATGCCCAAACAGCAAATCTAATTAATGTTCTAACATATTTAGATGATTTCTATCAACCTATAATCATTAAATCTTCACATTACATCAATTAAATACTAAATCCCCAAACTAAACCATTAAAACCCTAGTTCTTCCAATTTCAATTCAAGAACTACTATAACCCAGATTCGTTCATGGAAGTTATCATAAATTCACTGCTGATATCCTATCTACATGAAGGAATTTAATCTCAGAACCAATATGAATCAAATCATCAAGTTTTCAACAAAATTAAATCTCATAAATTAATGGGTTATCAACTACTCTAATCATGAACATAATTATTACTAAATCACGCAAGTAATAAACACTTGCCTCGAATCAACCATCTGATTTCCTGATGTTGTTGGTATGGGTATGTTCCTCTCGTTCTGATCAACACGGTGGTGACGGTGGTTGTGCGAGGTTGTGCTAATTGGGCCTTCCTTCTTGAAATTTGTTCTCCCTGACACACTCTGTGGCCGTTCCTTACTTTTGTATATTCTAACCCTAAATGGGCCTCTCGTGGCTGATATAATAACTCCCAATTTTCGTCCATTTAATTTCTCCAAAAATCAAAATTACAAAATTACCCCTACGGGATGCCGGTTTGGCCTAAAATCTCCCGGAGTCTAAATAAATTACCCGGGTAGTGTTTTTTGACTATTTCGACCCTCCCGGAATCAACGGCGCACACGAAATTACCATACGAGTTACTTAAAAATAATTTACTTTTATATTCCATTCAACTAGTCCCGACACGACTCACACGCGTGTCCCGACTTAATATACCAAACTGTCGTATATTTCACTGTCGACAATTTATGAGATTCAAGAATTCCATATTACTTATTCACTCGGTAATATTTAATAATTCTCATTAATAAGTATTAACCCTTGTCACGCTAGTTAATAATTATTTTTAAATACGGATTAATTTTCCAATTAATTCTTGCATATTAATTTAATTAATCCCACAATAATAATTAATCACGTAATTATTTAGGTTCTCAAAAATACGGGGTGTTACATCAGTCTACCTAGTTATCGCGCCCTTAATTTGAACTCACCACGGAGTGACTTGGTGAGAAGATTAGATTTGGATCTGGTAAAGGAAGTCAGAGAGCACGCAGCACTTAGAGTTACAGCATACCAATAATGAATTGCTTGATTTTATAATAAAAGGATAAAATCGAGTAACGTAAAAGAAGGGGATTATGTAATAAAGAAGGTCATTCAGAAGGGAAATAAGCTGGAACCCAACTGGAACGATCCATATATAATATTTGTTATCATACAACCTGGAACATAAAAAACTGAGACCTTAAAAGGAGAGCAGTTCAAAAATCCGCGGAATACTGAACACAATAGGAAATACTATCAATAGTGAAATGTAAAGTCTTTTTGTTATTTGTAATTCCATTCGGTGATGAGTTAAAAGTTTCGATTTCCCCCAAGAATGCTGTCACGATTCGCTAGTTCGGCCTGCCCATTTGTTTGTGGGTGATACGTCGTTCCAACCTTGTGAACGACGCCATACTTTCTCATAAGCTTCCCGACTGGACACCGCAAGATAAGAAGAGGTTCCTTACTTGGTCGCGCATGTTCTTCTATGATGATCCATTCTTGTTTAAATATTGCGCCGACCAACACATCCGACGATGCGTACCGGATGACGAGATCCCGAAAGTCATCCAGTTTTGTCATTCGGAAGCGTGTGGAGGCCACTTTTCCACGAAAAAGACGGCCGCTAAAATTCTGCAATGCGGTCTATATTGGCCCACATTATTCCGGGATGTGAACAATGCTTGCAAATCATGCAATAGGTGCCAACGGATGGGAGCCATTACTCGATGAGACATGATGCCTCTTACCGCCATACTCATCATTGAGATCTTCGACTGTTGGGGTATTGACTTCATGGGCCCCTTTCCCCCTTCCTTTGGTTTCCTATACATCCTTGTTGCGGTAGATTATGTTTCTAAATGGGTAGAAGCGATAGCTACCAAAACAAATGACAACAAGGTGGTGATAAAGTTCCTACAGGAACACATACTTTCCCCCTTCGGTGCTCCGAAAGCGATAATTAGTGATAATGGCAAGCACTTTTGCAATTGGCCATTCGGGAAGCTTATGAGAAAGTATGGCATCGTTCACAAGGTTGGAACGACGTATCACCCACAAACAAATGGGCAGGCCGAACTAGCGAATCGTGAGATCAAGAACATTCTCGAGAAGACCGTCAATCCTAACCGGAAAGATTGGTCAATTAGACTGAACGATTCGCTATGGGCCTATCGCACCGCATACAAAAATCATCTTGGCATATCCCCTTTCCGCTTCGTGTATGGCAAACCTTGTCATCTCCCCGTGGAGTTAGAACACAAAGCGTATTGGGCAATTAAGGAGCTCAATTATGCCATGGATCAAGCCGGTGAAGCTCGCAAGCTTCAACTAAATGAGTTAGAGGAGATACGCAATGATGCGTATGAGAATGCCAAAATTGCCAAAGAAAGGATGAAACTCGCACACGATAGCATCATTCGACGCAAAGAGTTTCTTCCCGGGCAAAAAGTTCTTCTCTATAACTCTCGACTTCATCTCTTTCCGGGAAAGTTGCGGTCGCGATGGTCTGGTCCGTTTGTTGTCAAGAATGTTTTCCCCCACGGAGCTGTCGAATTAGAAGATTTAAAAGGGGGAAATACATTCAAAGTGAATGGACAACGCCTAAAGCCATATCTTGAGGCGTGCGGTGAGGAAGTCGCCACCGTTTGGTTGTCGGACCCCGTTTACGGGGTAGAGTGAACGGTTTCAGTTAGGTCATCGCACCCCCGACGCGTATGGGGTGAGAGTCGTGTGTGTCGTGTGCGTTAGTGAGTGTCGTTAGGATTTTGGTACATTCGGGTTAAGCATGTGCATGTTCGGGAATTGGGTCAATTCGGGTGACCGGTGTTATTGAGAGGTCCTTAGTCTATATTTGGTGAGGAGCGCGTTTTAAAAGTGAAATATTTCGAGGAAGAGAGGTTGAAATCCAGTTTCGGGGAAATTCCAGCCTAAAATCCCCAAGACGGACCGGTTCTTTTAATTTAAGGCCGGACCGGTCCGCCATCGGACCGGTTCCTTTAATTTTAGGCCGGACCGGTCGGCCTGTCGAATTTTTTGGAAATTAAAAAACCGGACCGGTCCGCCCCTGGACCGGACCGGTCCGCCTTCTGCAGATTCGTTGAATCCCCCACTCCCATTCACCCCCCCCCCCCTTCCCCCCAATTACCATCCTTCCCTCCCATTCGGTTTCCCACACCCCCATACACCCTTTCCCTCCAAATACCTTTCCCTCCAACCACCTTTTCCCTCCAAATCCTTTCCCTCCACTATAAATTCAACCCTACCCCTCCTCTTCTCTTCACACCTCAAACAAACTTTCTCTCCTCTCCTTCTCCAGATTTTTGTGAGTTTATCCTCTCTGTCTCCATGGCCCCCCGTGCTGCCCCCACCAAATACGCATCCACCGACATCCTACACTCCGGGAGCAACGAGTTCCGCTCCCGCCAAGAGGAGCGATGGTGCACCAACTTCTTCGGGACAAGCCGAAAACTCCATATGGAGCGCGCGGTTCAATGGAACGCGCTGCCCAATTCTGTCACGGCCCTATTCATGGCCCGGGGGTGGTGTCGTTTCCTCAACGAACCCCATGACGCCGTGTGGGCTTCCGAGGTCCGGTTATTCTATGGCACGCTTGTGCGGACGAACCAATTTGAGGCCCAAGCTTACATTGATGGAACGGTCGTTCCTTTTTCCTTAGCCCTCCTCACGGCCAAATTGGCCACCTTTGGTGTCCCGGACCCCCAAGACTTCACCTATCCTAGGAACGTTCCTCCGGTCGCTAAGGACGTCATCATGGAGCGCATTGCTCCAAACGTGGCATGGGCGAGCCAAACAGTCGCTGTTGGACGACTCAACGAAACGGCGCGCCTCACTTTCCAAATTGTATGCGCCAACATTCTTCAAACATCCAATGATTTCGCCATGAGGCCTCGGCAAGCCACCTTGACCTATCATCTCTTCGATCCCCAAACCTCCATCCATTTGGCCCGCACATTGTATGCCGACATCATCGCCGCTTCTTTGGATGAGAAGGGTACCGCCCCTTTGCCCTATGCCCGTTTGATCACGTCTATCCTCCAAGACGCCGGCATTGAGGCCCCTGTCGACCGCATTCGGATTCCCGGTCCCTTTGGACAAGGCACTCGCACTAAGAGTGCCAAACAGCTCGCCATAATCCGGGCACGGCGGGGGCATGATAGCGAGGAAGAGGCTTCCTCAGAAGAGAGCGCGGACGAGGAGGCCGCCAAAGCGAACGTTGAGATGGGTGACGTCGGTGCCGACGACGAGTCGGCGGACGAGGAGGACGACCCGGACTTTGAGTGGGCGGGTACCGATATCTCGACCCGGTTGTCCACCCTTGAGCACCGATTCGAGACCTTTGAGAACCGATTCGAGAACTTTGTGATCGACTACCAACGAGATCAGAATCGGGCGGCTCGAAGGCAAGCGGATATCTACCGCCGCCTAGGGGACCCTAATGAGCCACTACCATCACATTTTCATGACCCCTATGGCCCCGACGCGCCCAGCTCATCCCATTTCCCTCCCCCGTGATGTTTTGTTGATTATGGACTGTTTTGATGTATTCCTTCTCATATCCTACATATGCTGTATTCCTGTTGGTACCACAGTCTTATGATATTAAAAGTTGCATTTTTTCTATATTTGTTTGTTTTAATTATTGCACATATTATTTTGCCTTATTTAGATTTTAGTCCTTTTTGCTTGAGGACAATGCAAAAGTCTAAGTTAGGGGGGGTCACAAGTGCATATTTCTAAAACTTCACAAATTTTCAAAAATGCCCAAAAATTTCCAAAAAAATCATAAAATTTTGAAAAATCCAAAAATATTTTTGTTCAAAATAAATAAAAATTGGAATTCAAATTTTTCAAAAATATCATTAAAAGTCAAATTGGAGTCTCAAATTGTAAATATCCAACATACACAAAGCCGAAATTGACCAAAGATGGAAATTGAGCGAAAATTGACGACTTAACGAATAAATGTGGAGATTAACAAACCCGGTGAGATTCGAGCCTATCACGTTTTGTGAGATTTTAAATCAATCCGAGTTAATTGTTAACTCAAAGTTCTTTTTAGCACGTAATAAGTTGTCAAGGATCTTAATTCTTTCATTTTGATCGGTTTTGAAAAATGTGTGCAACATTGCCTTGAAAAATGTGCCAAATTAGTCTCTAAACTCAAATTCACCTCGAAACGCATATGGTAACGCAATTGGCATTTTGGACAATGAAGTAGGCCCTCGTTTGTCACCCCAAAAATATTGGCCAGAAAAAGTAGCGAAAAATTACCCTTTTTGTAACCCAAATTGAGCTAATAAAAGTTATCCTTTTCGTTTGACAACCCGAAAAACCCAAATAGCCGGAATTGTGAAAGTTGAAAAATCCCAGAATTTGAGTCCGAAGAGTGCATAAAAAAGGGGCAAGAAAAAAATTAAATAAATGTGCTCAAGAAAAATAGTGAGAAAAGAAAAGAAGTGAAAAACAGAAAAAAAAATAGAGAAAAAGAAAAAAAAATAAGCAATAGCCCAGAAAAAGCACTAACGGACATCATAAATAAATTTTCCAATTCCAACCTTCCCTACCATTTTCATTTTACCCAATACACCTTTAACCCGAAAACGTCCTAACCGAGTCCAAATTGCGAAAATTGATTACCGCGTGGAGAGCTAAGACACCAAAAGATAGTAAAAGAGATGAAATATGCGCGAAATAGAGGCAATGTTCCCGTTTTTAAAACCGTAATCCGTTGAAGAGATCCTTTCGCCATAAAATTTTCGTCTTTCTAATTGTATGCGTGATGTTGCGTCCATTATATTTACTCTTTATATCACGCATACCGGGAGAAAAGCCATATTCCGAGTGGTTCGTTTGTGAGAGCTTCCCGTGAGAATTTGAAATCAAAACGTATTTTCGGATAAGTAACGTAATGATTAATCGGTGGAAATCGGCGGTTATATGTCTGGCTTCGCACACACGCACTACAGCTTGAGACTTGTAAACATGACTTAATGATGACTATTTTCTGGAAGAGTTTGAATTATACAATTTTTGGTTATTTTGAAGTTCTTTGAGTCGAATTTTGTGGGTATATTCTCTGCAAACCCTCACGAGACACAACTCGTCCCACTAGGGTAACCTAGGGGTTTAAAGGCTTGTTGCATACGCTAAATGCAATCGCGTGCCCGCGAAAGAGGTATTTTATCCCAATAAAATGTTTTTCAAGAGTTGAGCCTTGCGAGAATTCTTTTACATTACTCGGGACGCGCAAAGTTCTAAGTTAGGGGGGTTTGATTAGGCATAAATTCTTCCCAATTTATCCCCTAATTTCGGTACTTTAATCATCTCGAACAACGTAATTGGATTGACTTTATCTCATAATCTTGCTATTGACTTATCCTAACAAGTACACCGAGTTTCTGGTATTTCGTTATGATTTTACAGGTATCTAATGTCAAGAGATGGAAGAAGGAAACCGGAAGAATAGAGAAATTCAACAAGAAAAGTCAAAAGGGCAAAAGAGTCATTCCTACCCAGAATCCGGATGAGGTACCTAAAGAGAAGTTGAAGGTATCATCTTCACAAGCACCTAGGAAGAAACGGAACAGCAATCGGATACCCGGAGCAAAAGATATGGGCAGTCAAAGATTGAAGGAAAAGTCAAATAGGCAGACCGGTCCGCCCTCAACCCGGACCGGTCCGCTGTGCAAACTCCAGAGAACTGCGAATCGAAGGCGAACCGAAGGAGGAAAAAATTAAAAGAACCGATCCGCCCTCGGACTGGTCCGCCTGGAAAATAAAAGAACCGATCCTCTTGAGAAGCAGACCGATCCGCCTAAGGGCCGGACCGGTCCGCCCATCGAGATTTTGTTTTCTGATTCTCCTCTAAAGACTCCGACTTATACTCAACTTCTTGGAATTTCATGTAGGGTATAAAAACCCGAATTATTTTCATTAAAAAGTAGGCAAGAACGGAGGGGATTAGTTTAATCTCTCTTATTCTTCCATAAACCCTAGTTGTAGATACAATTTCCAGTTTTATTCAAGGATTGAAGGTTTATTCAGAGTTGTGTGATTACCAATTTATTTATTGCTGCGATTATTCCTTGGGTAATTTTAGTAAGTTGTTTCTTCTTTGTGATTCTATTCTACAGTATTCCATCTATTGTCCGTAGATTAATCATGAACACTTGCATATTAAACACTGTTTTCATCACTTTCATCATGTTAGGCTAGATTTTCTAAGGTCGGGATACATGAACCCAACCCGATGTGGTCATTGCACGTATAAAGTTAATCCTCTGAATTTAGTAATTAATTGTGACCGTATTGCGTAGGGACATAACAATTGTAGATCTAAATATCTCGTTTGCCCCTGGGTAACCGGGATGATTGAGAATATAATTCGAATGTCACTATCGTGATACTGATTTACTCATCCTTTGATTAAGTATGACGCGGGCTTGAACCTCGTATACGTAATGCTTGGGAGTACTAAAGACTGGGTCAAATTATTTAGATAAATTTACGATTAATATTATAACTGCAGTACACTAGGGTTGGGGGATTGTATTCCCGTCCTATTTTCTTCATCATCTCATTTAAAAGTTCAAATCAAACTTTCATTCACATTTTTAGGTAATTTAGTGTAATTGCACATTTTCATAATTACATAATTGCATTTAGATTAATCATTCCCAAAACCAAAATCAAATCTTTTTCTTTTTCTTTAGAGTCATCATTAGGATTCCTCCGTCTTATCCCGTCGTCACAACTCCGTTGTCCTTTTTCCCTGAGGATCGATACCCGACTTGTCGGATTATTACTTGAATGACAGGCTTGCACTTGAGCCTAGAGAGTACACACTTTAGAGACACATTCTGAGTCGTGTCAAGTTTTTGCCAGGTACGTCGGACGAAAGCCGAGACAAATGGTCGGCGACGACGTTTTCTACTCCTTTCTTATCCTTGATAGAGAGATTGAACTCTTGTAGGAGTAGGATCCACCTTATGAGGCGCGGCTTGGCGTCTTTCTTCGCAAGTAGATATTTTAAAGCCGCGTGGTCGGTGAAGACAATTATAGGAGAACCAATGAGATACGATCTGAACTTATCAAGGGCAAAGACTACTGCTAGCAACTCCTTCTCCGTGGTAGAGTAGTTGAGTTGAGGTCCGGTAAGGGTCCGACTAGCGTAGTAGATGACATGAGCTTGTTTATCTTGACGTTGGCCCAAAACGGCCCCAATCGCGTAATCGCTTGCATCACACATAAGTTCGAATGGTAGGGACCAATCCGGAACTTGCATGATGGGAGCGGACACGAGCATGTTCTTTAATTTGTCAAAGGAGCTTTGGCATGCCTCGGTCCACTCAAACGGGTTGTCCTTCATGAGAAGGTTGCTTAAGGGTCTAGCGATAGCACTAAAATCCTTAATGAACCTTCGATAAAACCCGGCGTGACCCAAGAATGAGCGCACGTCTTTAAGCGATCTCGGTGGGGGAAGGTCAGCTATGACATCTATCTTAGCCCTATCAACCTCTATGCCTTTAGATGATACTATGTGGCCGAGAACTATTCCTTCAGTGACCATGAAATGGCATTTCTCCCAATTCAGCACTAAGTTCTTCTCCACACATCGAGCAAGTACTTGTTCCAATTTTTCTAGACAAAGATCGAAAGAGGTGCCAAAAACGCTGAAATCGTCCATGAACACCTCAAGTCCTCTTTCGACCATGTCACTAAATAAGCTCAACATGCACCTTTGAAAGGTCGCGGGTGCATTACACAAGCCGAATGGCATACGTTTGTAGGCAAACGTACCAAAAGGGCAAGTGAAAGTCGTCTTCTCTTGGTCAAGTACATCCACCTCAATCTGGTTATATCCGGAATAACCATCAAGGAAGCAATAATAAGGGTGGCCCGCAACTCTCTCAAGCATTTGATCAATGAATGGCAAGGGGAAATGATCTTTTCTTGTTCCCGCATTGAGTTTTCGGTAATCAATGCAAACACGCCAACCGGTGGTGGTGCGTTGGGGCACAAGCTCTCCCTTAGCATTCTCAATCACAGTCATACCCGACTTCTTCGGGACGACTTGAATAGGGCTCACCCATTTGCTATCCGAGATTGGGTAGATAATCCCGGCATCCAATAGTTTAATGATCTCGGTTCTCACAACTTCTTTCATGTTGGGGTTCAGTCTTCTTTGCATTTCTCTAGAGGGCTTGACATCCTCTTCGAGGTGAATCTTGTGGGTGCAAATCAGAGGACTTATCCCCTTCAAATCAGCTATACACCAACCAAAAGCACTTAGGTTCTTCCTCAAAATTTTTAACAACTTACCCTCCTGCTCGTCATCTAGGCTAGAGGAGATAACAACAGGAAATGTCTCATCCTCTCCTAAGTATGCATATTTGATATGGGAGGGGAGTTTCTTTAAGTCAAGAGTTGGAAACTTTTCGTCGGAGGAAACAACGCGTGTATCCCGTGGTGGTAACTCCTCGAATTTAGAAACCCAATTCACATCTCTCGTGTCCTCGTCCGACGCTCTCTCATCGAGTAACTCTCTTAACTCCCCAATCTCCCTCTCGTACTCAGTATACGTCCCCTCACTCTCATTGCTCGAAACCAGACAGGATCCTAAGGCATCGCCACAACAATTCTCCTCAATGTACTCCTCTACTATCTCATCTATGAGACTCACCGCGTGAATATCATCTTCCTCTCCCGTATGTTGCGCTATGTTGAAGATGTTGGTCTCTAATGTCATATTCCCAAAAGTGAGCTGCATTCGCCCATTCCTTGTGTTAATAATAGCGTTAGCTGTCGCTAAAAATGGGCGCCCGAGAATGATGGGAACATGATTGGTCGAGATTAAGGAAGGTTCCGTGTCCCAAATGACAAAGTCTATCGGGAAGTAGAAAGTGTCAACTTGGACGATCACGTCCTCTACTACACCTCGTGGGACCTTCATAGTTCGATCCGCTAATTGGAGAGTGATTCTTGTGGGTTTGAGGTCGCCCAAATCAAGTTGTCGATAGATGGAGTAAGGGAGGATATTGACACTTGCTCCCAAGTCAAGTAAGGCTTTTTCAATTTTGTTCTCTCCAATGATGCAGGAAATGGTGGGTGCACCGGGATCTTTGAATTTAGGAGGGAGCTCATTGAGTAAGATGGAGCTCACGTTCTGTGCTAGGAAAACATTCTTCTTTACTTTCATCTTCCTTTTTACCGTCAACAAATCTTTGATGACTTTTGCATAAGCTGGAATTTGTTTGATGGCATCGAGGAATGGTAAATTCAGCTTTACCTGCTTTAGTGTTTCTAGCACGTCATCACGTGGGTTTCCTTTCTGGGAAGGAATCAACCTTTGAGGAAACGGTGCCGCGGAGGGTGGTTTCACTACTACCTCAGGATCACTAGTGTCATCTTTATCACTCTCATTCGAGGGGACATCTTCGGCCTCTTTCGTGCCGGGCGAAATCACCTTATCTTTGGTTGTGTCATGTGGGGGAGGTGATAAATCAATGACTCTCCCACTACGAAGAGTGGTCACAGCTTGACATTGCTCCTGATGATCAGTAGAAGTGGAGCTAACACTAGTTTGACCTTGGGGAGGTCTTTGGCCCTGGGCAGGAAACTTGCCCTTCTCTTGAACGCTCAACGAGGATTGAATTTTGGACAGGTTCGCATTTATGTCGCCAATTAGACGATCATATTTTGCATTGTTTACGGTCTGTCTAGTGATGAATTGATTCATCGTATCCTCGAGAGTTCTCCGCTGTGGCGGGATATAATTTCCGTGAGGTGGTGGTGCTTGCACATGTCCTTGCATGTGTGGAGCTTGTTGAAATTGCTGTGGAGGAGGAGGAGCAACATGCGAAGGAGGGTTCATTGCGGCATGTTGTTGCCCGTAGCTAAATCCGGGATGATTTTTCCACGAAGGATTGTATGAATTCCCGTGCGGGGCACCGAAATTACCCTTAAAGCCTCCTATACCACTAACTTGCTCCTGCAACATTACTTTGCAGGCGGTTATCGTCGGGCATTCCTCAGTTGAATGTCCCGCCTCACAAATTGCACACACCTTTTCGACGGGATTCTTGATAGATCCAACTACCTCGCATAAATCTCGAAATCCTTTCTCAAGGGTGTCCATCCGACAGTCCGACATAGAGGTTTTATCTACATGGTATAGGCCGGACGCCGATGAAGTGGCGGTCGCTTGACGATTTCGATTCTGAGCATTAGGATCAGAAATATCCCATGATTGGGTAGTCTCGGCGACATACCTCAGGTGAAGCTCAGCATCGTGGCAATCTAGCTCGATAAACGGACCACTACCCATGGTTTCAATGAGTTGCTTGGAGTTAAGGTTCAACCCATTATAGAGGAAGGAAATGATTTGAGCTGTATCAAATCCATGATGGGGGCACGAAGCAGTTAACTCATTGAAACGCTCATAACATCGATGGAACGGCTCATTATCCAATTGCCTGAACGATTGAATCTGAGCCTTTATGGAAATTGTTCGATGTGGTGGAAAGAACTTCTTGAGAAATCTGGATTGTAACTCGTTCCAAGATGGAATCGAGCTCGGAGGTAAAGACCATAGCCAGGTCTTAGCTTTATCTTTTAACGAGAATGGGAAGAGTTTGAGGCGAATCACCTCTTGTGTGCAAGTTTGATCGTTGAGAGTATCACACACGTCCTCAAATTCCCTTATATGCAAGTATGCTTTTTCAGAATCCATACCGGGATAGTGTGGTAGCATCTGGATCATCCCATTTTTGAATCGGAACTGCCCGGCATTATACGGGAGTATAATGCATTCCGGAGTGACAGTGCGCTCGGGATATAAGAATTCTCTCAACGGGAGATACGGAGGCTCTTCCTCACCGGTAGATGCATTACTATGTTGCGACATCTCTCTCTCACTTGACGATTCGACGCTCTCACTGGGTGTGCACGACGTGTGTCCTACGAAGGAGAAGGGAGTGTTGCTAGAGATTGAGTGTGACGGTGTGGGAGGTGGGATCCAGAACTGTGGGGCTTGGGGAGTGTGGGGACTATCAGGATTATACTCAATAAGTGGATTTTCGTGAATGCTGGTTGGAGTATTATGGGGTGTGGGAGTGGTTTCAGAATTTTGCATTAAGTTTGTGAGAGATGGTGGTGAATCTTTTTGTGCTTTTTATATTTTTTTATGTTTTTGGATTTTTGAATTTTTGGTCAAAGCTTTGGATTGACTCGATCTAATCCTAAGTCTACCTAATTCCCCGGCAACGGCGCCAAAAACTTGACACGACTCAGAATGTGTCTCTAAAGTGTGTACTCTCTAGGCTCAAGTGCAAGCCTGTCGTTCAAGTAATAATCCGACAAGTCGGGTATCGATCCTCAGGGAAAAAGGACAACGGAGTTGTGACGACGGGATAAGACGGAGGAGTCCTAACGATGACTCTAAAGAAAAAGAAAAAGATTTGATTTTGGTTTTGGGAATGATTAATCTAAATGCAATTATGTAATTATGAAAATGTGCAATTACACTAAATTACCTAAAAATGTGAGTGAAAGTTTGATTTGAACTTTTAAATGAGATGATGAAGAAAATAGGACGGGAATACAATCCCCCAACCCTAGTGTACTGCAGTTATAATATTAATCGTAAATTTATCTAAATAATTTGACCCAGTCTTTAGTACTCCCAAGCATTACGTATACGAGGTTCAAGCCCGCGTCATACTTAATCAAAGGATGAGTAAATCAGTATCACGATAGTGACATTCGAATTATATTCTCAATCATCCCTGTTACCCAGAGGCAAACGAGATATTTAGATCTACAATTGTTATGTCCCTACGCAATACGGTCACAATTAATTACTAAATTCAGAGGATTAACTTTATACGTGCAATGACCACATCGGGTTGGGTTCATGTATCCCGACCTTAGAAAATCTAGCCTAACATGATGAAAGTGATGAAAGCAGTGTTTAATATGCAAGTGTTCATGATTAGTCTACGGACAATAGATGGAATACTGTAGAATAGAATCACAAAGAAGAAACAACTTACTAAAATTACTCAAGGAATAATCGCAACAATAAATAAATTGGTAATCACACAACTCTGAATAAACCTTCAATCCTTGAATAAAACTGGAAATTGTATCTACAACTAGGGTTTATGGAAGAATAAGAGAGATTAAACTAATCCCCTCCGTTCTTGCCTACTTTTCAATGAAAATAATTCGGGTTTTTATACCCTACATGAAATTCCAAGAAGTTGAGTATAAGTTGGAGTCTTTAGAGGAGAATCAGAAAACAAAATCTCGATGGGCGGACCGGTCCGGCCCTTAGGCGGATCGGTCCGCTTCTCAAGTGGATCGGTTCTTTTATTTTCCAGGCGGATCGGTCCGGGGGCGGATCGGTTCTTTTAATTTTTGCCTCCTTCGGTTCGCCTTCGGTTCGCAGTTCTCTGGAGTTTGCACAGCGGACCGGTCCGGGTTGAGGGCGGACCGGTCTGCCTATTTGACTTTTCCTTCAATCTTTGACTGCCCATATCTTTTGCTCCGGGTATCCGATTGAGGTGCCGTTTCTTCCTAGGTGCTTGTGAAGATGATACCTTCAACTTCTCTTTAGGTACCTCATCTGAATTCGGGGTAGGAATGACTCTTTTGCCCTTTTGACTTTTCTTGTTGACTTTCTCTATTCTTTCGGTTTCCTTCTTCCATCTCTTGACATTAGATACCTGTAAAATCATAACAAAGTACCAGAAACTCGGTGTACTTGTTAGGATAAGTCAATAGCAAGATTATGAGATAAAGTCAATCCAATTACGTTGTTCGAGGTGATTAAAGTACCGAAATTAGGGGATAAATTGGGAAGAATTTATGCCTAATCACTGTCAGATCCTCCAAGTCAAACCATCCATGAACATCTAGATTCGTTTCTCCTCAGTAGGCACCTCGTCTAGTACCATATTAGTCAATTACATGAACTCCTCCTCATATTTCGTAATTGTCTTCCCTTCCTGGGCGAGGTCTAAAAGTTTTCGCCATAATTCAGTCTTGACGACAGAAGGAAAGTACTTGCGGTTGAACCGCACTCAGAAATCGACAATCGATATCAAATTCTACTCCTCTGAAGTAGTACTGGACTCCCACCACTGTAATACTTCCTCTATCAGCTTAAAGGTAGCCAAAACTTACCTCCGTATCTCAGTGCACTCATACATACGAAGATGTCTCTGTATATCCTTCTTCCACTGACTCGCCAACACTACATCAGAACTGCCTGAGAACTCTGGAGGATGTGCCTTCTTAAAGGCATCCCTAACTCTATCCCATATAGTAGGGAAAATAGGAACAGGTGCTGGCACCACTACTGGTGCCTGTGGTGGTGCCTATAGTACCATTGTTAGTGCTGCATTTACTGCTTATGCAATGATGGCAGCAACTTCTGTAGCATTCATCATTCCCTGAGCTGGAGATGGATGTGGCTCTGGATGGGCATTCATGTCCTTTTCTGCACGTCGAGGAGGCATCTAAGACGAGAAAGAAGTTTATTAGTCCACAGTTATCGTTAAATCTCAAATAGTTGAACAAGAATACAACAGTCCTAAAAATAAGGCTCTATATCAAAGGACGCTATACTGAAAGCATAGTAAGCCGTACAGATCCTAAAGGACTCTAGAACCTGATACTTTGATACCACCTGTGACACCCCGCCTAATTAAATATCGGGTGATCAGTCCTTTATAAAAATTTAAAACAGAATGTCCGATTGGTTCATTTTTAGCATCACTGTCGAAAAACATTAACTTTAACAATCACCTAATTTAAATTAAGCTGGTGTCAAAATACTTTTTCCTTTTAAATTGTAACCAAAAATCTTTTATTTAAAGTCCAAGAATTGAAATATAAATCATTCACCATTCAACAAAGATAAATAATAAATCTAAATCACGTACTGAAATAAATACGACTGGATTAAACATTCCACTAAGTCTTGCACTGCAGCTGGAAGTTTTGGGGCCTTGTTTACTAAAATAGATCATAAAGAAATTAAAATAGTAAAGCTTAAAGAGAAGCACTACATGAGAAAGAGTGTAAATGAGCCTATTTTGTTCGACCCACTCCACTCATGTGGAACCTTATAATACTTATCCTTCTCGTGTCTCCTGAACTCCCAACCACCCCTTGTGAATACATACTGACCCTTCTAACTATGATTACTAGTCCAGACGAACTTAACCATCCTCAAATGTGACTTATTGGGAGAGAAGTAATAGTATCCAGGGACCTTAGCATTGTCGTTTAGTCCATGGACATATATGAATATGTCCCCAGTGAGGTCAAACCTAGTCTGGGCCTTCCAGGACATCATGGATTCCAGGATAGTCCTATAAGTATTAGGGAGAGCTGAGTAAGGGTGACACTGTACCCACTTAAAATAGATCTAATAACGAGGTGAAGGGGTACGCGAAGTACAACCTATAAGTCCCATAGAGGACGATAAATTTTGTTTGAGCAAGAAGTGCCATAAAATCTCTCTTCACCAGTGGGAAACCTAGCGGAAGTGCTCATAGGGATACTATATTTCTCCCTCAAGGAGTCCAATTAGTCTTCTGATATAACATAATCATACCACCTAGCATCAGTGGTTCAGAGGTCGTAAGAAGATGAAGAGTCCCCTGAAGCACACTTCTTGTCAATCGGTTCCTCACTTTCTAGTTCCTCTATGAGGGAGGAGATGAGATAGGCCCCACTGAAATTGATGTGTCATGCATGTCTCTCTCCAGGGAGGAGTCCAAATCAACAGTATACATAGACATGGTATTCATCAAATGCTCAACAACCACCTGTTGTTTTACTGAGTTAATTGTCTCTAGATCCTCAAAACGAGAACCTTCATATGCCACTCCGACCGGTAATGGCATAAAACCACTTGAAAAAATTTCCCTAGGCATGTAATTAGAGTGCTCGGGCTCCTCTTCGGGGTGAATGACTTGCAGGGGTTTTGGAAACCTCCTCACTAGAATATCAGGGCAATCACTATCCAACTCAGAGAAATACTTTAACCATTTATGCACATAGGTTTCATCAGTCATTAAGGCTCAACAAAATTAAGGTATTGTGAGGTTTGTGGTCTATGGGATAGACAAAACCAAGAATTTTGCATAAAAACCAACACTCAAAAAAACCCTAAAAATTGTGGGATCCTAGGCCAACCAACTCAATGGCCACCTAAATGATTAAACTATCGAGAATCAATACCCAACACCATGCGATTCAAAAATAAAGAAGAATGCACAGTGATAACTACGAAGAACTAGCATAAGAGAAGATAAAATCCCTAAAAGCTTAAGAGTTAAAATAGTTGCATGCCTTTGAATACTATAGAGAGTTGAAGACAAACGGTAGAAAGTGGGAACTTCACCAGAAATAGATGAATATCACTAGAGATGAAGAATCTTTGGGGACGGGATAATCTCTTTCTCTCTCTAAACACACACAAAAGATTTGAAATGGTATGGGAGCTCAAACGATGGATGGGTTTTAGCCTTTAAATACTTTACGTTTGGCGGCGAGTTCATATAATCGTGATAGACAACGTCATCCTAGAAAAAGCAATGGTCACTGTAGGTTCAGTGAGCAAATGCGTGCATTACCCCAAGTGTGCGTGATGATTCATTCAAGCACCGATCCAAGTCACCTGACACGTTACAGTCGATGGTTAAATCCAAAAGTTCTAAGTGTATCTTCTCGATGGGCGCCGAGAAGAATTTAAGATGACCAGATTCTCGAAGGATGTCAAAATCCTATTATTTAATACTCCATCCATTCATTTCACATGAAAATTACTCCGAAGATCTAATACTCCAGATAACCTACTATAACTTACAATCATGAATGAAGTCTTGGGGATTTTATTATATACTAAATATAAGACACCTTGTTATCCTCTCGGGAGGTGACACTTGTCCCCATTAGGGTTAAAGAATCTGCTCGGCTATGGGCATTGTATTCGGCTCAAGTATAAATGTGCTCGGCTCTACAGTATAACTGTCTGTCTCATTATTATTAACACGGTGTTAGTTAACAACATTTATTAACTCCGGCAATGCAAGCCTTGCTCCAGTTACATCACGTGATGGAATATCAGCAGTCATATTTATCCCACCTGCACATGCGAAGAAGTTATATAATATTCCACCCTTACCGTGTTGTAAAGAACTCATCATTATCTTCCTCTTGGAATGTAAAAGGAGCAACTGCCTGACCTATAAAGGCACTCCATTTGTCCCACTACACACTCTATCTTAATAACTACATATAAATAGCACACAACCCCACAGATTAAGGGATCCGAAAAGATTCTACCTAACGACTATACGTAAAACTATAGAGAGAAGTTTGAGAGCTTGTAATAATTCCTTTCATAGTAATTTCCCATTAAAATACATACAATCAACACATCACCTGTGGACATAGGCACTACATTGGGTTGAACCACGTGAACTAGTGGTTTCCTTCTTTATCTTTTATCCCTCTCTATTCATTACAAATTGGCATGTTGGTAGTGACAATTTCTTTATCTGTTATTGTTTATTTTTATTATTATTATTATTATTATTATTATTATTATTATTATTATTATTATTATTATTATTATTATTATTATTATTATTATTATTATTATAGCTCAGGCACACAAAAATTATCTACCAGTTGTTGATGTCAAAAAGTGGAGATAACAAATTATAGATTAATCAAGAAAAATGATAGGCAATAATAGATAATGGGGATGAGTTTCAATGAGAACAAAACAGATTTTACGTGGTTTGGCCCGTAAAGGAAACCTACATCCACGGTGTTACCAAGCTTTAATTGCACTTTTATCAAGATTATAATTAGGGTCATTGCGATGGCTCAATTATTAGGAAGATGAGAAATAGTCCCCTTTTCAGATGGATCCTTTTCAGATGGATTGGTTTCCTATTTATAAGTAGTTCCTAGAAAATCTTTTAATGGGCAGGTGGACTTCCTTTATAGGTCAGGCAGTTACACCTCCTTACACGTGCTTATCAAGTAAATAACACATAAATTCCCTTGGATCTCGTGCTGACAATATCAAAGGAGTGCTTGGATAATAAACTCGTAACAACCACGTTCCCATATACCACGTAATTGGCAAGAAACTTCTTGGGTGTATGTAATGCACGTGCGTATGATGTGAGCAAACATTTCCATTGAAAATGATAGTTGTCCATACAATTGGCCTAGAAATTAATAACTGATCCGACATCCTGCTCTAGGTGACCCCGAACACAATGTGGGCCATTATTTGGTTAGATTTTGGACTCTGGGTAGGTTGTGACTACAAGGGTATAACAATAAGTCCCCAAGACTTCATGCATAAGCCCTGAGTTCTCATAAAGGGTGAGTGGATGGAGTGTTTTATTTTGCTCGTACTAAAGTGACGGATCGGCTCTCATCTGGTAAGCTTAGGCCGGCCATATTGCCTTCATTCATGTGAAAATTTATGAGGACAGAAGCTGATGCGTCTTATTTTCAATGATTTTGTCAGAGCGTGTGCACAGATACTCTATACCACCTATCCAGTTTATGCAGGTTTTTAACGTTCTTTCAGCCACATCTTTACAATCACTTCTTCGAAACTATAAATACCTCTAGACATCTAAAAAACAAAGTTGTTTACAATGCCACTCTAAGCGATAGTGATGTCAATTCAGATGATTCGGGTAACTATTCACCTCCTAAACGTAACCTCACTGCATTCACAGCTAGTCATGCCAGTAACTCTAATATGTCTCATTCTAATGATAACAATCTTCTACATGACGGCCTTGTATCTAGGTATATCACTTCCCAAGACAGTGAAAATGATTATGGTTTTAGTGATGACGGTGATCTCCAATCCGCCTATTTCGAGCTTTACACCGAGTCAAAATTCAAAAGATGATTAAAAAGTTGACTATTAAGGTGTTAACGCTTGGAAAAAAGTTGAATTCCTTGAAGGAGAATGAGGCATTAGTGACTCAACTCGAGGCAAATAAATTTTCTTTATCTGAGAAGCTTATTTTTATGGTAAAAGAGAGGGACGACTTAATTTCCAAAGTTACAAGACTTTCTGATGATCTTCGTGATTCTTTAAAAGTTCGTGAAAAGCTTGAAGTCGATATTGTCACATACAAGAAAGATCTTGAGGCTTCTCATGAGGTAAAAGTCACTCTTGAGGATAATTCTGGGAGAATGGGGGTACACCAAAACAGGTAAATTTCAACTTTTTTAAACACTTGTAAATGGCATTTGCAACGGTTCAAAACACTTGCAAATTGGTGCGTTGCAAAATTTTTGCAAGTGTTAAAAACCGTAGCAAATGGTATTTGCAACGGTTTATTGGGAACGAATGTCCGTTCTGGATAACCGTTGCAAAAATATTACAACGATTTAGAACACTTGCAAATTTTTCATTTACAAGTGTTCAAAATCGTTGCAAAATTTAGTAAGCATTTTTTTTTTTTTTGCAACGGTTATAAACACTTGCAAATGAAAAAATGCGTATTTTTTTGTAACGGTTCGAAACACTTACAAATAGTAATAGGTAAGGAAAAAATGTTCCTTTTACAACATTTTAAAACGTTTGCAGTATATAATACATATAAAACATTTGCAACAGTTTAAAACAAAACACTTGAAATATAAAATACTTATTAAAGAAATCTATTATTGAAATCTATTCCCATCCAGATTTAGCTGGGACAGAAGCAAATACTTGGCAAGATTTAAAACTTTGCATTTTTACTAATAATCTATGAATAAACACATCAACGTAATAATACAACTATTTATTCATACAAATTCATCAATAAACACATTAATGCATTAATCTCCCTCTTTTCCAAATGAGCATCGGGTATCCTTCTTATCCATTGTTACGGAGAACATCTATGCATGTTCTTTGTCAAAATCCAACCTACACAAAAAGAACACAAGCACATTAATAAAATTATTAAAATTAATTACATTGGATAAAAAACTAAGTAATTTTGAGACTGAATTATAGGAAAATATAGTGTTGGAAATGATAAATGGAATCATCTATATATTTATTTTGAGGATATCCCATCAGAAACAAAATACCAAACCTGAAGAGGTAACACCAACATATATGTAATATAGTGACACCAATATACTTAAAACATGTATCATATCAAATAGTAATTCCCATTTGCTAATAACTTTTGACATCCAAATATTATTTGGATTAAACTTTTCCTATTGATTATAAGAAAGAAATATCAAGGATGGTGGAAATATGAAAACACATTCGGGTTTTTAGACTGAAGTGATCCATGTATTAGATAACATTGGTTCCATATATGCTAAGGTGCGTGTATATCATTAGTAAAGATGTATCAGTTTTGGGGGTGATTACTTCATTTGTCCCTGCATCTTCATGTCCCCTTGGTCTCGCTCACTTCTCCACATTCTGAGTCAATGTTTATGATCGATTCCAACATTGTTCATCACATGCACTACCACCGAGCAGCAATATGAAGAAAATAACCCACAGATAGGTGCTAATTCAGAAGCAAAACTAAATTATGTGCTACTTCACGTACTCGAAACTGACGATGAGATCTTAGCGGCCCAACAACGGCATTCAGAACTTGAATATCTGTTGGAAGGGTTGTAAAGGCTATTAAGTGTAATATTTGTACTATTTTTTCTTAGGGTGATGTCTTTGATTCTAAAGTAGTATCAACAAGTTCCATTAATTTAACCATATGCTTAAATTATACAGAATATGTACTGTACTAACCCTATGGCACATGATTGACATCTGATGCAAGCTCGGCTACCTGTTAAAAAGAACAATGTTCCCATCCTCTAGATGGTGATAAACAATGTAACTGAATCTGAGCTCATCAACACGGCGCTGCCTTATAGAGGGGTTCATAAATGCCCTGCAGTATAAAAAAGTATTACACTGAAAAAATACCAAAGTACACCGGAATATGGGAAACTAATGATGAATAATATTTTCACGTCGATGAACCATCCCAAAATTTAATAAACTTTGCACCAAGTTATTTAATAAGTCTATTAGGGACACACTACCCCATCTTCTCTATATTATTATGTGAATCACGGTCATGATAAGATAAAATCTGAGCCATCAAGATTAGAATTGCAACCTGCAAGCAATTTAATTTGTTAAAACACATAATAAGTAAAAAATTTAGTTCAACCCATAGTGAAAGGCACACCAAACCTCCGTAATTTTGAGACTAGGTTTGGGGGACATAACAATCCTGTCGGTATATTTGACACGCCTCCCAGATAAGTTTCCTTGGAAACATCCCTGCTTTCCTTTCAGATGTTGAACAAAGCCACTCAATGGCCTGGCAGCTTGCATATGTAATGGCACTTCATGTACATCACTGTTTATATACTGTGCAACCTCCATTTACATATCAAGCCAGGCAGCCTATGCCGATGTTAGGTAATGATCTAAAAATATATGGAAGTCCAAAAAAAATATCAACACAAGAGGTAAGAGAGCAGGACAGTTATCATAATTATGTGATTCATACACATCCTATGTAGATACACATGTACATTACATAAATAAGTCCATGTTTCTATGCAATACTGTTGCAAATTATTCTAAAAGAAAATTAGTATTGCACTAATTATTGTGTAGGAAGATGCATAGTCAATAATTGTCATTTTTAAATAGGTAGCCAAAGGCCTCCTAGGAAGTTATAAATTATTTGTAATTAATCTGGAATACTAAGTGTTAAGTAAAATATTCAATGGCTTTCGAGGAGATGTAAATGGAGATTCTCTGGGTATGTGATTCTGCGGGTCTGTGGCTTGGAGTAGGTACAACTTGGACAAAATCAAAATAATGCAACGGATAAAAAATTTAGTTACAAAAGCATATCCAAAGAACAACAAGATGAATATGCAATAACAATTTACTCAATTGTGTGCAAGATTGGAGCAATCTGGATATTGGCACCTGCTATTGATCAAGCATTTAGGAGACAAAGAATCCAACAACCAAGCACGTGTCACAATGAAAATAAGAGATGAATTTGATTTTCGCAGTGTAAGATTCCCTAAAACTAATTGGAATACAAAACGAGACTAAGATCCGCATGTAAAACAAAATCTTAAATGATAAATATGGCAATTTCCCATCGTATATCTGTGTCCACTTCTTAACTACACTTTACTCCTAACCCCACATAACCCTGAATATGAGTAATTAACCCACCAATACACAATCTTCAACAAACAGAATGATGGGGAAACCTGGGATTCTTGAGAATTTTTTGTTGCCAAAGTGGTACCTTTAGCAACAAAAATAGCTTATGTTGCTAAATAATGTTACTAATGGTGTAAATTCTTGTAGTGTGGGATTTGTTCAGTTTTTGACCAAATGGTGGTTTAGTCTTGGAGGGTAAGGGATCCACTAAATTGAGAATATGATGAGGGAGGGTTGAGAGGTGTCCCCCTATAAGTCACTCACACCACACAATTAGGGTGCATAGATGTAGACATTATCAATTATAGCATTATGATTGTTCTTCGAGTAAATCAACACAAGCTTTTGTATGCTCAAAATGAAATTTTACAATTGAACACTAGTCACATTTAATATGTTTATAAACCTGTAATGCCGATATGTAACGGATTTGGAAAGACGATAAGATATGGTTTTCAATTAATATAAAGACTTTGCATTGAAATAAAACTGATCAATGAACCGTTTTCTTAAACATGATATTCTTGAAGTATTCAATTTGCATTTAAAAATAGTGCACGAAAAAGAAAAACATGGACCTACATTAAGACATCCATTATACTGAAATTAAGCACAAAATAAAATTTCATATAAATGCAACGTTGTTCTGGATAATAGAATTTAATATTACATAAAAAACACAAATTAATTCTCTAAGCACTACTACAAAAATGGTCATTTATGTCAGTTTAAAAATTGACATTATGTCAGAGAAATGTAAATTGACATAAATGATATTTATTTATGTCAATTTGACTCTAAAAATATATTTTTATTTCAATTTAAATAAAATTGAGATAAAAAATAAATTATTTATCTCATTTTTATATATAAATGACATAAATATAATGCAAATTATTTTTTCTTTGAGTCAAAACTGAGATAAATGGAAAAAATAAAGCGGGGATTTTTTTTTCACTCCCGCTCCAAAATTTTGCTCCTCAAAATCTTTCCCGGCTCTCTCACACCTCTATGTACAAACATATCTCTCTCTCTCTCTCTCGGTCGTACAGAGCTCTCTGTCTCTCGTTTTACATCCGGCAAGCTTCCATCATGCAGGTACTGTTTATTACTAGGGTTTTCGAGATTGAGTTCTAATTTATGTTCGATTTGTTCTTGATTTTGTTTTTATTTTTGGATTTGAATTTATATATGTACACGGATTGGCCAAATTTGTGTATATATATGGATCTGCAAGATTTTTTTGTCCAGATTACAATTTGTTGATTCAATTTGTGTATGTGTGTTTGTGTGTGTGCGCCTTGATGTTCAGGTCCTTCAGCGTTCGATTAGGGATTTTGATTTCTTCTTTCATTTAGGTTGCAAATCCTATTTTGGGTATCTTCTACTCCCTATTTCAATTGTGTTATTATGTTGTTGGATTTTAGGTTTCAGATTAGATTTGTATAAGATGGTTGTTAGTCATAGATTACTAGAATTGCGAGGTGTGTTTTCCATTTGTTTAATTCTATGAAAATAATTAGTAACATTTATTTTGTTGGGATCTTTTATGGTGTATATTCTTCCGACTTCATGTTGAATCGGGACTAATTTTAGTTTTGATGTTTATATACAAAAATCATGGAATTTAGTTTTATTGATAATATAGGAAGGCATAGAAAATTGATAGTATATATTGTTAATTAATAGTTTCTATTGTTAAAAAATTGATACGGTATGAGTCTTGTACAATTTATACAGTTAATACACCTAGCACGTACCCATACTTATGCTATCTCCAACAGTTCGGAGGACGTTGTGCTTGATTTTATTCGTTAAAGTTCAAATCGAGAATCCTTAAATTAGTGTGTATATTTGATCGTTTAGAGTCTGGGATATTTTTTTTTATTATGCTTCTTTATTACCTTGTTAACATTTTTCTTTTCAATTTGAGAATTCTAAATTTTGAGTATTGTGAAAGCTCTTTTATTTCTGAGGGGGTATGTCTTGGACTCACTCAGAGTATATTAAAAAGAACAAATGTCAAGCTGAATTCATAAAAAAATCTATTGTTATTAGAAATGGTTTTCCTTTCTAAAAGTTTGAATTCATCATTGTGATTATTTTAATTTTCTTCTTTTCATGGTTTTATCATATCATATATTGATGCTTTACAACTTTGATAGATTGCGGGAACTGCTCACTCTGGGTACCAACCCTTCTTGAGATTGAACATAGATTCCTAAACATTCTCATGTCACATATATTACTGTGAGCGAAGTATTAAATATGCCCATGTTTAAAATATTCCATTACATTCCTGTTAACTGTAAAGCTATATATTTACTCGATGTTGTTAGGTTAGTGATGTAGCAGCGGATATTGGTAATGGAGTAAACTCCAACCCATTTGGTACATGTAATGACAAGGCATTGAACATTCAATATGGTGTGTTGGGTATTTGTTAAAGATTTAGTGTGAGCTATCAATCAAAATAGTTTATTTGCTTATATATTTTAATATCCAATGCACTTCCACGTATGTTCTTAAGAGTGGGGGTGCTTTTTGTCAATGTGTTGATCATAGTATAGTACCTAATTGTTTGGTATGCACTTTGTATCAGACATAATGTCAAAACATATACAAGGCTATAGATCTGTACTTTTACATAACCATTAAGTTCCTAAAATTTGATGTTCGTTCGTAAACCTTTAAATGAATAATCTATAAATCATAACATGCCAAACTCTCACTGAATCTGTTTCAGCAGAATGTTCCTGACGTGCCCAACACTCTTACTGGAATTGATGATTTCTGTGAAGCCTTTGCTCAGGCATTGATCTTTATGATCTCAAGGGGGACACAAGGAAGAGGGCCTATGAAATTATTGATAACTTTGCCAATCGCAGTTTTTGTTCCTTGGCCATTACACAATAGATGGTACCCGAGAAGAGCAAGGAGAGTGCTGGAGGACCATGGGAGTTTGTTTGTTTATTTCCCCTCTTTGACTCTCCAAGGCGTGATAGTGTAGAGACAATACTTAAAGCCCTTGCCCTTGGTGTCAATGTTAATATGATCACCGGTGACCAGCTTGCCAATTGCAAAGAGACTGGTCGGAGGCTTAGGATGGGCACCAATATGTACCCCTCTTTTTCCCTTCTTGGCCAAAGCAAGGATGATTCCATTGCTTCGATTTCCATTAACGAGCTCATTGAGAAGGCTGATGGATTTTTTTGGTGTTTTTCTTGAGCATAAATATGAGATTGTGAAGCTGCTGCAAGAGAGGAAGCATATTTGTGGAATGGCTAGAGATGGTGTGAATGATGCCCCGGCACTAAAGAGGGATGACATTGGTCTCGCAATGGCCAATCCAACCGATGCATCCAGGAGTGAATCTAACATCGTCTTGACCGAGCCAGGGCTCAGTGTGACTGTGAGAGCCATTTTGACAAGTCGAGCCATTTTCCAGAGGATGAAAAACTACTGCATCTATATGGTCTCGATCACTATCCGTATCGTGATGGGGTTCATGCTCATTGCTCTCATCTCGAAGTTTGACTTCTCTCCGTTCATGGTCCTCATCATCGCCATCCTCAATGATGGGACCATCATGACAAAACTAAAGATAGTCAACCCGTCTCTAGTGCCCGACATAGAAGCTTAAGGAAATCTTTGCCACCAGCATTGTCCTTGGGACCTACCTTGCAGTTGTGACCGTGGTGTTATTCTGGCTAGCAACCGACGCTGACTTCTTTTAGAATATCTTTGGATTTCGATCAATCAAGAATCACACAGACGAGATCACGACTGCTCTATATCTTAAAATGAGCATTATGAGCCAAGCTCTCATCTTTGTGACCAGGTCTCGCAGCTGGTCATTTGTTAAACGCCCCGATATCTGGCTCATTATTTCTTCCTTTTTAAACTAGTTTGTGGTTACTCTCATTGTTGTTTATGCAAACTAGTGCTTTGCTAGGATCCAAGGCATTGGGTGGGGATGGGCCAGAGCGATCTGGGTCTTCAGCATTGGGTGGGGATGGCCTTCCGTTTGATGAAACTTCAAGTTACAACGAGAAGAACCATGAGTTTTCTGAGATTGCTGGACAAGTTGAATCAGTGATCAAGAAAAATGGATTGGACATGGACACCATCCAACAACACTACACGTTGTAAAATTATCAAGGCTAGAAAAATTGGGACTAGTTTGGGATAGATTATTTTCTGGAACTTATGAATTATAGAATATATCTAAAAGTCAACATTTTTACATAAAAATAACATACATTGTAATGTAATCTATAATTTCAGTCATTTTTTGATAACTGTGTTTCTTTCTGGATTTTTGCAATAAGTAATTATAATATATTTTTGAAGAACAACAGTGCTAATTGTTCTTTGCTGACAATATATGTGTTCATTGATCTTAATAAATTGAAAATGCTCTACTACTTAATTTAGTATACCCGGTGGCAGCACCATCGTTTGTTATGTTTTTACTTAATCATCTGTTGTTTGAATCGCTGCGTGTATATGTTTTGCTAGACTTTGGGTTTTCCCCACGAAGTTAAGACTGGAGTGGTTTTTGGGAATCATCAGACTAAGAGGTGGCAATTCAGGTGTTTTATATCGTGTTGTGTTCGCATCGTGTCTAGTACCAGTCACCTAACCCAATCCATTTTATGATTGCATCCATCCGATACCTTAACAGTCACACTAAATAGACCTGATTATTAAACGTGTCATGTGCCGATCGAGATGCATAACCAGCATTTCAAAAACCTAGGACTAAGATCCATGCTCTCTCAACTAGGCACGCGACTCATAGGTTGTCTATGTATTAGCAAAACCAAGTACAAAATCACCTCTTTGTGCCACGTATGATTGAATTCCATGCTTATAGGTCTTCCAATAGTGTGTATCATGTTTCTAACAAAAATTCAAATTGTTATCAGGTGAAGGGTGAAGCAAACATATCATACATCTGCTCACGGTACTATCGGGCTTCGGAACTAATTTTTGGTGCTACAGAATATACAACTTTAATTGATATATGGTCAGCTGGCTGCGTTCTTGCTGAGCTTCTACTAGGCCAGCCATTGTTTCCTAGAGAAAATGCAGTTGACAAGCTTATGGAGATTATCAAGGTGTGGTTTTCCTTATTAAACACTAGAAGTCATGTTTTGATGTTATAGTTATCTTATATTTTGTCTTTTAGGTTCTTGGCACACCGACTCGGGAAGAAATTCGATGTATGAATCCGAACTATACCGATTTTAGATTTCCTCAAATAAAGGCGCACCCTTGGCACAAGGTATGCTTTTCATTCTCCTACACTCTGAACAAAAAATCACCATACACTAAAAAGTTGATGGATTTATCATCAACTGTCGAATATTACTAAATTTCATCATGCAACATCATTTCTACTTTTTGTTTTCTGTTTTCTGTTAGAAGTCCTTGAGTTAGAATATCAACTACTCTCTAAATAAAATAAGAACTTGTAATCTTTTTTAACCCACTAGATAAATTAAGAAAAAGAATGGGCAAGGCCCAATAATCTCACGCATGAAAATCCAAAACAATCCTAAGACAAGCGACATCCATCTTATTAAATTCAGCTGCTATGAATAATATTTGAGATCAGTACTTGTTCCCAGTGACGTTAAACTATGTAACAGAAGACTTGCATGCCCATAAGTAAAGGAAATCTTCTCCCTCAATTTATTCTCACCAATATTCAACTCTTAAGTGAATACAAACGAGAGCTTTAGATACTATTTATATGAGCCCAGGAAATTTGTCTCCAAATAACTCCAGATGACGATAGATTAAACTAACCTATCTAGTTTTTTATTGTTGAATAATTTTTATTCTTCTTTTATAAAAAACAAATCACATTACGATTAATTGCATTCTTTCTTAGACGCAACCCATGCTCCACGTATCTCAATCCACATATTTACTAATAAAGAATGAACAATTCACTAAAAAAAATGATTGAACACAAGATAAAAAACAAATAGCATCCAAACAGTTAAAATTTAGGATAATATTATATTAATTATTACAATTAGAGCACAAGTAAGATCAGAATAATGTTATTCTTACTCTATTGTTACTGATGGTGCTGAACGGATGCATTTTCGAATCATTATGATATGATATTAGACTAGTTAACTTATTATCCTATTTCTACTTTAAGATTAAAGTATAAACCAAATGGGAGGTTTATTGTAATTAGTAATGTACACATTGGTGCTTCATCAGTTGAGAGAACCTGGACAGATGAGTTAGTGCACTGTATTGATTTAATTGAAGAACCATGTTTTCCAATTATGCTAATAGGTTTTGTGGATGCCACCAATAAATGTAACACACAAAATGCAACAGCAGAAGTTCTAGCAGCTTTATCATCATATTCCCCGCTCTTAGACAATCCTCTGACACACTTGAATATTCTTCTTAGATCATGCATCACCAACGAAAATGTTTGTGTCTTTTGTTTTGCAACACTCAGTTCAGTATGTGAAAGTAACACTAATATTGTCAATTATCAAGGATGACACCAAAATTATTTTGTTGCTGTTATCTTTCGCAAATCTGAATTTTTCCTATTTGGATTGAACTGACTTTTTATACATATTACCTGATATTTTTCTCCTGTTATGCCTTGAATTTGTTTGAATTTTTTTATTTTTCTTTTCACGTATTTCACTGGCTTTGGATATTGTTGAGGTTCGGGGATATATGAGGTTTGGATATTGCTTAAGACTAAATAAGTGATAAGTGAATGGTTAATCAAATGGATAATGGCTTTTTTTTGGACCCACCAATTCCATTCAATCTGGCTTATCATAGGTCAAATCACTGATGAGATTTATATGTATGCTTTTTTCTATGATGACATCTGTACTTCTAAAACAAGACTATTTGATATGATTATATTATATGTTATGCTAAATTAGGAATAAATCTACTATGGATTTACTAAGATTGATGTCTATTCGCAAGCACCACATTTTATGAGAATTAATTATACAGTTTTCAGTTTGGTATTAAATGACCAAACTTCAAATAGGGATGATTTCAATTTTCTTACAAAGCAGAGTTCGGTTTTCATTTTTATGTCCTTTATATATATTTTTATTTGATAAATTGTTATTTAATGTTTGTATGATCTTAGTTGTGAACTCAATTTAGTTTCATAACTGTTGTAAAGGAGTAATATGTATGTGTTGTATCAATGTTCATATTGCTTACTAATGCCATTTTTCTGTGATTAAACAGAGTTTTGTGTTTATAAATGAAATGCATTTGGGATAGTATTATATTTTGGAAAGAAACGTGAAATATTTTATTGTAAAATTTCAAACTGAATTTCCATATCTGAATTTCAATCTTTCATATCTATCCATCTCTCACATTGGTGTTCATAAAAAATTTTGATTGCACAAATTGATGAAGTCTCACCTCAACCTATAAAAGGTAATCGGACATCTATGGGCTCACTTATATATTTTCTACGATTAGAGTATCAGTTTTAGTTTTAGTAATCTTTTAGATCTCATCTGCATAGGTCCCATACTTCTTGAAAACAAGAAGTTATCCTCAGTGCTTGCCTTCATTTTATGAAAACAGTGGGGAAAATCTATTTCTTATGTTCTTATTTAAAGTGGTTCAGTTTATGTAGGATGTGATCATTTAAAGTGGTTCATTTCACTTATTAAACTTGCAAATAATTACTTCCCCTCTTTGGAGACATTATATAGTTGTATCAATTTTGGTCTCAATGCTTATATGAAAGACAATTTTCGTACAATGTATGTCTATAAAGTCATGTTTGTTAAACTTATGTTAGATAGACATTTAATTGCTCAAAATTCTATTTTCATACAATGTATGTCTATAACTCTTTTTATAATATAATTGTTGGTAATACAATTGTTGGTACTTATTAGCTATTGAATTTTTAAATCCTTTTTAAACTGAATTTCACCCTTTTTATCTATCTGACATTTTGGTACTTATTTGCTAGAATGGTTGTTAGCATGATGAAGGGATGGAATGTAGAGAGTTAATGGTTAATGATGTGATGATCTTGATCCTATAGTAAATTCATTGTATTTTAGGGCAGCAAGTATAGCAGTAGGAGTTTGTTGTTTTTTTAGGCTCTTTTCTTAGCAACAAAACTTGCAACTTATTGATCCTTATATATATATATATATATATATATATATATATATAAGGAGTAGAAGATTTTTACTATTCAATAAAGGGATAAGACAATTGAAGGTGAGGATTTTGACACCAAACCAAAAAATGAAGGGCCTTGATCTTTCCTTAGTTTTTTTGTTATCCCGCCCAAATGCCCAAAACTAATATGCTTTACTTTAATTCAAAAGGACTTTAAACAGTTACCTTGGGAAGCACATAGAATATCTCTCAACCCTTTTCTATCAAATACACACACACAATCTAACCAACTCCATTTCCGATATATATGATGTTATAATATAACAGTTATAACTGTTATATATATATAACAGCGCATATAACTGTTGTTATATATATATAACAGTTAAACAGTTAACTCTGTTTTATATATATACATATATATATGCTGTTACTAATTGATCATAACGATCACATAGTTGACAAATTATTCGGGGCTGATTCGTGTTGGATTGAGTGCGCCAGAACTGATTGTTTGATGATGAGTGACGCTGATTGGATAAGTTGACATTCCCATGATACCACCAGTTGTTGAAGTGTCCTTGATTTGATGATTTGTTGTCATAGTGAGGATTCAAGCCTTTGTTGTTTATGGTGTTGTTGAAATTAGAACTCCTGCCTTTGTTAGTGGTGTTATTTTCTTTTATTAAATTGAGTAGTGATGGGTGGCTTCTCGGATTTGGCTTCATTTTGTTCCATAGTAGCGGTTCAGCTCACTGCCACGCACCCCTCGCCTCAGCCCTTGCGAGGGTGCAGATTAGAGATACTGCTGCTACATTTTGACTGTAAGGTATCTACTGCTTTTTAGATTTACGTTGTCTCTTTACGACAGTGAATAGTTTCATTAGCTCTCTCTTTACAATAGTGAATTTCATTACGTCAATGTTGTATTTAAATTGTTGCATTAACAGTCATATGATGCGAGTTGTGAGTTAGCACTCATGCTAAATTTAGTGGCGTGCTGTAGGTATGAGGTATGAAACTAGGCAAAATTACAACAGTGAATAGTTTCATTACCACAATTTGAATCAGTTTCTTTTTGTTACTTAACTAATTTATGTTTATCTTTATTTAGTTTGTATTAGTTTGAATCCTCACCTGATTATTGGAGTCGAGTCATTTGTGTCAAAAGTTACATGGGTTGGATATTTTCTTAACTAAATGCCTACTTTTTATCTAATGGAGGTTTGCTGTGGAGCTTCTATGGAACAAAAAGATGTCTAATCCTCCTGCATCATCTCATCCTACAATATTTGGTGGAGGTATTGGTCTTGGAAGGTCGTCAATCACAGGTGATAACATTTGTTAAATCAATATTATATATATTGTTTTGAGCATTGCCAATTTGAGGTTTTATAGTTGGGGTCGATCTATTATAGAGTTGTGAAGGGTACTCTACTACTTATTAAATAAATACTTGGTCATAACTACATTAAATCATCTGCACTATTTTCAAAATTAACTACACTTAAAATTTAGTTTTTACAATATGTCCATTTTATGTGGAAATGCTTATATAATGTTGTGCCTGTGGAGGAAAATGTTAAAAATTTGGGTGTGAGACTAGATTCAGTTTGTAGATGCTGCTACAAGGACTTGGAAGATCTGAGTCATTTATTTATAGATGGTCCAATTGCTACAGTTATTTAAAATTACTTTGGGTGATTAATTGGTATCAATGTGAGTTTTAATTCTTTTAAAGCTGTGCAAATGAACTGGTGGCTTAGATCTTCTAAGAATTCAGTCATTAAATTTCTCATTTAGGTGTTTCTAGTTACAATTGTTTGGGAATTGTCGAAGAGCAGGAACATAGTTGTGTATGATAGTATAGTTATGACTGCTAATGCAGTTATTCAACAGGTATTTTAGTGAATGAAAGAATTTAGTTCCCAACATTTTTTTTTAAATTTAATGGTGAAGATCTTTTGAAACTATTTTCAATGAAGAGTTCAGTTCTCGACTCTTCTACTGTGAAAATTTCCTTTAAATTCAGATTTGTAGATGGGCCTTTATTAAGTTGCATTCTATTCATGGAGATGAACTAAATTTGATGTTTTGATGTTCGGTTTGCAGTTTTCAAGATACTTGAGCTTTGTAAAGGGTGTCGTGGATTCAAATGATCGTCCACTAAATGTTTCACAAGAAATCCTTCAAGAAAGAAGAATTGTAAGGCCAAACCTTCTTGTTACCTATTCTCAACACATTGCAAAATAATTTGTCTTGTTTTCTCCATGGAAGTTTGTAGTGTCCAATATAAATGAGTTTATGATATCTCAGTAACTAATTTAAGTCAGCTTAAGTAAATAAGGATGTCATATGTTCTTGGATATATATGTATTGTTTCTACGAATCCATGTAAGGATAATGAGAAAGCGAATTGTTAGGAAAACATTTGAAATGATGCAAGAGCTTGCTGAAAGAGAAAATAAAGAGGTCAGGATTAATTGACTTTATAGACTTTAGTATATGTTTTACTTCATTTTAAAACTTAACTTTCGAGTTTTAAAATCCCCATTTTTGTAAGGAAAAAAATGCAAAACAGCCCCAATCTTATATCCAAGCTGTATCTGTGTTGAATCCGAATCATAATTATTTCGAGTTTTAGATCTGTCTGGGTGCTGTATCCAAACCAAATCCGTATAAGATAATTTCCGCAACTTTTGAAGTATTCGAGCTTCTAGCAAAACAAATGAGAACAGAAGGAAAATTAATCTAGTTCATTTTCCTTTTTTTTTCTGTTGGGGGTGAGGGTTGTAAAATTTGTGGTGAGCGAAGATACTAGTTGTGTGATCATGTTGTAGGTGAGAGACTTGTAGAAACTTAATAAAAAAGAGACAGTTAAACATTGTTCTTCAGATGCTGAAAAAGGCCTTTTATTTGAAGATTGTTTATTTTTTAAGAAAATAATTCAATATGTATTGTAGGTTACCCTCTCCAGCAGCATTAAGGTCAGATGTCTTATGTCCATTAATGCCTGAAGAAACAGAGCTTATGCTTGCTGCTCTTGGTTTCAACCGCAAGACTTCCATATATCTGGCAGGTGCACATATTTACGGAGGAAAGTCTAGGTTGGCTGTGTTAACAGCCTTGTATCCTAACTTGGTTACTAAAGAGAATTTGCTCTCCTCATCTGAAATTGAACCATTCATGAATTTTTCATCTCAGGTAATATTCTTCTGTTGTCCTTTTCTTCTAGTGTGAATTGTTTCCTCCGAATTTTTCTTAATTCAGTAGTTTCTTGGATCAATTACCAAAAAGTCCGTCAAACATTTTTTAATACACATTTAGTCCAAGCCTTTTCATTTTGTTCCAAAAAGTCCCCTCAATCACCCATTTAACCAATACTCTCTTATTTTTAAAGGCCCGCGGAAGAGGTATCCCCACCCCCACTGCCGGAGCTCCGGCGACCCTCACCGGAGCTCCTTTTTTTAGTGTTTTTATGTGGTGAGGGACTTTTTGGAACAAAATAAAAAGGCTTGACTAAACGTGTATTAAAAAATGTTCGAGGGTATATTTGGTATATGCCCCTAGTTTCTTTACATGCTATATCTTTTTAGTAATTGTTTTTCAAAAGTGCCTCTGGTGAAGGCTCTTTATTGATGCTTGCTGTCTAGCACGTTGTGCCCGACTAAATAATATGGTCTTTTAGCTATACTATTATTCATTTGCAAGATTTATGTTCATTCATACACAGTTCTCAGTTAAATATGTGATATATAAACTAATAGTAAATACCCCCTCCATTCCAAATTAAGAATCCTTATTTTTGGGTCCGTCCCTAATTAAAATCTTGTTTCGAAAAATAGTATATAAATTTGGGTGAGATCAAAGTTAGTCATGCCAGCAGTACCCATGGGAAAACAATGATTGCACGTGTTGCATTCAAAGGTATTCATAATATTATGGAGGATAAATTTGGGCAATAATTTTGGTATTTAAAATGTTTGACTTTCAAATAGGGATGGCAGAGTATTTCACTGAACTCAGTAAAGAGATTTATTTAAATTGGTTATTTGATTCATTTGGTAAAATATAGAACATAGTAACGTAATTTCTTGTGTGGGCACGATAGTAGAGCTGTTGATTTGTTTCTTAAATAAAGACTTAATCCTCATGCTAGTGTTAAGAGTTTGTCCCTACATTGGTAATTTGAAGTCTCCCTAGTTAGTATATAAATCGGATAGGCCTCTCCACCCATTGCCAAATGATTTTGGGTTGGATGCTCTTACTTGTTATCAGAGATAGGTATTGGTAGTCCCATGGCTGAAAATTCTTAAATTTACTGCTTAGAGAGAGAGAAGTTCATATTTTACTATTTACTATTATTGATGCGAGTTGAAATCTTGTGCAGCTAGCAGCACTGGACTTCATCGGTTGCACAGCTGCGGATGTATTTGCATGTGGGATAGGTTATTTTCGACTCATCGTGAATTAAAGATTGAATAGTAACACTGTTGCAAAAAGTGAAAATGGTATCCAAAGTATCGCTCGCATCAAGTCCAGTGAATTCTTAACACTGCAACCGCAGCTGTGCGAGCGATACTCTTTGCAAATTCTTAGAATATATTAGAGTTTATGAGGCTGAATCTGAAGCAAAAGCTCTTTGTATGTAATCACGAGCAGGAGTAGGACTAATGATAGGAGTGACCCTCATTCCTTACCCCCTAATAGGGCCAAAAAACAATTTTGTGAGAGATTTTAGATAAAGAAAAATCAGTTATCCAATGATGGTTTATAGGAGCTCTATCCAGTCTTTCAAACAACATTACTCCATTAGAACACTTTTCCCAGGTGAATTTGCAACCAATGTATCCCATATCTTGAAGGTAACTATTTTGAATACAGTCCATTATGTCACTAGCAGCTCCCACATTAATAGGATTTCCTCCTACCTTTTCTTCTGCAGAGCATATTGTATTGAAATCACCTCCAAATAAGAGAGGCTTTGAATGAGGCAAACACTATGCAACCTTCATTATAATTGAGGCATACAATGTGTAGCCTTCATTCTAATCTTAATGGTTCACCAGTTTATTACACACTGTACACAATGTATGCACTTTCCAATTACAAAGTGTATTCTCTGTTAATTAAACAATACATGTTCAAGTTTAAACTTTCAATTACACAGTTTATGGATCATGCTTTCATCAACACCATCATGTATACTCTCGGTTACCCTCTTTTACTTTTAAATACATAGTTTATGTATTCATCTTCTAATGCTTACTTATATGTTTAATTTTTTTCTCAGGTAAGGATTCTGCAGTTTGTTTATTCCATTTTTACCCATTTTTTTATTTGTTCGATTTTACCGACTCAAGATTAACCCGATAACAAATGGGGAAGAACGGGCCTGATAACAAATGGGGCAGAATGAACCAGCAACCCAATGACTGAAATCAGACCAACAGCAGCAAAACCAAGCACTACCAAGTGAAACCAAACGGACCAAGAACTGCGAAGTGAAAATTGACCTAGCACTGCCAAGTGAAAAGGGACCAAGCACTGCCAAGTGTTGATTCAAAGATGGCCGCAACTACCTTTTGTAGGAGAATTTTTAAAAGGTTGCCCTGTATTTCAATTTTACATTTTGTTGGATTGGTTGTTACCCTTTGGGTGGATAGTCCAATAAATAAAGGAGACTTTGTCCATTTTTTTTTAAATTGAGACTTTTTTTTATTTGAGGCACAATGTAATTTTCTTTAATGAATATTGTATATTTCAAGTTATATATGAATTTGTTTGATGAAATCTAGACTATTTGAATATTGTTCGACTATTTATTATCTATTTACAAGGGTTGATTTAACTATAAATAATAGTTGTTTATTGATGGAGTAATGATTTTTTTTTTATATCAACATTTATGTCAGTTTTGATAAAACTCTCATAAAAATTACTAAAATTGACATAAATGTGATGCTATTTATATCAGTTTTTCGTGAAAATGTGATTAAAAACATGGTGAATACTGTAGTTTTTATGTGTGTTCTTAAAAACTGAGATAAATGTGATCTTATTTATGTCAGTTTTACGAACATTTATATCAGGGCTTTATATGTCAGTTTTGAAAAATTCTAAAACTGACATAAATGGTCATTTATGTCAGTTTTTGACTGACATAAATGATCATTTTTCTTGTAGTGAAGTGAAGTAATGATAATAGGGTAACTTAAATTAATGAGAATCGAGAACATTTTTAAGGTCGTCTGTTGTCCCTTGTTCGATGGGTTCTATTATAGACAGTTACATATACTAAAATTTCTATTACTTTTGTGTACTATTGACTACATGCATCTTGTTTTCTATTATTTTGTTGACTACATGTCATTCTTTACTTACAAATTTTAGAACAAAACAACATTTTGGACAACAAATGTTCATATTTCCCTGACTATTGAAACATATAGCTAGATCGCCCCAAAAGGAAAACATAGAACATAAGATTAGACTAAACTACAGATGCACACTTTTATAGCGACGTAACTAAATGGGATATCTTGTTATGTAAGAGGATAGTTATATCAAATTCAAATTATCTTGAATGACTAATGAAATGAAAAATCTCATGGAATCAAAAGCATCGAAAAGGATATTGTTTTATCTCCATCAAGAACTATAGATACAAGGAATCAAACTAACATTTACCAAATTACCAAATCAATACTGGAAGTTATAAATAAGGTGAATTGTGAAAATACTTACACTCCAAGAAGAAATGGCCAAAACTCTGCCGTGATTGTTGAATCAACAACCTACAAAAAAAAAATCAACAATTAATTTAACTATTAATTATGAATAATACAGATTTAAATTGAATTTTAGAAACACATATAAGTGCAAATTTATACGTAAGGGGATATAAATAATATAAACAATATGAATAGACAACTCACTCCACTACGAACATTTTTTATGGAGTTTTACCCCATCATCACGTAGTTTCCCATCTGGAGTAAACAAACTTTTTAATTGTCGAGGTGAAAGCGCATGTTTTCTTTTCCATTTTTGAATGGGCATCAATATTCTTTGTGAACAACCCAGGGGAGGCCTGAGCATGTGCTAAGTGAGCGATCGCACAGGGCGTCTTGTTGATCCATTTTTATTACTTATATATTGAGGGCTCGTTTTTATATCAATACAGGTAAAAGGGGCCTATTTTATAATTTTTGCACTGGGACCTTGTCAATTTTTATCAATCTCAGGACCGGCCCTGGACCAACCATAAATCAATTTCCTCATCTGTCAGCATGTGATTAACTAATATTGCATTCGAAAAGCAGAGAAAGATGGATATCATAACTAAAGTATGATATGGAAAGTATATAAACCTCTTCCCCTCCTCCTTTATTCGGGATTAGGATCGGAAATGCAAAGTAAATATTTGCATTGGCGGTGTTAAAAAATGTTATACCATAAAGAAAAAAAAAACTCAAATAATCCAAAAATACAAAACAGAGCGAACATAATAAAGTCCATTGCAAATACAAGCATAATAAAGTCCATAGCATAATAAAATCCATAGAAAATACTAGCATAATAAAGTCCATAGAAAATACTAGCATCACAAAGTTCATAACATACTCAACACAAGCATGACTTTAACAAGTCATAAACAAAAATTAAAAGCAAGAAGTCATCGGGGTTCAGCACTACGTGTGATGAAAGTATTATTTATTTATTAGAAAAATGAGGTCTCATATGTAGACGAAGGTTTGAATTTTTTATGATTACACTCCCAAAAGCTCTCCAAACACATTAAAGTTTCCCAAAGACACTTGGATATATAACAATACAATAATAAATGGACGTTGAGTCTAATTATGTTGTTTGAACATAAAATAAGTATCTGGAGTTTATTGAGAGTCATATACTACATTAATACTATAAGTGTTAATCTAAAAGAAAAATTAAAAATGAGAATGGTGTTTTCAACGTAAATGTCTAATTTTTTTATTTTTTTATCAATCACAAAAACTACTTTTATAAATTATCCACATTAAAGAGAATTGCAAGCAAAAGATTAATGAAACACGAAATACCAGATCACGAGAATAATAGGTTATATATGTAAAAAAATAATTCGTGTCCTATCGTGTTCGTGACAAAATAACCCTTTATCATGTCGTGTCGTTCGAAACCCAAACCAAAAACACGAGTTGTCACAGATAATATAAACTTAACCCACATATTTTTAAACTAATTGTGAATGATAGAAAAATCCAAATTAAGCATGCGTGCACATATTACACTCACTTGGCCCATATTATTTAACAACAAACCAAAACCCCCAAATTATCGCAACCAAAATCACTACAAGAATAATGATTTTTTCCAGTATAAATTAAATATCGAGAAAAGCACTAAAAATGCCGCTAACACTTTTTGCGGCATTTCCACAAGTGCAGTAATAACCAATGTGGTAAAAGAACAACGGCATTTTAAAAAATGCCACGAAAAGTTAGCGGCACTTTTGGCGTCATTTCCACAAGTGCGGTAGCCAATCTGGTAAAAGAACAACAACATTTTAAAAAATGCCGCAAAAAGTTAGCGACATTTTTAAACATTTATATTAATGCTGGTAATAACATTTTTGCGACATTAAAAAAATGTTGAGAATAACCTTTTGCAACACCTATTAAATGTTCAAGACGCTTTTGGCGGCACTAAAAAAATACCGAGAATGATAATAGCGGCATTAAACAAAATGTTGATATTATTTTGCAATATATGACTGGGAACAAGTGTTAAAAAAATTATTTATAAGAAGTATCGTATTTATGTGCAAATACACTACCACAACATTAAATTAAGAGGACAATAATCAAATTAAAACGTGATTAAATTAAAACCAATAGCATTCATCATAAATAAACATAATTGTGCTTGGAACAATTATCGATCCACAAAATAAAATGTACTACATGTCCAATAAGAAAAAGCGAGGAAACATGAAGCGAAACAAAAAAATTTATAATGTACGATCCTTGTCCATCAAAGTCAAACATCCTCTTCAACCTACAAATAAAAAAGGTCAATCGTTAGTCATTGATACTTATTCTTTAGTATTTTACTTAAAAAAATAAAATCAAAAATTAGTACATTAGCAATATGCCACACTACGGTTGAATGATATGCATCTCCAATTGTGGACTTGTTTCCATAAGGTCTAGGCAGTGGTTCATTTGTTACAAATGTTTTTTCAATATATACTTCCCAAAAGTCTTCACCCAGTGGCGTAACCCCTACTTTTGTTGAAGGGTCCTTGCTCAAATGAATCCACGTGCCACAACCACTTTTCAAAGTTCAAAAGTAATAAAGTCTATAATATTAGGAGTGCATTATTTGAGACCCCTTGTCGTAGTTGTTGGAGCTTCATCTTCTTTGATGATTCTTTCTACAAAAAAATGAATATGTCATCAACCATATATTTCTGGAAAAAAATCGACAGAATTTTATTTGTTTTTAAGACATCCTAAAAATTTTAAGACTATATACAACCAAATAAACCAAAAACCCAATGTCAAGTATACCTAAACTCCCCAAGAAAACAGTGCAAATAAACAAATCCCAACAACTAGTGAAAATCTGGCCATAAATCCATCAGGGTCGGGAGCTGCAAGCCCATTTAGAGCAAAAATTTAGAGAGAAAGTAATTCTTTTTAGAAAAGTTAGAAAACTTAAGTTGGTATGAAATGTCATAGTGGTATACAGTGAAGTTGGTATGCAATTTCACAATGGTATGCAGTGTCCAATGAATATTTTGGGTCAAAATGTCAGAGGCCTATTTGAGACAGGCTGCCTTGTTGGGAGGATATTTTTTGTCAAAATGCTCCAGGCAATATTGGACCAGCTCTTAGGAAGGCCATGACCTCCAAAGAAGGCTATTTTTTTTTTGGTAAAGAAACACAAACATTTCTATAAATTGACAAGATGAAGAAAAAATAAAGAGTAAGAGAAGAATGATGTAACATTCTGGGCATTACTTCTCACCTTCTACAGCTTAAATTTCTTAAAACTAACATTTGAATAAAAATAAGCATTACTCAACTCTATAGAAAACATAATATAATCTGAACCTCTACCCTTGGGCATCGAAGAAGAAAAGCTCCAAATTCCCGTGTTTCTTCATCACTGAAACAATGCACCTCAACAGCTCCTTTACTGTCTTCGGAGCCATCTTATGAAATGAATATGAAAGCAGAAATAAACATAAATTCTCAATTCCTACCAATACAACAATGGTGGATGGTCCCATACCATATCAATATATCCATACGAATTGCAGAAAGGTCGTAATTAATTTAGGTTGCATTCAAATGAGTTTAGGTTCTGCGATATATATATATATATATATATATATGTGTGTGTGTGTGTGTGTGTGTATGTGTGTGTGTGTGTGTGTGTGTGTGTGTGTGTGTGTGTGTGTGTGTGTGTGTGTGTTTAGATTTCAATTGAAACCTTTGGTGTTGCGATTTGCGAGACGAGAGAGACGAAAATGGGGGATGAAAATGTGACACCCCGCCTAATTAAATACTGGGTGATCGGTTCCTTATTAAATTAATTCAAAGTGTCCGGTTGATTCATTCTTAGCATCACTGTCATAAAATAATTTTCTTTATTAATCACCTATTAAATAATTAAGCAAAGTGTCAAAACATTTTATTTAATTTTATTTAAATTCCATTGTAAAGATCTTATGTATATAAACCAATTTATGAATAGTCAAAATGATAAATAAAACAAACCATTCAAATGAAAAATGCCAACTAGATTACTCAATCCAAATAAATATCCACAACCACTGTCAACGTAAAAGATAAAACAAACCCAATTAAAAACTGAATACTGAAACCATAAAGGAGTAAAAAATATCTATTAAATCTAAACAGGAATATGGGAATAGGCGATACATGCCCTAACTAAAAAGAGTTAAATCAGAAGCTGAGGAGTCAAGGAAAAGGGTCGTCTATTGCAAGGACCTGCAACACCCACACAAGCTGCAGCACGTCGCTGTCCAATGAACTACGCCTGACGCTCATGTTGCTGGGCACCTGCAATATATATATATATATATATACACACACACACAAGAGAAGGAAAAATGACAGGAAACGGGTCAGAGCTCGAGTGTAAAATAGCTTTAAAAATGGTTTAGCAAGTATATAAAATGCTTACTAGTTGATATGACACACATGTTAGTACACGACACTCTCTTGAGAATTATCACCTCTCATCTAGTGTGCACACCTATCGTACTACTAAAATGACTCATAAGTCTAACCCAATTCTCCTCCCATAAATTCTTATTCACGAAGTCGTAGGTCTATGATTTATTTAAGATACCATCTTCTTAAGGATCATTTAAGGGAATTATGTATTTCTCAATACTGGTGAAAAGTTTCAAGCACTTACTATAATGAGAACCATTTATTCAATATTTATATACTTATACACACTGTTGATACCAAAATTAGTATGCTGATATAGACGAATAATAAGAAGACACGTTTCTATCTACGTGGCACAATAGCAACGAGGAAGTTTATTTCCCCGACCAAGTCATACTCACTCCGAGCAACAAGTGTATTCCGAGGAACTCCAACGCTCCGAGGAACACCTGAACGACGAGCAGCTAAGGCGGTCCGAGCTGCATCTCGGCCACAGCATTGATTGCCAGAAAAGTAACAGTTCAACTATTCATTGAATGCTTATCATTTAGACGTACACGCTTAAAGGGCATTAAAAATAAAGCACCTTATATCTTTGACTTACTTAAGTCTATATTGTATAAGTGCTCAACTAATTTGGAAATAGTGACAAAATTGGTTGTCTAACCTAGAATCCAAAGAACCTCAGAATTATTCTCTCTAATCCTCTTCAATGATCCAAGAAGGTATAAATTGAATCACACTACACACATTAGAAGTGCATACATGTGTATATTTTGCTTAAAATTGATTGTGTGTTAAATTCCCCTTAAAATGTTGTTTTAATAATTTTTTGGGAATTTTTAAACATTTTTAAACTTTTTTTAAAATAATGTTTTCATTAATAAAAGTGTGATTATAAACTTTGTTGGGTTAATATGCTATTTTGAAAAATTCATTTTTCATTGGAATGTTTGATTGGGTAGAATGTAAATGCGCTAGAGACTTCAGGGTGCTGCCTGTAATTATTTTTTACGTGCGTTTGTAAGCCAATTATATGCCAACACTTGTCACGTTCCTGATGTATCAATTTGTGTTTGTTATGTGAGAGGGTTGCCTGGTGGTTTGCTGATCGTTAGATCAAATCTTATCGATGGCCTGCATGTGTTTTAAACCTATCCTTGTGCTATCTCTATGGACCAATCACATTCATCTTAACCACCGCCATATTATAACCCTTGGATCAAGTCAATATTAGGAAGACCTAATCTCAGCCCTTGATTGCCTTCGACAATCCAGAACCTTCCTCCACTCCTATATAAGCCCTCTAATTCTCAACCTTTCAAGACTTTTGGCAGTCTTCATTTCTGAGAAAAAAAAATAGAGAGAAGAGAGAAGTGAGAGAGAAGAGAGAAAAGAAAAGAGAGAAGAGAGAGAAAGGGAAACTGTGTTAGCCAAACCCTAACCCTAACCCTAAACACTTCAAATCTGATTCAAACCTTCGTATATACAAAACCCCAAACACAAACTTGAGTGTTTGAGAGAGAGTGGTGTTACTGGTTTGTTCATATTGAAGCTGTAACCTCTTGATCTGTGATCTTATTACCAACTTAAACATTCTTGTGAAGATCTGTATTTCTTCTTCATAGAAATTGTAGATCTACACTTTGCATGTTATATTTCACCAGATCTGCATGTTTCTTTCTCGATTTAAGAAAATCTTTACTGATTTAGTTTTGTAAATATTTTATGGTTTCTATTCTTACAAAACTTAACCTTGACCTAGTTGGATTCACACTTGGAGATTTTCAATCTCAAAAATATTTTTAAAACAGAAATTGATTAAGGTCTTGACCGATTTTGAAGCAAGATTTCCGTGGAATCTAGGATATATTAAAGGTCAAAAAGGTTTCAAGTTCTGTAAGAAAGAAAGAAAAGAAAATCACAGCATATAGTCTTTATATGTAATTTTCTAGGACTGTCTGTAAAAACTAAGTGTGTGTGAGTTCATGCATACTGATAGGAATCACATCACAAACACTTAACACAATACCACACTGGAAGTGTTGTGAATAAGATCAAAGATTATAGAGTCGACGCAAGGAAGTTAAAGCAAAAGGAAGTTATCAAACTGGAAGAACATCATCAACAATCAGATCTATGAGAAGTTAGAAGGACACCAAGTGGGGTATATTCCTAAACGTAGAATAGGCTGATTTGTGTGCATGTATGTTGTATTGTTTGTAACTGCTATTTTTTGTTAGTGGATTTTTATTTTTGTGACTTAGAAGTCACCGTGGATGTTTCCTCTATTGGGAGAGGTTTTACCACGTTAAAAACTGTGTGTTCTGATTATCTTCATCTACTCATCTCATTCTATAGTGTGATGAATTTTTGAAACTGTCTTAGTTTTAAAACTGATTACAAAGTCTTGATTATTCTCGTACATAAGTTTTTGTAAACACATCTTGTTGTTTATCATTTTTATTTTCAAAAGAAAAGGGTTTCTTCAACAAACATCTCGGAGTTGCTTATACAGTTTAATCTTGTATTAAACGGCATTAGCAACGTTTTTCAATTGGTATCAGAGCCCTGTAAACTTTTATTTCAAAAAGATCTTGTGTTTCTGAAATCGTTTTCTGAAAAACCTAACTATGGACGAGAAGAATGAAAAGTTTGGTAATCTGTCCAGACCTCCACTCTTTGATGGAAACAACTTTGCTTACTGGAAAGTAAGAATGGTTGGCTTCATCCAAGGGACTTTAGGAGATGATGTCTGGGACATTATTGAAAATGGATATACATATCCTACTAAACCAGCCACTGAAGGAAGTGATGAGAGGGTAAAGAAAATCTTAAGTGAGTTTACCCAAGAAGAGAAAACTGTTTCTCGTAATAACAATAAAGGCAAGAATGCCATCTTTATGTCTATTAATGAGTATGAGCTCAAGAGAATCTCATCTTGTGCCACTTCTAAGGAAGCTTGGGACACATTAATCACTGCCCATGAAGGAGACTCAAGAATTAAAGCTGCTAAAACTCAAATGCTTACCCAGCAGTACAACTCTTTGATTATGTCTGACTCTGAGTCTTTTGACGACTTTTACATGAACCTAACTGATATAGTTACTAAGTTGCATGCTAATGGTATAACATATGATAGGAATGAGATTGTTTCTAAAATTCTAAGATCATTACCACAAAAGTTTGACAGCAAGAGGTATGCTATTGAGGAAATGAGTGATCAAAACCTTACCCCTGAGTTACTCAGTAGCAAACTTAGGACTGTGGAAATGGAATTAGACTTTAAGAAATAATTAAATCAGTCTCAAAGAAAACAGCCCAACTCTAACTTGAGTTTTTCCTCTAAGATATCTAAACATGAGACCAATTTGACAAACTGTGACTCTGATGAGGATTGTGATATAGACAAACTAGATAATCAGATTGCCTTAATGTCAAAACAATTTAAAAAAATTGTTAAATTTAGAAACAAACGGGCATCTAAACAAGGCAAGCCTAATTATCCTACTCTGTCTAATCCCAAACCTCATGAGAGAGGTCTTGACAAACACCCTAAGGACAACAACTTCAGATCTAACAGAGACCTTAAAAAGATTGAATGTTTTAGATGTGGGAAACTAGGTCACATTGCTCACGATTGCAGAGTTAATCTGAATAAAGCCAACACACACAATAGAGCCAATGTTTGTAAAACTTGGGATGATTCAAGTGACTCTGATGAAGAGGAACTTGATTCATCAAATGTACTTGACCCTTGTATGTCCTTTTATGCTAAGATCATTTACAATGATGTTATGCCTATGTGTGATAATGATGCTTCTACTCCTGCTTGTGTGAATACTGCTTTGACTGGCCTAGATGCCTTGTTATCTGAAAATGTTGCTAGTTCTAGTTCCGTGTGTGTGAGTCAAAGTGACCTCGATAACGACGATGTAAATGGGTGCGTGAGTACTAAAACTGAATCGGTAGGGGTCACTACACACACTTCACTTAGCGACTCAAAAACAGATGACCTCCCAGATATTCATACTTTGTATGCTAAAACTCTTAAAAAAGGCACTAGACTGGAGAAGACTGTTAGAGACCTGACTAAGAAATTAAATGATCTAAGTCTTATTGTGAAACTGAATGCCGAAGAGTACACTAACCAGTGTCTGTCCCATCAATCTAAAATTGAAGCTTTTGATCAAAAATTAAAAGAGTTAACCAAAACTAATGAAACCCTGGAAATGAAATACAAGGGAACATTATGAGAACTGGAGGAAGCAAAAACAAAGACAGCTACTGTTTTCAAAAAAATTTCTAAGTTTGAAAACAATTCAAATTGTTTCACTGACTTTGTTGTTGACTCCAAGACCAATTCTGATGATAGAACCGGTATTGGATTTTGCTCTAAGAATAATCCACAAACTATAAATCTTGAACCTATTAAGTTTGTGTCTGGGGGCAAAAGACCAATTGAAACATGTCCAGATTTTTATTTTATTAAAAAGGAATTTGATTAAAAGTAATAACAGAAAGACATTGGAGAGTCTAGTAATTCTAAGGCTGACACTACACTTAAGACTAAATACGTCTGTCCTTTGATCAGAAAGGCTGAATCTACCTTTAAGACCATACCTCCTAGGAATAAGACTTCTGAACAGAATGCTGTTAAACCCATATTTAGAAGTTTTCCTAAGGAAGTTCATCCCTCAAGCAATCAATATTGCTCCTACTGTGACATTTATGGTCATTCCTTTGAAGGTTGTTATGCTAAGCGTCTAAACACCCCTGTGTACAACACTCCTCTTTACAAGAACTTTAACTATTCTAGGCAAAATCATAACCATTATGTCCTTCCAAGACAACCTGACAAGAACTCTAACTACAGGAATAGAAAGACCAAAACTAAGAGTTCATTTAAGAGAAAGGCTCCCAGAAACTTTCCTAAACCAAAAGCTCAACTTTTTCACAAAAATCAGTTTGTTGCTCCAAATACTTTTCGACAAAAAGGTACTTCTCGAAAATTTTATCAAATGAGAGCAAACTTTCGTAAAATTAAAACTAGAGCTATTTGGGTTAGAAAATATGATCTTTTACCCCAAATGAAGTGTAACATTGTTATCACTGCCTTAAAGGCTGAACACACTTCATCTGGTTGGTATTTAGATTCAGGATGCTCCAAACATATGACAGGAGATGAAACCAAACTCTTAAACAAATCCAGATTTGCTGGAGGGAAAGTGATTTTTGGTGACGGAGTTTCATCCTAGATCATAGGAAAAGGAACCCTAAAAGAAGAGGGAATGCCTACTCTCGAAAATGTACTATTAGTTAAAGGCCTTAAAGCCAACCTCCTAAGTATATCACAATTTTGTGACTCTGACCATACAGTTACCTTTTCAAAGAACAATTGTAAAATTCTAAATGATAAAGGTAAATGCATTATTACCGGATTTAGAACACCTGACAATTGTTATACTGTCAAGACTAGTTCTGAAACCTGTAACATTATCAGAATGGATGACAATGAAATCTGGCATAATTGTATGGGTCACCTAAGTTATGATATCCTTGGTAGATTGTCTAGTCAATAGATTGTTAGAGGTATTCCTAAAATTAAACCTATTTCCAGTGTTGTCTGTGGTCATTGCCAGGAAGGAAAAATAGTTAAGACTTCGCATAAAAAAGTTAAAGACATTCTTACCTCTAAACCTCTAGATCTCATCCATATGGACCTTATTGGTCCCTCTAGAACTGTTAGTCTTTGTGGACACAGTTATATCCTTGTCATGGTTGATGATTTTACACGATTCACTTGGGTTGCCTTCTTGAAACATAAATCTGACACGTTTCAGAATTTTTTGAAAATCTTACTAAGAATTGAAAATGAGAAGGACACACAAGTCAATCGCATTCGTAGCGATAGAGGGGGAGAGTTTATAGACACGAGAATTATTGAATATTGTGACTACAACGGTTACAAACACGAATTTAGTGCCCCTAAGACTCCTCAGCAGAACGGTATTGCCGAAAGGAAAAACCGAACTCTTCAAGAGATGGCGCGTGTCATGTTACATGCCAAATCCCTACCTAAGTATTTCTGGGTAGAATCTATTAGAACTGCATGTCATATTATTAATAGGGTTTACCTTAGGAAAAACACTAAACAAACCCCTTATGAGTTGTGGTACGGTAAGAAGCCTAATCTGAAATATCTAAGAACCGTCGGAAGTCAGTGTTATGTCTGTAAAGACAGAGAACATCTGTCTAAATTCGAGACGCGTGGTGATAAAGCCATCTTCTTAGGATACTCCTCAAACAGTCGTGCTTATCGTATATACAATCTGCGTACTAAGACCCTTATGGAATCGATAAATGTAATTGTAAGCGACACTATTGTCGAAAATAAGATATCTGAATCACCTATTGTGGTTGAATCCGAAAATGATTTCAAAACTGATTCACCAGAAATAGATGACTCATTACCTATTGAGAGTCCAGAAGTACCTGGATGGGTCTCTAAAGATCATCCCATTGACAACGTGGTCGGTAATCCTAATGAGCCAGTTCGTACTAGATCCCAGTTTTGAAATTATGCTAATTATGCATGTTTCGTCTCCCTTGTGGAACCGAAAAGTGTTAATGAAGCATTGAATGACACACACTGGATTTCTGCGATGCAGGAAGAACTTTTACAATTTTTCATTCACGATGTCTGGTATCTTGTACCGCGGCCTCAAAACAAAAATGTTATTGGCACACGTTGGATCTTTAAGAACAAATCTGATGAACATGGGGTAATCCTTAGAAACAAAGCTAGACTAGTTGCTCAAGGTTACTCACAAATAGAAGGAATAGATTTTAGCGAGACATTTGCCCCTGTCACTCGTCTTGAATCTGTTCGACTTCTTTTCGCCATAGCGTGTCACTTAAAATTTACACTTTATCAAATGGATGTCAAGTCTGCCTTCCTCAATGGATTTCTGTACGAAGAAATGTATGTAGAACAACCCAAAGGGTTCATTGACCCAAAATACCCTGACCATGTCTTTCGTCTAAAAAAGGCTTTGTATGGCTTAAAACAAGCTCCTAGAGCTTGGTATGAACGCCTTTCCAACTTTTTGTTGGATAAGGGTTTTAAGAGATGAGTAAATGACCAGACCCTCTTTGTCAAACATTTTGATAAAAACATTATTATAGCCCAAGTCTATGTAGACGACATCATTTTTGGGTCTACTTCAACATCTGAAGTTAAATCTTTTTCTGCTGTTATGCATAAGGAGTATCACATGTCCCTTATGGGGGAGCTACAACTTTTCTTAGGATTTCAAGTGAAACAGAATTCTGATGGATTATTTGTCTCTCAAACTAGGTATGCCTTAGATCTTGTTAAGAAATTTGGTTTAGATAATGCTAAAGTTGCCAAAACACCTATGAGTACTACTGTTAAATTATGTAAAGATGAAAATGGAAAGTCAGTTGATTCCACACTTTATCGTAGTATGATTGGTAGCCTACTCTATCTAACTGCCTCATGACCAGATATAATGTATGTTGTATGTCTGTGTGCTCGTTACCAGAATAACCCTAAAGAGAGCCATTTATCGTGTGTAAAACGTATAATAAAGTACATAAAGGGCACTCTTAATCTTGGACTTAGGTACACTAAAGATACCCGCAGTACCATCATAGGGTATACTGATGCTGATTGGGTCGGTTGTACTGATGACAGTAAAAGTACATCAGGTGCCTGTTATTATGTCGGCAATAATTTAGTTGGTTGGAGTAGCAAAAAACAGAATTGCACATATTTATCTACGGCTGAGTCCGAATATATAGCAGCTGGAAGTTGCTGTGCTCAATTGTTATGGATAAAACAAATGTTAAGCGACTATGGGATTAAAGAAGATCAGTTACAATTGTATTGTGACAATCAAAGCGCTATTAACATATCTAAAAACCCGGTTCAACACTCGCGAACTAAGCATATTAAAATAAGACATCATTTTATACACGAACTTGTTGAAACTAAGGAGTTAGAAATCCATTACCTGCCTACTGATCTGCAACTTGCAGACATGTTCACTAAACCTCTGGACTATAACAGATTTCTGTATTTGCGTAATTCTATAGGAATGGTATGTGCTGATTAAACTCTTAAAGACCGTAATTTTTACCCTTTGTCCATTTGAGACAAAATGGGGGAGAAATTTGAGTCTTACGGGTTCAATGTTTTGTTCACATTTCATTTAAACTGCTTGATCTTAGTGTGCATATTTGCAGGAACCTCTTCTACTGATTGTCTACCATTTCTAGTGTACAAATTTGTAAATAGTTGAGTTATGTAGTTTTTGACTTTCTAGGAAATGGGTAGATAGTATCTTTTGTATAGGACTAGGTTTTATTTTTTGGTTCCCTAAGAGTTTCAGCTAACTCAGAGGAGATTTTGTCTCATATTTCCAAAGGGGGAGATTGAAGCACCTTATACCTTTGACTTACTTAAGTCTATATTGTATAAGTGCTCAACTAATTTGGAAATAGTGACAAAATTGGTTGTCTAACCTAGAATCCAAAGAACCTCAGAATTATTCTCTCTAATCCTCTTCAATGATCCAAGAAGGTATAAATTGAATCACACTACACACATTAGAAGTGCATACATGTGTATATTTTGCTTAAAATTGATTGTGTGTTAAATTCCCCTTAAAATGTTGTTTTAATAATTTTTTTGGGAATTTTTAAACATTTTTAAACATTTTTAAACTTTTTTTAAAATGATGTTTTCATTAATAAAAGTGTGATTATAAACTTTGTGGGGTTAATATGCTATTTTGAAAAATTCATTTTTCATTGGAATGTTTGATTGGGTAGAATGTAAATGTGCTAGAGACTTCAGGGTGCTGCCTGTAATTATTTTTTACGCGCGTTTGCAAGCCAATTATATGCCAACACTTGTCACGTTCCTGATGTATCAATTTGTGTTTGTTATGTGAGAGGGTTGCCTGGTGGTTTGCTGATCGTTAGATCAAATCTTATCGATGGCCTGCATGTGTTTTAAACCTATCCTTGTGCTATCTCTATGGACCAATCACATTCATCTTAACCACCGCCATATTATAACCCTTGGATCAAGTCAATATTAGGAAGACCTAATCTCAGCCCTTGATTGCCTTCGACAATCCAGAACCTTCCTCCACTCCTATATAAGCCCTCTAATTCTCAACCTTTCAAGACTTTTGGCAGTCGTCATTTCTGAGAGAAAAAAATAGAGAGAAGTGAGAGAGAAGAGAGAAAAGAAAAGAGAGAAGAGAGAGAAAGGGAAACTGTGTTAGCCAAACCCTAACCCTAAACACTTCAAATCTGATTCAAACCTTCGTATATACAAAACCCCAAACACAACCTTGAGTGTTTGAGAGAGAGTGGTGTTACTGGTTTGCTCATATTGAAGTTGTAACCTCTTGATCTGTGATCTTATTACCAACTTAAACATTCTTGTGAAGATCTGTATTTCTTCTTCATAGAAATTGTAGATCTACACTTTGCATGTTATATTTCACCAGATCTGCATGTTTCTTTCTCGATTTAAGAAAATCTTTACTGATTTAGTTTTGTAAATATTTTATGGTTTCTATTCTTACAAAACTTAACCTTGACCTAGTTGGATTCACACTTGGAGATTTTCAATCTCAAAAATATTTTTAAAACAGAAATTGATTAAGGTCTTGACCGATTTTGAAGCAAGATTTCCGTGGAATCTGGGATATATTAAAGGTCAAAAAGGTTTCAAGTTCTGTAAGAAAGAAAGAAAAGAAAATCACAGCATATAGTCTTTATATGTAATTTTCTAGGACTGTCTGTAAAAACTAAGTGTGTGTGAGTTCATGCATGTTGATAGGAATCACATCACAAACACTTAACACAATACCACACTGGAAGTGTTGTGAATAAGATCAAAGATTATTGAGTCGACGCAAGGAAGCTAAAGCAAAAGGAAGTTATCAAACTGGAAGAACATCATCAACAATCAGATTTATGAGAAGTTAGAAGGACACCAAGTGGGGTATATTCCTAAACTTAGAATAGGTCGATTTGTGTGCATGTATGTTGTATTATTTGTAACTGCTATTTTTTGTTAGTGGATTTTTACTTTCGTGACTTAGAAGTCACCGTGGATGTTTCCTCTATTGGGAGAGGTTTTACCACGTTAAAAACTGTGTGTTCTGATTATCTTCATCTACTCATCTCATTCTATAGTGTGCTGAATTTTTGAAACTGTCTTAGTTTTAAAACTGATTACAAAGTCTTGATTATTCTCGTACATAAGTTTTTGTAAACACATCTTGTTGTTTATCATTTTTATTTTCAAAAGAAAAGGGTTTCTTCAACAAACATCTCGGAGTTGCTTATACAGTTTAATCTTGTATTAAACGGCATTAGCAACGTTTTTCAAAATATATTACCCTTTGATATGTATATCATTTAATGTATCACCCTTTCAGATGATAGCCTCGAGGCTATAAATACGTTGTATAATCCTCATTTTGGGGGGGGGGACCTGATTCTGAATCCAAACCTTGGGATCCAGAACTCAAATTCTTGTAATCGAGAATTCCCAAACACTCATCAATAAAATAACAGTGGACGTAGGCCATTCATATAAGGCTGAATCACTTTAAAATATTTTGTCTCATTTATTTATCTGTGATTGAATTATTAGAGTGATCGAATTTTTTACATCAACATCTGTGGGAATCGATTGTTGTTATCGTTTTTCACCAAAAATCATTCATCATCAATGGCAGATAATCCGGAATCCAGCAATCGAAACGCTGGAAATGCTGGAAATCTTCCAAATCCTTCTGCACCTCCAGATCTGGCTGGAATTATGACGAATCTGGCTCAAGGACAAACTGCCATGCAAGAGACAATGCGGCAACTGATACAAACCCTTCATGGCGGTGCACCTGCACATTCGGGACAGCGAAGTGGTCAGAGGCAAACCTATTTACTTTCTTCACGATCCAGGCGTACAGATGCTTATCGTAATGAAGAATCTGATAATTTCTCTTATCAACCTGGGCAAACTTCATCAATACGGGCCACAGATACTGAGCAAAGAATTACTCTCTCTCCAGAGAGGACCAGTGCCTTGGAAAGACTGAGCAGGGTGTCTCCTTTCAGTCGATTAGGCCCGAGGAGGAATAGGAGTGCACCTAAAGCCATGTCGAGGAGTTTTCGACAACCATCAGATCTAAGAGAAGGATCAGCACAATCACGACCAGTTGCTCGTCAAGATAGATCTCAGGAGGCCACGTTAGATCAATCAATTGTTCGAACTAATAGGCCCGAGGAAGGAAATGATGCGTGGAAAGGTTCCATTCAGCGGTTGGAGGATAGATTGGGAGAAATGGCTAAGGCGAAGAACCCTCTACAACGGACTTTTGTTCGAGGGACACCTTTTGTACAGGCCATTGTGGATTTTCCTACACCGTCGAAATTTAAAGCACCTGTGGTGATCCCCAAATATGATGGAAAGACAGCTCCTATTCTTCACATAGAGCAATATCAAGCTGCTGCCGACACCTATGTGGTCCCCGACGAGATGAGATGCAGAGCATTCTCAGGAACTCTTACTGGATCTGCCCAGATATGGTACAACAATCTTCCTCGGGGTAAGATTTCAACTTTCTTTCAATTGGCCGAGTTGTTCATCGGCAATTTCTGTTTCGAAGCAAAGCCAGTAAAACGAGTAGCACACTTGTTAAGTGTTAGACAAAAATCTAGTGAGAGTACTAGAGATTATATAACTCACTTCAATAATGAGAAGCTAGAAGTCATAGATTATGAAGAAAAGACAGCAATCACCGCCTTGATGAGTGGGTTGTTGCCTAACAAATTGTATTACACTTTGGCCAAAGATCCACCTACAACTATGTCAGAGTTGATGGCAAAAGCGGCCAAAATCATGAATGTCGAGGAGGCTATGGTTGTGAAGAAGAATATGGATAAAGAAACCAAGGTGGAATTCGATAAATCTAAGAAGAAAGAGCATAAGGGCAATGGAGGTGATAAGCATTCCAAGAATAATAAGTCGTCATGGGAAGTCCTGAAGAAATTCGATAATTATACTCCTTTAAAAATGGGTATTAATCATGTCTTGGAAGAAATCAAGAATAACAAGGAAGTAAAGTGGCCAAAGAAACTGAGGTCAGACCCTGACACGAGGAATAGGGAGAAATATTGCGAGTTCCATAAGGATCATGACCATATGACTAAAAATTGCATAGCTCTTCAGAACGAGATTGAAACACTCATCCGAAGAGGAAAGCTAGCAAAGTATGTTGATCAGGGAGGTGAAAGAAGAAATAATAACCGAACTAGAGAGAGGTATAGATCTCCACGTCGAGTAGAGGAGAAAAAGAGAAACCATGAAGATGATCCAGATGATGACCCTGATCTTCCCAAGAAACCAAGGCAGCCAGAACGAGAGGTATTTTCAATACGCTTTGGGTCATTTGATTGTAATGTCATTACAGGAGGAGATGCAGGAGGAGGAGACCTTACTACAGAAAGAAAAGCTTACCTTGGAGAGGCTCAAGCTTGCTCGTACATTCAGCGAATAAATTTAGCTGAGGAGGATCGCCCGAGGAAGATAAACAAAGAGAAGCTGGTCATTGGTTTTTCAAAAAATGATCTTGCAGGTGTTCTTTACCCTTACGACGACCCTTTGGTGATCAAAATGAGGATGAAAGAAGTAGTGATTTCAAGGGTTCTGGTAGATAATGGTAGTTCGGCAGACATCATGTTCTACTCATGCTTTGACAGTTTAAATTTAAAATTATCTCAATTGGAACCTTATCACAGACCTCTCCTGGGTTTCGCTGGCGAGAAAGTTTTTCCACTTGGGACGATCAAGTTGGATATATTCATTGGAACTTGGCCTGCTTGTCGAACAGAAAGAATACGCTTCTTTGTGATGGATAAGAATGTGCAATCAGCTTACAACATCATCATGGGAAGAGTTGGTTTGAAGAAGTTCGAAGCAGTTCCATCTACAGTACATCAGTGCTTAAAATTCCCAATAAATTTTGGAGTAGGGGTTGTGAAAGGTGATCAAAAAGTAGCTCGGGAATGCTATTATTCATCTGCCGAGCAAGAGGAGCTTGAAGAGTCAAGGAAAAAGACTACTACCTACCAGGTGGATGAAGGTACAAAAATTGAAACACTGGATCCGAGAGATGAATCCCAACTTGTAAAAGGATAGGTGGTGGAATCTACAGAAAATGTCATACTGGACGACGAGCACCCTGAACGAATAACCCAGATAGGTTCGACGTTGGATGCTTCAATAAAACAGTAGTTGATAACTTTCTTGAGAAACAGGAAGAAAACTTTTGCATGGAGTCATGAAGACATGCCAGGAATAGATCCAAACTTCTTATGTCATGAGCTCAATGCGAATAAGGAGATCAAACCCGTAAAGCAGAGAAGACGAGTATTTAGTCCCGAAAAGAATCAAGCTATACAAGAGGAGGTCGAGAAGCTCCAGAAAGCTCAATTCATTGAAGATGTGAAATATCCAGACTGGTTAGGAAATGTGGTGATGGTAAAGAAGAAAAATAATAAGTGGAGAATGTGTGTTGATTTCACTGATCTCAACAAGGTATGCCCAAAGGATCATTTTCCATTGCCCAGAATTGACCAGCTAGTGGATGCTACCTCGGGGCACGAGCTGCTCAGCTTCATGGATGCTTACTCTGACTACAACCAGATCAAAATGAAACCTGAAGACAGGGAAAGTAATTCTTTTATTACCCCTAGGGGAACTTATTGTTATAATGTTATGCCTTTTGGTTTGAAAAATGCAGGAGCGACATACCAGCGGCTGATGAACAAAGTTTTTGCCGAACAAATCAGTTGCAATATGGAAGTCTATGTCGATGATATGCTGACAAAGAGCAAGAAAGTTGCTGATCATCTAGTTGACTTAGGTCAGACCTTTGATCAACTGGATAAATACCAGATGAAGCTCAACCCGATGAAGTGCACATTTGGAGTACGAGAAGGAATGTTCCTCGGGTACATCGTCAACCAGCGAGGCATTAAGGCGAATCCAGAAAAGATCAAAGCTCTTTTAGGGTTGCGATCTCCAACGACGAAGAAAGAGGTGCAGAGTCTTACAGGATGAGTTGCAGCGCTCAACAGATTTGTATCCCGAGCAACTGATAGATGCCTCCCATTCTTCAAAACACTTCGAAAAACTTTCGAGTGGAATGATGAATGTGAAAAAGCCTTTCAAGACTTGAAGAAATATTTGGGAGTACCTCCACTGTTGTCCAGGCCAGTAATGGGAGAAAAGTTGTACTTGTACCTGGCAGTATCAGAGAATGCAGTCAGCTCGGCATTGATCATAATGGAGAATGGAGTCTAGAAGCCAATTTATTACACAAGTAAGGCTTTCCGAGGTGCAGAGATCAGGTACCCAATGCTGGAAAAATTGGCATTGGCATTAATTGAGGCAAGTAGAAGAATGTGGCCGTATTTCCAGGCCCATACCATCGTCGTGTATACCGACATGCCATTGAGACAAGCCCTTCATAAGCCAGAAAAATCAGGGAGACTGATGTACTGGGCAATAGAGCTCGGTGAATATGATATTTTGTATGAACCCAGATTATCATTAAAAGGGCAAGATGTAGCAGATTTTATAGCAGAGTTTACTTATCCTGATACCCCCGAGGAACAAAAGTTGCTCGATGATCAACCTGTGGATGTTACAGGATCAACAAACACAAGCTCAAACCAACTCCGGTTGGTAAAAGAGCTTGTGGATGTTGAAGGATCATCAAATTCGATCTCAGACCAACTCCGGTTGGTAAAAGGGTGAGAAAAGATGATGACGAGGAGCAAAAAATATCAGGGGAGGATGAAAGGAAACAGCAAATATTTCACCGAGGAACCCTGTCAGATAAGAAATTTAAAGACGAGTTACCTACATGGAGATTATATGTAGATGGGTCATCTTGCACAACAGGTTGTGGAGCAGGGATTGTTTTGAACACCCCAGACGAGATTGACATGGAATATGCCCTGCGATTCCCATTCAAAGCCTCCAATAATGACGCTGAGTATGAGGCCATGATAGCAAGTCTTAATTTAGTAAAGATTATGGAAGCGCAACAAGTGATGGTATTCAGTGATTCTCAATTAATTGTGAATCAGATAATGGGAACATATGCAGTTAAAGGAGAATTAATGGTCAAGTATCATGCAAAGGTGATGGAGTTGTTGGCAGAATTTGATGCCATTCAGTTGATCAGAATACCAAGAATAGAAAATGCACAAGCAGACGCACTGGCCCGACTAGCGTCAGCTACTCATACCGAGCTGCGCAGAACGATACCAATTGAAGTATTAGAAAGTCGGAGCATAGATGAAGACCTGACGATGAATATTATTACCCTTGATTTAGGACCATCTTGGATGGATCCCATCAGGGCATATATTGAGGAGGGAAAATTACCGGAGGATATGCTCGCTACCAATAAATTGAAGTTTAAAGCTGCTCGGTATGTATTAACTAATGGTGTTTTGTATAGACGAGGAATTATGACAGGTTTGCAAAGATGTGTACATCCCTCCGAGGTGAAAGAATTGATTGAAGAGATCCATGAAGGGTCATGTGGAGCCCATGTAGCAGGTCGGACACTTTTGCAAAGGGTGATGACGCAGGGGTACTACTGGCCAACGATGAGGGCTGATTGTATAGCCTATGCCAAGAGATGTGATAAATGCCAACGTTTTTCCTCCATCCGACGAACTCCACAAGCATTGTTGACACCCATAACTTCTCCTTGGCCATTTGCCATGTGGGGAATTGATTTGGTTGGACCACTGTCAATGACCCGAGGAAGATTCAAGTACCTCGTCGTTGCAGTGGATTATTTTACTAAGTGGGTAGAAGTTGAGCCACTTATTGATATGACATACGAGAAGGTATACCAGTTCGTTTGGAAGAACATCATCTGCCGATATGGTCTCCCTCATGCCTTCATCACAGACCATGGAACACAATTTGATAACGAGGAGTTTGCCGCCTATTGTCATTAGTCAAACATTTTGAAAATTCATTCAGCACCAGGCCATCCTCAAAGCAATGGACAGACTGAAGTGACGAACAGAACATTACTAAATGGTTTGAAGAAGAGGCTAAGTGTGGCTAAAGCTAATTGGATTAATGAGCTACAGCCAGTATTGTGGTCTTACCGAACAACTCCCCGAGCAGCAACTGGAGAATCACCATATATGCTGGCATTTGGAAGTGAGGCCGTAATACCTGTCGAGTTGGGTCTTCCAACACACAGAGTGCTGAATTTCAATTCCCCAGTCAGCGACTTAATGAGAAGATTAGATTTGGACATGCTCGAGGAGGTTAGAGAAGAGGCAGCCATTAGGAATGCTGCTTACCAACAACGAACAGCTCTGTTCTACAACAAGAGGGTGAAGAAATGCGGCTTAAAAGAAGGAGATTACGTGCTAAAGAAGGTCATTCAGAAGCACAATAAGTTGGAAGCAAACTAGCATGGACCTTACCGAGTTACAGAAGTTGTTCGACCGGGAACTTACCGAATAGCAACTCTAGAAGGAGAGGAATTTAAGAATGCATGGAATGCTGAGCACCTACTCAAGTATTATCAGTGATGTAAAATGTAAAGCAGTTCCATCAATATGAATAAAACGATGATATTTCGCCATCTTCTCTCTTTTTATTGAAGGTTTTTGGGGAATACTAGTGTGCAACACTACGCTGCTCAGCAGTAAAAACAACACGATAGTTCAAGCTCAGACCAACTCCGGTTGGTAAAAGGGCGAGAACAAACCATACTCCTTTGGTTAGGACGCGTACACTAGCTCAGACCAACTCCGGTTGGTAAAAGGGTAAGTGGACATGATAGTTCGAACTCAGACCAATTCCGGTTGGTAAAAGGGTGAGAACACGACATTCCTAAAAATACCAGCTCCGGTTGGTTAGGAAACCATACTCCTTCGGTTAGGAGGCTGACACTGGCTCAGACCAATTTTGGTAAAAGGGAAAGTGGACATGATAGTTCGAACTCAGACCAACTCCGGTTGGTAAAAGGGCGAGAACAACATTCCTAAAAATGCCAACGTGTTTGGCTAGGAAGCAAAATACTCCTAAAAATGCCAATCTCGGTTGGTTAGGAAACAAGATATGCTCTCAAAAACCAACTTATGTTGGTCGGAAGGTAAGATTATTCCAGAGAATACAAAATATTCCAAACTGTACCAAGTATGGTTGGTCGGGGATAAAAACCCACTAACTGTAGTTGGTCGACGAGGAGAAAATATTCCGAACTGAACCAAGTATGGCTGGTCGGGGATAAAAACCCACTAACTGTAGTTGGTCGACAAGCATAATTTAACAACCTTGGTTGGTTGGAAAAATTTTCAACATTTTTATACTCACTACTTTATTATTAGGTGATTGAGTAACATTACTATAAAGTGTTTTCAACATTGTTATGCAAGCACAAATATAAAGTGTTTGACAAATACAAGACAATAGCAATACAAATTTGCGAACAAAAATGAAACTTTTTCATTGAATTCAAAATAAATTACACAAATTTATTACATTGATATTAAATTGTGTACTAATTATTACATCAGAATTTCCTGTTCTACTAGTTTTTTCCCTTCTGCTTTTGAAATAGGTTCCTCGCCAGCAGGAGGATCTTCCAGGCAAAGGGGAGAATTAATGAAGTTAAGATCTCGAAGCATTCTGACGTTCATTATTGAAGGTGTATCCAGTAAATGCTCAGGGCGAGATAATTCTGCCTGTGAATGAAGGACATAGTCACCAAGATACTTGGAGATCAAACAACGAGGAATGGCCCGAGCAGGGATCCAGCTCATGTCAAGCTTGAAGGGCGGAATTGGTAGATCGAGCAGCCTAAGAGCATGGAACAACATCGAAATAATGACAGAACTCTAAGCACAAAGGGTTTGGTGGAAAAGAAAATCCACATTCAGCAATAAAGAGGCACTACACCAAATCTGCCCATTTATCAAGGTCATTGACCTTGACAAATTCACCTTGTCAAGGTCAATGACCGTGACATTTCGAGGCGAGACAACTTTTTTTGTCACGGTCGTGTCACGGTCATTGACCTTGACAAAAAACTCGTGTTTTGTGTCACGGTCGTGTCAAGGTCAATGACCGTGACACGTTTGTCACGATTTATAACCGTGACAAAGACGTGACCCTTTTTTAAAAAAATTGTCACGGTCATTGACCGTGACAATTCTGGGCAGAATTTAAAAAAAATCTGCTGGGCAGTATGGCCACTGCCAGTGCCCAGCAGTATATTTGTACCTGTTATAGCAACGTTGTACCTGTTCCAAACATCATATATCCAACACAAACTAAAGATAATGCAAATATATATTCATGACAGTATAATCCAAATCTTCAAAGTAAAAATAATATACATGACGATATAATCCAAATATAATTAAAATGGACAAACTTAAAAATAATGTTACTACATGTCTTGGGTAAATGTGAGGAGGTGAGTAGGCCACACGACATACGAATTGACGCACCCACTAATATACGTCGTGCCGCATTGTTCGCGCAACCACAATAGGGAGTTCTCCTTCCCGGGTATGACATGCGTGACGAGCACCCTGGACTCCATCTGTTGAAGCACACGTCCATGGACTATTCCACCCTCGACGATATTCGGGTCCCTCAACCCCCGCCCTATCCGCTGGCCATCAAATATGTCCAATATGAACACGCTCGTCCAACCAATTGTCGATAATGGTCTGTTGGAGGGCGTCAAATAGGGAAGTGGATCGTCGAAGTACGAACGTGTCGGTGATGAAGCAGCGAGGTCCACATCCTCATCATCCTGCGCCTCGTCCTCCCGCACCTCCTCCTCCACCGCCTTCTCCTTCCCTTTCCCTTTCCCTTTCTCTTTACGGTCTCCACCCAACGTACGCTTCATGAATGCGTACATATCTTGGACCGTCGCCTCCAAACGGGACAGCTTCGCGTCGTGTGAATCCACCGTTCGAGCCAACCCGGTGTCGCTCGTCTCCAATCCGATGATCCTAGATTTGGCCACCCGCGATCTCACTCCCCTTGTCCTCCCCTTGCGATCAGAGCCAATCACTTGTCCTCCCCACCCCCACCCTGCCCCACCCCCACCCCCTCCCCCACCCTGGCCCACCCCCCACACACGCACACACATTCACACATATATATATACACATACCCCCACCCCCTCCCCCACACTGCCCCACCCCGCCCCACCCCCTGCCCCCCTCCACCACCCCCTACCCCCATCCCGCCCCACCCCCCACACACGCACACACATACACACATAAATATACAGACAAATATATATATATAAATGGAAGAGAGAGAGAGAGAGAAATTGGACCTGAGAGAGAGAGAGAGAGGGAGGGAAGGGCGCGGGAGGGAAAAAAGAAGGGGGGTAGGGTTTTTGCTGGAAAAGTTGACACGGTCGTGTCAAGGTCTTTGACCGTGACATGACTTGTCACGGTCATTGACCGTGACACGACCGTGACAAATTTAATTGTCACGGGCTTGTCACGGTCAATGACCGTGACAAGTCGTTGTCAAGGTCAATGACCGTGACATAAAACGCGTGTTTTTTTGTCACGGTCAATGACCTTGACAAGGCTGGCCGGCTGAAAGGTGAAAATTTGCCCATTTTGGTGTAGTGAGGCTGGGGAACCAATGTCCCTCAGCCAAACGAAAATAATTTGAAGGCTGAGAAAGATCCTCCAGAGTTACCCAAGATGGAATAGAAAAATCAGAATGGAATTTCTCAAGAGATTCAATAACATAAACCATGGTGAATAAAAGAAATGAAGAAGAAGATCTTACAGGAAAAAAAGGAGATCTGTTGACAACGAACAAAGAAAAGGATGAACGCACAAGAGAGAGAAAGACTACGGAAAACTCGAAAGCAGAAATTGGAAAAGGTAGAAGACGGTGGGATTGCCTATGAAGCTTAAATACTTTGCCTTGGGAAACGGCGAAAGAAATGATTACAAAAAAGAAGCTATTACGCTACCGACGGCTAAAAGGACAAAAAATGCGCGAAGATCGAAGCGTTTATAAAAATTCAAAAAAGTGGATTCTGCAGATTGGAAGGAAATTCGAATACGGAGAAAATGCTCCTAAAAACCAGGAGGGTCATTTGATATTGCCATATACCGAGAAAGAATGTTCCATACTCCTCAAAGTTCGAAATATGAAACATTGGGGGCTTCTGTTGATACCAAAATTAGTATGCTGATATAGACGAATAATAAGAAGACACGTGTCGATCTACGTGGCACAATAGCAACGAGGAAGTTTATTTCCCCGACCAAGTCATACTCACTCCGAGCAACAAGTGTATTCCGAGGAACTCCAACGCTCCGAGGAACTCCTGAACGACGAGCAGCTAAGGCGGTCCGAGCTGCATCTCGGCCACAGCATTGATTACCAGATAATCAACAGTTCAATTATTCATTGAATGCTTATCATTTAAACGCACATGCTTAAACGGCATTAAATATATTACCCTTTGATATGTATATCATTTAATGTATCACCCTTTCAGATGATAGCCTCAAGGCTATAAATACGTTGTATAATCCTCATTTTGGGGGGGACCTGATTCTGAATCCAAACCTTGGGATCCAGAACTCAAATTCTTGTAATCGAGAATTCCCAAACACTCATCAATAAAATAACAGTGGACGTAGGCCATTCATATAAGGCTGAACCACTTTAAAATATTTTGTCTCATTTATTTATCTGTGATTGAATTATTAGAGTGATCTAATTTTTTACATCAACACGCACAGTAGAAGAATTCCAGGTATAAGTATATATATATATATATATATATATATATATATATATATATATATATATTACTCAGACGATATATATACTAATCGGCACCCCATATAAAATATATGGTGTTGGCATACTCTGCTATCAAGTCCTCGTATCTCTCGTACAAAAGGGAAATACTAGTTCAGAATCACTCTCGAACTGTATTAATACAATACACATATAATGGAGGCGAAGCATAGTTCCAAGTCACTAAGAGGTCAGCTCAGACCCTCACGTCTCTTAGGACCGTCTAACTATCATTCTTTGATAGACGGTACCAAGGAATCCTATGTTCTAGGGGTACGTGTCCATATCCCCCAAAAAGGTCCCATCGAGATAAGATTGTCCCGACGCGGCAACCTCCGTGATAGCAAGTAGCGCGGGTAAGATTATACACAGATATATACATTCTACCTATATACACAAGTACTAGGTTATATGTGTATATATATATATTCGCGTATTTCAATTAGGTGCCCACGACCCATAATAATATTTAAACCATACGTGGTACAAATCACCCAAGTCCTACATATAATTAACCCATTTCTTTTTATTCTCAATTGTTGCCATTTCATAAGTACTTCTCGTCCCTCGACGTGTTTTCTTTTACTAGATGTAAATTCAGTAAGTGTACCCTCACTAACATACTGGTGTAAGTCTTTCTTGAGTCTCCCAAATACCTTACCTAACGTGCGCACGATTTTTAATAAATTTTATGCCCCCGTTATCCCACGGTTAAATCTCGTATAAAGTTGCATCTCCCGGACCCTACTTAGACTCTACTGGTCCTTCCCATGTCCCATTATGATCTTTAAATTATATCCAAGGGTCCCTACGGATTTTAATCAAATTAACAAAAGGAAAGGGGGGAAGTGTTCAGCTTCTAGGAGGGGTCGATCGATCGAGCAGTTCTTGCCCAGATTCTGCAAATTCATACCTACGGATTTCTTCCATAAATCTTAACCGAATCACCATTAGCAAGTACCAAACTCCCAACCAACTATAAGGAACATTATATAAACAATAATAGATGATTTCTAACGTAAGATTTCCATTAATTCATCAAGAATCATCATCAGACGAATGAATTCAAGGATTTATTCTAACCCTAGTTTAGTTTATTTCACATGAATTCCACTGATTTTCATATTCCTATCTCTACTAGGCATCAATTTCGTGTTCACCAATCTAAATCCAACAAAGGAATCATCCTAACATGATTTCTATTTTGCAATTTCAATAATTATTCCCACACATCAATTCTCTTTGTATGAAACATAAATATTATTCTCATACACTAATATTGGTGTGATATCAACCAAAATAATAGCAAGTTAGATAGTTGCCTCAGATATGAAGGTCTGATTCTCAGGTGTTGATGGATATGGTTGCGTCCCTCGTTTCCCGATCTACGCGTTGGTGGTGAAAGATGGCAAAGGTGGTGTAGTTTGGTGGCTCTCCTCTTTAGAAGGCTTCTCTCTTCTCTCTTTCTTAGCCTCTCTGCAACTCTACAACTTCTAACCCTTGAGGACTCTAACTCCCATCAGATATAACTCTTCAATTTTCATCCACATTTAGGCCTTAAAATAGATAATTACTAAAATGTCCTCCCGGGTTGCAGGTTAGGCCTAAAAACGTCTCGAGACCCAAACTAAACCCCCGGATACATTTTTTTGACTATATCGTTTCGAACACGTTGGCTCACTCGAAATGACCATATGGGCGACTTATAATTTAAATACTTTATATTCCATTAATTTAGTCACGACACGACACAAGCGCGTCCCGACTTAAATTCTATAACTATCGTGTTATTCACTCGCGACAATTTTAATAAATCCAATTTTATGTATTACTTTACTAATTAAGTAATTTCCACCAAATAATTACTAACTCTCATCACGCTAGTAAATATTTATTTTAAAATCCGGATTAATATTAAATAAATTTCATCCCAATTTAACTTAATAAAATTCCCATAATTAAATCCAATAAAAGCCATAAAATACGGGGTATTACATACTTCCCCCCTAATAACGAAATTTTGTCCCAAAATTCGAAAAATATGGCATACATGGTAAAAACAAATTTGGGTATTTTTCACGCATATCTGCCTCGCGCTCCCAAGTGGACTCCTCCACTTTATGAGGCTCCCAATGGACCCGTAAATGTGGAACTACCTTCGACCTCAATCTTCTCTCGCTATGGTCTAGGATGGCCACTGATCACTCCTCATAAGAACTGACGGGCTGTAAATCAATCTCCTCTATCGCAATGTGAGTGTGGGTCATATCATCCCGAAGATAGCGCCTCAACGATAAAATATGGAACACATCATGAATATGATGTAAGTGCTCCGACAATACCAATCTGTATGCCACCGGTGCTACCCTCTCGATAATGGGAAATGGTCCTACATACCTCAGAGCCAATTTCCCTTTCTTTTCGAACCTCATTACCCCTTCATAGGAGACAAAAATACTTGGTCTCCGAAGGCAAACTCCCTGAAAGACCTATTTGCATTGGCGTAGCTTTTCTGCCTGTCCTGGGCTAGCGAATGCGACCCCTCGATTCTGGCTGACGTGTCCTGAATCACCTTTGGCCCGAGAAACTTATCCCCCACCTCTATCCAATAAGCGGGAGAACGACAAGGTCTTCCATACAAGGCCTTAAATGGGGACATGCCAATCGTAAACTGATAGGAGTTATTATAAGCGAACTCCACTAGTGGAAGATACGGCTCCTAACCCCCTCCAAAATCAAGAACACACATGCGTAGCATATCCTCCAGCATCTGATTAGTACGCTCAGTCTGTCCATCTGTCTGCGGGTGATAAGCTGAACTCAATCTCAACTCTGTACCCATAGCCTCCTGAAAGCTCTCCCAAAAGCGTGACACAAAAATCTTGTCTCTATCAAACACAATATCCAGGGGCACCCCATGCAATCTCACTACCTCGGCAATAAATAACTGCGCATACTGGCCCGTGGAGTAGTGTGTTCATATAGGCAGAAAGTGAGATACCTTGGTCAACCGATCCACTATTACACATATGGAATCGTGACCCCGCTGTGATGTAGGCAACCCAGTGATGAAATCCATGGAAATGCTCTCCCATTTCCACATAGGTATCTCCAGCAGTTGAAGTAATCCTGGCGGTCTCTGGTAGTCCACCCTTACCATCTGACAGGTGGTATATTTGGACACGAACTCTTCAATGTCCTTCTTCATCCCACTCCACCAGTATTGTCGCCTCTTGTCCGAGTACATTTTATCCCCTCCGGGATATATCGCAAATCTAGACCCATGCGATTGCGTCATCACTGCATGACGTAAGTCTTATCCCTCTAGGACCACCAATCTCCCATTAAACCGCAAACGTCCATCGGAACTCAATGAATAGGACTCAACACCCTCAGCTAGGAGATGTACAATCTGATCCTGACAAAACGCATTAGCTGCTTGGGCTTGGATCACCCTCGCAATAATCTATGGCGTCACCGTCATTACAGATACAAAGGATCGGGCCACTACGTCTTGGTGTCCCAACTCTTTCCACTTCGCCTTCCATACTTCCGCTACCTAACCTACTGGTCTATGGCTTAACGCATTAGCAACCACATCAAATGGTACTGTATCTCGAACTGGAAGTCTTTCACAAACTCCAGCCACCTGCACTGACACATGTTCACCTCCCGCTGAGTGAACAAGTATTGCAGTGACTTGTGGTCTGTGAACAAAATAAAACTTCTCCCCTAGCAAATAATGCCTCCAAATCCCCAATGCAAACACGAGCGCTACTAGCTCTAGGTCGTGGGTGGGGTAATTCCTCTCATGAGGCTTAATCTTACGGGAGGCATAGGTTTTAACCTGCTCTTCCTGCTGAAGTACTCCATCGAGTCCCTATAGAGAAACATTAGTATACACCAGGTACTCCACCCCTGGCCTGGGTAAAGCAAGAATATGTGCCGAAGTCAACTTATCATTCAGCTCGTCAAAAGCCAATTGACAAGCGTCATCCCATATGTACGGTACCCCCTTGTGAGTAAGATTCGTCAATGGACCCGCTATTTTTGAAAAGCCTCGAATGAACTGCCTGTAGTATCCAGCTAACCCCAAGAAACTACGCACCTTTATCGGTGTCATGGGTTGTCCCCACTCCCTCATTGTCGACACTTTGCTCGGGTCCACGAATATCTTCAATTCTGACACAACATGCCCTAAAAATTGTACCTCCCGTAGACAGAATCTGCACTTCTCATACTTGCCATATAGATGATGCTCTCGTAGAGTCTGAAGAACCCGTCTTAAGTGCTCGGCATGCTCCTCCTCAGTCTATGAATAAATTAATATGTCATCTATGGAGACGATGACAAACTGATCTAAGAACTCTCTGAACACCCGGTTCATCAAGTCTATGAATATGGCTAGAGATTTGTCAGCCCGAACGACATGACTCTAAACTCATAGGACCCATATCTCGTCAAGAAAGCAGTCTTTGACACATCCTGCTCCCTAATCTGTAGCTTATGGTATCCCGATCTCAAGTCTATCTTCGAAAAGAAGGCAGGTTGGTCAAATAAGTCATCGATTTGGGGCAACGGATGCTTATTCCATATCGTGGACTTGTTTAACTCTCAGTATTCCACGTACAATCTCAATAAACCATCTCCCCTTTTCACAAACAACACCGAAGTGCCCCAAGGCGAGGTGCTCCTACGAATGAAGCCATGCCCTAACAGTTGCTCAATCTGATCCCACAACTCCCTCATCTCGGCTGGAGCCATACGGTATAGTGTACGGGCTATTGACTGAGTGCCCGGCATCAAGTCTATAATGAAGTCTATCTCTCTACTGGGGGTAGGCCTAGTATCTCCTGGAATACATCCAAAAACTCACGAATAACTGGAATCGAATCGAGAGGAATCACATTCTTCGTAGAGGTCGCCTCCTCTATGTAGTATAAATGGGTGGACGATCCTCCCTCAGGGCGGGGCATCGCCACTAAAAACATCTCATGTCCAGGAATGATAAAGATAATACTCCTACCAAAACAATTTATCATGGCCATATAAGTCGCTAGCCAATCCATGCCAATAATGGCGTCATGCTCATGCATATCTAAAACTAGCATATCCGCAGGTTGAATCAAGCTACCAATATCTATACCTACTCCCCGGCATATAAAGAAAATCAAAGACCCATTCCCTAATGGTGAGTCTACACATATCACTGTACTCTCTGATGTGCCTAATAATCCCGTGGCCCATGCAAAGCCAGTGGCTATAAAACAGTATGATGCCCCAGTATCAAATAAAATACGCCCCATAGTGCCATGGATAGGAAATGTACCCTCAATTGTGGGTGGCTCCTGCGGTGCTACTGGTTGGTGGACGTTATAGACACGTCCATATTGCAATTGCCTCTGTTAAACGGGGGCTGCTGGAATTATTACTAGGGCTGGCATTTGAGATGGCGCTGGGAGGGCGACTAGAAAGAGTGGACTTTGTGGCTCATGACGGGCACCCTGCTGCTGTGGGTCCCTATCTCCCTTTGGGCAATCCTGGAGCCTATGGCCATTCTTGCCACATCCAAAGCACCTGCCCCTAAAGTTTCCTCCCTTCTGTCCCTATTGACCTCGACCTTGATGGCCGTTACCACCCCTCCACCGGACCTGCTGGCCCTGCTAAAAATACTATTGGCCCTGATGGCCCTGCTACTGACAATGTTGGCCTTGTTGGCCAGGCTAACTGGACTGAACCTACTGGCCCTGTCTAAATCGCCTATATCCACGCTTGGAGTCACCGGATCGAAATCGCTTAGCAAGTCCCCCTGATGGTAACTCTGCTCACTATGGGGGATCTGCCCCTGATCTGCTGATGACCCACCGGCACCACTACCTCCAGTCTGGCCCTGTTGGTTGGACTCACCTGCTCACTTGCTTCCCTGCTAATGGAAGCGGTGATCCTTGCAACGACATATTACCCATGAGATGCTGACGAATTTTCCAGGCCAATCCATCCAAGAAAAATAAAATTTTCTTCTCTTCGATGGGTGACTCATCCGACACTATAGTGACAAGTCTCGTGAAATCCTCCTCATACTCTGAAATCGTCATACTCTCCAATTTAAGATTCATTAATATCCACCTCATCTTAGTCCGCACGGCGGATGGGAAATATTTACGAGCAAACCGCACCCAAAAAGTCTGAATCGACATGATATCCCTCTCCTCCAAGGTGGTAGTGGACTCCCACCAGTGCAAAGCATCCCCTACTAACTTTAAGGAAGACAGTAACTTTATCTGAATGTTAGTACACTCATACATGCGCAGATGCCTCTGGATGTCTTTCTTCCATTGGCTGGTGATGACAATATCGGAACTACCCGAGAATTTCGGGGAATGTGCTTTGTGAAAGGCATCCCTAACCCTCTCTCATGTCGTGGGAAGCTGTGCAGGCACTAGCGCTACAGTTTGAACCTGGGGTAGGGCCTGCTTCACCATCGTTAACGCTATATTCACCTCCTGAGCAACTATAGAAGTGACTTCAGTTGCGTTCATCATTCCCTGAGTCGGAGCTGCTGGTTGCTCAGGCTGGGCATTCCTATCTCGGGGTGCTCGCCTTAGAGGCATCTGAAACGAGAAGGAAGTTTATTAGTCTACAGTTTATTATCAATCTCAAACATCTTAAGACGTAATCGTAAATGCAAGAATACAACGTTCCTAAAAATAGTGCTTTACATCAAAGAAGCTAAGTTGGAAGCATAATGAGTCGTACAGATCCTAAAGGACACTAGAACCTGATGCTCTGATACCACCTGTGACACCCCTCCTAATTAAATACCGGGTGATGAGTCCTTTATTAAATTAATTCAAAGTGGTCAGTTGGTTCATTTTTAGCATCACTGTCGTAAAATAATTTTCTTTATTAATCACCTAATAAATAATTAAGCCAAGTGTCAAAACATTTGATTTTATTTTATTTAAATTCCATTGTAAATATCTTATGTATATAAACCAATTTATGAATAGTCATAATGATAAATAAAAAAAAATAATTCAAATGAAATATGCCAACTCGATTACTCAATCCAAACAAATATCCACAACCACCGTCAACGTAAAAGATAAAACAAACCCAAATAAAAATTGAATGTTGAAACCATAAAGGAGTAAAAAATCTCTATTAAATCTAAACAGGAATATGGGAATGGGCGACACATGCCCTAACCAAAAAGAGCTAAATCAGAAGCTGAGGAGTCAAGGAAAAGCGTTGTCTACTGCAAGGACCTGCAAGGACCATACAAGTTGCAACACGTCGATATCCAATGAACTACGCTTGACGCCCCTGTGGATGGTCACCTAAAATATATATATATATATATATATACGCACACAAGCGAAGAAAAAGTGACAGGAAACGGATCAGAGCCCGAGTGTAAAACAGCTTTAAAAAATGGTTTAGCAAGTTTATAAAATGCTTACTAATTGATATGACACACGTGATAGTACGCGACACTCTCTTGAGAATTATCACCTCTTATCTAGTGTGCACGCCTATCGTACTATTAAATTGACTCATAAGTCTAACCCAATTCTCCTCCCATAAATTCTGATTCACGAAGTCGTAGGTGTATGATTTTATTAAGATACCATCTTCTTAAGGTTCATTTAAGTTAATTATGTATTTCTCAATACTACTGAAAAGTTTCAAGCACCTACTATAATGAGAAGCATTTATTCAATATTTATCTACTTATACGCACAGTAGAAGAATTCCAGGTATAAATATATATAAAAATTACTCATACAATATATATACTAATCAGCACCCCACATAAAATCTATGGTACTGGCATACTCTGCTAACAAGTCCCCGTATCTCTCGTACAAAAGGAAAATACTAGTTCAGAATAACTCTCGAACTGTATTAACACAATACACACATAATGGCGGCAAAGCATAGTTCCAAGTCACTACCCTCACGTCTCTTATGACCGTTTGACTATCATTCTCTGATAGACGGGACTAAGGAATCCTATGTTCTAGGGTATGAGTCAATATCCCCCATAAAGGTCCCATCGAGATAAGACTGTCTCGACGCGACAACCTCCGTGATAGAAAGTAGCGCAGGTATGATTATACACAGATATATACATTGTACATATATACACAAGTACTCGATTATATGTGTGTGTGTATATATATATATATATATATATATATATATATATTCACGTATTTCAATTAAGTGCCCACGACCCATAGTAATATTTAAACCATACGTGGTACAAATCACCCAAGTCCTACGTATAATTAACCCATTTCTTTTTATTCTCAATTGTCGCCATTTCATAAGTACTTCTCGTCCCTCGAAGTGTTTTCTTTTACTAGATGTAAATTCAGTAGGTGTACCCTCACTAACATACTGGTTTAAGTCTTTCTTGAGTCTACCAAATATCTCACTTAACGTACGCATTATTTCTAATAAATTTTATGCCCCTGTTATCCCACAATTACATCTCGCATAAAGTTGCGTCTCCCGGACCCTACTTAGACTCTACTCGTCCTTCCCATGTCCAATTATGATCTTTAAATATATCCAAGGGTCCCTACGCATTTTAATCAAATTAACAAAAGGAATTTGGAGAAGTGTTCAGTTTCCAGGAGGGATCGATCGATCGATGAAAAGGGGTCGATCGATCAGGTTATCGATCGACATTCTTGAGTCGATCGATCGATCGAGCAGTTCTTTCCCAGATTCTACAAATTCATACCTACGTACTTCTTCGATAAATCTTAACCGAATCACCATTAGAAAGTCCCAAACTCCTAACCAACTATAAGGAACATTATATAAACAATAATAGATTATTTCTAATGTAAGATTTCCATTAATTCATCAAGAATCATCATCAAACGAATTGAATTCAGGGATTTATTTCACATGAATTCCACTGATTTTCATATTCCTATCTCTACTGGGCATCAATTTCGTGTTCACCAATCTAAATCCAACAAAGGAATCATCCTAACATGATTTCTATTTTGCAATTTCAATAATTAGTCCCAGACATCAATTATCTTTTTATGAAACATAAATATTATTCTCCTACACTAATATGGGTGTGATATAAACGAAAATAACAGCAAGTTAGATACTTGCCTTAGATATGAAGGTCTTATTCTCAGGTGTTGATGTATATGGTTGCGTCCCTCATTTCCCGATCTACGCGTTGGTGCTGAAAGATGGCAAAGGTGGTGTAGTTTGGTGGCTCTCCTCCTTGGAAGGCTTATCTCTTCTCTCTTCCTTAGCCTCTCTGCAACTCTACAACTTCTAACCCTCGAGGGCTCTAACTCCCATCACATATAACTATTCGATTCTCCTCCATATTTAGTCCTTAAAATGGATAATTACTAAAATGCCCTCCCGGGTTGCCGGTTAGGCCTAAAAACGTCCCGAGACCCAAACTAAACCCTCGGGTACATTTTTCTGACTATCTCGACACTTCCGGACACATTGGCGGACTCAAAATTACCATACGAGCAACTTTTAATTTAATTACTTTATATTCCATTAATTTAGTCCCGACACGACACAAGCGCATCCCGACTTAAATTCTATAATATTCGTGTTATTCACTCGCGATAATTTTAATAAATCCAATTCTATGTATTACTTTACTCATTAAGTAATTTCAACCAAATAATTACTAACTCTCATAACGCTAGTAAATATTTATCTTAAAATCCGGATTAATATTAAATAAATTTCATTCCAATTCAATTTAATAAAATCCCCATAATAAAAGCCAATAAAAGCCATAAAAATACGCGGTATTATAGAAAATTTTGATTTCGATTTCTTATTGTTGTAGCGAGAGGTGTATTCTTACTAAAGCTAAATCTGAATCTGAAACATTGGAGGTGTATTAGTCATAATATTCAAACAAATTCGTGAATAAATTGACGTAGTCTTCTTCGCAAAAGAAATTCATATGTTGATGGACGTTAAAGAGTACAGATGGACATCGATGTTGATGTTGTTGATGATGATGATGTTGATTGGGTAATTGGGAATGGAATGTAGGTCCTGTGGTTGTGGAAAAGTCAAAATCGAAGGTATGGAGTGAAACGTCTGAATCGAGAGGGATTACAATTTTGTGAGGAAAAATTTTGACAAAAATTTTGTGTCTTTACAATGTAACCCTTTTAGGTTTTTGTACTAATAACATCAAAAATTTTACAATGGTTCTGAACTCTTACACACTTTGTAAGTTTCCAAAACCATTTTACATTTTATAAATATTATAAACACTTACAAATTAAATAATCTATTAGTTTCAAAATAGCCATTAAGGTGTAGTGGGAAGTTATTTCTCGAATTTGTTCTTGGGTATAAGCAGAAAGGCTATCAAGAAAGAAATTGTATAGGTTATGATGAGGGTAAGTCTTCCGAGTCAAAATCTGAGCCAATTGTCAAGTTTGTTTACAAACAAACACTCCTAAACCAAACCCACCAAAAGGTAACCCTCATGAGAAAACTAAGAAGATAAAATCCATTTAACCCTATGTTTGTACTTATTACAAAAGAACGAATCATCTTATAGACTTTTGTTACAAGCTTGAGAGGGATTCTTATTCTCGTACTCCTGCACTCAATTATAGCCACCTAAATAGCTTGAGAGAATGGATTGAATATCTTGTTCATATTTTGAAAGGGTTAGTGGAATAGGTCCAAAGGTTGTCTACGCCTCATGGAAACTCATTCAAACCAAATGTTAGGAACAACAATAAAAAGAGAAAAAGGATGGAAATGCCCACGCATTACACTCATACTTGGGTTGTGAAATAAAATGACATAAAAGCACTTGTTTTTCATATGCTCATAAAGTTCAAAATACCTCCCAATAGTATTTTGATAGTGGTTGCTCACGGCACATGATAGATGGAAAATATATTTTTATTAAACTTGAGGATCACAAGGAGGGTAAAGTCAGTTTCGATAATGGGAGTCGATCTAGCATGTTGGGCAACCATTCAGATTTTTGGGTTCCCAAAGCTAGACAATGTACTTTATATTGATGGATTAAAAGGTAACTTCATTATCATAAGCTAGTTGTGTGATAAAAATCTTGTGATTGAGTTTAACTAGTCGAAATGTTGTGTCTAAAATGATTCGAGTAAGATAGTACTGTAAGGGGTGAGGACTTTCAACAACTGTTATGGTATCATTCCTAAATCCTCATTTGTCTACAATAGTGATAGGTTCCCCTTGTCGACCTTTGGCACTAAATACCGAGTCATTTGAACTATAGAGATCTTGATCGTCTTGTGAGGAAAGACCTAGTCTTTAGCTTACCATCTTTAGGAAAACTAACTTCTTTGGTTTGTGGTTCATGCCAACATGGAAAACAAATCAAGAGTCCACATAAGAATTTGAATAATATTACTACCTCTCGTGTATTAGAGTTAATACACATGGATCTTATGGGTCCCATTCGTATGGAGAGCCTTAGGGTGAACGGTGTATCTTAGTGATGGTCAACGATTTTTTGAGGTATCTTATTATGGGATTCCTCAGGTAAAAATTGAATTTTATTGAGTTTATTACAACCAAATGTTGTGTTTTACAAAATCAACATAGTATCACTATAAATCAATTAGAATTGATAATGGTATGGAATTCATTGATGTCGGTGTTGGAGAGTTTTGTGATTAGTTTGTCATTAAATATGAAGTATCGACGCTAGGCACACCTTAAAAAATGGCATTGTTGAGCGAAAGAATATGACCATTTAGGAAATGGCAAGGTATATCCTCCTTGGGTGAAATGTGCCTAGACATTTTTGAGCAGATGCAGTTAACACTGCATGTCACACGGTGAACAAGGTCTATATCCGTCTACATACCTCTAAAATGCCTTATCAATTATGGACCAGGAAAAAGCCCCACATATCTTATTTTCGAGTCTTTAAGAGTCCTTGCTACATTCTTCACGATAGAGAGAACTTAGGAAAGTTTGACTGTAGGAGATATGAGGGAATACTTTTAGGTTATTCATCGAATAGTGGAGCCTAGAGGGTTTACAACCTTAAAAGCTCTAGGATCTTGGAATCGATAAATGTCACTATTAAAGATAATGCTTCTGCAATATTTATCGATGATGATCTCACTCATGAGAATGATGCACCCCGATAATATGCAAATATTGCGTATTTCATCCGTCGAACCTATGCATTTTAGCCCCCTCGGGTGCCTTAATCTCTATATTTAAGCCCGTTAACCAGACAATCTCGGTTTATATTATTAACATGCTATATGAGGTATAATTGGGCTTTTGTAGGTATTTAGGTACTAAGAATGGGATCCGGACGCATTTCGCTCAAGTTTCGTATGCAATCGCACGTTCAAGGGCAATTTGGTCAATTCATGGTTTGGGTACCTGGCCCAACATATCACGAAAGTTGTAGCCCTCCTCGCAATCTTTGTGTGGCCGTAAACGGTGCGCGATTCCGATTCCGAACGAAGAAGTTACGACGTTTCTAGCGGAGGAGAAAACCATTTACACCAAAACAGGAGGAAAATAGGAAGCTGCCCTGCTTGATCGATCGATCGATCGATCCTTCAGAATCTTGCCACGATTTCAGCCATCGATCGATCGACCAAAGGAGTCGATCGATCGATCCCCAGCTTTTTTCAGATATTTTCCTTTTCTTTTCTTTCTTCTTTTCTTTTATCCCAACTTACTATATAAGGGATTTTTGTGTAAATATCAGATATTCAATTTTTATTGGTTTAGCCTAGGGTTTGTGGGTTTGGAGAGCTTGGCTTCATTTCTCTTTGGGTTGACAACCATAGGGGTTGTGTATGTTGAACTTTCCACTTCCATCTCCATTTATATACTAGTTCTTGCTTAATTCTTGCTTTGTAGATTAATTTCCATGCTTTGTTAATTAGTTTACTTGATTTATTACTTGCTATCCTATTTTAATTAGTTGTAAATTTAGTTTAATCATTATGTGCCCCTAGATAATTAGGGTTAGGATGTCGTTCCGCCATTAACGGGCCCCGAGCTTCTAAAATTAGGTTTCGTGCAGAATTGCATTTAATTGAACCCGCGCGTATTAAAGTTGGAGTATTACGAGTTTAACTTTCTTTGTCATGCAACTTTAGTGTTTAAAGCGATAATCCGAATTTAATCCGCGTGCGTCCAATTTTCGGTTAATTGTTTATTCTCGCAACTTTGGCTTCAATTCCTTATTGTGTGAAGTTTATGATTAATTGATAATGCTCGATTAAATTGCTCTCGAGCCGGAATTCTAATTAATAAGTGTTTCAATCTGTATGGTTGGATGTTATCCCGATCCTCGCTTTTACTTTATTTAGACTTAAGTTCTCTTTTCTTTTATTTACATTCACACATCACCCTTTTCCACTTTTATTCCTGAATTAATAATCCGTTACGATCTATCGAACATTCTCTGTGGATTCGATACCCGACTTACCGTTGTACTTGTATCGCAAGTGTAGTCGTAACTTAGGTTTGTTTGTATTGAGGCGGTGAAACTAAAACAACGATTAGCGTTTGACACGCGCTACTTTTCACCCTCGATCAAAATGGCGCCGTTTTCGGGGACTAGTTTGTTTAGACTTTATCTGATTTAGTATTTCATAGTATTTTCTTTCTATTTGTATTATTTTCTAATATTTTTGCAGGACTTTCACATTTGAGCACTTAGAAACGCTTGAATTTTTTTCGCGCGCACTTACTTTGTGGAATTCGCCACTTGAGCCATTTTTGGGGTAAGCATGTCTTATTCCAATTCTCTCGGTAATCATTGTTATAATTTTCAAAATTCTCGCAAACCTATGACTTTCGGTGAATACTTAGAATCCCAAAGTATAACAAATTCAAATATGACTTTGGACGAGTATAACGAAAGTCAAAATTTGGGTTATTGGAATTTTGATGATGATGACAATGATTTTGGGCCTTTACCTCCTTATAATAGGAATTTTGAAATTAATTGCAATAGTTTTCAAAATTCCTATAATAATGAGTTTTCGTCTTAAGTCCGATGTCAATTTTCAAAGTTCCCATTTTCATGCATCCGCACCTCGACCCATGACATTCGGTGAGGGTTTGCGTATGTATGAAAATGAGAAACTTGAAAATCGTTATCGGGAAGAAAATCGTTCATGGGAACATGACTTGGATTTACTTTTTGAGTCCGACGACGATTTTGCTTCCGAGACTTTCGAGGTCGAGGAATGTTTTGAACCAAATGAGGTACTTGTGCCTACTTTGGAACAAACCATTCTTGACTTTGCCCATTGCATAATAGATATTGAGTGTGAGGATGAAAATGACGTAATATCTATTTGCAATGAAATGATTTCTTCTTCGGCCCCCAAAGAAGAACATTTCATTAAAAATGATATTATTTCATTCGAAACTCAATCTTCATGCGATGATGATTCATCTCATGGGTTTGAATTTCTTTCATCCCCATTTTCACTCTATATTATCACACCGTCACAAGTACCCGATGATTAGATTTCAAACTTTAAGGTTTTAAACCTTTTTGTCGATGAGGAGTACTTGCTCGAGTCTCCTTCCACGATCGCATCTTTGCCTTCGTGTGCGCCGCCTCCCATTCCAATTTCAAAATCTTTGGGAGGATATTCGGCTTTTCTCGATCCCCACATGTTTTTGTCACCCGTTCAATCCAAACCCCCCATCGTCCTTCCAAAAAATTTAATTGACGACGGTTTATTTATTTCGCCTTACACATGCCTTCCATTTTTCAAATGGAATTCATATTTTTCGGAAGGCATGCTTGTAAGTGAGGGTACGCCGGTTATCCTCCAAAGTCAAATCATTTTCACAGTGGAGCCTCAGCTATTTAGACTTCTAATGTACAGTTAGTGTGAAGCCTAAATAGTAGGTTGTATATAGTTAGCTTTCTTTGTTTTTATTTTTTCTTTGTTTTAATTTAGTTTAGTGTAATTAGTTAACTTTTTATTATTTATTTTTTCTATGCTCGGTAGTAACTTGTTTTGTAGAATCTTTGGACTTGTTCTTATGGGGATCGCTCCACTTTTGGGTAATATCGCTCATTTCCTCTCTTGACTTGGTTCTTAATTCACAATAAGGACTATGTGAGGTTTTAAGTTAGGGGGTGTGGGATATTTTATCCATTTCTTTATTTAGTCCATGTTTTTGTTAAATGCAATTGTTCGCCCGCGAAAGTGGCCTTATCTTTTTATTACTTTTTCGTCCCATTTTGTACTTGTATCTTGCTTTTGGTTTACTTATAGTTCTTGTTGTTTCCTATTTCATTTCTAGGGACTAGCAATGTGTAAGTTAGGGGGTGTGATACGACGTAAATATTGGGTATTTCACCCGTTAACATACGCGTTATTAGCCCCCTCGGGTATCTTAATCCATATATTTATGCTCGTTAACCAGACAACCTCGTATTTCTATGTTAACATGTTTTGTAGGAGTTAATTGAGACTTTGTAGGTATTTGGATGCTTAGTATGAAGTTTGGATGCATTCCGACAAAGTTTCGTACACAACCACATGCGCAAGGACAATTTAGTCATTTCACAACTTGGGCAACTGGCCCAATGTCTTCATGGAAGTTGAAGCCCTCTGAACAAGCTTCGTGTGGATGAAAATGGTGTGAGAATCGGAGCTATATCGAAATAGTTACGGGCTTTTGAGTGGAAGAGAATGTCAAACCAACCAAAACAGGGGAGAAGATTCAAGACCTGTAGGTCCGAATTGATTCTCCCCTTGCGAATCGATTCGGGTTGAGACAGAGTGCCAGCTCCTCCATTCCTAATTGATTCGGGATATGCGAATCGATTCTCCCCCCCCCCCCCCATTCCGAATCGATTCGGACTATATGAATCGATTCACCCCTTTGGCAGCCTCGAGATATTTTCCAACCGAATCGATTTGGCCCTGCAAATATTTGTTTTTCCTCCTTTTATTCACAAGTTTTCCATGGGATTTTTTTTTGTATAAATAAACTTCTCTTCATTTTGAAGAGATATAGATCATATACATTTTTAGGTTAGTTTAGCTTAGGGTTTGAGGGTCTTAAAGAGTTCTTCTTCAATTGTTCTTGGTTTGACACCCCATTTGGGTTGAATGTTCCACTATTGATCATCCTCTTCCTTAATATAGTTTGTATTTCTTTATTTCTTGCTTTCTAGTTAATTTACATGCTTTCTAATTTAGGTTTACATGCTTTATTTTCTTGCTTTCTGGTATAGTTTTACCGCGTTTATTTATTGCGTTTATTTACCGCGTTTTTAATATGCTTTCTAGGTAATTTAAATTAGTTATTGTTCGAATGGAACTCACTCGGGTTAACGTGTTGCTTTGCTTGGTGATAGTGTTTATGGGTCTATTTCGGGTGCGTTGTCCCATTTATTACGCCTAGGAGATTTGACGGGGTATATCATGTATGTCCCGTGCTTACGACATTTCGCGCATAATTTCCAAGATATTTGTTGACGCCAAAATCTACTAGGCTTTTATGAGGATTTAGGGGCGTGATAACCCTTGATTCAATCAACTGTCGAAACGAGACGCATCTGTAATAACTCGTCGACCCACTTAACCATTTTATACAAATTAACCTGGGATATTCGACGCAAAGGGATATTCGACACAACCTATAGTTTTACTGCTTTGTTAATCTTGTTTCAATACCCTTGCCTAGATTAATCTTTCCCTTTTTAGTTTGTAAATAATCTTTTACACTTTTTATTCGGAGTATTAAATCTTATAAATTCTAACAACTCGTCTCTGTGGATTTTCGATACCCGACTTACCGCTACACTCACAATTGAGTGTAGTCATAATTTAGGTTTGTTTGTATTGAGTTGGCGAAACGAAAACAATGAACGGCGTCTGACACGCGTCGCACTTTTCGCACTCGATCACACCCCTAGCGATAATCCCATAATTTCTCATAATGCTATGGTGGACCCCATTCTTGATAAAGAGGATCCACCATCTTACATTTGCAAGAGTAATGACCCCATGAACATTCCTGGATTAGAAAATGAGGTTAGCCATTTTTTCTATACTTCTCAAATCGATCCCAAGAACATTAAGGAAGAACTCAAGTAAGAACATTGAATTAATGCCATGCAAGAAAAGTTACTTTAACTTAAAAAGAATGATGTCTGGGAACTAGCCCCCGACCTAGAGACACAAACATCATTGGTACTAAGTGTGTTGATGATAATAAGATGGATGAGCATGGTATCATTGTTTGTAATAAGGCTAGGTTGGTTGCTCAAGGTTACACTCAAATTGAGGTTGTCAACTTTGACGAGACATTTTCTCTTATTACAAGACTAGAGTCTATTTATCTTTTGCTAGACATAGCATGTCATCTAAAATTCAAGATATATCAAATGGATGTTAAGAGTTCCTTCCTTAATGGCATTCTATATGACGAAGTCTTTATGGAACAACCAAAAGGATTTAAAGATCCTAAATTCCACGATTATGTATTTTATCTTAAGAAAGCCCTATTCAAATTGAAGCAAGCTCCTCGAGCTTGGTATGTGAGGCTCACTTCTTATCTCCCGGACTGTGGTGTCAAGAGAGGGGGAGTTGATATGACATTATTCATGTCGAGAGAGAAGGCGGGACATTTTGGTTGCACAAGTTTATGTCAGCGACATAGTCTTTGGTTCCACTTGTGACTGACATACTCATCGTTTTCTTGAAGAGATAACGAGTGAGTTTGAGATGAGTATAATATGTGAAATTACTTTCTTCTTAGGACTTCAGGTTCCTCAATTAAAGGATGGTATTTTCCACTGTTCTAAAAAACCCGCCAAGGCTTGAGGCTTGGGAGAAACACCCCGCCTTACACTTTTCACGCCTTATTCTTGGTAAAACCCTTAAGGCGCACTTTTTTTCTAAAAACAACAATGCTTTAGTGAAACGATATCGCCTTTTACAGATTTTTTTTACAAACCGGACCATTATCTCATCCAAAATAATCAAATAGTATTTTAATTTGCAAATATTCAGACATATTTTTATGATATGTACAATTTTAGTATTTTAATAGCCTTGTTATAGTTAAAAAATATTAAAATATATTAAGAAGGCCTAAACGCCTTTTTACGCCTAAGGCCCTCCTAGGCTTCTAAGTCTTAAGGCTTAACCTCTACGTAGGGCTGTAAACGGATATTCGAAAATCCGCATCCGTCCGATATCCGAATCCGAATTTGCGGATATTTATCCAAAAATATGGAAACGGATACGAATATGGATACTCTATAAATATATCCGAGAAAATGGATACGGATACGGATAGTACTAGTATCCGACATGGATAATCCGTATCCGATACATAGTATCCATTTTATCGGATATCCGTTTTACCGGATATCCGTATCCGTCAAACTTATGTTTAAAATATTACTAATAATATTAGTATTAGTATTACTAATAAATAAATATTAAAAAAAACTTTAATCGCTTATTCCCCAAAACAAAATAAACACATACTCCACTCAAAACAAAAACACCCTACAGTTATTATTTTTATTGGGTATATTATAAAATGTCATGTATTATTATTTTATTAGGTATATTATCATTCAGTTACACTAAAGTTACAATACACCCTATCACACACAACATACACCAACTAAAGAACATATACTCCACTAAAAAAAAAACTTTGTTTCATTTCTCTTTCATACAAAACAAGAGAAAATAAACTCTCATGTGGTTGTTCGTTAGTTTTCTTAATTATAAATAAATGTATGAGAGAAACAGAAAAGAATGTAAGAGAGAAACATAATAGAATGTAAGAAAGAAACAGAAAAGTAAATAGATGGTTTTGATTGTGATGAGAACTGAAGTTAACGACATGTATATTATATACAAAATCAAAATGTATACGTATTAAAATAAAAATATCAGTATGTTTTGAAGACAAAAGGTCCATGAGGTTATCATTCTCAATAAATTTGATTAAGCTAAAAGGTGCATATTTATTTCTACTGTCATGGAATGCGACAGTTATTTTTTTTTTTGGATGGCTTTAAACTTATATGGTTGTAAATTATGGATGACTTTAAACCATATTATCATTATGGAATGATACTATTATTATGGAATCCATAATTGTTGATATTAGGAGGCAGTAATTTTGTTATATACTTATTTGGATTAGATTGGATTGGATTTCATTGTATTGGATATTTTAATTGTTATTTTTTGCAATGGCTAAATAATGTAAATGGATACGGATATTATCCGAATCCGAGGTATCCGAGCGGATACGGATATGGATAGTTGTTTTAACTATCCGGGCGGATACGGATAGTACATTCAGATAGTGGATACGGATATGGAAAACATGATATCCGATCCGTATCCGTCCGTTTACCACCCCTACCTCTACGCCTCAATCACGCCCCGTGTTTTTTAGAACCTTGGTATTTTCATATCCGAAGCCAAGTATGCGAGAGATCTAGTGAAGAAGTTTAGTTTAGACACTGCTAGGCACGAACGTACATCGATGACTTCTATGACTAAGATTAGCAAAGATATATCGAGAAAGGTAGTTGAGCAAACCCTCTTTATGAGTATGATAGGTAATCTTCTTTACCTAACCACTAGTCATCTATATATTGCCTTTAGTGTAGGTGTGTGTGCTAGGTATCCGGAATCCCCAAAAGTGTATCACTTGCATGAGCTTAAAAAATCATCAAATATGTGAGTGATACTTTATATTATGGGTTATGGTATTCTTTCGATACTAATAATCATTTATCGGCTTATTCTGATGCCAATTGGGCTAGGGATGTAGATAGTTGCAAAAGCACCTCGGGTGAGTGTTTTTATCTTTGTTTTGTAATAATTTTGTGGTTGAGAAAGAAACAAAATTCGATATATATGTCGACCGCTAAAGATGAATACATTATATTTGGGAGTTGTTGCACACAACTCTTGTGGATGAAACAAATTTTGGGCGATTGTGGGATCGACCAAGGCACCGTGACCATATTATGTGATAATACTAGCGCCATTCACCTTTCTCGTAATTCGGTTTAGCATTCTAGGACAAAGCATATTAGTTACCATGAGCATTTCATTCATGAACTTGTTGAAGAAAAAGTCATATCCTTAAGGTTTGTTTCCACTGATCTTCAATTCGTCGATCTTTTCACTAAACCACTAGATGCCCTTAGATTTGAAAATTTTATAAAATCTGGTGTTCTTTCCATCGATTGAGTTCGGTTCGTTATTTAGTTTGGGATACGTGTTTATTGATATTCTTTATCTCCCTAAACTAGATTGTACATGTTTGTAGATATTTTTATGAAAAATCCAAAAATATTTTTATCTTTTTCTCTTATAAAAATTTCAAAAATATTTTCCATGCTTTGTGTTATTTTGTGGTGTGATTACGATATTTAAAGCACTCCTTCACTCCATTTACCCATGACCTATCATGGTGTTCTATATCCGATTATGATAATATAGCGCTTAAATTTGTCTTTTTGGGCATATCGATGTTCATATGTGACTATGTCATATATGTTGGTTTCTTATCTTCACCTTTTCTACACACACATTTCATGGTCTCTCTCAAGTGGTGTTTTTTTTTTGCATTTGCTAAATAAGATGTTATCTTTCCCATACTATCATTTTCATATAATTCTCCCGGGATTGTTGTGCATGTAATAACCATTGCGTGCGATTATTGTTTGTGATTCTCGTGTATGAGTGTGCAATGGCTCGGGATATGATCGGAAAAAATACTCCTTTGCATGAAAAGCCACCATTGGCAAGCACCCATTTGTTTAACGCAAAAAATTAATGATGCTATTAAGGGACAGAGTGAGTTTAAATTCTATATAAAAAGGGGGGGGGAACTACTAACACGTCATAAAATGAGAAAATTCCATTAACAATAAAAAATAAAACATGAGTGTTTGAGGGAGATTAGTCGAAGATCAATGGGTTTGAATGACTATATTCCTATTCCCATATTTCATTTTGACTATATTGGGCTGCGAATCATCGAGACTTCGACAACAATGCATAAGGGCGTCAGCCTTGTGTGAGTGCTAACTTATTTGCCACTAAGGTTGATTTGAGAACTTAAGTACTTTGACGTGTTCATTAGTCGTCGTGCACTATAGCGTAATTTTGAATTGATTCTCCCGTGTTTAGGTTCAAATTTGTACATTTCATCTTCATGTGTTCATTGGGTTATTTCACGTCACCTTGTGTTTTGTTTATATTTTTTATATTTTATTTGACTTTTTAGGAGTTTCTTCCTTTTGTTTTTTGTTTGTAGTGAACTTTTGAAAAAATAATTTTTTTTCTTTTTTTATTTTTTTTGGGGGGGGGCGTTTGAACGAGAACACCACCTCATTCGAACGAGATGGGGGTTTCATTGGAGAATTAATCCCACGACCTTCCAACGTGGTCTCCCTGTTTAACAGACCCTCACCTGTTGAAAGCTCGTTCATATGTCGATCGAACGAGATTAAATCTTTGTACGAATGACCTCTCTTGTCATTCAAATGAGGACTTAAGTTCGTTTGAACGAATTATGGTTTTTCGTTCCAATGAACTTAAAATTGCGTTGTTTGCTTTTAGGTCTTTTTCTTCATCCGCTTTTTCTCATTTAACCTCTTCCATTATTTTTCTTTTCCTCCTCAAAACCTCCTCACACTCCCTTTGTGCTCCTTTCCATTGCGTGTTATATTACTGCAAATTTCTCTATTTTAATTGTTGGGTTCATTATTATAGGATTTCTCTTCTTCTTCCACCCGTGTGAGCAGTAAATCATTTGGAGATCTTCTCATGGACTTTCGTGCTTTGCCTAGGGTTTAATTAAGAGGATTTCTTCATGGGATTTCATCAGTTGGGGTTTCACTAGGGGTTGTCCTTCCATTTGAAGTAATTGTTTTCCTTTATGCTTTGTTGATTTTTTTTGTGTCTCGCTTGATATATATATATATATATATATATTGATATTGGAGATTTTTTTAATTTTTTATTATGTAACACCCCGTAAATTTGAGAATTTAGTATTTAATTATCTTTGGGAGAAAATAAAATTATTTAAATTGGAGAAACTTAAATTTATGATTTCGAGAATTTAATTGAGTGGGAAGAATTATTTTTAATTGGCGACTTTAAGCTAAATTGTTCGAATTAATGGGTGTCGCATTTTAAGGTCAAATTTGGAAATGTCAAAAACTATTTCGGATGACAATTCTGAGTGCGCGGTTGAGTCCATATGGGTCGAGATAGTCAGAAAAGAGTATCCGGGGGTAGTAATTGGGTCTTGGGGTATTTTTGGGCATAGTCGGGCCCACATGGGGTGATTTGGGCTATTTTAATTAGGCCCATGTGGCCAAAAATGGGATTAAGGATTTTTAACCTAATTGAGGGACTAGGAACGGCAGATAGAAAATTCTAAACCTAGGTTTTGAGAGAGGATTAGAGGAAGCTAATCAAGAAGCCAATTGGGGGTCTTTTGGAGCCAAATTAAGGGACTAATTGGGGTGTTCTTCATCAATCAATCTCTACACCAATGGATCAGACCCTACGAAAAATTTCAGACAAGTGGTTAACTGTTGTAGTTCTTAAATTGATGATAATCAATTCATATCATAGCATGTGTATATGAAAATTCGTTTTGGGTGTGTAGCCATAATTAAATTGGGTTTTTCTGAATGTAGAATAATGGATAGATGTAATTGCTCAAAGGATGTTAAATCATAATTTGGGACTGCTAAGATTGATTTATAGGGTGGATTACAGTAGGAATTTATGATTAAATTGAGTGAGAATGGCGAGGTTGATTTCGGTAAAAACGAAACCCGGATGAAAAACCCAAATCGGAATACTTAAGGTTATGTATAAATTTAATGATGGATTAAGGTCTCTAGGGTGTTTAGAACCTTTTTCTTGCGTGGAAATAATGTTGGTTGTGATCTGGGTAAGAGTTTGGGAAGAAATAAAAGCTTTAGGGTTCATCCATGGCCGAACATAGGCTGGAGAAGACGATTACTGGAACGACCGATCGATTGACCTAGAGGGTTTGATCGATCGATGATACAGAAATTTTGGCAGTGACGGCAGTTTTAATTACATTGGAGATATTTATTGAAAAAGGGTCTTGGGCTGATTTAAATGATGAAAATTGATTAGGGGTATGACTCTTGATAATTATAAGTAAATATAATTGGAAAATTTGGGAGAGATGAATGTGTGACACATTATGGACGAAAATTTGGGAATGAAATTCTGAGATTTAAAAATGGACCAAGTCAGCGTGCCCGGGGAGGTTGGCTAAGTGACACCAAAGTATTAAATTAATTATTGAGAGAATAAATTAATTAGGAGTAGGAATATAGACTCGAAAAATATTAAGTTATGGACCAAGTGACCGAGTCCGAGTATAATGGTTGGGTGACACCAAGTATTAAATTAATTGATGTGTTAATTAAATTAGAGTCGGACTGTAGACTCGGGAAGGCAATAAATTAATTGATGTGAAAATTAATTAAAATAGAGTCACACCATAGACTCGGATTAGAATTAATTAATTAATGTGTAAATTAATTTAATTAGAGTCAGACCATAAACTCAGAATAGTATTAATTAATTAATGTGTAAATTAATTAGATTAGAGTCGAATTAGGGACTCGGGCAAAGTATTTATATGAGAGTCGGACCATAGACTTGGAGAAATATTATATTAATTGACGTGTGAATTAATAAGTGAGAAAATTTATTTAGTTGAGTCGGGCCACGGACTCAGAAAATTACAGGCTAGCGTTATGGGAGTTTGAGTACACGGTAAAGCCGGGGTTTATATTATATATATACGGTGTGGTAATAGTATATATATATATATATATATATATATATATATATATATATATGTGTGTGTGTGTGTGTGTGTGTGTGTGTGTGTGTGTGTGTGTATATATTGTGTGTGCTATTAAATATCAGTGACTAGTGCTATCAAGGGAGGTTGTGCGATGTGGGTGAATCCCCTAGCTTGAAGAGTAGGGTGAGTATATCCCCAGGTCATAGCGTCCGGTATATGGGTGAGGGGCTTATCTCACTTTCAGGGAAGGAATATGACCGCCTCCACTACGTTTATATTTCGGGCCAGGTTGGTGAGCGATTCCAACTTGGGTAACTAGGTTATGTGAGCACACCTAGTAAGATAGCACTTTAGAGGGAATCATCCGGTGAGGGTATACTCGGAGGGATGGATATACGTATGGTATATGTGTGGATGTTTTAGTAAAGGTATGTATATAATGGTATTAAATATTATATGCGGGTAATAATACAGTGTGTGATGTGTTTATTTTATATAACTTGTGTCACGGTTATATGCTATTATTTAAGAAGGAATTAATTAAGTTAATTAGTGAGATAACTTATAACCCATGGATAATAATACTCGATTTAGAGTGGAAAGGAAAGGGAGGATTACAAGGACTAGTTGGACGGGGTAGTACATCTAGGTGGGGTTAAGGCAACCGTTAGGTGTGCACATTAGTGGAGGGGTGAGAATGTCCTCAAGAGAGTGCGACACTAACCTAAATATGAAGCGCATTCATGCATTTTAAATTACTGCAGTTAATTCACTTGCTAAATATTTTCAAAATGTTTTGGGTTTTAACTCTTGCTATAAAACTATTTTCAAAACCTTTTAGGTGTCCAGCCACAGGGACGCCAGGATTGATATTCTATTCCAGGAACACGGAGTTGCGGCATATGTGGATGTTAGCAGGAGCTTGGATTATACGCATTGTTCTTTCATTCCTAGAGTAGGAATCATTTATCAGTTCCAAATTTATTTAGGACATGTCGCCCAGGCTTCCAGTTCAGTTTTCAGATTTATTTTATTCCGGTTTTGAAAATTTGTGTTGGATTATTTACCTTGGTGGCCGATGGTTTATTCGGCATGTAGTCATTATTTATTCAGTTGATTTAATTCAGTTGTGTGAATGGATTATATTTATTTCCGCTTGTGCTATTTGGTTTAATTAACAAGATAAAATCTGGCACCAACTTTTTGGAATACTAGGTGGTTAGTAAGTTTTAAAAAGGTTTTCGACAGTGATGCTGAGGATGAACCAACTGGGATTCTAGTTTTAATTCGGTATAGGACTGATCACCTGGTATTTTATTAGGCGGGGTGTCACATATGGTATCAGAGCATCAGGTTCTAGTGTCCTTAGGATCTGTGCAGCTTTTCACATTTCGGCTTAGCGTCCTTTGATGTAGAGCCTTATCATAGGATTATTATATTCTTATATGTATGTGCATTTACGTTCTTCTGCCAATTGTTTTATATTTGAAGGTGAACTCATACTATTTGATTCTCATTTCAGATGCAGCCCAGGAGAGAGAGAGCATCTAGGGCAGCAGGGGGAGATGAGACTAGAGAGGCTCATAAGGAGCCAGAGTTATCGCAGCAACTGCCAGAGATGATTTCAACAGCACATGTAACTGAATTAGTGGCGCAGGCAGTTGAAGCGATGATGGCGCAATGGCAAGATACTTTCCACGAGATCACCCATAGGCGTTAGTGGTACCGGATGTTCAGGTCCACCCAGGGCAGTCGGGGTGGCATCAAGTACGGGAGATCTTTCAAAAGGGCCACCCACCAGAGTTTTGAGAGGGTTCAGATGTTGTGCTAGCATGTCAGTGGAAGAGGGATATCTAGCGTCACCTACGAATGGTAGATTGCAACAAGGTGCAGAAGAAAATCCTAACAACTTTTAGGTTAGTGGGAGCAGCGCTATAGTGGTGGGAGTCGATCACTACAGTTGAGGAAAGGGATACAGTAACTATTGTCGAGTTTTGGGTGCGGTTCGATCGCAAATATTTTTTGCCAGTAGTTGAGGCTGAAATCATGAGGAAATTTAGAGAGGTAACACAAGGGGAACGTTTAGTGGCCGATTACGAGGAAGAATTCACTCGTTTGGCAAATTTTGTACCGGATGAGGTAAGCGATGAAGAGAGAAAGAAAGTAAGGTTCATGGATGGGTTAGTGTGACAACCCGAATATAATTACGATAAATTATGTTTAAATCATGATTAGACTATGTGATATGGATAATATGTTATTAGTATATATAATGTTAAGTCATTATATTTAGTCTAATCCTAGCTTCATAAAGCATGAAAAATGAATTAGTTACGAATGTGAGATTTTGAAGTTTTCGGTAGGAATGCTCATGTTTTAAGGCTAGTTTGAACTTTATAAAATAATAATTGACTTGAGGTGAAAGCTAGATATTTGTAGACAGGTGAGTTAGGGTTGTGACACAACAAACGGTGTGTGAAACGGAGGTCCGAGTAAGAATTTATACCGAAATTACTAACGAAGGGTAAATTTGTCCATTCATTTAAGTGGAAATTTGTCCTTTATGCCCAATAAGTGTCTTAAATTGATTTGTTGGAGGTGGAGGTTGGCTTTGGCCGACTTCAAACCCTTAGAACTATCTCCTTATTCATCCAAATTCAGACATGAGAGATTTTAAGCTTAAAGAAAGAGAATTAGAAAGTTAGGAAGAAAAAGTGAGGAGAAAATTGGAGAAAAATCCGTATATATTACGTAAAAGCCCCTAAGGTATTTCCATCCATAAATATTTTTTATTTATTTGTATTACTTATTTAAATGATTGAAATAATCATTTGTTTACTGAAATTCCATGTCTTGATATGTACTTATTGATAGATGAAAGTTTAAGTAAACTTGAATGTGTAAACCCTTGAGATTGTTTTCTTTAAGAACCTTGTTTATTCAAACTTCCATATATTTCTCTATACTTACTGGAATTGATTGATTCCAATTAGAGACTAACATGGACTTACATATGTATGACATATCCGAAAATCATAGGAAAATACCAAGAAATGAGTCCTTGGTGAGAGTTTGAAGTTCGGGTATGAAATATGCCCTAAGGGTGAAAGTATGCCTACCATGTGTTCGATGTTTTGCTTGACATAGAAAATAAACTCTGAAAATTATGAAATTTTAATATTGTATTGTTCAATATGTTTAATGATGTTGGGTTGAATATGATATAAGTTTATGATGTAGAAAAATTATGGAAATTCCTGGAAGTTGAATGAACGATGAAAGAGCCTATAGGGCAGATTTGCTATGTAGTGAAGAAATAGGCTTATTTTGCTCTAGGAAACTCGGAATGATGTTCTGTCTTTTGTTTTGGAAACATGATATAATAAGGATTGGATTACCAAGAATAATTAAAAAGGGTTTGGGCTGTAATTTGAATATGTTAGATAACAGCACCTGAGTCTAGATGGGACTTCATTTTAATGAATGATTTGAATTGAATAATATGATGTTTATGAATTGAGTTATGATTGAAGTTATTCTATGGACTATTAATATTCTTATGATGATACTAATATTATAAGAATGATAGGAAGGGAAGAAGAGCTGATTGAACAAGTACCGGATAAAGGCAAGCAAAAAGCCAGTTAAACTGTCAAGGTGAGTGTACTTATGATTTGTTTCATATATAAATATGAATATAGCTCTAAGAGCGGATTTGTTTGAATACTTCGGTATTCAGGATTTGTTTGGATATTCAAATATCCAGGATTTGTTATTGCCAATGGGCAGAATTATTTGGATCTTATGATTCAGGATTTGTTATTGCCAATGGGCAGAATTATTTGGATCTTATGATCCAGGATTTGTTATTGCCAATGGGCAGAAGTATTTGGATCTTATGATCCAGGATTTGTTATTGCCAATGGGCAGGATTGTTCGGATTTTATATCTACATATTCGATATAGAATTGTTATTCTATTGCAGGAAAGGAGTACCTCACTAAGCTTAATGCTTACGATTTATATTTTAACAATTTCAGGTTCATACGCTGCCAGCTAGGATACCATATGACCCGTAGCTTTGAGAGTTGCACCGTTGGAGAGAGCTGGGGTTGAAAAATGGAATTTTATCGTTGTCACACTGAAGATTTTAATATACTCACACATTGTATATATTGATTTAGTATGGATTGAGTTGATCATAGTTAATCAAGGTATTGTATGTTCGCTTAATTATGACTCTGATATTGAATTTTATGATATAAAAATAATATTAGGTTCATTATGCACATTATGTAGGAAAATATTGACGAATGAATCATATTCCCAATGGGCTCAAGATTATGATCTAATTATTCCAATAACAAATGATTAGTATGGATATTGGATTTTGGGGTGTGACAAATAGTGGTATCAGAGCATGGTTATTAATTCTGGACATGTGTGACGATTAGATGGCAGTATTTAGTTGATTTTATATTTATGAATAGTTTATATACTAACCAATAGTTTAGTATCATAAACTGTTTATATTGGATGTTAGAACTTTGTTGTATTACAGATAATTCCAGATAGAACCTGGGAATGGACAACCTAGAGAAGAGGGAGTCGTTTCTCATACAGATAATACTGAAGTAGAGCAAAGTGTTGCTGGAAGGGCTAGAGAGCAAGATCAGCCTATAAAGATGCAAATAATGGCGCAGGCAATGATGAGGATGGCAGAGCAACAAGAAAGAAATATGGTGCAAATGGCAGAACAACAGGCTAGATATCTAGAATCAAAGATTGTGGCCAGGATTGAGAAAGAGGCAAGGAAGGAAATAAAGGATTCCATGCATGAGAAGTTTTTGAAGTTGAATCCTCCAGAATATTCAGGGTCGGTGGAACCTACAGAAGCTGAGATGTGGGTCAGAGATATAGAAACCATATTTGCAGTTATGAAAGTTCCGGATGACCAGAAAGTGAATCTAGCAGTGTTTAAGCTGAAAGGAGAGGCCAAATATTGGTGGGAAGCCAGCAACCATTTGGTGCCCAGGATGGAAGGTACTGATGTTATTACTTGGGCTGAATTTATTAAAGCTTTGTATGTTAAGTATTTCCCTAAGGTCTATAAGAGGGAGAAGCTGAGGGAGTTTATAAATTTAACCCAAGGGAACATGTCTGTGAGGGAGTATGATGCTAAATTTACTGCTTTGTCTGGATTTGCTACTAAGTATGTGCAGGAGGAAGGAGATAAATGTAGTAAGTTTCAAGATGGACTGATTTGGCCTATTCAAAATAGAGTGGCCACTTATGAGTTAGAAGATTATGCTTCTCTGGTAAACAAAGCCACGATAGCAGAAAGGCAAATGAACCAAGGGGCGGCGAGTAGAGAGAGTTTTAAGAAGAGTAGATTCGACGCATCTCACTCTAAGCGAGGTGAGGGTGGAAGTGTTAAGATGGAACCTCATAAATTTCAGAGAGGTGGTAGAGATAGTGGTAGAGGTTTGGGGAGATTTGGCAAAGATACTTGGGGTGGAGAATCTTCTAGTCTGGTTAGGAGGACAGGGAGAGGTGAGGCACCGGCAAGAGTTGTTACATGTTTCTTTTGTAAAGAGGAGGGGCATTATAATCTGAGTGCCCTAAGCTTAAAGGAGTGGAATGCTACCATTGTCATCAAGTGGGGCATGTTAAAAAGAATTGTCCGCAGTCGGTAGAGACTCCAACAACACATAGTGAAGTAGCAAGCAGAATGTTATCTCGAGGCAGTGCAGTGAAAAGTATGGGCAGAGGACAAGATAGTAGTTCCAGACCAGGTGGACGAGTTTTTACAATGAAAGAAGCTCGGATTACTCCAGATGTGGTGACAGGTACACTTTCTGTTACTGATAGAAGTGCTTATGTTCTGATTGATCCTGGTTCCACACATTCTTTTGTGTCATATGCATTTTCCATATATCTGAATAGACCATGCACTCATTTAGAGGTGGGGTTGGGTATTTCCATGCCTATGGTGGATATAATTATAGTTGAATATGTTTTTCGTGATTGTGTTTTGACTGTGGGGGCTAGAGATACAGTTATAGATCTACTTCCATTGGATATTTTTGATTTTGACATAATGCTGGGAATGGATTGGTTATCTAAATATCATGCATCTATGGATTGTTTCTGTAAGGAAGTTATTTTTAATATGCCTGGTGAGCCTGAATTTAAATTTATGGGGGAAAGGAAAATTGTTCCCAGTTGCCTCATTTCTGCTATTCAGACGAGGAAATTATTGAGTAAGGGTTGTGAGGGTTTTATTGCATATGTTCTTGACACTAGGAAGGGATCTTTACAATTAGTCGATGTTCCTATTGTACGGGATTTTCCAGAAGTGTTTCCTAGTGAGTTGCCAGGGTTACCGCCGGAAAGAGAAGTTGAATTTAGTATCGAATTAGCACCGGGGACAACCCCTATTTCTATGGCACCGTATAGAATGGCACCTGCTGAGTTGAAAGAACTCAAGATTCAGTTGCAAGATTTACTTGATAGGGGGTTCATACAGCCTAGTGTATTTCCATGGGGTGCGCCAGTTTTATTTGTGAAGAAGAAAGATGGTACCATGCGTTTGTGTACTGATTATAGGCAATTGAATAAAGCTACAATTAAGGACAAATACCCTTTACCTCGTATAGATGATTTGTTTGATCAGTTACAGGGTGCTAAAGTGTTTTCAAAAATAGACTTGCGATCGGGTTATCATCAGTTGAGGGTGAAGGAGAGTGATATTTCTAAAACTGCTTTCGCACCCGGTATGGTCATTTTGAGTTTTTGGTGATGCCTTTTTGGGTGACTAATGCTCCAGCTGTATTTATGGATCTTATGAACCGGGTACTTCATCCTTTTGTTGATTCATTTGTGATAGTTTTTATTGATGATATTCTGATTTATTCACATGATATGGTTGAACATGAAAAGCATCTCATAACTATTTTGAATCTGTTGAGAGATAAGAAATTGTATGCTAAGTTTAGCAAGTGTGAATTTTGGCTATCACAAGTTGTATTTTTAGGCCATGTTATTTCTGGAGATGGTATATGTGTTGATCCTAAAAAGGTAGAGGCTATTGTAAAATGGGAGAGGCCCAATAACGTGACTGAGGTGAGGAGTTTTCTGGGTTTAGCTGGGTATTATAGGAGGTTTATAAAGGGATTTTCTTCAATTGCCTTGCCGATGACTAAACTAACCCGGAAAGATGTTAAGTTTGAATGGAATTCTGATTGTGAAAATAGTTTTGATGAATTGAAAAAGAGGTTGGTAACTGCCCCTGTTCTTACTATTCCACATGGTGGAGATGGTTTTGTTATTTATACTGATGCCTCACACCAGGGGTTAGGTTGTGTTTTTATGCAGCATGGTAGAGTTATTGCTGATGCTTCTAGGCAGTTGCGTACACATGAACGTAATTATCCTACACATGATTTGGAACTTGCTGCTATTGTGTTTGCTTTGAAATTATGGCGTCATTATCTATATGGTGAGGTATGTGAAATTTTTACTGACCATCAAATCCTTAAGTATTTATTTACTCAGAAGGAGTTGAATTTGAGGCAGAGGCGGTGGATGGAGTTAATTAAAGATTATGATTGTACAATTCACTACCACCCAGGGAAGGCAAATGTAGTTGCAGATTCTCTGAGTAGAAAGGCTTCGGGAAGATTATCTTGTATTCGGTGTGCTAGAGTTTCCCACATCATGGAGTTGAGATTGATGGGAGTAGAGTTGAAGCTAGCATATGGGGATATGTTCTTTGCTCATGTAAGCGTAAGGCCTTTGTTAGCTACCCATATTCGTGATTTGCAAAGTCAAGATCCTTTCCTTGAGAAGAAACGACAAGATGTCCAAGACGGTAAGTCTGAAGATTTTTGTATTGTGAATGATGGCACTTTATTGTATAAACAGCGGTTATGTGTGCCTAATGTGGGTGGATTGAAGGAGGAAATTTTAGATGAGGCTCATAATTCCATTTATACTATGCATCCTGGTAGTACTAAAATGTATAGGGATTTGAAGGAGCATTATTGGTGGAATAATATGAAGAAGGAAATAGCTAATTTTGTTGCGAGGTGCCTTATATGTCAGCAAGTGAAAGTGGAGCATCAGAAACCTACTGGTCTGCTTCAGCCATTGCCGATACCGGAATGGAAATGGGATCATGTAACGATGGATTTTGTGGTTGGGCTTCCTCGATCTCAGAAGGGGTCAGATTCGATTTGGGTAGTGGTGGATAGATTGACGAAGTCCGCTCATTTTCTAGCAGTCAAAACTACGTATACAGTTGACAGGTATGCTAGATTGTATGTTAATGAAATTATTCGATTGCATGGAGCACCGGTATCTATTGTTTCAGATAGAGACCCTACTTTTACATCCAGATTTTGGGATAACTTGTAATATGCTATGGGTACTAACTTAAAGTTTAGTACGGCTTTCCATCCCCAGACAGATGGGTAGTCTGAAAGGACAATACAGATTTTGGAAGATATGCTTAGAGCTTGTGTGCTTGATTTCAAAGGTAATTGGGATGAATATTTGCCTTTGATAGAATTTGCATATAACAATAGTTTTCAGTCTACTATTGGTATGGCTCCATATGAAGCCTTATACGGTAGACGATGTCGTACACCGATATGTTGGGGTGAAGTTGGTGAAAGGAAGATAGAGGGTCCAGAATTAATTGAAGTCACCACTGAAAAAGTGAAGATTATTCAAGATAGAATGAGAATAGCTCAAAGCAGACAGAAAAGTTATGCGGATAAACGACGAAAAGATTTGGAATTCTAGAAAGGGGATTATGTGTTTCTTCGAATATCGCCATGGAAAGGAGTTATGAGGTTTGGAAAGAAAGGGAAATTAAGTCCACGCTACATTGGACCTTATGAAATCCTTGAGAAAGTCGGGATGGTTGCCTACAAGTTAACATTACCACCAGAGTTATCTCGGTTACATGATGTTTTGCATGTTTCTATGTTAAGAAAGTATGTAGCGGATCCTTCACATGTGTTGGTAGAACAGCCTATTGAGTTAAAGGAAGACTTGAGTTATGTGGAAGAACCACTAGCTATCGTGGATAGGAAGGAACAAGTATTGAGATCAAAAGTGATCCCACTTGTGAAAGTTGTGTGGCGAAGGCATTCCATGGAAGAGGCTACATGGGAGAGCGAGGATACCATGAAGATTAATTATCCGTATTTGTTTGAATCAGACAACCAAGGTATGTCAATTTCGGGGACGAAATTTCCTAACAGGGGGAGAATTATGACAACCCGAATATAATTACGATAAATTATGTTTAAATCGTGATTAGACTATGTGATATGGATAATATGTTATTAGTATATATAATGTTAAGTCATTATATTTAGTCTAATCCTAGATTCATAAAGCATGAAAAATGAATTAGTTACGAATGTGAGATTTTGAAGTTTTCGGTAGGAATGCTCATGTATTAAGGCTAGTTTGAACTTTATAAAATAATAATTGACTTGCGGTGAAAGGTAGATATTTGTAGACAGGTGAGTTAGGGTTGTTACACAACAAACGGTGTGTGAAACGGAGGTCCGAGTAAGAATTTATACCGAAATTACTAACGAAGGGTAAATTTGTCCATTCATTTAAGTGGAAATTTATCCTTGATGCCCAATAAGTGTCTTAAATTGATTGGTTGGAGGTGGAGGTTGGCTTTGGCCGACTTCAAACCCTTATAAATATCTCCTTATTCATCCAAATTCAGACATGAGAGATTTTAAGCTTAAAGAAAGAGAATTAGGAAGTTAGGAAGAAAAAGTGAGGAGAAAATTGGAGAAAAATCCGTATAAATTACGTAAAAGCCCCTAAGGTATTTCCATCCATAAATCTTGTTTATTTCTTTGTATTACTTATTTAAATGATTGAAATAATCATTTTTTTACTGAAATTCCATGTCTTGATATGTACTTATGGATAGATGCAAAAAACTTGAATGTGTAAACCCTTGAGATTGTTTTGTTTAAGAACCTTGTTTATTCAAACTTCCATATATTTCTCTATACTTACTGGAATTGATTGATTCCAATTGGAGATTAACCTGGACTTACATATGTATTACATATCCAAAAATCATGGGAATACCAAGAAATGAGTCCTTGGTGAGAGTTTGAAGTTCGGGTATGAAATATGCCCTAAGGGTGAAAGTATGCCTACCATGTGTTCGATGTTTTGCTTGACATAGAAAATAAACTCTGAAAATTATGAAATTTTAATCTTGTATTGTTAAATATGTTTAATGATGTTGGGTTGAATATCATATAAGTTTATGATGTATAAAAACTATGGAAATTCCTGGAAGTTGAATGAACGATGAAAGAGCCTATAGGGCAGATTTGCTATGTAGTGAAGAAATAGGCTTCTTTTGCTCTAGGAAACTCGGAATGATGTTCCGTCTTTTGTTTTGGAAACATGATATAATAAGTATTGGATTACCAAGAATAATTAAAAAGGGTTTGGGCTGTGATTTGAATATGTTAGATAACAGCACCTGAGTCTAGATGGGACTTCATTTTAATGAATGATTTGAATTGAATAATATGATGCTTATGAATTGAGTTATGATTGAAGTTATTCTATGGACTATTAATATTCTTATGATGATACTAATATTGTAAGAATGATAGGAAGGGAAGAAGAGCTGATTGAACAAGTACCGGATAAAGGCAAGGGAAAAGCCAGTTATTCTGTCAAGGTGAGTGTACTTATGATTTGTTTCATATATAAATATGAATATAGCTCTAAGAGCGGATTTGTTTGAATACTTCGGTATTCAGGATTTGTTTGGATATTCAAATATCCAGGATTTGTTATTGCCAATGGGCAGAATTATTTGGATCTTATGATCCAGGATTTGTTATTGCCAATGGGCAGAATTATTTGGATCTTATGACCCAGGATTTGTTATTGCCAATGGGCTGAAGTATTTGGATCTTATGATCCAGGATTTGTTATTGCCAATGGGAAGGATTGTTCGGATTTTATTTCTACATATTCGATATAGAATTGTTATTCTATTGCAGGAAAGGAGTACCTCACTAAGCTTAATGCTTACGGTTTATATTTTAACAATTTTAGGTTCATACGCTGCCAGTTAGGATACCATACGACCCGTAGCTTTGAGAGTTGCACCGTTGGAGAGAGCTGGGGTTGAAAAATGGGATTTTATCGTTGTCACACTGAAGATTTTAATATACTCACACATTGTATATATTGATTTAGTATGGATTGAGTTGATCATAGTTAATCAAGGTATTGTATGTTCGCTTAATTATGACTCTGATATTGAATTTTATGATATAAAAATAATATTAGGTTCATTATGCACATTATGTAGGAAAATATTGACGAATGAATCATATTTCCAATGGGCTCAAGATTATGATCTAATTATTCCAATAACAAATGATTAGTATGGATATTGGGTTTTGGGGTGTGACAGTTAGTCTGGACGATTAGACAACATTTGATTGGTAATCCCGCGTTAGTAGCTTATACAGATGTCGTTAACGCAGCACTCCTACATTGTCAGGAATATCGCTTCCATATGAAAGGAAGCAGGAGGGGAGTGGAACCCAGTCAATCGGATAGAGCGGGAGGGTTCAGTACCAGTGGGGCATCCCATCAGCAGACAGGGGGACATCATGGGCAAGACTCCCAGTAGGGGAATCAGGCCAAGCGATTTAGGACTGGTGGCTATCGACAAGATGTCCAGGACTCCCGGCAAGGCCAGCAAGGAAGGGATCAGTGGCATGGTGAATTTATTAAGAGGTGTTTTGTTTATGGGAAAGTGGGACACGTGAAGAGAGATTGTCCTCAGCAAGGAAGGGGTCAACTACAGGATGAGGTCCTGGATGTGCAGCCACTACAACAAGTCATGGGTGCGTTCGAGCAGGGGGAAGCTGCTCAGGAACTCGAGGATCATCCATTGAAGCTAGAGTATGGAGGTAATTATCTTTTTATCCTACGGGCATGGGGTATATTTTGGGTGACAGTGAGGGTGTCACAAAATAAGAATTATTTTCACTAGAGTTGGCGGGTAAATCGAATTTAGTGGGTGCACTGGCTATAGCAGCCATATTACATATATATTTCTGTAGGATAGTGAATTTCTTTGGTGTTAACCACGAGAGAGTGGGGGTATGCACAGAGATGGGATTTGGTATTATGCAAGTGGTTACTACTTTCGAGAATTATGGAAGTATGGTAGAAAATTTTTATATCGGCTGGATAGCGATGGATTTGAACTATTATAAATAGTGGGGGTAAGTTTGGTGTTTGCGACACCATGGTGTGATTGGTACTAGGTATCAACTGAGAGTGAATCTAGCCTATATATATGTTGTATTGTGTGGTGCGATAGACACTTAGTGAGGTCTTGTGTTCTCATATTTATCCCGGTAAGTAGGGGTGTTTACTGAAGTGAATCAGGGTAGTTAGAATTATTTTCGAGCAGGGAGAGATAGCTCGGGGTTTATTTTGCGCAAGAACTAGTTATAGTAAGGGCGTGGTATTTTATGTTGTCTTTTGTAGCATAAGAGTAGGCGTGTATGCTTTTGTGTTAATAGACAAATATTTGGGGGTATGTGCTATGGACTGAGGGTCTAACGGATCTCAACGACCGACAATGTTAGGTAGTAGTGTATCGGGGGGTTCCTTGTTTGGATTTCGCTTGCGAGACGTCCCACGCATGAAACTTAGCGCAACGTTGGAAGTTGGGAGATGTTTGATCGTTAGTACATGGGTTGGGTACCCCGGCCATTATATATATATATATATATATATATATATATATATATATGTGTGTGTGTGTGTGTGTGTGTGTGTGTGTGTGTGTGTGTGTGTGTGTGTGTGTGTGTGTGTGTGTGTGTGTGTGTGATATAACTACGGGGGGAAGTTATATTACGGGTCACGACTAGCATAGTCGGGTAAATTTCGTCCGGTAAAGCACGGGAATAGGGTGTACGGGCACCCGGGTTAATTAAGGCAACTTTTGTGTGGTCAAGCACGGGTACAGGGTGTATGGGCACCCTGATTAATTAAAATGCATATTTGTATAATTTATAGTTAGAAGCGGGATAGATAAATATAGCGAGCTTAGAGGCACATGACTAGAGAGTGATATTTGAAGCTTGGAGCACTAGGATTATCTTAATTTTGAGGACGAAATTCCTTTGTAAGGGGGGAAATATGTAACACACCGTAATTTTGAGGAATTAGTATTTAATTATTTTTGGGAGAAAATAAAAATATTTAAATTGGAAAAACTTAAATTTTTGATTTGGAGAATTTAATTGAGTGGGAAGAATTATTTTTAATTGGCGACTTTAAGTTAAATTGTTCGAATTAATGGGTGTCGCATTTTGAGGTCAAATTTGGAAATGTCAAAAAGTATTTCGGATGACAATTCTGAGTGCGCGGTTGAGTCCGGATGGATCGAGATAGTCAGAAAAGAGTGTTCGGGGGTAGTAATTGGGTCTCGGAATATTTTTGGGTATAGTCAGGCCCACACGGGGTGATTCGGGCCATTTTAATTAGGCCCATGTGGCCAAAAATGGAATTAAGGATTTTTAACCTAATTGAGGGACTAGGAACGGCAGATAGAAAATTCTAAACCTAGGGTTTGAGAGAGGATTAGAGGAAGTTAATCAAGAGGCCAATTGGGGGTCTTTTGGAGCCAAATTAAGGGACTAATTGGGGTGTTCTTCATCAATCAATCTCTACACCAACGGATCAGACCCTATGAATAATTCCAGACAAGTGGTTAACTGTTTTTGTTCTTAAATTGATGATAATCAATTCATATCATAACATGTGTATGTGAAAATTCGTTTTGGGTGTGTAGCCATAATTAAATTGGGTTTTTCTGAATGTAGAGTAATGGATGATGTAATTACTCAAAGGATGTTAGGTCATAATTTGGGATTGCTAAGATTGAATTGTAGGGTGGATTATAGTAGGCATTTATGATTAAATTGAGTGAGAATGGCGAGGTTGATTTTGGTAAAAACGAAACTCGGATGAAAAACCCAAATCGGATATACTTAAGGTTATGTATAAATTTAATGATGGATTAAGGTCTCTAGGGTGTTTAGAACCTTTTTCTCGCGTGGAAATATTGTTGGTTGTGATCTGGGTAAAAGTTTGGAAAGAAATAAAAGCTTTAGGGTTCATCCATGGCCGAACATAGGCTAGAGAAGACGATTACTGGAACGATCGATCGATCGACCTAGGGGGTTCGATCGATCGATGATACAGAAATTTTGGCAGTGACGGCAGTTTTAATTACATGGGAGATGTTTATTGAAAAAGGGTCTTGGGCTGATTTAAATGATGAAAATTGATTAGGGGTATGACTCTTAATAATTATAAGTAAATATAATTGGAAAATTTGGGAGAGATGAATGTGTGACACATTATGGACGAAAATTTGGGAATGAAATTCTGAGATTTAAAAATGGACCAAGTGAGCGAGTCCGGGTAGGTTGGTTAAGTGACACCAAAATATTAAATTAATTATTGAGAGAATAAATTAATTAGGAGTCGGAATATAGACTCGAAAAATATTAAGTTATGGACCAAGTGAGCGAGTCCGGGTATAATGGTTGGGTGACACCAAGTATTAAATTAATTGATGTGTTAATTAAATTAGAGTCGGACTGTAGAATCGGGAAGGCAATAAATTAATTAATGTGTAAATTAATTAAAATAGAGTCGGACCATAGACTCGGATTAGTATTAATTAATTGATGTGTAAATTAATTTAATTAGAGTCGGACCATAGACTCGGAATAGTATTAATTAATTCATGTGTAAATTAATTAAATTAGAGTCGAATTAGGGACTCGGGTAAATATTATATAAATCAATGTGAAAAGTATTTATATGAGAGTCGGACCATAGACTCGGGGAAATATTATATTAATTGACGTGTGAATTAATAAGTGAGAAAATTTATTTAGTTAAGTCAGGCCACAGACTCAGGAAATTACAGGCTAGTGTTAGGGGATTTTGAGTACACGGTAAAGCCGTTGGAGATAGTATATATATGTGTGTGTGTGTGTGTGTGTGCGTGCGTGTGTGTGTATTGTGTGTGCTATTAAATATCAGTGACTAGATATTTATTTAAATTATATACTCTAGTGCTATCAAGGGAGGTTGCGCGATGTGAGTGAATCCCCTAGCTTGAGGAGTAGGGTGAGTATATCCCCAGGCCATGGCGTCCGGTATATGGGTGAGGGGCTTATGTCACTTTAGGGGAAGGAATATGACCGCCTCCACTACGTTTATATTTCAGGCCAGGTTGGTGAACGATTCCAACTTGGGTATCTAGGTTATGTGAGCACACCTAGTAAGATAACACTTCAGAGGGAATCATTCGGTGAGTGTATACTCGGAGGGATGGATCTATGTATGGTATATGTGTGGATGTTTTAGTAAAGGTACGTATATAATGGTATTAAATTTTATATGAGGGTAATAATACTGTTTGTGATGTGTTTATTTTATATAACTAGTGTCACGGTTATATGCTATTATTTAAGAAGGAATTAATTAAGTTAATTAGTGAGATAACTTATAACCCATGGATAATAATACTCGATTTAGAGTGGAAAGGCAAGGGAGGATTACAAGGACTAGTTGGATGGGGTAGTACAACTAGGTGGGGTAAAGGCAACCGTTAGGTGTGCACATTAGTGGAGGGGTGAGAATGTCCTCAAGAGAGGGCGACACTAACTTAAATATGAAGCGCATTCATGCATTTTAAAATACTGTAGTTAATTCACTTGCTAAATACTTTCAAAATGTTTTAAGTTCTAACCCATGCTATAAAACTATTTTCAAAACCTTTTATGTGTCCAGCCACAGGGACGCCAGGATTGATATTCTATTCCAGGAACACGGAGCTGCGGAATATGTGGATGCTAGGAGGAGCTTTGATTAGACGCATCGATCTTTCATTCCTAGAGTAGGAATCATTTATCAGTTCCAAATTTATTTGGGGCATGTCGCCCAGACTTTCAGTTCAGCTTTCAGATTTATTTTATTCCGGTGTTGAAAAATTGTGTTGGATTATTTACCTTGGTGACCGATGGTTTATTCGGCATGTAGTCATTATTTATTCAGTTGATTTAATTCAGTTGTCTGAATGGATTATATTTGTTTCCGCTTCTGCTGTTTGGTTTAATTAACAAGATAAAATTTGGCACCGGCTGTTTGGAATACTAGGTGGTTAGTAAGTTTTAAAAGGTTTTCGACAGTGATGCAGAGGATGAACCAACTGGGATTCCTATTTTAATTTGGTATAGGACTGATCACCCGGTATTTTATTAGGTGGGTTGTCACATATTATTTAAATAAAGCAATTTTTTTTTATGTGTGAAATACTACCACATATCTGTCCTTTTTCAAATATTTCACTCTTTTTATTCATCGAACTGGTCCTATTTTACTAATGACTGTTGTTGATGTAAAAAATTAGATCACTCTAATTATTCAATCACAGATAAATAAATGAGACAAAGAATTTTAAAGTGGTTCAGCCTTATAAGAATGGCCTACGTCCACTGTTGTTTTATTGCTGAGTGTTTGGGAATTCTCGATTACAAGTTCTATCAAGAAATTCCGGTCTGGATTCTTCGGTCCCTTTACAATGAGGATTGTACAATGTATTTATAGCCCTGAGGATGTAATGTGAAAGGGAAATACATTAAATGGGATACATATGAAAGGGTAATACATTTAATGCCCCTTAAGCGTTACATGGTGCTCTGACTATGCGCAGAATATCTTCATTTTATTCATACTGATGGAACTGCATTACATGGGAATATACATCACTGATAATACTTGCGCAGGTGCTCTGCGTTCCATGCATTCTTAAACTCCTCCCCCTCTAGAGTTGCTATTCGGTAAGTTCCTGGTCGAACAACTTCTGTAACTCGGTATGGTCCATGCCAATTTGCTTCCAGTTTATTGTGCTTTTGAATTACTTTCTTCAGCACATAGTCTCCTTCTTTCAGGTCGCATTTCTTCACCCTCTTGTTGTAAAACAGAGTTGTTCGCTGCTGGTAAGCAGCATTTCTAATGGCTGCTTCTTCTCTAACTTCCTCGAGCATGTCTAAATCCAGTCTTCTCATTAAGTCGCTGACAGGGGAATTAAAATTCAGAACCCTGTGTGTTGGGAGGCCCAACTCGGCAGGTATAACAGCTTCACTTCCAAACGCCAGCATATATGGTGATTCTCCTGTTGCTACTCGGGGAGTAGTTCGGTAAGCCCAAAGTACTGATTGTAGCTCATTGATCCAGTTTGCTTTCGCATCATCCAGTCTTTTTTTCAAACCATTCAGCAGCGTTCTGTTTGTCACTTCAGTTTGTCGATTACTTTGAGGATGGCCTGGTGCTGAGTGGACCTTCAAAATGTTTGACTGATGGCAATAGGCAGCGAACTCCTCGTTATCAAATTGTGTTCCATGGTATGTAATGAAAGCATGAGGAAGACCATATCGACAAATGATGTTCTTCCAAACAAATTGGTACACTTTCTCGTACATCATATCAATGAGTGGATCAGCTTCTACCCACTTAGTAAAATAATCTACTGCGACGACGAGGTATTTGAATCTTCCTCGGGTCGTTGGAAGTGGCCCAACCAAAGCAATTCCCCATACGGAAAATGGCCAAGGGGAAGTTATGGGTGTCAACAATGCTTGTGGAGTTCTTCGGATGGAGGAAAAGCGCTGGCACTTGTCACATTTCTTGGCATAGGCTATACAATCAGCCCTCATCGTCGGCCAGTAGTATCCTTGCGTCATCACCCTTTGTAAAAGCGTCTGACCTGCTACATGTGCTCCACAGGATCCTTCATGGATCTCTTCAATCAATTCGTTCACCTCGGAGGGATGTACACATCTCTGCAAACCTGCCATAATTCCTCGTCTATATAAAACACCATTAGTTAATACATACCGAGCAGCTTTAAACTTCAATTTCTTGGCTGCGAGCTTGTCAATTGGTAATTCTCCCTCTTCAATATATGCCCTGATGGGATCCATCCAAGATGGTCCTAAATCAAGGGTAATAAAGTTCATCGTCAGATCTTCATCTATACTCCGACCAACTAGCACTTCAATTGGGATTATTCATCGTAGCTCGGTGCGAGTAGCTGATGCTAGTCGAGCTAGGGCGTCTGCTCTCGCATTCTCCATTATTGGTATTCTGACCAGCTGAATAGCGGCAAATTCTGACACCAGCTCCTTTGCCTTTGCATGATATCTAATCATTAATTCTCCTCTAACTGCATATACTCCCAACATTTGATTTACGATCAATTGATAATCACTGATGACAATAACCTGCTGCGCCTTCATAATTTTTGCCAAACTAAGTCCTCCAATCATGGCCTCATACTCAGCCTCATTGTTGGAAGCTTTGAATTGGAAATGCAGGGTGTATTCCATGTCGACCTCGTCTGGAGTGCTCAAAACTATCCCCGCGCCACATCATGTAGTGCAAGATGAACCATCTACATATAGCCTCCATATAACTCGTCATCAAATTTCTGCTCTAACAGAGTTCCTCGGTGAAATATTTGCTGCTTCCTTTCATCCTCCCCGGATTTTTCTTTCTCTTCGTCGATCATCTCTTCTTGCCCTTTTACCAATTGGAATTGGTCTGAGCTCGAATTTAATGATCCTGTAACATCCACTTGCCCTTTTACCAACCGGAGTTGGTCTGAGCTAGTGTTTGTTGATCCTGTAACATCCACAGGTTTATCAGCGAGCAACTTTTGCTCCTCGGGGGTATCAGGATAGGTGAATTCCGCTATAAAATCTGCTACAGCCTGCCCTTTTAGCGATGATTTGGGTTCATAAACTATATCATATTCACCGAGTTTTATTGCCCAATACATCAGTCTCCCTGATTTTTCTGGTTTATGAAGGGCTTGCCTCAATGGCATATCGGTATATACTATTATGGTATGAGCCTGGAAGTATGGCCTCATTCTTCTACTTGCCTCAATCAGCGCCAGTGCCAATTTTTCCAGCCTTGGAGATCTGATCTCTGCTCCTCGGAAGGCCTTACTTGTGTAGTAAATTGGTTTTTGCACTCCATTCTCCACTCTGATCAACGCCGAGATAACTGCATTCTCGGACACTGTAAGGTACAAATACAATTTTTCTCCCATCATCGGCCTGGACAACAGTGGAGGTGTTCCCAAGTATTTCTTCAAGTCTTGAAAAGCCTTCTCACATTAATCATTCCACTCAAAAGTCTTTCTGAGTGTCTTGAAGAATGGGAGACATCTATCAGTTGCTCGTGATACAAATCTATTGAGTGCTGCTACTCGTCCTGTGAGACTCTATACTTCCTTCTTCGTCATTGGAGATCGCAGTCCTAATAGAGCTTTGATCTTTTCAGGATTTGCTTCAATGCCTCGTTGATTGACAATATACCCGAGAAACATGCCTTCTCATACTCCAAAGATGCACTTCGTTGGGTTCAACTTCATTTGATATTTATCCAGTTGATCAAAATTCTGACTTAAGTCAACTAGATGATCGACAGCTTTCTTGCTTTTCGTCAGCATATCGTCGACATAGACTTCCATATTGCAACTGATTTGTTCAGCAAAGACTTTGTTCATCAGCCGCTGATATGTCGCACCTGCATTTTTCAAACCAAAAGGCATAACATTATAACAATAAGTTCCCCTAGGGGTAATGAAAGAAGTACTCTCCCTGTCTTCAGGTTTCATTTTGATCTGATTGTAACCAGAATAAGCATCCATGAAGCTCAGCAACTCGTGTCCCGAGGTAGCATCCACTAGTTGATCAATTCGGGGCAAGGGAAAATGATCCTTTGGACATGCCTTGTTGAGGTCGGTGAAGTCTACACACATCCTCCACTTGTTGTTCTTCTTTTTCACCATCACTACATTTGCTAGCCAGTTTGGATATTTAACATCTTCAATGAAACAAGCTTTCTGGATCTTCTCGAATTCCTCCTGTATAGCTTGATTCTTCTCGGGACTGAATACTCTTCTTCTCTACTTAACAGGCTTGATCTCCTTATTCACATTGAGCTCGTGACATAAGAAGTTTGGATCTATCCCAGGCATATCTTCATGACTCCATGCAAAAGTTTGTCTTCTGCTTCTTAGGAACGTTATCAATTCCTGTTTTAATGAGGCTTCCAACGATGAACCTATTTGAGTAGTTCGCTCAGGGTGCTCGTCATCCAGAATGATGTTTTCAGTAGCTTCCACCACTTGACCCTTCACGAGTTGCGACTCATCTTGAGGATCCAATGTTTCAATCTCTGCACCTTCATCCACTTGATAGGTAGTAGTCTTTTACCTTGATTCCTCCAGTTCTTCTTACTCGGCGGATGAATAATAGCATTCCCGAGCTACTTTCTGATCACCTTTCACAACTCCTACTCCAAAATTTGTTGGAAATTTTAGGCACTGATGCACTGTAGATGGTATAGCCTCGAACTTCTTCAATCCTACTCTTCCCATGATGATATTGTATGATGATTGAACATTCTTATCCATCACGAAGAAGCGTATTCTTTCTGTTCGACAAGCAGGCCACGTACCAATGAATATATCCAACTTGATCGTCCCAAGTGGAAACCCTTTCTCGTCAGCGAAACCGAGGAGGGGTTTATGATAAGGCTCAAGTTGAGATAGCTTTAGATTTAAACTATCGAAGCACGAGTAGTACATGATGTCTGCCGAGCTACCATTGTCGACCAATACTCTTGAAATCATTACCTCCTTCATCCTCATTTTGATCACCAGTGGATCATCGTGAGGATATAAAACACCTGCAAGGTCATTCTTTAAAAAAACGATGACCAATTTCTCCATGTTCACCTTTCTCGGGCGATCTTCTTCAGCTAGATTTATTCGTTGAATGTACGAGCAAGCTTGAGCCTCACCGAGGTAAGCTTTTCTCTCTGCAGTAAGGTCTCCTCCTCTTGCATCTTCTCCTGTAATAACATTACAATCAAATGACCCAAAGCGTATTGAAAATACCTCTCGTTCTGGCTGCCTTGGTCTCTTGGGAAGATCGGGGTCATCCTCGGGATCAACTTCATGATTTCTTTTCTTGTTCTCCTCTCCTCGACGAGGAGATCTAGACCTTTCTCTTGCTCGGTCGTTATTTCTTCTTTCGTTTCCCCGATCAACATACTTTGACAGCTTTCCTCGTCTGATGAGTGTTTCAATCTCATTTTGAAGAGCTATACAATTCTTGGTCATATGGCCATGATCTTTGTGAAACTCGCAATATTTTTCCCTATTCCTCGTGTCAGGGTCTGCCTTCATTTTCTTTGGCCAGTTTAACTCCTCGTTGTTCTTAATTTCTTCCAATATGTGGTTGATATCTACCTTCAAAGGAGTGTAATTGTCAAATTTCCTCAAGACCTCCCATGACGACTTATTTTTGGATTGTTTGTCACCGCTATTGTTCTTATGCTCTTTCTTCTTGGCTTTGTCGACTTCCACCTTGGTTTCTTTATCCATATTCTTCTTCGCAGCCATAGCCTCCTCGGCATTCATGATTTTGGCCGCTTTCGCCATCAATTCTGACATAGTTATGGGTGGATCTTTGGCCAAAGTTTAATACAACTTATTAGGCAACGGCCCACTCATCAAGGCAGTGATCGTTGTCTTCTCCTCATAATCAATGACTTCAAGTTTCTCGTTATTAAAACGAGTTATATAATCTCTGGTACTTTCACCAGCTTTTTGTCTAACACTAAACAAATGTGCTACTCGTTTAACTGGCTTTGCCCCAAAGTAGAAATTTCCAATGAATAACTCGGCCAGTTGAAAGAAAGTTGAGATCTTACCCCGAGGAAGATTGTTATACCATATTTGAGCAGATCCGGTAAGAGTTCCCGAGAATGTCCTGCATCTCATCTCGTCTGGGACAGCATAGATGTCGGCAGCAGCTTGATATTGTTCTATATGAAGAACAGGGTCAGTCTTTCCATCATATTTGGGGGTCACAACAGGTGCTTTGAACTTTGATGGTGTTGGAAAATCTACAATGTCCAGGACAAAAGGTGTTCCTCGAACAAAGGTTCGTTGTAAAGGATTCTTGGTTTTAACCATTTCCCCTAATTTATCCTCCAGCCTTTAAATAGAACCTTTCCATGCATCATTTCCTTCTTCGGGCCTATTGGTTCGAGCAGCTGATCGCGTTAAAGTGGCTTCCTGGGATCTATCTTGACGAGCAGCTGGTCGCGACTGGGCAGATCCTTCCCTTAAGGCTGTTGATCGTCGAAAGCTCCTTGACACTGCCTTAAGAGGACTTTTGTTCCTCCTAGGGCCTAATCGGTAGAAAGGAGAAATGTGACACCCCGACTAATTAAACACCGGGTAGCTACTCCTTTATAAAATTAATTCAAAATGCCAAGTTGGCTCAGTTAATAGCATCACTGTCGAAAACGTTTTATTATTACTAACCACCTAGTATTTAAAAAGTAAGTGCCAAATTTTTATTATATCTGATTAACATGCAACAAGAGTAATGAATAACTAAATAACACCATTCACCATACTGAAGTAAAAAGAATAACCATCACAATATGTAAATAAACTCTGGAGGAAAACTGAAATAAATAACTAAAACTGAATACTGAGCAATACATGCTAGAGTCTGAAAACTGAAATGTAAAAATGTCTAATAGAATTGGGCAACATGCCCTACAACTGATAGATGCTGAGACTGGAATCCAAATGAGAGAAGCGTCTACATGCAAATCCATGTAGCTTCCACAAGCAGCTACAGCTCGTCACCTGAATGAGTATCCTATGCTTGGTGTCCCTGTGGCTGGGCACCTAAAATGGTTTTACAAGAAAATATATTTGAAAGCAAATGGGTCAGAGCCCGAAAGTGGAAATCATTTTAAAAACCTGCAAGTGCTTTAAAAACATTTAAAACATTAAATGCAAAGTACATGTTAGGACGTGCACTCACATTAGATTCTCACCTCTCGACTAACTGTGCACTCCTAACGTAAGTACCCATCTATAACGACCCATATTACTAGCTAACTGACAACATAACTAGCTAAACTGCCAAAGGTTCTACCCATGTTACTCGGTTCCATTTATCATAACAACGCTCGTAATTAAATAGAGGTTTAACGTAAACTCAGTTACTAACTATGCCATTGATATAACTATCAGCTAACTCATTATATATCTCGAAACAATACCGTAATATTTTTACAACATTAACATGAGGATTTCCATTAATTTAATGTATATTATTCACATCATAAATATACAATACAAGCACCCCGCAATCTAAGCTGTAGTGCACACATACTCTGCTATCCATCCCGGTACATCACGTACATAAGGATTACATATTCTGAATCTCTCAAAAATAGTTTACCGATAACAACATCACAAATAATGGAGGCGAACACAGTCACCATCACATGGGTCACGCACATACCTACGCTCCCATGGTCATGCAGACTTATTAATATCACAATAAGTCCTTCTATGATCTATGTTCATCAAGGTACCAGTCTAAATCCCCCCCGTAGGCACACAAGGATTAGAGGGTCCTAAGCGAACGCAAACCTCCCCCGTGATAGCAAGTATGGTAGGTATGTTATACACATAAACTATATACTAAGCATTCACACATCTTAGATATTACCATATTAATAAGGTATTTTCTACATCATTATACCATTATTCCCAACTTATATATTTCAAGTCTCCCGTTAATATAAAGTTAAATTACCAACACGTCTCACGCCGTAGTCCCTTATCCTTAAAACCTATCTATAATAGATTATTAGGTTCCGATTATTCCCAAATATAACATCTTAATTCCTAAGGTCTTTACTTCTGCTCTAAGCCTTATTTCATCGAATTACACAATTTTACACTATTAACCTAAACGTTATCTCTCTTCACGAATTTCAATAATCTAGAATAATTCCTCGAATTGTATTCTAATTAAAGTCCACTATAATAATCACTCCTACTGGTCTCCTTAAGGTTGAGGGTATTCATAAGTTCTCCAAACATATTCTCCGAGGGTTTCCACCATTAAAATCAAATTAAGGAAAATTTTACTCATTCTGGGAAGGTCGATCGATCGACCTATGAATATCGATCGATCGATCTAGTTGATCGATCGACTGATGAATGTCGATCGATCGATCGAACAGGTATGGCTACGGACTGCTTCGTTCTGCAGATTGTAAAAACGTCCCAAAGCTTATTTCTAACGTGTGATTCTCAAATATAACGTTATAGTAATGTCATATTACAATCCTACAATATTACTAACGTCCATAAATCAATATTTCAACAACTATAGGCTACATATGGATCAATCTTCATCAAAAACCTAGTTTCCAGATTTTATCTCAAGAACATTCATAAACTTCATCTTCAATCCGTTTTTGGTATAACAAAAGTCGATAATTCTCTTAATATAATCTCCCAATAACATTCTACATGCAACCTATATCCCAGAATTTAAACTAATGACTCCAATCTTATGGGTTTTTCATTATCTTCCAAGAACATACAAAGTTTATGAATAATCTAACATGGAAGAAGCATTCTCTGAAATTTAAATGGAATAAATCACTTGCCTTGATTGTTTCTGAATCTGGTGTTGGATTTGTAATCTCTTTCTGCAGATTTTCTGCAGAATTCCTCTTCTTTCCCTTCCTCTCTAAGCTTTCTTCTTCCAAAGATGGCTATGGTGGCTAGGGTTTTCTTTGGGAGAGTTGGAAGACTAAATGATAACTTACGTAGCTTATGGGGTTAATAAAGGGTTGGTTGGGTCAATTCCTTATCAGATTACAACTCTCAATTTTCGTCACTTTTAATTACCCAAAAATACCAAATTACTAAAATACCCTTTAAGTTACCGGTATGGCCTAAAAATACCCCGGGACCCAAACTATACCCCCGGCTAGTGTTTTCTGACTATCTCGACCCTTCCGGACGCGTTAACGCACTCAAAACGACCATACGGATTATAGACTTTAAATTCACTTTTATTAACAAAATATTATACCGTGACGCGGCGGTCCCACGCGTCTCAACAAAATTTCTAAAATGCCGTATATAAATCCCACGACAAATTTTATAGTACCAGATACATATATAATCATATATGCACATAATCAAATACCAATTCGCATCTCATTATACCAATTCTCATCTCATTAGTATTTATAACCCGGATTAATTTCCAATTAATACGCATTTTAATTAATTAATCCCAAAAATAATTATAGTCAAAAGTACGAGGTATTACATACTTCCCCCCTAATAACTGAATTTCGTCCCGAAATTCGAAACTAGAAAGTACCTGCTAGAAATAACTCTGGATAACGCTCGCGCATCTCATCCTCGCGCTCCCATGTGGACTCCTCGACATTGTGATGTCGCCACTGAACACGCACTAACGGGACTATCTTTGACCGCAGTTTCCTCTCGCTTCGGTCCAAAATAGCAATTGGCCCCTCCTCGTAAGAGCTATCCGGCTGGAGATCGATGTCCTCCACAGCAATGTGAGAATGAGCCAAATTGTCCCTAAGGTATTTCCTCAGCGAGGAAATATGGAACACGTCGTGAATCCGATGCAAGTGCTCCGGTAGTCCAAGTCTATATGCAACCGGTCCTATCCGCTCAATAATAGGAAACGGCCCCACATACCTCGGTGCCAACTTCCCCTTCTTCCCGAAACGCATAATCCCCTTCATCGGAGAAACCCTGAGCAAAACCTGGTCCCCCACTTGGAACTCCCTGAAAAATCTCTTCGCATCAGCATAACTCTTCTGCCTGTCTTGAGCTACCCGAATGCGACTCCGAATCAACTCAATCCTTGCCGAAGTATCCTGAATAACTTCCGGCCCAAGCAATTTGTTGTCCCCCACCTCCAACCAACATGCTGGGGAACGACAAGGCCTACCGTACAATGCCTCAAACGGAGCCATGCCAATAGTGAACTGATAGGAGTTGTTGTAAGCAAACTCCACCAGTGAAAGGTACTGCTCCCATCCACCCCCGAAGTCAATAATACACATGCGTAGCATGTCCTCCAACATCTGGTTGGTGCGCTCTGTTTGCCCATCGGTCTGCGGGTGGTAAGCCGTACTCAACCGCAATTCCGTGCCCATGGCCTCCTGGAAACTCTCCCAAAACCTCGAAACAAATATCTTGTCTCTGTCAGACACGATATTCAGGGGCACACCGTGAAGTCTCACAATCTCTGAAATGAAAAGCTGGGCATACTGTCCCGTAGTGTAGTCAGTCCTTACGGGTAAGAAGTGAGCGACCTTGGACAACCTGTCCACAATTACCCAAACGGAGTCGTGACCTCTCTGCGACGTAGGCAACCCCGTGACAAAATCCATGGATATGCTCTCCCACATCCACACCGAAACCTCCAACGGCTGTAGCAATCTTGCTGGTCTCTGATGATCCACTTTTACAAGCTGACAAGTGGCGCATTTCGAGACAAACTCAGCGATATCTCTCTTCATACCGCTCCACCAATATTGCCGTCTCATGTCTTGGTACATTTTGTCCCCTCCGGGATGTACCGCGAACCGTGAGCCGTGCGACTCTGCCATAACATCGTGCCGCAATTCTTCCCCTTCCGGAACTACCAACCTCCCATTGAAGCGCAATCCCCCGTCTGAGCTAACGGTATAGGACTCGGCTCGCTCTGCTAGTAATCGAACTATCTGCTCCTGACAGAACGAGTCATCGGCCTGTGCCCGTACTACCTTCGTGACAATCTGCGGTGTAACGGTCATCACAGACATGAAAGATCGGGCCACTGCATCCTGGTGTCCCAATTCCTTCCACTTAGCCTTCCACACCTCTGCCACCTCATCTGCTGGCCTGCGGCTCAACGCGTCTGCTACCACGTTAGCCTTACCCGGGTGGTACTGGATGTCGAACTGGTAGTCCTTCACAAACTCAAGCCACCTACGCTGCCGCATGTTCAACTCTTTCTGCGTGAACAGATACTGTAGGGACTTGTGGTCCGTGAACAGCTGAAACTTCTCCCCCAAAAGATAGTGCCTCCAAATCCGTAAGGCAAATACCACTGCTGCCAACTCCAAATCATGCGTGGGGTAATTCTTCTCATGAGGCTTAAGCTTACGGGAAGCATAAGCTATGGCCTGTCTCTCCTGCTGCAAAACACCTCCAAGCCCTTGCAAAGACGCATCGGTGTAAACCAAATACTCAACTCCCGGTCTCGGCAATGCTAACACAGGTGCTGAGGTCAATTTGTCCTTCAATTCATCGAATGCCAATTGACAGGCATCACTCCAGATATATGGCACACCCTTACGAGTAAGATGTGTCAAAGGACCTGCTATCTCCGAGAAACCCCGAATAAACCTCCTGTAGTATCCTGCCAAACCCAAGAAACTACGAATCTCCGTTGGTGTCGTGGGCTGTCCCCACTCCCTCACCGCTGACACCTTCCCCGGATCGACAGATATTCCCTGGTCGGAAATAATGTGACCCAAGAACTGGACTTCCTTCAGCCAAAATCCGCACTTCTCAGATTTTGCATACAACTCGTTCTGACGAAGTGTCTGCAAAACCTGCCTCAAGTGCTCGGCGTGCTCCTCCTCTGTCTGAGAGTAAACCAGAATGTCATCAATGAAGACAATGACAAACTGATCTAAGAAATCCCTGAACACTCTGTTCATCAAGTCCATAAACACTGCTGGAGCGTTGGTCAAGCCGAAAGGCATAACCCGAAACTCGTAAGAACCATATCTCGACAAGAACGCAGTCTTCGAGACATCCTCCTCCCTGATACGCAACTGATGGTATCCCGATCTCAAATCAATCTTCGAGAAGAAAGAAGCTCCTCTCAACTGGTCGAATAAGTCATCGATTCGAGGCAACGGATACGTATTCCGTATCGTGACCTTATTCAACTCTCGGTAGTCCACACACAACCTCAGTGAACCGTCCCTCTTCTTCACAAACAAAACTGGAGCGCCCCAAGGTGAGGTACTCCGGCGAATAAAGCCCTGCCCTAATAGCTGCTCTATCTGATCCCGTAACTCTCGCATTTCAGCCGGAGCCATACGGTACGGTGCACGTGCTATAGGTCTCGTACCCGGTAGCAAATCTATAACGAAGTCTATCTCTCGACTGGGTGGTAAGCCTGGTATCTCCTGAAACACATCTGAATACTCCCTGACAACCGGGATCGAATCCAAAGGAATCACAACCTCCTTAGAGGTATCCTCCTCTATGTAATACAGATGAGCGGTCGATCCTCCCTCTGGGCGAGGCATCGCCACTATAAACATCTCCTGCCCCGGAATGGCAAAAACAATGCTCCCGCTGAAGCAATCAATCATGGCTCTATATGCTACGAGCCAATCCATACCGATGATCACATCGTGAACATGCATGTCTAACACTAACATGTCCGCAGGTAATACCAAACCACCAACCTCTACTCCCACTCCCCGGCATATAAAGAAAATAAGTGACCCACTCCCTAATGGTGAGTCGACACACGTCACTGTGCTCTCTGCCGTAGCTAACAATCCTAAAGCTTTCGCGAAGTGTGTAGCAATAAAACAGTGTGTAGCACCCGTATCAAATAACACCCGACCCATAGTGCCATGGATAGGAAACGTACCCTCGATCGCGGGCGGTGCCTGTGGAACTGCAGCCTGGTGAACGTTGTAGACACGTCCATACTGTAGCTGCCCCTGCTGAGCTGGGACTGCTGGAATGGGTGGCAATGCTACCATCTGTGGCGGTGCGGGAAGAGCGGCGGGAAACATGGGTCTCTGTGGCTCCTGGCGAGCACCCTGCTGCTGCTGCTGTGGGGCCCTGCCCCTATCAGGACAATCCTGCTTCTTATGGCCAGTCTTGCCACAAGTGAAGCACTTCCCTGGGAAGTTTCCTCCCCTCTGCCCCTGCTGTCCCCGGCCCTGGTGGCCGTTACCATTCCTCCCTTGGCCCTGCTGGCCCTGATGGAACTGCTGCCCATTCTGCCCCTGTTGGCCCTGCTGGCCGTTTGGACCCTGATGGCCCTGACGGAAACCTCCCTGTCCCTGCCTGTAGTTTCCTGACCGGATCCTCTTATTGCCCCCCTGCTGGGTACCCTGCTCAGTCTGTCTCTGCCCCTGACCGGTCTGTGCCCCGCTGGCACCATGTCCTCCAGTCCTGCCCTGATGGCTAGACTCCCCTGACCGCTTGCCCTCGGCCATATGAAATCGGTGGTCCTGGCAGTGCAATAGTGCAGCGTTAACCACATCATAATACGTGGCCAACGATAGGTTCCCTAGCATATGCTGACGGATCCTCCAATTCAACCCGTCGGTGAACTTCTCTATCTTCTTCTTCTCTGTTGGAATCTCGTCTGGAACGATATTCAACAGGTTAGTGAACTCGGCCTCATACTCGGCCACTGTCTTGCCCTCCTGCTTCAAACTCATCAGCTTCCTCCTCATCTCTGTATGAACTGCGGATGGAAAGTACTTGCGGTCGAACCGCACCCAGAACTCCTGTATCGTGAGGGTATCCCTCTCCTCCGCAGTGGTGATAGACTCCCACCACTGTAGCGCAGATCCCACTAGCTTGAAAGTAGCTAGCACCTGTTTCTGAACGTCAGTGCACTCATGCATCCTCAAATGCCTCTGCATGTCCTTCCTCCATTGGCTCGAGACTACCACGTCTGAGCTACCTGCAAACTCTGGCGGATGCGCTTTCTGAAAAGCGTCGCGTACACGTTCCCAAGCAGACGGGAATGCATTAACCTGGACGGGCGCGACAACCGGCGCCTAAGGTGGTGCCTGCTGAATCACGGCAATCGCGGCATTCACCGCTTGAGCTACTATAGCTGCAACCTCATTGGCGTTCAACATGCCCTGAACTGGAGCGGGCTGGGGTTCGGGCACTGTATTCCTGGGAACTCGTCGTGCACGTCGTGGAGGCATCTGAAATAAGAACAAAGTTTATAAGTCTACAGTTATAAACTTTAAAATAGTTGAAGAACGAAGCGTACACACAAAGAGTACAACAGTCCTAAAATATAGGGCTCTATATCAAAGGAAACGTAGCGGAAACATAATAGCCGTAGAGATCCTAAAGGACACTAGAACCTGATGCTCTGATACCACCTGTGACACCCCGACTAATTAAACACCGGGTAGCTACTCCTTTATAAAATTAATTCAAAATGCCAAGTTGGCTCAGTTAATAGCATCACTGTCGAAAACGTTTTATTATTACTAACCACCTAGTATTTAAAAAGTAAGTGCCAAATTTTTATTATATCTGATTAACATGCAACAAGAGTAATGAATAACTAAATAACACCATTCACCATACTGAAGTAAAAAGAATAACCATCACAATATGTAAATAAACTCTGGAGGAAAAACTCCTCAATACAAATCCCACAACTGATAAGTAAACCGAAATAAATAACTAAAACTGAATACTGAGCAATACATGCTAGAGTCTTAAAACTGAAATGTAAAAATGTCTAATAGAATTGGGCAACATGCCCTACAACTGATAGATGCTGAGACTGGAATCCAAATGAGAGAAGCGTCTACATGCAAATCCCTGTAGCTTCCACAAGCAGCTACAGCTCGTCACCTGAATGAGTATCCTATGCTTGGTGTCCCTGTGGCTGGGCACCTAAAATGGTTTTACAAGAAAATATATTTGAAAGCAAATGGGTCAGAGCCCGAAAGTGGAAATCATTTTAAAAACATGCAAGTGCTTTAAAAACATTTAAAACATTAAATGTAAAGTACATGTTAGGACGTGCACTCACATTAGATTCTCACCTCTCGACTAACTGTGCACTCCTAACGTAAGTACCCATCTATAACGACCCATATTACTAGCTAACTGACAACATAACTAGCTAAACTGCCAAAGGTTCTACCCATGTTACTCGGTTCCATTTATCATAACAACGCTCGTAATTAAATAGAGGTTTAACGTAAACTCAGTTACTAACTATGCCATTGATGTAACTATCAGCTAACTCATTATATATCTCGAAACAATACCGTAATATTTTTACAACATTAACATGAGGATTTCCATTAATTTAATGTATATTATTCACATCATAAATATACAATACAAGCACCCCGCAATCTAAGCTGTAGTGCACACATACTCTGCTATCCATCCCGGTACATCACGTACATAAGGATTACATATTCCGAATCTCTCAGGAATAGTTTACCGATAACAACATCACAAATAATGGAGGCGAACACAGTCACCATCACATGGGTCACGCACATACCTACGCTCCCATGGTCATGCAGACTTATTAATATCACAATAAGTCCTTCTATGATCTATGTTCATCAAGGTACCAGTCTAAATCCCCCCCGTAGGCACACAAGGATTAGAGGGTCCTAAGCGAACGCAAACCTCCCCCGTGATAGCAAGTATGGTAGGTATGTTATACACATAAACTATATACTAAGCATTCACACATCTTAGATATTACCATATTAATAAGGTATTTTCTACATCATTATACCATTATTCCCAACTTATATATTTCAAGTCTCCCGTTAATATAAAGTTAAATTACCAACACGTCTCACGCCGTAGTCCCTTATCCTTAAAACCTATCTATAATAGATTATTAGGTTCCGATTATTCCCAAATATAACATCTTAATTCCTAAGTTCTTTACTTCTGCTCTAAGCCTTATTTCATCGAATTACACAATTTTACACTATTAACCTAAACGTTATCTCGCTTCACGAATTTCAATAATCTAGAATAATTCCTCGAATTGTATTCTAATTAAAGTCCACTATAATAATCACTCCTACTGGTCTCCTTAAGGTTGAGGGTATTCATAAGTTCTCCAAACATATTCTCCGAGGGTTTCCACCGTTAAAATCAAATTAAGGAAAATTTTACTCATTCTGGGAAGGTCGATCGATCGACCTATGAATATCGATCGATCGATCTAGTCGATCGATCGACTGATGAATGTCGATCGATCGACTGATGAATGTCGATCGATCGATCGAACAGGTATGGCTACGGACTGCTTCGTTCTGCAGATTGTAAAAACATCCCAAAGCTTATTTCTAACGTGTGATTCTCAAATATAACGTTATAGTAATGTCATATAACAATCCTACAATATTACTAACGTCCATAAATCAATATTTCAACAACTATAGGCTACATATGGATCAATCTTCATCAAAAACCTAGTTTCCAGATTTTATCTCAAGAACATTCATAAACTTCATCTTCAATCCGTTTTTGGTATAACAAAAGTCGATAATTCTCTTAATATACTCTCCCAATAACATTCTACATGCAACCTATATCCCAGAATTTAAACTAATGACTCCAATCTTATGGGTTTTTCATTATCTTCCAAGAACATACAAAGTTTATGAATAATCTAACATGGAAGAAGCATTCTCTGAAATTTAAATGGAATAAATCACTTGCCTTGATTGTTTCTGAATCTGGTGTTGGATTTGTAATCTCTTTCTGCAGATTTTCTGCAGAATTCCTCTTCTTTCCCTTCCTCTCTAAGCTTTCTTCTTCCAAAGATGGCTATGGTGGCTAGGGTTTTCTTTGGGAGAGTTGGAAGACTAAATGATAACTTACGTAGCTTATGGGGTTAATAAAGGGTTGGTTGGGTCAATTCCTTATCAGATTACAACTCTCAATTTTCGTCACTTTTAATTACCCAAAAATACCAAATTACTAAAATACCCTTTAAGTTACCGGTATGGCCTAAAAATACCCCGGGACCCAAACTATACCCCCGGCTAGTGTTTTCTGACTATCTCGACCCTTCCGGACGCGTTGACGCACACAAAACGACCATACGGATTATATATTTTAAATTCACTTTTATTAACAAAATATTATACCGTGACGCGGCGGTCCCACGCGTCTCAACAAAATTTCTAAAATGCCGTATATAAATCCCACGACAAATTTTATAGTACCAGATACATATATAATCATATATGCACATAATCAAATACCAATTCGCATCTCATTATACCAATTCGCATCTCATTAGTATTTATAACCCGGATTAATTTCCAATTAATACGCATTTTAATTAATTAATCCCAAAAATAATTATAGTCAAAAGTACGGGGTATTACAAGAAACCCTACTTAACCTTTCCAATGCGCTAGTCCTTTCTGGGAAGAGAGTGACACGTTGTTCAGTATCCGTGGCTCGTATTGACGAAGTTTGTCCAGGCTGATAAGAGAAATCTTCAGATTCTTCATTTTGATACGAATTGGTACGCCTAGTACGTGAGGATGGTGCACAGGTGTTTTTTTGAATACTTTGTGGTCCTGAATGGGCTGACGCACCGCCATGGAGAGTTTGGATGAGTTGTCGTATTGTTTCTTGCATGACGGTCTGGCCCTGAGCCAGATTTATCATTATTCCAGCCAGATCTGGAATATTTGGCGGAGCAGATGGGTTTGGAGGGGTTCCAACGTTGCGATTGCTGGATTCAGGAATATCAGTCATTTGTGATGGATTGTTTTTGGTGAGAAAACGATATTACCAGTCGTTTCCCACTGATGGCGCCAATCTGTTGATGTAAAAAATTAGATCACTCTAATTATTCAATCACAGATAAATAAATGAGACAAAGAATTTTAAAGTGGTTCAGCCTTATAAGAATGGCCTACGTCCACTGTTGTTTTATTGCTGAGTATTTGGGAATTCTCGATTACAAGTTCTATCAAGAAATTTCGGTCTGGATTCTTCGGTCCCTTTACAATGAGGATTGTACAATGTATTTATAGCCCTGAGGATGTAATGTGAAAGGGTAATACTATTGATGTAAAAAATTAGATCACTCTAATTATTCAATCACAGATAAATAAATGAGACAAAGAATTTTAAAGTGGTTCAGCCTTATAAGAATGGCCTACGTCCACTGTTGTTTTATTGCTGAGTGTTTGGGAATTCTCGATTACAAGTTCTATCAAGAAATTTCGGTCTGGATTCTTCGATCCCTTTACACTGAGGATTGTACAATGTATTTATAGCCCCGGGGATGTAATGTGAAAGGGTAATACATTAAATGGGATACATATGAAAGGGTAATACATTCAATGCCCCTTAAGCGTGTGCGTATGAATGATAAGCATTTAATGAATCAGTTGAACTGTTGGTTATCCCGTTATTAATGCTTTGTTCGAGGTGCAGCTCGGACCGCCTGAGTTGCTCGGACCGCCTAAGCTTCTTGGTACTTAAGAGTTCCTCGGTGAGGTCTTGTTCCTCGGAGCGTATGAGTTCCTCGGGGAAGTAGTGTTCCTCGGGGAAATAGTCTTCCTCGTTGTAATCTTGTACCTCGGAGCTTGTGGGTTCCTCGGAAGTGTTGTTGTTGCCATGTAGATCACCACGTGTCTTCATTTAATTGGGCTATGTCAGCAGACTAAATTTGGTATCAACAACTGTTGTTTTGTATTGTCAATCCTTTTTGTGGTAATTATATATTGCTTGCTTTTGTTCGATAGCTGGTTTGGTTTATCTTAGGGGTTGGTTGGATTATTATCGGAGATAGGTTCTTAGGGTGTTGGTTAGGTGTCATTGATCCCTAACGTCTTTTCCAATTCTGTTATTTTCCATTTTTTCCAATATTCTCGTGTATTTTATTATGAATAGTGATCGCAAACGTCACTATTCTCGAGATTAGGCTCCTGCGGAATCCTCTTCCTCTTCGTTTGGAGCGTGAACTGCCCAGGCACGTCATCCTGACTATTTTCCTATTCATTGGGCGAGTCGAGTCGACTTCGAGAATTATTGTACTCTTGGGTTACATATTCGTGCAACTGTTGGGGAGAGAGTGGTTATGTTATCTGATTATTTTAGGATAGACCTTCTGGCGTGGGAGAGAGTCCTAGCCTATCTTTTCGATGTATGATTTAATTCTTCCCAACCTAGTCCGAGTATTTTACCATTACATGACGGCTCACACGGTCGCCCTTCGCTCCACCGTCCACGATATCGATATCATCTTGACATCCGACATAATTTCCGCTATTTTGGGAATTCCTCGGGCACCCAATGCTCCATTTTCTCAGCTTGAGGAGGAGAGGATTCACATTGATGATATTCTTTTGATTCTTTTCTATTTTTGTCAGTCTCAAATTATTAGTCTCTATCAAACCAATCTCCACCCTAACTACAAGATCCTTAATTTGGTCACTCCTTTATCTTTCCTTCTGTGTGCCAACTCTACACAGATCTCTGATGAGATTGTTAGGTTTATGCACACTATCAACTCTCAGATGATCATATATCTTCCTGCTATGATTCTTGGTTTTATGGATTATGTGCCGAATAGTGGAACATCCTCCATTCACTTTACTCTACCTTATGGGATCATTGTTACCCATCTCTTTTTATTTGCTCAGGTACCTATTCTTCATGATGAGGTTCAGATGAGTTCAATTTCTATCATTGATGCAAACTCTAATCGTCGATCTGCGGGTAATACTCCTCCTATTTTCGATCAGTCTCGCCCGAATGATCCTTCCTACCTTCCAAGTCTACTGGTTCATTACCAACCTCTTCTTTCTATCCACCTGGGGATTCACTGGCAGTTCATGAGTTGACAAGATAGATAAAACCATGTCCTCGTAGCTGCTGGAGGGTCGTCAGGAAATTGAGATTGAGTTAGCAGAGACTCACCGTCTTCAGTCTAACTTACTTGCATAGCTTAACCAGAAGGGTGAGACCTGAATAAGGATGGAGTCAGTGATAATGGCTCCTATCAAGGAGATGCGGCATGCTAAACAGAGACAGTGATCTAACTCATCTAGAGATGAATAAGAGTCGAGCAGTGCTGCAGATGATCATTTGCTACCTTTAGAGAGTTAACTATATGTTGAGCATTTATGTAGTTGGTGAGATATTATTTTGATGCATTTTGATAGAGAGTATTTTTATGTTTTTTAGACAGAGTTTAGTATTGTACTGTTTATATTTGTCATTATCACTTTTCAGTTGGATTTTATGCTACAATGTATCACTTTTGATTTTATATGGAGATTTAGTTTTCTTCTCATATTTGTCTATACATATTATTGTGTTCCACCTTTTTTTTATATCGTGGCTTGTTGTTATACGCATATGTTATATCCTATATGGATACTCTTATTCACTGTGTTGCGTGATTTACCCGTTTTATTCATGTATTCCACTATGATCATCTTTATCTCTCTATCCATATATGTGCCCTGATTTGCAGGATATTTGATTCTCTATCCCTTTGTCTTTTTCGGACAAAAAGGTGGAGAGAGTTTTTAGACGTAGGGGAAGTTATTAACTTCCATTTGAATTTTTTATTCTCCCATATATCACAGATATTTTTTGTTTTGTGTGTATAGGTTTTCATCTTCATCACTTCATCATAATCTACATAATGGAACATCGGTTGCTAAGTAGTTGTTAGGTTGTCCATGTCCATTTTTTAGGTTTTGGGATGGGCATAGGTGGCTTGATGGCCTGTCTTAGCATTTTTCACTTTGTCTCGTGTTTTATTCTGGAATAGCCAAAGGGGGGGATTTTTAAAGGCTAATTTTCAATTGAGTACTATGTATGCATTGGCTTATTCCATTTGTCAAAACACGTAGGATCGGATGTGTTATATATCTGTTACTCAGGCCTATGAACCGAGACTCCAAGTGACTACATTTGGTTCTACATGATTGGATGTGCAACACATTTCCCAAGATCGAAGATACATGATATTCTAAGGTCAAACTATTCATAATTGTATTGGGATAAAATTTTCACAGGATATTTATCATTTTATAATATTTTCAAGAAAAATATATTGTAATACCCCGTAATTTTTAATAATTTTTCAATTAGATTAATTAAAAGTTAATGGGGATTAATTGGAATTAATTATGAAAAAATAATTGGGATTAATCCAAATTTAATATTACTAGAGATTAGAGTAATATATGATTCCACATTTTACTTAGTGATATATAAGTAATATATGAATATGATGTTATTTATATTGTCGTGAGTTACTAATACGGCAATAAATGAAATTAAGTCGGGACTCGGTTATGGGACGTGTCGGGACTAATTTATATAAGTAAAAAGGAAATATTATTTTATATCAACCTTGTGGTCATTTTGAGTGCGTCGTTGCATCCAGAAGGGTCTCGAGTGTTGATTTTGGGTCTCGGGTCAATTAGGAGATGAAAGGACACCCCGAAGGGGCGTTTTAGTCATTTTGCTTGGGAGATGAATAGTAACTTCGTTTTTGTCCTTTAGCTTACCTTTAAGACTTTTTATTTAAATAAGACTAGACTCTACGTAAGATTCATTTCATCCAAAAACAAGTGAGAAAGTTTGAGAGTCCTAGAGAGAAAGTGAAAGGGTATCTTGAGGAGAAGAAGAGTTCTTGGAGAAGAGGAGTCACCTAGGGCAAACCAAGGGGACAACCACAATCTCTCCACCTTACACCACTACCATAGTCACCGAAACAGTCACCGGATAAAGGGAAGGAGAAGTTATAACATTTGTCTTCATCAAAGGTTCAGACCGACTTTTAAGGCAAGTGATTATTGCTCTACTTTAGTGATTAGCATATCCATGTTAGATTAGGATGTTCTTGTAGGATTCATGAACTTATGAATTGGAATTTATAATAATTGGTAAATCAAGATAATGGTTAGGCAAATTCATGTAGTTGAATATATATCATGTGGGGACTATGATCATGATGAAATTTATAGGTTTTTCATGTAGAGAAAAATTTATGTTCTTAAGGTTACTGAAAAGGATGATAGAAATTGCATGTAGAAAATAATCCTACCATGTTGATGATTTAGGTATAAAACAGTGATTCTAAGTTCTGAGTCTTCAAGTTGGATAAAAATGGAGAATTTTGATTATTGAAATCTTAAGGTTTTGATGGACTTTGATGATAATCCCTTATGAACATGTGGAATTGATGTTTTTACGTAGAAATCACCGTGAATATGTTGAAATAATGTTAGAATAGTGGTTTGGATTTTTGGATTCTGTTAGGATAGAAAACCAGTAAGGTTTGTGTGTTTGAAATTGAGGAGAAACGCAAAAAACTGGAATTGTAGCAGAACAGGAAAAACGAGGACTTAGTTCGAACGAGCCCTGACTTCGTTCAAATGAGAGTCAATCTCATTCTAACGAGATTTCTGACTTTAAATGAGATTTTCAGAAATCTCCAATTTAGCCCAGAAAAGTTTGAGAAATTGTAATATGGCCCAGAATGAGTTTTTAAATAATTTTTGGCACATTAATAGAGTGAGGAACTTGGGATTAGTGTTGGAAAATTATAATATATTAAGGATTAAAATTATCTGAGAAATATCTACATAATTATTATACGATTTAGAGGAGAATAATTGTTATGACAAGTACGAGTAACAACGGGGACATATATACGGGCACTTGGGTTAAATAAAAGATTTTGGGAGAAATAATTACATAATATGTGTATGATTATGATTGTGATTACAAGTACGGGTAGTATTCGAGAAATACGACGGGTACTTGGGATAGGATAAATTGTTAATATGATATAGGTAGTGTAAGTACCTAACACTAAAATATGTAGGCTATCATGCCTATTTGATTGAATGATAGTTTGTGTGTATGACATACCTAGCTTACTTGCTATCGGGGGAGGTTTGTGCATGAGGGCAATCATATCTTGATGAATCTATGGGATTTTTGACTTGTAACTCGAGAATATAGAACTTAGGGATTGATCACCACTTTTGGGTGTGACCGATCATTTGGGTGCGTAGGTATGTGCGTAGCCCAAAGGCTTAGGACTATGTTCGGCTCAAATGTTTGTGTTTGATATTTTTGGTTCGAGGAATCTTTACCAAACCTATAGTCCCCCATACACTGACGTGATGTATTGGGACATGATAGCAGAGTAGTGTAGCACTGCAGCTGTGTCTTGGGGTGTAGTATTGTATATATATATAATAGAGTGAATATATATATATATATATATACACACACACACACTTATGATGATATCTACCGTGTGACTAAAGTAGAATTGAAAGATAATGATATCTGGAATTAATTAAGTATGAAATCACTTAATTGAATTGAATTAATAAGGGGCTTATCCATGTTGAATCTCTCTCTCTCTCTCTCTCTCTCTCTCTCTCTATATATATATATATATATATATATATATATATATATATATATATATATATATATATATCATTATTTAATGTATTATGAGATAAATACGTGGGAATGAATTGGGCTATGGATAGTGGATAAATTGGGTTGATCTAGTTAGCGTGGGAACTGTAACTAGTATGACTTAGAGGTACGTTAGCTGTGCACTCTAGATGAAAGGTGAGAATCTCAAGAGAGAGTTCGATAATCTAACATGTATATAATAATTGCTAAATTTAGCATTTATTCACTTGTTGTTTTATAAACTATTTTTACATCGGGCTCAGACCCGTTTTCTCGCATACTCTCTTCTCTGTTTCTTTTATCTACTCTATCAGGTTTCCAGCCACAGGAACGCCAACCATAGAGGATTATGACATGTGACGAGCTATGAATGCTATGGAGTTTTTGAGCTTTATTTTGACAACTTCACATTCATTGATTCATAATCGGTAGTTGATTTCATTTAGGGCATGTCGCCCAGAGGATACTAGTCTTTCCATCTCAATCAGTTTATTTAATTAAGCGGGGTGTTATAGGTGGTATCAGAGCATCAGGTTCTAGAGTCTTTTAGGATCTAAACGATTTACTATGCTTTCAGCTAAGCGTCCTTTGTTGTAGAGCCCTGTTATTAGGACTGTTGTATCCCTAATTGCATTTATACGTTCTTCAGCTATTCTGTGATATCAAATACTAATGGTATAGTCTCTCTTGTTTCAGATGCCTCCTCGACGTGCATCTCAACCCTCCCTAGCGCCAAGTACAATGAATGCTACAAAGGTTTTTGCCATTGTCGCTCAGGCAGTCAACGCAGCTTTAGCTGTTATTTAACAAGCTCCAGCACAGGCGCCAACTGTGCCACCCGCGCCGGGGCAAGTGTTTCCTATTGCATGGGAACGTGTTAGGGATGCCTTTCAGAAGGCGCATCCACCATATTTTCAGGGGGGTTCTGATGTCGTGATTGCTAACCAATGGAAGAAGGATATCCAGACGCACTTGATAATGTTAGAATGCACGGAAGTTCAACGTCAAATACTAGCTACATTTAAGCCAGTCGGAGCAGCTCTGCAATAGTGGGAATCTATTACCACCACTGAGGAGAGATATACTATGACTATCCAGGACTTCTAGGTACGATTCGACCGCAATACTTCCATTCCGCCATCCAAACTGAAATGAGGCGAAAACTACTTAGCTTGAAACAGGAAGGGAAGACAGTGGCAGAATATGAGGAGGAATTTACTCGGCTGACTAACTTGGTGCCAGTAGAGGTACCCATTGAGGAAAGGAGAATTCAGATGTTCACTGATGGCCTAAACTATAAGATTCACCAGCACTTATTAGGAAATCTTTCCCTACATATTTATGCGGATGTTCTTAATGCTACAATGCTTCATTGCCGGGATAACTGCTTACATGCGCAGGGTGTCAAGCAGGGGGTTGAGCCAAACCAGCAGGGCAAGAATAATGGAGGTAGTTATAGAGGGACTCAGTCAGGTCAGAGTCAGCAGCGACAGGGTGAGCAGGGTTCCGAGCCAGGGGACTATGCTAAATATTTACGATCCGTAGGATTTTGATTTGGGTAGGGAGGCAATAGGTAGGGCCAGTGGGGCCAAGGAAGAGGTGGTAATGGCCAGCTGGGTCGGGGACAGCAGGGACAAAATGGGGGAAAATTCACGGGCAGATGTTTTGTGTGTGGTAAGCCTGGCCACAAGAGGCAGGATTATCCTGATAAGGGAAAGATTCCTTAGCAGGGAGCATGATAAAAGTCACATAGACCAATATTTCCACCACCCGCCCTCCCAGCACCAGTTTAGGGGCCAGCATTACCTCCCATTCCAGCAGCTCCAGCACAGCAGGGTCAGTATGGGCGTGTATACAACGTCCATCAGGTAGCGATTCAGCAGCCACCGCCAGCGATTGAGGGTATATTTTCTATCTATGAGGCTATAGGGCTCATTCTGTTTGACACGGGGGCCTCACATTCATTTTTATCCACTAGAATTGCACAGGATGCAGGGTTATTAGATATAGCGGATAACACTATTACTTATGTAGACTCATCGATTGGTAGTGGGACGCCTATTTTCTTTTTATGTCGTCATGTGAGTATAGAGATTGGGAATCTGATTTTATTGGCAGATTTACTTATTTTGGATATGTCCGAGTATGATGTGATTATCGACCTAGATTAGCTTATTTCATATAGAGTCATGATTGACTGTTATAGTCGGTGTATTATTTTTGCTATCCCTGGACATGAGATGTTCTTTGTGGCGATGCCTTGTTCTGAGGGAGGGTCGTCTACTCCTTTGTATTATATAGAAGAGGAGACCTCTATGGGAGTAGTAATATCCCTTGATTCAATACCGGTAGTTTATGAGTTTACGGATGTATTTCAGGAGATACCATGATTACCTCCCAGCAGGGAGATTGAGTTTGTGATTGATTTAGTGCCAGTCACTCGGCCTATTGCTTGTGCACCTTACCGTATGGCTCCAGCAGAGATGGGGGAGATCAGGGATCAAATAGAACAGCTCTTGGTGCAGGGGTTCATCTATTTATAAAGAAGCGAGACATATCTTTAAGGATGTGCGTAGATTATTGGGAGCTTAACAAAGTCACGATACGGAATAAGTATCCTTTGCCTAGAATCGATGACGTGCTTGATCAGCAAAGAGGAGCAGCCTACTTTTCAAACATAAACTTGAGATCCGAGTATCATCAACTACGTATCAGGGAGTAGGATGTTTCTAAGCATGCTTTCTTGACCAGGTATGGATCGTATGAGTTTCGAGTTATGTCTTTGGTCTAACTAATGTGCCGACAGTATTCATGGACTTAATGAATAGGATGTTCAGGGAGTTCTTAGACCAGTTTGTCATCGTTTTCATAGATGACATCCTGATTTATTCTCAAACGGAGAAGGAGCATGCCGAGCATTTACGGCAGGTCCTACAGACCCTACGTGAGCATCAACTATATGCGAAATATGAGAAGTGTGGGTTCAGGCTTCGAAAAGTTCAGTTTCTAGGGCATGTTGTGTCTGAAATGGGGATATCGGTGGATCCTAGTAAGGTATCAGCGGTGAGGGAGTGGGGACAACCCACGACACCGATAGAAGTGTGCAATTTCTTGGGATTGGCCGGTTATTACAAACGTTTTATCCGGGGTTTCTCAAAGATAGTGGGTCCATTGACTAATATAACCCGTAAAGGTGTACCATTTATCTGGAACGATGCATGTCAGTTAGCATTCGACGAGCTGAAAGATAAGTTGACTTCAACACCAGTATTAACACTGCCTAAGTCAGGAGTGGAGTACTTAGTTGATACTGATGCATCCTTACAGGGACTTGGTGGAGTACTATAGAAGGAAGAGAAGGCCATTGCTTATGCATCTAGAAAGCTTAAGCCTCATGAGAAGAATTACCCCACCCATGACTTAGACATTGCGGTAGTCATGTTTGCCCTTCGAATATTGAGACACTATTTATTGGGGGAGAAGTTTTGCCTATTCATGGATCATAAGTCACTGCAATATTTATTCACTCAGCGGGAGTTGAACATGCGCCAGTGCAGGTGGCTTGAGTTCGTGAAAGATTATCAGTTTGAGATACATTACCACTAGGGAAAGTCTAACGTGGTAGCAGACGCGATGAGCCAAAGGTCGGTAGGTGAGTTGTCCGCAGTGTGGAAGGTGAAATGGAAGGAACTGGAACATCATGATGTTGTTGTTCGATCATTTATGTTAGCTATGACTGTTACACCTCAGATTATGACGAGGGTGGTTTAGGCTCAGGCAGTCGATCCATTTTGTCAGGAGAAAATTAGACAGCTTTTAACCGAAGGAGTGGAGTCTTACTCCGTGAGTTCAGATGGGGGCTTACGTCTCAACGGTAGGTTGATTGTTCTAGAGGGTGTGGATTTAAGCGATGCTGTGATGACAGAGTCGCACGGATCCAGATTTATGGTACATCTCGGTGGGGATAAGATGTACTAAGATATGCGACCACAGTATTGGTGGAGCGGGATAAAAAGGGACATTGCTGAGTTTATCTCTAAGTGTAACACTTGTTAGTTAGTGAAAGTGGATCATCATAAACCTGTTGAGTTTCTTCAGCCATTAGAGATACTGATGTGGAAATGGAAGAGTATCTCTATGGACTTTATCACATGGTTACCTGCTTCACAGAGGGGTCACGATTCCATATGGGTGATTGTGGATCGGTTGGCTAAGGTAGCTCAATTTTTTCCCGTTCAGACTGATTACACTACGAGACAGTATGTCCAGTTATTTATTACCGAGATAGTGAAGTTTCATGGGGTGAGCCTAAATATCGTGTCCGACAGAGATAAGATTTTTGTGTCACGCTTCTGGGAGAGCTTCCAGGAGGCTATGGGTACCGAGTTGCGGTTGAGTACGACTTACCACCCGCAGACGGATGGGCAGACATAACGTACTAACCAAATGTTACAATATATGCTACGTACGTATATCCTGGACTTTGGGGGAGGTTGGGAGCAGTACCTTTCACTAGTGGAGTTTGCGTATAATAACTCCTATCAGTTCACCATCGGTATGGCTCCATTTGAGGCATTGTATGGTAGATCTTGTCGTTCTCCTGCGTGTTGGTTAGAGGTGGGGGACAACAAGCTACTGGGGCCATAGGTGATTCAAGATACGTCTTCCAGAATTGAGATGATTTGTAGTTGTATTCGGGTAACCCAGGATAGACAGAAAAGCTACGTCGATGCGAAGCGGTTCTTCCGTGAATTCAGTGTGGGTGACCAGGTGTTATTGCAAGTATCTCCTATGAAGGGGGTTATGAGATATGGAAAGAAAGAGAAATTGGAACCCAGATATGTAGGACCATTTCATATTATTGAGAGAGTTGGACCGGTTGCTTATAGATTGGGGCTGCCAGAGCACTTGCATAGGATACATGATGTGTTCCATATTTCTTCGTTGAGGTGATATCTCCGGGATGAGTTAGCTCACACTCATGTTGCATTAGAGGAGATCAATTTGTATCCAGATAGTTCTTATGAGGAGAGACCAGTAGCGATCTTGGACCATAGTGAAAGACGGTTGAGATCGAAAGTGGTTTCCGTTGGTGCGTGTTCAGTGGGAGCACCATAACATTGACGAGTCTACTTGGGAGCGCAAGAATCAGATGCGTGACAAATACCCAGAGTTATTTTTACCAGGTATGCTTTTATTTTACTGATTTTTGGGACGAAATTCCGTTATTAGGGGGGAAGTATGTAATACCCCATAATTTTTAATAACTTTTAAATTAGATAAATTAAAAGTTAATGGGGACTAATTGGAATTAATTATGAAAAATTAATTGGGATTAATCCAAATTTAATATTACTAGCGATTAGAGTAATATATGATTCTAAATATTACTTAGTGATATACAAGTAATATATGAATATGATGTTATTTATATTGTCGTGAGTTATTAATTCGGCAACAAATGAAACTAAGTCGGGACGCGGTTATGGGATGTGTTGGGACTAATTTAAATAAATAAAAAGGAAAGATTATTCTATATCAACCTTATGGTTATTTCGAGTGCGTCGTTTTGTCCGGAAGGGTCGAAATAGTCAGAAAAGTCTACTCGGGTGTTGAATTCGGGTCTCGGGTCAATTAGGAGATAAAAGGACACCCGAAGGGGCGTTTTAGTCATTTTGCTTGGGAGATGAATAGTAACTTCATTTTTATCCTTTAGCTTACCTTGAAGACTTTTTATTTAAATAAGACTAGACTCTACATAAGATTCATTTCATCCAAAAACAAGTGAGAAAGTTTGAGAGTCCTAGAGAGAAAGTGAAAGGGTAGCCTGAGGAGAAGAAGAGTTCTTGGAGAAGAGGAATCACCTAGGGAAAAACAAGGGGACAACAACCATCTATCCACCTTGCACCACCACCATAGTCACCGGAAAAGTCATCAAAAAAAGGGAAGGAGAAGTTCTAATATATGTCTTCATCAAATGTTCAGACCGACTTTTAAGGCAAGTGATTATTGCTCTACTTTAGTGATTAGCATATCCATGTTAGATTAGGATGTTCTTGTAGGATTGATGAACTTATTAATTAGAATTTATAAAGATTGGTAAATCAAGATAATGGTTAGGCAAATTCAAATAGTTGAATATATATCATGTGAGGACTATGATCATGATGAAATTTATAGGTTTTTCATGTAGAGAAAAATATATGTTCTTAGGGTTATTGAAAAGGATGATAGGAATTGCATGTAGAAAAAATCCTACCATCTTAAAAATGAAATTTGATGATTTAGGTATGAAATAATGATTCTAAATTTTGAGTTTTCAAGTTGGATAAAAATGGAGAATTTTGATTATTAAAATCTTGAGGTTTTGATCGGCTTCGATGATAATCCCTTATGAACATGTGGAATTGATGTTTTTATGTAGAAATCACCATGAATATGTTGAAATAATGTTAGAATAGTGATTTGAATTTTTGGATTCTGTTAGGATAGAAAACCAGTAAGGTTTGGGTGTTTGAAATTAGAAGAAATGCAGAAAACTGGAACTGTAGACGAACAGAAATAAGGAGGACTTCATTCGAACGAGATGTGACTTCGTTTGAACGAGATGTGACTTCGTTCGAACGAGAGTCAATATCGTTCCAACAAGATCCCATCTAGTTCTAACAAGATTTCTGACTTCAAAAGAGATTTCCAAAAATCTCCAGTTTAGCCCAAAAAAGTTTGAGAAATTGTAATCTGGCCCAGAATGAGATTTTAAATAATTTTTGGCACATTAATAGAGTGAGGAACTTGGGATTAGTGTTGGAAAATTATAATATATTAAGGATTAAAATTATCTGAGAGATATCTACATAATTATTATACGATTTAGAGGAGAATAATCGTTATGACAAGTACGGGTAACAACGGGGACATATACACGGGTACTTGTGTTAAATAAAAGATTTGGGAGAAATAATTTCATAATATGTATACGGTGATGATCGTGATTACAAGTACGGGCAGTATTCGAGAAATACGACGGGTACTTAGGATAGGATAAATTCTTAATATGATATAGGTAGTGTAAGTACCTAATACTAAAATAGGTAGGTGATAATGTCTATTTGATTGATTGATGGTTTATGTGTATGACATACCTAGCTTACTGGCTATCATGATTGTTGATGTAAAAAATTAGATTATCTCTAATTATTTAATCACAAATAAAAAATAAATAGGACAAGAGATTTTTAAAGTGGTTCAGCCTTGAAAGAATGGCCTACGTCCACTGTTTGTGTTATTGCTGACTATTTACAGAAGTCTCGATAATGGGTTTACCAAGAAATTCCGAGCTCCCTGCTAATAAGGAGGATACAATGTATTTATAGTCTCGAGGCGATACAAATGAAAGAATAATACACAGCTGTCCAATAGGCGTATGCGTCTGTGTGATAATAATGAGCATTAAATGCGCAGTCATCCTCTTGATTATCCGGATATGAATGTTCTGTACGAGATGCAGCTCGGAATGCCTAAGCTGCTCGGACCACCTAAGTAGCTCGGTATACATGAGTTGCTCGGTACAGTAGAGTTCCTCGGAGTCAAGGTGTTATTCAAAAATGTTTGCGGGTGCAATGTAAGTTGACACGTGTCTCCACATAATCGGTCCATGTCAGCATACTAAATTTGGTATCAATAGAAGCCCCCAATGTTTCGTAGTTTGATGTTGAAGAAAAGTATGGAACATTACGCTGCCTAAACTTATTGGATTTTAGACAATCGTTCGTTGTTTATAGCCCCTTTTTGAGTGCATAGTATCAGGCTTTTTAAAGTATTTCGAATTTCAATAACCGCTTCGTGTTTCGTGCCTTTTTCTTCTTTTTAGCCACCGGATACTCAATCTTCCATCTTGGTAATCATTGCTTTTCTCCATTCTCGAGGTAAAGTATTTAAACGCTTCAGAAAACTCGATCGTCTTTTACTTTTTCAAATCTGCATCTTTAGAACTTCTTCACTTCTTCTCTGTCTTGTGCGTTCGTTTCTTCCATTGTTCGTTGTCATCTGATTCATCTTTTTACTGTAAGATCTTCTTCCTTCTCTTTTATTTCTTTTGTTCATCATGGTTTACCTTGTTGAGTCGCTTGATAAATTTCGTTCTGATTTTTCTGTTCCTTCCTGGGTCATATTGGAAGAGCTTTCTGAACCTTCTGACTATTTTTGTTTAGCTGAGGGACATTGGTTCCCCAGTCTCTTTGTAGATGAATGTGGCTTTTCTTTTCCTCCAAATCCCTTATGTTTGGAGTTCTGTCAATTTTTTGATGTTGTTCCTGCGAAAATAGCACCAAACACTTGGAGAATAGTTAATGGAGCTCATAGGTTAAACCAAATTCATGGAACTCGTTTAGGAATTCCAGAAATTATGTTTTGCTATAGATGGGTTGTTAGTGATAGCACATTTTATTTAAAAACTAGGTTTTTAAATAGGGCTTTAGTTATCAATCTCCCAGATGCCAACAGGGATTACTTCGAGCATGGAGTTGTTATGAAAAATTGGCAACATGCTCCATTAAATGGAAATGATGTGTATCAGGGTCCTAGATGCCTTCCCTATGGCAATGGGATAGGTTGTTTTTGTTTTATTTTATTTTTGAAATTATGTTTTCTTTGTGTTTGATAAAATGCATCATTGACATTTTAATTTTTGTTTATTTGCAGTTGATAGCAAAACAAAATCCCCCAAAGAGACTGATGTCAATTTGGAGCACTTGAAACTTATCTGGAGTTTGCACTAAACCGTTGCTGACGAATATATCAGATCAGCCTCATACTTGCTTCAGTACAAGAGCTACACTTCGTCTTTTACTGCTCGTCCAGTGGTGGGTGACATCGACCCATTACCAGCCTCTGAAGGTTCCTCTCCTGAATCAAATCTTCCCCTCAGTATCAGAATGAAGAGACGAAAAGCTCCCTCATACTTTGACAAATTAGACTCTGCCAATGTGGGGGCAAAGAGAAATAAGCAGGATATCCCAGAGGAGGGGACAAGAAAAGTTGATGCACCCCCTGCTGCTGCTGCTAAGAAAGTTACTGAGAAGCCCCCTGTGGCTTCGAGCAAGGTTGTAGTTGTTTCTCATCCAAGCGAGGTCATCGTTCTATCACCGACCAAGACAACATCCTTGGTTGAGAATGTTCCTGCTCCCACGAGGAGGTTAAAGAAAAGTTCCTCGGATAAACTGGCTGAAACTATCTCTTAGCCTTTAACTGCTGGAAGTGGTGTTCCCACTTTTGTTGCTCCGAGCTCTGCCATGGGCTCTGTGAAGTCTTGGATTATCCCAGAAATCCAGGGTCTTGAAGACACTCTTTCTCGGGATAGGGTTACCACCTTGGCAGCTCAACATATTGCCTTAGTAAGTATTACTAATCTAAACTTTAATTTTTCAATGTTCTATTCTTGTACTGACTCAAAGTTATTTTTCTTATCAGCTAGTAACATGTTTCAATACTATTTTGAAAAAGGATGAAGCTCTTAAAACTTCGAGCTCCTCGGGAGGTGTGGAGGAGGCTTTTGTAGGTCTGACTCAATCCTTAAAGGATTCGCGTCAGAAATATGAAGAAGATAAGGTTGCTTGGGAGAAGCAACTGAAGTCCGTCGAGCAAGAGAGAGAAAAATCTGTGGAGGCCTCTCAGGAGTTGGAGAGGAAAATGAAAGAGTTTAAGAAGAAAAATGAAGAGCTTGAAGAAAAGCTCAAGAATGCTGGAGAGCTTGAGACCAAGCTTAAATTTGCTGAAGAGGAACTTGGTAGACTTCGTGAAGCTGATCGTCAGAAGGTAGAGGTAGAAGGAAAGTTGAACGCAGCCGAGGAACTTCTTACTGAGAGGATTTCCTCAGAGAAAGCAAAGAGAAAACTTGCTGTTAAAAAGTCCTTTAGCGTTGGCTTGGACAAAGGTTGGAACAAAGGCCTAGCTACCATGTCCTCTCAGTTGGATTTTGCTAGCCTCAAATTCTTCAGGGACGGATGAATTGCTGCTCTGCAGGAGTTAAAGGTCTCAGAGAGTTCTGAACTTTTTTAGCGCCATGTTCATGGCCCTCCTCCCTCTCCTGGAGAAGAAGAAGAGGATGAAGCTGCCTCTGAAGAGTCTTCAATGATGATTGGAGACCAAGTTCCTCCCATTTCGATTGTTCAGACCTTCTATGAGCAACTTCAGCCCACCAGTATTTCAACCGAGCAACTGCCACTATCCTCCGAGCAACCAGCCTCCTCATATCAGCTTTCCGAGCAAGTCGCAAAACACAAGGAGAAGGTGTAAAGTTGCTCGGGCTTTAATTTTATTATTTCTTTTAAATGTAACCCTGAACCTTGTACTTGTCTTTTGATAAATAAAAATTCGAGTTTTTGTTGTTCATGTTGACTTTCTTTGTCTTGCTCTGCCTTTATCATTTATTAATCCTGTTTATGGCTTCTCTTTTCTAGTTTATGGCCAGGATGGAACTCTTGTCAGCTCACGATACTGAGTTGATGAAAAAATGTAATGAATATTTCAAAGCTGGCCATACAGACTTGGATGAGTCACAAATTTTGTATATCCTGGGCTCAGATGCCTCTGAACGAGCAGTGGAAGCTTACCAATATCTGAAATGCTTATTCGATCGAGCTGTTGCCAATAATGTGGCTTATTACGAGATGATTGAAGATCTCCAGGGTACCATCGAGGAACTTCAGCAACAATACAAGGAATCTTCTGCGCTTTTGCATCAGGGGTATGAGAAACAATATCAACAACTAAATGCTGACAAAGGATATGATAAGTTAGTCGCTGCTTATGATTTTAAGAAGAGGACTTTGAAGACCGAGGTTGAAGAGCATAGGCAGATCGTGAAACTGCTGGAGCAGGAAAATAACAACTTGCGAGGAGAAATATCCCAACTAAAATCTGCAGCATCTACCTCGGGAGCCTTGGTCCCTGTCAATGACGAAGGTTTCTCGTTTCTGGAGGTTGAAAATGCCAATTTGAGAGACGAATTGGAAACTTTAAAGAGGTTGGGACCCTCTACATCTGCTCGCGAACGAGCAAGAGCTTCTCGGGGACGAGCAAGGGCTGCTCGGGTAACTATTGAAGAGGCAAGAACTCAAGAAGCTTTGGAAAATCAAGCAGTTCAGTTGGTTGCGGAGAATAAAGCTCTGGCAGACATGTCCAAGAAGATTCTGGACCTTAACGAGCAACTTTCCACACAAGGATACGCCTTGGAGAATAAAGAAATTTTTGTGAAGAATCTCTACGAGCAGCTGGAAAGGTTGACTTACCAATTCCACAAACAGCCTAAAGAGTTTTGGATGGCTGGCTATAATGAATCCCTCTACCACCTTGATGATCGAATCCAGTAAGCGAATAATGAGGGTTATAAACAAGGATGGCTGAATGCGCTGGGTGTATTAAAATTGGAGCAGGGCCATTATCTATGGGATTATCATAACCCTGGATTGCTCGAGTTGCCCGTGCCACCTTTTAAACTTGACATGACATGGATTCCTGCTCGGGCAATCCCTCAGTGCTTAATCTCCAAATATCTCGGCGACTATAGTCTTCATTCCAATGTTGATATTTCTCGCCCTGAGCATTTGCTTGACTGACCATCAGTGATGAATGTCCGAATGCTTCGAGATCTGAATTTCATAAATTCCCCTTATGCCTTAGACGATCCTCCTACTGGAGTAGAACCTGTTTCAAAGGCAGAAGGGAAGAAACCAATAGAATAGGATTTTATGTAATAATTTCTACTTTCCACAGCATATGTAATCCTTCTGGTTTTGAATGAAAAATTTTGGTAATACATTTCTCACGTCATTTGTAATTTTACTTAGTATGAATGAAAATTTTCCTTTTGTCATTTCATTTTCTTCTAAATAATTTGTAGAATGTTTTTGCTTGTTGATTGCTTTTTTCATTGCAGTGATTTATCAATCTTTGATCTTTATGTGATAAAACATCCTTTATCTCATGATCCTGTTTAATTTAAACAACTGGAGATGATTGTAATTGTCTTACCGACCAACTAGAGTTTATTAAGATATTTGTTTCCGACCAACCGGAGTTGGTGAACTTTTATTCCCCAACCAACCGTAGTTAGGGTATTTTATTTATCGACCAACTATAGTTGGTAGACCGATAAACAGTAGTTGGTGGGATTTTATTTATCGACCAACCGTAGTTGGTAGACCGACCAACCGTAGTTGGTAGGGTTTTATTTATCGACCAACCATAGTTGGTAGACCGACCAACCGTAGTTGGTGGGATTTTATTTATCGACCAACCGTAGTTGGTAGACCGACCAACCGTAGTTGGTAGGGTTTTATTTATCGACCAACCATAATTGGTAGACCGACCACTCGTAGTTAGTGGGATTTTATTTATCGACCAACCGTAGTTGGTAGACCGACCAACCATAGTTGGTAGGGTTTTATTTATCGACCAACCTTAGTTAGTAGACCGACCAACCGTAGTTGGTGGGATTTTTATTTATCGACCAACCGTAGATGGTAGACCGACCAACCGTAGTTGGTGGGATTTTATTTATCGACCAACCGTGGTTGGTAGACCGACCAACCGTAGTTGGTAGGATTTTATTTATCGACCAACCGTAGTTAGTAGACCGACCAACCGTAGTTGGTGGGATTTTTATTTATCGACCAACCGTAGTTGGTAGGGTTTTATTTATCGACCAACCGTAGTTGGTAGGATTTTATTTACCGACCAACCGTAGTTGGTGGGATTTTTATTTATCGACCAACCGTAGTTGGTAGACCGACCAACCGTAGTTGGTAGGGTTTTATTTACCAACCAACCGTAGTTGGTGGACCGACCAACCGTAGTTGGTGGGATTTTATTTTGAACTTGATGCATAGTGTGTAGCACTAATACTCCGAAACAATTTCAACAAAAGGAAAGAATTGGGTAAAACATCCAAAGCTTTATTCATATCGAAGAAAACTGCATTACATAAGGATTGAACTACTGATAATATTTGTGCAGATGCTCTGCGTTCCATGCATTCTTAAACTCCTCTCCTTCTAAGGTTTCAATCCTATAAGTTCCTGGGCGAACAACTTCTGTTACTCTGTAAGGTCCATGCCAGTTAGCTTCCAATTTATTGTGCTTTTGAATTACTTTCTTTAGCATGTAGTCTCCTTCCTTCAAATCACACTTTTTTACCCTCTTGTTGTAGAACAGAGCTATTCGTTGTTGGTATGAAGCATTCCTGATTGCTGCTTCTTCTCTAACTTCCTCAAGCATATCCAAGTTTAATCTTCTCATCAAGTCACTAATAGGAGAATTAAAATTTAGCACTCTGTGTGTGGGGAGGCCCAGCTCGACAGGTATAACAGCTTCACTTCCATATGCCAGCATATATGGAGATTCTCCTGTTACTGCTCGTGGTGTAGTACGATAAGCCCACAGTACAGAATGTAGCTCGCTGATCCAATTTGCCTTCGCATCATCCATTCTTTTCTTCAAACCATTCAACAGCGTTCTGTTCGTCACCTCAGTTTGTCCATTGCTCTGGGGATGGCCTGGTGCCGAGTGGATTTTCAATATGTTTGATTGATGACAATATGCAGCGAACTCCTCGTTATCAAATTGAGTTCCATGGTCTATGATGAATGCATGAGGAAGACCATATCTGCAAATGATATTCTTCCAAATAAATTGATACACCTTTTCATAAGTCATATCAATAAGAGGTTCAGCTTCCACCCATTTAGTAAAATAATCCACAACGACGACGAGGTATTTGAACCTTCCTCTTGTCGTCGGGAGTGGCCCGACCAAGTCCATTCCCCACATGGCAAATGGCCAAGGGGATGTTATGGGTGTTAGCAATGCCTGAGGAGTTCTTCGAAGGGACGAGAAGCGCTGACATTTGCCAATAATATCCCTGCGTCATTATTCTTTGCAAAAGCGTCCGACCTGCTACATGAGCTCCACAGGACCCTTCATGGACCTCTTCAACCAAATCTTTCACCTCGGAAGGGTGCACACATCTTTGCAGACCTGCTATAATTCCTCGTCTATATAGAATACCATTAGTCAATACATAACGAGCAGCTTTAAACTTTAGTTTCTTGGCTGCGAGTTTGTCGGTTGGTAATTTCCCTTCCTCAATATATGCCCTGATGGGATCCATCCAAGACGGTCTTAAATCAAGGGTAATAAAGTTCATCATTAGATCTTCGTCTATGCTTCGACTAGCCAAGACTTCTATTGGGATTGTTCTCCGTAGCTCGGTGCGTGTGGCTGAAACTAACCGAGCTAAGGCATCCGCTCTTGCATTCTCCAACCTTGGTATTCTAATTATCTGTACTGCGATCAGGCTTGATAAAACCTCCATTGCTTTTGCATGATACCTGATCATTAATTCTCCTTTGGCTGAATATACTCCCAGCATTTGATTTACGATCAATTGCGAGTCACTGAATACGATAACCTGCTCCGCTCCCATGGTTTTTGCCAGGCCAAGTCCTGCAATCATAGCTTCATATTCAGCCTCATTATTAGAAGACTTGAATTAGAAGCGCAAAGCATACTCCACATCGACCTCATCCGGGTTTTTCAAAATAATCCCTGCCCCATAGCCTGTAATGCAAGATGAACCATCGACATATAGATTCCATATAGGTACCTCATCCTCAAATTTTTTATCGGATAAAGTTCCTCGGTGGAATATTTGTAGCTTCCTTTTATCCTCCTCTAGTACTTCTTGCTGCTCGTTGACCATCTCCCCCTGATCGACAACTGACTTAAGTTGATCGGGGTTTAAATTTGATGATCCTGTAACATCCACAAGTTGGTCGGTATTCAGCTTTTGCTCCTCGGAGGTGTCAGGATAAGTGAATTCTGCGATAAAATCTGCTACTGATAACCTAGGTTCATAAATTATATCATATTCACCAAGTTCTACTGCCCAATACATCAATCTCCCTGATTTTTTTGGTTTATGAAGAGCTTGTCTCAGTGGCATATCGGTATACACTACTATGGTATGAGCTTGGAAGTATGGCCTCATTCTTCTACTTGCTTCGATCAACGCTAGTGCCAACTTTTCTAGTCTTGGATATCTGATCTCTGCTCCTTGGAAGGCCTTGCTAGTGTAATAAATTGGTTTTTTCACTCCATCCTCCATTCTTATCAATGCCGAGCTAACTGCATTCTCCGAAACTGCCAGATACAAGTACAATCTTTCTCCCATCACTGGCCTGGACAATAGTGGGGGTGCTCCCAAGTATTTCTTTAACTCTTGAAAGGCCTTCTCGCATTCATCATTCCATTCAAACGTTTTTTAGAGTGTTTTGAAGAATGGGAGGCATCTATCAGTTTCTCGTGATACAAATCTATTAAGTGCTGCAACTCTCCCTGTGAGACTTTGCACTTCCTTCTTCGTCGTTGGAGATCGTAGCCCCAATAGAGCCTTGATCTTTTCTGAATTTTCTTCAATACCTCGTTGGTGGACAATATACCCGAGGAACATGCCTTCTCGTACATCGAATATGCACTTGGTAGGGTTCAACTTCATTTGATATTTATCTAATTGATCAAAGGTTTGACCTAGATCAATTAGATGGTCAGCAGCTTTCTTGCTCTTCGTCAGCATATCATCAACATAAACCTCCATATTGTGACTGATTTGCTCTGCAAACACCTTGTTCATCAGCCGCTGATATGTTGCACCTGCATTTTTCAAACCAAAAGGCATAACATTATAACAGTAAGTTCCCCTAGGGGTAATAAAAGAGGTACTCTCCCTGTCTTCAAGTTTCATTTTAATCTGGTTGTAACCAGAACAAGCATCCATGAAGCTCAATAGCTAGTGTCCCGAGGTAGCATCCACTAATTGATCAATTCGGGGCAAAGGAAAATGATCCTTTGGGCATGCCTTGTTGAGGTCGGTGAAGTCTACACACATCCTCCACTTGTTGTTCTTCTTCACCATCACCACATTAGCTAACCAGTCTGGATATTTGACATCTTTAATAAAGCAAGCTTTTTGGAGCTTCTCGACCTCCTCTTGTATAGCTTGGTTCTTCTCAGGGCTGAACACTCTTCTTCGCTGCTTCACATGTTTGATTTCCTTGTTCACATTAAGTTCATGACACAAGAAATTTGGGTCTATTCCTAGCATATCTTCGTGGCTCCATACGAAAGTTTGTTTTCTGCTTTTTAGGAAGGCTATTAATTCCTGTTTTAGTGGGGTTTCCAATGATGAACCGATTTGAGTTGTTCGTTCCGGGTGTTCGTCGTCCAGAATGACATTTTCAATATCTTCCACCACCTGACCCTTTACGAGCTGCGACTCGTCTCTAGGATCTAACGTTTCAATTTCTGCACCTTCATCCACTTGATAGGTGGTAGTCTTTTTCCTAGATTCTTCCAGTTCTTCTTGCTCGGCAGACGAATAGTAGCATTCCCGAGCTACTTTTTGGTCACCCTTCATAATTCTTACTCCAAAGTTGGTTAGAAATTTTAGGCATTGATGTACAGTAGATGGTACTGCTTCGAACTTCTTCAATCCTACCCTTCCCATGATGATATTATAAGTTGACTGAACATTCTTATCCACCACAAAAAAGCGCACTCTTTCTGTTCGACAAGCAGGCCATGTACCGATGAACATATCCAATTTGATGGTCCCAAGTGGGAAAACTTTCTCCCCACCAAAACCGAGGAGGGGCCTGTGATATGGCTCCAACTGGGATAGCTTTAGGTTCAAACTATCAAAACATGGGTAGAACATAATATCTGTCGAGCTGCCATTATCCACCAAGACTCGCGAAATCACTACTTCCTTCATCCTCATTTTGATCACCAATGGGTCATCATGAGGGTATAGCACACCTGCGAGGTCATTCTTAGAGAAATCGATGACCAGTTTATCTTTATTTACCTTCCTCGGGCGATCATCCTCAGCTAGATTTATCCTTTGAATATATGAACAAGCTTGAGCCTCATTGAGGTAAGCTTTCCTTTCTGCAGTAAGGTCTCCACCTCCTGCATCTCCACCAGTAATAACATTGCAATCAAATGATCCAAAACGGATAGAAAATACCTCACGTTCTGGCTGTTTTGGTCTTTTGGGGAGATCGGGGTCATCTTGATCTTCATCCAGGTCTTCTTCATGATTTCTCTTCTTATCTTCTTTTGTTCGTCAAGGAGATCTAGACCTCTGCCTTGCTCGGTAGTTGCTTTTTCCACCATTTCGGTGATCCACATACTTTTTTAATTTTCTTCGCCTTATGAGCTCTTCAATTTCATTCTGGAGAGCTATACAGTTTTTGGTCATATGACCATGATCCTTATGGAACTCGCAATATTTGGATTATCCCTTTTGTCAGGATCTGTCTTCATTTTTTCAGGCCAATTTAACTCCTCGCTGTTCTTGATCTCTTCCAAAACGTGGTTTATATCTACCTTCAAAGGAGTATAGTTTCCAAATTTCTTCAACTGTTCCAATGCTTGCTTTGCTTTTGACTGCTTGTTACCACCATTATTCTTCTGATCTTTCTTCTCAATCTTCTCGGCCTCAACTTTGGTCTCCTTAGTGTCCATGCTCTTTTTTGCAGTCATAGCTTCCTCGGCATTCATGATTTTGGCTGCTTTTGCCATTAATTCTGACATGGTCCTAGGTGGATCTTTGGCCAAAGTATAGTATAATTTATTTGGCAACAAGCCATTCATCAGAGCAGTGATTGCTGTCTTTTCCTTGTAATCAATAACTTCGAGCTTCTCGTTATTGAAACGAGTAATATAATCCCTGGTGCTCTCACCTGCTTTTTGTCTAACGCTTAGCAAGTGTGCTACTCGCTTAACTGGTTTTGCTCCAAAACATAAGTTTCCGATAAAGAGCTCGGCCAGTTGAAAGAAAGTTGCAATCTTCCCCCGAGGAAGATTGTTGTACCATATTTGAGAAGATCCAGTGAGAGTTCCTGAAAACGCCCTACATCGCATCTCGTCTGGACAGCATAGATATCAGCAGCTGCCTGATATTGTTCTATATGTAGAACAGGATCAGTTTTTACATCATATTTGGGTGTTACCACTGGGGCTTTGAACTTTGATGGTGTGGGAAAATCCATAATTGCTTGGATAAAAGGTGTCCCTTGGACAAAAGTTCTTTGTAGAGGATTTTTGGCCTTAGCCATTTCCCCTAGTCTATCCTCCAACCTCTGAATAGAGCCTTTCCATGCGTCATTTGCCTCCTCGGGCCTGTTGGTCCGAGCAACCGATCGTGTTAAGTTTGCCTCTTGGGATTTTTCACGACGAGCAGCTGGTCGAGATTGGGCAGAACCTTCCTTTAAATCAGAGAATCGTTGAGAGTTCCTCGACACCACCCTAGGGGGACTTTTATTCCTCCTAGGACCCAAATGATCAAAGGGAGAGACTCAACTCAATCTTTCAAGAGCACTGGTCCTTTCTGGAGATAGAGTGACGTTTTGTTCAGTATCTGTGGCTCGTACTGATGAAGTTCAGCCAGGTTGATAAGAAAAATCATTAGATCTATCAGTGCGATATGAATCGACATGTCTAGATCGAGATTCCTTTGGGAGTAATATTCGTCTAGTTCGTGAGGAAGGCAATTGGGTATTTCTCTAAATGCTTCGTTGTCCTGACTGGGCAGGTGCTCCACCCTGGATAGTTTGCATGAGTTGTCGCATGGTTTCTTGCATGGCGGTCTGGCCCTGAGCTAAATTAGCCATTATTCCAGCCAGATCTTGGACACTTGGAGGAGTGGATGGATTTGGGGGGTTTCCAGCGTTTCGATTACTGGATTCAGGATTATCAGCCATTGGATATGAATTGCTTTGGTAAAAAATGATAGTTTCAGTCATTTCCCACAGACGGCACCAATCTGTTGATGTAAAAAATTAGATTATCTCTAATTATTTAATCACAGATAAAAAATAAATAGGACAAGAGATTTTAAAGTGGTTCAGCCTTGAAAGAATGGCCTACGTCCACTGTTTGTGTTATTGCTGACTATTTGCAGAATTCTCGATAATGGGTTTACCAAGAAATTTCGAGTCCCCTGCTAATGAGGAGGTTACAATGTATTTATAGCCTCGAGGCGATACAAATGAAAGAATAATACACAGCTGTCCAATAGGCGTATGCGCCTGTGTGATAATAATGAGCATTAAATGCGCAGTCATCCTCTTGATTATCCGGATATGAATGCTCTGTAGGAGATGCAGCTCGGACCGCCTAAGCTGCTCGGACCGCCTAAGTAGCTCGGTATACATGAGTTGCTCGGTACAGTAGAGTTCCTCGGAGTCAAGGTGTTGTTCAAAAATTTTTGCGGGTGCCATGTAAGTTGACACATGTCTCCACATAATCGGTCCACGTCAGCATACTAAATTTGGTATCAACAATGATGAATCTATGGGATTTTTTACTTGTAAGTCGAGAACATAGAACTTAGGGATTGATCACCACTTTTGGGTGTGACAGGTCATTTGGGTGCGTAGGTATGTGCGTAGCCCAAATGCTTAGGACTATGTTCGCCTCCAATGTTTGTGTTTGATATTTGTGGTTCAAGGAATCTTTACCGAACCTATAGTCCCCCATACAGTGACGAGATGTATTGGGACATGATAACAGAGTAATGCAAATCCGCAGTTGTGTCTTGGGGTGCAGTATTGTATATATACAATAGAGTGAATATACACACACACACACACACACACATATGATGATATCTACTGTGTGACTAAAGTAGAATTGAAAGATAATGATATCTGGAATTAATTAAGTATGTAATCATTTAATTGAATTGAATTAATAAGGGGCTTATCTATGTTGAATCTAACTGGATATATATATATATATATATATATATATATATATATATATATATATATTATTTAATGTATTATGAGAGAAATACATGGGAATGAATTGGTCTATGGATAGTGGATAAATTGGGTTGATCTAGTTAGCGTGGGAACTGTAACTAGTATGACTTAGAGGTACGTTAGGTGTGCACTCTAGATGAAAGGTGAGAATCTCAAGAGAGAGTCCGATAATCTAACATGTATATAATAATTGCTAAATCTAGCATTCATTCACTTATTGTATTATAAACTATTTTTACATCGGGCTCTGACCCGTTTCCTTACATACTCTCTTATCTCTCTTGTATCTATCATATTAAGTGTCCAGATGCAGGGATGCCAACCATAGAGGATTATGACATGTGACGAGATATGGATGCGATGGAGTTTTTGAGCTTTATTTAGACGACTTCACATTCATTGATTCATACTCGACAGTTGATTTCATTTAGGACATGTCGCCTAGAGGATACTAGTCTTTCCATCTGAGTTAGTTTATTTAATTAAGTGGGGTGTTACATATATCTTTAAATCTGTCGTTCTAATGATATGGTTTTCACGTTCAAACGAGAAGCCATTTTAGTTTGAACAAGGGACCTAATGAGAGTCCATTCTCGTTCTAACCCGTTTTAAACAAATTTCAAATTGGTGACCTATATTTATCAGAAGTTCACACGTTGAAAACTCGTTGGGGGGGTACGAACGAAAATCCTTGTTCGCTCGAACGAACTTTGACCTCGTTCCGACGAGGTATGCAAAGTTCCTCGAATGAACCTGCATACTCGTTTGAATGAACGTCACGATTTTCAAGAAAATAGTTTTTGACTTTTTCTGAGGCTAACACTGATTTACACTAAGTTTTCCATCCTTATTTTCAAGCCTCCTTTTATAGAAAAACGGTTTTGAGCCTCCAACCTTTAAAATTACCTATTAAACCTAAATCCAAATACAACTTTGTTTGTCTTGATCATTATTCAAAATCAAATCCCAAAATCAACATTATCTAATTCTAATGTGGTGTCTTCCACATATGTGGGTGACAGTTGAGGCTATCAGAGGAGTCTGAGGCATGGAAATGCTGTGATGTTGATGCTGAATTGACGGTTGCTATAAGAGGATGTGTGAAAAAATTCATTCGCATAAGCTTGAGGAGTTAAGTGCTTGTAAGTCATTTGCGACCTTTTGTAAAACCTTTATTATAGTGAATTTGTCTAGGCCTAGCCATCCGAGATTTTTTTCAGTTGGATTTTCCTCGTATATCGGCGTCTCATGTGTGATTGTGCTTCATGATACTTACTTGACTTATCATGGATGCAAACTTAGTAATTAAGTTAATCAAGATTAAAATTGGTAATAATTTGGAATGCATGTTTGGAATGGCTTAGACTAGATTTGGAAATTTTGGTTTCTCTTTAATTAATTGATTTCTAAGTAGAAAATTAGACTTTTGTAACACTCTTGGAGAAAAACCCTAAAGCTAGAGAAAAGAGTCAACTTGGAGAAGAAAGGGATTTTGAGCAATTGAGCTTGGATTTCATCCCAATATGAATTGAGAAAAGTTTACTTAATATTTGAATATAATTATTTTTGTATTATAATATGATTATTCATTGGAATCAAAACATAATTTTATTGAAATCTGATTTTTTTTGGATAAATTAGCTAATTTCGTGATTAAATTTAATAGATAATCCAAGTTACTATTCATATTCTTGAGACAATCTAAAATTGGTAGAAATTCTTATAAATCTTAGATGAAGTTGATGTATAATTGTTAGGAAGATGTTATACACTTAGAATAAATCAAAATCCCCTTAGTTAATTCTTAAATTGATTGTAAATCTGAGATTTAAGGATGAAATTCAAATCTAAGGTCCTTTATCCTTAATTCTGAAATATACCTCTAAATCAATAATAAATCAACTAAAACTTGTAAGTAGAGTATAGTGTTAGATTTAGTGAAGTTTTCATGCCATTTTAGGGTATATGGGAGGTAAATAAACCTTAGTGTTGGATGTTAATGGCAGTTCTGAATGCAGTTTTCATAACAGGGGCCTAAGGTTGATGAAGGTCGAAGTTTTAGGACTTTTGGCTTTTAGAAACGTGCACACGGGTCCCTTTTTGGTCCGTGCAAACATTAAGTGACCCCGTACGAATGACATCCATGCGAATCGCTAGGTTTTAGCACCGTGTGTAAGGACGGAGAAAATTTGTAATTTTCTCTAGATTATAAAAGGGAATTCTTAAGGGAAAATTTCTAAGAAAAAAACTTAGACTATTCAGAGCTAATGATCTATGACCTTTAATCATATCTACATAATTACTTTGGATAGATTAATTAAGTTGATATGTATTGATTTAAGACTTGTAATCTTATTATGATTAGGATTACTCTTGTTGTGTATTATGTGCAACATACTTGGTGTGAGTACTCCTAGGATACATACTAGGGGGGTATCCTCATAGGGAGCGTACGAAGGAGACTGCATTGTTACCCTGGTAGATAGATATGGGATTTACCTTAGTCATGATTACCCTGGACACTACGTGTTGAAAATACCCGTTGTATCTAGACGTGATTCACGATGTGATCCTTTTATATAGCCTGGCGTATAGGGACATATGACTAGTGTGAAGGTGCAGTAATTATCCATTGTAGATTCTTTGAGGTTATATGTGTGGGACAACCTAAAACTATACCTAGTACGCATGACTAATCCCCAAAGGCAGTAAATATAGGCCTTCGTTATGTGCGGGCTTGAAAGTAGCCATTTATAATGTACGTGACATGGATTGTAATTATGTGGATGTAAACATAGAGACTATCTTCCCTTATATGTTCATATACTTGAGATGTATAGGCTAGTACGATTATGAAACCTTTACTTATATTTAGCTGAGATGAATAAAAAGTAATCGTGGTGTTCACCTGGGTTTAGGACTAGACACACGTGATATTTATGTTTTGGGTTGGGATAACTTAAAAATAACTAAAAGATAAGAGCAAGATGCATAGTTATATATTATACCAAACTCAATTATACTCTTACTATTTATAAACCTGTTGTTAACGCTGTTGTTGAATTCTCTTTTCAGGACGTGGGTAGTCGGTGTAGCCTTACCACTGATTTTATCTTACATTTCTCAGTTGTTGCTATAATAAGATGTAGGTATTTATCCTACATGCTCACTCTTTATATTCCTATTTACAATTTTAAAGTGTTGGATACTTAGTAGTTAATACTCTGTTTGGAAAGTTGGTATATATTGAAACAGTTATACCTCCTATGTAGGGTTTCATTACTGTGGATGATTATAGTATGAGAGATTTATATTGGATTGTTATATTGGTTGTATTAATTTATTAAGTTTACACATATTAGTACTTTATCGCATGCTTAGAATGGTACTTAATTGCCGAAATTTTTAAACCCAATCAATCTAGTTTAAATTTCATGGGGTGTAACAGTTGGTATCATATGATTTCAAGTACTAGTGTTATAGGGATATTGAGTGCGTGAATTATTTTTTCATGTTGCATTCTGTGATTACTTTTGATCCTTACTATTTAGGATTTATACTATATGTAATGATGACCACTTAGGGGGTTTCACGCCACTGTTCCATACAAACTATTCAAATAAGACCAAGTGTATAGGGAGGGGTATTTGTTTGTATTTCCTTTGTGAGATGTTTGATGCAGGAGGTTAATGTCGGTCGAGAGTTAGGGAATATTGGATATGATACCTTTAGTAAATATTTAGCATATGGCTTAAGAGTAAATGATTTCTACTCACCGTCTGAATAACTTGAGGAGTAAATTTTCAAGACCTCGTCAGAGAGACCCCGTAGTAGCCAATATGAGGGGGAGTTCAAGTATATATTATTTCAGAACCAACAGACATGGATACAAAAGCGAAGACAGACTTTCGCATATTTTGCAATCATTTGTGAAGATTTATTGTGTTTGCAAAGTTTTGCGTAAAGAATTCGGTTGACTTTATCTGATGATCGTCCTTCACCATGTGAATAAGCGGTGGAAGTCGTCCTTATATATCGCCATGATATTTGAAACTATCGAAAGGATATAATTCCTAAGATTGAGAAGGTTAGGGACATATTAGGTCCGAAAGACCATGAACGGTGTAATGTTATCTCGAATTTGGGAGGACCTCACCTGTAAAAGGAACTGTATTAACAGTAAACCCTAATATATCCCATGAGTATACAATTAGGGTTATTATGGCTATTAGAGTTAAGGTAAATATGACCAGTGATTTCACGACCAAGAAGAAGAAGGCCAGCGAGATAAATTTTATCAGAACCAACCGTAGAGATAGGGTTAATAAGCTATTATTTCGATTGTCCCTTTTGAGGAAATTATTACAAAATTGGTGAATGAGGATACTACAGGGGGATGGGTACGATTCTATTTATGGCTCATATATATGAGTCTTACTTTTACAATGAGGATTTTTCGTTCTTTTATTAATAGGGAGTTTACTACGATTTCGTGATATTGAGATCGTTATCATTGTTTTACGTTACATATGGATACGTCAGATGGTAGGGGTGTTATTATACATCATGATTCTAGAGACGTAATCGTTGTGTTGATCGGGTTGGAGTTCATCCTCTTTGTTGACTTTAGAGGAGAAGTTTGTCATAGGGCTTGAATGGAAAGTTATACAGAACACTTATATAGACTACCAGGGGGTAGGTTTTTTTTATTATCACTTTCGGGCAAGGGATGTTTTCTTATAGTTATGCTTAGTCTCGAGTGAGGGTTTAGCATAAATTTATATTACATAGACGCGACTTCGTCCGAGGATTTTACCAATAGTTAAACACTATACCGATTGCCTAAAAGTTTACAAAAGTATTTAATGATGTACGAATTTTACCACCAACTAGAAAGGTATAATTTTGTATAGATTTGGCACCAGGTACAAGATCGATTATGAGGGCATCAGAATAGATGGCTCCCTTAGAGATGCGGGAGCTGATTTAGTAGTTATTGAGCTATGGTTTCATATGGAGGACAGCGTCTCCGTGGGGAGCTCCAGTTTTGTGTATGAAGAAGAAGGACAGTTCGATTCGATTATGTGTGGACTATTGGGAACTAAATAAAGTCATGATACAGAATAATTATCCATTTTTATATATCAATAATTTATTCGACCAGTTGAGGAGCGTGTCATTCTTTCCCAAATTAACTTACGCTCAAGGTATCACCAGCTACATATTTAGGAGGACATTTTGAAGATGGCTTTTTTGACACGATATAGATCATATAAACGTGTCAGCAATGTTTATGGATATGATGAATCGGGTATTTTGACCATTTTTAGATCGCTTTATCATGGTATTTATTGATGGCATCTTGGTGTATTCTCGGTTGAAGGAAGAACATGGAGAGTATTTAAGACTAGTTTTTCTCACACTACTCGAAAACATAAGTTGTACGCAAAGTTATCTAAGTGTGAATTTTGGCTTTGAGAGGTGCATTTCTTAGTCTATCTTGTATATACAACTGTGACTTTAGTAGATCCTATAAAAGTGTCTGTAATTGTAGCTTTGGTATATCCCACGACATCTACGGAGGTTAGGAGTTTCTCGAGTTTGGCAGGGTACTACATGACACGACTCAGAATGTGTCTCTAAAGTGTGTACTCTCTAGGCTCAAGTGCAAGCCTATCGTTCAAGTAATAATCTGACAAGTCGGGTATCGATCCTCAGGGAAAAAGGACAATGAGAGTTGTGACGACGGGATAAGACTGAGGAATCCTAACAATGACTCTAAAAAGAAAAGAAAAGATTGATTTGGTTTTTGGGATTCGATTACACTAAATGCAATTATGAAAGTATGGTGAAAAATGCAGCTAACTAAATGACCTAGATTAAGAATGAAGGATTGAATTGAACTTTTAAATGAGATGATGGAAAAATAGGACGGGAATACAATCCCCCAACCCTAGTGTATTGCAGTATAATATTAATCATAAATTTATCTAATTAATATGACCCGGAATTTAGTACTCCCAAGCATTACGTATACGAGGTTCAAGCCCGCGTCATACTTAATCAAAGGACGAGTAAATCAGTATCACGATAACGACACTCGAATTGTATTCTCAATTATCCCGGTTACCCAGGGGTAAACGAGATATTTAGACCTACAATTGTTGTGTCCCTGCGCAATACGGTCAAAATTAATTACTAAATTCAGAGGATTAACTTTATACGTGCAATGACCACATCAGGTTGGGTTCATGTAACCCGACCTTGGAAATCTAGCCGGACATACCGAAAACGATGAAAACAATGTTTAACATGCAAGAGTTCATGATTAATCTAAGGACAATTGATAGAATACTGTAAAAGAGAATCACAAAGAAGAAATAACTCACTAAAATTACCCAAGGAACAATCGCAACAATAGATAAAATTGGTGATCACACAAACTTGGAATAAACCTTCAATCCTTGAATAAAACTGGAAATTCTATCTACAACTAGGGTTTGTGGAAGAAAATGAGAAATTAAAATTAACTCCCCACGTTCTAGCCTCTGTTACAATGAAAATAATTCGGGTTTTTATACCCTATATGAAATTCCAAGAAGTCGAGTATAAGTCGGAGTCTTTAGAGGAGAATCAGAAAACAAAATCTCGATGGGCGGACCGGTCCGACCCTTAGGCGGATCGGTCTGCCTCTAAAGCGGATCGGTTCTTTTATTTTCCAGGCGGACCGGTCCGGGGCGGATTGGTTCTTTTATTTTTTGTGCTCTTCGGTTTGCCTTCGGTTCGCAGTCCTCTGGAGTTTGCACAGCGGACCGGTCCGGGTTGAGGGCGGACCGGTCTGCCTATTTGACTTTTCTCTCAAACTTTGACTGTCCATATTTTTTGGTCCGGGTATCCGATTGAGGTGCCGTTTCTTCCGAGGTGCTTGTGAGGATGATACCTTCAACTTCTCTTTAGGTACCTCATCCGGATTCTGGGTAAAAATGACTCTTTTGCCCTTTTGACTTTTCTTGTTGACTTTTCTATTCTTCCGGTTTCCTTCTTCCATTTCTTGACATTAGATACCTGTAAAATCATAACGAAATACCAGAAACTCGGTGTACTTGTTAGGATAAGTCAATAGCAAGATTATGAGATAAAGTCAATCCAATTACGTTGTTCGAGGTGATTAAAGTACCGAAATTAGGGGATAAATTGGGAAGAATTTATGCCTAATCAAACCCCCCTAACTTAGAACTTTGCGCGTCCCGAGCAATGTAAAAGAATTCTAGCAAGGCTCAACTCTTGAAAAACATTTTATTGGGATAAAATACCTCTTTCGCGGGCACGCGATTGCATTTAGCGTATGCAACAAGCCTTTAAACCCCTAGGTTACCCTAGTGGGACGAGTTGTGTCTCGTGAGGGTTTGCAGAGAATATACCCACAAAATTCGACTCAAAGAACTTCAAAATAACCAAAAATTGTATAATTCAAACTTTTCCAGAAAATAGTCATCATTAAGTCATGTCTACAAGTCTCAAACTGTAGTGCGTGTGTGCGAAGCCAAAAATATAACCGCCAATTTCCACTGATTAATCATTACGTTACTTATCCGAAAATTCGTTTTGATTTCAAATTCTCACGGGAAGCTCTCTCAAACGAACTACTCGGAATATGGCTTTTTCGCTCGGTATGCGTGATAATAAGAGTAAATATAATGGATGCAAAATCACGCATACAATTAGAAAGACGGAAATTTCATGGTGAAAGGATCTCTTCAATGGATTACGGTTTTAAAAACGGGAACATCGCCTCTATTTCGCGCATTTAACCTCTTATATTATCTTTTGGTGTATTAGCTCTCCATGCGGTACTCAATTTTCGCAATTTGGACTCGGTTAGGACTTTTTCGGGTTTAAGGTTGCATTGGGTAAAATGAAAATGGTAGGGAAAGTTGGAATTGGAAAAGTTATTTATGATGTCCATTGGTGCTTTTTCTGGGCTATTGCTCATTTTTTCTTCTTTTTCTCTATTTTTTCTGTTTTTCACTTCTTTTCTTTTCTCACTATTTTTGTTGAGCATATTTTTTTATTATTATTATTTTTTTTTCTTGCCCCTTTTTATGCACTCTTTGGGCTCAAATTCTGGGATTTTTCAACTTTCACAATTCCGGGCCATTTTGGGTTTTTCGGGTTGTCAAACGAAAGGAAAAATTAGTCGGCTCAATTTGGGTTGCAAAGGGTAATTTTTCGCTACTTTTTTCTGGCCAATATTTTTGGGTGACAAACGAGGGCCTACTTCATTGTCCAAAATGTCAATTGCGTTACCATATGCGTTTCGAGGTGAATTTAAGTTTAGAGACTAATTTGGCACGATTTTCAAGGCAACATTGCACACATTTTCCAAAACCGATCAAAATGAAAGGATTGAGATCCTTGACAACTTATTAAGCGCTAAAAAGAAATTTGAGTTAACAATTAACTCGGATTGATTTAAAATCTCGCAAAACGTGATAGGCTCGAATCTCACCGGGTTTGTTAATCTCCACATTTATTCGGTAAGTCGTCAATTTTCGCACAATTTCCATCTTTGGTCAATTTCGGCTTTGTGTATGTTGATGTTTACAATTTGAGACTCCAATTTGACTTTTAATGATATTTTTGAAAAATTTGAATTCCAATTTTTATTTATTTTGAACAAAAATATTTTTGGATTTTTCAAAATTTTATGATTTTTTTTTGAAGTTTTGGGCATTTTTGAAAAATTTGTGAAGTTTTAGAAATATGCACTTGTGACCCCCCCTAACTTAGACTTTTGCATTGTCCTCAAGCAAAAAGGACTAAAATCTAAATAAGGCAAAATAATAAGTGCAATAATTAAAACAAACAAATATAGAAAAATGCAACTTTATATATCATAGGACTGTGGTACAAACCGGAATACAGCATATGTAGGATGTGAGAATAAATACATCAAAACAGTCCATAAGCAACAAAACATCACGGGGGAGGGAAATGGGAAGAGCTGGGCGCGTCGGGGCCATAGGGGTCATGAAAATGTGATGGTAGTGGCTCATAAGGGTCCCCTAGGCGGCGGTAGATATCCGCCTGCCTTCGAGCCGCCCGATTCTGATCTCGTTGGTAGTCGATCACAAAGTTCTTGAATCGGTTCTCGAAGGTCTCAAATCGAGTCTCGAGGGTGGACAACCGGGTCGAGATATCGGTACCCGCCCACTCGAAGTCCGGGTCGTCCTCCTCGTCCGCCGACTCGTCGTCGGCGGCGACGTCACCCATCTCAATGTCTGCTTCGGCGGCCTCCTCCTCCTCGCTATCATGCCCCCGCCGTGCCCGGATTATGGCGAGCTGTTTGGCACTCTTAGTGCGAGTGCCCTGTCCAAAGGGACCGAGAAGCCGGGTGCGGTCGTCAGGGGCCTCAATGCCGGCGTCTTGGAGTATAGACGTGATCAACCGGGCATAGGGCAAAGGAGCAGTACCCTTCTCATCCAAAGAAGCGGCGATGATGTCGGCATACAATGTGCGGGCTAAATGGATGGAGGTTTGGGGATCGAAGAGATGGTAGGTCAAGGTGGCTTGCCGAGGCCTCATGGCGGAATCGTTGGACGTTTGAAGAATGTTGGCGCATACGATTTGGAAAGTGAGGCGCGCCGTTTCATTGAGTCGTCCAACCGTGACGATTTGGCCCGCCCAAGCCACGTTTGGAGCAATGCGCGCCATGAAGACGTCCTTCGCGACCGGAGGAACGTTCCGAGGATATGTGAAGTCTTGGGGGTCCGGGACACCAAAGGTGGCCAATTTGGCCGTGAGGAGGGCTAAGGAAAAAGGAACGACCGTTCCATCAACGTAAGCTTGGGCCTCAAATTGGTCCGTCCGCACAAGCGTGCCATAGAATAACCGGACCTCGGAAGCCCACACGGCGTCATGGGGTTCGTTGAGGAAACGACACCACCCCCGGGCCATAAATAGTGCTGTGACAGAATTCGGCAGTGCGTTCCATTGAACCGCACGCTCCATATGGAGTTTGCGGTTCGATCCGAAGAAGTTGGTGCACCATCGCTCCTCTTGGCGGGAGCGGAACTCGTTGCTCCCGGAGTGTAGGATGTCGGTGGATGTGTATTTGGTGGGAGGAGCACGGGGGGCCATGGAGACTAGGCAGAGAGAAGGAACTGAAGAAATCTGAAGAGAGAGGGGAGAGAAGTGGTGTTTGAGGTGTGAAGAGAAGGGGAGGGGGTAGGGTTGAATTTATAGTGGAGGGGGGAAGGGATTTGGAGGGAAAGGGTGGTTGGAGGGAAAGGTTTTTGGAGGGAAAGGGTGTATGGGGAAGTGGAGAACCGAATGGGAGGGAAGGATGGTGATTGGGGGGAAGGGGGGTGAATGGGGGGAAGAGATTCAACGAATCTGCAGAAGGCGTACAGGTCCGGTCCAGGGGCGTACCTGTCCGGTCCTTTAATTTCCAGAAAATTCGACAGGCGGACCGGTCCGGCCTTAAATTAAAGGAACCGGTTCGGCTTGGGGATTTTTGGCTGGAATTTCCCCGAAACTGGATTTCAACCTCGCTTCCTCGAAATATCGCACTTTTAACACGCGCTCCTCACCAAATATAGACTAAGGACCTCTCAATAACACCGGTCACCCGAGTTGCTCAAAATCTCGAACTTGCACATGCTAACCCTGAATGTACCAAAATCCTAACGACGCTCACTAATGCACACAACACACACGACTCTCATCCCATACGCGTCGGGGGTGCGACGACCTAACTGAAACTGTTCACTCTACCCCGTAAACGGGGTCCGATAACCAAACGGTGTCGACTTCTTCTTCGCACGCCTCAAGATATGGCTTTAGGCGTTGTCCATTCACTTTGAATGTGTTTCCCCCTTTTAAATCTTCTACTTCGACAGCTCCGTGGGGGAAAACATTCTTGACAATAAACGGGCCAGACCATCGCGACCGCAACTTGCCCGGAAAGAGATGAAGCCGAGAGTTATAGAGAAGAACTTTTTGCCCGGGAAGAATCTCTTTCCGTCGAATGATGCTATCGTGAGCGAGTTTCATCCTTTCTTTAGCAATTTTGGCATTCTCATACGCATCATTGCGTATCTCCTCTAACTCATTTATTTGAAGCTTGCGAGCTTCACCGGCTTTATCCATGGCATAATTGAGCTCCTTAATTGCCCAATACGCTTTGTGTTCTAACTCCACGGGGAGATGGCAAGGCTTGCCATACACGAAGCGGAAAGGGGACATGCCAAGCTGATTTTTGTATGCGGTGCGATAAGCCCATAGCGAATCGTTCAGTCTAATTGACCAATCTTTCCGGTTAGGATTGACGGTCTTCTCGAGAATGTTCTTGATCTCACGATTCGCTAGTTCGGCCTACCCATTTGTTTGTGGGTGATACGTCGTTCCAACCTTGTGGACGACACCATACTTTCTCATGAGCTTCTCAAATGGCCTATTGCGAAAGTGCGTGCCATTGTCGCTAATTATTTCTTTCGGTGCGCCAAAGCGAGAAAGTATGTGTTCCTGTAGGAACTTTATCACCACCTTACTGTCATTAGTCTTAGTAGCTATAGATTCTACCCATTTAGAAACGTAGTCTACCGCGACTAGGATGTATAGGAAACCAAAGGATGGGGGGAAGGGACCCATGAAGTCAATACCCCAACAATCGAATATCTCAATGATGAGTATGGGGGTAAGGGGCATCATGTCGCGGCGAGAGATGGCTCCCATTCGTTGGCACCTATTGCATGACTTGCAAGCGTCATTTGCATCCCGGAAGATTGTGGGCCAGAATTTTAGCGGCCGTCTTTTTCGCTGAGAAGTGGCCTCCACATGCTTCCGAATGACATAACTGGATGACCTTTGGAATCTCGTCATCCGGTACACATCGTCGGATGATTTGGTCTGCGCAGTATTTAAAGAGTAAGGGATCATCGTAGAAGAACATGCGCGACCAAGTAAGAAACCTCTTCTTATCTTGCGGTGTCCAATCGGGAGGGACGGCTCCCGTGACAAGATAGTTCACTATGTCCGCAAACCAGGGATATGAAGAAGTAGCAAAGAGTTGTTCATCCGGAAAATACTCGTCTATGGGTATGGGATCACTAGGTACGTCGGATGAAAGCCGAGATAAATGGTCGGCAACGACGTTTTCTACTCCTTTCTTATCCTTGATAGAGAGATTGAACTCTTGTAGGAGTAGGATCCACCTTATGAGGCGCGGCTTGGCGTCTTTCTTCGCAAGTAGATACTTTGAAGCCGCGTGGTCGGTGAAGCCAATTATAGGAGAACCAATGAGATACGATCTGAACTTATCAAGGGCAAAGACTACTCCTAGCAACTCCTTCTCCGTGGTAGAGTAGTTGAGTTGAGGTCCGGTAAGGGTCCGGCTAGCGTAGTAGATGACATGAGCTTGTTTATCTTGACGTTGGCCCAAAACGGCCCCAATCGCGTAATCGCTTGCATCACACATGAGTTCGAATGGTAAAGACCAATCCGGAACTTGCATGATGGGAGCGGACACGAGCATGTTCTTTAATTTGTCAAAGGAGATTTGGCATGCCTCGGTCCACTCAAACGGGTTGTCCTTCATGAGAAGGTTGCTTAAGGGTCTAGCGATAGCACTAAAATCCTTAATGAACCTTCGATAAAACCCGGCGTGACCCAAAAATGAGCGCACGTCTTTAAGCGATCTCGGTGGGGGAAGGTCAGCTATGACATCTATCTTAGCCCTATCAACTTCTATGCCTTTAGATGATACTATGTGGCCAAGAACTATTCCTTCAGTGACCATGAAATGGCACTTCTCCCAATTCAGCACTAAGTTCTTCTCCACACACCTAGCAAGTACTTGTTCCAATTTTTCTAGACAAAGATCGAAAGAGGTGCCAAAAACGCTGAAATCGTCCATGAACACCTCGAGTCCTCTTTCGACCATGTCACTAAATAAGCTCAACATGCACCGTTAAAAAGTCGCGGGTGCATTACACAAGCCGAATGGCATACGTTTGTAGGCAAACGTACCAAAAGGACAAGTGAACGTCGTCTTCTCTTGGTCAAGTACATCTACCTCAATCTGGTTATATCCGGAATAACCATCAAGGAAGCAATAATATGGGTGGCCTGCAACTCTCTCAAGCATTTGATCAGTGAATGTCAAGGGGAAATGATCTTTTCTTATTCCCGCATTGAGTTTCCGGTAATCAATGCAAACACGCCAACCGGTGGTGGTGCGTTGGGGAACAAGCTCTCCCTTAGCATTCTCAATCACAGTCATACCCGACTTCTTCGGGACGACTTGAATATGACTCACCCATTTGCTATCCGAGATTGGGTAGATAATCCCGGCATCTAATAGTTTAATGATCTCGGTTCTCACAACTTCTTTCATGTTGGGGTTCAGTCTTCTTTGCATTTCTCTAGAGGGTTTGACATCCTCTTCAAGGTGAATCTTGTGGGTGCAAATCAGAGGACTTATCCCCTTCAAATCAGCTATACACCAACCAAAAGCACTTAGGTGCTTCCTCAAAATTTTTAACAACTTACCCTCCTGCTCGTCGTCTAGGCTAGAGGAGATCACAACAGGAAATGTCTCATCCTCTCCTAAGTATGCGTATTTGATATGGGAGGGGAGTTTCTTTAATTCAAGAGTTGGAAACTTCTCGTCGGAGGGAACAACGCGTGTATCCCGTGGTGGTAACTCTTCGAATCTAGAAACCCAATTCACATCTCTCGCGTCCTCGATCGACGCTCTCTCATCGAGTAACTCTCTTAATTCCCCAATCTCCCTCTCATACTCAGTATACGTCCCCTCACTCTCATTGCTCGAAACCAGACAGGATCCTAAGGCATCGCCACAACAATTCTCCTCAATGTACTCCTCTACTATCTCATCTATGAGACTCACCGCGTGAATATCATCTTCCTCTCCCGTATGTTGGGCTATATTGAAGATGTTGGTCTCCAATGTCATATTCCCAAAAGTGAGCTGCATTCGCCCATTCCTTGTGTTAATAATAGCGTTAGCTGTCGCTAAGAATGGGCGCCCGAGAATGATGGGAACATGATTGGTCGAGATTAAGGAGGGCTCCGTGTCCCAAATGACAAAGTCTACTGGGAAGTAGAAAGTGTCAACTTGAACGATCACATCCTCTACTACACCTCGTGGGACCTTCACAGTTCGATCCGCTAGTTGGAGAGTGATTCTTGTGGGCTTGAGGTCGCCCAAATCAAGTTGCCTATAGATGGAGTAAGGGAGGATATTGACACTTGCTCCCAAGTCTAGTAAGGCTTTTTCAATTTTGTTCTCTCCAATGATGCAGGAAATGGTGGGTGCACCGGGATCTTTGAATTTAGGAGGGAGATCATTGAGTAGGATGGAGCTCACGTTCTGTGCTAGGAAGACATTCTTCTTTACTTTCATCTTCCTTTTTACCGTCAACAAATCTTTGATGACTTTTGCATAAGCTGGAATTTGTTTGATGGCATCGAGGAATGGTAAATTCAGCTTTACCTGCTTTAGTATTTCTAGCACGTCATCACGTGGGTTTCCTTTCTGGGAAGGAATCAACCTTTGAGGAAACGGTGCCGCGGAGGGTGGTTTCACTACTACCTCGGGCTCACTAGTGTCATCTTTATCACTCTCATTCGAGGGGACATCTTCGGCCTCTTTCGTGCCGGGCGAAATCACCTTGTCTTTGGTTGTGTCGTGTGGGGGAGGTGATAAATCAACGACTCTCCCACTACGAAGAGTGGTCACAGCTTGACATTGCTCCTGATGATCAGTAGAAGTGGAGCTAACACTAGTTTGACCTTGGGGAGGTCTTTGGCCCTGGGCAGGAAACTTGCCCTTCTCTTGAACGCTCAACGAGGATTGAATCTTGGACAGGTTCGCATTTATGTCGCCAATGAGACGATCATATTTGGCATTGGTTGCGGTCTGGCTAGTGATGAATTGATTCATCGTATCCTCGAGAGTTCTCCGCTGTGGCGGGATATAATTTCCATGGGGTGGTGGTGCTTGCACATGTCCTTGCATGTGTGGAGCTTGTTGAAATTGTTGTGGAGGAGGAGGGGCAACATGCGAAGGAGGGTTCATTGCGGCATGTTGTTGCCCGTAGCTGAATCCGGGATGATTTTTCCACGAAGGGTTGTATGAATTCCCGTGCGGGGCACCGAAATTACCCTTAAAGCCTCCTATACCACTAACTTGCTCCTGCAACATTACTTTGCAGGCGGGTATCGTCGGGCATTCCTCAGTTGAATGTCCCGCCTCACAAATCGCACACACCTTTTTGACGGGATTCTTGATAGATCCAACTACCTCGCATAAATCTCGAAATCCTTTCTCAAGGGAGTCCAATCGACAGTCCGACATAGAGGTCTTATCTACATGGTGTAGGCCGGACGCCGATGGAGTGATGGTCGCTTGACGATTTCGATTCTGAGCATTAGGATCAGAAATATCCCAAGATTGGGTAGTCTCGGCGACATACCTTAGGTGAAGCTCAGCATCGTGGCAATCTAGCTCGATAAACGGACCACTACCCATGGTTTCAATGAGTTGCTTGGAGTTAAGGTTCAACCCATTATAGAGGAAGGAAATGATTTGAGCTGTATCAAATCCATGATGGGGGCACGAAGCAGTTGACTCATTGAAACGCTCATAACATCGATGGAATGGCTCATTATCCAATTGCCTGAACGATTGAATCTGAGCCTTTATGGAGATTGTTCGATGTGGTGGAAAGAACTTCTTGAGAAATCTGGATTGTAACTCGTTCCAAGATGGAATCGAGCTCGGAGGTAAAGACCATAGCCAGGTCTTAGCTTTATCTTTTAACGAGAATGGGAAGAGTTTGAGGCGAATCACCTCTTGTGTGCAAGTTTGATCGTTGAGGGTATCACACACGTCCTCAAATTCCTGTATATGCAGGTATGCCTTTTCTGAATCCATACCGTGATAGTGTGGTAGCATCTGGATCATCCCATTTTTGAATCGGAATTGCCCGGCATTATACGGGAGTATAATGCATCCCGGAGTGACAGTACGCTCGGGATATAAGAATTCTCTCAACGGGCGGTACGGAGGCTCTTCCTCACCGGTAGTTGCATTACTATGCTGCGACATCTCTATCTCACTAGACGATTCGGTGCTCTCACTGGGTGTGCACGACGTGTGTCCTACGAAGGAGAAAGGAGTGTTGCTAGAGATTGAGTGTGAGGGTGTGGGAGGTGGGATCCAGAACTGTAGGGCTTGTGGAGTGTGGGGACTATCAGGATTATACTCAACAAGTGGATTTTCGTGAATGCTGGTTGGAGTATTATGGGGTGTGGGAGTGGTTTCAGAATTTTGCATTAAGTTTGTGAGAGATGGTGGTGAATCTTTTTGTGCTTTTTATATTTATTTATTATTTTTTTTTAGATTTTTGAATTTTTGGTCAAAGCTTTGGATTAACTCGATCTAATCCTAAGTCTACCTATGTCCCCGGCAACGGCGCCAAAAACTTGACACGACTCAGAATGTGTCTCTAAAGTGTGTACTCTCTAGGCTCAAGTGCAAGCCTGTCGTTCAAGTAATAATCCGACAAGTCGGGTATCGATCCTCAGGGAAAAAGGACAACGAGAGTTGTGACGACGGGATAAGACTGAGGAATCCTAACAATGACTCTAAAAAGAAAAGAAAAGATTGATTTGATTTTTGGGATTCGATTACACTAAATGCAATTATGAAAGTATGGTGAAAAATGCAGCTAACTAAATGACTTAGATTAAGAATGAAGGATTGAATTGAACTTTTAAATGAGATGATGGAAAAATAGGACGGGAATACAATCCCCCAACCCTAGTGTATTGCAGTATAATATTAATCGTAAATTTATCTAATTAATATGACCCGGAATTTAATACTCCCAAGCATTACGTATACGAGGTTCAAGCCCGCGTCATACTTAATCAAAGGACGAGTAAATCAGTATCACGATAATGACACTCGAATTGTATTCTCAATCATCCCGGTTACCCAGGGGCAAACGAGATATTTAGACCTACAATTGTTGTGTCCCTGCGCGATACGGTCAAAATTAATTACTAAATTCAGAGGATTAACTTTATACGTGCAATCACCACATCAGGTTGGGTTCATGTAACCCGACCTTGGAAATCTAGCCGGACATACCGAAAACGATGAAAACAATGTTTAACATGCAAGAGTTCATGATTAATCTAAGGACAATTGATAGAATACTGTAAAAGAGAATCACAAAGAAGAAATAACTCACTAAAATTACCCAAGGAACAATCGCAGCAATAGATAAAATTGGTGATCACACAAACTTGGAATAAACCTTCAATCCTTGAATAAAACTGGAAATTCTATCTACAACTAGGGTTTGTGGAAGAAAATGAGAAATTAAAATTAACTCCCCACGTTCTAGCCTCTGTTACAACGAAAATAATTCGGGTTTTTATACCCTATATGAAATTCCAAGAAGTCGAGTATAAGTCGGAGTCTTTAGAGGAGAATCAGAAAACAAAATCTCGATGGGCGGACCGGTCCGGCCCTTAGGCGGATCGGTCTGCCTCTAAAGCGGATCGGTTCTTTTATTTTCCAGGCGGACCGGTCCGGGGCGGATTGGTTCTTTTATTTTTTGTGCTCTTCGGTTTGCCTTCGATTCGCAGTCCTCTGGAGTTTGCACAGCGGACCGGTCCGGGTTGAGGGCGGACCGGTCTGCCTATTTGACTTTTCTCTCAAACTTTGACTGTCCATATCTTTTGGTCCGGGTATCCGATTGAGGTGCCGTTTCTTCCGAGGTGCTTGTGAGGATGATACCTTCAACTTCTCTTTAGGTACCTCATCCGGATTCTGGGTAGAAATGACTCTTTTGCCCTTTTGACTTTTCTTGTTGACTTTTCTATTCTTCCGGTTTCCTTCTTCCATTTCTTGACATTAGATACCTATAAAATCATAACGAAATACCAGAAACTCGGTGTACTTGTTAGGATAAGTCAATAGCAAGATTATGAGATAGAGTCAATCCAATTACGTTGTTCGAGGTGATTAAAGTACCGAAATTAGGGGATAAATTGGGAAGAATTTATGCCTAATCACTACATGAGGTTTATTCAGGGATTCTCTAATATTAATGGACCACTAACTCACGTCAGCTATACAGTAGTACCGTTTTTTCGGACACTCTTTGCTAGAGAGCATTTGTGGAGCCCAAGAATAAGCTCACCACTGTATATGTCCTTGCGTTACCAAGAGGCAACATAGAATATTTGATGCATATGGATGCAACACTTTAGGGTCTAGGAGGTGTGTTAATGAAAGATAAGAGTTCTACAACTAATGCTTCCCTAAATCTTAAGCCTCGTGAGGGCAATTACCCCACTCATGATCTAGAGTTGGCGGTACTAATCTTTGTCGTCCGTACTTGGAGATATTATCTACTGGGTGAGAGGTTCACACTATATTCTGATCACACGTGTCTATAATACTTATTTACGTAGAGGAAGCTGAATATGAGATAAATGATATGGCTAGAGTTTGTGAACGACTACCACTTTTCGATTTGGTACCACCTGGGGAAAACAAATGCGGTAACAGATGCGTTGAGTCGGAGACCAACTGTTATATTAACAAAATTATGGGAAGATCATGAGGATGATTTACTGGATATTTGGGAAGCACAGTGGAGTACCACTCGTGATATGGATTTGTTGGAAGCCTTTTTGGGAGTTGTGACCGTTACACCATCCATGTTGACATGGGTGATATAGGCACAAATATCAGGTTCCTTCTATCAGGAGAAGGTATAAGAGCTCATATGAGGTGGAGTTTCGTCTTTTTCGATCATTTTAGACGACATATTGAGATTTCAGGGACAAGTAGTTGTGCTAGAGAGTCATGAGTTGAGGAAAGCAGTTTTAGCCAAGGCACACGACTCATGGTGCATCCTTGTAGTGATAAGATGTATCAGGATATGCGTTGGTCGTATTGGTGGGCCGAGATGAAGAAAAATATTACGAACTTTGTGTCTAAGGGTGCCACATGTCAATTAGTAAAGGTGGAACATCAAAGATCGACACGGGAATTACAGCCTTTGGAGATTCTTGAGTGGAAGTGGGAGATCATATCTATGGACTTCATAGTGGGATTGTTGAGGTCCCATAGATATGACAATTCTTTTTGGGTCATAGTCGATAGATTAACGAAGGTGGATCACTTCCTTCCAGTGCAGACATATTACATTGCCGAACAGTAGACTAAATTATTTGTGTTAAAAATTATACGGTTGTATGGAGTACCGCATGACCTTGTGTCCGACCGGGATAGTACGTTTGTATCTCGATTTTAGAAGAGTTTCTAGGATGATATGGGGGTACAACTAAATCTAAATACAATATTTCACCCTCAGTTTGACGTTCAAACTGAGCGCGTGAACTAAATTTCGAAGGATATGCTCCATGTATATGTCTTATATTTTAAAGGAAGTTGGAACCAACACTTATCGCACATGGTATTTGCTTACAATAATAGTTAACAATAGACTATTGGTATGACACCCTACGAGGCATTATATGGGAGACCGTGTCGTTCGTCAAGCTGTTGGTTAGATTCAGGGAAACACGGGATGTTCGGTCAAGACATTATTCGGGACATCTCAGGGAAGGTGACACTTATCCGAGCACTGATAAAGACGACACATGATCGACAAAAGAACTATGCCAACTAGAGGAAGCGAAAGCTAGAGTTTCAAATGGGGGAGTAAAGGCTTTTGAGGGTTTCCACGAATTATTCTAAGGCACAAAATTCGAATTTTGAGGACGAAACTCTTTATTTTTGGGGGGGAATAATGGAATACTCCATAATTTTAATGCATTAAACAAATGCTGAAATTTATTATTTACTATTATATGTTCTTGCAATGACATGTAATGTCAATATTTATATTTTTATAGGTGTTATGTATATATTGTTCAAAATTGAAATCAAAATTAATACACTGTAATGAATTAATAATTATTTAATAAATAATTTAAAAATAGTTTTTGAGACTCGTACCAGTTAGAATATTAGGATGTTGATTTAGTACTTTGGATTAATGTTTAGGGCATGAAGAAATGTCCGATCAAGATTTAAAATAATGAGTTTTAGGTACTACGGGTGATATATGACTTCGACTAAGTTTTGAGCCGCCTAGGGAGGTATTTGAACTCACTGGGTTGGGGTCTATATGGGACCTAGACCAAATTATGAAATTAGCATATAAAAATGGTCATTATGTTAAGCCTAATTCATTATAACACTCTTGGAGAAAAACCCTAAAGCTAGAGAGATGAGGCAACTTAGAAATGAAAGGGATTTTGAGCAATTGAGCCTGGATTTCATCCTAATTTTAATTGAAGCATGTTTACTTAATGTTTGAATATAATTATTTTTGTATTATTATATAATTATTCATTGGAATAAATACATAATTTTGTTAAAACCTGATTTTTTAAATTAATTAACTAATTTTGCAATTATATTTAATAGATAATTTAAGTTACTATTTGTGTTCTTGATGCAATCTGAAATTGGTAAAAATCGTTATGAATCTGAGATGGAGTTGATGTACAATTTTAAGGAAGATGTTATACAATTAGAATCAATCAAAAGCCAATTAGTTAATTCGTAAATTGATTGCAAAACTAAAAATTATATACGAAATCAAAATCTAGTTTTTTTATCCTTAATTATGAAATATACCTCTAAATCTATAGTAAATCAAGTAAAACATATAAGGAAAGTATATAGTTTGATTTAGTGAAGTTTTCATGCCATTTTAGGGTATATAAGAGGTAGTAGGACCTTAGTGTTGGCTGCTAATGGCAGTTCGAAACGCAGTTTTCATAAGAGGGGCATAAGGTTGATAAAGCCCGAAGTTCTTGAAGTTTTGATTTTAGAAATTGTGCACACGGGTCCATTTTTAGTCCGTATGAACAAACATCATGCGAACGATATCCGTGCAAATGACTAGGTTTTAGCACCGTGCACATGGGTATAGCATATTTGTAATTTCCTATAGATTTTTAATGGGAATGCTTAAGGGAAAATTGTAAGGAAAAGACGTAGATAATTCAGAGCTAATGATTTAAAACCTTTAATTATATCAACATAAATAGTTAGATAAAGATTAATTAAGTTAATATATATGGCTTTAAGACTAGTAATCCGTTTGTGATTAGGAATACTCTTCTTATGTATTATGTTCAACATACCGGTTGTGAGTACTCGTGGGATACGAACTAGGGGTATATCCTTATGGGATGCGTATGATGGAGACTGCACTGGTACCCCGGTAAATAGAGACGAGCCTAACCTTGGTTATAATTACTCTGGACACTACGTGCTGAAAATACCAATTGTATCTAGATGCGATTCACAGGGTGAACCTTTCATATAGCTTGGGATATGGGGCCAAATGACTGGTGTGAAGGCGTAATGATTATTCCGTGTACATGCTTTGAGGTTATAGGTGTGGAATAACCTATAACTATACATAGTACGCGCAAGCGATCCCCGAATACAATAAAGATATGCCTTCGTTATATGCGGGCTTGAGAGTAACCCATTTATAATGTACGTGGTATGGATCGTACTTGTGTGGATACATACATAAAGATCGTCTTCCTATATATGATCATACACTTGAGATGTATAGACTAGTATAATTATGGAACCTTTAATTATATTCAGTTGAGATGAATAAAATGTAATCACGGGGTCCACTTGGGCTTAGCATTAGATGCATGTGATATGTACGGTTATTTGGATTGGGATAATCTAAATATAACTAAAAACGAGAGGAAGATGCATATTCAAACTGTAGCCCAAATTCAGTTATAGTCTTACTCTTCGTAAACTTATTATTAACGTTGTTATTGAATGCTCTTTTCAGGACATAGGCCATCGGTGCACCCTCACCCATATTTTCATCTTACACTTCTCAATTGTTGCTTTAATAGTATGTAAGTGTCGAGCCTCTGTGCTCATCCTTTATATTCATATTTATATTTTTGTAGTGTTGGCTAGTTAGTAGTTATTACTATGTTTGGAGAGTTGGTTTTATGTTGAGACAATTATACCTTTTGTTTAGGGTTTTATTATTGTGGATGATTATGGTATCAGAGGTTTATATTATCTTGTTCCATTGGTTGTATTCAGTTATTTAATTTCAGCATATTAGTACTTTATCGCATACTTATAATGGTACTCAATTGCCTAGACTCCTATTTATTAAATTTTATGAGGTGTCACAAGGAGCTTGTTTGGCAAAGAGTTAATAAGCCTTTAACTGAAAAACATGTTGACATTGAAAACACTACCTGACACAAAAGAATTTCAATCAACATGTAATATACAGAAAGTCCCACACGTGTATAAAACTATTACTAGTTAGATGGGGCGTTTGTGCTGCATACTAAACTATAGTACTTTAGTATTAGTAGTAATAGGCTCCCATGATTTAAGGTTGACACTAGGCCATACTTTATGAGTTTTGTATCCCAAAAGCTACTAACACAAGTGGTAGCCATTAAGTTGATCTTAAAAAAGGGAAGCGGTTGAGGTTCCACACGCGTGGGCTGGGACTATATATATGCTACATTAATATTCTGAGATGGAGAGATCCTTGGAGAGAGGAAGAGACTTTTTGAGATCAAAAGAGATTTTCGAGATTAGAACAGAGTTTTCTTAAGAGAGTTTAAAAAGTTTGTATCTTTGAGAAAAAAGATTTTAATTGTTGATAGTGAGTGTTGTAACCATTGATTTTATTCTGAAAGTGCAATCAAACTCGACCTCCTGTGGACGTAGCCCAAGTTGGGTAAACCACCTTATTTCTTACGTTTTTTTTTTCGAGTTTATTACCTTGCTTTAAGTTTACGCATCATCATTCAAGAAATACGCTTATTATTGTATCATTCCCATAAATAAGGGTTACACCTGAGTTTATCTATCATCACTCTAGCTCAAAAGAACTACTCTCTTACACACACACACACACACACACACACACACACACACACACACATATATTAAAAAAACTTTTGGCATTACATTTTATGCATGTGCATGAAATGCCAAAATATCATACATAAAAAGCAAAAATGTCATGCATACTAAAGTTAAGATATTTTTGCAAAAATATGATGCAATGGTTTTTGCAAAAATATCTTAACTCTAGTATGCATGACATTTTTGCTTTTTATGTATGATATTTTTGCTTTATATATATATATATATATATAATTTTATATAATATATAGAAGCCCCCTCCTGTAAGAACCATTTTTTTAAAATAGTAAAATAATGAATTTTTTGATGAAACTTCATGGATATGATTTTCACGGTGAGAAAATCAACTCTAATTTTCTTCATCAAAAAATTCAATAAAAAAACCGTTGAGATGAGGTGATATGTAAAAAAAAGTATAAATATGCATTTTCGACCGTTGAAATTTTGGTGATTATCTCACTCACTTTTTGATTGAATTTTTTTATGAAACTTCATGGATATGATCTCGAGATCATATCCATGAAGTTTCATCAAAAAATTCAATCAATCAAGTGACTGGCGCCAACCCAATATTTCAACGGTTGAAAATGCATATTTATACAATTTTTTTTATATATGATCTTCTCATCGTGCAGATCATATTCATGAAGTTTCATAAAAAAAACATTTTTTTACTATTTTAAAAAAATGGTAGGTACTGGGTCTGCACCATAAGGAGTCATTACAGGAGACTTTCTGTATATATATATTTGACAGAACTATTTTATAAATCTTGTTAAAGATTTGATGTGATTTGATTCATTTATTTTAATTATAATATTTTGAAAAGTATTATTTTTAAATTTTTATATTTTATAAAATTTGTTAGAATCCAAGCTTAGGGATTTGAAATTTTTCTAGAATTTTAAATAAATTCTATTCTTGAACCAAATAATGGAATGATAATAGGAGGTAAGTTATCACCGATACGTTAATTAATGTGACGTGAGACTCGTATGCGATCCACTTAAAATACCAATTAATGTATGATTATTGTATAATTCGAGTCTCATTTGAGATATATCAAATAATTTCCTTGGTTCAGTGGTATAAGGTTGTCACTGGGATAGTCTTGGGGATGGATTGAGTTTGGTCCCCAGTTCGATCCTCGGCACTGTCAAAATAATATTTGACCAATGAGAATTAGTCGAGGTGCGCGTAAGCTGATCCCAACACATCATGATATGTTACAAAAATAAAATAAAATTGAGATATATCTATTATTATTGGACATTTTTACCCTCGTGCGACCCGCGCACTTTTGTTAGAAAGTCCAAAATTCATTTGCTATTCGTACACTTTTGTTTGGACAGACTATTCGCCCACTTGTGGAGACCTACTCATTACTTCCTCTCTTTGTATATTACACTCAGAAATAAGCACACAGAAAGTCGAAGGAAAAGTATCTCAAGTCTGTGCTGTAAACTATTACGAGAGAGAGAGTAATATACATAAAAAGTCGAAGAAAAAGTAATTGAGGTCTGTGCTGTAAACTATAATGAATGGGGGAGAGAGAGAGCTATTATTTACTACTCCTATTGTTTGTGGAGCATCTAAAAAATGACAGGTGATAGAGGAGAAAACAAAATCCATGCCCACCCCCACCCCCACCCCCGTCTATCATCACCATCCTCCTTTCTCTGTATCATATAAATATTCATTACAGGTGATGTTATTGTATTTGAATATTGATTGCAAATAATTGAACATAAAATATTTCACACTAAAAGATAGAACAATTGGAGTGGCCTAATACAATCATAATAGTCATTATGATAATAACAAATATTTAAGTGCAATGAGTATTGGGGCATAATTTGGTGGGACATGACCCCCTAATAATGATGTGTTTATAGGGAATCAAAAGCAAAGAGAATTGCGTTTCCTGCTTTTCTTTCTTCTTTTAATAGCAGCACAGGGGCATTTGACTAGCTTCACAAAATCCCCCCATGAAAAACCAATCAACACAATTTCTAAAATCATGTCACAGCGATTGAACAGATCACGGTGGGCCCACACCGTCCAACGTAAGTGCCTACGAAGCGTGTGGAACACGCGCTTCCAGGCTCGTGAGTCCAACATCTTTCATAAGCTGGGAAATTAGAGTAGAGTGTGTCAGATGTTTTAGGGCAAAGAAAGAGAGAACGTGCGCTATTTGAACCAGATCTGGATCCACCCAAGCAATCTCTCTCTCTCTCTCTCTCTTTATAACTTGAAAGGAGATTAAGAGAGAGAGAAATAGTGTGTATATCTATACGTATATGTAGAGATAGATAGAGAGTGTTTCAGCTCTCAACTTCAGTGTTCAGTTGCTCCCAGCTCAAAAAATAGCAAGTTTGATTATGATGTGAACATAGTGTGAAACTCCAAAGATAGAGATAAATAGCTTTGGCTTGGTTGAATCCATCACTAAATCATCTCTGTCAGAAGAGAAAAAGACTAAAGTTTTCTTGGGTAAGTAGTACTTTTTAAGTACAGAGCAAAAGTCTTGTATTTTAATTATGGAAAGAAGAGGGTGATAATTAGCTTTCTTGCTTTCTTCATCATCTCTTCCTTTCGCAACTACTGTTTTCACCTTCTTTATTGAGAAATTCAACCACTCTTGTTTTCCTTTGAGTAAAGGCAACCCTCGAAATCCTCTCCTTTTTTATCTTCTCGCACGGGAATACTCTTTTTATCTAACATTTTCTTTTTGTTTCTTTTCTAATATTTTTTTTTTGCAGTGGGGAAGATAAAAGGGTAACTCAACTGTTGCTAATTTGCTAGTGAGTTAAAAACAGCCGGTAGGTGTAGTGTGTGGTGGTTGTACAAGTGCACACAGTGTTAGGTTGTGATAAAAACAAAAGAAAGTTAGGAGGGTTGGAGTGGAATCTGCTACCAACCCGTAACATGGATTCATATGAAGCAACAAGGGTAGTTTTTTCAAGGATCCAGAAGTTGGATCCTGAAAATGCTTCAAAGATCATGGGTCTCCTCCTCATCCAAGACCACGGGGAAAAGGAAATGATACGTTTAGCTTTTGGTCCAGAGTCCCTCGTGCACTCAGTGATTCTCAAGGCCAAGAAAGAGCTTGGCATTTCATCTACCCCATCAACTCCTTCGTCTCCCTCTCCTTTCAACAACCCTCTCTCTCTTTCACGACAAAACTCCTCTTCTTCTTCAGGCTCTTCAAGGTTCCTCAACGGTGTTAATCTTCCTTCTCCTCTAAGCATACCAAACCCTTCTTCTGCTATATCTTCATGGGCTAATAGCTCTAGCTTTTCTGATTTCCATGGCCATGAAGATCTAATCAGCCCAATTTCTGCTGCTACACCTAATGGGGTTAGTAACAGTAACTCAACCATGAACTCATCAGCTGCTCCGTTTTATGGTGGGGGGGAAACTGATCTTGTAACTGATTTCCATCTCCAAGATCAGCTTTCTTTTCTTAATGAAGGCTCTGATTTGTACTATCCACAACCAGATTTAGCCTCAAGCCCCAACGGAAGTGGGGGAGATGCTATGTATTTTCCTTCCTACGGGGGTGGTGTACACCACCGAAGGAGTTGCTCGGTGAGTGACTTATGTCTGGGTTCTGAGGACCCATCTGGTGGATTTGGCTGGAAACCATGTTTGTATTATGCTAGAGGGTACTGCAAGAATGGTACGAGTTGTAGGTTTCTTCATCACGGTGGGTTAGCTGACGCGGATGGTGGGGCAGCCATGGTTGGGTCACCCAGCAAGATGGAGATGATGGAGCAGTGCCATGAGCTTCTTAGATCTAAGTCAGCTCAGCAGCAAAGGCTAGCTGCAGCTTCTCAGCTCATGGCTTCTGCTAATTTTCCTTACTCACCTGGGACATCTAATAAATGCGTCAATTTTCTTCTTCAGCAGCAACAGCCTTTACAAAATGATAGCCCAAGGTAAAATTTACCCTTATAAGTTATATTCTTATTTTTCAAATCTCAAATTCTGTTTTGTGTTGACCAGGACTTTGAGTTTCAAGAAAGTTGTGGTATCTTGTAATTCAAATTTTATGGGTGAATTTACTAATTTGGAATTTCGAGAGAGCACAAAAACTCAAATGAGTCAAAAGTTTGAAGTATATAAGCACCTAGAAATAGGTTTGTGGAGTGTGTTTTTGTTTAATTGTTTATGCTTTGTAGGGCTTCTGCATTGATGATGGGTGAGGAGATTCAAAAATTTGGGCGATCTCGGCTTGATAGGAATGATTTTATGATGAATGGTGGGATGGGGATGGTGAACCCAGGGTCAAGACAGATTTACTTGACATTTCCAGCTGATAGTACTTTCAGGGAAGAAGACGTGTCCAATTATTTCAGGTTCAGTTTCTTCTCTTGATATCTAGCTATTGTTGGGTTGTTGGTTGCTTTGGCTAGGGGTAGAAGTTTAAAGGAGATGAACATATTGTTTCTGAATTGTTGTTTGAATTTAATGTTAATATATAGCATCTATGGGCCGGTGCAAGATGTGAGAATTCCATACCAACAGAAGCGAATGTTTGGGTTTGTTACTTTCGTGTACCCGGAGACTGTTAAGCTCATTCTTGCCAAAGGGAATCCTCATTTTGTATGCGATGCTCGGGTGCTTGTTAAGCCTTACAAAGAGAAGGGCAAAGTCCCGGATAAGTTCAGGCATACTCTCTTTTTCTTCCTGTTGCAATATAAGAAAAAGTATTTCTATCAAAATGTACAAAAAATTGAGAACTGTATAAAGTTTTAGTTTTTTAAAGATTAGGTTTTACATGTTTTAAAGTTATTATTGATAGGTTAGGGGAGTTTATGTAAAAGTGGATTGCATTTGAATCATTGTTGTTATTTTTATTTTACATTTAAGACCAGAACTTCCCCTCTTCTTTAGTATCTCTCACTTGTATTGGTTTAGTATTGTTACAATCAGAGGTTAACGCCCAACATTTACACAGAAATGTGAAGAAACAAAAACCTAATCGAATAAAATTTTTGTAATTTTTTCTTTACTGAAATTTTAATTATATACTATATCTCATTAATAATGTGTATTGAATTGCAGGAAGCAACAGCAGATGGAGAGAGGAGACTTCTCATGCGGTAGCCCTACTGGTTTGGACTCCAGAGACCCTTATGATTTAGACCTAGGTTAGCATTCATACCCAGATCATCAATATCGAACCTACTTACTCTTTTTCAAGATTTGGAGTTGATTTCACTCTATAAATATAGGGGCGAGGATGTTTTACAATACCCAGGACATTTTATGGAGGAGGAAATTGGAGGAGGAACAAGCTGATTTGCAACAAGCCATTGAAATCCAAAGTCGGAGACTTATGGATCTGCAACTGCTTGATGTGAAGAGGCACAGCCATCACCGTGCATTCTCTACTGGTGCTGCCATTTCATCCCCCATGCACTCTCCTAGTTTTTTCAATCAAACTGTCGTTCTTTCTTCCGATAAAAGCAATGCAGTTGTGAAAGAAGGTATATCCCTTGATTCATGTATGCTATATATGGATCTTATAGGCATACATACGAAAGAAAAGGGTGATTTGAACTTTGAACCACATTTGTTCTTTATTATTAAAACTTTAGGTGTCCTCAATGACAATACTTGAGGACTTTTTGTGATGCTGTACAAGTAATTATGATGCTTTTTGGACCAAACTAATATTACTAAAAACTTCGGCCCCCAAATTCAAGTAGACAGTTGTAGCATATTTTTTTTTTCTTATTTCGTTTGGGTTTGCCTCTATATTTTCCAATTATGATAAAGCCATTCACTCAGTTGACTCTTTTACTTTGCCCCAAGTTGAAATTAGGAATGAAGATGCTGATATATATAGTATTGTTTTATTGCAGAAAATGGTTCAGTTACAGCAATGTCAGCTCTTGCAACTGTCAAAGCTGATCAGCCGCTGCAGCACACTGCAAATGTTTGTGAGAATGGAAAAGAATCATTGAATCTCAATGAGGAGAACGGCAATGGCAAAGCTACTGATAACGAAGAAACTGATTTACAAGAAAGGTATCCAACTGCTTCCAAATTTGCACATTGCTAATCCAAAATAGCAAATCTCCCCATTTTTCTTAGATTTTGTACTGTGAATAGTTCGATTTTCCTGGAAGATTTCTAAATTTGCATCAATTTGAAATGCAGTTTGGAGCACAACCTGCCTGATAATCTCTTTGCATCTCCTAAAGCTGCTGGAAACTGCACTACAGCCTTCTCCAATGGTGCCTTTGAGACCGAGAATAATGGGGTGGTATCTACACCATCTTCAGCTAACAATAACATGATCACTTCGTCGTTTCTTCCTGCTACTTCAACTTTGGATATGGCTTCCCTCAAATCATGTTACTTCCAAGTGCCCAGGTACCTATTTGCATATTTTATCACACGTCCCATTAAGATGTGTACACAACGAAAATAGTTATGGGACCATTATCAAAATCCATGGACACATTAAGAACCTAATATGGGACCATTATCAAAATCCATGGACAAAACCAAATTATTTGCAACACATGATGTACGTCTGTCCCTTCTTCAATAGTTGTCGGCCACCTAATGTGTACACAACGAAAATAGTTAAGAGCGTTGAGAGCATAATTTGTCTAGTTGTGTGTTGTGTCACACGGGGTACGAGTGTTAGTCTTCGCATGTCCCTTGGTATAGGGGACAAAGGCCACATGTTCCCGGACCGCACAAAGCCTTCAATTATCTAGCTATTTCTCATGTGGTGCCCTCGAAGCATAACTATTTTACAACATATATATGCCCTTGTTTATTTTGTTACATAAATGAATATTAGTAGGCAAGATTAACCATGGCATTGATACAGGTTTGCTTCTGGTCATGGAGCCATTGGAATGTAGTCCTTTGCGGTGGACAGCAGGTTGGGCTATTAGCTTCTTTAGCTTAGGTAAATGATTACTGTATTCCTTATAAAGTTATTTGTTTCGTTCTCTTAGTACCTAAAAACTTGGGGTTTGTTTTTCTAACCAGGTTGGTTGCTTTGTTTCGACTGTTTTTCTTTTTGTTGTAGTTTTCAGGAGGAAGATTGATACATAAACAAGATCAGTAGAGAAATTACAACTACCACCACTCTCACTGATCACTACCATTGTCATCATCATCAATATATACTACTTACTACCATACAAAAGAATACGTAAAAGGCAGTAAAGAAGTGGGGTCAGCCATTTTCTTTCTTTGTTGTACTCTATTTTCAGTCCCTTTCATTTCTGTAGTTGAAGTTGAACCACAGGTTAAAAGAAAAAAGAAGTCTTAAAAAAATATATATATCAATCAGTCAATCAATGTTCGTAGACGTAGCTACACCATAGATGGCTTTCCCAGTACAAATCAAACAGGACCCAAATGCAGTTTGCTAGTGTGTGTTGTTAGGAGAAAAGAACAATTAATGTATGTACAGCAGAAGATGAAAGCTTATGTAACTACAAGGCTGATTTGGTACCCAAAAGGGGAAGTTAGGTAAATGAATTTTACTAGTTGCTGTTATTGTTATACAGAACAGAGTATGAACCTTTAGGTAGGTTAAATAGACAGAAAGAGAAACAAATGGAAATGACAACAGAAATAGGTTTTTAATCTGATTGGCATCTTTTCTCACTCTGCCTTTATGTCGTGCTTTTTCTTTATATTTTAGAAAAAAATTGTCTCTTTGTTGCATTTGTTGGATTTTAATATAACGTGGGTGGTACTGTCTTTTTTCTTCCCTTGATGGAGGGGAGAGAAAGAAGGGCCACAAAGGGCACTGTCACATGGGTGCTGACACTGCATTGGGTCCTTGTTATTTATCTATTTTGCCAGGTTGTGTGGGTCCCCGATCATGAACACCCATGTGAGTAGTGCTGCCCTTAGCTTTCTCTCTCTATATGCACATATATATATATATATATATTGGAAGAAAGAGAAGGGACTTGACAGGAAAGGACAGGCACAGATCTAAAGGTTAATGTGATGCCAAACGAATGACAATAAAGTGCACGGGTGCTCAGGAATCTCTTGGGTACTGTATATTGGTTATGCACTAATAATGCGTGTGTTTGTGTAGGTAGAGTACCTTCATTTTTCAAGTTATTCAAGTGTGCTCTCGGGTGTAAAAGAAGAAAAGAGAAGTAAAAGAAGACAGCAAATTTGAAATTATATATAAGATAGTTATTCAAGTGTGCTCGCGGGTGAATGATAGGTTGCACAAGTATTTCACATATTTTAGAGACAAAAAAAAAATCAATTTTAATAGAGTATATAAAATATTAATATATGGTTCTTTCTAAAGAGCTTCTTCCAATTCAAAAATAAAAAGTCTTCAAAAGGCCTTTAAATTTGGGGAAAAATTCAATAATTATTTAGGGAGTCTAATTTTGAAATTCAAATACGATGATTGGTAATATTTTAAAGTTCAACAAATATGAGGTGTACGTATATATCTAAATCTTGTACATTTTGTGTCTCCCCACGTTTTTCTAGCTAACCCACATGACCTCGACTTATCCCTAGCAAAATCATCATCACCATTTTGCTCCTCTCGGTTTGCAAACTCTCTCTATCTCCCCCAACTCGATATGTGCAATAATAGGAGTTTATATTTTTATACAACAAAAATATGTCTATACATGTATGTACAATAATCAATGTGTATCTGTTCATGATCAATACAATATCTAGACCAATGCAATGGGTGAATTTGTATACCTTCTCTATTGATTTCAATGTAGTCATTGTGGCACTTCGTTCTTTTCGTCCTAAACCTCAAGTAAAAGGAGACTTTGGTGGTTCCAGATGAGAGAGGAAGGGAGGCCGCAATTTGTAATACTACCGTTTAATTTAAAAAAATAAGTTGGGTAAGATGTAATGTTTACAAAATTTACAAACTTGGTTTTACTAATGATAGAAATCTTCTAAACATAAGTTGGGCAATTGCCCACCCTATCCTCTAATAGGGTTAATGTAAGACTTCAAAAAAAAAATGGGAGAAAATTTTGTTGACTCAAGTTGGGTAGTAGGTCATGGTCGTGGCGCAAAAGTTAAAAGCCGTGAAAATTAGGCATATAGTGACCGAAAAAATTGGAGTGTGTTAATACTTGTTATTGAGTATATATTTTGATCAATAATTAAAGGAACATCGTAGTTTTTATAAATTATTTAGCAAACATATAACAATTTCATGTTTGTTAACATTTGGAAATAAACCTATTAAAGTTCCGCAAAGTGTAACAAATGAATAATTGTAAGGTAAAACAAGTTGGATATCAAAATGGTTGATTGGGAACTCGGAAATGTATATAGCAAGTCTAAGGATTGGGCTTAGGCTTGAAGTTTATAGGGTTTATTCTAGTTATATATAGTTTTGGAATACTTTTTAGGACCAATAAAAAGTTGAGCATCTTTGGATAAACTTTGTTTTTTAAAACAAACAATAACAAATTTATTTGCTTAGACGAGTGAGTTACTGTGACACTTCGTAAAATTTATAAATAAATAGATAAGGTCTACTACAAAAATAATGGGAATAAAAAAATATTTTGTAACATTCTCAACATAATGAAATAACTAAAACTGAACAAGTAATAAAATAAAATAATGCAATATTGAATCAAACAAACCAAGTCTGATACCAATTACAACTAATATAATAATCCAACTCCGAATACAAATATCATATTTCCAAAAGATGACTCGGTATAAACTGTATAACTTACAAGACTGCTAAATATACAAAGTAATACAACATGGGAATGAGCGGCTATGCTCAACTACTACATCCTAAGAATGAATGATAGGATGACGCTAGAGGTGCTCCTCCAACGATCAAATCGGTCAATGGAAGAGACAACGATATAAAACCTGTGAAAACACAAATACACAACAACCTAAAAAGGCCAAGTTTATGTAGAATAAGATTATAACTGAATTTTTCCTACATTATAGCTATACATCTAACTCTCGTCTTTGAGTGTATTTTAAGTTATTAGTTACCCAACCCAACAATCTAAAGTAACACGCAATTCTAATTCGAACTCATATGTAGCCCATGTGATTAAAGTCTTATTTGGGAGTTTTGGAGAGAAAATAAAGGAAAAAAAGTTTTATTAGGATAAAAAAGAAAAGAAGAGAAAGTTAATAAGAGAGAAGAAAAAAAGAGAAGATAAATGATTTTAGGAGAGAAGAGAAAATAACTTTCTTTTTTGCTGTTTGAGAGTTCGGAGGGAAATAATTTTTTAAGGGAAAGAAGGTACAATTCATTAAAAAAATTCATTTCTCTTCATTTGTTTTCGATTTGGAAATAAAGTTTTGCAGAGAAAGGAATGTAAAGTTTTTTAAAAATATTCCTTTTTCTTCTCTCCTTTTAAACTCCGAAACTCTTCTCTCGTATTTAAACTCTCAAATGAAGGAAAGAAAACACAATTTCCCTTCATTTCTTTTCTTTTCTTTTCTCTCCAAAATAGAACTCGCAAATAACGCCTTAAGCTTCACTTTCTCATCAATAAGTCAATCTCTTTTATTATAAAAATATATGTTGTATGGTAGTCTCGAACCTACGGTACGTCTCACCAAGTAAAAAAGATTCCACTCACAGGCTTAAATCATATGTTTCAAGTCTATCCATTCGGGCTATCTCATGCCACAAAATAATACACATATCTAGTATATAAAACACAAGCATCATGAATCATAAACATGTAAGTATGCATCCCTACTATAATCATATACATATGTAATATAATACATACACCAGTACAACTATTTGTAGTACCGCAACCTAAACAATCCTAGATATCACACGCATCTAAAAGAACAAACCCATTTGAACCCATGATTAAATATTATTCTACACAATTTGAATACAACAATAGATGGATTCATAATAAAGCTCTACACTAAGCTTCTCAAGTGTTTGTAACAAGTAAGACAATCTCAAAGTCTAATATCCACGTAAGTACGACGCTTGATACGTATGTAAATGGGCTCTCACTCAAGTCTCAAATAATGAAGGCACACCCTTAACACCTTCGCGGTTCACTCGTTTTCACTAGACATAAACATGTAAGTATGCATCCTTACTCTTGGGTTTGCAAAATAATTGCTCTATACTCAATTTACACCTTCAAACTAACCAAATTCAAAATATAAAAATAATCCAAGCACTAATTCCCAACGTCTGAAATCATTAGAATTCGTCTCCATTTTACAAGTATAAGGAATATATTGGCCAATCCACCATAGTCCTAAGTCCCAAAATCCAACAATCCAACCAAAACAACAAAAGTCAAACCTAAGCCAAACCTGGGAGCATCGATCGATCGATGTATCCAGTAAATTGAAAACCTTCCTAGTTATAGGATTCATCTTCTCCAAAGCCCCATTTCTGTCTCTAGAACTCCATTAATGACTTGAAAAGCTTCATCTAAGCCATAATAAACATCCCAACAATTAAATTACTTCACATATATTATTGGAACCCAATTCTAACTACAATATCACGTGTTTCTATCAAGATTTAAAGGAAAAACCCAAGTTTCATTCAAGAACCCTAGATTTATCAAATTCGTCAATTGGCATAAGATTTGTATGGATTTAATCATCATATCAGATGGTTTTTAAAAGATTTAATATATAAAACAAGTTTTAATCATTCCCTGACAATTTAACTCAAGTTCATAGGAAAATCAATCAATATAGATAGAAATTAATAAAATTATTATCTTGATTAGGTTAATTTCAAAATTACCAAATTAATCATCTAAAATTAGATTCAATACATGATTAAGTTTAGATTTTAATTAATAGATATAGTTTAAAACAAAATCAACTATAATAAAATTCTAGATAAACTTACCTCAATCAATTATGAAGAAAACCATGCTAATATACCCAAATTTCTTCTCTTCTCTATAAGTTCCCCCTCCCTAGTCTCAAGGTGCTTTCCCAATTATGTTATGTGACTTATAGGATCCCCAAATGACTCATTAAAACCCTAAATCCACGAAATTAGGCTTGAGATCTATATGGCCACACCTAAAAGAGCCCAAAACTAACCCAATAAGCCTAAAACCCATTATTTTAAGCTAATAATAGACATTCTATGCATCCCAAAAGCCGATTACAAAATATATCAAATCAAATATCTAACAACTCAGGAATTTAATAATCAACTGGCACGAGTCCAAATATCAATTAATAAATTAATGAATTTACATATATAAAATTTGATTTCAAATTTGAATTAAATAACACATAAATGTAAACAATGACATCATCAGTCACGATAAGCACACATAATTAATTTCCACAAATTTTCTTAATTAATTAATACTCATTAAAAATACAGGGTATTATCATTTTGCAGAGAGGATTCCATAAAAATAGGGAAATCCTCAAGCAACACAAGATACTCATACAAAGATTTGGCATACTAAGCCATAAGATGGGTTGTGTGATTACCTAGCCTCTTGACAAAAGAAAGGAAAATATTGGGACCCACTTTAGGCTTTATCTTGACGTCTTCCACAAAATTTCCAGCCACACACCAATCATTTTCCTCCATAACAAGACGATCTATAATTTCCTTGCAGTTTCGTTGTAAAATGAAGTTGTTAAAACCTATATCCATGGAAAAATAAGTTGCAACTTTTGTTGCACGAGCTTTTTTTTAAGCCTCTAAATATTGATATTCACGACATGATAAGCCTGTTATAAAGTCTCCATTCCTGCCTCGGATAACCACACTAATGCCGATACTTTTGCTATCTTTAAAAACCGTCGCATCGAAGTTGACTTTCACCATTACGCTAGGCACCCCACCCTAGGACCCCCCCCCCCCTAAGCACTTATGTGCGTCCCTAGCACTCACTCGTTCATCACAAACTCTAGGTTATACTCCGAGTACCGATCTTGAGGCCACTAGGCACCCCTAAGTCCCATTTGACTCGGGTAAACTATCCAGCTTGAGTGAAGCTCAATGAATCTTTGAAGGGCTCTAAATCCCCTATCTTAAGGTTCGCCCCATGCGCGAATCGTCCTTACGGTTCAGACGAACAATCCGTTTCACTAATAAAAACTAACGTGGAGGCCACTGGGTGCTCCCGAGCCCTGTTTGACTTCGGTCAACTTTCTTGTATGAGCAGAAGCTCAATTAATGTTTAACGAGATCTGAATCATCTTTCCAACGGTCCACCCCATGCGCGAATCAGACTTACAGTACGGACGAACGATCCGTTTTATCCCTCTTTAGAGGTGCAGAGAATATCTTTATCTAGGAATTCATAGACCTAAACATCGGTTACTTCCATGCGGGTAATCAGTAAGGTAATTAGAGATGGATCTCCCTTTTATAGTTTTATGCGTGACGTACACAATATCGAACTCGTCTAGCAATTTCAACCAACGGTCCATTCGACTGGACATAGTGGGTTTTCTAACAGGTACTTGATGGGATCCATTCGGGATGATAGGGAAGGCAATCATGTAGTGCCGTTACTTCTGCGTGACCCAAAGCATGACGAAACATGCTTTCTCTAAAGTAGTGTAGTTTACTTCGTATTCGATCAACTTCTAAATGGCATAATAAATAACTCCTTCCTTGTTGGATTCTTCAATGTATTGGTCTAGCAATGCCCCTACAACAATATCTGTGACGGCCAAATATAAGAGGAGAGGGAGACCTAACCGCGGAGGTATGGGCACCAGAGGTCGGGTGAGGTATCGGTTGATTCGGTCAAAGGCTTCTTAGAAAGACTCATTAGAAACTTTAGTTTAATCCTTTTAGAGAAGTTTGAAAGTAGGTCTGCAAATGGAGGTCAGGTGGCTGATGAACCGATTGATGTACTCTAGTTTACCTATGAATCCTCAGACTTCCTTCTCCGTCAGTGGTGGTGGCATCTCAAGTATGGATTTCAGCTCGGCAGGGTCTTCTTCGATTCCTTCTCACTGACCATGAATCTCAAGTATTTTTCTTTCGTGACGTCAAAAACACATTTTTGTTTATTTAGCCGCATTTGGTATTGTCATAGTTGCTCGAAGAAATTTCGGAGGGTGGGAATATGATCTTCCCAATTCTTAGATTTAATGATCATGTCTTCTACGTATACTTTAACCTCCTTGTGAATAAGGTCATGAAGGATGGTTGTGGCAGCGCTTTGGTAGGTAGCTCCGGCGTTCTTAAGTCTAAATGGCATGACAATATAGCAGAAGGTTCCCCACAGGTGATGAAGGCAGTCTTCTCTTCATGGTCAAGGTGCATATTGATCTAGTTATATCTGGCCAATCCATCAATAATCGATTTGAGGGCATGGCTAGCTATCTTGTCCACGATCATGTTAATGTTGGGCAACGGGTAATCTTCCTTTGGGGATGCTTTATTAAAATCCCAGTAGTTGACGCACATGCGAACTTTTCCTCCCGATATCGACACAGGGACAATATTGGCAAGCCATGTTGGGTATTCGACTACGTGAATGAAAGCTACGTTTAATTGTTCGACCACCTCCTCTTTGAGTTTGACAGACCATTCGGTGCAGGGTTTTTTTAACTTTTGTTTGATCGAAATGCATTCTGTGAATGTCTGGATCATATGTTAAGCTATTTTCGGGTCAACGTGGGACATATCATTGTAAGACCATGCGAAGACGTCCACGAATTCTTTTAGTAGTTCTTTAAATTGCATATGCTCATGCTCGTTAAAGGTGGACCCTATTCTAATCTCGCGCTGATGGCTACTAAAATCAAGATAAATAACAACAATCTCATCATCATTAATTTGAACGTGGTTATGTTGTTTGTTATTCTCCTTATTAAGATCAGTTAAGAATTGTCCATTTGAAAAATCATCATCATCAAAGGTTCGATTAGAATCAAGACAATTAATATAAGGCACAACAAGATACTCAAAATCCTAGTTTAATTATTTTTTTAGAAAAACAGCGTTGAGAACCTCATCAAAAGAGGTCTCAGTTACATTGATATCAGGAAAAGGAAAAATAACAGCAGGTGAAGGGACTTAGATAGGGTTAACAGTAGGGTTAGGTTGAATCTTAGCAGGTTGGACTGGTATGGAATTTCAGTTAAGGAGAGGTATGTCAACAACTTTGATTTGAGCGGACAGGTCCGACGAAGCAGCGTTCGAGCGGATTATGCAGAGGCTCAGCCCCAGTGTCTTCAGGTCGAATGAGTCTTGTAAATTAATTTCCACAGAGTCCTTGGTAATTGTCATGGCTTTCTCAATAAGAGGTTGCATTTCATGTTTGTAACCTCAGGCCTATGCGTTATGGTCTTAAAAGAAGATTTCCATCCTTGGTTTCATCTTCTTATCAATATGGTCAAACCTCGGTTCAGGGAATCCACAAAAAGGGAAGTGTTCACCCTCCTTGATAAATCTTTCATTCAAAGAGTCTTTTGAAACAGTCTTTTCGTCTTCGAAGATTTTTTTTATCTCAGTTGATGGAGTGCTTTAAGTTCATCCGGTGAAGGTTGGTAGCCCAGGTCACATTAGGGAAAAGCCTCCTTTAGGAGTATGGGCTCAAGAATCCATTGCTAGTATCACCCTAGTCCCAATTCGGGCATGAAATGCATGTTCTTGAACATCTAGATCTTATTGACACTGCTATGAGGGTTGTGTTGGGGATGACTCGGTCTTTGAAGTTGTCCCCTGTTGGGAGGGGAAGTGGATCAATTCTGAAACCAAAGAGGAGCATGTCATTCATCCCATGCTAGATTTACAATAATGGATTGCTAGTGTTGCATTGTGTGTATTGTCGTCATCCCCCCAAAATGGTGATAACCTGACCTTTGGCGAAGAGCTTCAGTTTCTGATGAAGATAAGAAGATACCCCTTGGATGTTATGGAACCATGGACAGCTAAGGATTAGATTGAAGCATGCGGGTATGTCAATGACTTGGAACTCAGTGATAGGATTGATAGGGTCAGTACCTAGTGTGAGTTTTATAGACCCTATCACTTCTCGGAGGGTATTTTTATAAGCACACACGACGATTGATGTGGGAGTGAGATCACTGGCTTTTAGCCCCAAACAATTAAAGGTTCTGAACGAACAAACATTGAGACCATATCTATTATCGATAAGTGAAAGTGGGACTATCTTACCCAAGATTTCAACGAAGATGTTGAGAGCATAATTATGATCAGGGCCTAACTTCGGTATCTTTTCTTCGAAAAAGGAGAGGAGTCTGAAACAGGTCAGCGACCTATCCATATTTATGACTTCTTCGAGAGTAGTGGAAGGAGGGACTGCGGGTCTGATGAGGAGATTTATTGAGGCATTTCGGTGAAACTGAGAGAACATGAAAAAAAAACATAGAGTGATATTGACTTGGGTGTTCTTAAGCTGATCAAGGACTTTTCTCTCCTCAATTGTCATTTATGGCATAGGAAGTTCTTTGGAAACACCATTTCCTTTATCTGTTTCGATTGCATGAGGAATTGGATATTTGTAGTGCCTTCCTAACCTGGTCATGTAATTTACAGAAGCGAGAAAGAGCAAGAATTTTGTGGCTTCATCTACCTTAGACTGAATAGCCACCTTATTGATTTCTCCCAACAAATCTTCGAACAATATCATTACACATAGGTTGGCTATTTTACTGACTTCTTCCTGACTTGGTTCATCATCTGAGCTTTCAAAATCACCCCCCATATGGTGGCGACTATGTCTTATTGCCAAGAGTAATTAATACACTCAACGACCTCAACGACTTCATCGTATAAATTTTTCCACTCAACGGGAAGGTGCATGAGTGAAGGACCAACTGTCCCTAAAGCTTCAAAGCGGTGAGGAACTCACAAATGCTGCATATTTCATTTATCTGTCAAAACATATCGGCCATGGTCTGTACCATATCATCTACACTAACTTGTTCAATAGGTACTACCTATTTATTTGGTTCCCGTGCCCACTTTCGGGCTTCCATAAACAAGTTGCTGAATTTTTAACAATCGACGATCATCTTAGTGGGCAATTTTAGCCCAAACTCTAAGAATTGTTTCAACACAGTCGGTAACTCCATGCCTCACCCTCAGATCGAATGCGGACGGTGATGAAGGCCCTCGTAAGGAGTGACAAAGATTTATCGGTGAAGCATGTATAGAGAAGGAGAAAATATGGGCGAACCTTGAGCGGTTTAGGTGAGATTGTAGGGATAATGGGTGCTTTGTTGGGCACAATTTGAATAGGTGGGTCAAATTATGGGCCACTTTCTAGAAAGATGGCATATGTATATATTGGAAGTGGGTTATGAGTGGTATTGGGTTTAGTATTAGCTTGTGGAGCGATGACACCCCTATCAATTAGGCCTTGGATCACATTTCTAAGGTCGAAGCATTGGTTGGTTGTATGACCTATGGATTGGTGGAAATCACAATGGGCATCAGTTTTGAAGTTTTTAGGGAGTGGATTTGGTAACGGACGGGGGTCCAAGGGTTTGATGAGATTACAGCTTAACAGATCCTATTAGACTTTGGACAGGGGAACATAGAGCTTAGTGTATTCTTTTATGGAAGGATTAGGGCAACTTGTGGGTGCCCAAAAAGTAGCTGGTTGGGAAATGTTGTTGATGGTTGAGACTATAGCACTAGCAAGCTTCTCATACTTTCGGGTAGTGAACAGTCTGGTCACATTCTTTGGTTCAGATTCCAATTTGGTAATTCCATCCTCAATTTCTACACCACCCTCTCATAGGGATCGAAAATGGGGGTAATACTATCCTCCCATGGATGCTCGGATATGTGGCAAGAAGTTCTTCTTCCACTACACCAAAAACAACAATTTGGCACACCCTGATATTAAAAATCTGGCACAGTTTAAAACTGTGCCAAATTCTGGCACAATTTAATAGCAATTTGGCATACTTTAAAACAGTGCCGAAATTTGGCACTGTTTTAAAGTGTGCCAAAATTGAGTACACTTACTAAAATATATAATACCCCCTGTTGATGTAAAAAACTAGATCGCTCTAATTATTCAATCACAGATAAATAAATAAGACAAAGATTTTTAAAGTGGTTCGGCTAGGAATAAAGCCTACGTCCACTGTTATGTTATTGCTGAGTGTTTGTGGAATTCTTGATTACAAATTCTCTCAAGAAATTCCCCTCCTCTTGAATGAGGATGATACAAGGTATTTATAGCCCTGAGGCTGTACATGAAAGGGTCGATACATTAAATGATATACATATGAAAGGGTAATACATTTAATGCCCTTAGGCTTGTGCGTCAAGGATAATCATTTAATGAACCAGTTGGACTGTTCGTTATCTGGCAATCAGTGCTGTGGCCGAGATGCAGCTCGGACCGTCTGAGTAACTCGGGTATGTTGATCTTCCTGGTATTCAAGAGTTCCTCGGAGCCTGTGAGTTCCTCGGAGAGGTATGTTCCTCGGAGCCTGTGAGTTCCTCGGAGAGGTCTATTCCTCGGAGCCTGTGAGTTCCTCGGAGAGGTCTGTTGTTGCCATGTAGATAGCCAGGTGTCTTCGTATGATTGGTCCACGTCAGCAGATTAAATTTGGTATCAACAGAAGCCCCCAATGCTTCATGCTTGATGGTTTACTTGAAAGGATGGAGTATTTTATTTTGCAGTGTTGCTCGGTGCTCGTGAAATTCTTGATCTACCTTCTTGATTTGTTGGACATAAAGGGCATTATCTCCTGGACGACATATGATGCCGTTTGTAGCTTATCATAATCTTCAAGTATGTTGATTGGTTTGTTAGCCGACTTACTGCATTCTGTGAGCTAGTGGTGGACTCTGCTCGGGGACGATCAAGAGCTGCTCGGGGACGAGCAAGAGTTGCTCGGACAGACCATCTGTGATGAACATCAGAATACTGAAATATCTTAACTTCATAAAATTCCCATTATGCTTTGGATGATCTTCCTGCTGGCGAGGAACCTGTTTCAAAATCAGAGGGAGAGAAACCAATAGAGTAGGAATCTCAATGTAATAGTTAGTACACAATTTAATATCAAATTTGAATTTGCTATTGTTTTGTAAATATCAAACACTTTATTATTTGTGCTTGCATAACAATATTGTATGGTTCATCGACCAAAAAAATTATAAGTATTAGTAATGTTGCTCGATCACTTAATAATAAAGTAATGAGTATAATTTATTCAAAGTGTTTCCAACCAACCAAGGTGGATAAATAATGTTTGTCGACCAACTACAGTTGATGGGTTTTTATCCCCGACCAACCATACTTGGTATAATTTGGAATATTTTGTTCTTTAAAGAACTTTTTGTAATAATGTTACCTCCCGACCAACATAAGCTGTAATGCGAGAGTATATAAAGTCTTACCAACCGTAGTTGATCATGCTGGTATACACCTCCTAATCAAAGGAGTAGTAGGGTTCTTTCGAACTTTTTGGCTCCTTGGAGCATGTCCTCCTAACCAAAGGAGGTTGGCTACTTATAGCACTTTTGCTCCGTAGAGCGCTCCTCCTAACCAAAGGAGGTTGGCTACTTATAGCACTTTTGCTCCGTAGAGCGCTCCGTAGAGCTTGTCCTCCTAACCAAAGGAGGTTGGCTACTTATAGCACTTTTGCTCCGTAGAGCGCTCCGTAGAGCTTGTCCTCCTAACCAAAGGAGGTTGGCTACTTATAGCACTTTTGCTCCGTAGAGCTTGGCTCCGTAGAGCATGGCTCCGTAGAGCATGGCTCCGTAGAGCATGGCTCCTTAGAGCACTTTTTGTTGATCCTGTAACATCCACAGGTTGATTAGCGAGCAATGTTTATTTCTCGGGAGTATTAGGAATCCTCCCAACCATTTCTGCATTGCATCCTGTAACATCCACAGGTTGATCAGCGAGCAACTTTTGTTCCTCGGGAGTATTAGAAATCAGTAAACTCTGCTATAGCTTGTATTAATGGCATGTCGGTATGCATGGTATGGGCCTGGAAACACAGCCTCCTTCTTCTACTTGCTTTAATTAATGCCACTGCCAATTTTTCCAGCTTTGGGTATCTGATCTCTGCACCTCTTCTTTCGTTTTTGGGGATCGCAACCCTAAAAGGGCTTTGATCTTGTCTGGATTTGCTTCAACGTCTCGCTGGTTGATGATGTACTCGAGGAACATTCCTTCTCGTACTCCAAATGTGCACTTCGTCGGGTTGAGTTTCATTTGATAATTATCCAGTTGATCAAAAGTTTGACTCAAGTCAACCAAATGATCAGCAGCTTTCTTGCATGTCATCAACATAGACTTCCATACTGCAACTGATTTTCTCGGCAAAAACCTTGTTCATCAGCCGTTGTTATGTCTTCAGGTTTCATTTTAATCTAGTTGTAGCCAGAGTAAATATCCATGAGCAGTTCGTGTCCCGAGGTAGCATCCACTGCCTTGTTGATATCGGTGAAATCAACACACATTCTTCATTTATTGTTTTTCTTCTGCCCGATGAGGAGATCTAGATCTCTCTCTTGCTCGGTCTTCATTTCCTCTTGTATAGCTTGATTCTTCTCGGGGCTGGATACTCTTCTTCTCGTATGTCATGTCAATAAGTGGCTCAGCTTCTATCCACTTAGTAAAATAATCTACTGTGATGACGAGGTATTTGAATCTTCCTCGAGTCGTCGGCAATGGTCCAACCAAATCAATCCCCATATGGCAAATGGCCAAAGGGAGTTATGGGTGTCAACAATGCTTGTGGAATTCTTCGGATGGAGGAAAAGCGTTGGCACTTGTCACATTTCTTGGCATAGGCTTATATAGTTAGCTCTCATCGTCGGCCAGTAGTATCTCTGCGTCATCACCTTTTGTAAAAGTGTCCGACCTGCTACATGGGCTCCACAGGACCCTTCATGGATCTCTTTAATCAATTCTTTCACCTCGGAGGAATGTACACATCTCTGCAAACCTGCCATAATTCCTCGTCTATATAAAATACCATTAGTTAACACATACCGAGCAGCTTTATATTTCAGTTTCTTGGCAGCGAGTTTGTCCTCCGGCAATCCACCCTCTTCAATATATTTCCTGATGGGATCCATCCAAGATGGTCCTAAATCAAGGGTAATCACATTCATTGTCAGATCTTCATCTATGCTCCGACCTTCTAATACTTCAATCGGTATAGTTCTTCGCATCTCGGTACGAGTAGCTGATGCTAGTCGGGCCAATGCGTCTGCTCTAGCATTCTCCATCCTCGGTGTCCTCACCAATTGAATAGCATCAAATTCTGTCAATAACTCCATCACCTTTGCATGGTACTTGACCATCGACTCTCCCTTCACTGCATATATTCCCATCATTTGATTCAATTAATTGAGAATCACTGAAAACAATTACTTGCCGTGCCTCCATGACTTTCGCCAAATGAAAACCTGCTATCATAGCATCATACTCAGCCTCATTATTGGAAGCTTTGAATTGGAATCTCAAGGCATACTCCATGTCAATATCATCTGGGGTGTTTAAAACAATCCTTGCTCCACAACCAGCTGTGCAAGATGATCCATCTACATATAATCTCCATGTAGGTACCTCGTCTTCAAATTTCTGGTCTGACAGAGTTCCTCGGTGGAATACTTGTCGCTTTCTTTCATCATGTCATGATACTTCTGAATACACCTCTTGAATTTCAATATAGTTCAGTATATCTCCTGAACTTCAATATTCCTCCTGAACTTCAATATACCTCCTGAACTTCAATATTCCTCTTGAACTTCAATATATCTCCTGATTAGTCGGGGTTGAATTTGATGTTCGACTGCATGATGATATAAGAATGTGCCACCAAATGAACAAATATATCTGTAATATAAGCCCCCAACTGTGGAATGTGAACTTTGAATGAGATTTATCGACCAATACCAACCGGAGTTGGATTTTATCTACCAACCGGAGTTGGATTTTTTCTACCAACCGAAGTTGGATTTTATCTACCAACCGGAGTTGGATTTTGTCTACCAACCGGAGTTGGATTTTATCTACCGATTAGAGTTGGTGGTAATTGATAATAAATGATGAAGACTTCCTCGCAGCTGACCAACAGATTGTTGGGAATAAGATAATATAAATACTGGAGACCTCCTCGGCGCTGACCAACAGATTTGTTGGGAATAAGATAATACAAATGCTAGAGACTTCCTCGGCGATGACCAACAGATTCGTTGGGAATAAGATAATATAAATGCTGAAGACCTCCTCGGCGGTAACCAACAGATTCGTTGGGAATAAGATAATATAAATGCTGAAGACCTCCTCGGCGATAACCAACAGATTCGTTGGGAATAAGATAATATAAATGCTGGAAATCTCCTCGGCGCTAACCAACAGATTCGTTGGGAATAAGATAATATAAATGCTGGAAATCTCCTCAGCGCTGACCAACAGATTCGTTGGGAATAAGATATAATAAAAATGCAGGATACCTCCTCGGCGATGACCAACAGATTGTTGGGAATAAGATATAATATAAATGCAGGATACCCCCTCGGCGATGACCAACAGATTGTTGGGAATAAGATATAATAAATGCTGGAGACATCCTTGAAGCTGAATAAGATATAATAAATGTTGGGCTCCATGCTGAAGTAAGAATAGAATATGCATCCAAATAGATATAAAGAATAATTAAAAATAAAGTGCCTCGCCGATCAGTCGAGATAGAATCATATAATGCCGAACAAGAATAAGATCTTTCAGAACATAAGAATATGGCCGAGAACGTTGTTAGGCCTGAATATAAATAAGAATTATCCGAACGAATGTTGTAATTCTCCTTAAAGATGAATAAGTATCTTGTCGAGGCATAATTGTATACTGCCGAATAAGAATAATATTTTCCAGAACATAAGAATATGACCGAGAACTTTGCTGGGCCTGCATATAAATAAGAATTACCCCGACCAACTATCCATTGGGGGTGAAATATAATAAATGTTATAGTTCTCTTCAAAGCTGAATATGATAATAAGTATCTCGCCGAGCTCCATGTTGAGATGAATATAGAATATGAATCCCAATGGATATATAGAATAATTTGTGCTGGAGCAGATATCTGGGCAATAATAAAATCAATAGTTCCTCGCTGAGGTGAAATTTCATACTGCCGAGCTATGATAATATTTTTCAGAAGAGTAAGATTATTTCCGAGCATTCGTCGGAGTTGAATCTTGTACCTGTAAAAATTAATATCTTGCTCTACCATTTGTGTAGGCTGAATTGATTAGTCATGAGAATGATTTACTCATCCAATCAATATATGATATGTATATGCTTGAGAAATAAAAATATTAATTTCAAAATATCAGGGGTGCTTAGCATTTCTTAATACCCCAAGATTCTAGTCCTGCCGACAAACAACATGGATGTTGCCGACCAACATTTAAGGATATCTCAAATTATAAAATATATGGTTGGATGACTAGAATATCTCGAATCTTGAGATCAAAAAAATAACATTCAATGTAAAATTTAGGCCTTAAGAATGTTAATTAAACGAATAACTATATAATCCAATAGATCATGTGATTTCGACAAAGAAACCTTGTGATGTGATGAACGAGGGGCCAAAATATTAAATTTGTGCCCAGAGTCTTGATATGGTCATGATTATTTTACTGATCCTCTTTTACAAGAGGTGGGTAATGATTTTTCAGGTGAGGAAAAATTATTTTTTATATTGATCCCTTCATATTCCCAATTTGGAGAGATAAAAATATGGTGAATGATTAAAGTTATTACCAAATAAAAAATCAATCAATTTGACTTTATTGACATAGATGGAAGATGAACCAAATTAATTATATAATTCATAAAAATGAATGCAAAGAGTCTCAAACTTGTGAATGCAAAGAGACTCAAACTTGAAGAGAGAGAATATATATGGGTCATGATTTCCATGAGAAGACTTTTCATTGTCTTTAACCTTTTCCCATTCTTTTATTAAAAATATGATGGGAATTTGAATAGACATCAAATAGCTTACAAAATTTATTTCAAAATCAACAATGAAAATGATCAAATTTTATCATCGTCGCATATATTGGCATATGTAATTATTTAAAATATTTATTCCATGATATAAAATTAAAACTTGAGAATCAAGCAAAGAGTTATGATTTATGAAATCTACTATTTTTCAGATTTTTAAATAAGGATAAATCTAACAGTTTAAAAAATCATGATATGCAACAATTTGCAGATAAAAATTGGACAAATAATTTATGTATATAAACATAAAAATCATGATCGAATCAAAAGATGTATGTATAATTGATTATACGTAGAGAAAATAAAAACTTAGCTTTTGGTGGAGAACAACGCTTGTAACACGTTCCCACAGACGGCGCCAATCTGTTGATGTAAAAAACTAGATCGCTCTAATTATTCAATCACAGATAAATAAATAAGACAAAGATTTTTAAAGTGGTTCGGCTAGGAATAAAGCCTACGTCCACTGTTATGTTATTGCTGAGTGTTTGTGGAATTCTTGATTACAAATTCTCTCAAGAAATTCCCCTCCTCTTGAATGAGGATGATACAAGGTATTTATAGCCCTGAGGCTGTACATGAAAGGGTCGATACATTAAATGATATACATATGAAAGGGTAATACATTTAATGCCCTTAGGCTTGTGCGTCAAGGATAATCATTTAATGAACCAGTTGGACTGTTCGTTATCTGGCAATCAGTGCTGTGGCCGAGATGCAGCTCGGACCGTCTGAGTAACTCGGGTATGTTGATCTTCCTGGTATTCAAGAGTTCCTCGGAGCCTGTGAGTTCCTCGGAGAGGTATGTTCCTCGGAGCCTGTGAGTTCCTCGGAGAGGTCTATTCCTCGGAGCCTGTGAGTTCCTCGGAGAGGTCTGTTGTTGCCATGTAGATAGCCAGGTGTCTTCGTATGATTGGTCCACGTCAGCAGATTAAATTTGGTATCAACACCCCCCAATAAAACACTAGACATCATTTCATTCAATTCCCGCTCATATCTCGCCCCTAGGGCTCTCTCTCCTCATTCCCGCTCTCTCTCTCTACGACGGGTCTTGCCCCTCCGACGCTCTCTCTCTCTCTCCGGCGCACTCTCGCCCCTTAGTGCTCTCTCTCCGGTGCACTCTCGCCCCATAGTGCTCTCTCTCTGGTGCACTCTCTCTCTCCGGCACACTCTCGCCCCTCAGCGCTCTCTCTCCTCATTCCCGCTCGTTCTCCGCTCTCGTCACTCATTCCAATCAGGTAATCTTTAAGCTTTATCACTTTCCTGTGTGTGTGTGTGTATATATATATATATATATATATAACCTATTAACATTGTGGATTATTTTTTTAAACCTAGGTATCAGATTTGATTGTAGACTTTATACAATATGTGATTTGATTCGTGTTTGTATTTTTAGGGTTTTATATATATTTTTTTAAATATTTATTGTGTTTTTTTTTTAATTTGTGAGTTTTTGGTGCAAATTGAATGTTGATAATGGAAAAAAATAAATCAATGGTTTTTGGACAGAGCTTGGGATGTTTTAGTGGTAATCTATGTTTTTATGTTCTTACCTTTCTACTTAAAATGCATATTTGTTCTGATTCGTATAGGTTATGGAGTTTTAAGAAAATTTAAGTGCAAAATATTCAATAATAATGTAAATACAACAATTTGAAATAGTTAGTAGACACCCCACTAATTAAATAGATAAATGAGATTTTGTGTTGAAAATTTAAGAAAAAGCAAAAAAAAAAAAACTATTTAAATAGTAAGTAGACATTAATACTAAACATTCAATAATAATGTTACACATATAGAAAAACCTTAGACCCGTTCAAGAGGTCTCACTATGACTGTGGTGAGAACTCTTGAATCGTCCCATTTTTGGACACTTTGGAAATGCAAAAGTTTGTACTGTACATAATGTTTATGCTGTCCTATTTTGAAAATTTTGGTGGTATCTCTTTATGTTCTTTGGGTGCATACTAGATTGATGTAGTGTTTTATGTTTTCTTGGTTGAAAAACTTAAGTAACACATGAACACTCCCAATTTAAGTTGTATACTTGAAGAACTATAGGGAGATGCTCGCGAAATTTTTCAGATTAGTACAAGGCATGAGACATTATGAACAATACAAAATATGCATTTTCGAATGGGATAGGACCCTTACCCTGTAGAGGAGATGGAGAAAATATAGGAGCTAAAATATATAATGTGGCCATCCCCTTCTAATCCTCGCGGCGGGAGAGGTGAAGAGGAGGGGGGGGGTGTCTCCCCTTCGTCTCGGGAGGATCTTGGTCCCGTGCATCCCTAGCGCTTCGACCGACGTCAATGATAAGGTGAAAAATGTAGAGAGATAGAGTCTCCAGTCTATTTTACTCAAAATAGACAAAAGAAAAAAGGGAGCCATCCCAAAGGACAACATCCAAAGACATACTGAGACATACGAAACCAAAATGATTCGAAAAGGGTTCGGAGTCTAAGTTACGAAATGAGAAGGTATTAAGCACCCATTCCGCCCTTACGGTCTCTCATGGGTTATTGCTATTTTCCTTTATTTCTCTGTGATATGTGTGCATGTGTATATGTAGTGGAGATAGTAATCATCGACTTGTATCATGGAAGAGATAAAGCTAATCATATGTAGGAATGTTCCTAAAAGTAATATTAGAAGATAGGATTTATGCGATTATCCTAGCGTCGATCATTATAAGGGAATGATAATGCATGAGGGATAATACGCTACTAAGCACAAATATACGTATATGTAAATGTATAGAATCTAAGAGAGTTAAGTTTAAAAAATATAGAAAAATTGGAAAAAAGTAGGAAAAGGACTCGAGTGTCGGGTTTTACCTCGAGACACCTACGTAGCCCCTATGGAGGCATCAAAGTCCACGTAGTTCGTATGCAAAATGAGGGGTGGGATTTATCCCATAAATCCAATCGGGGACTTATCTTATATGTGTGTGTAAAAAAAGTGTTTTAGTTGTGATAAGAGTGAGAATTCCCGTTTGGAATTTATGAACAAACCCTCTTTTTCTTATTTTTTGGGTTTTATTTATATGAAAATAAGAGGTGTGAAATAATACTAAATAAAACGTATATTAGGATATGTGAGATGAGAAAATAAAAGTGCTAAGTAATAAAACAAATTAATGCGAATTTGGGGGAATTTAAAGAGAGAGTTGAGAAACTTGAACCTTCTTGAAGATCTTGAGCTTTATCTTGGATGTTGGAGAGCAGCCCTTGCACTTGGATGATGACGGAGGATACTTAATTCACCAACTTTGATGAAAAAGGAGATGAAAGGTGAAGGTTGGAAAGGGATTTGGATGTGGAAATCACGCTGACTTCGAGAGGGGTTTTCTGAGCTTGCTGAGAGTGATGGATCTCAGATCTTTTTTTTTAAATGAGGTTAGGCCCTCCTTTTTTAGGCCCAGGGCATTTCCGATCGACATAGCCCTGGTCCTATCAATCGGGATGTGTGTTTAGGCACTCTGCCGATAGGCAGGGTTTAGAACCTGTCGTTTGGCAGTCGCTTTCAGGTTCCTTCGGAAAATCGATCGTATAGCGCAAACCGTTGGAAAGGTAATTCAGAGACCTTTGAAAGTCTTTGGACTGCTCCTGGGTTCGGGAGTTGACTTTGGGTCAAATGTGGCTCAAAAGCGTTCGTCGGTCCTTTGGATGGGGATCGTCGGACGCAAATGGATCATTCATCCGCATGGTAAGTCAGAATTGTGTACGGGGCGGACCATTGGAAAGGTTAGGATATGTACTTAGACATTCCAAAGAGCTTGACTCGATTTAGAGAGTTGAATTTGGTCAACCGGGGCCTGGAAGTGCTCGGTGACCTTTTGAAGTAAAACGGATCGTTCGTCCGTACTGTAAGTTAGAATTGTGCACGGGGCAGACCGTTAGAAAGGGGTTTCAGTTCCCTTTGAAGATTCATTCAGTCTCGATCGAGCTGAAGAGTTTGATCTTTGGTCAAACGGAGCTTGGGAGTGCTCGATGGCCTTTAGGTCAGTATCCGGGGTATGACTTAGGTTTGAAATGATGAGTGGAGTTGCTAGGGACATTAGGAGAAGTTAGTGGGTATTAGAATGGGGTGTCTACATATACATATTTACACTTGAATAAACTTAAATACATTTAGAGTAAGCGTTTATATTATAATGTGTGTTCTTTAAACTTATCAAGATGTCATCGGGAATCAACAAATAGTGGATAAATGAGAAAAATATCGAGACCGATACATATAGAGATGGGGTGTTACAGTTTCTACGTTATGTGTGTAATAATAGTTTGAATGCTAAAAATTCATGCCCGTGTAGACATTGTCGAAATGGGAAAGGATAAGTTGTTATAGATGATATATTCATTCATTTAGTTAAATATGGCATGGACATGAACTATATCTTATGGCATTTTCATGGTGAGACATTAGTTGTTGATCAAGTCCAACCAACACCTCAATCTGTGACACCGACAGAACATGCTGATGTGACACCGGCAGAATGATCTTGTGAATGATGCTTGTGAGATGTTTATGGGTGAAACGGAACCTAGTGAACCTAATGAACTTAATTGTGTAGGCAGTGATGAAGCCCCCCCAACTTTTGAGGTTCCCAATGATTCGCACACACATAAATACAAAGGCAAGAAGTATGATCGTTTACATAACCTCGCACATGAGCCATTGCACCCAGCTACTGCTTCTTCGCGTCATACCACAATGTATGCTCTTTATAATGTTGAATGATTTGAAAACACAATTCAATTTATCGAATGGTGCTACAGGTGGAATTCTTAGATTGTTAAATGAACTACTTCCTGAAGGGAACAACTTGACAACTAGTTATACAGAAATGAAAAACACCGTTAGAGATCTCGGTATGGATTATGTTAAGTATGATGTATGCATTAAAAACTCTATGCTATTTTGGAAAGAGCATGAAAAATCTACTAGATATATAAAATGTGGTTCTTTACGCTACAAGTTTACTTGTCTAGACGAGTACGGGGTAAAAATTCAGAATACTAATGGAAAAAAAAGTACTCTAGGGTTCCTAAGAAGGTAATGCGACATTTCTCTCTAATCCTTAGACTAAATCGATTGTATACCATAAAATGGATAGCAGAGAAAATGACTTGGCACACTTATGCAAGCTCTTGTATAGAATTCTTGCGTCATCCCCAAAATTCAGCAAAATGGGTAAATTCAAACATTATGTGGAGAGATTTTGCAAAAGATCCGCGGAATATTCGACTTGCAATAGCAATGGATGGTTTCAGCCTGGATTAAATGTTTGGCCATAAGTATAATTATTGGCCAGTGATAATTCAACCTCTCAACCCTCCTCCATCAATATGTATGAAAAGTGAGTTTTTAATGTTGTCTGTATTGATTCCCGGACCAAAGTCACGATCAAGTAATATTGATGTCTTCCTCCAACCATTGGTCGATGAGTTAAAGATCTTATGGTCTGGAGTTGAGGCTTGGGATGCGTACAAAAATAAGAAATTTCAGTTAAAAGTCATGTTGATGTGGGGTATACATGATTTTCCAGCTTATGGGATGTTAGCAGGTTGTTCAACTCAAGGTTACAATGGGTGTCCTGTTTGTTCTACAAATACACTTTCTCAATATCTTCCTAAGTCAACGAATTGTTGTTACCAACGATCTCGTATGTTCCTTCTGAAAGACCATCCTTACAGGTTTGACACATCAAAGCAAATATTTAATGGTAAATAGAGGATGTTATGGCTCCAAGAAAGTTAAGAAGTGTAGAAGTTGAGCAGATAGTGTCACTTATTGCTCGAGAAGGTGTTCAAAAAGAGGGAGAGGGAGACAAAAAGGGAAAGGCGAAGGGAAGGGGAAGGGGAAGGAGAAGGAAGATGCCGTAATGGAAGACGAAGATTATCCAAGTCAGGGTGATGATGAGAATTTAGCGGGTACCGAGGGTTTTATAAGGAGGTCAATTTTCTTTGACTTAGAGTACTGGAAGGATCATGATATTAGACATAATTTAGATGTTATCCATGTTGAAAAGAATGTCACGGAGACTTTTTTAGGTACAATACTCTCGCTGAAAGGTTCACTAAATAAAGATACGGTCAAAGCCCGTGAATACTTGAAAGTTCATTTGAATCTTAAAAGGAAATTATGGATGAAAGATGTTGAAGGCAGTAACAAAAGGCTGATGCCAAAGGCACCTTTAGCATTAGGAAAGTAAGAGAAAGAAGCCTTTTTTTGTTCACTAAAAACATTAAAGGTACCGATTGGATTTTCATCAAATTTCAGCAATAATCTTAACCTCGATCCACCTGGATTTACCAATATCAAGTCCCACGATTATCATGTCATTATGCAACGGTTGCTTCCTGCGTTGCTTATACATTCATTTTCAGATCATAAGCCTTTGTTTAAAGCTATAAAACTGATAATCATATTCTTTAATGTATTATGTGCCAAAGTGATATTTAGGGAACATCTTTTGAAGTCTAAAAATGCATTGGTAGAGGCACTTTGTGTCTTTGAAATTTATTTTCCACCTGCCTTTTTTGTGGTGATGATCCACCTCATGCACCATTTAGCTGATGAATCTTTGATAGCTGGGCCACCAAGATATCGGGCGATGTGGTTGTTTGAGAGAGAAATGGAAAGATATAAAAATTAGTCACGAAACAAGAGGTACATTGAAGGGAGCATTGCTAATGCATATTTGTTACATGAAGCTTCTTTGTATGACATGGAGTACATATCGAAAAGAGGTGAAGGAACTCATAAGAGGAATATTGAGGATTTTCTTGATGATGAGTTTCATGACTCGGAATGCCAACGAGCATTGGGTAAAAGTAAATAATTGATCTTAAATAATGTACAATATGAGCAAGTGCGAAGATGGGTTTTATCTCAATGCGACGATGTTGATGAATGGAGAAGGTACACACTTAGTTATATGTTAATTCATATTAATTGATTGTAATGTGATATTTCTTAATTTTGAAACTAATTTCTTATGGAAAATTTGTGGTAACTGAGACTCAATCGAGGCATAGAATTGATGATTTTATCCCTTGGATAAGGAACGAGGCAAGTCTTTATTTATACATGTACTTTTTTATCAACCGTAATTATTTTTAATAAAGCTCTAAAAAAATATCAATTCCTTACAGGCCTCAAGATTTAATGATACGGAAATTTTTCCATATGCCGATGGTCCGCTCCATAGGGTTACCAGTTATGAGAAATTTCAATGCAATGAGAGAATCATAACTTTCAGAGTAGTGGTGTATCCACTAAGGCCTTTAATAAGAAGGGGATTATGACAACCTTTTATGGAGTTATTAGACAGATACTCGACCTCAATTACATTGAGTTCACATATACTGTATTTTATTATGATTGGGTGGATGTTGATGATAAGAATGCTTGCAAAGTTGAACCCACCTCAAAATTGATGATGGTGAATCTTAGTAAGCTTGTGAGTAAAAATTCCATTCACGATGATCCGTTCATCCTTTCATCTCAAGCCAGTCAAGTATTTTACTGTCAATATGAAAAGCTGAAGGGGTGGTCAATTATTTTACACTCTCCCAAGAGACTGGCAAAAGAAATAGATGTGATTGATATTGACCGTACAATGTATGACTCCATTCTCGAGGAAAATGATAAATTGTTAGACCTTCTGGACACGGATTTTTAGTGCAATGGTTTAGTTCTGAACTTGTTTTTGAATATGCAATATTATATTTTTTGTTATTTTGAAGGGGTAATATTCTATTTATTCCGTTTGTTGTTGTTGTTGTAAACATTTAATAGTTTATTGATGTTTGAACATTTAATACAGGTATGGATGTTTGAACTTATAATTCTATGTTTACTGATATTTGAACATGTAGTATACTGGTGTCTATTTGAACATGTAATCTTCTTTATATTGCTATTTGAACATGTAACATTCTTTTAAATGTTTATTCTGATTATTGTGGTGTCCAATAGTCACTTTTTTCCAGATAAATGTCTCATATGGGTGATACTTCGCAACCGTTAATAATGGGGAGACACCTATATCAACCTACCATTCTAAGGTTGCTTAGGGTGCTTCAAGAGTAGATGATGACTTTTTCGCTAAGAAATTAAAATTTAGTGAGCACGGCCTTCCAGTTGGTGAAGATTCATATACACTCTCAACTAGGTTGGGAGACTTAGCAAGGACACATGTTCCCATTTCTTATACGAGTTGGAAATAAGTGGATGTGCGATATCAGAACTCAGGAACTTGAATGTAATGATCAAATCCCATGAATGTGCATAATAATCTCTAATCGATTGAAAGTGTATTTTGAACTAAAAAGTCTTAAATTCTTCTTGTATAATCAATTTCAAACTTTGAAATCAAAACCAATTACTCCTTAACATAGCAGAAACCAAACTATGTTCATAAGAATCCCTCTCATATCCTTGAAAGCCACGAATGTTGAGTCAAAATTTTGGTAAAACTCACTATATACTGCATCTCAATCCATAGAACTTATATATTTGGATTCCTTATGAAATTTTAGGTTGAGTTAGTTAATAAATCATATCCAATGCTGTAAAAATGAAGGAGATATTCTAGGTCAGAAATCAGATATCATAAAGTCAACTGTCGAGGGGAAGAAGATAAAGGTTTTGACTAGAAACTTTGACCACGTGCGTGACGGCGCGTGGCCAATTAAAAAATTTTGAAATTTTTTCCAATATTTTTTTTTTATTTTTCTGGTCAAAATGGTATAACGTAAGTCTATGTTTGGTTAAGCCTAGCCTAAGTTATGGAAAAATGAGATTTTAACTTTGAAATATTTTTTCTAAATTGCAATTTGAACCCTCTTGACTTTTTCAACTTATAAATTTGAACCCCAAGCTTCGTCTATAAATACTTCAAAATATTTTAAGACAAAAAGTCTCCTACACCAAAGTTCAAATATAACCTTAAGTCCAAGATTTTAAAGTCCCAAGTAATTTATAATTAAACTCCCGGAACTTTAAAAGATAGAATCTTTTGTATAAACTGACCAACCCAACCCCAATTCAAAAAAATACTTATATACCCAAATATTTTATACAGAGAATCAAGTACCAACTCCTCCCGATATCCTCTTTTTATCCATAAGTGGTATGAAATGCCGAGCAAGTAGGTTTTTTACTTTTCAATAGTAAACTTTGCGTATTTCACATACTATTATTGATATCACTATGTGATAGCTCCTATTTACTCTCAGTATGTGCATGTTATAATACTGCAATACTACATATTTTATTAAATATCATTGAAATTTTAATTTGAATATAAATCAATTTAACACTTTTCATCCAATAACTAACATCATGAAGAATATATTTTAATAATTGATTCAGTTCACCCCTGCACCTTTGTGCAAATATTTATATTATGAGCATCAGTATTAACTAGGGAGTAGGCTGCTGTGTTATCCCACGAAAGTTTTTGCTTGGCCAAATGCCTTCAGATGTTGAGAGTCTGGATTATTTCTACATATGAATGAGTGTCAATTTAATTATGTGCCTAGTCGGTTATTTTTTTTACAAAGGTTTTAGGTTGATTTTTATTTGGTTTTACTGATGGCGTATTTTTTTTCTATACCCTTTAGTGAACTGGTAAGTATTGGATTATTAGTTCAAAGATCCTTTATTTTCATTATGTAACCCTTAGTGAACTGGCAAGAATGGGATTATTAGTCCAAAGATCCTTGATTTTCTTTATGTAACCCTTAATGAACTGGTAAGTGTGGGATTATTAGTACAAAAATCTTTGATTTTCTTCATTTAACCCTTAATGAACTGCTAAGTATGGTATTATTAGTTCAAATATCCTTGATTTCATTTATATAACCCTTAATAAACTGATAAGTATGGGATTATCAGCTTCAATTCCTTAGCGTTTCTATACAAACATTGAATTCTGTATAAACTCCAACTCTCATCTATATATATATATATATATATATATATATATATATATATATACTTGTTATAGAACTGGTAAAGCCTGCTTAGCATATTTTTTCTAATTTCTTTTTCCTCTAGATGAATCAGGAGAGAGAAGATAATATCTCTTCCCCTTTAGAGACACATACCGGTCACCTGTTTTCATATGTGACTGCGTGGGCAGAGAGTAAGACAGATAGGAGCAAGGAGTGGCACTTTCTGATTTTTTACACCTTTTGATTTTCTACTTTATAGTCCGTGTCAAAAAAATATAATTCACCCCTACGGTGGTACTACCCTGTGTATACTATTTTAATACTGAATAATGTTCTTTTATTTTGCCATAACTTTAATTCATTGCTTCATGTATACTCTCTTGTGCATTCATACCAAAAAGCAGCGTGTGACATAACGCGAGTATAAATAGGGCTAACTTTGAGTCAAGAAGGGCATATTTGATCATATAGTTCATTTAAAGCAAAGGGGGCATGAGGAAGTAATAATAAGGCTTATTAATATTAGGATTATAATTTTCAATTAAACAAAAACTGCTGATCAGAAACAAAATAATCATCTACATCACATGTCATCCATTAACTTTCGTAGTATAACAACTCTGAAGTGTACCTCTCGATGGTAGCTTCCTAAATAAAAATTAATTCCCTAACTCAATAAATAAGGATTGTTAATTTATTATTATAAAATGGACAAACAATCCAAAAGTCTATGTGATAAAATATTCTACTAAATATTAGATTCTTTCAAGTTTTATCTTCTTAATTAAGACAATGATTCCAAACGATGTGAAAATAGTAAAATAAGCATAAGACCGTATGTACGAGGGAACAACCCACTAACGGGAAAAAACTCTGGACAATACGAACGACAAATGCACGATGGTAGAGTATTACAACTAGAACAAATATACTTACAACCTCACGAAACTATAATCGATAAGACAGTCATGCCCACCATATTCTCCGTATAGAGCGCTAACAGCTGGAGTACGTTGCACAATTACGAACGATTTTGCTACGTAATCCTCTATCCAAAACTTTCTTCCCGAAAGTAGAAGAAACTTTCTTCTTTTAAAGTTTAAAGAAAATATTTATTATTAAAGGATGGAACCTTCAAGCAACCAAAATTATACACCTATGATCTTTGTGGGAATTCCAGAGATATGTATGTTGGGTGTTTGCAAAGATGTGATGCTATAAATCTCAAAATGAGATTTTTCAAGCCAAGGAAGAGAAAATATTTACTCACCAATGAAGATTGGATATTAATACAAGATGAGTAGATATATCTTTATTTAAAATAGCTTGGAATAACTCAAAGAAAAGGAGTGAAAAAATGTGCTCTCAAATATATGAAATGTTTTGATTAGGAAAATTATTTTTTCAAAGCTCTCACTCTTGGTTTAGAAGAGAAGACAACACCTCAACGTATAATATTTTGATTTGGAAATGTTTAAAGGTTCAAGTGTTGGGTGTCACACTCTTAAAGTGTCAAGAGTCACATTAGGGTATAAGTCACCCAAAAAGTTATACTTGGACACATTAACCAAATAGATCATAAAGAAAGATCTTGTGTAAAAGTGGCTTTCATTTCTGTCAGATGCGTGTCGCCGTAAGGTGATTGCAGTGAGAAATTGCATCACTGTGGCGAATCTAAAGTGATCCAGGTCGTACAACAATCCAGACTTCTTGAACGGGGACACAATTAACTAGAGAGACATATGACTGTAGCAATGAGGACCATCATTAGAGCAGAACTGCTACAAACCACATCACGAATTTGTCCAGAAGTTTTGAACTATGGACAAGAAAATGTTAGTGACAAATTCTGTTGTAGCGAGGCAAGTTGTCGTTGCGACGAAGCTGGGGCGAGACAGGTCGCACATGTGTCTAGAAGATTTTGTCCATCTTTCCTTAAAAGATTTTCAAAATATGTTTTAAGGAAAACTCAAAGTATGTTTATTTTTCACATGACCACACATACTTAAAATACACAAAGATCTTCAATTCTTTATAAAATAGATTTTTCTATATGAAAAGTATATTTCATGTTTATTTAACAATATTTCAAAACCAAGGTTCAATAAAAATATTTTTCCATTCTAAAAACAGATTAACCAAGGCGAATCTAAGTCCACTAAGTCATATCCCTTTTCCTAAGTAGTGTACTTGAGGTTCATTATTAAGTGAGTCTGGTTTGTTGATGAAGATTTTCGGTGACCTCTTGGATGAAGGATCAAACATGTTTTGGTTAAGGATTCAGATAATCTATTCTATGGAGCACATGGAGTATACTATACTCTTACAATCTCCCCCTTTGTTGAATTCCAAGACAAAACATAAAGGAAAAATTACAATAAAATGATTGAAATCTACCATTTTATGACCCGCCTGGCTAAGAAAAAATAAAAAATAGACAATTATATTTGTTACAATCAGCTAATCACTATAAGAGACACAATCCATATTCAAGTAGCTTTATTTCAAGCTTTCTTGTCACACACCAGCAAACTCATCAAGGTACCAATGTGAAGAAATATGACAAGGAAAGATGATATATATGAACATGTGAATATAATATTATGAATATGTAAATCATATTTATCTAAAATAAATTCCCCTCAAGTATATAATTACTCTCAATAAACATGATGTAGGAACAAATAACTCTGAGATAACTAATATGCTTGGATAACTATACGTCCCCTATCTACAAACTTCTCCCATTTTTCTGTCATGAAAAGTGACAAACGCAATAACTAAGCACATAATGGGATCAAGTTCTCGAAGCATTTTAAGAGAGTAAAACATGTTATTCAAACCAACAGATAGAGAAGAATCATATAGTGAGTGAATAATAAACATGTTAGTCTAGGGAAGATATAATAATGATAGTGGAGGCCTAAGATCAACAAGTTAAATCACACATAAGAAGATAAAATATACCACACAAAGATATACAAAATACTAGATATGATAAGCATTCAAAAGTTTAAGAGTTCACAACGATTACAGTGAATATGATCAATATGAACCAAAATCCAAATAATTCTAAACTAAACCCAAACAAATAAAACAAATTATGTCACTTATTCTTCCTATTTAATATCCCAAAGGCAAAAAAATCAATAAAATCGCTATTAGAGTTATGCAAGGCATCCCTAACATTCTGCGCATGATTATTGAACTGTTGTTGAGTGTAGTTGCAGAAGGAAGAGTTCATCGGATCAAATGATAATAGCAAACTAGAACCCTGTTGAGTAGATATCTGGGAGACTACGGAATCCAACTCATTTTAATTTAGAGAGCATGAACTAGTATCTAGTCATGTAGGGCGGAACGAGGAGGTGGTGGAGGAATGACATGTGGTGGTATAATGTGGTCATCAAGGTCATTAAGCTGAGAAATTGACTTAAAATATGAATGAATAGTCAATGTAGACATCGACTTTTCCTCAACTTCCCTTAGACGAAAAGGAAGTCCATACTCCAAAATCAAACACACGATCAAATGACTATAGGGAAAAGTGTAAGCTTTAAAAATGTCCTTAGAGTGATCGAAGATCTTATCCAAGATCAAGTCACACAAACAGATACAAACACCAAAAATAATGTCGTACATCAAACGTGCACATTTGGAATTTATATTCTAAGAGTGGTAGGTGGGAAAACACAAGAATAGACAACCATATTTAGGATTTAGATAAACATGCAAAAACATCCTACCTTTCCATTCCTGACAATAATTGTCTCTCAAAAGAGTTCTAGAATCTCGACTACTAGGTCCACTCAGATACAACTCATAAGGATAATTGAGATATCTCTCTTCTAGAACACTAAAGTGGTTGCTTATCAACTTTGAAGAAAATTTCACTTGAATTCCCTTCACTTTGGCATAAAGAGTTATTTTAACATCACCATCCTTACCATCTACAAGGGTAAAATAAAATTCTCTCACCATATTGGAGTAATATGATCCTGTTTGGGAGAAAATACCAGCCCAATCTCTTTTATCTAAAAACTCGTATAAACATATGTCGAAAAAAGATTCCAAATTTGTGACCTCTCCAAATGCACGAAATGTGTGGCGAAGAGTTCATCAAAATTGGAGTGTTTAGTGGAAGTCGAGACACATGATCTTGATTTCAGATCCATAAGGTAGTATGAAATCACACATCAAGACACAAGTATAGAAATCCTATGAGATATGGAAATGAAATCCAAGGATCCTTTACTAAAACTATGAGTAGACAAACTCTAAAAATGTAAAGCAAATTCTATACACACTAAAACCTACTCAATAAATTCAATCTAAACTTAAGATAAGTAAAAACTCATCAACCACAGAGAAAATATTATCAAAATCTATTAAAATAACTATAACCTAGCCATAAATCTAGAAAGGAGTAATATGAAGTTATGTGGAACAAAAACATACCAAGATGATGACTAAGACACCTAAACCAAAAGAATCCTACTTGTTATTAAACAAAGACCAATCCTTAGCACGTTTTTCTAAGGATTCTAGTTCTCCTCTACCAGTAACTTATTTCAAAACTTTATTTGGTTCAATTCTTAAATAGTTGGATCTAGGAACCGAAACGAAAAATGTGGGAGCATCAAACATTTTCCCCCTTTCATTTGGAAAAAACCTTTTCAGGGGCATCCACCTTATTATTCCCTTTCCTATTGACTTTTTTACCCTTTATCAAAATATTTAAATGTGATGCGAGTTGAGGCAAAAACATAAAACTCCTTAAGGTGTCCTAATTTATAATAATTTTTGCACATAAAGGGATGTAGATCGACGGGGAACTTGAGTTATTTCTTCCTAAGTCTATAGCAAAACTCCTTCGAGTATCCTTCCTTGTTTCAATAGGAGCATAATAAAATCACATTCCCCTGGCTTTCTTCGAGTATAGAATTGAGTTTAAGATTCACCAATGGGAGATGGAAAATTGGATTGGGATGGTACGAAAGCTTGGTTAGACATATAACTATCACTTTCAAAATCGAGTCCTCATTTATCCATAGTGGAAAACATGGAACCAAAAATCATTGTTTCCAACTTTTGAGACCTACCCACCATATTCATTTTGAAAGTAATCGCGGATAGTAGTTTAGTCTCAAGCAAAGAGATTCGGTTCTTTAGAGACATTCTCAAGTTTTCACTATCGTGTAGAGTCATTGTACGGAATTTAATCTCCATGTGAAGAAATTTAAGGTAACTTACTTCAAAACATCGTGCACTATTCACCACGTGTGGCGTAACAAAATCACTCACTCACCATAGACACTATGGTTCTCGACATTGTCTATCTTGGTGGAGAGTTTCATATTAAGCCTTTCAAGTTCTGTGGAGTCCTCATAAAGCTTAACATAGTTCACTTGAAGATCATTTTTCTCTTATTTCTCAATAGTGATCAAAGAGGGTCTAGGAATAGTCCTTTCTTCACTAGGCAAAAGAGGAACATCAAAATCGTATAAATCGTCAAATTTCTCTCTTGCCATAAATGCGATATAGTTATATTTTTTAGAGTCGTCTTTGGAGTCTGAGTTGTCATCACTAAATGTGGCTTGGTTTGCATTTTTTCCATCATCATGACTCATATTTGAGGGACATTGCATCTTTCTTTTATCCACTTTCATGACCAAAATTAAGTCTAGGCGAATAGTTTCGGGGTGCGCCTCTATACTGAAATCATTTTTGCCACTTCTTGGCAGACTTAGTGACAAATACCATACCATCCTCACTAACATCATGGGAACTAAAATTGGGATATGCCTTCTTAGCCTTAAAAGCTAGATTTGTGTCCACTTCCTTCGAAGTCACTCCTTGGCGATAAGACAAATTCGCCTCATAGGTTTGGAGAGAGCCAACCAATTCATCTACACACATTGTTTTCAAAATAAAGGCTCTCACCTCTTAAATGGCATCCACTTTGCCATGAAACCTAGGGGGAAGAGACAGTAAGATTTTATCAACAATTTTATTCTCTTTTACAGTCTTCCCTAAATCAAAGACAGAGGTAACTATATCATTCAACTCAGCATAGAACTCGTCAAAAGTTTCTTTCTCCTTCATGGTAAGAAGTTCAAAATTAATGATAAGCCGTTGAAGCCTAGAATGCTTCACGGTGGAGATTCCTTCATAGTTCATTTGTAAAACATCCATCGCCTCCTTAGATATTGAACATGTGGATATACATCTAAACTCACTTGGGGACATGCAACCAAAACTAGCGTTATGTCCCTTCTTGTCCACCTACTCTCCTTTAAATCGTTATAATCTAAACTGGATATAATCTTATCAACTTGGACATCATCAACAATTGTTTTAGGACAAATCCATCCCCTAAGTATATTGTTCCATATACAGTCATCCATAGACATTAAATATGATACCATATGGGCTTTCCAATTGGAATAATTGATACCATCAAACGGAGGTCAGGGGGTTGAAATTCCATGAATTGCACACAAAAAGGATTTATAATTAGGTGTTTACACTTAAAACTTGGAGACTCGCTTTGATACTAGTTAGGATTGTGCCTATTGATGGTAACTTCCCAAATAAAAATTAATTCCCCTAATTCAAGAAAAAGGTTTGTTAATTTATTATTATAAAAGGGATTAATAATACAAAAGTCTATGTGATAAAATATTTTATTAAATTTTAAAATCTTTCAAGTTTTATCTTCTTAATTAAGAGATTGATTCAAAAAACTACAACAAAAAAGGGTTTTTGTCACCTTTCACCTGTAAGGAGTTGTCACAATCAAAAACGTTGACAAAAAAATATAGAGCTCTTGTCACAGTCTTCGGCCCTAACACGACCGTGAAAACTAGTTGTCACGCTCGTGTCTCTATCAAAGACCTTAATAACTAATTGTCACGACCGTGTTAGGATCAAATATTATGACAATAGTCATTTTTTGTCACAGTCATGTCAGGGTCAAAGACCATGATAATAAAATTTACCCCTCACTCTCTAAGCCCTATTCTCACAAAACACTTTCGTCTCTCTCTCTCAGTCGCCCTCTCATTCAACCACTATCTCTTTATCTCTCTCAACCTCACCGCTTCCTCTCTCCTCTCCTCTCACCAACGCTTCTGCCACCACCTCCACTTTTCTCCTTTCAAAATAACTAAAAGAAATCATTGTCAAATTAGTTTGCGCCACTAGGCAATCCAGTACTTAGGGATGTCTCTTTCCTTTTCTTTTTAATGTTTTTAAATTCAAAAATTAATGAATAGTTTTTATGGGTTTTGATTTTCTTTTTCACCAGTTATTAAATCGATTAGATCTGACATTTAGGTTTTGAGAAAAATGTAGGGGAATAAAAGGAACCCATAAAGCTAAAAGCTTAAATGACTAGATTAGAAGTTTTGTTTTATTTTATTCCTACTGTCTTTTATGTTAGTATTATGTTTAAGGTTGGTGATATCATTGGGAGATTTGAGAAGCAAGGTTTCACTTTGAAAGGTACTTTGATTAGTGATTAGGATGTGATTTTTGTTTCTTGAATGATTAATTTCTCAATAATACAATTTCATGTCGTTAAAAGAAATTAGGAGTAAGGACGCTATATTATATGATAATTCTTTTGGGTGGATCATCTTGTAATTACATGTTTAACTATTTGATTATGTTAGATTCTTTGAATAAAAACTTGCAAAAGGCTTTTAAGGTTAAAACAAGGAGAATATAATCCAAATGGTTAAACTAAGTTTCGCAAAAGTTTTATGATACATATCTGATATATTGTTGATGATATTATATATCAATAAGATCTCTAATTTCTAGACACTCCATCAGCAGATCTTGGATATATATCAAATACAAATATACATTTAGATACTACACATGTTTTTATAGTATGCTTATGTGGTTGATGATTATTAATACTAGTAATCAAAAGATTTCGTGTTAGTATTTAAATGTTTATTATTTTCAAAACTTTAATTATTGTTATTTAGTATTTTATGATGTTTGCATTCCTATTTAATTCCAACTCACAGTTTATAAACAAAGAGGTATTTGTTGTCAAATTGGTTTGATTTGTTTCTCAAATCAGTTTACTTTAAAATATTGTTCAGTTATATACAAAAAGGTATTCGTTGGCTTATCAAACTGTAGTACTACTGATTATTCTTAGTTGTCAAATCACCAATAGATTTTTTGCACTATACATGTTTGCTCAATTATCCCATTGTTGAGAAGTAACATCTCTTTGTACTTCCATTGTGTTATTAATTCACTTGGTTTTCTACGAGAATGCTTGTGTATGTTTATTGCAAATGATTGACGATTTATAGATCAAATTTCTAGTATAACTATATAATATTCGCTTCGCTATATGGAAAAATTTCATACAAATTTCTATAGAGGTGCAAGTTATTACTGTATCAATATATTACTATTTTTGTGGATTTTGTTAGCCTAACATGAAATTACAAATGCTCATGTCCTTCCAATCATTTGTCAACCAGATGGAAACTTGTAACAAAATATTTTAATATTACGATTCAAACTAAGATGGATTTTGATAATAGGATTTTGAATTTGTATATATGTATATGTATATGTAGTGGCATTCATTTGATAATAGGATTTTGAATTTGGTAATTTTCAATCAGGGCTTCTAATTTGTGTACAATTAGGGATGAAAATTTGGCCCTTGGGATTTAATACATATTGATTCTACAGTTTAGGCTGCTTCCTCTCCTATCCTCTCCTCACTATTTCATTTCCACCGTCGATGCCTCTCTCTCAACCACGTTTCACAGCCTCTCTCTTAACCGCATTTCACAGTTCTCTCTCCTTTCAAAAGGTGCACATACTTACGGTTCATCAAATTAATGTTGTTGTTTGTTTGGTCCATCCCATAAGGGATTTTAGGTTTTATTATTGTTGTTTGTTTAATCCATCCCATTTAATACTCATGCGATGCTATGTTTTTATATAGTGTAGTTTGCAGCTTATTCTCTTATTTCATTGAAATATATGTACATGTTTAATAAGAAAAATTGCACTACTTAAATATCACCATCTGCTACAATTAGTCACTTTTGAAGAAATTATCCACTTAATTGGTGTGATTTTCTTGATCTTCCATGTACATTTTATATTTTCGTAATTTTTTTAATGCTTATTTGCAACTCCCGATCTACATGCCCTTTTTCTTGGGATTTTGGTGTATTGATTTCGAGGTGAAGAAAAAGGATTGTTTTAGTTGTCTGTAAATTCATTTAATTAGTTGTTGTAGAGCCCTTTATGTTGGTTAAGGGAGGGAAGGTGTTAACTAATAATAATTATGTATACTTGAATTTAATTTGACTTTACTATACTCTGTATGGTTTCACGTGTACCATTGAATATTTCCGTGTGCCAAAGAGGAAATATGTGACCACCTTAAGCCAAGTTCATTAACTACGTGAACCATTGGCGTTAGTAATATAAAAATGTACCATTGAATTTATACATGTAGTAAAAGGATAAATATGTGTGTAACTTAATGTAAATATGAGTAATATGTGAAACATTCACTTGTATTGATGTAAAAAATATTACCTTTTGAATATGTATGTGTACTAAAAAGAGAAAAATCCACTAATATGTTTTTTCAATTTCAATGTTATATTTGTTATTATTAATTTCAAACAGTTTTTAGGGTTTTTAGGGCAGATTCAAATCATTTAGTTGATATGTTGATATGATCAAATGCAGTACTTAATTTAAAATTTTAAATATTAAAAACAAACATGTTCAAACACACTACTTGAATTCATTTTTATTCAAATGCACTAGGTATTATAGTATCTAACCTATGGTTCTTGATTTTTTCACACTTTTGTTGATATTAATCCATGAATATATGATTCTTACCCATAAGAGGTAATTGTTCGTAGTAGCTGTGATGGGCTATCCTCTATACAAAAAGTGGATGGGTGAGATAAATAGACTAGGGGATGAGTATCGTAGAGGTGCCAATGAGTTTGTCAAAATTCGTAAAGAGATGTCTTAATAATAAAGAGTTCCCGTGTTTGTGTGCACATTGTATGAATGGTAAGGTGTTTGTGTGGAAAATAGTTAAACAACATCTGCTTATATGGGGGTATGCAAGATAGTTATCGATCGCCGATTTTTCACGAGGAAATGCATGTTCTCTTTTCTCCCGAGCAACCTTCATAACAATCATCAAGTAGGATAGATTTACAAGTCTAGGAGGATAATGTAAATCATAATACGTTAGAGAATTTAGTTTATGATGCTTATGGAGTTTGTAAAGTGGAAGAAAATAAGGTCACTAAAAATGTAGAAGGTTCAATGCTTGTGAAGATATTAGGATAAACCTTGACGATGTTTATCAAAGCTTGAAATTTAAGGTGACCCAACCGTTGTACCCTGGCTATGACAGCGATCAAATAACTTTGTATGCCATAGTTGGTTTACTTAGTTTGAAGACCCAATATGGTTTGTTTGGCAATAGCGGGACAGGAATTCTGAATTAAGTGAAGGACTTGCTACCCAACCAGAATATACTTCCAAATAGCTATCCTTGTATAAAGAACAGTTTGAAAGGTTAAAAAATAAAGCATAAATCAATTCATGCTTATAGGTATGACTGCATACTATACTGAAATGACTATGAAAATCTCAATAAGTGCCCGGTATACGGGGAACCTAGATACGTACAATCTGTTGACAAGGAAGGCACACTCTCAAAAGTGCCTAAAAAGTATTGAAATATTTTCCTGTTAGGCCTAGATTGAAGTGGTTTTTCACAGTACCATGGATAGAGGAGGCCATGACTTGGCATGCTAGGGCAAAAGTAGGGGATAATCTCATGTGTCATCCTATTGATTTTATAGTTTAAAAGAGAATAAATTATAATTGTCGTAATTTTTCTCGAAAATAGAGTAACATTCTTTTGGAAATATCAACATATGATTTAAATCCATTTGGAAATCTAAGCTTCAATTAGAGTGTATGGCTCGTGATCCTAGCACCACTCAACCTCCCTCCTTCAGAGTGTATGAGACCTGAATTTCGATGTTGTCTTTGTTGATACCTGGGCCAAAGGCACCAAGTAAAGATATCAATGTATATTTGGCTCCTTGGGCAGAAGAATTAAATGAGTTGTGGGTAGAGGGTGTGAAATCATTTGACTCTTGTAAAAAATAAGACTTCACATTGAAAGCTAGTGATTTGGGCAATTCATGATTTCCCAACTTATGAGACATTATTAGAATGTGTAGTACATGGTTATTTAGGGTGTCCTATTTATGAAGAGGTGATTGAATCTCAAAGTCTCAAGGATAGATGAAAAATTACATACCATTCTCATAGGAGGTTTTTACCCCCCGATCGTAGTTTTAGATAGGGGTGGTCACGGTCCGGTCCGGTCCGGGTTTTGCCTATTTTTTGGACTGGACCGAATATTCGGTCCTTAATTTTTTTGGACCGAGACCGGACCGATTAATTCGGTTAACCTACTAATTCGGTCCAGGCTTTTTTCGGTTCGGTCCAGGGTAAAATTCGGTCCTGACCCTATTTTATATATATATACATTTTATGAATGTTTTTATCTATTTTTCTCACAAATATATATACAAAAAAATAATACTCGAAACTCCAAGTGATATTTACATGGTTTTTTTTAACCCAAATAAAAAAATGTCTATACATATATAAAATGTACCAAATTAAATTCATAAGTTATATACATTAATTCAAAAACTATACATAAGAAACACAGTAACATTATTTTTATTATATATATATAGGAATCGGTCCGGTCCGGTCCAAATTGGTCTTTTAATATAGTGGACCGCAGACCGGACCGGTTTAATCGGTTTTTAGTTTTTGTGAACCGATTTTCGGACCGGTTTCAAAATAGCCTTAATTTTCGGTTCGGTCCGGTTCGATCCAATCGGTCCATTCGGGTCGGTCTTTTTTTTGTCCACCCCTAGTTTTAGATTAAGAGAGGTTCCATTTTTTTACCGGGTGGGGTTGGACATAGGCTACCTTCGAGAAAACTTTTAGGTCCAGAAATTGAGTGTAAATATTCTAATTATGAACCTAATATGCCAGGAAAGAGTTCTAAATTGAAGAATTTCAGGCATAAGAAGACACCGATTGAGAATAAAATTGAAACAAGAAAGGCATTGTCTATGAGGTGAATTTTATTTGACTTGCCTTATTGTAAGAGTAACCAGATGCATCATGTATTAGATGTAATGCATGTAGAGAAGAACATCACCGAACATCTTCTGGGCACATGCTTTTAGGGGAGTCATTCGAAGGATGGAGAAAATTAACGACATGACCTTAAATCGTTGAAAGTTAAGCCACAACTATTGTTGAAAGAAGATAGTAGCGGAAGGAAAATAATTTCCCCTAGTGCGTTTAGTTTTGCGAGGGAGGAAACAAAGGTGATTTTAGACACAATATATAATTTGAAAGTTCCCTATGATTTTTCATCCAACTTGCAAAGGATTATTAATTATGCTACCCACAATTTACATAAGTGCAAGTCTCACGATTGGTTCGTGATCATGAAATTGGTTCATTTGTTGTTTAAGCATTGTTTCTCTAAGCATGAGAATTTGAAAAGGGCCATTATGAAAATTAGCATATGTGTCACACTTTTATGTGAAAAAGTAATCATGCAAAAGTACATTGTGTCCGTAAAAGTAGCTATAACTGAAGTGATTTATGTGTTAGATAAGTACTTTCCCCATTACTTTTTAACATAAGTATTCTTTTGTTGGTACCCTTATGCGAAAAGGCACTTCTTTACGGCCCAGTTAAATATCAACGGATGTACCCGTTTGAAGGTTGATGAAAGTTTCCAAAGATTATGTCAAGAATACACGATACATTAAAGGATCAATTACAGACGAATATATCACCGTGGAGTCATCAATCTTATGTTGGGAATATATGCCTGACCTAAGCATTGTAGATAATAGTGATGAGTTCTTCAATAAGGTGGTCATGTAATGGGAACACGTGTGAAATTAACATGTTTACAGTATGAATAAGTAACTCGTTATCTATTTGAAACTCATAAAGATGTCGTAGAATGGAAAAGGTAATTTTATGTTGTCTTTTACATTATTTTAACTTTTACTTAATCAACTTCATAATGTGTTCGTCACGGTCAATGTAGGAAATATGATGCGTGTGAAAACAATAAAAAATAAAGAATAATGGCACAATCAGATACCGAATTTAGGCTATGAGTGTCACATGAGGTAATTATTATGAGAGTGTCCCTTAATAAATGAAAAATTGCAAGAAATCTTTAAAATTGACCTAATTAATTTATCTATAATCTCAGCTCTTAAAGATGGGTGATGTGATATCAAGACTTGCTCGTCTAACCACTGGACCCAATTTCATGGCACATGAGTACAAAAATTATCGATTGAACGGTTATGTATTCGGTGCTAGGGTGTATGAGGAAAATACTAATGTACATAAATCGGCCATTTCATATAAGGATCTTACTTATTTTCGAGCAAGTGAAAAAGATAAAAACCTCGTTGAAGCTGAGATAACGTCCTTTGGTGTCATTCAAAATATATCTGAATTAGACTATATAAGCTTAAAAGAGGTTGTGTTTTACTATGATTGGGTAAGAGTTGAGGACAAAATTTCTTGTAAAGTTGATTCAGGTACCAATTTGATCGTGGTTGACTTGTCCAAGATGAAGGTCAATGAGCATGTGAGCGATGAGCCATTTGTTTATGCTTTTGAAAAGTTCAAGCGTCTTAATTGGAGTACATCAACAATGAGATGTGGTCAATTGTCTTACACGTGCCAAAGCGTCTAACCAGTAGTATGGATGACTTGGTTGCTCCTACCAAATATCAACCTATTTTGGATAATAACCCAAATTTGAAACAATTTTTAGATTTGTAATAAGGATTCCAATTATTTGAAACAATTCTTAGTTTGGTTTATGATATTAATTGGTATTCTTCTAATGTCGTCGTTGATTTATCATAGTTTAATGCTTTGTTGTATATATTTTAGTGGATGACAGTCTAATGCTTTATTCATTTGGATTTGACCAGTTTTGGGGGATTTAAATCAATATTTGTCGGTTAGTTAGTGAATATGTTAATTTGGAATTTAATCAGTTTAAGCATTATTTGAAACAATTCTGAGTATGTTTTATGATAAATATCGTCGTTAATTTACCATGCATATTATATAACAATGTCAAACAACTTCATTATTTATATTTCTAAATCATGTTCTTATATATATTCTTTTACTAATATTAATTTTTACAGGATATATCTTTTTTGTTATTTCAGAAAAAGCTTAAAGAGGTCCACAACTCGCAAAGTGATGAAGACAAGGCATCTTTAAGTGCAGATGCTCTTAGCCATGTGCTCGGGAGGGATTATAAAGGTCATACTCGGGGTGTTAGCTCTCGGGTGGGGAAGTTGAGGATCTTCAGGATTACGTCGAGCATCACTGGATTGGCACACAAGGTCGATGAAATGAAGACCAATACGGAACAAAAGTTTGACAACCTCGAAAAAAAATGAATAAAAGTTTTCAACGATTAATCAAGCTCTTCAAGGTTGATCCAGGTGTATCCCAGGTAAGTGCAAGGAGAAAGTAATGGATGAGGGGACCACTGCTTCGTCTTTCTCACCCTCACTGATACACCCCTCATCTTCATATGTCTTATCCCTCCCCCCCGGGTCCCAAATGTCCAGACTCCATTTACAATTGTTTGGGATAAAAACTATTTACTAGACTTACGGGGAGGCGAAAGAATTGTCAGGGGGTTGAGGGACCCGAGTATACTCCCAGGTTCCTTGGTACATAACCGTCCGTTGCAGTCTCATGAGGCTCACGTCCACATCACTGAAGTTTTAGTGGGGAAAGATAATGAAGCCCAGTGATTGAGTAAACAGTGTGGCGTGCGTCACATTAAAGGGATGTATTGGTTCTTATATTATATGGCTTGCATTTCTCCTCCAACCTGAAAATCCATGAACATTTATTTTTTATGTAATAATTTGTATTTAACATTCAAATTTGGGTTCATATATCATGTTTCTTATTTATATCTAGATAACAATTAGTTATTATGAATATTGGTAGTGATTGTTGTTAGTTATTGTTAAATTATATCATTGATTGTTGCTACGGGTGAAATAATATACTGCTGGGCAGTGGCAGAGGCAGTGGCCATACTGCCCAATAGTTTTTTTTATTCTGCTGCCCAATATTGTCATGAAATTTTACCATGAAAAGTCCTTGACAATCAAAACTCATCACAGTCAAAGTTTGTGACACATAAGATACTGTCTCGGACTTTGGTCGTGACTAGTCCGTGACAATGGAAACTTATCGTGGGCTTTGACCGTGATAAAAATAGTTGTCATTCCCATTCTCATCACGGTCTTTGATCGTGACAAGTTTGACTTGTTAATGTCTATGATCGTGACAAATAGCCTTTTTTGTGTAGTGAAAAGATGCGAAAACAATAAAATAAGCACAATACCGGATGTATGAAGGAAAAATTAGGGGTGTCATCACGACACGAAAACATGACATAACCTAACATGAAATTGGAACGAAATTAATATGGTGTGTTGTGTTCAATTCGTGTCCGGGAGAGGATATTTTGGCTCGATAATGGGTTGTGTCATTTTCGTGCCCTAGTTTTGACATGAAATTTTCCCGAAATTGGCCTAATTACCACACTATTAAGCAACCGATTTGACCCAATTACCACCCCTTTATTATTAATATATTTCATGAAATAAAAATAAATAATGATATTGTAAATAAAAAATAAGCGAGTTATTATATTGGGTCGTGTTGAATCGTGCCAATTGGCACAAAATTTATTTATCGTGTTATTTATGTCGTGTTGTGTCGTGTATTTAACGGGTCATGTTTGTCTATGGAAAAAAACATGGCATCGTGTTCTTTAGGGTTCATGTCGAGTAAAATTAAGTCATTCCATGTCGGTCCAGGACCAAACACTAACTGTTGGCCCCCATTTCCACTCCTTGGAAAAATTCTTTAACGGAAAATACCGCAGGCTGATAAGAAAGAAATTTGCACTATGGTAGAGTTTTACAACTAGAACAAATAGACTTACAACCTCAAGATGCTACAACTGACTAGACACTCTTTCCCATCATATTCTCCCTAGAGAGTGTTATTAGTTGGACTACACTGCACAACCGCAACTGATTTTGATCCGCAATTAATGCCTTCGAATCCTCTAGCCAAAACTTTCTTCTTCAAAGTAGAAACAACTTTCTTATTTTGGAGTTTGAATAAAAACTTTATTATTACAGGACGGAACCTTCGAGCAACCAAAATGCTACACCTAGGATCTTTGAGGGAAATCTACGGTTATGTGTGTTGAAATATTTGTAGGGGTACGGTGCTTTAAATATCAAAATAATTTTTTTCACGCTAAGGAAGAAAAAATATTTACTCACCATTTAAGATTGAATTTGAATACAAGATGAGCAAATATATCTCTATTTATAAAATAGCTTGAAAGAAGTCAAAGTAGGGAAGTGAAAAAATGTCCACTCAAATATATAGTGTTTTTATCAGTAAAAATATTTTTTCAAAGCCCTCACTCTTGATTTGGAAAAGGAGACAACAACTTAAATTATAGCCTTTTGATTTGAAAATGTTTAAAGTCTCAAGTGCTGGGTGTCACGCTCTTAAGGTGTTAAGTAGTCATATCAGAGTATAAGTCACCCAAAACGTTGTTCTTGACACACTAACCAAGAAGATAATAAAAAATGATTTCATGCAAAAGTGACTTTCGTCCTTGTCAGACGCATGTCGTTGCAAGGTCGCTACAATGAGAAATTACATCATTGTGGCAAACCTAAAGCAATCCAGGTCGCATAACAAGCCAGACTTTTTGCACGGGGACACAAGAAACCAGCAAGACAGTGTCACTGAAGTGAGGAGGACCATCGTTGTGCTGGAACTATTGCAAATCAAGTCGCGCCTTTGTCCATAAGTTTTAAACTATGGACAAGAAAATGACAATGACAAGTTTCGATGAGGCAAAGATGAGGCTAGGCAGGTCGCGCATGTGTCCAAAACATTTTGTCCAATTTGCCTTAAAAGATTTTTAAAAATATTTTAAAATTACATTTTGAGTCAAACTCCAAGTATGTTTATTTCTCCCATGAACACCCATATCATAGAAGAGCATCAGGGATTGTGGGGTATCGAATCATTGAGTAAGTCTACTATTTGTACTTTGTAAAATCGGATCATAGTGATTGTCTGGCTTGGGTCGTCTTAGGTTTTTTTCCCTTAATGGTTTCCTTGTACATCGGCATTGTAGACTTTACTTTATTTTACTTGCTTAATCACCTAGACGCATGTTTAGGATTTACAAGATAAAATTGGGTTAAGTAAAATTGGTTTACAAAATTGATGCGAATTAAAATTTGAAAAAGTTTGTTTTTTTGGAAAAATTATTTCACCTAAAGCACACATAGAAAAGGGGGCCTACATGGACAACTTTTAAAAGTCATTTGAACGACTTTGTTCAAAAACATTATTCCCTTTAAAAATTGTTTATGAAAAACTAGACTCAAACATTTTAAAACAAACAACACCCGATATAAGATCGAAAGATCAAAATATATATACATACATACCTTATGAGACCTTTTAATATTAAAGACAAAACTATGCACGAAACACGACATGATGATGTAGATGCTCCAACTTGGTCGCTACTGTCTTCAATCAAACACGTAATAAAATTTTAAAGGATAAACCGAATCAAGTCCTAACCTATGAATCAAAGGTTTTATCCAAACGGAATTAAGCCAAGACATACAAATTGACTCGGTTAAAAAAATTCCTTATAAATTTCCTCCTTTGGATATTATGGAAAAAAACACAAAATAAAAACTAAGGGTCTAAATTCATCTAAAGACTCAATCCCAACCCCAAAACGAAAAATTACAGACACTCGACATACACAAACTTAATTAGCTTTGCTCTTGTGTCACCTTTGTCACATCGTTGTAAACCTACACACTTAAATAGACCTTCAAATTCAAAGAGCATATATAACAATGTAAATTTGCATATGAAAAATCCTCCCTCTTTATATAGCAATCTCCGCCTAAGATAGGACGTCTCTCCCTTAGGTAAAAATCTTCCTCACACTATAAAGATTAAGATACCATTTCTCCCAATTTTTCTTCAGGTATAGACAAAGATAAAAGTTCATAATCAAACCATTTCTCTCCCTAAATGAAACATGGGTAACCATACAAGAAAAAATAGTATATCATGCATTGATGTGTGATGAAACATGCAACAACAAATAACTTGGCAACATAAGGACAAATAATCCAAACAATGACCAATCATTATCAATTTTGATGCAACATGTGATACCAACTTGAATACAAAAATGAAGCATTGGATACCAATATAAACAAGAAACAAGAGATAACAATATGATCATCTAGCATGCCTATTGGAAACCACTTGAAACATAAGACAGATTATATGGCATACATGGATTAAATGCAAACGCAAAAACTCAAAACAAAAGATACCATATATATAAATATGCAAAAAATTACCATTTAAACACATGCATATATATAGGTGTGGTGATAATTATTATTCAACATAAACAGATAAGAGAAGCGCAATCACTAAGAAAAATAAAGGAGATAAAATGCCAGTCACACAACAAGAAATGTACGTGGTTTAGCAAGAATGCCTACGTCCACGGTGGTGCAGTCGGTATTATTTCTATATACTCCGGAGAGAGATTACAGAGAATATAGTGCATGTCCTATGCCCCAGACCTAGGGTTTATTATATACATGTTATTTTCAGGGAGTGGGGGTGTTGGACTCCCCCACGTCTTCCATCTTCTCCTGGAAACCTCTTTACGAGGGTATGGGAGAAGACCAAGTCATAACTGAATTAATGTTAAGGTATGGAGGGTCTGGACTTTGGGCCTGTTTCAATTGGGCTACTCGTCCAGGCTCGTTATTCTTAATCCGTGTACCCACAATTGCCCCTAAGTTTGTTGGGCCACAATTTTGGGCTCAATAAATTTAAATGATTTGTCATAATGGCTTCTTTGTACATCGTGCAACTCTTCCCAAGGTTTGAGGACTGAATTAGGCGACACTTGCTTCGTGTTCTGTGCACTATGATTAGTAACATTCAAAAGTTATTCAGAGCAGTCGTTTCACAATCGCCGCTTCAAGCTTCTCAGTATTCTTCCATTTTCTGCGAGCTCTAGCGATTCACGTTCTCTTCTCCCGGTCTTCATTCTTTTCGCTTTCGATCTTCTTCGTTACTTGGGCTTGTGATTCCTCATCGTTCAAGTCAAAACTCCATTTTGTAAGTCTTCTGTGCTTTCTCTTTGTGTTTTCTCTTTGAATTTGTAGTTTTAGGGTTTCCAAATGGCAAAGATTGGTAATAGATCGGTGTCTGAGTTTAGGAAGTTTTATAATATCCCGGAGTGGGTAGAGATTGAGTGCGCCTCTCCTCCTGGAAATATTAGAGAGATAGAGGGTGCCCATTGGATTCATGTCTTATTGCTTTCCCAAGGGGGGCTTACTTTTCCTCTGAATAATCTATTCTTGCACTTCTTTGGTTATTTCAACATTGTTCCTGCACAGTGTTTGCCTAATGTGTGGAAGATAATCAATGGTGTTCATAGAATAATTCATCTCTATGGCACCAAATTAGGGCTAGCCGAAGTCTGCTTTTGCGATTCCTTTTCTCGAACTAGTTCTGGCGTTCTCTATCTCAAAGCCAGGGGTCCTGATAGGGTGTTGGTAGTAAACCTACCTGATTCCCATAAGGACTATTGGCAAGATGGATTTCTTGCTAGAAATTGGCAGTAATCCCCCCAGACTGAGGGGTCGAGGTCCGATTGGTTTACTGTTCCCTTTTATGTGGAAGAGTATATAGGTAGTCTTTGCTCTGTTCTTTCAATTTCTTTATTAATGTGTGATCTTTCTGACTTTTCCCTATTTTTTCTTCAGCGAGGTCGAAGAACTTGGAACCTGCTCTCAACGAGGTTTGTCTTTCTGAGTTGGTCAAAGCATGGAACATCAGGGATCCCCTAGCTGACGGCGAGCATCCCCGGTCTGCTGCTTTCTTGCTTGAGTATAAAAACATTGGTTCTAGCTTTATAGCAAAGCCGGTAGATAGCATTCTCGAGTTTGATACCTATAAAGAGACTGCTATTGATCCTATTCAATTTAATGAGAAGGAGAGCAGTTCTGATAGTGATATCGTAGGCGGTGCTGAAGGCAATTTTGGCTAGGGGAGCTCCAGTGGTGATAGTTCTTCTGACTCAAAAGAGGTTTCTGAAGCCCGAGAACCTTCGAGTACGTCCAGCAGCTCAAGCGAGAAGATGGTTCCTCCAAGTAAAAATTTGATTTGGGATGACGATGATGATGATCATGTGCTCCTCGCTCAGAGGTTGAAGAAGCAGAAGTCCAGCACCGGGGCTTTTGTTACTGGCTCGGTCTACTGCTCAGGAGCAAGAGAGGAAGAGGAAAGAAGAAGAACAAATGTAAGAGAGAGAGAGGAAAAAGGAAGAGGAAAGAAAGAAGATAGAAGAGAAGAAAAGGATGGATGAAGGAGAAGAAGAGAATGGAGAAGGAGAAGGAGGAAGAGAGGAGAAAAATGGAATCGAGGATGAAGGCTGGGCAGGTCTTAGTCCCGGTGTCTGCATTTTCTGAGGGGGCCTCAGTTGCCATTTCTCCTCAATTGGCCCATGCGCTGCTCAAGAGGGCAGTTCTTCCTGCAGATCGCCAAAGGGCGATGGGATCTGATCAATTGGCTCTGCAAGCTAGTGAGAGGCTAGCCTTGGTAAGACCTTTTCCTTTCTCTAATGCTTTAATAAATTTCAGTTTTTCCTTTTCCTGATATCTTCTTTTATTTGTAGTTTGTGACTGACTTCACTGTGCTCTATCGCTCTCGCGATGAGCTGGTGAGCAAGAACAGCGAGCTGGAGCAGTAATTTACTGCCTTGAAAGTGAGGGGCACACAACTGGAGGCTAGTCTGAAGACTGCTGATACTGCCCGAGCTTCTTCTGACCTGGCCCTTGCTAATTCCAATCGAGAGAGGGATGCAAAAATTAAACATTTGAATGAGCTGAGGTGATCCTATGACCTGGTCTACTAGAGCAAGTTGTCCGTTGTATAGGAGAACAAGGTGATGACCGAGCAACTGAAGGAGAAAGAGTCTCAGGTAGCCGCCATCAAGGAGGACTCATATAACTCCGGGTGGGTTACTGCATATAAAGACGCCAAGGTTCAGATAGGCTACATCAGCCTTCTAAACTTCAAGAAAGGCTGGAACAAGGCCCTCATAGCTGCTGGTGTCGATGTTGCCTCTCCTTTGTTCGACGAGCACGACCCAGGTCCAAATCCAATTGTGGATGAAGTCCCTGCCCCAGTTACTAAAGGAGTTGATCCTGCCTCCCAGACAGTTCTTGCTGATGCTCCTCCTGCTCAGGCGACAGAGGCTATCCCTGCTGAGGGAGGTGCCTCTACTGCGACTGACAAGGGGAAGCAGCCGGCATCTTCTGAGCAGTCAGAGGTTGCTAGTTAATTTTACCCTCAGGGTTGCTCTTTGTACTTTGTGTTTGTAATTTTCCTTCCTGTTGCTCGATGTACTCTGATCCTTATTAATGAAATGAAAATGTTTTCTTTCCTCAATGTACTGATCTATTTTTTCTGTACCGCTTCTTTATACCATGTAGTTGGTTGATGTCGATGACTATATACCAGCCACTTCTCAATTGGGAAGAATGCTTGGTCCTAATGTAAGCTCTGAGGTTCGTCATACCTTTGTGAGGATTTATAAATCACTGCGATAGAGGAACAAGGGTTTCATAGAGCAGACCGAGCTCATCGTGAAACTGAAAGATAGGCTCCAAGAGATGGAAGAGGTCGGTGCCTCAGTCCAAGAAGAGGTGAATACTTTAAGATCAAGGATTCTAGATGCCTCTGAGATCAATCAGGTTGGAGAAATTCTTCAGCAAGAGAATGAGGCTTTGAGGAGGGAAGTCTCGCAACTCAGGGAGCATGCGCCAAGCATCGCTCATGTCGTGTTGTGAGGCTCCTCCTCGTCGCGAGCTGGGGCTGGACCAAGCGATGTTCCTCCGGTGCTATGAGGCTCTGCCCCGTCGACTGTTCCGCGAACCAGTAGAAATGCAAGGGGTTCAGCTAGGGAAATGGAAGAGCTCCGAGGGGATGTTCAAAGAGCATACGTGATTGCTGCTGGGCTCCAAAGGGACGTCACTCGGCTAAGGCATTTGTTTAGGAGAGGATCTCGATAAGTATGGGCCGACGATTACGACCAAGGTTGGATAGATGCTCCGACGAGGCTAACAGAGTTTGAAAAGCTCACCTTCATCAGAGGATGGTTGAGTGCCCTGAAGGAGATGCAAGTCCCAAGGAACTCAATGATTTGGTACCGTTATGAGATCTCTCCTTCTACACTACTTACTAACCCCTTCTAGAGAAATGATCAGTGGATCCCTATTGATGTCATCCCTCGGCAGCTACTGGAGTCGGGTGCGAATGAAGTCGAGGAAGAGTTGGTCCCCCATCCTGACGACGGTCGAAGAGCTCAAGTGGATGATTATCTCGTTAAGAGAAATGGCTGATTATCATTAAGATTTTTGCCAGTAATAACCTTGTATATATGTAATGAAGCGATGTAATTTTGATGATTTGAGCGAGATCGCCGACTGAACATGTATTGTATTTGTTGTAAATGTGATGAATTAATATAAAATTTATGTTTTGGGCGAATTTGCCGACTAAACAAGTGTCTTATATTTTCCACATCTTTGCTCAATAATTTTGAGCCTCTCTTGGCTGACTAAATTTGTACATTTATCAAGTAAGTGTCCCTCCAGTCCAATATACCAACGAGATACCATTCTGCCCCACTTTACCTTTTAGGTTGTGTCGTCACACTCCCTTAGGCCTAAATGTGGCAATTGGCAAGGACACATCTGGTGTTGGATGCTCTATCTGATCAGGGTTTTGTTCAACCAAACATTATTTGGTGACCAATTTAGACTTAGCCATATTGCCTAAGGATCTCCTGTAGGGCTTTATATATTGCCAGGGGCAATGCTAAGAGGTCTTTCATATTTCATAATGAAAACCTGAGGAGGGTTATTTCCCTGCTATGGTATAATGATCAGTGTGCCTATTACTTGGAAAAGGTGTGTGGGTTATAAAGTTTATACATTAGTTACTTGACACCTTGTACAATACGAATTAGTTAACTGATACTTCGTAGAATGCAAATGCCAAACAACTTTTATTAATGATAAGGAAATGAACTTCCAGTTTCATAATTAAAGATCAAAAGAAGAATCTAGAAATAAAATTTCTTAAGATTGGTTGCATTCCACGCTCGGGGTATCTCTCTGCCTTCCAGCGTTTCTAAGTGATAGGCTCCCTACAGATCATCTCTAGTTATCTTGAATGGTCCTTTCCAGTTTGGCCCTAGCTTGCCGTCTAACGATTTTGCTGCGCTGCCTAGGACTTTCCTTAGGACATAGTCCCCAACTCGGAATGTCCTTGGATTGACCTTCTTGTTATAGTGCCTTACGAGTTATTGCTGATAGCTCACTAGTTTTACTAGGGCCAACTCGCGGCGTTCATCGGCTAGGTCGAGTTCAGCGAGCAATGCTGCATCATTACAGCCCTGGTCGATAAGGCTGGACCTCATTGTTGACAAGCCTGCTTCTAATGGGATGACAGCTTCCATTCCATACGTCAATGAGAAGGGGGTTTCCCCTGTCGCTCGTCGTGGAGTAGTACGGTAGGCCCATAGAATATGTGGTAGCTCATTTACCCATGCGCTTTTAGCTCACTCTAATCGTTTCTTCAATCCGTCGATCACCATTTTGTTGGAAGCCTCAGCTTGGCCATTGCTCTGAGGATAGGCCATCGAGCTGAAATGGTGTCTGATTCCATGCTCGCCACAGAAACTCTGAAAGGAGTCGCTCTCAAACTGCGTTCCATTGTCAGTGATGATGGTTCTGGGGATGCCAAAATGGGTGATTATATTCCTCCATATAAATCTTATCATATCTGCATCTCGGATGTTTGCTAGGGGTTTCACCTCGATCCATTTGGTGAAGTAGTCAGTTACGACCAACAGATACTTGCGATTATCGGCGGTGATAGGAAGTGGTCCCACGATGTCCGTTCCCCATTGGGCGAATGGCCATGGGCTGGATAGTGATTTTAGGTCGCTAGCAGGTTGGTGGACCATAGGAGCGTGAAGTTGGCATTTCAGGCACTTGCGAACATACACCGCAGAGTCCCTTTGCATATATGGCCACCAATAGCCTTCCTTCATTGCTCGAAAAGCCAGGGACCTTCCTCCACTATGGATTTCAAAAATTCCCTCGTGAAGCTCATGTAGAACTTGCTCGACATTCTTCGGGTGAACACATTGAAGGTAGGGACCGGAAAATGATCTCTTATATAGCTTGCCCTCAGGAGATAAGTGAAAGCGAGCGGCTTTGACTCTTATCTGGTGGGCGGTCTTCTTATTGATTGGAAGCGATCCATCCTTCAAATAGTCCCTTAAAGGATCCATTCAACTGGGTGTTGATTCAATTTGGAGCACATGTTCGACGGTTGGTGGTTCATCATTATGGTTGATGCTCAAATGAGCGAGGAAGTCGATGGGGACTGTTCCTCTTAAATCGGAATCGATTGTCGAACTCAGGGCTGCTAGGGCGTCGGCATGGCCATTCTGTCCTCTAGGAAACTACTGGATAATGACTTCCTCGAAGCTAGCCATTAGACTTTTTTCTAAGGCGAGGTAGGCTGCCATTCTTTCATCTTTTGCATTGTAGTCTCCATTTATCTGATTAGAGACTAATTGAGAATCGCCAAACACCTGTAAATGCTTTTCCCCCAATGTGTGTGCCTTCTAGAGGCCGGCTATTAAAGCTTCGTATTCTGCTTCGTTGTTGGAGGCTACAAATCCAAGCCTGATTCCTTGTTCGAGGATTGTATCTTCTGGAGTAATAAGGACAATGCCTATTCCTTCCCCCTTTGAGTTGGAGGCTCCATCAACAAATAATTTCCAGACTCCCTCTGTTGCATGGTTTACTCTTTGCATTACTGGCCGAGATTGGCCGAGGGGCTGCTCACCTGTGAATTCGGCTATGAAATCAGCAAGGACCTGCCCCTTGATTGCATTCCTTGGTTGAAATTGGATGTCAAATTGTCTGAGCTCGACTGACCATTTAAACAGTCTGCCCGATTGCTTTAAGGGGGTGCGATGTAAGGGCGATGATAGCGTGAGCTTCACAGTAGTGCTTTAACTTCCTCGAGGCAACTACAAGTGCAAAGGTGAGCTTTTCTAGTGGTAGGTACCGCTGCTCGGCCTCTAATAAGGTCTTGCTCGCATAATAAACGGGGTGCTGAATTCCTGCTTTTTCACACATTAATGCAGAACTGGCAATGTGGTTGGAAATGGAGAGGTATAAGTACAAGGAATCTATTTCCTATGGTATGACGAGCAGTGGTGGGGAGCTAAGGTAAACCTTGAGCTCATCCAATACCCGCAAGCAATCTTGGTTCCATTCTACCATTTTGTTTCCATTTAGGAGCTGGAAGAAAGGCTTGCACTTCTCGGAGGACTTAGAGATAAAGCGGTTCAAGGCAGCGAGCATACCGGTGAGCCTCTGTATGTCCCGAATGGTTCAAGGAGGTTGTACCCTGTTTATTGCATCGATCTGGTCTGGGTTAGCCTCGATGCCTCTCTTACTGACCAAGTACCCAAGAAATTTTCCTGACTCGACACCGAAAGAACACTTGCTTGCGTTGAGTTTCATTCGATACTTCCTGAGGATTTCGAAGGTTCTTGATAGGCCTGAGAGGTGGTTTTCTTTCTTCCTGCTTTTGACGAGCATATCGTCGATGTAGACTTCCATGGTGTCTCCCATTTGGTCCTTGAACATCTTGGAGACCATTCGCTGGTAGGTTGCCCTCGCATTTTTGAGCCCGAAGGGCATGACCTTGTAACAGTACAATCCAACTGTGGTGATGAATGTTGTCTTGTCCTGGTCTGGAGCGTACAAGGGGATCTGATGGTACCCTGAGTATGCGTCCAGAAAACTCATTCTCTCGTGAGCTGCTGTGGCGTCCACTAGTTGATCAATTTTCAGAAGAGGGAAGTTGTCTTTAGGGCACACCCTGTTAAGGTCAGTGTAGTCAATGCAGACTCTCCACTTCCCATTACTTTTTGGAACTACTACTGGGTTGGATAACCATTTGGGTAATTAGACCTCCCGTATGGATCCTGCATTCAGCAGGTTTTCAACTTCTTTTTCCACGACTTTTGCCTTCTCGGGTGCGGTTCGCCGTGCTTTCTGCGTGATTGGTTTGAAGGCGGGGTCGACGTGCAGCCGGTGACAAACCATACTAGGATCAATTCCTGGTAACTTGTATGCTTCCCATGCGAAGACGTATACATTGGTCCTCAACAGAATCGTCAATTCCTTCTTTTCCTGATCTGTGAGAGAAGCTCCGATCAAGAAGGTCCTCCTATCGTCGCTATCTCCAGCTGTGACTTCCTCCAAGTCCTCGATGACCCGTTCATAGGGGAGGATCTTAGTCTCCTCTACTCCGGGCCTTCCATATTTTAATTGCTATTTTGAAGGTATCAGACCTTCTTGTTCTTCAACTTTCTCGCTAGGCTTGTCGGCCTTCTTCTCTGGTCTTGGGCGAATGGCTTCTATGAAGCATCTTCTTTCCATCGCTTGATCGCCATGGATCTCCCTTACTCCTCGCTCGGTCACATACTTGAGTTTCTGATGGTAGGTCGAGGAGACTGCCTTCATTGCGTGCAACCACCCTCTGCCGAAGATAGCCTGGTATGGCGAGTCAATGTCGACCACCAGAAACTCGATCATTTTAGAAACATTTCCTACCCTTACTAGCAGCACGACCTTTCCCAAGGGCATAGTTATCTTTCCAGCGAAGCCAACCAAAGGGACAGTAGCTTCCTTCAGGTCGGCGATGATTAATTTCAATTTTCTGAACAAGTCGAGATACATTACCTCAGACGAGCTTCCTTGGTCGAAGAGCAACTTTTCGATGTCATAGTTTGCTATCCTAAGAGTAATGATTAAAGCATCATGATGTGGGGTTCTCACTCCCACCAGATCTTCATCTATAAATACGATATGCTTACTATAGTCGACGTCATCTTCTCGCCGGAACTTTCCTGACGGTGTTTTCGATGGATCGATCTGAAAATCTTGCATCACTGCTCCAAGCTTTTCTACCTCCATTCAAGCTGAATTTCCTTGAATCTGCTTCACGTCAGATGCCCCATGAATTACTGCGAATTCATGGCCAACATCGTCTTTAAGTACGTTGTCGGGCCTTGCTTCTCTATGGGCAGTAACTTTCTCTGCCTTCTTTTCCACGAATTCGTCCAGATGCCCGGACTGAGCTAGCTCTTCGAGGTGGGACTTAAGAGCCTTGCAATGCTCGGTTTTATGTCCTCCTTCTTTGTGAAAAGCGCATCTCAGCGCGTTATTTTGCTTCGAGGGATCTCCTATCATCTTTCTGGGCCACTTAATAAATGGCTCGTCTTTGATTTTTGCGAGAATTTTGTAAATTGGTTCTCTGAAGATAGTGTTGACTACCTGAAATGCTTTTGCCACATCATTACTGCCTTCGTTCTTGGAGCCATTCTTGCCCCCACTGTTTCCTCCTTTCTTTTGGTTCTTAACTTTGTCATTGCCTTTGGCAGTGAGCTTAGCTCGACTATTTTCCCCTGTGCTGAGGCAGGTCACATCCTCCACCTTGGCATACTTCTCGATGCGGGCCATTAGGTCGTCGATGGTCATGGCCTCTTTCTTGGTCAGGGACTGGTACAGGAGGGAAGAACTGGGTAGCCCAATTTTGAAAGAGGCTACTACCACTTGCTCTGAGCAGTCCTCGACCTCGTTGAATAACTCCCAGTACCTCTTAGCGTAGTCTCGAAGGGTCTCCTGAGGCGTCTTTTTCATTGTTAGCAAAGCATCCATCCTTTTGGGGTGGGAGCTACTAGTAATGAAGCGTGCCGTAAAGAGCTCGGCCAGGGACTTGAAGCTTCTGATGGACCTGTGGGGGAGCCTTTCGAACCACTTTTGCGTCACGTCATGCAGGCTCGAGGGAAAAATTCGGCACATCAGTGCGTCTCGATGGTTCCAGAGGGTCATGGCCTGCCTGTACTGCCTAACGTGATCAATGGGATCGGTCTTACCATCATAGATCTTGAACCTTGGAATAGAAAACTTCTTGGTGTCTTCCTCTTCTTCTATTTCTCTCGAGAAAGGTGATTTCGTCTGAGTTTTGAGAGCTCGCCTAGCGAGTTCTCGGGTCGATCTGGTACCACGATGCGCAGGGTGATGGTCCAACTTCCTTCGGACCAGACTTCGTATGTTCTCATTGTTGTGATCTGGGCTCCTGTGATTGCGAGCTAGTCGCAGTTACTCGAATAGGTCGTCCTCTGACTCGTTTCCCTCAACTTTCTGGGACTCGCGTCTAGGGCTCCTTCCTCGGCTGCGAGACTTGCTCGCCTGAGGGCTAGGAGTGCGGTATGGACGTCTCCTGGTGCCACGATGGAGCTCTATCTCCATTATTTCTAACCTTCTCTTGAGACGAGCATTCTCAGCCTCGTGCCTGCGAGAAGACTCCATTTGCTCTTCGAGCCTCGCCTTATAAGCATCAATCAACCTGGATATTTGTGTGGACCTCGCTGGTCCTTGGCTTTCTTCTGAGGTTGGCCTTTCTAGGCGAGTCCTCTGATCTGAACGCCGAACTTTAGATCTGATCCTGCGAGGGGCAGGTTGTACTTGGATATCTCCTGCCTGAGGAGCATTACTACTGTGACCAGACATTTCAGACTTCTTTGTTGGTGTGGTCTTTCTCAGGGAAGATAAACTTTCCCACAGACGGCGCCAATTGTGGTGACAATTATTATTCAACACAAACAGATAAGAGAAGCGCAATCACCAAGCAAAATAAAGGAGATAAAATGCCAGTCACACAACAAGAAATGTACGTGGTTTAGCAAGAATGCCTATGTCCACAATGGTGCAGTCCATATTATTTCTATATACTCCGGAGAGCAATTACAAAGAATACAGTGCGTGTCCTATGCCCCAGACCTAGGGTTTATTATATACATGTTATTTTCAGGGAGTGGGGGTGTTGGACTCCCCCACGTCTTCCATCTTCAACTGGAACACCTCTTTACGAGGGTATGGGAGAAGACCAAGTCATAACTGAATTAATGTTAAGGTATGGAGGGTCTGGACTTTGGGCCTGTTTCAATTGGGCTACTCGTCCAGGCTCGTTATTCTTAATCCGTGTACCCACAATAGGTATAAACACACCGCAAATGACACTAAACATGATAAGATTTCAACACTCATATGACATAAACTGGTGGTACGAAGTGAAGGGGAGTGAACTAGAAACAAAGGAGATATGATCCAATCACTCAAAACATATCCAAGGAGTTCTATTTAACCGCAAAAACTTATCAACTTTAGTTATCCCCATGTGACAAATAAAGGACTCATAATGAACAAACATGCATAATACACACAAGCCTAGAAATCTTAATGATTCTCTGATCAATAGTGTTAAAACAATTAAGCTCGACTAGGTATCATTGTGCAAACCCATTGATCTTCAACTAAATACCCTCAAAATGAAACATATAGCATTTTTTCACTCTCATATTTTGAAAACATCACACTTTTAAAGAATCAATACAAAAAATTTAGCCTTAGCAATTTTTTTATTTTCTCTACATCTCTTTTATTTTAGGCTTTTGCCAACGGTGGCCTTTCACGCAAAGGAGATTTCCCCTTCCATAGGTCTTTCCCATTCCACACTCATATTTTATCAAGTAAGAGCAAACTCACGTAATGGTTCTTATATGTACAAATCCCCTTTACTAAAAAAATTTATGTATATGACAAGATTGATAGGAGAACACCTCACTTAGCTCATGCAACATAGGCAATAAAATTCAAAAGAGGTCTTGAAAAGTATGTGCGAAGGTATATGGAAAGTGAATCCATTAAGAAAATAAATTTCAAATAACCAAAAGAGCTCTTGCAAATGTGTGCAGAGGCATATGCAAATTGAATTCATTAAGCAAATCAATTCCAAAAAAATCCATGCAAGCGTGATAAAAGACAATATTAAGCATTGAAAGTCATTATCAAGTATCCTGGACACATGGATATATGGAATTAAGTGGATTCAAACACACCTATATTCCACACAAATGTGTAAAACTAAACTACACATAAATAAAAATCTTTTTGATATTTTTAAACTTTTTCAAAGCAATGATACCACTTGAAAACTAAACTCAAAATAAAATAAAAAAATATTTTTGTATTTTTCTCAATAAGACACGATAAAGGAAAAATCAAAATACAAAAGACTCAAACATCATACAACTAGAAATAATATATATCATGAAGCAGAAAAGCTAGTGTGTGAAAACATGAAAACACAATCAACCATTTGATTTAGCACTAGAAGTATCATGTGAGAGCATTCGAGAATCAACAATTCTAACATTTAAAGCCTCTGAATCAGATTTCCTAACCCATATAGTTGTAGCGAGACACTTTTGGGTTTGGGAAACCTTTGTTACACTAAACTTAGACTTCCTAGGACCTTTTCAAATATCAAAACAAAAATGCCTAAGGTGACCTTTCCTACCTCAATGTGTGCAAGTGCATACACGAGGAATGTGGCCCTTAGGTTGACCTTTTCTAACATTCCAAGTTGTGCTCGACTCTCTCAAAATCATGATCTTGGCTTTTGTAGAGGAAGAATTTGAACCATTGAAGTCAATCCTACAATTGTCATTTTTTATTCGAACGGCACCTAACATCTTATTTAATTTTTCTGACCTAGATTCCAAATCAAATTTGAAATGACTTGAGTCTCTCAATTTCTCTTCTAACTCCACAATCCTAGACTCAAAAAAACGTCGAGACTCGTCAAAAACTAGGAAGTCCTACTTCAAAATATCCATCAAACCACGAAGGTTATCTCGCTCCCTTAAAAAAATGATATTCTCCCTAAGAGTTTTCTCACGTGCCCTAAGATCCTCAATCAATTTACTCTCATCATTCCATATGGAATTTTCTTTCAAATTAGCTTCCAACTTTAAGTTCACCTTTTTTTTAACTTCAAATACTCGGCGTATAACTCCCTAAAGTCAACCTAAAGTTCAATATTCTCCACCACTTCTTCATCTGTTTATTCTTCACCACTCTCTTGGGATTCACACAACTTGGCCTCGAAATCATCATGAAATGAATTATCTTTATCATAAAACTTTTCATTAAATATCACATGACTGGTCATGAACATGGTGTAGTTATGCTCAATAGGGGAATTATATTCTTTTTTCGATTAACTATCGCTAAAGATAGAATTGTATGCCTTCGGCTTCTTGCCCTCCTTCCTTATCTTATTGGGACACTCAGTTGCCCTATGAACATATCCCTCACACCTAATAAATCTTTCCGAATCATCCTTATTAAAATTATCATTATGATTTTTAGGAAATTTTATAGTCTTGTTAAACTTTCTTTTTTGAAAAATCTTTTCATCTTTCGATTGTTTTTCAAACTTGAGAAATTTGTTAAATTTTTTCGCAAACATAGCCATATCATCAGAATCAATGTCAGACTCATCACCCAAAATAAGTGTTTCCTCCTTCTGGTAAATCAAAGCAATGTCCTTATCTTTCTTTGTCTTTTTAGAAGAAAACATGTCAAGCTCATAGGTTTGAAGATTACCCACAAGCTCTTCGAGTTTCGTAGAGTTCAAATTACCCAGAGAGTTCAAAATAGTCACTTTTGAATTAAATCTTTTAGGCACGGACCTTAAGATTTTTTAGACAACTTTGGATTCGATTATTCTCTCTCCTAACTTAAACGATGAGTTAAAAATATGATACAGTCTCGCATAAAACTCATCAAAGGTTTCACTCTCCTCCATCTTAATGGTTTCAAACTGTGGTAAGTTTTGTATTTTGGAAGCCTTAATATCATTAGTCCCCTCATGGGTGAGTTGGAGTATGTCTCAAGCCTCTTTAGATGTTTCACACGTCATAATATGATGGAACTCCTCAAGTTTAACCGCACAAAATAACGCATCCAGACCTTGAGAATTATAATTACTCAGTTTATGATTATCCTCACTCCAACTTTCTACAGGTTTAGGGACTCGACGTTAACCTACCAAAGTCGTGGGTGGGGTCCACCCTCTAACAACCGCTTGCCACACCCGCTAATATATCGACTTAAGTGTCAATTTCACACGCACTTTCTAGTACGCATAATTAGACCCATCAAACAACGGTGATCTAAAAAATGAATGATCTTCCATATACAAACCTCCCGAATTCATGCCTAGACAACTTATAGATACCAGTTCTAATACCACTGGAAAGAGTCCTATAGAGCATTTAAATATGGATGGTCCAAAAATAATTACCCCAAAATTTAATTTTTCAAATTAAACGAAACTTAAACAAAATTAACCAATTAAAACTTGCACCGATTACACCGAATGTTGTGATTAAATGATTAACCAATTTTATCTTAACCCAAAAGCATGCATCTAGGTGAGTATAGCAAGATAAAGTAAATCAATCACACAATGTCTGATGTATGAGAAAAACCCACAACAACAAAAAAACTCGGACGGTCTAACCACAGAAATTTCACTATGTACGGAATAACGTAAGGACGCAACAATGGTCTTACACAACGACTCCACGCCCTCGCAAGACTTAACATTCTTTGTTCCTTCTACCCCTGCACAAAGACACATAGGATTCCACCCGCGAAGCTGCAACAATGTGTGAGCCCCAACACAACTCGGCATCCATCGATATAGGCTCAGCAACTGTCAATGGAACGAACACGGAGTCCACTGCTTTTCACCGCCACACACACACATAGAGTCCACCATGCATAAACAGCAAATAGGTATGGAGTCCACTGCACGAAAAGTACTCAACAAGATAAAGAGTAAACCTTCATGCACAAAATAATATCTCAAAGCATATATAAAGATAAAACTTGGATCTTAATCTAGTCGGGTGAAAACTAGGGTTTGGAGCTTTCGGTTATAAATAGGAAACTGATTATTGCCAAAATTCTCTCAAAAAACTGATGTCAATAATCCTTTGTATATAAAACACATTTTTCGAGGGTCCATTTGAACAAAAACAGAGGGTCGTTCGAACGAAAACACTAAACTTGTTTGAACCAAATATAATCTTGTTTGAACCAAATATAATCTTGTTTGAACGAACTAACATATCTCGTTCAAACGAGCTTCGAACAAGAATCCTCTGCAAACAGATGAACTTCGTTTGAAGGTAATTCTAACGACATTCGTATCTCATTCGAACCAACTGAAAATCTCATTCAAACGAACTTCATGAATTTGTTTGAACAACTTTTAAAACTCGTGCGAACAACTTTGTTCAAAAACATTTTTCTTTTTTTAAAAAATATTTTATGCAAACTAGCCTCAAACATTTTAACAAACAACACCCAATATCAAATCAAAGGATCAAAATATATATACATCCATACCTTATGTGATCCTTAAATGTTGAACACGAAACACGGCACGATGATGTAGATGCTCCAACTTGGCCGATATGGTCTTCAATTAAACATGTCATGGGCTTTTGAAGGATAAACTAACTCAAGTCCTAACCTATGACTCAAAGGTTTTGTCCAAACAAAATTAAGCCAAAACATAAAAATTTACTCGATTCGGAAATTTGTCCTTATATTTTACCTATTAATATGTTAATACATAATTAAATTAGTATTAGTAAATTGTGTGATTAAGGCTATGATGTCATTTCAAACTCAAAACAAGGTCTAATTAACAACTCCATTTATAATGATGTTTAGTTAGTTGAATTTAGAAATTCAAATGTGTACACTCTTGATTTTAATGATGGAAAAGGGATAAATGTGTACAATCTTGATTTTGTGGTTATGGAATAAATGTCTATGACATGTTGATATGGAAAATTATCATGATTTTTCTAATAAAAAAGTATCATTTAAAATGAAAAATGATTTAACATTTTCTAGACTCCTTGAAATATTACATTTGTATTTGTGTGGTTCCAACATCGCAATTAGTATGAATAATAAATAGTATTTTTTTATTGTTGAAGATTTTTCTCAATTTTATTGGATATTTTTTTAAGACGTGACAAAATAAGACATGTAGAGTTTTCACTAAGTTTTGTATAAGAGTCCAAAATGACAAAGGGAATCTGAATAAACTTTTAAGAAATGATCAGGGAAGAGAATTTGATAATAAAAGTGTTGAGGAATATTATGGTGAATCAACTTTTTGGCATAACATTTTGGCTCCCAAAACCCTACAACAATAATTGTGTTATATAAAGAAGGAATGGATCCTTACCATTGATGTCTTGGACCTTATTAAATAAACGCAAACTACCTGAATTCTTTTAGTCAGAGACAGTAAGTGTTGGATGTTTTGTAATCATCATTGTTACGATTGGAAAGTGATCAACAAAACACCCTATGAGGGTTGGAAGAATATAAAGCCTAAAATTATTTACTTTAAGGTTTTTGGACATCAAACTTTTATTATCAATGATAAGGAGAATGTAAGTAAATTTGATCTCAAATCAGATGAAAAAATATACAATATGTATTCCATAAATAGCAAGGTCTATAGGTGTGGGAGCTTATTTATTCAAGACCAATACTTCAGCCGACCAACTAGTACACATAATGGAATGCTCGGTCCAACTAAAAATAGTTATTTTATATCTTTGTATTTGACAAGTTCTTAAATGTATGGAGATAGACTCAAATCAGTTACCAACAATCTTGGAGGAGTTATTCAGGGACACCTACGAGTTATCTACAAGCTGGTGAAGTTACTTGTACAATTCAATCATTTAAAATTATAAACTGTAAACCCTGACCCGAGGCAAAAGGATATAACTTCGATTATTTAAGAGACACTAATAAGAACATAGTAACATCTTTGTGGACGTAGGTAATCTTTTGAACCATGTATCTTGGGTGTTGTGTGTGTGATCGTTTACTTTCTCATCTCGATATTGCTTTTTAGATTTCTTATTGCGATAATAATTGCACTCACAATTGGCACCGTCTGTGGGAAATGATTATTTTTCATATAAAAGAAGTTATCGAAAGAAAGCCCGTGATGTCTCACCACAGCAACAATCTTCCTCAAGTTGGAGACGTGCAAGAAGACCTACTCCCACCTAGGGTCAGGTCAGAGATTCGACAACCACTAAATCCTAGATTTCTCTAAGAGAGGCAACCTTCTGAGGAAAGTTAGGGACCACTTAGGTCTACTCAGATCTCCAGACTGGTCGATGCTTATGAAGCCAAGCTTCAAGAGAAGGAGGAGGAAACACACAGATAGGGTCATTGAAATCCTGGAGGAAGTTGGCGTTAATGAAAATTTATCGAATAAAAAGTTTCTAATCGAGACTGCGCTTGCCGAACACGAAAAGAAAGAGTTGATTGCCTTCTTGAGAAGTAATTTGGATGTTTTTGCCTAGGAGTCGTACGGTCTGCCTTGGAATTGATCCAGACATAGCCTTTCACTGTTTACATGTTAATCCAACCTTCAAGACAATCATCAGAAGGCACGCTGAACAGCCCCGAAAAAGGCTAAAGCGGTGGAGAACAAAGTTGGTAAGCTTTTGGATGCAGGATCCATCAGGGAAGTTCAGTTCCCCAAATGGTTGTCCAACCTAGTGGTAGTACAAAAAAGCAATGGCAACTGGAAAGCATGCATTGATTTCATAGATCTCAATAGAGCCTGCACCAAGGATAATTTCCCACTGCCCAAGATTGATCAGTTAGTTGATGCCATAGCAGATCATGAGAGAATGAGTTTTTTGGATGCCTATTTAGGGTACCGTCAAATCCCACTGTTTAGCCTGACCAAGACAAAACATCCTTCATAACCCCAATAGGTCTATACTGGTACAAGGTTATATCATTCGGCCTAAAGAACGAGGGGAAAACTTACCATAGGTTGGTCACAAAGATGTTTAAGAAGAAAATAGGATACGCCATGGAAGTCTACATAAATGACATGTTAGTCAAGAACAAGAGAAAAAAGAGAGACGACCACCTCACGAACTTAGCCAGAACCTTTGAAATCCTTATAAAGTACATGATGAAACTTAATGTAAGCAAGTGTTCATTCAGTGTGCAGTCGGGTAAATTTATGGGCTACCTAGACAACAAAAGAGCGACTGAGGCCAATACAGATCAGATCGATGCGATCAATAAGGTTTAGCCCCCAAGGACGTTACGGGATATTCAAAAGCTTACTGGAATGCTTATAAAACACAATCGCTTCATCTCCAATTCCTCAAAATGATGTCGACCATTCTTTCAGTTACTAAAGAAGTATAAGGGCCTCATATGGAATGATGACTACTCAAGAGCTTCGGAGGAGACCAAGTCCTAGCTCAATAAACTACCCTTGCTGGTGATCCCCGATGATAGATGTCCCTTGTACCTCTACCTCGTAGTATTACACCACGCTATGAGCTCAGATCTAGTATGTGAAAAGGAGGGCAGGCAATACCATGTCTATTACGCCAGCAAGACTCTCCTGGATGCAGAACAACGCTACTTGCCCTTGGAAAATCTAACCTATGCACTGGTGGTTGCCTCTAGGAAACTGAAACATTACTTTAAAGCTCACTCAATAACGGTGATCACTTCATTCCCCCTTAAAGTTGTTCTTCGAAAAGCCGACCTCTCTAGATGACTCTCAAAGTGTTCAATTGAGATCGAAAGATTGGATGATCACTTTCAGCCAAGGACAGTAATTAAGGGATAAGTCTTGGCCGATTTCATCGTCGAATTCATGGAGGATAAGCCCACTGACCAACAGGTAATGGAGCAATCAACAAATGAGGAAGCACAATCCAAGGACTAGACCCTATACATTGATGGAGCCTCTAATTTTAAGGGGACGTGAGTAAGGATCTTCCTCATCACACCAGAAGGCGTTGTCATTAAGCAAGGAATCAGGTTGGGATTTAAAGCCTCCAACAATGAAGCCGAATACGAAGCACTAATAGTTGGCCTATGTAAGGCCCAACTACTGGGGGCAAAGTGCCTCAACGTGTTTGGCGATTCCAAACTAGTCCCCAAGAAAGTGAGTGGATATTTCAATGCAAAAGATGTCGGATTTGAAAAAGTTCATATTCAACAGTTCCCTCAGGGGTAAAACAGTCATACTTACGCCTTAGCAACTCTAAGCTCAGCAATGGAGTCTAATCTCAGAAGGACTATTCAGGTAGAGTTCCTCGCTCAACCTGGCATTAACTAAATAGTGGTCGTCGAGAAGGTCCCCCTCATAGAAAGGGCCCCTAGTTGGATGGACCCCATCATTGCCTACTTATGGAGGGACATGTTGCCGGATGATAGGAAATCAGCTCACCAAATGAGAGGAAAGGTAGCCCGCTTCTACCCTGACCCAGGGAGAAAACTCTATAGAAAATCCTTCATAGGCCCTTACCTCTAATGCGTCCACCCACATAACACCGAGGAAGTTCTTAATGAGATTCATAATGGTATTTTATGGGAGTCATGCAGGAGGAATATTATTGGAATTCCAAGCAATAAAAGAAGGCTACCGGTGGCCACACATGCAGAGGGATGCAAGTATCTATGTTTGGAGATGTGAAAAATGCCAAAAATTCTCCCACATGGTTCATCATCCAGCTAGCAACCTGAAATCCTTGACTAGTCATTGGTTATTTGCATAATGGGGATTGGACATTGTGGGACCACTACCTACCACACCTGGGAATCATAAGTATCTTTTGGTTAGCACAGATTACTTCACCAAGAGGGTAGAGGCAGAACCACTAGCGAACATCTGTGATGCTGACATGACAAAATTCATATGGAAAAGCGTCATAACACGCTTATGTAACACCCCGTATTTTTGGCGATATTTATTTTTGGGATTAATTAATTAAATGAGAATTAATTGGGACTTAATCCGGATAAAATACTAGCGAGATGTGAGTTGGTATTTGACTCTATTGAGTATATATGATGATATATGAATATTGAATTATGAAATTTGTCGTGAGATTTATATACGGCAATTTGGACATTTTATTGGGACGCGTGAGACAGTCGCGTCAGGATATAATTTTTTAATTATAAAAGTGAATTTAAATTCTATTAACCGTATGGTAGTTTTGAGTGCGCCAACGCCTTCGGAAGGGTCGAGATAGTCAGAAAACACTAGCCGGGGGTTTAGTTTGGGTCCCGGGGTATTTTTAGGCCATACCGGCAACATAAAGGGTATTTTGGTAATTTTGTATTTTGGGAAATTAAAAGTGACGAAAATTAGTAAATTATATCTGATTCAGGAAACCAACCACTAAACCCACTACCAACCATATTGACCCATAAGACTACGGGGAGTTTTAGAATTAGGGTTTCTAAGTTCCCAAAACAAACCCTAGCCACCATAGCCATTGGAGAAGAAAGCTTGGAGAGAGAGAGATAGAAGGGAATTCTGCAGGAAGAGAGAGAGAACTTCTTCAAATCGTCATCAAAATCAGAGATTGAATCAAGGCAAGTGGTTTAATTTCAATTATTATAGAGAATGCTTCTTCCATGCGTAGGAATTTACATAAATCAAATTGTTCTTGGGAGTTTAATAAAAACCCATTTTAATTGGACTTAGAACTTAAATTTTGAGAAGAAATTGCATGTAGAATCGTATAGAGATGATTACCCTGATGTTAATATATGTTGGATGTAACAAAAACGGATCTAGTTTGAGTAAATTGATGATTATAAATTCTAGGGTTTATGTTCTTGAAAATATTGGGGAAAAGTGAAGAGACTTGATGATTTAATGATGTTTAGGATGAATTGATTCCTTAAAACACGTTAGTATGTGACCTTAGTATGTTTAGGTTTGATTAGAGACCTTAAAACATTGTTGGGACGAATTTTAGAGGAGATTTGAGGAGTAGAAATTGGTGAAAAAACGAAAGTAGGAATTCTGGGCTTGAATCTGGCCACTCGTTAGAAGACCTACCCAGGTCGTTCGAACGAGCTCGTTCGAACGAGCTCGTTCGAACGAGCTTCTAACGAGTTGACCATTGACTTCTAACGAGGGTGAAGTTCGTTCGATAAGATCGTTCGAACGAGATCTCGTTAGAAAGCCCACTTCGTTCGAACGAGATCTCGTTAGAAGACTCAGTTCGTTCGAACGAAGTCTCGTTCGAACAACCTCGTTCGAACGAGACTTCGAACGAGTTGACAGTTTAGGCTTTTTAGCCTGTTTTGATCCCGAGTGCCCAGTAACCTTGTGTATAGGTAGAGATAGCCTTTTCTTGATGAGTAATTGATATATTTGGGATGTTTGGGATGAAATGAGGAGTCAAACCTAGAAGTGTAGTTTGAACCTAAGGGAAAATGTGAAGTAGGACGTGAGTGTCTATTACGATGTGAGCTATTGACGGCCTAATCAATTATATTAACCGGGAACATATAAATGGCATAGTATTATATGTCAGTACGAGAAGAGTTATGTACCAATATATTATGGTGATTACTAAGACGTGTGCATACTTAGTATATATGTATTGAATTTTATGTGTAAGACATACCTACCATACTTGCTATCACGGGAGGTTGCGTTCTCTTAGGGCCCTCTAATCCTTGTGTTGCCCGGATTTAGACTGGTTACCTCGATGAACATAGGTCAGAGAAGGACTTATTGGGATGTTAATAAGTATGCTGATCGTGGGAGCGCAGGTATGTGCGTGACCCATGTGATGTGACTGTGTTCGCCTCCACTGTTTGTGATTTGTGTTATCTGAACGATTTCTGAGAGATTCGGAATGCGTGATCCTTATGTACGTGATGTACCGGGATGGATAGCAGAGTATGTGAGCACCGCAGCTTAGTCTCGGGTGCTTATATTGTATATTTATGTTGTGGAAAATATACACTTTATTATGGGAACTTTCATATGGTATTGTGTGTATAAAATTGGAAAATATAAAAGGGATAATCTATAATGAGTTGTGTTGCTTTTATAGGAGAAACTGAATTTACGTTAAGCCCCTATTTAAATGAGATCGTTATAATGTAAATGGGAACCGAGTAATAAGAGTAGAACCTATGACAGTCTAGCTAGATATGATGTCACTTAGCTAGGAGTTTGTGTCATATTAGATGGGTATTGTACGTTACGAGTGCACATGTAGTCGAGAGGTGAGAATTTCATGTGAGGGCACGTCCTAACATGTATTTTGCATTTAATGTTTTAAATGTTTTTAAAGAACTTGCAGGTTTTTAAAATATCTCCATATTTGGGCTCTGACCCGTTTGCTTTCAAATCTCTTTTCTTGTAAAACCATTTTTAGGTGCCCATCCACAAGGACACCACGCATAGGATTCTCATTCTGATGACGAGCTGTAGCTGTTTGTGAAAGTTACAGGGATTTGCTTTTAGACGCTTCTATCATTTGGATTCCATGTTCAGTATTCCTCAGTTGTAGGGAATGTTGCCCAAATTCTATTAGAGATATTTCCATTTTAGTTTTTCAGACTTTGGCGTGTATTAATTCAGTATTCAGTATTTCGTTACTTATTTCAGTTGTGGGATTTGTTGTGAGGAGTTTTCCTTCGGATTTATTTATATCATGTGATGGTTATTCTATGATTTCGTTATGGTGAATGGTGATATTATTCTTGCTTTAAATATTTTACTGCATGTTAATCAGACTTTAATTTAAATTTGACAACTTACTTTTTAAATACTAGGTGGTTAGAAATAATAAAATGTTTTTGACAGTGATGCTGTTAACTGAGCCAACTTGGCATTTTGATTTAATTTAATAAAGGAGTAGCTACTCGGTATTTAATTAGTCGGGGTGTCACAGGTGGTATCAGAGCATCAGGTTCTAGTGCCCTTTAGGGTCTGTACGGCTATTATGTTTCCGCTAAGTTTTCTTTGATATAGAGCCCTATATTTTAGGACTGTTGTACTCTTTTTGTGTATGCTTCGTTCTTCAGCTATCTAAAGTTTATAAACTGTGAACTTATAAACTTTATTCTTATTTCAGATGCCTCCACGACGTGCACGATGAGTTCCCAAGGATGCAACGCCAGAACCCCAGCCCGCTCCAGTTCAGGGCATGATGAACGCCGCTGAGGTTGCAGCCATTGTAGCCCAAGCGGTAAATGCCGCAATTGCCGTAGTTTAGCAGGCACCGGTTGCCGCGCCAGTACAGGCAAATGTATTCCCGTCTGCTTGGGAACGTGTACGTGACGCTTTTCAGAAAGCGCATCCGCCAGAGTTTGCAGGTAGCTCAGATGTGGTAGTCTCGAGCCAGTGGAGGAAGGATATGCAGAGGCACTTGAGGATGTATGAGTGCACGGATGTTCAGAAGCAGGTGCTAGCTACTTTCAAGCTAGTTGGATCTGCACTGCAGTGGTGGGAGTGCACGGTTCGACCGCAAGTACTTTCCGTCAGCTTTTCACACGGAAATGAGGAGGAAACTGATGAATCTGAAGCAAGAGGGTAAGACCGTGGCCGAGTATGAGGCCGAGTTCACGAATCTGTTGAATATCGTTCCGGATGAGATACCGACAGAAAAGAAGAAGATTGAGAAATTCACCGACGGGTTGTCATGGAGGATCCGTCAACATCTGTTAGGGAACCTTTCGTTGGCCACTTATTCTGATGTGGTTAACGCCGCTTTGTTACACTGCCAGGATCACCGCTTTCATATGGCAGAGGGCAAGAGATAGGGAGAGTCTAGCCATCAGGGCAGGACTGGAGGACATGGTGTCGGTGCGGCACAATCTGTTCAGGGGCAGAGACAGGGTGAGCAGGGTTCCCAGCAGGGGGATCAGAAGAGGTTCAGATCAGGGAATTATAGGCATGGACATGGAGGTTTCCGTCAGGGCCATCAGGGTCCAAACGGCCATCAAGGCCAACAGGGGCAGAATGGGCAGCAGTTTCAGCAGGGCCAAGGGAGGAACGGTAACGGCCACCAGGGTCGGAGACAGCAGGGGCAGAGAGGAGGGAACTTCCCAGGGAAGTGTTATGTTTGTGGCAAGACTGGCCATAAACGACAGGATTGTCCTGATGGGGGCATGATTGGGCATAAATATTGTATATTTATCCGAGTGATGTAACATATATGGATTTGATTCACATTTATGCTACTAACCTTCATGGCGAGTATTTCGTGTTTCGTGCTTCTCTTATTGATTTTACAGGTTAATTATGCAAGCAGTGCAAAAGAGGAAGCAAGACAGTGCAAGAAAAGCTAAGAAGGCAAGTTCAAGGGCATTTCGGTAATTATGCAGCCCGATCCCGGGGGTGGAGTCAACTGAAAAGTTGAAGATCTTTCAATTACAAGAACACCAAAAAAAACGGCACCTCAATCCGAGCTACGATGAAAGAATTATGACCCCTTGAAGTTGCGGAAAAATCATAGAAGAAAGGCTAGGAAGGCAAATTCAAGGGCATTTTCTTAATTTTACAGCTCGATTCTGGAGGTGGGGCCTTCTGGAAAGTTGAAGAACTCGGAACAAAAAAAACACTGGAAGAAACGGTACCCAAATCCGAGCTACGGTTGATAAGTTATGCTCAGTTGAAGTTGAAGAAAAATCCAAGAAAAGAAGAGGAAAGCCAGAAAAATTCTAAGTGTTGAACTCCAGGCCAGCTTGGTACCCCAAACCCCACCCAGAACCGGTTCGGTGTGGGGTTCGGGGTACCTGACACGCGAATTTTCCCTTTTATGCTGATTTGTCCCAAAGACTCCTAATAGGTTTTAAACACTCCAAACTTGTGGGAAACGTAGGTATTAACCTAGGAGCAGCTATTAGGGCTATTTTTAGAGAGTTTTTGATAGAGAAAAAGGGGAGGAACATCTAGGAACATCAATGGCATAAATTACTTCAAGAATTCATTGTTTCGGGTTTGTTTTTGCAAGTTTTAATTCAAGATTCTTGTTTCTCATTGATTATTCTTGCATACTTAGTTTTTCCTATTTGATTCGGCTTCTTTCCGCATTCATAATACGTATTTACATGTTTCTAGTTAGTTTCATCATGAATTCCTACACATGCAACATCATTATTTCATGCATTAGTCAAATTAATATGTCCGGCTAGGTTTTTCAAGGTTGGGATGCATGAACCCAACCTGATGTGTTAGTGCAAGTGTATAACGTTAATGATGAATTTAATGATTAATTTTGATCGTATCGCGTAATTTCATAAGAATTGTAGATCTTTATATCTCGTTTTCCCCTGGGTACTCGTGATGATTTAGAGTACAATTTGAGTGTAATTACCGCGATACCGATTTACTCATCCTCAGATTAGGTATGACGCGGGCTTGAACCTCGTATACATAATGCTTGGGAGTACTAAATTTCGGGTTTGAATTAATCGGATAAATTTATGATTGACGTTGTCACTGCATTACACTAGGGTTGGGGGATTGTATTCCCATCCTATTTTCTCATCATTTAGTTAAAAAGTTCGATTCCATTCTTCATTAATAATTTAGGTAATTTAGTTAGCTGCATTTTTCATCATAATTTCATAATTGCATTTAGTGTAATCGAATCCCAAAAACCAAATCAATCTTTTCTTTTCTTCTTAGAGTCAAATTTAGGATTCCTCAGTCTTATCCCGTCGTCACAACTCTCATTGTCCTTTTTCCCTGAGGATCGATACCCGACTTGTCGGATTATTACTTGAACGACAGGCTTGAACTTGAGCCTAGAGAGTACACACTTTAGAGACACATTCTGAGTCGTGTCAAGTTTTTGGCGCCGTTGCCGGGGAACTAGGTAGACTTAGGATTAGATCGAGTTAATCCAAAACTTTGACCAAAAATTCAAAAATCCAAAAAATAAAAAATTAAAAATTAAAAAAAAGCACAAAAAGATTCACAATTATCCTCTCTCCTGAGCTTTAATGCAAAATTATGAAACCACTCCCACACCCCATAATACTCCAACCAGCATTCACGAAAATCCACTCGTTGAGTATAATCCTGATAGTCCCCACACTCCGAACGCCCCACAGTTTTGGATCCCACCGCCTACACCGTCGCAGTCAATCTCTAGTAACACTCCCTTCTCCTTCGTAGGACACACTTCGTGCACACCCAGTGAGAGCGCTGAATCGTCAAGTGAGAGAGAGATGTCGCAGCATAGTAATGCATCTACCAGTGAGGAAGAGCCTCCGTACCGCCCGTTGAGAGAATTCTTATATCCCGAGCGCACTGTCACTCTGGGATGCATTGTACTCCCGTATAATGCCGGGCAGTTCCGTTTCAAAAATGGGATGATCCAGATGCTACCACATTACCACGGCATGGATTCTGAAAAGCCATACCTTCATATTAGGGAATTTGAGGACGTGTGTGATACTCTCAACGATCAAACCTGCACACAAGAGGTAATCCGCCTCAAACTCTTCCCTTTCTCGCTCAAAGATAAAGCTAAAGCCTGGTTATGGTCTTTACCTCCAAGCTCGATTCCATCCTGGAATGAGCTCCAGTCGAAATTTCTCAAGAAATTCTTCCCAACACATCGAACCATCTCTATAAAGGCTCAAATCCAAGCTTTCAGGCAACAAGAAAATGAGCCATTCCATCGATGTTATGAACGTTTCAACGAGTTAGTGGCTTCATGCCCCCATCATGGATTTGATCCATCGCAAATCATCTCCTTTCTCTATAATGGGTTGAATCTTAATTCTAAACAGCTTGTTGAAACCATGGGAAGTGGTCCATTTGTCGATTTAGATGCCCATGATGCTGATCTTCACATGAGGTATGTGGCCGAGACTACCCAATCCTGGGATACATCCGATCCAAACGCTCAAAATCGAAATCGACAATCTACCACCGCTCCGTCGACGTCCGGTCTATTCCACGTAGATAAGAATTCTATGACGGACAGTCGATTGGACACCATTGAGAAAGGATTGCGAGACTTATGTGAGGTAGTTGGATCTATCCAAAATCCTATCGTGAAGGTGTGTGCGATTTGTGAGGCGGGACATTCAACTGAGGAATGTCCGACGATACCCGCCTACAAAGTAATGTTGCAGGAGCAAGTTAGTGGTATAGGAGGATTTAAGGGTAATTTCGATGCCCCACACGGGAATTCATACAACCCTTCGTGGAAAAATCAACCCAATTTTAGCTACGGGCAATAACATGCCGCAATGAACCCTCCTTCGCACGTTGCCCCTCCTCCACCACAACAATTTCAACAAGCTCCACACATGCAAGGACATGTGCAAGTACCACTACCTCACGGAAATTATATCCCGCCACAGCGGAGAAATCTCGAGGATACCATGAACCAATTCATCGCAAACCAGACCGCAACCAATGCCAAATATGATCGTCTGATTGGCGACATAAATGCGAATCTGTCAAAAATACAATCCTCGTTGAGTGTCCAAGAGAAGGGCAAGTTTCCTGCCGAGGGCCAAAGACCTCTCCAAGGTCAAACTAGTGTTAGCTCGACACCCCATGACCATCCTGAGCAATGTAGCGCAATTACCACTCTACGTAGTGGGAGGGTAGTTGACTTGTCACCTCCTCCACGAGACGTATTTAAAGACAAGGAGATTTCGCCCGGCACGAAAGAGGCCGAAGATGTCCCCTTGAATGAGAGTGACAAAGAAGATGCTAGTGAGTCCAAGGTAGTAGTGAAACCACCCTTCGCGGCACCATTTCCTCAAAAGCTAATTACTTCCCATAAAGGAAACCCACGTGATGACGTGCTAGACGTGCTAAAACAAGTTAAGCTGAATTTACCTTTCCTCGATGCCATTAAGCAAATTCCAGCTTATGAAAAAGTCATTAAAGACTTGTTGACGGTAAAGAGAAAGATGAAGGTAAAGAAAAATGTCTTTCTAGCACAGAATGTGAGCTCCATTTTACTCAGTGATCTCCCACCTAAATTCAAAGATCCCGGTGCACCCACCATTTCCTGCATCATTGGAGAAAACAAAATCGAAAAAGCCTTACTTGATTTGGGAGCAAGTGTCAATATCCTCCCTTACTCCATCTATAGGAAACTTGACTTGGGCGATCTCAAGCCCACAAAGGTCACTCTCCAATTAGCGGATCGAACCGTGAAGATCCCAAGAGGCATAGTCGAGGACGTGATCGTCCAAATTGACACTTTCTACTTCCCGGTAGACTTTGTCATTTGGGACACGGAGCCCTCCTTTAACTGGAGTAACCATGTTCCCATCATCCTTGGGCGCCCTTTCTTAGCTACGGCTAACGCAATCATCAATACTCGGAATGGGCGAATGCAACTCACCTTTGGGAACATGACCTTAGAGACCAACATCTTCCATGTCACCCAACATACGGAGGAAGAAGATGACCTTCACGCGGTGAGCTTCATAGACGAGATCGTAGGGGAGTACTTTGAGGAAAATGATTGTGGAGATGCCCTATGGTCATGCTTAGTATCGAGCCATGAGAATGAGGGGTCACATAAGAGAGAACCGCTAGGAGTGTACCCTAGTTCATCAAGTAATAGTGATAGTTGTGACAATGAGAGAAAAGTGGGGGAGAGGTGTGTAGTGACCTCAATTGAAAGAGAGAGAGAGGGGTTAGAAGAGAGAAAACTGGTGGAGTTGGAGATCGAGCAAGTAAGAGAGGACGTAGGCACTACTCGAGAGAGAGATCTAGGGGACATGAGCATGGAAGAATTTGAAAAAGAATTCGGTCCGGTGGATGAGAGCCTAGATGAGAGCCTTAACGACCAAGTCCAAACTCTATTGGATTCATTTAGACACCTAGAAGAAAGCGAATGGAAAGATAAAATCGATGAATTTCTTCTTTGTGACTATCCACCCATACCACTAGAGGTCCCGAAGGCGAGTGAGGAGAAAAGTTATGGTTCATCCGACTTAGAGCCCGACCCATGCATCTTAAAAATTGAAAGAAACCTAGGTGTCCCCTCCGAGTCAGTGCACGTAGACCACGCTTTGAGTCAGCATCACGAGGATCCCTTTCTAATTAGTCACGACGAGTCTCCCGGTCTATCCTTTATCTATGGGCGAGGTCCCAACTTGTTTCGATTGCTGGAATATAATCCTAGGACAGGAGTGACAAGGAGAGCATCGACCCCCGTAAGTGGGGTCGGGTGAGTTTGTGGAGAGATGAGAGGTCGTCGCACCCCCGACGCGTATGGGGTGATTGTTGTCGTATTTTTGAGTCATGCATGAGTGTCATATAGTGTCTTGTTGCATTTTTCATATTTGTTTGTTTTATTTTTCCGCACTTTTCATTCGCCTTGAGTTAGATTTTCGTCCTTTTTGCTTGAGGACAATGCAAAAGTCTAAGTTAGGGGGGGGTCACAAGTGCGTATTTCTAAAACGTCACAAATCTTCAAAATGCCCAAATTTCCAAAAAAATCATAAAATTTTGAAAAATCCAAAAATATTTTTGTTCAAAATAAATAAAAACTGGAATTCAAATTTTTCAAAAATATCATTAAAAGTCGAATTGGAGTCTCAAATTGTAAACATCCAACATACACAAAGCCGAAATTGACCAAAGATGGAAATTGAGCAAAAATTGACGACTTAACGAATAAATGTGGAGATTAACAAACCCGGTGAGATTCGAGCCTATCACGTTTTGCGAGATTTTAAATCAATCCGAGTTAATTGTTAACTCAAAGTTCTTTTTAGCGCGTAATAAGTTGTCAAGGATCTTAATTCTTTCATTTTGATCGGTTTTGAAAAATGTGTGCAATATTGCCTTGAAAAACGTGCCAAATTAGTCTATAAAATTAAATTAATCTCGAAACGCATATGGTAACGCAATTGGCATTTTGGGCAATGAAGTAGGCCCTCGTTTGTCACCCAAAAATATTGGCCAGAAAAAAAAAATTATCCCTTTTGTAACCCAAATTGAGCCGAATAATTTTCCCTTTCGTTTGACAACTCGAAAAACCCAAAATAGCCGGAATTGCGAAAAAAAAAAAATTCAGAATTTAAGTCCGAAAAGTGTGACAAAAAGGGGCAAGAAAAAATAGAAAAATGCTCAACAAAAATAACAAGAAAAGAAATGAAAAAATATATATATAGAAAAAGAAGAAAAAAATGAGCAATAGCCTGGAAAAAGCACAAATGGACATCATTAATGACTTTTCCAATTCCAACCTTCCATACCTCCTTCATTTTACCCAATGCAACCTTCATCCCGAAAAAGTCCTAACCGAGTCCAAATTGCGAAAATTGATTACCGCGTGGAGAGCTAAGACACCAAAAGATAATATAAGAGATGAAATATGCGCGAAATAGAGGCAATGTTCCCATTTTTAAAATCGTAATCCGTTGAAGAGATCCTTTTGCCATAAAATTTTCGTCTTTCTAATTGCATGCGTGAATTTGCTTCCATTACATTTACTCTTTATATCACGCATGCCGAGAGAATAGCCATAATCCGAGAGATTCGTTTGTGAGAACATCCCGTGAGAAATTGAAATCAAAACGAATTTTCTGATAAGTAACGTAATGATCAATCAGTAAAAATTGGCGGTTATATTTCCGGCTTCGTACACACGCATTACGGTTTGAGACTCGTAAATATGATTTAATGATGATTATTTTCTGGAAAAGTTTGAATTGCTCAATTTTTGCGTATTTTGAATTTTCTTTGAGTCGAATTTTGTGGGTATATTCACTGCAAACCCTCACGAGACACAACTCGTCCTACTAGGGTAACCTAGAGGTTTAAAGGCTTGTTGCATGCGCTAAATGCAATCGCTTGCCCGCGAAAGAGGTGCTTTATCCCAATAAAGTCTTTGATGGTTTCTTAACTCATATTCTCATTCTTTTACATTGCTCAAAACGCGCAAACTTCTAAGTTAGGGGGGTTTGATTGGGCATAAATATTGTATATTTATCCCCCTAATTTCGGTACTTTTGTGAGCCCGAGTGATGTAACATATATGGATTTGATTCAAATTTATGCTACTAACCTTCGTGGCGAGTATTTCGTGTTTCGTGCTTCTCTTATTGGTTTTACATGTTAATTATGCAAGCAGTGCAAAAGAGGAAGCAAGACAGTGCAAGAAAAGCTAAGAAGGCAAGTTCAAGGGCATTTCGGTAATTATGCAGCCCGATCCCGAGGGTGGAGTCAACTGGAAAGTTGAAGAGCTTTCAATTACAAGAACACCGGAAAAAACGGCACCTCAATCCGAGCTACGATGAAAGAATTATGACCCCTTGAAGTTGCGGAAAAATCATAGAAGAAAGGCTAGGAAGACAAGTTCAAGGGCATTTTTGTAATTTTACAGCCCGATTCTGGAGCTGGGGCCTTCTGGAAAGTTGAAGAACTCGGAACAACAAAAACACTGGAAGAAACGGTACCCAAATACGAGCTACGGTTGATAAGTTATGCTCAGTTGAAGTTGAAGAAAAATCCAAGAAAAGAAGAGGAAAGCCAGAAAAATTCTAAGTGTTGAACTCCAGGCCAGCTTGGTACCCCAAACCCCACCCAGAACCGGTTCGGTGTGGGGTTCGGAGTACCTGACACGCGAATTTTCCTTTTTATGCTGATTTGTCCCAAAGACTCCTAATAGGTTTTAAACACTCCAAACTTGTGGGAAACGTAGGTATTAACCTAGGAGCAGCTATTTGGGCTATTTTTAGAGAGTTTTTGATAGAGAAAAAGGGGAGGAACATCTAGGAACATCAAGGGCATAAATTAATTCAAGAATTCATTGTTTCGGGCTTGTTTTTGCAGGTTTTAATTCAAGATTCTTGTTTCTCATTGATTATTCTTGCATACTTAGTTTTTCCTATTTGATTCGGCTTCTTTCCACATTCATAATACGTATTTACATGTTTCTAGTTAGTTTCATCATGAATTCCTACACATGCAACATCATTATTTCATGCATTAGTCAAATTAATATGTCCGGCTAGGTTTTTCAAGGTTGGGATGCATGAACCCAACCTGATGTGTTAGTGCAAGTGTATAACGTTAATGATGAATTTAATGATTAATTTTGATCGTATCGTGTAATTTCATAAGAATTGTAGATCTTTATATCTCATTTTCCCCTGGGTACTCGTGATGATTTAGAGTACAATTTGAGTGTAATTACCGCGATACCGATTTACTCATCCTCAGATTAGGTATGACGCGGGCTTGAACCTCGTATACATAATGCTTGGGAGTACTAAATTCCGGGTTTGAATTAATCGGATAAATTTATGATTGACGTTGTCACTGCATTACACTAGGGTTGAGGGATTGTATTCCCATCCTATTTTCTCATCATTTAGTTAAAAAGTTCGATTCCATTCTTCATTAATAATTTAGGTAATTTAGTTAGCTGCATTTTTCATCATAATTTCATAATTGCATTTAGTGTAATCGAATCCCAAAAACCAAATCAATCTTTTCTTTTCTTCTTAAAGTCAAAGTTAGGATTCCTCAGTCTTATCCCGTCGTCACAACTCTCGTTGTCCTTTTTCCCCGAGGATCGATACCCGACTTGTCGGATTATTACTTGAACGACAGGCTTGCACTTGAGCCTAGAGAGTACACACTTTAGAGACACATTATGAGTCGTGTCAGGGCAGGGCCCCACAGCAGCAGCAGCAGGGTTCTCGCCAGGAGCCGCAGAGGCCTATGTTTCCCGCCGCTCTCCCCGCACCGCCACAGATGGCAGCATTCCCACCCATTCTAGCTGTCCCAGCTCAGCAGGGGCAACTACAGTATGGACGTGTCTATAACGTCCACCAGGCAGCAATTCCACAGGCACCGCCCGCGATTGAGGGTACGTTTCCTATCCATGGCACTATGGGTCGGGTATTGTTTGATACGGGGGCTACACATTATTTTATAGCTACACATTTCGCGAAGGCTTTAGGGTTGTTAGCCACAGCGGAGAGCACAGTGACGTGTGTCGACTCACCATTGGGGAATGGGTCACTTATTTTCTTTATATGCCGGGGAGTGGGGGTAGGTAGTCTGGTATTACCTGCAGACATGTTGGTATTAGATATGCATGTGCACGATGTGATTATCGGTATGGATTGGCTCGTAGCTTATAGGTCCATGATTGATTACTTCAGCGGGAGCATTGTTTTTGCCATTCCGGGGCAAGAGATGTTTGTAGTGGCGATGCCTCGCCCAGAGGGAGGTTCGACCGCTCATCTGTATTACATAGAGGAGGATACCTCCAAGGAGGTTGTGATTCCTTTAGATTCGATCCCAGTTGTCAGGGAGTATTCGGATGTGTTTCAGGAGATACCAGGCCTACCCCCCAATCGAGAGATAGACTTTGTTATAGACCTATTGCCCGATACGAGACCTATAGCACGCGCATCGTACCGTATGGCTCCGGCAGAGATGAGGGAGCTACGAGATCAGATAGAGCAGCTGTTAGGTCAGGGCTTTATTCGCAGGAGTACCTCACCTTGGGGCTCTCCAATTTTATTTGTGAAGAATAGGGACGGTTCACTAAGATTGTGTGTGGACTACCGAGAGTTGAATAAGGTCACGATACGGAATAAGTATCCGTTGCCTCGAATCGATGACTTATTCGACCAGTTGAGAGGAGTTTCTTTCTTCTCGAAGATTGATTTGAGATCGGGATACCATCAGTTGCGTATCAGGGAGGAGGATGTCTCGAAGACTGCGTTCTTGTCGAGATATGGTTCTTACGAGTTTCGGGTTATGCCTTTTGGTTTGACCAACGCTCCAGCAGTGTTTCTGGACTTGATGAACAGAGTGTTCAAGGATTTCCTAGATCAGTTTGTCATTGTCTTCATCGATGATATTCTGGTTTACTCCCAGACAGAGGAGGATCACGCCGAACATTTGAGGCAAGTTTTGCAGACACTACGTCAGAACGAGTTGTATGCAAAGTTTGAGAAGTGCGGGTTTTGGTTGAAGGAGGTCCAGTTTTTGGGACACATTATTTCCGACCGGGGGATATCTATTGACCCGGGGAAGGTATCCGCGGTGAGGGAGTGGGGACAGCCCACGACACCGACTGAGATTCGTAGTTTCTTGGGCCTAGCAGGATACTACAGGAGGTTTATTCGGGTATTTTCGAAGATAGCGGGTCCTTTGACACATCTGACTCGTAATGGTGTGCCGTTCATTTGGAGTGATGCCTGTCAGTTGGCATTTGATGAGTTAAAGGACAAATTGACCTCAGCACCTGTGTTAGCATTGCCGAGACCGGGAGTTGAGTATTTGATTTACACCGATGCGTCTTTGCAAGGACTTGGAGGTGTATTGCAGCAGGAGAGACAGGCCATAGCTTATGCTTCCCGTAAGCTTAAGCCTCATGAGAAGAATTACCCCACGCATGATTTGGAGTTGGCGGCAGTGGTATTTGCCCTACGGATTTGGAGGCACTATCTTTTGGGGGAGAAGTTCCAACTTTTCACGGACCACAAGTCCCTACAGTACCTGTTCACGCAGAAGGAGTTGAATATGCGGCAGCGTAGGTGGCTTGAGTTTGTGAAAGACTACCAGTTCGATATCCAGTACCACCCGGGTAAGGCTAACGTGGTAGCAGACGCGTTGAGCCGTAGGCCAGCAGATGAGGTGGCAGGGGTGTGGAAGGCAAAGTGGAAGGAGTTGGGACACCAGGATGCAGTGGCCAGATCTTTCATGTCTGTGATGACCGTTACACCACAGATTGTCACGAAGGTAGTACGGGCACAGGCTAATGACTCGTTCTGTCAGGAGCAGATAGTTCGATTACTAGCAGAGGGAGCCGATTCCTATACCGTTAGCTCAGATGGGGGATTACGCTTCAATGGGAGATTGGTGGTTCCGGAAGGGGAGGAATTGCGACACGAGGTGATGGCAGGGTCACACGGCTCACGGTTCGCGGTACATCCTGGAGGGGACAAAATGTACCAAGACATGAGACGCCAGTATTGGTTGAGCGGCATGAAAAGAGATATCGCTGTGTTTGTTTCGAAATGCACCACTTGTCAGCTAGTAAAAGTGGATCATCAGAGACCGACAGGACTTCTACAGTCGTTGGAGGTTCCAAGGTGGATGTGGGAGAGCATATCCATGGACTTTATCACGGGGTTGCCTACGTCGCAGAGGGGTCACGACTCCGTTTGGGTAATTGTGGACAGGTTGTCCAAAGTCGCTCACTTTTTACCCGTAAGGACTGACTACACTACGGGATAGTATGCCCAGCTCTTCATTTCAGAGATTGTGAGACTTCACGGTATGCCCCTAAATATCGTGTCTGACAGAGACAAGACATTTGTTTCGCGGTTTTGGGAGAGTTTCCAGGAGGCCATGGGCACGGAATTGCGGTTGAGTACGGCTTATCATCCGCAGACCGATGGGCAGACCGAGCGCACAAATCAGATGTTGGAGGACATGCTACGCATGTGCATTATTGACTTTGGAGGTGGATGGGAGCAATACCTTCCACTGGTAGAGTTTGCTTATAATAACTCCTACCAGTTCACTATTGGCATGGCTCCGTTTGAGGCGTTGTACGGTAGGCCTTGTCGTTCCCCAGCATGTTGGTTAGAGGTGGGGGACAACAAACTTCTTGGGCCGGAAGTGATTCAGGATACTTCGGCAAGGATTGAGTTGATTCGGAGTCACATTCGGGTAGCTCAAGACCGACAGAAGAGTTATGCTGATGCGAAGAGATCTTTCAGGGAGTTCCAAGTGGGGGACCAGGTTTTGATCAGAGTATCTCCTATGAAGGGGATTATTCGCTTCGGGAAGAAGGGGAAATTGGCACCGAGGTATGTGGGGTCGTTTCCTATTATTGAGCGGATTGGACCAGTTGCGTATAGACTCGGGTTACCGGAGCATTTACACCGGATTCACGATGTGTTTCATATTTCCTCGCTAAGGAAATATCTCAGGGACGATTTGGCTCATTCTCACATCGCTTTGGAGGAGATTGATCTACAGTCTGATAGCTCCTACGAGGAGGGGCCGATTGATATTTTGGACCGAAGTGAGAGGAAGCTGCGGTCAAAGATAGTTCCGTTAGTGCGTGTTCAGTGGCGACATCACAATGTCGAGGAGTCCACATGGGAACGTGAGGATGAGATGCGCGAACGTTATCCGGAGTTGTTTTTATCATGTACTTTCTAGTTCCGAATTTTGGGACGAAATTTGTTATTAGGGGGGAAGTATGTAATACCCCGTATTTTTGACGATATTTATTTTGGGGATTAATTAATTAAATGAGAATTAATTGGGACTTAATCCGGATAAAATACTAGCGAGATGTGAGTTGGTATTTGACTCTATTGAGTATATATGATGATATATGAATATTGAACTATGAAATTTGTCGTGAGATTTATATACGGCAATTTGGACATTTTATTGGGACGCATGAGACAGTCGCGTCAGGATATAATTTTTTAATTATAAAAGTGAATTTAAATTCTATTAACCGTATGGTCATTTTGAGTGCGCCAACGCGTCCGGAAGGGTCGAGATAGTCAGAAAACACTAGCCGGGGGTTTAGTTTGGGTCCCAGGGTATTTTTAGGCCATACCGGCAACATAAAGGGTATTTTGGTAATTTTGTATTTTGGGAAATTAAAAGTGACGAAAATTAGTAAATTATATCTGATTCAGGAAACCAACCACTAAACCCACTACCAACCATATTGACCCATAAGACTACGGGGAGTTTTAGAATTAGGTTTTCTAAGTTCCCAAAACAAACCCTAGCCACCATAGCCATTAGAGAAGAAAGCTTGGAGAGAGAGAGAGATAGAAGGGAATTCTGCAGGAAGAGAGAGAGAACTTCTTCAAATCGTCATTAAAATCAGAGATTGAATCAAGGCAAGTGGTTTAATTTCAATTATTATAGAAAATGCTTCTTCCATGCGTAGGAATTTACATAAATCAAATTGTTCTTGGGAGTTTAATAAAAACCCATTTTAATTGGACTTAGAACTTAAATTTTGAGAAGAAATTGCATGTAGAATCGTATAGAGATGATTACCCTGATGTTAATATATGTTGGATGTAACAAAAACGGATCTAGTTTGAGTAAATTGATGATTATAAATTCTAGGGTTTATGTTCTTGAAAATATTGGGGAAAAGTGAAGAGACTTGATGATTTAATGATGTTTAGGATGAATTGATTCCTTAAAACACGTTAGTATGTGACCTTAGTATGTTTAGGTTTGATTAGAGACCTTAAAACATTGTTGGGACGAATTTTAGAGGAGATTTGAGGAGTAGAAATTGGTGAAAAAACGAAAGTAGGAATTCTGGGCTTGAATCTGGCCACTCGTTAGAAGACCTACCCAGGTCGTTCGAACGAGCTCGTTCGAACGAGCTCGTTCGAACGAGCTTCTAACGAGTTGACCATTGACTTCTAACGAGGGTGAAGTTCGTTCGATAAGATCGTTCGAACGAGATCTCGTTAGAAAGCCCACTTCGTTCGAACGAGATCTCGTTAGAAGACTCAGTTCGTTCGAACGAAGTCTCGTTCGAACAACCTCGTTCGAACGAGACTTCGAACGAGTTGACAGTTTAGGCTTTTTAGCCTGTTTTGATCCCGAGTGCCCAGTAACCTTGTGTATAGGTAGAGATAGCCTTTTCTTGATGAGTAATTGATATATTTGGGATGTTTGGGATGAAATGAGGAGTCAAACCTAGAAGTGTAGTTTGAACCTAAGGGAAAATGTGAAGTAGGACGTGAGTGTCTATTACGATGTGAGCTATTGACGGCCTAATCAATTATATTAACCGGGAACATATAAATGGTATAGTATTATATGTTTGTACGAGAAGAGTTATGTACCAATATATTATGGTGATTACTAAGACGTGTGCATACTTAGTATATATGTATTGAATTTTATGTGTAAGACATACCTACCATACTTGCTATCACGGGAGGTTGCGTTCGCTTAGGGCCCTCTAATCCTTGTGTTGCCCGGATTTAGACTGGTTACCTCGATGAGCATAGGTCAGAGAAGGACTTATTGGGATGTTAATAAGTCTGCTGATCGTGGGAGCGCAGGTATGTGCGTGACCCATGTGATGTGACTGTGTTCGCCTCCACTGTTTGTGATTTGTGTTATCTGAACGATTCCTGAGAGATTCGGAATGCATGATCCTTATGTACGTGATGTACCGGGATGGATAGCAGAGTATGTGAGCACCGCAGCTTAGTCTCGGGTGCTTATATTGTATATTTATGTTGTGGAAAATATACACTTTATTATGGGAACTTTCATATGGTATTGTGTGTATAAAATTGGAAAATATAAAAGGGATAATCTATAATGAGTTGTGTTGCTTTTATAGGAGAAACTGAATTTACGTTAAGCCCCTATTTAAATGAGATCGTTATAATGTAAATGGGAACCGAGTAATAAGAGTAGAACCTATGACAGTCTAGCTAGATATGATGTCACTTAGCTAAGAGTTTGTGTCATATTAGATGGGTATTGTACGTTAGGAGTGCACATGTAGTCGAGAGGTGAGAATTTCATGTGAGGGCACGTCCTAACATGTATTTTGCATTTAATGTTTTAAATGTTTTTAAAGCACTTGCAGGTTTTTAAAATATCTCCACATTCGGGCTCTAACCCGTTTGCTTTCAAATCTCTTTTCTTGTAAAACCATTTTTAGGTGCCCAGCCACAAGGACACCATGCATAGGATTCTCATTCTGATGACGAGCTGTAGCTGTTTGTGGAAGTTACAGGGATTTGCTTTTAGACGCTTCTATCATTTGGATTCCATGTTCAGTATTCCCAGTTGTAGGGCATGTTGCCCAAATTCTATTAGAGATATTTCCATTTCAGTTTTTCAAACTTTGGCATGTATTAATTCAGTATTCAGTATTTCGTTACTTATTTCAGTTGTGGGATTTGTTGTGAGGAGTTTTCCTCCGGATTTATTTATATCATGTGATGGTTATTCTATGATTTCGTTATGGTGAATGGTGATATTATTCTTGCTTTAAATCTTTTACTGCATGTTAATCAGACTTTAATTTAAATTTGACAACTTACTTTTTAAATACTAGGTGGTTAGAAATAATAAAATGTTTTCGACAGTGATGCTGTTAACTGAGCCAACTTGGCATTTTGATTTAATTTAATAAAGGAATAGCTACCCGGTATTTAATTAGTCGGGGTGTCACAGCTTTGGGGTACCAAGAGGTATCATCACTGACAACGGAACACAATTTAAAAGAAGTTTCTTTCAAAGCTTCTGTGATGAGCATGGCGTCAAGTGTCATTTCAGTTTTGTGGCGTACTCCCAGAGCAACGATCAGGCAGAAGCTTCTAATAAAATAATGCTCAACGACCTGAAAAAGAGGTTAGAAAGAGAAAAAGGTGCCTGGGTGGACGAGCTCCCTCATGTCCTTTGGGCCTACTATACCACACCCAGAAGACCTACTAGGGAAACATCCTTCATGATCACTTATGGAATTGAAGCCATTATCCCGCTTGAAGCAGGTATCCATATTATGAGAACGAACTTGGTTGACCAAGGGATAAATAACAATGTCATGCACAGTGAACTTGACTTAGTAGATGAACGAAGAGAACAGGCTATGAACAAGTTGTCTTCATACCAACAGCAACTGGTGAAGCAATAAAATAAGAGAGTCAATCTCAAGAATTTCTAGGTAGGGGATTATGTCCTAAGGAAAATCCTCGGCAGTGCAATAAAACCATCATATGGAAAACTAGGACCAAATTGGAAATGACCTTTTAGGGTAATCATGAACGACCTTCAAGGATCTTATCACTTGGAAACGCCGGAGGGCATGGGGATACTAAGAGCATGAAATGCGTCCAATCTCAAGAAGTTCTATTTTTAGTCTTCTTAGTCTCTTTAAGCACATCTAGTTTATGCAAATTTTCATTTCAAACTTATGTATCTCTCAAGTTATTATTCAGTAAATAAAATCCCATTGGTTCTCGCATTTCTCCTTTGCATATCGGATGTATCAATTATATGTTATGTATCTCAATATTATGCACCATTTCCAAACGATAGTTATATTCTCTCAACGCTAAGTAGAATCACACTTAGTTACAGTAAGCTATTCAACCTACTTTAACCAAAGGACTTTCACATGAAAAACATAGCTCCTTTGAATTACAATAGGTTATTCAACTTATTTCAATCAAGGAATATCCTTATGCTGAGAAGGGTTCATAATAATTACAATAAGCTGTTAAGTTTATTTCAACTACTAGAATCCTCAGGTCTTTGTCATAAGCAAACACAACAGACCTCGTTGTTATTTCTAATCAGAAGCATATCCTAACACATTACAGTCCTAACATTCGTGACGAAGGAATGGGATAAGGGACTACTGTGTCTTATCTCTTGATGTTTGATGAGCTAAATCATTTCTATGAAAATTTTTATCGAACGAAAACACCTGTAAAAAAGTACTAGAATAGGGAGATAGCTTAACAATTTCTAAAATGGGTTAAAACCCTTTTATTTGGCCTTTGATCTTATTAAATAAGCATATAACTATCTTTAGCATCCTCACTACCCTCTAGTTGCCCTGAACACTAACACAATCCTCGGTACACGACGAGGGCGGCCCTTCCAGCTTTGCTTCACCTCCGGTCTGTATGGAACAGAACAAAAACTTTAAAGTCCTCATTCGGAATCGCATATTTCAGACTGTATGGAGCCAGTGTCATAGTCTAGGTGTAGCAGTACTCCTTATTAGGGAGTACAAGCTGCAGTTTCTAACCAGGCACTCAACTAGTGTGCTTCCCAATCACAGCCTTCGTGTCTTCGACCTATAAGTGGAACTCGATTGCCTTATTCCTGCGACAGTAGGCCTTGTGGTTTTATGCCTGAAATCGAAACATGTAAGGCAAGCCTGTTTTCCAAGTCTTGTCGACTCCCAAAGCAACCGGTTATCCACGGAAAGGTCGAAGGTTCAGTGATCACTTAAGCAATTAAAAACGAGCTGAGAAGTCACTCTTCAACTTTAGGAAGTTTGTTTGAACATCTATGAGTCTTTTTTAAACTAAAGTATCGTAAAATAGAACTCAAACTTGAGGTCAGGATCAGCAGTTTCGTCAGAGCCTAAGCGGAGTAAGCAGTACTTTACAACCTGGTGCCCCGGTGATAATAAAAACCCTGCGGGGATCCTTAGGCAAAAAAGCCAACATAGGTTGGTCGTTGAAAACCGGATCGGGTGGATGGCCCATTAACTAGGTGCATTCTTGACATCATCTCACCTAGGCCTAAGGGAGTGTGACGACACAACCTAAAAGGTAAGGCAAATGGAATGATATTGCTAAAGCATATTGGACTGGAAGAATGTTTAACATAAGTTATCAATTCATTTAGTCGGCAAATGTCCAAAATGATTAACATTATATACCAACTCATTTAGTCGGCAAAGGCCCAAGGTGAGGACCAGTTATTATCAAGTTCTCCCAATGGAGACAATACAAAAGATGTTATTAACTAGATTCACGGGAAACTACCCAAAACGCAAAACAGTTAATAATGATCTTTTATTCATGACACTTGATAATACAACATGCACATGGTATTAATTACATAGCAGAGTTACAAAAGTATGTGACAAAGGCACAGGCTGTTTATAGGAGACAAGTAAGAAAATTCGATATTTGCCTTAGTGGGCCATCATTCGGTTGGGGACGAACTCCTCTTTACTGTCACGATCCACCTCGAAGCCATTAAGCAGCTGGTGAGAGATAACATCCATAAGAACCCAATGCTTATCCCTCTCAAAGGGAGGTCGACTATACGCAGGGCAGTACACCTTGTACATGTAGTATAGTTGGGAGCCCTTGGGTTCTTAGAGAACTCTGAAGGCGTTCATCCACCCATGCTTGTACTCCATGCCCGTGCCTCCTACAGTCACACAGGGGCATCGTGCCAGCCTTCATCATAACCAGCTGCCCATGCAGCTCATGGACCCCTCCTAAATAAAATCAAGAATCTTTTAATGTCTCTTTGTTGTCCAGAGATAATGACGTTTTTCCCTTGAAGTTCCTCCTCTAGATCGAAGACCTTTTCTTTAAGGCATCGTTCTCGTTCATCGACCTTTCCTACATCCTTGCTCATGGAAAGCCAGGCCTTCAGGTCATTTATCTCCTCCTGTACAGAAGAGACGATGTCCTCTATGTCCTGGAGGTCGTCCTTCAGCTTGACGATCACCTCAGTTTGTTCCTTATATGCCTTTGTTCTAGCCTTTAATGCCTTGCAAACTTTAATGAAAGCTCGACGAGATTTCTCGCTCACTCCAGGGACCAAAATCTTCTCAAGATTCTTAGAGGAAGAGAAAACATCATCTATAACAAGCTATAATCATTGAAAGCAAACATAGAGCATGGGGAAAATTAGTAAGGAAAAACTAAATTCTATCATTGATTAACCAAAGAGATGGGCAATATCCATTACAGCAAATAAAATACAAAAAAGGGGAGAAGGGAATACATCACTTGAACAAAAGGAAAAAAGCCTAATTTATAGATCTCTACTCCTTCACTTGCTCGGCTGATTCAGGAGTGTTCCTTTTGCCCGCAACGTGCTCAGCCTGCTCATCAAAGGCCTCAGTCTGGTCAGAGGTTCCCTCATCATGGTCGTCCGCAGGACCGACAACCACCATCTCTTCAACAACTAGGGGAGGACCTGGATTGTACCTCCCGAAGAGTTCGGAGTACGAAGGAACTCCCGCGGAAGTAAGTGCTTAGTCCCAACCCTACTTGAAGCTCTCCTTTCGAGCGTAAGCTATCTGAAGTTTAGCATCGTCATATGCTACCTTCCGTCCTTGATCGTAGCTAGCGTCCTTGATGGAAGGGACCTCATTTCTAGTTTTTTCACTTTCATGGTGAGCCCGTCTCTCTCTACGGACAGCAGGTTGTTGGCCGTCTTCACTGAATATATTTCCTCAATGGTGGACTTCTTCTCCAACTCATAGGCTGCCTTTTCATCCTAAAACTTTTTTTTAGCTTCAGTTAAATCCAAGACCTTCTTAACTTGGTCGGCATAACCATCCAAGAAAGTAGATAAGTCTGCCAAGAATTGCAAAATAAAAACGAGAAGATACGTGAATACTCAAAACATGAATCATCCTTAAAGATAAATAAAGAGAGAGGAATATTTACCAAAGCCAAAGCCTAAGAATAAATAACGGGAAGCTTATCGATGCCAAGCTTCATTAACCTTTCACGGTCGACAACAAGAACTGCCCCCCCCCCCTTTATCAGGTTGGGGGCAATACATAAGTTCACGAACAAACTTTCGGCCGAAAAGATGGAGGAAAGGGAGGAGACATTGGTTGAGGCCTCAATGGTCTTGTTCTTATCTTTCTCCTTTCCATTTCCCTCCTCCCGCCTCTTATTCTCTCCTTCCTCCCTCTCAGCAGCCCTTGTGCTAGGGCCACCGGACCTAAGGGAGTTCCCCTCAGACTTCTTCAAGGCTTTGACCCTAGAAGATAGAAACATCTGATCATCATCATCACCTCCTACGAACAGTAATCTTATCCTATAAGGGGCCATTTGATCTTCTTCCTCTTCTTTGGGTGTAAAGGAATCAAGGACTATGAATTCAGAGCAACCAACACCCTCGTCTGGATCAGAAATCTCAGGGATGTCGTTCATAGGGCGAGCGAAAAAAATGGAGGTGGTATTGGTGTGCTTGAGAAGATAGGCAGTCGATCGGGGATGATCGACATCGGGTAATCTATCTTGAGCAAAGGTTCCTTATTCTTATCTCGAGTTGCACGGAGACAAAGCACATATTCTTTAGCGAGAAAAACAAGTAGCAAGAACAAAAATGCAACAATTAGCAGACAAGACTAATTAACAACCTATATGATCCTCCCCCCCCCCCCCCCCCCCACACACACACACACACACATAGTCAGGGACAAAAGGGCCTTTGCACTTCTCGCCATGAGGAAGGGGAGGATGTTGCCAGTTTTTGACAATGAAACCCTGATCCCAATAACGGTTATTTGAATCAGGAAGATTCACTACCAGGATCTTGTTCGCCTTTTGCACCTTTAGATACGAAAGACCATCAGGAGTGTGCGACCAAGAATAGTAGAATCTGATCTCATGAACATCAGTTGGTCCGATATAGCTCATTAATTCTATGAACTTTGTTCACTACTCTCTAAGTGTTGGGAGCACACTGAGCAGAGACGACATCAAAATAATCAAAAAATTCAAGAAATACGCGATTTAGGGGAAAGGTCAAACCCCCTTGGACCACAGCCAGGGTGTGTATCCAGTGCCCCTCATCCATGTCTCTGACAATTCCAGGCATGGGGGCACAGTCGATTTCCACCCAATCCAGTATATAGTATTTCTCCCTAAAATCCTCTACAGTTCTAGCATAGATAGTATCCATTGCAGATAAAAATTCAAAAGGAGAACAGGGACGGAGGACTTACATGAAAGGAGCAGATGATAAAGCTCTAAAAAAGTGAGAAACTAGCAAGGGAGTTCTGAGAAAACTTTACGAATAAGAAGGAGTAGAACGCAGAAGTGACGGTTGCTTACAGCTGAACTTCGTTTGAACTTTGTGCAAAAATGATGAGGAAGGGTTCCCGAAGAGAATTTTGGCGCTTCAAATCTCTAGTCGGACTAACGCGCCCCTGCCGTTTCAAGGTTATTACAAATTTTCCATCCATGTAACTTCTAACTCTACCCGAACGAGCTTACCCTCGACAGTTCTCAAATATTACAAGAGTGCCACACCGATTTTAAAACAGTTCCTAGCTTTGGGCCCTGAACTCACTTAAAATCTAATGGCCCAACATCTCTGCCTAAGATTTTGGGGGGCAATTGTGGGTCTTATTTATTCAAATCCAATACTTCAGCCGACCATCTTAGTATGCACAACGGTCTGCCTGGCCCAACTAAAAATAGTTGTTTTATATCCATGTATTTGACATGTACTTAAATGCATGGAGATAGACTCAAATCGGTTACCAACAATCTCGGAAGAGATATTCAGGGACACCTATGAGTTATCTATAAGTTGGCTGAGTTACTTGTACAATTCAATCACTTTTTTTTACAACTGTAAAATGTAAACCCTTACTGGGGCAAAGGGATGTAACTTCGATTATGTGAGAGACACTAATAAGAATACGGTAACCTCTCTATGGACATAGGCAAGTTTTCGAACCACATATATTGGGTGTTGTGTGTATGATCATTTACTTTATCATCTCAGTATTGCTTTCTAGATTTCTTATTATGATAATAATTGCACTCACAATAGGGTATTCAACAAAAGGAATCGATTTGTAAAAGAATTAACCCATGTGACATTTTGAGAGGAATGATGATGATGATGATGATGTTTAGAAAGTCAACAAGGAAATAAAATCCTTAAGCCTAAATGAGAATCAATTAAGCAATACTCCTAATGTCTATAAGGATAAAGGCAAACTATGAAGTAATCACTGACTAAGAATTACCTAAATATTGGAAGTATGTGCATGACCACCCTAAAGATCAAATTCGTCTTGTTGAACCATATAAAGGAGTTATAATGAGGTCAAACCTTGAGAATGTGTGCGACAACTATACCTTTGTATCACAAATGGATACTAAGAATATATAGGATTCTTAATATGATAAAATCTTGATTGTTAGCTATGGAGGGAGAACATGAGAATTTGAATGGGAAAATTGTGTGGACCCTAAAACCTAAACCAAATGATAATATCATAATTGGAACCAAATGGGTATTTAAGAATAAGAAAGATGAGTTGCGCACAATTTTGACAAAGAAATCTAGATTAGTAGCTCATGGGTATAACCAAAAGAGGGAATATATTATAAGTAAACATATGCCTTGATAGCTAGACTGGAAGACATATAAATGCTACTTGCGTTTGCATGTGTTAATGACTTTAATTTTTTTTCAAATGGAAGTTAAAAGTTATTTCTTGAGTAGTTTTATTTACAAAAAAGGCTTTGAAAAACATAAGTTATCATGTTTGTAAATTGACTAAAATATTATATGGATGAAAATAAGCGGCAAGGGCTTAGTATGTACGATTAAGTGCTTTTTTTATTAAACATGGTTTTCAACGTGGCATTGTTGATACTGCATTGCTTATTAAAATTAACAGTGTTGATATTTATGATATTATCTTTGACATATTTTGCCTCTTGCATGCAAACTAAATTCTAAATGAGCATGGTGGGAGAATTAAACTTCTTCTAGGATGCCGAGATGGTGTTTTTATCAATCAATCCAAATAATTTTGTGATTTTCTTCAAAAAATTGGGTTAGGTAATTATAAATCACTTAGTACACCAATGAACACTTCTTTACCGCTTGATCAAGAGGAACATTGTAAATCTCTTGACAAGAAACTTTACTATGAAATGATTGGTAATTTGTTGTATCTCAGTGCTAATAGGCTCGACACTTTTTTAGCATGTGTTTATGTGCTAAATTTCAATATTTAGGATCTCATCGCACTGTAGTTAAAAGAGTAATGCTACACTTTTCAGTGATTAACACCGAGTAATAACCGAACATGCTTTGCATATCTTGTACCATGGTGGAGCCCACATCATGCAAAGCATTTCCGATACTTACCCGATGTTAATCACCGGTAAGCCAAGCTTTATTCTAGTTAAAAGTATATTATCTCTTAGTTAAAATTAATCTCATGTTTAAAATATGGTGTTGTTGCTTAAGGACTTGGTTGTGGTTTTCAAGTTTACTTTGAGGAGATAATGATACTCGAAAAAGAACAAGCATAGTAAAGTTCTAGAGTAACATCTCGGTGATAAATTCATGCGGGAGAGCCAAACCACATAGACAATTTGAGTTTAATTAATTCTCTACTCATATTACATATCACCTGCATTATTGAGAAATTTGTGTTAACTTTAATTTGCAAACACTTTCTAAATACCCAATCCCCCCTCCGTGGATTTTTTTTTGGGGCCAACAAAATATACTAATAATGATTACAAGATATATTTTCCACCACACTATAAAATTCGTACACATACCACGTCCCTTATTAATTTTGAATCTTGTCAATGATAGCACACAATTTGCTCACGCCTGGTGCTCACATTATATGTAAGTTGTATTAAATTGAGCCACAATTTTTTCCACTCTAATTCGCTGCTAATTTAAGTTGGTGATGGGATGCTCAAAAGTATCAAGCCAAAACGCACAAATCAACTGTCTTCCTCTTCAAATAATTTTCCTTTAGGTGGCTGACATGAACTCTTTTGGATGTTTGTGTTTGTGATTAAATATTAATTTGTATGTAACAAATGAGGAATGGAGAATGAAATCAAGAGAGATGGATGAGATTAGACAGACTGAGTCGGAATGAATTTGTATTAAAACTTGGGGTTATATTAAAAACTCTCTCTTGGAAGTTGTTACTCGCTCTTACAAAATGGCACTTGGTGGTTCGGCAAGTGCTGCGCCACCAGCAGTGTTGCAAGCAACACCTAGAGTACACAAAAATGAATTCAAATTTGTTGACCCACCTTTAAAGTCGGTCATGGTGATCATCTCATCCAATTAATTGAAACATAAAAATAATAAACAAGTAGTTGTGTTGGGCTCCACAGATTTTTATCCAATAGGGTTGAAACAGTCGCCGTGATCCTCTTTAGAGGTGGGTTACTCTAAAAAAATATTTACTTGTTGGCCTTTTATGAACACATTTCCACCCTACGTGGTAAGGTAAAATACCCGCCACACCAGGATAATGGTATAAAACCATGTTTTATATATTAACTTTTAATAAATTCAAGTTTTATCCTTGTGTACAAGTTGATTCATCAAACATGAACCAGTCTGAGGGCCACTACGAGACATGAATTCAATTATATAGTTGTCATCTGCCTTCAACAAAAAAAAAGTGTTACGTTATTGCAAGACACATGCTGCTGTCAACTCTGCAAATGATGTGTTTCTGCAAAGTAGCATGCTGAAATAAAAACTGCAGCTTAGAGAATAGATAAGTTTTAAAAATGAAGATTATTTTAGACTTGGGTACTTTGCTAGTGGCACTAATTCGACGTAGATACATGTTTTAATTATTTTTGGACTTTCGGTACTTTTTCGTGCAAAAACTACTCTTTGGCAATGCAAAAAAGATTATTACTGAAATATTTTAGCAAGAAAATAAAATAATTTTCTGTTGAACGTCACTTTCAGTGATGATTTTTTGGGTGTCGCTGATTGAAGTGATGAAAACTTGTGATATCCTTCAATGTTTATCAACTATAACGATTCTTGGACAGAAAAGTACCAAGTCAAGTGTAATTAACGCCATTAGCAAGTACCCAGGTGTAAAACTCCGAAAAATCGATTCCCAGTAATACGTTACGTAAAGGAAAGGGTCTTCTAATAGTAGTGAAGTACCCAGGTGCAAGACTCCCAAATATCAATTCCCAGTACTACGTTACGTAAAGGAAAGGATCTTTTAATATTAGTAAACATCGGTTTCCAATATTCATAAACAATTTTTCCCCCTAGCAAAGTTTGAAAACCTATTATCATTTATCAACAATGGAAAAACAGTTTGACAACCTTACCTGATCATGCATTGGCTAGAACTAGAGTAATATGATCAAGTTTGATCCACTAGCTGATCAATCCAATAGCATTAATAATAAAACACCAAAAAACACTTTAGGCAGATAATCTATTAGCTATGTTGAACGGCAAGTAAAGGGCGAAAGGGACATGAGAAAAAGCCTTCATGGAATATATTTGTTTTAGATAAACTGGAACTGTACAGAGAAATGAATTGATAACAAACTTATGCAGGTATCTCGTACATGAAGAACTCTACTTGTTATATTAGACCACATTCCTGGAAGCAGGGTAAATCAACAAAAGCATTGATCATATAGAAGGTAAATTTTCCATTCCTCGGATACAGGGTCACCATTAAGCAACGGGCTATTCAAAAGTTGCAGTTCAACACACACTAGTAGTAATATGACATCATGTGAACGTGGGTGTGTTTTGCAACCAAACCGTGTACTTAAAAGTGGGAATACGGATGATTCACATAATCTCTTATAACGGGAATAAGAGCTCCAAAATGATTACTTAAAAACTGCTGCATTGGGACAAGAAACAGAAATGTAAAACCCCATGGCTCACTCTCAAGGGGACTTGAATACTAATCTGACAATTTTAAGGGTACACTTTCAACCGCCAAGATCAAGACTTGTTCAATATCATTGAATTTGGTCCATTGATTACATTCGAAAAAGAAAAGTAGACTCGCAATTTGGGATGTTCCAAAAAGGAACGTAGTACTATTAATATGGTATGATGGAGTTAATTCTTTCATGTTACTACATAGAAGCAAAAAGATAATAATTGAGTGCTAAAAATTTCTGAAAACAACTGGGTATGGATGGGGAGGGTCATACTTGATTACTCTAAGCTGTTGGTTAAGACTTCACAAAGTGACAAGTGAGAAAGTTAACAATTCAGACTGTCGTGAAATTAAAGCTTTAAGAGGTGGCCCTTCAGTTTCCGACTTTTCTTTCTTTTCTTTCTTTACCTTGTGATATTGTTTTGCTAATAATGTTACTATGGGTACTTTGCTTGATTTATATAATAAAGCTAGGTTCTTATACAGACATCCACTCATTACAAGGCTAACAGATGCATTTTAAGAACCCGGATCTCTCGCTCTCAAATGAGTATTACAGACACGGCCATAATCTACACAATTCACAACAGTATTCGCTGCGATCCTATGGAGAACATTACGGGCCTGTTTACTTGTCCCCAAAATTGTAATTTGCCCATTAAAATGGACACATTCATCAATTGTCTTATTATTAGTGTTTGGTTCCAAGAATGAACAAATTCAAAAATGGACCAATTCATGTTGATTCACAAAAATTTAAATTAGTCAATTTTACCAAAAGCTTGAAATTGCACAACTTATAATTATAACATAAATCTGATGTAAATCTACAAATGTGGAAGCGTTATTATTACAATACACAACAACAACAAATAAATCTAAACTAATGAAATGGGTTTCTTTCTCTCTCTATTCTCAATTCTCAATATTCAAGGTGTGATTACAAATGAGGGTGTCAAGGGCCTATTTATAGAAGAAGTTAGTTTGCTAATCAAGCAAAGACCCAATAAGACCAAAAAGGACAACTAATAACTAAAAATGACTCATTAGTCCCAAACATGCTTGGAGACTAATAAACGACTAAAAATAAAAGAAAATGACAATAAACCCTGAACTAAAAATAGAAAATAAAAGATAATCTTCTCCCGAGAGCATAACCACGCGCCACGTGTCGTTATATATCCCATACACATCATTCTCCCCGTCTTCGAAAAAGCTCATCCTCGAGCTTGGAGGGCGAATCATCAATGCCACATGATATGAATCAAGAAAAGCTTCGGACCTCAATCAAAATCAACAAAAAGCGGGTAACCCAACTGAAATTAGTCCCATGCAAATGAACCTCATCAAAAATAGGTCTAATAAAGCCAAATCCTGTCGATGTCCCTCTACGAAATTCGAGCAACCAAAAACTAACGACCATACACACCTTCTCGACATCACGAGTACATGGTTGCAACTTGGAGTGCTGGACCCTTGAATCTGACCGGACGGGAACTCCGACGACCATACCTTTACGAGTACGATGGCGAAACAAGTGGATTAAAGGCGGCGACATTTCGAAAAGCCGGACCCAAAATGACAAATGGTCAAAAAATGGATCCCAATTGGGACGCATTTTTCATGGAAGTCATATGTTGTGTCACAAAGAGGCCCCAAGACCAATCTTGACCGGATTTGAAGTCAAATAAAGGGTGAGGGATTGGATCGTAGTAGGGAAACACATTTTTGTTGGATTTGATTGTGGTTGGGCATAAATGAGTGGGGAAAGGGGGAAAATAGGGTAGACAAAATGGGGTGGGGCTGATTTGGGTTAAGAAAAAGTGGCTAGGGTTTGGCATTTGGGGTTTGGAAGGGTACAGGGTTAGATCGAGGATGAGGGAAGTGTTTCGAGTTTAAACAGCAAGGGAAAGGGGGTCGGCCAGGGCTGGGAGTGGGTTCCGACTTGGGTGGGAAAGGGTAGGGGCTATTCGGAGGGCTTGTGGGTTTTGGGTGGTGAATCGGCACCGAAAGGGGGCTTGCCGGTGGTCGGCAGTAGGGTAGGGAGGCAGAGGTGGTTAAATCGGGGGGGAAAGGTTCTGGCGGTGGAAGAAATTGGTCGGCCTGCCTCTGTTTGGTAGGGGGTGCCTTGACAGGGGTAGGGGTGTGCTTTTGGGTAGTATTAGGGTTTTTTGGGGGTTGGGGCAAAAGTGGGGGAGGACGGGGTAAGGGGAAAGGGGTTGCTAGGGGTTAGGGTTTCAATTTGGGGTTATGGAAATCTTAGGTTAGGGTTTAGGTAAGATAGAAGACGAAGATTCATGTAAATGAGGGTGGTTGTGTGGCGGTAGGAGGTGAAGGTGGAGGTGGAGGAGGGTGGTGGTGGAAATGGAGGGTGGAGGAGGCTAAAAGGGTTGGTATCCCCCTTTTAGCGGTGATGGAATGTAGGGTTTCCATCCACCTGATTCCCATTTGAACATTTATCAATCTACTGATTGAAGGATTTCCGGAGTTGGAATCACAACTCGTTACCCGCTTCACGCACCACGACGAACACCAAGAACAAACGCAACTCTGATACCAATTTGATGTAAATCTACAAATGGAAAACGTTATTATTACACTACACAACAACCAAAAAAAAATCTAAACTAATGAAATGGATTTCTCTCTCTCTATTCTCAATTTTCAATATTTAAGATGTGATTACAAATGAGGGTCAATGGTCTAGGAGAGGTTAGCTTGCTAATCAAGCTAAGACCCAAAAATACCAAAAAGGACAACTAATAACTAAAAATGACTCAATAGACGCAAACATGTTTGGAGACTAATAAAAGACAAAATAAAAGAAAATGACAATAAACCCTAAACTAAAAATAAAAAATAAAATATAGTCTTCTCCCGAGGGGCACAACCACGCGCCACGTGTCGCTGTATATCCCATACACATTAGAATCTTAAATGCACCACTCCCATAGAATACTCTCACTATACTACTCTCTCTCTCTCTCTCTCTCTCTATATATATATATATATATGTATATATATGGAGAGTAAGTTACTCTATTTTTCTTTTCCAAACACACCACAAATTAGATTTAAAATCCATTTAAAATAAATACATCAACAAACTATTCATTCCAAATTGATCAATTTATAAAATTAAATAATTTACGCAATCAAACGGACCCTACATGGATATATATAACACCAAGGGACTTGGTGACCAAATGACCCTAATGGGATAAAATATTAAACTAATTCGAGTAATATAGAAACATTATTATATAAATATAATGAACTCTCTACTTGGACCAATTGCATGCGCCATCCCTTCACATATAACGTCATTCTCCCTGGGTTGAACTAAGCTTGACCATGAACTTAGGGACCGTTTGATAGAATGGCAAAGCAAATTTTGCCATGACAAAAAAGGAATATTTTGAATTTGCCATCTTTTTGGCATGTTTGATAGACTTCATTTGACATGGCAAAATTTTCCAACTAACACTAAAGTACTACATACTAATGCACATTTTGATGATTTGCCATGGAAAAATCCTCGGGGGGAGAGGTAGGCAAAATTTGCCATGTGAAATATTGGCACCCTATGCAATGCAATCAAACGGACATATAAGGATATTTGGAAGAGCTCATGCCAATTAAACAAAAAGGTTGAGAAATTTGTGCTTTTTTAATTTCAGCTTAAGCTGATTTTTTGCCAAAAAAAAATATCAGTCCATTAATTAAATTCTGCACCACTTGAAACTTTGGGAGAGAGACCCATCATTGTCTAGGCCAAGAAAATAACGAACCAATTGCCTGCCACATTTTGAAATGAGCTCAATCAAGGTAGCCCAATCTTCTTTGGGTCAATATCAAAAGATTTTGTTGGGTCAAAGTGGACTGAGTTATTAAAACGCCCTTGCTCTTCAGACCCACAAACCTTTTTAGCTCAGTTTGTTTGGGCCCACAGAAACACACCCAGAAACTGTGTGATACACCCATTTAGACCCCCTAAGGCTTCCATTCAATGCAGAGCTGTGTTTGAACCCCATGAGTAGCGTCGCCCACGGCTTGGTGTTGTAGACCAAATCAGAATTCACCAGCTCCATTACTCCCAAACACAACAGTGACTCTGCTGTGCATGGGTCCAACGACTTCCAACAGTGATGGAAGTTTGGGTGGATGATGTTTGACAGAAGTTACTGCACACTAACTATGGCCGAGCATTGCCTGCGATTTCTCCATCGCTTTCCACAACCCCACATGGCCCTTCAAGCACTGACTGACTTAACACCAAGTCCCTTGACATGTTCAGGACCCTCTCTGACCTTCTCTTAGTTCGAACTCACCATTAGCTACCTGATTCACGCGCCTCTCACATTGATACTTGCTTGCAGCAGTGACATCCAAAGGAGTTCCGTCGCCACTGTTAGTGACGACAGAAAGGTTCGCAGCTCGCAAACAATAGATGCTACGAAGTGGCAGTATAGGGGCGGGCGGTTGCTGATGGCCTGGTGGGTGGCTAAAGGGCAACAAGGGGATACGACTTCAGTATGTTAGTGGCGTTGGAGGTGAGGGTTTGGTTGTGAAGAACCCTCGAATTCTCTCATCAATGTAACGACTTCTTCGGATCCTCAAGGCACCCTGGTTACCTGGTAGAGGTCAAAATTGTTGAGCAGTGATGGAAGAAATCTTTCCAAATCGGGTAAATAGAGAGTCCCCAACACCAGGGATTAAAAAGTAAACATCTACAGGACAACAACCATGAGTGAACCTCAATCTTTTGTAATTTGATGTAAATCAAAGGTACTGTAGAAGACTTCACAATTTAGCCAACGGGGAAACTCGATAATACTAGATTCGATTCCAAGGAGAACATCATGGATATATATATATATATATATATATATATACACGGAGTAGTTGCGTTTTATTATTCTATAAGTTGATAAGATAATTAGGGGATAAGATAATTAGGGGTGAGGATTGTGCAGTAAGAAACTAAAGGCTGAGATTAAAAGTGTGAAATTGAGGCAGATGAGGACACTTCTGATCCTACGATTGAGATGAAAGACCCGCTCAAATGTGAGCACACTATCCCACACACTTCTTACTTTAATTCAAACCATGGTCTTCGCTCTTTCTCTCTCTCTCTCTAGAATCGACCTCACTATCTTTCACGCAACATAGCTCACGCCTCTCTCGGTCTCCATGTCTCTCTCTCCACATTCTCTCACTTCCCCCCCCCCCCCCCCCTAAATCCGAGCTAAGGATTTTAATTTTTTGTTAAAGAGTTTCTTATTTGTGTTTGTTAGGGTTTTATATATACTCATATCAGTGTTTTTCTAATTATTGTCTTGCCTTCTTTCTGTTAGGATATATATCTAACACAACTCAAGGAACGTATTTCGAGGATCTATGTTGAAATTTCTCTAAAATCCTTTTGATTCTAATTTATATGAGCCGAAAAATGGCATATTCATGAATGCTTATGCTCAATAACACATGGTAGAAAATATAATGATTCTATTGAACGTCCTATGTGTATGGAGGTATACAATCCTTCAATCTCATTTTTAATTGAAATTTTGGTTAGTAGATTTGAACTTGAACTTTTCTTTTTCTAGTAAGGAGTTTCTAAAATAATTAAAAAAAACAGGGTTTTAATATAAGTATGCTGTTTTATCTATTTACCTGGTAAAGATTTTGATATTGTTGGAGTTTAGTGCTTCTATTAAACTTGCGACACCCTCTCCCACCCCGCTCTTTATCTCTCATTTTGATTTCTTTCATTCATTTATCTTGTAAGTTCTACTTATGACTTTAAACTATTGTTTTCCTTTATTTTTCGTAGATTTTGGGGTTATGAGTTGGCCACGTTTGAAGGTGCAGGTTCTCTGATTAAAGATTTTTGGTACGTAGGAATAAAATGGTAAACTCTATTATTAAGTTTGATATTAATTCTTCTAATAGAATTGTTTGAAATATATAGTTGAGTTTTTTAAGTACTTCTCATTATGATGCTATCTATGACGCACGGATTCGACACATAATATGTGTTTCGACACGACACGCGACACGTGATTTCTCCAAAAACTAGGATACGACACGCAAGGATACGTATAATATATAATATATGTTAAAATATATAATATATATTTAAATATATATATTAATGAAATAAAACAGATTTTTTTCCATACAATACATTATTAGAGCATTCTTAACATGAAATTAAGAAAATGGACCATTTAAAATAAAATTCAAACACACTTTAACATTAAAAATAATAAATAAGGCAGAATCATAATCACAAAAGAAAAAAAAATTTAAATAAAAATTTAACAAAATAAAAAAAATAAAAAATAAAAGTGCCCTTTTTACGTGTCCTAGCGTGTCGGCAGCGTTGGCCAGCGTGTCGGCAACGTGTCCCAACGTGTCGGCAACGTGCCCCAGCGTGTCGCGTGTCAGACTCGTGTCAAAGCTGACTCGTGGCTTCCGGGAGAGTGTCGGTGCTTCATAGGATGCTATAATGGCATACAAATGTTGTTAACTAGAAATATATGGGACTCTTTCACCAAAATACTCATTGCCAAATATTTGTTCTTATACAGCTCAATCTAAATTAAATTAGTCACATCCGTGATTGAGGAATTAAGGGAATAGCACAATTTTATTTAAACAAGTCATAAATACCCCTCGGTGAATGCAACTCAAATTTATTGTTGTTTTTGTTTAAAAAATATTATTAGGTTGTTCATTAAACATGTCCTGTATTTTCATGTTGTCGGGATTGTGTTTGTCGCTGGTGACAACAGTGCATGTGGAAGAGTTATACTTTTCAGATTAGTTATTTTTGTAAGACTTTTCCACTAGGATGCCCTTTTTTGCGCATTTAATTCCGTAGCTGACATAAACTTAGACATTGGACGCACTTTTTTTAGGCTTAGCATTGTGAATCTCATCTAACCCAATTGCTCTGTTTTGGGTGAAGGACGAAATGACGGGCGACATTGGTGAACAATGTTGATCATTGCAACAAATGTCTTCACCCCGTGATGTGGAATTAGTTACAAATTGTTGGTGGTGTACCGAGCTTTATGATTTCGTCTGTTTGATGTGTTGAGATTGGTTCATTCAAATATTTTTTTGCTTTTCTGCTTCGTAATGCAGCCATCAAGACCCTCTTGATCAATCTAACTTGAGGAGGGACAACACAAAGCTATGAATCATTTATTTCTTATCACTTCCTGATAATTTTTTGACGTAAACTACACGTCAAAAGGTTTCTAAGAATATCTAACACACTTTTTTATGTGAATCTAAGAATGCGGAAGCATTGTTGTTACAATTACACAACACCAACAACAAAAAAAAAAAACTAAACTAAGAAAATGAGTTTTTCTCTATATATATTCTTTTTTTTCAATATTCAAGTGTCATTACAAATGAAGGCCAAGCGCCTATTTATAGGAGAGGTTAGCTTGCTAACCAAGCTAATATCCAAAAAGGCAAAAAAATGACAACTAATAAGTAATAACTAAAAAAGACTAATTAACCCCAAACATGCTTGGAGACTAATTAAACACTAAAAATAAAAGAAAATGACAATAAACCCTAAACTAAAATAAAAAATAAAAAAAGATAGTCTTATTCCGAGAGCACAACCACGCGCCACGTGTCGCTACAGATCACTAAACACATCACTTTTAGAGAGAGAAATACTTTTTTCTATTCAAAATTCAAGTCCCTTACAAATGATGACATACATGGATATTTATAGTTGTGTAAGGAAGGTTCTAGAGCCATTCTACAAATATCTACAAGTGGGCCCACTTGCACAAGAGAGTGTAACTAATTAACTAACCAATTAGATGTGCTCCCACTTAGATGCTTCCAGAATGTTCTAGAGCTAATACGTACCAATACATCACTAGAGTATAAAATATCTAACAAGTACAAAGTAATAAAAATAAAAAGTACAAAATAACAATTGACTAATTTGCTCCTTCTCATTTCCATCATTCTCCCCTACTTGAGAGAACTCGTCCCGAGCGAAGAAAACGTGTGTTCGATACTTTTAGGAGCCTTTTGACGTGTAGTTAATGTCAAATTGATATCAGCGTGGGTGTCACTCCAACATTGGTGTATTGGTGTATCGATGTGTAGATTATCAACAAAATCGTACGCTACAACATCAAATGGCCCCAAAAAAATCCAGCCACTAAAATGAAGAGATTCAAGAATTAAAGCAACAAATGGCGCAATTAACCCTCCAATTCCAACAATTCTTGGCTCAATCCCAACCCCAAACACCACCTCCCACCATCTCCTACCCTAACTCCCAATCCCACCCTAACACCCAGCCGCACCCCCCGATTAACCCAAAAGTTGTCGGTCCACAAAGCAATGGCGTGGTGTGATCAGCCCACCAATTGAGCCGGTGGCAACCCATTGTCCTAATCTCCCTATCCATCCTCCGTTAAATCCAAACAATCAAAAAGATTCATCCCCACCCTGATTGAACCAAAACCCACCATTTTTGAAAACCCCACTCCACTTTAAACCAAGACGTTATCCTACCCCAAATCAAAACCCTAGGTCCCAAATCAACCCACACCCAATTCAACCTAACCCCTTGAATTTCTTGCCTATTTTTGGGGGGTTTCTTGCAAGTAGGTACGCGAGTCGCGTACGAGGTCGCCTCCCCTTTCAAATAGAAGAATTCAAGGAAGTAGGCCTAGCCACGTTGCCGTTTACCCATCACGCTCGAGACGAGCTTTTTGAAGCCGGGGAGAATGATGAAAAGTAGGGTTTATTATAGTATTTTCTTGCATTTTTTATTTCATTGTATTTTTCCTTTTATTAGTTGTTTTTGTTACATTTTGTTTGTAGTATCAAGGGTTAAGAGGAAGCTTCTAGAAGGATCCATTAGTTAGTTTTGTCATGGATGAGTTGTCATGACAACTCATACTTTGCTTTTAGAAGCTCAAAATGACATGTGATGTATTTAGGAGTTAGTTATAGCCTATGTGACATCACATGAGCTTACATCCTTTCAACCAATAGAAGCTTAGGAGATGCCTTTTAGAATCTTTTGTTCCCCCTAATATAAATGGCCTTAGTCCCTCATTTGTAAAAAAATCATACATTTTGAAAGATATAAAGAAATTCTAGTTTCTCTCTCTAGTCGTGTGTTTGTTTTAGTTTTGGGCCTTTTGACGTGTAGTTTATGTCATTTTTCTATCATTTTATACTTGATCAAGCATATATGATTTTTAAGGAAGGTTTTTTTGGGGGAAGTTTGATTTGTCTTCCCTTTTTAATTGAATCTCATATTTAGGGATAATACCACTACTTTTTTGCCTAGATTTTGCATATTGATAAATTGTTTTTTTTGTTCCTGTTATTTGTATGAATGTGTCTCTAATATAATGCTTTTTCCACTTGCCATCTTATAACACTGCCTTCTTTTCCTTTAAAGATCGAAAGAATAACTATATCGAACTATGGATGAGTGGTGGCGACTAATGTATCCGGTTTGGGTCACACCTAAAAACTTTCCATTCGCACCAAGCGACATCCATAGGTACTTTCTTTTCATAATATTTTGTTCACTACTACTACTTTTGAGATGAATTAAAGAGAGAAATTGGGCTATTGGTCTCTAAATCATGTTGTTGTGTAGTGCAGATTAAATCGCTTCTGCGCCCAACGACACATCATAAAGTCTAAAAGCTTAATGGTGGGTGTCAAAATGTCCCTAAACCAACCTTATCTATAATGTCTACATTCCCTAATATTCCAAACAGGAGAAAGAACACCTTACATAGAAAAGCTAAGATTTTTTTAACATATGACTTAGAAAATACGAATGTCCTGAATAGGGCCACAAATAGTTTTTATTTTGAGACTGCGGAGAAGGTTTAAAAAAGACATGTAGATTGGGGACATAAGTGTTACAATTATAACTGGAATAGCAAATAACCCTAAGGGGTACTCATCACGTCAATCTCCCCTTTTGAGGAAAATCTCGTCCTTGATTCATGACGAGTGTAACCTCCAAAAACAATAGAATATTTGGGGCCCCAAAAATTAATTTTGGCACCAACTAAAAATTATGGAAAGGCCCAAAAAAAGTTATTATTAACACTCCTCAAAATAGGTCATATCGATAATAGTTTAGCCCAAAAAAAAATTTCGGACGGCAAAGTCTACATTAAAGGACGTAGGGCTCCCCATTATCTAACCAGCACTAAGAAAAGATTTGTGGGGGATAGGCCCAAAATTTCTAGGCCAACACAATCTCCATTTAATTGGGCGGAAAGGCAAGGTGGCCCATCAACCTCAAGCCTCAATAGGTCCATATTCATGAGGCTTTCTCTGGCCATAGAACCAAACGGCTACTGAACAACACATTAGGGTTTTCACTAAAAGCCCTAGCCATATGTAAATGCGAAAGCGTACACTAAAGCAAACACACATATCGCAAATTCATAACATTATTAAATTATTGAGTGCCTTTTACAATAAAAGAGTTTCTTATTTAAACGACAAAACCCTTCCTAATGGAACTATTTTGCTAAAAGATTATTAGGAAATAAATACCTATGAAGGCTAGGATAATTCCAAATACCTAAAAATATGATAAGATAAATAAGGAAAATAAAAATTTATTCAAACCAAATCTTCCTCACCCCGCCCTTAATAACCGACCATATTTCCCTTCCCTCAAACTCTCAACTTCCATTCTCCTCTATGTCAATCCTACCCACAATCTTATCACATCACCCCCCACCCCCCCCCCCCCAAAAAAAAACGAGAAAGCCCAACCTCGAGCTTTAAAGGGGTATGCCTTTTGTTTCTAGCGGGATAATGTGTTAGCATAACTTGTTCTTTTATCAAATCAGCTGGAACGTCTTCCTCTTCCGCCCTTGCACCATTGGTTACAAGCACATGGTTCGCTTATTTTTGGGGCATTCGAAAACCTCGAGTGTAGAGGATATGAAGTGGCCAAAAGTTTAGTCGACTAAACCTTAAGTTTTAGTCGTCTAAAACCTCCTTGCTTGAGGCACTAGAAAGTTAAGTTTTGGATCCATCAATTGGGTAGGTTTGGGATGGTTTTAAGTGGGTACAAGGAAGTTGGTTTTGAGCATTTACAAGATCGAACAAGTTTATTTACCTTTGTACAATAGTTCCTAAAGATCATCAAGAAGCCGAGGAAGGTCTTTGGGTCTTTTGATCGTTCTTCTTAATTGCTTGAGACATGGGATGTTGCTTTGTGAAATGTTTTGGGAGCATGCATGTTTGAACTTAAAACTTTATAGGTCATGTGATGTTGATATGATCATGAGTTTGCTTGGATGGTTGCTTTGTGTGATGTGATGATGAGCTTGCTTTTATGAATGGTTGATTTTAAAATTCTATTGATGCTTGTGAGATGAACTTGCTAGGGTTTATTGAATGCTTTGAATCTTCATTATATTGTTTAGGACCTTTCATTGTAATGTTTGGGCATGTTTGCATAGTTGCATGGATGGTATATTCCTTGTAACATATCTCATAATGTATTGATTGCTTGTTTTAATCTCAAGTACATTATAGAGAAGATAGTGAAGTGTGATTGACGTAAACTACACTTCAAAGGCCCAAAACAAAACAAATACAAATTCTAGAGAGAGAAACTAAGAATGTCTTATATTCAAAAATGGGAATTTTCCTCAAATGAGGAGTACATGGGGTATTTATATGGGGGGAATTACTTGCTAACCAAGCAATTACCTAAACGACTAAAAAGGACAAGCATTGACCAAAATATACTTAATTAGTCCAAACATGCTTGGAGACCAATTAAAAGAGATAAAAGAAAATAAAAGGAAAACTAATAGCAAATATTAAAATGACTAATATGCCCTAATATGAACCCATTCCCATCATTCTCCCCGATTTCAAAAAAGTTCATCCTCGAACTTAAAATGACAAATTGGAGCAATCTGGGTCCCACCAATAATGCTTGCCAAAATTGGGTCCAACCATACCACACGAACATATATTTTGAAAATATTTTTCTCTTCTTTAATGAGGGCTCATGCGATCTTCTGAGGGTCTTGGAATTTCTTGATTTAGGGTTTCTTGATTTCCCCTTATTGCCGATGAGTTTGGCCTTACTCTGTCCAAGAACCTGTTCAGATTTTTGCCCTAGGAAGCCGGAACCCCCTGAGTTCACAAGTTCTTCAGCCCTACTGTGTATGCCGATGAATTCGGCTTTGCTGCCTAGGCCAAAAAGGTCGGAAAACCCTCCAGAGGTTGTTAAGCGGGGAGTCTTGTTCTGCCAGATCCGTAGTGTTCATAAGCCTTATCTTAGTGGCCAAAAAAATCAAGATTTCCAAAAATTGCGGAATCTCCGGGAGGGGTTGTCTTCCGATGGGTTGTCTGACAGTTTCGGTTTGTTTCCCAGTGATAACCTCTTTTCCTGGGCCAGGATTTGGATCGTTCACGATGGTAGGTGGTGAAGTTTTGGAGGAAAGGAGGCGAAAGAAGGTATCAAATTTTTGGTTAAATTCTAGGGTTCGTTGATCAATCTTGTGTATTAATTCTTGATATCGATTCATTTTGTTAGGGGCCATTGAGAATGTAGCATACGATTTGTTGATAATCTACACACCGATACACCAATGTTGGAGCGACACCCGCTCTGATACCAATTTGACATAAACTACACGTCAAAGGCCCAAAACAAAACATACACAAATTCTAAAGAGAGAAACTAAGAATGTCTTATCTTCAAAAATGGAGAATTTTCCTCAAATAAGGAGTACACAGTATATTTATATGGGGAAATTACTTGTTAACCAAGTAATTACCTAAATGACTAAAAAGGGCAAGCATTAATAAAAATATATCTAATTATTCCCAAACATGTTTGGAGACTAATTAAAAGAGATAAAAGAAATAAAAGAACTAAAATAAAGGAAAACTAATAGCAAATATTAAAATGACAAATATACCCTAATATGAACCCATTTCCATAAGTGATCATATATTAATTGTGTTGTCATCATACAAAATCCTTTTACTTGAAATACATTTTGTTTCACACTACCCAATCGTGAATCTCCATAGAGGTCGCGAGGCCCCAAGCGGGGGTAATCGGGGGTGAAACAGGGTAGCAGAGGGTTCTCCCACAGGCAAAGCAGTGACAGATCATCGAGGAAGCCCTTAGGCTATTTTTCAATAATTTTATCAACAATGACCCAGTCCCAAACCTCCCTAGTGGTTGCAGGTCAGGCAAGGGTAGTCAGGGGGTGCGACAACAATAGTGGACGGTTCGCCCAGAAATGGAGCAGTGACTAGTGCGATGGGGGTTGTTACATGGACATGGGAGGGGCCGCTAGGGTAAGCAACTGGCAAAGAGCAGCCCATGGCTGCTGGTAGGGGCAGCGGGATGAGAACTTCTTGGTCGTGGGCTCTTTGCATAGCAAAGAACGGTTCCACTAACAATTCCATCATCATATCAACTCTCTCCATCTGTTGTTTTGATTTCGTCATATTTCAAGTATTGTTCATTGTGTAGAATGAAACAGCTAAAACTAGAGCTAACTCCGCTATGATACCACATTAAGGTAATGCGGAAGTGTATTGAAGGGAAATATGATCTGCATAGCGCACAAAGCAGGCTGGCAAAGTGCCCCTAAAATACCCTTAAGCCTAATCGGCCACCAACTCGCAGAGGTCGACTAGAATCAAATCACATCGAACCTTTCCAGATAATGATTAACATCCCTCATCATTACAACCCAAGACCGGCTCAGCCGAAGCTTAGAGGATACCTTCGAAGAGAGCCCGATCATGATGAAACATAATCAGCGAGAAGTTGTAATTAGTTAGAATTTTGTATTTGTATAAACAAGGCACACTATTATGAGGACACGTATTGACACTCAGTTAATCACGACTTCGACTCTCAACTAGTATCTCTAACACTCCAAGCTTGTCTTTTCCATAATAAAGCTAATTGTCCTAGACGTCGGCAAGGTCGACTTACTGAACCACGTAAGTCATGTGTCTCTTTACATTCTGCATTGCACTCTAGGCATATTTAGTAAATTGCATCATTATAGATCTGCTACACGTATAAAAGAGGCAAATTACCAATATCACAGATTCATAATTCTATTAAATTATTGAGTGTCTTGTACAATAAAAGAGCCTTTTATGTAGAGGATAAAGCCCCAAAGTCCAGATGGAAATGGATAACTAAAACATTATCCAAAAATAAATAAATAATCGAAATTTCTAAATATATCCTAAGAATAAATAAGGAAAATATAAATTAAATCAAATTAAATCTCCCCCCACCCCACCCCCAATTATCGGCCCTATTTTCCCACCCTAAAAAAATAGGATACGGGGACACATTGATAAGCTATGAAGCACCGACACTCTCCCGAAAGCCACGAGTCAGCTTTGACACGAGTCCGGCACGCGACACGCTTTGACACGTTGCCGACACGCTGAGACATGTTTGGACACGCTGCCGACACGCTGGGACATGTAAAAAGGACACTTTTTTATTTTTTTAAATTTTTATTTAAATTTCTTTTTTCTTATGTGATTATGATTCTACCTTATTTATGATTTTTAATGTTAAAGTGTGTTTGAATTTTGTTTTAAATGGTCCATGTTCTTAATTTCATGTTACGAATGCTCTAATACTGTATTTTATGGAAAAAAAATTGTTTTATTTCATTAATATATATATATATATATATATAATATGGGACAATGGTGTTATGAATAGTAATTCATGTATGATAAGACATGCATGTCATTTTATGTGTTGCATGCTTGCATACACATGCATGTATGCATGCATACATACATACATACATTATTATTTTATTATTTTTTTATTAAAATATTTTAAAAAATAATAAATTTTTTAAATATTTTAGAAAAAAAAAATTGTTTTTTTTTTCTAAAAATGATGAGTTATTATGGGTTGGGTTTTATCACGGGGACAAATTTATCACCGTGCCCTCGGGCACGGGCATCCGCTAGTATATATATATTTTAACATATATTATAAACATGCATGTCATTTTATGTGTTGCATGCTTGCATACACATGCATGTATGCATGCATACATATATACATACATTATTATTTTATTATTTTTTTATTAAAATATTTAAAAAAATAATAAATTTTTTAAATATTTTTTTAAAAAAAATTGTTTTTTTTTCTAAAAAATGATGAGTTATTATGGGTTGGGTTTTATCACGGGGACAAATTTATCACCGTGCCCTCGGGCACGGGCATCCGCTAGTATATATATATTTTAACATATATTATATATTATATATATCCTAGCGTGTCGTATCCTAGTTTTTGGAAAAATCATTTGTCGCGTGTCGTGTCGAAACACGTATTACGTGTCGAATCCGTGCTTCATAGTTGATAAGTAAATATATTTTATAAATATATATATGGAAAAATTTACAAGAACATGAGAATAAAAAGAAAAAAAGAACATGTTTGAATACTTTTTATAAAGAATGTATTAATTTTTTAATGCAAAACGTGAAAATGAAGGTGTTTTTAAGATATGAACTTTCATGGGGAACCGTTCTAGTACTACTATAGAGGTTTGGAAGTGTTTAGGGGAGGATGGAGTATCATGACTTACAAAATTGTTCAATAGGATTTTAATGACTAATAGGATGCTCGATAAATGGAGAAAAAGTGTTTTAGTACCTATTTATAAAAATAAAGGGGGCATAAAAAGTTGTTCAAATTATCGTGGTATTAAGTTAATGAGTCATACAATGAAACTTTGGGAGAGAGTGATTGAATATAGATTGAGAGTAAAGAAAACAATATCTGAGAATCAATTTGGGTTTATGCCTGGGAGGTCAACAATGGAAGCAATCTATTTATTAAGGAGATTAATGGAGAGGTATAGGGAGAAAAAGAAGGATCTTCATATGATTTTTATAGATTTGGAGAAGGCGTATGATAGGATACTCAGAGATATAATATGGTGGGTTCTACATAAAAGAGGAGTGACTCGTAGATATATTGATGTGATCAAGGATATGTATGATAGTGCGATGACTACCGTAAGAACATCAGCCGAAAAAAGTAGTGAATTTTCAATTACGGTAGGTCTACACCAAGGTTCAGCATTAAGTCCTTATCTCTTTGCTCTTGTTATGGATGAGTTGACTGGACAAATACAAGATGAGGTTCCATGGTGTATGTTATTTGCAGATGATATTGTTTTAGTGGATGAGACTAAGACGAATATTAATGCTAGGTTGGAATTGTGGAGAGAAACTTTAGAAACAAGAGGATTTAAAATAAGCAAAACTAAAACAGAATATGTGGAGTACAATTTTAGTAGTAATAGGAGGACAAATGGAGATGTGGTGCAATTGAAGGGTCAAGAGATACCTAGAAATGATCATTTTCGTTATTTAGGATCGATTATCCAAAAAGATGGAGATATTAGTGATGATGTTACTCATAGGATTATAGCAGGCTGGGTTAAGTGGAGAAGTGCTACCGACATTTTGTGTGATAGGACCTTTGAAGTTAAAAGGTAAATTTTATAGGACGGCCATTAGACCCGCCACGTTATATGAGACAGAGTGTTGGGCAACCAAGGAACAAAATGTGCAGAAAATGAGTGTGGCGGAGTTGCGAATGCTAAGATGGATTTGTGGTAAAACTCGAAAGGATAAAATTAAAAATGAACAAATTCGTGAAACGGTAAAAGTAGCTCCTATAGAAGATAAATTGGGACAAAATCGACTTAGATGGTTTGGACACGTCAAGCGTAGACCAATGGATGCTCTTGTAAGGAAGAGTGATTTAGTTAGTATTGATGGTAACACAAGGGGTAGAGGTAGGCCTAAATTGACTTGGTGGGATATTATAAAAAAGGAAATGATGACATGTGGTTTCACCAAAGATATTGCACTGGACAAAATGGAATGGAAAAATAGGATTCATGTAGCCGACCACAAATAATTGGGAAAAGACTTTGTTGAGTTGAGTTGAGTATAGACATAGGGTTGTGTTTTTTTTTTCGAAAATCTCATTTTCGATCCAATTTATTCTGAATTTGGAATGAAATTTAAATTTGTCGATTTTCGATTTTTCCGGAAAAAAAAATCGGATCGGAAATAACTCTTAATTTCCGATTTTATGATTTTTCGGAATTATTTCCGATTTTTTCCAAGTTATTTTTCGATTTCCGATTTTTACCAAGTTATTTTTTGATTTCCGATTTTTTAAAACTCTCTCATATCCCACATCGGTTGGGAGAGGATGAAGTTTCCAAAGTAGTGCTCTATTAAAGGAGATTCTCCTCCTAACCTCTACACAAATGAAAAAATGGGTCAAATCCTCATGTATTTACATGTTGGGTCAAACCTTTTTCTTTGTTTCTTTTAAATGGGAATTTCGAGTAATCAAAAATCCTAAATTTTAGAATTTTTTATAATTATTTTATTTCGAAAAAATCGGATTTTTTTCCGAAGAGGCATATTCCGATCCAATCCGATCGAAACACAGGCCTATATAGACATGTACAAGCAAGTGTTGGACACGTGAAAATAAGTATTGAACATGTTAGTTTTATATTTACATTATCAAAACGTGAAAAGAAGTTTCTAGACACGTGTCTGAGAATGTTGGAGAGTGTCGGTGTCTAACACGTGTCGGACACGTGGCATCTAAGAAGTGTTCGTGTTTCCTAAAACACACATGTAGATGAAGTGATGGGGACTTCGAGCATTAGCTTAGGAAGTCGCTGAGGGTTTCGGCTTTGCACTGGTGGTGTTGGTGAAGGCAGACTGAGGCTGAGGGAAGACATGGCCTCCTCCAACACTGTCATATGGCGTTCCATTCTAACTTAGTTTGATCTCTTCGGCGCCATTTGAAGTTGTCAAAATTCATCAACAACAACAATAACCGAGGAACGCTTATGGCTCTAATACCAATATGACATAACATGACAATTGACACACAAGAGTAAGCACAAGTCAGAGAAATTTATCTTCCTTAGTAATATGATATCCCAAATGAGGTAACTACAATGACATATATAGCATAAGAAGGTATGCCATGGCTAGCATAAGGCAACACTAAATAAGACTAAAAGAGTGAAAAGGACAAAAGGAACATCCTAGACTCTTAACCCTTCGTATAAAATCATATGACTAAAAAAAAAGGTAAAAGTAAATCTACTAGTAATAATAATAAGGTAAAAAAAGAGGAAATAACTACTAAGGTAACAAATGGAGAAAAATACCCAATAACGAGCAATGACCAAAATAACCCCCAAGGAGTACTTATCACATCAACTTCCCTAAGAAATTTAATAGAAATAGTAAGGTGGCCGACTTAATAAATTATTAACTTCAAAATTCGAAATCATGGGAACAGTCAACCAACTTTTGAAAAATAACTCTATGTTCTTGTTTCCGATATATATATATATATATATATATATATATATATGCATAAAAGCTTGCCCCTGCCCCTTTTAACTAATAAGAGTGAAGCACCAATTTGGGGCAAAACTAACTATGGCAACTTTACCACCAAATCAGCCTATGAGATGATTTAGTAACTTTGCCACCACCAGTTTTCATGCCCCTAACTTGAGAATTTTCCTTCGCTTGTTTCATGATAGGATACTCACCATCAGTTGAGAGCCACAAGGGGCATGACAATTGATGACACTAATAACTGTGGCAATTTGTCTAAGGGCATGACCAATGTTGACCTTTGCAACAGATGTGAGGGTTCATGCTGAGACTACCCTTCTTACTTTAAGGGACTGTCCATGGCAAAACAAGTCGAGAAGTTATTTTAAGTGATGAGCAGCTACAGCCTACAGTTAAGTCCCCATTAGATTTGGGACAAAAATTATCCACCTACGTCAAAACTAAAATGGTGAAACATATTTTCAGCGATTTGGAGCTAAACATTGTTCAGTATTTTGCCCAAATTGAACAATTATAGCATGTACACTTCATAACATTTCATAAGAATATAATATTTAACTCCAAATAGGTGAACATACTTTCACCCAGGTGAAAAATATTTCACCATAAAAGCGCACAAGGCATAAAGAAAACCTCAAACCATCTTCAATCTTAGCAATAAATAGGTAAATAGTACTGGTATCCCTTCGTCTTGGTTTGTTCTCAGTTATACTCTATAGCGTATTTGCAACGCTTGGGACAATAGGTCACGGACAATAAGACTTGTAAACCTTCATCAACTTACGGAATTGGGACCAAGTACGGTATGGATATCAGTGATGCTTTCAAACTCAATTGCTCCGCAATTAGTGTTGACAGTCATGGTGAACACATCAACTTAGCAAGTATGGGAGAGAAACAGGAAGAGGAGCCTGCCCTTTTATGCCCAAAAAAAGAGTAACAAAGACCTTTGTATACAAACAAGCCCTTAATCTAATTCAAACGCAGCTTGCAAGAAATATTAAAGTGAACTATCTATGATGGTTTACATAACTGCTAATTAGGGTTACATAAATTTGACACGAATTAAATTTTCCTGTACATCCTTGTAAACATCAATATATACATATCAAGCCATCTTGTTTACAATCTGGATCTCCAAAAAGCTATTAGGAGACAGATACCAAAACTTATTACATTCATAGCAGAGTCTAGGAATTTACTGGCCATGTATTCTAACATATATACATCCATTTTTACAGTGGGAATAAACCTTTAGAGGCCCATCATATACACCAAGAAAAAGAAAAAGAAAAAAAAAAAAAAAAAACTATAACTATTTTTGCTGTAAGCTGTAGCTAAATCAAACATAAACTCAAAGGATTTGACAAACTTACAATTGAGATTGAGATATTCAGTTATTCATGTTGAAGTTCTGATGACATCAAGCCACGTCCCTTCTCACTAACAATATCATTTCTATCAGCTTGACAATCTACAATTGCAGACTCACAATTTCCTTCATAAGAAACCACCATTTTCCCACTCCCACCATTAGCATGAAAACAAAGTATGTCATCCTCACAACTCAATCCCACTTCCCCACAATTCCCTTCCTTAGAATTACCATAACTACTACCAGCATTACACTGTTTTTGAAAAGGAGAAACACCCAATTCCTTATCAATCTTTCCTCTAAGATCCAACAAAAGCCCTCTAAGCCTCAAAACCTCCTTTTCCATAAAATCTTGTCCTTGTAACTTTCTAACCAACTGTTGGTTCACAAGCCTCAATTTTTGAACTTCCTCTTCCAAGTAAGCAGTGTGGGCTTTTTTCTTCTCTCTGTACTTTCTAACAGCTTCTCTGTTCCCCAAAGGGCGACGAGGTTTTAATTTTATTGGGACTAAATCTTGATCCTCAGATGGGAGAAGTTGGGTGTGAGTATGGTAACATGTGTGAGTGTGTTGATAATCGGGACCAGGGGGGTTGCAAGAGTGGGTGTGGGTACAAGTTCTAGTGTTTGTCAACGACCCATCAACAAATGGATCTGTTGTTGACATGGGTGTTTGAGATTTGCTACAAGAATTTGAATTTGGAAGCAATATTTGGTCCGAGACCTCTTCTATCTCTCCATTATCCATGCTTTTTATGTTGTCTGTCTCTCTTAAATGAAAAAAGAAAAAGTCGTCCATAAAATAGTGCATTTTCCAGTGGCCCGAGTCTGACCCACTTTTTATGTTACGATAGTGTGTGTACAATTTAAGCAATCCGGAAAAACGTGTCAATGAAAATATATTTATTTGTTGGAGAATATATGCCGAGAAGCACACCATGCAGAATTGGGTGAATTCGTTCGATATTTTAGACTATTAATTTAGGTTTGATAAAAAAATAATCTTTTGATTCAAATCTTAATTTTAATATAAAATCAAATCAAATCAAATCAATATGTAATTCGAACTACTGCGGAACCAAATCAAACTCGGTTGTGTTATATATATATAACTAAGTATAAAATATAAATACTAAAGTTAGAACAAAAAATCCTAACATTACAACTCTCTCTCTTCAACGCCCTCTCTCTCTCCTTTCAAAGACCCATCGTCGCCCTCTCCGTCTCCCGTTCAAACTCATCACCGCCATCTCCCTCAATTACCTAGCCCTTCGTTGGAACCCCCTCAACCTCTCAGCCCACCAACTTTCGATTTCGTTTGATATCTAATCTCAAGTATTATTTTTTTTCCGTTCGATCTCTCATCTCATAATATATGTTAAGTGAATTTAGTCATATATATATTATTCATTAAGTTTCGTCTAAGGTCAAATATATATACTGAATGTATATTTATTATTATTCATTAACATGGATACATTGAATGTAGTTGATCTCTTTTCAGCCCATCTATCATTTATTATTCATTAACTTGTGTCATTGGTGTTTGGTTGACTAACCAAGAAGCTGGTTACTTGGTTTAATGGTCTTACCAATTCATTGCTTGTAATTCATATTTCATAAAAGGTTGTAATACTAAGTTTGAAAGCTAAGTTTGGAATCGAAAATAGATTTGAACCAACTCAGAAATCGTTGATTCGGTTTGGTTCAAAACCGAATGAAACTGAACCATATGCACCCTTACTGGGTAGCACAATTCGTGAATTCACCACACCCACTACATTTCCATTGTCAAAAAACTCTTTTTAAATCTTATATTTTTTTCAATTTGATAATTACACATCTTATAATAAAGATCCTGCCAGAAAACCCCTCGTTTTTTCTGCATAATCTTTTTAAACATAATGTGCAATCATTTTACAGCAATATGTGATGTCGGAGAGAAAAAAAATGAACATGCCTTTAACATAACCCTAATGTAAATGCAAGAATATGAAATAATCATAAAAAGATGAGTGATCAACTAATAAATAAAATATTATGCCACACATTCAAACATCTGCAAAGATAATTGTAAAGTTGCCAAAGGGAGTGAGTGTAGTATTGGGATCACGACAAAAAATTTCTTAGAAAATGTATATACATTTTAGCAAATATATCGAACCGATATTAAATTTAAAAATGTTCTTACGAATATTCATAAGAAATGGTACAATTAGATGAAATTTATGGAAACGTGATTTTGAGTTCCTACGATCAAATGTAATTCGTAAGAAACTCATTTTTTCCATACGAATTACAGAAGTTCGCACGAGTTGAAAGAATCGTCATCTTAACCCTCCACCATTTTGGAGTTTTTCTTATATAAAAAGGTAATGTGGTACAAACTTGTATACTTGTGTTTGAAAATTAAATGTAGGCTTAAACAAAAATAAAAAGTTTCACATGTTTATCATATAAAGAACATCTCCATAAGTTTGACAATTTTACTTCAGTATATTAGTTAAAATTTCGATAGTAATGCCCAAATTGGATAAAATTCTCTAAAATATCCTTACCATTTTTTTCTAAATGATGGATGGAAATATTTCTTCGCCATTTATTGCTAGACGGAGACAATATATACAGTAGCCTCATAATCACGGAACTTTAAGAATAGAGAAATAGGAAAACTTGGGTTCCCAACGGTTATTAAGTTGGACCAGCATCCTTTTTTTCGAACTGGGGGACATATATCTCATTGGCCAAGAAATAATGAGGTATTTCGATTGGTGTATATTACCGATTATTTATTTAAAAATAGTTTTTATGTAATAACCCCATTTTTATAGCATTTATTTCATTATTAAATTGATTATTGGCTACATGATGAGTTGACATTTCATATGACATTCGATATGTCATTTTATGATTTGAGATATTGGACATTCGGTATGTCATTTTGCTTGAGATGTGACTTTGAGAGGTTACATATGTAGTGTTACGTAATTTTATTACATTTTGATTGGACATGTATTATTATAGTAATTGGCGAACTCATAATAATTCATTAAGATAAATATTTATATAACTTAATATTATACGAGGCTATGGAAGGATCGAGGGGATAAGTGTTAGGGGTTTCCTTATTTGAATTATTTTTAAAGCGTTGGGTCCCACCAATCATGAAGTAGGTTCTTATAATTATGAGTCACAATTTAATTAATAATTGAGATTTAAAATTAAGCAACGCGTATTCTCTAATTAATGAACTAAATAAAATAATTGACTTATAAAATGTGTTGACTTTCAGGTTGGTTCGTGAGATGTTTAAAAAGTCCAGTTTGAGTTAAGAATAGTGCGAAAATTGTCAATTTGTTTAGTATATGGATTGGGCCAAGTTTTTTACTATTTGGGACTTTTTTGGGGCCTTCTATGTTGAGGCTAATTTGGGGTCTAAGTTATATTTGGGATTTGATTAATATATTAGACTAATCAACTTAGCCTAAATCACATAAAACAACTTAGAGAAGCCCGAGTTGCTAAGGATGAAGAGAGAGGAAGCCTAGCTTTGAAGATTTAGGGATTGATTTCATACAATCATCCTTGAAACAAGTTTATGTTGTGTAGAAATATGATTATATTTGTGTTGTCGTAGTAATTATATGTTGAAATATGATCATATAATCGGATTTTAGTGAATAATCAAACATAATTTCATAATTAGAATAAATTAAATTAATAACCCCTTAGTTATATTGTTTATGAACACATGAAATTGATTATTAAATGAACAAATTAAAGAAGAATCCTTGTAATTTGTGTTAAAATTTTATATATATATATATATATATATATATATATATATATGTTATATTCTTGTTTTAATCTTTAAAATTCCCAAACTAATTGTATAAATTGAACTAAGATCCTAAGTTGATTCGATACATTTATACGAAGAAGCTGAAATTAGGTTTAATTATCTTTGTAAAATAAAATGTATTTTAAGTAAAAAGGATTTTGGATGATGACAACACAATTAATATATGATCACACATCACTACCTTATCTTGTAAGAACGTATTTTCTCTTGTTGCTGAAATGGCTTAGGCTTACATTTAGTTTTTTGCATATCCCATTACCGTTTGATTCGAGCCGAGACGAACTCCGAAGATGCACCATCTCCAACGTTCAAGCATCTTCATACTTTGAAGGTATAATGCTTTAGTGTTTGAATTTATTCCTTAAATTTATTTTGGGACATACGTTTTTATTAAATCTGGAAACATGATTTTTTTTTCTTTAAAAATCAAAAATTATTTATTTTTTGCCTACTTCGTTCAAACGAGATGGTAATCTTGTTAGGACGATTTTGAGTCTCGTTCGAAGGTTGTTTGAAGCATTGATCAAATGAGGGCTTACTATTTTAATTTCTTAGATGTCGTTAGAAGCGAGGCACATCTCGTTCGAATGATATGGTAATCTCATTAGAATGACCATCTGATTTCGTTCGAATGACGCCATCGCCTCGAAATTTATGAACATCCTATAAATACCTTTTTCATGTTTATTTTCTTTAAGACTTTTGCCAAACTGTTTCTACATATACTTTGCAAAAGTTTTTAACCTTTTTGTTTAAGAAAACCTTTTTGAATCACAAATCATCATCCCTAAAATTTATTTGAGTGAATCAAGTTTAAACCCTATAGCTTGTATCCATCATAAACTCTTGTGGATAGAGTTTCTTTACAGTTGATCTTGTGATACCTGAGGGGATTCACTACCGACATTAAAGGTTGATCGGTGGATACCGAGCGTGGAAGACCACATGTGGGCTGCTCTAGACTGAGTAGCTTTCTGTAGAGATTTGTTAGGCACTGCGCATTATACTTGTAGTGGTTATCAAGTAGTCTGTAAGTCGATAGTCTTGTAAACTCTCTCAAGTGCTTGAAAAAGGTTATACCCGAAAGATCTTCTCACATGATCACGGTTGATAATATAACAAATCCTAAACTCGTCTCTGGACTGATAATGAGTTTAAGTGGAGTACCTACAACTCCCGTGGCCTTAGTGTTATTTTCAGAGTCGTCACGCGTGACGAGTTTCTATGTATCATAATGTGCACTACATCTAAGGAAGCATGGGATATCCTCCAGCTTACATACGAAAATACCAATGTTGTCAAGGCATCTAAGCTTCAAAATTTGACCACCTAATTCGAGACCATCACTATGTTAGAGTCCGATAGTTTTAATGAATCTTATTCTAGGTTGTCAGACATTTTTAACATTAGTTTTAATTTGGGTGAGAAAATTTTAAAAATAAGGGTCGTTAAAAAGATTTGAAGTCACTCCTCACCCACTTTATTCCTAATGTAAGGACATTTTTGTCCATTATCAATTTGTATGTCGTACGTCGTTACACCGTTGAAGAAATTCAAGATCGCATCTACAACAATGGATCCGAATATCAAAGCATCTTCAACATCATAGCCTCTGAGAGAATGAACTTGGTAAAGTTTTGTTTTTAAGATCCTTAAAGTTCATACTTAGTATTGGGAAATTTTCATAAAATGTTTTTTATAAAAATAAGAAGTAAGTTTTTTCAAGAAAAATGAGGCTTTTAAAATATTTTTTATTTTCTGGTAAGTCGGACCGGTCCGCCCATATTAAACGAACCGATCCGCCCCCGGACCGGTCCGCCTACCTACCGGACCGATCCGCTTTGCACCAGTGAACCACGGATCGATTGCGAACCGAAGAGGCCTATTTTAAAAAAGAACCTATCCGAGGTCGGACCGATCCGCCTCCAAGCCGGACCGGTCCGCCTGGGATAAAATCGTTCAGTTCCGTGTGATTTTTATCCACCATCTCATATTTCCTATATATATAACTATTCCGATGGTGTATTTCTTTAAGTCTTTGAGAAAACATTTTTAAGAGTTAAAACACAACAAGACTTCGATTTTTGATGTGCCAAACATCTTTTTGATTCACACACAAAAATCCCAATTACTTTTGTGAATCTTTTGGAACCCGAGAACACAAGCTTTGTTACTGTTCATCATTGCTGAGGGAGTTTCTACAAAGTTTTATGGCTGCGTGTCATTAAGGAGAGCTGCGGTTCTTCCTTTATTGTTTGGGCTGCGAGTCCTTGGAGGGTGCTGCGTGTATTTTCTTGCTGAGTTTAAGACTGCGTGTCTTTGTGGGTTGGTTGCGTGTTGATCCATTGCAGATTTCTCTATGTAATTGTAAATTGCAATTTATATATTCATAGTGAAATAAAGGTTTTACTCGAAAGGAGTTTTTTCCTGAAATCTGTGTCTCAGCATATTTACTGTGTCACGTGCTTTATTTATTTATGGGTTGACACACGCACCTTAGATGCATGTTTAGGGACTCTAATTAAATAAGGGGTACTTGAAAACTTGCGAATTTAATTTAATCAATTATCACACTGTCGCACTCTTCAAATTGGTATCAGAGCGGGTTATGCTAATTTATCGCGTATTCCTATTTTCCGCAAAATCGTGTGATATTGATTTTTTTTTGAAAAATCAGTTTTGTGAAAATTCGCATTTTTTCTTATGGAGCACTTATATAATCAGATGCTTATTTTTTACGGGTCTAATTATGCCTACTGGAAAGCTTGTATGAAATCGATTTTAAAATCTATTGACGAGCGTGTTTGGTTGCTTTGTGAAAATGGTTGGACTCCTCCCACGGTCACTGTTAATAACATCACCACTTAAAACCCGTGTCAGCCTGGACTGAAGATGATTATAAATTGTCCAATTTTAATTCCCGTAGTCTGAGTGCTATTTCTGGAGCTGTCTCTCCTGATGAGTTTCGCCGAATTATGACGTGCACCACGTCTAAAGAGGCTTGGGATGTTTTGAATTTGACACTTGAGGGTATGAACGCGATTAAAGAATCAAAATTACAAAATTTGGCCACCCAATTTGAGACTATCACCATGCCTGAGTCCGAATGCTTTGATGATTTTTATGCACGTTCATCGGACATTGTTAACACATGTTTTAATTTGGGTGAGGTGATTGATAACAAGCGTGTCGTTAAAAAGATTTTGAGATCTCTCCCAAAACGCTTTATTCCTAAAGTCACTGTTTCGAACTCTTTGGGAAATTTAAAATCACTTAAGTTGGAAGAACTTGTAGGATATCTTCAAACCTATGAGATTGACATGTTTCCCAAAACCATTAAGGCTAAGGATAATGGCATTGCTTTAAAGACTCATTTTAAGAAAAAGAAAGAAAAAGTTTGTGAGTCAGATTCTGAGGGAGATTTTGATTTAATGATATGGCCTTATTTTCGAAAAATTTTAAAATTTTTCTTAACATGAACAAAAATAATTCTTCCAATAAAAAGAATTTTTTTGAGAAAAATAAAAAGAAAGGAAAGGCCAAAGAAAGTGGTGAGAGGGAAAAAGAGAATGATTCCAATGAAGAGTGTGAGGAAGATTTTGAGAACGTCACTTGTTTTGAATGTGGGGGTAAGGGACATAAGTCATTTGAGTGTCCTACATGGCTTAGAAAGAAAGGAAAGAAAGTAGCTATGCCCACCACACTTAGTGATAGCAGTAAAGGTGAGGGTGATAAGACTAGTGGTGAGAAGTTTATAGTTTTTTCTAGTCATGTGAGCACACCCACCTTGTCCCACAATATTGCACACGAATGCGATGGTGATGATTTGAGCGCTTCAAGTGAGGGAGAAAGTGAGAGTGAAAGTGGAGATGAAAGTGAGCTCCAAAAAGCTTTAGAGATTTGTACACCGAGACCTTGAAAACAAAGAAGTATAATAGGGATTTAGGTCGTCGGGTTTTAGATTTGGAGAGAGAGAAGGAGGTTTTGAGAAAGGAGAAGTATGATTTGACCAACACGTTATCTAGTCTGACGACACGTGTATCCCAACTCGAGAGTGATCTTGAACGTGGCAGGGAGGTCAAAGTCAATTTTGTGAACGCACCTAAGAAGTTTGAAAAGGTGGTTCATAAGGGTAAAGGTGAGAAGTTAGGAATAAGTCATGACGGTGCTACTACTTCCCAATTAGCACCCGAGCCGGTTCCCACTTTAGTGTTTGATTCACGTGAGTCTCATCCTAACCCACCTAGGCGTCCCATTCCTATTAGGAAAGTGCGTCCTAGAGTTTTTGAGAGAGGTGTTCCTAGGCCTATTTTTGTTTGTTCCCATTGCAAGAGGAGAGGACACCTTAGGGAATTTTGCTTTAAGTTGGGGTATGTGTCACGTTTTGCTTCTTTTCGTGTTTCTGGCACACATGCACCCACACATGATAATTTACATGCTCCCAGAGACTACATGAGAGAGTTTGCACATTTAGGTGAGCAAGTTAATTTTTTAGTCAAAACTTCACAAGAATTGATGGAGGTTTTTCATAAGTTGTCACCACCTTTGGAAAATCCCTCCGTACCTAATGATTGAGGTTTGACTTGTTTACTAGCATAGGGTGATTTTCATGATGACTTTATTTGCCTATTGCTAGTATGTATCATTTTTTTATGTTTTATTTTTTTGAAAATTTAAAAAAAATACAAAAAGATTTTATTTTGATATTTTTTTTGAAAAATCCAAAAAGATTTTTTTTCTATTTTGTTTGCACCGTTTATGGATGAACACTTTAGATGGCCAAGTCACAACATCATTCCATTTTTTTTCATGTGACTATTTGATAGTGTTTTGAGACAATAGGTCAATTCATCCTTGTGCTTTATAATGTTTGGAGTCATTAAGATGTAATTAAGTGTTACTTCCTACATGTTTGACTCATGTTTCCTTTAATGCACACTTGCACGTATTTGTTTGATTATTGTGCTTGTCTTATCACATGTTGGTTGGATGTTTTCACTTCAATTCTGTCCTTAAAACGAACCAAGCGCGATAAATTTTGATAAGAAAATTGTGCATATAAAAACCGTTTTGTGAGTTTGTGTGATTTGTTTGATAATGGGGAGGGGCTGCGAAAGGTAATCATCTATCCTTTGCCCAAAAGCCACCGTTAAAAAGGACCTAAAAAATTGAGAAATTTTATTATCCGAGGTCTAAAGAGGTTAAAAGAGCCCGAAAAAAATTAAAGGCAATAAAAAGATATTCATGCCAAAATATGGGCCATTTAGGTTTTTACACCAATTCTCCAAAGTTTGAGAATTTAGATTACCTCTAAAAGAAAATATATATGAGGGAGTTTGGTTGGAGAATTTCAAACGGGTTTGCACGTCCCTGAACTTCTTGAAAATGCGCTAAATAGTTTTGGACATTATTAGGGTGGAAATCATTTTGACTATGATTTGTTGATTTGCATAAGATGATGCCATCTAAATTCAACAAATTTTTACACCTAAGGATACTTTTGATGCTCATTCGTTAGGGGTACACATATGCATCGTGCACATATGATTGATTGCGTTGATTTACCTATCGAATGTGGTCACACCCATACATTCCATTTTCATGACTTGGTTGTTTGAGTCTAAATCCATGGTGTGATTTTTGTATCATATTTGTTCAATTTTATTTTTGTACGAAAAATTTGAAAAATTCAAATTGGTATCAAAAATAGTTTGTGACGATTTGTTTGAGCATCTCCTTGCAAGAGCACGCTTGCTATTTAATTGATCCTTTATTTTGTGTACCGTGACACCCTGATTTTGCTTATTTGACTCGTTCTTCTCATTTGTCTATTTGGGGACATCATAAAAAGAAGGAGAAAGAATTATCATATTTTGGGGGAGTTTTTGAGATTTAGCTTATGCTTTTATCATAAAGTGGTATCTAGGTTTATCTCATTTCAAACTCGATATGTCACGTGGTATTTGCGTTGTCTCATGTGTGTAGGTATGAAGATTGAAGATCAATATGTTGCACACCCTGATGAGAAAAACTTTGAGCTTTGATGATTATTGAAGATTGAAGAACAAACGATGAAGATTCAAACATTTGTATCTTTCCATCTTTAGGGTTCATGGAAGAGTAGATTTGTATAGGTCATTAGTTGATAATTCGGATATTTTTTATGCATGTACCAGCATAGACATAGGGGGAGATTTGTAAGGACATTTTTGTCCATTATCAATTTGTATGTCGTACGTCGTTACACCGTTGAAGAAATTCAAGATCGCATCTACAACAATGGATCCGAATATCAAAGCGTCTTCAACATCATAGCCTCTGAGAGAATGAACTTGGTAAAGTTTTGTTTTTAAGATCCTTAAAGTTCATACTTAGTATTGGGAAATTTTCATAAAATGTTTTTTATAAAAATAAGAAGTAAGTTTTTTCAAGAAAAATGAGGCTTTTAAAATATTTTTTATTTTCTGGTAAGTCGGACCGGTCCGCCCATATTAAACGAACCGATCCGCCCCCGGACCGGTCCGCCTACCTACCGGACCGATCCTCTTTGCACCAGTGAACCACGGATCGATTGCGAACCGAAGAGGCCTATTTTAAAAAAGAACCTATCCGAGGTCGGACCGATCCGCCTCCAAGCCGGACCGGTCCGCCTGGGATAAAATCGTTCAGTTCCGTGTGATTTTTATCCACCATCTCATATTTCCTATATATATAACTATTCCGATGGTGTATTTCTTTAAGTCTTTGAGAAAACATTTTTAAGAGTTAAAACACAACAAGACTTCGATTTTTGATGTGCCAAACATCTTTTTGATTCACACACAAAAATCCCAATTACTTTTGTGAATCTTTTGGAACCCTAGAACACAAGCTTTGTTACTGTTCATCATTGCTGAGGGAGTTTCTACAAAGTTTTATGGCTGCGTGTCATTAAGGAGAGCTGCGGTTCTTCCTTTATTGTTTGGGTTGCGAGTCCTTGGAGGGTGCTGCGTGTATTTTCTTGCTGAGTTTAAGACTGCGTGTCTTTGTGGGTTGGTTGCGTGTTGATCCATTGCAGATTTCTCTATGTAATTGTAAATTGCAATTTATATATTCATAGTGAAATAAAGGTTTTACCCGAAAGGAGTTTTTTCCTGAAATCTGTGTCTCAGCATATTTACTGTGTCACATGCTTTATTTATTTACTGTCTCAGCATATTCATTTATTTATAGGTTAGAAGAACTCGTATGAGACCTTCAGACTTATGAGATAGACATGGTCCCCTAAACCCATTAAACCTATGGATATAGGGGAAGATTTAAAGACTGAAGCTAAAAAAAAAATAGAGATAGTTTGTGAGTTTGAATCTGAGGGTGAGGTTGATTTCAATGAGTTGGCCTTATTTGCAAAAAAAAATTAAAAATTTTCTCAAATTTTTCGAAAAAAATTCTTCTAATAAAAAGATTTTTGAGAAAAGAAAAAACAAGAATGAGGTCAAGGATAGTGGTGAGGAAAAGGAATATATAAGGTGTTTTGAGTGCAAAGGTAAAGGGCATAAGTCATTTAAGTGTCCCACTATGCTAAAGAGAAAGGGTAAGAATGTTGTAAATAAAGTCACTCTTAGCGATAGTGACATCGGGTCGATTGATTCAGGGGGAGAATTCTACATGAAAAGTGTTTTTTTTTCATAGCTAGTCATGGGAGCACTCCTAGTTTGTCCCACGTCGATGAGGACATATCTAAACGTGAGAGCCTCGATGATATTTCGACTCATTCGGGAGAAAATGAGAGTAAGGATGGTATTTTTAGTGATGGAGAAGGGGATCTCCAAAAAGCTTTCAGTGATCATTACACCGGGATGTTAAACAACAAAAAGTTAAATAAAAATTTGAGTCTTAGTGTATCAGATTTGGAGAAAGAGAGAGAGAGAAGAATTGAGGGTGTGGGAGGCGTCGTCGAGTTAACTCAATAAGATGAAGATTTCTTTGTGTGAGCAGTTAATCGTCTTAGGCCGAAAAAAGAGTGATTTGAGGCTAGTCTTACGGGAGATATTCAATATTCATTAGAGACTCACAAGAAACTTGAAGCCCATGTATCCCAACTCGAAAGAGATCTCGAATGTGCTCAGTGTAACAACCCGAATTTTTCAAATGGGAATTTTTAAATTAATTTTGGAAATCAGAGAAAAATGAAATTTTGGATTTTATAAATTTTATAATTTAAAATGTTGTTTTTTTTTATTTGAAAAATAGATTTTCAAACGGAATTGGAATCGGAATTAAAATGAAGTTTGAATTGAATTTTTATTATATAGAAGAGTCCTCAAAACATAAAACTCTCTATAAAAAAATATTTAAAAATATTGGTCCGTCCGATTGAGTTAAAATTTTTTGTGCAACTTCCTCTCGTCTTCAGCTAATTCTTCCTCAACTTTTATCCGATTCCAACAGTCCAATCGTCCGGATTAAATTTTTTGTGTTTGTATGTGTTTAGAACTCTCTTTTTAATCAAACTCTTAATTCTTTATAATCATTTTTTCTCAAACTTTTCAACCAGAAGACCTCTCCAAAATTATTCCCTTTCATCTACAAACGATAGCCCAAACTTATTCAAGATATCAACCTTAGATTAGAAGGCTTATTTGGTGTTTTCTCGAGTTTAGAATATAACGAGATTTGATTATTTTCGCAAGAGGAATGTGATGGTACGATCAAATTTAGTTGCTTAATTTAGGTGACAATTCATGTGATGATTTTGAGGTACGGAGCTTACACAATATGCTCCTAATTCTCTCGAGAGTATTTCTGTTTGTTTTCCGCGTCGATTGCACTCATGTTGAATTGTGATATTCATTGGAATCTTGAACAATGGTTGGAATCTTAATATTGATTCATTGTGATATATTATATTGTGATTTGAGCATCGTGTCATGAGATTTTAATATAGCACATAGATTGGGCACCCGCCAAAAGTCTAAAATCCGAATATACTAGAAAATGCATAGGCGCGTTGAGGTGGGGCTTGGTGACTCATTGATGTGTTGTTGAGAAATTAATATTGAGATAATGCTTAAATATTACATTTGACTTGTTTATGAGATTCGTATTGTTGCGATTTTTTCAACGTGCTAATTATTTTTTAGCATCTATTAATGTCATATTGTGTACTTCCCCGTATTTTCTTTTACTTAACATGTTAGTGTGGATTGGGTCGCCATGGACTATTTTGGAGAATTGTTTTAGAGCTTGTATTGGAAGATTTATTTTTAATGTAATCCTTAGTAGTGAAATTTTTAGTTGGATAATTTTATATTCGATAGACTTTATTGTAATCTTTTTATGGGAATATAAACATGGATTTATTTCATTTAAACTGTGAACATTTAGATGCTCTATACTTGTTGATTTGTGGATTTAGTTTAGTTTCATCGCAGTATAGCTCCGCTCTCCCCGGGCGAGCGGGGGGTTACAGAATGGTATCAGAGCTTAGGTATACAACCACCCTCGGCTCTTGGATTTTGGATCTAGCTTGCGTGGTAGACGTGTTTTCTTTGGAGATAGAAGGTTTTGAAGACGTGTTAGGTATCGTGGTGAGGATGTTTAGAATTTATTTGAGCACTTAGTGTTTTGATTTTTGGGAAATAGAATCGAGTAGCATTTTATTTTCGAGTGTTAGGCTACGTCGAATTTCGAGGGCGAAATTCCTTGTTAGTGGGGAAGTATGTAACAACCCGAAATTTTTAAATGGGAATTTTTAAATTAATTTTGAAAATCGGAGAAAAATGAAGTTTTGGATTTTATAAATTTTATAATTTAAAATGTTGGTTTATATATTTGAAAAATATATTTTCAAACAGAATTGGAATCGAAATTAAAATGAAGTTTTAATTCAATTATTGTTGTATAGAAGAGTCCTTAAAATATAAAACTCTCTAAGAGTCCTCAAAACATAAAACTCTCTGCAAAAAAAATATTTAAAAATATTGGACCGTCCGATTGAGCTAAATTTTTTTTGTACAGCTTTCTCTCGTCTTCAGCTAATTCTTCGTCAAATTTCATCCAATTCTAATTGTCCGATCGTCCAGAATAAATTTTTTAGTGTTTGTATATGATTGGAACTCTTTTTTTAATCAAACTCTTAATCCTTTATATATCAAAAAATTCGTAGCTTTGCTTTTCAAATCATTTTTTCTCAAACTTTTCAACCAGAAGACCTCTCCAAAATTATTCCCTTTCATCTATAAACCATAGTCCAAACTTATTTAAGATTTCAACCTTAGATTAAAAGGCTTATTTGGTGTTTTCTCGATTTTCGTCTAGAACGAGATTTGATTATTTTCACGAGAGGAACGTGATGGTACGATCAAATTTAGAGGCTTAATTTAGGTGACGATTCATGTGATAATTTTGAGGTAAGTGACTTACACAATATGCTCATAATTCTCTCGATAGTATTTTCGTTTGTTTTCCATGTCGATTGCACTCATGTTGAATTGTGATATTAATTGGAATCTTGAAAAATTATTGGAATCTTAATATTGATTCATTGTGATATATTATAATGTAATTTGATCATCGTGTCATGAGATTTTAATATAGCTCGTAGATTGGGCACCCGCCAAAAGTCTAAAATTCGAATATGCTAGAAAATGCATAGGCGTGGTGAGGTGAGGCCTGGTGACTCATTGATGTGTTGTTGAGAAATTGATATTGAGATAATGCTTAAATATTACATTTGACTTTTTTATGAGATTCGTATTGTTGCGATTTATTCATCGTACTAATTATTTTTTAGCATCTATTCATGTCATATTGTGTACTTTCCTGTATTTTCTTTTAGTTAGCAGGTTAGCTTAGATTGGGACGCTATGGACTATTTTGGATAATTGTTTTAGAGCTTGGATTGGAAGATTTATTTTTGATGTAATCATTAGTGGTGAAATTTTTAGTTTGAGAATTTTATATTGGAGAGACTTTATTGTAATCTTTTTGTGGGAATATAAATTGTGGATTTATTTCATTTAAATTGTGGATATTTATATGCTCTATACTTGTTGATTTGTGGATTTAGTTTAGTTGCATCGCAGTATCGCTCCGCTCCGCTCTCCCCGGACGGGCGGGGTGTTACAGAATGGTATTAGAGCTTAGGTATATGACAACCCTCAGGTCTTGGATTTTGCATCTAGCTTGTGTGGTAGACGTGTTTTCTTTGGAGATAGAATGTTTTGAAGACGTGTTAGGTGTCGTGGTGAGGATGTTTAGAATTTATTTGAGGACTTAGTATTTTGTTTTTTGGAAAATAGAATAGATTAGAATTTTATTTTCAAGCATTAGACTACGTCGAATTTCGAGGGCGAAATTCCTTATTAGTGGGGAAGTATGTAACAACCGAGATTTTTTAAATGGGAGTTTTTAAATTAATTTTGGAAATTAGAGAAAAATAAAGTTTTGAATTTTATAATTTATAATTTTGGTTTTTTATATTTGAAAAATAGATTTTCAAACGGAATTAGAATTGGAATCGGAATTAAAATGAAGTTTTAATTGAATTTTTATTATATAGGAGAGTCCTCAAAACATAAAATTCTCTACAAAAAAATATTTAAAAATATTGGACCGTCCGATTGAGCTGAAATTTTTAGTGCAGCTTCCTCTCGTCTTCAGATAATTCTCCCTCAAATTTTATCTAATTCCAACTGTCCGATTGTTCGGAATACATTTTTTTAGTGTTTGTATCTGATTAAAACTCTTTTTTTAATCAAACTCTTAATCCTTTATATATCAACAAATTCGTAGCTTTTCTTTTCAAATCACTTTTTCTCAAACTTTTCAACCAGGAGACTTCTCCAAAATTATTCCCTTTTATCTACAAACCATAGCCCAAACTTATTCAAAATTTTAACCTTGGATTAGAAGGCTTATTTGGTGTTTTCTCGAGTTTGGGATAGAACGAGATTTGATTATTTTTTTAGAGAGGAACGTGATGGTACGATCAAATTTAGAGGCTTAATTTAGGTGATGATTCATGTGATGATTTTGAGGTACGTGACTTACACAATATGCTCCTAATTCTCTCGAGAGTATTTTCGTTTGTTTTCCATATCGATTGCACTCATGTTGAATTGTGATATTCATTGAAATCTTGAAAAATGGTTGGAATCTTAATATTGATTCATTGTGATATATTATATTGTGATTTGAGCATCGTGTCATGAGATTTTAATATAGCACATGGATTGGGCACCCGCCAAAAGTCCAAAATCCGGATATGCTAGAAAATTCATAGTGGTGAGGTGGGTCCTGGTGACTCATTGATGTGTTGTTGAGAAATTAATATTGAGATAATGCTTAAATATTACATTTAACTTGTTTATGAGATTCGTATTGTTGCGATTTTTTCATCGTGCTAATTATTTTTTTAGCATCTATTAATGTCATATTGTGTAATTCCCCGTATTTTCTTTTAGTTGGCAGGTTAGATTGAATTGGGACGCCATGGACTATTTTGGAGAATTATTTTAGAGCTTGGATTGGAAGATTTATTTTTAATGTAGTCATTAGTGGTGAAATTTTTAGTTGGAGAATTTTATATTCGAGAGACTTTATTGTAATCTTTTTGTGGGAATATAAAATTGTGGATTTATTTCATTTAAACTGTGGACATTTAGATGCTCTATACTTGTTGATTTGTGGATTTAGTTTAGTTTCATCGCAGTATAGCTCCGCTCCGCTCTCCCCGGGCGAGCGGGGGGTTACAGAATGGTATCAGAGCTTAGGTATACAACAACCCTCGGCTCTTGGATTTTGGATCTAGCTTGCGTGGTAGACGTGTTTTCTTTGGAGATAGAAGGTTTTGAAGACGTGTTAGGTATCGTGGTGAGGATGTTTAGAATTTATTTGAGCACTTAGTGTTTTGATTTTTGGTAAATATAATCGAGTAGCATTTTATTTTCGAGTGTTAGGCTACGTCGAATTTCGAGGGCGAAATTCCTTGTTAGTGGGGAAGTATGTAACAACCCAAAATTTTTAAATGGGAATTTTTAAATTAATTTTGGAAATCGGAGAAAAATGAAGTTTTGGATTTTATAAATTTTATAATTTAAAATATTTTCAAACGGAATTGGAATCGGAATTAAAATGAAGTTTTAATTCAATTATTGTTGTATAGAAGAGTCCTCAAAATATAAAACTCTCTAAGAGTCCTCAAAACATAAAACTCTCTGCAAAAGAAATATTTAAAAATATTGGACCGTCCGATTGAGCTAAATTTTTTTGTGCAGCTTCCTCTCGTCTCCAGTTCTTCGTCAAATTTCATCCAATTCTAATTGTCCGATCGTCCAGAATAAATTTTTTAGTGTTTGTATCTGATTGGAACTCTTTTTTTAATCAAACTCTTAATCCTTTATATATAAAAAAAATTGTTACTTTGCTTTTAAAATCATTTTCTCTCAAACTTTTCAACCAGAAGACCTCTCCAAAATTATTCCCTTTCATCTACAAACCATAGCCCAAACTTATTCAAGATTTAAACCTTAGATTAAAAGGCTTATTTGGTGTTTTCTCGAGTTTGGGTTAGAACGAGATTTAATTATTTTCGCGAGAGGAACGTGATGGTACGATCAAATTTAGAGGCTTAATTTAGGTGACGATTCATGTAATGATTTTGAGGTACGAGACTTACACAATATGCTCATAATTCTCTCGAGAGTATTTCCGTTTGTTTTCTGTGTCGATTGCACTCATGTTGAATTGTGATATTCATTGGAATCTTGCAAAATTGTTGGAATCTTAATATTGATTCATTGTGATATATTATACTGTGATTTGAGCATCGTGTCATGAGATTTAATATAACACGTAGATTGGGCACCCGCCAAAAGTCTAAAATCCGGATATGCTAGAAAATGCATAGGCGCGGTGAGGTGAGGTCTGGTGACTCATTGATGTGTTGTTGAGAAATTGATATTGAGATAATGCTTAAATATTACATTTGACTTTTTTATGAGATTTGTATTGTTGCGATTTATTTTTCGTGCTAATTATTTTTTAGCATCTATTCACGTAATATTGTGTACTTTTCCATATTTTCTTTTAGTTGGCAGGTTAGCGTGGATTGGGACGCTATGGACTAATTTGGAGATTTATTTTAGAGCTTGGATTGGAAGATTTATTTTTGATGTAATCATTAGTGGTGAAATTTTTAGTTGGAGAATTTTATATTCGAAAGACTTATTATAATCTTTTTGCGGCAATATAAATTGTGGATGTATATCATTTAAACTGTGGATATTTATATGCTCTATAATTATTGATTTGTGGATTTAGTTTAGTTTCATCGCAGTATCGCTCCGCTCCTCTCTCCCCGGCCGGGCGGGGTGTTACACTCGGGAGGTCAAAGTTACTTTAGAGGACACATCTAAAAAGGGTAGAAAGATGATCCTCGGTTCTGCTTTGGGTAATGTTGAGAGGATATGAATAGGTTATGACGGTGCGTCCACTTCCCGTGTTACACTCGAGCCGGTTCTTGAGTTTGTGATGAATACTTATGGCTCTCGACCTGACCCACCTAGGCGTCTGTTTCCACGTAGGAGAGCACGTCCTGGACATTTTGAGAGAGGTGGTCCTAAGCTCATTTGCGTTTGTTCCCATTGCAAGCAAAGATGACACCTTATGGAATTTTGTTTTAAATTGGGTAATGTGTCTCAGAGGTATCTTCCATGATATTCTACTCCATGTGTTCCCGCACGCACTCCCACATATGTTACTCTCCATGCTCCCGTACATCACATGAGAGCTTTTGAGCATTTTCGAGAGAAAGTTGAGTATTTGGTTAAAACTTCACATAATTTTGGATGTTTTTCATAGGATGTCATCTACTTTGGAGAACTCCTCCAGGCCTAATGATTGAGGTTTAGAATTATTTTCTAGCATAAAATGCTTTTCATGTTCATATATTCATGCCTATTGCTAGTATGTACTACCATTGTATTTATCTTTTTCCATTTTGATATATTTTTTAAAATATTTAAAAAGAGTTGTGTTTTTCTTGAAAAATAGAAAAAGATTTTCGGTTTCTTTTTTTTAGAAAGGTAAAAAAGCCAAAAAGATTTTTTTTTATAAAAAATTTGAAAATCCAAAAAGAGTTTTGTATTTTCTTTACAACAAATATGGATGAACATTAAAGATGTCTGAGTCACCAATTCATTCCATATCCATATGAAAATTTTATAGTGTTTTGAAACGTGACATCATTTTATTTTGTGCTTAATAATGTGTGGACTCATTAAGATGTGATATGATGACTACTTACTACATGTTTGAATCCTTGTCACCTTTAATGCACACGAGCACAAACTTATTTAAGTATTACACTTACCTTTCACGTGTCGGTTATAGTGTTTTCATCTCAATCCTGCTCTTAAAACGAACTAAATGCGATAAAACGAGATAGTGAAAGTAGTTCTTGTAAGAACCATTGCGTGGATTGGAAAAATTAAAAATCATATCGCCAGTAAATGTGTTATATTTATAGCAATGGAATCGGGCTGCAATAGACAGGTTGTCTTTGCGTGAATAGCTACCATTTGTAAAAGAAAAGAGCCTAAAAGATTAACGGCAAATACAAAGAAAAAAATATAAAATGTCAGGCCAATTTCAAATAACATTGATGCTTCGCTACATATGAGCATTGATTTCTTCAAAACAAAATAGTTGAGAGAAAAATTCAATATGTGAGTTTTTAGGGAGTTTCGTCGAAGATCAATGGGTTTGCACTTCCTGAAAATTTCTCGTTAAAGCATTGCATAGTTTTGGGTGCCATTAGTGTGAAAATCACTCACAACCTTGACTAGTTGAATAGGTTAGGTCGATTTCACTTGAGTTTACCATTTTTACACCTAGGGAAGACTTTGAGATCTCGCGTTAGTGGTGCCTCATTCCTTCTGGTACATATGATATGCTTGTCTACGTTGATTTTCCTATAAAATGTGTTCACACACATACATTCCTTTTTCATGATTCGGTTATTTTTATGTTTCTCCATGGTGTGTTATTTTTGTAAAAAAATTATTTGAAAAAGTTCAAAAATAGTTTGTGGAGCCTTTGAGATTATCATTGCATGTGCTTATTTGATATACCTTTGTGATGATATATTTCTATGCTTGGTGATGTTCCCTATATGTTTAATGATTATTTTTTCACCCTTATCTATTTCAGACAATATAAAAGGGGGAGAACAAATTATGGGGGAGAGTTTGTTTTATGTAGGAGATTTTTATTTTCATAGTTTTATACATTTTATTTGATAAATTTCAAACTCGATACATCACGAGGTATTTGATTTATTTCATGTGTGTAGGTATTTTGAAAGATCGTATTTGTATTACACTCAATGAAGACAAATAGACTGAGAGAAGTTAAAGAAGAAGTGGAGATTTAAAGGAGTCTTGAAGACTTTAATTTAAAGACAACTTTATCTTTTATCTATACATTTTAGGGTTTGGGAGGGTAATAGGATATTGTATACATCTTAGGGTATTATTTTGTAATTTCGATTTTGATTTTATGTTTGTACCAGAATAGCTAAAAAGGGGGAGATTTATAAGAGCATATTTTCTCTCATTGCTCAAATAGCTTACATTTAGTTTTTGGCATAACCCATTACCGTTTAATTCGAGACGAGATAAAGTTTGAAGATCCACCATGTCCAACATTCAATCATCTCCATACTTTGAAGGTATAGTGCTTTAGTGTTTGAATTTATTCCTTAAATTTATTTTAAGATGTTCGCTTTTATTAAATCTGGAAACATGATTTTTTTCCCTTTAAAAATCAAGGTTGTTTTTCAATCTTAAAAATTATTTTATTTTTTGCTTGCTTTGTTCAAATGAGATGGCAATCTCATTACAACGACTTTGAGTCGCGTTCAAAGGTCATTTGAAGCATTGATCAAATGAGGTTCGAACAAGGACGTAGTATTTTGATTTTCAGATGTCGTTAGAGGCGAGACATATCTCGTTCGAACGAGACGATAATCTCATTAGAACGACCCTTTGATTTGATTTCATTCAAAAGATGTTGTCGCCTCGAAATTTGTGAACGTCTTACAAATACCTGTTTCGTGTTTGTTTTCTTTAAAACTTTTACCATAATTGTTTCTGCATATCCTTTGCAAAAAATTTTAACCTTTTTGTTGAAGAAAACCTTTTTGATTTACCAATCATCATCCCCAAAATTTATTTGAGTGAATCAAGTTTAAACCATATAGCTTGAATCTAACATACAACTCTTATGGAGAGAGTTTCTTCACGGTTGATCTAGTGATACCTGAGGGGATTCACTACAAACATCGAAGGCTGATCGATGGATACCAAGCATTGAAGACCATGCGTGGGCTGTTCTGGACTGAGTAGCTTTTTTTAGATATTTTCTAGGCACTGTGCATTATACTTGTGGTGGTTATCAAGTAGTCTGTAAGTTGATAGTTTTGTAAACTCTCTAAAGTGCTGAAAAAAGGTTTTAACCAAAAGGTTTTTTCTTCTTAATTTGACTCTATGGAATGCATGATTTATTTTATTTGCTTTATCACCTAGATGTATGTTTAGATTAATAAGATAAAATTTGGACTTGTGTGTGTTGGGCACTTAATTATACAAATCATCCATTGAGATCGAGATAGCGTGCTCTCATATCTTTAATTTATTTGAGATTAAAACAAGTAGTCAATACATAATGAGATATGTTACAAGGAGTATATCATCCATGCAACCATGTCCAAGCATCACAATGAAGATTCAAAAGAACTCAAGCAACCCTAGCATAATTAACTCACAAAGCATCATAAATTTAATCCATAAAGATCAAATAAAAGGATTAGGAAAAGTTAAAGTTGAAACAAACATGTTTATGATCATATCACACAAAGTAACATTACATATTCTGTGCAACCCGGAATAAATATCAAATACCAGAAGATTTTTACAGTATTTTGATGATCTTTAGGAACTCTTGTTGAGAGGTAAATAAACTTTTTTTATCTTGTATATTCTCAAAATCATGCTTCCTAGACCCACCCAAAATTCCCCAAAAGATTGAACCAAACCCCAATATTTTAGGCCGTCACACTAGAATGAATTATTCAAATATAAACTATGTACAATCGACTATAACTCAATGTATAGTCAACTATACATTGAGTTATAGCCAACTATCATAGCCTAGGTGGAACTTCCTTTCAGGATATAAGGAGTTAGTCGATTATACCAAATGTATAGTTGACTATAAATTTTTAAAAATCCATAATGGCTACTTTTCAAATTTGAATTCCAAGTCACTTAGTGTTTACCATACTACCCACTAATGGCTAATTTCTCAATGAAAGACTATAAAAGGATACATTGGCTTCCTTCATCAAACATACAAGCTTACAATAACATTCCCATTGAGTAAAGTTTCATTTCCAAGCTTGTGTCAATATCCTCAAGTTTCCTAGAGAGAAACCAAGTCCCAAACCCATTTCAAGCAAGAGATTAAAACCCAAAACTCCATTGAAGACAAGTTTTTTCTAAAACACCTTTGTGATTCAGTCTCCACCCCCTATCACACTTTAGCAAAGTTATAAACCCAATATCCACATGTGCTATAGCTTTAACCCTAAACCCCTTTGAGCTATACTTGTAATTACTTGTTTGGTTACTTTTATAGAGAGACAAAGTAAACCCATGTCACCATTGTTTTAGTAAAGATAATTTGCATTACGTTTTGGTTACGAATCTTATTATTATGACTTGTAATAAACTTCATTGTATCTTATTGGTCGTTAGTATCATTATTATGGGGAGTCATGGAGTTTAAAGACCTTGGGCTCTTATGTGAGTATTGCTTGGGCAATGACGAGTCTAGCATCTTATTATTTGCAGTTTGCAAAGTGTTGTTCCTTTTAAGTATTTTGGTTCTGCCTTAAGCGAACTAGAGATAGTAAAATTTCTCAAGTACCGTCTCGAGCATGGACCTAGGTAGTGTCCAAATCACGTTAAAACCTAGATTTACAAAGTTCTTTTAAACACTCTCTCTCTCTCTCTCTCTCTCTCTCTCTCTCTCTCTCTCTCTCTCTCTCTCTCTCTCTCTTAACTACATATACTTGTTGTTAATTAATTGTTCACACTTGATTTAATATATCATTTTGAAATTAATCTTTATACAAATTTAAGAAATTTTAATAATTGTAATTAAAACCCATATAACCAATTCATCCCACCTCCCTCTTGACTATATTTTCGGGCTAAGAATTGGTAACAGAGCCTAGCTCTTAGATACATATTTTGAAAAGTATATTTTGAGTCTAAAAATAAGAAACATAATGTCAATTTTATATCAAATCTTTTTAGAAAGAAATCATTTACCCATATTTTCTAGAGACTATTTCAAACTCTGGAAAGCTAGAGCCTCTTATATAATTCAATCACATGATTATTATGCTTGGAAACTAATTAGTGGAAAAAACTAACCTCTTATTAATAGACTATGCAATGAAAAGAAGAATTAATTAAATAACGGATGTGTAGCAATATTGCACTCATTTATCACTAAAGTTGCTTCAAGGGTTGTTATCGATTGTAAAGATGCCAGCAATATTTGGGACACACTCTCAAAAGAATACCAGGAGGAACTTAACAATAATGCAACATCATGGATATTCAACCTACCATCACAACACTAGTTCCTTTAACTTAAATTCAAGAAAGCGAAGAAGCAAAAGAAGAAATCTTAAGGACTTTTAGCTTAGGTTGACTTTTGGCTTGAGTAATGAGCTAGTTTCCTCTTAGGGATTTTAAAATAGATTATTAAAGGTATATAAGCAATGGGTTTGAAGATAAATATCTAATTTTGTAACCTTGAGGTTCAGATTAACTTTAAAACACCGGTTAAGGAGAAACGATGGTGTAAATTTTAAGATAAATACAAATTTATTTATAACCCAACGAGTAAGGTAGTTGTTGATTTAAAATAAGTATATAAACAGTAGGTGTGGGATGATACATATACTTAGGACCCTTAGGGTTAGGGATAATGTCTATATAAATCGTTAGTGATTAAACGTGTGTAATAACATGAAATAAAGTACATTATATTTGTCACCCATTGAATAGGGTTATTGCTGATTTGGCATGGAGTATGTGAATCATACCAGTGTGTGTGTGGATGGTCATGGGTAACCTATTTGTAGGGATTTTATGGGTGCATACGATGTTGACCACACGTCATAACATGGTGATTGATAGGGGCTCTACCTAGGTCCTATTTGCCTCGATCCTAGGTATTGAGGCACCCATCTCCCGAGTTGGGACAATAGGTCTGGATCCCCTCATATAGCCTTGGGTATGAGATCGCATGTTTAGTGTGATGGCGTAGTGATTTTCCTTGGCTGTTGTTTTGAGGATATAGGGTTAGGAGGTCCTATAACTATAACTAGTAATAGCACGAGTGATTCCCAAAGGTATAGGTGTAACAACCCGAATTTTTTTTAAATGGGAATTTTTAAATTAATTTTGGAAATCGAAGAAAAATAAATTTTTGGATTTAATTATTATTAATAATTAAATATGTTGAGTTTTTATAATAAAAAGTGGGATTTTAATCGAAATTGAAATCGGAGTCTAAATGGGATTTTTTTTTAAAAACATTTGTCACGGATTTAGGTCGTGACTAATGGAAAATTTGATTTTTAGTTAAATAGAATTAAACGAAGGGAAATGGAAGTGGTCGCATACCTGCTCGATTGATCAATCGACCCAGGGAGTCGATCGATCGATCGTCCCAGGGAGTCAATCGATCGACGAGCCCAGATTTGAGGCTGTTCAGCAAGATTTTTGAAGAGTTTTGATTTTTATAAATTCCTTATATTTTCCCTTATAAATATAGGTCGTGGGTGGACCTTTTAAACCAAATTTTTATCACCTTAATAATACAGAGACCCTTTTTATTTCCTCTCCCTATATATGCAAACCCTAGCCCATATTTTATTCCATGTTCAACCTTAAATTTGGAAGTCTATTTGGGGTTATCTCGTGTTGGGGCTAGAACGTGATTTGATTATTTTTACGAGAGGAACATGATGGTGCGATCAGATTTAGGGGCTGAATTTTTTTGTTGATTTATGTGATGATTTTGAGGTACGGGACTTACACAATATGCTCTTAAATTCTCTCAAGAGTATTCCGTTTGTGTTTCTATGTCGATTGCACTCATAATTGAATTGTGATATTTATTTGAAATCTGAATAACTGTTGAAATCTATAATATTGTGATATATTATATTGTTGATTTGAGCATAGTGTCATGAGATTTTAATATGGCACGGAGAATGGGCACCCGCCAATAGTCCAAAAACCTTTATATGGCTTTGAGATGCCTAGGTGAGGTGAGGTGAGGCTTGGTGACCCATTGATGTGTTGTTGAGAAATTAATATTGATATAATGTTTGAGTATTGTATTTGATTTGTACATGTACATTCGTATTGTTGCGCTTTATTCATCGTGCTAATTATTTTTTGAGCATCTATTCCTTTAATATTGTGTACTTCCCCGTATTTTCTTTTAGTTGGCAGGTTAGCGTGGATTGGGATGCTATGGACTATTTTGGAGAATTATTTTAGAGCATGGATTTGGAAGATATTTTTATGTATAAACTAGTGGTGTAATTTTAGTTGGACAATTTTGTATTTGAGAGAAACTTTATTGTAATCGTTATTATAGAAATAGAAGGATTATGGACTTGTTGTATTTTAATGGTGGGAATTTAGATTCTCTATACTCGTTATTGATGGTTTTAGTTTAGTTTTTATCGTAGTAGCACGCCGCGTGTCTCTTTTCAGGCGCGCGGGGTGTTATAATAGGGATATGCCTTCATACTTTGGATATAGGCAACACGTGATTCGATGTGAGTTGGGCATACTTACGAGTTTTTTGAATTATGTGATTTTCCATTAGCTTGTATATTGTAATGATTATGCTATAGAGGTATACACTTAATATTATGACTCAAGAATATTAAAATAAAATATACTAAATAATTATATATGGAGCTATAACTCAGGAATGTTTAAGTATGGTATACTAGAGGGATATATGGAGAAATATATCGAGTGGTTGTTAAACTAAGAGAATAGTGTTAAAGTAAGAAAGTATTGTTAAAGGAAGAGAATAGTGGTAAAGTAAAGAGTACTTAAGTAAAAGATGGAATTATGTAAAATGGATATCATTCGGGATTGAGATTAGTATCGCGTGCTTATATAGATTATTTAGGTTGGGATAACTTAAATTTAATATCGGAAGAAGATATGTTTTTTATTACTATGGACCAAGTGTAGTGATATTTTTATACACTATAGACTTATTAGGTTTAATCCTCTTTGTCGAACTATTTTTATAGGTCCTACGCCGTAACCACCGCCACGGACTTAGTGCCGACTTGAGTATGTACGACCAAGAGAAGATCAAGATGATTAAAGTCCAAGGTGAAGGGGGTGGTCTTATTAAATATGAGGACCTTATGACCCCTGACATCGTGGTCGAGACGGGACTGAATATTAGTCCTCTTACTGAATATTGGTCTTATAAGTTTGTTTTTCATCTTTGAATGTAACCTCATCTTTAATTGTAATGTCAACTTTGACATTTCTGATGCTTAACTTTGAATTTTTACAGGTCGCCCAACCAGTGTCCCTGAAGCTCTCTGGAAGATGGTGGTTCCCAATCTTGCAAATATGGTTAACAAGTTTGGAAAGAACCCAACAACCACCAGTGGCCAACAAAAGAAATCAATTGTGGGCGGACCCAACCGAGCCAATGAGACCAGAAAGAGGAAGGAGTGGGTGGAGTACACTATCAACCACCGCCAACAAAAATAGGGTCAGAGGGATAAAGGGACGTACAGGGTGATCCCCGTCTCGACCAACGACGCTATTGCTGCTCGTCTTACCCAGTTAAAACTTAATGATAAGAGCCTGATCTAGAGTGCTAGGAAACCTATTGACTCTATCGCTTCCCTAATATTTGATGCCGACAAGCGTTTCCTATGCTTCATGAACTCTTTTCTCCTTACTGAATTAGGTCTTCATATGGCCATCCAGATTTTTGCTCAAACTTTGATAATTATAAGTTTTTTCCAAGTGTTATCTCATACAAACCTGATTCTTCACTACTTTTACAGTCTTTTCTTGCCTTCTACCGCTTAGGATACTAGGTTAAGAGGAAGTTTCCATTAATCTAGAAGGGAAGAGAAGCTGAGAAGAAAAAGCAGGTACTGGGAGAGGAGCTATAGAAGGCAGCATCATCTTTGCAGGAGAAGGGTCGGGAATTGGACAACGTGAAAGTCGACCGTGAAAAGATCTTGAAAGGGCTGGCCACAGTAAGCAGGTCAGATAGATGCTACAGTCAAGGCTACTTTGGATGTGGCTAGGGCATAGTTCGTGGCCAAGTTTAAAGGTTCTGAAGAGTTTTGGGGCTAAGCATTTGAGTACCTTGAAAGAGGTATAAAAATTATCGGCCGATGGGTCTCCCTAAAGCACGTTTCCTCAGGGACTCTAGCTCCTTAGGACTTTGAAGGTCTCGACTTTAGCACCTCCTGCTCAGGACTTCCCTATCTGAGGTGGATAATCCGATCGAGACTCTTGAGGCCAATCCTACGGAGCATACTGAAGATGTTGATAATGAGGCTAAGGGTGGTAGCGACGACGATGAGGCCAACACCCAGATCCCCGCATAAAATGTCATCCTTTCTTGCTCTGAAGTTCCCATTGAAGAGACCCAAGCTTGACCCTTATTATGGGCGGCTGTGTGTAGCCTTGTTAGCCCTTTCTGATGTAACACTTGATATAATTTTGTTTTTTTATAATTTTGTACTTCTGAGATGGTTTTGTAGCACTTATGTCTGAACACTTTCATTACACCTTTAAATGATGTTAAATTATGAATGATATTTCTTGTGTTACTTGCTATTATCATCTCTTCTTGTTATTTTATACTTTTTATTTTAGTTTTGCATAATCGGTATGGAGAATTTTACTGATATTTAACAAGTAACCATAATTGGATTGCTTATAACTTGAGTTCACCCGTTAACCATTTCTCTTCTCTCGTGTCATCTCATCTTTAGACGAGACACATATAACTAAATGACTAATTTTTGAATTTGAATTCACCAAAATTCACCAAATTATGGTGTTAAATCACAAGTTCCCTCTCGTTATTTTGAAAGCGTATGGATGAGAGCTACCCCATCCTACACTGTCATCCCGGTCAAGAGAGTTTTTCACCAAATTAATGATGTTAAGATGAACTATAATGAAATGACTTTTTGAATATGAATTCTCCAAATTATGGTGTTATATCACAAGTCCCCTCTTGTCATTTTGAGAGTGTATGGGCGATAGCTACCTCGTCCTACAATGTCGTCTCGGTCGAGAGAGTGTTTCACTAAGTTAATGATGTTACGATAAACCATAATAAAATGATTTTTGAATTTGAATTCACAAAACTATGGTGTTATATCACAAGTTCCCTCTCATCGTTTTGAGAGTGTATGGATGAGAGCTACCTCGTCCTACATTGTCGTCTTGATCGAGAGAGTGTTTCACCAAATTAATGATGTTAAAATAAACCATAATAAAATGATTTTTTGAATTTGAATTCACCAAATCATGGTGTTATATCACAAGTCCCCTCTCGTCATTTTGAGAGTGTATGGACGAGTGCTACCTCGTCCTACACTGTCATCTCGATCGAGAGAGTGTTTCACCAAATTAATGATGTCAAGATGAACTATAATAAAATGATTTTCATAATAGGAGATAACCAAGTTAATGATGTTGTTCCCCCCTCTCGATGTTATTGAGAATCCATGGATGAGGTTAGTCCCATCCGGATCGTCATGTCACTGAGAGTTAGTTAACGCTACTTCACCACATGAGTGATATTCTATACCTTACGATGAACTGAAACATACAATCTGAACTACTCATACAATAAGAATAGGAGAGAACGCTTGCAATTTTTCATTTTCATTCATAACTTTCTTCTCGTACGATGATACAATAATAGAAGAAATTTATACAACGTGCTACTGATAATACTTTTTTAGATGGTCGGTATTCCAAGGATTGGAGAATCGATCTCCCTCCAAATTCTCGAGCTGATGTGTGCTTAGAACTACCTCTTCTATTACCCTATAGGGACCATGCCAGTTAAGATGAAGTTTATTCATTTTCTGTCGAGTTTTCTTCAAAACTAAGTCTCCTACTTCTAATGGCCTGGCCTTCACTCTTTTGTTGTAAAATCTGATAATTCTCTGCTAATAGGCTACTTGCCTAATTTTTGCATCTTCTCTTCTCTCTTCAATGAGATCTAAATCTAACCTCATATCTTAATTATTTGCTTTTGGATCATAGGACTGAACCCTATGGCTTGGCAAACCAATTTCTGTAGGAATTATTGCTTTTGAGATGTAGGCGAGCATAAAAGAGGTTTCTCCTGTCGAAGTCCTCTCTGTCATCCTGTAGGCGCACAGAACATCATGCGCTTCATCGGTCCAAAGACCCTTGGCATCTTTTAACTACCTCTTAACCCCATCTAATATGTCTCTATTTGTTACCTCTGTTTAACCATTTACCCGGGGTCGGCCTGTTGATGAAAAAAATTGCTTGATGCCAACCTTCTTGCTATAGGCTTCCAATGTATCATTTTTGAACTGCTTTTCATTGTCTGAGCTGAGGGAATAAGGCAGACCGTATCTATAAATAAGGTTCCTCCAAATAAATATGAAGGTTTTCGTCTCAGTGATGGTGATCATGGCCTCTGCTTCAACCCACTTTGAGAAGTACTTAATTACCACTGTGAGGTATCTGTAGTTATCAGTTTCCTTAGGCAAGGGTCCTACCAAATTAATTTCCCAAATAGAAAATGGCTAGGGAGAGGTAATAGAAGATAGGGGTTGATGAGGCTGGTTAGGGATGCTGGCAAACCTTTTAAACTTGTCACATCTCTTGACATAACTGACTGTATCCCTAGCCAAGGTTAGCCACTAATACCCTTGGGTGACCACCCTTTTTTCCAATGATCTCCCCCTATGTGGCTAGAGCAGGAACCTTTATATATATCTCTCAAAAATTTATTCCACCTCCTTCGGATGGACACATCGGACTAGAGGGAAAAGAAATCCTTTCTTGTATAGAACATTCCCAATAACTAAAAATTTAACAGCTTTGTACCCGAGCTTCTTTCTTTCTAACTTTGAGCCTAGCAGTTCATCATCTTTTATATATCAGATAAGAGGATCCATCTAAGATTCTCCTATCTCAAGGCTCAAGCAGAACTGAACCGTGCTTTTTCTTCTTTAATGGTCGGCCGATATAGAATCTCGATGAGCACTGACCTTCTTATCTCGATTTTAGTTACTGATGTTATTCTAGCTAAGACATTAGCTCAGCCATTATCCAGTCGAGGGATCCTTTTGAGATTTATCTCATTGAAGTGCTTCAGCATTTCTTTTACTTTGGATATATACTTATCCATCCTTTCATCCTTAGCCTTGTACACTTTAAGGATTTGGTTTACGACCAGTCTGGAATCACTTGAACTAACAACTAATTTACATTTAGTGCTTTGCCGAGGGAGAGACCAACAAGAAGGGCCTCATACTCAGACTCATTGTTGGATGCCTTGAACTTAAATCTAAAGCATACTCCATATAGATTCCATCTGGAGTTGATATTAACAAACCAACTCCACTCCCTGCCTCATAGGAAGAACCATCAATACATAGACTCCATACATTACCCTTTTCGAAAAGGTTTCCCTCATATAATTCTTTATTCTTGAACACAAATCTTTCTTCTTCATTCTCGGCCACAACTCTCCTGGCCGTACTCGTTTCGGCCTTAATCGGGGGAAGGCAAGTTCTTCTTTTTATCTCACAGGCTAGATTCATAATCTCTTTTGCATTGTTCTTGTCCCATGTGAATTCGACTACAAAATCAGCTAGAGCTTTCCCCTTAATGGCCATTCTTGGCTGATAGACGATGTCGAATTTGCCCAACTCTATAGACCAGGCCATTAGCCTATTCGATTTCTCTTATTTATGGATGACCTGCCTAAAGGGGAATCTATTAATACAACAATGGTATGTGATTGTAAGTAGGGATTCATCTTCTTGGTTGCATGAATGAGAGAGTAAGCCAATTTTTCCATTTTTGAATATCTTTGCTCAGCCCCTTGGAGAGCCTTGCTATTAAAATATACCAGCCTCTGGACACCCTCATCATCCCTTATAATCGATACGTTGATAGTCGATTCTGATACGTCCAAGTTCAAGTATAACTTTTCTCCTTAAACAGGTCTTGAAAATAAGAGTGGGGAGCTGAGGTAGACCTTGAACTCCTGAAAGGCCTTCTCACACTCTTCGTTCCATTCGAAGGCTTTCCTCATCACCTTGAATATGGGCAAACACTTATCTGTGTCCCTGGATATAAACCTATTAAATGCTGTTACTCGTCCAGTTAAACTCTAAACTTCTTTTATGGTCTTAGGAGTCTTTATCTCCATCAAAGCTTTAATTTTTTCTGGGTTAACTTCTATCCTCATTGATTGACAACCTTCTCCAACTCCTAAGACACACTTTTAAGGGTTTAACATCATACGATATATATCTATTGTGTTGAAAGTGCGCTCTAATTAGGCCACATGGGTCTTGGCCCTGAGGCTCTTGGTAAGCATGTTATCAACGTACACCTCCATGGTATCACCTATCTGTTCCTTGAATATTCTATTTACTAGCCTCTGGTATGTAGCCCCGACATTATTGAGGCCGAAGGGCATTACCTTGTAGTAGTATATAAATTTATTCGTGATGAACGAGGTCTTCTTGACGTCGGTCGAGTCCATGAATATTTAATTACAACCTGAGTAGGCATCTATAAAACTCATCAATTCATGCCTGATCGTGGCATCAACCATTTGATCTATTCTCGATAGGGGAAAGCTATCTTTAGGGCATGCCTTATTCAAGTCTGTGAAATCAATACACATTCTCTATTTATCGTTGGCCTTCGGCACGATGACAGCCTTGGCAAACCATTTTAGGTAGATGACTTCCCTGATAAAGTCGAATTTCTCTAACTTCTTCTCCTAATCTCCGATAACATCTTACTTCTCTCTGGAGTATACTCTCCATCTTTATCTGACTAGCTTTGCCCCATCGGCCACGCTGAGCATGTAGCAGAGACCTTCAAGATCAATTCCATATATATCCTCGTGGCTCCAAGAAAAATGCTTTATTTCTTCCTTAGTAATTTAATCAAATCTTCTTGAATCTCTTTCTTCAGGACCTTACCGATTTGGATGGTTTTTTCTAGATCGTCCTTATTGAGGATGATGGATTCTACCTCCTCGGTGGTTTTACCCTTTTTCAGCTTTGTATCATCTCTGGGGTCAAGAGTGTTAATGTTATAAGTAGTAGTGGCCCTCTTATGCATCTCTCTCTCCTCGACTGAGTTGAAGTAGCATTCACGTGCCTCAACCTAGTCACAATGAACTTCCCATAATCTATAAGGAGTCGAGAATTTTATCATTTAGTGAACTGTTGAGGGCACGACCTCAAACTCTTTGAGGGCTACTCGTTCCATGATTATGTTGTAAGCTGAGTAGACGTTCTCATCCATGATAAAGAAACTGATCTTCTTTATGAGACATTTTGGCCAATTATTCCCCATTCTGACATCCATATCGTAAATTCCAATAAGTTGTACCTTCTCTCCACTAAACCCAATCAGAGGTTGGTGATACGGGATAAGTCTCTTCTTGCTCAATCCTAGGCCCTTGTAATAATCCTAGAACATCACATCGGCTGAGCTTCCACCATCGGCTAATATTCTAAGGACTTCATACCATGTACCAAGGTGGTGATCACTAAGGGGCCATCATGTGGGGTTAGGATCCCCTTGAAATCCTACCTCAAAAAGTCCACTATCAGAGTATTCATATTAACTTTTGTTCTTTTAGCCTTCTTCGGCTCAATAGTTGTCGAGTGCACCTCTTTAGGTTGTGGAGGGAGAGCTTTAGCTTCTACCACATGAGCCTTCCTATTAGCAATTTCCTTTCCATCGCCTGTAAGTCCTCCATAAATTATTTTAACTCTGAGAGAAATCATGTTCAGTCGACCGTTAGGGTCGATGATTGGAGGTGGCAGGTCTAGGTTGACTTTATCATCATTATTCGAAGCATCATCATCTTTATTTGTTGGGGTGTCTGGTATTCATTTATCATTCCTTTTCTTCTAGGTGTCATCTCGGTCACCCTTTGAGCTGTTCTTATCCACATATTTCCTCAACTTTAATTACTTTAAAGTTTTTTTGATTTTTTCCTTAAGAGCAAAATATCTATCAGTTGTATGGCCATGATCTCGGTGAAATTCACACCATTTTGCTTTTGTCCCTCTTGTGAGGAGGGGCTCTGAGCTTTTATGTCCATCTCAGGGACCTATCGTTCTTAATCTCATTAAAGATAATTTTAGGTTTGGCCGTCAATGGCGTGTAGTCAACGAACTTATCATCCGCCAACCTCTTTTTGTCTCCTTTGCCCTTAGACTTTTGGGACTTACCCCTACTGGCTCATTTTTCATCCTCATACTTGTCCGCCATGGCCTCCTCAGTATTCATGACTCTCCCGACCGTAGCCAGGAGTTCTTCTATGGACTTTAGAGGGTCCTGGGTTAATTTTCACAAAATATTTCCTTTCTACAGACCACCCATCAAGGTAGTCATTGCTATATTCTCATCACAGTATTCCACTTCTAGTTTCTCCTTGTTGAAGCAGGCTATGTAATCTCGTAAAAATTCGTTCTTCGCTTGCTTTAAATATAGCAAGTGAGTGGTATTCTTTCTTCGCTTAACCCCAAAACAGAAGTTATGTATGAATTTGTTTGCAAGTTACCTAAGGTTCTTAATTGAATTTATCGAAAGGAAAGTATACCAGACATATGCAGCACTAGTCAAAGTGCTTGAGAACGCTATAAATTTCATCTCATTTGAGACCGAGAAGATATTTGCAGTATATTGATACATTTTAACATGATGAAATGGATTGGTACTCCCATCATACCTCGATATTACTACTAGCGGCTAGAACTTAGCCTGGGTAAGATAGTTCACAATCCTATAAACAAATGGTGACCCCTCATTATAACCTCTCTACAGAGGAGCTCGACTTTTTAGTAAGTCTTTAATTTTGTTCTCTAATCTCTGAATAAATCTATTCTAAGGTTTGTCGGCAGCGGACACTACGATATTATCTCCCTCGACCTGAGCAGCATTCTCACCATCCCCTTCCTTATCGGCTTGACCCTCGATGGGCTCTGGACTTTCCATCCTCTGATGTCTATTAACTTCTCATTACTCCTCGTCTCGGCCATGTGAGGGGCGTCTATCAGCACACCTTCCATTCCTTCTGGATCCTACCCTACTGCGAGACCTGGACAATCGATCTCGGAGGTCACCTACAGGGTCGAGTTTGTCCAATACAAAACCCCTACATAGCCTATCAAATGCCGATGGATGATCTCGTCCCTATCATCTTGGCCTTTCAGTATTTCCTCTACTTACTTAGATAGGGGGCACAGTATTCCCAGAAATTTCATAAGGTTTCCAACATTCAGCCTCGTCGTCCTTATACTCATTACCTTTAGATTCTTAACCTTGTCTACCTAGGCATAGATGCCTGGGGTCAGTAATGTCTCTCCTCCTCTGCTACGACGATGCATCCTTTTATAAGGCCAGGGGTGGTCCCCCTATCACCTGTTATGAGCCTTCCCTAGCAATCGAACTTATCATCTCCATCGTCGCGTCAGTGAGAATGGGTATAACATTTTAACTGAAGGCAGCTAACTACTCCTGCATCTTATCTAACTGGCTGCTAATGAACACAACGCTACTGTGACATCCGCTATCTCAGATTGTGGCAGTGCTTAACTGGAACTAGGACCTCCTCCTGGTGGAAAATCTGATGCCATTGATTATCGGTGATCGAAAAGATCAATAGATGTACTGGAAGTGAGCTGGATGAACTATAAGAAAGTTTGAACTCAAACTAGAGCTCTTTGAATGGTGGTTCAAGCTCAGCCAAGTGGGAGGTTGATCCACCACTAGAGAATTCGGTATGAAGTAGCTACAAATGAGAGAAAGAAGATGATAATCTCGCTTCCCATAGACGCCGCCAGATTGATGATATAATAAATGGTATAACCAAATTAATTTAAATATATGATCTCAGTCTAGCGTAATAATGGAGTGCGGACATATATGTAAATGTAGAAGGAGGTAAGGCAAAGAGGAGATAAAATAGTATATAAGTGGTTCGGCCTATCTAGTCCTACTCCACTGTGTGAGTGCGTGTGAAATCCATTAAAAAGGCCTCTAATGGACTTGGGATATAGAACACTCAAGCTTTTTCTCTCTATATAGTAAATTTAGCAGGGTTTCAGTAGGGTTTCGAATTAGAGGTCCTCCTCAAGGTAGGATAATATGAATATCTATATGGATGGGGTGGTGTCATACGCACCCCGGGCATGTACAATATGGAGTGGTCAATGCTATGTAGCCACCTGTCATCTGTACATGTAAATCATAACTGAGAGATATTCTTCACACATAAAGAAGATGTTGTTGCAACGATTTTATCCACGTGGGGCTCGTAGCCCACGCGCACTCTCCCACGTGTGCTCCATTCCACGTACTTTACCATGTGTGCAATATGTCTTGCTGTAATGGAGGTGTCGGCTTGGCCAAGGAAGAGACCATCGAGATACTGTTTGATTATATATTGGTAACAGTCGAGTAGAGTCTCGACAGGTTTACGTCAGTTCGAGATGAGTATATGACTAGTTTGATGAGGTCTCAATTTTTCAAAGGGTAGATGGGATGAGATAGTAGGCCCAATGTGATGGCATGTGGTCTCATCCTGGTTAAAGGTCGAGACTGATATGGTTGTTACAAGATTCCTTAAGAGAGTGCATTTCACATGGTCGGCCTGAGCCGAGCTAGGCTTGAGCGGAGATGAGGTCATATATTGGTATATCAAGCTTTTCATTTGGTGATGAATATCAGTTCATGTTGGTTTGTGACAACGATGTTCGTTGTATGTTGCGGTCCCAATTAATCGTCAAAGCTAATTTCATTTATATATATGCCATTAATTCATTAGCATTGCCAAATAATACATGGCGTGAATGTGTTGAATTCGCTAATCGAATTTGTGAAAGGGTTGACTGTAGTAATACAAGTTCTGAGAGGGCTGACAGTGGCGATACAAATACAGAGAGGTTAGAGTCTTTATCATGAGGCACTGCAAATGATTTTAGTAGTGGCATTGAAAATGGCTTTTATCTTGGAGGTGTGGAGCCAAGTAAGTCTAAAGTCTATCTTTCCAATGATTGTAAGATATATATAACTCATGAGCAGCAGTGTTTTGAAAGAGGTGTAATGGAATTTTGAGATAAATTCAGAAAGTATGCTATTAAGGTTGGTTTCAAGTATGTGTATTTGAAGAATGATAAAACTCGGGTGACGGCTGAATGCTCTAAATAGACTACTGAGAATTGCATATGGAGAATTCGTACTTCATTATCTACAATAAATGGATACTTTTATAGTCAAAGTTTGAATAATGATCATACATTTAAAGGTGTCTTTCATAATCCGTCGACCAAAACGATAACATCCAAGTTGGTATCAACATTGGTAACCGATGATTTTAGAGATAAACCACTGTTGATACCAATTGATGTAGTTAAAGATATGAAGAAGAACTACGATCTTGATATGTCCTATCAACATGCATGAAGTGCGAATGAGTTGGCTTCTATTGATATATATTTTGATGAAAAGGTTTCGTATGCATTAATGAATAATTATTGAGAACTTGTATTGTAGTATAATCCTGGGTCTCATTGCATCCTTGAAGTGGAACCTGAGAGTAACAAATTTGAGAGAATATTTGTAATGTTTGGAGGATGTATCTATGGATTTCAATATTGCAAACCTGTTTTATTTCTCGATGGTGCCTTTTCGAAGAGCCGTTACCTTGGAAGAATATTGTCAGCAATCGCAAGGAATGGGAATAATGGTAAATTAATTCTAAATATTTTATTTTATGTATTGTATTCACATTTTGTTTGTTCCATTGCAGATCATTAAAATACACGCATAAAAATGTAAAGTACCTTTGCATGTTTTGTATTAGTTCACGTGTACTTTACATTTTTATGCGTGTATTTTGATGATCTATGTTGTTATTTACAATACAACGCCAAGTACACGCATAAAAATGTAAAGTATACGCGAATGTTTTTGTTTAGTTCACGTGTACTTTACATTTTTATGTGTGTATTTGATGATATATGTTGTCATTTACAAATAAAGCCAAGTACATGCACAAAAATGTAAAGTACCTTTGAATGTTTTTGTTTAGTTCACGTATACTTTACATTTTTATGCGTGTATTTTGATGACCCGTGTTTTTATTTACAACCAATTTAAAGTACACGAAAAAGATTGTAAAGTAAATGTGCATTTTTTATCTTGATCACATGTACTTTACATTTTTATGCGTGTATTTTTATGTTTTGTCTTATAATTTGCAACCAATTCAAAGTAAACACGTCATATATTAATATATTTCCTACATATTGTAAGGTCTGCGCTAACAACATCAATTTACAATGTGTTGTATATAGATATGTAATTTATTTTAATTTTGATATATTTTAATATTTCAGGCCTTTTTCCTCTTGCATATGTTGTTGTTGATTCCAAAATGGAAGATAACTGGGTGTGGTTTCTTATGAATTTGCTTAATGCATTAACTGATCAATACCAAAACATAACGTTTATATCTAATCTAAATAATGGATTAATTTAAGTCGTTTCAAGGGTCTTCCCGATATCTGCACATTCCAATTGTATACATCATCTACAAGGGAATATAAAGAAGAAAATTTGTGGGAATTGTGGTGGGTTTCAAAAGAAAATTGTTAAAAAAATTTTTGTCTTGTGCATATGATGTCTCAGTAGATGAATTTCATAAGAATATTAAAGCATTGAAAAAGGAAGGAGGAGCTGGTGTTGTTGATTTCATTGATAATTTGCCTCCCGAGAATCGGTCATGTGCATATTTTCCCGGTAAACGATATGGTGACATGACATCTAGTATTGCGGAGTCATTGAATTCAAGGATTTTGATGGAAAGACATTTACTAATAATGAATATGCTCGACAAATTAAGGGTGAAGATTATGAATTTCAACGCAAACAAACTTGTTGAGTCTGACACTTGGACAAATGAACTATGTCATTTTTTTCAAAAGTTACTAAATGAAAATTGGAATAAAAATTGACATTGGACTATTGTCGCTCGAGTCAACATGTATTTGAAGTTCATTCAGAAGTAAGAGCGACGATTGACTTAGAAGAAAGAACTTGTTCTTGTAAGAGTTGACGAATAAGATGTTTTCCATGTTCTCATGCTATTTATGTTGTACGGAGGATAGAGACCAGTATTTATAAGTATATTGAAGAGTACTATAAGGTATCTTTGTACAGAAAATCATACTCGATACCTGTAGTTCCTCTTCCTGATTTGATTTCCTTCAATATTCCTATACCTGAAAATCCATCTGTCCTTCCTCTAATGACAAAGAGACCAACAGGCAGGCCAAGAAATAAGAGAATAAAGTCTTTTGGTAAGATCACAGTTAGGGAAGTTACTTGCTCTGGGTATAGTAAATTTGGTCATTACATGTCCACGCGTAAATAATTCATTTGATTACATTTAAAGTTGTTGAATTCATTCATTGTAACCATTTGATTGAATAAATAATTTAATAACCCATTTGTTTGAATAAATGAATGTAATTTTATTATTTAGTTTTTAGTCTCATTTTTATTACTTGTTTTTTGTATGACAGTTCAATAAAGTACACGTATTATTTAGAAAGTACACGTGATCATTTTCCTAAAGTTCACGTGTACTTCATTAAATTTTCCCGTACTTTACATTTTTCACTCCATGTATGATTGTTTAGTTCATTCATTGTAACCATTTGATTGGATAAAATTATTTAAAAACCCATTTAATTGAATAAAGGAATGTAATTTTATTTTTTAGTTCTATTTTGGTAGGATCAAATAAAAAAAGTCCTTTAATTTTTTTTAATGCACATTTAGTCAAAGTCTTTTACTTTATTCCTAAAATTCCCTTAAACACACATTTAACTACTATTTTCTTATTGTTAAAAATCCGTGCTAGCAGCATTCATCACCCCCTCCCTCCCCCTCATTATCCCAGCCTAACCGTACTTCAATTTTTAAATGTATTTATGTTGTGATGGACTTTTTGGAATAAAGTAAATGGGTTGTACTAAATGTATTTATGGTAGTTCAACAAAGTACACATAATATTTAGAAAGTACACGTGATCATTTCTCCTAAAGTTCAAGTGTACTTTATTAAATTTTCATGTACTTTACATTCATCACTCTATGTATGATTGTTTAAGTCATTCATTATAACCATTTGATTATATAAAATTATTTAAAAACCCATTTAATTGAATAAAGGAACGTAATTTTATTTTTTAGTTCTATTTTTATAGGATCAAATAACAAAAAGCCCTTAAAACATTTTTTAATGCACATGTAGTCCAAGTCTTTTGCTTTGTTCCAAAAATTCTCTCAAACACACATTTAACTAATATATTCTTATTTTTAAAAGTCAACGCTAGCGGCATTCATCCTCCACCTCCCTCCCCCACCCCCACCATCCCAGTATAACCGTACTTCATTTTATTGAATGTATTTATGTTGTGAGAAACTTTTTGGAATAAAGTAAAAGGGTTGTAATAAATCTGTATTAAAAAAATATTTAAGGGACTTTTTGATAAAAGCGCCATTTTTTATTTATTTGTTGTATGCCAGTTCAACAACGACACGTGATCATTTTTCCTAAAGATCACATGTACTTTATTAAATTTGCGTGTACTTTACATTTTTGCACTCTATGTATGATTGTTTAATTCATTCATTGTAACTCTTTGACTGAATAAATTATTTAATAACCCATTTGTTTGAATAAATGAATGTAATATTATTGTTTAGTGTTTAGTTCTATTTTTTAATTTATTTTTTATATGTCAGTTCAGAAAAGTACACATATATTTTATAAAGTACACGTGGACATTTTTTTAAAGTTCACTTGTACTTTATTAGATTTTCATTTATTTTAAGTTTTTGAACTCTATGTACGAAACATGATTTGAGATAACAATATATTATGTAGGTAATAGTGTATGATATAAGTCACAAGACATACATGAAAGAAAATAAATTTTATTAAAACGAATAAAAAAGTACAATTTTTATTAATAAAAAAGCTGAAAAAAATAAGGAAGGCTGCTAGTTGGGAAAGTTGTTAAAGGCATCTGGGATGTTAGAAAGATAGTCGACCCCAGCCGTGCAATTTTCTTTCTAACCTCATGTATATAGAAAGACATGAGGCCTTCATGTATTTGAGGAGGGTCCTCATTCACATCAAATAAATATATGGGATTGGGAGGCTGTCGAGAGCAGCCTTCCGTAACATATGCTTGAAACTGATCAAATGCAGTTTCATATAGGGAAAGAGGTTCCTCAATTTCCCTTAATTGTTTTTGTTTTTTTTCCTTTTCTAAAGTAGCTCGCAACTTTTCTGCTGGGATACTCATTATCTAATTTTTACATGAGATGTAATGGTTAAGAAAGGAACACATATTACTCTTTTATAGGCCAAATAAAAGCTATTAATTTCTTTGACCAAAAGTAGTTCGGGTAGTGAGTAGTTGAGCTTAATAAATGGTTTTTGGTTATTGTGTCTTGCTGAATAGTAATTTTCAATTGCAAAATCAAAATTTATTTGATTAATCAGTGCCCATACTTTGTTTATATTGCTTGTACTTTGTAAATAATGTGTGTACTTTTGATTAAAATGCGTGTACTTTGTTTCATTATATTTACATTGAAGAATTTGTTCATCCACGCGTGTACTTTGTTTATATTGCGTGTACTTTGTTGATAAATGTGTACTTTTGATTAAAATGCCTGCAATTTGTTTCATAACACTTACTTTGAAGAAATTATTTGTGTAGTTATCATTGTGTATACCTTACGTGCATTGTGGTCCGCGCCAATGAAAATAAACCATTTTGGAGTAATACATATAATAAACAACGACCAATACAAAACAAAAAAAATTACAAATATGGTATGTATTTGAATCAATTTATAAAAGCTCCTCCTTCTTTTTATGGAAGAAATATTCTGAATACAAAATTTCACTTAGTACATATGCTCTGTGTTTTAGCATTTCAGGGTCTTGAAAGGATTTTTGCAGTTCCTTGCCTCTGCTAGTTTGTTCAATGAAGTACATGCAGAAGACCCCCGCCGTCAATTCTGAAATTAAAATAAAACAAATATATAAATTAGTATGATGTGAATGAAATTTGTTGCAAATACACAAATTAGTTCTTTGTAGAAATGAAATTTTTTGCCTACCCATTATATTGCTTAGGGCATTCATGATCTCTTATTAGGTTAAATTCAACATCACGTTTCAACAAGAAATCTACTGTTATTTTTTTTTTGTTCTGTCAATAGATCATCTCCGATTATAAACTCATCTTTTGTACCTTCATCAATCATTCTCTGAGTTACAAAACCCTTTTTTTCAATGTTCTGCTTCAGTTTTCAACAAGTACAATATTTTTAATAGATAGAAAACTGTTAAGAGGATAAATAGTGAGTGCATACAAATAAAAAGGTATATGTAGATTAAATACTGCAAAGTACACGCATAATTTTACAGTTGACGTGCTTAGTATTTGTACATTTCACATGTATTTTAAAATATAATGCGTGTACTTTGACACTCTGGGTGATTATTTATAACTAATACAAAGTACACACATTATATGATAAAGTACACGTGAATCATAAAAGTACAGGTAACGTGACTAATTAAGTTTAGGCTCTAACCATTTTTTTAGCATCATCGAAGTATATTGTGTTTTGTTCCTTATCGTCCGGTCAAAGGAAATCCATATGGACGACTTTCTTTTGGTCTCTGTATATCGTAAGTAATGTGAAATTTCCTATGTCATGTCTTAGTACAATGAAAAAGTTATTAAAATTCCCCAAGTATTGAAATAAATGTTTGTATAACTGGCCCTTCTTATTAACTTTATTTTTGCTACAAGCTGAAAAAAAATTATAGACATTGTGTTACTAAAAAAAGTGTCTGATTGTGATGCACAAAGCTTTCAGTTTAATTTTCCTTACCCAACTATAATTAGAAAAAGTGTGTGAGGGGGAGAGCCCTTCCTTTGACAATCTTAACCTCAATACTTCACTTAAGGCGATTATTATCTGTTTCACACAACATAAAATGGTGAGGATATAATAATGTTAAAATTTAATGAGTGTATAATATTTGGTTTACATACTGGGTTTGATATTTCTTCATTCCTGAGGACTTCAATAAAATCTTCCCATGGGACATAGGAAGCCAGCCCTTGGTGAATAAATTCCCTGCATTTTATATAGGCAATAACAATTATATAATAAGAATAACATTATTCTTCTGCACGAAAAATAAAAGTGAAGTGACATATCATCAAACAATACACTCTACCCTTCTTCAGCCTTTTGAATAAACTAATCAATTTTATTTTTCCCAGCTTCATTGAGGTATTTATTTGCATTGAGTGATTCAAGCTTCAAGTGAGTTTCTTTATATTGTTGAGATATTATTAGTTTGTCGGTTCTCGGCTTTCTCAGCTTCTATTTTTTAATTGGGCGATTCTTCTCGATTTCACTGAAATCTTTTTTATTCTCCCGTCCTCTAGTAACAGGACCTTTTATTTCGGGTATTTATCTAACTTCAAACTCTCTGGAGGTGGCCTGTAGTGTCTTTATTTCATCTTTATAAATATAATCATCTTCTCTTTTTGGTTTTCTATCTTTTCTCTCATGGATTCTCTTGTACATCGAGGCTTGTACAATTTTCAAGTTCGAAATTTCGTCCACAAGTTTTTTATTAGTGTTTTCCTAATATATTTAAAAAAGGAATGCTAGGTTGTAACAATTTTTTGATAACCATCAATTCAAAGAACATCATTATGCAACAATGTAAAACGCGTGTATTTTCACTTAAATACTTTGTGTATTTTGATAAATGTGTGTACTTTCATAAAAAATTACGTGTATTTTATAAAGTACACGCGTGTATCTTATAAAATAACTACTTGTACTTGATAAAAAAGATCATGTGCTTTCAAAACATGTGTACTTTTAAAAAGTACGTGTACTTTTATTAAAATACTACGTGTATTTAATAAAAACTGTTTGTACTCTATAGATAACTCTTTAATTTTTTTCAGTTGTGATTCTTTAAGAATTTTGTTCAATGCTGAAATTTCATCATTGAGAGATTTATTATTGTTTTCCTAATAAATAAAAAGAATGTTAGATTATAAGGATTATTTGATAAACATAATGTCAAAGAAGAATGAATACAAATACAAATAAATGAAACAAACGATAACAAACAACATCAATAATTGCGTGTACTTTATGAAAACTGCGTGTACTTTATGAAAACATCATTATTCTACGATGTAAAACATGTGTATTTTAATCTAAGTACGACGCGTGTTTTTGATAAAACGCGTGTACTTTTATCAAAATACTGCGTGTGTTTTGATAAAATGCGTGTACTTTATAAGATAACTACTTGTACTTTAAAGAATAATGATGTTTTCGCTATAAAAATTAATCAAATTACTTGTTCAGTTTTTTTCACTTCTGATTCTTGAAGATTTAGCCTCAACGTCACCATTTCAATCTCACCATCTCTCGATTTTTGGAGTACATCTTCATACTTTTTCTTAAGATTTTTATTAGTCTCGTATTGATAAGAATTCATTTGGTACAAGATTCTTGATGATTCAACCTATTTTTCAATGATTCTTCCAATTGTTTAATTCTTTCTGAGTCACGCATTGTTGTTTGAACAAGTTTCTCATTCAAAGAATTGTTTAACTCAACAAGTTGGGCATTTTCCACCTCCAACTTATTGAGTAACTCTTTTTCTTTCAAAAGTTGGGAGTTTTTCACCTCCAATTTCTTTATTTCCTCTCTTGCTTCCACAAGTTGACGATTATCAATCTCCAACTATACATTCAAAACAATAAGGTTGACACTCTCCACCTCCAAATTCTTCACCTTCTCTAGTGCACAATTAAGTGCTTGAGCTGCATTAGATAGTTTGACATTTTTTTTCAACAACTCCATTTTCAATGCAACATTTTATTCATCCGATTTCACCTTCTCAGCATTATCATAATCTTTTGATTCAATATTTTCAAAATCTGTTGGTTCATAATTCCTAACATTCTCAATCTTTTCATAATCCATTGATTCAAAATTCTCAGTATCTTTTGGTTGATAATTTTCCTTCTTTTTTAAAGGAATCAAAAAGTTTTTAAGGTGAATATTGCAACCCGACGAAAAGGCATTGTCATCACATTCTTCAGTAGCTTTTTTCGGTGATGAATCAGTATGTACATGACTTGCTTCAGAAATGTTCAAAGAGAAACTGGGCCCTTCGCATTGAGTTTTACTCTTTTTGATGCCCTTGTGGATATCAACTTCACTTTCCATTGCACTATCCTTACTGGCTGCTATAATTGTAGTCTCCATCTTCAAATTTGCTGAAGCGATATCATTCTTAAATAATCAATTTTTTTAAGATGACAAGTTCCATCTAAGAAATTTTTGTGTTTTCTCTTCCATCCCCTTAACAGGTGGAATGATATCAAACTTCTCACATTCCCAATACCGTGATCATGCAAAAAAAAAACATGATATTAATAATTGTATTATCTAGTTTTCATAATTGGAATAACGCGTGTAGTTTGTCAATTTAATGTATTATTTTGAAAGTACACGCGATATTCCAACCATGGTAAGCGTGTACTTTATAAATATCACGTGTACTTTCAAAGTACACGTGATATTTACAAATTACACAATGGTAAATGAAATTATCACGTTTATTTTATAGATATCACGTGTATTTTGAAAGTACAAGTGATATTACAATGATCATGGTCAATCAAATTATGCATTTACTTTATAAATATCTCCCGTACTTTCAAAGTATATGTGATATTTTCAAATTACGCGTGAACTCGGGTTTTCAAACAATTTTTTCTAAAGATATTATATTAAAATCTTTGAAATAATAATGACAATTGATATTGATGTCACTAACATCATAGTGTACTGGTATTGAACAGATTATTATTGATTTTCAAATATTAGCTATGTAAGGAGTTACACCCATACAAGGAAAGAGTGAGTTGGGCATGAAGGTAATATAAAATGAGATGACGATATGTAACTATGTCCATCCGGGATTCCCCTTTGCATGGTCTCACCCTGAAAGGAGAGAAAAGAAAAAATTTCTCTTGATGCACATGGGGATTTGAGGATGGAGGTCCTCTTTTCGACACTTGTGCGATCTTCACGGGCTATCACGGATATAAATCGATCATCGTCAAAAGGGGAGGAAAGTATAGAAAATGGAGTCGCCAACCTATTTTGCTCAAAAATAGGCAAAAGAATACGTCTGTACCCAAAAGAATGAAATTAAAGAAAAACTAATGCACAGGAAACCAAATGAATCAAGGGTCCGGGGACTAAGTTACGAAATGGGAAGATGTTAGGCACACATTTCTCCCTTTCGGTCTCTCATGGCTATAATAACGTTCTCCTTTTTCTCCAATATATGGCTCATGTGTATAATGTGTGTGATGTGGAAATGGGTGAGAAAACGAAATCATCCTACTCACGCCATGGAAAATATGGAGAGGAGGCATCTCAAGGAGTACGAAAGAATGAGAGTAATCGAAAAATATGATGTTAGGTACCACCGAATCACGATTCACCATAAGGAAGTGAATATGCATAAGTGAAGACTAATTTGTAGGCATATAAATATACACAATAATACAAAATATGAGATTTAAACAAAGTACAATGAACATAATATGACTCCAATCCCGATAATGGTTCATGATGCTTATGTAGTCAAAATAGGCATCAAATTCCATGTAGTTTGACATATATTAAGGGTGGGTTTTATCCAATAAACCCAAATTTAGAACTCCTCTTTAAATGGTTTTGAAGAAAACGTGCTCAAATGTAGAATTTAGAAAAGAATGAGGGTGTCCTAATTTGGGGTTTATAGGTGAACCCTCTTTTAGTCTTTTTTAGTATTATGAAAATAGGTTTTATGTGTACTAATAATAAAAAGGAGATTAGTTGAGGTGAGAAAGTGAAATAAAGCAAAAATATGTCAAAAGTGAAGGGAAAAGTAAATGAATAACACTAATTAAATGGGATGTAAAAGGGTAGAGGTAGACATCCTGTAGAACTTTGCTACTGATTTTGAAGTGTAGGATGATTTTTATGATGGTTGAATGGTGGTGGAGTAAGGGTAAGATAGGTGGAAATAGGTGGGTTAAAATTAATGGAAGAAAATTAGAGAGAATGTTTGGAAAAGGTAATTTTTAAGATGATGGCGCACTGATTTCAAGGCAGATAGTTTTTTACTGCTAAAAAAGGGTTCTTGGGAATGATATCACGACCTCCATAAATTATAAGAATTAGGGTTAAGGTGTCTTCCAATCGGAATAGGTCCTAGCCTGCCTATTGACGTAACCTTGGCTTGCTGGCGAAGTAAAGTACACCTCTGCTTATAGGGTGAGGGCCCGAGTGCCTATAGGTAGTCCAAAAAGGACTTTTTTGAAAAAATTGCCATAAATGCAAATTGCACGTCCGAATTATCACGACCAGGACTGTTGGAAAGGGGATTCATGTCCTTATGAAAATTTATTGGGCCACTATCAGGTTTGGGATTTAACTAAAGTTAAACGAGGATCGAAAGAACCCTATGGCCTCTAGATGGGGTATTTTGAAGTAAAAAGGCAAGTACGTGCGGACCGTAAGGCCGACTCCTGCACAACATGGACGGTTGGAAAGAGGATTTAAATACCTATGAAGGTTTAATGAGCTTTTCTCCGATTGGAGAGTTGATCAAGGTTAAATGATACTCGGGAGAGCCAAGTGGCCTCTAGGTTAAGGTTCTGAAGTAAAAAGGTAAGTATGTATGAACCGTAATGTCTATTCATGCACGGTACGGACCATTGGAAAGCGTCTTCAGAGACTAAGGTTCAATGAGCTTTGCTTAGGTTGGAGAGTTAACCGAGGTTAAATGGGACTCAATAGCGCTCAGTGGCCTCTAGATTAGGGTCTAGAGTAGGACATGGGGTTTGAGGGTAAAATGAATTGTGTTAGGGACCTAAGGAGGTATTTAAATGGTATTAGAATGGGGTGTCTATATAGTCCCTCGATGGAAGGGCTTGGAACAAGAAAAGGTCATGAAAATATAGACACCTTATAGAAGTTTGAAAGGTTTTTGAGGGTAGGGGATTGATGTTATGGTCAGATATTTTCTTAAGGTTAATGGTGGTAACGACTAATTAAGTTAAAGCCGATTCTACGGGCTTAAAATAGTTAACGTAACCAATTCAGGGGGTTGAGGTCAATTATGCGGACCTAAAGAGTTGACGCGATCGATTCAGAGGGTCGAGGACGATTCTACAGACTGAAGGAGTTGAGATGGCTAATTTAGAGGTTCTAGGCCAATTCTGTGAACCTAAGGAGTTGGGGTGACCAATTTAGAGGGTCAAAGATGATTCTGCATACGTAAAAAGTTGAGGTGAATCATTAAGAGGGTTGTGGATGATTCTGTGAACCTAAAGAGTTGAGATGATTAATTCAAAGGGCCGAGGCTGATTTTGCAGACCTAAGAAATTAAGGTGACCGATTCAAAGGGTCGAAGCTGATTATGCTAACCTAAAGAGTCAAGGTGACATATTCAAAGGGTCGAGGCCAATTCTACAAACTTAAGGAGTTGAAGTGATCAATTCAGAGGGTCAATGCTGATTTTGCATACCTAAAGAATTTTAATGATTAGGAATTAAGACTAGTGATAATTTTGATTCCAGTTCTACTGGGGAGTATGGGTACGAGTGATGGAACACTTTGTTTAATGAATTTTTTGAAATTCTTATGTATTGAATCCTTTTGAGATTTTACGAGAATTTTATGAATTTGTTTGGGTGATTTATGGATTTGTTTTTGAATTTTAGTGATGGAATTTGAGGGGACTGCCGATAGGCATAGGTAAAGGTGTGTGACTCGTATCGAATATTGCATATTTCCGCCCGTTATCTTTATGCATTCTAGCACTTTTACGGTCCTAAATGCCTATAATTATGCTCATTAACCAGACAACCTTGAATTTGGATATATACATGCTTTGTAGTGGTTATTTGTGCTTTTGTAGGTATTGGAACGCTAAAAGTGAGGTTCGGTTGCATTTCGGGGAAGTTTCGTCATCGAATACTACTTCAAGGGCCATTTGGTCTTTTCAAACTCACTATTTTTTATGTAATAAAGTTACCAACATGTAGATCATCAAATTATCTTTTCGTGGCCACTGACCGTGCATCATTCTGACTCCGTATGTGGAAGTTATGCCCATTTCCGGAAGGTTTTGATATTTTCTTCTACTTCAAGGGCATTTTGGTAATTTCATACTGAATAATTTGGAGGGTTTTAAAACATAATCATGTAGATAATTGAATTAAATTCGCTTCGGTTCCGACCATGCCTCATTTCGATTTCGTATGAGGGAGTTATAGCCGTTTCCGTGAAACGCGTCAAAATTGGTTCGGAGAGAGTGCGGTCGACCGGTCCCAAAATAGAGGTCGACCGGTCCCATCAGATATGGACGAAAATTGACTTATTTTGGTTTTTTTGGCTTTGTTTTGTTTGGGGTTTGTTTTAGGGTATAAATAGAATGTTGGGGGCTTTTATTTGAAGGAGATATTTCATTTTCGGTTGGAGATAGGGGATTTTTGGGTGGAGCTTCACTTCCTAGGGTTTGCAACCATTTGGATATTGTAAGCACTATTCATTATCTCCTCCATTGTTATTAATTGTTGTTTCTTTGTTTAAGCTTTGTGTTGTTCATTTCTTGCTTTCTAATTTAGGTTTATTGCTTTATTTACTTGCTTTCCATTTATTGCCTTCTAGTGTAGACTTACTTTCTTTGATTTATTTCTTGCTATTTACCATGCTTTGTAGGTAAGTTAAATTAGGTTGTGTCGGATTGAACTCACCTAGGGTTGATGTGTTGCTTTGCTTTGGTGATGGGTACGGGTCTATTTCGAGTGTGTTGTCCTAGTTATTACGCCTAGGGGATTTGACGGGGTATATCATGTATGCTCCGTGCTTACGACATTGCGTGCGTAATTTTTGGGATATTTGTTGACACCAAAATCTTATTAGACTTTTATGTGAATTTAGGGGTGTGACAACTCTTGATTTAATTAACTGTCGAAACGAGACGCGATCTTAATAACTCGTCGACCCATGTAACCATTTTATACTAATTAACTCGGAGTGAGGGATATTCGACGCAACCTATAGTTTTTATTCACTTTGTTAACATAGTTTAATTACACTCGCCTAGTTTAATCTTTTCTCTTTATTATCTTTTCCTTTTTGTTAAAATTACCTTTTACAGTTTTATTTCGGAATATTAAATCATATAAATTCTAGCAACTCGTCTCTGTGGATTTTCGATACCCGACTTACCGCTATACTCACCCGTTGAGTGTAGTCTTAATTTAGGTTTTGTATAGTTCATGTGAGCCGAATTCAAAACGACCGGCGCGTAGGTGACTCTCGCGCCGCGACGAAACCCTGTCTATCAAATGGCGCCGTTGCCGGGGATGAGTTTGTTTTAGACTTTATTTGATTTAGTAATTCATAGTATTTTCTTTCTATTTGTATTATTTGCTAACTTTTTGTAGGACTTCCACATTTGAGCACTTAGAAACGCTCGAATTTTTTCCGCGCGCACCTACTTTGTGGAATCCGCCACTTCGAGCCATTTTTGGGGTAAGCATGTCTTATTCCAATTCTTTCGGTAATCCTTGTTATAATTCTCAAAATTCTCGCAGACCTATGACTTTCGGTGAATACTTAGAATCCCAAAAATTTGCAAATTCAAATATTAACTTGGGCGAGTATAACGAAAGTCAAAATTTAGGTTATTGGAATTTTGATGATGATGATAATGATTTTGGGCCTTTACCTCCTTATAATAGGAATTTTGAAACGAATTCGAATAGTTTTCAAAATTCCTATAATAATGAGTTTAAGTTTAAGTCCGATAGAAATTTTCAAAGTTCCCATTTTCATGCATCCGCACCTCGACCATGACATTCGGTGAGGGTTTGCGTATGTATGAAAATGTGAAAATCAAAAATCATTATTGGGAAGAAAATCGTTCGTGGGAACATGACATGGATTTACTTTTTGAGTCTGACGACGATTTTGCTTCCGAGACTTTCGAGGTCGAAGAATGTTTTAAACCAAATGAGGTACTTATGCCTACTTTGAAACAAACCATTCTAGACTTTGCCCATCGCGTAATAGATATTGAAAGTGAGGATGAAAATGACGTAATATCTATTTGCAATGAAATGATTTCTTCTTTGGCCCCCAAAGAAGAACATTTCATTGAAAATGATATTATTTCATTCGAAAATCAAACTTCATGTGATGATGATTCATCTCATGAGTTTAAATTTCATTCATCCCCATTTTCATTTTCTATTATCACACCGTCACAAGTACCCGATGATTCGGTTTCAAACTCTAATGTTTTAAACCCTATCGCCGATGAGGAGTACTTACTCGAGTCGCCCTCCACAATCGCATCTTTGCCTTTGTGTGCGTCGCCTCCCATTCCAACTTCAAAATCCTTGGGAGGGTATTCGGCTTTTCTCGGTCCACACATGTTTTTATCGACCGTTCAATCCAAACCCCCCATCGTCCCTCTAAAACTTTTAATTGGCGATGGTTCATTTCTTCCGCCTTACACATGCCTTCCGTTTTTCAAATGGAATTCATATTTTTCGGAAGGCATGCTTGTATGTGAGGGTACACCGGTTATCCTCCAAAGTCAAATCATTTTTATGGTGGACCCTCACCTATTTAGACTTCTAGTGTATAGTTAGTGTGGAGTCTAAATAGTAGGTTGTATATAGTTAGATTTTTTTATCATTTCTTTCTTTTTTTTTCTTTTCTTTTTTTTTCTTTTCTTTTTAATTTAGTTTAGAGTAATTAGTTAACTTTTTATTATTTGTTTTTTCTATGCTCGGTACTAACTTGTTTTGCAGATTCTTTGGACTTGTTCTTATGGGGATCGCTCCACTTTTGGGTAATATCGCTATTTTCCTCTCTTTAACTTGGTTCTTAATTTACATTGAGGACAATGTCAAGTTTTAAGTTAGGGGGTGTGGGATATTCTATCCATTTCTTATTTTAGTCCATGTTTTTTCTCACATGTTAGTTACTTAGTATGCTTTTCTTAGAAAAATTCAAAAATTTCAAAAAGATTTTCTTTCTTTTTTTTTCCCTTTTTTGGGCATTTTGCCTTTGTTTTCGATGATAAATTTTAATAATTGCCCGATCCAATTGACAACTCAATGATGCATGTTCTCGATTTTAGAAGTTATTAGACTTTAGTCCTAAATCATTGATATTATGAATAACTTCATGAATTAAACTTTAATCCCATGAGCACATGCACTTTTATTGTTCTATTGATTTGGTTTAAGATTTTTATAACTCAATATTATTTTGTTGCATTGTATATACTTACACCAAGTAAGCTTTGTACCTTTCGTCATTTGTGAGTGTATACACTATTCTTTTCTCATTGAAAACGTTGAATTCGTCGGCAATCTCACTATTCTTTCATTTGACCGTTCATTAATTGAGTTCATACTTGAAATGTGTTACTTGATCATGATTTTCATTTATTGTTTTGATTCGAGAATTGCGTAAACTTTGTGAAATGATCATAGGCCCTCTTTGTTATAACACCCATATTAACCTTGACCTCACCCTTATATGTTTACCCTCGTTAACCCCGTTGAGCCTAAATATAGCCTTTCGTTTCATAACCCCATTCCCATAACCAACTCTAAATTGGAGTTATATACCATACATACACCTTCCACACCTTTGTTTGGAATGTTACTTGGGATTGAATGATGATGTTGTGATGTCGGTTGCAATTTAGACATATGAGAGTTTGACAAGTAAAGAAAAGAAAGTAGTGAAAAAAGTGAAGAAAAAGAGAAAGCAAAAAAAAAACAAAAGAAAACAAATGACAAAATGAGAAAAAGAAGAAAAGAAAAAGAAAGAGAAGTTTGTAAATGTTGTATATAGTTCAATAAGCTTTGATTACTCTCCCCGATGATATATCTAATGCCTTTTTGGAAGTTATTTTCCAATTTTAATATTGCTCGCATTTTCCCATTATCCCGAGTTTTCATTCCGAACACTTTGAATCCGTATATACATCCTTTCATTTCGTACCTTAGCCTAACCTACACTATAACCCTATTAAAGTCCTATGTGATCTTAAGTTGATGTAATTCAAAAGTTGAAATAGTTGTGATAATCTGTGAAAATGCATTTCGCCTCCTTTAATATGCGGTATCTTTCATTGAGATTACAATTTTTCATTTTATATATAGCGTTCTTCATTTGTGACATGTGTGCGGCCTAGTTTCCATTTACATTTACTCTTTATGCCCGCATGTTCCGTGTGTTAACTCCCTATTTTGAGTGAATTCACTTGATGAGTGTAATGCCCGTGAGGATTAAATATATGCTTGCTTTATTGTTATCCGGTTTATATAAGTTTTTGCCAAATCACACTTTGCATGTTCTCGCTCCCCTCCCACATTTTAAGGTTTCAATTCTATGAGGTGCATTCTATAATGTTAATGATTCAGACTTTTGTGTGAATTCATTCACTTTGCTAATAATGCATATAAAATCTTTTTCGCTTTTGTTGGGCTTGTCGCATGTTGGTTTGGGCATATTTTGAGGAAATCATATGATGTTTATGGGTATCATCCCTGAAAACCCTCACGAGACGACACTCGTCCACTAGGGTAACCTAGGGGTTTAACGGCTTATTGCATATGCTAAATGCAATCGTGTTCCCTACGAAAGTGGCAATTATATTTCGATGCATATATACGTTTTGTATTTCCTTCTGTGGACTAGTTTTTCTTGTTTCATCACTAGGGACTAGCAATGTTTAAGTTAGGGGGTGTGATTCGTATTGAATATTGCATATTTCCGCCCGTTATCTTTATGCATTCTAGCACTTTTACGGTCCTAAATGCCTATAATTATGCTCATTAACCATACAACCTTGGATTTGGGTATATACATGCTTTGCATGGGTTATTTGTGCTTTTGTAGGTATTGGAACGCTAAAAGTGAGGTTCGGTTGCATTTCGGAGAATTTCCGTCATCGAATGCTACTTAAAGGGCAATTTGGTCTTTTTAAACTCACTATTTTTTATGTAATGAAGTTACCAACATGTATATCATCAAATTATCTTTCCTTGGCCACTAACCGTGCGTCATTCTGACTCCGTATGTGGAAGTTATGCCCAATTTCGGAAGGTTTCGGTATTTTCTTCTACTTCAAGGGCATTTTGGTAATTTCATACTGCATAATTTGGAGGGTTTCAAAACATAATCATGTAGATAATTGAATTATCTTCGCGTCGGTTCTGACCATGCCTCATTTCGATTTCGTATGAGGGAGTTATAGCCGTTTCCGTGAAACGCGTCAAAATTGGTTCGGAGAGAAAAGGGGGATGCGAACAGCCCAAGGCAAACTCCAAAAGTGCGGTCGACCGGTCCCAAAACAGAGGTCGACCGGTCCCATCAGATATGGACGAAAATTGACTTATTTTGGGTTTTTTGGCTTGGTTTTGTTGGGGGTTTGTTTTGGGGTATAAATAGAGTGTTAGGGGCTTTTCTTTGGATAACATATTTTCATTTTAATTAGGGTTAGAAGACTTTGGGGATTTTATTTGTGGAGATCCCCTCTCCTCCATTTCTCTTTGGGTAATACCCATTAATGTAAGCTTTACTATTCATCTTCTTCCTTAAGCTTTGTTTTCCTTTATTTTTCATGCTTTGTTATTTATTTCAAGCCTAGATAAATTAGTTTAGTTTATTTATTTCTTCTTTTGTTTATTAATTAGTTATGTAATTAGATTAATCATGTGTAGTGAGTAGTTACATAGAGTTTGGGTCATGTGTCCGCCATTGATGGGCGTTGAGCTCCGAAAATTAGCAGCAACTCCCCATTTTGGGGATCAAGTTGAACAACACGTGTAAATCCATCCAATGCCTTGTCAACATTTTTGTGTGCGTAATATTTTCCAATATAAGTTTCAAACATTGTCCCAAAATATTGACATAATTGAAATCGATTAAATGAATGTCATTGGCAACAAGAGAAAACCATCAATCAGGATACAAGGAATTCATCTAAAAAATTAGTTCCTTTTCTTTCTATGGCTGGGTTGCAATTCATTACCATTTGATAGTGAGTTTTTCATGTTCCTGTTACCTAGGGGAGATTACATGCGAGATTTTTGATGGTGGAACATGGGACAAAACCTTAATGATTTTCATGTTTAATATGTAATAATTATGACTACGTTCTTCAGTTATTAAATTAAACAATTATCATCCGTCCTCGTTATCCTTTATGAACATGCGATATAAGTTTGATTTTTGCTTTTCCATAATGCTACTGAATAGTAGTTACATTTTTGTGATCAATCAATGACAAGTAGTTGGACCAAGCTTAGTTGAGTTACATTTTTTGGGACTGTTAAAGTCATTTGATACAAATGAAGTTAAAGAACTAATAGTATATATGCGAGCATAGTGGAGATTCAATATAACTGTTGAACCAATTTTTTTTCCAGAACATTATCAACTTTCATAACTCATAGTTTGGTGTAAAATTGCATTTAATTGAAACCTCGCGTATTAAAGTCGGATTATTATGCGTTTAACTTTCTTTGTCATGCAACGTTAGTGTTTATAGCAGTAATCCGAATTTAAGATGCGTGTGACCATTTTCTGTTAATTGTTTAGTCTCGCAACTTTGGGTTAAATTCCTTATTGTGTGATGTTTATACTTAATTGAAAATGTTCGATTAAATGTTTTCGAACCAAAATTCTAATTATTAGTTGTTTAGACCATGGTGGGGACACGATCCCGACTCTCGTTTTATTAATTCTAGTTTAGACTTAATTTCTTATTTTTTCCCTTTTCTTTATTTCCAACCTATCACCTTTTACACTTTTATTTTAGGAGTATTAAATCCTATAAATTCTAGCAACTCGTCTCTGCGGATTTTCGATACCTGACTTACCGCTGTGCTTGCCTCGCAAGTGTAGTAGTAATTTAGGTTTTTGTATTAAGTTGGTGAAACGAAAACAACGACTAGCGTCTTTACACGCGCTACTTTTCGCACTTAATCAAAATGGCGCCGTTGCCGGGGATGAGTTTGTTTTAGACTTTATTTGATTTAGTATTTCATAGTATTTTCTTTCTATTTGTATTATTTGCTAACTTTTTGTAGGACTTCCACATTTGAGCACTTAGAAACGCTCGAATTTTTCCCGCGCGCACCTACTTTGTGGAATTCGCCACTTCGAGCCATTTTTGGGGTAAGCATGTCTTATTCCAATTCTTTCGGTAATCCTTGTTATAATTCTCAAAATTCTCGCAGACCTATGACTTTCGGTGAATACTTAGAATCCCAAAAATTTGCAAATTCAAATATTAACTTGGGCGAGTATAACGAAAGTCAAAATTTAGGTTATTGGAATTTTGATGATGATGATAATGATTTTGGGCCTTTACCTCCTCATAATAGGAATTTTGAAACGAATTCGAATAGTTTTCAAAATTCCTATAATAATGAGTTTTCGTTTAAGTCCGATGGAAACTTTCAAAGCTCCCATTTTCATGCATCCGCACCTCGACCCATGACTTTTGGTGAGGGTTTGCGTATGTATGAAAATGAGAAAATTGAAAATCGCTATCGGGAAGAAAATCGTTCGTGGGAACATGAGTTGGATTTATTATTTGAGTTCGACGACGATTTTTCTTCCGAGACTTTTGAAGCCGAGGAATGTTTTGAACCAAATGAGGTACTTGTACCTACTTTGGAACAAGCCATTCTAGACTTTTCCCATCTCGTAATAGATATTGAAAGTGAGGATGAAAATGACGTAATAACTATTTGAAATGAAATGATTTCTTCTTTGGCCCCCAAAGAAGAACATTTCATTGAAAATGATATTATTTCCTTTGAAATTCCAACTTCATGCGATGATGATTCATCTCATGAGTTTGAATTTCTTTCATCCCCATTTTCATTCTCTATTACCCCACGGGAACAAGTACCCGATGATTCGGTTTCAAACTTTAATGTTGTAAACCCTATCGCCGATGAGGAATACTTGCTCGAGTCGCCCTCCACAATCGCATCTTTGCCTTTGTGTGCGCCGCCTCCCATTCCAACTTCAAAATCCTTGGGAGGATATTCGGCTTTTCTCGGTCCCCACATGTTTTTGTCAGTCGCCTTATCCAAATCCCCCATCCTCCCTCCCAAAATTTTAATTGGGGATGGTTCCTTTATTCCGCCTTATACATGCCTTCCGTTGTTTGAACGGAATTCCTATTTTCCGGGAGGCATGCATGTATGTGAGGGTACACCGGTTATCTTCCAAAGTCAAATCGTTTTTATGGTGGACCCTCAGCTATTTAGACTTCTAGTGTACAGTTAGTGTGAAACCTAAATAGTAGGTTGTATATAGTTAGCTTTCTTCCTTTTTATTTTTTTTCTTTCCTTTTAATTTAGTCTAGTGTAATTAGTTAATTCTTTGTTATTTGTTTTTGCTATGCTCGGTACTAACTTGTTTTGTAGATTCTTTGGACTTATACTTATGGGGATCGCTCCACGTTTGGGTAATATCACTCTTTTCCTCTCTTTGACTTGATTCTTAATTAACATTGAGGACAATGTCAAGTTTTAAGTTAGGGGGTGTAGGATATTCTATCCATTTCTTTATTTAGTCCATGTTTTTGCTCACATGTTAGTTACTTAGTATGCTTTTCTTAGAAAAATTCAAAAATTTTAAAAAGATTTTCTTTATTTTTTCTCCTTTTTTGGGCATTTTGCCTTTGTGTCCGATGATAAATTTCAATAATTGCCCGATCCAATAGACATCCCAACGATGCATGTTCTCGATTTTAGAAGTTATTAGACTTTAGTCTCACTTATTGATATTAAGAATAAATTCATGAATTAAACTTTAATCCCATGAGCACATGCACTTTTATTGCCTAATTGATTTGGTTTAAGATTTTTATAACTCGATAATCTTTTGTTGCATTGTATATACTTACACCGAGTAAGCTTTGTACCTTTCGTTGCTTGTGAGTGTATACACTATTATTTTCTCATTGAAAAAGTTGAATTCGTCGGTAATCTCACTATTCTTTCATTTGACCGTTCATTAATTGAGTTCATATTTGAAATGTGTTACTTGAGCTTGATTTTCATATATTGTTTTGATTCGAGAATTGCGTAAACTTTGTGAAATGATCATAGGCCCTCTTTGTTATATCACCCATATTAGCCTTGACCTCACCCTTATATGTTTACCCTCGTTAACCTCTTTGAGCCTAAATATTGCCTTTCTTTTCATAACCCAATTCCCATAACCAACTCTAAATTGGAGTTATAAACCATACATACACTTTCCATACCTTTGTTTGGAATGTTACTTGGGATTGAATGTTGTTGTTGTGATGTCGGTTGCAATTTAGGCATATGAGAGTGAGAAAAGTAAGTAAAGAAAGATGTGAGAAAGTGAAGAAAAAGAGAAAGCAAAAAGCAAAAGAAAACAAAAGAGAAAATGAGAAAATGAAGAAAAGAAAAAGAAAGAGAAAGTTTGTATATGTTGTATATAGTTCAATAAGCTTTGATTACTCTCCCTTATGATATATCTAATGCCGTTTTGGAACATGTTTTCCAATTTTGATATTGCTCGCATTTTCTCATTATCCCGAGTTTTCATCCCGAACACTTTGAATCCGTATATACATTCCTTTCATTTATACCCTAGCCATACCTACATTATAACCCTATTAAAGTCCTATGTGATATTAAGTAGATGTAATTCAAAGGTTTAAATAGTTATGATAATATGTGAAAATACATTTTTCCCCCTTTAATGAGTGGTATCCTTTCATTGAGATTACATTTTTCATTTTATATATAGCGTTCTTCATCTGTGACATGTGTGTGGCCTAGTTTTCATTTACATTTACTCCTTATGCCCGCATGTCCCGTGTGTTACCTCCCTGTTTCGAGTGAATTCGCTTGATGAGCGTAATGCCCGTGAGGATTGAATATATGCTTGCTTTAATGTTATCCGGTTTATATAAGTTTTTGCCAAATCACACTTTGCATGTGCTCGCTCCCCTCTCACATTTTAAGGTTTCAATTCTATGAGGTGCATTCTATAATGTTAATGATTCAGACTTTTGTGTGAATTCATTCACTTTGCTAATAATGCATATAAAATCTTTTTCGCTTTTGTTGGGCTTGTCGCACGTTGGTTTGGGCATATTTTGAGGAAATCATATGATGTTTATGGGTATCATCCCTGAAAACCCTCACGAGACGACACTCGTCCACTAGGGTAACCTAGGGGTTTAACGGCTTATTGCATATGCTAAATGCAATCGTGTTCCCTACGAAAGTGGTAATTATATTTCGATGCATATATACGTTTTGTATTTCCTTCTGTGGACTAGTTTTTCTTGTTTCATCACTAGGGACTAGCAATGTTTAAGTTAGGGGTGTGATTCGTATCGAATATTGCATATTTCTGCCCGTTATCTTTATGCATTCTAGCACTTTTACGGTCCTAAATGCCTATAATTATGCTCATTAACCAGACAACCATGAATTTGGATATATACATGCTTTGCAGGGGTTATTTGTGCTTTTGTAGGTATTGGAACGCTAAAAGTGAGGTTCGGTTGCATTTCGGAGAAGTTTCGTCATCGAATACTACTTCAAGGGCCATTTGGTCTTTTCAAACTCACTATTTTTTATGTAATAAAGTTACCAACATGTAGATCATCAAATTATCTATTCGTGGCCACTGACCGTGCGTCATTCTGACTCCGTATGTGGAAGTTATGCCCATTTCCGGAAGGTTTCGGTATTTTCTTCTACTTCAAGGGCATTTTGGTAATTTCATACTTCATAATTTGGAGGATTTTAAAACATAATCATGTAGAGAATTGAATTAGCTTCGCTTCGGTTCTGACCACGCCTCATTTCGATTATGTATGAGGGAGTTATGTCCGTTTCCGTGCAACGCATCAAAATTGGTTCAAAGTGGAAAAAGGGATTGCCCCCAGCCCAAGGCAAATTCCAAAAGTGCGGTCGACCGGTCCCAAAATAGAGGTCGACCGGTCCCATCAGATATGGACGAAAATTGACTTATTTTGGTTTTTTTGGCTTGGTTTTGTTTGGGGTTTGTTTTAGGGTATAAATAGAATGTTGGGGGCTTTTATTTGAAGGAGATATTTCATTTTCGGTTGGAGATAGGGGATTTTTGGGTGGAGCTTCACTTCCTAAGGTTTGCAACCATTTGGATATTGTAAGCACTATTCATTATCTCCTCCATTGTTATTAATTGTTGTTTCTTTGTTTAAGCTTTGTGTTGTTCATTTCTTGCTTTCTAACCGGTCCCAAAATAGAGGTCGACCGGTCCCATCAGATATGGACGAAAATTGACTTATTTTGGTTTTTTTGGCTTGGTTTTGTTTGGGGTTTGTTTTAGGGTATAAATAGAATGTTGGGGGCTTTTATTTGAAGGAGATATTTCATTTTCGGTTGGAGATAGGGGATTTTTGGGTGGAGCTTCACTTCCTAGGGTTTGCAACCATTTGGATATTATAAGCACTATTCATTATCTCCTCCATTATTATTAATTGTTGTTTCTTTGTTTAAGCTTTGTGTTGTTCATTTCTTGCTTTCTAATTTAGGTTTATTGCTTTATTTACTTGCTTTCCATTTATTGCCTTCTAGTGTAGACTTACTTTCTTTGATTTATATCTTGCTATTTACCATGCTTTGTAGGTAGGTTAAATTAGGTTGTGTCGGATTGAACTCACCTAGGGTTGATGTGTTTCTTTGCTTTGGTGATGGAGTTTACGGGTCTATTTCGAGTGTGTTGTCCTAGTTATTACGCCTAGGGGATTTGACGGGGTATATCATGTATGATCCGTGCTTACGACCTTGCGTGCGTAATTTTTGGGATATTTGTTGACACCAAAATCTTATTAGACTTTTATGTGAATTTAGGGGTGTGACAACTCTTGATTTAATTAACTGTCGAAACGAGACGCGATCTTAATAACTCATCGACCCATGTAACCATTTTATACTAATTAACTCGGGGTGAGGGATATTCGACGCAACCTATAGTTTTTATTCACTTTGTTAACATAGTTTAATTACACTCGCCTAGTTTAATCTTTTCTCTTTATTATCTTTTCCTTTTTGTTAAAATTACCTTTTACACTTTTATTTCGGAATATTAAATCATATAAATTCTAGCAACTCGTCTCTGTGGATTTTCGATACCCGACTTACCGCTATACTCACCCGTTGAGTGTAGTCGTAATTTAGGTTTTTGTATAGTTCATGTGAGCCGAATTCAAAACGACCGGCGCGTAGGTGACTCTCGCGCCGCGGCAAAACCCTGTCTATCAGTGTGCCTATCATCATAGGGCATGTACTCCTGGGCTTCTTGAGGAAGGTGTAGGATCACTACCGATAGGTATGACTAGGGGACTGCCGATCGAAATACCGCATGGTTCCTTATAAAAAGTGGGCATCCTATTTCATTTTTCACACCTTCATTCAACTGAACCTCCTCATTTCTCTCTTTAGCAATCGATTTTGAGTATATTTCTTCGAAAGAATTTATGGAGGGTGCAGCAGACAATGCTTGGATGGATCTTGAAGATTGGGTCTATCTGGAGTGGCATGATGCTGAAGCACTGATACTGGGGGTTGAGAACACCTATGATAGTTTTGAGTCTGTTCTTAATGATAGGGTTCAACTGCATGAGTCGAGGAACCATCATTCTACGAGGGTGAAGAACCCAAATGGTTATGTGAGTGCTTGCTCTTTCACTTTTATTTTTTTATTTTCTATCTCTTACATCCTTGGGATGCTCAAGGATTTTATCTTGTACGCAGGTAATTATTGCGTCGTCGAGTATTCGTTCCCATGTCTCGATTGGGATAAATAAAGTATAGGAAAAACTGCCCCAAGTAATGCAGTTGATGGTGGAGGCTGTTGGGATTAACCCCTTGGCTGGGGCTATGGATGAGACTCCTCATTCTTAGATAATGTTATATACTATGGGCAATAGATGGTGGGACACAACCCATAAATTTCATTTGGGTGTCGGGGAGATGACAGTTATGCCCATAGATATTCACTAATTGATTGGGCTGAAGTGTGAGGGTCACCAAATCGTTGTGGACCGAACTCTGCGCATATTTGAGGTTTTTATTCGGGCTGCCCTAGGAGTTATTGGGTGGATTATTCTAGAGAGTCGATCAGAATATAGGTGTTAAAGGACACCTTATTATCTAGACAGATCAGTGAGACCGATTGACGAAAAGTGAGGTAGGCAACTCGTCTATTTATCTTTCTTTTGTTGGGAGGGTTTGTGGTGGCGACGAGTGGTCATGTCATCCATTTGTGTTTTTTCCCTTATTTGAGGATTATCTCGTAGATTCATTTGTATGATTGGGATAGCTTTGTACTATCATCCCTTTATGCTTTTCTTGATGCTTTCAATCGGTGTCACCGATAGGCCTTTACAGGGCCTATGTACCACCAAGAGGTAATCTTTAGATACAACTTTCTTTATTTTCCTATTGTCTTTCTCATTTTTCATTCTTAACATTTTGTATCGCTTTCTATAGATGTGGTTCTATGAGGTGATTGGGCACAATGTTAGTTTGGTGTCCTTAGAGGTGAATGAGGCAGGGAACTTCCCAAAGATATACATATGGACGAAGTAGAACTGGAAGTCGAAGGAGTTTTTGATTTGGAAATATGTGAGGGTAGTGTTGAATGCCTTGACGTGCGATCAGGTTAGGCTTTAGTTCTATTCTTTCTTTTTTGATTTTATGTTTTGTTTTCACTTTGTAGATTTTTGATGACCGGACTTTATTTGGGAACAGATGACCTTGTTCCCTTGGCATCTGTCTTCGAGAGATAAGGGGGTTCAAGCGTACACGCCCAAATGCGGAGGTTACTAGCGCATGAGTTTGGGCACGTTTGGTACCCAGGGAAGAGTGTGGTGAGGCAAGTGATAGACGGTGAGTTGGAGGTCCTACCATTAGTGTCCCCTATGTTCATGAGGCAGGTGAAAGAGATTTTAGACGCGGCAAAAGCAGTGGCGATGAAGGGAGATTACTATACGCTCTATACGGACATGATGACATGATATGATTATTTAAACGTCATGACCAGTTGGTTGATGCCATTATCTATCAACTATGTGGAGGGTATGCCTCCACCACCAGTAGGATCAGGGAGGGGTAATAATACAACTGTTGCTTCATCTCATAGCTTGGGGGTTGCACAACGGTGGCAGAGGATCTTCTCATTCTCCATCTTTCCACTCCTTCCTACCATATTGGTTGGGTGGTGGTCAGGTTATCTCAGTGCCTCACCATCCTCAGGCAAAGATAAATGGATTCACTCCCCTTACCGAGTTGGTTCTGCAAATGGATGTATGATTCCCTATTCTATTTTGCACTTTTTCTTCTGATTCTCATACTTTATTACTGATTTTCCATCTTTTTTTGAACTGGTCCTTAAGTAGAGTGTTTGTGTATCTACATCGTGGCTACGGGACATTCGAGACTGGATGTCTTTGGTGTCCGATCAAGTAAGGAAAACGACTCGGTCTTGTATGGCGCCATCACCCACTGCTGAGGAGAGCTCCCGTTCTAGGATTGGGGGATCTACTACTCGCCAGTGGGAAGCATGTCTGTTGAGGTACGTTAAGGTGACATGTTTTAGTTGATAGGGCTTTGCGAAGTTCGGGTTGCGTCGCGATTTATTTTGATCATTTTCTTCTTTTTTGCTTTTCTTATTTTATCTATACCTGAAAAAATGTAATCATAATGATGAATATTTACAAGATGTATTTTTTATTATTTTTTATTTATCTTGGATTAAATGACCTATTCTACTTGCACTTTAATTTTTTTGCTGAGGTTTTATTTATTGCAAAGGTAAGTGGAATAAAACAATATGCATTTATTTTTCTTTTTAGAAAGAAATACTCGAAAAACTCTTGCAAGCATGTTTTTTTTTTACAAAGAAGGGTCTTTTTTGTAAAGATGTATGAAAGAGGGGAAGGTAGAGAGTTTCTAAAAATGGGGGGATGCCAATCGATATACCCCCTGGCCTGCCTATCGACATACTAGTTAAGTCCAAATCACTTTTCTAGCCTTTATTGCACTCCTTTAGCACTTAGGTGTACTTGGGAATAATTTTGATGCAGAAGGTTGAGGCCTTTGTTTTTTGTGAGTGATTTTGGGTATAAAAAGGGGCTTTGAAAGGAATTTATCACCACACTACTATTTTTTCCTTCTTATTTTCTAAATCTTATTCTCCTCTCGAAATGGCAGTTTCCATGATCGAAGCACTCCCAGCTTACCTTGAGGGTTTGGAGGCCAAGTGCCTTTACAACATTAACTATAAGGCTTTTAACTTTTATACTATCACTTATGGCATAACCTATAACAACACACCTTAAGTTAGCATTTAGTCCCTTATATAGACAATTTTTTTAATAAACCCCTAAATTTTCCCTAAATTGCCAAAATGGTCCTACAAGTAGAAGTAGGATATTTACATATTCCTATACCTATTTGACCCCAAATTTCACTCAAAGTTTGACGTAAGGACATATATTTTATAGGAGTTTCGTAAACAAATCCATTAAGTTTGTATAATTAGATAAAAAGAGCCTAAACTTTGATAAACTAAACTAAAAACCTTAAAACCAATCTGAAAACTATCCAAAGGCCTAAACTTAAACCCAAAGTTATTTACCCTACACCCCTAGTGACAGGGTACCAGTTGGACAACCAGCATAGGTAATACCATGTGGGTTACCTTTGGTACCCTTTTTACCTCCAATGAAACAATAAAGTAAACTTGTGTGATTCAACCTAAACTCCACCTCAAAAACCACCAATCAACTCCCCTCTTCGAACCCTATAAATACCCCCTCTTACCCTAGTAGAAATCCCTCCCAATTGAGTGAAATTTCAAAGTAAACTTTTGAGGGTTTTTACATTTATGTAATTTTATGTATGAATGATTATGTCTTGAATGTGTTTATGTTTTTGCATATCTACATAGTAGAAATATGTGTTTACATGTGAAATTTAACGTGTATATGCACTAAAATAGCTAAAAAACTAGAAAACACCATTAAAGCTTGAGCTTCAATGGTGGATTCTGCTTCCTTGACTTTGAAGCAGTTTTAAAGTGAGATAAGCTGAGCTTAGGTTCTCAGAAACCTAGGTGTAATGTTTAATTTTACAAAAAATGGCTTTTGATACCTCAAATCATGGGTTGAAGTTTCCGGGCCTCAAAATTTTAGAAAATAAATTTGCAGATCTTAGACCACCCAAATCCCTCAAACCTAGATCAATCTTGCCCATTTTTATACAAAATAACACCTTTATGATGCCGGAATGAGAATCATAGCTTTCCATTATTTCTATTTAGTAAAAAAATCATCATTTTTTATAGAAATCTAATAGCTCGATTTAGCCCACCAAAATTCTTAAAACCAATATGGTTAGATTCCTCTTAAAAAATTAGGCAACTTTTATTCAGGAATCAGCTTGAAAGGAATTCTAAATTTTTTTGAAATTAAGGTCAAAGTTTTGAAACCCTAAAGTCAAAATGTCGAGAGGTTGAAGGTGAGTAACCTACGCGTGCGCGAGTGAAAGTCAAATCAGGCACATCACACATTTGACTAAAGGTGTGAGGGCGCGTCTCTAATAATTTTTTTTGATTTATTTCCAATATTTTTTTTATACTAAACAAACCGGTATATTACATCACCATGTTTGAATTCGAGGAAGGTGTTTTCTTAAGACAGTCGGTATTGAGTGAAAAAATTAACTTTTATTTTTACACATAACCCCGTTGTAATACCCCGTCATTTTATTAATTTTATTTAATGGGATTAAATGGAAATTAATTCGGATTTAAATGCTAGCAATATTTGAGTTGGTATTTGATTATGATGATGAGGATGAATATTATTGGGTAAATATGATAATATATGATTATTGAAATGATTAAAATTGTCGTAAGGCATAAATACGACAATTCGAGAAATTAAGTTGGGACGCGCGTATGAGTCGCGTCAGGAGTCAATTTAATTGGACTTAAAAGTTTATTATCATTATATCATCCGTATAGTCATTTTGAGGGTTCCAGTGTGTCCGTAAGGGTCAAGATAGTCAGAAAACACTAGCCGGGGGTTTAGTTTGGGTCCCGGGGCATTTTTAGGCCAAACCGACAACTGGGGAGGGTATTTTGGTAATTTTTATTTTTGGGAATAGTAACCCACAAAAATTAGGTCTTGTAATCAGCCTATATTAGGGACATTTGGGGTCATTACTTTTCAAATCAAGTCTTGAGCAAAGAGAGAAGAGAGGAGAAGCTTCAAGGGGTTTTCCAAAGCCATAACCACCACACGCTACCATGATTGCCGAAAATTATGACCGAAAAGAGAAAGAGAACCAACCTAGATCATCATCAAAGGTTCAAAACTTCTAGACAAAGAAAAGTGATTTAATCCATTAAGATTCAACAAATAAATTATCCATATTAGAGTAGGATTTGATGATATCCTTGAAAATATTAAAACTCATGAAATTTGGAGATGAAACCTTAATTATGGGTAGGATGTTTATAAAATATTGATCCTGGAAGGATCTCACTTATTAGATCACAAACCATGTGTAATTAATTTCGAATTTGTGAAGAGATTATGATGAATCTTGAAGAAAATAGAAAAATAGGACTTTTCATGAAATTATGATGATTGATCCAAGAAAAGACTAATTGATGATGAATTGAGAGTTATTGAACCTTTAAAATCATGTAATTAGGTTGTATAATGATCCTATATGTTTACTTTAGGATTTAACATCTTCTAATGAAGATTTGGGACAAAAATGGGACTAAAAATGAAGCAAACCCGTAGCCTGCACCTGCTTGATCGATCGATCGACATTCATAGGTCGATCGATCGATGGTGCTCGATCGATCGATGATCATAAGTCGATCGATCAACCTCCCCAGGAATAGTGAACTTTTTCCCCTTTTCTGATTTAACCGATTCCGGCCATTAAAATTTAAACGAGGGGATTATGTAAATACGTTAGGACTTTAGGGAGACCAGTAAGGACGTAATTAAAGTCCAGAACATATTAGAATTGATTTGGAACATAGTGATTGAATTTCCGAGTGTCCGACGAGCAATTTCCTATTTTATGATGCAAAAACATGATTTAAATTTTTAGAAGTGATAAGTTAGGATTTGGGACATAAATAAAGAGTTAAGGGTACTGAATTGATATATAGGAAAGTTAGGAGACTTAGTAACCTTTTTGGTTAGGTTTAAATACTCGAAATTTACGACGTGAGACGTATCGGAAAAATATATTATATATCATCCGGAATAATCATAGTGTATGAATTTGACTAATGGTATAAGGCTGAGAATATACTTTTAATAATATATTAAGTTATTTAAGTTGTGTGAATACTTAGTACATGGATTATTATGTGTATGACATATCTACCATACTTGCTATCGCGGGAGGTCGGCTTTTGATATAGGGCCATCTAATCTTTGTGTGCCTACGAGGGGGATGTAGATTGGTACCTTAAGGGCATAGTTCAGAATGGCTTATTTTTAGTTAATAAGTCAGTTGACCATGGGAGCGTAGGTATGTGCGTGACCCATGGAGATGTGAAATATGTTTGCCTCCAAGTTGTGTGATTTTGCTTATTGAAACGATTCCTGAGACGTTCGGAATGCGTAGTCCTTATGTACGTGATGTACCGGGATTCGATAGTAGAGTATGCATGGATTACATCTTATCCTGGTGGTGCCATATTTGAATATTTATGCTGAGAATGATATACTTGCACTTATAATTGGCTCATTGTTAAATTGTGAATACGAATATTTGAGATACTTGAATGGGATTAAAAATGTGATAATTCATATCGTAATTGATGTAATAATGCTGATTAATGAAAAGATGAGTTACACGCAGAATATATTAGAATAATACGAATAGACCCCTATGTTATAATGTGAACAGACTAGTTAGTTAGCAGCATAACTAGGATGGCTTAAGGGTATACGTTAGGCGTGCACATTAGTTAAGGGGTGAATGAGTCATGTGACAACACGTAGAAAACATGTATAAAATATTTAGTGTGTAATGCAATTAAACACTTGCTGTATTTTAAACTGTTTTCACCTCAGGCTCTGACCCATTTGCTTTCAAATCTATTTTTCTTGTAAAACCTTTTAGGTGCCCCGCCACAGGGACGCCAAGCGTAGGAGTTCCATTACATTGACGTGCTATAGTTGTTGTGGAAGTTACAGGATCTCGGTAGTAGACGCCTCCACATTCTGCATTTGATTCTATTCAGGGTTATTTATCAGTTAGGGCATGTCGCCCCTTTCCATTTAGAGATAACATTCTCAGACTACCAGTTTTATATCAGTTTTAGATTTATTTAGTTATTCAGTAATTGTATTATTCATGGGAGTGTTACTCCAGACTCATGTTATGATTCCATTATTATTATATTGTGATGTGGATGTGGTATAGTTAGCTTATAATTAAATTGGTTACATGTTAATTTAAAATTAATAAAATTGGCAACCCACTTTTTAAATATTAGGTGGCTAGTGATTGTTTAAAAACATTTTCGGCAGTGATGCTATGAACTGAACCAACTTGACAGTTTGTATTAATTTGAATAAAGGAGTAGTTATCCGGTATTTAATTAGTCGGGGTATCACACCCGTGTTCACTTTTTCAAGTATTTCTAAACTTTTTCAAACTTTTTCTATAATTACTTGAGTATAAATATACCTACTTTGTCTTCTGTCACTAAATTTAAATCCTAATAGAATAAGGGGAAAACATTTATTTAAAAAGTTTTAAAATTTATACATTATACCCTCTCAGTTAATTTTACACTGAAATCTCTTTTGAAATTGAATCCTACTATATCATATAAATATTGTTTTGAACCTATATGACCTACTTACACCTGTTATGGTTTCAGACTACCTACTTTACCCAACAAATTAGCTGCACAACCAACTGAAATTCAAAAAACTCAACGTAGGTGATTTAAATTTCAATATTTGACAATTGGAGCTTATGTCTTTTAATTACGGATTGCTATATCACCTGGTGATAATTTTAAACTCCTAAATTCAAATACGAACTCCTATGAGTAGTTCAAATTTATGTCGTATAATTGATTCCCTCGATATTTTTGATTATTTTCAAAATCGATAAACCATTATACCCGAACCGTTAAACCTCTTTACCCTTCACTATGGTATAGCCCTGCAACTTATTATGAATAAGTGCATGTAACCCTGCATTTTATTGTCCTTATCAATAAAACCCCAAATAGCATAACTTTTGATTCAGGGATTAATCCCCGATATACCACGATAATTCTAATTGGCCTGTAGGACTGAGATGTTAAGTGTCTAGTTTTGATTACTTGCTACATACGTATGAGTGCCACTCTAGCTAAAAGTGAGGAGCTTTATTTTACTATTCCCCGATTATTGGGATTGCTTGTTCAAGTGTATTTTATGCCTTGAGCGATATTATAACGTTATGTCTATGCTGTTGAAGCTCTATAATCGATATTTTATGGGCTATCCTGTTATAATTTGAACCAATATCACAATAACTTTGATACTTAGTTTATCCAGTTATCTTCACCATATTATTCATTTATATATCAATAGACTTCAGTTCACCCTTGATAGTCCTATGATATTTCATTTTGTTTCGACATGTATAATTGCAATAATTTCCTTCCGTCATTTTTTAACACCTTATCATCTTCCATATCTTGTATATAAATAAAAATTATCTACTTTGCATGTATGCTTAATTATTTTTATTCTAGATGGACGACAAACCTGAAGGAGACCAGTTAATGCCTGTGCCTTTCACTTTTATTCTCTTCTACCCTTGAAATATTCGCAGTTATGTACATGTGGATAGTGATAGATAAGGATGGTAGTTCCCGTTGGAATATATACACTGCAACTTATCAGCTGTTATGAATCCCGAGTGTTTCTTCAAAGTTTTAAATTTATGTACAACATGAACGAACAATATTGTACTTTCTTTTATTTTCAAACTCCGATATGTAATAAGATGTTAGGCATCCCCATAGTAAACGTCTTTTAAATTCCGCTGCACTTAAAACATTGTTGTATTTGATTTTATTCTTATTTATCATCAAAATATAAAATTCACGGATGCAACGGGATGGTATAAGAGTGTAACCGGGTTTTATGCCTATATAGGAAAAATACGAGGATTTTCGCTTACGTCTTATATGATTATAATTTTAAATATTTTCCTTATCATATTTTGTTACTCATACTGTTTTGCAGTAATGAATATTTGGGATGACATTTATCTCGACATTTGTGACTCGACGCATAAATGCTTTGAGTGAGCTATCAAAGAAGTTAGATATGCCAAATTGTGACAACATATCAGAAGCATCGAATGTGACTGAGCAATTGCCACTCCAGAAATTAAACACGATTTACTCGTTGGTCATATAATGGGAGAAGCTCAGGCCTTCCGACAAGCTAAAAGTTTTATCGAAGATCCTCTGCAACAAGTGATCCATCTCACATGGGATGTGGTACCACCCAATAAAGTTACCGTGACTCCTCCCAATTTCCAGATAGACTATGGACTTATTTCCTTTGATACTACTATCTTCACCCCTACTGATACCACTACTTCACCAGAATCCTCAATTGATGACTCCCATCCTTTCGAAGATGATGTTGATCCCGAATATGATAAAGTAGTTCCCCGAATGGCTTAAAATAATCACCAGAGTGTGGTTGTAATTAAAAAATCTTTAAAAGTGTAAGTGTGCAAGTAGATGACAACCCTTATTCCCAGATCACCACCGTAGCATAACCGAATAGTTTTTTATTCTTTTTTTGTTGTAAAATAGAATGGCGATTATGTAGTTTTTCTTCTTCTTTCTTTTCTTTATGTTAACTTTGTACTGGAAAATCTAATATGATATAAAATAATGAGTTGTTTGCAGTATATTTACTTGTAATTTATCTACTACAATATTATTTAAATATGATGGTCACTACTCAAGCAACTACTAGTGGAACTGAAAAAGAACATTCTATTCCACAAATGCCAAATCCAACTACCACAAATGAAGGAATCCTATGTTATCACCAAGAGTTAATTACCCTAACCAGTGATTACAAAATATACCTCCACCCTGTCACACCCCGCCTAATGCTGACATTGACCGCCACCAAAACTAAGTCGGGCCTGAGGAAATATAATACCATTCCTAGCATGAGACATATATGAGACATGTAAAATCAATCCACAAGATAAATGATAATCAATCCCAAAAGGTAAACCATCCAACTAAGCAATAAAAGATCCATCTCCATGCTAAACTCAAAGTAAATCCAATCTCTAATAATATGAAACTGAATAATCTCCAACTGAATCCAGTGAAATAAATAAATAAAACCTATACAACTTTGGAACCAAATGGCCCAATCACAACCATAAACTGAGTCTCAATACAAGTGCGAAGGAATAGAAAACTAAACTAAATCAATACGCATAAGGTAGAGCAACTCCAACTGGATCTACAGGCAATTCTCCCAATCATTCTATGTAGCTTCTCCAAATACTATTTCCTGAAAAGTTAGTCAACGCACGAGGTCAGAGCCCCGAGCATGAATACACACTAATCGCTTCAATAAGGATCCTTGAATCAAGACAGTAGCATTATACGCAATAAATATCACAATAGAGTATTTTAATTAAACGCGATAAATATATATCACTAACTATCCGAAGAGATCCCCATTTTAAAAAGGCACATCAATATGATTTTAAATTACCAAGACCCACGATGTTAATTTAATTAACCAAATTTTTAATATTGTTCTCACTTTTTATTATAACGGTCCTTCCGTCCTGGGTGGTAATCCACCAAAGTGTCACACTTTCCCTTGCCAAATGACCTCTGATCCGTTTAAACTGTCGACCCCGCCCCATGACAATGTTCCACACACGACACGACATAAATCATCCTCTGACCTGTTTAACCTGTCGTCCCTGACACATTACGTCGCCACAAATTTTAATACCCGTTTTTATCTTAGGCATAAATCCTGAATTTTTCAATTTCATAATTTATAAATTACCCACCTTTTATCGATGTGAGATCCTCAAAATACAACTTAGTCTCATACCTAAGGGACCCCAAGTTATAAATATGTCCTACCCTAAGTATAGGATGAATTTCTAACATAAACCTCGACCTAGTCTTATGCCTAGGTTAGCGTAACGATGATAAAGTAACAAAAATCAGACCACCCCAGACATAATAAAGTCGTAATAATCTACCCTCACTAGTCTCATACCTAAAAGACATCCTAAAATATAGGGAGAGAAAAATACTCAACAAGCCGTCGTACGTCACAAATGGCAATTTAATAATATCAACAAGTCACACAATTATACATAATAAATCAATGTACAAAACTACACGTAATAGTCCAATTTAATTAAATCTTAATTTAATTATCACATCGTCAAAATACCCAATTAATCTCATTTAATTATTTAAAATTAATATACCGAGATTTCACCATTAGTACATCAAAATCCAAATTTCATTATCTCTACACAATTATGTGAATTATACGCCCCCAAATTCATTTATTTCAAAACTAGGGTTTTTCTACATGTAACCTACACCAATAAAATTTAAAATCGACTCATAAATCCTACGTACCCAAGGGTTATGAATATCAATAATATTAAAGGATTTCCTAAAAACAACCGCAAGTTTTTATGTGTCAACTTTCTCTATTTAGATTTCTAATTGATTTTAAGAAAATAATAAATTAAGATTTAGGCAACACTTAAAACGCATAATACTAAAGGAAAGGAATAAAGTATTCATGCCTGAAATTAGTTGGATAAAAATCTGAGTAAAAGGTTGAACTCCTCTTGAGAAAACACCAATTGAATCTTCCAAAACTTGTGAAAAGTAGGGGCTAGAGGTTGAAGATGAGAGAAATGTATTTTGGAAAAGATTTCAGGAGAAAGTTTGAGAGAAAAGTGATTTTCAAAGTCCCAGTCCCGTATCAGTTTAGTATATAAAGGGTTTCAGAGTTAGAAACAAATAGGAGTCTAACCAAGCCACCGCCTCATTGTCGTTTGGACGAAAAACCCCTGTTGTTCAAACGACAGGCGACGTCGTTCGAACGACATGCCCTGTCGTTTGAACGAGCCCCATAATCCCCAAATTAAATATTTTTAAAAATTCAACTTAATTATCTAATAAAAATACATTAGCTTAACAAATACGCACTTGCCAGTTAGATGTTTAAATAAAAACCTTATAACCTTTTTATAAAATACCTGAATTAATTCCCAATTGAAAAATTTACTAAAAACTCAGTTGAATTCTTAAAGGCCATTAATACGAAGATTTTTATTTTACTCCAAATTAATTAAAGTCAATTAATTAAAACACGGGGTCTTACATACTTACCCACTAGCAAAGAATTTCGCCCTCGAAATTAGGCTAAGCATATAGTCATCGCATAAATCTCGTAAAAGAAAATAAGGCTCACATATGCCTACCCATAGAATGCCATAATTGGGCGCCCATACACCCAATCCTATGCCCACATACCCCACGAACAACAAAATAATTTATATATTACCTATATACATACGCATAACTATGAAAATAACGGCGTACCACACGCTCTCACAAATCCCCCACTCGATCCTATCTTCGAAAGTCATTAAAAAGCTAACCTCTTCAAATTAAATATCAACACCAAAAATCGATACATATGATACCCAACATCCAAAATAATCATCGTCCCTATAATCCAGTCTAAGGATCCTCACATCAAGCTTACTAATTCTAAACTCAATGCCTACAACGTCATTAGCACAAAACTTCACATCTCTAAGAAACATATCTAACACGTATACTAGACCCTCTACCTAAAGGAGTATGAATCAACAAGGGAATCAAAGATCGAAAATGCAGAAGCTAAACGGACTCATAACCTACGAGACCTAAGACCATGCTGTGATACCATCTGTCATATCCCGCCTAATTCTGGCGTCGGCCGCCACCAAAACTAAGCCGAGCATGAGGAAATAAAATACCATTTTTAGCATGAGACGTATATAAGTCATGTAAAATCAATCCACAAGATAAATGATAATCAATCCCAAAAGATGAACCATCCAACTAAGCAATAAAAGATCCATCTCCATGCTAAACTCAAAGTAAATCCAATCTCTAATAATATGAAATTGAGTAATCTTCAATTGAATCCAATGAAACAACTAAATAAAACCTATATAACTTTGGAACCGAATGGCCCAATCACAACCATAAATTGAGTCTCAATACAAGTGCGAACAAATAAAAAACTAAACTAAATCAATACGCATAAGGTAGAGCAACTCCAACTGGACCTCCAGGCAATTCTCCCAATCATTTTATGCAGCTTCTCCAAACACTATTTCTTAAAAAGTTAGCCAATGCACGAGGTCAGAGCCCCGAGCATGTATACATACTACTCCCCTCAATTAGGATAGTTGAATCCAGACAATAGCATTATACGCAATAAATATCATAATAGAGTATTTTAATTAAATGAGATAATTAAACGCGATAAATATATATCACTAACTACCCGAAGAGATTTCCATTTTAAAAAGGCACACCAATATGATTTTAAATTACCAAGACCCATGATGTTAATTTAATTAACCAAATTTTTATTATTGTTCTCACTTTTTATTATGACGGTCCTTCTGTCCAGGGTGGTAATCCACCAAAGTGTCACACTTCCCCTTGTCAAATGGCCTTTGATCCATTTAAACTGTCTACCCCTCCCCATGACAAGGTTCCACACATGACACGACATAAATAATCCTCTGACCCATTTAAATTGTCGGCCCCGACATATTATGCCGCCACAAATTTCAATACCCGTTTTTATCTTTGGTATTAATTCTCAATTTCTCAATTTCACAATTTATAAATTACCCCACCGTTTTATCGATGTGAGATCCTCAAAATACCCCTTAGTCCCATACCTAAGGGTCCCCAAGTTATCAATGCGTCCTACCCTAAGTACAGGATGAATTTTTAACATAAACCTCGACCTAGTCTTATGTCTAGGTTAGCGTAACGACGCTAAAGTAATAAAAATCAGACCCATCCGACATAATAAAAGTCGTAATAATCTACCCTGACTAGTCCCATACCTAGAAGGCGTAAATCATCAAAAGACCTGCCCACTAGTCCCATACCTTGAAGGCATCCTAAAATATAGGGGGACCAAAAATACTCAACAGCCGTCGTCACAAATGGCAATTTAATAATATCAACAAGTCACACAATTATACATAATAAATCAACGTACAAAGCTGTACATAATAGTCGAATTCAATTAAATCTTAATTTAATTATCACATCGTTAAAATACCCAGTTAATCTCATTTAATTATTTAAAATTAAATATACCGAGATTTCATCATTAATACATCAAAATCCAAATTTCATTATTTCTACACAAATTATGCGAGTTATATTCCCCCAAATTCATTTATTTAAAAACTAGAGTTTTTCTACATGCAACCTACACCAATAAAACCCAAAATCCACTCATAAATCCTACGTACCCAAGGGTTATGAATATTAATCATATTAAAGAATTTCCTAAAAATAGCCCCAAGTTTTTATGTGTGCACTTTCTCTAATTAGATTTCTAATTAATTTTAAGAAAATATTAAATTAGGGTTTAGGCAACACTTAAAACGCATAATACTAAAGGAAATGAATAGAGTATTCATGTCTGAAATTAGTTGGATAAAAATCTGAGTAAAAGGTTGAACTCCTCTTGAGAAAATATCAATTGAATCTTCCAAAACTTGTGAAAAGTAGGGGCTAGGGGTTGAAGATGAGAGAAATATGTTCTGGAAAAGCTTTCTGGAGAAAGTTTCAGAGAAAAGTGATTTTCGAAGTCCCAGCCCCGTATCAGTTTAGTATATAACGGTTTTCAGAGTTGGAAACAAATAGGAGTCTAACCAAGCCACCGCCTCATTGTCGTTCGATCGAAGACCCCTGTCGTTCAAACGACATGCGACGTCGTTCGAACGACATGCCCTGTCGTTTGAACGAGCCCCAAAATCCCAAAATTAAATCTTTTTAAAAATCCAACTTAATTACTGATAAAAATATATTAGCTTAACAAATACGCACTTGCCAGTTAGATTTTTAAATAAAAACCTTATTGCCTTTTTATAAAAGACCCGAATTAATTCCCAATTGAAAATTTTACTAAAAACCCAGTTAAATTCTTAAAGGCCATTAATTACAAGATTTTTATTTTACTCCAAATTAATTAAAGTCAATTAATTAAAACACGGGGTGTTACACACCCCCTATGAATAATGAATTTCCATAAAAAATCGGAGGATGAACACCCTTAAAGAATTTATGAGGTAAAAGCCTCCAGAATTTCTTGAAAAGCCTAGTGCCGATGAAGCAAAGAAATGGATTCATAAAGCACTTAAGGTACTTAATAGAGATGGAATTATCCCTGAACTTAGGGCAAAGTTAGCTTCATCTCTATTCCAAGGAGATGGATATTTTTGGTGGAAGTCCATCGTACGTTCCCAAAATGTGAATGAACTAACCTGTGTACAATTTAAAGAAATTTTCTACAAGTACTTTTTAGAGACCGTAAGAAATTAAATGATCATAGATTTCTTAAACCTACAGCAAAAACAAGTGACAGTGGCCGAGTATGAAGTTAAGCTTATCGAACTATCTCGATATGACCAGAAATAGGTTGACACCGAGCCCAAAAAGTTCAAGAATTTTGAACGAGGTTTACACCAAACCATAAAATCCTTTGTTATCCCTTTGCTAGTTCGAGAGTTTAACTGAATTATTGAAATATCCTCTCTTATAGAGACAAATCCCGCACTTACTAACCCGACTAAAATTTCTAATCGTTCCCGAAATCCATATGTTATTAGGAATCAACCAAATCAACTTGATAACCTTTTAAACAAACCCAAGGATGGCTGAGCATTCATCCATATTCAATACAATAACAGCAGACCTTTTATACGTTGCCACGAATGCAACCAAGGAGGACAAATGAGATCCCAAGGCCCAGTTCTACAAATGTCTCCTCCTTCTACATCCCCAAACTTTGTTAAACATCCTTTCAAAAATATCACGAATAACTTTAACCGTCCGCCATAATCAAATCCCTGTGAAAAAAAGCAGGAACCAGTAAATAAGAATCATAGTCGAAATTCCTCCCTTCTCCTAGTAAAAAAATCAAATTACCACGGTGTGGTCGAAGGTAATCTTCCTTTTTATAATATTTCAGCACGTGTATTGTTTGATTTTAAATCCGCACATTATTTCATTAGTCAGTCATGTCTGACTAGGTGATAATTATCTTGTAGTCCGTTAGCTTATCCTTTCACTATAGGAATGCCAACTGGAGAAATGTGCATTACTAATAGAATCTGTAAACGCCATACCTTACGTTATGGATCTAGGACATTAACCCTGGACTTATTTGTCCTTGATTTGATGAAATTCAATTTAAGAATAAGAATGAACATTTTATCTCCAAACTACGCCCATATTGACTATCATACGAAGACGGTAACATTCAAACCACCACACCAAACTTTGTTTTGTTTTCAAGGAAGAAATTCGCATCAAACTTTACTTTTTCAGATACGTGAAAAGAAGACCTCTTCCCTTTCCAATATTTTGACCCAATATAAAAACGTGTTTCTTGAAGATCTATTTGGATTACCTCCCCCTTAAGAGATTGGAACTTTCATCAATCTGTTACCAAATACTTCCCCTATTTCAATAGCCCCTTACTGTATGGCTAATTTGGAATTAAGAGAACTTAAAACACAATTGGACAACTTACTCAGTAAAGGATTTATATGCCCCAACACATCCCCTTCGGGAGGCCTAATTTTATTCGTACAAAAGAAAGACAGATCTTTTCGGCTATGTATCGATTATCGAAAATTGAACCAAGTTACCATCAAGAATAAGTACCCATTGCCTAGGATAGGCGATTTGTTTAACCAATTGCGAGGAGTAAGGATGTTTTCCAAAATTGATTTACGATCTAGTTATCACCAACTAGGTGTGAAAGAAGAAGATATATCCAAAATTGCTTTTCGGACCCGCTATGGCCATTTTAATTTTTTGGTCATGTCTTTTGGTTTAATCAATTCCCCTACAACCTTCATAGATTTAATGCGTATAATATTTCAACCTTTCCTGGATCAGTTTGTAATCGCGTTTATAGATGAAATTCTAATTTATTCCAAGACCTGGGTAGAGCATGAAGAACATCTGTGTATAGTACTGGAAATTCTTCTTAAACATCAGTTGTGCACAAAGCAAAGAAAATGTGATTTTCTTATGAAAGAGGTGAAGTTTCTAGGACATGTAGTTACGAAAATAGGTATATAAGTAGATCCGACCAAAACCACTGCTGTACTTAAATGGCCTCAACCTACCACCATCATATAACTACAAATATTTTTAGGTCTTACCGGATGCTATCAATGTTTTGTGGAAGGATTTGCCTGAATAGCCATACTATTAATGACGTTGAACAGAAAAGATGTCAGATTTGTATGGAACCCTGAGTGTGAACAATCTTTTTCATTTTAAAAGAAAAGTTGACCACTACCCCCATCTTAACAATTCCCTCCAGTAATATCAGTTATGATGTTTATATTGACGCTTCTCTATAAAGACTCGGTTGTGTGTTGATGCAACAAGTTAAAGTAATCGAGTATGTCTCTCGAAAAATGAAGACTCATGAATGTAACTATCGAGTAGACAATTTGGCATTAGCCGCAATAGTCTTTTCTCTAAAGATTTGGAGATGTTATTTGTATTAAGAAGAATTTTAAGTCTTCTTTGATCATAAAAGTTTGAAGTACATATTCACGCAGAAATATCTTAATCTTTGACAAAGACGATGGATATAATTTTTAGAAGATTATAAATTTAACTTACTTTACCATCCCAAAAAAGGTAACGTAGTTGCCGATGCCTTAAGTCGTAAGACCGAAGGAAACCTCCATAATATGTTTTTATTTTTAGAAACTATTGGAGATTTTAATTTACAACGAGACTCCTCTACAACCCAGATTGTGTTATAAAACATTGCCGCTCATCCCATTCTACACAAAAAAATCACGAACCTTCAAGATCAAGGCGAATTTTTGCCTTCCCTAAAGCAAATACTTCAAAATAACCTCACAGAAAAAGATTGGACTTTGGACCCCGAGCGTGGGTTAAAATTAAAAAATCAAGTATGTGTTCCCCTCAGATATTCACTTCGAGAACAAATGTTACTTGAAGCTCATTATTCTAAATTCATGGTTCACCCCAGTAGCACCAAAATATATCAAAATCTCAAGAAATATTATTTGTGGCCAGACAGGAAGATATATATTGTACACATTGTAGCCAAGTGTCTAACGTGTCAGCAAGTTAAGATTGAGCACCAACATCCCAACAATTTACTCCAAACACTTCCTTTCACATAATGGAAATAGGACCATGTAAGCATTGAATTTGTCAGCGGATTACCCCTAATGATTCAAGTTCAATAGGATATGGGTTATCGTTTATTATCTTACAAAATCTGCCCATTTTCTACTGACCAGATCCACCGATTATTTCCAATTATTGAGTGAACTTTACTTTAAAGAAATTGTGAGATTACACGGCGTACTTGTTTCTATCATATCCGATCGATATTCCAAATTTATAGGAAAATTTTGGCAAGCCTTGCAGACAACCATAGGAACCAAACTTTACCTAAGCACAACCTTTCATCCCTAAATTGATGGACAATCTGAACGAGTAATTCAAACTCTAGAAGATATGTTACGAGCCTATAACTCAGACTTTTTTGGATCATCTAACAATTATCTTGACTTGATCGAATTCTTCTATAATAATAGTTATAAAACTACCCCGTATGAAGCTCTGTATGGAGAACCCTATCGTTCACTCTTATGATAGAATAAATCTGGAGAGAATCATTCGCTTGGACCCAAAATCATTAACGAAACCACATAAAAACTTGCCTCATTGGAGAAAGATTACATTTAGACCAAAGTCGAAAAAATATTTACGCCGGCACTCCGTGAAAGCCCTTAGAATTTTAAATAAATAATTTAGTTTTCTTACGAGTATCTCCACGAAGAGGGATAATAATTTGGAAAGAAAGGAAAGTTATCACCCCACTATATTAGTCCCTTTATAATTATCTAACATATTGGACCAATAGCTTATCGTCTGGAATTACCTATCGAACAATCTAATCTTCATAACGTATTTCACATTTCGTAATTGCAAAAATACATCCCTGGTGCAATTCACATTATTACATGGAAAGCTATCATAGTTTAACCCAATCACAAATTTGAAGAAATTACTATCCAAATTCTCGGCCGAAAAGAAAAGGTTCTTCGACACAAAACCATACCACTAGTCAAGGTCCTTTGGCGATATCACGACGCTGAAGAGGCTACATGGGAAACAAAAGACATGATGAGACAACAACGCCTCGAGATTTTCCCAAGTAATTTCAAGGATGATGTTTTTTGTAGGAACAATATAACAACACCATAAATTAACCTTTGTCCCTTAAATAGACAAATTTCTAAGCAAAACCTTAAATTTTCTCTAAATTACCAAAATGCCTCGATAATTAGAATTATGATACTTTATAAATTCCTATACCTATTTGACCCCAAATTTGGCTCAAAGTTTGACCTAAGGACATGTATTTTATAGGATTTTCATAAACAAATCTATTAAGTTTGTATAATTACACAAAATCCCCTAAACTTTGATAAAATAAACTAAAAACCGTAAAACCTATATGAAAACTATCCAAGGACCTAGACTTATACCCAAACTTATTTCCCTTACACCCCCAGGTGACATCGAACTTGATGGACAACCATCATAGGTTGTACCATATGGGTAACCTATGGTCCCCATTTTACCTCCAATGAAACAATAATGGAAACTTGTGTAAATCAACCCAAACTCCACCTCCAAAACCACCAATCATCTCCCCTCTTCGAACTCTATAAATACCCCCTCTTGCCTCAGTAAAAACCCACCCCATCTGAGTGAAATTTCAAAGTAATATTTTTAGAGTTTTTCTACATATCTATAAGGTAGAAATACGTGTTTCCATGTGAAAGTTGACGTGTATATGCATTGAAATTGCTCGAAAACTAGAAAACACCATTAAAGCTTGAGCTTCAATGGTTGATTCTGCTTCCTTGACTTTGAACCATTTTTAAAGTAAGGTAAGTTGAGGTTAGGTTCTCAAGAACCTAGATGTAATGTTTAATTGAACAAAAAATGGCTTTTGATACCTCAAATCATGGGTTGAAGTCTTCGGCCTTGAAATTTTTTGAAAATAAATTCGCAGGTTTGAGTCCACCAAAATCCCTCAAACCAAGATCAATACTCCCCATATTTTATATAGAATAACACTCTTATGAAGTTGGAATGAGAATTATAGCTTTCAATCATTTCGGTTTGGTCAAAATTTCACCATTTTTATAGAAATCCAATAGCTCGATTAAACCCACACAAATTCTTAAAACTAATATGGTTAGATTCCTTTTAAAAAATTAGGCAACTTTCATTCAGGAATCAACTTGAAAGGAATTCTAAAACGTTTTGAAATCAAGGTCAAAGTTTGGAAATCCTAAAGTCAAAATATCGAGAGGTTGAAGGTGACTGACCTACACGCACGCGAGTGAAAGTCAAATTAGGCGCGTCACACATTTGACTAAGCGCGTGAGGGCCCGTCATCAATACTTTTTTTTTTTTCAATATTTTTATTTTTTTATTCTGAATAAATTGGTATATTACATCACCATGTTTGGATTCCAGGAAAGTGTTTTCTCAAGAAAGTCAGTTTTGAGTTTAAAAATTAACTTTTATGTTTACACATAACCCCCTGTCCACTTTTTCAAGTATTTCAAAACTTTTCCAAAACTTTTCTATAATTACTTGAGTATAAATTGACCTACTTTGTCTTCTGTCACTAACTTTAAATCCTAATAAAATAGGGGAAAAATTATTTAAAAAGTTCTAAAATTTATACTTTTTACCCTCTTAGTTAATTTTACACTAAAATCTCTTTTGAAATTACATCCTACTACATCATGTAAACATTATTTTGCACCTATATGACCTACATACACTTGTTATGGTATAAGACTACCTAGTCTACTTAGCAAATTAACCGCACAACCAACTGAAATTCATAAAACTCAACGTAGGTGATTTAAATTTCAATATTAGACACTTTGAGTTTATGTCTTTTAATTACTTATTGTTATATCACCCTGTGATAATTTTGAACTTCTAAATTCAAATACAAACTTCTTTGAGTAGTTCAAATTTATGTCACATAATTGATTCCCTCGATATTCTCGATTATTTTCAAAACCGATAAACTATTTTACCCGAACCGCTAAACCCCTTTACCCTTCATTGTGGTACAACCCTGCAACCTATTATAAATAATTGTATATAACCCTATAATTTATTGTCTTTATTAGTAAAACCCCAAGTATCATACCTTACGATTCAGGGATTAGACCTCGGTATGCCATGATAATTCTAATTGGCCTATAGGATTGAGATGTTGAGTCCCTAATTTTAATAACTTGCTACACACGTATGAGTAACTCTCTAGATAAGTGTGTCGTTCTATATTTTACTATTTCACGATGATTGGAATTACCTGTTTAAGTGTATTTTATGCCTTGAGAAATATTGTAACGGTATGTCTACGCTATTAAAGCCCTATAACTGATAATTTATGAGTTATCGTGTTATAATTTGAACCAATATCATAATAAATTGATACTCAGTTTATCCATTTATTTTAACTATATTATTCATTTACATATTAGTAGACTTTAGTATACTGCTGATAGTCCTATAATATTTCATTTTGTTTCAAAAGGTATAATTGCAATAATTTCCTTCTGTTATTTTTATAACACCTTATCATCTTCCATATCTTGTATAGAAATAAAAATTATCTACTTGGTATGTTTGCTTAATTATTTTTATTCCAGATGGATGAAGACCACCCGAGCCTTTAAAATTTTATTCTCTTCTACTTCGAAAATATTCACAGTTACATATGTGTGGGCAGTGATAGACAAGGATAGTAGTCCCTATTGGAATATATACACCACAACTTATCAATTCTTATGAATCCCGAGTATTTATTCGATGTTTTAAATTTATGTATGGAATGAACGAAAAATATTGCACTTTATATCATTACCAGACTCTGATATGTAATAAGATGCTAGGCATCCCCATAATAAAAGGCTTTTGAATTCTGTTGCACTAAAATCATTATTTTATTTCATTTGTTCTTATGTATCATCAAAACATAAAATTCGCTGATAGGATATAACCATTCCCTGGATTATAATCTCTTAGAAGTGGTAATACAATTCTCGTATCCTAAGGAATATATGTTTCTCTTTAGTTGTGTTCCCCTAGGAGGAGTTTTCTGCGATGTTGGGCATTATCCCAGTTATTGCAGCAGCTTTGTCAGACCTCTCCCTTTCCCCTTAGATGTCATTAAATAAGTTGCTTCACATTTCTCCCTGGACTACCAGACCTTTTGTGCATGGAGGAAGTGTTATCCTCCCCATGGGATTGAATTTAGTGTATTAAAGAGATTATACTGATAATGGCTTTACTAGTGTTGTGGACCCGGGGTTGACTTCCAGGACACTTCTAGTACCTAGTGATATGATGGCCGACTCTCAAGTGGTCACGATTGTGCTGTGGATGTCCCATTATTGTAATCCTGTCGCTGTCAAACTGGCGGAGACTCTGAATGGCCTAGATGACTGGAAGGAAGGCCAGACCAATTTTTTATAGGGTCAACCAGTGATGTTGTTCATGTGATTATTAGAGGGATTACACCTGGAGGCTCCTCCTAAGTACCCTTTAGCGGGCATTGTGGGTTTCTTTACATCGTATTTTTTCAACTTTATCCCATCTATAAAGAATTGAGTGAATTGTCTTATGGTGTAGGGGTTAGGAATCTTAGCTGGTCAGTGCCATGGTGAGGTAACCTGCAGCTAGTTCTGCAACTGTACAACTACCAGTATGCCCTCTTAGTAGATCTTCTCCAAACTTCCTTCTACTTTCCTTGGCAACTTCTTCGTCAAGTAGGATAGGAGTAGATTGTTCCTCATCGTATAACCAACTTCTTTCCCATGGAAGATCTGACAGAATATCTGAGGTTGATCCTGTGACCTTTGTGGTAGTAGCACTGGCCTTCTACATGTCTGTCACAGACCGTTGAGGAGGATGGGTTTGTACTTGAGAACTATTTGAAATGGATATTGAAGAAGGTGGTTATGATGGTCTGTGCTGAGAAGATGAGGTAGAGGTGGCTTGTGATTTTTAATGCTCTAGAGGAGGACGTTGTGGTTTCATCCAAGTGTGACACCTTGCCTATTTTAATCATGGGTGATTAGTCCTTTATCAAAATAACCAGGAATCTCATTTGGTTCATTCTTAGCATCACCGTAAAAGAACTTTTAAATTATTAACTACCTATGTTAAATTAAGTTGGTGCCAAATTTTATCTTTTATTAATATAACAACATGTGGAATATAAATCCAATGACCAAACCCTTCACACAATTAAAATAGTCTGAATCAACCACACGATAAGTAGATAAATAATGAGCGCCGAATAAACCATTAGTTCCGAAACTAAATCCAAACCATAAGACTAAAGAAATAAAATTGAGTGCAACTACATCGTCCGATAAATAAAATTGAAATAATGTATGAACTGAAGGGGCAACATGCCCAAATGAAATACTGAATCGGAAATCATAATCTAGGAATGAATAACTGAAGCGTCTACATAAAGTCCTACAAGCCTCCACAATGCTGCAACTACGCATCACTGGAATGAGTCATCAAGCTTAGTGTCCCTATGCCTGGACACCTAAAATGTTTTGGAAAATAGATTTAGCACAGATCATAGCCCAAGAAAACCTTTTGAATTTTTTTATCAAGAATTTAAATTGCAATTTAAAAACAGTTATTAGATACAGACATTAGTCCCACGTACACTCGCTTAAGTTTCCTCACCTCTTAACTATAGTGCACACCTAACGTCTCCTACCTAGCTATGATACCCAGCCTAAATAGAAATTCGTACCTAACTAACCACAAAAGTTTCAACTCCCCCGTACTGCCCATATAGTATGATACAAATACTTCTAATAACTAATATCACCCGCATATTATTATTGAATCATTTTAATTAAGTTTCCCATACTTAAGTCACTTTTTGATATAAACTATCCATCTTTTCTACCATCACACATAAGTAGGTTAATCACACCTTACTATAGAACCATTAATTAAGTTTCATCATATTTAATTTGCTTTTATTGCATCCTCCAGAATGACCACCATGATGCATGCATACTCTACTATCAAGTCCATGTACCTCTTGTACCAATCAAGGACTGTCGATTCAGAATGTCTCCTCGAACCCTCAATCAAACAACACACAATGGAGGTGAAAATAATTCTAAGCCTTTAAGCTATGCACATACCTAATATACCCAAATGACATGCCATTCCGACTAATACATAACACATAGCGAGTCGCCCTAAATTCTATGTTCTGGGGCGCAAATTCAAACATCGCTGAAATTGCCAAGGTGGGATTACCTCTGTATGGAATCTCTGAAATAGCGTTGCCAAAGCCGTTTATGAAAATAAACTATTTAAGCAACTCCGAAAGTTTGTTGAAGAAACTCTTTACTTAAATCAAAACTATTTTGAACACAAGATGTGTTAACAAAATTATGTACGAGATATGGACAAGATTTGATAACAAGTTTTAGTAAACAGTTTAAAATGTTTTAAACTCAGCACACTATTAGAAAGGGATGAGAAGATGTAGAAATATTGATACTCAGGATTTTTAACGTGGTAAAACCTCAACCTTGAGGAAACATCCACGACTCCCTCTACGGAGTAAAACAAAAACAATCACTAAAACAAATATATGAGTTACAACCTATTTAACTAACATGCACACAAAAACAAATCTATACAAGTTCAGGATTGTACCCTCTGGCGTCCTTAACTTTTCTGCAGATCTTGTTTGTTGATGTAGTTGTCTCAGTTTGTCAACTCTTCTTTGTTTCAGCACTTTACGTCGACTTATTGTTCACCAAATCTTATAGCCAACACTTTGAGTGTTTGTAGTGTGACAATGTTTGTGAATGGTGTTCTAAAACACATGCATGCACACACACACACTTATTAGTTACAGACGATCCTAATAAATCACATATAAAGTCTATATGCAGTGCATTTGTTATTTTTCTTTCTTACAAAACCAAGAACCTTTTCGACCTTTCAAAATAACCCAGATTCCACGGAGATCTTGCTTAAGAAATCGGTCAAGACCTTTCTCAATCACTTTTGAAAATATTATGTGGATTGAGAACCCTCCAAGTGCGAATCCCACTAGGTCAGGTTAGGTTTTGTAAAAACAGAAATAGAAAAACATCTATTGTTGATCTTTGAAAAAAAATGTTTTAACAGAAAAGAATCAACAACGAAATTCTCAAGATGAGAAATAAATGCAACTAAGTGTTCTGTGACATGAAAAACCTCAGATCTATGATTTCTATTGAAAAAGAAACAAGATCTGAGTCTATGTCTAAGTTGGAAATAAGATTTATGAACACAAGGATTTCAGCAACCCAGAAATCACTCAACTCGAACTCTCATAACTCAAGAAACACTAAGGATGGTGTTTGTCTGGTTATGGTGTTTATAGAGAGGTAAGTGGTTTAGATTTAGAGGTATTTGGACGAAGTTAGGGTTTCTAACTAGGGTTTGGTTTCTCTCTCTAACTTCTCTCTTCTCTCTTCTCTCTCTTCTCTCTCTCTCTATTCTCTCTATTCTCTGAGACTTTGCAAAATGGCAAAAGCTTTCGAAGGCTGAGATGAAAGGTCTTTAAATAGGGAGAGGAGAAGATTCCAGAGCCTCGTTCAAAAACAATGGCTGAGATTGAGTCAAGCTCCATTGACTGCAATCCAAGGGCTCACAACAGGCGGTGGATTAAACAGCCTATGATTGGCTTAAGGTATTACACGGGGATTCACTCAAAAGACATGCAGGCCATCGATAAGGATAGATCCAAGGGCTGTAAGCGTGCGATGGTTTGTCTCAGTAAAGAAACACAGTTTGGTCCAATCAGAAGACAGCAGGTGTTGGCCTGTGAACGAAGGTAAACGCGCGTCACAAAATAATTACAAAGCCAACCCTAAAGTCTCTAGCGCTTTCGGTTTCTACCCAGAGTAACTTTAGGCCAATAAACACAACAATCCATATTTATATAATAACCCCAAGACTTTTTAAATCAAATTTTAATTAAATAAAACCTTGTTTAAAATATGTTTTAAATTCCCAAAAAATTATTAAAAATCAAATTGAGGGATTTAAACACACTCACAACATTAAAACACATAGGGGTGCAATATGATATGCAAGAATCAAATTCTAAGTGTGTGAGTGATGGCTATAGTCTTAGGATCATTACATGATAGATAGAAGAAGAAGCAACCCAATCTCTGAAGCTCTTTGGTTTCTAGGATAGACTCTATTTTGTCACAATTTCCAAACTAGATGAGCTCTTATACAGTCTAGACTCAAATGAGTCAAAAGTATAAGGGCTTCAATCTCCCCCTTTGGAAATATGAGACAAAATCTCCTTTGAGTCATCTCAACTCGTAGGGCGACAACAAAAAAAAAACTTATACCTATAAAGGTTCTATCTACCCAAATCCTAGAAAGCAAAAATTACATAACTCAACTATATACAGTTTAACATCCTATTATTACAATGAAGAATGACTGTACAAGAAGAATACCTGCAAAAAATTACTAAGATCAAGCTTTTTAGTATATGCAGTAGACTCAAATTTCTCCCCCATTTTGTCTCAAATGGACAAAGGGAAGAAACTTGGCAAACATAACACGTATTTACTCAGCACAAATCATACCAATAGATTTACGTAAAGAAATGAATCTACTATAATCAAGAGGTTTGGTAAATAAATCTGCAAGTTGTAGATCAGTAGAAAGATAATTGATTTCTAATTCCTTGGTTTCAACTAATTCACGAATAAAATGATGTCTTATTTTAATGTGCTTAGTTCGCGAGTGTTGAACTGGGTTCTTAGAAATGTTAATCGCACTTTGATTATCACAATAGAGATGAAGTGTGGGTTCTAGAATACCATAATCACTTAGCATTTGTTTAAGCCATAACAATTGGGCACAACAGCTACCGGCGGCTATGTATTCAGATTCAGCAGTCGAGAGAGATGTGCAGTTCTGTTTTTTACTACTCCATCCTACCAAGTTATTACCAATATAACAACATGCGCCTGAAGTGCTTTTACTATCATCAGTACACCCAGCCCAATCAGCATCAGTGTACCCAATAATAGTGCTAGGTGTGTCATTCGTGTACCAAATTCCTAAATTTAGAGTGCCTTTAACATATTTAATTATGCGTTTTACAGCGTTTAAATGGCTCTCCTTGGGGTTGTTTTGATAACGCGCACAAACACAAACAGCATACATGATATCAGGACGCGAGGCAGTCAGATAGAGTAATGTGCCAATCATACTACGATATAAGGTAGAGTCTACAGATTTTCCATTTTCATCTTTAGATAATTTCTCTGTAGTACTCATAGGCGTTTTAGCACTCTTAGCACTCTCGAGGCCAAATTTCTTAACTATCTCTAATGCGTACTTAGTCTGCGAAAGAAACAAACCATCTGGTTGTTGTTTGACTTGGAGACCTAGGAAGAACTGTAACTCCCCCATAAGGGACATCTGAAATTCTTTACTCATAATTTCAGCAAAAGATTTTACTTCTGAGGTAGAGGTAGATCCAAATATGATATCGTCAACATAGATTTGAGCGATAGTAATGTGTTTGTCAAAATGTTTGACAAATAAGGTTTGGTCATTTCCACCTCTTTTGAAACCTTTGTCCAGCAGAAAACTGGAGAGTCGCTCATACCAAGCTCTAGGAGCTTGCTTAAGACCATATAAAGCCTTTTTTAACCGAAATACATGAGTAGGATAATTAGGGTCAATGAACCCTTTAGGTTGTTCTACATAGGTTTCCTCGGCAAGTATACCATTAAGGAACGCAGATTTAACATCCATTTGATATAATGTAAAATGCATGTGACAAGCTATAGCAAGAAGCAGACGAACTGATTCTAAACGAGTAACAGGAGCAAACGTCTCATTAAAATCCAGTCCTTCTATTTGGGAGTAACCTTGAGCAACTAGTCTAGCTTTATTTCTAATTATCATCCCATTTTCATCAGTTTTATTTTTGAAAATCCAACGAGTACCAATAACCTTTTTGTGATCAGGACGTGGAACAAGAAACCAAACATCATGAATGACAAATTGTAAAAGTTCATCCTGCATAGCAGAAATCCAGTGAGAGTCATTCAATGCCTCATTTACATTCTTTGGTTCCAAGAGAGAAACAAAGCAAGCATAGAGAGCATAATTTCTAAGTTGGGATCTTGTACGTACTGGTTCACCAGGGTTACCAACTATGTTGTTTATGGGATGATCTTTAGAAACCCAGTTAGGTACTTCAGGTGACTCAATAGGTAATGAATTATCTATTTCAGAAGAGTCATTTTCTAAAATATTTGACGATTCTTCTTCTATAGTTAATTCACTAGTCTTGCTTTCTACAGTAGTGTCACTAACAATTACATTTATGGATTCCATTAAGGTTTTAGTGCGAAGATTATACACTCGATAAGCTCTACTGTTAGGTGAATAACCTAAGAATATGGCTTTATCTCCTCTACTCTCAAATTTAGATAAGTGTTCCCTATCTTTGCAAACATAGCAGGTACTACCAAAGGTTCTAAGGTACTTAAGATTAGGCTTTTTATTGTACCAAAGTTCATAAGAGGTTTGTTTCGAATTCTTTCTAAGATAGACCCTATTAATAAGATGGCAGGCTGTACGAATAGATTCTACCCAAAAATACTTAGGTAAGTTCTTAGCATGGAGCATGACACGTGCCATCTCTTGAAGAGTTCGATTCTTTCTCTCAGCTATACCATTTTGTTGAGGGGTCTTAGGAGCACTGAACTCATGTTTGTAACCATTATAGTCACAATATTCTACAATACCAGTGTCTTTGAATTCACCACCTCTATCACTTCGGATTCTATTCACTTGAGTGTCTTTTTCATTCTCAATCCGTAAGAGAATCTTTAAAAAGGTTTGAAAGGTATCGGATTTTTGTTTTAAGAAAGCTACCCAAGTGAATCTGGTGAAGTCATCAACCATAACAAGAATATAACTGTGTCCACAAAGACTAACAGTTTGAGAAGGACCCATTAGGTCCATATGGATGAGTTCTAAGGGATTAGAGGTAAGGATATCTTTAACCCTTTTATGAGGTGCTTTAACAATTTTTCCTTCTTGACAGGGACCACAGACAATGTTATGAATAGGTTTAATTTTTGGTATTCCTCTAACTATCTGCTGAGAAGACAATTTACTCAAATTTTCGTAATTAATGTGACCCATTCTGTTATGCCATATCTCGTTGTCATCCATTCTGGCAACACTACAGATTTCAGAACTAGACATGACAGTATAACAATTGTCAGGGGTCCTGAATCCTGTAATTAAGCAATCTCCATTTTCATTTAAAATCTTGCAATTGTTCTTTGAAAAGGTAACAGTGTAGTTTGAGTCACAGAATTGTGAAATGCTAAGTAAATTAGCCTTAAGACCTTTAACTAAGAGAACATTTTCAAGAAGAGGAAGTCCTTTTTCTTTAAGGGTTCCTTTGCCTATGATCTGGGATGATATACCATCACCAAAAACAACTTTTCCACCATCAAAATGGGTTTTATTTAAAAGTTTTGTATCATCACCTGTCATATGCTTGGAACATCCAGAATCCAAGTACCATCCAGAAGATGTAAGTTCAGCTTTTAGAGCAGAAACAACAATGTTACACTTCATCTGTGGTGCTAGATCATCTTTTCTAACCCAAATTGCCCTGGTTTTTAGTTTGCGCTTGTTTGCTCTTATTTGATAAAATTTGCGAGCATTAGATTTTTGTTGAAAAACATTTTGCGCATGATTTTGTATAAATTTGAATTCTTGAGCATTTGATTTAGAAAAGGTTCTGGTTATCCTTCTAGTAAATGTCCTTTTAGGTTTAGTTCTTCTATTCCTATAGTTAGAGTTTTTGTCTGGTGGCCTGGGAAGGACATAATTGTTACGACTCCTCCTAGAATAGTTAAAGTTATGGTACATGGGAGTGTTGTAGATAGGCTTAATCAGTCTCCTAGCATAGCAATTATCGAAAGAGTGACCATATATATCACAATAGGAGCAATAAAGATTGCTCAGAATAGGGTTTTCCTTAGGAAAGTCTCTAATCAAAGGTTTTGAGAAATTTTGAGGCTGAATTTTATTCCTAGGTAGCACAGATTTGAAAGCAGGTTCACTTTTCCTAATAGGGGGGCAGACATATTTTCCCTTTGATAAACTTTCAAGCTTAGAGCAACTTGCATCTTCAGTGTTGGTGTTTTGATGGTCAAACTTAGTTTTTAGAGAATGAAAGTCTGGACATGTTTCAATAGGTCTTTTGCCTCCTGACACAAACTTGATAGGTTCAACATGTTTAGTTTGTGTCTTCAAATTGGGGCAAAACCCTATTCCAGTTCTATCATCAGAATTGGTTTTAGATTCAGCAACGAATTCCTCAAAACATTTAGAGTTGTTTTCAAATTTGGTAAATTTTTTGAAAACAGTTGCTGTCTTTTCTTTTGTTTGTTCCAATTCTAATAATGTCCCTTTGTATTTTTTCTCCAGAATTTCATTAGCTTCAGTCAAAGTTTTCAGTTTTTCATCAAACACTTTAACTTCACTGTCATGAGACATGCATTGTGTAGTATACTCTTCAGCATTCAGTTTTACCATTAGGCTTAGATCCTCTAGCTTTTTGGTAAGATCTTTAACAATCTTTTCTAGTCTAGTACTTTTCTTAAGAGTTTTAGTATATAGAATGTGAATGTCTGGGAGATCATCATTATCTGAGTCACTAAGTGAGGTGTGTGAAGTGACCCCTAAGGTTTCATTTCTTAAACTCACGCACCCATTGACATCAGCAGTATCGATTTCCCTTTGACTCACACACCCCGAGGAAGAGGTATTAATGTTCTCAGTAAGTAAAGCATCTAAACCAGTTAAAGTATGATTCAAAGCAACAGAACTAGAATTACTAAACTCATCCTCACTATCAAGCATAGGAATGTCATCATTGTATATGATTTTGGCAAAGAAGGCTAAACAAGGATCAAAACCATCAGATGTCTCAAGTTCCTCATTTTCAGAATCACTTGAGTCATCCCAGGTTTTGCAGATATTGGCTCTAGAGTGTTTGTTTTGGGCATTTAAATTAACTCTACAGTCTTGAGCAATGTGTCCTAGTTTACCACATCTATAGCATTCAGTCTTCTTGAGGTCTCTGTGAGGTCTTGTGTTGTCCTTGTTCTGTTTGTCATGAGGTTTCTCATGAGGTTTGTGATTTGAAGGAGTGGTATAATTAGACTTGCCCTGTCTATTTGCAACACTGTTTCTAAATTTAACAATTTTCTTAAATTGTTTTGTCATTAGGGCAATCTGATTATCTAGACTTTCTAAGTCACAGTCCTCATCAGAATCATTACTAGAGGTGTTTAACTCAGGTTTAATCATCTTAGAGGTAAAGCTAAGATTGGAATTGGTATGTTTCCTATTAGTGTGGGTCAATTGTTTCTTAAACTCTAATTCCATTTCCACAGTTCTTAATTTGCTACTGAGTAATTCAGGAGTAAGATTTGTATCACACATCTCCTCAATAGCATATCTTTTATTGTCAAATTTCTGTGGTAATGATCTCAGAATTTTAGACACAATTTCTTGTCTATCATAAGTTATACCATTGGCATGAAGTTTAGTGACAATATCAGTAAGGTTCATATAGAAATCATCGAAAGACTCAGATTCAGACATGATTAAGGTATTATACTGTTGGATTAACATCTGAGTCTTAGCAGCTTTTACCCTAGAGTCTCCTTCATGTGCAGTAATCAAGGTATCCCATGCTTCCTTGGAAGTGGTACAGGATGAGATTCTCTTGAACTCATGTTCGTTAATAGACATAAATATAGCGTTCTTGCCTTTGTTATTATTTCGAGAAACCTGTTTCTCTTCTTGAGTAAACTCACTCAATATTTTCTTAATCCTTTCATTGCTTCCATCAGTGGCTGGTTTAGTTGGATAAAAGTATCCGTTTTCAATGATATCCCAGACATCATCTCCCAGAGTGCCTTGAATAAAAGCAATCATTCTTACTTTCCAGTAAGAAAAATTGGTTCCATCAAAGACTGGAGGTCTGGTCAAGTTACCATATCTTTCGTTTTTCTCGTCCATAATGATTTTGAGAAAACAGTTTCAGAAACTCAGGATCTTTTTGAAAAAAGTTCACCAAAAGCTCTGATACCAATTGAAATAGCGTTGCCAAAGCCGTTTATGAAAATAAACTATTTAAGCAACTCCGAAAGTTTGTTGAAGAAACTCTTTACTTAAATCAAAACTATTTTGAACACAAGATGTGTTAACAAAATTATGTACGAGATATGGACAAGATTTGATAACAAGTTTTAGTAAACAGTTTAAAATGTTTTAAACTCAGCACACTATTAGAAAGGGATGAGAAGATGTAGAAATATTGATACTCAGGATTTTTAACGTGGTAAAACCTCAACCTTGAGGAAACATCCACGACTCCCTCTACGGAGTAAAACAAAAACAATCACTAAAACAAATATATGAGTTACAACCTATTTAACTAACATGCACACAAAAACAAATCTATACAAGTTCAGGATTGTACCCTCTGGCGTCCTTAACTTTTCTGCAGATCTTGTTTGTTGATGTAGTTGTCTCAGTTTGTCAACTCTTCTTTGTTTCAGCACTTTACGTCGACTTATTGTTCACCAAATCTTATAGCCAACACTTTGAGTGTTTGTAGTGTGACAATGTTTGTGAATGGTGTTCTAAAACACATGCATGCACACACACACACTTATTAGTTACAGACGATCCTAATAAATCACATATAAAGTCTATATGCAGTGCATTTGTTATTTTTCTTTCTTACAAAACCAAGAACCTTTTCGACCTTTCAAAATAACCCAGATTCCACGGAGATCTTGCTTAAGAAATCGGTCAAGACCTTTCTCAATCACTTTTGAAAATATTATGTGGATTGAGAACCCTCCAAGTGCGAATCCCACTAGGTCAGGTTAGGTTTTGTAAAAACAGAAATAGAAAAACATCTATTGTTGATCTTTGAAAAAAAATGTTTTAACAGAAAAGAATCAACAACGAAATTCTCAAGATGAGAAATAAATGCAACTAAGTGTTCTGTGACATGAAAAACCTCAGATCTATGATTTCTATTGAAAAAGAAACAAGATCTGAGTCTATGTCTAAGTTGGAAATAAGATTTATGAACACAAGGATTTCAGCAACCCAGAAATCACTCAACTCGAACTCTCATAACTCAAGAAACACTAAGGATGGTGTTTGTCTGGTTATGGTGTTTATAGAGAGGTAAGTGGTTTAGATTTAGAGGTATTTGGACGAAGTTAGGGTTTCTAACTAGGGTTTGGTTTCTCTCTCTAACTTCTCTCTTCTCTCTTCTCTCTCTTCTCTCTCTCTCTATTCTCTCTATTCTCTGAGACTTTGCAAAATGGCAAAAGCTTTCGAAGGCTGAGATGAAAGGTCTTTAAATAGGGAGAGGAGAAGATTCCAGAGCCTCGTTCAAAAACAATGGCTGAGATTGAGTCAAGCTCCATTGACTGCAATCCAAGGGCTCACAACAGGCGGTGGATTAAACAGCCTATGATTGGCTTAAGGTATTACACGGGGATTCACTCAAAAGACATGCAGGCCATCGATAAGGATAGATCCAAGGGCTGTAAGCGTGCGATGGTTTGTCTCAGTAAAGAAACACAGTTTGGTCCAATCAGAAGACAGCAGGTGTTGGCCTGTGAACGAAGGTAAACGCGCGTCACAAAATAATTACAAAGCCAACCCTAAAGTCTCTAGCGCTTTCGGTTTCTACCCAGAGTAACTTTAGGCCAATAAACACAACAATCCATATTTATATAATAACCCCAAGACTTTTTAAATCAAATTTTAATTAAATAAAACCTTGTTTAAAATATGTTTTAAATTCCCAAAAAATTATTAAAAATCAAATTGAGGGATTTAAACACACTCACAACATTAAAACACATAGGGGTGCAATATGATATGCAAGAATCAAATTCTAAGTGTGTGAGTGATGGCTATAGTCTTAGGATCATTACATGATAGATAGAAGAAGAAGCAACCCAATCTCTGAAGCTCTTTGGTTTCTAGGATAGACTCTATTTTGTCACAATTTCCAAACTAGATGAGCTCTTATACAGTCTAGACTCAAATGAGTCAAAAGTATAAGGGCTTCAATCTCCCATGAAAGCAGGCAGCATAGGTATGTTCACACACATAATAAATCACATCATATGTATTCACACAACCTATATATATATATATATATATATCAGTAGCAGGTATACACACAACGTATAATATATTCCGTATGTAGTATTTATATATCTCGAATAGTCAACGTACTAATAATTTACACATTTTTTTATTATTCTCGTATCTTCCGGGTATCACTCACTACCCGAAGGTCCTAGTTATCCCTTAATTTTTTAGTGGTTAATACATCACTAACCTACCGGTATAAATTCTAGGTTATCATCTACGTTTCCCGTAACCCATTTTAAATTCGTGATTCTTAACACAATCGTTTAAATTTCGTAATCCCTAGTCTAATTTTACCATCATTATGAATAAGCCTAAGACTCGACTATAGGTCTATTGAAATTACCAAAGTCGTCTTATAGTTAATAAACAATTTTATACCCTAATTTAATTTATGACTAAAGATTTCGATCTCGGACACCCTTCCATAGAAAATTCATGACTAATTAAAAAAATTAGAGAAATACGAGGTCGGAGCCCACACGATCATAACGAAAAGATCAACAATTCCATAGTTTGGACAAGTAGGTAAACCGAACCGGTTCAGATAGGGGGGTGAACCGGTTTGCCTTGACAGTCAAAACGACGCAACTTTGATTTCAGCGAACTCCAACCTATGTTCTTCCCTAAAAACTATCCAAAACTCTATCAAACCTTACCCAACCTCCATTAGAACATGTAGAACATAACGGGACAAAAACATAATGATTCTAACGCTTATAATTCATCCTAACATTAGAGATTGAACTAATATTAATGATTCAATCAATCAACTGGTTTATTTTTAAAATCTCTCAACCAAAACCTTATGTTAAACCCACAATTCTAAATTTAGATTAAATCACTCTTTATATCTCATCAAAGATAACTTACCCAACAATTATAAGTCATCTTTATTCATTAATTCATCATATAAATCAGTTAAATATTACAGGAGATAGATTCAACCCCAAATCTCCTAGAATTCATCCAAAACATGTTATTGAAACCCTACACTACATGGGTACTATAAAATGATTAAATAAATTGCAAGATAAAAATTTGCCTTAGATATAAAGGTCTGATTTATCTTCTAAGATGATGAGGTTGGTCTTTCCTTGCTCCGATCTCAACTTCGACGACGTTCGGGGTGAGAATTCGTGTGGAATGGCCTTGGTTTCTTCTCCTTTTCAGCTCCTATGATCTCCTCTATCTCAAACTTGTTGTAAACCTAGCCTCTAACTCCAAGGAGCGGATATAACTTTACATCTTTAGAGTTCTCTCTACCCTGAACTCTTAAATGATTAAAAAACCCTTACATGGTGTCGGGTTGGTCTAAAATCTCCCCGGGTCCCAATCTATACACCTGGGTATACTATTCTGACTATTTCGACCCATTCAAAATCAATTGTGACTTAAAAATTACCATCCGAATCATTATAAAATATTTTCCTATCTCTACCTCATATAGTCTACACCCGACTCACGGTTGAGATATCACACGGTCAAGTCACTCTCACTCGTTATGATTTAAAATAATTAATCACTATTCACTTAGTAATCATAATCAATAAACATTAATAATTATCTCTCTCGATTAATATTTTAATCGCACATAATATTTAATTCAATTAAATTACGGCACACGTGTAATTTAAAAATAACCGAATTAATTAAATTCCAATTTACTAAAAAATATGGGGTGTTACATACTTCCCCCCTTACAAAGGAATTTCGTTCTCAAAATTTGGATAAGTCTGGTACTAAAAGCTTCGGATATAACCTCGCACAAAATATGTCTCTTCCTAAGATCTAAATGGTTCTGTTGTTCCCGCTATAACCCTATTAACAAAATCCTTTCGTTCGACGGTCTATACACTACCGTTCAATCTAATGACCGATCCACTTTAGTCACCTTATACCAAAATACTCTATCATTTTATCTACTATTACTCCCTGAAAACTAGACAATACATTATAATTTTGTTCAACATTTATCGTTACGATAAACCTATCTAATATCGGCTAAAGTATTTCCTCTACTGGGGAGAGTTACAAAATCCCCATGAGCTAATTCCTTATTTATTTACTCTTGTTACACATACATTTCTACATCTTCCGATTGTGGACTATACTACAAATACACTAATTAGGATGCCCATACACCTTATATATCGTGCATAACTTCATAAATACTACTCGGCTCCTACTGGCCTTAAATCATAAATAACTCTCAATCACAGTTTTAACCACATATCCGTGCAAAAACTAGTGTACTATATCCGTGTCTTAAAGAACACACATCTCCCAACTTTCGACGTTCGCTAAGGTTTATGTGTGGGACGTCTCTTAAGCAAAATCCAAACAAGGAACCCTCTGATACACTACTGCCTAGCATTGCCGGTCATCAAGATCCGTGGGTCCAAAGCACATAACTAAGACTCAAGGAGTAATACAACAATGTGCTAGCATTATCACTAAGTTCTTAACACTAAATCAATAATCGATCTAAATCTATTTAGTCAGCGTTAAATTTGGATATACCCTGAATCACATTAGTAAAAGTCCCCACATGCCGAGATAAAATGTAATGAGACAACTATACTCTCCGAAGTCTACGATACAATATAATATATATGCACGCTCGACCCTCTTTCAGGTGATACCTCGCAAAATAATACATCTCACCCTAGAATAACAAGTACAATAGTTTTACCATACATTCTACTACCGCTCAAACCCTCGGTATCCAGTCACTACACAAGACAATAATATGATTCACTCTCATAACTCTCAAAAGGAGTAAAAAATACCACATAATATAAACATCAAAGAGTCCCCCTCCCCAATGGTAAATGCATTAAACCTGAACAAACCTGACTCACCAACAAATTTTAGTGTTGCCATCTATATTATAACGCACCCATGTCACTCGAAACCTACCTCATACTTATAAGGATAAGACCAACATTTTACCTCTATTTGCCATCTGCCTTGCCTGGTCGATGGGTTCCTGAATGTAATTCTCGCGTCAAAACTGACCCAAGATTTACTGTCATGGTTGTAAATCCAAGACCTCATCTTGTATATTCCCTTGTCTCACTTTGGGTAAGCCCTCTTCCAGTGGCCCATCTCCCCACAACCGAAATAATTGCTAGAAAAAACATGTTAGAACCAAGTATAAAAAAACTTTAACAATTTACCCTAGGCGATTATGAGTGAAAGAATTATCAAAATAAGAAATCTAGAAAGAAATATCAAGATGAAATAATATATGATTACACAAAACACTAGAGATACGTGGTTAGACAACTAGCCTACGTCCACATAGAGGTTACTGTATTCCTATTAGTGTCTCTCAATTGATCAAAGTTACATCCCTTTGCCCCGGGTTGGGGTTTACATTTTATAGTTGCAAAGGTAAAGTGATTGAGTTATACAAGTAATTCAACCAGATTATAGATAACTCGTTGAATATCTCCTCCAAGATTGTTGGTAACCGATTTAAGTCTATCTCCATGCATTCAAGCACGTGTCAAATATACAGATCCAAAATAATTCCTACGCTTTGGGCTGGGCAGTTTGCTTTGTCTACTGGTCTAGTCGGCTATAATGTTGGGATTGAATAAATAAGTCCCCATAATTTCCCTTCAAATCTTTGGTCTCAAAAGTTAGTCCAATAGATTTTAAGTAAGTTCAAGGCCCAGGGCCCAGAATTGTTTTAAAATTAGCATCTTGTTTTTATAATAATTGCAAACTTGTTGAGGATACTCTCGTCTGAGAAAAATTACCACGATAAACTTGTCATATTCTTAAAGAAGTGGGAGTACGTTGGTCTGATCAAGCACTTGAAGAGCTGGGATCTTCGTTGAGAATTGCACTTCATCATTAGCGCAAAGTTCAAACAGGGTTCATCACCTTAAACCGTCATTTTTCTAAATATATTCCTCCACAGATTTGCATTGTGTTCTTTCTTAAGTTCTTTATATTTTCAGAGCTTTCTTCGACCGCTCTCTCTTGTAAGTCTCTCGAATATGCTCTTCTTATTTACTATTTTCGTTAGACTTTACTGCTGCGTGAAACCTTTATCTCCATGGATCTTCTTAATGGAAAAACTATTACTGAGTTTAGGAAGTCTTATAATATTCCTGAGTGGGTGTAGATCGACTGTGTCCCTATACCCAGAGATGTACGGGATATAGAGGATGGGCACTAGATCTACACTCTCCTTGTTGTATAGGAGGTTTAACTTTTCCTCCAAATCCTCTTTCTTGAGATTTTTTTTAAATTTTTTGATGTGGTCCCTGCCCAGTGTGCCCTAAACACTTGGAAAATAGTGAATGGGGTACATCGAATCAATAATTTGTATAGGACCAACATTGGGATCCCTAAAATTTTCTATTGCTATGTCTGGTCTTGCACGAATTATGGCATCTTGTACCTAAAGGCCTAGAAGGCTGAGAAGGTTTTGTTTATGAATTTGCCTAACTCCTACCAAGGGTACTAGGAGCAAGGTTTTATTACCAGAAATTGGCAACATCCTCCCCTACCTGAGGGCATGAAGTATCGAGGTCCTTGGATCGCTAACTAGAGGGAGGATAAAATAAGTTGCTATTTTTTTCTTTATATTTTATTGCTGGATGTTTATCTTCTATTCCTAATTTTCACTTTTGATTCTATGTCTTTTCCTCTATTTTACAGCTCTTGACAAGAACCAAGAGTCCACTCTTCACGAGCTAAGAGTTTTTTTATCTTCTTAAGGCTTGGAGGGTTAGGGTTAGACTTCTCTACGATGAGCACTCCCGTGAAGCAGTTTATTTACTAAAAATATAAGGTCCAGCTTCATTTCTTAGTCGATTGATAAAATCCCCAAGTTAGAGATTCCAGAAGAGGAGTCCTCTGGTCCATTTGGGACAGTTGAGATATCTAAAAAGGAAGAAGAAAAAGAAGAAAAAATAAGGAGGAATAAGAAGAAGAAGAAGAAATAGCCCCGTTGAAGAGGAGACTACTGTGAGTTGATGATGTTGACGATTAGTCTCTACTATCAGACATGGTAAAGCTGTTGAAGAAGACTGAGGGAGATTCCCTCCATCTCGTCAACCAAGGGAAAAGAGAAGGAGGCAAAGAAGAAGAACAAGAAGGAGTAGGTGGAGATGAGAGAAAGAGATAAGTAAGGAAAAAGAGATAAAAGAGAGGATGGGAGGAAAAAGTAGCCTCTAAAGGCCCCCACTGATAATTCCCTCTATATTGCTCTTACTGCTAAGGGGGCCAGTGTGGTTAAAACCCTATCCCTTGCCCCTAATTTATTGAGGGGGTAATGGCCTTGACCGATCGTGAGAGCTCAATATGATTGGGGGAAGCCCAACTCGCCCTCAAATCTTCACAGGTACTAGCCCTAGTTTGTATCCTTCATTTTTTTTATCATTCATTCTAGTTCGAGTTTAATGCATTAAATTTTATTCTTTATATCTTACAATTTTTATCTGATTTTATAACACTCCTGGATGGTCGAGCAGACCAGTCCAGAAAGAACTAGGAGTTGAGCAAAGACCTATAGAAGTCCTAAAAGGACTTGGCTCATGCTCGAGCTAGCTTTGAACGAGAGAGAGAGAGAGAGAGAGAGAGAGAAAGGACAAAAAAGGCCTTTGTCGAGCTGAAGGTGGCCAACGACCTAGTTATTATCGAGAAAGAGAAATTGGTCGGAGACAACCTGAACTTGGTCGATAAGGTCCAAAAAATGGAGGGAGAGATTCCAATCATAAAGGAGAGAAACTACTCAGATGGATGAAATGTGACCTATGACGATGCAAAGCTCAAAATTGACTATGCTAAGAAGATGCCCCTCAAGAAGAGATGGGACTAAGATCTGAGGGTAACAAGAGTCCCTCCAAAGTATGACCCGTACCAGATTCACCATCTAGGCTGCTAAAGATCTTCCTGCTGGTCAGCCTACGGACCAAATTGAAGAAGAGCCAAGTGAGGTTGGGAAGAATTCTGACCAGACTGAGAAGGCTACAGAAAAGGGGAAGGAACTAGAGGAATCTGAGTAGGTGAAGATGTGAAGTCAAGTAGTTCTAGGACTTTATCTTTTCCCTGTTCTTATATTGTAATGCATTTTCTCTCTCCTATTATTATAATGGCTATTTTCCTTCTCTTTACAATATTAATGAAGAAGACTTTATCTTTTACTGATATACTTCAGATTATGTTGTGCTAATGTCCTTTGTACTTATAACCTACTCTACTATTTGTAACTTATTATTATGGAAGACTACATTTCCCCTTTCTAAAACCTTGGGAAGGTCTTAGGCCCAAGTGTGACTGGGTAGACTCATTGGGACATTTTGAGGATTTATAAATAGTTAAAAATAAGGACTGCAACATATAAGAACCAATCTGAACTGGTAGCAAAACTTAAAGATAATCTCCATGTCATGGAGGAGATCGACTCCTCTGTACATAAGGAGATAAACGAACTAAGGTCCCAGCTTCCAGCTAGCAAGAATCTTGGCTAAGTGGGAGAGATGATTCAAGTAAAGAATGATGCCTTAAAAAGGAGTTTAACGAGCAGAAAGAAGATGTTCAGTGAAAGTTTGGCCTTAAAAATGAGTTAGTAGTAAGAGCTGGTAATTTTGGGCTTTTATCGACTAAATGAACTGATAACCTACACTAAACATTCTTACAGTCCAATAAGCCTTAATAATATCATTCCACTTGCCTTACCTTTTAGGTTGTGTCATTACACTTCATTAGACCTAGGAGATATGATGGCAAGAATACACCTAGTTAATGGGCCATCCACCCGATCATGATTTTGACGACTAATGTAATTGGTGACCAACCACAGTTGGCTTTTTGCCTAAGGATCCCCTATAGGGATTTTATTATTGTCAGGGCCACTCATGAGGCCCTTTGTGTTTAGTATGATAAATTCTTGAGGTTCTAATAATTGAAATAAACTTAAAAGCTTATTATAATTGGCACGAACCCTACTCGGCATAAGGATATTCCTTGATTGAAATAAGTTAAATTACCTATTGTAATATAAAAGGAATTTGTTCTGTGCGAGGAAGTTCCTTAGTTGAAGCATGTTGGGCAGCATACTGTAATCAAGTGTGGTTGAATTTAGGGTCTAGAGAATGGATTTATTGCTTGGAAATGGTGCTTAATATAGATATACATAAGATGGAATTGAGACAACCAACATGCACAAGAAAAATATGAGAGATAATGGGCTTTTATTTATTCAGTGATAACTCTAAGAGCAATATAAGTTTAAAATGAAAATTTGCATAAACTAGATGTGCTGAAGAAGACTAAAAATAGAACTTCTTGAGGTTGGATGCATTCTATGCTCTTGGTATATCCCTGCCCTCGAGTGTTTCTAAGTGATAAGATCCTTGAAGGTCGTCCTTGATTAGTTTGAAAGGTCCTTCTAGTTTGGTACCAGTTTGCCATCTGATGAACATACTGCACTGCCGAGGAATTTCTTTAGTAAGTAACCCCCCGCCTAAAACTTCCTCGAATTGACTCTCTTATTATATTGCCTTACCAGTTACTGTTGGTAAGAAGCCAACTTGATCATGGCCTGCTCTCTTTATTTATCCACTAGTTCAAGTTTAGTGCATAAGGCATTGTTATTTAGCCCTTAGTCGACTAAGTTGGTTCTCATAGTAGGGAGACCTGCTTCAAGTGGAATAATTTCTTCCATACCATACTAGTGCGAAAGGTATTTTCACCAGTGTGTATTCTAGGTGTGGTACGGCTGGCCTAAAGAACATGAGGGAGCTCATCCACCTAAGAACCCTTTGCTCTCTCTAGCCTCTTCTTCAAACCGTCGAGCAATATTTTATTGGAGGCTTCTGCCTAATCGTTTCTCTAGGGGTACGCTACTGAACTGAAGTGGTGCTTAATGCCATGTTCATCATAAAAACATTGAAAGAAACTTCTTTCAAACTACGTGCCATTGTTGATGATGATAACTCTTGGTAACCCAAAGCGTGTTATGATGTTATTCTAAATGAATCTCACCATGTCAACGTCATGGATATTTTCTAGTGGTTCTTCCTCTACATACTTGGCGAAGTAATCTGTGCCGACCAACAGATACTTATGATTTCTAGGTGCGCTAGGGAGTTGTCCCATAATGTCCAATCCCCATTGTACAAATGGACAAGGATTGGTAAAATATTTTAGGCCGCTCGTTGGTTGATGAAAATAGATACTTGCATCCTTCTGCATGTGCGGCCACCAGTAGACTTCTTCGATTGATCGAAATGCCAATGATATTCCTCCATTGTGACTTCCACAAATACCATTTTAAGTATCACTGTGAATTTTCTCGGTGTCTTACGGGTGGACACATTGGAGGTAAGGGCCTGTGAAGCATCTCTTATAAAGCTTTCCCCCCAAGTCAAGATGGAAAGGAGCTTCTTTTAATCTTATCTGATGAGCCGATTTCCTATCGTTCGACAGCGTGTCACCTTGCATGTAGGTAATAATAGGGTCCATCCAACTAAGGGATCTTTATATGAGGAGGAACTGGTCGACAATCATTGTCTGGTCGAAGCTAGGCCGGGCGAGGTGCTCTACTTGAATCATACTTCTGAGATCAAAGTCTACTGTCGAGCTTAGGGTTATTAAGGCATCAGCATGACTATTTTGCCTTCAAGGGAACTGCTGAATGCGAACCTCCTCAAATCTTACTATAAGATATTTCACTACGGTGAGCTAGGCTGCCATCCTATCGTCTTTTGCGTTTAAGTCTCCACTCACTTATGTGGAGACCAATTTGTAATCACCAAACACGTTGAGGCGCTTTACCCCCATCAGTTGGGCTTTACGCAGGCCAGCGATCACTGCTTCGTATTCGAAATCATTAATGGTGTCATTCTTAGCATCACTATCGAAATCAAACTTATTCGACTAATATCCTAATGGCCCGGTGTCAAAATTTTAATCTTATTATTGACATGTAAATAACATAAATTAAACAATTCACATTCACCATTCCAATAAAATAGTAATAATGATAAAGCAACGAGATGAAGAAATAGGTCTGGAAGAACACTCTACACAAAATCAGTACAATCATCCACAATAAAAATCAAATCGAACATGGAAATAAGATGGAAGTAGAATGCCATTGCAATAATAACCAACTGGGAATGGGCGACATGCCTGACTGAGATAGATAAAAGGATGAATAAGAACTAATAAATCTGGGGGAGTCTACTACCAAGGTCCTGCAACTTCCACAGTAGCAGCATCACGTCAAATAAAGGGACTCCGAAGCCTGACGTCCCTGTGGCTGGGTACCTAAAATGTTTTTACGAAAATGGATTTGAAATGGGTCAGAGCCCAAGTAAAATAGTTTGAAAACATTTTAAAATGTATTTAAAATGCATTAAAGAGTAAATATTATATACATTTTTAGCTTCACGTACTCTCACTTGAGATTCTAACCTCTCATCAAATGTGTACGCCTAACATACTCTTCTAAACCCACCTAGTTACGCAACCCCACCTAACTAGTTTGACTTAAGACTTTTCCCGTTTATTAATTCACTGTGCCCACCCGTATTGCCCATACAATACATTACTAAATTTCCAATATCTTATTATTTATTTAGAGTCACTAATTAATTATAAAGTTCACACATACTGAGATTAATTTAGATTTCACTATTTACAGTATCTACTAAAACACCCGTAGTAGAAAAAATCACACATGTATATATTTACAATACTATTATAATATATATGTATACGACATCCCTAGGTGGAGCCCTGTGATGCGAACATACTTTGATATCAAGTCCTGGTAAATCACGTACTAAGTACGAACATCGGGTTCAGAATCACTCTCAAACCAATACATTCAAAAATTCACATAAAGTTGGAGGCGAACATAGTTCAAACCCCTTGGGCTACACGCATACCTAACACACCCAAATGGCCGGTCACACCCTTATTCACACAAGTGGTGTTCAATCCCCAAGTTCTATGTTATGAGATACAAGTCAAAATCCCCCTAACGGGCTCATCAGGATAAAACTGTCCATGGTGGGAAACCTCCCATGAGAGACAGTAGCTTAGGTTGTTCACACATAATAGGTCAAATAATAGGCATTCAAATAACCTATGTATATATAAATAACACCAATATAGGTATACACTCAACTTATAATATATATCTCATATGTAGTATGTATATAACTCTCGAATATCCTACGTATTATGAATTTACCATTATACTACACCCCGTTTTCTCGAGAGTTTACCACCCCTCGAAGAGTCCTAACCACCCCATAAGATTATTTCAGTAGTCATGATATCCCTCTACTGCTGGTCCGGTCTTAGGTTCATTTGTACTCTCCGTGACCCATTCTAATTCTCAGGATATTATTTAATATCAAATGATCCCCCATGGCTCACTTGTATTCCCCGTGACCCATTCCAAATCTCTTGATGCCAATTAGTATTAAAATATACCCCATGATTACTAGTCTTAATTCTCTTTAATTGGGGGAAAATTCCAACCCTAACCTCTTAAAATTTAAGCAACCCAAGGCCAGGACTGTCAGATCCCCCAACCCGATTTGAGTGTACAAGCAAAACGATTCAGGTGTACCTCTGAACCGATTTGAGGGGTCTGCCGAACCAGTTAGAGGTACCTAGCAGTTCATCTTCTCTACAACTACGGGTTTCACGTTTTTTAAAGCCCGAAACATCCATTACACAATCCAAAACTCCCAACCAATTTTACTAAACATTATACTAACACGAATACATAATTTTTAATGTAATTGAATAATTGAATCATCAAAGAAATCCTTTAAACCGAATTAATTCAGCAATTAAATTCTAGAACCTTAGATTATCCTTTTTCTTCAAGAACAACAATAGCAATCTCAGATTTGCCCCAAGTTTTATTGTGTTAATCCTTAATTTCGTGTTACATATATAAATTACACATATCCATCAAGCTTTCTAGCCAAGAACATGAATTTATTCTTTCAAATCGAAGCCAATATTTATTTTCCATAAGATTATTCATCCTACACCAACATAGATGTTATATATGCTCAAAAAGTAGCAAGATAAATAATTGCCTCAATTAGTAGGTCTGAATCTCTGCAAAAGAATGGTATGGTTGGTTTCCCTTCCTTCTGATCTACGTTCTAGTGGTGGTTGTGGTGCAAAATGGTGAAAAAGCCTCAAAACTCCCTTAGAACTCGCCTCCTTCCTTCTCTGATAGCCTCTCTTAAATTTTTAACTGATAACCCTAAATTCCCCAACACATATTCTAATATACACTTATGAAATTGGTAGGTCTCTTTTCCCATACCCTTCCAGGGTGCCGGTTTGGCCTAAAAATGCTTCGGGACCCAAACTAAACCCCCGAGTACACTATTCTGACGATCTCGACCCTTCCGGACACACTGATGCACTCAAAATGACCATTTGAATCATTAAAAATTTAATTACATTTTATTTTATAAAATTAAGTCCCAACATGACTGACACGCGCGTCCCGAATAAATTTACCGTAACTGTCGTATTTTTCACTCACGACAATCATAATAATTTCTTATCAATTTATTACTCATTGACTATGTAATATTCAATATAAATCAATATTAACCCTTGTCTCAGTAATTAAGATTTATTTTAATCCGAATTAATTTCCCATCTTAAATTTAATTAATCCTATTATAAAAATTATTAAAATTACGGGGTATTACATACTTCCCCCTAATAACGGAATTTCATCATGAAATTTGGAAAAAGGAGATACATGGTTTGAATAACTCTGGATATTTATTGCGCATCTAATCCTCTCTCCCCCAAGTGAACTCATCGGTATTATGCTGCCCCCACTAAACACGTACACGTACATGTGGAATTACCTTCGACCTCAATCTCCTCTCACTATGGTCTAGGATATCCACTGGCCTCTCCTCATATGAAATATAGGGTTGCAAATCGATCACCTCCAACGCAATATGAGTGTGAGCTAACTCGTCCTAGAGATATCGCCTCAGCGAAAAAATGTGAAATACATCCTGAATCCTATGCAAAGGCTCCAGCAACCCGAGTCTATATACAACTGGCCCAATCCACTCAATGATAGGGAATGGCCCCACATACCTTGGTGCCAACTTCCCTTTCTTCCTGAATATTATTATCCCCTTCATAGGAGATAAACGTAGTAGCATATGGTCCTCCACATTAAACTCCAGGAAGAACCGCTTGCATTGGCATAAGTCTTCTGCTATCTTGGGCTATCCGTATACGACTCCGAATCAACTCAATTTTGGCCGATGTATCTTGAATCAAATATGGCCCAAGTAGCTTGTTGTCCCCCACCTCAAACGAATAATTGGGCGAACGACAAGGTATATCGTACAATACCTTGAATGGTTCCATGTCAATCGTAAACTGATAGGAGTTATTGTACGCAAACTCCACCAGTGAAAGATACTGCTCCCAACCCCCTCTAAAATCAAGGATGGACATTCGTATCATATCTTCTAACATCTGATTTGTCCTCTCCCTCTGCCTATCTGTCTATAGGTGATAGGTTGTACTCAATCTCAACTCGGTAACCATGGCCTCCTAAAAACTCTCCCAAAATTGAGACACAAAAATCTTATCCCCGTCGAACACAATATCAAGTGTCACGTTATGTAATCTCAATATCTCAGTGATAAAACTCCGGGCATACTGTCCCGTAGTATAATCCTTCCGGACTGGCATAAAGTTATCACCTTGGTCAACTAATCCACTATCACATAAATGGAATCGTGACCCCTCTGTGAAGTAGGAAACCCAGTAATAAAATCCATGTAAATGCTTTCCCATTTCCACATCGGAATCTCTAATGGCTGCAGAACCCATGCTGACTTCTGATGATTCACCTTCACCAATGACAAGTGGTACACCTCAAGACAAACTCGGTAAAGTCTTTCTTCATCCCACTCCACCAATAGTATCGTCTCATATCTTGGTACTGTAATACCCCGTAATTTTATGGCTTTTAATTATGAGATTAATTAAATGAAATTGCTTTTAAATTGCTTTTAATTATGGGATTAATTAAATTAATTCTGGATAATTAATTGGAAATTAATTCTGGATAATTAATTGGAAATTAATTATGATTTAAATAACTAGCGAGACGAGAGTTAGTATTTAAAAATGATGATAATGTTGAATATTGCTGAGTGATTATGATAATATGTGATTATTGAATTTATTAAAATTGTCGTGAGTTGAAAATACGACAGTTTCGGTAATTAAGTTGGGAAGCGCATGTCAGTCGTGTCAGGACCCAATTTAATGGATTTAAAAGTATTTTTATGTCATCTGTATGAGCATTTGAGTGCGCCAACGTGTCCGGTAGGGTCGAGATAGTTAGAAAACACTAGTCGGGGGTTTAGTTTGGGTCCCGAGAAATTTTTAGGCCTAACCGGCAACCCAGGAGGGTATTTTAGTCATTCCTATGTTTGGTGAATAAGGACCTACGAATTTTAAACTGATATTATCAGCCAACACTTGAGTCCCTAAGGGTTTTCACAACTAAAAAGCATCATAGCAGTTAGAGAAGAGAGGAGAAGTTCCAAGGGTTTTCCATGGCCATAACCACCACTTAAAGACTTTTGCACCACCGTCACTACCACCGGATATATCGGAAAGCAAGGATCATACCCATATCGTCTGCTTCATTGTATCAGAATCTTCATTACCAGGAAAGTGATTTAACTTGAAATAATTTAGCACATATATCATCCATGTTAGGTTAAAATTGGAGAATAACCTTGATTAATGATATTTGAATGGATTTGAAGAATTAAAATTATAATTTGGGTAGGTCTTGCATGTAGTTTAACGTTGGAGATAATAGCAGCCACGGAATTATGATTTATGGGTAGAGAACAATAAATTTGTAATGAATTATATAGTGTTCTTGAACAAAATAGGGGAAATAAGGTTTTAATGAAAATTAGGTGTTTTAATCCAAGAAACTTATGATCCATAAGGATTTAACGATTCTAATACGTTAGAGATGATGTCGATATGTTAATAGGATGATTAGTGAACTTTATTGGGAGTTTGGGACGCTGTAATGAAGAATTAGAGGTGTAAAAAGGATGAAACCCGTAACAGTTTAAGAGAAATCTGGGCTGATACATGCATGGTTGATCGATCGACTCAAAAATTTCGATCGATCGACCCCTTTTCTCCGATCGATCCACCCCTCCTGATTTTTGGAAATTATTTTCCCTTAAAGCTTAATATAAATCCCAAGGCCGATGATGATTCTTAGGATGTTTAAATTGATATTGTGGGACTTAATTAAGGCCAGTAGGGTCTTAGTCGATGCCGAAAAAAATGGTTTACCTTATGGAATTGAATGCTATTGCGTACGAGAGCCTACCGAGTGAGGTACGATTAGAAATCGTTCGAATTGAAACTATAATGGAAAATAATGATGATATAAGGATAAGAACAGTAACGGAGGGACTTTAAGTTACTGAGATAACATTAGAAACTAATAGGAGACCTAGTAACCTTTTGAGATAGGTTTAAGTACTCAAATTGATACGACGAGAGAGTTATCAAGCTAAATACATATTACGTATGATGTTCGGGGTAAACTTACTACGTACGAGACTTACTAGATGGAATGTGTGAATACCTATATTGAAATATGATTACTTAGGTTGCGTGAATGCCTAGTGTTTGGATTTCTTATATCTATGACATACCTACCATACTTGTTATCACGGGAGGTTAGTTTTTTTTTGGAAAAAGGACCGTCTTATCCTTGTGTGCCTTCGGGGGGATTTGGACTGGTACCTTAAGGACATACGATTATGAATGACTTATTTATGAGTTGATAAGTCAGCTGACCACGGGAGTGTAGGTATGTGTGTGACCCATGGGTATGTGAACTATGTTCGCCTCCGATATGTGTGATTTGTATTCTGACGGTTCCTGAGTGATTCGAAACACATGATCCTTACGTATATGATGTACATGGATTTGATAGTAGAGTATGCGTGCACCGTAGCTTAACTTAGGTGTGCCTTATATGTATGTATATATATATATATATATATATATATATATACTGAGAGTGATTTATATATGTACTTGTCACTGGTTCTTTGCTGCTTAGTAGATGTGAATAACTAAGATATTGTAATGGACTAAGAATCTGGGAAAAGAATTAATACTTGAGATAAGTAATATAATGAATGAGAATATGGGTTATGAATATAACTTACCTGGATATTATGAGTAGACATCCTATGGTAGAATGTGAAAGAGGAAGTGATATAGACTAGTTATTTAGCGACATAACTAGGATGAGTTAAGGGCATACGTTAGGCGTGCACATTAGTTGAGAGGTGAGAAACTCATGTGAGAGTACGCAACCAACGTGTTTATAATATGTGTTGTTTAATTGTAATTTAAACACTTGCTAAACTTTTAAATTGTTTTCACCTCGGGCTCTGACCCGTTTTCCTCCAAATCTATTTTGTTTTGTAAAAACATTTTTAGGTGCCCAGCGATAGGGACGCCAAGCATAGGAGTTCCATTCTGATGATGTGCTATAGCTGCCGTGGAAGCTACGGGATCTTGGTATTAGACGCCTTCATATATACCCTTGGTTCCTTCAGAGTCATTTGTATCAGTTAGGGCATGTCGCCCATTCTTATTTAGAGGTTGTTGTTACAAACTATCATTATTTCGGTTATTGGTTTATTTATTCAGACTCTTGTATTGGGACTTTATTTACTCTGGCATTATTATTATTGGAGTGTTTACTCCTGACTCAGTTTATTTCCTTTCCTTGATTATTCATTTGAGATTGTTTATGCGAAAAATGGTTGCTGACTCAATTACTTGGATTATGTTAATTTAATTAGTAAAATTTGGCATCTCTCTTTTTAAATATTAGGTAGCTAGTAATAAATTAAATATTTTCGACAGTGATGCTACAACTAAACCAACTTGATATCCTGTATTAATTTATTAAAGGAGTAGCTACCCGGTATTTAATTAGACGGGGTGTTACAAGTGGTATCAGAGCATCAGGTTCTAGTGTCCTTTAGGATCTGTGCCGATTTTTTTGCTTTCAGCGTAGCTTTCTTTGATATAGAGCCCTATGTTTAGGATTGTTGATTTCTTTGGTGAGGTTTCGTTCTCCTGCTACAATATATATGATAGCGAATCTTATCATTCGGGTGTGTTCGTGTGTCGAACAATGCAGTATGTCTTGCGAGTTGGGCGGACAGCAGGAGGCAAAACTCAGTTGAGGTTATAAAGTATATTCAAGAATGATGACCGTAGTTGAGGTCACCCCTATTATGGCACGGAAGGCCAGGACGGTAAAAGACGGTTAAGGCACAACATATGACTTCCAGGAACCACTATAGTAAAAAGTGGGGTCAAAGTAGACTCACCCAGCAAGGTTGGAATGGGAAAGAGTCAGACAAAACATTGAAGAGAACCATCAGTGGAGATACTAGAAATGCGAAAATGGCGTGTGTTAGCCAACGATGGTAAAACATGAAAATGCCTGGGCATATGTCGGAGTATGGTAAATCGGGAGTGAAAATTTAGGGTAAAATTTTTCTTGGCTCGTAAGAGCGGAGTTGCAAAGGTGAGAGGCAACCACCACACTTAGAAGTGGAATATATTATCAAGAGAAGGGGCATACATATGGCTTGGCCATAAGTTCCTTCATCAGATGTTCAGGATAAGATGCGTACGTTGTTCTGAACTCATACAAGAGGGTCGAATAGAGGTCACTTTGTGAAATGAAATTTAATTATTTAGAAAACCTTACACCGGACGAAGAAGGTGCAATGGAGAAGAGCACATTAAACGGGAAAAATTAACTTACAAGAAAAATTGTTAGTACTTCTGGGGAATTCTGCTTAGACGGTCAACGCAGTTGGTAACAATGTCGTGTTTTGTTAATATGGAGGTAAACGTTTCCTTGTGTGGGGAGCTATAAGAATCGAAAATTTTAGATAGAGCAAGACTGGGGGAAACGACATTGGTGAAGCACCAAAAGGGGGAGACCCATCGGGGAACCCGTTAAAATGATTCAGATAGCTGAATTATTACCGAGCGATGGTGATTTTAGTAAGATGTGTGGAAACTAGTAGCATGTTCCTTAGGGCCATCAAAGCTAAGGGAACAACGGAGGTAGTCATCAGAGTCGAGACTACCAACATCCGAGAGAAGGACCACCTTAACATGGTCAGTGTGACCGGAGATAAGTGGAGTATGTGTAGAGGCATTTTGTGGGGAGTATAGCCCGTGCGTTAAAGTTTTCTGAAGTAGGTAAAGGAATAAGGGCATGTTACCTAGCAAGAGTAAGAGTTATTGAAATTTTCAGTTTGGTACGGACATGTATGTTAAGTCCAGGAACCATTTGAATAGCTAGGACGATTAGCAAGATAGAAGTATGAGTTATATCCTCAGATGATGACGCGTGTTGTATGTGTCAGGATCAAGTTACTACATTTTTATTATTGCTATATTCGAATGAGAGACGAGTTTAGTGAGTATCTCGATAATGTTATTACTTATGTGAATATTTTCCTTGGTATAGTGGGATTACCTTCAGTCTTATCCGCGGAGGATGAATACGCATATTGATAATGATATATACTTTATTGAGATTACTCGTTTTAGTGCTGTGTTATACGAGTATGATGTTATACTAATTATGGTTATATAATATGCTTAAACCGATAATGTGCGGATATTGTAAGTCTATTGGGGTTACTACCTTGGTGTATAATGTTTTGTTCTAGCAAGACCCCATCTGCGAGAGGGCCGGACTCGCGTTTATATATTTGTATATAGGTATATATATTGTTGAGACTTCGAAAAGTACAATGGTCTCGGATATTTTTTCCCAGTATGTGTAGGGACTTTATTGATATGATTCGGAGTGTATTTGGTTTACTGTTCAGCAAAAAAAAAAATTAGCTGGTTATTATAATTAACGCTCAAGATGTGGTAATAAGAAGAGTGCATTGTTATAACACCCTTTAGAGACGTGGAAGTTAATACTCAAAGTTGTAAGACTGGGGACGGGATTTTGAGAACCCCGATTATATTTGCATAATGTTTATGGAAGGTGATTTCCATCAATATTAAGAGACAGTGTCTTTCGGAAGAAGTTCCTTGTTTAAGTGTAATTGTGAGAAGAGATGTAACTTTGTTGTCAAGAGACAGGAATATAGGGGTACATGTTATGGACTGAGGGCCTAACGGATTCCGATGGTCGACAATGCTAGGAATTAGTGTATCGGGAGGGTTCCTTGTTTGGATTTCGATTTGTGAGATATCCCACACATGAAACTTAGCGTAAGGTTGGTAGTAAGGAGATGTTTGGACATTTGTCCATGATTCGGGTACCTCGATCGTTATGGAAGTATGTAGTTATAAATGGAAGTTTAAAAGGGTAAATTACGATATAAGGACAGTAGAGCCAGTTGCTAGTGAGGAAATACTTATAATTTTGTTTTATTTTTGGCGGGTGAAGGATGAAATGATGTTTAGGAGGATTTAAATTTCAAATTCGGGGGTGATTGAGAACGCCCAAGTGGTATAGCCACGTTGAAAATGCAGGGACAATAAAGAGTTTGGAGTACTTATGAAGCGTATTTGATGTTTAAACCCGTTTGCATGTTGTATAGGGTGTATGGACACCTTGGTTTGCTGGTGTCAGAATTGCCAGAAGAAGAGACAGAGATGGGTGAAAATTTATGCTTGTAAGACTGATATTACAGAATAGTAGTGGTAGAATGGATTATGCATCGTGAGAAGGACGAAAATCTATAGATTCATGTGCAATCAGAGTAGCACGTCAAAAATTGGTTGAAAGGTAGTGAGAAGCCATTTAAAAATGGAGTGTCTCTTGAGAAGGTGAATAGTTAACTATTATGGATAATTTGGAGCAGAGTTCCACCCAATCAAATGTTAAGGGTGGCTTACGCGTAAATAGAGTGAGGATGTCAATAAGGTATAAAGAGTCCAGATGTGCACAACGTGGTGGATAGTGCACGAGCCGAAACATTTGGTACACGCCGAAGGAAGAAGGGGGTTATTAAGTACCACTTAATGGGAGGAGTTATAAGTGGAAGTCGGTGTTGAGCGGGATATAATTAGTAGTCCCCACGAGCACCACTTATAGATAGAAATCGATTAGAGTAAGGGTATCAACCATAAACTTAGTGTCGAGCCGACGATGCCAGTAGCGGAAGAGTCAAGATGGTAAATTTCTCTGATGGGTTGCAATCATAAAGATGAGTAACGAGTTCCTTCGAATGTGTGTAACGGATTGTCAAGAAGGAAAGATATTGTTATATTCGTGGGTGATTTACACTATTAGATAATGACCGCACCGGTATGAGGTCCTACCCAGTATTAATCCGAACGAGGGTGAAATACCGAAAACCCACCTTCGATATGGGATGTAAGGAAGTAGTGGGAATAATTTTGTTTTGAGAAAGTTGTATCACCTATAGAGCGAATAATAGGTGCAAGGTGATTGACGATTGGTGGAACTGTATGAAAGCAATTTTGGATTCATGGCTATCATTTCATTTTCAAAACGGATATAGTTAGTAAGTGAGGTATATTGTGGTAATGGGGAGAAGATATTACCTAATGGTACAGTTGGGTGAAAGCACCCGTATCTATTCATAGTGGACAAGGTGCTTACTGAGGTTGGTGTGGATAAACCTTATCATTCTTTCTCTGGATGTTTAGAGGTTAACGGATTATCAAAGTTTTGGATAAGTCAGGAGTTAGAGTCCGATAACTAAAATGGGATAACCACCAACTGTCGTGAGTGGTTTTCCCTTGTGTAAAAGTCACAACGCCGGGAACAGAGATACAAAGAATGGACAAGAGCAGTCAGGTGTTCTATGGTTTCTCCCAGGATGGGATTTTTGTGTCTGAATAAACGTGGGAGTTAATACGTAGTGAGGTGCGAACTCACAATAATATTGAGATAATAAGAACAATGATGTGTAGGCTATTCATATTCGAATGTTGTTTCGTAAGAGCACAACGTGAGGTGCATTTATTGAGGTGTAACCCTATAACTGATAAAGTGTCAAGAGTGTTCAACAAGATTGTTGTGAAGCGAGTGCTGTCGTGATTGAGCTTTTCTTTGTATTTTGTTTTGAGTACTGGAGGATACCTGAAATTTCCAGGTATGCCTTTTTTTTCGAATTTCGGGATGAAATTCCGTTATTAGGGGGGAAGTATGTAATATCCCGTAATTTTATGGCTTTTAATTATGAGATTAATTATATGAAATTGCTTTTAAATTGCTTTTAATTATGGGATTAATTAAATTAATTTGGGATAATTAATTGGAAATTAATTCAGATTTAAATAACCAGCGAGACGAGAGTTCGTATTTAACAATGATGATAATGCTGAATATTGCTGAGTGATTATATTAATATGTGATTATTGAATTTATTAAAATTTTCGTGAGTTAAAAATACGACAGTTTCGGTAATTAAGTTGGGACGCGCATGTCAATTGTGTTAGGACCCAATTTAACGGATTTAAAAGTATTTTTATTTTTATGTCATCCGTATGAGCATTTTGAGTGCGCCAACGTGTCCGGTAGGGTCGAGATAGTCAGAAAACACTAGTTGGGGGTTTAGTTTGGGTCCCGGAGCATTTTTAGGCCAAACCGGCAACCCGGGAGGGTATTTTAGTCATTCCTATTTTTGGTGAATAAGGACCTACGAATTTTAGACTGATATTATCAGCCAACACTTGAGTCCCTTAGGGTTTTCACAACTAAAAAGCATCATGGCAGTTAGAGAAGAAGAGAGGAGAAGTTCCAAGGGTTTTCCATGGCCATAACCACCACTTATAGGCTTTTGCACCACCGTCACCACCACCGGATAGATCGGAAAGCAAGGATCATCCCCATACTGTCTAATTCATCGGATCAGAATCTTCATTACGAGGCAAGTGATTTAACTTGCAATAAATTAGCGCATATATCATCCATGTTAGGTTAGAATTGGAGAATAACCTTGATTAATGATAATTGAATGGATTTGAAGAATTGAAATTGTAATTTGGGTAGGTCTTGCATGTAGTTTAATATTGGAGATAATAGCAGCCACAAGATTATGATTTATGGGTAGAGAACAATAAATTTGTAATGAATTATATAGTGTTCTTGAGGAAAATAGGAGAAATAGGGTTTTTATGAAAATTGAGTGTTTTAATCCAAGAAACTTATGATCCATAAGGATTTAATGATTCTAATACGTTAGAGATGATGTTGATATGTTAATAGGATGATTAGTGAACTTTCTTGGGAGTTTGGGACGTTGTAATGAAGAATTAGAGGTGTAAAAATGATGAAACCCATAACTATTTAAGAGAAATCTAGGTTGATACCTGCTTGGTCGATCGATCGCCCCCTCCTGATTTTTGGCAATTTTTTTCCCTTAAAGCTTAATATAAATCCCAAGGCCGATGATGATTCTTAGGATGTTTAAATTGATATTGTGGGACTTAATTAAGGTCAGTAGGGTCTTAGTCGATGCCGGAAAAAATGGTTTACCTTATGGAATTTAATTCTATTGCTTACGATAGTCTACCGAGTGAGGTACGATTAGAAATAATTTGAATTGAAACTATAATGGAAATTAATGATGATATAAGGATAAGAACAGTAACGGAGGGACTTTAAGTTACTGAGATAACATTAGAAACTAATAGGAGACCTAGTAACCTTTTGAGATAGGTTTAAGTACTCAAATTGATACGACGAGAGAGTTATCAAGCTAAATACATATTATGTATGATGTTCGGGATAAACTTACTACGTACGAGACTTACTAGATGGAATGTGTGAATACCTATATTGAAATATGATTACTTAGGTTGCGTGAATGCCTAGTGTTTAGATTTCTTATGTCTATGACATACCTACCATACTTGTTATCACGGGAGGTTAGTTTTTTTTTGGAAAAAGGACCGTCTTATCCTTGTGTGCCTTCGGGGGGATTTGGACTGGTACCTTAAGGACATACGATTATGAATGACTTATTTATGAGTTGATAAGTCAGCTGACCACGGGAGTGTAGGTATGTGTGTGACCCATGGGTATGTGAACTATGTTCGCCTCCGATATGTGTGATTTGTATTCTGACGGTTCCTGAGTGATTCGAAACACATGATCCTTACGTATATGATGTACATGGATTTGATAGTAGAGTATGCGTGCACCGTAGCTTAACTTAGGTGTGCCTTATATGTATATATATATATATATATATATATATATATATATATATATATATATATATATATATATATATATATACTGAGAGTGATTTATATATGTACTTGTCACTGGTTCTTTGCTGCTTAGTAGATGTGAATAACTAAGATATTGTAATGGACTAAGAATCTGGGAAAAGAATTAATACTTGAGATAAGTAATATAATGAATGAGAATATGGGTTATGAATATAACTTACCTGGATATTATGAGTAGACATCCTATGGTAGAATGTGAAAGAGGAAGTGATATAGATTAGTTATTTAGCGACATAACTAGGATGAGTTAAGGGCATACGTTAGGCGTGCACATTAGTTGAGAGGTGAGAAACTCATGTGAGAGTACGCAACCAACGTGTTTATAATATGTGTTGTTTAATTGTAATTTAAACACTTGCTAAACTTTTAAATTGTTTTCACCTCGGGCTCTGACTCGTTTTCCTCCAAATCTATTTTGTTTTGTAAAAACATTTTTAGGTGCCCAGCGACAGGGACGCCAAGCATAGGAGTTCCATTCTGATGACGTGCTGTAGCTGCCGTGGAAGCTACGGGATCTTGGTATTAGACGCCTTCATCCTTCAGAGTCATTTGTATCAGTTAGGGCATGTCGCCCATTCTTATTTAGAGGTTGTTGTTACAAATTATCATTATTTCGATTATTGGTTTATTTATTCAGACTCTTGTATTGGGAGTTTATTTACTCTGGCATTATTATTATTAGAGTGTTTACTCCAGACTCAGTTTATTTCCTGAGATTGTTTATGCGACAAATGGTTGCTGACTTAATTACTTGGATTATGTTTATTAAATTAGTAAAATTTGGCATCTCTCTTTTTAAATGTTAGGTAGCTAGTAATAAATTAAATGTTTTCGACAGTGATGCTACAACTAAACCAACTTGATATCCTGAATTAATTTAATGAAGGAGTAGCTACCCGGTATTTAATTTGACGGGGTGTTACAGGTACATCTTATCCCCTCTAGGATGTACCGTAAATTGTGACCCGTGTGACTCTGCCATCACCGCGTGTTATAAGTCCTCCCCCTCCGGGACAATCAATCTCCCGTTGAAGCGTAAGACTCCCTCTGAAGTCACGGAGTATGACTCGACACCCTTGACTAAAAGTTATTGGATTCGACCCTGACAAAATAAATTCGCTGCTTAGGTCTGTACCACCCTCGTGACAATTTGGGGGGTGACGGTCATAACCGACATAAATGATCTGGCAACTGTGTTATGATGTCCCAATTCCTTCCATTTTGCCTTCCAAACTTCAGTTACATCTCCCATTGGCCTGCGTCTCAATGTGTCTATCACCACGTTAGCCTTTCCCGGGTGATATGAGATGTCAAATTGATAATCTTTCACAAATTCCATTCACCTACATTGATGCATATTCAGGTCTATCTGAGTGAGAAAGTATTGGAGTGACTTATGATCTGTGAATCGGCAAAACCTCTCCCCCAGTAGATAATGTCTCCAAATCCGCAATGCAAACACGACTTATGTTATCTCCAAGTCATGGATGGGGTAATTCCCCTCGTGAGGCTTAAGCTTGTGGGAAGCATAAGCTATAGCCTAATCCTCCTACTGCATCACACCACCAAGTCCCTGTAGATACGCATCACTAAAAATAAGATATTCCACTCCTAAAATAAGATACGCATCACTAATCCTCCTACGGCTCGTGCAAATCTAGTGGCTATGAATGAGTGAGAAGCCCCATTATTAAAAGGAATGTTCCCCAAAGTCCCACATATAAGGAACATACCCTCAACTGGGGGTGGTGACTGTGAAATTTCATCATGGTGGATGCTATATACACGCCCTACTGTAACTTCCCCTGCTGAGGTGGGGCTGCTGGAACGACTGGTGCTGCAGGCAATGCTGGCACTGGTGCAAGTGCTGGGAGGGCGGAGGGAAAAATAAGCCTCTGAGGCTCCTGGCGAGCACCTGCTCCTGCTAACCCTTGCCTTTATCAAGGTATTCTTAATGCTTGTGGCCATTCTTGCCACATATGAAACATCTACCCATGAAATTTCCTCCCCTCTAGCCCTGCTAGTCACTACCATCTCTCCCCTGGCCCTGTTGAAAAAGCTATTGGCCCGTCTGGCTCTGCTTAAATACACCGTGTCCCTTCCTTTAATCTCCCAAACAAAAATGCTTAACAGCATCCCCCTAGTGGGAACTCTTCTCACTTCGCCTCGGTTGACTCTGAGTCGGTTGTGCCTCACTAGCACTGCTACCCTTAGTCCTGCCCTGCTAGCTGGACTCTCCTGAATGTTTATTTCCTTTAACATGGAAGCGGTGGTCGTAATAGTGCAATAGAATGGAATTAAACACATACGTATATATCTTCAAAGCGATATTACCCAACATGTGCTATTGGATCCTCCAGGTAAGAACATCCATAAATAACTGTATCCTCTTTTTTTCTGTGCTCACCTCCTCGGGGATATAGTTTTCCAGCCTTGTAAATTCCCCCTCGTACTCTGCTACTGTTCTCCCCTCCTATGACACGTCTAATAATTTCCTCCTCATCTCAGTCTAAACAACGAATAACAAGTATTTACGGTCAAACCGCTCCCAAAACTCCTGAATCGTTAAGGTGTCTCTCTCTTGTGCAGTGGTAATGGACTCCCACCACTCTAAGGCTACCCCCACTAGCTTAAAGTTAGCCTAATATCCATATTTGCACATCATTTCACTCATACATCCTCAAATGCCTATGTATATCCTTTTTCCATTGGCACTCCATAACTACATCGGAGCTCCCTTGAAACTCTGGGGGATGAGCCTTCTCAAAGGTATCTCAGACTCGCTCCCAGGTAGAAGGAAATGTATGTGTCAGATCTGGAGCAACAACTTGAGACTAGGGTGTCACTTATGGTGCCTTCTGGGAAAAAGTAGTCAAGGCCACATTAACAGCCCGTGCCACAATGGCGGAAACCTCGGCAGCATTCATAGTCATTGGGGCCTGAGCTGGCTGTGGCTCGAGTAGTGCCTCTAGGGTGGTTTGTGGTGCACGTCGAAGAGGCATTTGAAATGATTAAGAATTTTCTATCAGTTCATAATTCAATATGTCTTAAAATAGCTGAAGACATAAATGCGTAATAAAAAATACAATAGTCCTAATAGTAAGCTCTACATCAAAGAACGGAATGCTGAAAATAGTAGTAAGCTGCACAGATCCTATAGACACTAGAACCTGATGCTCTGATACCATATGTGACACCCCGTCTATTCTAATCCTAGGTGACCAATTAATTATTAAATTAAACAGGAATCATTAATGGTGTCATTCTTAGCATCACTGTCGAAATCCAACTTATTCTACTAATATCCTAATGGCCCGGTGTCAAAATTTTAATCTTATTATTAACATGCAAATAACTTAAGTTAAATAATTCACATTCACCATTATAATAAACATAGTAATAATGATAAAGCAATGAGATGAATAAATAGGCCTGGAAGAACTCTCCAGACAAAATCCAAATACAATCATCCATAATAAAAACAAAATCCAACACGAAAATAAAATGGAAGTACAATGTATGTGTAATAATAACCAACTAGGAATGGGAGACATGTCAGACTAAGATAAATAAAAGGATAAATAGGAACTGATAAATGTGGAGGCATCTACTACCAAGGTCCTGCAACTTCCACAGTAGCTGCAGCACACTAAATGAAGGAACTCCTAAGCCTGGCGTCCCTATGGCTGGGCACCTAAAATGTTTTTATAAAAATGGATTTGAAACGGGTCAGAGCCCAAGTAAAATAGTTTGAAAACATTTTAGCAAGTATTTAAAATGCATTAAAGAGTACATATTATATACAGGTTAGCTTCATGTACACTCACTTGAGATTTTTACTTCTCATCTAATATGCACGCCAATTGTACTCTTCTAAACCCAACTAGTTTGACTTAAGCCTTTTCCCGTCTATTAATTCACTATGTCCACCCGTATTGCCCATACAATACGTTGTTAAATTTCTAATATCTTATTATTTATTTAGAGTCACTAATTAATTATAAAGTTCACACATACTGAGATTAATTTAGATATCACTAAAGTAAAAACTAGATTGGAGTTTTTGTAACTAATGCGAAAATAAAGAAATTTAAAAAGAGAGGAGAATATTTGGACCTTCTTTGAAGAATTGAGTCTTGATCCTTGATGAGCTCCCTTGAATGTTGGGATGAATGTTAGATGAGAGAGAAAGAGATTTTGTTCAATTGAGAATGAAAATGATGGGAAGGAATTTCACACAAGAAAACTTTGCTTATTGCAAGAAAATGTTGCTGAGATCACTGATATTGATGGATCTGAGGTGTATCCTAAGAGTGAGATCATGCCCTCTTTTTATAGGGTAGGGGATACCAATCGATATACTCCTAGACCTACCAATCGGTAGGTAACCCTAGACACGCTGCCGATTGGGAGGAAAATGGACTTGCCTATTGGTAGTCTCGTCCAGATCTTTTTGAAAAAATATCCGTAGAATGCAATCCGTAAATCCAAATTACACACTGGGCAAACCGTTAAAAATTTAATTCATATACCTTTAATATTCCTTTGGGACGCTCCCGGGTCCGAAAGTTTAGTTTGGACCAAACGGGGCTCAAAAGCGCTCATTGGTCCTCTGGACGGGAGATTATCAGATGATAGTGGATCGTTCATCCAAACCATAAGTCAAAATGGCACACGGGAAATACCGTTGGAAAGGTTACACGAGTTTCTTCGATATTCCAAAGATCTTTACTCAGTTCAGAGAGTTGACTTTGGTCAAATGGGGCCCAGAAGTGTCCGGTGACCTTTTCAAGTAAAATGAGTCATTTCACGTATGGGTTGGACCGTTGGAGAGGGTATTCAGTTAACTTCAAAGATTCATTCAGCCTCGATCGATTTAAAGGGTTAACCTTGGTCAAACGGATCCAGAGAGTGCTTGGTCTCCTCTAGATCAATTTTCAGGGGGAAATGAATTGTTCGTTCGAATGGTTATGTCATTTTATGCATGGGGTAGGCTGTTGGAAAGGAGTTTCAGTACCCTTAGAGGATTAATTGAGATTTCGCTCTGACGGTGAATTTGATTGGGGGCAAATTGGGGTGAGGGAGTTCTTGGTGGCCTTCAGATCGATTTTTAATAATAAAATGGTCTGTTTATCTGAACCATTATGCCGATTTATGCATGGAGTAAACCATTGGAAAGAGGATTCAGAGCCCTTCTAAGATTCATTAATCTTTTACTCTGAAGATAGAGTTGACCGGAGTCAAATGTGGCCTGGGAGTGCCCGATGGTCTCTAGATCGGTACTCAGAGTATGACCTAGGGTTTGTAATGAATTGGGGAGATACTAGGGGTCTAAGGAGAGACTTAGGGGGTCCTAGAATATGGTGCCTACACTAAATTTTAGTAGTCTCTCTATGTCATATTTTATTTTTATTGTAACCTCTAGGATTATCTTTCGAGGTAGTCTTTACATACGTTTACTCCATTTTCTGATGGGTATCCCGTGTTCCACAAAATTCTGGTCCAATCCTAAAAATTCATCATATTCCTAAGAAAAAAAATCCTTATATTTACTTAGGTTTGCACATGTATAAGTTAACCCTTTATTTTTTACATTCCCTAGGTTGACTTCCACCAATGGGTTTGGTTTATCAACCTTTAATTCTTCATATCCAACAAGTGAAATTAAAAATTCACCAATGTTTGTAGTTTTTACTTCCTCTTTGTTTTCTTCAAAGTCATAGTTAGCCTAGTTAATAGTTCTTTCATCACTAATTTTTTTTCAAGATCTATACAAGATCAATGCCATGATATTATTTATTTATTCCTTCTTCATATGGTATTGATTCATTAAACAACTAATTTTCATCTTCAAATGGTCCCATCAAACCAAAGGCCATTCCATCACAATAATCCATTGATGTTTCATTAGGTATTGCATCCACTTTAATTTACCAAGAATTTTCTTGCATCCACTTTGTCATCATTTTGGGATAATAGTCAACTTGATTATTCTTAGCTAAATCGGAGACTATAGTTAATTTGCTCTAGTGATCATTAAATTCTCCCCATAATATGGCCTGACCATCCATTTACCACATAACCAACTGGTGAGCAAAAAGTAGTCCACGAATATTATGCAGGACACGGTCACAAAATTTACTATCCATACCAATATTGTTACATTTTTTAGCTCCTAGAGGATCAAGTCTACTCAATAATATTAAACGTGAAAGTTCCCTTTCTAAATCCCACGGGGTTCGAATTGGATCCATTTTAAAACAACATCTCCAAATACACTCGAGCCATTACCCGCACAGAATTTATGCCACAAATATACCCTCACTGAACTCTATTTTTTGCATTGCCAGTCTTACCCTTTAAAACCCTTGGTTGTTTACCCTACTGCCCTTATTTTTTAAGGATTTACCAAATTAGTTGGGGCATTCCTCAACCTCTATAAATTAAGGGCTTAGGGATGGGATAAAGCTTTTGTTGTAGCTTCTATCCACACTGAGTACATAAAGAAGGTATCATTAAAGGATGGATGGACTTCTGCCTTGTAAGAGGTCGGCACCTCTGACGACTCTGATTTTTTTAGAGACAGGATCCCGTTACCCCTCCTAACTTGGAAGAGGTCATTGATGATGAAGAGGGGACAGGTGAATCCTCCCTGATGCCTAAGATTGGGAATGAGTCCATTTTCTCAGAGGCAGCAGTAAAGGACACCGAAAGGTTTAAATTTATTCAAGTCTGATGCGAACCGTTATTATGTCTCTTTTCATTGATGCTTACTTTGATTTATTTTTCTTTTTTCTTCGTAATGGAACAGTCCTTTGTAAAAAAAAGTTGGGTGATGAATTAAAAGTTTTCGTTGGTCAATTTTCTAGTTTATACCTTTAATTGTGCTTGTCCATTCTGCTAGGTCGGACTTATTATTATGATAATGTTGATTTTTAGTTTACTATCAGGAAAAATACCATTATCTCTGCTAAGAGTGACCTGCTTAGACATAATAATAGCTTGTTTGGTTCTGGCTATGTAAGTCTGACTGAGACTGAACTGAAAGGGTTGCTCAACAGGGATGCCTCAGATCAAGTAAAGGAAGACTATGTTATCTGCAAAATCTCTTTGATAGAGTTGTGATGAGTAATATAACATACTATGAGATGATCGAGCAACTTCAAGATGATCACAATCTTTCTTGGGCTTTGCTCCATTCTGACTATAAGGCCAAATTTGAGGCCTTGAGTGCTGGTTGGTCTTTGACAATAAATTTTGAGAGATCACATCTGCTTTCTGGAAGAAAGATTTCTTATTGAATAGGGAGGTGTAAAGTGCTCGGGACGTTTCCACTCTTCTTGAAAAAGAAAATAACAACTTAAGGAATGAGTTAGAGAGCTTGAAAAAATCAACTCAGGTTGACCCAAGCAAAGGAGCATTTTTTTTGGACACTTAGAATACTAGACTGTTGGAAGAATTTGAAAACTTGAATAAGAGGAAGACCAAATCTGACTAGTCTTCTAGACAGGTGTGTAACTTCCTGCCTAATTAAATACCGGGTGGCCAGTCCCATACCAAATTAAAATAGAATATACAATTGGCTCATTCTTAGCATCACTGTCGAAAACATTAACTAATCACCCAATACCCAATTAAGCTGGTGTTAAAAACTTTCCAAATTTTAATTCAGCAAAATTCATTTTTAGTTTACGAATAACACTACACATATTATTCTATAACACTAATAACTGAACAGATAACACAAAAGAATTTAAATGCAATTGGAATAAACATTCCCAAATAATAATCCAATACAGTAATCCCAACAATATTAACTGTATTAAAATGACATGAGTACAAGAGTATTTGACTCAGATAGAAAAGAGATAACTTAATTCCATTGGGAGACATGCCCTAACTAAGAGAATACTGTGAATCAAATGAAGATAGGCGTTTAAGCAATACTCCATAGCTCGTCATAATCCTCTAAGGTTGGCATCCCTGCTGCTGGACAACTGATATAGAAGCTACAATAGAAAAGAAAATATGCAAGGAAATGGGTCAGAGCCCGATGTGAAAATGATTTTGAAAACAACAAGTATTTAACAAGTGCAATAAAGCATTTATTATGTACATGATAGTATCCAACTCTCACTTGCTATTCTCACCTCTCATCTAGAGTGCACGCTTAACGTTTCCTATTAACCTCCTAGTCAATGGTTCCTCTTCACTAATTTCCATAACATGATTCCATCCCATATCATAGCCCCGTATGTCCCATACCATACGTCATATAATCATTCTTATACGTTTTTCATTTATATGAATCGTTTCTCATTAATATGAATTAAGCTCTTCAATAAATATTCATTAACTTATTTCAATTCTTTTCTCAATTCATCGTTATCTACAATTATCCCATAGTAGATAATTTAACCACTATATATAAATACATTTTATTCATTATATATATACACATATATAATACGGCACCCCGAGACACAGCTGCGGTGCAATGCATTACTCTGCTATCATGTCCCAATATCGCTGGTCGTCGAATAGGGGACTAAAGGTTCGGTAAGGATTCGTCGAACCACAAATAACAACATACAAATTGGAGGCGAACATAGTTCTCGTATCCATAGGTCACGCACATACCTACGTTCCCACAGTCAGCGGACTTATCAACTCCCCAATAAGTCTTTCATAGACCTATGTTCTCAAGCGACAAATCAAAGATCCCATGGATTCATCAGGATATGACTGCCCTCACGCGCAAACCCCCCACCGATAGCAAGTAAGCTAGGTATGTCATACACATAAATTATCAATCAATCAAATAGGCATTATCATACCTATAATATAATATCAATAAGGTACTCACATTACCCTAAGATAATTCCCATACGTAGCATTATATCTCTCAAATCCTACGTATTAAAATATTATGACTTTACTTCTTTAATTTAATTATCCCCGAGCCTCACTCATTACTCAAGGTTCAAATAGGTTTTCCTCAATGTATTTATTCAGTAAGAAATCACTAATATCCTACGGGTCCATATCATCTTATCTCCCGAATTTACTACGAATTAAACTCTCCCTTAATTAGGGTTATAACTAATTGTTTCTAATCTCTTATAAACACATCTTCTATCAACTAGGATTAAATACCATTATCACATGGTTCATAATCTATAGTGTTTCATTCACACTATATGACTTATCAACAAAACCAACATCCTTGCATCCTATAACATCTCTCTACTCCCGACGTCGTTAAAGTTCATGTGCGGAGCGTCTCGCAAAGAGAAATCCAAACAAGGAACCCCTCCAATACACTACTACTTAACTTTGTGGGTCGTGGAGGTCCGTTAACTTTAAATACGCAACCGGGATAACCTCATCCCCTCTTTCAACCAAATGTGGTCTGAACTCCCATCTCTATCCAGAAGCCATACCACTAAGCGCTTGTATTACACTCAGTCCTTACGTAATCAATAATGAGCTTAAACTCAGTCCTTGATGTTCAAATTGTAACCCTAAGGCTACCCAGGTGTTATATTAAATCACCCCTACTGCACCTATCCTTAATCCTCATGCATACAAATTAGAATCCAACACATGCATCTAGCAATCGAAATTTCATTCAATTTAATTATCATAATTCTAATCAATTAAATCCCAATCACATTAATTCGATTCTTATCTAGGGCTTATTGAACCTTCCTAGGTCCCATTATATCCAATTAATAATCACCAAAGATTTAAAAAAGGTTTGGGATACGAACAAGCATTAAAAATAAATAACTTCAAGGATTCTGGGGAGGTCGATCGATCAAAGACAGGGGTTCGATCGATCGATCGCCCAGGTATCAGCCCAGTTTTTTTTCATTTCTTCTACTACGGTTTTCATCACTTTTGATCATTCAAACCTTCATATTAACAACCCAAATGACTTATAAACCTTACTACATGATATAACAACATATGTGAATGATTTCTAATGCTCTAAACATCCTAGAATCATCAAGAGTTTGAATTAAAAGCATATGTTTATCCTTATTTTTCCAGAAAATTATAAACATGATATCTTCAAGAACACAACAATGATTCTCATAATTTCTTCAACAACTTACTGATTATTTCGTGGATTACTATCTACCTACAACATGAGTGTGATTCCCATATATTTTTAGTTTCCAGAAATCCATTAACAACTCTATCTTTTCATCTTCCAAATATGTAAAAAATCTCATCTTTTAAGAACTATTCTAACATAGACAATATACAAACTTAGATTGCAATTATCAAACACTTGCCTCTAATGAAGATCTGATCCTTTAGAGTTGAATAACGCAGGTGGTTCTACCCTTTTAAGTCCAACTTCCGGTGGTGGTTGGTGGTGGTGACCTTTGGTTCATAGTTCTCCTCCTTTCCAAGCAAGCTTTCTTTTCCCAAGCAACCTTTCACTCTCTCTAAGAAGATGACTTATCAATATTGTGTAGAAGATATGAATGAACCCATGTTCAACTAATCTCCAAATATTTATAATAAGATAAAATCCGAAATCACTATTCATCCCCATTGTAAAAATGACCAAAATGCCCTTTTAGGTTGTCTTTTCATTTTTAAATAACCCGAGACTCAAAACCAACATCCAAATGGACTTTTCTGACTATTTCAACGACGCAGTCGAAATGACTATAAGGTCGATAGAAAATAAGTTTCCTTTTTAATTTAACAAATTAGTCCCGACACGTCCCATACCGCCTCTGACTAAAAATTCAAATTACTAAATTAATAGCTCACAACAATATCAATAACATCATATTCATATATTACCTAAATATCTTTAAGTAATATTTAGAATCATTCCTTTTAATATCAACAATTCGGATAAAACCCAAATGAATTAATTTGTAATAAAATCCAATTAATCCATTAATTTAAAATATAACCCATTTTAAAAGTAATTAAAATCACGGGGTATTACAAGGTGGTTGTTGGTCGACCAACTAAGGATGGAGAAAGTACTAAGAAAACCTTAGCCGACTAAGCAACTTTGTTAAAGGATAAACATAAAACCATTAAAAATCTCTAAGACCAAGTGGACCGATTAACTTTCCACATCCATAAACAACCCAAAAACATCTAGATGGATGGTTATGATGAGGCCATAACTCGTATGGAAGATCACCTATATCAATCTCATCGAGGAGGGTACAAGTGTGCTCAGTTGAGCGTGGTGACATTATTAGAGGTGGATGACAAGAATGAGTTATGGAATTGGCATGATCCAGGCATATTGGATTACCCTGACCCTCCATTTAGAATTGATGCCGAGTGGATTCCGATTGAGGCCATTCCCCAAATCTTAATAAAGTAACTAGGGGATTATGGTCTTCATGGTAAAGACACTTACATTTTCCCCCTTCATTAGTTCGATCAGCCGAGCACCAGTGGTCGTAACAGGTTGATGGATTTTAGGGTTACGACTCTGCCCAGTACTCCTTATGTTCCTCTAGATGGTATGGACAAAGTTGAAGATAAATGTCCCATGGAATAATTTTGTTCTTCTTGCTTGTTTCTGATTATATGTCTGTTTTTTATAGAAGTTTGATGAAATAAAAAGATTTGTCTTTTGCAAACATGTTTATCTATATATTTTAGTCTTCGATTCATAATTAAGCTTTTTGATTAGTTTATTGGCTATGCAACTAACTAAACTTGTTAATTGGTCTGTGCATGGTCAAGTTATGAACTTGAGTTATTAGGCCTTAGGTTCTACTAATGTTCTTAGGTAAAAAGAATCTTTGCCATTTTTAGATTTTAATGTTTTCATTATTTACCATTAGCGACCAAATGTATTAGGAATGTAATTTTTCCGTGAATTTAACTTGGTCAGGTAAAAGTCCTTGATTTTGAATTTAAGTCACACATAAAGTTTTAGAGACCTCTTGTTTGTGACTTGTCAAAGTCGAAGTCATACATGAAGTTTACAAGATTTTTTTTCTTTTTTGAAGTTGGAAAAGTTTGTTGGGTTTAAAATTCACCTCTGAAAAAGTCCTGACATTAAACAAGGTGTTACACGTGTCTCACATTGCGAAAAAATTGGTCTCAGGCTCGCTGTTGAGTAAAAAGGGTTTTAAAATGGTTTTTGAATCTGATCAGTTTTTTTAACTAAAAATGGGGTGTTTATGGGAAAGGGTTACATGTGTGAGGAATTATTCAAACTAAATATAATTGCTGACTCAATTTTTAAAGTTATTAACTATTCTGCCTATCTCTCTGTTTCGTTATATTTGTGACATAGTAGACTTGAACATGTTAATATTTCTTTACTTAGAAGATTAATAATTTCAGAGATATCCTAAAATTGCCTACAAATGTCGAACACAAATCTGAAATATGTGTTGAATCAAAATTCAAAAGAAAACCTTTTCAAAGTGTATAATGCTCTACTGAAATTTTAGGATTAATGCATACAAATTTGTGTGACTTAAAAGGAATTCAAACAAGGGGAGGAAAAAATATTTTATGACTTTTATAGATGATCACACTAAATTCTGTTATGTTTGTCTATTGAGATCTAAGGATGAAGTCCTTGAGAAATTCAAACTGTATAAAACAGAAGTTGAAAATCAAATGAATCAAAAAATTAAAATTGTGAGATCGGATGGAGGAGGAGAATATTCTAAGCCTTTTAAAGACTTTTGTAAAATATATGGCATAATACATCAAACTACGACACCATATTTTCCACAACAAAATGGTGTGGTGGAATATAAAAATAAAACATTAAAGGATATTGTAAATGTTATGTTAAATAGTTCAGGCCTTCCTCACAACTAATGGGGTGAAGAGGTACTTTCAGCTTGTTATATTTTAAACAAAATTCCTTCGAACAAATCTCATAAATCTCCTTAAGAATTGTGCAAAGGAAGAAAGCCGTCATGCAAATACATAAAAGTGTGTGGGTGTTTAGCTAAGGTAGTCTTGCCACCACCTAAATGAACTAAACTCAGACCTAAAACTATTGATTGTGTATTTATAAGTAATGCTCAAAACAGTAGCGTGTATAGGTTCCTTGTGTTTAAATCATATGTGAATAGTGTAGTTATAAATACTATTATTGAATCTCGAGATGCAGAATTGTTTAAACATATTTTTACACATAACACCACTACTAGACTTGAGGATTCTCCTTCAAACATTAATATTCCATCTAGTAGTAGGCAAGAAAATGAAATGAAAATACAGATACTTAGGAAAAGTAAAAGATGCAAGATAGAAAAATCTTTTGGGCCTGATTATATTTCATTTTTGTCTTTGGGAGATCCTAAATCTTATCACAATGCTCTTAATTCTCTTGAATCTCCCTTTAGAAAGAGGTTATTAATAGTTAAATGGAATCTATTATGCAAAATCACATTTGGGATTTAGTTAGCTTGCCACTGGGTTGTAAAACCATAGGTTGTAAATGGATTTTTAAAAGAAAAATGAAACCTAATGGATCCATAGAAAAGTATAAGGCAAGGTTAATAGCCAAACGATATAAACAAAAGGAGGGAATCAATTTCTTTGACACTTATTCTCCAGTTACGTGAATTACTTCTATTAGAATTTTAGTTTCCCTCGCATCCATTTATAAAATGGAAATTCATAAAATGGATGTTAATATTGCATTTTTAAATGGAGAATTAGAAGAGGAAATTTAAATGAATCAAGTAGAAGGATTTGTTGTTAAGGGGTTAGGAAATAAAGTTTGCAAGCAAGTTAAATCCTTATATGGACTAAAACAAGACCCTAAGCAGTGGCATGAAAATTTTGATCAAGTAATGATTAATGATTGATTTAAAATAAATGACTATGATAAATGCGTGTATTTTAAATTCCTTAGAGATGCTTATGTGATTGTTTGCCTATAAGCTGATGATATGATAATATTTGGATCACTTCTAAGTATTATAAAAACTACTAAGAAGATGTTATGTGAAAAATTTGATATGAAATACTTGGGAGTTGCCGAATTTTGGAAATCAAAATAATATGAGATTCTATGGGAATCAAATGGTCACAATCACATTATATAGAAAGTGTGTTAGGAAAATTCAATCAATACGAATCTACTCCTGTGAGAACTCCTTATGATCCAAATAGTAATTTAAAGAAAAACAAAGGAAAAGGTGTGTCACAACTTGAATATTCAAGAATTATTGGTAGCCTTATATTCGTTATTAACTTCACCAGACCTGATATTGCATATGCAGTAGGGAGATTGAATAGATATACTTGTAATCCTAATAATGATCACAGAAATGCACTTATTAGAGTATTGAGATACTTGATATTTACTTTGTATTATGCTTTATATTATGTCTCTTATCCTGTTATGATTGAAGGTCATATTGATGCTAATTGGATTTTAGACTCAGAGGCATCCAAATATACAAGAGGATATGTATTCGCATGAGGCGGGACTATTGTATCGTGGAAATACTCAAAATAGACATGCATTGTGAGATCAACAATGGAGTATGAATTCATAGCTTTAAACAAAGAAGGTGAAGATGCAAAGTGGTTAAGGAAATTTCTACTAGACATTCTGATGTGGCCTAAACTTGTACCCGCGATACTTATACATTGTGATTACCATCCGGCAATAGCAAAAACAAGAAACAAGTCCTATAATGAAAAGTCAATACATATTCGTCGCAGGCATAATAGTGTGAGACAATTCATATTTAATGGTATTATAACCATTGATTTTGTGAGATCAAATGATAATTTAGCAGATCCGTTAACCAAAGGGTTGTCAAGAGATATTATTTACAAAACATCGAGGGGGATGGGATTAAATCCTAATGAGTAGAATCACCATGATGGATACCCAATATATATTAATGGAGATCCCAGGATATAGGTTCCATGGGAAAACTAATTGTGGATGATTATGTAAAAGCACTACAAACTTATAAGTGTCTCATCCCTATGGTGTTAATAATAAAAATTAATAATAGTATTGCTATTTGTAATGAGAAAGGTTGAGTTAAACTCTTAATGAATCTATGGATTGAATTTTCAAGTGGGATGTGGCAGGATATTCTTGATAGATTCACCTAAGTGAGTGTGGTAGTGGGCCCGCTACCTATGGGAATTGTGGTTGAATTTTCTAAAGGGCTCATGATACTGGGATATCACTACACTAAAAATAACAATCTGACACGGTATAAAACCGTGCCAGATCAAATTTGGCATGATTTTGAACTGTGCCAGAATCAAGTATTCCAAAATGACCATTTTTTCTAGGCATGGTTTAAAAGTGTGCTAGATTTGGCCAAACAGGAACACTTATGACACACTTTTAAATCGTGCCAAAATTTGATATTTCTGGCACACTTTTGGCATAGTTTATAACTGTGCCAGATTGAGTATATTTTGGTACACTTTTGACATAGTTCAAAATCGTTCCAAAATATGCTACACTTTTGGTACGATTTTGAACTGTGCCAAATTTTTGGATCAAAGAAAAAAAAATTAATCATTTGAAAATAAGAAAATTCACAAATTGTGAATCTCGCACGTTGTTGATAAACTAATCTACATACAAACTTCAATATATTACAAGTCTTAATAGTTCACAAATAAAAAAAATTGGGTAGAATTTTCTCTGTTTTCTAGACATTCTAAAACCTACTAATATAAAACCTGCGTAATACAAAGCCCACACGACCATAAAATATAACAATAAAATTACAAAAGTCCGCACGACCATAAAAGTTAACAATAAAACTATAAAATCCCGTACGACCATAACACAAAAAATAGAATCCTGAACATTTAACGACACTAAATAAACAACCCCCTTTTTGTAAGCTATTGACTTCTTCGTGTGTTTCACATGGATAAAAGCTAATGATAAAATGTTATCCTACAAAATAATAAGATACAAAAAAATGATGATATTAGTAACCAAGTAATTTTAAAAAAATCATATTCAAAATGAAAAATTGGATATACGAGTTATAATTATCGTCATATTTTCAAAGTGCGAGTCCAGTGACCACACGGTCAGTTCCTACGAGTTGCGTTGATCCCATGCGAGGTGTTCGTGCCTCTCATGGGGCTGCTTGGGATTATATTGAATTTTCTCCCTTTAACGGCATATTTTTATGCCTAAGTCTAGATATTTTCAAATTATCGTCATATTCTCAAACCGGGAGTCCCGTGATCACGAGGTCAGTTCCTACGAGTTACATTGGTCCCATGCGATGTGTTCGTGCCTCTCGGGGGGCCGTTTGGGGTCTGTTTTGGTTTTTCTCCCTCTAACGACATGTTTTTAAGCCTAAGTCTAGATATTTTCTAATTATCATCATATTCTCAAACCGAGAGTCCCTGGCTACACGGTCAGTTCTTACAAGTTACATTAGTCTCGTGCGAGGTGTTAGTGCCTCCTATGGGGCCATTTGCTTTTTTTTTTTTTATAATTTTCACCATTTGATGATATGTTTTTAAGCCAAAGTCTTGATATTTTCAAATTATCGTCATATTCTCAAACCGTAAGTCCCATGACTAGGTGAACAGTCCATATGAGTTATATTGGTCCCGTACGAGGTGTTTGCGCCTCTTACGGGGTCGTTTGAGGGATAATTTATGTTTTCATCCTCTAACGGCATATTTTTAAGCTTACTCTAGATATTTTCAAATTATCGTCATATTTTCAAACTGGGAGTCCTGTGACCATGCGATCAGTTCCTATGAGTTACATTGGTCTCGTGCGAGGTGTTCGTGCTTCTCATGGGATCGTTGGGGGGTTGTTTTGCATTTCACCCTCTAACGGCATGTTTTAAGCCTAAATCTAGATATTTTCAAATTATCGTCATATTCTCAAATTGAGAATCTCGTGACTACACAATCAGCTCCTAAGAGTTATATTGGTCACGTGCGAGGTATTCATGCCTCTTACGGGGCGACCGTTTGGGGGGTTGTTTGGGTTTTCACCCTTTAATGACATGTTTTAAGCCTAATCTATATATTTTCAAATTATCATAATATTCTCAAATCGAGAGCCCCGTGACCCCACGGTCACTTCGTACGAGTTACATTGATCCTATGCGAGGTGTTAATGCCTCTTACGGGTCCATTTGGGGGTTGATTTGGGGTTTCACCCTCTAACGGTATGTTTTTAAGTCTAATATACATATTTTCAAACTATCGTCATATTCTCAAATCGAGAGTCCGATAACTATGCGGTCAGTGCCTACGAGTTACATTGGTCCCGTGCAAGGTGTTGGTGCCTCCTACAGGGCCATTTGGGGGTTGTTTTGGGTTTTCACCCTTTGACGACATGTTTTTAAGCCAAAGTCTTGATATTTTTAAATCATCTTCATATTCTCAAACTGGAACTCCCATAACTACGCAACCAATTCGTTACAGGTTACATTAGTCCCTTACGAGGTGTTTGTGCCTCTTACAGTGTCATTTGAGGGTTGGTTTAGGTTATGGCATGTTTTTAAGGTTAATCTAGATATTTTTAAATTATCATCATATTCTCAAACTGGGAGTCCCGTGATTACGCGGTCAGTTCCTATATGTTACATTGGTCTTGTGTAAGCCTCTTACGGGGCCTTTTGGGGAATGGTTTAGATTTTCAACCAATGGGCATATTTTTAAGCCTAATCCAGATATTTTGCTCACGTGGAATCCATCCATGAATATTCATTAGATCTAACCATTGTCTAATAATATCCAAACAAATATGAATGTCCCACCTACTAGCATAGTGATGACTCAGCTAAGAATACATAAACCTACTAATTTTATATAACTAAAAACGTAGTGATGCATTCTAAGAACTCGGTATGCCGGTTCCAGTATCATTCATTATATGCCATTATGAGTGATAAGGAATAAAATGATATACCTTCATTTTATTAGAGGGTGTAAAGTGAACTATCAGAATGTAAAAGCAAAAATTCTATCTACAATCTTTGTTCGACAAATTGGGCACTCAGAACATGCAAGTGAATATGATTTACACATTGCAAAATAGTACAAAATGTCAATACCACTAAAATGATGAGTGCAAGAAAAACATAACTCAATCACATAAAGGTTTTTAGTTACTTACAAGAAGAAATGTCGGCACGGGAGAAACATTATTTCAGTTGGTGATTCAAAGCATACTTTATATACACGAGAATTTGCATCTTTATTCAAAGTTACACAGTCCATGACATTGCATAGTATGTCCTTATCTTTTTTTGAGAGCTAAGGGTGTGCCTGTATGATTTTACGAGAATAAAAAAACTTCTAGTCTCATACAAGATAATTTCAATTTTGGTAAAGCGAAAATTTTCACAATGGGTTCATCAGTATGCACTTAAACTTCTAACAACCATAGCACCACCTAAATATACAAGACACTACGATGAATAACTCAACACTCCCAACAACATGAGCTGTCCCCATATAAGAATTTAGTTTTCTTTAGCCAACCAGAGTTATCCCCATTTATGAAATGTTGTATGCATATATGATGTATATATGCATACAGTAACATATATGCAGTAGTTGTATGCACATATGCATAGCAGCATATAGGCAACATAAATGCATACAACACCATATATGCAGCAACTGTATGGATATATGTTGCATATATGTTGTTGTGCGTATATGCATACAACAACCCCACGCTTCCACTGCCCGACACCTCTATTGACAACCCCACACTGTGTTTTTTTATCTACCCATTAATCTATCCATGCTAGGCCTCTCTCCGCTTATTTAGCACAAATAATTAAAAAATATCATAAAAGAAGTATCCGATATTCATCTAGAGGCAGAGGTTAAGTAAGGAATCCCAGTTTTAATTTTAATAAGCCATATTGGCAGCTATGTGGTTGATCTAGCCATATTGTGATTTGAAGAGTTGATATAAATTATAAAACTTTTTCTGTGAGTTTACCAATCTAGAATTATAGGGAAGCACAAAACTTAGCCAAATAAGCACGAAGCGTAGATTGAGAAACTTAACAACAAAATCATTACCTATGCCAAAAGTATAAATACGTGGGCTTTGTTGACCCTTGATTTGTTTGATGGATTTTCATAATGTCACAAATGTGTCTCTCATCTTCAACAGCCCCATCTGTAATGAGGAAAATAATAAGAATGGAATTGCTGGTATTGGATAACATCTCTATGGCCTGAAAATGGTAGGGAAAACCATAATCAATAAATAATTTAACAAATACAACATAAGTAGCACAAGTGGAAACAAAAAAGGTTACTTATGTGTTTTTATCGTTGAAATCTGTAAAAGTCCACTAAAAATTGAAAAACTAATAGAGAATTAAATAAGACCTTATTCAAGGGAACTAAAATGTTTGTACCACCCCCTGCGATAAAGTTCATGCTAATCCACTAGGTGGCATTATCAATTGCTTCCTTTACTGTCAGTTCTAGAGATGAAGAATATAGGTAAGTCACATCATTAAATGAGTCTCCTGGATCAAGATTTCAGAGTGCCGCGGAAAGAGCATTCTTTGTATCCTCGAGTGGCTTTCCGTTCATACTTCCACTTATATCATCAACAAATATCATTTCCTTTCTAAAAACCTGTCAATTAATCGAGTGAAATGAAATAAATATAATATTAGTACAAGATAATGAAATTAAACTTCAAATTGACAAGGCACAAATGAAAAACAAATTGAGACCGAGTCTTTCCTCTGTTTTCAGGCGCTGGCAACCATTGTTGTCAATATCATTTGACACACGATATCATACGTACACTATGTTTTGTGAGTAAAATAATACAATGCACACAATGTATCACTTTCTAAGTTATAGCACACGAAACAATACCGATGGGATACGCACGTTACATATAATTTGTAAAACACATACAACACGTACGATATACTATCTTTTTAAAGGATGATAACTTTAAGTTTAATTTGACCAAGTCTAACTAGGTTAATGGCTAAATCAAAATATCACATAATTTGTGATAAAAGTAAAGTCGTTGATGATGAGATTAGTGGCAATGATATTGATTTAGAGTCGTTTATGCAAACAAATGCACAAAAAACTTCATGGGAAGACTTTTAAATGCACACAAAGAAAAAAAAAAGTACTAAACCAACCTTTTTACTTTGCTGGTTTCCTAAATAAGTAAAATAAGAACATATCTCTTTGATCAATGTCAAGAACATATGGGGACTGCAAAGGCATACCACTAAAAGTATGACTATAAACCTGAAAACGTATAGACACACTAGGAAGATGAGTTTCTTCAAGCTTAAAATAAGTGCTCATATAGTATATAAAATCTGAATACCATATCACAACATAGATAGGAGTATCTTACACTATACGCAAAGATAAAGTCATTACTTGACCATGTAAGAACTTCAGATTCATATAAGAAACCCAACTTTCTCGCTTGTCTATGTACCTCCTAAAAATAGAAAAAAGAATCATGTTAGTTAATTAACATGAAATATTAATGGACTATCGACCAAAGATAAAAAATGCACCATCAAATTACTCAACAATAAATATTTAATAGAAAAAACACAAAGACCCTCCAGTGAAGCCATAAAATGTGAAGATACAAAACTCCAAGTACCTAAGCATTATAAAAACTGACTTTTAATATAGAGAAGAGATTTCATATAATAACATTAAAGATTATCAGAAGCAAATACATCTATAACTAAGAGGGAGCATTCCTAGTCCAAGAAACAGACCTTCCTGTTTAAACACCAAAAACATCCAATACATGTGCACATATTGGGACAATGGTGACTAAGCATGACAAATGTGTGGAAATTTTATTTATTTTAAATTGTCAAGTTTATAGAAGTGACCAATTTATGTTTGTAGTCTATCTAAGACTAAATATAAATTGATCAAATTGGATGCAATCACAACTCTTATGCTGATTAACGAAGCATCACAACTAAATAACATAACAACAATTTTTGCGTAATGCGCAATCAGTACAACTTCTTCAAAAAGTATTAGGAAGCCAATGTGGGTAATGTGCAAATATAGATCAAAACATACACATAATAAAAAAAACACAATAAACATCACTATCTCAACATATACACATTATTAAACATACATATATATCGTTGATCTAGTACATTGATTTTCAATCAAATTTGACCGTTGAATCTAGTACATTAATTTTCAATAAAATTACGGGTAGAAAATAGTACACGAGGGACGTGTCCTAGCTCACGTCCGGCACCAATGCGCCAGTTCGCCTAAATCACATAAAATGCTTTAGTTCATTAGCTTAGGTACAAATATAACATGAACTAATAATCCTCATATTTAATTGGTAAACATTAAGGGTATATAACTTACTGATCAAATGAAATTAGAAAATTATGCATCACAGTTGGCGTTGTTGTATACATAAGATTAATTCTAATGCAGTGGTATACATAAAAAAGCCAAAGAAAGATAAATGAGTTTTAAGAATACATGTGCTTGTAAGGCTTGGAGGTAAGTTCCTGCATATATACGACAATAAAAAACTATATATACCACTGCAAAATGTAAAGGAAAAATTAGTTGAAAAATTAAAATCTAAAATAAAATGCATGGTTTATGGTTATTCGTTATGAAAAAGCCATAATTACCGCGTCGATGGCATGCTCGTACTTTTATCCTATGTGTTATCATTCCCACATCATGCCAAACTTCAATTTAAACTTATAATCTCATATATAAATTAGATTTACATTCCGATTAATATAAGATATACAAAAAACATCATTGTCACACAAATTTAAAGATCTCCAAACAAATGTACGATTTTTTTATATTAAACTTATAGAGCCAAATATAGTGATATTATTATCCATGAATGTGGGATTGAGATCCAATTACTGAGTTATTCCCAAATATGGTTTGAAATTTTTGACACAATAACCCGTTTACGATAATAATCAGAAATGGTCCGAACATGACACGATTAGCTTGTATAGATTTAAGAGTACCCAAAACTTATAGTTAAACCAAAATCAAAGCGACTAAAAAATGACACAACTAACCCGACTTGCCACCTCTATTCCCAGATACGAAATGATGGAACCAAAATACCGAGTTATCCGTAAAGATGCAAAACAATGAACATATTGTGTTATATGGTAATTCCCATCTCAAACAAAACATACAGTATACATAACACTGAATATGGAACATAATTTAAATAGAATCATAATGTTTGAAATAACCCCAAAACATTTAACCATTTCATGACCTTTTCGCAGTATGAATTTATTTGAATTTCAGTGCACAAAACCCCTAATAGAACCCCTAAACATACAAATTAAACACAACCTCAAATCACACCCAACAAACCCTAGTTTGAACTAAAAAAAACCAAAATTATACCAATTTCAAAATTTTATGCTAGAACCCTGAATCATACAAATTAAATCCCCTCGGAACAAAGAGTATACACACAACACCCCCAAAAAAATGTAAACACCTTTATGTAAATCAACTGAACAGGCACAAAGGTAAACCAAAGCACAAAATTCGAAAATACATCTACAAATCATAAATCTCACCTGAAGTTGAACTGATTCTACAAAGCACAACTGCTTGGAAAAGAAATCTACAAATCATAAATCACAACCACCTCAAACAATCGATTCGAAATACATCTATAAATCATAAATTATAAATCTCACCTGAAGTTAAAGAAATCTACAAAGCACAACCGTTCAAACTTGGGGGAGCTGAGAAAGCTGATCGGAGATGTAGAGAGAAAGACGAGCGGAAAGAGGGATGAACGAGAATGAGAAGGATGAGAGAGTGGGATACCAAAGTGAATTTTTTTAGGGTGTTTTATATTTTAATCAAGTGTACTCAATTATAACATACTTTAAAACATTGTCAAAATTTGACACAGTTTTAAACTGTGCCAGATTATCATTAAACCGTGCCAGAATTTGGTACAGTTTTAAACTCTGCTAGATTTTTAATATCAGGGTGTGCCAAATTGCTGTTTTTGGTGTAGTGTGTAGCTTATGGACTTAATGAGCAAAACTGTTTTGAATCATAAGTGTGTTAAAGTGTCATGTGTGTAGTCTATTGAACTGGTTTACCAAAATAACTGGTCAGTTCAAGATATGTAATTTATTAAATAGCTTGTAAGCGCAATGGACATACACTAAGCAAGGTTCAAGTCCAAAAGACACCTCTGCCTATTAATGACATTTTTTCCCCAAAACTTTCCTTTTATTCCTTATTCTCGTATATCATTCACGTGGAGGATTGTTGTGTGTTTGTGTATAATTATTGGTGTGAATCACAACAAGCTCTTGTAGCCTAGTGGTAACTTTTGAGTTTCCTTTAATTGAGGTCATGAGTTCAAGTTCCACTGAGGGCATTTGGGAGAATTTAGGGTATTTACACCTAAATAGATATATAAATATTATATTATATTTCAAGACTTGGGAGTGGGGTCCAAAAATTAGTTAATTTTAAATTCATCTTTAATTAATTTTATTTAATTCGATTTTAATTTATATTAAAACTTGTTTTATTTGGTTAATTAAATACCGTTTTATAATTAATATTAAAATTCGTTTTTGTTTATAGCCATTGAGAATGGTTTAGTGGAGAAGTGGTTATCCACATTTTGAGGGACTGGGTAGTTTCTGCATCGCTTTAAGTAAGGACTCTGCAGATCAGTTTTAGATACAATATTTTCTCTATCTCTCTCTAAAAAAAACGTCTTCTTTCATATTCTAGTTTTTGGGCAACAATTGTGTTGTTCGAAAGTCATTCGTTAAGTGCTCCAATCGAATGAATTGTGGTGTTGAACCCCGGGGACACGATTATCTGAGGTTCGAGGCATCACTAGTTATGGTGTGGACGATATTTTTGTCTTAAGAGTGTGTATCTAACACACACCTTATCATCCAGATAAATCGTTCAAATTTATTATCTTTTTAATTTTTTCGTATACACATATTAGAGATAGTTGGCTTCCTTTGTGTATAAATAAGATGAAACATTGAGTCACAAAATATTTATAAAAAGAGTAGAGAAAAGATAGAAAAGCAACCAAGAGAAGAAAGAAGAGTTATGAGTATACAAAACTTGTTTCATTCTTTTCATATTTGTGTTTTATATATGTTCGTGTGATCAAGTATTCAATTTTATAACAAAACCCAATTTTTTTAAGATTATGAAAGCCAAAAAACATTATATGGTGAAAGCATATCTTTTTTTGCTACTTACCGAAAGCTTTCAACCCAAAAAAAAAAAAGAAGAAAAACGAATTACTGCTTGTCCTTCCTATCGTATAGTAGGCTGAAAAGGCCATATGTGTTTAACATAGTTTCTTAAGTATAAAGTGATAAATAAGTTTTTAGCGGGAGAAAAAGAGAAAATGATTTGGATAAGCGTGCACCTGTTTTTGCAATTCAGTAGTTTTCAATGACAGCTGAGCGCTGACGGGTGAAAAGGCTGTTCTTATTTAGTTGACTAATGCGGTTTATTTAGAACCATTCCTTTTAAACACGTAACCAGTCGGCCAATTGATGTCGCAAAGTCAACCTGTAATGCGGCAATTTGGGTCTACATTAATTTCTTCATTCAAATGGTGTCTAATATGTGTTAATCAAACTACAGTCCGAGATTGAAGGGACAATCCGTTTCGATTCTAAAACACCGAGTCAGTAACGTATTCACCCTCTCTCCATCATTAGGGATGGCAATTTAACCCGAATAGTAGGAGTCTCGTCCCGCCCCGCCCCTAATGGGGCGGGTTTTAAAACCCGATTAATGAATTAGGAGCGAGTATGGGTTTAAGAAAAAAACCCGTTTATTAAATGGGGCGGGTTAGGAATTAGCTGAAATAAAACCCCCCCGCCCCGCCCCGCCCCGTTTAACTTATGCTTATATAAATATCCTTTATATGTATGTTAATTATAATTAAATTATATATATATATATATATATATATATATATATACACACACACACTAAAAAAAATCTTTATATGTATGATAATTTTGTAAAAGATTTAAGCGAAAATATGAATTGACAATTGGGGGATTGTCTCACTTATTGGAATACGAGCCATTGTATACCTCTAAGACTATAATGTAATATTTTTAATTTTACTATTTTTAAAATTAACGCAACCCGTAGGAGCCCCGACCCGCCCCGTTTATTAAATGGGGCGGGTTAAGAGTTAATTTTCAAAAATCCTAACCCGCCCCGCCCCGCCCCGTTTATTAAATGGGGCGGGTTAGGATTTTTGAAAACCCGCCCCAAACCCGCCCCGTTGCCATCCCTATCCATCATGCTCAACGACATTTGATCTCTAAAAGTTATTTGTAAGAATAAAAAAGAGACGAAATAAACAACCCATTCTTCTTATTTAGAATGGTTCAACTTACCTTTGGGAATTGGGGTGCTACCTTGTTCATGTTCTGAAGACTAAGCTAAGCTTTGTCCCTTTGAAGTATTAAGCTCATTATTCAATTGAAGATAAGTGTATCTTCCTCTTCATTTAATCTATGTATCTTAGTCCCTTGTCCCAAATTAATAGTCTCCATTTAAATTTACTCCATTAAAAATTATATATACCCTGGTGGGTATTGTGTGGACAAGTAACTTTGTAATTTCAAGTAGTTGTATATATCCAAATTAAGAGTTCTTATTTATTTCGTATGGATTAAAAATACACTCATCAATGGTTCATTATCATAATTGGTTCAATGATTTTAAAAACAAAAACGGAAAGTTGACGCTTAATTTGGGACAACACCAAAAAGAATAATGAACTCTTAATTTGGGATGAAAGGAGTTATTATTTTTAGAAATACAAACTAAAAAAGAAAATAAGACTATTATTTTGGGACGGATTGAATATTATTTATGTGTTAGATCTCTTATATGCTAAATCAATCAATTACTCCGGTTCACTGCCTCGCAAGTTTGATGCCTGAGATAAGTAGGCGGGTTACATCCCCATCACACGTTTGATATTGGATGAGATAAGATTTCATGTGGAGATTATTTTATCCTTAGATGTACCTGCCATTTCTCTGAACCTTTCATTTAGCTATTTTTTCTGATTGATGATCGCGTGTCTAGCTATATATAATAGCTTGAGCATTTGATTTCTAGATTTTTGTAGTTTTTTTAGATACTCTGAACTTAGTCTTACACTATTATTTAGGCCACTAGTTTGATTTCGGCATTTCTCACTCGAGTCTCTCTCTGAATCTTCATGATTATTGGACGATTTGTTTGTAATATTGGGTCTTTGTGGTGTGCTATTTATCATTTCCTTGGCATGGGGCGTATAAAGGATTTCAGAGTGTTGGATTGATGGAAACTTTAAAAAAAATTATTGTGTTTATATACTAGCCACTAATCAGTTACTCTTGGATGGTTAGGTGAGTTGGTTGTGTTTCATGTGACTTGGATTATAAGGATGAGGTCCAGGAAGACTTCTGTTCAATGTGGTCCCGGATTTTATTCTTGTTAATTTTACTATTTTGTATACACTGAATTTATTTATTTTCTCTAATGGGATATTCAGGGAAAGATAATTTTTATAGAAAAAGAAGAGGCTGGGAAAACCAACATTTTTTTTTGCATAGCTTAGTTACAGTTTTAGATTATATGGAAGTGGACTGACTTTAAATAATTGTGACTACGTTTCAGATATATTCTCTGTTATGATTAAAAAAGTCAGATAAGATGGAATATAACACTCAATTGTTGAAATTTTTTGGCATTACTCGTCAGAAATAAATATTGGCCAACAAATGGACCCCACTTCATACACAAACACAACTAATAATTCTGGAGGCCAATACCCACCCACCACACCTCTAAAAGTCTTCAGCACCTAAATTTGTGTTGACAACACAAACAGCCTTTTTTTTCAAATTTATGCACTTGAATTTTGCAAAGGCTTTCATTTTACACAGCACAAGCAATCTTCAATTCACACTCACTTGAAACGTTTTTCTTGAATTCCATATTGTGAAAAGAAGAAAGAGATGGCTGAGGCTTTGGTGGGAGGGGCATTTCTTGCAGCTGCCCTTCAAGTGCTGTTTGATCGAATGGCTTCTCGTGATTTTGTGAACTTCTTTCGGGGACAAAAACACAACTGCAGACTTGTACAGAGGCTGAAGACTACCTTACTGACCATTCAAATAGTGCTCGATGATGCAGAAAATAAGCAGCTCACAAACCCAGCTGTGAAAGATTGGCTCGACGAGCTTCAAGATGTTTTGTACCATGCTAATGATTTGTTGGATGAGATTACTACGCATCAAACCCCGAGACATGAGTTTCAAGCCGAGGAGAAAAGCACTACTAATAAGGTATTGGACCTTATCTCATCTTCTACAAACACATTTCATGAAGAGGTGGAGTCCAAGATAGGGAATATCATTGACAAATTAGAATATTTTGCAAAACACAAGGATGTCCTTGGGTTGAAAGAAGTTACCGTTGGACAGAAGTTCATGTATAGCAGATTGCCATCTACTTGTTTAGTTGATGAAATTGGTGTTTGTGGTAGACATAATGACAAAGAGAAGATAATTAAATTGTTGTTGACCGTTGGCCAAAGTGCGGATCGGATCTCTGTGATTCCTATAGTTGGGATGGGTGGAATTGGCAAGATAACTCTTGCTCAACTTGTGTACAATGATGGTAGAGTGGACAAATATTTTAATAAGAAAGCATGGGTTTGTGTTTCTGACCAATTTGATATTTTTCGTGTAACAAAAACAATTCTTGAGACAGTCACTTTGAAAGCTTGTAATATCAAGCAAGACCTCAATCAGCTTCAAGTGGAGATGGAACATAGCTTACGAGGACAGAAATTCCTATTCGTTCTGGATGATATCTGGAATGAGAGTCCTGAAGATTGGGATGTCTTACAGAGACCTTTCAGAGCAGGGGAACATGGAAGTAAGGTTATTGTTACAACGCGCATTGCAAATATTGCTTCTATGATGCAAACTGTTCCTTTTCATCAGATGCATGAGTTATCAGATGAAGATTGTTGGTCATTATTCTCGAAACGTGTATTCGACAATGGAGATCCCAGTCCTCATCCAGGCCTAGAAGTGATTGGCAAAAAAATTGTGAACAAGTGCGGAGGTTTGCCATTAGCTGCAAAAACACTTGGCGGGCTCTTGCGCTCCAAACTGGATATTAGAGAATGGGATTATATATTGAACAGCGAAATATGGGATTTGCCGAACAGTAAGAGTAGTATTCTACCGTCTCTAAGATTGAGCTACCACTATCTCCCTTCACGTCTGAAGCGCTGTTTTGCTTATTGTTCAATATTTCCTAAAGGCTGTGAATTTGCAAAGGAGGAGTTAGTCCTACAGTGGATGGCTGAAAAGTTATTGCTACAGAAGCCCAAAAGTAATATAACAATGGAAGAGGTAGGTGACCAATGTTTCCGTGAGCTCTTATAAAGGTCATTTTTTCAACAATCAGTCGGCAAAGAGTCATGTCTTGTAATGCATGATCTAATTAATGATTTAGCACAGTTCATATCTGGAGAATTTTGTTTCAGGCTAGAAGACAACAAGAAGCCACGTGGTATCTCTGAAAAAGTACGCCATTTCTCCTATCTCAGACACCGACGCGATTCTTATGACAAATTCAAGGAAATTAATATGAACTGTTTACGAACTTTTCTACCCTTTATACATTCAAGTCATCATGTCACTTCTCATCCAGAGTCATATTTAATGGGTAAGGTGTTGAATGATATGTTGCCAATGCTAAGATGTTTGCGGGTGCTATCTTTGTCAAATTATTCTATCACTGAATTGCCCCATTCAATTTCCAATTTGACACTTTTACGATATTTGGACGTCTCTTGCACCGAAATCAAATGGTTACCTGAATCAGTAACTACTTTGTACAATTTACAAACACTGTTATTATCAAATTGTAAGTCACTCAGTGTGTTGCCCCGAGAAATGAGGAAACTAGTTTGCTTGCGTCGTCTTGATCTCAATGGAACGAGTTTAATAGAGATGCCGACTGGAATGGATAGACTAAAGAGTCTCCAATTTTTAAGTACCTTTGTTGTGGGCAAGCATCGTGGCTCACGAATTATTGCATTGGGGGAACTTTGCCATCTTCAGAAGTCGCTCTCCATTTTGGGGTTAGAAAATGTTATTAATGCTAGGGAAGCATTTGAGGCAAACTTAGAGGGTAAGAAGCAGCTTGAAGAGTTGGTACTGGAATGGGGTACTTGTACTGTAACTTTGGATAATGAAACTGATGTTCTTGACAAGCTACGGCCTCCTACAAACCTGAAAAATCTCAGCATCAAGAACTATGGTGGGGAAAAATTTCCCAGTTGGATTGGAGAACATTTATTGAAAAACATGGTGTCTTTGAATCTCGAAAGTTGTGGTGGTTGCCTTCTGTTGCCACCACTTGGGCAGCTTCGGTCTTTAAAAATCCTCACGATAAAAGCAATGGAGCAAATCAGAATTGTGGGTCCCGAGTTCTGCGGGGATGATTCCTTAATGAAACCATTCCAATCCCTAGAAATACTTAGGTTTGATGGAATGACAGAGTGGGAAGAATGGCATATATTAGGGACAGTAGAGTTCCCCTGCCTCCAAGAGCTTTATATTGTTAATTGTCCCAAGCTTACTGGGAACTTACCAAACAAGGTTGTTTCTTTATGGAGGCTTGAGATCTCCGGATGCCGTCAGCTTGTTGCTTCACTTCCTAATGGGTGGGTTACCATTTTGTGCAACCAAGTTGGGCTGTCGCAGAAGCGTCTGTCTTCTCTTCAGAAGTTGTTGATTTCGGACTTTCCGAAATTGGGGCAATTGCCACAAGAGCTGCCCAAACTAACAAACCTTGAAGAGGTGAAGATACGGAGATGTGGAAGTCTCGAGTCATTTGGAGAAACGGGATTGCCTTCATTCAAAATTCTTAAAATTCATGAATGTGACTCTCTAAAGTCACTACCTGAGGGAATGACGCGCCTTCAAGAGTTGTCCATATCCCAATGTTCTTCTCTTTTGTCCTTCCCCTCTGGTGTGCTACAAGTGTTAAAAAAACTTGATATTAGTGATTGTGGGAATTTGGAATTACCTGACGAGATGGACCCTTACTGCTACACATCCATTGAAAACTTAAGTCTGCATAACTCCTGTCGGTCTCTCAAATCCTTTCCCTTGGGCCTATACCCAAACCTTCTTTATCTTGAGATCAGTGGCTGTACAAATTTTGTAATCCTTTCAATTCCCAAAGGACTTAAGAATCAATTACGGCTTCAATATTTTGGAATCAGGTATTGCCCTATTGTAGTCTCTTTTCCGGATGGAGGATTTCCTGGTCCCGAGCTGCGGAGATTTTCTGTCCATGATTGTGAGAATATAAAGTTGCTTCCTTCCTTCCAATCTCTTCAGTCAGTGTCAATTTCCATCATTGGTTGCCACAAACTCATGGCTTGCCGGACAGACTGGGGATTGCAAAGACTCCCTTCCCTTCGAACTTTTGAGATTGATGGTGGATATGAAAAAGACCTTTTGACGACATTTCCGGAAGAGTGGCTGTTTCCCTCCTCTCTTTCCTCACTTTACAATTGGAGTTTTCCAAATCTGAAATCATTGAACCAAAAGGGCCTTCAACACCTCACTTCTATTGAAGTTATGGTCATCTGTAACTGCCCTCAGCTAGAGTCCCTTCCAGAAGAGGCGCTGCCCAGCTCACTCTCTCAACTGTATATCAATTCCTGTCCATTGCTTAAACCACGTTGCCAAAGGGGGAAAGGCCAAGACTGGCACAAAATTGCTCACATCCCCTTTATACAGCTTGATGATGAAGTCATCTTCTGAGCTACTTTCTCGCTCATGCTTGCACTGTCTGGCTCCGCTATGGAAGCAGAATATGGCCATAGTACGCCATTTATACTCCAATTCTTCATTTCAATTACTATGAATTCTGATGCCCAAATATGTGTAACCTATATTAGACGTTTCATGGCATGACCAAAAACTACTCTCACTGGTGTTTTTTAAGTAAAGAAACCTCTTACATATAGAAAAAAGAAAAATGATACACGTCACTTGAACTGCTGTCGTTGTCCTTCACACAGTTCAAATAGAAGAAACAGCTTATATAAGATTGTTATATGAGGCTGATCACTATGATAGATGGCTTAAATTTCGGTATCATCTTTTCTTGCTCCAGTGTGATGCATTTCTGCCTTCAAATGGTAAAATAGGAAAATCAACAGAGTTCAATTTAATAACACATCTGGCCTGATGTGCCGAAATTTTGACAAAAAATCTGTCATGACGTTACATATAGCGAAGTGGAGCAAGTTATTGAAAGAAATATTTTCCACCAATTAAATTTTCATTTTGTAGCTGAAGTTTCTTGTATTCTTTCCAAGCAAGGAAAACCATGAATTTGTTGAAGATTTCTTTTGTTAATTATCTTCTATGGATATATTTATAACAAAACAAGAGAGCTCGTGCTTCATGGTAAGTCACATTTTCAGCTTATCAAATTGCGATAAAATTTATGTCTCTAGAGTTAACAATGGCAACATGTCATTGGATACTATGAGATTTCTAAGGACTAAATCCTCATCCTTGGGAATTTGGTATAGACTTACAAAGAGCTATAGTTTATCCCTGCCTCTATCATGTGGCCACACATGTTCCTGTTAATTTGTTTATTCTTTTGACTATATTATTTTATTTTGTTTCTATAGATTTCTGTTTTCCCTCAATCCTTTTCACATGAAAGAAAAATCAAATGTTAGTTCTAATTATTCTTTTCATTTACAGACTAATGATTAACGTTATTGACATGATGTTACCATGTCAGGGCAAATTTCGTGCATATTCAAGAAGTTAATGTGCAGCCATTTTATTACTTGTTGAACGAAGATTCCTTCTTATTATGTGCATCATCTTCATATTTGTGTTTCGTCTGTGAAGTTGAACTTGTTGTATAAATGTATTTTAAATACACAAGTGGGAGACCACTAACCCACTTTTTCTTAAATTTCGGCTAAAGAAAAAAATCACCCACTAACCCCACTATTCTCTAACCTCTTTCAACCTTCTATAAAGAGTTCTCTCCATCCGGCCAAAAGAAAATGAGCTTGAGAAAGTTTTAGAATTTGAGTTTGGTTCTTTGAAAAGAAAAGAAAAAATGGAATCAAATGCGGAGGGACTGCAGAATTTTTTAAAGAGAAAATTAAAGAAAAGAAAAACCACTACTTCTCTCCCTCTAAGACTGAAAATATTTTCTTCACGAAAATATTTATTCCCCTAATTTTTTTTTAGAACAGTTTGTTCCCCCAAACTGAAATTTCGGATATTGAGCAATTAATTTGGAATGGGTGTTAGAAGACATATAACTACGATGCATGGTTATATGATACAGAGGTGATTCTGGACTTGTTTTATCCTGGGGACGGTGTGACTGTAGACTACCTGCACAAAGAGGGTAGAGCCGCGAAACGTCTTAAAGAGAGTGACCTAGTCCGCGACTCAACCTAAGAATCGTCTACGACGAATTTATAAACAATTGAGGTAATATTATTTATTTTTTATTGTGCAGTATTTATTTGGAATTTACGCATGAGGCTCATATTTGCGATAATCATATGAGGTAATAATTTAATTTTCAGCAGTAGACTTAAAATTAATTTATGATTTTATTTTTCGAGTTCTCCAATAAAACTCTTTGGTGTGATTTTTTAATCACAATAGATAAAGTGTACCAACAATTTTACGACGTTTTATGTCTACTATGGAGACCGAAAAATAAATTTTATGGACATATATGATTATTTTTATGATGTCGAAATGAAAAAAGGCCAACTAAGTTTCTATGTTTAGAAATTATAATTTTGACCTTGTACCTCTAGAAATGACCGTTTAGCCCCCAAACTTCCATAATATTATATTTTGTGAAGTAGATACATAAATTTCAGTATTTTTGGTCAATTCGGAATCGATCAATAATTTCGTGAGAAATTAGAATTTGAGCAAAAATGAACCCCTTCATGGAAAACTTTTAAATAGGTCAATCCCATTTTTTAGTTATGAATGTGGAATATTATTTCACATAAGATGTTATTGTTGGAAATGGAATTATATACCTTTTTAGACAATTCATTTTGAGCCACTTGTGGTTAAGAAAACAAATTAAAATTTGTTATGTGGAATCAAATCGAAATTTTATAATTGATAACAAATGAATTTTTTTTATGGAATCAAATAAATATTTGATATTTGAAAACAAATGAAAATTTGTTATATGAAAACAAATGAACATTTGTTATATGGATTCGAAGGGTAATTAATAAACATTTGCTCCTTACGCTATGTATACTATAAAAAAATTGTTCAAATATTTTTTGAAGTGTTTATATGAATGTGTAGTTGGTATTTTTCAACCACACTAAAGTGATCGATGATGAAAAAAAAATCTGAAATTTTTGTTATGAATTTTATTGGAATATCATCTCAGTTTTTTGATGATATCTAGACTAAAATTTCGTGAATTTTGGCATGCATGTAGTATGTTAAGATTATAAATATTGGGCTTTGGAATTTATGAAAAAAGAGTTGTATATCTTTTATTATGATTCTTACAAATGGGATGCGCAATGCTGAATTTTTTGGACAGCTTGTAGTAAAACAAGTTTATCTTCACTTGTACTTAATATTTTTGAGTGATTCCAATTTTGGATAAGACTAGACTCATAAAGGATGAATTCTGAAAAATTTCATAAATTTTCAATAAGCGGTTTGGTCGTAGTGAAATTTCAAACTTAAAGTCATGTCGTGTTCCCAACAGATTCAAAATATTTTGAAGCCTTTATAAATTTCTTATTTAAGGATTTATGAAGTACTTAGAAAAATTTGGACTCAAATTTATGGAAGATGGATTTTATAGAAATTGTATAATGACTTATACAATATTTAAGTTTGGAGTGCAATTGCTAAATTTTATATGATTAATTCTTTGTATTTTTCATTTATATGAGTTGGAAAAGATATATAATAAAATTGTATTCTACTATGTTGGAAATAATTTGGTGTGCTTCATACGCGTGTAGAAATAATTTAGTTGGGTAAAATTATTTTGACCGTATGCTTTGATTTGCAATAGAGGTTTAAACTCTAATACGAAGTATTTTTGTATACATTGTGAAAAATTATATATTATAATTTTTTATGAAATACATTGTATAATCTATATGTGACTTTCAGACCTTTGAAAATCTGAAATTATGACTAGAACGAATGAACTTATATTTTTTGATTCGGCTATACTTGAAAGCATTAAGCATGTATTTATTTAAGAAATAAGATTAATTCTTATTTAATGTTGAAACTCTATAAGTTTAGATTCCATTTTATGAATTGAAGATATAGTGGGGGCACATTATATGTTGATTCTCTACGCTATACCTAGAGAATAGTGGGGGCACTCAATCGAGTACCTCTAAACTATAATTAGAGAACATTTAATAGAATCTGAAACTTTGGTGTTCAAGATAACTCTTAATTTTTTGAATAAATAAAAGCTTGCTTATGTTATTGAAAAAGAATTCGAAAAATCCTAAGAGAAGTCATGTCATAAATGATTGATTGAATTCCTTGAAATAAACTAGAAATTAGTTTATAATTGACTTATCTTATAAATTTAAGATAAAGAGGTGTATACGCATCATTTGAAGGAATATTGAGACCATTTAATAGTCGAAATTCATCGATATAATTTAGTTATACATGATGCATGTTAAATTATTCTCATGAAAATGAAGAAGCTTCATTTAATTTGAATGCCATTGATATTATATATGATGTTGAGTTAAAAAATTAAATATATATAATATTGTTTATCGAATGGTGACCTATGTAATGCAACTTACATGGACCAACTTGAAGTTGAAAAATTAATATGGAAGGCACCAATAAATGGCATGATATTTTGATAAATTATCAAATGAGAATGAATTGAGAAAATTATGAATCGTGTTTATCACTAAGCATGTTGAAATATGAATGCACTCTTATTTATTATGCAAGAATGATTAGCTAATATTTGGTTATAATATTTTGTTGCCTAGAAAACCAAATTCATGCTAAGTAAAAGTGTTAGCATAAAGAGTTTCAATGAAACAAGAATAGTACTTGTTAATATTACAAGGCTATATGGATCAATTAATTGATCGAGTACATTGAAATACAAGAATATCTATTTATTAGATATATGCTTATTATGAACCATCTTGTACTCCACATGATCCAAGTATAAGAACACTATATATAGTGATAAGAAAAAATGAATATGCGAACATCTTAAGTAGTCTCAATTGAGCTACTAAATACAGTTGACTTGGAATAATTTTTTATGGGAGTACTATGAAGGTTTATAATTAAAAAGTGCATTCTTATGCTATTGAGAAAGGTTATGTGTTTTGATAAAATCACGAACCTAGAATTGATTCTGAATCAATAATGGATATGTGTTTAACACATATTATGTTGCTATTGTTTGGAACTCCTAGAAATATTAATTATTGGCATAATTAATGATGGAGTATATGGTGATACCATTAGCTATGGCTAGTGAGTAAATGAAAGGTTAAAAGACCTATTATAAGATACCATTTATGTTAGAGATTGACACAGTCATTTTATCCACAACAATAGAACCATGGCTATTGTAAAATTTTAGAACCGTTATCATAACGAAAGAACGACAAATATGTCGTAAGCACAACATAGTTTGAGAATTTAAAAACTAATGAGTTGTGAGTGTGGATTATGTTCGGACTGATGCGAATAGAACTTGACTTATCCTTTGACGAAAGGACTAGTTCAGGAGAAGGTGTTTAACACTTAGAAAGGGATCGGACTAAAGTCCAATTGATATTGAATCATTTGTGGTGGTAACCCAACCTATAGACTGGAGATCCCAAGAAATAGGTTCAAAGGGTAATAACAAGTCACGGTGACATGGGTTGAATCATGCTAATAATTATTGTTTACGGGGTTTTACTCTGAGTCCATCCCTATATAGCATGATATCCTGAAGCATGTTAAGGTTGAGTTAATTAGAACTCTTAATGAAGATCTATAACTCTATTTTGAGTGGGGTATCTAGCTACATGAGTATCCTTGATAGATTCACCTATGTGGATGTGGAAGTATGGCCGCTTCCTATGGTAATTTTGGGCAAATTCCCTAGAGCGTTCACATATTGGGATAAAAGCACATGGCCGTAACGTACTGGCTTGAGGACTACACCCAAGTAGGGTTGTGTGTGAGATGTTGTCAGAGATAGAGTTCAAAACTACGAGTTACTCTAGTATAATCTGAATCATCTTTACTACGTAAAGGTTCAAGTCGAAAGACACCTTTGCTTATGCACAATTCTATTAATAATTATTGCTCAATAATTTTTCAAAATTTTCAAGAGGGGGATTGTTACCGATGATTGTGTTTATAAAATCCAAGTGGGGGATTGTTGTATAAATGTATTTTAAATACACAAGTGAGAGACCCACTAACCCACTTTTCCTTAAATTTCGGCTAAAGAAAAATTCACCCACTAACCCCACTATTCTCTAACCTCTTTTAACCTTCTATAAAGAGTTCTCTCCATCCGGCCAAAAGAAAATGAGCTTGAGAAAGTTTTAGAATTTGAGTTTGGTTCTTTGAAAAGAAAAGAAAAAATGGAATCAAATGAGGAGGGATTGCAAAATTTTTGAAAGAGAAAATTAAAGAGAAGAAAAACCACTCCTTCTCTCCCTCTAAGACTGAAAATATTTTCTTCACGAAAATATTTATTCCCCTAAATTTTTTTTAGAACAGTTTGTTCCCCCAAACTGAAATTTCGGATATTGAGCAATTAATTTGGAATGGGTGTTAGAAGACATATAACTACGGTGCATGGTTATATGATACAGAGGTGATTCTGGGTTTGTTTTATTCTGGGGACGGTGTGACTGTAGACTACCTGCACAAAGAGGGTAGAGCCGCGAAACGTCTTAAAGAGAGCGACCTAGTCCGCGACTCAACCCAAGAATCGTCTACGACGAATTTATAAACAATTGAGGTAATACTATTTATTTTTTATTGTGTAGTATTTATTTGGAATTCACGCATGAGACTCATATTTGCGATAATCATATGAGGTAATAATTTAATTTTCAGCAGTAGACTTAAAATTAATTTATGATTTTATTTTTCGAGTTCTCCATAAAACTCTTTGGTGTGATTTTTTAATCACAATAGATAAAGTGTACCAACAGACCTTAGTTGTGACTATAGTAGTCAGATTCGCGCCATGGCTCGCACCTATGCCCCAGGCTCACCAAGGTGGAAATGTTTCTCCTCGCCTTAGCTCGGGTGAGGCTCCTTCAGTAAGCACACCCCTTATGCTCCTAGGCTCCATGCTCAACGCTAGCTCAGGCGACTCTCGTTGAATTCTGTGAAAAATGTATTAATAGTAGAAATCCTGGACCTATAAATATGTTTATTAATTTTTTTTTCTAAGGCAACATTTAGTATTGGATCACTCCCTACCCACTGAAATTTTCTTTTGAAAATGAAAGAGGTTTTCTCTTGTTTACCACAAAAAATGAAAGAAGCAAAAGAGATTGTAAAACCTGCAACCATGTTGTAATTGTAGATGAATTTAGATGTTAGCTTTGAGTTGTGTTTTAACTGGTTTCAGACTAAGTTTGTTTAGAGTAATTGGAATGTTATTTTTATTAGGTATTTAATAATTGGAATGTTGGTTTATTTGAAGTACTTGATTTGATCAAAATTTTTGCACAAGGTATATTAAAATATCTTATTATTTGCTTCTATATAACGGTGTAACTATACTAATATATTGAGGGTCATTTACTGTTTGGGGTCTGTTTGTTTATAATATTAATTGCTTGTAGTACGTTTGTTTACGTATTAGTTCGTTGGGTCCAAAACTAACGGAAACCGTTAGTTGACTTAGTTGACCGTTAGCTGACATCATCAACAGTTTTCTCTCATATGATAAAATACATTTTTGTCCTTTAAATTAAAGCATAAAAATTGTTGTTTAATATTAATAAAAATATTTTTAATATATATATGTATATAAATATATATTATAATTTTAAAAACTGTATATATATACTAATGAAAAAATATATCCTATATACAAATAAAAAAATATATACTAAAAATCTTAAAAATAATAATTTCAGCATACAAATAGTTAAAAAAAGTTGTTAAAACTGCATATATATACAAATTAAAAAATATATCCAATATACAAAAAAAAAATATATCCTAAAAATCCTAGAAATAATAATTTTAGCATACAAATAGTTAAAAAAAGTTGTTAATATATATATATATATATATATATATTATAAGGTTAAATAATTAGAAAAAAACAGTTAAAAAGGTTGTTAAAAATTGTTTAAAAATAATTTTCGAAAATTGTTAAAAATAATTTTCGAAAAAGAATATTTTCGACCAATTAAAAATATATATATATATAAATATTTCCACCAATTAAAAAGTGTTTTCCACCCAAAAAAATAATTTTCAGAAATAGAAAAGGATTTTCAGTTAAAAAAAATTCTCGAGCATAAAAAAATAAATTCCAGAAATAAAACTGAATATATATATATATATATATATATTAATAAAAGCTATATATATTGTAATTTTAAAAACTGCATATATATACAAATAAAAAATATATCTTAAAAAAAATAATTTTAGCCTATAAATACATCTTCAAAATCCTTTTTGACAATTTGTATATTATAAATACATCCTGTTTATAATGATGGCCGGAGGTTTTGTTGATGATAGGAGGGTTTTTGTTGGAAATTATTTTTCTTGAGAATATATTTTTTTTGGTTGAAAACATTTTTTATTTGGTGGTAATTTTTTTTATTGGAGTTTATATTGAAATTATTTTTTTTCGAAGAAATATATTTATTCGTTCTGGAGTTTTATTTTTGAATTTTGGTCGGAGTTTTATTTCTGGAGTATTTGTTTTGCCGGAGGTTCCTAAAAATCAATTTTTTTTGCCGGAGGTTTTTTTTTGTCTTTAGAATATATTTTCATATTTTTTTGCTGAAAATTATTTTTTTCTAGAAATATATTTTTTTAATTGAAATCAGTTTTATTTTACTATTTTTTGGCTGGAAATTATTTTGTTTGGGAATATATTTTTTTGACTTAATATGTTTGTTTTTGAAAATTCTGTTTTGTTGAAAATTATTTTATTTGGTGGAAAACATTTTTTATTTTGTTTTAAAACAATTGTAAAATTATTTTTAAATAGTTTAATATTTTACTTTTGTTTATTATTTTAAACAATTATAAACAGTTATATTTTTAAAAAATTGTAAAACATTTTTTTCATAAAAAAAAAATCTTAATATTTTTATATTTAAACTGTTTATATATATATATATATATATATATATATAGTACTGCTATTGTGCAGTCTACTCCGCATTTTAAGAATACGGATCGGACATGTGTCACCTGGCGGTGAGCTCAGAAAATAAAGAGAGTGTGCCTATAATTTAACCGATAAATTCTAGGCTCACCGTCAGGTGATACATGTTCATTCCGCATTCTTAAAATGGAGACTAGTCCGCACAAGAGCAGTACTATATATATATATATATATATATATATATATATATATATATATATTATATATATATATATATATCCAAACCGTTGATTGAGATGAAAGGAAAGTTTTCTTTCTTTACTGTTGGAGTGTTAGTTGATTATGAGAGACAAATAACTCATTTACTGTTTGAGTGTTAGTTGACCAACAAAACTTTAACCACTTCCGTTAAAATAACATCCATGTAACAATGAGGGAAACTAGCGTATCCGAAGCAACTAATATTATAAACAAACGTACCCCAAACTGTAAATGATCCGTATATTAAAACGGAAGCCTATAGTTAATTTTCAACCCCAACTAAATTGTCCACGTGGCCTTCCCTATATTCTTCATTTGTTCCCCGCTATATCTTTTTCCATTTACTATTACCACTGTTCTAAAAAATCCGCCACGCCTAGGCTTGAGGCTTGGGAGAAACGTCCCGCCTTAAGCTTTTAAGCCTTATTCTTGGTAAAACCCTTAATGCCCACTTTTTTCTAAAAACAACAATGCTTTCGTGGAACGATATCGCCTTTTAAAGATTTTTTTTACAAATCGGACCATTATCTCATCCAAAATAATCAAATACTATTTTAATTTGTAAATATTCAGACATATTTCTATGATATATAAAATTTTAGTATTTTAATAGCCTCGTGGTTAAAAAATATTAAAATATATTAAGAAGGCCAAAACGCCTTTTCACGCCTTTTTACGTCTAAGGCCCGCCTAGGCTTGTAAGGTTTAAGGCTTGACCTTCACGCCTCGATCACGCTCCGCGTTTTTTAGAACCTTGACTATTAGAGATGAAACGTCTCTCAGTTTTTTTTAACAGTTTTTTTGTCTTTTTAAATTTTTCAATCTCTCTGATGTATCCTCCCCAATTTCTTCAGTCTATTTGTCTCTCTTCCTCTTTATTATTCGTCCGGTTGACATTGGCCTTTGTCGGAGGCAGTTGTGGAGGACCAAAATCACTAACAGTTGAAGTACTCTCACAATTGGCGAAGAAAGCAATTTCCCTCAGACTCAGAAACCGAGGGCAACTCTGGAAACTATAATGGGTTGCTGCTAAGCAAATCAAGCAAGTGAAGACACTGGCCGCACATCCGGATCATAACTGACATGCTATTGACCACGAAAACCTCCAGATTCCCACATTGAGTCCAAATGGGTTTTATATTTTCATTGTAACAAAAAATATCACCCAAATGTACGAGATATTATTCAGAAAAAAATATATAAACCCGCGCGCGCGCACACAAACGTCTCTATATATTCATATTTGTATATATACACGTGTGTGTATGTGTATATGTATGTATGTACTCAAGGACGTAGCTAGGTTTTCTTGAGAGTGGGAGCTAATCTAATGGTAATTTTCGGGAGTTCGGGGTGGGGCCCCCGAGCCAATTTTTTTTAAGGTTATTTTTGAGTATTTACCAAATAATTACTAAATTTTTTATTTAATCTAACGAAAAAGAAATAATTTTCGCTAAGGTTAAACCAATATTCAGCCCCCCTCAAATTTATATATACAATATCCCTAAAGTCAATCACAATTTAATCCTCAAACTAAATTTATAATTTAAACCAACCAATAATGACACTAAACAAAAAAAATATTAACCCTTTTATCTAAAATTAAAGGGAGAATTTACGAGTGAAAATTAGAGGGGTAAAATATAATTTAATGTTAAATAAAATATATATGGTTGACCTCATAAAAATGTGACACCCCGACTAATTAAATACCGGGTAGCTACTCCTTTATTCAAATTAATACAAAATGTCAAGTTCGTTCAGTTCATAGCATCACTGTCGAAAAAGGTTTTAATAATTACTTGCCACCTAATATTTAAAAAGTGATTTGTCAATTTTAATTAAATCCGATTAACATACAATCCATTTAAATTATGAAATATTAATAACACAACCACAACACAGTCACAATAGAATAATAATGGAATGACAATGAATCTGGAGGAATACTCCTCTAATAATCCAAATGCTGAATACAACCAAATACAAAATCTGAATCACAAATTAATTACAACCCAAAATCTGAAATAAAACTGAGTAAGTAGGATGTCTCTTAAAAGAAAAGGGGCGACATGCCCTAAAGATGAGTAAAATAGAGTCAGGGTAGAAAGTGGAGGCGTCTACTATCGAGGTCCTGTAACTTCCACAACAGTTACAACACGTCACCTGAATGGAACTCCTATGCTTGGTGTCCTTGTGGCTGGGCACCTAAAAGGTTTTACAAAAAAATAGATTTGAAAGCAAACGGGTCAGAGCCCGATTGTGAAAACAGTTTAAAATACAACAAGTGTTTAATATCATTAAACAGTGAATATAAAATACATGATAGTGCGTGCACTCACATGAGTTCCTCACCTCTCAACTAATTTGTGCACTCCTATCGTACCCGTACCCGTTCTAGTTATTCCCGTATCTATCTAGTCCAATACACAATCTAACATTACTATACAATTCACGATTAAATTCCCGACGTCTTAATTTAAACAAAGAGTCTTACTTTTCTTCTTAGTTCTCAAAATTAGTAATACTAATCACTAGGGATTTTCCATTTTTAAGTCTACTAAAATGTTGCTATTATTCACACTTACATTTATACATGAAAGTTCATTTCAATTAACAGTATATTGTTCTCATCATAAATATACAATACTAGCACCCCGAGACTAAGCTGCGGTGCACACATACTCTGCTATCAAATCCCGGTACATCACGTACGTAAGGACCACGTATTTCGAAACTCTCAGGAATCGTTTCAATAAACAACAATCACACATAATGGAGGCGAACATATCTCACATCACATGGGTCACGCACATACCTACGCTCCCATGATCAACTGACTTATTAAGTCTTCAATAAGCCATTCTCTGACCTATGTCCTTAAGGTACCAATCTAAATCCCCCCCATAGGCACACAAAGATTAGATGGCCCTGAACGAACGCCGACCTCCCGTGATAGCAAGTATGGTAGGTATGTTATACACAGATAAATACGTATACTAAGTATTCACACATCTTAGATATCTTATAATATTAATAGAGGTATCTTTCTCATCTCTATACTGTCATTCAATGTTACACATTTACAAGTCCCCGATTAATATACATTTAAGTTGTCAACCCTTCTCACGTCATAATTCTAGGTACTTATTTCCTATCCCATAAATGTCATCCGGTTTACTACAAAATTCTAAGTTTTACTCCTCAACGTACTCAACTCTCACAAATATACCCATTGGTCAACAAGGGAAGGTTAACACTCAGTTAAATAAATCTAGTGGAAGTTCGAAATAAAATCAGGCCTAAAAGGCCATTCTGTCAACTCGTTAGAAATCTCGTTCGAATGAATGGCTTCGAATGAACTACCAACTCGTTAGAAGGGATACTGTCATCTCATTATAAACTCGTTCGAACGAGGTCGTTCGAACGACCTGGGCAGGTCTTCTAACGAGATGGCAGACTGCGCCCAGAAATTCCCCAACTCGTTTTTCTTCATTCTTCTCTTATCTAAATCCACCCTAAGACCATCCAAATTACGTTTTAATGTTTGTAAACTATTTTAAGTCACCCTAGGTCATTCCTTAACATATTTTTGGGGTCAAATCTTACAAATCAACATGCCAAAATCATAAATCCCCAATTTTTGCCCCAAACCCTATGAACTTGAACCCAAAATTTAATTGCATAAAAAGACTCCGTAGTAATCCGTTTTTAGATCATCAAAAGTTATATTTTGTCTATTGAATTCGTCCATAATCATTCTACATGTAATTGCTATATTAAAATCATAAGTTTCACCATAATCCCTTTGGTTTTCATCAAAACTTTCTAGGCAATTAAAGTTTCTACACTAAACATGGAGGAAATATTCAATGAAATTAATAACATTAAATCACTTGTCTTAGATTTGTTCTTCAGATTTGTTGTCGGTGTTTCAAGGTTGATTCTTCCCTCTCTCTGGTCACAATCTCTTCCGAAAATGGTGGTGGGGAGATGGTTTAGTTTAGAACCTCTTTTAACCTCTCTCAAAAACCTCCGTAGCCCTCTCCCTTACTTTTTGGCTGATAATGGCCTTAGTGGCCCTTTTAATAATATCTAAATTACCTCTAAATTTCGTGGGTTTTAATCCCTTAATTTTTAAAATTACCAAAATACCCTTCTAGGTTGCCAGTTTGGCTTAGAAATGTCCCGGGACCCAAACTAAACTCCCGACTAGTGTTTTCTGACTATTTCGACCCTTCCGGACACGTTGGAGCACTCAAAATGATCATTTGGTTGATAAAAATATAATTTTTTTTTAATCTAATTAAATTCATTTCGGACGCGACTGACACGCGCGTCCCAACTTAATTTTTCCAAATTGTCGTATTTTTGCCTCGCGACAACTTTAATATTTTCAATACTCATATATTACCATATATACTCAAAAATATTCAATTTTAACGTTAAAATCAGATACCAACTCACATTTCGCTAGTATTTATATCCGGATTAATTTCCAATTAATTCTCATTTAATTCAATTAATCCCTTAAATAAAAATCAATCGAAATTAAGGGGTATTACATACTTCCCCCCTAATAACAGAATTTCGTCTCGAAATTCAGAACTAAAGAATACCTGGTAAAAATAGCTCTGGATAACATTCGCGCATCTCATCCTCACGCTCCCATGTGGACTCCTCGGCATTATGATGTCGCCACTTCACGCGTACTAATGGTACTATCTTCGACCTCAGTTTCCTCTCGTTGTGGTCCAGAATAGCAATTGGCCCCTCCTCGTAGGAACTATCGGGCTGAAGATCGATGTCCTCTAAAGCAATGTGAGTATGTGCCAAATCCTCCCTAAGATATTTCCTTAGCGAGGAAATATGGAACACATCATGAATCCTATGCAAGTGCTCCGGTAACCCAAGTCTATGCGCAACTGGCCCAATCCTCTCGATGATAGGAAATGGCCCCACGTATCTTGGTGCCAGTTTCCCCTTCTTCCCAAAACGCATAATCCCTTTCATAGGAGATACTCTGAGTAACACCTGGTCCCCCACCTTGAATTCTCTGAAGAACCTCTTGGCATCAGCATAGCTCTTCTGTCGGTCCTGAGCTACCCGAATACGGCTCCGTATCATCTCTATCCTTACCGAAGTGTCCTGAATCACTTCCGACCCAAGGAGTTTGTTATCCCCCACCTCTAACCAACATGCTGGGGAACGACAAGGTCTACCATACAACGCCTCGAATGGAGCCACGCCATTGGTGAACTGGTAGGAGTTATTATAAGCAAACTCCACCAGTGGAAGGTACTGCTCCCAACCACCTCCAAAGTCTATAATGCACATATGCAACATGTGATATGCTGTACTTAGCCGCAACTCCGTACCCATGGCCTCTTGAAAACTCTCCCAAAATCGTGAAACAAATATCTTGTCTCGGTCAGACACGATATTTAGAGGCACCCCGTGAAGTCTCACTATCTCCGCAATGAAAATCTGGGCATACTGTCCAGTAGTGTAGTCTGTCCTCACGGGCAGAAAATGAGCAACTTTGGTCAACCTATCCACAATTACCCATATGGAGTCGTGACCCCTCTGTGATGTAGGTAATCCCGTGATAAAGTCCATGGATATGCTCTCCCATAACCACATCGAAACCTCTGATGACTGTAGAAGTCCTGTCGATTTCTGATGGTCCACCTTTACTAGCTGACAAGTGGCGCATTTAGAAATGAACACGGCGATATCTCTCTTCATCTCGCTCCACCAGTACTGTCGTCTTATATCTTGGTACATCTTATTTCCACCAGGGTGTACCACTAACCGTGAGCCGTGCGACTCTGTCATTACCTCGTGTCGCAAGTCTTCCCCTTCCGGAACGACCAGTCTGCCATTGAAGCGTAATCCTCCGTTTGAACTAACGATATAGGACTCGGGTCCCTCTGCTAGTAATCGAACTATCTGCTCCTGACAGAACGATTCATTTGCCTGGGCCTTTATCACTTTCGTAACAATCTGAGCTGTAACAGTCATCAGAGACATGAATGATCGGGCCAGTGCATCCTGGTGTCCCAACTCCTTCCACTTAGCTTTCCACACTTTGGCCACCTCATCTACTGGCCTACGGCTCAACGCGTCTGCTACCACGTTATCCTTCCCTGGGTGATATTGGATATGAAACTGATAATCCTTCACAAACTCAAGCCACCAACGTTGACGCATATTCAATTCCTTCAGCGTGAAGAGGTATTGTAGGGACTTATGGTCTGTGAACAATCGAAATTTCTCCCCTAGGAGATAGTGTCTCCAAATTCGAAGAGCGAATACGATTACCGCTAACTCCAAGTCGTGGGTGGGGTAATTCTTCTCGTGAGGCTTAAGCTTACGGGAAGCATAAGATGTAGCCTGACTCTCCTGCTGCAGTACACCTCCAAGTCCTTGTAAGGACACATCGGTGTAGACTAGATACTCAAATCTTGGTCTGGACAATGCTAACATAGGCGCTGAGGTCAACTTGTCCTTCAACTCATCGAATGCCAACTGACAGGCATAGCTCCAGATGAATGGCACACCTTTGCGAGTCAGATGTGTCAAAGGACCCGCTATCTTTGAGAAATCCCAAATAAACCTTCTGTAGTATCCAGCTAGGCCCAAGAAACTACGGATCTCAGTCGGTGTCGTGGGCTGTCCCCAAATCCCTCACCGTGGATACCTTCCCCGGATCAACAGATATCCCCCGGTTTGAAATGATATGCCCCCAAAACTGAACCTCCTTCAGCCAAAACCCACATTTTTCGTACTTTGCATAAAGCTCGTTCTGACGCAGCGTCTACAAAACTTGCCTCAAATGTTCAGCGTGCTCCTCTTCTGTCTGAGAGTAAACCAGAATGTCATCAATAAAGACAATGACGAACTGGTCTAGGAACTCTCTAAATACTCTATTCATCAAGTCCATAAACACGGCTGGAGCGTTGGTCAAGCCAAAAGGCATAACCCGAAACTCGTAGGAACCATATCTCGTCAAGAAAGCAGTCTTCGAGACATCTTGTTCCCTGATACGCAACTGATGGTATCCCGATCGCAAGTTAATCTTTGAGAAGAAGGAAGCTCCTCTCAACTGGTCGAATAAGTCATCGATTCGGGGCAATGAATACTTATTCCGTATCATGACTTTATTCAACTCCCGGTAATCTACACACAACCTCAATGATCCATCCCTCTTCTTTACGAATAACACAGGGGCACCCCATGGCGAAGTACTCCTTCGGATAAACCCCTGACCCAACAACTGCTCTATCTGATCCCTTAGCTCTCTCATCTCCGCTGGAGCCATACGGTAAGGTGCGCGGGCAATTGGCCGAGTGCCCGGCGTCAGATCGATAATAAAATCTATATCTCTACTAGGTGGTAATCCAGGTATATCCTGAAATACATCAGCAAACTCCCTAACAAATGGAATCGAATCGAGTGGTAATACCACTTCCTTAGAGGTTTCCTCCTCTATATAGTACAAGTGAGTGGACGATCCTCCCTCAGGGCGAGGCATCGCCACTAAGAACATCTCCTACCCGGGAATGGCAAAAATAATACTCCTACTGAAACAATCAATCATGGCTCGATACGCAACTAGCCAATCCATACCAATAATCGCATCGTACTCAGTCATCTCTAATACTAACATATCAGTGGGTAAAGTAAATCTCCCGATCTCTATACCCACACCTCTACAAATAAGAGAAATCACGAAACCCTTACTCAACGGTGAATCTACGCAAGTAATCGTACTCTCTGTAGTGTCTAACAATCCCAAAGTGCGTGCAAATCTCGTGGTAATGAAACAGTGTGTGGCTCCCGTATCAAATAAAATACGCCCCATAGTCCTGTGAATGGAGAACATACCCTCAATAGCAGGTGGATCCTGTAGGACTGCGGCATGCTGGAGTTGATAAACTCGCCCGTATTGAAGCTGTCCCTGCTGGACTGGGACTGCTGGGATGGGTGGCAAAGCTGGCATCTGTGGTGGTGCTGGGAGGGCGACGGGAAACATAGGTCTCCGGGGCTCATGTTGAGCACCCTACTGCTGCTGCTGTGGGGCCCTGCCCCTATCAGGACACTCCTGGCGCTTGTGGCCAATCTTGCCACAAGTGAAATTTTTTTTCGGAAAATTCCCCCCTCTCTGACCCTGCTGCCCACGGCCCTGGTGGCCGTTGCCATTCCTCCCCTGACCGTGCTGGCCCTGATGAAACTGCTGCTATCCCTGATGGCCGTGCTGACCCTGACGAAAACCTTCGTTACCATTTATGAAACCCCCAGATCTGAACCTCTTAAAATCCCCCTGCTGGGAACCCTGATCTCCCTGCCTATGCTGACCCTGAGCAGATTGTGCCCCGCTGGCACCATTTCCCCCTGTCCTGCCCTGATGGCTGGACTCTCCTGATCACTTACTCTCTGACATGTGAAAGCGGTGGTCCTGGCAGTGAAGCAGTGTTGCATTAACCACATCAGAATAAGTTGCCAACGAGAGATTACCCAACAAGTGCTGACGGATCCTCCAAGTCAACCCATCCATGAACTTCTGAATCTTTTTCTCCTCGGTTGGAATTTCATCGGGACTGATGTTCAAGAGATTAGTGAATTTGGCCTCATACTCGGCCACGATCTTCCCCTCCTGCTTAAGGTTCATTAACTTCCTCCTCATTTCGGTGTGAATAGCTGATGGAAAATATTTGCGATCGAACCGCACCCAGAATTCCTGAATAGAAAGGATGTCTCTTTCCTCCGTGGTGGTAATGGACTCCCACCACTGCAACGCTGATCCTACTAGCTTAAAAATAGCCAGTATCTGTTTCTGTACCTCCGCGCACTCATACATCGGAGCTACCTGCAAACTCCGGAGGGTGTGCTTTCTGAAAAGCATCACGAACACGTTCCTAAGTAGACGGGAATACATGAGCCTGAACTGGCACTACTACCGGTGCTTGCTGCACAACTGCTAGGGAGGCATTTACCGTCGGGGCTACAGTAGCGGAGACCTCTGCGGCATTCAAGGAGCCCTGAACTGGTGCAGGCAGTGGTTCGGGCTGAGCATCCCTGGGAACTCGCTGTGCACGTCGTGCAGGCATCTGAAATGAGAAAAAAGTCTTATAAGTTCACAGTTATTATCTCAAAATGGTGGAAGAGCGAAACATACACAAAAGAATCCAACAATCCTAAAATATAGCACTCTATATCAAAGAAAGCTACGCGGAAACATAACAAGCCGTACAGATCCTAAGGACACAAGAACCTGATGCTCTGATACCACCTGTGACACCCCGACTAATTAAATACCGGGTAGCTACTCCTTTATTCAAATTAATACAAAATGTCAAGTTGGTTCAGTTCATAGCATCATTATCGAAAAACGTTTTAATAATTACTAGCCACCTAATATTTAAAAAGTGAGTTGTCAATTTTAGTTAAATTCGTTTAACATACAATCCATTTAAATTATGAAATATTAATAACACAACCACAACACAGTCACAATAGAATAATAATGGAATGACAATGAATCTGGAGTAATACTCCTCTAATAATCCAAATGCTGAATACAACCAAATACAAAATTTGAATCACAAATTAATTACAACCCAAAATTTGAAATAAAACTGAGTAAGTAGGATGTCTTTTAAAAAAAAGGGGTGACATGCCCTACAGATGAGTAAAATAGAGTCAGGGTAGAAAGTGGAGGCGTCTACTATCGAGGTCCTGTAACTTCCACAGTAGCTACAGCACGTCACCTGAATGGAACTCCTACGCTTGGTGTCCTTGTGGCTAGGCACCTAAAAGGTTTTACAAAAAAATAGATTTGAAAGAAAACGGTTGAGAGCCCGATTGTGAAAACAGTTTAAAATGCAACAAGTGTTTAATATCATTAAACAGTGAATATAAAATACATGATAGTGCGTGCACTCACATGAGTTTCTCACCTCTCAACTAATTTGTGCACTCCTATCGTACCCGTACCCGTACCCGTACCCGTACCCGTTTTAGTTATTCTCGTATCTGTCTAGTCCAAAATACAATCTAATATTACTATACGATTCACGATTAAATTTCTGACGTCTTAAATTAAAACAGAGAGTCTTACTTTTCTTCTTAGTTCCCAAAATTAGTAATACTAATCACTAGGGATTTTTCATTTTTAAGTCTACTAAAATGTTGTTATTATTCACACTTACATTTATATATGACAGTTCATTTCAATTAACAGTATATTCTTCTCATCATAAATATACAATACTAGCACCCCGAGACTAAGCTGCGGTGCACACATACTCTGCTATCGAATCCCGGTACATCACGTACATAAGGACCACGTATTCCGAATCTCTCAGGAATCGTTTCAATAAACAACAATCACACATAATGGAGGCGAACATATCTCACATCACATGGGTCACGCACATACCTACGCTCCCATGATCAACTGACTTATTAAGTCTTCAATAATACATTCTCTGACCTATGTCCTCAAGGTATCAATCTAAATCCCCCCCATAGGCACACAAAGATTAGATGGCCCTGAACGAACGCCGACCTCCCGTGATAGCAAGTATGGTAGGTATGTTATACACAGATAAATACGTATACTAAATATTCACACATCTTAGATATCTTATAATATTAATAGAGGTATCTTTCTCATCTCTATACCGTCATTCAATTTTACACGTTTACAAGTCCCCAATTAATATACATTAAAGTTGTCAACCCTTCTCACGTCGTAATTCTAGGTACTTATTTCCTATCCCATAAATGTTATCCAGTTTACTACTAAATTCTAAGTTTTACTCCTCAACGTACTCAACTCTCACAACTATACCCACTGGTCAACAAGAGAAGGTTAACACTCAATTAAATAAGTTTACTGGAAGTTCGAAATAAAATCAGGCCTAAAAGGCTATTCTGTCAACTTGTTAGAAATCTCGTTCGAACGAGTGTCGTTCGAATGAATGTATTTGAACGAACTACCAACTCGTTAGAAGGGATACTGTCATCTCGTTATAAACTCGTTGGAACGAGGTCGTTCGAACGACCTGGGCAGGTCTTCTAACGAGATGGCAGACTACGCCCAGAAATTCCCCAACTCGTTTTTCTTCATTCTGCTCTTATCTAAATCCACCCTAAGACCATCCAAATTACGTTTTAATGTTTGTAAACTATTTTAAGTCACCCTAGGTCATTCCTTAACATACTTTTGGGGTCAAATCTTACAAATCAACATGCCAAAATCATAAATCCCCAATTTTTGCCCCAAACCCTATGAACTTGAACCCAGAATTTAATTGCATAAAAATACTCCTTAGTAATCCGTTTTTAGATCATCAAAAGTTATATTTTGTGTATTGAATTCGTCCATAATCATTCTACATGTAATTCCTATCTTAAAATCATAAGTTTCACCATAATCCCTTTGGTTTTCATCAAAACTTTCTAGGCAATTAAAGTTTCTACACTAAACATGGAGGAAATATTCAATGAAATTAATAACATTAAATCACTTGTCTTAGATTTGTTCTTCAGATTTGTTGTCGGTGTTTCAAGGTTGATTCTTCCCTCTCTCTGGTCACAATCTCTTCCAAAAATGGTGGTGGGGAGATGGTTTAGTCTAGAACCTCTTTTAACCTCTCTCAAAAACCTCCGTAGCCCTCTCCCTTACTTTTTGGCTGATAATGGCCTTAGTGGCACTTTTAATAATATCTAAATTACCTTTAAATTTCGTGGGTTTTAATCCCTTAATTTTTAAAATCACCAAAATACCCTTCTAGGTTGCCAGTTTGGCCTAGAAATGCCCCGGGACCCAAACTAAACTCCCGACTAGTGCTTTCTGACTATTTCGACCCTTCCGGACACGTTGGCGCACTCAAAATGATCATTTGGTTGATAAAAATATAAATTTCTTTTTAATCTAATTAAATTCATTTCGGAGTCGATTGACACGCGCGTCCCAACATAATTTTTCCAAATTGTCGTATTTCTGCCTCGCGACAACTTTAATATTTTCAACACTCATATATTACCATATATACTCAGAAATATTCAATTTTAACGTTAAAATCAAATACCAACTCACATCTCGCTAGTATTTATATCCGGATTAATTCCCAATTAATTCTCATTTAATTCAATTAATTCTCATTTATATCCGGTTTTCAATTTTTTATTTTGTCTTTAATAAATGATTTGGTTTGTGTCTAGGATTTTCATTATGTAAGTGATCTGATTACAGGAATGCAGTGATGTAGATTTTTTTTTTGAAATTTCATTTGTTTAAAGATCTAGTTTTTTACTTTTTTAATTTATAAAATGAAATTAGTTTTCAGTTTCGATTGGTTTGTAGATTTTCAAGGAGTTTTGTTTGGAGTTTAATTTAGATTTATGATGGTGGTATGGAGGTTGAGATGGTGTTCAAGTTTAGGAGGTGGTATGTGTTATTTGGGAGTTCCAATGTATATTTCCTTGATGTGGGTGGTAGTGGGTCAAATTTAAGGAATCGTTTTTATTTATTTTCCAAACACTTGTATTCACTCATGTACCTAACTATGTTTGCGTTTCAATTTTCTATTAAGTCAATTTATTATTTTTGATAAATTAATTACCCATTTGTTTGATTTGTTTCTTTTGGTGATAAGACCAATCAATTGTAACACCCCACCCTCCCGGGGAGAGCGAACGAAGCGCTATTGCGATAAAACTAACCAAAATCCACCAATAAACAACGTATAGAGCATCTAAGTCCCACAACAACAAAAGGAAACCACTAATCTAAAAAATTCTCTTCAAATAAATACAACAAATCTCTCGAATTAAATACAACATCTAACTCGAAAATAAAATAAATCCCAATGCTTCATACATCAAAATAAATACAATCTTCCAACTTGTTGTAATACCCCGTACTTTTGGCTATATTTATTTTTAGGATTAATTAATTAAATTGCGTATTAATTGAAAATTAATCCGGGTTATAAATACTAATGAGATGCGAATTGGTATTTGATTTTGTGCATATATGATTATATATGTATTGGGTATTATGAAATTTGTCGTGAGATTTATATACGACATTTTTAGAAATTTTGTTGAGACGCGTGGGACCGCCGCGTCACGGTATAATATTTTATTAATAAAAGTGAATTTAAAATCTATAATCCGTATGGTCGTTTTGAGTGCGCCAAAGCGTCCGGAAGGGTCGAGATAGTCAGAAAACACTAGTCGGGGGTATAGTTTGGGTCCCGGGGTATTTTTAGGCCATACCGGCAACTTAAAGGGTATTTTGGTAATTTTACATTTTGAGGAATTAAAAGTGACGAAAATTGGTGATGTAAATCTGATGTGGAATTTGGCCCACTAAGCCCATAACCAACCCATATTAACCTAGAAAGCTACGTAGGTTATCATTTAGGTTTTCTAAGTTTCCCCAAATCAAAACCCTAGCCACCTTAAGCCACCATTGGAGAAGAGCTTGGAGAGAGAGGAATTCCTGCAGAAAACTTCATCTAATCTACACCAAACTCAGAGACAACCAAGGCAAGTGACTTTATTCCATTTAATTTCTGAGAATGTTTCCTCCATGTTAGAAAATTCGGATTTATGGTTTGTTCTTGAAGAAAATATGAAAACCCATGTAGTTTAGATCATAGAACTTGAGAAATTGTGAAGAGAATTGCATGTAGTATGATAGGTAGATGATTTCCCTTATAATAATTGTGATTTGAAGAAATTAAAACGAAATAAATTCTGGGATTTGATGATGATATAAACCTAGGGTTCATGTTTAAGAAAAATTGGGAAAAATGTAGAGATTTGTAATTTGGTTGATGTTATGATGATTCAATCCTTGAAAACATGTTAGGAGATGATGTAAATATGTTTAGGATGAATTAGAGACCCTAAAACGTTATTGGGATGAACTTTGGAAGAGATTAGAATTGTTAAAAATGGTGAAAAACGAGATGGGAAAAAATCTGGGCCGAAACTGGTAGCTCGTTAGAAGCAGCCCCCAGGTCGTTCGAACTAACTCGTTCGAACGAACTCGTTCGAACGAGCTTCTAACGAGTTGACCAGTCGTTACTAACGAGTAGGGGTTTCGTTCAATATCTCGTTCGAACGAGATATCGTTAGAAGGGACAGTTCGTTCGAACGAACTGGGATCTCGTTCGAACAACCTCGTTCGAACGAGACTTCTAACGACCTGACAGTCCAAACTCGTTCGAAGCCTCGTTCGAACGAGACTTCTAACGAGCTGGCAGTTTGGTCCTTTTTGGACTGTTTTGACTTTTGGAGTTCCGTAAACTTGTTCGAGGATATAGTTAACCTTCCAATGATGATGTAGTGATAGGTTTGGGACATTTGGGTATTTATGAGAAGGAATTTACATACGAGAGTGTATTACATGGACGGTTTGGGTTGAGACGTGAGTATCTACTACGACGTGAGATAATTATGACGCGTATAATTACAAACCGGAATAGTATGAATTGTGATAAGTATAAGCTAGTACGAGTATGCAATATGTACTACGATTAAAATACGGTATTACTAAGACGTGTGTTTACTTAGTATTAGTATATGGATTGTGTGTATGACATACCTACCATACTTGCTATCACGGGAGGTTGCGTTCGCTTAGGACCCTCTAATCCTTGTGTGCCTACGGGGGGGATATAAACTGGTACCTTGATGAACATAGGTCATAGAAAGACTTATTGTGATATAAATAAGTCCGCTGACCGTGGGAGCGTAGGTATGTGCGTGACCCACGTGATGGTGACTGTGTTCGCCTCCACTATTTGTGATTTGTGTTATCTGAACTATTCCTGAGAGATTCGGAATGTGTGATCCTCATGTACGTGATGTACCGGGATGGATAGCAGAGTATGTGTGCACCATAGCTTAGATTGCGGGGTGCTTGTATCGTATATTTATGATGTGATTATATACATTTAAATTAATGGGAATCCTCATGTTTATGTTGTAAAAATATTACGGTATTGTTTCGAGATATATAATGAGTTAACTGATAGTTATATCAATGGCATATTTAGTAACTGAGTTTACATTAAACCTCTATTTAATTACGAGCGTTGTTATGTTAAATGGAACCGAGTAATATGGGTAGAACCTTTGGCAGTCTAGCTAGTTAGGTTGTCAGTTAGCTAGTAGTATGGGTCGTTATAGATGGGTGCTTACGTTAGGAGTGCACAGATAGACGAGAGGTGAGAATATCATGCGAGTGTACGTCCTAACATGTACTTTGCATTTAATGTTTTAAATGTTTTTAAAGCACTTGCAGGTTTTTAAAATATAACTCCACATTCGGGCTCTGACCCGTTTGCTTTTCAAATCTCTTTTTCTTTGTAAAACCATTTTAGGTGCCCAGCCACAAGGACACCAAGCATAGGATATTCATTCAGGTGACGAGCTGTAGCTGCTTGTGGAAGCTACAGGGATTTGCATGTAGACGCTTCTATCTTTTGGATTCCAGAGTCACCATCTATCAGTTGTAGGGCATGTTGCCCATTTCTTTAGAGACATCTTTTATATTTCAGTTTTCAGACTTTAGCATGTTTTATTTCAGTTTCGTTTATTTATTTCAGTTGTGGGATTGTAGTGAGGAGTTTTTCCTCCAGACTTTATTTACTGTTATGTGATGGTTATTCATTTTACTTCAGTATGGTGAATGGTGTTATTTATTTCTTCATTTCATTTGTTGCATGTTAATCAGACTTAAATTAAAATTTGGCAACTTGCTTTTTAAATACTAGGTGGTTAGTAATATTAAAATGTTTTCGACAGTGATGCTATTAACTGAGCCAACTTGGCATTTTGAATTAATTTAATAAAGGAGTAGCTACCCGGTATTTAATTAGTCGGGGTGTCACAGGTGGTATCAGAGCATCAGGTTCTAGTGTCCTTTAGGATCTGTACGGCTATTATGTTTCCGCTACGTTTCTTTGATATAGAGCCCTATATTTTAGGACTGTTGTATTCTTTTTGTGTATGCTTCGTTCTTCAGCTATTTTAAGTTTATAAACCGCGAACTTATAAACTTTGTTCATATTTCAGATGCCTCCACGACGTGCACGATGAGTTTCCAGGAATGCAACGCCCGAACCCCAGCTCGCTCCAGTTCAGGGCATGTTGAACGCCGCTGAGGTTGCAGCTATAGTAGCTCAAGCGGTAAATGCCGCGATTGCCGTTATTCAGCAGGCATCACTACCGGCGCCGGTTGCCGCGCCAGTACAGGTTAATGCATTCCCGTCTGCTTGGGAGCGTGTACGTGACGCTTTTCAGAAAGCGCATCCGCCAGAGTTTGCTGGTAGCTCAGATGTGGTAGTCTCGAGCCAATGGAGGAAGGACATACAGAGGCATTTGAGGATGCATGAGTGCACAGATGTTCAGAAACAGGTGATAGCTACTTTCAAGCTAGTAGGATCTGCGCTACAGTGGTGGGAGTCTATTACCACCGCGGAGGAGAGGGATACCCTCACGATTCAGGAGTTCTGGGTGCGGTTCGACCGCAAGTACTTTCCGTCCGCAGTTCATACAGAGATGAGGAGAAAGCTGATGAGTTTGAGGCAGGAGGGCAAGACAGTGGCCGAGTATGAGGCCGAGTTTACTAACCTGTTGAATATCGTTCCAGACGAGATACCAACAGAGACGAAGAAGATAGAGAAGTTCACCGACGGGTTGAATTGGAGGATCCGTCAGCATCTGCTAGGGAACCTATCGTTGGCCACGTATTCTGATGTGGTTAACGCTGCATTACTACACTGCCAGGACCACCGTTTTCATATGGCCGAGGGCAAGCGGTCGGGGGAGTCTAGCCATCAGGGCAGGACTGGAGGACATGGTGCCAGCGGGGCACAATCTGGTCAGGGGCAGAGGCAGAGTGAGCAGGGCTCCCAGCAGGGGGATAATAAGAGGTTCCGGTCAGGGAACTACAGGCAGGGTCAGGGAGGTTTCCGCCAGGGCCATCAGGGTCCAAACGTCCATCAGGGCCAGCAGGGGCAGAATGGGCAGCAGTTCCATCAGGGCCAGCAGGGCCAAGGGAGGAACGGTAACGGCCACCAGGGTCGGGGACAGCAGGGGCAGAGGGGAGGGAACTTCCCAGGGAAGTGCTTTACTTGTGGCAAGACTGGCCATAAGAAGCAGGATTGTCCTGATAGGGGCAGGGCCCCACAGCAGCAGCAGCAGGGTGCTCGCCAGGAGCCACAGAGACCTATGTTTCCCGCCGCTCTTCCCGCACCGCCACAGATGGCAGCATTGCCACCCATTCCAGCAGTCCCAGTTCAGCAGGGGCAGCTACAGTATGGACGTGTCTACAACGTCCACCAGGCTGCAGTTCCACAGGCACCGCCCGCGATCGAGGGTACGTTTCCTATCCATGGCACTATGGGCCGGGTGTTATTTGATACGGGTGCTACACACTGTTTTATAGCTACACACTTCGCGAAAGCTTTAGGATTGTTAGCTACGGCAGAGAGCACAGTGACGTGTGTCGACTCACCATTAGGGAGTGGGTCACTTATTTTCTTTATATGCCGGGGAGTGGGGGTAGAGGTTGGTGGTTTGGTATTGCCTGCGGACATGTTAGTGTTAGACATGCATGTTCACGATGTGATCATCGGTATGGATTGGCTCGTATCATATAGGGCCATGATTGATTGCTTCAGCGGGAGCATTGTTTTTGCCATTCCGGGGCAGGAGATGTTTATAGTGGCGATGCCTCTCCCAGAGGTAGGATCGACCGCTCATCTGTATTACATTGAGGAGGATACCTCTAAGGAGGTTGTGATTCCTTTGGATTCGATCCCGGTTGTCAGGGAGTATTCGGATGTGTTTCAGGAGATACTAGGCTTACCACCCAGTCGAGAAATAAACTTCGTTATAGATTTGCTACCGGGTACGAGACCTATAGCACGTGCACCGTACCGTATGGCTCCAGCAGAGATGCGAGAGCTACGGGATCAGATAGAGCAGCTGTTAGGGCAGGGCTTTATTCGCAGGAGTACCTTACCTTGGGGCGCTCCAGTTTTGTTTGTGAAGAAGAGGGATGGTTCACTAAGATTGTGTGTGGACTACCGAGAGTTGAATAAGGTCACGATACGGAATAAGTATCCGTTGCCTCGAATCGATGACTTATTCGACCAGTTGAGAGGAGCTTCTTTCTTCTCGAAGATTGACTTGAGATCGGGATACCATCAGTTGCGTATCAGGGAGGAGGATGTCTCGAAGACCGCATTCTTGTCAAGATATGGTTCTTACGAGTTTCGGGTTATGCCTTTCGGCTTGACCAACGCTCCAGCAGTGTTTATGGACTTGATGAACAGGGTGTTCAGGGATTTCCTAGATCAGTTTGTCATTGTCTTCATTGATGACATTCTGGTTTACTCTCAGACAGAAGAGGAGCACGCCGAGCATTTGAGGCAGGTTTTGCAGACACTTCGTCAGAACGAGTTATATGCAAAATACGAGAAGTGCGGGTTTTGGCTGAAGGAAGTCCAGTTCTTGGGTCACATTATTTCCGACCAGGGAATATCTGTCGATCCGGGGAAGGTGTCAGCGGTGAGGGAGTGGGGACAGCCCACGACACCAACGGAGATTCGTAGTTTCTTGGGCTTAGCAGGATACTACAGGAGATTTATTCGGGGTTTCTCGGAGATAGCAGGTCCTTTGACACATCTTACTCGTAAGGGTGTGCCATATATCTGGAGTGATGCCTGTCAGTTGGCATTCGATGAGTTGAAGGACAAATTGACCTCAGCACCTGTGTTAGCATTGCCAAGACCGGGAGTTGAGTATTTGGTTTACACCGATGCGTCTTTGCAAGAACTGGGAGGTGTATTGCAGCAGGAGAGACAGGCCATAGCTTATGCTTCCCGTAAGCTTAAGCCTCATGAGAAGAATTACCCCACGCATGATTTGGAGTTGGCAGCAGTAGTATTTGCCCTACGGATTTGGAGGCACTATCTGTTGGGGGAGAAGTTTCAGCTGTTCACGGACCACAAGTCACTACAGTATCTGTTCACGCAGAAGGAATTGAATATGCGGCAGCGTAGGTGGCTTGAATTTATGAAGGACTACCAGTTCGACATCCAATACCACCCGAGTAAGGCTAACGTGGTAGCAGACGCGTTGAGCCGCAGACCGGCAGATGAGGTGGCAGAAGTGTGGAAAGCTAAGTGGAAGGAATTGGGACACCAGGATGCAGTGGCCCGATCTTTCATGTCTGTGATGACCGTTACACCGCAGATTATCACGAAGGTAGTACGGGCACAGGCTAATGACTCGTTCTGTCAGGAGCAGATAGTTCGATTGCTAGCAGAGGGAGCCGAGTCCTATACCGTTAGCTCAGACGGGGGATTGCGCTTCAATGGGAGATTGATAGTTCCGGAAGGGGAAGAATTGCGGCACGATGTGATGGCAGAGTCGCACGGCTCACGGTTCGGAGTACATCCCGAAGGGGACAAAATGTACCAGGACATGAGACGCCAGTATTGGTGGAGCGGTATGAAGAGAGATATCGCTGAGTTTGTCTCGAAATGCGCCACTTGTCAGCTTGTAAAAGTGGATCATCAGAGACCAGCAGGATTGCTACAGCCATTGGAGGTCCCGGTGTGGATGTGGGAGAGCATATCCATGGACTTTATCACGGGGTTGCCTACGTCGCAGAGGGGTCACGACTCCGTTTGGGTAATTGTGGACAGATTGTCCAAGGTCGCTCACTTTTTACCCGTAAGGACCGACTATACTACGGGACAGTACGCCCAGGTCTTTATTTCAGAGATTGTGAGACTTCACGGAGTACCCTTAAATATCGTGTCTGACAGAGACAAGATATTTGTTTCGCGGTTTTGGGAGAGTTTCTAGGAGGCCATGGGCACGGAATTGCGGTTGAGTACGGCTTATCATCCGCAGACCGATGGGCAGACCGAGCGCACAAACCATATGTTAGAGGACATGCTACGCATGTGCATTATTGACTTCGGGGGTGGATGGGAGCAGTACCTTCCACTGGTGGAGTTTGCTTACAACAACTCCTATCAGTTCACGATTGGCATGGCTCCGTTTGAGGCATTGTACGGTAGGCCTTGTCGTTCCCCAGCATGTTGGTTGGAGGTGGGGGACAACAAACTACTTGGGCCGGAAGTGATTCAGGATACTTCGGCAAGGATTGAGTTGATTCAGAGTCGCATTCGGGTAGCTCAAGACAGGCAGAAGAGCTATGCTGATGCGAAGAGGTTTTTCAGGGAGTTCCAAGTGGGGGACCAGGTTTTGCTCAGGGTATCTCCAATGAAGGGGATTATGCGATTCGGGAAGAAGGGGAAGTTGGCACCGAGGTACGTGGGGACGTTTCCTATTATTGAGCGGATCGGACCGGTTACGTATAGACTTGGACTACCGGAGCACTTGCATCGGATTCACGACGTGTTCCATATTTCCTCGCTGAGGAAATACCTTAGAGATAATTTGGCTCATTCTCACATTGCTGTGGAGGACATCGATCTCCAGCCGGATAGCTCCTACGAGGAGGGACCAATTGCTATTTTGGACCGAAGCGAAAGGAAACTGCGGTCAAAGATAGTCCCGTTAGTGCGTGTTCAGTGGCGACATCACAATGTCGAGGAGTCCACATGGGAGCGCGAGGATGAGATGCGCGAGCGTTATCCAGAGCTATTTTTAGCAGGTACTTTCTAGTTTCGAATTTCGGGACGAAATTCAGTTATTAGGGGGGAAGTATGTAATACCCCGTACTTTTGGCTATATTTATTTTTAGGATTAATTAATTAAATTGCGTATCAATTGAAAATTAATCCGGGTTATAAATACTAATGAGATGCGAATTGGTATTTGATTTTGTGCATATATGATTATATATGTATTGGGTATTATGAAATTTGTCGTGAGATTTATATACGACATTTTTAGAAATTTTGTTGAGACGCGTGGGACCGCCGCGTCACGGTATAATATTTTATTAATAAAAGTGAATTTAAAATCTATAATCCGTATGGTCCTTTTGAGTGCGTCAACGCGTCCGGAAGGGTCGAGATAGTCAGAAAACACTAGCCGGGGGTATAGTTTGGGTCCCGGGGTATTTTTAGGCCATACCGGCAACTTAAAGGGTATTTTGGTAATTTTACATTTTGAGGAATTAAAAGTGACGAAAATTGGTGATGTAAATCTGATGTGGAATTTGGCCCACTAAGCCCATAACCAAACCATATTAACCTAGAAAGCTACGTAGGTTATCATTTAGGTTTTCTAAGTTTCCCCAAATCAAAACCCTAGCCACCTTAAGCCACCATTGGAGAAGAGCTTGGAGAGAGAGGAATTCCTGCAGAAAACTTCATCTAATCTACACCAAACTCAGAGACAACCAAGGCAAGTGACTTTATTCCATTTAATTTCTGAGAATGTTTCCTCCATGTTAGAAAATTCGGATTTATGGTTTGTTCTTGAAGAAAATATGAAAACCCATGTAGTTTAGATCATAGAACTTGAGAAATTGTGAAGAGAATTGCATGTAGTATGATAGGTAGATGATTTCCCTTATAATAATTGTGATTTGAAGAAATTAAAACGAAATAAATTCTGGGATTTGATGATGATATAAACCTAGGGTTCATGTTCTAGAAAAATTGGGAAAAATGTAGAGATTTGTAATTTGGTTGATGTTATGATGATTCAATCCTTGAAAACATGTTAGGAGATGATGTAAATATGTTTAGGATGAATTAGAGACCCTAAAACGTTATTGGGATGAACTTTGGAAGAGATTAGAATTGTTAAAAATGGTGAAAAACGAGATGGGGAAAAATCTGGGCCGAAACTGGTAGCTCGTTAGAAGCAGCCCCCAGGTCGTTCGAACGAACTCGTTCGAACGAGCTTCTAACGAGTTGACCAGTCGTTACTAATGAGTAGGGGTTTCGTTCGATATCTCGTTCGAACGAGATATCGTTAGAAGGGACAGTTCGTTCGAACGAACTGGGATCTCGTTCGAACAACCTCGTTCGAACGAGACTTCTAACGACCTGACAGTCCAAACTCGTTGGAAGCCTCGTTCGAACGAGACTTCTAACGAGCTGGCAGTTTGGTCCTTTTTGGACTGTTTTGACTTTTGGAGTTCCGTAAACTTGTTCGAGGATATAGTTAACCTTCCAATGATGATGTAGTGATAGGTTTTGGACATTTGGGTATTTATGAGAAGGAATTTACATACGAGAGTGTATTACATGGACGGTTTGGGTTGAGACGTGAGTATCTACTACGACGTGAGATAATTATGACGCGTATAATTACAAACCGGAATAGTATGAATTGTGATAAGTATAAGCTAGTACGAGTATGCAATATGTACTACGATTAAAATACGGTATTACTAAGACGTGTGTTTACTTAGTATTAGTATATGGATTGTGTGTATGACATACCTACCATACTTGCTATCACGGGAGGTTGCGTTTGCTTAGGACCCTCTAATCCTTGTGTGCCTACGGGGGGGATATAGACTGGTACCTTGATGAACATAGGTCATAGAAAGACTTATTGTGATATAAATAAGTCCGCTGACCGTGGGAGCATAGGTATGTGCGTGACCCACGTGATGGTGACTGTGTTCGCCTCCACTATTTGTGATTTGTGTTATCTGAACTATTCCTGAGAGATTCGGAATGTGTGATCCTCATGTACGTGATGTACCGGGATGGATAGCAGAGTATGTGTGCACCATAGCTTAGATTGCGGGGTGCTTGTATCGTATATTTATGATGTGATTATATACATTTAAATTAATGGGAATCCTCATGTTTATGTTGTAAAAATATTACGGTATTGTTTCGAGATATATAATGAGTTAACTGATAGTTATATCAATGGCATATTTAGTAACTGAGTTTACATTAAACCTCTATTTAATTACGAGCGTTGTTATGTTAAATGGAACGGAGTAATATGGGTAGAACCTTTGGCAGTCTAGCTAGTTAGGTTGTCAGTTAGCTAGTAGTATGGGTCGTTATAGATGGGTGCTTACGTTAGGAGTGCACAGATAGACGAGAGGTGAGAATATCATGCGAGTGTACGTCCTAACATGTACTTTGCATTTAATGTTTTAAATGTTTTTAAAGCACTTGCAGGTTTTTAAAATATAACTCCACATTCGGGCTCTGACCCGTTTGCTTTTCAAATCTCTTTTTCTTTGTAAAACCATTTTAGGTGCCCAGCCACAAGGACACCAAGCATAGGATATTCATTCAGGTGACGAGCTGTAGCTGCTTGTGGAAGCTACAGGGATTTGCATGTAGACGCTTCTATCTTTTGGATTCCAGAGTCACCATCTATCAGTTGTAGGGCATGTTGCCCATTTCTTTAGAGACATCTTTTATATTTCAGTTTTCAGACTTTAGCATGTTTTATTTCAGTTTCGTTTATTTATTTCAGTTGTGGGATTGTAGTGAGGAGTTTTTCCTCCAGACTTTATTTACTGTTATGTGATGGTTATTCATTTTACTTCAGTATGGTGAATGGTGTTATTTATTTCTTCATTTCATTTGTTGCATGTTAATCAGACTTAAATTAAAATTTGGCAACTTGCTTTTTAAATACTAGGTGGTTAGTAATATTAAAATGTTTTCGACAGTGATGCTATTAACTGAGCCAACTTGGCATTTTGAATTAATTTAATAAAGGAGTAGCTACCCGGTATTTAATTAGTCGGGGTGTCACAGGTGGTATCAGAGCATCAGGTTCTAGTGTCCTTTAGGATCTGTACGGCTATTATGTTTCCGCTACGTTTCTTTGATATAGAGCCCTATATTTTAGGACTGTTGTATTCTTTTTGTGTATGCTTCGTTCTTCAGCTATTTTAAGTTTATAAACCGTGAACTTATAAACTTTGTTCATATTTCAGATGCCTCCACGACGTGCACGACGAGTTCCCAGGAATGCAACGCCCGAACCCCAGCCCGCTCCAGTTCAGGGCATGTTGAACGCCGCTGAGGTTGCAGCTATAGTAGCTCAAGCGGTAAATGCCGCGATTGCCGTTATTCAGCAGGCACCACTACCGGCGCCGGTTGCCGCGCCAGTACAGGTTAATGCATTCCCATCTGCTTGGGAGTGTGTACGTGACGCTTTTCAGAAAGCGCATCCGCCAGAGTTTGCTGGTAGCTCAGATGTGGTAGTCTCGAGCCAATGGAGGAAGGACATACAGAGGCATTTGAGGATGCATGAGTGTACAGATGTTCAGAAACAGGTGCTAGCTACTTTCAAGCTAGTAGGATCTGCGCTACAGTGGTGGGAGTCTATTACCACCGCGGAGGAGAGGGATACCCTCACGATTCAGGAGTTCTGGGTGCGGTTCGACCGCAAGTACTTTCCGTCCGCAGTTCATACAAAGATGAGGAGGAAGCTGATGAGTTTGAGGCAGGAGGGCAAGACAGTGGCCGAGTATGAGGCCGAGTTTACTAACCTGTTGAATATCGTTCCAGACGAGATACCAACAGAGACGAAGAAGATAGAGAAGTTCACCGACGGGTTGAATTGGAGGATCCGTCAGCATCTGCTAGGGAACCTATCGTTGGCCACGTATTCTGATGTGGTTAACGCTGCATTACTACACTGCCAGGACCACCGTTTTCATATGGCCGAGGGCAAGCGGTCGGGGGAGTCTAGCCATCAGGGCAGGACTGGAGGACATGGTGCCAGCGGGGCACAATCTGGTCAGGGGCAGAGGCAGAGTGAGCAGGGCTCCCAGCAGGGGGATAATAAGAGGTTCCGGTCAGGGAACTACAGGCAGGGTCAGGGAGGTTTCCGCCAGGGCCATCAGGATCCAAACGGCCATCAGGGCCAGCAGGGGCAGAATGGGCAGCAGTTCCATCAGGGCCAGCAGGGCCAAGGGAGGAACGGTAACGGCCACCAGGGCCGGGGACAGCAGGGGCAGAGGGGAGGGAACTTCCCAGGGAAGTGCTTTACTTGTGGCAAGACTGGCCATAAGAAGCAGGATTGTCCTGATAGGGGCAGGGCCCCACAGCAGCAGCAGCAGGGTGCTCGCCAGGAGCCACAGAGACCTATGTTTCCCGCCGCTCTTCCCGCACCGCCACAGATGGCAGCATTGCCACCCATTCCAGCAGTCCCAGTTCAGCAGGGGCAGCTACAGTATGGACGTGTCTACAACGTCCACCAGGCTGCAGTTCCACAGGCACCGCCCGCGATCGAGGGTACGTTTCCTATCCATGGCACTATGGGTCGGGTGTTATTTGATACGGGTGCTACACACTGTTTTATAGCTACACACTTCGCGAAAGCTTTAGGATTGTTAGCTACGGCAGAGAGCACAGTGACGTGTGTCGACTCACCATTAGGGAGTGGGTCACTTATTTTCTTTATATGCCGGGGAGTGGGGGTAGAGGTTGGTGGTTTGGTATTGCCTGCGGACATGTTAGTGTTAGACATGCATGTTCACGATGTGATCATCGGTATGGATTGGCTCGTATCATATAGGGCCATGATTGATTGCTTCAGCGGGAGCATTGTTTTTGCCATTCCGGGGCAGGAGATGTTTATAGTGGCGATGCCTCGCCCAGAGGGAGGATCGACCGCTCATCTGTATTACATTGAGGAGGATACCTCTAAGGAGGTTGTGATTCCTTTGGATTCGATCCCGGTTGTCAGGGAGTATTCGGATGTGTTTCAGGAGATACTAGGCTTACCACCCAGTCGAGAAATAAACTTCGTTATAGATTTGCTACCGGGTACGAGACCTATAGCACGTGCACCGTACCGTATGGCTCCAGCGGAGATGCGAGAGCTACGGGATCAGATAGAGCAGCTGTTAGGGCAGGGCTTTATTCGCAGGAGTACCTCACCTTGGGGCGCTCCAGTTTTGTTTGTGAAGAAGAGGGATGGTTCACTAAGATTGTGTGTGGACTACCGAGAGTTGAATAAGGTCACGATACGAAATAAGTATCCGTTGCCTCGAATCGATGACTTATTCGACCAGTTGAGAGGAGCTTCTTTCTTCTCGAAGATTGACTTGAGATCGGGATACCATCAGTTGCGTATCAGGGAGGAGGATGTCTCGAAGACCGCATTCTTGTCAAGATATGGTTCTTACGAGTTTCGGGTTATGCCTTTCGGCTTGACCAACGCTCCAGCAGTGTTTATAGACTTGATGAACAGGGTGTTCAGGGATTTCCTAGATCAGTTTGTCATTGTCTTCATTGATGACATTCTGGTTTACTCTCAGACAGAAGAGGAGCACGCTGAGCATTTGAGGCAGGTTTTGCAGACACTTCGTCAGAACGAGTTATATGCAAAATACGAGAAGTGCGGGTTTTGGCTGAAGGAAGTCCAGTTCTTGGGTCACATTATTTCCGACCAGGGAATATCTGTCGATCCGGGGAAGGTGTCAGCGGTGAGGGAGTGGGGACAGCCCACGACACCAACGGAGATTCGTAGTTTCTTGGGCTTAGCAGGATACTACAGGAGATTTATTCGGGGTTTCTCGGAGATAGCAGGTCCTTTGACACATCTTACTCGTAAGGGTGTGCCATATATCTGGAGTGATGCCTGTCAGTTGGCATTCGATGAGTTGAAGGACAAATTGACCTCAGCACCTGTGTTAGCATTGCCAAGACCGGGAGTTGAGTATTTGGTTTACACCGATGCGTCTTTGCAAGGATTGGGAGGTGTATTGCAGCAGGAGAGACAGGCCATAGCTTATGCTTCCCGTAAGCTTAAGCCTCATGAGAAGAATTACCCCACGCATGATTTGGAGTTGGCAGCAGTAGTATTTGCCCTACGGATTTGGAGGCACTATCTGTTGGGGGAGAAGTTTCAGCTGTTCACGGACCACAAGTCACTACAGTATCTGTTCACGCAGAAGGAATTGAATATGCGGCAGCGTAGGTGGCTTGAATTTGTGAAGGACTACCAGTTCGACATCCAATACCACCCGGGTAAGGCTAACGTGGTAGCAGACGCGTTGAGCCGCAGACCGGCAGATGAGGTGGCAGAAGTGTGGAAAGCTAAGTGGAAGGAATTGGGACACCAGGATGCAGTGGCCCGATCTTTCATGTCTGTGATGACCGTTACACCGCAGATTATCACGAAGGTAGTACGGGCACAGGCTAATGACTCGTTCTGTCAGGAGCAGATAGTTCGATTGCTAGCAGAGGGAGCCGAGTCCTATACCGTTAGCTCAGACGGGGGATTGCGCTTCAATGGGAGATTGATAGTTCCGGAAGGGGAAGAATTGCGGCACGATGTGATGGCAGAGTCGCACGGCTCACGGTTCGCAGTACATCCCGGAGGGGACAAAATGTACCAGGACATGAGACGCCAGTATTGGTGGAGCGGTATGAAGAGAGATATCGCTGAGTTTGTCTCGAAATGCGCCACTTGTCAGCTTGTAAAAGTGGATCATCAGAGACCAGCAGGATTGCTACAGCCATTGGAGGTCCCGGTGTGGATGTGGGAGAGCATATCCATGGACTTTATCACGGGGTTGCCTACGTCGCAGAGGGGTCACGACTCCGTTTGGGTAATTGTGGACAGATTGTCCAAGGTCGCTCACTTTTTACCCGTAAGGACCGACTATACTACGGGACAGTACGCCCAGGTCTTTATTTCAGAGATTGTGAGACTTCACGGAGTACCCTTAAATATCGTGTCTGACAGAGACAAGATATTTATTTCGCGGTTTTGGGAGAGTTTCCAGGAGGCCATGGGCACGGAATTGCGGTTGAGTACGGCTTATCATCCGCAGACCGATGGGCAGACCGAGCGCACAAACCAGATGTTGGAGGACATGCTACGCATGTGCATTATTGACTTCGGGGGTGGATGGGAGCAGTACCTTCCACTGGTGGAGTTTGCTTACAACAACTCCTATCAGTTCACGATTGGCATGGCTCCGTTTGAGGCATTGTACGGTAGGCCTTGTCGTTCCCCAGCATGTTGGTTGGAGGTGGGGGACAACAAACTACTTGGGCCGGAAGTGATTCAGGATACTTCGGCAAGGATTGAGTTGATTCAGAGTCGCATTCGGGTAGCTCAAGACAGGCAGAAGAGCTATGCTGATGCGAAGAGGTTTTTCAGGGAGTTCCAAGTGGGGGACCAGGTTTTGCTCAGGGTATCTCCAATGAAGGGGATTATGCGATTCGGGAAGAAGGGGAAGTTGGCACCGAGGTACGTGGGGACGTTTCCTATTATTGAGCGGATCGGACCGGTTACGTATAGACTTGGACTACCGGAGCACTTGCATCGGATTCACGACGTGTTCCATATTTCCTCGCTGAGGAAATACCTTAGAGATAATTTGGCTCATTCTCACATTGCTGTGGAGGACATCGATCTCCAGCCGGATAGCTCCTACGAGGAGGGATCAATTGCTATTTTGGACCGAAGCGAAAGGAAACTGGGGTCAAAGATAGTCCCGTTAGTGCGTGTTCAGTGGCGACATCACAATGTCGAGGAGTCCACATGGGAGCGCGAGGATGAGATGCGCGAGCGTTATCCAGAGCTATTTTTAGCAGGTACTTTCTAGTTTCGAATTTCGGGACGAAATTCAGTTATTAGGGGGGAAGTATGTAATACCCCGTACTTTTGGCTATATTTATTTTTAGGATTAATTAATTAAATTGCGTATCAATTGAAAATTAATCCGGGTTATAAATACTAATGAGATGCGAATTGGTATTTGATTTTGTGCATATATGATTATATATGTATTGGGTATTATGAAATTTGTCGTGAGATTTATATACGACATTTTTAGAAATTTTGTTGAGACGCGTGGGACCGCCGCGTCACGGTATAATATTTTATTAATAAAAGTGAATTTAAAATCTATAATCCGTATGGTCGTTTTGAGTGCGTCAACGCGTCCGGAAGGGTCGAGATAGTCAGAAAACACTAGCCGGGGGTATAGTTTGGGTCCCGGGGTATTTTTAGGCCATACCGGCAACTTAAAGGGTATTTTGGTAATTTTACATTTTGAGGAATTAAAAGTGACGAAAATTGGTGATGTAAATCTGATGTGGAATTTGGCCCACTAAGCCCATAACCAACCCATATTAACCTAGAAAGCTACGTAGGTTATCATTTAGGTTTTCTAAGTTTCCCCAAATCAAAACCCTAGCCACCTTAAGCCACCATTGGAGAAGAGCTTGGAGAGAGAGGAATTCCTGCAGAAAACTTCATCTAATCTACACCAAACTCAGAGACAACCAAGGCAAGTGACTTTATTCCATTTAATTTCTGAGAATGTTTCCTCCATGTTAGAAAATTCGGATTTATGGTTTATTCTTGAAGAAAATATGAAAACCCATGTAGTTTAGATCATAGAACTTGAGAAATTGTGAAGAGAATTGCATGTAGTATGATAGGTAGATGATTTCCCTTATAATAATTGTGATTTGAAGAAATTAAAACGAAATAAATTCTGGGATTTGATGATGATATAAACCTAGGGTTCATGTTCTAGAAAAATTGGGAAAAATGTAGAGATTTGTAATTTGGTTGATGTTATGATGATTCAATCCTTGAAAACATGTTAGAAGATGATGTAAATATGTTTAGGATGAATTAGAGACCCTAAAACGTTATTGGGATGAACTTTGGAAGAGATTAGAATTGTTAAAAATGGTGAAAAACGAGATGGGGAAAAATCTGGGCCGAAACTGGTAGCTCGTTAGAAGCAGCCCCCAGGTCGTTCGAACGAACTCGTTCGAACGAGCTTCTAACGAGTTGACCAGTCGTTACTAATGAGTAGGGGTTTCGTTCGATATCTCGTTCGAACGAGATATCGTTAGAAGGGACAGTTCGTTCGAACGAACTGGGATCTCGTTCGAACAACCTCGTTCGAACGAGACTTCTAACGACCTGACAGTCCAAACTCGTTGGAAGCCTCGTTCGAACGAGACTTCTAACGAGCTGGCAGTTTGGTCCTTTTTGGACTGTTTTGACTTTTGGAGTTCCGTAAACTTGTTCGAGGATATAGTTAACCTTCCAATGATGATGTAGTGATAGGTTTTGGACATTTGGGTATTTATGAGAAGGAATTTACATACGAGAGTGTATTACATGGACGGTTTGGGTTGAGACGTGAGTATCTACTACGACGTGAGATAATTATGACGCGTATAATTACAAACCGGAATAGTATGAATTGTGATAAGTATAAGCTAGTACGAGTATGCAATATGTACTACGATTAAAATACGGTATTACTAAGACGTGTGTTTACTTAGTATTAGTATATGGATTGTGTGTATGACATACCTACCATACTTGCTATCACGGGAGGTTGCGTTTGCTTAGGACCCTCTAATCCTTGTGTGCCTACGGGGGGGATATAGACTGGTACCTTGATGAACATAGGTCATAGAAAGACTTATTGTGATATAAATAAGTCCGCTGACCGTGGGATGTGCGTGACCCACGTGATGGTGACTGTGTTCGCCTCCACTATTTGTGATTTGTGTTATCTGAACTATTCCTGAGAGATTCGGAATGTGTGATCCTCATGTACGTGATGTACCGGGATGGATAGCAGAGTATGTGTGCACCATAGCTTAGATTGCGGGGTGCTTGTATCGTATATTTATGATGTGATTATATACATTTAAATTAATGGGAATCCTCATGTTTATGTTGTAAAAATATTACGGTATTGTTTCGAGATATATAATGAGTTAACTGATAGTTATATCAATGGCATATTTAGTAACTGAGTTTACATTAAACCTCTATTTAATTACGAGCGTTGTTATGTTAAATGGAACCGAGTAATATGGGTAGAACCTTTGGCAGTCTAGCTAGTTAGGTTGTCAGTTAGCTAGTAGTATGGGTCGTTATAGATGGGTGCTTACGTTAGGAGTGCACAGATAGACGAGAGGTGAGAATATCATGCGAGTGTACGTCCTAACATGTACTTTGCATTTAATGTTTTAAATGTTTTTAAAGCACTTGCAGGTTTTTAAAATATAACTCCACATTCGGGCTCTGACCCGTTTGCTTTTCAAATCTCTTTTTCTTTGTAAAACCATTTTAGGTGCCCAGCCACAAGGACACCAAGCATAGGATATTCATTCAGGTGACGAGCTGTAGCTGCTTGTGGAAGCTACAGGGATTTGCATGTAGACGCTTCTATCTTTTGGATTCCAGAGTCACCATCTATCAGTTGTAGGGCATGTTGCCCATTTCTTTAGAGACATCTTTTATATTTCAGTTTTCAGACTTTAGCATGTTTTATTTCAGTTTCGTTTATTTATTTCAGTTGTGGGATTGTAGTGAGGAGTTTTTCCTCCAGACTTTATTTACTGTTATGTGATGGTTATTCATTTTACTTCAGTATGGTGAATGGTGTTATTTATTTCTTCATTTCATTTGTTGCATGTTAATCAGACTTAAATTAAAATTTGGCAACTTGCTTTTTAAATACTAGGTGGTTAGTAATATTAAAATGTTTTCGACAGTGATGCTATTAACTGAGCCAACTTGGCATTTTGAATTAATTTAATAAAGGAGTAGCTACCCGGTATTTAATTAGTCGGGGTGTCACAGGTGGTATCAGAGCATCAGGTTCTAGTGTCCTTTAGGATCTGTACGGCTATTATGTTTCCGCTACGTTTCTTTGATATAGAGCCCTATATTTTAGGACTGTTGTATTCTTTTTGTGTATGCTTCGTTCTTCAGCTATTTTAAGTTTATAAACCGTGAACTTATAAACTTTGTTCATATTTCAGATGCCTCCACGACGTGCACGACGAGTTCCCAGGAATGCAACGCCCGAACCCCAGCCCGCTCCAGTTCAGGGCATGTTGAACGCCGCTGAGGTTGCAGCTATAGTAGCTCAAGCGGTAAATGCCGCGATTGCCGTTATTCAGCAGGCACCACTACCGGCGCCGGTTGCCGCGCCAGTACAGGTTAATGCATTCCCGTCTGCTTGGGAGCGTGTATGTGACGCTTTTCAGAAAGCGCATCCGCCAGAGTTTGCTGGTAGCTCAGATGTGGTAGTCTCGAGCCAATGGAGGAAGGACATACAGAGGCATTTGAGGATGCATGAGTGCACAGATGTTCAGAAACAGGTGCTAGCTACTTTCAAGCTAGTAGGATCTGCGCTACAGTGGTGGGAGTCTATTACCACCGCGGAGGAGAGGGATACCCTCACGATTCAGGAGTTCTGGGTGCGGTTCGACCGCAAGTACTTTCCGTCCGCAGTTCATACAAAGATGAGGAGGAAGCTGATGAGTTTGAGGCAGGAGGGCAAGACAGTGGCCGAGTATGAGGCCGAGTTTACTAACCTGTTGAATATCGTTCCAGACGAGATACCAACAGAGACGAAGAAGATAGAGAAGTTCACCGACGGGTTGAATTGGAGGATCCGTCAGCATCTGCTAGGGAACCTATCGTTGGCCACGTATTCTGATGTGGTTAACGCTGCATTACTACACTGCCAGGACCACCGTTTTCATATGGCCGAGGGCAAGCGGTCGGGGGAGTCTAGCCATCAGGGCAGGACTGGAGGACATGGTGCCAGCGGGGCACAATCTGGTCAGGGGCAGAGGCAGAGTGAGCAGGGCTCCCAGCAGGGGGATAATAAGAGGTTCCGGTCAGGGAACTACAGGCAGGGTCAGGGAGGTTTCCGCCAGGGCCATCAGGATCCAAACGGCCATCAGGGCCAGCAGGGGCAGAATGGGCAGCAGTTCCATCAGGGCCAGCAGGGCCAAGGAGAGGAACGGTAATGGCCACCAGGGCCGGGGGACAGCAGGGGCAGAGGGGAGGGAACTTCCCAGGGAAGTGCTTTACTTGTGGCAAGACTGGCCATAAGAAGCAGGATTGTCCTGATAGGGGCAGGGCCCCACAGCAAGCAGCAGCAGGGTGCTCGCCAGGAGCCACAGAGACCTATGTTTCCCGCCGCTCTTCCCGCACCGCCACAGATGGAAGCATTGCCACCCATTCCAGCAGGTCCCAGTTCAGCAGGGGTAGCTACAGTATGGACGTGTCTACAACGTCCACCAGGCTGCAGTTCCACAGGCACCGCCCGCGATCGAGGGTACGTTTCCTATCCATGGCACTATGGGTCGGGTGTTATTTGATACGGGTGCTACACACTGTTTTATAGCTACACACTTCGCGAAAAGCTTTAGGATTGTTAGCTACGGCAGAGAGCACAGTGACGTGTGTCGACTCACCATTAGGGAGTGGGTCACATATTTTCTTTATATGCCGGGGAGTGGGGGTAGAGGTGTGTGGTTTGGTATTGCCTGCGGGACATGTTAGTGTTAGACATGCATGTTCACGATGTGATCATCGGTATGGATTGGGCTCGTATCATATAGGGCCATGATTGATTGCTTCAGCGGGAGCATTGTTTTTGCCATTCCGGGGCAGGAGATGTTTATAGTGGCGATGCCTCGCCCAGAGGGAGGATCGACCGCTCATCTGTATTACATTGAGGAGGATACCTCTAAGGAGGTTGTGATTCCTTTGGATTCGATCCCGGTTGTCAGGGAAGTATGTCGGATGTGTTTCAGGAGATACTAGGCTTACCACCCAGTCGAGAAATAAACTTCGTTATAGATTTGCTACCGGGTACGAGACCTATAGCACGTACACCGTACCGTATGGCTCCAGCGGAGATGCGAGAGCTACGGATCAGATAGAGCAGCTGTTAGGGCAGGGCTTTATTCGCAGGAGTACCTCACCTTGGGGCGCTCCAGTTTTGTTTGTGAAGAAGAGGATGGTTCACTAAGATTGTGTGTGGACTACCGAGAGTTGAATAAGGTCACGATACGAAATAAGTATCCGTTGCCTCGAATCGATGACTTATTCGACCAGTTGAGAGGAGCTTCTTTCTTCTCGAAGATTGACTTGAGATCGGGATACCATCAGTTGCGTATCAGGGAGGAGGATGTCTCGAAGACCGCATTCTTGTCAAGATATGGTTCTTACGAGTTTCGGGTTATGCCTTTCGGCTTGACCAACGCTCCAGCAGTGTTTATGGACTTGATGAACAGGGTGTTCAGGGATTTCCTAGATCAGTTTGTCATTGTCTTCATTGATGACATTCTGGTTTACTCTCAGACAGAAGAGGAGCACGCTGAGCATTTGAGGCAGGTTTTGCAGACACTTCGTCAGAACGAGTTATATGCAAAATACGAGAAGTGCGGGTTTTGGCTGAAGGAAGTCCAGTTCTTGGGTCACATTATTTCCGACCAGGGAATATCTGTCGATCCGGGGAAGGTGTCAGCGGTGAGGGAGTGGGGACAGCCCACGACACCAACGGAGATTCGTAGTTTCTTGGGCTTAGCAGGATACTACAGGAGATTTATTCGGGGTTTCTCGAAGATAGCAGGTCCTTTGACACATCTTACTCGTAAGGGTGTGCCATATATCTGGAGTGATGCCTGTCAGTTGGCATTCGATGAGTTGAAGGACAAATTGACCTCAGCACCTGTGTTAGCATTGCCAAGACCGGGAGTTGAGTATTTGGTTTACACCGATGCGTCTTTGCAAGGACTGGGAGGTGTATTGCAGCAGGAGAGACAGGCCATAGCTTATGCTTCCCGTAAGCTTAAGCCTCATGAGAAGAATTACCCCACGCATGATTTGGAGTTGGCAGCAGTAGTATTTGCCCTACGGATTTGGAGGCACTATCTGTTGGGGGAGAAGTTTCAGCTGTTCACGGACCACAAGTCACTACAGTATCTGTTCACGCAGAAGGAATTGAATATACGGCAGCGTAGGTGGCTTGAATTTGTGAAGGACTACCAGTTCGACATCCAATACCACCCGGGTAAGGCTAACGTGGTAGCAGACGCGTTGAGCCGCAGACCGGCAGATGAGGTGGCAGAAGTGTGGAAAGCTAAGTGGAAGGAATTGGGACACCAGGATGCAGTGGCCCGATCTTTCATGTCTGTGATGACCGTTACACCGCAGATTATCACGAAGGTAGTACGGGCACAGGCTAATGACTCGTTCTGTCAGGAGCAGATAGTTCGATTGCTAGCAGAGGGAGCCGAGTCCTATACCGTTAGCTCAGACGGGGGATTGCGCTTCAATGGGAGATTGATAGTTCCGGAAGGGGAAGAATTGCGGCACGATGTGATGGCAGAGTCGCACGGCTCACGGTTCGCAGTACATCCCGGAGGGGACAAAATGTACCAGGACATGAGACGCCAGTATTGGTGGAGCGGTATGAAGAGAGATATCGCTGAGTTTGTCTCGAAATGCGCCACTTGTCAGCTTGTAAAAGTGGATCATCAGAGACCAGCAGGATTGCTACAGCCATTGGAGGTCCCGGTGTGGATGTGGGAGAGCATATCCATGGACTTTATCACGGGGTTGCCTACGTCGCAGAGGGGTCACGACTCCGTTTGGGTAATTGTGGACAGATTGTCCAAGGTCGCTCACTTTTTACCCGTAAGGACCGACTATACTACGGGACAGTACGCCCAGGTCTTTATTTCAGAGATTGTGAGACTTCACGGAGTACCCTTAAATATCGTGTCTGACAGAGACAAGATATTTGTTTTGCGGTTTTGGGAGAGTTTCCAGGAGGCCATGGGCACGGAATTGCGGTTGAGTACGGCTTATCATCCGCAGACCGATGGGCAGACCGAGCGCACAAACCAGATGTTGGAGGACATGCTACGCATGTGCATTATTGACTTCGGGGGTGGATGGGAGCAGTACCTTCCACTGGTGGAGTTTGCTTACAACAACTCCTATCAGTTCACGATTGGCATGGCTCCGTTTGAGGCATTGTACGGTAGGCCTTGTCGTTCCCCAGCATGTTGGTTGGAGGTGGGGGATAACAAACTACTTGGGCCGGAAGTGATTCAGGATACTTCGGCAAGGATTGAGTTGATTCGGAGTCGCATTCGGGTAGCTCAAGACAGGCAGAAGAGCTATGCTGATGCGAAGAGGTTTTTCAGGGAGTTCCAAGTGGGGGACCAGGTTTTGCTCAGGGTATCTCCAATGAAGGGGATTATGCGATTCGGGAAGAAGGGGAAGTTGGCACTGAGGTACGTGGGGCCGTTTCCTATTATTGAGCGGATCGGACCGGTTACGTATAGACTTGGACTACCGGAGCACTTGCATCGGATTCACGACGTGTTCCATATTTCCTCGCTGAGGAAATACCTTAGAGATAATTTGGCTCATTCTCACATTGCTGTGGAGGACATCGATCTCCAGCCGGATAGCTCCTACGAGGAGGGACCAATTGCTATTTTGGACCGAAGCGAAAGGAAACTGCGGTCAAAGATAGTCCCGTTAGTGCGTGTTCAGTGGCGACATCACAATGTCGAGGAGTCCACATGGGAGCGCGAGGATGAGATGCGCGAGCGTTATCCAGAGCTATTTTTAGCAGGTACTTTCTAGTTTCGAATTTCGGGACGAAATTCAGTTATTAGGGGGCAAGTATGTAATACCCCGTACTTTTGGCTATATTTATTTTTAGGATTAATTAATTAAATTGCGTATTAATTGAAAATTAATCCGGGTTATAAATACTAATGAGATGCGAATTGGTATTTGATTTTGTGCATATATGATTATATATGTATTGGGTATTATGAAATTTGTCGTGAGATTTATATACGACATTTTTAGAAATTTTGTTGAGACGCGTGGGACCGCCGCGTCACGGTATAATATTTTATTAATAAAAGTGAATTTAAAATCTATAATCCGTATGGTCGTTTTGAGTGCGCCAACGCGTCCGGAAGGGTCGAGATAGTCAGAAAACACTAGCCGGGGGTATAGTTTGGGTCCCGGGGTATTTTTAGGCCATACCGGCAACTTAAAGGGTATTTTGGTAATTTTACATTTTGAGGAATTAAAAGTGACGAAAATTGGTGATGTAAATCTGATGTGGAATTTGGCCCACTAAGCCCATAACCAACCCATATTAACCTAGAAAGCTACGTAGGTTATCATTTAGGTTTTCTAAGTTTCCCCAAATCAAAACCCTAGCCACCTTAAGCCACCATTGGAGAAGAGCTTGGAGAGAGAGGAATTCCTGCAGAAAACTTCATCTAATCTACACCAAACTCAGAGACAACCAAGGCAAGTGACTTTATTCCATTTAATTTCTGAGAATGTTTCCTCCATGTTAGAAAATTCGGATTTATGGTTTGTTCTTGAAGAAAATATGAAAACCCATGTAGTTTAGATCATAGAACTTGAGAAATTGTGAAGAGAATTGCATGTAGTATGATAGGTAGATGATTTCCCTTATAATAATTGTGATTTGAAGAAATTAAAACGAAATAAATTCTGGGATTTGATGATGATATAAACCTAGGGTTCATGTTTAAGAAAAATTGGGAAAAATGTAGAGATTTGTAATTTGGTTGATGTTATGATGATTCAATCCTTGAAAACATGTTAGGAGATGATGTAAATATGTTTAGGATGAATTAGAGACCCTAAAACGTTATTGGGATGAACTTTGGAAGAGATTAGAATTGTTAAAAATGGTGAAAAACGAGATGGGGAAAAATCTGGGCCGAAACTGGTAGCTCGTTAGAAGCAGCCCCCAGGTCGTTCGAACGAACTCGTTCGAACGAGCTTCTAACGAGTTGACCAGTCGTTACTAATGAGTAGGGGTTTCGTTTGATATCTCGTTCGAACGAGATATCGTTAGAAGGGACAGTTCGTTCGAACGAACTGGGATCTCGTTCGAACAACCTCGTTCGAACGAGACTTCTAACGACCTGACAGTCCAAACTCGTTCGAAGCCTCGTTCGAACGAGACTTCTAACGAGCTGGCAGTTTGGTCCTTTTTGGACTGTTTTGACTTTTGGAGTTCCGTAAACTTGTTCGAGGATATAGTTAACCTTCCAATGATGATGTAGTGATAGGTTTGGGACATTTGGGTATTTATGAGAAGGAATTTACATACGAGAGTGTATTACATGGACGGTTTGGGTTGAGACGTGAGTATCTACTACGACGTGAGATAATTATGACGCGTATAATTACAAACTGGAATAGTATGAATTGTGATAAGTATAAGCTAGTACGAGTATGCAATATGTACTACGATTAAAATACGGTATTACTAAGACGTGTGTTTACTTAGTATTAGTATATGGATTGTGTGTATGACATACCTACCATACTTGCTATCACGGGAGGTTGCGTTCGCTTAGGACCCTTTAATCCTTGTGTGCCTACGGGGGGGATATAGACTGGTACCTTGATGAACATAGGTCATAGAAAGACTTATTGTGATATAAATAAGTCCGCTGACCGTGGGAGCGTAGGTATGTGCGTGACCCACGTGATGGTGACTGTGTTCGCCTCCACTATTTGTGATTTGTGTTATCTGAACTATTCCTGAGAGATTCGGAATGTGTGATCCTCATGTACGTGATGTACCGGGATGGATAGCAGAGTATGTGTGCACCATAGCTTAGATTGCGGGGTGCTTGTATCGTATATTTATGATGTGATTATATACATTTAAATTAATGGGAATCCTCATGTTTATGTTGTAAAAATATTACGGTATTGTTTCGAGATATATAATGAGTTAACTGATAGTTATATCAATGGCATATTTAGTAACTGAGTTTACATTAAACCTCTATTTAATTACGAGCGTTGTTATGTTAAATGGAACGGAGTAATATGGGTAGAACCTTTGGCAGTCTAGCTAGTTAGGTTGTCAGTTAGCTAGTCTTATGGGTCGTTATAGATGGGTGCTTACGTTAGGAGTGCACAGATAGACGAGAGGTGAGAATATCATGCGAGTGTACGTCCTAACATGTACTTTGCATTTAATGTTTTAAATGTTTTTAAAGCACTTGCAGGTTTTTAAAATATAACTCCACATTCGGGCTCTAACCCGTTTGCTTTTCAAATCTCTTTTTCTTTGTAAAACCATTTTAGGTGCCCAGCCACAAGGACACCAAGCATAGGATATTCATTCAGGTGACGAGCTGTAGCTGCTTGTGGAAGCTACAGGGATTTGCATGTAGACGCTTCTATCTTTTGGATTCCAGAGTCACCATCTATCAGTTGTAGGGCATGTTGCCCATTTCTTTAGAGACATCTTTTATATTTCAGTTTTCAGACTTTAGCATGTTTTATTTCAGTTTCGTTTATTTATTTCAGTTGTGGGATTGTAGTGAGGAGTTTTTCCTCCAGACTTTATTTACTGTTATGTGATGGTTATTCATTTTACTTCAGTATGGTGAATGGTGTTATTTATTTCTTCATTTCATTTGTTGCATGTTAATCAGACTTAAATTAAAATTTGGCAACTTGCTTTTTAAATACTAGGTGATTAGTAATATTAAAATGTTTTCGACAGTGATGCTATTAACTGAGCCAACTTGGCATTTTGAATTAATTTAATAAAGGAGTAGCTACCCGGTATTTAATTAGTCGGGGTGTCACACTTGTATTAAAATTCTTCCCAAATAATCCATGCTAAAATCATCCCAATTGGTCCATAGCACTCAAATTCACGCTAACCTGCCAACTAAAATAAAATATGGGGAAGTACACAATACGACAGGAAAGATGCTCAACAAAATATATGTTAGCGATGAATAAAATGTAACAACACGAGTACGAATATTCAAATCAAATAATGCAAATCTCAATAGCATTTTATCACTATAATTTCTTAACAACACATTAACCAGGTCACCAGGACTCACCCCATCTGCATATGCTTTATCAAGACATAGCTCGAGAAGCAGGAATTTTGGCGGGTGCCCAACGTCCATGCCGTATTAAAAATCTCATGACAACGTTCTTAACAACAACATGAATAATACCATATGAATCAAATAATTCCAACAATTATTTTTCCAGATTTCCAAGAATTTATCAATTCAAATATGAGTTCAATTAAACATGAAATCAACGGAATAAACTCTCGAGAGATTTAAAGGAGCATATTGTGTAAAACCACATACCTTAAAATCATTGCATGAATCGTCACATAAAAATTAGCCTCAAAATCTGATCGCACCATCACATTCCTCTCGCGAAAATAATCAAATCATGTTCTAGCCCCAACATGAGATAACCCCAAATAGTCCTATTTTAACAACCCAGAAAAATTAGATCCAAAAATTATTCCAATCACCAATCTGACTTCAGATTTGGATTCTAGACGAAAAATTGGGTCGGTATGTGATTTTAGTTTTTCTTAAATCTCATCCAAATTCACTCAAAAAGAAGATTTAAACATTCTAAATTGGCTATTCTCATTCCACTCGTTTTTGCCTATTTTGATTTCGTTTTTGGCCTCTCTTTTTCATCTTCCTTTCCTTATAATCTCCCACAATATTTGTTATATAGCCCCTCTCTCAAACCCTATCTTGGAGACTAAGCTAACGCATATTATCATATTGCCCTTTAATTAAAAATTATCAAGTTTACATATTTAAACAATTATAAAATGTTCAAAAGCCAATTGAATTTAAATGTTTGATTCAATTTCAAACCAAAATAAATTATTTTATTCACGATTAATAAAATAATAATATTACTAAAATCTTTTATAATATTCATAAATAACCCTCAAAATAACGGGGTATTACATACTTTCCCATTGAAAAGGAATTTCGTCCTCGAAATTCGACGAAACCTAGCACTCAAAATAAAATGCTACTCGATTCAGTTTCCAAAAAATCACACACTAATGTCCTCAAATCAATTCTAAACATCCTCACCACAATGCCTAACACGTCCTAAAAAAATCCTATCTCCAAAGAAAATATGGCTAACCCGCATGCTAGACCCAATACCTAAGACCCGAGGGTTATCGTATACCTAATCTCTGATACCATCTGTAACACCCCGCCCGCCCGGGGAGAGTGAACGGAGCGCTATTGCGATAAAACTAACCAAAATCCATCAACAAACAAGGTATAAAGCATCTAAGTCCCACAACAACAAAAGAAAACCACTGATCTAAAAAATTCTCTTCAAATAAATACAACATCTAACTCGAAAATAAAATAAATCCCAATGCTCCATACATCAAAATAAATACAATCTTCCAACTTGTATTAAATTTCTTCCCAAATAATCCATGCTAAAATCATCCCAATTGGTCCATAGATCTCAAACCCATGCTAACCTGCCAACTAAAATAAAATGTGGGGAAGTACACAATACGATAGGAAAGATGTTCAACAAAATATATGTTAGCGATGAGTAAAACATAACAACACGAGTATGAATATTCAAATCAAATAATGAAAATCTCAATAGTATTTTATCACTATAATTTCTCAACAACACATTAACCAGGTCACCAGGCCTCACCCCATCCGCATATTCTTTATCAAGACATAGACCGAGAAGCATGAATTTTGGCGGGTGCCCAACGTCCTTGCCATATTAAAATCTCATGACAACGTGCTTAACAACAACGTAAATAATACCATATGAATCAAAATAATTTCAACAATTATTTTTCCGGATTTTCAAGAATTTATCAATTCAAATATGAGTTCAATTAAACATGAAATCAACGAAATAAACTCTCGAGAGATTTAAAGGAGCATATTGTGTAAAACCAAATACCTTAAAATCTTTGCATGAATCATCACATAAAAATTAGCCTCAAAATTTGATCGCACCATCACGTTCCTCTTGCGAAAATAATCAAATCATGTTCTAGCCCCAACATGAGATAACTCCAAATAGTCCTATTTTAACAACCCAGAAAAATTAGATCCAAAAATTATTCCAATCACTAATCCGACAAAAGATTTGGATTCTAGATGAAAAATTGGGTCAGGTATGTGATTTTAGTTTTTCTTAAATCTCATCCAAATTCACTCAAAAAGAAGATCTAAACATTCCAAATTGGCTCTTCTCGTTCCACTCGTTTTTGCCTCTTTTGATTTCGTTTTTGGCCTCTCTTTTTCATCTTCCTTTCCTTATAATCTCCCACAGTATTTGTTATATAGCCCCTCTCTCAAACCCTATCTTGGAGACTAAGCTAACGCATATTACCATATTGCCCTTTAATTAAAAATTATCAAGTTTACATATTTAAACAATTATAAAATGTTCAAAAACCAATTGAATTTAAATGTTTGATTCAATTTCAAACCAAAATAAATTATTTTATTCACGATTAATAAAATAATAATATTACTGAAATCTTTTATAATATTCATAAATAACCCTCAAAATAACGGGGTATTACATCAATCATCAATATCATATCAGTAGTAAATAGAGGTAAAAGAAACATTTATTTTTCATTTATGTTTATCTAAAATCAATATTTCTTTTGTCTATATATATGGGTTTCAGATTCGGGTCTTCTAATGATGAGTTTCTTTTTGGTTTTCGTTATATATTTCTGATAAGGGAAGTTGCTAGTTAGGATGGTCGTTTATCCATTCATTCATTTTTTCCAATAAAATGTTTCTCTATTAAATTTACAAATATAAGATGCTTCTTTGTACACGGGTTGTGGGGAGGATGAATGAATTTGGGTTTGCATATGGAGGAGAGTTTAAGTTCTCTTTTCGAGGTCCTTTGAAGTTTTGTGTCAGATATTTTTTTACCCTTATTATTGTTATTTTTTAAATCATTGTCACTGATATTAAGTTATTTCTTGGTCTTTGATGTATATGGTGATGTAGTATAGATATGGTGATGTAGTTTTATTTCAAATTCTTGCAAGGTGAGTGCTTTATTAAGTTATATATGCTGCTATAACCATTTTTCCTTAATAGTCTATGTATTTAATTTTTGTTGTAAAAAGCTGGTGATTTTTCAAATGTTGTTTTCATGTTTTTTACATAAGTGATGTTGATAAGTGATTTACAGTTGCACGCGATCCTTTTTTAATCTGTATATGTTTTCCTGTCAAAGAAATTTGGAGGTTGATTTATGTCTAAACACCATATCCTAATGGAGATAATGTATACCTTTTACTTTTTATTTGTAATTGAAAAAAAAAAATCTATCTCACATAGTGAAAATGCTTAATGGTGAGGTGTAAAAAAACATGTTAAATCAGCCCCCGCATCTGAATTGAAGTGTTTGTTGTTAAAAGATACGATGGATGTTCACCACATTAGAGTTTAGTATGTTATGTTCTTTCCTACAAGGCAAAAAAAAACATGTTAAGATTTATCTTTAAAATTGAATAAAAAGGGATGGTTAGGTCAATTATATCTGTAATTGATAAAAAAATATCCATCTCACACACTGAATTATGTTCTTTTCTATATTATGTTCCTACAAAATATAACATCTTCTTTTTATTTGTAACTAGATAATTTTTAATCCAATGTGTTCATATTACGTTTTGGAGTTTCCTAAATATAAATTGAAGTGTAATCCTAAAAAAATACTTCTTTTCCTTAACCACCAAAATTGCTCTTTAAGGTACAAAAAATGTTGATCAAGTAAGCAAAATCTTTTCTCGAGTCAACGACTAAAAAGTGATAACTTTGGGGGTTATATTTAAATTGGAGGGGTGGTTTAAAAATATTTTTTACATACTTACTTTCGATTTATATTTTTACTTAATGGGTGCTTTTGAACAATGAAGCGCATCCGGGATTTCATGATGAGGTGGACATTGAATTCCTGGGAACAACATTTGGGAAGTGTTATACATTACAAACAAATGTATATATATGAAGAAGTGGGGATGAAAAAGTTATAGGGAGAGAAATGAAATTTCATCTATGGTTTGATCTAACTCAAAATATTCATTATTATGCTATACTATGGAGTCCTAAGGATATCATGTAAGCAACATCAACCATTCTACCTTTATTATTTCTAATTCGACAACCTATGTAACATGAAATCTATAGGTTATTTGCCATTTTTCTTTGAAGAGAGTAACAACTATTTTGTAGCATTTATTTATAATTCTCATTACTTTTGATTTTTGCAGTGGTGGTTTATACCCAAATTTTCTTGTGGTAACAAGCCTACACCTCGAACTCGATAAGTTAATTTTAAGCTGTTTAGAAGAGGCTTTTCTTCTAAGAAACAAATAAATAGTTAATATTAATAAAACAAGCCTACACCTCAAACTCGACAAGTTCCTCGAATTCACGTTCAACGACGACATCGACTTATGTCTCTTGCATGAAAATAGTGCACACAATGTAAATGTGGTAAAAACATTATCAATAATAAGCACAAACATTGTTTTAGTAGTTTTTGGATTACTTTAAATGTTTTGATTAAAATATGCATAACAAATTATAGATAAAGTATACTACGCCCGCACATCGCGCGGGTTACATGCTAATGTATTCGAATAATTCCATATATTTTATAATTAAATGAAAATACAACTTCTTTATTACATATATATAATAAGGTACACTTTTTTTTGTCCTGAGCAATGTCGCCTTACTTAAATGGGGTACGTGCCATGCCTTGCGTCTTGGCTCTGGGGAGACCTTGGCGCCCCTTATGCCTTTAGTAAATATGGTTGTGACTTGATTAAAGGTGTGAATATAAATTGGAATTTTCATGTTGTCTTTTCGAATATAAGTAGCATTTGCAATATTATAATATCACGTATTGTCTTCTGTCACATTGCATTCTCGGGGAATCAATTACACTATTATTTCTTAGAAATGTTAACAATATATAATTAATGTAAGTAGCACATTAATCTTTCATATGATACATTCGTATTTGATCATTCTTTAGTTTGCTGCTTGTATTAAAATGTAAGAGGCCACACACTCAAAAGTGCAAAATCTCATTCTACCTTAAAGAGGCGGAGGCATGAGTGAGACTAAAAAACTAACAATATGCACTTTTTGGAGGGTGGGGGAGGGATATGTTTCACTTGTCATATAAACTAATAGTTTTTTTTGTTTCATATTAGTTTTATAAATTAGTCACTACAAGAAAAATTGGTATTAGGGACGGAAAAAATCTATCCCTAAAAGCCAAAAATCCATTCCAAAAGAGTATTTAGGACGGTTTTTACAACGGTGAAAATTAGGGGTGGTAATTTTAGAAATGGCATGGAACAACATGAAATTGATCAGAAATTGACACGATATACCGTATTTGTGTCGATTTTTTTTACACGAAGTCGTATCGTGTCGCATCGAGTTGTGTTCGTGTCAAAATTACAAGCCGTGTTAGTTGTGTTATCGTGTCTTGTCGTGTTAATCATGTTTTTATCTGGGTTATCGTGTCTACTTATGTATAATTTAGCATGAAATTTTAAGAAATCGTGTTATTTGTGTCGTGTCATGTCATGTCATTTTTATTTGGGTTGTGTTCGGGTTAACTAAAAAAATGAATTCGTGTCGTGTCGTGTCAGCCAAAACACGGCTCAAATACACAAATTGCCATCCCTAGTGAAAATCCATCCCTTATACTAGGCGTCGCAAATATTTTAGGGACGGATTTTTTCTTACTAAATGTTAATTCATGTACGCTTTACATTTGATATTAGGAACGGATTTTGCCATCCCAAAAGGTATTTTCACGAATTTTTTTTTGCTCCCGTCCCTAATACTACTCAGATTCTGGAAGTCCCAATGAGGACGGTTTATAACCGTCCTAATTGATAACCCAATTAGGACAGCACAACCGTCCCAAAAGGTATGCTCAATTAATACAAAAATGTGTATTAGGGACTGTTTGTAGCCGTCCCAATTGATGAAAAAATTGTCATAAACAATTATATTATTATATTCTTTATGTTGCAATAGTAAATGACGTCTATTTTGTATTATAAGTCAAATAATCTAATGTAAAACGCAATATATAAAATGCATTCATTGAAACACGTATCCAATAATAATTTCTTCCACTAAACTACATCCAATAACCGAATATAAATGTTCAAATCAATAAGTACAAACAATTATCACATCCAAGTTGCAATATTTAAATTAGTACAAAATCATACTAATTAATAAGAAATACAATTGTCAAAAGAAAATTCGTCCCTAAATTAAGATAATAAATATAGTTGTCATGCTAAAAAGACTTCTCTCAATGTCACATATAATAGACACGCTAAAGAACATGTCTCTTCAACTTCTTGTGCATAACGTGCAATCAATAAATAATCATTATATCAAAATAGTATTATAGCAAAATAAAATATCCAAATATATTAGTTAATCATATCAACAACTCTTCACAATTTTAAAAAAAATCAGCAAAATCTCCTTTGTTTATACATGAAAACCAACCTGTTTAATCAACACAAAAGCCCACATGGACATAAAAAATTGAAAACAACAATCTCGCATATCAACAACTCTTTATAACTTTTAAAATTTTTTGGCAAAGTCTTCTTTGTTTATACATGAAAATCAATCTGTTTAATCAACACAAAAGCCTGCATGAACATGACAAAATTGAAAATAACAATCTCGAATATCAACAACAACAATAAATAGACAGCTGGTGCAAACCATTAATATGTTCATGTGTTCCACTTAAATAAAATCTAACACTGAAATGTTATCCTGCAAAAAATATAAGACAAAAAACAAAAAAGATATCAGTAATCAAATAATGTTTAAGCCTAAGTCTAACTGTTTGCGAAATTTTGTTATATTCTCAAATCGGAAGTTTCGTGACTATGCAGCCGATTCCTATGAGTAACATTGGTCCCATGCGAGGTACTCCTACCTCTTACGGGACCATTTTATGGCCTTTTTATATTTTCACCATTTGACAACATGTTTTTAAGCATAAGTCTAACTGTTTGCAGATTTTCTTCGTATACTCAAATCGGGAGTCTTGTGACTACACGATCAGTTCCTATGATTTACATTGGTCCCGTGCTAGGTGTTCGTGCCTCTTACGTGACTGTTTAAGGCTGTTTTACATATTCACCCTTGACAGCATGTTTTTAAGCCTAAGTCTAACCGTTTGAAAATTCTCGTCGTATTCTCGAACCAGATTTCCCATGACTACGCCGTCAGTTCCTACGAGTTATATTAGTCCCGTGTGAGGTGTTCATACCTCTTATGGGAACATTTTGTGGATGTTTTACGTTTTCACCCTTTGATGACATATTTTTAAGCCTGAGTATAACAGTTTGCAAATTTTTGTCGTATACTTAAATAAGGAGCCCCATGACTACGCGGTTGATCCAACAAGTTACATTAGTCCCGTGCGTGGTGTTCGTGCCTCTTATGGGATCATTTTGTAACTATTTTATATTTTCACCACTTGATGACATGTTTATAAGCCTAAGTCTAACTATTTGCAAATTTTTGTCGTATACTCAAATCGAGAGTTTCGTGACTATGCGGTCAGTTCCTACGAGTTACATTGATCACGTGCGACGTGTTTGTGCTTTGTACGGGACTGTTTTGTGGCTGTTTTATGTTTTGACCCATTGTCAGCATGTTTTTAAGCATAAGTCTAACTATTTATAAATTTTCATCGTATACTTAAATTGTGAGTTCCGTGACTACGCAGTTAGTTCCTACAAGTTACATTGATCCCGTGCATGATTTTCGTGCCTTTTACGGGATCGTATTGTTGTTGTTTTACGTTTTCACCCTATGACGACATGTTTTTAAGCCTAAGTCTAATAGTTTTCAAATCTTTACCGTATTCTCAAATTGGGAGTCTTATGATTACGCGGTTGGGTCCTACGAGTTACATTGGTCTCGTGCGAGGTGTTCATACCTCTTATGGTACCCTTTTATGACTGTTTCATATTTTCACCCTTTGACGACATGTTTTTATGTCAAAGTCTAATTGTTTGCAAATTTTCTTCATATTCTCCTATCGAGAGTCCCGTGACTTAGAGATCGGTTCTTACAAGTTACATTGGTCCCATGCAAGGTGTTCGTGCATCTCACGGGACCATTTTTTTTTGTTTTACATTATCATCATTTGATGGCATGTTTTTAATCCCAAGTCTAGTTATTTGCCATTTTTCGTGGTATTCTTAAATCGGGAGTCCAGTGATTATGCGGTTGGTTCCTACGAGTTACATTGGTCTCGTGTGAGGTATTCATGCCTCTTACGGGATCATTTCGTGTCTGGTTTATGTTTTCTTTCTTTAACGGCATGTTTTTAGGCCTAAGTCTAACTATTTACAAATTTTTATCATATTCTCAAACCGAGAGTCCCGTGACTATGCAGTTGGTTCCTATAAGTAATATTGGTCTCGTGCGAGGTGCTCGTGCCTCTTACAGGACCGTTTTGTTGTTGTTTTATGTTTTCCCCCTTTGACAATATATTTTTAAGCCTATGTATAATTATTTGTAAATTTTTATCGTATACTCAAATCGGGAGTCTCGTTACTATGCGATCAGTTTTTATGAGTTACATTGGTCCCGTGAGAGGTGTTGTGCTTCTTACGTGACCATTTTAAGGATGGTTTATGTTATCACCCTTTGACGATATATTTTTAAGCCTAAGTCAAACTGTTTACAAATTTTCGTCATATTCTCAAACCAAGAGTCCCGTGAATATGCGATCAGTTCATACGAGTTATATTAGTCCCGTGCGAGGTGTCCGTACCTTTTACAAAACCGTTTTGTGGCTATTTTATGTTTTCACCTGACGCGACTTTAAATGTGTCTCTAGTGCGGGCTTATATTGGCTCAAGTGTAAGCCGGTCACGTAAGTAATAATCCGAGCAAGTCTGGTATCGAACACGGGGAATAGGACATAAGACGTAATGACGAATAGGAAGGATGATTAACCTCAAAGTGACTCTAAAAAAGAGGAAGAGATGATTGATTTGATACCCGTTAACTAACTAAAGCAAGTAAGTTTAAACTAATGACTTAACTACGCATGCAATAATAATGAAATGGTTTTAAGCTATATAAGAAAAAGGGGATTGGAATACACTCCCCCGCACCGTCGGTAAAGTCGTTGGATATAAAACGTTTAGAAATGATATCAATAATTCGAAGAAAACATTAAATCTTCTCAAAGCATTAACTATATGAGGATTTAACTCCGCACGATAATTAATCAACAATAAATCTAACATGAATGACTAGATTTTCGGTACGCATATTATACACTCAAATACCACATTTACCTAGGGAAAAAAGAGGTTAAGATATCTACAATAAGTGTTTCGACAAAATATCAAACCTTTAAATTATCTCCATAATGTTATTCACTTTTATACCCAAGTCATCACCTAGGTTGGGTTCATGTACCCCAACCCTCTGGAAATCTATTCGGACATGATGTAACTACAACTAAACATGATATCTACGTTGTATGAAATCATTCTTACGTGAAAAGTATAATAAAATATGTGGAAACTACTTCTAGCAAGGAAATAAAGAATCATAAACCGAAACGAAGAGAGAAATTAAAAGCAATAATGAAACTATACTTGGACTGATGAAAAACTTTTGAAATCAATGTAAAAGATGAACAATTGTTGAAGAAGAATAATCCTACGGTTCTTGCCTTCAAGATCCTCTCAAAACTAGGTAAAAACTAACTATTTAATGTCTGGTAACAAAATTGAATATAATTCTCACATTTTTTTCTAAGTGTTTGCACCTTGCACAACTCTATTTTTAAGAAATAAAAATTCTGAATTTTGTCCCGCTGAACCGGTTCGGAATCTCCTTTTTTGCTGGGCAAACCAGTTCACTGATTCCAGATAGTTAAACTGGTTCTGCTTCTTGGACATCGGATCGGTTTGATTTTGACAGTTTGTCGAACCAGTTCCGCTATGTGTCCATCGGTTCAGTTTGGTTTTCCCAGTGAGTAGAACGGGTTCCCCTGTGATAGAACCGGTTCGCTTTTCTGAATTTTTCTTCCTTCTTTTCTTTATTTCTTCTCAACTCTAAATCTTCATAACTTTTCAACCGGGGCTCGAATTTTTGTGCCTTTTCATCCTACATGCTTGTGGACTCAAGGACTTGGACTTCTATTAGTTTCCACATCCGAATTCTGGATGTACGGTTACTCTTTTGCCCTTGACTTTTCTTATTTTCTTCTTTCTTGATTTTGAATTTTCTCTTTTCTTCACTTGTGCAAAATACCTAAAAAATGTAAGAGAAATACACGAAACGCGATATACTATATAGAAGATGTCATTAGAAAGGATATGAGATAAGTCAACTCAACTTACACCGCACGTGGTGATAAAAGACTCTAAATAAAATGGATAAATACGAAGAATTTATGCCTAATCATACCCCCTAACTTAGAACTTTGATCGTCCCGAGCAATGTAAAAAAATCAAAGCAAGGTCAAAACTCTTAGCAAACTTATTATTGGGGTAGAATACCTCTTTCGTGGGTAAGCGATTGCATTTAGCGTATGCAACAAGCCGTTAAACCCCTAGGTTACCCTAGTAGGACGAGTGGTGTCTTGTGAGGATTTGCAGTGAATACACCCACAAAATTTATTTTTCAACCTAAAGAAGAAAATCAAAATAATTAAAAACTATATAATTTAAATTCCCCAAAAATAATCACCTTAAATTTATATTCACAAGTCTGAATTTGTTGTGTGTGTGCGCGAAGCCAAAAATTAAACCACTAATTTCCACCGATTGATCATTACGTTACTTTTTTTATTCAATTCTCACGGGATACTCTCACAAACGAATTACTTGGAATATGTATATTTCTCTCGGTATGCGTGATATAAAGAGTAAATGTAATGGGAAAGTTTTTACCCATGCGAATTTGAATGACGAAATTTTTATGGTGAAAAGATCTCTTCAACGGAATAAGGTTATTGGAAAATGGGAAACATCGTCTCTTATTCACACCAATTAATCTCTCTTATTATATTTTCGTGTCTTAGCTCTCCACGCGGTAATTAATTTCGCAATTCGAACCCGGTTAGGACTTTCTCAGGTTGTAAGGTGCAATGGGTAATAAGTGGTAATTATTGGGAAATTTGGAATTGAAAAATGTTCTTATAATGTCTATTAGTGCTTTTGCGGGCTTTTGCTCATTTTTCTCTTCTTTTTCCATTTTTTTCTATTTTTCATAATTTTCTTTTCTTGCTATTTTTGTTGAGCATTTTTATTTTATTTTTTTCTTGGCCCTTTTTATTGCACCATTTGGACTTTGTTGATGAATTATTCTATTTTCACAACTCCAGACTATATGGGTTTTTCGAGTTAATCAAACGAATTGGAAATATTATTAGGCTCAAGTGGGGTTTGCAAACAGATGTTTTTCACAATTTTTTTGGCTAATATTTTTGGCTTAAACAAACGATGGCCTACTTCATTGTCCGAATTACTAATTATTATACCATACGCATCTCAATATTTATTTAATTTAGAGATATTTTAAGCACGTTTTTCTAGATGACATCTCACACGTTTCTCGTAACCGAGCAAGACAAAAATTTAAGATTTTCAATGACTTATTTAAAACTCTGAATTGAACTTTGAGTTACTTATTAACTCAGATTGATTTAAAAACTCACAAAAATCGATAGGCTTGAAATCTCACTGATTAGGTGTAAATTCTTCGCATGTATCCCTGTAATTTAGAGTCTTTTAACATTCCGTGCGACGTAATTCGAGTTGATTTATCTTATATTATTTCTATTGACATTTTCCAATGAGTACGCCAAGTTTCGTGTATTTCTCATAGATCTTATAGGTATTTAGTGCATGAGAAGAAAGAAAGAACGAAACTCAAAGAAAGAAATATGAGAAAGGAAGACAAGTCCAAAGGGTAAAAGAGTAATTTGCATCTGAAATTCAGAGGAGAAGCCTAAAGAAGAGTTTAAGATCTCAAGTCTACGAGGGCATAAGAAGAAACGACATTCGAATTCGAGTCCCAGAGCATAAGTTACGAAGCTTTAAATTTGAGAGAAAAATCACAAGGAAGGGGAAAGTTCTGAATATGCAAAACAGAACCCATGGAGGATAAAAAGAACCGATCCGTACGTTGACTAAACTTTCTGTGAAGATGAAACCGAACTGATAGAGACGAAAATGAATCGGTCCTGTAGTGAAGAAACTTTCTGTAATAGGAGAACCGAACCAACGTATCCGACCCGGACGGTTCGGCTATCGAATTTCATCATTATCCTCTTCCAAAAATCAGAGTTGTGCATGGTTGAAACTCTTGTAAAAATGTAGTCTTTTTATTCCAATGTATTTCCAGACTTAAGGGAGTTCTTAGAGAGTTTTTTTAGCATAGTTTTAGAGAGGGAAATTAGTCAAGAACCTTAGGAGCTTAAAGTTACAAATTTGTGATTCCCAATTCATATTTTTTCAATAAAGTTTGTTTCTTCTTCGTTATTGTTTGAATTCATTATTTAGTGCATGGTTTGTTTATCTCCAATAGTTCACATATATTCTGTTGCTTCTAAGCTTTATTTTATCATGGTTTTGATTTCTTGCAGAGTACAAAACATAATTGTAGTTACTTGCACCATGTTAGGCTATATTTCTAAGGGTTGGGATGCATGAACCCAACCCGATGTGGTTTTCATGAATAGAAAATTAGTTCTATGAATTGAATAATTATTGAATCGTGTTGTCCAGTGATCATAATCGTCGTAGGACTTTTAACCTCGTTTGCACTAGGTAACCGGGATGTTTAAAAGTGCGACGCGCGTGTTAGCTATTTCGACACCGCTTTATTCTTACCCCTGATTAGGTATGATGTGGTCTAGTACCCTCATATATGTAATGCTTGATCAATTATCTAATTCAGAAGCTAGTTTTATATCCGGTAAACATACTAGGGTTTGGGGGATTGTATTCCAACCTATTTTCTTATTCATTTTACTTAGTTCTTAATTAATTTAGTCTTCATGCTTAGTTTAATTTTTAGTTCAATTGATTTGCATTTAGTTGTTAGATAATTTTCAAATCAAAATCATTTATATTTCCTTTCTTTTAGAGTCAACCTTAGGATTAGTCTTCCTACCCTTTGTCATCATGAGCGATCATCCTATTTCCTGAGGATTCGACCCCAACTTATTGGGATTATTACTTGAGCGATCGATTTGCATTTGGACAGTACTTAGTATGCACTAGAGACACATTTTTAGTCACGTCAAGTTTTTGGCGCCGTTGTCGGGGAATTAGGTAGAGTGTTAGGTTTGGTCGATTTGATCTGAAAATTAATTCCAAAAGTTAAAAAGCCAAAAGAAATCATAAAATCAAAAATATATAAAAATTGAAAAGAAAAAAATTACAATATATCTCATAGCCGTTTCATGCAAAATCCTCAACAAACCCCTCAATCTACTCCTACACGCATTCACGAGAATCCAATAATTGAGTACGATCCTGATTAGTCCACACACTTCTAATGCACCTAAGTTTTGGATCCCTGCTCCTACTCTGCCCAACTCCATTGCGAGTCACACTTATAGGACATTGAGTGAGGATTTTGAGTCACTAGGAGAGAGAGACATGTCAGATAATGATAGTTTTGGTATGGGTGAGGGAGACCTACCGTATCGTCTTATGAAAGAACTCTTATATTCCAAGCGAACTGTCACCCTGGGTGCATTCTACTTCCATACAATATAGGACAATTCCACTTTCGTAATGGGATGATATAAATTCTTCGCACACGACCAATACAACTCGTACGAACTAATCGCATAGTCACGGGACCCTCAGTTTGAGATCACGACCAAAATTGGAAAAATGTTAGACTTGGGCTTAAAAACATGACGTCAAAGGGTTAAAAAGAAAAACAACCACAAAATCGCCCCGTGAGAGGCATGAACACCTCGCACAAGACCAATGTAATCCCCAAGCACCGACCGCCTAGTCACGGGATCCCTAGTTTGAGAGCACGACTAAAATTTGCAAATTGATAGACTTTGGCTTAAAAACATTCCGTCAAAGCGAGAAAACATAAAACACCCACAAAACGGCCCCGTAAGAGGCACGAACACCTCTCAAGACACCAATGTAACTTACACGAATTGACAACATGGATTTGGAGAAACCATACCTCTGCATCCATGAGTTCAAACAGTCCTGCGAAACGTTTAGTGATCAAGCTTGCACGTAAGACGTCGTTCGCCTAAAACTTTTTCCTTTTTCCTTAAAGGATAAAGCTAAGACTTGGATTTGGTCTTTATCACCGAACTCAGTTACATCATGGAAGGATATGCAATCCAAGTTTCTTTTGAAATTCTTTCCCCAACATAGAACCAACCCCATTAAGGCTCAAACTCAAGCCTTTCGACAATAAGATAATGAGTTATTTGATCGATGTTGGGAACGCTTCCAAGAGTTAACTAACACTTGCCCACATCATGGATTTGAGAAGCATCAGCTTATCTCTTTCTTCCATCAAGGGCTAACTATAGCGTCTAAACAACTCGTTCAAACTTTGTTTGAAGGATCGTTTTGGGAGTCAAATGCGAATGATGTCGACGCTCATCTTAAGTACGTTGCTGAGAATAATCAAACATCGGACACATCCGATCCCAATGCCCAAAATCGGGTCCGACATACGTCCACTGCTCCTTTCGCATCCAAAATTTATAAATTGGACAAGAATGCCGAGTGAAACTATAAGTTCAATCAACTTGCTAAACAAATAGAGGATGTCCGCGAATCCCGATCATGAGAAACCTATGGATCCAATTAAGCAAGAGAGAAGGAGTGTGTTATTTATGAGGTGGGACATTCAACAGAGGAATGCCCGACGATACCCGCCTACAAGGTCATGCTTCAAGACCAAGTAAATGCGGTAGGAGAGTTTAAGGGTAACTTCAACACCCCTCAAGGGAATTCATACAACCCTTCGTGGAGGAACCATCTTGGGTTCAGTTATAGGCAATAACACGCTGCTATGAATCCTAATTCACATGTTTCCCCTCCACCTCCACCTCCCCATTTTCAACAAGCGCCACCAATGCCAACACATATGGAAGTACCACCTCCCGCACCATACATCACCCCACCACGAAGAAATTTCAAGGATAGTTTAAATCAATTAATCCAATCTCAAAACGCAACCAACGCTAAGCATGAGTGAATTTTCAATGAGATCAACACTATTTTATCTAGGTTGCAATCCGTTTTAAGTATCCTAAAAAATGGTAAGTTTTCGGCCTAAGGCCAAAGACTTCCCCAAGGTCAATATAGTGTTAGCGCTACATCCCACGAGCATCCTAAGAAATGTAGTGCGATCACCACTCTACGTAGTTGGAGAGTCGTTGATTTATCACCGCCCCCACACGAGGAACCAAAAGACAAGGATGTCTCGCTCGATATGAAAGAGGCCGAGGATGCCCCCTTAACTGAGAGTGATGATGACGACAACACCAGTGGGCCCAAAGTCATTGTGAAACCACCCATGCTGTGCCGTTTCCTCAACGATTGGTCCCATCTCAAAAAGGTACCTCCCGCGACGATGTTCTGGACGTCCTCAATCAAGTGAAGATCAATTTACCTTTTCTAGAAACTATCAAGCAAATTCCCGCGTACGCTAAGTTCCTTAAGGACTTACTCACGGTGAAACGTAGGCTAAAGGTAAAGAATAATGTATTTTTGGCACAAAACGTCAGCTTGGTATTGTTGAGTGACCTTCCATTCAAAAATATAAAGATCCGAGTGCACCCACCATTTCCTGCATCATGGGAAAAAATAGAATTGAGCGAGCGCTAATAGATGTAGGGGCGAGTGTTAACATCCTACCCTATTTCACCTATAAGCAACTGGATTTGGGGACTCTTAAGCCCACTAATATGACTCTCCAACTCTTTGATCGCTTTGTAAAGATGCATCTGGAATCATTGAAGATGTGATCGTCCAAATTGACACTTTTTACTTCCCGGTGGATTTTGTCATTTGGGATAAAGAGCCATCCATTCTCCTGAGCAATCTTGTTCCTGTCATCCTTGGCCGCCCATTCTTAGCTACGGCGAATGCATTTATTAATTCTAGAAATGGGTGAATGCAACTAACATTCGGGAACATGACCCTTGAGATGAATATCTTTAAGAACACCAAGCTCGAGGGTGATGAGAGCGAGTCGAGAGAGACAGATCTTATGGAAGTTATAGAACATGAACACGAAAGGAATCACGTGAGAATTACATTAGGGGTGTGCCAGGTTAAATCTAGTGAGAGTGACAATTCAGACGTGGAGCTAGAGGTCGAAAAAGAAGAGTGTGTAATGACGAGCATGGAGATTGAGAGAGCGCACCTAGTTGAGTATGAGAGAGAGGGGTTGAAGATTAAGCAAGTCAGAGATTCTAAGATCCTAGGACGGGAGAAATAAGGAGAGCATCGGACCCCGTGAGTGGGGTCAGATGAGTTTTTGAGATGGTGAAGAGGTCATCACACCCCCGATGTGTATGGGGTGACTCTTGTGTACAGTAGTTAGAGTCAGGGTAGGATCATTTGGAGTCCTTGCTTGTTATTATTGTTGCATTTTGTCCTTTTTTATTTGCATTCTCTATTTGTTTTAGAGTTTAGTCCTTTTATATAGGGACTTTCCAAAAGTCTAAGTTATGGGGAGTATGCATGCGCTTCAAAATTCCACAAAGTTCAAAATGCCCAAAAATAAAAAAAAAATTGAAAATTTCAAAAATTTCCAAAAAATTGAAAGAATCTAAAAAAGCCAAAAATATTTTCTTCAAAATAAAGAAAAATTGAAATTAAAATTTTTCAAAAATGTCACAATTTTATAAGTCTCGAATTGAAAATTTTCAAATGCACTTAAGCCAAAATTGACAAAAGATGAAAATTGAGCGAAAAATGACGATTTTACGAATAAGTGTGGAGATTAATCAAACCGGTGAGATTTCAAACCTATCACTTTTTGTGAGATTTTAAATCAATCCGAGTTAATGGTTAACTCAAAGTTCATTTCAGCATTTTAATAAGTCGTTGAATATCTCAATTCTTTTGTTTTGATCGGTTACAAAAAATGTGTGTGATGTTGCCTCGAAAAGCGCACTAAAATATCTCTAAATTAAATGATTCTCGAGACGCATATGGTAAAATGATGAGTGATTAGGACAATGAAGTTAGGTCATCATTTGTTACCCGAAAATAGTCGCCATAAAAAGTTGTGAAATTTTTTCCCTTTGCAACCCAATTTGAGCCTAACAAAAATTTTCCTTTTCGCTTGTAACCTCAAAGACCAATTGGTCCGAAATTGTGAAAAATTAAATTTCATCAATTAAGTCCAAAAAGTGCACAAAAAGGGGCAAGAAAAAATAATAAGAAGAAAAATGCTCAACAAAAATACCAAGAAAAGAAAAATGTGAAAAATAGAAAAAATAGAAAAAGCAGGAAAAATGAGCAAAAGCCCGAAAAGGCACTAACGGACATCATGACAACATTTTCCAATTCTGAATTTCCCAACCATTTCTATTTTACCCAATACACCTTAAAATTAGAAAAAATCCTAACTGAGTCCGAATTGCGAAATTGATTACCGCATGGAGAGCTAAGACACAAAAAGATAAGATGAGAGATTAATTAGCATGAATAAGAGACAAGGTTTCCCATTTTTCAATAACTATATTCCAATGAAGAGATATTTTCACCTTATAAAATTTCCGTCTTTTAAGTTTGTGTACGTGAATTTGTGTTCCATTTACATCTACTCTTTATATCACGTATACCGAGAGAATTAAGCCACATTCCGAGTGATTTGTTTGTGAGAGCATCTCATGAGAATTGAATCAAAGCGAATTTTTGAAAAGTAACGTAATGATCAATCGGTGGAAATTTGCGATTTAATTCTCGGCTTCGCACACACACACACACACACACACACACACACACACACACACACACACACACACACACACACTATGATTTGAGACTCATGAATATAAATTTGGGGTGACTATTTTTAGAAAAGTTTAAATTGTACGATTTTTAGGTATTTTGATTTTTCTTTGAGTCGAAACCGAATTTTGCGGGTACATTCACTGCAAACCCTTATGAGACACAACTCGTCCTACTAGGGTAGCCTAGGGGTTTAAAGGTTTATTGCATATGCTAAATGAAATCGCTTGCCCAGGAAAGAGGTATTCTATCCCAATAAGACATTTGATAAGGGTTTGACCTTGTTTTGATTCTTTTACATTGCTCGGGATGCGCAAAGTTTTAAGTTAGGGAGACTTGATTAGGTATAAATTCTGCTCATTTATCCCCGTAATTTAGAGTGTTTTAACATTCTGTGCGATGTAATTCGAGTTGATTTATCTCATATCATTTCTATTGAAATTTTCTAATGAGTACATCGAGTTTCGTGTATTTCTCACAGATCTTGCAGGTATTTAGTGCATGAGATGAAAGAAAGAAACAAAAAAGAAAGAAGATAAAGGAAGAAAAGTCAAAAGGACAAAAGAGTAATTTGCATCTGGAATTCAGATGGGAAGCCTAAAAAAGAGTTGAAGATCTCAAGTCTACGAGCGCATAGGAAGAAACGATATCTGAATTCGAGTCCCTGAGCATGAGTTACGAAGATTCAAAGTTGAGAGAAAAATTATAAGGAAGGGGAAAGTTCTGAATCAGCCAACCCGAACCCATTGAGGATAAAAAGAACTGATCCCCCGAATCGGTTCGGCTATCAAATTTCATCATTATCCTCTTCCAAAAATCAGAGTTGTGTATGGTTGAAATTCTTGTACAAACGTGGTCTTTTTATTCCAACATATTTCCAGACTTAAGGGAGTTCTTAGAGAGTTTTTTTTAGCATAGTTTTAGCGCGAGAAAGTAGTCCCTAGGAGCTCAAAGTTACAAATTTGTGGTTCTCAATTGAGATTTCTTCAGTAAATTTTGATTCTTCTTCGTTATTGTTTGAATTCATTATTTAGTGCATGGTTTGTTTATCTCCAATAGTTCATATATACTCTGTTTCTTCTAAGCTTAATTTCATCATGATTTTGATTTCCTCCACAGTAGAAAACATAATTGTAGTTAATTGCACCATGCTAGGTTAGATTTCTAAGGGTTGTGATGCATGAACCCAACTCGATGTGGTTTGCACGAGTAATTAGTTCTATGAATTAAATAATGATTGAATCGTGTTGTGTAGTGATCATAACCGTCGTAGGACTTGTAACCTTGTTTGCCTTAGGTAACCGAGGTGTTTAAGAGTGCGAGGCGCGTGTTAGCTATTTCGACACCGCTTTATTCTTACTCTTAATTACGTATGACTTGGGCTAGTACCCTCATATGTGTAATGCTTGAGATTAATAAAGATCGAGTTTAATCAATTATCTAATTCAGAGTCTAGTTTTATATCCGATAAACATACTATGGTTTGGGGGATTGTATTCCAACCTATTTTCTCATTCATTTTACTTAGTTCTTAATTAATTTAGTCTTGCATGTTTACTTTAAGTTTTAGTTCAATTGATTTGCATTTAGTTATTAGATAATTTTCAAATCAAAATCATTGTTCTTTCTTTTCTTTTAGAGTCAACCTTACGATTAGTCTTCCTACCCTTTGTCGTCAAGAGCGGTCGTCCTATTCCTTGAGGCTTCGACCCTGACTTATCGAGATTATTACTTGAGCGACCGATTTGCACTTGAACCATAATTAGTACGCACTAGAGACACATTTTCAGTCGCGTCACTCATTGGGTTAATTAATCTCCACATTTATTCATTAAATCATCAATTTTCTCTCAATTTTCATATTTAGTCAATTTCCGCTTAGTGCTCTTGATTTTTTTTACAATTTGAGATTTTAAACAAATTTCGTGAAATTTTTGAAGATCTTAAATTCCAATTTTTATTTATTTTGAAGAAAAATATATTTGGCTTTTCGATTTTTTTTGGGCATTTTGAAATTTGTGAAAATTCTAAAACGCATGTGTACCTCCCCCCTAACTTAGACTTTTGTAATGTCCCGATGCAAAAATGATTAAAATCCAAACAAAAGGGGGGTGTGTAAAAATAAACAAAGGCTAAAATGCAATTTTTTTGTATTAATAACAGCCAAATACAAGAAATAGATAGAGAGTACATAGTTCCTTGTAACGAGATACGCAATAAAGACACAAAAGAATGAGGAACTACGTAAGTAAAGCACAAAACAACCAATACCAAGTGCGAAACCTACTATGGTGGTGGATGAGATGTGTTGGGCGCCCTAGGATCATATGGTTCGTAAAAGTATGTCAGAAGAGACATGTCGCCCCCCACATGCAAGCAATACATTTCGGCTTGGAGTCTAATCATCATCCTAGTGTTGCGCTCGTAATTGCGCTCAAACTTGCCAAAACGGGTTTCCAAAGAGTCTATGCTTTAGGAAATCACCGTTGTATTGAAATGGGCTTCATTGAATTCCCCTTCAGGCTCATAGTATGCGTCTTCACCTTCCTCCTCCTCCTCCTCCTCCTCCTCCATATCAACATCATCCTTCGCCGAAGGGGCGTGTTGAACATCCATTTGTCTCTCACTCCTCGTTCGTGATTCTAGCCCAATGGGTTTTGGAGCAGGGAAGCGCTTGGGGATCTTCAATACTGGATTCTTTAATGATAGAAGTGATGAGATGGGGATATGGGAGGGAAACTTTACCCTTGCGATCCATAGCGGAAAGGAGAATATTGGCATAAAAGGTGCGGTAAAGGTGAATAGTGGTGCCTGGATCGAGGAGGTGGTATAAAAAGTTATCTTGGCGAGGTGGCATCGCTGAGTCATTTGAAGTTTGGGGGATATTACCACAAATAATAAGGAAGGCGATGTGGACCCTTCATCTAAATTCATTATAGGAAAGGTGTCTCTATCCCACTAGTGAGCCACGGAAATGCGGCTAATACAAGCGCTTTTTGAGATCAGCAAGGCCCCGATGGGATAATCATATCGATTGGGGATTAAAACCCCCATAAACCGCATCTTTTGGACTAAAATTTTGAGTGAGAAAGGGATTTAACTCTCATCGACATAAGCTTCGGTGGTGAGGTCTCACGTGCGGATGAGAGTTCCATAAAAGTGTGCACCTCATCTTCCCATACCACCATACTGGGTTCCTTAAAGAAGAGACACCACCCTTTGGGCGGAAGAGATTTATGACCGCTTAAGGGAGTTCGCACCACTTAACTTGTCATTCAATGTGCATAGAGCGAGCAACGGAAAAGAAGTTATCGCACCAACTCTTGGCGAGAGAGAAAATCATAATTTCCATTGGGGAGGATTTTGGTTGAATCATATTTGACGGGGCACTCAGTATTGGACATTGGAGGGGAATTGGAATTGCTAGAAAAATATGAGATTGGAAGAAGAGATTAGAGGGGTAAGGTGGAATGGGGGAGATGGGTAGTACTTATAAGTGAGGAAGGGGTTTGGAGGGGGAAGGATTTGGAAGGAAATGGAATAAATGGAAGGGAGGATGAGTAATGGAGGGAAAAGGGAGTGGGTAATGGAGGGAAATCGGAGTTGGAGGGAAGAATGTGGAGGGAAAAGAATTTGGGGGGAAAGAGGGATGAACCAATGGGGAGATGGAGAATCTACAAAAAAATTGAACCGGTTCGGGGTCTGGTGCCAACCAGTTCGCCCCATTTTTATTTTAATTGATCTTAACAACAAATCGGTTCGGACCGTTAATGAAGAGAAGGGCGAACCAGTTCGATCAATTATTAATCCTCTTCAAATTTTTCATTAAAAAAAACTAAGTATGAAATTTGTTCGGAACTCAACTTTCCAGAAATTTCCCAAAATGTTCTCACGCGTATATTGATCCAAAAATTTGTGATATCTCCCCTCGAAAAGATCTACACTCTTTCGTGTTGGTCCTCGACGTTCATCTCTCTAAGAACTTGCCTCCTAAGTAAATCTAATGACCCTAACCTACTTATCTAAATAATGTACACAAGACTCACACCGGGGTGCGACGAGATCTCATATCACTCTCAATCAATTCCATAAACGGGGTCCGACAACCAAATTGTGTCGGATTCTTCAACACATGCCTTTAAATATGACTTTGAGCCTTGTCCATTAACTTTGAATATGTCCCCCTTTTGGATCTTTTAATTCGATGGCTCCATGGGGGAATACTTCTCTCACAATGAATGGGCCGGTCCACCGTGAACGTAATTTATCGGGAAATAAATGTAGACGAGAGTTGTAGAGAAGCACTTTTTGACCAGAATGAAACTCCTTGCGTCAAATAATTCTGTCATGCATGAGTTTCATTCTTTCTTTGGATATTTTTCCATTCTCATACGCATCAGTGCGCATCTCTTCCAACTCATTCAATTGAAGCTTGCCTACTTCACCGACTTTGTCCATATTGTAGTTTAACCTCTTGATTGCCCAATATATGTTGTGTTCTAGCTCCATGGGAAGATTGAAAGGATTTCCATACACAAAGAAAAATGGGGACATTCCAAGGGGGTTCTTATATGCGATTCTATAAGCCCGTAGAGAATCGTTCAACCGGAGAGACCAATCTTTCCAATTAGGATCGACGATCTTTTCAAGAATGTGCTTAATTTTATGATTGGCTAACTCGGCTTGTCCATTCATTTTGGGGTGATAGGTCATCCTAACCTTGTGGATTACCTCATACCTTCTCATAAGTTTCTCAAACGACCGATTGTAAAAGTGTTTGTCATTATCACTAATGATTGCCTTCGGAGCTCCAAGCAAGAAAATTGCAAGAACTTAATCACCACCTTATTGTCATTAGTCTTAGTAGCTATGGCCTCAACCCATTTTGACACATAGTCTATCGCTACTAGGATGTATAAGAAACCAAAAGAGGGAGAAAAATGGCATAAGAAGTCAATACCCCAACAATCAAATATCTCAATGATGAGTATGGGGGTCAATGGCATCATGTCTCGTCGAGTGATGGCTCCCATCTTTTGACATCTATCGCAAAACTTGCAATAAACATTAACATCCCAAAAAATTATGGGCCAATAGAGACCGCTTTGAAGAATCTTAGAGGCCGTCTTATTCGTCAAAAAATGGCCTCCATATGCTTTCGTATGACAAAAAAGGATGACACTATATATCTCGTCATTCGATACACATCGTCGAATGATTTGGTTTGCACAATATTTGAATAGAAATGGATCATCATAGAATAACTTGCATGACCAAGTTAGGAACTTCTTTCTCTCTTGTGGTATCCAATTGGGGGGAACGGTCCCCGTGATAAGGTAATTCACTATTTCTGCAAACTAAGAGAGATAAGAAGTGGAAAATAATTGTTCATCCAAAAAATATTCATCTATGGGTATGGGAACACTAAGAACGTCGAACGAAAGATGGGACAAATGGTCGGTGACGACGTTTTCTACATCTTTCTTATCTTTTATGGAGAGATTGAACTCTCGTAGGAGTAGGATTCACCTTATGAGGCGCGGTTTGGCATCCTGTTTGGAAAGGATATGTTTAAGAGCCGTGTGGTTGGTAAAGCAAGTGATAGGCGAACCAACAAGTTAAGAGAGGAATTTGTCTAAGGCAAAAACTACGGCTAACAATTATTTCTCTGTGGTGGAGTAATTGAGTTGCGGTCTGATTGGCGTTCGGCTAGAGTAGTAGATTACATGATCCTTATTATCTTTTTTTAGGCCAAAACAATCCCTATAGAATAATCATTCGCATCACACATGGGCTTGAATGGAAGGGATCAATCCAGAGCTTGCATAATGGGGGAAGAAATAAGCATGCTTTTCAATTTATCAAAAGCGCTTTGGCATGCTTCATTTCACTCAAAGGGGACATCTTTCATAAGTAGGTTACTCAAGGGCTAGCGAAGACACTGAAGTCCTTAATAAACCTCCGCTAAGAATCCGTGTGGCCGAAGAAAGAGCGCACATCCTTTAGTGATTTAGGTTGGGTAAGCTCGACTATGACATCTATTTTTTCCCTATCAACCTCAATTCCTTTGGACGACACTATGTGGTTAATAACTATTCCTTTGGTAACCATATAATAGAACTTATCCCAATTTACCACCAAGTTCTTTTTCACACAACGGGCCAGCACTTTTTCAAAATTCTCACGACAAAGGTCAAAAGAGGGGCCAAAGACACTAAAGTCATCCATAAAAACCTTAAGGCCCCTTTCGACCCTGTCGCTAAAGAGACTAAGCATTCACCTTTGAAAAGTCATGGGTGCATTGCATAATCCAAATGGCATACATTTATAGGCAAACGTGCCAAAAGGACATGTGAAAGTCGTCTTCTTTGATCAAGCACATCTACCTCAATTTGGTTATATCTGGAATAGCCATTGAGAAAGTAATAGAATGGGTGTCCTGCTACTCTCTCTAGCATTTGGTCGATAAATGGTAAGGGGAAATGATCTTTCCTAGTTTTGGCATTAAATTTTCGATAATCAATGCATATATTCCACCCGGTGGTGGTGCATTGGGGAATTAGCTCACCCTTGTCATTTTCGACCAAAGTCATGCCCGACTTCTTCGGGACGACTTGGATAGGACTCACCCATTTCCTATCCAAAATTTGGTAAATGATTCCGGCGTCTAATAGCTTAATAATTTCCTCTCTCACTACCTCTTTTAAATCGGGTTTAATCATCGTTGCATCTCCCTCGAGGGCTTCACCTCCTCCTCGAGGTGGATTTTATGGGTACAAATAAGGGGACTTATACCTTTAAAATCCGTAATGTTCCAACCAAAAGCACTTCGGAGCTTCCTAAAAAAAGATAACAATTTACCCTCTTGCTCTTTATCTAGGCTCGAGGAGACAATAATGGGAAATGTCTCATCCTCTCCCAAATAATCATATTTTATGTTGGAAGGTAGTTTCTTTAATTCAAGGGTAGGAAATTTTCATCGGAGGGAACCGTGCGCGACTCTCTCGGTGGTAGTTCCTCGAATCTCGAAACCCAATTAACCTCTCTCATGTCCTTATTTGACGCTCTCTCGTCTAATATCGCTCTCAACTCCTCCACCTCCTACTCCAAGTCGGTGTACATTCCGTCATTCTCATTACTCGATATAAGGCACTCTCCCAAAGCATCCCCACTAATATTTCCCTCTATGTGCTCCTCTACTACCTCCTATATAAGATCTACCATGTGAAAATCATCCTCATCACCCACTTACTTGGTGATATTGAAGATATTCGTCTCAAGGGTTATGTTCCCGAATGTGAGTTGAATTTGCCATTTTGAGTGTTAATTAATGCGTTAGCCAGAGCTAAGATTGGGCGACCTAGGATGACAGGAACATGATTACTGTAGGGGATGGAGGGCTCCGTGTGCCAAATGATAAAATCCACCGGGAAGTAGAAAGCATCCACTTGGACTATCACGTCCTTGACAATCCCTCGATGTATCTTCACTGTACAATCCGCTAGTTAGAGTGTGATCTTGGTGGGCTTGAGGTCCCCCAAATCTATATGCCTATATATGGAATAAGGAAGAATGTTAACACTCACCCCTAAATTGAGTAAGGCTTTTTCTAGGCGGTTCTCTCCAATGATGCACGAAATGGTCGGTGCACCCGAAACTTTAAACTTTGGAAGGAGGTCATTAAGTAGAAATGATCTCACATTTTGTGCTATGAAAGCGTTATTTTTCACCTTTAGTCTCTGTTTCACCGTCAATAAATCCGTATGGACTTTAGCATAGGCAGGAATTTGCTTTATGGTATCCAGAAAAGGTAAATTCAGCTTTACTTGCTTAAATACATCTAGCACATCGTTGCGGGAGGCCCCTTTTTGAGGTGGAACCAATCGTTGAGGTAAAGGTATAGCAATGGGTGGTTTCACTACGACTTAGGGCCCACTAGTGTTGTCTCTATTTTCACTCTCATTTAAGAGGGCATGTTCGACCTCTTTCATTCCGGGAATAACCTCCTTATCTTTAGGTTCATCATGTGGGGGAGGTGATAAATCAACAACTCTCCCACTACATAGAGTGGTGACTGCTTGACATTGCTCTTGATGGCCGCTGGATGTAGAGCTAACACTAGGTTGACCTTGAGGAGGTCTTTGGCCTTGGGTCGGAAACTTACCCTTCTCTTGGATACTTAAGGACAATTGCAACTTTGAAATGTTCGCATTCATTTCGACAAACATGCGGGAATTTTGAGCATTGGTTGCATTTTAATATTGTATGAATTGATTCCAACTATCCTCGAGATTTCTCCTCGATGGGGTGATATACGGTGCGGGAGGTGGTGCTTGCATATGCGGAGCTTGTTGAAAATGTGGAGGTGGTGGTGGAGGAGGGGTAATGTATGAATTTGGATTCAACGCGGTGTTTTGTTTCCCATAACTAAACCCAGGATGGTTCCTCCACGAAGGGTTGTAATAATTCCCTTGAGGGGCATTGAAATTACATTTAAATCCTCCTATCGCTTCTACTTGATTATGAAGCATGACTTTATAGGCGAGTATTATCGGCCATTCCTTCATTGAATAGCCCGCCTCACAAATAGCACACACCTTCTCTTTCATTGCACGGGTGGATCCGGTTATTTCTCTTTCCCGTGCTTCGACTACATCTTCCAATATTCTCTCGAGTTGGTTGACTCGAAGTTTCCACTCGGCGTCCTTGTCCAATTGATAGAGATCGGATGTGGGAGGAGCTATGGACATTTGTCGAACCCGATTTTGGGTGTTAGGGTCAGATGTGTCCATTGCTTGAGTAGTCTCAGCAACATACTTAAGATGTGGCTTTACATCTTTAGCATCTAACCCAAAAAATTCTCCCTCACACATATTCTTAACGAGTTGTTTGGAAGATATACTTATCCCATGGTGGAAGAAAAAAATAAGATGATACTTCTCAAAATCGTGATATGGGCAGGTGTTGACTAACTTATTAAATCGCTTCCAACATAAATCAAATGGCTCATTTTCTTATTGTCTAAAATGTTGAATTTGAGCTTTGATGGAATTCGTTCTATGTTGGGGGAATAATTTCAAAAAAATTTAGCTTGCATATCTCTCCATGATCCAATTGAGTTTGGTGATAAAGACCATAACCAGATCTTAGATTTATCCTTCAAAGAGAAAGTAAAAAGCTTGAGGTGTGTGACGTCTTGAGTGAAATCTTGATCGCTGAACGTATCACACGCATCTTCGAACTCATGGATGTGGAGAAACGGTTTTTTCGAATCCAAACCGTGAAAGGTGGGAAGAATCTGGATCATCCCATTACGAAAGTGAAGTTTTCCTGCATTATACGAAAGTAGAATGCATCCCGTAGTGATGATTCGATGGAGATATAAGAGGTCTCTCATGGAAAGATACAACATCTCACCCTCACCCATGCCATAACTAACATGGTTAGACATCGCTCTCTCTCCAATTGACTCGGTATCCTCACTCGACGCCCTAGAAGTGTGACTCGTAATGGAATTGGGCGGTGTAGGAGGTAGCACACAAAATTGCGGAGCGTTACGAGTGTACTATTGAGGTCGTATTCTACTAAGGATTTTCTTGAATGCTAGTAGGATTGGATTGAGGAGTTTATTGAGGATGTTGCATGAAAGGACTTGAGAGATGCTATATATATATATTTTCTTTTTATCTTTCTATTTTTTTTAATTTTTGGTTTTATGATTTTTTACTTTTTTTAGAATTAGAGTAAACTTTTTGAATTAAATCGACCTAACCTACAAGTCTAACTAATCCCCGGCAACAACGCTAAAAACTTGTCGTAACTTTCAAAGTGTCTTTAGTTCGTGCTTATATCGGCTCAAGTGTAAGCCGATCGCATAAGTAATAATCCGAGCAAGTCGGGTATCGAACATAAGGAATAGGATGTAAGACGTGACGACAAATAGGAAGAACGATTATGTAATACCCCGTATTTCTGAATATTCCAAATATTCTATTTAATTAGATTGGAGAATTAAATGAGAAAATACCGGCTTAATTTAAATTACGCAAGAGTAGTAATTTAAAGAGTTTTATTTAAAAATTGTAATTATGGAATATTAATCGAGAGATAGATACCGGTTTATATTGCCTCATTTTATTTACTTAGTGCGAGTGGTAAATAGTTACTTAACGCGTGTAGACCGTGTTGGGGTGAGAACGATTAATATTTTTTTAAGTGACTCAAATGATAATTTAGAGGTCACCGATGAGTCCGGAAGGGTCAAATTAGTCAAAATAGTATACCCGGGGGTACTAGTTGAGTCCCGGGGTAATTTTGGACTAAATCGAGACCGTTCGGGGGCGTTTTGGTCTTTTAACATAAGAGGGTATGGAGACCTACGAAATTGAGAGTTTTATATCAGCCGTATGATAGAGGAATTAGGGTTAGAACACCCATGACAACACCAATACCATTAGAGAGAAGAGAGGCACAACTTTCTAAGGCAAAAGGAAGAATTGGGAAGGATTCAAAGGGATTTTTACCATCAACTTGTTGGGTAAGAAGGATTGAAGGATGAAGATCATCAATCATCATCAACAACCACGAAATCAGACCCTACTGATCATAAGGCAAGTTGTTTATTGCAAAAAATATAAAGTTATAATACCCATGTGTAGGGTTTTTGAATAGTATTGTTTAAATCATTATTTTGATTGGAGAAAGATGATATTTATACATGTTGGGATAGGAATCGCATGTAGAATGATTTACTTTATGTAGAGGTTTAAGATTCAGATTAGACTTGATGATTTTTCGGATTAAAATATGGATTTTGAATGATAATATGGGAAGAACACCATAACTAGGGTTTCAAGAAATTCTGGATTTTAATTCATTATTTCTTTAAAGTAATTGGAGTTTTGATGTATTTGACACGTTAGAAACTGTCCTAGTATATGTGGAAATATGTTAGGATCATTGGGTCAAAGTTTGGTGGACTATAATGGAGTTTGAAGGTTTGTTAATGGAGGAAAAATCTTAACAAAGAAGAAGACTGCGTCTGTCCCTGTTCGATCGATCGATCGATCTCGAACTATCGATCGATTGATCGATCTCGAACTATCGATCGATCGACTTTGTCGATCGATCGAACCCAGCCGTCGATCGATCGACGCAAGCTATTTTCCTGAGAATTTTGTGTTTAATTGTTCGTTGAGTTCGGGAATGAATGAGTATTCTAGGATTTACATTATACTTATATGGAAGTGAGAATAAGACCAGTAGGTATATTGTTGAGGTCCGATAAGGCCATTGGGTGTAGGGCTTGGATTACGGACCGAGGAGAATAATCCGATTTAGTAGAGTATCGGGGATTTTAGAAATTGAGTTACGGGGCGAAGTAAATTCAATTTAAGTAATAGACTAGTAGGGTAAGAAATAACTACTGAAATTATATGTAAGGGGTAACTAGGACCCTTAGAGTTGTGTGAATACCCCAATAAATACGATTAATGAGATAAATCGTAAAGCGAATATTGTACGGTAGATATATGAGATTAAAATATTACGTACTTATATGATTAATAGGTCGGGCGTGTACCTACTGAATTATGTGATCTTTTAGGTAGAGAGATTATGCCTAAATTAATTATGTTAGGGTCGATGAGACATTCCGAACTAACATAAAGTGATTATATGTTTGGGGTCGATGAGAAATGCCGAACCAAACTTTGAACTGGTGTCGCGATGAGAGAGTCCCGAACCAGAATATGTGTATATATATATATTTCTAAAAATAGTTGGGGTCGATGGATAATTCCAAACCAACTCTCACTTGGGGTCGATGAATCATTCCGAACCAAGAGATCTTTATTTGTGTATATAAATAATTGGGGTCGATGTATCATTCTGAACCAATTCTTACTTGGGGTCGATGAATCATTCCGAACCAAGAGTCCTTTACGTGTATAAAAAGGGCAAAATAGTAATGACTAATATTTAGTATATATTGTGTGTGAAATATATATACTTGATGATATTCTACTTCTGTGTATTAGTAGATTGATATACATTATGTATTTAAAGATACATACTGAATTGGTAAGTTAAGTAGTGAAACTTAATTACGAAATGCACCTTTAGATAGAGAAAATCTATTTAGTAATTCAAGTAGCGAAACTTAATTACACAAGTGGGAAGTCAAAAATTGTGAGAATTGTAGTAATTTTAGTAGTGAAACTAAATGAGAAGTCTTGTAAAATAACATAGATGAAATGTTACTTGAGAATTAATTAACATACGAGAGGTGTTAATGGAACGGTGGTACTGTATGGGCGGTGCTGGAACTTGGGTACAGATAAGTTCAGTTGTCTACTTTGGTTTTAGTTAGCTTGGGAGGTATGGCTAGATAAACTAAGTGTAGAACGTTAGGTGTGTACAAAAGATGAGGGGTGAGTTAACTCAAGAGAGTGTACGAGAACCTAACATGTGTAATCAATAACCGCATTTTATATTGTGATAAACGCTTGCTAAATATTTTCAAAATGTTTTGAGTACTAACTCTTGCTATAAAATATTTTCAAAACCTTTTAGGTGTCCAACCACAGGGATGCCATGTATGTTGATTCCATTCCAGGGACTCGGAGCTGTAGCACAACGGATGCTTACAGGATTTTGACTAGACGATATCTCTCATTCAGATCTAGTACAGGATCTCATACTCTTCTATGTATGGACTTGTGGTCCGGTATTAGTCTCAGATGTTAGTTTTAGACTAGTGGTTATTCTATTGTTGTTTGGGATTTTTAGCCGATGGTTTATTCGGTAATACTTTTGTTCTGTTGTACTTTCACTTTAATGTTTGAATTATAGTACATAATTATTTGTACTCTGTTCCGTATGGTTGATTTATCTGTTTTAAGAAAGATAAAATTTGGCACCGGTCTAATTTTACTTTGGGGATTAGTAATTAAAAAGTTTTCGACAGTGATGCTAAGAATGAACCATTTGAGAAACCTGTTTTAATTTAATAAAGGCCTGATCACCCGATGTTTAATTAGGCGGGGTGTCACAGATGGTATCAGAGCATCAGGTTCTAGTGTCCATAAGATTTGTACGGCTTACTACATTTTCAGCGGATCGTTTGATTGATATAGAGCCCTATCTTAGGATGATTGTACTCCTCTACGTACGTAGTTTACGTTCTCCTGCTATTTAGTAAATGTAGTGTTATATATACGAGTTCGATTGGGCATAGTACGTCGAACATGGCGGTTGAACCAGCATTGGCATTGGAAGGACTGCAGGAGGGAGGAGCACGGCATAAAACATGGGGTGTTCGAAGATGGTAATCATAGGAGAGATGACCATTGTCGAGGTCACTCCTAGCGTGTAATGGAAGTAGATGCTGCAAGGGTTATTGAGGCATAGCAGGCATTTTCCAAGTGTCGCGACGGCAAGGGGGAATGCTAATCTAGACCCGCCCAATGCAGGGATAGTGGGAGGGAGTCTGAAGAAATTTTTGATGAGAACGAGCCGTAATACGTGATAAAACGGCGACTGTGCATGTTAACCAATGGAAGTAGTATGTCCAGAGGTTTTGGCATTTAGGGACAGCGTTGAAATACCCAGAAATGAAAATTTGGGTAAAAATTTTAAGGAAACGTGGCGGGGATACCAGTCACCACATCCGGACCGAGGGTCCGTATACAAATAGAGGAACCTTACATATAGTTTAACCGCAAAGTTCTCTAATGATGATTCAGAAGAGAAGGGAATGTGAGTATATAAACCCCTCACGTGAAAGCCTGGTAGAGGCCAATCGTGAGAGAGAAATTTATCCTTTGAAGTGAACTTGTATCGAGGAGATGGGTATAAGGGAAAAAGAGCCTTTGAGAGAATGGACTATCGAATTGTGATTCGCAATTTTTGGTAAAACTCATCTTGAACGACTTATGTATATGAAGACAGTATGGTACTTCTTACAAGGTTGAGGTAAATTCTCTTAGGTGGGCGGAGCTAAGAGAGTTTAAATATTTAGTCAAGGAGTAAGACTGAATGTAATGGGGCTGGTGCAAGCCATAAGTGGAAACCCACTAGAGGATTTAATGATTAGATTCTAGTCGGGACTGTTAAGCCCCATAGTGCGTTCCTCTTGGTCAGCAGAACTAAGGGAACCAGGATGATAGTGCTCGGAATCGAGGCTACCAAGTCCGAGAGGAGGGATACCCCAGACCGGTCAGTGTGGCCTGGAGTAAGGGGATTTCTGTAAAGATGTCTAGTGTGGTTTGTAGGGCCACGCGTTTCATTTTAACTTGAAGTTATTTGAGGAAATAAAAACTATGATAAGTTTTGCATTCCGGAGAGGACAAGCGTGTTATGTCCGGAAACCATCTGAACCACCAGAGCGATGGATCAGGAAGCATATGGGTTTTAGCCTCGAGTGAATGGGGTATGTGACGATTCCTCACCTGAAAAAGGATCGAGTTGTCATTATTCATCAATATGTGAGAGACTTCGGAGATTATGAACATCTCATAGTAATTGATTTCGGTGCGTGGGAACCTAAAAGATGTGAGTCAAGGTATGTAGTATGACCGCTGAGCGGAGAGATCGAGCTCGCCGTTGTAATTAGTGCTAAAGACTTAGTAATAGTATAAGCGCGGTGCCACTTGACTCCTTTAGAAATATTGGAGTATGGTTGCACATATTATCGAGAAATCGAATTTGAGCATATCGACCATGTGTTGCTCCGATAATGCTCGGTAAGAATACATGGGGAGAAGTCCCTTGTTTAAGTTCGGTTGCAAAAGGGAATACGACTGAATTTTTATGCACGTCAGGAGAAGATACATTGTTAGATGCTAGGGCATCAGTGGAGCCGGTAATGTTGTGGAGAAACACTGAAAGGCTTACCTCACCACGAAGGGATAAGTGGAACTTTTTGGGCAAGGATTTGATTTTTGGTCTATAGGGTATTGAGAATACCCACAAGATTGTGGTCACGTCGTGTAGCCTAGGCTAGAGTTGAAGAAAAGCATGTTACGAGTGCAACATTTGCAATGTTTTTGTAAATGTACCCGGAGAAAAGAGTGTATGGGCGCCCTAATCAATAGGATTCCTTAGACATCCGAGATTGAGGGATGCGGAAAATTATTTTGTACACCGGTGGGGAAATTAGAAGACAAGTCGTATCGATGAAATGGGTTGAACGTTATGGGAGATAGACGATGATCCAAAATTATATGTGCTGAGAGATCCAGCACACCCTATGGGATGAAAGTCGGTGGGAAACCGTTCAAAGGTTATCTCTTGATACGGGAGACCTAATTGTGGTGAAGAAGTAGCGCAAGGTGCTACTTGACTGAGTGTTGTGAGTGACTTTCATGTTACTAAAATGTTGATTCTTATAAAGTAACCGACCCAAAAAGTGCGCCAATTGCGAAGAGTGCACGGATTGTAATGTATGATAAACCCGGAGAGAAAGGGGAATAGAGTACCACTTGAGGAAAGATGACGTAAGTGGGAAGCGATGTTGAGGAGAGACATAGTGAGATTGTCTCCAGATACACCTCTAGTTAATAGACAAGATAGACTCGAAATGAACAATCGAAATGTGGTAGTGAACCCACATTTCCAATGATGGAATGAGGGGACAGACTTATAAATTATTGATGGGTTATGAACATCATAATTTAAGCAAACATTTCATTGGGGTAGCGAAATGGGGTGACCGAGATGGATTAGTATGTAGTTGAAAAGGGAGAGTGCACAAATGCACGATGCCGCTCTACATGATTGTGAATCAGGATGAAATCCTAAAATTCCACCCTGTGAGAAATGGTCAGGAAGGAATAGAGATAAAGTTTTATTTTGAGTACGTTGTGTTACCTACGACTCAATGTTAGTGAGAAAGAATGATGATACGCCCTTATGACAGTGGAATTTTGGAGAAGCCCACTAATTAATTCCTAGGTTGAATGTATGCCTATAAGAGCATATTTATAGGTAGAGTGAGTACCTATATGGACTATACATGAGGATTAGGTTCGTGGGTACCGATTAAGAACAATACATGTACTTTGGGTGTAGTTCGAGGAGAAATTTCGAACTTTTAGTCCTTAACGCGTTATATGAGGACATTCTATTGGAGTATGACATTTAGGGTATATGAAATGTGTAATATATGGCTCACAAATTGTCTACTCATGTGCGATGAGATATATATACATATATTGGTGCTCGAGATGTGATTCCGAGACAAGTAATTAATCACTATTGGTGATCGAGGTGGAATTCCGAGCCAATAACCCCAATAGTGTTATAGAAGGGGGGTGATTATAAAATAAGTGTGGATAGTACATATTATGTGTACGATATATATACCTATTGATTTTTCCTACTTATGTGCGATAGTAAGTGTGCTTAATCTCTGTATTGGGGTCGATGATGTTCCGGACCAATACATGAGGGATCGATTTGGGGTCGATGATTTTTCCGAACCAAATCGATGATAAATATTGGTATCGACGGAAGGTCTGAACCGACATGTGCATTACATTTATTGGGGCCGATTATTTTTGTCGGACCAATTTTTCTTAAAGTATATATTGTGTGTGAAATATATACCTTATAATATTCTACTTATGAGTGATAGTAGACACTTAGATGTTATATCGAGATATACATCGAATGGGTAAATTAAGTAGGGAGAAACATAATTTCAAGAATTAACATTGGATTGGGAAAATCTCTGGAGAAATTAAGTAGTGAGACTTAATTATGTTATATGCGGCATGGGTAACATGCGATAAGAATTTCTAATGGAGCAAGGCATGTACTTGGGGCGACCGTTAGGATGTTATGATTTGGTATTGGGTATTAGAGGATGCAATTATATTTAAGGTCCTTAGCCTTAATACCAGCCTTATCCTAATTTCGAGGACGAAATTCCTTTGCAAGGGGGGAAGTATGTAATACCCCGTATTTCTGAATATTCCAAATATTCTATTTAATTAGATTGGGGAATTAAATGAGAAAATACCGGCTTAATTTAAATTACGTAAGAGTAGTAATTTAAAGAGTTTTATTTAAAAATTATAATTATGGAATATTAATCGAGAGATAGATACCAGTTTATATTGCCTCATTTTATTTACTTAGTGCGAGTGGTAAATAGTTACTTAACGCGTGTAGACCGTGTTGGGGTGAGAACGATTAATATTTTTTTAAGTGACTCAAATGATAATTTAGAGGTCACCGATGAGTCCGGAAGGGTCAAATTAGTCAAAATAGTATACCCGGGGGTACTAGTTGAGTTCCGGGGTAATTTTGGACTAAACCGAGACCGTTCAGGGGTGTTTTGGTCTTTTAACCTAAGAGGGTATGGAGACCTACGAAATTGAGAGTTTTATATCATCCGTATGATAGAGTAATTAGGGTTAGAACACCCATGACAACACCAATACCATTAGAGAGAAGAGAGGCACAACTTTCTAAGGCAAAAGGAAGAATTGGGAAGGATTCAAAGGGATTTTTACCATCAACTTGTTGGGGAAGAAGGATTGAAGGATGAAGATCATCAATCATCAACAACAACCACGAAATCAGACCCTACTGATCATAAGGCAAGTTGTTTATTGCAAAAATTATAAAGTTATAATACCCATGTGTAGGGTTTTTGAATAGTATTGTTTAAATCATTATTTTGATTGGAGAAAGAAGATATTTATACATGTTGGGATAGGAATCGCATGTAGAATGATTTACCTTATGTAGAGGTTTAAGAATCAGATTAGACTTGATGATTTTTTGGATTAAAATCTGGATTTTGAATGATAATATGGGAGAACACCATAACTAGGGTTTCAAGAAATTCTGGATTTTAATTCATTATTTCTTTAAAGTAATTGGAGTTTTGATGTATTTGACACGTTAGAAACTGTCCTAGTATATGTGGAAATATGTTAGGATCATTGGGTCAAAGTTTGGTGGACTATAATGGAGTTTGAAGGTTTGTTAATGGAGGAAAAATCTTAACGAAGAAGAAGACCGCGTCTGTCCCTGTTCGATCGATTGATCGATCTCGAACTATCGATCGATCTCGAACTATCGATCGATCGACTATGTCGATCGATCGAACCCAATCGTCGATCGATCGACGCAAGATGTTTTCTCGAGAATTTTGTGTTTAATTCTTCGTTGAGTTCGGGAATGAATGAGTATTCTATGATTTACATTATACTTATATGGGAGTGAGAATAAGACCAGTAGGTATATTGTTGAGGTCCGATAAGGCCATTGGGTGTAGGGCTTGGATTACGGACAGAGGAGAATAATCCGATTTAGTAGAGTATCGGGGATTTTGGAAATTGAGTTACGGGGCGAAGTAAATTCAATTTAAGTAATAGACCAGTAGGGTAAGAAATAACTACTGAAATTATATGTAAGGGGTAACTAGGACCCTTAGAGTTGTGTGAATACTCCAATAAATACGATTAATGAGATAAATCGTAAAGCGAATATTGTACGGTAGATATATGAGATTAAAATATTACGTACGTATATGATTAATAGGTCGGGCGTGTACCTACTGAATTATGTGATCTTTTAGGTAGAGAGATTATACCTAAATTAATTATGTTAGGGTCGATGAGACATTCCGAACTAACATAAAGTTATTATATGTTTGGGGTCGATGATAAATGCCGAACCAAACTTTAAACTGGTGTCGCGATGAGAGAGTCCCGAACCAGAATATGTGTATATATATATATTTTTAAAAATAGTTGGGGTCGATGGACAATTACGAACCAACTCTCACTTGGGGTCGATGAATCATTCCGAACCAAGAGATCTTTATTTGTGTATATAAATAATTGGGGTCGATGTATCATTCCGAACCAATTCTTACTTGGGGTCGATGAATCATTCCGAACCAAGAGTCCTTTACGTGTATAAAAAGGGCAAAATAGTAATGACTGATATTTAGTACATATTGTGTGTGAAGTATATATACTTGATGATATTCTACTTCTGTGTATTAATAGATTGATATACATTATGTATTTAAAGATACATACTGAATTGGTAAGTTAAGTAGTGAAACTTAATTACGAAATGCACCTTTAAATAGAGAAAATCTATTTAGTAATTCAAGTAGCGGATCTTAATTACACAAGTGGGAAGTCAAAAATTGTGAGAATTGTAGTAATTTTAGTAGTGAAACTAAATGAGAAGTCTTGTAAAATAACATAGATGAAATGTTACTTGAGAATTAATTAACATACGAGAGGTGTTAATGAAACGGTGGTACTGTATTGGCGGTACTGGAACTTGGGTACAGATAAGTTCAGTTGTCTACTTTGGTTTTAGTTAGCTTGGGAGGTATGGCTAGATAAACTAAGTGTAGAACGTTAGGTGTGCACAAAAGATGAGGGGTGAGTTAACTCAAGAGAGTGTACGAGAACCTAACATGTGTAATCAATAACCGCATTTTATATTGTGATAAACGCTTGCTAAATATTTTCAAAATGTTTTGAGTACTGACTCTTGCTATAAAATATTTTCAAAACCTTTTAGGTGTCCAGCCATAGGGATGCCATGTATGTTGATTCCATTCCAGGGACTCGGAGCTGTAGCACAGTGGATGCTTACAGGATTTTGACTAGACGATATCTCTCATTCAGATCTAGGACATGATCTCATACTCTTCTATGTATGGACTTGTGGTCCGGTATTAGTCTCAGATGTTAGTTTCAGACTAGTGGTTATTCTATTGTTGTTTGGGATTTTTAGCCGATGGTTTATTCGGTAATACTTTTGTTCTGTTGTACTTTCACTTTGTTGTTTGAATTATAGTACATGATTATTTGTACTCTGTTCCGCATGGTTGATTTATCTGTTTTAAGAAAGATAAAATTTGGCACCTGTCTAATTTTACTTAGGGGATTAGTAATTAAAAAGTTTTCGACAGTGATGCTAAGAATGAACCATTTGAGAAACCTGTTTTAATTTAATAAAGGCCTGATCACCCGATGTTTAATTAGGCGGGGTGTCACAGATTAACCTCGAAGTGACTCTAGAAAAGAGGAAGAGATGATTGATTTGATATCCGTTAACTAACTAAAGAAAGTAAATTTAAACTAATGACTTAACTACACATGCAATAATAATGAATTGGTTTTAAATTATATGAGAAAAATGGGATTGAAATACACTCCCCCGCACCGTCGATGAAGTTATTGGATATGAAAGGTTCAAAAATGATATCAATAATCGAAGAAAACATTAAATCTTCTCAAAGTATAGGATTTAACTCCGCATTATAATGAATCAATAATAAATCTAATGTGAATGACTAGATTGCAGGTACGCATATTATACTCTCAAATACCACAGTTACCTAGGGCAAACGAGGTTAAGATATATACAATATGTGTTTCGACAAAATATCAAACCTTCTAATTATCTCCATAATTTTACTCACTTTTATACCCAACTCATCACCTAGGTTGGGTTCATGTACCCCAACCCTCTAGAAATCTAGCCGGACATGGTGTAATTATAACTAAACATGATATCTACACTGCATGAAATCATTCTTACATGAAAAGTGTAATCAAACATGTGGAAAAAACTTCTAGTAAGGAAATAATGAATCATAAACCAAAAAGAAGAGAGAAATTGAAAGCAATAATGAAACTATATTTGGATTGATGAAAAACTCTTGAAATCAATGTAAAAGATGAACAATTGTTGAAGAAGATTAATCCTAGGGTTATTGCCTTCAAGATCCTCTCAAAACTATGTAAAAATTAACTATCTAATGTCTGGTAACAAAATTGAATATAACTCTCACATTTTTTTAATTGTTTGCACCATGCACAACTCTATTTTTAAGAAATAAAAATTCAGAATTTCGTCTCGCCGAACTGGTTCTGAATCTCCTTCTTTGCTGGTCAAATTGATTCACTGATTCTATTTAGTTGAACTGGTTCTTCTTCTTGAACATCGGTTCGGTTTGGTTTTGACAGTTTGTCGAACCGGTTCCCCTATGTGTCCATCAGTTTGGTTTGGTTTTTCCAGTCAGTAGATCCGGTTCCCCTTCTAATTGAACCAGTTCACTTATTTGAATTTGTTTTCCATCTTTTTTTTATTTCTTTTCAACTTTGAATCTTCATAACTTTTCAATCGGGGCTCGAATTTGGGTTCCGTTTCATCCTACCCGCATGTGGACTCAAGGACTTTGACTTCTCTTTAGGTTCCGCATCCGAATTTCGGATGTACAATTATTCTTTTGACCTTGACTTTTCTTCTTTCTTGATTTTGAGTTTTCTCTTTTCTTTACTTGCACTAAATACCTGCAAAATGTAAGAAAAATAAACGAAACATAATGTACTCGATAGAAGATGACAGTAGCAAGAATATGAGATAAATCAACTCAATTTACATTTCACGAGGTGATAAAAGAATCTAAATAAAGGGGATAAATACGAAGAATTTATGCCTAATCACACCCTTTAACGACATTAAGTCTAAAAGTTTTCAAATTTTGCTCCGTATACTTAAATCGAGAGTCTCGTGACTATGCGATTGGTTCTTACAAGTTTTATTGGTACCGTACGAGGTGTTTGTGCCTTTTACGGGACCGTTTTATGGTGGTTTTACGTTTTCACCCTTTTGATGATATATTTTTATACCAAAAACTAATTGTTTGCAAATTTTTATCGTATTCTCAAATCGGGAGTTCCATGACTACAAGATCAGTTCCTACGGGTTACATTGGTCCCATGCGAGGTGTTTGTGCCTCTTACGGGACCGTTTTATGGTTGTTTCACGTTTTCACCCTTTGACGACATATTTTTAAGCCTAAGTCTAACAGTATACAAATTTTGTCGTATTCTCAAATTGCGAGTTTCGTGACTATGCGGTCAGTTCCTTTTAGTAGCATTTATTCCGTGCGAGATGCTCATGCCTCTTACGGGACCGTTTGGTTACTCTTTTATGTGTTCACCCTTTGACAACATGTTTTTAAGTCTAAGTCTAACTGTTTATAAATTTTTGTCATATACTTAAATCGAGAACCGGCTATTATATAGTGAGTTCCTACGAGTTACATTAGTCCCGTGCGAGATGTTCGTGCCTCTTACGTGACCGTTTTAAGGCAATTTTTACATTTTCACCCTTCGATGGCATGTTTTTAAGCCTAAGTCTGATAATTTGCAAATTTTTATCGTGTATTCAAATCGAGAATCCTATGACTACGCGATCACTTCCTATGAGTTACATTGGTCCTGTATGACGTGCTTGCATCTCTTACGTGACTGTTTTAAGGCTATTTTACGTTTTCACCATTTGATGCCATATTTTCAAGCCTAAGCCTAACTGTTTACAAATTTTCATCATATTCTCAAATCGGGAGTCCCATGACTGTGCGTTCGATTTCTACGAGTCACATTGGTCTCGTGCTAGGTGTTCATACCTCTTACGGGACCCTTTTTTGGTTGTTTCATGTTTTCACCCTTTAACGACATTTTTTTTAGCTTAAGTCTAACTGTTTGCAAATTTTCGTCGTATACCTAACCCGGGAGTCACATGATTTTGCGGTTGGTTCCTACGAGTTACATTGGTCCCCTGTGAGGTGTTCGTGCCTCTTACGGGATCTGGCTTTTTTACATTTTCACTCTTTGACGATATGTTTTCAAGCCAACTTCGAACTGTTTATAAATTTTCATTATATACTCAAATCAGGAGTCTCGTGACTACGCGGTCAGTTTCTATCATTTATATTGGTCCCGTGAAAGATGTTCGTGCTTTTTACATGACCGATTAAGGTCACTTTACATTTTTACCCTTTGATGACATATTTTTAAGCCTAAGTCTAATCATTTTTAAATTTTCATCGTATTCTCAAATTGAGAGTCCCGTGACTACGCGGTCGGTTCATACAAGTTACATTGGTCTCGTGCGAGGTGTTCGTTCCTCTTCCGGTGCTGTTTTGTGGATGTTTTATGTTTTCACCATTTGACGGCGTGTTATTAAGGTTAAGTATAATTTTTTGCAAATTTTTATCATATACTAGAATCGGGAGTCTCGTGACAACGTGGTGAGTTCCTATGAGCTACATTAGTCCCGTGCGAGGCGTTCATGCCTCTTATAAGACCATTCTGTGGTTTTTTTTACATTTTTGCGTCTAGCAGTTTGTAAATTTTTGTTGTATTCTCAAATCGATATTTTCATGACTATGCGATCAGTCCCTATGAGTTACATTGGTCCCGTGCGAGGTATTCATTCCTCTTACTGGACCATTTTATGATTTTTTATGATTTCACCCTTTGACGGCATATTTTTAAGCCAACATCTAATTGTCTGCATTTTATCGTATTCTCAAATCGAAAGTTTCATGAGTATGAGATCAATTCCTACGAGTTACATTGGTCCCGTGAGAGATGCTCGTGCCTCTTATAGGACTATTTTGTGGTCGTTTTATGCTTTCACCGTTTGACGAAATTCTTTTGAGCCTTAGTCTAAGACTTTGCAAATTTTCATCGTATTCTTAAATTGGGAGTCCCATGACAATTCGATTAGTTCTTACGAGTTATATTGATCCCGTGCGAGGTGTTCGTGCTTCTTAGGGGACCGTTTTATGGCGGTTTTACATTTTCACCCTTTGACGACATGCTTTTAAGCTTTAGTCTAACTGTTTGCAAATTTTCATTGTATTCTCAAATTGAGAGTCCCGTGACTATGCCTACGAGTTACATTTGTCCCGTGCGAGGTGTTCGTGCCTCTAACGAGACCTTTTGTGGTTATTTTATGTTTTTACCCCATGACGACATGTTTTTAAGCCTAAGTCTAACTGTTTGCAAATTTTTTTCGTATTCTTAAAACGGTAGTCTCGTGACTACGCGATGAGTTTCAACAAGTTACATTTATCCTACGTGAGGTGTTCGTGCCAGTTATGGGAATATTTTGGTGTTGTTTTACATTTTCACCCCTTGATGACATGTTTTTTAGCCTAAGTTTAACTGTTTGCATATTTTCATCGTATTCTAAAATCGTGAGTCGCATGACTACATGGTCACTTCCTATGAGTTACATTAATCCCGTGCGAATTGTTCATGCCTTTTACGAGACTGTTTTGTGGCTATTTTATGTTTTCACCATTTGACGGCATACTTTTAAGTCTAAGTCCAAGTGTTTGCAAATTTTTATCGTATTCTCAAACCGGGAATCCCATGACTATGCGGTCAGTTTCTACGAGTTACATTAGTCCCGTGGGAGGTGTTCATGCTTCTTACGGGACCATTTTTTGGTTATTTTACATTTTCAGCCTTTGATAACATATTTTTAATCCCACGTCTAAGTGTTTGCATATTTTAATCATATTCTTAAATTAGGAGTCTCGAGACTATGCGGTCGGCTCCTACGAGTTATGTTAGTTCCGTGCGAGGTGTACGTGCCTCTTATGTCACCATTTTATGATTGTTTTATGTTTTCACCCCTTAACGATGTGTTTTTCAACCATAGTTTAACTATTTTCAAATTCTTGTTGTATTCACGAACTGGGAGTCCCATGGCTACGCGGTTAGTTCCTACGAGTTACATTGGTCCTGTGCGAGGTGTCCATGCCTCCTATGGGATTGTTTTGTAGTTATTTTATATTTTCACCCCTTGACGACATGATTTTCAGCCTAAGTCTAACTATTTTTAAATTATCGTCGTATTCTCAAACTGGTAGTCCCGTGACTACGCGGTCAGTTCCTACGAGTTACATTGGTCCCTTGCGAGGTGTTCGTTCCTCTTACAGAACCGTTTTGGGGATGTTTTATGTTTTCACTCTTTAACGACATATTTTTAAGTCCGAGTTTAACTATTTATAAATTCTTATTGTATTCTTAAACCGGGATTCCCGTGACTATGCGATCAGTTCCTACATGTTACGTTGGTGCCGTGCGAGGTGTTCGTTCCTCTTACAACACTATTTTGTGGCCATTTTACGTTTTCACTCTTTGACAGCATGCTTTTAAGCCATAGTTTAACACTTTGCAAATTTTTGTCGTACCATAAAACCAGGAGTCCCGTGACTTCACGGTTAGTTCTTACGAGGTACATTGGTCCCGTGGGACGGGACCTTTTTTGGCCATTTTATATCTTTAGCGTTTGACAACATATTTTTAGGCCTAAGTCTAAGTGTTTGAAATTTTTTGTCGTATTCTCAAATTGGGAGTCCCGTGACTATGCAGTCAGCTCCTACGAGTTACATTGGTCCTGTGGGAGGTGTTCGTGCCTCTTACGACATCGTTTTATGGTTGTGTTATGTTTTCACCCCTTGACAACATGATTTTTAGCCATAGTCTAACAATTTGTATATTTTTATCGTATTCACAAACTAGGAGTCTTGTGACTACGTGGTCAGCTCCTATGATTTATATTGGTCCCGTGTGAGCTGTTCTTGCCTCTTACAGGACCGTTTTATGTTTTCACCCTTTGACGAATTTCTTTTAAACCTTAGTCTTACTGTTTGTAAATTTTTGTTGTATTCTCAAATTGAGAGTCCCGTGACTATGAGACTAGTTCTCATGAGTTATATTGGTACCGCGCGAGGTGTTCGTACCTATTACGAGACTGTTTTATAGTTGTTTTATGTTTTCACCCCTTGACGGGATGTTTTTACACACAAGTCTAACTATTTCAAAAATTATCATCGTATTCTCAAATCGAGAGTCCTGTGACTACATGATCAGTTCATACGAGTTACACTGGTCCCGTGCGAGGTGTTCGTTCGTCTTACATGACCATTTTGTGATTGTTTTATATTTTCACCACTTGAAGCATGTTTTTATTTCTAAGTCAAACAATTTACAAATTTTTATCGTATTCTCAATCCAGGAGTCCTGTGACTACGCGATCAGTTCCTACAAGTTACACTGTTCCTGTTCAAGGTGATCGTGCCGTTTACGGGAACATTTTGTGGCTATTTTATGTTTTCACCCCTTGACGACATGCTTTTAACCCTAAGACTAACTGTTTGCACATTTTTATCGTATTCTCAAACTACGAGTCCCGTGATTATGACGTCAATCCCTACGAGTTACATTAGTCCTGAGCAAGGTGTTCGTGCACTTTATAGGACCATTTTGTGGTTATTTTACATTTTCACCTTTTGGCGACATGATTTTGTGCCTTAGTCTAATGCTTTGCAAATTTTTATCGTATTCTTAAATTGAGTCCCGTGACTATGGGGTCAGTTCTTATAAATTATATTGGTCCCATACAAGCCTCTTACAAGACCATTTTGTGGGTGTTTTACGTTTTCACCCTTTGACGACATGCTTTTAAGCTTCAGTCTATCAGTTTGCTAATTTTTGTTATATTCTCAAACCGGGAGTCTTGTGACTATGAGATCAGTTCCTACGATTTACATTGGTCCCATGCGAGGTGTTCGTGCCTCTTACGAGACCGTTTTATGGTTGTTTTACATTTTCACCCCTTGACGATATGTTTTTAAGCCTAAGTCTAACTATTTGTAAATTTTCATCATATTCTCAAACTGATAGTCCTGTGACTATGCGATGAGTTCCTATGAGTTACGCTTGTCCCCCATGAGGTGTTCGTGCCACTTATTTAAACATTGTGCAGCTATTTTACATTTTGACCCCTTGACGACATATTTTTCAGCCTAAGTCTAACTGTTTGCATATTTTTTTGTATTCTCAAATCGTGAGTCTCGTGACTACACGATCAGTTGCTAAGAGTTACATTAGTCTCGTGCGAATTGTTCGTGCTTTTTCTGAGATTGTTTTGTGGTTGTTTTACATTTTCACCCTTTAGAGGCTTGTTTTTAAGCCTAAGTCTAAGTGTTTGCAAATTTTTATCGTATTCTCAAACTGGGAGTTTCGTGACTATTCGGTTAGTTCCTATAAGTTACATTGGTCCCATGGGAGGTATGCATACTTAATACATGATCGTTTTTTGGTTGTATTATATTTTTAGCCTTTGAAGACATATTTTTAAGCCCACGTCTAAGTGTTTGTAAATTTTTATCATATTCTCAAATCGAGAGTCCCGTGACTACGCGTTTGGATCCTACGAGTTACATTGGTCCTGTGCGAGGTGTCTGTACCTCTAACTACACCGTTTTTTGGTTGTTTTATGTTTTCACCCCTTAACGACTTGTTTTGCAACCATAGTCTAACTATTTGCAAATTCTTATTGTATTCGCAAACTGGGAGTCCCATGATTATGCGGTCAATTCCAAAGAGTTACATTATTCCCGTGCGAGGTGTTTGTGCCTCTTATAGGACCATTTCGTAGTTATTTTACATTTCCACCCCTTGACGGCATGTTTTTCAGCCTAAGTCTAACTAGTAGTAAATTCTCGTCGTATTCTCAAACCAGTAGTCCCGTGACTATGTAGTCGGTTCCTACGAGTTACATTGGTATCTTACGAGGTGTTCGTGCCTCTTACGGGACCATTTTATAGTCGTTTTACATTTTCACTTTTTGACGACATGTTTTTAATCCCGAGTGTAACTATTAATAAATTCTTGTTATATTCTTAAAGCGGGAGTCCTGTGACTACGTAGTCAGTTCCTACGTGTTACATTGGTACCGTGCGAGATGTTCGTGCCTCTTACGGGATTGTTTTGTGGCCGTTTTATATTTTCACCATTTGACGTCATGCTTTTAAGCCTTAGTCTAACACTTTACATATTTTGATTGTTCTCTCATACCAAGAGTCCCGTGACTACACGGTCAGTTCCTACGAGTTACAATGGTCCCATGGGAGGTGTTCGTGCCTATTACGGGACCGTTTTTTACTCTTTTACATTTTTAGCCTTTGCGACATGTTTTTAAGTGTACATTTAAGCGTTTGCAAATTTTTGTCGTATTCTCAAATCGGGAGTCTCGTTCAGGTAATTTTTAAAAGCATCTATATTTTTTTAACCTAAGTATTTATGAAGACAACCTAACAAGATTCCTCTATTTGTTTTAACCTAAGTCAATACCTTTTTAAATATTTATTGTGTTTTTTCAATGTGTGAGTTTTTGGTACAAATTGAATGTTGATAATGAAAAAAATAAATCATTAGTTTTTGGACAGAGCTTGGGATCTTTTAGTGGTAATCTATGTTTTTATGTTCTTACCCTTCTATTTAAAATGCATATTTGGTTTGATTTGTATAGGTTACGGAGTTTTAAGAAAATTTAAGTGCTAAACATATAATAGTAATGTAAAAAAACAAATTCAAATAGTAAGTAGACTCCCCACTAATTAAATGGATAAATGAGATTTTGTCTTGAAAATTTAAGAAAAAGTAAAAAAAAAAACTATTTAAATAGTAAGTAGACATTAATGCTAAACATTATATAATAATTTTACACACGTAGAAAAACCCTAGACCCGTTCAAGAGGTCTCACTACGACTGTGGTGAGAACTCTTGGATTGCCCCATTTTCGGACAGTTTAGAAATGCAAATGTCTGTATTATACAAAATGTTTATGCATGTCCTATTTTGGAAAATTTGGTGGCATCTCTTCATGTTCTTTGGGTGCATACTAGATTGATGAAGTGTTTTGTGTTTTCTTGGTTGAAAAACTTAAGTAACACATGAACACTCCCGATTTAAGTTGTGTACTTGAATAATTGTAGGGAGATGCTGGCGAAATTTTCTAGATTAGGACATGGCATAAGACATTATGAACAATACATATTATGAATTTTCGAATGGGATAGGACCCTTACCCTCCAGAGGAAATGGGGGAAACATAGGAGCTAAAATATACACATATTTACACTTGAATAAAAACTTAAATATATCTACAGTAAGCGTTTATATTTTAATGTGTGTCCTTTAAATTTCTCAAGATGTCGTCAGGAATCAACAAAGAGTGGATAAATGAGAAAAATATCGAGACCGATACATATAGAGATGGGGTGTTGCAGTTTTTACATTATGTGCATAATAATAGTTCAAATGCTAAATGCTCGTGTCCCTATAGTCATTGTCGAAATGAGAAACGACATGTTGTTATATATGATATATTCGTTCATTTAATGACATATGGTATGGAAAAGAGCTATACCTTATGGCATTTTCAGGGTGAGACATTAGTTGTTGATCAAGTCCAACCGCCACCTCAATCCGTGACACCGACAAAACAGGTTGATGTACATAATATTCCAATTTTGAATGATCTTGTGTATGATTCTTATGATATGTTTACGGGTGAAGTGGAACCTAGTGAACCTAATTGTGTAGGCAGTGATGAATTCCCCCAAACTTTTGAGGTTACTAATGATTTTCACACACATAAATACAAAGGCAGGAAGTATGATCGTTTACATCAACTCACACAGGAGCCCTTGCACACAACTACTGGTTCTTTGCGTCATATGACAATGTATTCTTTTATGAAGTTGAATGATTTGAAAACATAATTCAATTTGTCGGATGGTGCTACAGGTGGAATTCTTAGATTGTTAAATGAACTACTTCATTAAGGGAACAACTTGACAGCTAGTTATACAGAAATGAAAAACATCGTTAGAGATTTCGGTATAGATTATGTTAAGTATGATGTATCATTAACAACTATATGTTATTTTAGAAAGAGCATGAAAAATATGATAGATGTATAAAATGTGGTTCTTTACACTACAAGTTTACTTATCTAGACGAGGACGGGGTAAATATTCTGAATACTAATGGAAAAAAAGTACTCTAAGGTTCCTAAGAAGGTAATGCAACATTTCCCTTTAATACCTAGGCTAAAATGGTTGTATACCATAAAATGGATAGCAGAGAAAATGACTTGGCAAGCTCGTGCAAGCGCTTGTATGGAATTCTTCCGCCATCCCCGAGATTCATCATAATGGGTAAATTCAAATATTATGTGGAGAGATTTTGCAAAAGATCTGTGCAATATTTGACTTGCAATAACAACTGATGGTTTCAGCCTGAATAACATGTTTGGCCATAAGTATAGTTGTTGGCTAGTGATAATTCAACCTCTCAACCCTCCTCCATCAACGTGTATGAAAAGTGAGTTTTCAATGTTGCCTTTATTGATTCCCGGGACAAAGTCACCATCAAGTAATATTGATGTCTTCCTACAACCATTGGTTGATGAGTTAAAGATCTTATGGTCTGAAGTTGAGGCTTGGGATGTGAACAAAAATGAGAAATTTCGGTTAAAAGTCATGTTGATATGGGGTATTCATGATTTTCCATCTTATGGGATGATAGTAGGTTGTTCAACTCAAGGTTACAATGGGTGTCTTGGTTGTTCTACAAATACACCTTCTCAATATCTTCCTAAGTCAATAAAATGTTATTACCAACTATTGTGTATGTTCCTTCGTCAAAACCATCCGTACAGGTTTGACACATTAAAGAAAACATTTAATGGCAAAATAGAGGATGCTAAGGCTGCAAGAAAGTTAACAATTGTAGAAGTTGAGCAAATAGTGTCACTTATTGCTCGAGAAGGTTTTCAAAGAGAGGGATGGGGAGACAAAAAGGGAAAGGGGAAGGGTAAGGGAAGGATAAGGAGAAGGAGAAGGAAATTGTCATAATAGAAGATGATGATTATCCAAGTGAGGGTGACGATGAGGATCTAATGGGTACCGAGGGTTTTTCAAGGAGGTCAATTTTCTTTGGCTTAAAGTACTGGAAGGATCATGATATTAGACATAATTTATATGTTATGCATGTTGAAAAGAATTTCACAGAGACTCTTTTAGGTACAATACTCTCGATGAAAGGATCGTCAAATAAAGATACGGTCGAAGCCCGTAAAGAGTTGAAAGATAATTTGAATCTTAAAAGGAAATTATGGATGAAAGATGTTGAAGGCAGTAATGAAAGGTGGATGCCAAAGGCTCCTTTCGCATTAGGAAAGGTAGAGAAAGAAGACTTTTATCGTACACTAAAAACATTAAAGGTACCGATTGGATTTTTATCAAATTTTAGCAATAATGTTAACCTTAATCCACCTGGATTTACCAATCTCAAATGCCTTATATTGACATCTATTTCTTTTGGGCACTTTCTCTTGCTATCAACTGCAAATAAACAAACATTGTTATCAGTAACACATTTTCTCAAACATAAAACAAACATGATTTCAAGATAAATAAAATAAAATAAAAATAACCTATCCCATTGCCATAAGGAGGGCATCTGGGACCCTGGTAAACCTCATCTCCGGTTAAAGGAGGGTGTTGCCAATTTTTTACAACAACCCCATGTTCAAAATAATCCCTGTTGGCATCAGGGAGATTGACCACTAAGGCTCTATTTATAAACCTAGTTTTCAAATAATAAATATTATCATTAACTGCCCATCTATAGAAGTACATGATTTCTGGAATTCCAATACGAGTTCCATGCACTTGATTTAATTTATGCACCCCATTAACTATTATCCATGTATTGGGGGCTATTCGTGCAGGAACAACATCAAAGTACTGACAAAATTCCAGACACAGAGGATTTGGTGGAAAATAAAATCCACACTCAGTAAAAAAGAGACTGGGGAACCAATGTCCCTCAGCCAAATTGAAATAATTAGAAGGCTCAGAAAACTCTTCCAATACAACCCAAGAAGGAATGGAAAAATCAGATCGAAATTTGTCAAGAGACTCAACAGAGTAAACCATGATGATGAATTAAAAATGAAGAAGAAGAAAGAGGATCTTACAGAAAAAAGATTGAAGCTGTTGACAATGAACGACGGAAGAGATGAACGCACAAGAGAGTAGAAGACAATGAAAAACTCGAAGATGAAAATTTGAAAAGATAGAAGACGATGGGAGTCTCTGTGAAGTTTAAATACCTTGACTTGGGAACTGGCGAAGTAATGATTACAAAAAGGATGATTACGTTACCGACGGCTAAAAAGGCATTAAATATTGGCGCGGGAATCAAAGCGAACAACAGCGGCTAAAAAGGCGAAAAGTGGCGTGGGAACCGAAGCGAGCAGAAAAGTCCAAAAAAGCATGATTCTACGAATTGGGAAGGAGAAGTAAATACAAGGGAGATGATCCTAAAAATAAGGAAGAATAATTTTAATCTATCGTATTCCGAGAAAGAATGTTCCATACTCCTCAAATTTCGAACTATGAAACATTGGAAAATTCTGTTGATACCAAATTTAATCTGTCGACTTGGATCAATCATATGAAGACACGTGGCTATCTACATGATAACAACAAGCACTTCCGAGATAATCACACGCTCCGAGGAACCATGTTATTCTGAGGAACGCATACGCTCCGAGGAACAGACCTCTCCGAGGAACTCATACGCTCCGAGAAATAGACCTCTCCGAGGAACTCATGAATACCAGAAAGCTTAGGCGGTCCGAGCTACTCAGGCGGTCCGAGCTGCATCTCGAACAAAGCATTAATTGATGAATAACCAACAGTACAACTGGTTCATTAAATGCTTATTATTTAGACGCACACGCTTAAAGGGCATTAAATGTATTACCCTTTCATACGTATATCATTGAATGTATCACCCTTTCATATGACAGCCTCAAGGCTATAAATACGTTGTACAATCCTCATTGTAGGGGATCGGATTCTGAATCCAAACTTTGGGATCGAGAACGCAATTTCTTGTAATCGAGAATTCCCAAACACTCAGCAATAAACCAACAGTGGACGTAGGCCATTCATATAAGGCTGAACCACTTTAAAAATCTTTTGTCTCATTTATTTATCTGTGATTGAATTATTAGAGTGATCTAATTTTTTACATCAACACTCAAGTCCCACAATTATCACGTCATTATGCAATGGTTGTTTCTTGCATTTCTTATTCATTCATTCCCGATCATAATCCTTTGTTTAAAGCTATACAACGAATACGCATATTCTTTAATGTGTTGTGTGCCAAAGTGATGTTTATGGAACATCTTTTGAAGGCTAAAAATGCATTGGTAGATGTACTTTGTGTCCTTAAAATTTATTTTTCACCTGCCTTTTTTGTGGTGATGATTCACATCATGCACGATTTAGCCGATAAAGCTTTGACAGCTGGGTCACCAAGATATCGGGTGATGTGGTTATTTAAGACAGAAATGGGAAGATATAAAAATTGGTCACGAAACAAGAGGTATAGCGAAGGGAGCATTGCTATTTCATATTTTTTACATGAAGCTTTTTTGTATGCCATAGAGTACATATCGAAAAGAGGTAAAGGAACTCATAAGAAGAATCTTGAGGATTTTATTGATGATGAGTTTGATGACTCAGAATGCCAATGAGCATTGGATAAAAGTAAATAATTGATCAGAAATAATGTACAATATGATCAAGTACGAAGATGGGTTTGATCTCAATGCGACGGTGTTGATGAATGGAGAAGGTACACACTTAGTTATATGCTAATTCATATTAATTTATTATAATGTGATATTTCTTAATTTTAACACTAATTTCTTGTAGAAAATTTGTGGTAACTGAGACTCAATCGAGGCATATAATTGATGATTTCATCCCATGGCTAAGGAACGAGGCAAGTCTTTATTTATATGTGTACTTTTTTATCAATCGTAATTGTTTTTAATGAAACTCTTATAAAATTATCATTTCCTTACAGGCCTCAAGATTTAATGATACGGGAATTTTTCCATATACCGACGATCCGCTCAATAGGTTTACCAGTTATGTTATGACAAATTTCAATGCAATGGGTACACCTTTTGTACTTTTGAACATGAAGAGAATTATAACTTTCAGAGTAGTAGTGTATCCACTAAGGCCATTAATAAGAAGGGGATTATGACAACCTTTTATGGAGTTATTATACAAATACTCGACCTCAATTACATTGAGTTCACACATAGGGTATTTTATTATAATTGGGTAGATGTTGATGACAAGAATGCTTGCAAATTTGAACCCACCTTAAAATTGGTGATGGTTAATCTTAGTAAGCTCATGAGAAAAAATACCATTCACGAAGATCTGTTCATCCTTGCATCTCAAGCAAGTAAAGTTTTTTATTGTCAAGATGTAAAGTTGAAGGGGTGGTCAGTTGTTTTACACTCTCCCAAGAGACCGACAAAAGAAATAGATGCGGTTGATATTGATCGTACATTGTATGACTCCATTCTCGAGGAAATAAATTACTGGAGCTTTTGGACACCGATGAAGCGTTCTAGTGCAATGATTTAGTTTTGAACTTGTTTTTGAATATGCAATATTCTATTTTTTGTTATTTTGAACGGGTAATATTTTATTTATTCCATTTGTTGTTGTTGTAAACATTTAATAGTTTACTACTATTTCAACATTTAATATAGGTATGGCTGTTTGAACTTGTAATTTTATGTTTACTGTTGTTTGAACATGTAATATACTAGTGTCTATTTGAACATGTAATCTTCTTTATAGTGCTATTTGAACAGGTAATATTCTTGTTAATGTTTATTCTGATTATTTTAGTGCCCAATAGCCATTTTTTCCAGATAAATGTCTCATATGGGTGATACTTCGCAACCATCACTAAATGGGGCGACACCTATATCAACCTCTCGTTCTAGTATTGCTTCGGGTGATGCGAGAGCAGGTGAGACTCTTCCGCTAAGAAATTGAAATTTAACGAGCACAACCTTCTAACTGGTGAAGATTCATATACACTCTCAACCAGGTTGGGAGGCTTAGCAAGGACACACGTTCCCATTTCTTATACGAGTTGGAAACAAGTGGATGTGCGATATAAGAACTCAGTTTGGTCATCAGTCATGGTATACTATTTTTTTCTTTTCTGAAGAATATAATAGTTAGTAAATTCAATTATGTGATGTTTTAATTTTATTTCTTCATATATAATAGAAAGATTTACCATATGTGCGCGAATGTCAGAAGACTATTTTTATGAAAAAAGCGAATGGTGCTTAGAAAAAGTTCAAGTCAAAGCTAAGAGTTAATTTGAAGGATGGTGATGTTGGAAAGTGGAAGGAGAAAGTTCCATGAATTGTTAAATTTGAGGAGTAGGGGGTGTTTTTCAATAATGAAGCTTTAGAGGTTCAAAAGACTTTGCGAAGAAAGAACAAAGAGACTAAACAAAATTATGTGAGAAAGATAACTCATAACACAGGTAGTCATGGTTATTCCCGAGCTTCAAAGAATTGGATAAAGAAGCATGGGCGTGCACCCACTCGTGCTGAATTTTGGTTGGCAACTCATATAGTCAAATGAGGTGGTTATGCCCCTCGTGAGAAAATATTTGCGGTAATTTAAATTTATTAATGTTTTTTTTGTCCTAACAAAAGTACCGTATCATCAAACCTAATGTTAATATATTTTTGTACAGGACCGAATTCAATTGCTTTTGGATGTATACAAAGAGAGTCGTCAAAGGAGACCTTGGATGCCAGAACTATTTTTGAGGTTTTTGGAAAAGATACGCGAGGACTTGTTCATTGCTTTGGGTCCAAAATTTCAAGAACAGCTATATTAGGGTCGGCATTTTCTAGATAAATGCTTGAAGAGGTGAACGAGGACACCGAAAATTAGAAGGATCATGTTGATCAACTTAGGAGTGAAATAGAGGGGATGAAGTCCTCATTATCAGAATTCATTACTGACTTCAAAATCGGGAAATTTTCATGTGTTCGACTCAACGTTCAGGAGTTACCTACTTTAGACACTAGAACTCCTTCGTGTTTTCTTTCCTCCCCTGCATCCGAGGTTCTAAATTTCACCTCTATAATTGAATGAAAAATACTATCCCACACACGTGAACTTGTTCGTTATGGGATGAATACGCAACTATGAGCTGTCTCTACCGTTCACTTCCATACGTTAAGAAAGAATGAATGCGAGTTTTACTTGATGACATCAAAATGACCAAGTATCCAGTTTGGGGTGGAAAACAAGCTCATTGAGAGAACTTAGAAGATGTTGGTAAAAATGGAATTATGTATTGGCTTGACGACCTTTGTCCTCCCATTGGTGACACAAATGGAATTAAAACCGTGTAGAAGGAGAACATATATTTATACGAAAATCGAGGCGGTGGCTCGTTCGAACGAGATAGCTATGTCGCTCGAACGAAGGACATATGTCGTTCGAATGAGATCGCGCGACATGCCTATCTCGCGCGAACGACATTCGAAGTCGTTTGAGTGAGCTCGTCGTTCAAGGCACTTCGCTTCAACACTTAGAAAATATTCTGCCTTTGATAAAAAATTAATATCAAAAATAATTTTCTAAAAAACTTCACAAATATTTATGCAAATATTAAAGCTCCAATAAACCATTTTACCGATAAAGTGTAGTGGAGTAGAGGGAATGAGCTGAGCAGCACGTCACATGTAGCATGATGCACGTGAAGATAATGGATGCATTGAATTCGGATAAAGGCCATCGAGGATGATCGTGTTGACGTGCCGAATGTAACGGTATCAGACATACAAACTGTGATCTAGGATAAAATAGAAAATTCCTAGATTCTACCTCGGATATTTATAAAATTATGTCCTTACAAATCTCCCCCTATGTCAATGCCGGTACATACATAAAAAATCCGAATTATGCAATCAAATGACTTACAAGATAATATCCCCATTAAACCCTCAAACTGAGAATACTAAATGACATGTCTTTCAAATCTTTAGCTCTTCAGAAACTTTCAAAGCTTTTCTCATCCGGGTGTGTAATCAAATAATGAGTAATATTGAACCTACACACATGAGATAAAGCAAATACCCGTGACAAGCAACAGTTTGAAATATAATGATATGAAAAAATTGATGATCAATTAAACTTAAGCAAATCATTCATAAATCGACCAAACACTAAAACGATTCTCCCCCATAATTCTTCTCCCCCTTTTATGATGTCCCCAAATAGACATGAGAAGCATAAATGAATGCACATGGAGAATGACACACGGGAATAAACTGCTCTTTTTTGTATTTTTCAAAAGTTTTCACACATAGTATACAATAAAGAATCACACCATGAAAGAACACAAAAACAACCAAGTCGATGATAGCGTAAATGTAGGGGTGTGATCAAATTCGATAGGAAAATCAATGCAGACAAACATGACATATGTGAACGATGAATATCGGATACTTCTAACGAATGAAATCAAAATCTTCCTTTAGTGTAAAAAGGTGGTAATATGAGAAATTGACTCAATCAAATCAACAAAGCAAAGCTCAAAGATATTTCCACACCAATAACGTCCAAAACTATTTCATGCTTTTTCAGGACTTTCAAGGAAATGCAAACCCATTTATATTCTCCAACCAAACTCCCTCAGATATATATTTTGAATAGAGGTGTTCTAAATTCTCAAACTTTGGAGAATTGATGGTGAAACCTAATGGCCCATAGATGGCATATATTGCTTTTTATTGCCTTTAATTTTTTTTCGGGCTCTTTTTACCTCTTTGGACCCCGGATAATAAAATTCCTCAATTTTTTAGGTCCTTTGTAACGGTGGCTTAGAAACGCAAAGCCTAAATGAACCTTTCGCAGCCCTTCCCCATTTTTAAATAAACACACAGTTGCACCAAAACGGTTTTTACATGCATTCCAATCTTGTCAAGTTTTATCGCATATGGTTAGTTGTATAGACAAAATTGAGATGAAAACACTCGAGCCAATATGTAATAGACAAGTACAATAATCAAATAAAGCCATGCCTGTGTGAAATAAAGGAGATAGGAGTCAAACATGTAGGAAGATATCACTAATTACATCTCAAAGACTCCAAACAATGTAAAGCACATGGATGAAATGATGTAGCGTCTCAAATCTCTATCAAACAGTCACATGGATAAATGGAATGAAATTGTGACTCGGTTATCTTAAATGCTCATCCATTAGAGGTGCAAATAAAATACAAAAATCTTTTTGGATTTTTCAAAAAAATTTTATAAAACGAAAATCTTTTTGGATTTAAAAAAAATATTAAATATATGTACAACACAACAATAATACATATAAAACAAACTAGCAATAGGAAGCATATGATATGAACTTGAAACAGCATCCTATCCTAGACACAGACCAATCCCTCAGTCAACTGTGCAAATCCCCAAAGACTTCCTAAGACTCTCAAATCTAAGGGCATCTAAAGGTTTCGTGAAAATATCGGCTAACTGACGGTCGGTGGGGACAAAACTCAGGGTTACGACTTTCTCCTCAACTAACTGACGTATAAAGTGCTCGTGTATCCTGATGTGCTTTGAGCGCAAATGTTGGAGTGGGTTGCGGGATATGTGTATCGCACTCGTGTTATCACAGGAAATAGTCATAGTGTCCTGTGAAATCCCATAATCCTCCAACATTTGCTTCATCTACAAGAGTTGCGTGCAACAACTCCCGACGGCGATGTACTCAGCCTCCGCGGTGGACAAAGAGATGGAATTTTGCTTCTTACTCAGCCAGGAGACAAGAGCAGAACCAAAATAGAAACACCCACTAAAAGTGCTCCTACAACCATCTACATCCCCAGCACAATCGACATCCGAATAGGCGGATAAACGGTCATCGGTGTCAAAGGAATACTAAATACCGTATGAGAGAGTCCCACTCACGTATTTAATAATACATTTTAGAGCAAGTAAATGTGACTCTTTCGGGGACGCCTGATATCGCGCACAGACTCTAACACTAAAGGCTATGTAGGGATGACTGGCAGTCAAGTAAAGAAGACTACCTATCATACTCCGATACAAGGTTTGCTTTATATCCTTGCCTGAAGTTTCCTTACTATGCTTGGTAGTGGTACTCATAGGAGTACGTGCATGCTTAGCGGAGTCTAACCCAAATTTCTTCACTAGGTCTCTAACATACTTAGATTGGGAGATGAACATCCCATCCTCTAGCTGACGAACCTGGAGACCAAGGAAAAAAGTAAGCTCACCAACCATGCTCATCTCAAACTCACTTTTCATATCCTCCTCAAAGTGATGAGATTGTTGGGAGCACGTGGATCCAAAGATTATGTCGTCCACATAGACCTGGGCAACCAAAATAGCACTGTCATCTCTCCTGACGAACAACGTCATATCAACTCCCCCTCTCTTAAAGCCACGGGCTAAGAGATAGGAAGTAAGCCTCTCGTACCAAGAACGGGGTGCTTTCTTCAAACCATACAAGGCTTTTCGCGAATAGCAGACGTGCTCCGGGTGCTTAGGGTCTTCAAACCCTTTCGGTTGTTCCACGTAAACCTCCTCCTGTAGGATGCCATTTAGAAAGGCACTCTTGACATCTATCTGATATAACTTGAAGCGCATATGACATGCGATGGCGAGTAGTAAGAAGACAGACTTAAGCCTCGCAATAGGAACCCAAAGTCTACACCTTATATCTGTGTGTAGCCTTGAGCGACCAACTTAGCCTTGTTTCTGATTATGGTTTCATTTTCATCCATTTTATTCTTAAAAATCCATCTGGTACCTATCACATTAGTCTCACTAGGTCGGGGGATAAGTTCCCAGACATTATTATTTTTAAACTGAAGCAACTCATCTTGCATAGTAGATATCCAGTGTTCATCCTTGAGCGCTTCTTTGTGATTCTTGGGCTCGACTTTGGATGTGTAGCAAAAATAACTAACAACGTTCTAGAGCTGAGCATGAGTCTTGACCCTTAGAGTGGGATCACCAGCAATGGCAGAAGTGTCATGACTCTTGTGAACCCAAGCAGGTGTGTCTACTAACACGGGAGTAGGGTCCACAGAGTGTGGGTGAGGTACAAGTAAATTACTGCCAAAAACATCCTCATCCTCACACTGAAGGCTAGAATTAATAAACGCTAAAGGTTTATCATCTTGGACGGTGACGTTTATTGACTCCATAACCTTACAGCTCTTCAGGTTAAAAACTCGGTATGCTCTACTATTCAATGAATATCCTAACAGTATTCCCTCATCGCTTCGGGAGTCAAACTTTCCTAATTGCTCTCTATCCCATAGGATGTAGCATTTACTCTAAAAAACACGGAAATATGCAAGGTTGGGTTTCTTGCCAGTTCACAATTCATAAGGTGTCTTAAGAGTGTGTGGATGCAGGTAAACCCTATTCACCATGTGGCATGCAGTAGACACTGCCTCTGCCCAAAATCTCCTAGAAACCTTACGACCTAGAAGCATAGATCTAGCCATTTCCTGTATCATCCTATTCTTTCTCTCAACAATCCCATTTTGCTGAGGAGTCTTCACAGAAGAAAACTCATGTTTGATCCCAATGCTATCACAGTAAAGATCTACCTTTGCTTCCTTAAATTCAGTGCCGTTGTCACTACGTATCCTATTAATAGTGACTCCGTGTTGATTTTGTAGGACACGACACTTGGTCGTTAAAAACTCCACAGCATCGGATTTCTCCCTCAGAAAACCTACAATTGAGTATTTGGAGAAATCATCCACCATCACGAGGATATACCTCTTACCACCCAAACTCTCAGTACGAGTAGGACCCATAAGATCCATGTGAATAAGCTCAAGTACACGAGAGGTGGTAATGGAATGCACCTTCCTATGAGGGCTACGAATTTGTTTTCCCAACTGAAAGGGTCCACAAACCGTCGAAGTTGGATTTCCAAGAGATGGTAGGCCACGTACAAAGTCCTTTTTAGCTAAACGAGTTAGATCTCTAACATTCACGTGACCTAGACGTTGGTGCCACAGATCCATATGAGTGATCGTGGCGCTGTTGCAGACAAGTGAGAATGTGGGCTCAGTCCCATAGAAATTATCCTTTGTCCTCACCCCTCACACTAAAAGTTTACCGACTTGATTATAGACATTACATGCGTTCCGGTCAAACTTTACGGCAAAGTCAGTGTCGCACAGCTGGCTAATACTGAGAAGGTTTGCTTTCAAACCTTTGACGTACAAAACATTTTCTATCTTAGGAAATCCTGGTAACTCTAAGTACCACGTCTTACAATTCTATACTTGCTCCCATCTCCAAAGGTGACTCTACCATCCTTATAATCCTCAAGAGAGGTAAAAAATGAGGCATCACCTGTCATATGTCTGTAGCACCCACTATCAAAATACCACTGAGAGGTATTATGTTCTTTGAGAGCGACATGAACAACAAAGGCCTTTTTATATTTCTTAGGTACCCAAGAAGTGGTGACCTTTTGTTTACCTTTGTTGTTCTTGGTTTTAGACGAAATATGAGAAGCATTCACTGACAGCAAAGACATCCGTCGGAATTCCTCCATCAAACTCTGTGATGTGGCAGCTAAAAACTCAACTCGCTCTCTCAGACTGGTAAAATCATTAGTATGCTGTGGTGGAGCAGTAGTACATCGTGTCTGACCCATACTATAGCAAAACTTCCTGAGGTGGCCTTTTCGTTTACAATATGTTCAAAAGAACACAGTCTTAGGCGGAACTTGGTTTGCTTTTCTTGGTCGAACTCTCCTTCGAGGGTTTTGACGATGGCCATAAGGAGTCGTAGTAAACTCAGGAACTTGTCCAGGTGTAATTTGGGACGTGGAGGCACCATTATAACCTATTCCCTGCCTATCACCAAAACCTAAAGCGGGCCGAGGAGCATCTTTCCCATCTTTCCAGATCTGTTCTCGATTTGTATCTTGACTTCTCGTGCTTTCTCCAGATCATGAGTAAGATGAGCTACAAGGGCTTCAAGTTTCTTCTGAGTCTCCACGGAGGAATGGATCTCACTCGTAAGACTAGCCACTTGTTTAGTCAAGTCCCCTCTCTCGTTCTCAAAACAACTCTCTCTCTTTCTAAACAAACCTTTCTTTCTCAACACAGGCAGACTCTCTCTCTCTTAAGGTAGTGCAGGTGGAGGACTCTCTCTCTCTCTTGTTTTTCTTAAATCTTCCTCTAAAGAGGTGATCCTAAGAACTAACGCTTTGTTACGCTTTTTAGTTTTAAATGAATCAGAATATAGATCGACGTAGGTGCGTTGAATATCACTATCACTCTCACTTGTATCATCCTCCCGCTCACTCACATCGATCTCACTGTCGAGGTGTCCCTATGAAGTAGCATCCTCATCGTCGTGAGGAGCATTAGAAGTACTCACATGACTAGCCATGAATGCGGTGAAGTTACATTCATGCGGTGACTCGTCTCCAGAATCCACCGACTCGACCTCACTATCGTCACTAAGGGTAGCATTAAGGACAACTTTTCCCTTTTCTCTGTTTAGCCTAGTAGCACACTCAAAAGCTCTGTGACCCCTACCATCACACTCAAAGCATCTCTCACTTTCCTTTTTAGTAGGATCTTTAAAATCTTTTTCACTTTTCTTTTCAAACTTATTTTTCTCAAACTTCTTTTTATCTTTAAAATTACCATTTTTCTTGAATTTGAGAATTCTCTTGAAATTTTTAGCAAATAGGGCCAAATCATCTAAGTCAAAATCACACTCAGAATCTGACGTATCTGTCTATCTGTCTTTTTCTAGATGACTCTCCCCTCTTTCTTGCCGACCCCTCACTCTTTCTCTCTTGGGCATTAAGTGCAATCCCCTTATCTTTAGACTTGACAGATTTAGGAAACATATCAATTTCATACGTTCACAAGTCTCCTACAAGTTCCTCCAATTTAAGTGTATTTCAATTACCCATAGAATTTAACACAGTGACTTTGGGGATAAAATGCTTAGGCAGTGATCTAAGAATCTTTTTACCAACCCTAGCATTAGGAATGTGTTCACCAAGATTAAAGCTAGTGTTAACAATATTAGACAGTCTAGCATAAAATTCATAAAAATATTCAGATTCAAGCATGGTGATTGTTTCAAATTGAGTTGTTAAATTTTGCAGTTTAGACTCTTTCACAGCATTAGTACCTTTATGGGTAAGTTGCAAAACATCCCATGCCTCTTTTGACGTGGTGTACGTCATTATAAGTTTGAACTCATCAGGTGTGACAGACCCAGAAATAGCACTTAAACCCTTAGAATTAAAAGATGACCATTTAAATTCTTCTTCAGTCCATGTAGTAACAGGTTTTAAATTGGTCACGTTTTCAACAGTGACGGAAGGAGGTGTCCACCCTCTTTCAACCAAAATCCAGACACGTTCATCAATGGCTTTTAATGAAGATCTCATGCGGGATTTCCAGTATGCATCATTTGTTCCGTCAAAAACTGGCATTTTATTATATAACTTCTCCATTATGAACACACTCGTTTTCAAAAATCAATTTTTTCAGAAAATTGATATGTTAGAAAAATTTTGCGGAAAATTACACGGTAAAATTGTGTAACTGGCTCTGATACCAATTTGAGAAGAGTGCGCTTGCGTTCAAATAAGGAAGTTATTTAATTAAACTCAGTTTTTATCAATTAAGTCCTAAACATGCATCTAGGTGTGATTGATAATGATAAAATCAAGCAAGAACATTCAAACACACACAAATGAGGCAAAATCCCCCAAAGGGGCAAAACCTTTTATTTTCACTATAATTTTATAAGAAAATGGATTACACGGATTATAATGAAAATATGTGACACAAAAATACCCTCAGGTGTCAGTTCTGTTGTCGTCGGCTGGAACTATCGCTTTCCAGTAGGGCAGCAATGAAGAAGAGAACGACTTCCTCACAAATTACTCCAGATGAGTAAAAGATCATCTTGAAGGATTAAAGATTCACACGCATATATGGGAATGGTTTTGTGAATCAAAAAGGTTTAGAAAACCTTAAAAAGATGAAGTCTTATTCTGGACTGTTTTCGCAGAATTTTGAGATTGCAGAAAGACTTGAAAATCGTGTAGAAGGAGAATATATATTTATACGAAAATCGAGGCAGTGGCTCGTTCGAACGAGATAGCCATGTCGCTCGAACGAAGGACATATATCGTTCGAACGAGATCGCGCGACATGCCTATCTCGTGCGAACGACATTCAAAGTCGTTTGAGCGAGCTTGTCGTTCAAGTCACTCTGCTTCTACACTTGGAAAATTTTTTGCTTTTGATAAAAAATTAATCCAGACTTCAAAAATAATTTTCTAAAAAATTTCCCAAATATTTATGCAAATATTAAAGCTCCAATAAATCATTTTACCGATAAAGTGTAGTGGAGTAGAGGGAATCAGCTAAGCAGCACGTCGTATGTAGCATGATGCACGTGAAGATAATGGATGTATTGCATTCGGATAAAGGCCGTCAAGGATGATCGTGTTGACGTGTCGAATGTAACGGTATCAGACATACAAACTGTGATCTAAGATATAACAACAAATTCCTAGATTCTATCCCGGACATTTATAAAATTGTCATTACAATTATATTTTTTGTTGTGGTGTTGGAATAAAATATTATTATCATATCCTTTATTTCTTTGCATCAAATATTTTTGTCATGGATGATGATTATAGCTTCAGTAAAATGAGCATTCGAGACTCGATTATGGATCACTTAAAGAAATGTTAGTTTAATTTATGTTGGACGCTAACATCTATATTTTCCAATTTAATATTTAGTTATTAATTTTTCATTTTATTTCTCGTGAGGTACACAAATACAGTTAGGAAGCACGTGGAAAAGAGGATTATCCACAAGATCCTCTTCCACCTATGCCACTTTGCTTCAAAGTACTTCCCTCTAAGGTACAAATCTGCAAATATATACACACATATAAATATGTAATAAAGTGTTGTTTTTGGCTTCTAATTTGATGAGAACCTACAGTAGTTGTTCTAATGTCTGACACAAGAAATAGTGACGTCAACAACAATTGTAGTGCATTGTTGTTGAAGTAGAGGGCACTGGTGCATTGACGATAAATGTGGTGCCATTTTTCTTTGCAACATCTCATATTAGTGGCCTTATGTAACACCCCGCCCGCCCGGGGAGAGCGGAGCGGGGCGCTACTATCGATAAAACTAACCAAATCCACAATATAATAAGGTATAGAGCATCTAAATCGAACCTGCAAGGTTTCTATAAAAGCCACACCAATATTATTTTAATTAACCCACCTTCCCAACAATGTTAAATTTAATTAATTTTACCGTGAAGAAAATTTACCAACACACGTCCCCTTGTCAAGTCCGCCGTCTAATCCGTTTTTATCCTGCGATCCTCGCGATATGACAAGGTTCCACACACACACACATCCCCTTGTCAAGTCCGCAGTTTGATCCGTTTTTATCCTATGATCCTCGCGATATGACGAAGTTCCACACACGACACGACATAAATCGTCCTGTGACCCGTTCAAACCGTCGGCCCTAGACACATTATGTCACCAATAAATGTTAATATCCGTTTTAGTCATGCGATATTAATTACCAAAATTCCTAATACCCATCAAATCAAATATATTTTCCCCACCCTTAAAAGTGATGTGAAGATCCGAAAAGCATCCCTTAGTCCCAACTAAGGGTTCCCAAAATACAAATTCGTCCTATCCTAAGTAAAAAATGATTATAAACTTTCACTTCACCTAGATATCAATCCTAGGCTATCATAATAATGGTATAATATAGAAAATCAGCCCCCACCCCAAATTATATAACCCGCATAGACTCACACTAATTAGTTCCATATCTAATTAGCATAAATCGCAACTAAGGCCCACTTAGTAGTCTCATACATAATAAGCGTACTATAACAAGAGGTGAAAACCAATTACCTACAATACCCAACTTCCCCGAGATATTGCAAATTATAATACTTCCATAAAATGGCACACTTAACAATTTATAACAACGTTCGTAACAAAACTAAATTCCCAATTAATTAATTTTTAATCTAAAAATGGAAACGAAGGACACATAAATATTGTGATTTTCATAATGATAGCTACATGCAAGTCCTATCATTGTTATTATTTTCTAACACAAATAATTAATTCTCTTAGGGTTCTCACATGAAATATCAAAATTTACTTTGAAAAGGGTTCCTCTACATGCACATGCCCATAGCAAAATCGACTATACCGACACAACCCAAACAACAACAAAGTTATAAGTATTCGGTAACATTAATTTTTCATGCAAAACAGTCCGAAAATTTATCTCTTAAATAATTATATTCATAGCTTATTTTAGAAAACATGAGTTTAATGGACGCTACAATCAAGACACATAACACTAAGGGAAAAGAATAGGGTAAACATGCCTGTGATGAGTTTGACAAAAATCTGATTAGATACATGAGTTCCTCTCGAAAAATGAATAAAAAACCCTTCTTGAACCAACTTGGGACAAATTTGTCTTGGCTTTGAAAACTGAGCTTGAAAAGTAATTTTAATGGTGGCTTGGGTTTTGAGGTAGAAGATGATGAAAAATAGAGAGCCTTTTGCTCTTAGAGTTTTCACAAATGAGTGTTTAAAAACCTAGCCCCGTCACATTAATTATATATAAGTGGAAGAGTTTTAAAGTACCCAAATTCGTCAAAAAAAGGATTGCAGCGCACGAAAACTGTTGCGATCGATCGATCGACCCCTGGCGTGAACTGAATTTTGATTTCCCTTTTATTGTTTTTTTTTTGCATTTTGGATAATATAGGATAGTTATCACTCCCATGCGGCGAAGAGATCAATAAGGTGTGAACTGAATTTTGATTTCCCTGATCCAAGCATAAACAAATACATAGGCCACTCCCACGTTTGATGTTTTCTAATAAAGAAAACTATAACTTATATCTTGCATTTAAATCCCATACTAAAATACTTATGTTATTTTCGGTTATTTTTATGGTTATTTTTGCTTATGTTATTTTCGGTTATTTTTATGGTTATTTTTGGTTAAATGCTTATGTTATTTTCAGTTATTTTTATGGTTATTTTTGCTTATGTTATTTTCGGTTATTTTTATGGTTATTTTTGGTTAAATGCAAGATATAAGTTATAGTTGGTTGTGTTATTTGTGGTTATTTTTGGTTGTGTTATTTGGTTCTCTTACTCTCAATCATATTGTTGATTGTGTCATCAAGAAGGGGAAAAAAAAAATTAAACAGGAATATATCTTATTTTACTTGAGATTTGAACCTCTGTGATGGAACCTACGACTAATATATAAAAATGCACGAGGTGAGGCATAAACGTGATAAAAAAATGACCACTGAGAGGCACCGTAATAGAAGTTGGCCAGTGGCGGCGTCCATAGTTGTTGCGGCAAGTATGTAACTAGACAGTGTGGTTGCTGTAGTAAGTACCTAATTAAAGCTCATGAAGCAACACAAGATAGTACATAACTGTTACTGGATTTTGTGGCTGCATTTATGAAATAAATACCCATATTAGAGTTTGAAATAGCTTCACAATTGAAATTATAATACATATAAAAGCACCCTGATGGAGCACACCCAAACAAAGTACATATCAGATATCTTATAAGATATGGAAAGTAGGTAGTTAAAGAGTTAAGATGACATAAACTACTGCATCTTCGCATTATTATTTCCGACATGAATTACATTGGACTAGTAACACCAACAAATGGCATGACAGTCTTGTCTGATTGATAATAAAATATTTTAGAAGCAATAAAAACATATGGAAAAAGTTATAAACTAAAAATGTATGTCAATGAAACTTCCAACAAAAGTATTAAATTATCACAATTGAAGTGAGTTTACCAAAATATAAATTTAAAAGAAAATGAATACAAAATCATTAATATAGAACAAACATTATATAAATGTTTTTAGCAAATTTAAAATGTGGGAAGGCATGTATTCCATTATGATCACTGAATTGGTTAATTTCCATTCACTAACAGTAAGTATTGTGAGGATTGACAATATTATATAGTAGCATGTAGACCCGCACGATGCGCGGGCGAGTGCACAATGATGATGATAAAGGACAATAATCATTCGGTGGACGCCTATGATCATTTAATCCCCTTATGTGTGAATGCATATTAAAAAAAAAAATTAAACATTACAGTGTAGAGTTATATATATATATACACACATTATTGTCATGTGAGTATTTTTACTGTCTTTCTTTAAAGAATATAATAGAAATAAATTTTGAACCAAACGAATTGTTAAATTATTTTTAAAAGAAATAGTTCCCTTTCACCCATTTCTCAGTTTGAATAAAAATTCTACATTTAAATTTAAGAGAAAATTGATAAAAGTTAGGATTCACTTCTATACCAATTTAATACACTATTAAAGGTGGTGAGATATATAGATTACATGTGATGATAAGAAATAGAAAGTTTGTTATGAGTAAATCTTTATGTCTTTTTATTATAAATTTATAAATAAAATTACAATTCCAAAAATTTGTAATTAACTTAATTAAATAGATTTGAAGTACATTATGACAAAATAATTATATAATTATACTAAAAAAGTCACCAAATATTACAATTGAACTTGAGAGTTTTTTGAACCATTACATAATATACTAGCCCTAAAACCATTACAATAGTATACTATTATAAATATGAACTCCTTTCATAATTCAAGAGCTAAATTATTCTTAACATTTTCGAAAAATTATACCGACCCAATATCAAAGAGCATAAAAAATTCAAACTCCATGAAAGTAAGTTGTAAGCCAAATACATAAGTGACATAACCTTTATATAAACATATACTCTAAATACATATATGATTCATACATGATAGTATGATACATTGATTAAATGGGATCCATATAATGTGTACTCCTATTTCTCCACCTGGGAATGCAAGAACATATCTACAATCGACCAAAAAATCCATATATGATTCTACCACAATGAACCCAATACCCACTTACCATATCCCCAACCCCCTAGACATGTATGTTCCAGGACATGTCTGCTTCAAAAAATGAGGTGTTTAAACAAACCAAAAAGAAAAAAGAGATTTTTTTTTTATATATAGAAACCCTTACAGTTTTCCCAAATTTGAAATCTCTCATTACCAACAAAATAATAATAATAATAATATAAATAAAAAAACTCAGGGAAAAAAGGGGGTGAAGTATATATAATAATTAAAAAAAATATGGTAGGTTACAAAGACCCTTTCCAAGAAAGATTTCAAAGGTACAATTAATATCCTAAACTGACTTCAAAATTAATTTTTCACCAAGAACCCCAAACTCAGAAGTTCAATTAGGAAAAACAGAGAGTGAGATTTCTTGGCATAAATACCTGGGTGGGTTCATCCTCCTAATAAGTTTCTCAAACTCATCTTCCATGTTGAATCAAAAATTCTGAAGATCAACAAAAACCCATTAAACAAAATTTATAATAGAAGTAGCCTGCCAGAGACTCTAATATCTAAGGGAGAAAAATTGATGATATTGATATTGAATATTCAGACACACAAAGAGAGAGAGTATGAGAAGTAAACTGATCCTCAATTGTTTGTGAGTGTATGCTACCCAAAAAAAATTGTTTGTGAGTCTTATCTGACACCCCGTTAAAATGGCCGAAAGAGAAAAGTTGGTGTTGGACTTCTTATTCAAAATATTCTTTATGCAGAGTCATACTTGGACATGTACGCTAATTATATTCTCATTTTTCTTTGATCCTCTCCGCATTAAAAATGGAATTTGAGTTCGTAGAGCATATGGTAAAATCCCTTAAAAATAAAGAAACATAGAAGAAGAAGAAGATGAAGATGAAGAGAGCGAAGGTGAGAATACATATGATCTATTTCATCAATTTTAAGAGCGAGAGAGAGTTTTGGTGGTGAGGAGAGAGAGTACACGGAATAGGAAGAATTGATAGATGCAAAAATTTAACAGGGGAAGCCGTTTTTATTCATTTCTGACCTTTCATTTTTTAGCATCAATTATCATTTATACCTCTAATATTATTTATTAGAGATATAATATAGATTATATTATTAAGCTAATTTATTAATTTTATTTTAATAATTATTCGATTACCCTTTGAAGATGACTGGAATTGTGACAAAAGTGAAACTTCCTCGGATAGTCCGAGCACCTCCTTCCACAACTCCAATGTGCAATTCACTACCTCACTACATATTTTAACCCATACATTCAAATCAAATTCAATCAGAATATCCTAAAAAACAACACCAAAATGATACTATTAGTATTTCTAGAGAAATTATCAAGAAAAAATAAGAGGGTAAACAATCAAATCAGTAAAAGCACACAGTTGATCTAGATGCAACAACACAAACTTTCTAATTTCTACAACCTCATCTACACTATAACCATCATTTTTAGCTCATCCACATATACAATATGTGCATGTTTCTACTAAAGGGCGTCCTAGTGAGGGTAGTCAAATGAAAAAATAAATCACCAATTCCAGAACTATTTAGACTACCACGGCATGTATGAAATGGTAAAATGAAACGAAAACAAATTACTTTTCATAGAATATAACATAAATTAAGGTTGCGTTTGTTTTTTTATCTGAATCTGAAGTCCGAATCTGAAATCTGAAGACTGAATCTGAAGTTTGAAATCTGAATCTGAAAAATGTGTTTGTTTTTACGTCTTAACATACTTCTAAATGAATGTATTTAGACTGATTCAGACTTCAGATTCAGACTTCAGACCTAACTCTACCTCTTAATCATTAAGAGGCAAATATGACCGTTAACCTCTTAATCATTTAAAAAAACAAACACTTTTTGATACCTCTTAAGTCTGAATGGTTCAGATTCAGACTTAAGAAGTAAAAACAAACGACCCCTAACAAAACGATTCAAGCCATTCGAAATACATATTTTTGTTTCTATGAATGGATCTTTTATTGCTATTTCTTATATTAATTGAGGCACAAAATCAACTCATATGGATCCAAGCAAAAAGCTTTTGTACAAATACGTCTTAAACCGTCACATATGCACCCCACCCATTTTTGGACTTTAGGTTCAATATTACAATTTTATAGCATATATAAAATATTTTAGACACATTAGAATTGAAGTGTGTTTGTCTATGCATAAAAATACCTCTCCCAACCTAGGATCTCTAAAAAAAAGCCATGAATACCATATAGATTATTGAAACTGAATAATCCAATAGATAACAAATAATAAATTAAAAGCTGAAAAAAAGATGTACTATTGGAATACAATCTTCTCTGAGATCTGATATTGAAACATGAAAAAAAGTTATTCGATTTGGAAGACAAAGCTTGGCAGAGGGCTCGGGATAGGGAGGGGTAGGGTGGGGTGGAGCAGGGGTAGGTGGGTTGCGGGATAGGGCGGGGTGGGCGGATCAATGGGGTGGGGGAGAATGGGAAAAGGGTATTGGGATGGGGAAGGGGAGAAGAGATGGAGAAAGAGCTAAAAGAGATGAACGAGGGAGACAGAACGGGACTCGAATAGAATGGGGGAAAATAGTGGGAAAATAAGACCTAGGTGTTTTTATCATTTGGGACGGATTTTTTCCCGTCCCTTTTACAACTTATCAAATGGGACAAATTATTCGTCCCATTTGGTATACCAAATGGGACAGTTTTATAACTCTGTGGTATAAGCTATATCAAATAGGACAGTTTTTAAAATTTTTCCCTTATATTTGCTTGAAAAAAGTGCTAAAAATTGCTTTCTACTTTAAGGATCGGTAATTAATATCTGTCTCATATGGCCTACCAAAAGGGACAATTTTAAAGTCCGTCCCTTTTGTTACTTATCAAAAGGGACGATTTTATTAAATCTATGGTATAAGCTATACCAAATGGGACGGTTTTTAAAATCCTTCCCTTATTATTTCCCGGGAAAAAAAGAGCTAAAAATTCAACTATAATATAAGGGTCTATTTTTAATAACTGTCCTATATGATATACTAAATGGGATGGTTTTTAAAGTATGTTCCTTTTGTGATTTATCAAAAAGGACGGTAATTAAAATCCGTCCTAAATGGTACATTTGAGGGACTAAATGATACGGCCGTCCCAAATACTCCCATCCCTAATACCCATTTTCTTCTAGTGAGTTTTGCTTGTGTCATGAAAACCAACGATTCGTTTGGTTATGCTTTATAAAAGTATCCAACCACAGAGACAAGTAATGAGAATTTTAGAGGCAATAGACAAGCGTTTGCCCACTGGCTGACAAAAAGTAAAGCTCAGACAATTAAAAGTCTTAGTAATGACAAAAAAATGGTTAATAAAATCCCATATGTAATCATCAATGAAATATTTAAGTTGATATCGTTCATTTACAATGGACCTAGGGGTGTACCTCAAGAGAACATTATTCCTACGAAGAGGCTTCTCGACATCATTAAATACATAATGATGCCATTGACCATAAGATGACAATTTGACAAATATTGAAGGTTAATAGCGCAAGCACTCCGAGTACCATTCTTGAAAGTTTTGGATAATTTCTGCCTCAGTGGGAGTTAATGGACCGGACATTGGGGTGTCGCCCAATCGAGTAATGATCAATAAGTTAACATATATTTTTTTGTGATAAAAATCTCACCTCGCAATGCCACAAAAGTATGAGTATTAAAGCTCCATCTCAAAATCACAGTGGACAAAAAATTGGATTACTTGCAATATATCGCTAGACTCCTTACCGACTCAAAGTAATGCAACATATCTCGGGCTTGCTTGAAAAGAGGCCTCATTCAGGATACAGCCTGTACAGTCTTAGGCCTCGTGTAATTGTGAACGAGCCCAGAACTTAACATTGTAATAAGGAATTTCTCCCTTATCTAGTTGCAGGTTTAGAATCGAACAACTAACAACCAGGAGTACTTTGGATCACCCAACAATCACTACAAAAAAAAATAGCTTTTGAGACGGTGGCCTAAGAGTCCTAAAAGATCATTTATCCGTCTCAAATACTTTTTGTGACGCTATTTGGGACGGCTAGGGGGGGGGGGGGTCTTTTTGATAGGGGGTTATAAATACTTTTTGTGACGCCATAGCCGTCTCAAAAGAGTTTTTTGAAACAGGAACAGATCCGTCTCAAAAGGTCGTCATTTTATATGACCCTTTTGAGACGGCACAAGAGCTGTCACAAAAGATTGTTTTTGAAACGAAAATTAATCTGTCTCAAAAGATTACTATTTTAAAAAACCTTTTTGAGACGGCAACATAGCCGTCTTTACTATATTTTTGGGACAGTTTTATCCATCCCAAAACAGGTGAAGGGATCTTAAAATTTTTGCACCAATATTTTGTGGAGAATAAAATATACCGCTAAAGTTTAATATAGAATTTAATTACATTTTAAACAACACAAACAACGAATAATCATAAAATGTAATACATAAGATGATTTTCAACCAACATAACGAATCATTTTCATTCAACAATAAATAGAGTTCTTACAACCATCTCCAAATATTCATCAAAACAAGAATTATAACACTAAGTTCAAATATTTGACTTGACAACAAAAATACATTAATTTATTATTACTCCAAACACGAAATGATTTTATCAAACTAATTCCGCAACACTGAAGCGTACGACCTCCAAAACCACTAATTGACATTTGCATGTTCTACAAAAATTGTCACCTGCACAAAAAAAAATATAGTTTCGATTATGTCAGAATTAATACCCCTCGTCAACAATACAATGTGCAAAATGAATCAATATAGTATATTTTCATCATTAACAATATAAATATCCAACTATTATTATTTTTTAAAAAATTCGGCAGAGTCTCCTTTGTTTATTCATGAAAACCACAGGTAGCCAACCTGTTTTAAACATCAAAATTATTGATTCTAAGAATGATATACACCAACAGCAGAAAATTTTAACCACCACCATAATAAATTCTCACCACCATAACAAATTTTCCCCACCGCCATTGAAAATTTAACTTTAAACAAGAGAATTTTTCATTATATATATATAAGTAATTATATGTATGAATTATATTGTATTACCTAGTCGGACTGAATCGTCGAGGTAGTGGAAGCTTGCTGAAGGGTAAAACTTTGGAACAAACTTTGCATTTCACTGCGTATTTCACTTCGCATATCATTCTTCATCTGTAATAAAGCTTGTTGGTTGCGAATCTCTAACTCCTCAAGCTCCTGTAGATGTCGAGTCTCTCGATCTTCAGCTTCTTTCTTTAACTGGTTAATTTCTTCCAATAATAACTGAGATGAACATGCTTTTGTCGACGTTGGCCTAATACCTGCTCCCTTTAATAAAGCATACCCATGCCCTCCATATCCTACTACATCAGTAAAAATCTTGTTCCGCACTTCTGGGTCATTTTGTTGCTCTTCTGGTAGCTCATTTAGTCGTCTTTCAAGCATTTTCTACCAATTGAATTAATATTATTATTAATGAACATAAAATAATTTTCAAGAACACAATTTATAACAAATATTAAATAAATCTTTCAATCATCTCTTACGAATTAATATTTATACATACCGCTCTATCAAATGATCCATCTTCAACACTAAAAGTTTTATTATTTGGAGCTCGAGTGGCTTTCCACATGCTAATATTGTCGATGGGCTCCCCCAGTTCTATCCTCTGAAAAAAACAATATATGTATATTAATACTCTTATATTAAAATCAGAAATATTTATAATAATAAAAATTCCAACCTCCTTGGCTATTTTAGCATGTGGCTTTCGTCCTGTCCTTGAGTAAGCACATTCAACTTCACGGTTCTTAGTGTTTTGATCGGAAATATCCTAAATATTTGAATAAATAAAAATAAAAATTATGATACTAGTGAAGAAGAATGTATGTATAAAATTCTTAATAAATGTGATATTTATACCTTAATCTTCTTTAGACCCCAGTATTTCACCAATTCAGGCCACTGATCTTTTTCGACTCGTTCAGGCGTATAACTCAACCGCTCTTCATCTGTTTGAAACTTTTTATAGTGATTCGCCTTCACTCGATGCTTCCATTGCTTCCACGCAAGTCCCATCCTTGCAAAGCAGATTTGTTTAAAACCTTCCGGTGCATTTGTGTTATTCTAAGAACAAAAAGAATAAATTAGTTAAAACTTGACAGCTAATGTACAATAGAACAAATAAATAAATCAAACTAATAAGTTACCTTCACTTCCTTCCAAATATTATCAAGTGCTTCCTCGTCCGCCTCTCTCCAATCCAACATTGTCAATGGAAATAAATTTCCACACCTTACGTAATAACCTAAATGTGACATCAATTTACTTTCAAGTTTACAAACTGGCTGACAAAGTTCATTCCATTCCAATATCTTCTTTTTGTTATCATTCCATTCGAGCCAAGGCCTTGCCCCCTTTCTAACCCTTTTTTTACTAGTAAGGGTAGCCATTGTACCTGGAAAAAAAGTTGATAAATAATGTTTATACATCTTATTCAATATGAATATAAACATAATAGTAATACAAATGGAGATATACAAACACTGTGTAACATAGCATACCTGTAAGATCCTCACCATCTAAAGAGGATGGAGGATTGGCATTCCCAACTGAATTATCAATCTGTTCAATATTTGGGGAAAGTTGACGTGTAGGTGTTTGAAATAAAGAAACTTGAGCTCTTGAGTTGAGGTGTGTATTATGGTATGTTAATTCAATATTTGGTGAAAGTTGTGGTTGCATCTCTCTATTTCCATGGTCCCTTATGTTGTGTTGCACGGGAGTAATTTGAGATGTCCTCTCTAAATCATTTCTCACTGGAGTTGTGAGTGGTTGCTTCTCGAGTAGTCTTTCCTCGCCTATGAGGTCGGACATAGTCAACCGACGACGACGACGACGCCTCAATGTCATGGATCTGTATATTTGCATTTATCATAGCAAGAAGTTACATTTCAGTTATATATCACATTTCAACATCGGTTATAAAACTAATCAAACATGAAACAAAATATAAAATGATCGATCATTACATTAAAATGATCGTGTTCATTTCAAAATCATTTCCAAGAATAAGAGGAGCAACTTAAACCCATTACTGATAAATACTTATTAATTTGAGTCATAGAGATCTTGATTTCATCCATTAGCATCATTATCATATACATCATTCTTCCCTCCTTTAAAATATTACTCCATAAAAAGATCTCGACTCAAGCTTTCGTGGAAAACTGGATGGGCCATACAACCAAAACAAATATTTTTAAGAATTTTGGATTTTTTATCTGAGACACCTGATTAGTAAATGCCATTGAATTTGGATGATACCTGATTAGTAACTGATTTGGATGATACTGAATTTGGATGATATACAGATATACTAATTTTAAGTAACTGATATACTCATTTTTAGTAACTAATATGCTAATTAGTAACACATTTTTAGTAACTGATATCTACTATACGAATTTAGTTTGGATGATACCTGCTATAGGAATTTAGTAACTGATGTGTAATTTGGATGATACCTGATTAGTAAATGCTATTGAATTTGGATGATACCTCATTAGTTACTGATTTGGATTATACTAGATTTGGATGGTATACTGATATACTCATTTTTAATAATTGATATAATGATTAGTAACTGATATACTCATTTTTCGTAATTGATATACTCTTTTTTAGTAACTAATATACTAATTAGTAACTTATTTTTAGTAACTAATATATAAGTTTTGAAGCAGGAATCATTATATGGAATAATCTTGTGTTATGCAGATGCTATAATCATTTTTTACTAGGGGTCTAAAGAGAAGTCTCAAGCAGTTAATGTCTTTCTTGAAGAGTTATGAAGATGTTGACGAAGTGAAACTTTAAACTACATCAGATCGTTGTTAAGATGAACCTTTTTTAGTACAATGTTTTTTTATCATGTGCAACAAAGTAGTAGGTTTTACACGTTCCTATTTCAACAATTGAGAATAAATCATACAATTCAACAGATTAAATTACCTCAAGTTTTTGTATAGCATCGGGCTCAGATGCGTCAGTGATGCTCATGAACGTCTCAATTTATTTCTTGTTCGCTCATACAGATCAGTGTCCTATATTCTTATAAAAGAATAAATTTCTTTTATAAAGCACTTACATCTTCTTTGGAGTTTTGCCTTCAATTACTGTGAATTTCTGCTTCAAATCAGTTTAATTTCATCAATTAACAGAAAATATTAACCGAGCAATGAGTTTATAATGGACAATTAAGCACTCATATAATGAGAGCAGTGGTGGTGATGATGTTGACGAAGCTTCTGCCTCCCAGGTCTAAGAAAAATAAGAAACTCTAAAGAAAGCCTTCTGTTTGTGATCTGCCAATAGGTAGTATTCCCCTTAGCCCCCTCAGATTTCTTGGTAAAATAAAAATGATTTAAGCATCAAACTTGTTGAAGTGATTCTGAGGGTCATAAGACCTCTGCTATACACTTGTGAAGTTTCTGAAGTCAACACTGAGGTTTTAAAATGGGTCGTAAGACCTTAGAACCATAGAATCCCTTGTACTTGTACTTTTTTAGAATCGAAAGCCCAAATTTTTTGTACAAACACTTATCCTCGCATAAATTTTGAGTAAGAAGCCTAAAAGGCATAAGTTTGAGGTTTCACCAAGGGTCCTTAAACCTCTGAACCTTTACTTACAAAGTTTGAGACCTTGCACTTTTACAAGATCGAAATTTTGAATAATTTTTTACATGTCAATACTTAGCCCCTCGAAAATTTTGAAAATGGAAGTTTTTCAAAGTCCAAAATTTTTAGCCATGGGCGCAAAAAAGGGACCTTTGATATCTTAAAGTTGGTCTTTTTTAAAAGATGGGGTTGAGGAAAATAACTTGCAAAGGTTTTTTGCATTTTTGTATAATCCTATGTTTTTTAAAACATTTTTTGTGCAAAGAGGGTCCTTTTATGTTGACTGTTATGGGCCCATAGATCTTAGTCAGTTTTAGTGGAATCAAGGATGAAAGCCTTGGTAATTACTTTAGTCTTTTTTGGGTCTTTGGACCTTTGACTATTCATTCGAGTCAAGGATTGAAAACTTGTATCTCTTTCTCAATCATTGAAGACCTTAAGGACTTTGGGAGCTAATGATTGAAGCCTTAGAACTCCATGAGTCTTGGGACTGAGGTTGTGTGGACCTCAGCCATGCATTTTAAGTCAAGAATTTGCTCCTTGTAACTCATATGGAACATATGAAGACATTAGGTGCAACAAAATAGATCTTTTTCATTTCATTTAAGTGTTGAAATACATAATTGATAATATTTTTTGAGGTGCTCACTGTTCCAGAGGTGCAAAAGTTCATATCCTTTCATGTATTTAAGGTAGTAACATGTTATTTTGGTCACTACTTAGGAACCTTCCCACTTTGGTCCTAGCTTCCCTTCACTTGGGGTTCTGGTTGCAAGAGTGACCTCTCATAGGACCAAGCCCCCCACCTTGAATTCCTTGTGATGGACTTTTTTTTATTAAAGTAGGAGGTTGTCCTTTGCATAAATGCAGCCATTCGGATCAGTGCAACTTCTCTTTTTTCCTCCAACTTGTCTAGAGACCTCTTGAGATATTCGTCATTGGCCCCTTGTTCGAACCGACGTACCCTCTGTGTAGGTACTTCAACTTTTGCTGGAATCATTACCTCAGTGCCAAAGGTTTGGGAGAATGGAGTTTCCCCTATTGGACCTCTGGTCCTGTAAGCCCATAGTTTGCTCGATAACTCATTTTTCCATAGCCCCTTAACATTTTCTAACCTAATCATCAAGTTGTGGAAGATAGCCCTGTTTATGACTTCAACTTGGTCATTAGCTTAAGGGTGGCCTGGAGATGAATAATGATTGCTTATGCCATAGTCTGAGCAGAACTCCCTGACAATAAGATTGTCAAACTGTTTGTCGTTATCTGAAATGATGACCCGAGGTAGGATAAACCTGCATATGATGTTTTTCCGAATAAAGTTGGTGGTATTCTTATCTGTGATGGTGTCTAAGGGCTTAGCTTCAGCCCACTTGGTGAAGTAATAAATGGCAATAATACATAACTTGTTTTGACCCTTGTTGATGGGCAGGGGCCCTACCAAGTCCACTACTCTTTGAGCAAAATCTATGGACTTAACAGCGAGGCCATCTTCTCTACTGGCTATTTTGGTACAATGGTGAACCTGCGGCATTTGTCAGAATGCTGCACCAGGTCCTTGATTTCCTTCCACAATGTTGGCCAAAAGTACCCTTACCGCAAGACCTTATAGACTAAGGTATTTGGGATTGTATGGGCACCACATATAGCTTTTTGGAGGTCTCTGAGGACATAACTGGCCTCTGATGGTCTAAGGCATCTATGACGCGCCAAGCAATACTCGTTCTTTAACAATACCCCATTCTCTATGTCGTATTTGGAAGCTATAAAATTTATGTGTCTGACCTGGAGCTTATCTTTGGGCAAGACTCTATCTCTAAGGTAGGCTTTGAAGGGAGTGGTCCAATATGAGTTATGATCCACCTCTGCTCAGCGATACTTGATTAGTCCAAGGTGACAACTAGGACCTCCTGATCCATATCTGTGCGAGATGTTCAGCCTCTGAGTTTTCTGCTCTAGGGCCCCTTCTGATGCAAAAGTTAGGGATTCTCTAGACGAGGTGTTTCACAATTGCTAAGTACCCTGCCATTATGCCACATTTGTCTTCATAAACCTCAGTCACCCAGTTGACCACTAGTTGAGAGCCACTGGCGACCTATACATGTTCGACTTTCCGATGGATGGCTAAACTACCACCAAGGTCTCATACTCCGCCTCATTGCATCGAGATATGTATGCTACTTTAAACTTACATAATCAATGAATCATCTGTTCATATGGGGATTACTTATCTTCCAAATTCAATCCATGGCTTAGTGATCCAATGGTGCATTCAAGCTAGTGATTCAGATTCTTTCAAATGGTTGTTCAAGATCACTCCTCTATGTATTCTTTGGGATATTTGGCTAAGTAGGAACAAATCAATTTTTGAATCTAAGCCTATGAAACATTAAAAAATTATTGAAAAGGTGATCTCTTCTATTGCTGATCAAGCCTCTCCTATAATTTTTAAAGGAGGATTAAAATAATTGAGCACAGATGTCCGGAATTTCTTCAAAATCAATATACAGAACCATATATTTCTACTCCCTTCTTCTATTTCTTGGTTGAAACCATATATGGGCAGAGTCACGCTCAACTGTTCAGGAGCTGAAGATCATCATTCAAATTTTGGTACTTGGGTTATAATCAGAAATAGTATGGGAGTTTTTATTTGGGATGCTACACACAGTGATCATACGAATTTAAAAATTGATCAGCAATAGAAGAGATCACCCTCAGCAACCTAAACTCAGAAGCCTTCTGTCCACGTTCACTCAAGCTCTGGGATTTCTGTGCAAAGGCCATTTCACCAGCCACAGGCACCACCGGTTCAATTCCCTGACCCTAATCCACAAATGCAGTCTCAGGGCTTGACGAACACTTCAATGCCGATGCCTATGCCTATACCAATGGGAAATCCAGCACAAGTGCAGCAGCCGGTATATGTTCCAGGTCTTCAACCCCATCCGATGCAGTCTCAGGGGATTATTCACCAGGGCCAGGGCTTGGGTTTCTCATCTCCATAATTTTGTGAATTATGGCCTTGTTACTTTGGTGAGTTAATGGTAATAATTTTGTGAAGTATAGTATTTATTCATAATTCAACTATTAGTTATGATATTTTCGCTTACATAATCCTTAAACCATTTGTGGAACTCATCGTTGTGAAGACGATTAACACGATGCTTTTGTGAATCTTGAGGATACTTTGATAAAAGTTCCGCAAGATGCTTTCTACAAGTAAACATATAGCCATATGTCAATTCCACAAAAAATATAAAAATGGTTTTCAAAAACACCAATTACTTATAATAAAACTTACTCAACAAATGGCGCCACTGCCTCAGTGTTGGTAAGAACGTGCCGATGAGCTTGCATATACATTACAGAATCAAGTTCAAATTGAACTTTTTTCCCAATTGCACGACCATTTATATGCCCCCAGTCATCATTTCTAGCCGGTCGGTTAGACTTAGTTTCCACATCCACATACTGGGAACAAAAAGTCATGCATTCCTGAAGAATAACAGAGTTGGCAATCGAGGCCTCGGGATGAGCCCGATTACCAACGTAGCCTTTTAAAGTGTGGAGGTACCTTTCAATCGGATACATCCAACGGTAAAGGACACATCCAGTAATTAAGAGTTTGTCCGGCAAATGTATAGGCAAATGTTCCATCACATCAAAGAAACTCGGAGGGAATATCTTCTCAAGGCTACAAAGTGTAAGGGCCATCCGATCTTTAAATCTTTCCAAATCAGCTGCGATAACTGCTTTTGAGCACAGTATAACAAAGCAATTGCTCAATTCAATCAAGGCTTTGACAATATGAGTGGGCAATACCCTTCTCGCGGCTATTGGAAGTAATTGTTGCATTAAAATATGATTATCATGGCTCTTTAATCCCGAAATATTTCTTTCTTGCATGTTCACGCACCGTGAAATGTTCGAAGAGTATCCATCAGGAACTTTAACATTCTGCAACACTTTTAAAAAAATCTCCTTCTCTTTGTTACTCATCGTGTACTCTGCTGGGGGGAGGTACTCTAGATTTGACCCTCGTGGTTGAGGATGTAGCTCTGATCTAATACCCAATTTTTTTAGATCTTTTCGAGCCTGTAAATTGTCTTTTGTCTTCCCTTTAGTACCCAACAATGTAAACAGGACATTATCGCAGACGTTTTTCTCAATATGCATGACATCAAGATTATGGCGAATAAGATTATCCTTCCAATATGGCAATTCAAAAAATATGCTCTTTTTTTTCCAACCAAATCTACATTTTCGAACTACCTGTTTACTTTTTTCTAACGCCTCTCTTTCCCTCCTTCTAAAGACATCTTCCATCTTATATTCACATTCAACGTCAAGATCATTCAACTGTTGCAATACTTGTAAGCCCGAAAGTTTAAGTGGGGATGGACGTAATTCTACCCTCCCATTAAATGGTGCTTTCTGCCTACGAAGCCTATGGCGCGAGTCTAAGAATCGACGATGACCCCAATAACAGAACTTCTTACCCTTATCTAATCGCATTGACTGGTGGTCTTCGTTACAGCAAGGGCAAGCAAATGTACCTTTTGTGCTCCATCCCGATAACATCGCATAAGCGGGGAAATCGTAAATGTTCCACAACAACGATGCATGCAACTGAAAGAACTCCTTACTTGACGCATCGTAAGTGCGTACACCATCAACCCATAGCTCAATCAACTCATCAATCACTGGCTGTAAAAATACATCAATCTTATCTCCGGGTCCTTTTGGTCCATCTATAAGAATAGACAAAATCAAGTTAGGTTGCTTCATGCACAACCACGGAGGTAAGTTGTAAATAATGAGGATAACTGGCCATGTGCTGTGCTTAATGCTCATATTACCAAACGGATTAAATCCATCAGCAGCAAACCCAAGTCTAACATTGCGAATCTCCCTCGCAAAAGAAGGGTTTTTCTCATTAAAAGTTTTCCAAGCAGGAGAGTCAGCGGGATGTCTCATTACACCATCGTCGATCCTTTCTTCAGCATGCCATTTCATTAAAGGAGCTGAATAGGATGACCAGAATAATTTATGCAATCTCGGTTTCAAAGGGAAGTATCTCATTTTCTTTACGGCTACCTTCGGACCATGGACACCATCAACACTTGAGTCCTCATCTTTATATCGAGAAGATCCGCATATGCCACACTTTTCAAGACCCTCGGTTTCATTACGAAACAACATACAGTTATTTGGGCATGCATCCCATGTCTCGTACTTGAATCCCAGGTCTTTTTTTAGCTTGTTGGCTTGGTAGTAAGACTTGGGAATTCTAGCATGCGGAAACATCCTCCCCAAAAATTTCAATAAAGCCGTGAGAGAACAATTTGTCCAACCATGAAGTTGCTTCATTTGCAAGAGTTCAACAACAAATGATAATTCGGTAATCCCAGGCGGACAATTTTCATAAAAGTCACATTGAGCCTTTTTCATAAGAGTATAGTACTCTGGAACATCTCCGTCGGATTCAAAGACATCTTCGGTGTTATATTCCTCCTCACGCATATTGTCATGCGCGTGGGAAATACCTATTCCCTCTTGAACCATTGTAACCATGTTATCTCGAGCACTCAGTTCAACAGGTATATGTATATCATCAACTAACATATCATCCCCCGGAGTATTTATATTGCTGCTTACACCACCAAAAGTTTCTCCGTGAAAAATCCAAACCTTATATGTCTTGTCGAAACCATGCATCTCAAGGTGATCTCTCACAGTTTGTCGGGCGTGGTACACTCGATTTGCACATCTCTTACAGGGGCAATAGATTTTCGTTGTCTAAATGTTTTTATTAGCATATGCATAGCTAAGAAACCCTTCAATCCCATTAATGTATTCCTTTGAACACCGATTGCGAAAATCAATCCAACTCTTATCCATGGTTCCCATCTATGAATCTAAAAAAAAAAAATGTCAGTAAATTTATATTTCATAATATAAAGATAAAGAGATTAATAATGTTTTCATAAGATGATGAAAAGCTAAAAAGATTAATAATGGCAAACATGAATTCCTAAAAAGATTAGCACATAAAAAGAGAACAAACTATAAAATAAGAACATAATTCATCACATCAATTTAAGTATTATTATGGCTAACTAAACCGAGCAATTCAAATTTGAAATATTGAAGTATTAATGCACGCATGATAATGGAAAGTATCAAACAAAAATTCACACAATCAACTAATTAACATCTACGTCACTAAACATTTACACATTAAAAAACTCACAAGGCACATACCCATTTTCATCCTCGTGTGAATCCGTATGCTCATTTTCTTCTTCACGTGGCACAAACTCGTCATCATCACCAATGATTTTTTTTTACTCTTTGAACCACTTTTTTTATTTTTATCTTTGTTTTGAAGTGCCGAATACAATTCATGTATTCCCAATTCCTTCAATTTTGCTCTATTCTCTTCTATTCTCTTCCTCTTTTCTTTCTCGTACTCCTTCATTGTCACAAACTTTTTCTGAGAAAAGATATGTAATTAAAGAAGTAATGAGACTCATACTACTTCTTTAACATGTTAATTTCATTTCTATACTTGCTCCCAAAGTAGTTGTAGAACTTTAATGACTCATTTGGTTCGAGGTTTGGAAAAGGAATTTAGAATTCCCCTCATCTAGAATTACAATGTTTGGTTGGAAATTTGGGAGGAACTTAGAATTACTGGAATTTATAATTCCAACAAAATTGGAATTCTCATTTCCCCTCTAAAATGGGGGAATCCTATATTCCCGGGCATTCTAGTTTACTTTTGTGGTGAGACAAAAATACCACCTCACTTAAACTCACACATACATTATCTCTCTCTTACACACACACACACTCTATCTCTCTCTTTCACACACACACACATATACACACTCTCTCTCTCTCTCTCTCTCACACACACACTCTCTCTCTCTTTCTCTCTCATACACATACACACACTCTCTCTCTCTCACAACACACACACATAATCTCTTTCTCTATCACACACACACGCTCTCTCACATATACACACGCTCTCTCTCACACACACACACACTCTCTCTCTTTCTCTCACACTATCTCTCTCTCTCTCACACACATACATATACTCTCTCTCTCACACACACACACACACACTCGCGCGCACACACTCAAATCAAGTAGAAGGGTATTTTAATTAAATGATATTTATTCCTAATATGGGAAAATAATTTAGATGCCGAAAAAAAAAAGAATTCCCGTTCGAACCAAACAATGGAAAGGAATTCAAGATTCCAGGAACTTAGAATTCCTGGAATCAAGAATTCCCATCCCTTTTCTAAACCTCGAACCAAACGATCCCTAAATCATTTTTATCCTTGCCTTTAGCTTTGTAGTAATAAGACCCAATATCATTTAACTTCATTCTTAGAAATACATAAAAAAAAAAGATCTACCAATCATAACTTTACATCAAAAACCTAATCAATCGTTCTACAAACCTCAAATACATAAAAAAAAAAACATTAATGGTTTGGGAGAAGAATAATTTTAGGATCTTTGAATAATTGGTTCATGCATTTAAGAATTTCTTTAAAAATTAAATAAAAAATTATTATAGAATCATTGAGCCAACATGAACCATAATGCTATATAACATCAAACAAAATAAATAGCCTATTATAGATCTTCTTATTAGGTCACATTGAAAGCTACAAAAAAAATTAAAATCAACAAATAAGCATCCACTCTTTATTTACATTTTATATAAGTATTATACATATGGTTATTTATTTACAGTTTTATGTATATGGCATCATTAATTATGTCTAAAGAATAATTTTTGATCACCCATTGTTACCATTGTGCAACAGACTATTTACAGTAGCATATTTTGAAGAAGAAACATAATAAATAAATTAATAACAATAATTTCTATGCTGTTTTCCTCAAAAAAAAAAGTAAAGATGAAAACTTACCATGAAAAGAAAATAACGGGAGAGATAACGCAGCTGGGGGAGGGAGAAAACGCAGCTGTGGTGGGTGGGGGGGGGGGGGGGGGGGGCGGAGCGCGCCTCTGTTGGCTGGAGAAGAAACAGGGGCGTGCGTGGGTGGGGGGGGGGAGGGGGGGCGGAGGGCGCCTCTGTTGGCCGGAGAAGATAAAGGGACGTGCGTGGGTGGGGGGGGGGGGGAGGGGGGGCGGTTTGGGTTTGTAGGTGACGAAAATTTAGGTTTTTGGTTTTTGTTTTTTGTTTTTTGTTTTTTTTGAGGTGGGAAGTTAAGTTAAAGTGTTAGAGCGGGAGATGAAAATAATTAGTGGTGGGAATTAATTTTTTTAGCCGTCTTATTTGGTTTATCTTTTGATACAGTAAGTATTTACCGTCTCATTTGCTTTACTTTATAAGACGGATATAATTAATCGTATCAAAAAGTGACCTTTTTTGAGACGGGTATAATTAACCGTATAAAAAAATTACCTTTTTTAGACGGATATAATTAGCAGTCCCAAAAAATAATAGTTTTTGAGACGGCTCATTATATCCGTATAAAAAAGTATGTTTTAAAGACTACATTTTGTCTGTCTCAAAAAATAGGGTCTTAAAAGCAACTTTTTTTTGTAGTGAATGGTTTGTCCATCACAGGCGACAACGGACTAGTGAAGGAGATTTTAGAAGGAAGAATATATTTTCTAACACAAAGAAGGGTGATATGTGATGCTTGTTGAAGCATGGACACTAATGTGAAAATGGATTGTGAGTTATAGCCTATATGAGGGCTATTCTATACCCATTTTACACCTTTAGGCTATTATATATCATTGGTTTCTATATCCCCTAAGTTGTCCTATGAATTTGGGGTTAGGAATTCAATAAATATACAGAGTATTAAAGTTAAAAATCAAGAAACCGAGAGTGAAAAGAGTTTATTAAAGAGAAATACAATGTGTGTGAGAGTGACTAGATATAGAGTGTGTAACAATATCAATTGATTTTATAGTGAAAGTGGGCGTAAGCTGTGGAAGTAAGAAATTTTTTCGAACCACGTAATCTTTATCTTGTGTATTTGTGTGTATGTTTTACACTATTATTTTCTTGTTATTTTGCCTCCGGTGTAATTTTGGTTTCTCTCCCCAACAAGCGTTATTTTCAAATGAATATATTTTGTTTCTTCTCTTGACCTGCTAATTTGAAGTTCATGGAATATTATTGGCAAAAATAGCAGCATCTAATTTCCTATCAATTGGTATCAAAGCTCTTATTTTTTAGACTATTGTTTTGTGCTAAGTTTATATACACATTTAATATATTAGGAACAATGACATTAGGGAAGGAGCATCCAAAGTCAAGAAATTTGATAATGCAAACTTTAAATTTTGGTAAATGTAGATGGAGGATTATCTCTTCCAAAAAGTTTCATATGTACCAATGAGTTAAAATCTAGCAGAGAAGAGGGATTTCGAATGCTAGTTCTTGAACTTAAAGCTCTTGGCATCGTGAGGCAATACTATAAAATCAGGTGCATTCAATATTAAGAATGAGAAGGTGATGACGTTTCACATGGCCACCTTTTTTTTTGTTTATGAACAACCCTTTGCAGAAAATAAAGTACATTTAATCAAAAAGTTTATGTAATGATGGTTGAAGATGGAAAGTTTATGGAGTAACCAAATGTTTTCAACGAATCTTTTAGAAACAGTTGAAATCAGTTTTAAAGATGAAATTTGATCCCTAAAATTCTGGGGCAGTAATTGAGACTTAGAGCAGAATAGTTACTACGATCATTAGTTCTTTATAAAGGTATAAGTTGATCTTTGATGATGTCGTCAGTATAATTCTGATAGAGGAGATCTGAAAGTAGTTAGATAATACTTTCACGACATTAAAAATAGAGAGATTTGAATGGGAGGTATGGACATGGCAGATTCAAGTTAAGGAACAATTAGGTGTGGTTTCAAAATTTTAGAAATTCCAACAACCCAAATAAAATTCAACAAAAGATTGAATGTTAGAATTGTGACAATCAGACATTTCAAGAACCAATGTAGGTCTCCAAAGAAAGAGACGCAATGGAAGACTGAAGCAAATGTTATTTTAGGTAAACATATGATGCACTAAAGCAAAGACGGAGTCGTGGGTATGACTCCGGAGCATCATTGAATGCTACATCAATTAAATCATTATATGACATATATGTATAAGGTAACCTTGACAATATTTATATTGGTGATGATCAAATCTGCGACGTGGTTAGTAAGGTCGAAGTGTAGATCAAGTTGAATGGGTCTACATGGACATGAATGACGTGAGACAATTCTTTGATCTAAGAAAGAGCTTGGTTTTAGTAGGCCTGTCGGCAAATGAAGGTTATGTCATAATACCTGAAAATTATAAAAAGTTGCAATAATCATAACACGTCCCAAAAAGAATTACACATTTTACATTTCAACAAATGCTTGTGGGTCAATTGCAATTGTTGATAATAAAGAGGATTAAAATCTAGGACACCAAAGACTTGTTGTGCAAAAGCACCCCAAACCACCATGGAATCCATAATGTGCATATTACTAATTTCAAAAGTTTGGGTAAAAAATAAATTATTTTAATCATGAGAGTAATTAATCATGAAAGCAATATTTATATCTATAGGCCCAAGCCTCATGAAGCCTGGTCAGATTTTATTTTCCAACTTAATCCCTCTAAATTATCTTTGCACCTTTTTTAAATCAATGTCAATAAAGTAAAATGAACATTAAGTAAACTTGCCAAATAAGTAAACTTGTCCACTAAGTAAACTTGGACACCAAGAACTACCTTTTTCTTTGTTGTCTTTTAATTTAAGCCAATATCCAACAAGACTTAGTCTTATGAGTGATACATGACTCAAGGTTATTCACTCTCGGGGAAAAGTACCAGCACTACATTTAGTTGATATCGATTTATGTGAGAGAAGAATATTTGGGAAGCAAAAGTGGGCCAGTTTTCAGAGCTTGAGCTTGTTCACACAGATGTCGGGGCTCAAATATAGTCGCATCCATTAGTGAGAAGTCATAATTTATGACTTTTCCAGAAAGGTGTGGGTTTATTTCTCGAGACTCATATTTAGGTTATATAGGGTGTTTAAGAAGTGGAAGGCCATGTTGGAAAATAAGACATGTTTGAAGATAAGAATTTGAGATTTGAAAAAGGTGGAGAGTGTGGAGACACTGGGTTCAATAGTTATGTTATGATATGTGCACCAAATGATAAAGGAATGTGTTAGAGAACTGTAAAAAAATATCATGGCCGAGCGAATGAACCGAATATTAAGTGAGAGATGAAAAATTATGAGCACCCATGATACTTGAGCAATTAAGACCAGTTGCAGTTAATACATGAGCCTCCATAATCAAACAAGGAACTTAGGACCGTCATTACCACTGGAGCACAAAATATAAAAGGAGATATTGAGTTGTAGAGAGAAATCTTTCTCACTTGAAAGTTTTTGGTTGTGTTGAATATGCTCATTTGAGTGATTATGCTTGGTGTAATCTCAACCCTAAATCACTAAGATGCACCTTTATTGTGCATGAAGAACCTCATTGGGTATGGCGAAGAGGAGTTTGGTAATTAATCCGGGGATGATCAAAACAAGATTGTGATAAGAAATCGTGATGTCATATTTAATTATAAAAAAAGTGATGTATCAGGTATAGATGCAACACATTCTAGTGACTCCGAAAATGGTGATATTGTGTACGTTGATTTTAGAAGATATTCTTGATAATAATATGAGATTATAGGTAGTTGCGAATTCTCATAAATACCTACACTAGGTATATGTACTAATTATTGCTTACTAAATGTTATAAACAATCATGTTAGGTTGGGGATGTGTGCAAGTGGGAGCTTGTAATGGAAATAATCTTTAACAAGATATTGGTGCTTCTTGAGTTTCCCTTGGGATATAAGACTCTCCATAACAAATGGGTGTATTGAGTTAGGGAGTAACTCGATGGTTCTAAGAGATAAAAGATGAGGCTAGTGGTCAAAGTCATTCAATAAAATGAAGGAATTGATTGCATAATTTTTTTCACCGGTCATGAAACTGACTACCATTTGGTCATTTTTAAGCATTGTTACAACATATGATTTGCACCTTAGGCATTTAGAGGTAAAAATTTCTCAAACTCCTCTCCGGTGACCTAAAGTATAAGATATATACAATAATTGGAGGGTTTTTTTAGTACTAGGGAAATGGAAACTTGTGTGCAAGTTGGAAAAAAACTTATATAATTTGAAGCAAGGTTCTAAAAAACGCGGGGCGTGATTGAGGCGTGGAGGCCAAGCCTTAAGCCTTAGAAGCCTAGGCGGGCCTTGGCGTAAAAAGGCGTGAAAAGGCGTTTAGGTCTTTTTAATATATTTTAATATTTTTTAACCATAACAAGGCTATTAAAATAATAAAATTGTACATATCATAAAAATATGTCTGAATATTTGCAAATAAAAATACTATTTGATTATTTTGGATGAGATAATGGTTCGGTTTGTAAAAAAATCTTTAAAAGGGGATATCGTTTCACTAAAGCATCGTTGTTTTTAGAAAAAAAGTACGCCTTAAGGGTTTTACCAAGCATAAGGCGTCAAAATCTTAAGGCGAGGCGATCCTCTTAAGCCTCAAGCCTAGGCGAGTTTTTTAGAACAGTGATTTGAAGCAAGCCTCGAGGCAGTTGTATAAGAAATTAAATGTCTTTATGCAGAATAATGGCTACTACCAATCATTGTTGTTAGTTTTAGAAATTTCAATCTAGTTGCATCATTTTGTGACTACTATATGTTGATGAGGCAATTGTGGAGTGAATTTTACATGAAGGATTTGAGCAGAGTGAAGCAGCGAAGCAGATTCCTGGGACGGGGATCCCTTTATATGTCATACCTTCTCACATAATCGCGTAACCCATTTATTAATGACATGGAACCAAAATCTCCCCCAAAAGTGATTTGGATACCACTTAGGTTGCGTTTATTTTTTTATCTGAATCTGAAGTCTGAAATTTGAATTTAAAAAATATGTTTGTTTTTATATCTGAATATACCTCTAAATGCATGTATTTAGACTCATTGAGACTTGAGATTCAGACTTCAGATGTAATTCTACCTCTTAACCATTAAGAGCCAAATATAACTGTTAGCCTCTTAATCATTTTAAAAAACAAACACTTTTTGGTGCCTCTTAAAATTGAATGGTTCAGATTCAGACTGAAGAGGTAAAAAAAAATGACACCTTATTCTCATACTTGCTTATTAAGTGTTACCTTGTGGTATGGATCCCATAAGGAACAAAAAATTATTACTTTTGGAAGAGATTTTGAAGGACTCTTTATACTTAAATCTAAAACAAAGAAATGTGATGGTGGGAAATAGGCCTGTAAATTGAGTCGAGCAAGCCCGAAGCCCGCCCGTTTGGCCAGCTAAATTCGGGCCGAGCTTTAAGTGAGTTTGAGCCGAGTCCAGCCGAGCTTGAGCCAAAATTTGAAACCCGAATGTAATTCGGGCCGAGCTTGAGCATAGTAGTATTAAGCCCGATCTGGGCCCGACCCGAACATAATTGTAACAATTAGTAAGAGTTATTATTTGAGAACATATTGTCATTTTATAAAAAACAAAGAACAAACTCTCTCTCTCGTCTTTTACCAGCACACACCTGTGACCCATCCCATTCATTACATTAATTTCTCATCTCTGCTCCAAGCCTACAAAGAAGAAAAAAAGAAAACCCTAGCTACTGCCCACCCGGCTGGTCCACTACTGCTGCGCCACTGGTCAACCGTGAGAGAAACCATCTCCGGTGTTGTTGTTGTATGCATAAACAGTGAAAAGCCAATAAGGGCGGGAAAAGGGAAACGCACATTATTTCTCGACGACGATTCGACTCAGGTACTCACAAATGCTCGCCATTTCTAAGTGATTTTGTGTTTTTTGGTTTGAAAACACGCTATTTTCAGTTGTGATTTTGAAATAAGGGTAGTTTTCTTTCAAAATGAGCTTTTTGGGTTTCTTTCTTTTTGGATTGAAATCTAATTTTTGTTGTTCATAGTTTTTCCAACTTCCAAACCGTATTTTGGGTTTTATATTTTATGGATCAATTTTTTTTATTTTATGTTTTTGTAGATCAAAACCACCATCTAGAATAAATTATGCCAAGGGTAATAAAAAAGTGTTTTATTATGATTGTAATGCAAATGATTCACTTAAAGACACTAAAATAAGGGGCTTCTGATTAATAGAAATTAATAGAATTTGAACTGCTAAAATTACCTTGCCAGAAATTGAATGAACTACTAAAATAACCACAAATTAAAATCGGGCCTTCCCAAAAATGGGTCCGAAGCTCGTATTTTTTGTGAGCCGAGCCTGAGCCTATGTATCCTATATTAATTCGGACTGAGCTCGGGTTTGGAAAATGATAGAAAATATCGAGCCGAGCCTGAGCAAACCCAAACCCGGCTGACCCAGCCTGATTTGCAGGCGTAGTGGGAGATAGAGAAGAACCCGCACGTGAGACGATAAAGTGAAGGAAGAAGCAAGAATTATGCAAAATCTAGAATGAGTTTCATTTTGCAAATAAGAGAGCGAGTGTGAAAGACATTGGGGCTTTTCGATCATATAAGTGACGAATTCCAATTATTTTCTTTGCAAAGCTTAATTGCAGGCGAGAGCTTACTTCCTCTTTAAACATTTAAATAAATTCAACTCCAGCAAATGGGAGGCCATTGAAGCGTGAGTGAAGCTCTAATGGGTATCCACAAGTGAAATCTCATTGCACTTCTATCTTTAGTTCGGATTTGAATAGAAAATTTGTTTTCTTACATGCATATATTGATATGTATGTGAAAATACATCTATGTTTTCTAATTAATAATAATTAGGTTGTTGAATATAGCCTTTCTCTTGAGGAGATTGGAAAAAGTGCAGCTGTAAGGACATTTTTCTCATGTCCAACATGTTACATTTGTGTATGTCGTACGCCGCTACATTTGGCACGTCACCTCACGATCTCACATGATGGCCTCTATCCGAATTCTGGGAATCAAGCATTCAACATATCCATTAATGTGTCCCACATCTGCCTCAACGACTTCACGCTCCAAGATTTTAAGGACTTAATGCAAGTGGTACGCAAGGGAAGTCAAAACAGTGAAAAAAGGCACGATAGGAGAGTTCAAGGGCACTTTCGTAATTTCACATCCATAGTCCGGAGGTCTGGTCAACTGTAAAGTTGAAGAGCTTGCCGTAACGAAGATACTGGAAGAAATGGCACCTCAATCCGAGCTACGGTGAAGGAGTTATGACCTTTTAAAGTTGGAGAAAATTCATTGAAGAATGCTGTTTTTTTTACCCCATACCAGAATGGTACCCCAAACCGCATGGGGAACCGGTTCGGGGGGGCGAACCGGTTCGGGGTACCCCAGAACCGGTTCGGGGTACCTGACGCTGCAAGAGTCCTTATGTTTTAAAACTCTTTTGGTTTCCTTATAAAAGACAACTTCGGGGGAGCTGTTTTGCAAGACTTTAGAAGACGTTTTTGAGAGTCCAAATTACTCTAGTCTTCATATTTTTGAGTCCCAAGACTCATGTTTTGATTCACACAATTGCCAATCCTCTGTGAATCTTTTGGTAACCCAAGAACACAATCTTGTGTTTGTTCAAACCTTTGTGGAGAGATCTTTGCAACCGAGGGATGCGTGTCATTGCTGAGGGAGTCTCTACAAAGTTTTATGGCTGCGTGTCATTGAGGAGTGATGCGGTTCTTCCTTTGTTGATTGGACTGAGGTTCATGTGGGTTCGCTGCGTGTGGATTCATTGCTGACTACACCGACCGACGCCTGCGGGTATTCGTGTGTCACTGTATTTCATTATAATCTGTGTAAGTTGCGATTTACTTATTATAGTGAAATAAAAGGTTTTGCCCTGCGGGGATTTTTCCTTAACTTTGTGTCGCATGCTTTATTTATGGTTTGACACACACACACACACGTAGTTGTTTATTTATGGGCTGTTTCTAAATAGACTAGAATTAAATAAGGGTTACTTGGAATCTTGCGAATTTAATTTAATTTAATTTAATTTAATTCTATTATCACACACCGAACCTAATCGGTTTCTCAGCAGCGAACAAGAGTTGTGTAAGATTTTGTTCAAACTCTTTTTAAGTTGTTAGGCCATCCACAATGGGTCCTCTAAACCCATTGTGGATCTTCACTTTAACGAATATGTGTTTATAGTGGGCGGTATCTTTGCAAAATTTTGAAGCGAATTCGTTTAAAGCCCCATAGTTGGAAAGGGGGGGATAGAGGATCCAGTTGAGCGTCAGAAACGGATAACATTTGTCCGCGCCATATCAGGCGGACAACACTTTCCCGTCCCTGACCAGGCGTCCAACATTTGTCCGCCTAATACCAACGGCTATTTATCGTTATTTACCTATAAATATTTCAATTTGTACCCCCATATAATTTCACACACAAAAACTTCCCAAAATTTCTATTCTTATTTGCTCCAAAAAATTAAAAAATATGGGTTCTCCCTCTCAAACATCGAGGCTTCCCAATTTGAGCTCGTTTGATGAAGTTGTATTATGTCATGCATATTGTAAATATTCCATTGACGGAAAGACCAACACTAACCAACGCGACGGAACGATGTGGGAGAAGATTCAAACAGAATGCAATAATACCGAAGGTGTGCTATATCACCAATCGATAAAAGTCTTGCAAGGCAAGTGGACGACCATTAATCGAGATTGTATGCTGTATTTCGTAAAAATGACCCATGCATTTGGCGCGACCCATGGTAGCGGTACATCACGGGCTGAGTGGGTTCGTCCAAAAAATAATTTTATACGTATTTATAATTTATAATATAGTCTTGTCATCCTTTATATTATGAATTAGTTATTTCCCATGATTTTATTTTTGACAGATTAAGCGTGCAGCCGACGATTTTAGAAATGAAATTGGAAGAAATTTTGTATATGATCACTATTTTGACATTTTAAAGGATGTGCAAAAGTATAATTTTGCAAACACTTCTACTCAATTCATGGAGGAAGATTTAGTCACATCAACGGGGGGTGAGGACGTTGAGTTGGGTGAGGACATTGAAGCCATGCGCACCCCACTGGAACGCCCAATCGGGCGTAAGGCCGAAAAATAGAAATCCAAACGCAAGGCAGTTTCTAGAAGTTTACAAGCTCCACCGTGCTGATAGAGAATTCAGAGAGTTTTACTGATTCGTACAAGGAATTTTTCGTAGCAGCATAACGCACTCAAGAGGAGCTCAATTCGAAGTTGGACGAGCTGATAGTTTTACGAAAACAGGAGATCGAGAATTCAATAATTTTCATGGATACCTCGCGCTTATCTCCAGTTCAATTGCAACTTCATGAATTGCAAACAAACAAGATACTGCAGCGCAGGCTCGCCCAAACTAGAGAAAACTCACCATCGGGGGAAACTAAATGTTTATTTTTATTTGAATTTTCTTATTATAATGATCTTTTATTATTTTTAATTTCCTATTAATGTGATAATTGATTTCGACACTGAGTAGCATTTATTATTAAATTAATGAACCATATCGAAATATCTATCATTGCATTCAATTTAAATACACAGAAATTAAAGAACGATAAATTTCAATTGCTACTTCAAGTTTCAGTCGTCCACTACAGACTCTGCATGTAGATTCCATATTTGTTCCATAAGGTCATCCCTAAGATGATTGTGTTTTTCCTTATTGTACAACATTGCCTCACACACTCGGTACTCATACGCATTCCCCAAAGTGTCTCGGCTAATTGGCAGCATTTGAGTAGGATCAAACTCAATACGCCAATAAGGATCCCGACGTTCGTCCTCTAGTATCATGTTACGAAATATTATACATGATTTCATAATAACTTTCAAGTCATTGTGTTTTCACAATCTAGCCGGGGTTTTTTTTAAAAATGGAATGTTTGTTGCAATATTCCAAATGCTCGCTCAACATCTTTGCGTGCTGCCTCTTGATATCTAGCGAACACACTTTTCTTTCTAGTTGCTGGTCTTTTGAAACTCTTAACGATTGTAGCGTATGGTGGGTATATACCATCTGCGAGGTAATAACCCATATTGTAAGAGTTCCCATTTATGTTGTACTCTATAGGAGTCGTGTTTCCCTCAAGTACATCATTAAAGACCGTAGATTTGGCCAAGACATTCAAGTCATTACACGAACCCGGTAGCTCGAAGAAAAAATGTCAAATCCACGTATCATATGAAGCTACAGCCTCTAGGATTATAGTTGCACCTCCTACATGGCCACTATATTGTCCCTTCCACGCGTGAGGACAATTGTGCCATTCCGAGTGCATACAGTTAATGCTTCCTATCATTTTGGGAAATCCCCGTCTTGAATTCTCAGCTTGCATTCTTGAAACATCTTCAGCAGTAGGGGAACGACAATATTCATTTTTAAAGCTCCACACTACAGCATATGCAAATATCTTCACACACTTTATAGCAGTTGTTTCCCCAATGCCTATATATTCATTGGTCATGTCAGCAGCACACCCATATGCTAACATGCGCATTGCAGCGACACATTTTTATAGACATGATAGGCCCTTTCTCTCTAGGGCATCACTTTTTTGAACAAAATAATCATCTTTTTGTTCTACTACTTCCATTACTCGCGTAAATAGCGAGCGTCGCATTCTAAATCGACGTTGGAATTGTTCGGGACTGAAAATTGCATTTTCATCAAAGTAGTCAGCCATTATACGGTTATTTCCCTATCCCGATGTATAACCCTTCATTCATTTATTTCTCCTGGATTGATTATATTTTGCGATATGAAAATATTTCTTTGGAATTGATTGTGCACTGCTGCTGCCATTGACTGTGCCCAGACACGTTGGTTGGCAGATGAAACTGCTGCAATAAATAATTCCTCTATTGGATCTTTCGACATTATACTGAAATTTTAAGTCGGAATTGGTTTGACATACAAGTTGGAATTGGATATAAGTTGGTTTTGTAAACAATATTACTTGGAGGATTTATAGTTTCCTCTCTCTGAAATTTATGAGGTTACAAGAAATTACATATGTCAGAAGTGGAATTGTGTCCCGCCCAGCATGAAATGAAAAGATTGGAAAGGCACATGTCATAAGTGGCATTGTTTCCCGCCTGATGTGCCAATTATCCGAAGGTACATGAAATGACGTATGTCAGAAGTGGAATTATTTTTCGCCCAGCATGAAATGAAAAGATTGGAAAGACACATGTCAGAAGTGGCATTATTTCTCGCTTGATGTGCCAATTATCCGAAGTTATATGAAATGACGTATGTCAGAAGTGGAATTGTTTACCGCCCACAATGGGTTGAATTGTGCAATATAAATAACCCCCTTCAATACAAAATTGAGTCATCACAATATATTTTGTGCAATATCAATTATTATCCAGGAAATGAATAGCCCGCAATGGTCAACTGTCGAGGACTACTACTTGGTTAGTGAAATTACTAAGAGATACTATTCAAAACGCACTAGTGATGTTATCCCAGGAGGAATATGGACAATTGTTGGTCGATGGCAGAATATCATGGGAATCTATTACTGTCCTAGGCTAGTGTGCGATTTTGAATTACGGTGGGTGAGGATATAGTCTACTTTAGACCTTTACCAAATGGCTCTAACTAATGGCGGATGTGGTTGGAATCCCTTAACCTTCACACTCATAGTGCAAAATGAGGAACAGTGGAAACGGTTGTGTGAGCAAGTCCCAGGGTTAAGGAGTATCCGTGAAGAGCCTTCATATTTGTTTAGTGAATTTAGTAGCGCGTTGTACATTCGTCAGAATATTTGAATTATCGACTTAGTTCTTGGTATTATTTCATATGGTCAAGAGCCTTCTATTATGTATTGATGTACTTTCTTGTTTTATGTAAACTGAAATAAAAGTTGATGTTTTTCTCTATAATTCTCGCCTTATCAATTAAATTAATAATTATTATTATGAAAATGTAAGCGAGAATTAAAAAAGGTAATCAATCAATACTTAACATTATGAATTAAAAAAAGAACGATTATGTAAACATTAGAAACTGGCATATAAGAATTAAATATTATAAATTATCCAACGGAACGAATGAAAGAGGTAAGATGCTTCGTTACGTATCGCCCGACATCCAGGATAATTGTTGCACACAGTTTCCCACGTGCATTCATCGTAGATTACCAATTTGTAATTCTTTTCATCCCATCCACAACCACCGATATTTATAGCTTTGGCAAACAAGTCAAACTTCAATTTGTGCGTGAACCAGCGTGCACGGATCTCGTTAGCTGTACGCCCTCTGTTAGCATTAGGAGGTATCCTCCATTTTCGCTCGATGGCTATGAAAATGTTAGGCGACACTCTATAGTCAGGACTAAAAGGTAAGTCAGAATTGGTTATGGAGTTGAGCAGTTGGAAGTCTTCATTTATGAGCCATGGCTATGAATACATTTCTAAAGAAAATGGAAATGTGAGTTCTCTTCTGCGTATGATTTCTAATAATGAAGTATTTAAATAATTGATGTGACCGATAGCAGACGGTTGAATGTTACCCGTCTGTATGTACCTGACTTGATGTCAGTCAGAATTGGAATTATTAATCGCCCACACTGTTATATATAATGACAATGCCAACATGTTGTACATCAGTTAATTAGAACAAATGAATAAATAACAATCATTGCAATACCAATCAATAAATAACGCAAATAATAAACACAATAAATCATTGCAATACCAATCAATAAATAACAGTCTTCCAGCTTTTGCAATACAAAAAAATAAATCATTGCCTCGACGTTCGTTCGTGATATAATGGGAAAAGGCTAGTCATAAAGTCATCGTCGTTGTAATGGGGTTGCGGATGAACATATGAGGACGATGGGAAATTTTGCGGCATGTAATTATTATCGAGGTTTTGTGTAGGATAGTAAGGTTGAGCACTATCGGTTCCCATATACGGTTGAGATGAGACGGATCCTGTGAATTGTTGAGATGAGCTGCCAACATTACGATAATTATTTAATTCCTCCCGAAGGGCCCTTTCTCTCTCGTAATGCATTCTTTCTCGCTAAAAGTATTATCCCCGAATGGTTTTCATACAATCTTCCCATTCTATGAACATGGTTCTCCAATCCTCCTTCGTATATGAATTGGCCGACGGTGCATAACTATGTGTAATGGGCCTCGCCATATCAACTGCCACTGAACGAACTTTCGAATCCACCACATCTATTTCCCACCTTGCCGAAATTAAAGGTTTGGATGATTGTGTGGTATGTTGAATATCGTAGTGAACGTTCCCCGATGTTGATGGAGGTGGAAATGAAATTCTTACATCCGAAGGAGCCAATGCCGCAAATCCCATACCATCGTTGTTGATGTAAAAAATTAGATTGCTTCTAATTATTTAATCACAGATAAATTTAAATAAGACAAAGAATTTTAAAGTGGTTCAGCCTTATAAGAATGGCCTACGTCCACTGTTTCTGTTATTGCCAAATGTTCAGGAATTCTCGATATGTGGATCTATCCAGAAATTTCAGTCCCCTTGAATGAGGATGATACAATGTATTTATAGCCCTTAGGTTGTACATGTGAAAGGGTAAAAAATTAATGCCCCTTAAGCGTATACGTCTGTATGACAAGCATTCAGTGAATAGTCGAGCTGTTGATTATCTGGCAATTAATGCTCCGGTCCGAGATGCAGCTCGGACCGCCTTAGTTGCTCGTCACAATGGAGTTCCTCGGAGCGAAGAAGTTCCTCGGTGTACACCTGTTACTCGGAGTGTCTGACTTGTTCGGGGAAGTAAAGTTCCTCGTTGCTAAAGTGATTATAGAAATGTTTGGATGCGCCACGTATACTGACATGTGTCTTCTTGTGATTCGTCCACGTCAGCATATTAATTTTGGTATCAACAGAAGCCCCCAATGTTTCGTAGTTCGAAATTTGAGGAGTATGGAACATTCTTTCTCGGAATATGGAAATTTTAAATGATCCTCCTAATTTTCAGGAGCATTACCTCCGTATTTATTTTTCCTTCCAAATTCGCAGAATTCGCCTTTTTGAATTTTTATAAACGCTTCGAACTTCGCGCATTTTTTGTCCTTTTAGCCGCCGGTAGCGTAATATTTTCTTTTTGTAATCATTTCCTTCACCGTTTCCCGATGCAAAGTATTTAAGCGTCATAGACAATCCATCGTCTTCTACTTTTTCAAACTTTCGCTTTCGAGTTTTCCATTGTCTCTCTCTCTCTTGTGCGTTCATCTTTTCTTCCGTTCGTTGTCAACAGATCTCCCTTTTTTCTGTAAGATCTTCTTCCTTCTTCTTCATTTCTTTTATTCACCATGGTTTATCTTATTGAATCTCTTGAGAAATTTTGTTCTGACTTTTCTATCCCTTCTTGGGTAACTCTGGAGGAGCTTTCTGAGCCTTCAGATTATTTTTGTTTGGCTGAGGGACATTGGTTCCCTAGCTTCTTTATTGCTGAGTGTGGATTTTCTTTTCCACCATACCCTTTGTGCTTAGAATTCTGCCAATATTTTGATGTAGTTCCTGAAAAAATAGCCCCCAACACATGGAGAATAGTTAATGGGGTGTATAGGTTAAATCAAACTCATGGAACTCGCATAGGAATTCCTGAGATTATGTTTTGTTATCGATGGGAAGTTCTGGATAACACTTTTTATTTAAAAACCAGATTTTTGAATAGAGCTTTAGTAGTCAACCTCCCTCATGCCAATAGGGATTATTTTGAACATGGGGTTGTTATTAAAAATTGGCAACATGCCCCTTTGGTTGGAGACGAAATATACCAGGGTCCCAGATGCCCTCCCTATGGCAATGGGATAGGTTGTTTTTATTTTAATTCATATCTGAAATTGTGTTTTCATTATGTTTGATAAAATGTGTGACTGATATTTCAATATGTATTTATTTGCAGTTGACAGCAAGAGGAAAGCTCCAAAAGAAACAGAAGTGAATATAAAGCACTTGAAACTTATCTGGGGCTTGCATCAGAAAGTTGCAGACGAGCACATTACGTCTGCTTCATATTTGTTGCAGTATAAGAGTTATACATCCTCTTTCACTGCATGCCCTGTGATCAGCACTACTGAACAAGCTCCAGCTCTTGAAGACTCTTCTCCAGAATCTCATATTCCTCTGAGTAAGAAAATGGGTAAAAGAAGAGTTCCTGCTATCTTCGAGGAGGTTGCCCCTGCTGGAGAGGCAAAAAGAATTAAGTCTAATGTCCCAGAGGGGACAAAGAAGAATTATGTTGCTCCTTCTGTTGCACCCAAGAAGGTTATCGAGAAGCCCCCAGTGGCTTCAAGCAAAAGTGATGCTCCCAAGAAAGTAATCACCATATCTCCGACCAAGAGTTCTTCCTTGGTTGAAGCTGCTGATGTACCCCCGAGGAGGCTGAAGAAAAGATCCTTGGTCAATTTGACTGAAACCGTCTCCCAGCTCCCAGTTAGTGGTGCTGGTGTTCCTACTATTATTCCCCCGAGCTCTGCTATGAGCTCGGTGAAGACTTGGATCATTCCCGAGGTCCAAGGAATTGAAGAGAATCTTCCTCGGGATATGCTTACATCTCTAGCTACTCGCCATATTGCTTCAGTAAGTTTCTCTTATTCTGAACTTTCTTTCTTTCCCTTAATACATGTATCTCTGTACTGACTTGTTGTTATTTCCTTTTTTCAGTTGGTGAGATGCTTTAACAAAATTATAAAGAAGGATGAAGCAATCAAGGCTTCTAGCTCCTCGTCCGGTGTAGAGGAAGCTTTAATAGGATTGACCCAATCCTTGAAAGATTCTCGTCAAAAATATGACGAGGACAAAGCTGATTGGGAGAAGAAATTGGCTTTGGTTGAGGTAGAGAAGGTGCAGCTTGCCGAGGTCTCCAAGGGGTTGGAGAGTAAAGTGAAGGATTTAGAGGGAGAGAACAAAAATCTTGACGAGAAGCTCAAGAACTTTGGTGAGCTTGAGAACAAGCTTAAAATGGCCGAGGAAGAATTAACCCTTCTGCGAGAGGTAAATCGCCAGAAGGAGGAGGTGGAAGTTAAGTTGAAGGCTACCGAGGATCTTCTATCCGAGAAGCTCTCCTCGGAGAAAATGAAAAGAAAAATGGCTGTGAAGAATTCCTTCAGCACTGGCTGGGACAAAGGATGGAATAAAGGGGTTGCGGCAATGATGACCCAGGTGGAGTATGGCAGCCTCAAGTACTTCAGAGATGGTTGGGTCGCTGCCCTGCAAGAATTAAAGGTTGATGAGGGCTCTGAACTATTTCAACAACACCTTCCTCGTCCCCCTCCAACTATTGAAGATGAAGAGGAGGACGAAGCTGCCTCCGAGGAGTCCTCCATGGTTGTAGGTGATCAAATCCTTGCCCCACAACCTATCCAGTCAGCCAACGAGGAGCTTCCATCTCTGCCTGTTCCATCTGAACAAATTTCAGCTCCTCCCGACCATCTTTTTGTTCCCGCCGAGCAACCGAGCTCCTCGTCCCAGCCTCCCGAGAAAGTCTTGGGAGACAAGGAAAAGATGTGAAGTTGTTCGGTATTTGTTTTATTTTCTTTTGTCATATTGTACTCTGAACTTTGTAATCTTCTTCTTATGATGTAATAAAATTTGCCTTTTTTATTCATCTATGTTGTTGACACTTTGTCTGCACTCTTATTAACTCTTGCCCTCTCCTCTTTATTAGTTTATGGCCAGAATGGACTTGCTGTCTGCTCATGACACAACTTTGCTGAGATAATGCAATGAATATTTTAAAGCTGGCCATACAGATTTGGACAAGTCACAAATTATAGACATCCTTGGCCGAGACGTTTCAGAACAGGCAGTTGAGGCCTATCAATACTTGAAATGTCTTCTTGATCGTGCTGTAGCCAATAACGTGGCTTATTACGAAATGATTGAAGACTTGCAAGGTACTCTTGATGAACTTCAGCAGCAGTACAAAGAATCTTCAGCTCTTTTGCACGAAGGGTATGAAAAGAAATACCAACAACCACTACACCAAAAACAGCATTTTGGCACACCCTGATATTAAAAATCTGGCACGGTTTAAAACTGTGCCAGATTTTGGCACGGTTTAATAGAAATTTGGCACACTTTAAAACAGTGCCAAAATTTGGCACTGTTTTAAAGTGTGCCAAAATTGAGTACACTTTACTAGGATATAAAATACCTCAAATTTTTGGGACATTTTAGTTTCCCTCTTTTCTCTCCTTCTTCGTCTTCTCCCCCGCTCTCCCCTCTCTCTCCACCAAAAACCCAAGCCCTACCATCGGGTCACCAAAAACCCAAGCCCTACCATCCGCTCTCCCCCTCTCTCCCCGCTCTCCCCCTCTCTCCCCTGCTGCGTCGGCCCTATTCCTCATCGGGTCACCTCCCCCCTTGGGTTTATCCCCTGCCGTCGCCCCTATTTTCCGGGTTTAACCTCCTCGGGTCACCTCCCCCGCTCCCCTGGTTCCGGGTTTTTGATATTCCGGTGTCGTGGTGTCCCTTCCGGCGACCTCGTGTTTTCTCGGTTTGAGGTATTTTATCCGGTGTCGTAATTTCTTTCCTTTATAAGTATTATATGTATATATATATATATATATATATATATATATATATATATATATATACTGATATATATTATATATATATACTGATTTATATACTGATTTATATCATATATACTGATATATAAATATAAAATCATATATACTAACTGATATATAAATATAAAATCATATATACTGATATATATTATATATATACTGATTTATATACTGATTTATATCATATATACTGATATATAAATATAAAATCATATATACTAACTGATATATAAATATAAAATCATATATACTGAATTTATATATATATATATATATATATATATATATTCGATTAAACTCTAGAATTAGATTTAATCTAGAATTATTTAGAATTGTCTAGAATTATTTAGAATTATCTAGAATTAAATCTATTTTATTAAATCACTATATATTAGATTTAATTCTAGATAATTCTAGATTAAATCTAATTCTAAAGTTTAATCTAATATATATATATATATATATATATATATATATATACACTCAGGTGGAATTAAATCTAATATATACTGATTTTTGGAATGTGGAGATAACTTTTCAATAGTCCAGTTTAGGAAAGAGAAAGCCATGTGCAGCTAACATTTTCAGTCTTGAGGTGGGTGATATAGGAGGTGATTGTGTTTTCTTGGCAAGATCTGATGGGGGTGATGGGATTTCCAAGCACTTGAGGTGATTGTGTTCTCAAAGGCCCAGTCAGGGCACACTCCCTCCAAGGCTGTTATCGCCCCTCTAAGGTATTTCTCATATTAATTTTTTGAATGGGTTTTTTGTTTTGCAACAAAATGCATTTTTTTTGGCTAAAAAATGGTTCAATGTGCACAAAATGCATTTTAGGGCATAACAATCTCATATTAATATTTAAGTGTTTAAATGCTAATTGTGCCTGTTCATGTTTGTGACAATGTTAATGTGCACATAGAGGGGTAAAGCTTGGATAGTCCAATTGTTAGCTGTGGTCTGTTTCTCGCTAGCAACAAAAATGGAGGAGATTGAAGTGCCTCCCATTGTTGATTTACAGGTGAGAGAAAAATTAATGTGAATATTTATTTATTTCATTATATATTGATCCATTTTCCTTTCTGATATGTTCTTATATGTAATGGACATATGGATTTTTGTGAGTAGGTAGGAGATCCCAAATTTTTATTTGAAGGCAAAACCATACAAAGAATGGCGCTTCTTATTTTGAGAACCTTGAATGGAGATCCCAAGTTCTTTCATAGACTACTTTCTTAAAAAGATTAACCATGATCATCTTCCATCACAATCTTTGATCTCTACATCAATTCAATACATCTTAAGCACAATCAAAGGTAGATTATTCACTATATATATAATAAAGCACAATATAACACGTGTCCTAATGGCACATAATGATACCTAATTATACTCATAAAAGGGACATGTTATCAATTTCACACACGTGTGTGTATATCATATATGGGTACTGTAATATTAAAGAGTTTGATCCAGTGTTCGGTGGGAATTGAATGCAGGTATTGGGGAGGTTTGGAGATCAAAAGGCCAGCATAGGCTGCCAGTGATTTGTTTGGTTTTGTTTTACAAATGTTCAACTCAGACCAGTTCCATCCAATCTTAATCAAGTTACTACAGGTAACTATTATTTAGTACCCATTCATTAACCTTTTAAAATGCAATAAATTATTTCTACTAAATATTTATAGTTTATCTTTTTCATTCTATATCTGATCATTCCTTTTAAAGTTTGAAAATCACTTCATGGCTTACTTTATGAACTTATTTAGTTAAATTGGTGGAAGGGACTTGCTGGTGGTTTGGTTTTGGAATTTGCTGTTGCTGTTGAGTTTATATTAAATGTTAAAACAAGTTGGATTTAACGAATAAACAAATGAAACTATGTCAAAATTTTCTAAAATCCATAAACGTTCAAAATTGATTAAAAACATACCGTTAGAGAATAAGATGATATATGACGATATAGGAGGCACGAACACCTCGCACGGGACCAATGTAACTTGTAGGAACTGACCGCGTAGCCCCGGGTCTCCCGGTTTGAGAGTATGACAATAATCTGGAAAAATCACACTTAAAGTTAAAAACATGCCATTAAAGGGTGAAAACCCAAACCAACCCCCAAACGATCCCGTAGGAGGCATGAACACCTCGTACGGGACCAATGTAACTTGTAGGAACTGACCGCGTAGTCTCGGGTCTCCCAGTTTGATAGTACGACGATAATTTGAAAAAATCACACTTAGAGTTAAAAACATGTCGTTAAAGGGTTAAAACCCAAACCAACCCCCAAACGACCCCGTAGAAGGTACTAACACCTCGCACGGGACCAATGTAACTTGTAGGAACATACCGCGTAGTCCCGGGTCTCCCGGTTTGATAGTATGACGATAATTTGCAAAAATCACACTTAGACTTAAAAACAAGCCGTTAAAGGGTGAAAACCCAAACCAACCCCCAAACGACCCCGTAGGAGGCACGAATACCTCGCACGGGACAAATATAACTTGTAGGAACTGACCGCGTAGTCCCGGGTCGCTCGGTTTGAGAGTCCGACGATAATCTACAAAAATCATACTTAGAGTTAAAAACTTGACCTTAAAGGGTGAAAACCCAAACCAGCCCCCCAAACGATCCCGTAGAAGGCACAAACACCTCGCACGATACCAATGTAACTTGTAGGAACTGATCGCGTAGTCGCGGGTCTCCCGGTTTGAGAGTATGATGATAATTTACAAAAATCACACTTAGAATTAAAAACAAGTCGTTAAAGGGTGAAAACCCAAACCAGCCCCCAAACGACCCCGTAGGAGGCACAAACACCTCGTACGGGACCAATGTAACCTGTAGGAACTGATCGCATAGTCCCGGGTCTCCCGGTTTGAGAGTATGACGATGATTTGCAAAAATCACACTTCAGACTTAAAAGAAAGCTGTTAAAGGGTGAAAACCCAAACCAGCCCCCCAAACAACCCCGTAGGAGGCACGGACACCACGTACGGGACCAATGTAACTTGTAGGAACTGACCGCGTAGTCCCAGGTCGCTCGGTTTGAGAGTATGATGATAATATGAAAAAATCACACTTTGAGTTAAAAACATGCCATTAAAGGGTGCAAACCCAAACCAGCCCACCAACGACCCCGTAGGAGCCACGATCACCTCGCATGGGACCAATGTAACTTGTAGGAACTGACCGCGTAGCCCCGGGTCTCCCGGTTTGAGAGTATGACGATAATCTGGAAAAATCACACTTAGAGTTAAAAACATGCAATTAAAGGGTGAAAACCCAAACCAACCCCCAAACGATCCCGTAGGAGGCACGAACACCTCGCACGGGACCAATGTAACCTGTAGGAACTGATCGCGTAGTCCCGGGTCTCCCGGTTTGATAGTATGACGATAATTTGCAAAAATCACACTTAGACATAAAAACAAGCCGTTAAAGGGTGAAAACCCAAACCAACCCCCCATCGACCCCGTAGGAGGCACAAATACCTCGCACGGGACCAATGTAACTTGTAGGAACTGACCGTGTAGTCCCGGGTCTCACGGTTTGAGAGTATGACGATAATTTGCAAAAATCACACTTAGACTTAAAAATAAGCCGTTAAAGGGTGAAAACCCAAACCAGCCCCCAAACGACCCCGTAGGAGGCATGAACACCTCGCACGGGACCAATGTAACTTGTAGGAACTGACCGCGTAATCCCGGGTATCCCGGTTTGAGAGTATGACGATAATTTTCAAAAATCACACTTAGACTTAAAAACAAGCCATTAAAGGGTGAAAACCCAAACCAGCCCCCAAACGACCCCGTAGGAGGCACGAACACCTCGCACGGGACCAATGTACCTTGTAGGAACTGACCGCGTAATCCTGGGTATCCCGGTTTGAGAGTATGACGATAATTTACAAAAATCACACTCAGACTTAAAAACATGCTGTTAAAGAGTGAAAACCCTAACCAGCCCCCAAACGACCCCGTAGGAGGCACGAACACCTCGCACGGGACCAATGTAACTTGTAGGAACTGACCGCGTAGTCTCGGGTCGCTCGGTTTGAGAGTATGACAATAATCTGCAAAAATTATACTTAGACTTAAAAACATGCCGTTAAAGGGTGGAAACCCAAACCAGCCCCCCAACGACCCCGTAGGAGGCACTAACGCCTCGCACGGGACCAATGTAACTTATAGGAACTGACCGCGTAGTCCCGAGTCTCCCGGTTTGATAGTATGACGATAATTTGCAAAAATCACACTTAGACTTAAAAACAAGCGGTTAAAGGGGGAAAACCCAAACCAACACCCGATCGACCCTATAGGAGGCACAAATACCTCACACGGGACCAATGTAACTTGTAGGAACTGACCGTGTAGTCCCGGGTCTCACGGTTTGAGAGTATGACGATAATTTGTAAAAATCACACTTAGACTTAAAAACAAGTCGTTAAAGGGTGAAAACCCAAACCAGCCCCCAAACGACCCCGTAGGAGGCACGAACACCTCGCACGGGACCAATGTAACTTGTAGGAGCTGACCGCGTAATCCCGGGTATCCCGGTTTGAGAGTATGACGATAATCTGTAAAAATCACACTTAGAGTTAAAAACATGCCGTTAAAGGGTGAAAACCCAAACCAGCCCCCAAACGACCCCGTAGGAGGCACGAACACCTCGCACGGGACCAATGTAACTTATAGGAACTGACCGCGTAGTCCCAAGTCTCTCGGTTTGAGAGTATGATGATAATTTGCAAAAATCACTCTTAGACTTAAAAACATGTTGTTAAAGAGTGAAAACCCAAACCAGCACCCAAACGACCCCGTAGGAGGCACGAACACCTCGCACGGGACCAATGTAACTTATAGGAACTGATCACGTAGTCCCGGGTCGCTCGGTTTGAGAGTATGACGATAATTTGCAAAAATCACACTTAGACTTAAAAACAAGCCGTTAAAGGGTGAAAACCCAAACCAGCCCCCAAACGACCCCGTAGGAGGCACGAACACCTTGCACGGTACCAATGTAACTTGTAGGAACTGACCGCGTAGTCCCGGGTAACCCGATTTGAGAGTATGAAGATAATTTGCAAAAATCACACTTAGACTTAAAAACAAGCCGTTAAAGGGTGAAAACCCAAACCAGCCCCCCATCGATCCCGTAGGAGGCACGAACACCTCGCACGGGACCAATGTAACTTGTAGGAACTGATCGCGTAATCTCGAGTAACCCGATTTGAGAGTAAGACGATAATCTGCAAAAATCACTTTTAGAGTTAAAAACATGCCGTTAAGGAGTGGAAACCCAAACCAGCCCCCCAACGACCCCGTAGGAGGCACGAACACCTCGCACAGGACCAATGTAACTTGTAGGAACTGACCGTGTAGCCCCGGGTCTCCCGATTTGAGAGGATGACGATAATTTGAAAAAATCACACTTAGAGTTAAAAACATGCCGTTAAAGGGTGAAAACCCAAACCAGCCACCCAACGACCTCGTAGGAGGCATGAACACCTCGCACGGGACCGATGTAACTTGTAGGAACTGACCACGTAGTTTTGGGTCTCCCGATTTGAGAGTATGATGATAATTTGCAAAAATCACACTTAGACTTAAAAACATGCCGTTAAAGGGTGAAAACCCAAACCAACCCCCGATCGACCCCGTAGGAGGTACTAACACCTCACGACCAATGTAACTTGTAGGAACTGATCGCGTAGTCCCGGGTCTCCCAGTTTAATAGTATGACGATAATTTGAAAAAATCACACTTAGACTTAAAAACAAGCCGTTAAAGGGTGAAAACTCAAACCAGCCCCCAAACGACCCCGTAGGAGACACGAACACCTCGTACGGGACCAATGTAACTTGTAGGAACTGACCGCGTTATCCCTGGTAACCCGATTTGAGAGTATGACGATAATTTGCAAAAATCACACTTAGACTTAAAAATAAGCTATCTAAGGGTGAAAACCCAAACCGTCCCCCAAACGACCCCGTAGGAGGCACGAACACCTTGCACGGGACCAATGTAACTTGTAGGAACTGACCGCGTAGTCTCGGGTCGCTCGGTTTGAGAGTATGATGATAATCTGCAAAAATCACTTTTAGAGTTAAAAACATGCCGTTAAAGAGTGGAAACCCAAACCAGCCCCCCAACGACCCCGTAGGAGGCACGAACACCTCGCACAGGACCAATGTAACTTGTAGGAGCTGACCGCGTAGTCCCGGGTCGCTCGGTTTGAGAGTATGATGATAATCTGCAAAAATCACACTTAGACTTAAAAATGTGCCGTTAAAGGGTGGAAACCCAAACCAGCCCCCCAACGACCCCGTAGGAGGCACAAACGCCTCGCACGGGACCAATGTAACTTATAGGAACTGACCGCGTAGTCCCGGGTCTCCCGGTTTGATAGTATGATGATAATTTGCAAAAATCACACTTAGACTTAAAAACAAGCCGTTAAAGGGTGAAAACCCAAACCAACCCCCGATCGACCCTGTAGGAGGCACAAATACCTCGCACGGGACCAATGTAACTTGTAGGAACTGACCGTGTAGTCCCGAGTCTCACGGTTTGAGAGTATGACGATAATTTGCAAAAATCACACTTAGACTTAAAAACAAGCCGTTAATGGGTGAAAACCCAAACCAGCCCCCAAACGACCCCGTAGGAGGCACGAACACCTCGCACGGGACCAAAGTAACTTGTAGGAACTGACCGCTTAATCCCGGGTATCCCGGTTTGAGAGTATGACGATAATTTGTAAAAAATCACACTTAGACTTAAAAATAAGCCATTAAAGGGTGAAAACCCAAACCAGCCCCCAAACGACCCCGTAGGAGGCACGAACACCTCGCACGGGACCAATGTAACTTGTAGGAACTGACCGCGTAATCCCGGGTATCCCGGTTTGAGAGTATGACGATAATTTGCAAAAATCACACTTAGACTTAAAAACATGCTGTTAAAGAGTGAAAACCCTAACCAGCCCCCAAACGACCCCGTAGGAGGCACGAACACCTCACACGGGACCAATGTAACTTGTAGGAACTAACCGCGTAGTCTCGGGTCGCTCGGTTTGAGAGTATGGCGATAATCTGCAAAAATCACACTTAGAGTTAAAAACATGCCATTAAAGGGTGAAAACCCAGACCAGCCCCCAAACGACCCCGTAGGAGGCACGAACACCTCGTACGGGACCGATGTAACTTGTAGGAACTGATCGCGTAGTCCCGGGTCGCTCGATTTGAGAGTATGACGATAATCTGCAAAAATCACACTTAGAGTTAAAAACAAGCCGTTAAAGTGTGAAAACCCAAACCAGCCCCCCATCGACCCCGTAGGAGGCACGAACACCTCGCACGGGACCAATGTAACTTCTAGGAACTGACCGCGTAGTCCCGGGTCTCCCGGTTTGAGAGGATGACGATAATTTGCAAAAATCACACTTAGAGTTAAAAACATGCCGTTAAAGGGTGAAAACCTAAACTAGCCCCCAACGACCTCGTATGAGGCATGAACACCTCGCACGGGACCGATGTAACTTGTAGGAACTGACCCCGTAGTCTCGTGTCTCCCGGTTTGAGAGTATGATGATAATTTCCACTCATATATGTAATTTTATATTTTGAGTAAATTTTTTTTTTGCAAATTATTGGGTTACTAATATCGTATCTTTTTTGTATCCTATTTTTTTTGCAGGATAACAGTTTATCGTTGGCATTTATTCACGTGGAACACACAGAGAACTCAATGGTTTACAACAAGGGATTTATTCATGATTCCATTTTTTTGTGTCATGGCCATGCGGTCTTTTGTTGTTTTATTGTTGAGTTTTATGGCCGTGCAGGCTTTTGTAAGTTAATTGTTATATTTTGTGGCCGTGCGGGCTTTATATTAGGCAGGTTTTGTGTTAACAGGTTTTGGAATGTCCAAAAAATAGAGGAAACTCTGCCCAATTTTTTTTGGGCATGTGAACTATTAAAGACTTGTAATATTTTGAAGTTTGTATGTACATTAATTTATTAACAACGTGCAATATTATTAATTTGTGAATTTTGTGCTTTCAAATAATTTTTTTTTTTATAAAAAATTTGGCACAGTTCAAAACCGTGGCAAAAGTGTATCATATTTTGGCACGATTTTGAACTGTGCCAAAAAATTTTAAACTGTTCTGAACCTGGCACAGTTAAAAACTGTGCCAAAAGTGTGCCAGAAATATCAAATTCTGGCACGGTTTAAAAGTGTGCCAGAAGTGTTCCTATTTGCCCAAATCTGGCACAGTTAAAAACTGTGCCAAAAGTGTGCCAGAAATATCAAATTCTGGCACGGTTTAAAAGTGTGCTAGAAGTGTTCCTGTTTGACCAAATCTGGCACACTTTTGAGCCGTGCCAGGAAAAATTGCCATTTTGGAACACCTGATTCTGGCACAGTTCAAAATCGTGCCAGGTTTGATCTGGCACAGTTTTAAACCGTGCCAGATTCCTGTTTTTGGCGTAGTGAACTTAGTGCTGAGAATGGCTATGACAAAGTACTTGCTGGTTATGAAGTGAGAGAGAGAACGTTGAAGACAGAGGTTGAAGAGCACAGGCAAATCGCTGAGTTGCTTGAGCAAGAGAATAACAATCTACAAAAGGAATTAGCTCAGTTGAGGTCTGTTGCTTCCTCTTCAAATGCTTTCGTACCTGTGACCGACGAAGGATTCTCCTTTTTAGAAGTTGAGAACGCCAAGTTACGAGAAGAATTAGAGGCTTTGAGAAGAGCTGGCCCTTCTACTGCTGTTCAGGGATGAGGAAGAGGTTCTCGGGGACGAGCAAGAGTTGCTCTGAATGCTGTCGAGGAACAAGGTACTCCACCTACTCGGGGACGACCAAGAGTTCTTCGTCCTACTATTGAAGAAGCTCGTACTCAAGCAGCATTGGAAAACCAAGCATTCTAGCTGATGGCAAAGAATCAAGCTTTGTCTGAAATGTCCAAGAAAATCCAGAGTCATTGGAGCAACTTGCTGCACAGAAGTCTACTTCGGAGCACAAGGATATTTTTGCCAGAAACCTTCACGAGCAATTGGAAAGATTAACCTTCCAATTTCATAAACAACCTCGTGAATTCTGGATGGCAGGCTACAACGAAGCACTCTGTCACTTGGATGCTCGTATTGAGAATGCTAACAATGAAGGCTACAAACAGGGATGGTTGAACGCTCTGGGTGTACTGAAACTAGAGCAAGGTCATTATTTATGGAATTACCATGCCCCTGGGCTGCTCGATCTACCAGTTCCGGCTTTCAAACTTGACATGAGTTGGATCCCTGCTCGGGCCATTCCTCGGTGCTTGATCTCAAAGTACCTTGGTGACTATAACCTTCATTCTCAGGCAGAATGATCTCGTCCCGAGCATTTACTAGATACACCTTCTATAGTGAACGTCAAAATGATTCAAGACCCTAACTTTATTAACTCTCCCCTTTGCTTAGAAGATCCTCCTGCTGGCAAGGAGCCTGTTTCAAAAGCAATAGGAAAGAGACCAATAGAATAGGGTTCTTAATGTAATAGTTGTTTATACATTTCATAATCAATGTATTCATTTGTGTACTTCATTTTTGGATTTAATGAAATACATATAATTTTGTTTGCAAATGTTGATTGCCATTATCCTGCAGTCGTAAAATATTTTCATTTGTGTATGTATTTCTGTTAAAAAGATAACAACATTTGTATTTTGTCGACCAACTGATTGTCGACTAGCTTGAATGTATATCTGTTAAAAAGATAACAACATTTTGTAATTTGCCGACCAAATGTAGTTGATTCAAACTTGCTGTCGACTAACTTAAATTTGTAATAATCATTTGGTTGACCCTAAAATAATAATATTTTGCTTCTCGACTAATTAAAAGTCACAAGTGATAAACTTTTAACTTGGTGATATTCGTAAAATGTTTCCGACCAATAAGGGTTGGCATCTTTTGATTTTCTACCAATATAACTTGGTGAATTTTCTTTCCCGACCAACTTTGGAATTTTTTGTAAAATATATTTTTCTTCCTAACCAATCGGAGTTGGCATTTTTCTTGTTCTTCGTCGACATCCTTTCTTGCCCTTTTACCAACCTAAGTTGGTCTGAGCTCGAATTTGATGATTCTGTCATGTCCACTTGCCCTTTTACCAAACTAAATTGGTCTGAGCTAGTGTCTGTCACATCCACTTGCCTCCTAACCAAACCAAGTTGGCATTTTTAGGAGTATGATTTCCTAACCAACCAGAGCTGGCATTTTTAGGAATTTTTTTTTGCCTCCTAACCAAAGGAGTATCGTTTCCTAACCAACCGGAGCTGGCATTTTTAGGAATGTCTTTCCCTAACCAAAACAAGTTGGCATTTTTAGGGATATTTTTGCCTCCTAACCAAAGGAGTATGGTTTCCTAACCAACTGGAGCTGGCATTTTTAGGAATGTCGTTCCCTAACCAACCGAGGTCGGCATTTTTAGGGATATTTTTGCCTCCTAACCAAAGGAGTATGGTTTCCTAACCAACCGGAGCTGGCATTTTTAGGAATGTCGTTCCCTAACCAACCGAGGTCGGAATTTTTAGGGATATTTTTGTCTCCTAACCAAACGAGTTGGCATTTTTAGGAGTATAGTTTCCTAACCAACCGAGGTTGGCATTTTTAGGAATGTTGTTTTTACTGCTGAGCAGCGTAGTGTGTAACACTAGTATTCCGCGAAAAACTTTCAATAAAAGGAAAGAGGCTGGCCAAATATCATCATTTTATTCATACTGATGGAACTGCTTTACATTTTACATCACTGATAGTACTTGCATAGGTGTTCAGCATTCCATGCATTCTTAAACTCTTCTCCTTCTAAAGTTGCTATTCGGTAAGTTCCTGGTCGAACAACTTCTGTAACTCGGTATGGTCCATGCCAGTTTTCCTCTAACTTATTGTGCTTCTGAATGACCTTCTTTAGCACGTAATCTCCTTCTTTTAGGTCGCCTTTCTTCACCCTCTTATTGTAGAACAGAGCTGTTCGTTGTTGGTAAGAAGCATTCCTAATGGTTTCCTCTTCTCTAACCTCCTTGAGCATGTCCAAATCCAATCTTCTCATTAATTCGCTGACTGGGGAATTGAAATTCAGCACTCTGTGTGTTGGGAGACCCAACTCTGCAGGTATTATAGCCTCACTTCCAAATGCCAGCATATATGGTGATTCTCCAGTTGCTGCTCGGGGAGTAGTACGATAAGCCCACAGTACTGACTGTAGCTTGTTAATCCAATTTGCTTTAGCCTCACTTAGACTTTTCTTCAATTCATTTAGCAATGTCATGTTCGTCACTTCAGTCTGTCCATTACTTTGGGGATGACCTGGTGCTGAATGGAGCTTCAAAATGTTGGACTGATGGCAGTAGGCAACAAATTCTTCATTATCAAATTGCGTTCCATGGTCGGTGATGAATGCATGAGGAAGACCATACCTGCAAATGATGTTTTTCCAGACAAATTGATATACCTTCTCGTAAGTCATGTCGACCAGAGGCTCAGCTTCTACCCACTTAGTAAAATAATCCACTGCGACGACGAGGTATTTAAACCTTCCCCTAGTCGTTGGCAATGGCCCCACCAAATCTATCCCCCACATGGCAAATGGCCAAGGGGAAGTTATGGGCGTTAACAATGCTTGTGGAGTTCGTCGGATGGAGGAAAAACGCTGGCACTTGTCACATTTCTTGGCATAGGCTATACAATCAGCCCTCATCGTTGTCCAGTAATACCCCTATGTCATTACCCTTTGTAAAAGAGTACGACCTGCTACATGAGCTCCACATGACCCTTCATGGATCTCTTCAATCAATTCTTTCACCTCGGAGGGATGTACACATCTTTGCAATCCTTCCATGATTCCTCGTCTGTACAACACACCATTAGTTAGTACATACCGAGAAGCTTTGAACTTCAATTTCTTGGCAACAAGCTTATCCATCAGTAATTCTCCCTCCTTAATATATGCCCTGATGGGATCCATCCAAGATGGTCCTAAGTCAAGGGTGATAAAATTCATTATCAGGTCTTCATCTATGCTCCTACTTTCTAACACTTCAATTGGTATCGTTCTTCGCAGCTCGGTACGAGTAGCTGATGCTAGTCGGGCCAGGGCGTCTGCTCTTACATTCTCCATTCTCGGTATTCTGATCAACTGAATGGCAACAAACTCTGATACTAACTCCATCACCTTTGCATGATACTTGATCATTAATTCTCCTTTGACTGCATATGTTCCTAACATCTAATTCACAATTAATTGAGAATCACTGAAGACCATCACTTGTTGTGCTTCCATAGTTTTTTCTAAATTAAGACCTGCTATCATGGCCTCATACTCAGCCTCATTATTGGAAGCTTTGAATTTAAATCTCAGTGCATATTCCAAGCTAAGTTGGTCTGAGCCAGTGTTTGTTGATCCTGTAACATCCACAGGTTGATAAATGAGCTGCTTTTGCTCCTCGGGGGTATCAGGATAGGTGAATTCTGTATGAAATCTGCTATTGCTTGCCCTTTAAGCGATGACCTGGGTTCATAAATTATATCATATTCACCGATCTCTATTGCCCAGTACATCAATCTCCCTAATTTTTCTGGCTTATGAAGGGCTTGTCTCAATGGCATGTCGGTGTATACGACTATGGTATGGTCCTAGAAATATGGCCTCATTCTCCTACTTGCCTCAATTAATGCCAGTGCTAATTTTTCTAGCTTTGGATACCTGATCTCTGCACCTCGGAAGGCCTTACTTGTGTAATAAATTGGCTTTTGCACTCCATTCTCCATTCTGATCAATGCCGAGCTAACTGCATTCACTGATACTGCCAGGTACAAGTACAATTTTCTCCCATTACTGGCCTGGACAACAGTGGAGATGCTCCCAAATACTTCTTCAAATCTTGAAAGGCCTTCTCACATTCATCATTCCACTCGAAAGTTTTTTGAAGTGTTTTGAAGAATGGGAGGCATCTATCAGTTGCTCGGGATACAAATCTGTTGAGCGCTGCAACTCGTCCTGTGAGGCTTTACAATTCTTTCTTCGTCGTTGGAGATCGTAGCCCTAAAAGAGCTTTGATCTTTTCTGGATTTTCTTCAATGCCTCGCTGATTGACGATGTACCCGAGGAACATTCCTTCTCGTACTCCAAATATGCACTTTGTCGGGTTCAGCTTCATTTGATATTTATCCAGTTGATCAAAGGTTTGACCTAAGTCAACTAGATGATCGGCAACTTTCTTGCTTTTTGTCAGCATATCATCGACATAGACTTCCATGTTGCAACTAATTTATTTGGCAAAGACCTTGTTCATCAGCCGCTGGTATGTCGCACCTGCATTTTTCAAACAAAAAGGCATAACATTATAACAATAAGTTCCCCTAGGGGTAATAAAAGAAGTACTTTCCCTGTCTTTAGGTTTCATCTTGATCTGGTTATAACCAGAGTAAGCATCCATGAAGCTGAGTAGCTCGTGTCCCGAGGTAGCATCCACCAGTTGATCAATTCAGGGCAATGGAAAGTGATCCTTTGGGCATACCTTGTTGAGATCGGTGAAGTTAACACACATTCTCCATTTATTATTTTTCTTCTTTACCATCACCACATTTGCTAACCATTCTGGGTATTTAACATCTTCAATGAATTGAGCTTTCTGGAGTTTCTTGACCTCCTCTTGTATAGCTTGATTCTTCTCGGGACTAAATACTCTTCTTCTCTGCTTTACAGGCTTGATCTCCTTATTCACATTAAGCTCATGACATAAGAAGTTTGGATCTATCCCTAGCATGTCTTCTTGACTCCATGCAAAAGTTTCCTTTCTACTTCTCAGGAAAATTATCAATTCCTGTTTTATTGAGGCATCCAACGACGAACCTATTTGAGTATTTCGTTCAGGGTGCTCGTCATCTAGAATGACATTTTCTGTAGCTTCCACCACCTATCCTTTTACAAGTTGAGATTCATCTCTAGGATCAAGTGTTTCAATTTCTGTACCTTCATCCACTTGATAGGTAGTAGTCTTTTTCCTTGATTTCTCAAGCTCCTCTTGCTCGGCAGATGAATAATAGCATTCCCGAGCTACTTTTTGATCACCTTTCACAACTCCCACTCCAAAGTTTATTGGGAATTTTAAGCACTGATGTACTGTAGATGGAACTGCTTCAAACTTCTTTAATCCAACCCTTCCCATAATGATGTTGTAGGCTGACTGCACATTCTTATCCATCACAAAAAAGCGTATTCTTTCTGTTCGACAAGCAGGACATGTTCCAATGAATATATCCAACTTGATCGTCCCAAGTGGAAAAACTTTCTCGCCAGCAAAACCTAGGAGAGGTCTGTGATAAGGCTCCAGTTGAGACAACTTTAAATTTAAACTGTCAAAACAGGAGTAGAACATGATGTCTGCCGAGCTACCATTATCTACCAGAACTCTTGAAATCATTACTTCTTTCATCCTCATTTTGATCACCAAAGGGTCATCGTGAGGGTATAGGACACCTGCGAGGTCATTTTTTGAAAACCCAATGACCAACTTCTCTTTGTTTACTTTCCTCGAATGATCCTCCTCGGCCAAATTTATCCGTTGAATATATGAGCAAGCTTGAGCTTCACAGAGGTAAGCTTTTCTTTCTGCGGTGAGATCTCCTCCACCTGCATTTCCACCTGTAATAACATTACAATCAAATGACCCAAAACGTATTAAAAATACCTCACATTCTGGTTGCCTTGGCCTTTTGGGAAGATCGGGGTCATCCTCTGTATCATCTTCATGATCTCTTTTACTGTTCTCTTCTGCCCGACGAGGAGATCTAGACCTTTCTCTTGCTCGGTCCTCGTTTCCTCTTTAATTTCTATGATCAACATACTTTGACGGTTTTCCTCGTCTAATGAGTGTTTCGATCTCATTTTGGAGGGCTATGCAATTTTTAGTCATATGGCCATGATCTTTGTGAAACTCGCAATATTTTTCCCTATTCCTTCTGTCAGGGTCTGCCTTCATTCTCTTTGGCCATTTTAACTCCTCGTTATTCTTGATTTCTTCCAAGACGTGGTTAATACCCATCTTCAAAGGAGTATAATTATCAAATTTCTTCAATACTTCCCATGACGACTTATTTTTGGATTGTTTGTCACCACCATTGCCCTTATGCTCTTTCTTCTTAGCTTTGTCGACTTCCACCTTGGTTTCTTTATCCATATTCTTCTTCGCAGCCATAGCCTCCTCGGCATTCATGATTTTTGCTGCTTTTGCCATTAACTCTGACATAGTTGTAGGTGGATCTTTAGCCAAAGTGTAATACAACTTATTGGGCAACAGCCCACTCATCAAGGCGGTGATTGATGTCTTATCTTCATAATCTATGACTTCTAGCTTCTCGTTATTGAAATGAGTTATGTAGTCTCTAGTACTCTCACCAGCTTTTTGTCTAACGCTTAACAAATGCGCTACTCGCTTTACAGGCTTTACCCCAAAACAGAAATTCCCAATGAATAACTCAGCCAGTTGAAAGAAAGTTGAAATCTGACCTCGAGGAAGATTGTTGTACCATATCTGGGCAGATCCAGTAAGAGTTCCCGAGAAGGCTCTGCATCTCATCTCGTCGGGGACAACATAGATGTCGGCGGCAGCTTGATATTGCTCTATGTGAAGAATAGGATCTGTCTTTCCATCATATTTGGGGGTGACCACAGGTGCTTTGAACTTTGATGGTGTAAGGAAATCCACAATGGCCTGGACAAAAGGTGTCCCTTGAACAAAAGTTCGTTGTAGGGGGTTCCTCGCCTTAGCCATTTCTCCCAATCTATCCTCTAGTCTCTGAATAGAGCCTTTCCACGCGTCGTTTCCTTCCTCGAGCCTATTGGTTCGAGCAATTGATCGAGCTGATGTGGCTTCCTGAGATCGATCTTGACGATCAGCTGGTCGTGATTGCGCTGATCCTTTTCTTAGATCTGATGGTTGTCAAAAACTCCTCGACATGGCCTTAGGTGGACTCCTATTCTTCCTAGGGCCTAATCGATTGAAAGGGGACACCCTGCTCAATATTTCCAGGGTACTGGTCCTCTCTGGAGAGAGAGTAATACGTTGTTCAGTATCTGTGGCCCGTATTGATGAAGTTCGCCCAGGTTAATAAGAGAAATCATCAGATTCCTCATTATGATATGAATCAGTACGCCTGGATCGTGAAGAACGTAAATGGGTTTGCCTCTGACCACTTTTTTGTCCTGAATGAGCAGGTGCACCGCCATGAAGGGTTTGTATGAGTTGCCGCATGGTTTCTTGCATGGCGGTCTGACCCTGGGCCAGATTTGTCATTATTCCAGCCAGATCTGGAACGGTTGATGGTGCAAAGGGATTTGGAGGGTTTCCAGCATTTCGATTGCTTGATTCAGGATTATCAGCCATTGCTGATGAATTGTTTTTGGTGAAAAACGATAACAACAGTCATTTCCCACAGACGGCGCCAATCTGTTGATGTAAAAAATTAGATTGATTCTAATTATTTGATCACAGATAAATTTAAATAAGACAAATAATTTTAAAGTGGTTCAGCCTTATAAGAATGGCCTACGTCCACTGTTTCTGTTATTTCCAAATGTTCAGGAATTCTCGATATGTGGATCTATCCAGAAATTCCGGTCCCCTTGAATGAGGATGATACAATGTATTTATATCCCTTAGGCTGTACATGTGAAAGGGTAAACAATTAATGACCCTTAAGCGTATACGTCTGTATGACAAGCATTCAATGAATAGTCGAACTGTTGATTATCTGGAAATTAATGCTCCGGTCCGAGATGCAGCTCGGACCGCCTTAGTTGCTCTTCACAATGGATTTCCTCGAAGAGAAGAAGTTCCTCGGTGTACACCTTTTACTCGGAGTCTCTGACTTGGTCGGGGAAGTAAAGTTCCTCGTTGCTAAAGTGATTGTAGAAATGTTTGTATGCGCCACGTATACTGACACGTGTCTTCTTGTGATTCATCCACGTCAGCATATTAATTTTGGTATCAACAATCGTGGTTAGCCCAACGGAAATAAGCCGGCAACACTGGACCTCTCGATGCTACGCTCCAATATAGATCCCATTCTGCTTGATTAGTAATGACTAAATCATCCCCCACAAACTCCCATTTGTTGTTTCGATCAAAAAAGTGATGGCGTTCTAAATGGGACATTGGGTGTGGTGGATCGTGAGGGATCGTGATGCTACCCGTCAACTGTCTATAATATCTGTCTCCTAAATACCACGTCCCCCCAAGCTCTAGATCCAATAGAATGTAGCGTCGCATGCTCAATTGTCTTGCAACATTTACCACTCCTATATTATTTTGCGGTAACATAATAAATGGTTGCCATGTAATAGAATCCGGCGACCGACCCTCTAATTGTTCTTGCACTGAACTGGATTTAAACCTCATTTGCCCTACAATTACTGCCCGATGATCGATCGTCCAATGCAACATTCGAGGCCAAACATTGGGCGCATTAATAATTCGGAGAGGAGCAGCTGTGTGCAAGTATTCGTAGGCCCAATACTGAAACATAAATAAGTATATTACTAAACATTTTTTTTAAAAATGATATAGCAAATAATGAATAAAATATCACTTTACCTCCAAAACTTGCCTGAAACAGTTCATTTGCTTGACTTCCCGCCGACTAACAACATCCAAGGCATAATATATCCTCACCATTATTGCTGAACCCAGTCTAATCCCGCCATATTTTCAAAATTTTCCAGGTATATAGCCCAATCAACTAAAATGGTGTTTTTCGCGTTTGGGAAGAAAATAGATCCACATACGAAAATAATAAAAACTCGGGCAACTTGTAAAGCGGTAGCTGGGTAATTAGCCCTATTTTCTGCCCAATGAAGTAAATACTCTTTCAAAGAAGATAAAGCAATGCTTCTATTTTGTATATGAAAATTGTTTAGACCGGGATAATATGTCTCGAGAATATGTTCGGTCATTCGATTTGCGTGGTTGGGAAAGGGAGGAAGTTGGTTTCCCACACCGACTGTAATACCTGTAAAATATAATGATAATTAATATTTTAAATATAATAATAAATACAACAATATAATGAATATAGTTATTATATAAAATAAGACAATATAATAAAAGGAGAAAATATAAATGAAGTAAATAATTCTTACCGATTAAATGAATGAAATCATAAGAGGTAATTCCGATCTCAACGAACGACAAATGATTGGTGTGAGTTTCTACCGACCAACGCGATGCTAACGCCTCGACTATTTTGTTGTCCGAGTTTGGAAATCCTTTCGAAAATATAATTGAGAACCCAAACATATTGATATATGTTATCACATTTTCGTCCCCCAATAGTTCGGAATAAACCTCCCAAGATGAGTGGACATTACCACACATTGTAATAAATTCATCGTCGGGAGAAGCGGTTTGTTCGACAATAGAATCGGTAACATTCAATGCGCCTACTTCATATAAAAGATGACGGCCTTGATAGACCTCATCGCGGTGGGGCGCTTGAGGTTGATTAACCTCACTAATTGGTTTCGCTTTTTTATGCGCAAAATAACGTTTCAATCGAATAATCACCTCCATATTTTTTAAATAGAGGAAAAATACAGAATAAAATAAAATAATGATTTTTAATTTATAATTATGAAATTATAAATTAAAAATTAATGAGAGAAGAGTGGTGAAGAATTTGAAGAAATTGTGAGGAATAATGAATAAGAAATGGGGTATTTATAGTTAAATGAGAGGGTTGAAATCATAAATATAAAAATTATGTTATCAACGGCTAAACACCAATGGTAATAAAACGGCTAGTTAGTGCGTCATCCAGGCGAACAAAATAATTACGTGATGGATTAATTTCTATTTTGTGAAAACTATCACAAACAAGAACATTCATATTGAATTATCAAGAAATATAAATATTGATTTTGCGGAAGCGTACCTGAATCCATGACAGAAAGATAAAATATCTGAGTTTGAGGTCTTATGCTCTTCCAGATCAACACTTTTATTTCCTTTCTAAATTTCTCTCTGACAATGGGAATTAAAAGATTGGTGTTGTGTGATATGGGGACCATGACCCCTATTTATAACATAATCGTGTCTTTTCATATTTCGTATATTTCTATTTTAACCCATTATAAAAATAAAAATTACGCTTGTCTCTACACAATAAAACCCACACTTTAATAATACATTAGTACGGCCCCAAAACTTAAATTAATCACTTTAATTGGCCTACTTTTATTTGATAGCCTATAATTCATATTTATTTTATATATAAGCCCATATATTAAATTTTACTCTATCAATCTCCCACTTGGGCTATATATATATGTAACTTTATAAATTTGAATTATACTTTATGAGCTCATGAGTTTTAGCTATCAAAACTTTATGTATCTTAACAATCTTGTCCATTAATTGCACCAATATAGAATCAAAGCGATCGTCATTACATATTTCGTAAGTAGACCCATCAATGATCACATATATCAATGCAACTAATGACAAAGATCAAGTGTGGATGTGTAGCATGGAAATTTCATGCAATGTGATCTTAAAATGCCTATTTCCAACTGGTACTCCTTAAACCTTAGTGAGATCAAACCATATAAAGTCAGAGTGAATATAAACTTAATACTTTACTACAGTAAATAACCATACAATATCCATTAAATCAAATATGTCTATGAAAGCATATAAAATACAAACTCCCACTAAACTGACATATCCTGAAAAGAAATTACACCCATATGAGCAGTGTGCTCATGAAAGACCTTGGGTGGTAATCCCTTAGTCAGCGGATTTGCAATCATGGAGTTTGTTCCAATGTGCTCTATAGATATAAGTCCACTCTGAACTCTTTCTTTTACAACTAGGAACATAATGTCAATAAACTTTGACTTCGTAAAACTGTTGTTGTTGTTGGAATACAATACTGCTGATTTATTGTCACAAAATAACTTAAGTGGTCTTTTAATGCCATCTACAATATGCAACCCCGTGATAAAATTTCGCAACCATATTCCTTATTTCGACGCCTCTTAACAAGCTACAAACTCAGTTGACATGGTGGAAGAATCTATAATAGATTGCTTAACACTCTTCCACGATACAGCACCTCCAGCAAGTAAGTAGATATAACCTTAAGTAGATTTCATGCTATCTTGGCATCCAACAAAATCAGAGTCAGAATATCCGATGATCTCTAACTGTTCTGACTTTCGATAGGTGAGCATGTAGTCTTTTGTTCTCTGTAAGTACCTCATGACTCGCTTGGCTGCTATCCAATGATCCTTTTCAGGATTACTTAAGTATCTTCCCAACATGCCAATAATTTACGCAATATCCAGACGCGTACATACTTGAGCATACATAAGACTTCCTACTACTGACGCATAAGGAATCTTTTGCATCTCCCTAATCTCAAAATCATTCTTGGGACATTGACTGAGACTAAATTTATCTCCTTTAGTTACAGGGGTGTCACCTGGTTTACAATCATGCATGCCAAATCTTTTAAGAACTTTCTCGATATAGCTCTTTTGTGATAAACTAAGTGTACTCCGAGAGCGATCTCGGTGTATTTGTATACCCAACACAAAAGAAGCGTTACCAAGATCTTTCATCTCAAATTTCTTTGAAAGAAATCTCTTGGTTTCGTGCAACATACCTATATCGTTGGTGGCAAGAAAAATGTCATCAACATATAAAACCAAGTAAATTTGCTTACTCCCACTGAACTTGTGGTATATACAATCATCAACCAGATTCATCTCAAAACCAAACGAGATGACAACTGGATGAAACTTATAATACCATTGACAAGAAGCTCGCTTAAGCCCATAAATGGATTTCTTTAATTTGCAAACTGTTTTCTTTGCATCTTCCGACACAAAGTTTTCTGGTTGCACCATATATATTGTTTCATCAATGTCACCATTGAGAAACGCAGTCTTAACATCCATCTGATGAACCTCAAGGTCAAAGTGCGCCACAAGTGCCATTATTATCCTAAAAGAGTCTTTCGATCAAACCAGAGAGAAAGTCTCTTTATAATCAATGCCTTTTTTCAATGTAAAGCCTTTAGCGACAAGACGGGCTTTGTATCTCTCCACATCACCTTTCGAATCCCTCTTGGTTTTAAATATCCATTTACAACCAATGTTTTTTTTTACCTTCAGGTAATGGGACAAGATCCCAAACGTCATTGTCCTTCATGGACTTTATCTCCTCATTTATGGCATCAATCCACTCTTGAGATTTAGAACTTTCCATGGCTTGACGGAAGGTGATCGAATCATCTTCCACCGCACCAATGTTAAACTCATGTTCTTGGAGAAATGCAATGTAATCATCTGGCACAACACTTCTTCTTTCTCTAGTGGATCTCCTTATTGGCATAGGTTCTGGAGGTGGTAGAGTTTGTTTTTCTAGAATGGGAGATTTTCGGATATTGTTTTGATTAGGATCTGCTTCTTGATCCATGTTAGGAATTGGATCCTGATCAATGTTAATAACAGCTGTGGGAATATTAACATATTCCTCTTCAAAACCAAAATCCTTAACCTTATCCCCCTCGGCAAACTCAACATCCTCAAAGAACCGGGCATTTCCAGTCTCAAAAATTATTTTGGTAGTAGGATCATAAAATTTGTAACCCCTAGATCATTCAGAGTATCCAATAAAATAGCAACTAACTGTTCTGGAATCCAGTTTCTTTTCATGTGGCCTATAAGGCCTCGCTTCAGCTGGACATCCCCAAATATGAAGGTGCTTCAGACTAGGTTTCTTGCCTGCCCAAAGTTCAAAAGGAGTTTTAGCAGTTGCTTTAGTTGGTACTCTGTTAAGGATATACACTACAGTCTTTAATGCTTCACCCCAGAGTAAATCTGGTAAGTTAGAGTAACTGATCATGCTCCTTACCATGTCTTTAAGCGTTCTGTTTCGCCTTTCAACAACACCATTCATGCTTGGAGAACCTGGTATGGTGTACTGCGGGACGATACCACACTCCTCTAGGAATTTAGCAAATGGTCCTGGGTGTTGTTCACCTGAACTTTCATACCTATCATAGTATTCACCACCACGATCAGATCTGATGCTTTTAATCCTTTTGTAGCATTGATTTTCAACTTCAGCCTTGAATGATTTGAACACGTCGAGAGATTGGGACTTTTCATGGATGAGATAACGGTAGCCATAACGTGAAAAATCGTCTATGAATGTGATAAAATATTGTTGACCATTCCATGAAACCGTAGGGAATGGCCCACAAATATCTGTATGTATCAGTTCTAAGACGTCTATAGCCCTATTAGCACCAGATCTCCTAATGTTTGTCTGTTTTCCCTTTATGCAATTTTTGCAAATTTTAAAATATGAAAAATCAAGAGAATCTAGAATTCCATTTGACACAAGTCTTTCAATTCTCCTTTGGGAGATGTGACCTAATCTCTTATGCCATAATGATGCAAAATTCTCATTGGTTAATTTTATTTAAATACCTCGAGTACTTAATTGCAAGGTTTCATGATATGAAGCAATAGTATCAAGCATATAAAGGTTATCTACATAAGATAAAGAACCAGTACCAACCAAATTTGAATTATGAAGAAGACTAAATTTATTATTTCCAAAGGAACAAGTATAACCAAATTTGTCCAATACAGAAATAGAAACCAAATTCCGTATAAATGACGGTACGATAAATGTCTCATTCAAATCCAAATAAGTACTCGACTTCAATAATAACCTAAATATCCTAATTGCTTCAACTTCAACTTTCTTGCCATCGCCCACAAAAATGTATCTTTCACCATTATTTGGCTTTCGGCAACTCAGGCTACCCTGCATAGACACACTGATGTGAGTGGATGCACCAGAATCTATCCACCAAGTGTGTTTAGGTACCGAAGTCAAATAAACCTCAGAAAAAACTAGGTTAAGAAGTCTATGCAGCTTCTTTGAATATAGAACCACTGCAGCTTATTTATCCTTCTTTCTTTTCTTCCCCTTGTCCTTGAAAGTACTAGCCAAATGAGCACTTTCTGTCTTATCTTGCTTCAGTCTTTCCTCTTCTTGCACACAATGTGAGATGAGCTCATTAAGAGACCAAGTCTCCTTTTGGCTGTTGTAGCTCACCTTAAATTGACTGAATTGTGTGGGAAGAGATATCAGAACCAAATGCACAAGCAAATCCTCAGAGAGATCAAGCTTAAGTTATCTTAACTTTGAAGCGAGATGAGACATTTCCATAATGTACTCCCTAATGTTCCCATTACCTTTATATTTCATTGAGATGAGACATGACAAAAGTGTACTTGTTTCAGTCTTTTCATTTTTGGAAAATCTGTTCTTAACTTCTTCTAGGAACTCTTTGGCTGTCTTTATCGTTTCCGATATTGTGCCCCTGAATGCTTCTGGAATGGCCTTCTTTATGATCATCAAACACATGCGATTTGACTTCTCCCACCTTTCAAAGTCCTTTTTGTCATCAGAGGAAATTTTATCCGTAAGAGGTGCAGGAGAAGGAACCCTTAATGAAAGGTCCAGATCCATGACACCGAGAACTATATGAAGGTTCTCTTGCCATGACTTAAAGTTTGTGCCATTAAGCATGGGAATAGAATTAATATTGGCAGTAATGCTGGAAGCAGAACTGATAGCTAAATCAGAGAACAATAAACAAATAAAAATAGCTCATATAAGTCTTAAATCAAAAATAAATTCAAATAAAGGACAAATCCCATTTTAAGATATGGGACACTCTATTAATATTTGATCTTTGGAAAAAATATTAACTTGTAAGTGATATCTTGCCGTAATAATCAAACACTGATAATAAGAACATATTGAATAATAATTCTTCCTTTGGGCCGATTTATTATTCATATGTAAAACTAAATAATTATCACGTGCTTATTATTAAAGTGGCACATGTAATTTTGATAAAAAATAATCTTCCTTTGGGCCGATTAATATTCTCATAAATTACATGCACGTAATTCTTTTTATATTTCGAAATAAAATTAATATATATTTTTTTTGAACAAAAGAGGTCACTTTGGTGACATATTGTTTAAATTAATTTATCTCGAAATATATATAAATACACCAAAATTTAAATTTAAATTTGTATGGTATTACAAGCATGAAAGTTATATTCAACTTGAAAGGTCATGCGTTCAAAACCCCTTTGGCTCCAGACTTGAAAGGTCATGGGTTCAAAACCTCTTGAGATCCTTCATAATTTTCATCATTTAAGAGGCTTAAATATGAAACACCAAGAGTCGAACCTTTAACCTTCCACTACCATCAAATCAACCTTTATACTTAATTTTTTTAAAAATCATATAAAATCAACCGCTAGTCCAAATTTCATGAATTTTATATCGTTGGAATCGTAATGAAACGAGAATATTTCTGAATCCAAATTGTTTTTGAAATATTAAACTTTTTTGAAAAAATATTTGCAGCCGAAAATTAATATCAATACCTTCCTAATATATTCTCAACAATTCAACATGAAATAACTCTAATACCACATGATAGATTAATTTCTATTTTGTGAAAACTATCACAAACAGGAACATTCATATTGAATTATCAAGAAATATAAATATTGATTTTGCAGAAGCGTACCTGAATCCATGATAGAAAGATAAAATATATGAGTTTGAGGTCTTATGCTCTTCCAAATCAACACTTTTATTTCCTCTCTATATTTCTCACTGACAATGGGAATCAGAAGATTGGTGTTGTGTGATCTAGGGACCATGGCCCCTATTTATAACACAACCGTGTCTTTTCATATTTTGTATATTTCTATTTTAACCCATCATAAAAATAGAAATTACGCTTGTCTCTACACAATAAAACCCACACTTTAATAATACATTAGTAAGGCCCCAAAACTTAAATTAATCACTTTAATTGGCCTACTTTTATTTGATAGCCTATAATTCATATTTATGTTATATATAAGCCCATACATTAAATTTTACTCTAACATTGCGCCCTACTCAGGCGGAAAAAACTTTCCCGTCTATGGGAGCCTATTGTGGACGGCCTTAGTATAACAAAAAATAATGCACTAAGGGTTAAGTAAAATTTATTTGTTATTGAATGATGACGTTCTCTTCCATACCAAACTTCAAGAATCAAGAACTTAGACCAATATATGTAAGTAACTTAGGTAAACTTTAAATAAATTACTCACATTCCGGATTTCTGAAATAGTTGTACTATAATAGGTATATCTAAAATTATACTCACTATATTCGTGAAATTTCAAATGATTATGAAATTTGACCCAAAGGGGTTGATTTTTGTGTGATTTTTATGAATTTACATAAATATTACCACGAGTGGTATGTTCTTAAAGTTACCAAATTGTGATGAATATGAAACCACCTATTCTGAAAAAGATTTTGTTAACTACTTAATCTTAAATATTATATAAATTGGGAAATAAATAAATTACCAGGTCTTTATATTCTGAAATAATAATATCTTAGATAACTTTTGAGATTTGAAATTTCTTAATAGATGTTATATTGAGAGAGGTATGGGTGTTAGAGGTATGACTGAAATTTCAAAAAACTTCAGATGGATGTTGCAACTAAATGATGTAAACGGAACTAACTGGTGTTCTTAATATCTAAAAACATTTTGTATTGTCGGATTAACGTTTATCATCTCTCTTAGGGAAAACTCTCACTTCATTCACTAAGATATGAAAGAGATGCGACCCTTCATTTTTTATGATGTGTTGCTAAAATATTTGGACAAATTTGAACACTTTTGTTAAATCTTACTTATCTCCCTTTAGGAAAGTTCAAAATTTGATCATTTCAAAATTTTGAAATATAGACCTATGTTTCTTTTAAAAAATATATGGCCCATAAGTTTATTTCTCCTCGGTAATTGTAGAATTAGTCGTAAAGTTACATAAAGTTGAAGTTGATATTCTGGACAGAATTGGAATGATAATTCACTTGTAAGATAATTGAAATAGGTAACTTTGAACCTTAATATTCCTTAATATAAACCTATCAAGGAATGGATTGAGTATCCAATCCTACTTTATTTGATTTTATTTTACATGTGTGGCAAAATATGGGATGTTGGATTTCATTACGATGTGAAAGAAAATGTTAACATGCATACTTTGTTGTTTTCAATTCAACAAGTTATGTGAGTGTTATGATTATATACATTATTGATATTATAACTATATAAAAGAGGTTTGTTATGAGTCGGATGAGATTGAGTCATCCCTATAGTTATTGCACCAATATAACCTACAATTTTAGAACAACTAGTATGTGTAAGTATACACACATTGCAAGAGACACGTGTACTATGTGTCCAAGAGGCTTTTACATCGAAAGTGTCAGTGGTACTAGTCATGTAGTTTATGATCACAAAGCTAATATTATCACTTATTACAGGTGACGAGTAGAAGCCGAGGTATAAATAAAATAATTAAAAATAAAAATGCAGATTGCCTGTTGAGTTGGTTGTTTATTATGATTTCAAGCCTTGACATATTTATGAATGAGTACTTTATACTATATTTTGTCTATATTCAATTGAGTGTTGGATTGGCTTTTCACTTGGGTGTGTTACTCGTGATATTACACTAATATTTCCAGGTTTAGGTTCGGGAAAAAGTAGTGTCTAGCTGGATCGAGGCCAACATATAGTGGGACAGACATTACGATATTGTCCTTCATTTTGGTATAGTGTAATAGAATGTTAGTATGTGTCTTTGTGTGTGAGGCTCTGACTTAAAGTATATATTGTGTGTTCAATGACATAGTGTCCCTTGTCACACATTAAGCCATGACCATGTTAATGTATTAAGTGTTTGATTATATTTTTTTCTAGCAAAACAGGTTTTAAGACAAATTAGAAAGCTGTTAAAATAAAGGAGACTTTGTCCAGATTTATAAAAATAAAACTAAAACTAAAACTAAATAATTCCTTTTAAACTCTTAAGAGAATAAATGTTGATGGTTTTGTAATTTTTTCCCTTCTCATAACAAATATACCATCATATCTTTATTTTTAGCATTATGTTGTCTTCATTTCTAGCTTTTGGCTTTATCTTGTTAATTATAATCCAACAACCATCACTCGAATCATGTTGCATATATTGATGAAATTATCCAGAATATTCTCTCAACAACTCTAATGATCTTGACGTTGAAGGAAAATATAATATCTATAATCGACCGATATAACTATCCTAGTGCTTATGGCATTACTCTGGATGTGGGGAGTTATTATTGATGAACGAAAATAAACTTGTCTATGTTCATCATGCTATCTAAGCTATGTTCAACAATTGAATTGTAAAAATAGTAGAAAATAGGAAATATAAGAGCTCGAGATTTAGAGCGGTTCTATTATAGATAAGGCTACGTCCACTTTGGGGCCTCATTTGCACTAGATTTATGTTTACAAGTACATAATTGTGCCTCAAGGGCACCCAAATAAAGATTAATAGGTGAAGCTACATACTTTTGTGGAGCTAGCCTGGCCTTGTAGAACGACGATGTAAGAGGCTACGGCTATGTTCTTTTGTGTATGTCAGAGAAGGTGAACAAAGTTATTCTCCAGTGTAGATAGAAATTGGAGAGAATTTGGCAGAGTTTGGCTACTTTAGAGTTTCATACTAAATGAGGAATGGGCTCGTCTATTTATATGAGTCATTTGGTGTCCCATGTGCACTGTTCATGTGACTTGAGGATAAAAATGAATCTTTTTAGAAGGTGGATAATTAACACACCTTAGGTCAGGTATAAAGTCGAGGTGTAAAGTTCGTTTCCCTAGTTTTTCACATATGATCGATGCCTCATTATAGAGCTGATGAGTTTTATATATAGTTGTTCCTATCTACATTTTACACATCCACCAAGTATTAAAAGATATATTTTGCATACAACAAAAGCCTCTAGGCATCAGTGCTAAGAGGAAAGTGATTTAGCGTTGGGGCTTTATTTAATGTCTGCAACCTTCATACTAATTCTGATACCTTGATTAGGATGCTTCAACTTCTATGACGGTTCCTCTTTCGAGACCTGTCATATAAATTCCTTAGCCTCCGAGGTCCCACTTGTTGATTCAAAACTTAGAGAACAGAAAACATAGATAATTTTCGGCGAGGCTTAGAGCGAAAGATATTTTCGGCGACCTTCATCGTCCATTTCCATATTGGTTTTCATATATTTATTTCTAGTATATGTCCGATTTTCATACATTCTTCAACTTTATTTCATTAATTTTATCAAATGGACCAAAAATCTCCCATTTGTACATGAATACGCCATAGACGTAAGAACTAAGGTTTTTTTATTCTTGATTTTTCTTAAATCGAACATTGAATCCTTGAAAAATGTAATCCCATGTTCTGGTTTGATTATTGAATAATAACCTATTTTAGTCACAAACATAATCTAATTTGAACATTAAATCATAAAAATATAATCTTCGTAAAAAGCTATTTCTGGATTTGCGTTTCAACTATAACTTGAATTAGCATTTGAACCATTGTTTTTAATTTTTCAAGTTATTGATGATTTTGTGTCAAATTTTTATGTTTTGATGAATCTTCGGGATTGTTTACTACCAACGATGGTTTGGATAAGCTAATGGGATGACTTTTATTTATTTTTTTAGCTATAAGTAGGACTTTCGGCGAGGTTTTTGCCAAGAACACATGGTACTTCTCTTAGTGTGTTCTTGGCCAGAAACCTAGGGCTTTAATCTTTGATCCTTGTGAATTTTTTATGAACGATATTAGGTGTTTGTGAATCAGGCTACGAACTTTATGGACTTTGCCCAAAACTTGCACCACTCTAGTTGACCATCACTTTAGGATCTCCGTAACACTATTAGTTATCATTGCCATGCCTTGGTTTATAAATAATTCCGCGACATCTATCGTGAGGTCATGGACTTAAATGTTTTCAAATCACGTTAGCATACTTATCTTTTTAGGAGTATTTGTTCATTAATGGCCATGGTCTTCTAATTGTGAAGCTTCCTTTGATCTTACAGATCTTTGTCCCAGCCTTATGAATAAAGGCTCTTAGGAGTGGATGGATAGGTTATATAGGGAACATTTTTGGATAACTCCTTACAAAGTTTTGCACATTCATACTCTTCAGGTTGTAAAGCCCAATTAATGCTTAATTACCACACTAGTCCATGTTATAATACTTATTCCACAACCTCTATTGATTTTAGGGATCCAGTCATTTCTTATCGCAGTCCAATGGAGATAGCAGAGACCAGTCCTACGGATAAGGAAGATATAAGCTTAACTAACAACCAAAATCCTGTTAGATCCAACATAAGATAAGAAGTCACAAATTCTAGAGGAGACACCCAAACTAATTCCTCATAAGTTAGGAATACTAAAGTCAGGCACTCAAATTATGACCAGGAGACAAAAAGAATTCCTATTGCGGTGAAATACCCTTTGAGAAATGACCAAGGAGTGGTTGAACCTCCTTGGTGAGGCTTATGAGTTTCCAAAGGGAACCATTTTCTATCTTCCTTCCTCGGACTAGAGGTCATGCTATGCGGTTCCAAATAATAGTGTTTGCTTCCCCCTTTAGACTTTTGTCATCAGTTTCAAAATGCCTATTCTTATCACAACCAATTTTTTTTAAGCATGTGTACTTGGGCCCAATACAGATTGATCCAAATAAGTGGGGGGAAATATTATCTTCCCTTGTGGTATGGAAGAAAAAGTTACAGAAAGATATAATTCCAGCGAAGTTCTTTGATTTTTATAGGTACCGTCAACAACCCTTGGTATTAATATCTAGGGTCGCGGAGTTCTGCGAGGTATCTCATGACCAACAAACCTTTTAGTACCAAGAACTAAAAAGGGAAGTACATTTATGTGTCCGAGGAAAATTAAGAAATACACTCCGATGAGTCTCAACTTTAGAGATTTTTTTACTATTCCACAAACATGGGGGAGTCCCCCACAATAAGGTAGATTGATTTTTTATTATTGCGGTCTTTCTTCGATATATCAATTTTTCTTGCTAATCTGAACTTTTTCTTTATCCAGTTCGTGCACGCTTTGTTCCTACAAAACACCAGATGGAACATATTAAGGTTGTGGTAGATAGTACTAATACGAAGAAAGATTTTGTTATCACGGTAACTCTGCAATCCTTGTGGAGAGTTGGATATTACCAACCCATCCAGTAGCTTTGAGACCTTCCCAATAAGGAAAAAAATAAGATCTAGGCCATTAGCTTCAATTTTTTAATGGCTTGTTTGATCTTCACTTGCTAATATTGATCTTGATGTTCAGGTCCATCCATGAAAGGTTCTCCAAAGATAGAAATAGAGAAGGACCTTTTGTTATCCCAACTTGATGAGTTGGAGGAGACTTCCCAAGCCTTAAAGGTCGCGAAAGGGGAGGAAGAGGAAGAGGGTTGTGTCCAAACAATCTGCTAATACTACTTTTGAGGTCCATTCGTAGGTCGCGACTGGGGGTTCAAACCCAGAACCTCTAGTTAAAAATATTGCGACCATTCCTATCGGTGATAGGGTGGTGGATCTTGATTCACTATCCCCTACAGCAGAGAGGAATTATAGGAAAAACACCTGTGAACCTGTGAACCTCACAGACCAAATCACTCTACGGTCTTCTCCTTCCATTAATCCCATTTATGTTACCCCTTTAAGTAGGGTAACCATGTATGGGATGTTACGACATAGCCTACAAATTAGGCCTATGAATTCTATTTTCTCCTTGGGAAGCATCGCGATCTCCAAGATGAGGGAGATAATCCATGCTCTAAACGTTGATCTTCTGGAGGAGTTAGGTTCCTAGGAGTTGGATAATCACCAACTCCACTTCTTTATCAAAGTAAATTTAATTTTGTCTGCCGCCTTTTGTCTTCACCTTATATATGCTCATATTCATGCCTTGAATTTCTTTTCTTCAAGTTATTGAGGCCTCTATCAGCTAGATGATCGAATATGAGAAAGTACTCCAAGAACTTTATGTCACAAATGGGGACAATAAGGTTGTGGTTTAGGTGGATCAAAAGACCTCCTTTGAAGCTGTGAAGAAGACTCTGGCGGTGGCCTTTAAGGCTGAAAAACAAGCGACAACAACTAAGATTGAAGCTACTGAGAAGGCCAAGTTAGTGGCTGAGAAATAACTGACCAAGATTGTGGGGTCTCTTAGACTATCTGAAGAAAAATGCTCATAGGCTAATAAGAAAGACGAGTAAGGGGCCGAAAAAAATTTAAATCTTGAAGCTTAACTTTCTTCTCAAACTCCCAATCATGCTGAAACTTTAAAGAAAGCTGAAGATGGATATGTCGCAGCCTTAAAGAAAGCTATTGATAAATATATCGCGGCAATAGCAAACGCTGAGGATCATGCCGTGGTCGAATTCAAAACTTCACAAGAATTTTGTTTGGACCAAAACAAGGCTTAAATTCACTTGCGATAAGGAAATTTGGTTATGTTTAGAAAATAATTTTTTTGAGGCCAAGGATGTTGACTTCGACTGGAGGTTCAATGACCCCGAGCACACTAAGTGCGAGGCTGAACTCAAGGAGGCCTAGGAGAGATGACTGGGAGAGATAGTCACGACTTCTCAGTAGGGTGATGATGAGACGAAGACTACTATTGAAGATGATGAAGATAAAGAAGAGGATGCAACCTCTTGAGCACCTTCCGCGACTTTAGCATTGTATTTTTGTAACCTTTTGCTTTCGTATGTAACGAACTTGAATTTTGTCATCAATAGAAAATTTTCCTTTTCTCTTTCATCTTCTTTATGTATTTTGTGGCTTTGCCCATGAATTATCTATGTCTTGTATTGTCTTGCCATATTTTTCAACTTTGTTGATATGCTTGATGTGGGATGCGACAGTAGTACCTTGTCATCCCCAAAGGCTTTGAATCACAGCTCCACGACTTGTGGGATATTACTTCCCCTAAGCCTTTGGGCATGGTATATTACCATTCATGTCCACGATTTTGGTGTAACGGTCTTATACTTGCACGATCTTCCCTGTATGACTACGGCCTTGTAGAGGTAAAAATCCAAAGCTAAAGCTATGACACCAATTTGAGAAGGCCCTTTTGTGTGTGTTTTAGGTAAAAACAACCTTTTACAAATTTCTCTGATTTATTTTGTACTAAATATGAGAACCAATTTCTTTAAACCAATTTTATCTTATTAAACCCTAATAATAAATTATCTATGTGAATAATCATGCCATCATAAACAATCACAAATTTCTAGACAAACAAATTTCAGGAAATATCCCTCGAAAGGGCAAAACCTTTTATTTAAATAAATGTCTACAAATCGTAACTTACAACACACCTACAGAAATCTGCAATGAATTTACTGTAATAAACTCACATAGGACACATCCTAGAATTAACAGTGGACTCCAACAAGAACCCACAAGAACCGCAACTCTATCTCCAGTAAGGAACACCCCTTGAGTCTTCCCAAGTGGCTGCAGTCATCAGCAAGCAACTCCCTTAAGAGCTACCAAAATAGCAGTAAAGATGGCACTCCATAAGAACAAACTTCAATAGAAGTATTTAGGTTCCACAAATGATTCACAAAAGTGTTTAGGAAGTTTTGTATGAATCAAAACATGTGTTTGGCCTTAAAAAATTGAAGACTTGTTATAGTAGGTCTCTCCAAAATGTTCTTCCAGAGTCTTAATAAAAAAACACTTCCGAAATAGGTATTTATATAAAAATACATATCTGAGTTGGTGCGCATACCTGGTTTGTTTGGCCTTATAAGAGGTGAACCAATTCGCTTTTCTAGTATGGACAAGCCTTTTAGTAAATCGAACCGATTTGGTTTACCCTAAGAAGCGAACTGGTTCACTATAGTTTTATAAAAACGCCTCAGTTTGTTAAAAAAAAATTCGAAAAAATATCCCAATATTAAAATAATATATTTATGAAACTTAAACACATTCTATACGAAATTATACCTCTTGTCGTGCAAATGTTGAAGATGCTTGTAATTCGGATCCGTCTTCATGAATGTATGAACTTGAGCTTCCCTCGACAGTTGTAGTGGTATACGAAATACTCTATGTAAAGTACGGACTACGAAAAATATGTCCTTACAAATCTTCCCCTATGTCTATGCCAGTACAAAATAAAAATATCCCAAATATCAAAACAAAAAAACCTATACAAATCTAATACCCTCCCATGCAACGCAAAAGACAAAAAGATACTAAAAACGCAAGTCCTAAAATTCTTCAAATTTTTTTAACTTTGACATCTTCAAATCTCTCCGCGTTCCTTGCACTTAGTTTGTGTGCTTTCCAAATAACCATCAAGATCCACACACAATAAACAAAGCAAAAACTTTCATGACATATCGATTTTGAAATGAGATAAACATAAATCAAATCAAAGAAATCAATTCAAATCTGAAATCTGCACCATTATTCAAACTCTAACTCCCCCATAGTCCATAATTCGTTCTCCCCCTTTTTATTTGTCCAAAATAGATAAGGAAAAGAATAAATAAAAATAAAATTTAGAGTGTCACGACAAGCAAAGAAAATCATCACGAATAAATCAACTACACTCATGCAAGGATAAACTCAAAAGGAACCACAAACACTTTTTGAATTTTCAAAATTTTCAAGAAAAGAAAATTTACAAAAACAACACAGACCATGAATTTTCACTAAGATATCCAAATCGTGGAAACAGAATGAATGGGTGTGATAATATTCAATAGGTGAAAAAACTCAAACATACATAACTTATGTTCACGATGAATATGGAAACTCCAAACGAACGATCTCAAAATTGTCCTTAGGTGTAAAAATTGTTGAATTCAAATGACATCGACTCAATCTAATCAACAAATCAAAGTGTGGAATGATTTCCACACCAATAATGTCTAAAGCTACATAATGGTTTTTTAAGACTTTATCAGGACGTGCAAACCAGTTGACATATTTCCATCCAAACACCCTTATAAATAATAATGCATTTATTTTTCTATTCAGGTGATCTAAATCCTAAAGGCCCCTTTTTGGCATATTTATCTTTTTATGTCCTTAATTCATTCGGGCTCTTTTTCAAACTCTTTGGACCTTGGCTACTTGTTACAATGCCACACTATTTTAGGTCCGATTTAAACGCTGGTTTAATCGTAAAGGACATGTGTGTGACACCATGCCTAATTAAATACTGGGTGATCAGTCCTTTATTAAATAAATTCAAAGTTCCCGGTTGGTTCATTCTTAGCATCACTGTCATAAAACAATTTTGTTTATTAACATCCTAATAAATAATTAATCTAAGTGTCAAAACATTTAATGTTGTTTAATTTAAATTCCATTGTAAAGTCCTTATGTGTATAAACCAATTTACGAATAGTATTGATGATAAATAAAACAAACTAATAAAATGAGTTATGCCAACTAACTTACTCACTCCAAATAAATATCCACAACTACCGTCAACGTAATAGATAAAATAATCCCAAATAAAATAGAATACTGAAGTAATAAAAAAGTAGGAACTCTCTATCAAGTCTAAACACAAGTATGGAAATGGGCAACACATGCCCTAACTAAAGAGAACTAAATCAGAAGTTGAGGAGTCAAAGGAAGGATCGTCTACTGTAAGGACCTGCAACTCCCACACAAGCTGCGGCACATCCAATCCAACGAATCTACGCCTGACGCCCCAGTGACTGGGCACCTATTATTTATATATACACACACACACACACACACAAGAGGAGAAAATGACAAGAAACAGGTCAGAATCCGAGTGTAAAATAACTTCAAAAATAGTTTAGCAAGTATTTAAAATGCTTAGTAGTTGATATGACACGCATGTTAGTACATGACACTCTCTTGAGAATTCTCACCTCTCATCTAGGGTGCAAGCCTATCGTACTACTAAAATGACTTATAAGTCCAACCCAATTCTCCTCCACTAAATTCTGATTCACGAAGGCGTACGTCTATGAATTATTTAAGATACCATCTTCTTAAGGATTATTTAAGTCAATTATGTATTTCTCAATACTGGTGGGATGTTTCAAGCACTTGCTCTAATAAGAAGCATTTATTCAATATTTATCTGCTTATACGCACAGTAGAAGAATTCGAGGTATAAGTATATATATAAATTACTCATATAATATATATACTAATAGGCACTCCACATAAAATCTATGGTGCTGGAATACTCTGCTATCAAGTCCCCGTATCTCTCGTACAAAAAGGGAAATACTAGTTTGGAATCACTCTCGAAGTGTATTAACACAATACACACATAATGGAGGCGAAGCATAGTTCCAAGTCACTAAGAGGTCAGCACATACCCTCACGTCTCTTAGGACCGTTTGACTATCATTCTCTGATAGCATGTACCAAGGAATACTATGTTCTAGGGCACGAGTCAATATCCCCCATAAAAGTCCCATCGAGATAAGACTGTCCCGGCGCAGAAACCTCCGTGATACCTAGTAGCGCGGGTATGATTATACACAGATAAATATAATTATATACATACAAATGCACTCGGTTATATATATATATTCCCATTGTTCTTTTAAGTACACCCACGACCCATAATAATATTCTATCCATACGTGGCACTAATCACCCAAGTCCTACGTATAATTAACCCATTTCTTTTTATTCTCAATTGTCAGCATTTCATAAGTACTTCTCGCCCCTTGAAGTGTTTTCTTTTACTAGATGTAAATTCAGTAGGTGTACCCTCACTAACATACTAGTCTAAGTCTTTCTTAAGTCTTCCAATACCTCACTTAACGTATGCACGATTTCTATCTAATTTTATGCTCCCGTTATGCCATGGTTACATCTCGTATAAAATTATATTTTTTGGAACTTACTTAGACCCTACTGGTCCTCCCCATTACCCATTATGATCTTTGAATTACATCCAAGGGCCCCTACGCATTTTGATCGAATAAACTAAAAAAAAGGAAAAAAAATTATACAATTTCCAGGAGGGGTCAACCGATCGATGAAAATGGGTCGATCGATCGAACAGCCGATCGATCGACATTCTTGAGTCGATCGATTAATCGAGCAGTTCTTGCCCAGATTCTGCAAATTCATACCTACGGGTTTCTTCCATAAATCCTATCCAAATCGCCATTAGCAAATCCCAAACTCCCAACCAAGTAAAAGGAACATTATATAAAAAATAATAGATGATTTCTAATGTAAAATTTCCATTAATTCATCAAGAATCATCATCAAACGAATTAAACTCAAGGATTTATTCTAACCCTAGTTTATTTTATTTCACATGAATTCCATTGATTTTCAAACTCTTATCTCTACTGGGCATCAATTTCGTGTTCACTAATCTAAATCCAATAAAATAATCATCCTAACATGATTTCTATTCTGTAATTTTAAACAATTTGTCCGAAACATCAATTGTCTTTTATTAAAACATAATATTGTCCTCTAACACTAACATGGGTGTAATATCAACCAAGATTACAGCAAGATAGATACTTGACTCAGATATGAAGGTCTTATTCACTGGTTTTGATGGGTATGGTTGCGTCTCTCATTTCTCGATCTACGCATTGGTGGTGAAATTCAACAAAGGTTGTGTAGGTAGGCTGGTTCTCTCCTTTGGAGTCATCTCTCTTCTCCCTTCCTTAGCCTCTCTGCAACTCTACCATTTCTAATCCTTGAGGACTTTAACTCCCATCAGATATAACCCTTCAATTTTCGTCCATAATTAAGCCTTAAAAGGGATACTTACCAAAATGCCCTCCTGGGTTGCCGGTTATGCCTAAAAACGTCCCGAGACCCAAACTAGACCCCCGGGTATATTTTTGTGACTATCTCAACCCTTTCGGACACGTTGGCGCACTCAAAATGAGCATACGTGCGACTTATAATTTAATTACTTTATATTCCATTAATTTAGTCCCGACATGACACATGCGCGTCCCGACTTAATTTATATGATTGTCGTATTATTTACTCGCAATAATTTTTAATTACTTCAATCTCATATATTACTTTACTCATCCAGTAATATTCAACATATAATGAATAACTCTCATCATGCTAGTAAATATTCAATTTAAAATTCAAATTAATATTAAATTAACTTATCCCAATTAAATTTAATTAATCCCATAATTAAAGGCCATAAAAATACGGGGTAATACATAGTTCCCTCTAATAATGGAATTTCGTCCCGAAATTTGAAAAATAAGGCCTACCCTATAAAACAGTTTTGGATACTTTATCAGTACACAAAACCAACTTCAAACTAAGGCTCGATTACTATAGCCCCCACCTCACAGCAAGTTAGTTTAACACTCTCGACACTTTATCAGTTATAGGGTCACACCTCAATAACGTCACTTCACCTTGCTCCTACCCGACGAAATTCAAATAAGACGAGCCTATACATCATTGGCCCCCATTATTGGGAGGCCGCACCTCACTACGTATCAACCACTTGTATTTATCTAAACACAAAGTTCCCATCCTGAGAGAGACCATTTGATCATTTGACCATTCTTGTCAATTTTTCGAATCTCGATTTTTGGCGATGTAACTCAAAATCCATCTAAAATGGTCCGTGGTTATCCACCATAGTCATTGGACTCTAACTCGACCAATAAAAAATCCTGATTATCCAACCACCTCTAAACAACCAGAGGGAGAATAGTTAAGTTTCTTCAGACAGAACCTCAATAAGCACCTTTTTCACAATAAACAGGTATGAGTGCTTTCACATAACCCTACCATTAGGTAATATCCTCTCCTAATTACTGTACTATACTTCACTTACTAGCTATATCCATTGTGGAAATGAAATGATCACAATGAATACAAAATTACTTTCATACAACTCCACTAGTAGTTAATCACCCTTCGCTTACTCTCCGGGCTATAGGTGATACAACCTGCTCAAAATGAAACATTATCCCCACTGCTTCCTGAAATCCCATATTGAAGGTTGGGTTCAAGGATTCCATTCTAATTCAGAAAAATACCAGGCAAGACCATGTACCGGCGCGATCCTTCTTTTCAAAGGAAGACTGGGGTACGCTATCTAATATTGTAAATCACCCCAAGGAATATCAATCACTTCCTTCTTGGTCAAATTGTTCCACACATTTGAAGGAAATTTTGACCTTACCTTGGGGTTGGCAACCCATCAAAGAAATTTTATCGACTTGACTTCCCCCTTCCACTATCGGAATCATTGGCTTGATACAAATTTTTTGGCTGATCATCTTACTCCAACCGATTTCTATCTATGAGTGGGGCACGTGGTGACTACTCACTATGTCCCGCTCAACACCAACTTCCACTTCTAACACATCACATTAAGTGGTACTTAATAACCCTCTTCTTCCCTCGGTGTATGCCAAAAGTTTTGACTCGTGCACTGTTCGCCACGATGTGCACTTCTGGGCTCCTTATACCTTATTGACATCATCTTTCTATTTTTGTGTAAGTCACTCTGAACAATCGACTGGGTAGGACTCCGCTCCAAATTTTCCATAATAGCTAAATTCTAGTCTTCTTAAGGGATACCCCTTTTCAAATGGCTTCCCACAGCCGTTCCTCCAAGTTCGGGTGTTCTACTCCGATCACACACGTATATATGGGTTATCATCCCTCTCACACGACGTTTAATCCCCTTTACCACTTTCACTTCATTTTATTAGTCCCACAGACATATATTTCACACATCTATTCCCACATCCCTTTAACCCGTACGATTCTAACATCAGCTAACAGGGTGACCACACACCCTATAAACCGTGCATACTGGCGTAAGCATCACATACGCTTCACACATAACACCCAATTCTTTATTTCCCCTGCACTAACAAAATGGCTACAACCCTTGGGTACTCTCAATTACCCTAGAAATTAAAGTTTTAACTCCTCCTTAACATCGTTCCACCCTTCAATTCATGGTGATAAGACAAAATTTTTAATGCCTCCTCACCTCACAACCGACTCCACTGGCCATATATTGTAATTTAATCTTCAACTTACAGTTATAACTACATACTTCTACAATAACCGAGGTACCGGACTCATGGATGAATGACCAAACATCTCCCTACTTCCAACCTTACATTAAGTTTCATGCGTGGGATGTCTCGCAAAGCAAAATCCAAACAAGGAACCCCCCCGATACACTACTACCTAGCATTGTCGGTTATCAAAATATGTTAGGCCCTCAGTCCATAACATGTAACCCTATATTCCCGTCTCTCGATATACAAGTTACATCTCCTTTCGCAATTTCATTTAAATAAGGAACGTTTAGCCAATTGCACTATCACTTAACATTGGTGGTAATCACATTCCATAAACCTCATACACATACAATCAGGACTCTTGAAATCCTGTTCCCAAATATATGAATATAAATCTTAACTCCCATGTCTCTAAAGGATAGATATAACAATGCGCTCTTCCTATCACCAGGTCCTGAGCGTTAATACGATAATGAGTTAAATCTTTTCGCTCAACAATAAACCCAATACACACCGAATCATAATACAAGGTCCCTACACACCCTGAGATTAAACATTTTGATACCACTCTACCCTTTAAAGTCTCTATAATATATTATATAAATACGAACCCGACCCTCCCACAGGTGAGGCTTCGCCAAAACAAAACATCTTGAACTAGAGAAGTAACCCCGATAGCCTTGCAATAACTGGCCACTATCGTGTTAACCACTACTGATAAAACCATAATCAAGATAATATCGTACTCGTATAACGCATACCTAAGACGAGTAATCTCAATAAAGTATATAACACTATTAATACACCCCTTCATCCTCCGCGGATGATACTAAAGATAATACCGCTATACCAGGGAAAACATTCACATAATAATAACATTATCGATATACGCATTAAGATCGTCTCACATGCGAATCTAGTAAAAATTAAAATATAGTGATTCGTTTGTGTCACATAAAACACGCCTCATGCTCTGAGGATAAAACTCATACTCCTACCATGTCAATTTCCCTGGCTGCTCAATTCATACGAGTTCTGTAAAAAATACCCGTTAGAGAGATGTGTTCTAAAATCATCAAACCCTCCTAAAGGCATACCTAAAGACACAGAACCACTTCAAACAAAAATTATGAAAAACCTGCTCTGATACCAATTTGTAGAGGTCAAAATCCCAAGTTAAAGCTCTGATACCAATTTGGGAAGGCCCTTTTGTGTGTGCTTTAGGTAAAGACAACCTTTTACAAAAAAAATTAGATTTATTATGAACCAAATATGAAAACCAATTTATTTAAACCAATTTTATCTTGTTAAACCCTAATCAACCATCTATGTGAATAATCATACCATCATAAATAATCACAAATTGCTGGATAAACAAATTTCAGGAAAAAAAACCCCGAAAGGGTAAAACTTTTTATTTCAATAAATGTTTGCAAATTGCAACTTACAACACACTTACATAAATCTGCAATGAATTTATCGCAGAAAACTCACGCAATTTGTGTGTAGAATCAACAATGAACTCCCATAAAAACGCATAAGAACCGCAACTGTATCTCCAACAAGGAACACCCTCGAGTCTTCCCAAGTGACCGCAGTCGTCAGCAAGAAACTCCCTCAAGAGCTACCAAAATAGCAGTAGAGATGGCACTTTACAAGAACAAACTTTAATAGAAGTATTTGGATTCCACAAATGATTCACAAAAGTGATTGGGAAGTTTTATGTGAATCAAAACATGTGTCTGGACTTACAAAAATTAAGGACATGTTGTAGTATGTCTCTAAAAAATATTCTTCTAAAGTCTTAATAAAAAACTCTTCTAAAATAGGTATTTATAGAAAAAATACATATCTAAGTGGGCGCACTGAACCGGTTCAGTTTGGACTTTATAAGAGGTGAATCAGTCCGCTTTTCAAGTATGGCCAAGACTTTTAGAAAATCAAACTGGTTTGATTTGCCCTTTATAAGAGGCGAATCGGTTTGCTCTAGTTTTACAAGAATGCCTCAGTTTGTTAAAAACTTTTTAGAAAAAAGATCCCAATACTAAAATGAAACATTTTTTAAACTTAAACACATTCTATACGAAATTATACCTCATGTCATTCAAATGTTGAAGATCCCTGTAATTCAGATCCGTATTCATGAATATATGAACTTGAGCTTCCCTCGACAGTTGTAGCGATATACAACATACTCTATATAAAGTACGGACTATGGAATTCAAACCCCTCTATAGGGGCTCTATATTTTTTGCTCAAATGATGCCCTGTACTCACCATTACTCTGGCCATAGAAATGTGGTGGGGAATATTCACAGCCAAGGATAAATGACTTTTTCCCACCCTTTGAGCGCAAACCATGTGGTTTCCAAAAGTGGATGTGCGATATTCAAAGCTTCTCCGAGTCTCTTTCAATATAGACTCCCTCCTATAAGAGGCCACCGCATTCTTGGAGGCTCCAAGAAGATCCACTAGCACGAGGCTCTTGTCTTCAGGATCTTCGTGTGGTGATAAGCCTAACCTTTGATTTCACATCCTCTTTATATGATTTAAAATTTTTTGCTTAAGATGAATCCAACTTTGTCTTTTTGATTTCTACTTCTCCTCCTATCATGAGGTTTTCCACAGAGGTGGATGGACCTTCAATGATATTTTGAGATGGTCTTTAGAATGGACATGTAACCATATAACGACACCTGGACATATAGGTTCGTGACTGTTTAACTTCACTTTATGTGACATATTGGTTCTCGTGCTTCTAACTGATGACAAATTATTGAAGACCTAGGGATAAAAATGCAGAGAAAAGGAGTCAACTCAAACTTTTCATTAATTTATAACTTCGAAGGAGTACAAAATTGATCTTCTAGCCTATCTGTGGTCTTGTAGTAATTGCAAAATATACTTTGGCAAAAACATCCTTTAAATATCTCTTGGACTGTAACTTCTTCAAATGTTTAATTCCTAGTCACAGCCTAAATGAAACTCCTCAGTATCTGTTTCATGATCAGCCTTTCAACTTCACTCTTCAAGCTGACAAAATTATTGGTTATGTGGCAATGATTCAAGTGGAAATTTCACCATTAGTCTTCCTTTCTACTGTGATGGGTCTTTATTTTAAGAGGTCACATGCAGTATTACTCATCTTTTATGCTAAGAAATATGGTCTCCAAGTCACAAGTCAATGGAGTGAATTCTTCGAACTTTAGTTCAGGACGGGCCTCATGTTTCCTCTTAGTTTTCAATTCTATCACTTCTACTACCCTTAGTTTCTCTTTTGGATCCTCGACCTTCATTATCTTACTAAAGGCCATGGACTCCAGCATTAAGATCCTCTAGCTCAGAGGTTGATTTTTCCTTGAAAGGATGCCTTCCTCATGTGGAGGTGGTTAATGCACGCCATGAGATGCACAATGTCATCTGCTTGCTTAGTTCTTAAGCTGCCTTCCACGGAATTTCATCTTCAAAACAATTAGTTCTTAGAAATATCTTTCATTTCTAAGATGACCTAAGAGTAAGTAATCCAATAATCATATCATGTATGAGTAGAATCATAATGCAACTAAGATAAAGGTTGATTAAATAACATGTCGCGACCTATAAGACTGAAAATGATGAGGTCGTGGTTGTATTCCTTCACAATGGTCTTCCCGTTCAAGACAATCAACTACGGTTTTCTTGAAGGACGATTCGATTCCATATTCTAGACAGCTTATTACATACACGCCCTTAGATAAGACATAAATTCCGGAGATGAAAAATTAACAAATCATCTTTACTTATCCTGGGTGATTTTGCCGACCTCTAAGATCAAAGCATTTTCCAATTTTACCCACTGAATCTCACATTTTGATCTACAAAATATGATAGATTCATATTGAAAATTTTAAAATCGTTATGTTATTTGATAATACTATATAATATTGTGAAATGTTAATGTGAAATAATATTTCAAAACGTGACTGTTAGTTAATGCGAAATAACGACACGAAACATGACTAGAAAAATAAATGCGATTTTTTTAATCATCACAGCTAAATAACATTGGAAAATGTATGTAGACATTATCAACAAATTATTTCACAATGCGAAATAACTTTTTCGAATTGCCATTGCAAAGTTTATTTGGACATTATCAATACATTGTTCCGCAAAGCGAAATAAAGTGATTTCAAATATTATATTAATTTACAATTACTCATTTACTGTACAAACACATAATTTCAAGAATAATCTATAACATGGGAGGACAATCAAATTCTTCTAAGAAGATAGTGTTAAATTGATTTATCGTTCAACATTGGTTGGAATAAGTACAATGATGAACAAGTTGAAACTTATTGATGAACACAAAGTTTCATCTAATCGCACTTCTTTTCATCAAAATTTCAAAGCAATATGGGAAGGTCAAGAAACAATTGTTTAGGTAAAGAAGTATGATGATGATATATGTCAACTATTACAAACTTATGACAATAAACGAAAAGGATTCTCAAATTGTGGGAGTAAACTGAAATTTCAAATCAAGTATACAAGAGCCTTTTGGAATTGAAATTTTGGAAAGTTGGTATAAAATATTTTAGGCAAGGATCAAAGTAGAAAGATAATGAATTCGTGAATAGGTGTTTCGACAGTGATCAAAAGATGACACAACTAGACATTAAGAGGAAAATTGAAAAATGTATCAATTCTAGAAAATACATTGACATTGATGATGTGGTTAGGTTACTAACCGCTTCCCTCATATCAACTAAATGGTTTGCAACTTCAAGAATAACACTTGGATGGGGTTTTGTTGGTTATGCATCTGACCTAAACATAATGAAAAATTTTAACTGGGAAAAATAGACGATTGCATTTATGATGGAGTCTGTTGCCTCTGAGCATCACCACCCTGACAGAGTCAAAGGATTCTTACATGCTTTAATGGAATATATTTATGCGCAATTGTTATGTATGTAATATTATTTATAAAATATTACATTACTAATAATGTTTTTTTATTTAGTATTGATTATGTGAGAAAACTATAATCGTCAAACCAACAACTCCATATGAATTTTCAGTTTCTTAAGTGGTCTTTAGACCTTATTCTCAACAAATTAAAGAACAGTGAATGTCGGATTAGTCAAATTCAATGAAAACAAGTACTCATCTTGTTATTCCCTATTAATTAGATGTTATGATCATGTGATTTATCATTGTTTTTCTTAATGCAATTTTGCATTGTGAAGTAAAATTATGACGAGTCAGAATTATAATTTCAAAATCAAAATTCCCATACAATGTCACTATTTGAAATATCCACCAACAATATATTTTGCAACATTATATTGTACTAGATTCATTAGACACTATACCAATTTAATATCAATTATTTAGTTGAGAGGCTCCAAATAGAATATGTTAAAGCTGAAGTTGAAGGCGAAGAACAAGATGCCTGTGTAAATGATGCTGGAATTGAGAATGATGGGTATAAGGGTGTAAGTGATGATGAAAAAGATCATGTTGGGGGCTGAAATGGATTGTGATAAGACCCTAAATTTTGAACACGAGTTTGACACAATAATAGATTCTTTCAAAGGATTATGTGATGCAATAATTGAAAGTGCAACAGTTGTTGTTGAGGGTTGTGGCCATCCCGATCGAGATCTCGTGTTGGGCCTCCTCTCTCTCTCTACCCCTTATTCTCGAAGGAGGGGGGAGATGGATAAGGAAGGGGGATTGAAAGGCCTCACGCCCTTACTTAGGAATGCTTCGACCGTCATCGGTGTGAGGTAAATATAAAGAGATGGAGTCACTAGCCTATTTTTCACAAAACAGGAAAAAGAATATGTTTCCGCCTTGAGAGAGCAACATCAAAGACAAAATGATTCATACGAAACCAATAGTTCAGAGGTTCGCGGATTAAGTTACGGAATGGGAAGGTATTAGGCACCCATCCTACCTTTTCGGTCTCTCATGGGCTAGTGTTATTGTTTTCCTTTATTTCTTCATGAAGTGTGTGTGCGTGTATATATAATGGAGATCAGAATCATTCAACTCATACCGTAGGAAAGGTAGAGTGAGGTCATCTATAGGAATGTTCCCAAAATAATATATATAGAAAATATGTTTTGTGGATTTATCGCGATATTAATCATTATTATGAAACGACAATATGTATTTGATGAAATGCTAACAAACATGATATGTATATTAATGCAAGAATATGGTAAATGCGAAAATGGGGGATTTGGGAAAATTGGGGGATTTAGAGAAATTGATAAATTAGAAAATTGAGAAAATTGGAAAATTAAAAAATTGGACTCGAGTCTCGAGTTTTAGTACGAAATGCCTACGTAGCCTATAAAGGCATCAAAATCCACGTAGTTTGAATGCGACATGGGGGTGGGGTTTATCCCATAGATCCTAACGGGATTTTATTATAAGTGTGTGTGTAGAAAAATGTGTTTTGGTTTTGAAAAAGTGTGATGGATAATCCCGTTCGAAATTTATGGGCATAATCCTCTTCTTTTTTTTTTATAGAAAATAAAGTATGTGCAATATACTAATAAAAATGTAGATATTAATGTGTATGGACTAAAGTAAGAACTAGATTATGAATCTAATGAGATTTATGCAAAAACAAGGAATTTAAAGATAAAGCGAAGGATTGCAGTCTTGTGCAGTTTTTCCTAGAAAAAAGGTAGTAGAACGTAATTCGTTGATCCGAATTACACACATGGCATACCGTAAGAAAGGTACTTCAGATAAATTCAATAGTCCTTTGGACCTCTCCCAAGTTCGAGAGTTGACTTTGGGTCAAATGTGGCTCGAAAGCGCACGTCGGTCCTTTATACAGGAAATCGTCCAACGAAAACAGATCGTTCATCTGCATGGTAAGTCAGAATTATGCACGGGGTGGACCGTTGGAAAGGTTAGGAGATGTACTTCGACATTCCAAAGAGTTAAGCTCGGTTCAAAAAGTTGATCTTGGTCAACCGGGTCCCAGAAGCGCCTGGTGACCTCGTGCAGTAAAACAGATCGTTTGTCTGTACCGTAAGTCAAAACTGCGCATGGGGTGGACCGTTAAAAAGGGTATTCATTTCCCTTCGTAGATTCCTTCAGTTTTGTTCGAGATTAAGAGTTAACTTTGGTCAAATGGAGCCCGGGAGCACCCTGCGGCCTCTGGATCGATTTCGGGGGGAAACGGATCGTTCGTCCGAACGGTTATACCATTTCGTTCACGGGGTGGACTGTTGGAAAGTTGTTTCAATGCCTTTCGAAGATTCAAAGAGATTTCACTCTGACAATGAAGTTTATTGAGGTCAAATTGGGGCCCAGGGGCGCTTGGTGCCCTCCGAATCGATTTTTGGTAGTAAAATGGTACGTTCGTCCGAACTATTATGCCGATTCGCGAATAGGGCATACCGTTGGAAAGGGTATTCAGAACCCTTCAGATATTCAATGAGCTTTCACTCTGGCGATAGAATTGAAGTAATACCCCGCCCTAGAAAATACATAATTAATGTTATTTGAAGTATTTAGTTAGAAGAAAAATACCGAGGAATGAACGTGATACGATCATGTTTAATAATCCAGTAATTTGAGCGGTACTTGACGCGCAGGATAAGCAACTTTGAGCGATTTTTGTAAGATGTATCGCGATCCCAAATATCTATATTACCACTTTTATAGTGTAAAAAAAATACATATAAAAATACCATGGGGTCAAATGTCAATATATATATATTCATTAGAAAAAAATAAAAGTGCTCAGAAAATTATGAAAATATCTAGATCGACTTAAAATTTAATTTTGAGTAACTTTCTCTTCTTTGGCGTCTTCAGAAAAAATCATTTAAACCCATTTTAGGTGAATTTTCGTCAGCACGCGTTGCGTAGGACGCGAACTTGCACGAATTGTTTAGGACAATCGGTAAGTCAAAAAAATATTCCGACCATATATTTAGACTCGTAAAAATATAAGGAACATTACCATGCGAAGAAAAAATCGAAAAAAAATATATTTTGTGCGGAGGTCCTGATTCTTGCGCACCTTGTACATGCCAATCCAGGAGGCCAAACGATAATAGTAAATATGATTTTTTTTGGCCAAAAAATGCAAGAAATATGAATCTCAAGTTAAAATTTTAGAAAAGAGGCGAGAGAAAGTGACGAAAATTAATATTTTGTGGGGGTATTTGATGAATTTAACCCCTTTAAGGTTTTAAGGAGTATATAAGTTTATGTTAGCTTATTTGGGGCATTTGGATCGGATTTTTCTTCTCTCTCTAAGTTCTCTAGTGCTCCCATGGATCCCTACCACCACTTCAAGCCAAGAACCACCATCCCCACCTTATGCGACCACATTCTAGATGTGTTCTACCATATATAAGTAGTGTACACCCATTTTCACCATGGATAAGGAAATATTACGAATTTTAGAGTTATATTTGGGGGTTATCTTGGAGGTAGAAGGAGCATTTCTTGGAGTATTGCTGGAGGTTTCATGGTAGCATGAAAGGAGGGCTTTTGTAACTCCCTTTAAAGCCACCTTAGGAGGTGGGGAGTCACCCATCTTCTCCACTATCACCACCATTTTTGAAATCTTTAAGGTGATATTTACTAACCTTGGTTTAGGTTTGTTGATGAGCATAATTTCAATTGGTTGTTTGCATATTTCAGGCATAATATATGTAGGATTTGTGCGTGGTTTGCATATATGAGACAAATTAGTGAATTAGTATGATTTTATGAGTAAATGGGTTTTCTAGTGAGAGAAATAATATACATTTTTATGGAAGATAAAAATATAGGAAATAATCATTTGTGTAGTTTATTCTAATAAAACTGAAACTATGCATTTTATGGGAGATAAAAATGTAAGAAATAATTATTGATGTAGTTTTCCTAGTAAGTCTGAAAATAAATATTTTTACGGAATAAAAATGTTAGAAGAATATTATTTGTTGAAATGAAGAAAGGGAAATTATTTCAAGGTTTGAAATGGAAAAAGTTGATGTTTTATGAAAATGGTATATTTGCTAGTAATGTTGATGAAAAATAATTTATGAAATAAAATGTTTGCAAACGAAGTAATGTTGTGAAAAAAAAATGATAGTTCGTTAAAATTAAAGAATAAGTAAAATTTTCAAGGATTTCGAATATTGAAAGGTAGTAATCTACGAAAATGGAAATTTTTCATGATTATTGGCGTTAAACATTTTATGAAATAAAATGTTTGAAAATGATGGTTTACTTTGGTAAATATTTGGAGATATATGTGTTAAACCATGTAATAGGATTTTTTTATTTAAAACTCATCCTCTCATGCATATAAACTTGTATTATTTTGATATTAAATATATAAACAAGCTTAAAGAAGGTTTTATTGGGTTTAAATTTAGAAAAGAAAGTGTTAAAATTTTAGTCTTCAAAGTGCGTAATTGGGACTAAAGGGAATGATGAGGATACGCTTAAAGGACTACATGTCAAGATTAAGGAAATAGAAATTTTCGTTCAAAAAGCGTCCTTTAAGTGTTAATGGTTAAACATGAATTTGTTAGTGAAGTGTAACTTACTAATATTGTGAAATATTAGCACTTATGGAATTAAAGAGGAATTAAAGGTGTGAAAGTGTTTCCAACCAAGTAAAAGATTACTCCAAGTATAAAAAGGTGTAAAGGGGGCTAAAACACTTAAGAAGTTAGTGTGGATGACTAAATTATGTTTTTTTAGGGAAATTAACAATTGTGAAAATGAAGTAAAAGGTGATTTTGGAAAAAAATGGGTAAAATGGTAAATTTTACTTAAAGTGAAACATTTTTATGGAATAAATTTTTTGGAAAGGATGTTACATAATGTGGTCCTAAACGAAGACGATTTTTTTGGATAAAATCAAGGCTAAAGGATAAAGGACATGAATGGTATATTTCAAAGTGTAACACAAGATGGGGCAGTAAAGTTATGGGTTTCGCTTCGATCGGGTAAAAAGGATATGAAAATTAATGTGAACATTATGAAAATGTTGAAGACATTGGCAAGATAATGATATTGGATGATGTCGGGTTCAATAATTAAGCAGTGCAATGATGTCCCTAGGGTGAAAAATCCCAAAGCAGCTGCAGTTTACTTGGCGCTCGGTGCCGAACGGTGAAATTTTGTGAAATCGTGGGTGTGCGTGCATTGTGATGGGTGTGTGTTTTGGCGGATTCCCTAAAGATAATGGTAAGTAATGAATAGAATATTCATGAAAGCGGCATAAATGGATGGTATTTATCCAGTAATTTATTAATGCAAGAATAATGCATTAATTATTTAATGTTCATGTGGTAACATGGGATGGTTAAATAAGGTGATTTAATGATGCTTAAGCTATCTAATGAGGTTTGAATCATAAATAACACAAGCGTGTGTTACATGAGGCTTTCAAAGAAAAAATAGTATTTTTCTAAACACGGTATGTGCGGGCGTTGAATGAAAGTCCTATAAAATGGTTAGGTAACTCCAGCGTGAGTTAATAAACGTTGAGTAATAAACGTTTGAAAGTAAACGAAGGGCTTTTCTCAAACAAAGGATAACTTTTTACTATACGTGTGTTAATGGGAATGAATTCTAGTTTTCAAAGCATTATGATATAAAATGACGATTTTGTAAAGCCAGGAAAGTTACACGGTATTAAATAACATATCTGGAATAAAACGGTTGAATACGTTGGTACATATATTTTTCAAAGGTATATATATATATATATTGTAAGGACATTTTTCTCATGTCCAACATGTTTCATTTGTGTATGTCGTACGCCGCTACATTTGGCATGTCACCTCAAGATGTCACTCGACGGCCTCAATCCGAATTTCGGGAATCAAGCATTCAACATCTCCATTAATATGTCCCACATCTGCCTCAACGGCTTCACGGTCCAAGATTTTAGGGACTTAATGCAAGTGGTACGCAAGGGAAGTCAAAACAGTGAAAAAAGGCACGATAGGAGAGTTCAAGGGTATTTTCGTAATTTCACATCCATAGTTAGGAGGTCTGGTCAACTGGAAAGTTGAAGAGCTCACCGCAATGAAGATACTGGAAAAAACGGCACCTCAATCCGAGCTACGGTGAAGGAGTTATGACCTTTTGAAGATAGAGAAAATTCCTTAAAGAATGCTGCTTTTTTTGTACGCTGGATAGAATTTTAGAGTTTTAAGAACATGGGACTCTTCATATTTTTTCCTATAAATACCAACTTTGGGGGAGTTGTTTTGCAAGAATTTAGAAGACGTTTTTTAGAGTCCAAATACCTCTAGTCTTCATATTTTTTGAGTCCCAAGACTCATGTTTTGATTCACACAATTGCCAAACCTTTGTGAATCTTTTTGGTAACCCAAGAACACAACTTTGGTTTGTTCAACCCTTGTGGAGAAGCCGTTCTCTTCTTCATTGCTGCCCTCCTGGAAAGGAAAAATTCCAGCCGCCGACATAGAAACTGAAACCTGCGGGTATTTCTGTGTCACACAGTTTCTAGCCGTTGCTTTGAAGGTTTACCGAAGACACCGTGCGTTACACTTGTGGGTGATTATCAGGTTGTATGTAAGTCAATGGTCTTGTAAATTGTTTAAAGTTCTAGAAATGAAAGGTTTTGCCCTTCGGGGATTTTTCCTTAACTTTGTGTCGCATGCTTTATATTTGATGGGTTGATTTAGATGCATGTTTAAGGGTTGATTTTATTTGGTTTAAAAGTAGACGCTAATTAAATAAGGGTTCTTTGAAAAACTTGCGAATTTAATTTAAATCGATATTACACGCGTTCTCAAATTGGTATCAGAGCGGGTTACGCTAATTTATCGCGTGATCATGATTTTTTGAGGATTTACTTTCTGATACAATTTGTCTACTCACGTTTTCAAATTGGTATTAGAGCGGGTTATGCTAATTTATCGCGTGATCTTGATTTTTCAAAGATTTACTTTTTTTTTTATACAATTTGACTTCTCACGTCTTCAAATTGGTATCAGAGCAGGTTGCGCTAATTTATTGCGTATTCCTATTTTCCGCAAAATCGGGTGATATTGATTTTTTTTTTTTTTTTAAAATCAGTTTTGTGAAAATTCGCATTTTTTTCTTATGGAGCACTTATATAATCAGATGCCTATTTTTGACGGGTCTAATTATGCCTACTGGAAAGCTCGTATGAAATCTATTTTAAAATCTATTGACGAGCGTGTTTGGTTGCTTTGCGAAAATGATTGGACTCCTCCCACGGTCACAGTTAATAACATCACCACTTTAAAACCCGTGTCAGCCTGGACTGAAGATGATTATAAATTGTCCAATTTTAATTCCCGTGGTCTGAGTGCTATTTCTGGAGCTGTCTCTCCTGATGAGTTTCGCCGAATTATGACGTGCACCACGTCTAAAGAGGCTTGGGATGTTTTGAAATTGACACATGAGGGTATGAACGTGGTTAAAGAGTCAAAATTACAAAATTTGGCCACCCAATTTGAGACTATCACCATGTCTGAGTCCGAATGATTTGATGATTTTTATGCACGTTTATCAGGCATTGTTAACACATGTTTTAATTTGGGTGAGATAATTGATAACACACGTGTCGTTAAAAAGATTTTGAGATCTCTCCCAAAACGCTTTATTCCTAAAGTCACTGCTTTGAATTCTTTGGGAAATTTGAAATCACTTAAGTTGGAAGAACTTGTAGGAGATCTTCAAACCTATGAGATTGATATGTTTCCCAAAACCATTAAGGCTAATGATAATGGCATTGCTTTAAAGACTCATTTTAAGAAAAAGAAAGAAAAAGTTTGTGAGTCCGATTCTGAGGGAGATTTTGATTTTAATGACATGGCCTTGTTTGCGAAAAATTTTAAAAAATTTCTCAACATGAACAAAAATAATTCTTCCAATAAAAAGAATTTTTTTGAGAAAAATAAAAAGAAAGAGGAGGCCAAAGATAGTGATAAGGAGGATGAGATTAGGTGCTTTGAGTGTGAAGGGAAAAGGCACATAGCTAGAGAGTGTCCTACTAGGATAAGGAGAAAGGGGAAAGAGACTGCTATGCCCTCCACACTTAGTGATAGTAGTGAAGATGAGGGTGATGAGACTAGTGGTGAGAAGTTTGTAGCTTTTTCTAGTCGTGTGAGCACACCCACCTTGTCCCACAATAGTGCACACGAATGTGATAGTGATGGTTTGAGCGCTTCAAGTGAAGGAGAAAGTGAGAGTGAAAGTGGAGATGAAAGTGAACTCCAAAAAGCTTTTAGAGATTTGTACACCGAGACCTTGAAAACAAAGAAGTATAATAGGGATTTAGGTCGTCGGGTTTTAGATTTGGAGAAAGAGAAGGAGGTTTTGAGAAAGGAGAAGTGTGATTTGGCCGACACGTTGTCTAGTCTGACGACACGTGTATCCCAACTCGAGAGTGATCTCGAACGTGCCCGGGAGGTCAAAGTCAATTTTTTGAACGCACCTAAGAAGGTTGAAAAGGTGGTGCATAAGGGTAAAGGTGAGAAGCTAGGAATAAGTCATGACGGTGCTTCTTCTTCCCAATTAGCACCCGAGCCGGTTCCCACTTTAGTGACAGTTTCACATGTGTCTCACCCTAACCCACCTAGGCGTCCCATTCCTATTAGGAAAGTGCGTCCTAGAGTTTTTGAGAGAGGTGTTCCTAGGCCTATTTATGTTTGCTCACATTGCAAGAGGAGATGACACCTTAGGGAATTTTGCTTTAAGTTGGGGTATGTGTCACGTTTTGCTTCTACACGTGTTTCTGAAACACATGCACCCACACATGATACATTACATGCTCCCGGAGACTACATGAGAGAGTTTGCACATTTAGGTGAGCAAGTTAAGTTTTTAGTCAAATCTTCACAAGAATTGATGGAGGTTTTTCATAAGTTGTCACCACCTTTGGAAAACCCCTCCGCACCTAATGATTGAGGTTTGACTTGTTTACTAGCATAAGGTGATTTTCATGATGTCATTGTTTGCCTATTGCTAGTATGTATCTTTTTTGTATATATTTTTTGTTTTGAAATATTTTATAAAATACAAAAAGATTTTATATTGTCAAAAATTTTGAAAAATCCAAAAAGATTTTTGTTTTTTGTTTGCACCGGTTATGGATGAACACTTTGGGTGACCAAGTCACAACATCATTCCATTTTTATGTGACTATTTGATAGTGTTTTGAGACAATAGGTCAATTCATCCATGTGCTTTATAATGTTTGGAGTCATTAAGATGTAATTAAGTGTTACTTCCTACATGTCTGACTCACTTTATCCTTTATTGCACACATGCACGAATTTGTTTGATTATTGTGCTTGTCTTATCATATGTTGGTTGGGTGTTTTCACTCCAATCCTGTCTTTAAAATGAACCAAGCGCGATAATTTTTATAAGGAAATTGTGCATATAAAAACAGTTTTGTGAGTTTGTGTGATTTGTTTGATAACGGGGAGGGGCTGCGAAAGGTAATCATCTATCCTTTGCGCAAAAGCCACCGTTATAAAGGACCTAAAAAATTGAGGAATTTTATTATCCGAGGTCCAAAGAGGTTAAAAGAGCCCGAAAAAAATTAAAGGCAATAAAAAGATATTCATGCCAAAATATGGGCCATTTAGGTTTTTGCACCAATTCTCCAAAGTTTGAGAATTTAGATTACCTCTAAAAGAAAATATATATGAGGGAGTTTGGTTGGAGAATTTAAAACGGGTTTGCACGTCCTTGAAATTCTTGAAAATGCGCTATATAGTTTTGGACGTTATTGGTGTGGAAATCACTTTGACTTTGATTTGTTGATTTGCATAAGACGATGTCATCTAAATTCAACAAATTTTTTTACACCTAAGGACACTTTTGATGATCATTCGTTAGGAGTACACATATGCATCGTGCACATATGATTGATTGAGTTGATTTACCTCTCGAATGTGTTCACACCCATTCATTCCATTTCCATGACTTGGTTGTTTGAGTCTAAATCCATGGTGTGATTTTTGTATCATGTTTTACATTTTTTTTCAAAATGGTATCTATTTTTTGTATAAAACATTGAAAAAAAATCAAAAATAGTTTGTGTATTTTTTGTATACCGTGACACCCCGATTTTGCTTGTTTGATTCATTCTTCTTATTTGTCTATTTGGGGACATCATAAAAAGGGGGAGAAAGAATTATCATTTTAAGGGGGAGTTTGAATTTTGGGGGAGTTTTTGAGATTTGACTTATGCTTATCATATATTGGTATCTATGTTTATCTCATTTCAAACTCGATACGTCACTTGGTATTTTTTTTCTCATGTGTGTAGGTACTACATTGATTATCTCTGAATTGCACACCCTGATGAGAAAAGATTTGAGATTCCTGAAGATTTGAAGAACAAACGATGAAGACTATTCATTTGTACCTTTTCCAGTTTTGGGTTCATGGGAGGGTAGATTTGTATAGGCAATTTCATATTTGATAATTCGGATTTTTTATGTATGTACCGGCATATACATAGGGCGAGATTTGTAAGGACATTTTTCTCATGTCCAACATGTTTCATTTGTGTATGTCGTACGCCGCTACATTTGGCACGTCACCTCAAGATGTCACTCGACGGCCTCAATCCGAATTCCAGGAATCAAGCATTCAACATCTCCATTAATATGTCCCACATCTGCCTCAACGACTTCACGGTCCAAGATTTTAGGGACTTAATGCAAGTGGTACGCAAGGGAAGTCAAAACAGTGAAAAAAGGCACGATAGGAGAGTTCAAGGGTATTTTCGTAATTTTACATCCATAGTTAGGAGGTCTGGTCAACTGGAAAGTTGAAGATCTCGCCGCAACGAAGATACTGGAAAAAACGGCACCTCAATCCGAGCTACGGTGAAGGAGTTATGACCTTTTGAAGATAGAGAAAATTCCTTAAAGAATGCTGTTTTTTTTTGTACGCTGGATAGAATTTTAGAGTTTTAAGAACATGGGACTCTTCATATTTTTTCCTATAAATACAAACTTCGGGGGAGTTATTTTTCAAGACTTTAGAAGACGTTTTTTAGAGTCCAAATACCTCTAGTCTTCATATTTTTTGAGTCCCAAGACTCATGTTTTGATTCACACAATTGCCAAACCTTTGTGAATCTTTTTGGTAACCCAAGAACACAACTTTGGTTTGTTCAACCCTTGTGGAGAAGTCGTTCTCTTCTTCATTGCTGCCTTCCTGGAAAGGGAAAATTCCAGCCGCCGACATAGGAACCGACACCTGCGGGTATTTCTGTGTCACACTGTTTCTAGCCTTTGATTTGAAGGTTTACTGAAGACACCGTGCGTTACACTTGTGGGCGATTATCAGGTTGTATGTAAGTCAATGGTCTTGTAAATTCTTTAAAGTTCTAGAAATGAAAGGTTTTGCCCTTCGGGGATTTTTCCTTAACTTTGTGTCGCATGCATTATATTTGATGGGTTGATTTAGATGTATGTTTAAGGGTTGATTTTATTTGGTTTAAAAGTAGACGCTAATTAAATAAGGGTTCTTTGAAAAACTTGCGAATTTAATTTAAATCGATATTACACGCGTTCTCATATATATATATATATATATATATATATATATACATATTTTCACATGCATGTAGTATAGCGTGTGAGTACTCCTTTTCTGCCGTTCATTCCTATATTGCATTTGTATATGATCCAACTGAGCATTCGGTTCACATCCCTCCTTTTGTCACGACAGGTTGTACGATATTCCGTACTTTGAGAGAGTTCTACATGTAAGTATTTTATTGCAAATACAATTAGTAGCTCTGTTTACTTGGCCCTGGGGGCACTTCCCTTGGGTCCTATCACGTAGTAAGTGTAAATTGGAATTTCATGGTAGTAAGTGTAACGTTAAATATTAATAAAAGTAGATTAAAAATTATTTAGGGTGTTTCATTGCACTTCATGATTAACGCGTGGTGCGAATCGGGTTGATCCTTTATCAACATTTAAATTCGGGTCGGGGCATTACAACTTGGTATCAGAGCTTTAGGTTTAATGCTCTTTTCAGGTGTGACATGGTGAGGTCGATAGTTGATCTTTCGACATCGTTGTTAGTTGGAGCTGGTCACGCTTGCTCGGTGATGGTTTTTATTTGTACCTTGATGGTAAAATCTAGGTCTTGAGAACATTGTGCCCTTCTCTTTAGGTTGGTGATCGGCTAAGTTAGTAGCAATTCTGATTCCGCTACATTTGTTCTGGTAGTATTAGCTAACAAGTATTGGGTTTTGGTGTAGGCCATTAGGTTGTGGCACCCTAGGCTTGTGTGAGATGTATCGTGTGGAAGTTTGATGATTAGAAAATCTTAATGATTTTAGTTGAATCTTAGCTGGTATGCTTGTGGTTTCATCTACTGGATTAGGTGACTAAGTAACGTGACTTGTGGGTAAATAATTCTATGGAAATTAGAATGCCTATGTAACTTAATTATGTTTTGGGTTTAGATAACCTTGATGATTTGAAGTGATTTAAAAACAAATCTATAAAGTCCTTCGGACTTAACATTTTGAATGATGAAATAAATTTATGGTTTAGGAAGGTGTCGTGGTATTGAAGAATAGGATCTCTTGTGGTGTCAAAGCTGTTGGCCTAAAGTTTTATAAGTAGTACCCAATGTCCCATACCCTACCAAAGGTTTTATAGTGGGGATAACTTGTGATCTAGAAAATGAGTGTGATGGCTACGTAGTGAGGCAAGTTAGTTGTCATAGTTGAGTGTTCAATAAGTTTAAGTTATACATCGTGATGAGTTTGATCTCGGGTTATATCTTTAGATATTCATGTAAATCCGTATTGATAATGCCTTAGAGATATGTATTATGGATTAGCTAACGAGCTATTAGTACAAGTGATAGACACTCCCTAGTAATGGTGGACTTTAGATTTTGCTTCGTGTATTAAGATAACAAGGATGTCTCTCTTTGAAATTTGGGGATTTCTTACGAGGTCAAGGACATAGAGTTACAGTTGGATTAACACGTAGTAATTGGATTAGTGTTTGGCCCTCGAAAAATAAAATTTAACAGCCATGATTGGTTGTTATACTTGGTAGAATTTTTATCGTGATCACTCTTACTCTAGAATGTGCATAATCAGTGGAGATGGTTGAATTGGTGTCCTTTCAATGAAGTGTTGGCACATTTATTGTATGGATGCATAGGATTTTGATGTTTGTAGTCCGATTTAGTCATGTCATTTTATGGCAATAATTAGGAGTTAGCGCTATGGCTTGTTGAAAAGCTTGTGTTAAGGTATGACCCTTATAGATTATGGCAAAAATAGGTTGATACGTGTTAGGTTTTACACTTGGGAGACTTAGTGAACGATGATGGTCATTAAGATTTTAGAGATAGTACTAGGAATGGAGTGCTAGGCTTTATTATAGAACCTACGGGTGCAACCCGTATGGCTTAGTATGACTCTAGTGAGGAGAATCATTAGGTATTATGCATGGATAATGCTTAAAAAATTGAGGAGTCATTGTAACTAATCAGATAATTATGATTTAGGATCACATAGGATATTGCTAAGGATTGTAGCGATGGTCCGTAGGGTAAAATTATGTGAGAGTCGTGTCTCACTAGATGGGAAAGATCTCGAGGTTCGAAAGTTAAAAAAAATCGCATGTGGAAATTATGGAGACTTGAGTATGTAGGTCATTAACTAACATTAAGAAATGAGAAATGTAACTTCGCCTTGGTATAAAGCATAAAAAGTAACCTCGGTCATAAGGAAAGAAGCTTAGCGTTTTAGCTTCCTAAGTGAATCGGTTCTCAAGTCATTGTCTCTAAAAATGGGCAGTCATGATTAGTGATTCAAGCCAGGGCACAAGGCTAGGCTAACACTTTAGTGTATGTATAGGTCAGTGAAAATTTTAGACTTTAAGTGTACATCATGGTTCGTACTTCGCGTGGCATGGTTCATTGCCCGAATTCAATTGTTTCATCTTGGCATGGCAGCCGCCTGATCCATTGCATCTTATTGCGCCTTCTGTGATCCCGGTGATGGGATGTTGTTGTTTCAGTTATGGTTATGTATTCAGGTGTAGCGTTGCATAAGCTCAGTAGTGATGCGGTATAGGCCGGGTTGAGGCTGATGTGTCACGGTATATGAGTACGCTCTTCTTCGGAAGGACCTTTATTTTACACGAGTTAGTGTGTACGCAGGTTCTCGCAGTTTGTTGCATGTAGTTTGCAAGTGTACTTCATAGCTTTAGGCTAACTTACTCATAAGCTAACATGTATAGTTAGTTTTATATCGTGGAATTAAAGTCACGAATCTAAGATCTGAATATTATGGTTCAATAGATGCTAGTGTTACACTCCGTATGAAATTTATAGATTGATAATGTAGCCCCTTATGTGTATTTGGGTTGTCATACCTCGGATGACTCTAGCTTAACCCGTAGTTTAGTAGGAGGTATCGGTCGGATGGACCATTGGGATTAAATGGATGTCTCAAAATCATTAATGTGAATAGTTATTGATGTTGAGGATGTATATTCCTAGGCTAGGAAAGATCCAAGTTGTTTGACAAAACATAGGCTTGTAAATCCTGATGTTCGAAATAATTCATGATAAAGAGTTCTTGGGGGTGTTAACATGGTATTACTAACTACCAACTACTTTGAGGTATTGCTTCGATGGACATATTGGGCATGTTTGGGAGTTAGTAATAATACCTTAGGATCCACCGTGGTTGTATCGAATTAATGGTATGAAATTTTTGGGTTAGACAATAGTGTTAAAAACATCCAGGTTTGGAGTTAAATTGTTGGATAGATGATTTGGTAGCTTGATGATCATAAATTTCGAGGAAGAAATTTTCTAAGGAGGGAAGAATGTAATACCCCGCCATAGAAAATAGATACTTAATGTTATTTGAAGTATTTAATTCGAAAAAAATACCGAGGAATGGACATGGCATGATCATGGTTAATAATCCAGTAATTTGAGCGATACGTGACGTGTAGGATAAACAACTTTGTGCGATTTTTGTAGGATGCATCGTAGTCCCAAATATCAATATTACCACTTTTATAGGGTCCAAAAAAATACATATAAAAATACCATGGGGTCAAAAATCAAAAATAAAAAAAACATTAAAAAAAATATTTTTCATCAAAAAAAATAAAAGTGCTCAGAAAATTATGAAAATCTCCATATCGACTTAAAATTTAATTTCGAGTAACTTTCTCTCTTCAACGTCTTCGAAAAAAATCATTCGATCCAATTTTAGGCGAATTTTCGACAGCACGCGTCGCTCAAGACGCGAACTTGCATGAATTGTTTAGGACAATCGATAAGTAGAAAAAATATTCCAACCATATGTTTAGACTCATAAAATATAAGGAATATTACCATGTGAAGAAAAATTGAAAAAAATATGTTTTGCGCGAAGGTCCCGATTCTTGTGTGCGTTGTACAGGACAATCAGGGATGTCAGGCGACATATAAATATAAATTTTTTTAGCCCAAAAATGTAAGGAATATGAATCTCAAGTTAAAAGTTTTAAAAAAAAGCAGGAGAGAGAAAGTGACGAAAATTAATATTTTGTGGGGGTATTTGGGGAATTTAACCCCTTAAGGTTCTAAGGAATATATAAGTGTATGTTAGCTTATTTGGGGCATTTGGATCAGATTTTTCTTCTCTCTCTAAGTTCTCTAGTGCTCCTATGGAGCGTTACCACCACTCCAAGCCAAGAACCACCACATCCCTATGTTATGCCACCATATTATAGATGTGTTCCGCCATATATAAGCCGTGTACACCCATTTCCATCATTAATAAGGAAGTACTATGAATTTTGGAGTTATATTTGGGGGTTATCTTGGAGGTAGAATTATCATTTCTTGGAGTATTGTTGGACCTTTCATGGTAGCTTGAAAGGAGGGCTTTTGTGACTCCCTTTTAGGACACGTTTGGGGGTGGGGGAGTCACCCATCTTATCCACTATCACCACCATTTTAGAAATCTTTGAGGCGGGATTTATTAACCTTGGTTTAGGTTTGTTGATGAACATAATTTCAATTAGTTATTTGCACATATCGGGCATAATATATGTAGGATTTGTGCATGGTTTGCATCTATGAGATAAATTAGTGAATTAGTATAACTTTATGAGTCAATGGGTTTTCTAGTGAGAGAAATAATATACATTTTTATGAAAGATAAAAAATGTAGGAACTAATCATTTGTGTAGTTTCTCTAATAAAACTGAAATTATACATTTTTATGGGAGGCAAAAATGTAAGAAATAATTATTGATGTAGTTTTGCTAATAAGTTTGAAAATAAATATTTTTATGGAACAAAAATGTTAGAAGAATATTATTTGTTGAAATGAAGAAAGAAAAATTATTTCAAGGTTTGATATGGAAAAAGTTGATGTTTTATGAAAATAGTGTATTTTCTAGTAATGTTGACAAAAAAACATTTTATGAAATAAAATGTTTGCAAACGATGTAATGTTGTGAAAAAAATGATAGTTCGTTGAAATTAAAGAATAAATAAATTTTTCAAGGATTTCGAATATTGAAAGATAGTAATCTACGTAAATGGACATTTTCAGGATTATTAGTGTTAAACATTTTATGAAATAAAATGGTTGGAAATGATGGTTTATTTTGGTAAATATTTGGAGAAATATGTGCTTAAACCATGTAATGGGATTTTTGGGTTTAAAATCCATCCTCTCATGTATATAAACTTGTAGCATTTTGATATTAAATATATAAACAAGTTTAGAGAAGGTTTTGTTGGGTTTAAATTTAGAAAAAAAGTAGTTAAAATTTTAGTCTTCGAAGTGCGTAATTGGGACTAAAGGGAATGATGATGATACGATTAAAGGATTACATGTCAAAATTAAGAAAAGGACAATTTTCTTACAAAAAGCATCCATTAAGTGTTAATGGTTAAACATGAAATTATTAGTGAAGTGTAACTTACTAATATTGGAAAATATGAACACTTATGGAATGAAAGGGGAATTAAAGGTGTGAAAGTGTTTCCAACCAAGTGAAAGATTACTCCAAGTGTAAAAAGGTGTTAAGGGGGTTAAAACACTTAAGAAGTTAATGTGGCTGACTAAATTATTATTATTGTTTTTTTTTTTGGGGGGGGGGGGGGGGGGGGGGGAATTAACACTTGTGAAAATGAAGTAAAAGGTAATTTTGGAAATAAATGGTTAAAATGGTAAATTTTACTTAAACTGAAATATTTTTATGGAATAAAAATGTTGGAAAGGATGTTACATAATGTGGTCCTAAACGAATACGATTTTTTTATAAAATCAAGGCTAAAGGATAAAGGACATGAATGGTATATTTCAAAGTGTAACACAAGATGGGGAGGTAAAGTCCCGAGTTTGGCTTCGGTCAGGTAAAAAAGAATATGCAAATTAATGTGAATATTATGAAAATGTTGAACACATTGGCAAGATAAAGATATTGAATGATGCCAGGTTAAATAATTAAGAAGGGCTGTGATGTCCCTAGGGTGAAAACCCCCAAAGCAACTACAGTTTACTTGGCGATTGGTGCCGGACGGTGAAATTTCATGAAACTGTGGGTGTGCGTGCATTGTGATGAGTGTGTGTGTTGGCATATTTCCTAAAGATAATGTTAAATATTGAATCTAATATTCCTGAAAGAGGCATAAATGGATGGTATTGATCCAATTATTTATTAATGCAAGAATAACACATTAAATGTTTAATGTTCATGTGGTAACATGGGATGGTTAAATAAGGTGACTTAATGATGTTTAAGCTACCTAATGAGGTTTGAATCATAAGTAGCACAAGCGTGTGTTACATGAGTCTTTTAAAGGAAAAATAGTATTTTCCTAAATACGGTATGTGTGTGCGTTGAATGAAAGTCCTATAAAATGTTCAGGTAACTCTGGCATGATTTAATGAACGTTGAGTAGTAAACGTTTGAAAGTAAATGATAAGGTATAAATTCTTCACATTTATCCCCTTAATTTTGATATTTTTATGATCCCGTGCATTGTAAATAGCTTGGATTTATCTCACAATTATGCTACTAACTCCTTTTGGCAAGTATTTCGTGTTTTGTGTATCTTTTATGTGTTTTACAGATATTTCATGCAAGTTAGTGCGAAAGAGAACTCAAAACAGTGAAAAAACCAAGAAATGGAAAGTTGAAGGGAATTTTCGTCATTTTGAAGCCTTAGTCTGGAGCTGGCGCCAACTAGAAAGTTGTAGATATTTAAATTACAAGAACACTGGAAAAAATGACACCTCAATCCGAGATACAATGAAAAAGTTATGGTTATTCGAAGTTGAGGAGAAAATGAAGAGAAGTTGAGTCAGAAAAACGGATCAATCCGGTTGGAATTTAAAAAGGATCGATCCAGCCTCTAGAATTCACTGCATCAGGCATATTTATAGGATCGATCCGCTTGAAATAAAAAAAGGATCGATCCGATCTCAAGAAGATCGATCCAAAATTTGTAGGCAGATCGATCCTGGGTTCGAAATTTGTAATTATCCTGTTCAAGCTAGAGTCTTTCATGACTCCAACTCTTGTATTTTTTGTAGTTTATATATTTCAATGTCCTCTAAGACATTGGGGGGAGTCTAATCAGTTTTTAGAGGAGATTTTTACTTAGTTTTGAAGTGAGAATTTGTGGAAAACCCTAGAAGTACAATTTGTTGATTTTGCAAAAAAGTTTGTCAATTTCTCTTCTCTACTCCTTGGTATTGATACTTTATGCATGATTAGTTTATTTTAAGTAGTTAACGAATCCTTTTCATCATCTAGTTCTAGCTTTACCATGATTTCAGTCACCTGCACCGTAGAGACCCTAGTTTTTCTTAATTGCACCATGCTAGGCTAGACTTTTAGTGGTTAGGGTGCATGAACCCCACCCGATGTGATTCATCATAATGGAAATATATTTTTGAATTGAATTTTAAAGGAATCATGTTGCGTAGCTATCGCAGCCATCATAGGACTTTTGATCTCGTTTGCCATAGGTAACCGGGATCCTTAAGTGTGCGACGCGCGCGTAGTTAATGCGCTTTGTTCTTACCTTTGATTACGTATGATGAGGGATATGATCCTTCATATATGAAATTATTAGGATTAATAAAGACCTGGTTCCTTGTAAATTCTAATTCCGAAATCTAGTATCCTATAGGGTGAATTACTAGGGTGTGGACGTTTGTAACCCAACCTCTCGTTCTCATTTGAAGTTAATTTTGTTAATAGCTTGCCATCCATTTTAGGTTACTTAGCTCTTCTGCATATTATTTAGGCATAATTTAGTGAGTCCGTAATTTAATTACGCATTTAATTATAGTAAATATCCCATTCAAATCACCTTATCATTTCTTTTAGAGGCTAAGTTAGGATTCATTAATCTTTCTAACGTCGTCACGAATTCATTCGTCCTATTCCCTAAGGATTCGACCCCGACTTAGAGGGATTATTACTTGAGAAACAGGCTTGCACTTGAGCCTACATAGCACGCACTTTTGATCACTTTTTAAGTCGCATCAAGTTTTTGGAGCCGTTGTCGGGGATTTAGGTAGACTTAGGTTAGATCGAGTCAATCTAAAGCTTAGACCAAAAATTCAAAAAAAAAATCATCTCTCACAAGCCTTTAAATGAAAAATCCTGAACATACTCAAAATCCTCAAAATACACCAACCAGAATCCACAAAAGTCCAATTATTGAGTATAATTCTGACAGTCCCCACACGCCTCACGTTCCACAGTTTTGGGTTCCAATTCCTACTCCTGAGCATTCTATCGGTACTTACACCCTAAGTCAATCCTTGAATCACACATCTAGGAAACCGATTGAGTATTCCTAGTTATTTGAAGAGAGAGCGATGTCTGACGCAGCTAGTTTCGGTACTGGAGAGGGAAATCCACCCTATCGCCCCATGAAAGACTTACTCTTTCCTGAATGAACTGTCACCCCTGGTTGCATTTTACTTCCGTATAATGTCGATTAGTTCCACTTTCGCAATGGGATGATACTGATTCTCCCTACTTTCCATGGCATGGATTTGGATAAACCATACCTTCATATAAGATTGTTCGAAGAGGCGTGCGACACATTTAGTGATCAAGCGTGCACGCAGGATGTTGTTTGCCTAAAGCTTTTCCCCTTTTCCTTAAAGGATAAAGCCAAGACCTGTCTATGGTCTCTACTACCCCCGAACTCCATTATTTTCTGAAGGGATATGCAATCCAAATTTATCTCAAAATTCTACCCACCGAACAAAACCAACTCTATCACGACTTAAATCCAAGGTTTCCGACAATAAGATAATGAGCCTTTTGATAAGTGTTGGGAACGTTTCCAAGAGTTGGTAAGCGCATGCCCACATCATGATTTTGAAAAACACCACTTGATCTCTTTCTTCCATAATGGGTTGCAAGTGATTTCCAAACAACATGTGCAAACTATGTGTGAACAACCATTCTGGGAATTAGACACTAGTGATGCTGAGGCCCATTTTAAATATATTGCAGAGACTACTCAAGAATGGGACACATATGATCCTAATACCCAAGTTTGTCCTAGACAATCATCTATCTCTCCAAATATATCCGGTCTATACCATCTGGATAATAATACCTTAATGGACCGTCGATTCGATCGATTTTAGAGAGATATGAAAGATTTTCTTGATATCCGGTTGAGAGATATCTTCAGATCCAGCCGTGTCGCGAAAGAAAAGGTGTGTGTTATCTGTGAGGCGGGTCACTCCACAAAGGCATGCCCGATGATTTCCGCCTGCAAAGCCATGCACATCGAGCATGTGTGTACTATAGTAGGGTTCAAGGGAAATGCTAACTCCCCGCATGGGAACTCATACAGCCCTTCATGGAAAAACCATCCTGGTTTTAACTACGGACAATCACAAGCTGCGATGAATCCACATTCATAGGTTGTCCCACCTCCACCCCTCCTCAATTCCAGCAAGCACCACCTCCTCCAGCTCCATATATTACTCCACTGTGAAGGAACCTCGAGGATACAATAAACTAGTTTATCAACTCCTAGAGTGCAACCAATGCTAGATATGATCGCATGCTTGCTAACATGAATGCAAACATCTCCAAGTTGCAATCGGCGTTACGTATCCAAGAGAAAGGTAAGTTCCCGCCCCAAAGGCAAAGACCACCCCAAGATCAATTAAGTGTTAACTCTACATCCCAGACACATCTTGAGCAATGTAGTGCAATTACCACTCTGCGTAATGGGAGAGTAGTTGATCTTTCACCTCTTCCACATAATGATAAAAATGAAAAGTAGATTTCTCCCGGAACAAAAGAGGCCGAAGATATCTCCAAGAAAAAGAGTAGTAATGATGACACAAGAGAGCCTGAAGTGGTGGTAAAACTTTCGATTGTAACCCCATATCCTCAAAGGTTGACCCCTCAATCCAAAGATACTTCTCGAGACGACGTCCTCGATGTTCTTAAGCAAGTAAAGATAAATTTACCTTTTATCGAGACCATAAAGAAAATTCCCACTTATGCTAAGTTCCTTAAGGACTCACTTACGGTGAAATGAAGTCTGAAGGTAAAGAAAAATATATTTCTAACACAGAACGTCAGCTCAGTCCTTTTGAGTGATCTTCCACTAAAATATAAAGATCCGGGTGCACCCACCATTTAGTGCATCATGGGAAAGAATCGAATATAAAGAGCTCTAGTTGATTTAGGGACAAGTGTTAACATTCTTCCCTATTCAATCTATAAGAAAATTGATTTGGGAGCCCTCAAGCCCATAAATATGACTCTCCAACTCGTGGATTGCTTCGTGAAGATGCCTCAGGGAATTATCGAAGATGTGATAATCCAAATTGACACTTTCTACTTCCCAGGGGTTTTATTATTTGGGATGAGGCGCCATCCATTCTCCTGAGCAATCATGTTCCCTTCATCATGGGTCGCCCATTCTTATCTACGGCTAATGCACTCATCAATACTCGAAGTGGGAGAATGCAATTAACATTTGGTAACATGACCCTCGAGACAAACATCTTTAATAACATTAAGAACGAGGGCGATGAAAGCGAATCGCGAGAAATGGATCTTATCGAGGAAGCACACGAGCATGAGAGGCCCCACAAGCGAGAGGCGTTAGGTGTGTGCCTTATTTCATTAAGTGAGAGCGGTAGTTTTAATGATGAAAGAAAGGTGGGGGAGGTATGTGTAGTAACCGCGATTGAGATAGAGATAGAGAGTGGTTAGAGGAGAGAAAAATAATGGAGTTAGAGATCGGCCGAGTAAGCGAGGACGTAGGCATTACTCGAGAGAGAAAGTTAGGGGACGTGAGCATGGAAGATTTTGAAAAAGGATTTGGGCATGTGGATGAGAGCCTGAATGTAGAAATCCAACCCTTAATGAATTCGTTTAGTTACTTGGATGAGAGAGAATGGCAAGATACAATAGATGAATTCCTTTGTAATTACCATCCCTCAACATCACAAAAGTCTTCAGAAGAGAGCGAAAGAGAATGTTCTAAACACTCTCGGGAGAGCGAATTAGGAGTTATAAGTCTTGAAGACTTTGAAAAAGAATTCGGGCTTGTGGATAAGAGACTTACTATTGAAGTCCAATCCCTATTGGTCTCTTGTAGTCACTTAGAAGAAAGTGAATGGAAAGATAAAATCGATAAATTCCTTCTTTGTGACCATCCACCCATACCACTTCATGTCCCGGAGGCGATTGAGGAGAAAATTTATGTTTGGTTCGACTTAGATCCCGGTCCATGCGTTCCAAAAATTAAAAGAAACTTAGGTGTTACCTCTGAGTCGGTGCATGCAGGCCACGTTTTGAGTAAGCATCACGAGGATCCCTTTTCGAGTAGTCACGAAGAGTCTCCCGGGCTTTCCCTTATCTATGGGCGAGGTCCCAACTTGTTTCGATTATTGGTTTACGATATGAAAATGGGAGAGACGAGGAGAGCATTGGAACCCGTTCATGGGGTTGGGTGAGCTTGTGGAGAGATGAGAGGTCGTCGCACCCCCGACCCATATGGGGTGATTTTGTTGTATTATCGAGTCATGTGTTAGTGTCATTTTTCATTTTAAATATTTGTTTGTTTTATTTTTCGCACTTCTTACTTTGCCTTTTTTAGATTTTAGTACTTTTTTCTTGAGGAAAATGCAAAAGTCTAAGTTAGGGGGGTCACAAGTGCGTCTTTCTAAAACTTCACAAATTTTCAAAAATTCCCAAAAATTTTGAAAAATCCAAAAATATATTTCTTTAAAATAAATAAAAATTGGAATTTAAAAGCTTCAAAAATGTCATAAATATTTTGTCTCAAGTTGGATAAATCAAATGCACAATGCCAAAATTGACCAACGATAGAAATTGAGAGAAAATTGACAAACTCGGTGAGATTTCGAGCCTCTCATTTTTCTGAGTTTATAAATCAATCCGAGTTAATGGTTGACTCAAAGTTCTTTTCAGCATGTTAAAAATTCATTGATGAACTCTATTTTATTGTTTTGATCAGTTATGGGAAACGTGTGAGGTGTTGTCTTGAAAATCGCGCTAAACTTAATTAATCTCGAGACTCATGGTAAAACAACTCGCATTTGGATAATGAAGTAGGCCATCATTTGTTACCCAAAAAGATTAGCCACAAAAAGTCATGAAAAATTAACCTTTTTGCAACCCAATTTGAGCCTAATAAAGTTTTTCATTTTCGTTTGATAACTCGAAAAAACTAATTAGCCCAGGATCGTGAAAATCGAATATTCATCAAATAAAGTCCGAAAAGTGCATAAGAAGGGGCAAGAAAAAAATAGAAGAATGCTCAACAAAAATAGAAAGTAAAAGAAAAATAAGAAAAGAAAAAAATATATAAAAAGAAGAGAAAATGAGTAAATGCCCGAAAAAGCACTAACAGACATCATAAGAAAATTTTCCATTTCCAGATTTTCCAACCCTTTCCATGTTACCCAATTACACCTTAAACCCAAAAAAGTCCTAACCGAGTTCGAATTGAGAAATTGTCTATCTCGTGGAGAGCTAAGGCACAAAAGATAATAAAAGAGAGTATATGGCCCGAAAAAGAGACGATGTTTCCCATTTCTCTATGTCCGTATTTCGATGAAGAGATTTTTTACCAAAAAAAATTTCGTCTTTCAAAATGGTGTGCGTGAATTTGTGTCCATCATATTTACTCCGTGTATCATGCACACTGAGAGAATAGCCACACTTCCGAGTGATTCGTTTGTGAGTGTATTTGGTGAGATTTTGAAATCAAAGCGAATTTTCGGAAAGTAACGTTATGATCAATCGGTGGAAATTAGCGGTTCAATTTTTGGCTTCGCACGCATACACTATGACTTGAGACTCGTGAATATGATTTTATAGTGACCAGTTTTTGGGGAGTTTAAATTGTACAATTTTTAAGTATTTTGATTTTTTGAGTCAATAACGAATTTTGTGGGTATATTCACTGCAAACCCTCACAAGACGCAACTCGTCCTACTAGGGTAACCTAGAGGTTTAAAGGCTTGTTGCATACGCTAAATGCAATCGCTTGCCCGAAAAAGAGGTATTCTAACTCATTTTAGAGTTGGACCATGTTTTGATTCTATTACATTGCTTAGGACGCGCAACGTTCTAAGTTAGGGGGGGTTGATTAGGCAAAAATTCTTCACATTTATCCCCTTAATTTTGGTATTTTTATGTTCTCGTGCATTATAAATATCTTGAATTTATCTCATATTTATTCTACTAACCCTTTTTGGCAATTATTTCATGTTTTGTGTATCTCTTATGTGTTTTACAGGTATTTCATGCAAGTTAGTGCGAAAGAGAACTCAAAACAGTGAAAGAAACCAAGAAATGGAGAGTTCAAGGGAATTTTTGTAATTTTTAGGCCTTATTTTGAAGGTGGGGATAACTTGAAAGTTGTAGATATTTCAATTACAAGAACACTAGAAAAAATGGCACCACAATTCAAGCTACGGTGACGAAGTTATGGTCATTCGAAGTTGAGGAGAAAATAAAGAGAAGTTGAGTCAGAAAATGGATCGATCCGTTTTCTACCATAAAAGGATCGATCCGGTCTCAGGCAGACCAATCCGGTTGGAATTTAAAAAGGATCGATCCGGCCTCTAGAATTCAGTGCATCAGGCATATTTAGAGGATCAATCCGCTTGAAATAAAAAAAGGATCGATCGGTCTCAGGCAGATCGATCCGGAGTTCAAAATTTGTAATTATCCTGTTCAAGCTAGAGTCTTGCATGACTCCAACTGTTGTATTTTTTATATTGTATATATTTCAATATCTTCCCTGACATTGGGGGGCATTTAATCAGTTTTTGGAGGAGCTTTTTACTTAGTTTTGAAGAGAGAATTTGTGGCAAACCCTAGAAGTACAATTGTTGATTCTGCAAAATTTTTTGTCAATTTCTCTTCTCTACTCCTTGGTATTGATACTTAATGCATGCTTAGTTTATTTCGAGTAGTTAAAAAATCCTTTTCATCATTTAGTTCTCGTTTTACCACGATTTCAGTCACCTGCACCATAGAGACCCTAGTTTTTCTTAATTGCACCGTACTAGGCTAGACTTTTAGTGGTTGGGGTGCATGAACCCCACCCGATGTGATTCATCATAATGGAAATAGAGTTTTGAATTGAATTTTAAAGGAATCATGTTGCGTAGCTATCGCAACCGTCATAGGACTTTTGATCTCGTTTGCCCTAGGTAATCGGGATCCTTAAGTGTGCGACGCGCACGTAGTTAATGCGACACTGCTTTGTTCTTACCTTTGATTTCATATGATGGGGGCTACGATACTTCATATAAGAAATGCTTAGGATTAATAAAGACCAGGTTCCTTGTAAATTCTGATTCCGAAATCTAGTATCCTACAGGATGAATTACTCGGGTGTGGGCGATTGTAACCCAACCTCTCGTTCTCATTTGAAGTTAATTTTGTTAATAGCTTGCCATCCATTTTAGGTTAATTAGCTCTTCTGCATCTTATTTAGGCATAATTTAGTCAGTGAGTAATTTAATTGCGCATTTAATTATAGTAAATATCCCATTCAAATCTCCTTTTCGTTTCTTTTAGAGTCTAAGTTAGGATTCATCCATCTTTCCAACGTCATCACGAATTCATTCATCATATTTCCCTGAGGATTCGACCTCGACTTACCGGGATTATTACTTGAGCGACAGGCTTGCACTTGAGCCTACATAGCATGTACTTTAGAACACTTTTTAAGTCGCTTCAGTAAACGAAAGGTTTTTCTCAAACAAAGGATAATGTTTTACTATGCACGTGTTAATGGGGATGAATACTAGTTTTCAAAGCATGATAATACAAAATGACGATTTTGTATAGCCAAGGAATTTAAACGGTATTAAGTAATATTTCTTGATTAAAACGGTTGAATACATTAGTACATGTATTTTTAAAGGTATATATGTATATACATATATACATATTTTCACATGGATGTAGTGTAGCATATGAGTACTCATTTTCTACCGTTCATTCCTATATTGCATTTGTGTATGATCCCACTGAGCATTCGACTAACATCCCTCCTTTTGTCACGGCATGTTGTACGATGTTCCGTACTTCTAGAGCGTTCTACAGGTAAGTATTTTCTTACAATTATGATTGGTAGCTATGTTTACTCGGCCCTGTGGGCACTTCCCTTGGGTCCTATCACGTAGTAAATGTAAATTTAAATTGCATGCTAGTAAGTGTAACGTTATATACTAATAAAACTAGATTTGAAACATTATTTAAGGTGTTTCATTGCACTTCATGACTAACGTGTGGTTTAGATCGGGTTGATCCTTTATCAACCCTAAAATTCGGGTCAGGGTGTTACAGTTATGGGCTCGGGAGCGCCAGATGTCCTCTAGATTGGTACTCGAGTGCGACCTAGGGTTTTTAGTGAAATGGGTAAGTGCTAGGGACCTAAGGAAAGACTTAAGGGGGGCTAGAATGTGTTGTCTACATAGCCCCTCGACAGGTGAGATTGGAACAAGTGAAAGCCGACGAATAAACACCACATGATGTTTTGGAAAGAGGTCGATTCTGCGGGCTTAAGAGAATTCTGGGGATGGCCAATCCTGTGGCCCGAGGTCAATTCTAAGGACCTAGAAGAGGTGACAACCGAGGGCTCAGGTTAATTTTGACCTGAAAGAGGTGATGTCCTTGGGTTAAGGTCAATTCTGACCTAAAGGAGGTGATGACCTACGTCCGAGTTCAACTCTAACCTAAAAGAGGTGACGACCCATGGACGAGGTCAATTCTGACCTAAAAAAGGGGACGACCGAGGGCCAAGGTCAATTCTGACCTAAAAGAGGTGACAAACTGGGGATGAGGTCAATTCTGACCTAGAAGAGGTGACGACTGAGGGCGAGGTCAATTATGACCTGAAAGAGGGTTGTCACTTCTTTAGGTCAATTTTGACCTAAAGAAGGTGACGATTGGAGGGTCGAGGTCAATTATGACCTAAAAGAGGCGACGAATGAGGGTCGAGGTCAATTATGACCTAAAAGAGGTGACAACCCGAGGTCGAGATCAATTCTAACCTAAAAGAGGTGACCACCAAGGGCCGAGGTCAATTCTGACCTAAAAGAGGTGACGACCCAAGGGCTGAGGTAAATTTTGACCTAAAGGTGGTGACAACCCGAGGTCGAGGTTAATTTTGACCTAAATGTGGTGGCGACCCGAGATCGGGGTCAATTCTGACCTAAAAGAGGTGACAATCGAGGGCTGAGGTCAATTTTTACCTAAAAGAGGTGACTACCGAGGCCCGAAGTTAATTCTGACCTGAAAGAGGTTACGATCAAGGATTGAGGTCAATTCTGACCTAAAAGAGGTGACCAGTACTTGGGGTCAAAGCATATTCTGAGGGTTGAGGTTGTAACTTCCTTTGGGGAAATTTAGAGACTCCATTGGGAATATGTATCTTATAGTTCCGCTGGGGATTCAGGGATGGATGGGATTTTAGGTTCCGTTGGGGAAGAAGGAATGATTCGAGGGTTGGATGTGATTTCTCGGCTGGGGAATTTCTTGGTTTTTGTGGTGTCTTTTGGATACGTTGCTAGGGAGAATATCCAATTGTTTTCGGGAATTCCTCTGAGGAGGTAAGAGTTTCGTCGAGGAAATGAGCATGGTAAAAATGTTTTTCTTGGTGAAAAAGTTTCTAAAATCCAATGGGCAAATTTAGGAATTTTTCAGGGATTTTTTGAGATTTTCTGGCCTTTTTGGGACTTTTTATACAAAATTTTAAAGGGGGTGCCGACCGACATGGTTGGAAGGCTGTCAAACGGAAGTGCCATGGTCTTTTGGGTTACCTCGAGAAGGTGGAGGGACAGTGCTGATCGGTGGGTGACAGGAAGATGCCGATCAGCATGCCCCTTGACCTGCTATAAAAAGGGGGAGAGTTCTCCTCATTTTTCACATCTTTCTGACTTGCCTTCTTCTGCAATTACCTTATGCAAATCGTTCTAAAGTTTTAAAGTCAAAAGATGGTTGAGTTCTCAAGTAGCGCAACAAACATGGGGTGACTCGATGTTGACGATTGGGCAGGCTTGGAATGGAGGGCTAAGGTGCCCCTTGCTTTGGGCAGCGAAAACTCTTTAGACTCATTCAAGCCAGTGGCGAATGATAGAACTCTCTTGTGTGAGCTTACGCATCATCTCTCTTCCAAGGTGGTGAACCCTGACTGTTATGTAAGTATTGATGACTTTTGATCATCTTTTCCTTTTTTTCTTGACAATATTTCCTTATTTCTTTAATTTTGACACAGGTTTTCCTTTTTTCTTTTGATAGTCTAATGTTTCTATGTTGACTATGCATGCCCAAGGGACGACAGGGATTGGGGATGTTTGGGAGCACCTTCCATCCGTGGTGCGTTGGATGGTGTCATCAACCAGTTTTGGGAGACTGGCGTCTGCTTTGGATGAGAGCCTTGTCCTACGTCTTTTCTCTGTGCTCTGGGGTAGAGGTGGTGGGACACCACCCACACCTTTCATTTTGGATTTAGGGATATGACAGTGACACCCATATAGGTGCAATAGTTGTTGGGGCTGGATTGTGATAGGTGCAAATTGAGGTGCCGGAGGCGGTGCGGTGACGACGACATTGGGTGATGTGGAAAGGGTAGTCTCTGGGGACTTTCTTCATTTATCTCTCTTGATATAGTTATTGCTGAGGAGGAGCATTGATGAGAGTGATGGCCGACAGGTGCAACAGATGGCCCATTTGTTTATTCTGCTGGTGTTGGGGGGTTTCTTGGTGGCGACGTCGTCCATTTGTGGTTTTTGCCCTTTTTGAGGGTATTTTCGAACATCCCTCTTTATTACTAGTTAAGCCTAACCTTGGCGACACTTTATTATTCTCTTGATGCGTTCAGCCAGTGCTGTTGGAAATTTTTTACTGGGGCCACGTATCTTCTTGTGGTATTCATTATTTTTTTGCATTTTCATTTATGCATTCGCATTTCCTTCATGCGTTTTATTCTTGGTTTCTTAATTACTGACCTTTGTCCTTTGCAGACGTGGTTCGATGGGGTGATTGGGTTTTACACCCAATTGATAGATTTGAAGGACGAGTCTGTTAGGGACTTCTGTCGGATGTACCAGTGGCAAAAGTCCAACTGACAGTCAAAGAAGTCCCTCTCTTTGGAGGTGGTGCGTCAGGTCTTTAATGGACTAAGTTAGTAAGTCCTTCTTTTCTTCTTGAGACTATCTTTTCTTTGATGATATTTTCCTGATATTGATCTTTTTCTCTTGCTGGGGAATTTACGGATGGTCTTCTATCCCTAGGGGACTACCATCCAACATACGGGGTTGACGGGGGGAAATGCGCAGATGCAGCATTTGTTGGCGCATGAGTTCGTACACTCTTGGTAACTCGGGGAGAGAGTTGTTTGATAGATTGTGGAGGATGAGATTGTGGTGCCACTGAAGAGGCCCTCGATATACATGAGGTGAGTGCAGGAGATGTCGAATGATGCACGAGTAACGACGATGATGGGTGAGCCTTACTCATCATATACCGACGCGATGGTGATGTATGACTATATGGACTTTGTGTTGGGCTGGTTGATGCCACCCAGCATATATGACGTGATGCCTCTCCCCCATGAAAGTTTGAGTCGGCCGATGGGGTCTTCCCACAACGCAGGTGGTTCATCGACATCAGCGGCGATGACGACTTCAGAGGTTCCTTTTGTTTGGGTGGCCGCTCCTACTTACAATATTGGACGGGATGATGGAGGGTCAGTGTTGCACCGTCCTAATGAGATGGATCTGGAGGATTTGGGTTTGATAGAGGAGGTCCTTCGACCTGAGGTATACTTTTCATCTCTTTGTCCTTTTGATTTCCTGATTTCTTCCTTTGCCTTAGGCTGACTGATTTGCTCTCTTCTATTTTCTTTTGAAGCACATTTGGGTGTCCACCGCCTGGCTAAAGGATATTAGGGATTTGATATCTTCAACGATCGCTAACATTCGGGATGCGATTTTGGTTCCTTCTTATTTGGTGCCGTATGCCTCGTCTGAGGAAGGGTCAGGCTCGGGGAGTAGAGGCATGTCGTCTCGTCATAGAGGGAAGAGAGCACGCCGCACGGAAGGAGGATCCTAGAGAGAGAGAAGGATAAGAGAGATAAAGAAGAGAGAGGGAGATTGTAGGTGAAGAGAGAGAAAGTAGGTGGGTTCGGGTTGGGTTCCGTTATATTTCCTTATTTTTCTTGCAAAACTGATGTAATACAACAAAAATCTATGTAAAAAAATAAAGTTTTTGTTAATTTTTATTTTTAGTGACTAATGCACATGCTCTTTTTACTTTGTTGTTGAGATCGTAAAAAGAATTAAAAATGATTAGAGAAAGATTTTATTTCAAAATGGGATAAGCAAAAACATAAAGATAAGGAAATTCGGAAGTCTCTTAAAATAAAAATTATTTTTATTGAGTTTTTTTATTTAAGAAAAAAGGAAAAAAGGAAATTTTCCCCAAAATAGGGGGTTGCCGGTCGGCATGACCTCTGGCCTGCCTATCGGCATATCAGTCCAGTTTAATCAACCCAAGGCTTTTATTTCACTTTTTTCAATTGCTTGGTACTTGGTGGGGTAAGTTTTCCTCCGATTTTGGAAGGGGTTCTTGGGTTTGTTTAAGAGTTTTCAAGTATAAATAGGGGTGTGGATGAAGATTTTCCTTCATACTTCCACATTCCTTCTCCTTTACATTCTTCTGTGACCACTATCTTCTTATATTGTGATATTGCTCTCCCTGGTAGTGTTGAGTTTGCAAATTAACTTGAAACCTTGGAAGCGATGTGCTCCTACAACATTGACTACGACGCTTTCAACATGTGACGAGTCTCTTTGTGGCGCAATCGGCCCATGGAGTAGAATATGATGATGGTGGCAGTTGAGTTCTGGTACCCCGAAGATCATGTCTTTCGCTTCGAGTTGGACGAAATTGGTCCTACCTATAATTTTTTTTCCATGTTGGGGATAAATCCTAGCGTTGCAGTGGCTATGCCTGAGTTATATCGGTCCCCTAGGTAGCTATTGGCAGGATTTCTCCACATTATACCTTCGGTAGCCAGGTTGTTGGTCATGGGAGGAATGATTTCTCTTCTTACGGTTCTGCGGTCTATACATTTGCAGGATGTTGGCAATGCTGGCTATGCCGGAGCCGTCATTCTGGGGCTGGTTTCAAAACTATTGTTGGTAACTGGGGAAATGAAAGCGAACCCTCAACTTGCAGCTATTATTTCCTGGATGTCATACCGTCATAATCCTTTCACGGTGATACTATCGGAGACTTTAAATGGTCTGGATGATTGGTGGGAAGGTTGTTTCGACTTTCTGAAGGGTAGCCCTATAATGCTGTTCATGTGTCTGTCGGAGAGATTACATATGATGTTCCCACCTGAGTATCCTTTGCTGGCGGTGATAAACTTTTCTCATGTTATTTATTAGTGTAGTCCTGGACATCGAGAGATGGGAAAACTGGTTCGTGGAGCATGGGCTTTTAGGCTTGTGCTGGTTAGTGCCTTAGTGGTGAGAGTTGTAGCCCAATAAGGAACTCAGAGAATACTAGTATGTTCGGTTGGTAGGTCTTCGACGAACCTCTTTTTACTTTCCTTAGTGGCTTCTTTGCCAATTTGGTTGGGAACAAATTGTGCCACTATGGAAACTGGACTTTTTTCCCGTGGAGGATATTACAGAGCGTATGGGCATACAACTTGGATCTCTGTGGAAGAATCACCAACCATTGACCCGTCCATCCCAATCTGTTGGTAGAGTCTGGCATATCTCAGGGGACTACATGAAATGGTTATGGAGAAGAGTAGTTGCCAAGATGTTGGCTGTGGAGACTGGGAAAAGGTGGTTTGTTGTACCTGACACAGTAGAGCGAGGCATTGTGGTTTTTCCCAGGCTAGTCCGGGCATATCATTCAGTGGAGATTCAGTGGCACTCTATTCAGTCAGGGGATGTTTAGGGACCCCAGGATGTGGGTGATGATGGGGTTGCTTCCTTTGGCATCTACGAGTAGGGTTCGTGAAGATTTTGTAATGGCTGTGGTTCTATGTTTAGGAATAATTTGAGGGTTATTTTAGGTGTAGTGAGGGGCTTGTTGTATTTAGGTTTTAGGAAGGTAGGAGGAGATCGACAAGGGAAGTCATTTTATTCGTTATGCCGATGTAATTGTACTGGAATTTTTAAATAATGGGATAAAGGAGTTTTTGATCATCTAGTAATTGTACTCGACACACATAGGTCGGTCGAATGAAATTGGTTCTCGCTCGAATGAGAAAATGAAACTTTCCCAGAATGCCCAAAAAATGAAACAGTTTTGCCCAGTGAAAAAATTTCCAAAAAAATACCATCAAAGGCCTGACAGATCCAAAACAGTGCCTTTTCAGAAGCTAAAATAGAAAACTCAACCAAACCAAAAAACAAATTAAGTTACATTCTAACATAGTATCAATGTTCTCAAACATGAACATGGAATGTATGGGCATGAACTACAACAAATGAATCACAATTCCAATATATCAAAATGATCAAGAAGCTCTAATTGGTAGCGATAAATCATCAAACATTATTTTATCCATATGTGACAATTCAAGTGTGAGCTCAATTGACTAAATAGTCAAACATGCACACAAATCCAAAATTTTGACGATTCTACCAATAATAGCATCATGACACGATTTTTCAATGTTACGATTCATGGTGCAAACCTGTCTAATTTATCCATCCAAACTCCCTCAAATATATATCATATTATCTTTTGAATGAACATAAACTACTTTGGACCATATTGACATATGATTCTTTTTATTGCCTTCCAATTTTTTTGGGCTCTTTTAAACAGTGGCTTTCATGACGAGTCAATTTTATACTCTCGCAAGCATTTCCCGTGAACACTCATTATTTTTCAATTACTATACTCATGGTAAATGGTTCTTACATGCACACATCCTCTTTATGTCTCCTTACGCATAGATGACAAAATTAAGATAAGAACATCTCACCAAACTCAAATATGCAAGAGATGTTAAACATCCATATAAACTCGTGTGCAAAGATGGCATATATACAAAGTCGAATCCAAATGCATATCAACTCGAAACAACGTCATAATATAATGGTTAAGAACATTCTAAGTATCAATAATTATGACCAAATGTCCTAACCACGTGGATAATGAAAGGAAGGGGGTCCAAGCACACCAATATGCCACATCAAACATGTAAACTCAAAAATAAAAAACAAAAATCTTTTTGGGTTTTCAACATATTTTGACTCAAATAAATGCAAAATCTTTTTATATTTTCTCAAAATTTTCAAAAATAAAATCTTTTTGTATTTTTCAAATAAGACTCGATAAATGAAAATATAATACAAAATGATACGCACGGTAAAACACTCAACCTTTAGATTTATCATGGGAAGTGTGGGGGAAAAAAATATGCCTACATAATAGAATGACACGTGGCGAGCGCCCCGGTCAAGATGGTGAGCAATCAACGCTCCAACAAGATAAGGACGACTAGAGTCCTTGATAAGTGGGAGGACCGATGAGCAGTATCTGAGTCAAATCAAACTCCACGAAGATAGGACTCATGCATATTTGTAACCCTAATGTAACCCCTAACTCTATATAAAGGGGACACCCCCCATTGTGAAAGTGGGATTAGAAGCTAGAGAAATACATTCATGTAAACTCTCTCATGATTCTAATGGAACACATTAGCAATCTCGTGGACGTAGATCATTCATGGTCGAACACGTAAATCTTTGTCTCTCCTTTATTTATTATTGTGCATACATCGTGGTACATGAGCACCCCCTATATCCCAGATTTCTTAACACCACAATTGACGTCGTCTGTGGGAAATGACACAAAAAGTCTTTCCTTCTTATTGACGAGATGAAGATTTACGTTGCGATGCAATGATTTACACGCACAATATTCAAGAGATAAGTTTTCTTTTATATATCCGCATGAATAATTATATGCTTCATATAACACATCGTTTTAATGATGCACGATTTTTTAGTACATTTGTATTCATAAATCTTGTATTCTATTTATGTGCATCCGCAAATATGCACAAGAGTGTTGATTCCACTTATTTCACATAAATTTGATTACATGTGGTCTTTCACGACTCCTTGAATATTTTGATTTCTACCATAATTTTTGGGGGAGATATGGTTGTTCATCGTATTCTTTTATCTGCAACTGAAAAATAAGAAGGGATAAAGATCACAGAATAATTTTCTCTCTCCTGGGATACCAATTACCCAAATCCAAAAAAGAATGAAATAATAACTAACGCGACCGTTGGCTGATTATCAAAGGAAAACACATCAATTTATGGCTCCGGGCACAAATTCGAGATGGGAATTCCTGGAAAATTCATCATTCAACGACATCCGTGTTGAGCAAAGGGTCGGAACACAATCAGGTAGATGGGTTTGTTGGCCACCGAACTTTCAACGATCATATGTTCCAACTCCTCGCGGGAGGAGTCATAACTGAGCGTGTATTGATCATTCCTTCAAACAAGCACCAACAAATTTTTGACCAGCGAACTTATATGGACCACTTTGGTGGTCATCGATCAGCGTGTAAGGATGAGCTTAGCACAATCGATCTCAGTGAGGCCGATCAGGTCTTCGCCGGAACACCATCATCTGGTCGATGAAGATATTTAAGGATAACAACAGAACAGCACTGTTGATGTAAAAAATTAGATTGCTTCTAATTATTTAATCACAGATAAATATAAATGAGACAAATAATTTTAAAGTGGTTCAGCCTTATAAGAATGTCCTACGTCCACTGTTTCTATTATTTCCAAGTGTTTTGGAGTTCTCGATATGTAATTCTATCAAGAAAATCCCGTCCCTTTGAATGAGGGTGATACAATGTATTTATAGCCCTTGGGTTGTACATGTGAAAGGGTAAACAATTAGTGCCCTTTAAGAATATACGTCTGCATGATAAGCATTCAATGAATAGTTGAACTGTTGATTATCTGGCAATCAATGTAGTGGCCGAGATGCAGCTCGGACCGCCTTAGTTTCTCGTTGTTCAGGAGTTCCTCGGAGTGTTGGAGTTCCTCGGAGTACACTTGCTGCTCGGAGTGAGTATGACTTGGTCGAGGAAATAAATTTCCTCATTGCTACTGTGCCACGTAGATCGACACGTGTCTTCTTATTATTCGTCTATATCAGCATACTAATTTTGGTATCAACAGAAGCCCCCAATGTTTCATATTTCAAACTTTGAGGAATATGGAACATTCTTTCTCGGTATATGGCAATATTAAATGACCTTCCTGGTTTTTAGGAGCATTTTCTCCGCATTCGAATATCCTTCCCAATTCGCAGAATCCGGCTTTTTGAATTTTTATAAGCGCTTCGATCTTCGTGCACTTTTTGTCCTTTTAGCCGCCGGTAGTGTAATAGTTTCTTTTTTGTAATCATTTCTTTCACCGTTTCCCAAGGCAAAGTATTTAAGCTTCCTAGGTAATCCCATCGTCTTCTACCTTTTCCAATTTCTGCTTTCGAGTTTTCCATAGTCTTTCTCTCTCTTGTGCGTTCATCCTTTTCTTTGTTCGTTGCCAACAGATCTCCCTTTTTCCTGTAAGATCTTTTTCCTTCTTCTTCATTTCTTTTATTCGTCATGGTTTATGTTATTGAATCTCTCGAGAAATTCCGCTCTGATTTTTCTATTCCATCTTGGGTAACTCTGGAGGATCTTTCTGAGCCTTCAAATTATTTTAGTTTGGCTGAGGGACATTGGTTCCCCATCCTCTTTATTGCTGAATGTGGATTTTCTTTTCCACCAAACCCCTTGTGCTTAGAGTTCTGTCATTATTTTGATGTTGTTCCTGCAAAAATAGCCCCCAACACATGGAGAATAGTTAATGGGGTGTATAGGTTAAATCAAACTCATGGAACCCGTATAGGAATTCCTGAGATTATGTATTGTTATAGATGGGCTGTTCTAGATAATGTTTTTTATTTAAAAACTAGATTTTTGAATTGGGCTTTAGTAGTCAACCTCCCTGATGCCAATCGGTATTATTTTGAACATGGGGTAGTTATCAAAAACTGGCAACATGCCCCTTTGATTGGAGATGAAGTATATCAAGGTCCCAGATGCCCTCCATATGGCAATGGAATAGGTTATTTTCATTTTATTTTATTTCTGAAATTATGATTTCATTATGTTTGATAAAATGTGTGACCGATATTTCACTATGTATTTGTTTGCAGTTGACAGCAAAAGAAAAACTCCAAAAGAAGTTGACGTTAATATTAAGCATTTGAAACTTATCTGGAGTTTGCATCAGAAAGTTGCAGACGAGCACATCAGGTCTGCTTCATATTTGTTGCAGTACAGGAGCTATACAACATCCTTTACTGCACGTCCTGTGGTCAGCACTAGTGATCCAGTGTCAGTTCCTGAGGATTCTTCTCCAGAATCTCACATTCCTCTGAGTCAGAAAATGGGCAAAAGAAGAGTTCCTGCTATCTTTGAGGAGACTACCTCTGCTAGAGATGGAAAAAGAAGCAAGATTGACGTCCCAAAGGGGACAAAGAAAGTAGATGCTGCCCCTTCTGTTGCTCCTCAGAAGGCTGCCGAGAAGCCCCCAGTGGCTCCGAGCAAGAAGGATGAACCTGTGGAAGTGGTCACCATCTCCCCAACCAAAAGCTCTTCTTTGGTTGAAACTGTTGAAATGCCACTGAGGAGACTGAAGAAATCCTCCTCGGTCAATTTAGTTGAAACCATTCCCCAGCTCCAAATTAGTGGAGCTGGTATTCCAACTATTATTCCTCCGAGCTCAGCTATGAGCTCGGTGAAGACTTGGACCATTCCTGAAGTCCAAGGAATTGAGGAGAATATGTCTAGGCATGTGCTTACATCCCTGGCTACTCGTCACATTGCTTCAGTAAGTTTCTCATATTCTGAATTTTCTTTCGGTCCATCAATACATGTATCTCTGTGCTGACTTATCATTATCTCCTTTTTTCAGCTGGTGAGTTGCTTTAACACCGTTGTGAAGAAGGATGAAGCGATCAAGGCTTCTAGCTCCTCATCCGGAGTGGAGGATGCTTTATTGGGATTAACCAAATCTTTGAAGGATTCTCATCAAAAGAATGATAAGGATAGGGCTGATTGGGAGAAGAAATTTGCTGCAGTTGAGGCAGAGAAGGTGCAGCTCGTTGAAGTTTCCAAGGGTTTGGAAAATAAAGTGAAGGATTTGGAGAAAGAGAACAAGAAGTATGCCGAGAAGCTCACGAACTTTGGGGAGCTTGAAAATAAAATGAAAATGGCAGAAGAAGAATTGTCCCTTCTGCGAGAAGTGAATCGCCAGAAGGAAGAGGTGGAGGCTAAGTTGAAGGTCACCGAGGATCTTCTATCCGAGAAGCTCTCCTCGGAAAAAATTAAAAGAAAAATAGCGGTGAAAAAATATTTTCCGCACTGGTTGGGACAAAGGGTGGAACAGGGGGGTAGTAGCCATGATGACCCAAGTGCAATATGGGAGTCTGAAATACTTCCAAGATGGTTGGGTGTCTGCCCTGCAAGAATTAAAGGTTAATGAGGACTCAGAATTGTTTCAACAGCATCTCCCTGGTCCTCCCCCAAATATTGAAGATGAAGAAGAGGATAAAGCTGCCTCTGAAGAATCTTCAGTGGTAGTGGGTGATCCAATCCTTACTCAGCCTGCCGACGAGGAGCTTTCATCTCTGCCTGCTCCTCCTGAACAAGTTCCAGCCCTAGCCGACCAACTCATTGTTTCCACCGAGCAACCGAGCTCCTCATCCCAGCCTCCCGAGAAAGTCTTGGGAGACAAGGAAAAGGTGTGAAGTTGTTCGATATTTTTTCTTTTGTACTTCTGTACTCTGAACACTGTACTCCTTTCTATGATGTAATAAAAAATCATCTTTTTTGTTTCTCTATGTTGTTGATGTTTTGTCTGCTTTTTTATTAACTCTTGCCTTCTCTTCTTTACTAGTTTATGGCTAGAATGGAATTGTTGTCTGCCCATGACACAACTCTGCTTCGACAATGTAATGATTATTTTAAGGCTGGCCACACTGACTTGGACAATTCCCAGATTGTAGAGATTCTTGGTCGAGATGTTTCAGACCAAGCAGTGGAGGCATATCAATACCTGAAATGTCTTCTTGATCGTGCTGTAGCCAACAATGTGGCTTATTACGAAATGATTGAAGACTTGCAAGGTACTCTCGATGAACTTCAGCAACAGTATAAAGAGTCTTCAGCTCTTTTGCATGAAGGGCATGAGAAGAAACTCAAATAACTTGGTGAAAAAGGCTACGATAAGATGATTGCTGTCTATGAAGTGAGAGAGAGAACATTGAAAGCAGATGTCGAAGGGCACAGGCAAATCGCTGAGCTATTGGAATAAGAAAACAACAATCTGCAAAAAGAACTAGCTCAGCTGAGGTCTGCTGCTTCATCTTCCACTGCCTTGGTACCGGTCACCGATGAAGGATTCTCATTTTTAGAGTGGAAAATGCCAAGTTGCGAGAAGAGTTAGAGGCTTTGAGAAGAGCTGGGCCTTCTACTGCTACTCGGGGACGAGGAAGAGGTTCTCGTGGACGAGGAAGAGTTGCTGAGAATGTTGTTGAGGAATAAAGTACTCAACCTGCTCGGGGAGGATCAAGAGTTCTTCGTCGTACTGTTGAAGAAGCTCGTACTCAATCAGCGTTGGAAAACCAAGCATTCCAATTGATGGCAAAAAATCAAGCTTTGTCTGACATGTCAAAGAAAATTAGAGAACTGGAACAACAAATCTCTTCAAAGAAATCAGTGTTGGAGACTAATGAACTTTTCATCCAGAGTCTTCACGAGAATCTTGAAAGGTTAACATTTCAATTTCACAAATAGCCCAGGGAGTTCTGGATGGCTGGATACAACGAAGCACTATTCCATTTAGATGATCGTATCCAGAATGCCAATAATGAGGGCTACAAATAAGGCTGGTTGAATGCTTTGGGCGTGCTGAAGCTCGAACAAGGACACTATCTGTGGGACTATTATGATCCTGGGGTACTTGACTTGCCTATGCCACCGTATAATTTGGACATGGAATGGATCCCAGCTCGTTCCATTCCTCGGAGCTTAATTGCAAAATACCTTGGTGACTACAATCTTCATTCTCAGATTGAGGTATCTCGTCCCGAGCATCTTCTAGATCGTCCTTCTGTGATGAACGTCAGGATACTGAAGGATTTGAACTTTATCAATTCTCCTCAGTCTTTAAATGATCCGCCTGCTGGCGAGGAACCTGTATCGAAAGATGAAGGGAAAAAACCAATAGAATAGGAATTTTTGATGTAATAGTTAGTATACATATCCATGTAATGTAACTTGTAATTTATTTTGAATTTTATGAAAGACTTTCATTTTTGTTCGCAAATTTATATTGTCTTGTACTTGTCAAACACTTTATATTCGTGCTTGCATAACAATATCGTGTGGTTCACTGACCAAAAAAGTTACAAATATCAGTAATGTTGCTCGATCACTTAATAATGAGTATAAAAATGTTTAAAATTCTTCCAACCAACCAAGGTTGTTAAATTGTGCTCGTCGACCAATTATAGTTGGTGGGTTTTTATCCCCGACCAGCTATACTTGGTACTGTTTGGAATATTTTCTCCTCGTCGACCAACTACAGTTAGTGGATTTTTATCCCCGACCAATCATACTTGGTTTAATTTGGAATATTTTGTTCCTCGAGGAACTTTTGTATTTTCTGTAATAATCTTACCTCCCGACCAACATAAGTTGGCATTTGAGAGCATATCTTGTTTCCTAACCAATCGAGATTGGCATTTTTAGGAGTATTTTGTTTCCTAGCCAAACACGTTGGCATTTTTAGGAATGTTGTTCTCGCCCTTTTACCAACCGGAGTTGGTCTGAGTTCAAACTATCATGTCCACTTGCCATTTTACCAAAATTGGTTTGAGCCAGTGTCAGCCTCCTAACCAAAGGAGTATGGTTTCCTAACCAACCGGAGCTGGTATTTTTAGGAATGTCGTGTTCTCTTCCTTTTTCCAATCGGAATTGGTCTGAGTTCGAACTATCATGTCCACTCGCCCTTTTACCAACTGGAGTTGGTCTGAGCTTGAACTATCGTGTTGTTGTTACTGCCGAGCAGCGTAGTGTTGCACACTAGTATTCCCCGAAAAACTTTCAATAAAAAGAAGATGGCGAAATATCATCGTTTTATTCATATTGATGGAACTGCTTTACATTTTACATCACTGATAATACTTGCGTAGGTGTTCAGCATTCCATGCATTCTTAAATTCCTCTCCTTCTAGAGTTGCTATTCGGTAGGTTCCTGGTCGAACAACTTCTGTAACTCGGTAAGGTCCATGCCAGTTTGCTTCCAACTTATTGTGCTTCTGAATGACCTTCTTTAGCACGTAATCTCCTTCGTTTAAGTCACATTTTTTCACCCTCTTGTTGTAGAACAGGGCTGTTCGTTGTTGGTAAGCAGCATTCCTAATGGCTGCCTCTTCTCTAACTTCCTCGAGCATGTCCAAATCTAATCTCCTCATTAAGTCGCTGACTGGGGAATTGAAATTCAGCACTCTGTGTGTTGGAAGACCCAACTCGGCAGGTATTACGGCCTCACTTCCAAATGCCAGCATATATGGTGATTCTCAAGTTGCTGCTCGGAGGGTTGTTCGGTAAGCCCATAATACTGACTGTAGCTCATTAATCCAATTAGCTTTAGCCTCACTTAGCCTCTTCTTTAAACCATTTAGTAATGTTCTGTTCGTCACTTCAGTCTGTCCATTGCTTTGAGGATGGCCTGGTACTGAATGAACCTTCAAAATGTTTGACTGATGACAATAGGCGGCAAACTCCTCGTTATCAAATTGTGTTCCATGGTCTGTGATGAAGGCATGAGGGAGACCATATCGGCAGATGATGTTCTTCCAAATGAATTGGTACACCTTCTCGTATGTCATATCAATAAGTGGCTCAGCTTCTACCCACTTAGTAAAATAATCCACCGCGACGACGAGGTACTTGAATCTTCCTCGGGTCGTTGGCAGTGGTCCAACCAAATCAATTCCCCACATGGCAAATGACCAAGGGGAAGTTATGGGTGTCAACAATGCTTGTGGAGTTCATCGGATAGAGGAAAAACGTTGGCATTTATCACATCTCTTAGCATAGGCTATACAATCGGCCCTCATCGTTGGCCAGTAGTATCCCTGCGTCATCATCCTTTGCAAAAGCGTCCGACCTGCTACATGGGCTCCACAGGACCCTTCATGGATCTCTTCAATCAATTGTTTCACCTCGGAGGGATGTACACATCTTTGCAAACCTACCATAATTCCTTGTCTATACAAAACACCATTAATTAGTACATACCGAGCAGCTTTAAACTTTAATTTCTTGGCAGCGAGCTTATCCTCCGGTAATTCTCCCTCCTCAATATATGCCCTGATAGGATCCATCCAAGATGGTCCTAAATCAAGGGTAATAATGTTCATCGTCAGGTCTTCATCTATGCTCCGACTTTCTAATACTTCAATTGGTATCGTTCTTCGCAGCTCGGTACGAGTAGCTGATGCTAGTCGGGCCAGTGCGTCTGCTTGTGCATTCTCCATTCTTGGTATTCTGATCAACTGAATGGCATCGAATTCTGCCAACAACTCCATCACCTTTGCATGATACTTGACCATTAATTCTCCTTTAACTGCATATGTTCCCATCATCTGATTCACAATTAATTGAGAATCACTGAATACCATCACTTGTTGCGCTTCCATAGTCTTTGCTAAATTAAGACCTGCTATCATGGCCTCATACTCAGCCTCATTATTGGAATCTTTGAATTGGAATCGCAGGGCGTATTCCATGTCGACCTCGTCTGGAGTGCTCAGAACTATTCCCGCACCACATCCTGCAGTGCAAGATGAGCCATCTACATATAGCCTCCATATAGGTAACTCTTCTTCGAATTTGTTATCTGACAAAGTTCCTCGGTGAAATATTTGTTGTTTCCTTTCATCCTCCCCTGGTATTTCTCGTCCCTCGTCGATCATCTCTTCTCACCCTTTTACCAACCGGAGTTTGTCTGAGCTCGAATTTGATGATCCTTCAATATCCACAAGCCCTTTTACCAACCGGAGTTGGTCTGAGCTCGAATTTGATGATCCTTCAATATCCACAAGCCCTTTTACCAACCGGAGTTGGTCTGAGCTTGTGTTTGTTGACCCTGTAACATCCACAGGTTGATCATCGAGCAACTTTTGTTCCTTGGGGGTATCAGGATAAGTAAACTCTGCTATAAAATCTTCTACAGCTTGCCCTTTTAATGATGATCTGGGTTCATACACAATATCATATTCATCGAGCTCTATTGCCCAGTACATCAGTCTCCCTAATTTTTCTGGCTTATGAAGGGCTTGTCTCAATGGCATGTCGGTATACACGACGATGGTATGGTCCTGGAAATATGGCCTCATTCTTCTACTTGCCTCAATTAATGTCAATGCCAATTTTTCCAGCTTTGGGTACCTGATCTCTGCACCTCGGAAAGCCTTACTTGTGTAATAAATTGGCTTCTGGACTCCATTCTCCATTCTGATCAATGCCGAGCTGACTGCATTCTCTGATACTGCCAGGTACAAGTACAACTTTTCTCCCACTACTGGCCTGGACAACAGTGGAGGTGCTCCCAAATATTTCTTCAAGTCTTGAAAAGATTTTTCGCATTCATCATTCCACTCGAAAGTTTTTCGAAGTGTTTTGAAGAATGGGAGGCATCTATCAGTTGCTCGGGATAAAAATCTGTTGAGCGCTGCAACTCGTCATGTAAGACTCTGCACCTCTTTCTTCGTCGTTGGAGATCGCAACCCTAAAAGAGCTTTGATCTTTTTTGGATTCGCCTCAATGCCTCGCTGGTTGACGATGTATCCGAGGAACATTCCTTCTCGTACTCCAAATGTGCACTTTATCGGGTTGGGCTTCATTTGGTATTTATCCAGTTGATCAAAGGTCTGACCTAAGTCAACTAGATGATCAGCAGATTTCTTACTCTTTGTCAGCATATCATCGACATAGACTTCCATATTGCAACTGATTTGTTCGGCAAAAACCTTGTTCATCAGCCGCTGGTATGTCGCTCCTGCATTTTTCAAAACAAAAGGCATAACATTATAATAATAAGTTCCCCTAGGGGTAATAAAAGAAGTACTTTCTCTGTCTTCAGGTTTTATTTTGATCTGGTTGTAGCCAGAGTAAGCATCCATGAAGCTGAGCAGCTCGTGTCCCGAGGTAGCATCTACTAGTTGATCAATTCTGGGCAATGGAAAGTGATCCTTTGGGCATGCCTTGTTGAGATCGGTGAAATCAACACACATTCTCCATTTATTGTTTTTCTTCTTTACCATCACCACATTTGCTAACCAGTCTGGATATTTCACATCTTCAATGAATTGGGCTTTCTGGAGTTTCTCGACCTCCTCTTGTATAGCTTGATTCTTCTCGGGACTAAATACTCTTCTTCTCTGCTTTACGGGTTTGATCTCCTTATTCGCATTGAGCTCATGACATAAGTTTAGATCTATTCCTGGCATGTCTTCATGACTCCATGCAAAAGTTTTCTTTCTGTTTCTTAAGAAAGTTATCAACTCCTGTTTTATTGAAGCATCCAACGTCGAACCTATCTGGGTTATTCGTTCAGGGTGCTTGTCGTCCAGAATAACATTTTCTGTAGATTCCACCACCTGTCCTTTTACAAGTTGGGATTAATCTCTGGGATCCAGTGTTTTAATTTCTGTACCTTCATCCACCTGGTAAGTAGTAGTCTTTTTCCTTGACTCTTCAAGCTCCTCTTGCTCGGCATATGAATAATAGCATTCCCGAGCTACTTTTTGATCACCTTTCACAACTCCTACTCCAAAATTTATTGGAAATTTTAGGCACTGATGTACTGTAGATGGAACTGCTTCGAACTTCTTCAAACCAACTCTTCCCATGATGATGTTGTAAGCTTATTGCACATTCTTATCCATCACAAAGAAGCGTACTCTTTCTGTTTGACAAGCAGGCCAAGTTCCAATGAATATATCCAACTTGATCGTCCCAAGTGGAAAAACCTTCTCGCCAGCAAAACCCATGAGAGGTCTGTGATAAGGCTCCAATTGAGATAATTTTAAATTTAAACTGTCAAAGCATGAGTAGAACATGATGTCTGCTGAACTACCATTATCTACCAGAACCCTCGAAATAACTACTTCTTTCATCCTCATTTTGATCACCAAAGGGTCGTCGTGAGGGTAAAGAACACCTGCAAGGTCGTTTTTTGAAAAACCAATGACCAGCTTCTCTTTGTTTATCTTCCTCGGGCGATCTTCCTCAGACAAATTTATCCGTTGAATGTATGAGCAAGCCTGAGCCTCACCGAGGTAAGCTTCTCTTTCTGCCGTAAGATCTCCTCCTCCTGCATCTCCGCCTGTAATAACATTATAATCAAATGTTCCAAAACGTATTGAAAATACCTCGCGTTCTGGTTGCCTTGGCCTTTTGGGAAGATCGGGGTCATCCTCTGTATCATCTTCATGATCCCTTTTCCTGTTTTCTTCTGCCCGACGAGGAGATCTAGACCTCTCTCTTGCTCGGTTTTCATTTCCTCTTTCATTTCTACGATCAACATACTTTGACAACTTTCCTCGTCTAATGAGTGTTTCAATCTCATTCTGGAGGGCTATGCAATTTTTAGTCATATGACCATGATCCTTATGAAACTCGCAATATTTATCTTTATTTCTTTTGTTAGGGTCCGACCTCAATTTCTTTGGCCACCTTACTTCTTCGTTATTCTTGATTTCTTCCAAGACATGATTAATACCCATTTTCAAAGGAGTATAATTATCGAATTTCTTCAGGACTTCCCATGACGACTTATTATTCTTGGAATGCTTATCACCGCCATTACCCTTATGCTCATTCTTCTTAAATTTGTCGACTTCCACCTTGGTTTCATTATCCATATTCTTCTTCGCAGCCATAGCCTCCTCGGCATTCATGATTTTGGCCGCTTTTGCCATCAACTCTGACATAGTTGTAGGTGGATCTTTGGCCAAAGTGTAATACAACTTGTTAGGCAACAACCCACTCATCAAGGTGGTGATTGCTGTCTTTTCGTCATAATTTATGACTTCCAACTTCTCGTTATTGAAACGAGTTATGTAATCTCTAGTACTCTCACCGGATTTTTGTCTAACACTTAACAAGTGTGCTACTCGTTTTACTGACTTTGCTCCAAAACAGAAATTGCCGATGAACAACTCAGCCAATTGAAAGAAAGTTAAAATCTTACCCCAAGGAAGATTGTTGTACCATATCTGGGCAGATCCAGTAAGAGTTCCTGAGAATGCTCTGCATCTCATCTCGTCGGGGACGGCATAGATGTCGGCAGCAGCTTGATATTGCTCTATGTGCAGAACAGGATCTGTCTTTCCATCATATTTGGGGTTTACCACAGGGGCTTTAAACTTTGACGAGGTAGGAAAATCCACAATGGCCTGGAAAAAAGGTGTCCCTTGAACAAAAGTTCGTTGTAAGGGATTCTTCGCCTTAGCCATTTCTCCCAATCTATCCTCCAACCGCTGAATGGAACCTTTCCACGCATCATTTCCTTCCTCGGTCTTATTAGTTCGAGCAATTGATTGTTCTGACGTGGCCTCCTGAGACCTATCTTGACGAGCAACCGGTCGTGATTGTGCTGATCCCTCTCTTAGATCTGATGGTTGTCGAAAACTCCTCGACATGGTCTTAGGTGGACTCCTATTCCTCCTAGGGCCTAATCGGCTGAAAGGAGATACCCTGCTCAATCTTTCCAAGGCACTGGGTCTCTCTGGAGAGAGAGTGATACGCTTTTCAGTATATGTGGCCCGTATTGATGAAGTTCGCCCAGGTTGATAAGAGAAATCATCAGATTCCTCGTTACGATACGCATCTGTACGCCTGGATCGTGAAGAAAGTAAGTAGGTTTGCCTCTGACCACTTTGATGTCCCGAATGTGCAGGTGCACCGCCATGAAGGGTTTGTATGAGTTGCCGCATTATTTCTTGCATGGCGATTTGTCCTTGAGCCAGATTCGTCATAATTCCTGCTAGATCTGGAGGTGCAGAGGGATTTGGAGGATTTCCAGCGTTTCCAGCGGTTCGATTGCTGGATTCCGGATTATCTGCCATTGATGATGAATGATTTTTGGTGAAAAACGATAACAACAGTCGTTTCCCACAGACGGCGCCAATCTGTTGATGTAAAAAATTAAATTGCTTCTAATTATTTAATCACAGATAAATATAAATGAGACAAAGAATTTTAAAGTGGTTCAGCCTTATAAGAATGGCCTACGTCCACTGTTTCTGTTATTGCTAAGTGTTTTGGAGTTCTCGATATGTAATTCTATCAAGAAAATCCCGTCCCTTTGAATGAGGGTGATACAATGTATTTATAGCCCTTGGGCTGTACATGTGAAAGGGTAAACAATTAATTCCCTTTAAGAATATACGTCTGCATGATAAGCATTCAATGAATAGTTGAACTGTTGATTATCTGGCAATCAATGCTGTGGCCGAGATGCAGCTCGGACCGCCTTAGTTTCTCGTCATTCAGGAGTTCCTCGGAGTGTTGGAGTTCCTCGGATTACACTTGATGCTCGGAGTGAGTATGACTTGGACGAGGAAACAAACTTCCTCGTTGCTACTGTGCCACGTAGATCGACACGTGTCTTCTTATTATTCGTCTATATCAGCATACTAATTTTGGTATCAACAACCACTTTGGTTTTTGTCGATTTTCACTTTGTCGGGATAAAATGCTTGCTGATTACTGTTGCCTCTGGTCTATAGTACCAACTATCTATGTGAAGAAGAAGACATCAAATATGATTGCCGAGCAGCCCCCAAATATATTTCCCAAGTCTATGGACTTACCTGACCTCGACGAACGTCAAACAAACCACTTTACTCGTCATCGATCAATGTGCGAGGATACAGAACAAGGGTTTTTTTGTCATTGTCTTGGTCGCCATTTTCAGAGAAATCAGGTCTCCACCAGACCACCATCAACTGGTCGGCAGTTATCCTCAAACTCGAGCTTCTAGTCGGCGGCTGGAACGAGCAGGGCATCAGCTGGTCGACGAGCAGAGACAAGCAGTGGCGAGCACGACATCAGCTCAGCACTCTTATGTTTTTCCAGACACACATCTTATTTGTTTCCAAACACACATCTAGAATCCATTTGGTGGAAAGCATCCGTCTAGGATTTTAAAACTCTTTATAGTTGTTTAAACTTATAATTGGATATTTGATTGGAGTCCAAATATTTTTGCAAAAATTCTAAATCAAACCTACATCTTACATTTGAGATATATTTGACTAATTTTTATATTGCTCAGTTCTCTCTGAAATTTTTTTAAGGAATCATGTGACTAAATTACAATTGTTACAACGATTTTAGTTGGCACTTTTTATGCGACCTTATTACAAATTATTTTGATCACATAAATAGTGGGGCGCGCTTATAGAGCACTCATCATTTAATTTTCAATTTTGTCAGCAAAAGGAGATTATTGGTTATTTATCTCAGCCTCGACGGATGATGGGGTATGGTTATCTCAGTGGGATTTTTATAATAAAAATCATTGGATTATTTATTACATTCATATGCTACTATGAATTTTTTCCCCGACAAATGGACGAGCGAATGCATATCTTATATACTTTGTTGAACAGATCATTTTCGTGATAACTTCTATTTAATTTAGCCTCAACAGGTGGTCGGGCAATTTACTAACTTCCACAGGTACAAGATTCAGTCCCAATGGATGCTCGGCAACAATCTTAAGCTCTTGGAAATCTCATTGATATTGCGACAGATGCTCGAGCATGAATTGCTCACTATATCTACTCGGTATTGTACAACTTATCCCCGACGAACTATCCAGGCACCATTTATTTTATTAATGCTCCGACGGATAGTCGAGCACACTACAACACTTTAGACCCAACAAATGCTCGGGAAAAATTATTATTACTCCAACTGTTGATGTAAAAAATTAGATCGTATCTAATTATTTAATCACAGATAAAATTAAATAAGACAAAGAATTTTTAAAGTGGTTCAGCCTTATAAGAATGGCCTACGTCCATTGTTTCTATTATTGCTGAGTGTTTGGGAATTCTCGATTATAAGTTTTGATCAAGAAATTCCCCCCCCCCCCCCCCTTCAATGAGGATGATACAATGTATTTATAGCCTCTAGGCTGTACATGCGAAAGGATAAATAATTAATGCCCCTTAAATGTATACATCTGTATTCAATGAATAATCGAACTGTTGGTTATCTTGCAATTAATGCTCTGGTCGAGATGCAGCTCGGACCGCCTTAGTTTCTCGGTATTCAGGAGTTCCTCGGAGCAGTGGAGTTCCTTGGGGTAATGAAGTTCCTTGGAGTACACCTGTTACTCGGAGTGTTTGAGTTGATCGGGGAAGTAGAGTTCCTCGTTGCTAAAGTGATTGTAGAAATGTCTGTAGGTGCCACGTAACCTGACACGTGTCTTCCTGTGATTCGTCCACATCAGCATGTTAATTTTAGTATCAACAGAAGCCCCCAATGTTTCATAGTTCGAAATTTTAGGAGTATGGAACATTCTTTCTCGGAATATGACAATTTTAAATGATCCTCCTGATTTTTAGGAGCGTTTCCTTCGTATTTATTTTTCCTTCCAAATTCGAAGAATCAGACTTTTTGAATTTTTATAACTGCTTCGATCTTCGCGCACTTTTTTTCCTTTTAGCCGCCGGTAGCGTAATCGTTTCTTTTTGTAATCATTTCTTTTACCATTTCCCGAGGCAAAGTATTTAATCGTCACAGACAATCCCATCGTCTTCTACTTTTTCAAATTTCTGTCTTTGAGTTTTCCATTGTCTCTCCCTCTCTTGTGCGTTCATCTTTTCCATCGTCCGTTGTCAACAGATCCCCCTTTTTTCTGTAAGATCTTCTTCCTTGTTCTTCATTTCTTTTATTCATTATGGTTTATCTCGTTGAATCTCTTGATAAATTCCGTTCTGATTTTTCTATCCCTTCTTGGGTAATTCTGGAGGAACTTTCTGAGCCTTCAGATTATTTCCGCTTGGCTGAGGGATATTGGTTCCCCAGCCTCTTTATTGCTGAGTGTGGATTTTCTTTTCCACCAAATCCTTTATGTTTAGAATTCTGTCAATACGTTGATGTTGTTCCTGCCAAAATAGCCCCCAACACATGGAGAATAGTTAATGGGGTGCATAGGCTAAATCAAATTCATAAAACTCGCATAGGGATTCCAAAAATCATGTTCTGCTATAGATGGGCAGTTGGGGATAATACTTTTTATTTAAAAACTAGATTTTTGAATAGGCCTTTAGTAGTCAATCTCCCAGATGACAATAGGGATTATTTCGAGCATGGGGTTGTTATTAAAAATTGGCAACATGCTCCTTTAACTGGAGATGCAGTATATCAGGGTCCCAGATGCCCTCCCTATGGCAATGGGATAGGTTATTTTGATTTTATTTTATTTATGAAATTATGCTTTCATTGTATTTGATAAAATGTGTGACTGATATTTCAATGTGTATTTATTTGCAGTTGATAGCAAGAGAAAAGCTCCAAAGGAAACAAAAGTTAACATAAAACACTTGAAACTTATCTGGAGCTTGCATCAGACAGTTGCAGACGAGCACATTAGGTCTGCTTCATACTTGCTGCAATATAAGAGCTACACATCTTCTTTTACTGCTCGTCCGGTGATCAACAATATTGAATCGATGCCAGTTCCTGAAGATTCTTCTCCTGAATATCACATTCCCCTGAGCCAAAAGATGGGTAAAAGAAGAGTTCCTGCTATCTTCGAGACATCTGCCTCTGCTGGAGAGGCAAAAAGAAGTAAGTCTGATGTCCCATAGGGGACAAAGAAAATAGATGCTGCTCCTTCTTTTGCAACCAAGAAGGCTGCCGAGAAGCCCCCAGTGGCTCCGAGCAAGAATGATGATCCCAAGGAAGTGATTACCATTTCCCCGACCAAGAATTCTTCCTTGGTTGAAATTGTTCCTGTGCCCCCGAGGAGGCTGAAGAAAAGCTCCTCAGTCAATTTGGCTGAAACCATTTCCCAGCCCCCAGTTATTAGTACTGGTGTTCCTACCATTGTTCCCCCGAGCTCTGCCATGAGCTCGGTGAAGACTTGGATCATTCTCGAGATCCAAGGACTTGAAGAAAACCTTTCTCGGGATGCGCTCACCTCTTTGGCTACTCGCCATATTGCTTCAGTAAGTTTTTCTTGTTTCGAATCTTTTTTATCCTTCCCTTGTTGTATTTGTATCTATACTGACTTGTAGTTATTTCCTTTTTCTAGTTGGTGAGCTATTTTAATACAATTGTGAAGAAAGATGAAACAATCAAGGCTTCTAGCTCCTCGTCTGGTGTGGAGGAAGCTTTAGTGGGTTTGACCCAATCTCTGAAGGACTCCCGTTAGAAATATGACGAGGACAAAGCTGAATGGGAGAAGAAACTGGCCTTGGTCGAGGAAGAGAAGGCTCAGATTGCTGAAGTCTCCAAGGGGTTGGAGAGCAAAGTGAAAGGTTTAGAAGAGAAGAATAAGGAGCTTGACGAGAAGCTCAAGAATTCTGGTGAGCTTGAGAACAAGCTCAAAATTGCTGAGGAAGAACTAACCCATCTTCGCGAGGTAAATCGTCAAAAGGAGGAGGTGGAAGGCAAATTGAAGGCCACCGAGGAACTTCTATCCGAGAAGCTTTCCTCGGAGAAAGTGAAAAGAAAATTGGTTGTGAAGAAGTCCTTCAGCGTTGGCTGGGATAAGGGATGGAATAAATGAGTGGCTGCCATGATGTCGCAGGTAGAGTATGGCAGTCTCAAGTACTTCAGAGATGGATGGGTAGCTGCTCTACAAGAATTGAAGGTTGATGAGGGTTCTGACCTATTTCAACAACATATTCCTGTTCCCCCTCCAACTCTCGAGGATGAAGAAGAGGACGAAGCTGCCTCCGAGGAGTCCTCCATGGTTGTGGGTGATCAAATCCCTGCCCCACAAATTATCCAGCCAACCAACGAGCAACTTCCACTTCTGCCTGCCCCATTCGAGCAACCTCCTGCACCTGCCGAACAACTTTTTGTTCTTGTCGAGCAACCTAGCTCCTCGTCCCAGGCTCCCGAAAAAGTTTTGGGAGACAAGGAAAAGGTGTAAAGTTGTTCGGTATTTATCTTTGTTTTATTTTCTTTTGGCATATGTACTCTGAACTTTGTACTCTTTTTCTATGATGTAACAAAACTTGCATTTTTGATCATATATGTTGTTGCTACTCTGTTTGCATTCTTATTAACTCTTGCCTTCTCCTCTTTATTAGTTTATGGCCAGAATGGAATTGTTGTCTGCTCATGACACAAAACTGCTGAGATAATGCGATGAATATTTTAAGGCTGGTCACACTGATTTGGATGAATCACAAATTATAGACATCCTGGGTTAAGATGCTTCAGAGCAGGCAATTGAGGCTTATCAATATTTGAAGTGTCTGCTTGATCGTGCTGTAGCCAATAACGTGGCTTATTATGAAATGATTGAAGACTTACAAGGCACTCTTGATAAACTTCAGCAGCAATACAAAGAATCTTCAGCTCTTTTGCATGAGGGGTATGAAAAGAAATATGAACAAATCAATGCTGACAAGGGCCATGACAAGATGTTTGCTGGTTATGAAGTGAGAGAGAGAACTTTAATAACAGAGGTCGAGGAACATAGGCAAATAGCTGAGTTGTTGGAGCAAGAGAATAATAATTTGTGAAATGAACTAGCTCAGTTGAAGTCTGTTGCTTCCTCCTCAAATTCCTTGGTCCATGTGACTGACGAGGGATTTTCCTTCTTGGAATTTGAAAACGCTAAATTACGAGAAGAATTGGAGACTTTGAGAAGATTTGGTCCTTCTACTCCTGCTCGGGGACGAGCAAGAGGTTCTCGGGGATGAGCAAAAGCTGCTCTGAGTACTGTCGAGGAACAGGGTACTCCACCTGTTCGGGGACGACTAAGAGTTCTTCGGCCTACTATTGAAGAAGCTCGAACTCAATCAGCGTTGGAAAACCAAGCATTTCAGTTGATGGCAAAAAATCAAGCCTTGTCTGAAATGTCCAAGAAAATCCAGAGTTTGGACGAGCAACTTGCTGCGCAGAAGTCTGCTTTGGAGAATAAGGAAATTTTTGCCAGAAGCCTTCACGAGCAATTAGAAAGATTAACTTATCAATTCCATAAACAACCACGAGAATTCTGGATGGCAGGCTACAACAAAGCCCTTTACCATTTGGATGCTCGTATTAAATATGCCAATAATGAAGGCTACAAGCAGGGGTGGTTGAACGCTCTGGGTGTACTGAAATTGGAGCAAGGTAACTATTTATGGGATTACCATAACCCTGGACTGCTTGGTCTACCAGTTCCACCATATAAGCTTGACATGAGCTGGATACCTGCTCGGGCTATTCCTCGGTTCTTGATTTCTAAGTATCTTGGTGATTATAATCTTCATTCTAATGCAGAGCTATATCGCCCCGAGCACCTGCTGGATAGACCATCCGTAATGAATGTCAGGATGCTTCAAGACCTCAACTTTATAAACTCCCCTCTTTCTTTAGATGATCCTCCAGCTGGCGAGGAGCCTGTTTCAAAAGCAGAGGGGAAAAAACCAATAGAGTAGGGTTCTTGATGTAATAGTTATTTATACATTTCATAATCAATGTACTTTATTTTTGGATTCAATGAAAGACATTTATTTTGCTTGCAAATGTTGATTGCTGTTGTCTTGCAGTTGTAAAACACTTTAAATTTGTGTATGCATATCTTGTTAAAAAGATAATAACATTATGTAATTTTGTCGATCAACTATAGTTGATTAAAACTTGTTGTCGACTAACTTAAATTTGTGGTAATCATTTGGCTTCCCAAAATAATGATGTTTTGCTTCTCGACCAATTAAAAGTCATAAGTAATAAAAATTTAACTTGGTCTCTATAATATTCGTAAAATGTTTTCGACCAACAATGGTCAACATCCTTTGATTCTCAACCAATATAACTTGGTGAATTTTTCTTTTTCTTACCAACTTAGGTACTTTTTAGAAAATATATTTTTATTCCTAACCAACCGGAGTTGGCATTTTTAGGAATGTCGTTGCATCCTAACCAAACCGAGTTGGCATTTTTAGGAGTATGGTTTCCTAACGAACCTAAGTCGGCATTTTTAGGAATTTCTTTCCCTAACCAAACCGAGTTGGCATTTTTAGGGATATTTTTGCCTCCTAACCAAACCGAGTTGGCATTTTTAGGAGTATGATTTCCTAACCAACCGAAGTTGGCATTTTTAGGAATGTCGTTCCCTAACCAAACCGAGTTGGCATTTTTAGGGATATTTTTGCCTCCTAACCAAACCGAGTTGGCATTTTTAGGAGTATGATTTCCTAACCAACCGAAATTGGCATTTTTAGGAATGTCGTTCCCTAACGAAACCGAGTTGGCATTTTTAGGGATATTTTGATGTTGCTGAGCAGTGTAGTGCGTAGCACTAGTATTCCCCAAAAAATTTTCAATAAAAGGAGAGAGGCTGGAAAAATATCGTCATTTTATTCATACTGATGGAACTACTTTACATAAGATTTTACATCACTGATAGTACTTGCGTAGGTTTTCAGCATTCCATGCATTCTTAAACTCTTTCCCTTCTAAAGTTGCTATTCGGTAAGTTCCTGGTCGAACAACTTCTGTAACTCGGTATGGTCCATGCCAGTTTGCCTCCAACATGTTGTGCTTCTGAATGACCTTCTTTAGCACATAATCTCCTTCTTTTAGATTGCACTTCTTCACCCCCTTATTGTAGAACAGAGTTGTTCGTTGTTGGTAAGCAGCATTCCTAATGGCTGCTTCCTCTCTAACTTCCTAGAGCATGTCCAAATCCAATCTTCTCATTAAGTCGCTGACTGGGGAATTGAAATTCAACACTCTGTGTGTTGGGAGACCCAACTCGGCAGGTATTATAGCCTCACTTCCAAACGCCAATATATATGGGAATTCTCCAGTTGCTGCTCGGGGAGTAGTACGATAAGCCCATAGTACTGACTGTAACTCCTTAATCCAATTTGCTTTTGCCTCACTTAGCCTTTTCTTCAAACCATTTAGCAGTGTCCTGTTCGTCACTTCAGTCTGTCCATTGCTTTGGGAATGACCTGGTAATGAATGGAGCTTCAAAATGTTGGACTGATGGCAATAGGCAGTGAATTCCTCATTATCAAATTGCGTTCCATGATCGGTGATGAATGCATGAGAAAGTCCATATCTACAAATGATATTTTTCCAGACAAATTGATATACCTTCTAGTAAGTCATGTCGACAAGAGTCTCAACTTCTACCCACTTAGTAAAATAATCCACTGTGACGACGAGGTATTTAAACCTTCCTCTGGTTGTTGGCAGTGGCCCGACCAAATCTATCCCCCACATGGAAAATGGCCAAGGGGAAGTGATAGGTGTCAACAATTCTTGTGGAGTTCTTCGGATGGAGGAAAAACGCTGGCACTTGTCACATTTCTTGGCATAGGCTATACAATCAGCTCTCATCGTTGGCCAGTAGTATCCCTGCATCATTACCCTTTGTAAAAGAGTCTGACCTGCTACATGGGCTCCACAGGACCCTTCATGGATCTCTTCAATCAATTATTTCACCTCGGAGGATGTACACATCTTTGTAACCCTACCATAATTCCTCATCTGTACAAAACACCATTAGTCAATACATACCGAGCAGCTTTAAACTTCAATTTTTTGGCAGCGAGCTTATCAATTGGTAATTCTCCCTCCTCAATATACGCCCTGATGGGATCCATCCAAGATGGTCCTAAATCAAGGGTAATAAAATTCACCATCAGGTCTTCATCTATGCTCCGACTAGCTAATACTTCAATTGGTATTGTTCTTCGCAGCTCGGTACGAGTAGCCGATGCTAATCGGGCTAGAGCGTCTGCTCTCGCATTCTCCATTCTTGGTATTCTGTTCAACAACAACAAATTCTGATACCAATTCCATCACCTTTTCATGATACTTGATCATTAATTCTCCTTTGGCTGCATATATTCCCAACATTTGATTCATAATTAATTGAGAATCACTGAAGACAATAACTTGCTATGCCTCAATAGTTTTTGCCAAATTAAGACCTGCAATCATGGCCTCATACTCAGCCTCATTATTGGAGGCCTTGAATTGGAATCGTAGGGAGTATTCTATGTCGACTTCGTCCGGGCTGTTCAAAACGATCCCTGCCCCACAGCCTGTAGTACAAGATGAGCCATCTACATACAACCTCCATATAGGCAACTCGTCTTCTAATTTCTGGTCTGACAGAGTTCCTCGGTGAAATATTTGTTGCTTCTTTTCACCATCCCCTGATATTTCTTGTTCTTCGTCGACCATCTTTTCTTGCCCTTTTACCAACCTAAGTTGGTATGAGCTCGAATTTGATGATCCTGTCACATCCACTTGCCCTTTTACCAACCTAAGTTGGTCTGAGCCAGTGTCTGTTGGTCCTGTAACATCCACAGATTGATCGGCGAGCTTCTTTTGCTCCTCGGGGGTATCAGGATAGGTGAACTCTGCTATGAAATCTGCTAGTGCTTTCCCTTTAAGCGATGACCTTGGTTCATAAATTATATCATATTCACCAAGCTCTATTGCCCAGTACATCAATCTTCCTGATTTTTCTGGTTTGTGAAGGGCTTGTCTCAACGGCATGTCAGTATATACGACTATAGTATGGGCCTGGAAATATGGACTCATTCTCCTACTCGCTTCAATCAGTGCCAGTGCCAATTTTTCCAGCTTTGGGTACCTGATCTCTGCTCCTCGGAAGGCCTTACTTATGTAATAAATTGGCTTTTGCACTCCATTCTCCATTCTGATCAATGCCGAACTAACTGCATTCTCTGATACTTCCAGATACAGGTACAATTTTTCTCCCATCACTGGCCTGGACAACAGCGGAGGTGCTCCCAGATACTTCTTCAAATCTTGAAAGGCCTTCTCACATTCATCATTCCACTCGAAAGTTTTTCGGAGTGTTTTGAAGAACGGGAGACATTTATCAGTTGCTCGCGACACAAATCTGTTGAGTGTTGCTACTTGTCCTGTAAGACTTTGCACTTCTTTCTTCGTCGTTGGAGATCGTAGCCCTAATAGAGCTTTGATCTTTTCTGGATTTTCTTCAATGCCTCATTGATTGACGATGTACCCGAGAAACATGCCTTCTCGTACTCCAAATATGCATTTCGTCGGGTTCAACTTCATTTGGTATTTGTCTAGTTGATCAAAGGTTTGACCTAAGTCAACTAGATGATCAGGAGCTTTCTTACTCTTTGTCAGCATATCATCGACATAGACTTCCATATTGTAACTGATTTGTTCGGCAAAGACCTTGTTCATCAGCCGCTGATATGTCGCACCTGCAGTTTTCAAACCAAAAGGCATAACATTATAACAATAAGTTCCCCTAGGGGTAATAAAAGAAGTACTCTCCCTGTCTTCAGGTTTCATTTTGATCTGGTTATAACCAGAATAAGCATCCATGAAGCTGAGTAACTCGTGTCCCGTGGTAGCATCCACCAGTTGATCAATTCGGGGCAATGGAAAATGATCCTTTGGGCATGCTTTGTTGAGATCAGTGAAATCAACACACATCCTCCATTTGTTGTTTTTCTTCTTTACCATCACCACATTTGCTAACCAGTCCAGATATTTAACATCTTCAATGAATCGAGCTTTCTGGAGATTCTCGACCTCCTCTTGTATAGCTTGATTCTTCTCGGGATTGAATACTTTTCTTCTCTACTTTACAGGCTTGATCTCCTTATTCACGTTGAGCTCTTGACATAAGAAGTTTAGGTTTATCCCTGGCATATCTTCATGACTCCATGCAAAAGTTTTCCTTCTGCTTCTTAGGAAAGTTATCAACTCCTATTTTATTGATGCATCCAAGTACGAACCTATTTGAGTTGTTCGTTCAGGGTGCTCGTCGTCCAGAATGGCATTTTCTGTAGCTTCCACCACCTGTCCTTTTACAAGTTGAGATTCATCTCTAGGATCCAATGTTTCAATTTTTGTACCTTCATCCACTTGATAGGTAGTAGTCTTTTTCCTCGACTCCTCCAGTTCCTCTTGTTCGGCAGATGAATAATAGCATTCCCGAGCTACTTTTTGATCACCTTTCACAACTCCTACTCCAAAGTTTGTTGGGAATTTTAAGCACTGATGTACTGTAGATGGGACTGCTTCGAACTTCTTCAATCCTACCCTTCCCATGATGATGTTATAGGCTGACTGAACATTATTATCCATCATAAAGAAGCGTATTCTTTCTATCCGACATGCAGGCCATGTACCAATGAATATATCCAACTTGATCGTCCCAAGTGGAAAAACTTTCTCACCAGCAAAATCGAGGAGAGGTCTGTGATAAGGCTCCAGTTGAGATAACTTTAAGTTTAAACTATCGAAGCACGAGTAGAACATGATGTCTACCGAGCTACCATTGTCTACCAGAACTCTTGAAATCATCACTTCTTTCATCCTCATTTTGATCACCAAAGGGTCATCATGAGGATATAGGACACATGCGAAGTCATTTTTTAAAAAACCAATGACCAGCTTCTCTTTGTTTACCTTTCTCGGGCGATCCTCCTCAGCCAAATTTATCCGTTGAATATATGAGCAAGCTTGAGCCTCACAGAGGTAAGCTTTTCTTTCTGCAGTAAGATCTCCTCCTCCTGCGTCTCCACCTGTAATAACATTACAATCAAATGACCCAAAACGTATTGAAAATACCTCGCGTTCTGGCTGCCTTGGTCTTTTGGGAAGATCGGGATCGTCTTCTGTATCATCTTCGTGGTCTCTTTTCTTATTCTCCTCTACTCGACGAGGAGATCTAGACCTCTCTCTTATTCGGTCGTCGTTTCTTCTTTTATTTCTACGATCAACATACTTTGTCAGCTTTCCTCGTCTAATGAGGGTTTCGATCTCGTTCTGAAGAGCTATGCAATTTTTAGTCATATGGTTATGATCTTTGTGAAACTCGTAATATTTTTCCCTATTCCTCCTGTCAGGGTCTGCCTTCATCTTCTTTGGCCATTTTAACTCCTCATTATTCTTGATTTCTTCAAGACATGGTTGATACCCATCTTCAAGGGAGTATAATTATCAAATTTTTTCAACACTTCCCATGACGACCTATTTTTGGATTATTTGTCACCACCATTGCTCTTATGCTCTTTCTTCTTAGCTTTGTCGACTTTCACCTTGGTTTCTTTATCCATATTCTTCTTCGCAGCCATAACCTCCTCGGCATTCATGATCTTGTCCGTTTTTGCCATTAATTCTGACATGGTTGTGGGTGGATCTTTAGCCAAAGTATAATACAACTTGTTGGGCAACAGTCCACTCATCAAGGCAGTGATCGCTGTCTTTTCTTCATAATCTATGACTTCGAGTTTCTCGTTATTAAAACGAGTTATATAGTCTCTAGTACTTTCACCAGCTTTTTGTCTAACGCTTAACAAATGCGCTACTCGTTTTACTGGTTTTGCCCCAAAACAGAAATTCCCAATGAATAACTCGGCCAGTTGAAAAAAAGTTAAAATCTTACCGCGAGGAAGATTATTCTACCATATCTGAGAAGATCCAGTAAGAGTTCCCTAGAATGCTCTGCATCTCATCTCGTCGGGGACAGTATAGATGTTAGCGGCAGCTTGGTATTTCTCTATGTGAAGAACAGGATCTGTCTTTCCATCATATTTGGGGGTCATCACAGGTGCTTTGAACTTTGACGGTGTAGGAAAATCTATAATGTCCTGGACAAAAGGTGTCCCTTGAACAAAAGTTCGTTGTAGGGGGTTCTTCGCCTTAGCCATTTCTCCCAATCTATCTTCCAGTCTCTGAATAGAGCCTTTCCACGCATCATTTCCTTCCTCGGGCCTGTTGGTTCGAGCAACTGATCGAGTTGATGTGGCTTCCTGGGATCTATCTTGACGAGCAGCTGGTCGCGATTGCGCTGATCCTTCTCTTAAATCTGATGGTTGTCGAAAACTCCTCGACGTGGCCTTAGGTGGACTTCTATTCCTCCTAGGGCCTAATCGACTAAAAGGAGATACTCTGCTTAATCTTTCCAGCGCACTGGTCCTCTCCGGAGAGAGTGTGATACGCTGTTCAGTATCTGTAGCCCGTACTGATGATGTTCGCCCAGGTTGATAAGAGAAATCATCAGATTCCTCATTATGATATGAATCATTACGCCTGGTTCGTGAAGAAAGTAAATGGGTTTGTCTTTGAACACTTCGATGTCCTGAATGGGCAGGTGCACCGCCATGAAGGGTTTGTATGAGTTGCCGCATAGTTTCTTGCATGGCGGTCTGGCCCTGGGCCAGGTTTGTCATTATTCCAGCCAGATATGGAATGGTTGAAGGTGCAGATGGATTTGGAGGGTTTCCAGCGTTTTGATTGCTGGATTCAGGATTATCAGCCATTGATGATGAATTGTTTTTGGTGAAAAACGATTATAACAGTCGTTTCTCACAGACGGCGCCAATCTGTTGATGTAAAAAATTAGATCGTATCTAATCAATTAATCACAGATAAAATTAAATAACATAAAGAATTTTTAAAGTGGTTCAGCCTTATAAGAATGGCCTACGTCCACTGTTTCTATTATTGCTGAGTGTTTGGGAATTCTCGATTACAAGTTTTGATCAAGAAATTCCCCCCCCCCCCCTCCAATGAGGATGATACAATGTATTTATAGCCTCTAGACTGTACATGCGAAAGGGTAAATAATTAATGCCCCTTAAATGTATACATCTGTATTCAATGAATAATCGAACTGTTGGTTATCTTGCAATTAATGCTCTGGTCGAGATGCAGCTCGGACCGCCTGAGTTGCTCGGTATTCAGGAGTTCCTCGGAGCAGTGGAGTTCCTCGGGGTAATGAAGTTCCTCGGAGTACACCTGTTACTCGGAGTATCTGAGTTGATCGGGGAAGTAGAGTTCCTCGTTGCTAAAGTGATTGTAGAAATGTATGTAGGTGCCACGTAACCTGACACGTGTCTTGCTGTGATTCGTCCACGTCAGCATGTTAATTTTGGTATCAACACCAACTGATGCTTGGGTTCTATGATTCTCACCCTGAAGGACGATCAGGCATATCCAAGATTCATATCGGCAAATTATTTCTATATATTTAGTCCCGAAGATATCTACCGCACAAGTCTCAAATTATCCCCAATGGATGGTTGGTTAGGATAACTCTTATATATAGCGCAACCCCAGTTGATGGATACGCACATTTATTGGTGCATTGTTCGTTTCTGTCTCATAATATTTTATTTGCTCACAAATTATGCTCACGATTTTTATCATTATAAATATGTCAGCAGGGGGCTATCTACAATGTATACTTCATAATTGTCACTACACAATTTTTTTATGAAAATAAATTTTTCAAACCAACTTGCAATTGAGCATTTGCTTGGAGCTATTTGCAAAAATTCCAAATTAACTCCTATGTCGTACATCTGGTTATATTTGATAAATTTTGCATCTTTTATTAGACTTTATTACAATTATTTTGTTCACATAAATATTGGAGCGCACTTATAGAGCACTCATGTCATTTATTCGATCATTTAATTCTCAATATTATCGTCTAGCTATTATTATACCAATGGATGGTCGCTATAATATTTTTACTAATACTTAGCGTATCCCTGACGGATGCTCGGGTACGGCCATCCTCGTGATATTATGGGATCATTCATGTCATTCATTCAATACTATGAATCTTTTCCTCGATACATGGTTGAGCAGATGCGCATCATATATTCCTTGACTGAATAAACGAGTTGTGTGATAAATTATATTTGATTTAGCCTCAACAGGTGGTCGAGAAATTTACTAAATTCCGTAGGTACAAGATTCAGTTCCGATGGGTGCTCAGAAATAATCTTAAGTTCTTGGAAATCTCATCGATGTTTCGACAGATGCTAGAGCACGAATTGCTCGCTATATCTACTCGGTAAAAAATTCAGTCCCGACAAATGCTCGGCCACAATCTTAAGCTCTTGGAAATCTTATTAATGCACCAATAAATGCTCGAGCACATATCGATCTTCATATCGACTCGGACCTATACAACTTTGCTCTGGCAGACGAGCCAGGCACCACTTGTTTTGTTAATGCTCCGATGGATGGTCGAGCACATTACACCACTTTGGATCCAACAAATGCTTGGGCAATATTATTTGTGATAACCGACGGATGCTCAGACGTTGATATTTCTTCAATTTCAGTATGGATTATCTGGCTCTATGATTCTTGACCTGAAGGATGATCAGGCATATTCAAGGTTCATCTCAAAAAATGATCGACAAAATATTTCTAGATATTTAGTCCCGAAGATATTTACCACACACATTGTATTTTATCCCCAACAAATGGTTGGTCAGGATAATTCTTATATTCAGTCCCGATAGATGGTTGGCACATTTGATTAATGATCGAACTTACATTTATTATTGTTATTCAACCCTAATAGATGGTTTGGAAATTTAGTTTTCATTAACACTATAGGATCGTTCGTAATACTTGCTCGGTCCATTTTGCCTCGACGAATGCTCGATCATGGATCACTCGCAATATATACCAGATCCTCTACAATTTCTTCCTCGATAGGCATTCAAGCATCATTTATCTTATCAATGCTCTGACAGATGCTCGAGCATGGATCGTTCGCAACATCTACTAGATCCTTTACAATTTTACCTCGATAGACCCTCAGCTTTGATGGATAATCGACATTATGTGATCACGTCTCAAGCTACGATGGATAGCTGGGCAATACAATTCTTATTTAATTCAACCTTGGTGAATGGGAAGTTGGGCGATCTGTATAACAAAGATCCAATAACACATAAAGCAGCATGAAGAGCAACGATCAACTATATTTATCAATAAGGATGAATCCAACATGTAAGAAGTCACATATCCAGCAAGATCACAGTCAACGAGGAGAATATATTGATAACAACACTAGGCCACCCTAAATGTATCGAGCAACATCATCAGACAACCCACGGTGATCAGCGATCACTAAGCAACGAATTAACGCGTCATCAACACTAAGATATCCACTCCAGAGGAACAACGTTTCTTGAACGCCATATCAAATCAACGCATTTCTGCACGAAGATGCTTTGAACAAATATCAATTTCTTTAGGTGCACAAGCTATATGGAGTCTTCCACAGCCTCCTGCAACCACCATGCATGGTCGACGAACAAGTGTGACCCGAGGAACGATACATTACATGGAACTATATGAGTAAGACAATCCTTAATTATACCCAGCTCGATGAACGATCAACATGATACTCTTCAACACAACAAAGCCCCAAGGAACATTCGGGCACATTTATCATCTCGGTTATACAAATCAAATAACTCGATGGACGGTCGGGTAGTCTTCTCTTCACAACCCGATTGGGGGCTCCAGGGCAACGATGACACGTGAACAAATTCACCGCAACATTTAAAGAAAAATAAAAGAGGCCAACTTAGGATGGTTGCCAACATGGTTAACACTGGAATTAGTCTTTCAAATGACGATCGAGATTAAGCTTGATTTAATTACAAAATCTTTCTTACTTGTTCCAATTAAATTAAGGAAGTCCAAAAGCCTTTGTCATCTCCAAACACAAATGGCCTCACGAGTTTCCCCGACAATAATAAAAGCCCTACGGGGTATCCCTAGGCAAAAAGCCAACTCAGGTTGGTCGCCAACTATTGGTCGATTAAAAATCCTGAACGGGTGGATGGACCTTAAACCAGGTGCATTTTTGCCATCATCTTTTAGGCCTAAGGAAGTGTGATGGCACAACCTAAAAGGTAAAATAGATGGATATTTACATGCGAGCCATTATAAAATGGAAAAATGCGAACGAAATTGGTATTACATTAACTTACGAAAAAGGCCTAAGTATAATAAGCGTACTGATTACATATCAAATATGAAAAACCTAATGCAGGGTCTTACCCCTAATAGGTACATAATTGAGCAAGGCTCGGTGCATAGGCCTGTGGTCGGCCTCTCCAATTGGACCATATGAAAAACCAAATACAGGGTCTTACCCCTATTAGGTACATGCTCGAGCAAGGATCGACACATCGGCCTATGGTCGGCCTCTCCAATTAGATCATATGAATAACCTAATGCAGGGTCTTACCCCTACAAGGTACATGCTCGATCAAGGCTCGACGCATAGGCCTGTGGTCGGCCTCTCCAATTGGACCATATGAAAAACCTAATGCAGGGTCTTACCCCTACTATGTACATACTCGATCAAGGCTCGACACATAGGCTTGTGGTCGGCCTCTCCAATTGGACCATATGAAAAACCTAATGCAAGGTCTTGCCCCTACTAGGTACATACTCGAGTAAGGCTCAGCACATAGGCTTTTGGTCGGCCTCTCTAATTGGACCATGCGAAAAACCTAATGTAGGGTCTTACACCTACTAGGTACATGCTCGAGCAAGGATCGACACATAAGCCTGTGGTCGGCCTCACCAAATGGACCATACAGGACCAAAATAAAGGGAGATGCCCTGAACTTGATGCACGCTCGAGAAAGCCTCAACAAATGAATTCTAAACAGGACTATGGTCGGTCTCACGACTTGGGCCATGCAATATAAAATAGAAAAATGAACTACGTTCGACCTGATCCCATGAGGGTACGTAGGCAGCTCGATACTCTCGAGTAAGATTCCCATATCAACTGAACGTCTCTCAACTCAAGCCAAGAATTTATCTAGAAAACTTATAAAGGCAAGAAGAACAACCAAGGAAGGCTAAAAGTTGAACGACAGCTTAAAGAATGCTAGTCCAGTTCACATCAGTAACTATGCACGTTTAAAGAGAATATGGACCAGCTCCCAGCTCATCTCGAAATCAACTCAGCTGAACTACAACCTATGGGGGAAAAATATTCCTACATAATAGCATGACATGTGGAGAGCACCCCGATCAAGATGGTGAGCAACGAACGCTCCAATAAGATAAGGACGACTAGAGTCCTTGATAAGTGGGAAGACCGAGGAGCAGTATCTGAGTCAAATCAAACTCCATAAAGATAGGACTAATGCATATTTTTAACCCTAATGTAACCCCTAACTCTATATAAAGGGGACACCCTCCATTGTGAAAGGGGTCTTAGAAGCTATAGAAACATATTCATGTAAACTCTCTCATCATTCTAATGGAACACAGCAGTAGCCCCATGGACGTAGGCCATTCATGGTCAAACCACGTAAATCTTTGTCTATCCTTTATTTATTGTTGTGCATACATCGTGGTATATGGGAACCCCCCATATCCCATATTTTTTGACACCAGAGGAAAAATCAAGTGCAACTAAACTAGAACCATGAAGTTTTAGTCCTAAAGCCTCTAAGTTCGATTTCCTAATACAAGTAGGTGTGACATAACGGGTGGGGGGATTGGGAACCGACACGACTTTATTACTAAACTTCCTAGGAGCATTCCTAAGGTCATATAAAAAATGTCTACGGTGGCTTTTCCTACCACAATATGTGCAAGTGTAAAGACAGCGAGAATGATTACCAAAATATCGACCTCTCCTCACGTTCCTAGTGGGATATCTCACACGGTTGGTATTGGCTTTGGTAATGGGAACATTATCATCGTAGCCTATACCACACATATCACTTTTGACTTGGACGTCGCCTAACATCCTATCCAACTTCTTCGACCTAGATTACAAGTCAAAATTAAACTTACTCGGGTTTTTAATTTTTCTTCCAACTCACGAATGTTAGACTCAAGCACACGCCTAGACTCCTCAAACTCTAGAAACTCCTTTTTCAAAGTCTCCATCAAACCACGAAGATTGTCTCTCTTTTTTTTAACGTACTCTAGCTTCTCCCTAAGCTTATTCTCTCGGGACCTAAGATCCTCAATCGAAGCATCATTATCTTATATGGCACGCTCATTCAACCTAGCTTGCGATTTAGAGTTAGCCTTTTTCACTTTCACCGCCTCGGTATACAACTCATTAAATGCAACTTGCGACTCTTTCACATCTACCTCCTCATCCTCACTCACTTGGGATTCAATGGCCTAGGAAGTGTCATGCACATGAAAATCTTCATGGGAAGATTTATCATCGTCGCTCACATGACATGTCGAGAAAGCAACAAACTTACTCTCATTGGGGGAACTCTCTCCCTCTTCCGTATCACTATCACTTAAGAAGGCATTATAAGCAATCAATTTTTTCCCTATTTCTTAAGTCTAATGGGACGCTCAGCAACTTTGTGACCATACCCTCACACCCAAAACACCTATCCAACTTAATCCTATTAAGTTTCTCACTTTTATCTTTAGGGGTGGACACAACCTTGTTGTTCTTAAATTTCTCAAACTTTTTGGCATCTTTCGATTGCTTTTGAAACTTAAGAAGTTTTTTAAATTTTTTAGACAACAAGGCCACATCCTCAAAATCAGAATCAGAATCGTCATCTGAAACTTTAGTTTCCTCCATTTGGGCTTTCAAAGAAATTCCCTTTTCTTTCTTAGGCACCTACTTGGAGGTAAATATATCGAGTTCAAAGGTTTGTAAGTCATCTACAATCACTTGTAGCTTATTCAAATCAAGCATTCCTAAGGAGTTTAAAACAATCACTTTTACATCAAACTTACTCGAAAAAGATCTCAAAATTTTCTTATGACACAGTTGTCGAGAATCCTATCACCTAAGTTAAACGACGAGTTGACAATATTAGACAATCTAGTGTAAAACTCATCAAACGACTCATTATCTAACATTTTAATCGTTTCAAACTGTGTAGTGAGGTTTTATAACTTAGACCCCCTGACCGTGCTAGTGCCCTCGTGAGTAAGTTCAAGTGTATCGCAAGCCTCTTTTGAATTTTCAAAAGACATAATTCTATTATACTCTTCCAGTGTGACATGTGAGGAAATTACATGCAGACCTTTAGAGTTGTACAGTGCAATTCTATGTTCAGCATCAGTCCATGACTCAATGGGTTTCAAACTAGTGACCTCACCCTCTCGTGTGACTGGTGGTGTCCAACCCTTTGCAAACGCTAACCAAACACATTCATCAATAGATTTTAAAGCACTTCTCATTCGCATTTTCTAATAAGCATAATTTGTGCCATAAAAACCAAGAGCACGAAAACTTTCAAAAGCTCTAAAATTCATTACGAAAAACATAAGGGATCAAACACAATAAAAATATGTTTCTATCTCTGATACCAATTTGATGGTCCCTTTAATTTTCTAATGCGGAAAGTGTTTTAAGGATGATAGAAAAACAAATTCTATTTTTGTGAAAAACATTTTTTTCCAATTTTTAATTCGCACCAAGTAGTGAGAAAATTCCAACTTAACCAAAATTTCTCTTGATTAATCCTAAACATACATCTAGTGATCAAAGCAAGTAAAATAAAGTAAAGAACACTCACAATGTCGGATGTACGAGAAAAACTTAGGACGACCCAAGCCAGACAATCACTATTAATATGGTTTTACAAAGGAAGACAATTCTCTTACTCAACGAATTGATCCACCCACGAGACTTGATGCTCCTCTGATCTTCAACCACTCTTCTCACAGTGCCTACGCAGAAAGTAACTGTTGATGTAAAAAACTAGATTACTCTAATTATTTAATCACAGATAAATAAATAAGACAAAAGATTTTAAAGTGGTTCAGCCTTATATGAATGGCCTACATCCACTGTTATGTTATTGCTGAGTGTTTGGGAATTCTCGCTTACAAGTGCTATCAAGAAATTCCGGTCCCCCCTGAATGAGGGTGATACAAGGTATTTATATCCCTTTAGGTTGTACATGAAAGGGTGTTACATTAAATGATACACATATGAAAGGTTAATTCATTTAATGTTCTTCAAACGTGCGCGTCAAGATGATAAGCATTCAATGAATAGTTGAACTGTTGATTATCTGGCAATTAATGGTGTGGTCGAGGTGCAGCTCGACCGCCTTAGTTGCTCGTCGTCCAAGAGTTCCTCGGAGCATTAGAGTTCCTCGGAAGGTTGTTCCTCGTAGTGTACTTGTTGCTCGGAGTGAGTATGTTGGTTGGGGAAACAATCTTCCTTGTTTCTATTATGCCACGTAGATTGACACGTGTCTTCTTATTATTCGTCCACATCAGCATACTAATTTTGGTGTCAACAGAAGCCCCCAATGTTTCATTTTTTGAACTTTGAAGAATATGGAACATTCTTTCTCGGTATATGGCAATATTAAATGGCCTTCCTGGGTTTTAGGAGTCTTTTCTTCATATTTGAATTTCCTTCCAAATTCGCAGAATCCGCCTTTTTGCCTTTGCATAAGCGCTTCGATCTTCGTGCATTTTTTGTCCTTTTAGCCGTCGGTAACGCAATAATTTCTTTTATGTAATCATTTCTTTCGCTGGTTCCCAAGGCAAAGTATTTAAACTTCAGGGGCAATCCCATCGTCTTCTACCTTTTCAATTTCTGCTTTCGAGTTTTCTAAAGCCTTTCTCTCTCTTGTGCGTTCATTTCCTCCTTCGTTTGTCAACAGATCTCTTTTTTCCCTGTAAGCTCTTCTTCCTTCTTCTTTTATTCATCATGGTTTACATTATCGAATATCTTAAGAAATTCCGCTCTGACTTCTCTATCCCTTCTTGGGTAACTTTGGAGGTTCTTTCTGAGCCTTCAAGTTATTTTGATTTGGCTGAGGGACACTGGTTCCTAGCCTATTTATTGCTGAATGTGGATTTTCTTTTCCACCAAATCCATTATGTTTAGAGTTCTGTCAGTACTTCGACGTTGTCCCTGCAAAAATAGCCCCCAATACATGGAGAATAGTTAATGGGGTACATAGGTTAAATCAAACTCATGGAACTCGTATAGGAATTCCTGAAATTATGTACTGCTACAGATGGGTTGTTTTAGACAACATTTTTTTTATTTGAAAACTAGGTTTTTGAATAGGGCCTTAGTAGTCAACCTCCCTGATGCCAACAGGGATTATTTTGAACACGGGGTAGTTATAAAAAAATTGGCAACACGCCCCTTTGGTTGGAGATGCAGTATATGAGGGTCCCAGATGCCCCCCATATGGCAATGGGATAGGTCGTTTTCATCTTATTTTGTTTTTGAAATTATGATTTCATGGTATTTGATAAAATGTATGACTGATATTTCAATATGTTTTTGTTTGCAGTTGACAGCAAGAGAAAAACTCCCAAAGAATTAGAAGTTAATATAAGGCAATTGAAACATATCTGGAGTTTGCATCAGAGAATTGCGGACGAGCACATCAGGTCTGCTTCATACTTGTTGCAGTATAGGAGCTATACGTCGTCCTTTACTGCTCGTCCTGTGGTCAGCATCAGTGATCCAGTGCAAATTCCTGAAGACTCTGATCCGGAATCTCATATTCCTTTGAACCAAAAAATGGGCAAGAGAAGAGTTCCCGCTCTCTTTGAGGAAACTTCCTCTACTGGGAAGAAAAATAAAGTTGATGTCCAAAAAGGGACAAAGAATAAAGATGTCACCTCTCCTGTTGCTTCTCAGAAGGCTGTCGAGAAGCCCCCATTGGCTCCTGTGCAGAAGGATGCACCTATTGATGTAACCACTATCTCACCAACCAAAAGTTCTTCTTTGGTTGAGGTTGTTGAAAAGGCACCGAGGAGACTGAGGAAATCCTCCTCGGTCAGTATTTCTAAAGACATTCCCCAGCTCCCAGCTGGTGGAGATGGTGTTCCAATCAGTGTTCCTCCGAGCTCTACGATGAGCTTGGCAAAATTTTCACCCATTCCCGATGTGCAAGGTGCCGAAGAAGACCTTACTCGGGATATGGTTACTTCTCTGGCTGCTCGTCATCTTGCTTCAGTAAGTATCTCTATTCTGAGTTTTTCATATTTTCCTTTATTATTTCCCATATTTGTTTCTGATATCATTTCCCTTTTCTGATTACAGTTGACGAGCTGTTTCAATATAATCCTTAAAAAGGATGAAGCGATCAAAGCTTCTTGCTCCTCGTCCACTGTGGAAGGAGCATTGGAGAAAGCTATTAAATCTGTGAGTGAATCTCGTCAGAAGTATGACGAGGATAAAATTGAATGGGAGAAGAAGTTGGCTGCGTCTGATGCAGAGAAAGTACAACTGGGTAATAAGGTGAAGGACTTGGAGAGAGAGAATAAAGACTATGCCGAGAAACTTTCAGGCTTTGGGGAGCTGGAGAATAAACTGAAGTCAGCTGAGGAAGAGTTGACACTTCTGCGCGAAGAAAATCGTCAGAAGGAGGAGTTGGAGGCCAAGCTGAAAGCCTCCGAGGACCTTCTATCCGAGAAGCTCTCCTCGGAGAAGATGAAGAGAAAAACGGCTGTGAAGAAATCCTTTCGGACTGGTTGGGATAAATGATGGGATAGGGGGGTAGCTGCAATGATGACCCAGGTGAATTATGGAAGTTGGAAATTCTTCCATGATGGTTGGGTTGCTGCCTTGCAGGAATTGAAGGTGAGCGAGGACTCTGAGCTATTTCAACAACATCTCCCTGGTCCTCCTCCAGTTATTGAAGACGAAGATGAAGACGAGGTTGCATCTGAAGAATCTTCAATGACAGGGGGTGATCAATTCCTAGTTCCACCACCCAACCAGACAGCCACCGAGGAGATTTCTTCATTACCTACTCCTTCAGAACAAGTCCCAACTTATACCAATCAGATCAATGTTCCCACCGAGCAACCAAGCTCCTCGTCCCAGCCTCCCGAGAAAGTCTTGGGAGACAAGGAAAAGGTGTGAAGTTGTTCGGTACTATCTTTCTATTTTTCTTCTTACTTGTACTTCTGTATTCCAAATGATGTAATCTTGTTGATGATGTAATAAAATAACATCTTTTTGTTCCTCTACATTGTTGATACTCTGTCTGTTTTTATTTATTAACTCTTGCCTTCTCCTCTTTATTAGTTTATGGTTAGAATGGAACTGATATCTGCCCATGATACAAAGCTGATGCAACAATGCCATGAATATTATAAAGCTGGTCATACTGATCTGAGTGTATCAGAGATTGCCGACATCCTTGGCCATGATGCCTCAGAGCAAGCAGTTGAGGCTTACCGGTACCTGAAGGATTTACTTGATCGATCTGTGGCCAATAATGTGTCATACTACGAATTGATCGAGGAACTTCATTGTACTTTAGAAGATCTTCAGAATCAACACAATGAATCAACTGCCTTGTTGCACAAGGAGTATGAAAATAGATATCAACAGCTTCCTTCTGAAACAGGCCATAAAAAGATCATTGTTGGATACGATGTCAGGGAGAGAAACCTAAAAGGTGAAGTTGAGGCCTGCAGACAGATCGCCGAGCTGCTGGAACAAGAGAACAACAATTTGCAGAAAAAGTTGGCACAATATGAGTCTGCAGCTTCATCCTCTACTGCCTTGGTACCAGTCACCGATGAAGGATTCTCATTCTTAGAGGTTGAAAATGCCAAATTAAGGAAAGAATTGGATACTTTAAGAAAGTCTGGTGTTTCTGCTACTGCTCGGGGACGAGGAAGAGGTTCTCGTGGGCGAGGAAGAGCTGCCCAGAATGTTAACGAGGAATGAAGCACTTCAGTTGCTCGGGGAGGATCAAGATCTTCTCATAATATTGAAGAAGCTCGTACTCTGTCAACATTGGAAACTCAAGCGTACCAGTTGAACGCAAAAGATCGGGCTTTATCTGAGATGTCCAAGAAAATCCTGACTTTGGAAGATCAAATTACTGCAACGAAGTCAGCTTTACATACCAAGGACCTTTTCACCAAAAACCTTCATGAACAATTGGATAGATTAACCTTCCAATTCCATAAATAGCCCAGGGAATTTTGGAATGCAGGCTATAATGAGGCCCTTTATCACTTGGATGCTCGTATCGAAAATGCTAATAATGAAGGTTATAAACAAGGCTGGCTGAATGCCTTATGTGTATTAAAGCTCGAGCAAGGACATTTTTTGTGGTACTACTATGAGCCTGGAGTGCTTGACTTGCCTGTGCCAACTTTCAAGTTGGACATGGAATGGATACCTGCTCGCGCCATTCCTCGGAGCTTGATTGCGAATTATCTTGGTGACTATAACCTTCATTCTCAAATTGACGTATCTCGTCCTGAGCATCTCTTGGATACTCCTTCAGTAATGAATGTCAGAATGTTGAAGGACTTGAATTTCATCAATTCTCCTCAGACATTAAATGATCCTCCTGCTGGCGAGGAACCTGTATCAAAGGCTGAAGGGAAAAAACCAATAGAATAGGATTTTCAATGTAATCGTTAGCTCACATATGTAACTTGTAATTTATTTTAATGAAAGACTTTCATTTTCTATTTGCAAATATGTATTGCTATTCTTTTGTACTTGTCTAACACTTTTACATTTGTGCATATGTATCTGTTAAAAAGATAACAATATTGTGTTGTTCATCAACCAACTTAGTAATAAAAATTGCAAGTATCAATGTTGCTCAATCACTTAATAATAAAGTAATGAGTATAAAATGTTTAAAATGTTTCCAACCAACCAAGGTTGTTAAATTGTGTTTGTCGACCAACTACAGTTGATGGGTTTTTATCCCCGACCAACCATACTTGGTAAATTTTTTCATAAAATGTGTCCGACCAACCAAGGTCGATAATTTATCCTTGTCGACCAACTACAGTTAGTGGGTTTTGATCACCGACCAACTATACTTGGTTCAGTTTGGAATTTTTGTATTTTCTGGAATGGTTTTACCTTCCGACCAATATAAGTTGGCATATTTTGTTTCCTAACAAGCCAAAATTGGCAATTTTAAGAATGTTGTTCTTGCCCTTTTACCAACCTAAGTTGGTCGTGGGTTTGAACTATTGCCTCCTAACCAAAGGAGTATATTTTGTTCTCGCTATTCTACCAACCGAAGTTGATCACGCTCGAACTATCAGGTTCTTTCGAACTATCTTGTCCACAACCTCTTTTACCAACCGATGTTGATCACGCAAGTGTACGTCTCCTAACCAAAGGAGTATAATTTGTTCTCGCTATTTTACCAACCGAAGTTGATCACGCTCGAACTATCAGGTTCTTTCGAACTATCTGTTCCACAAGCTCTTTTACCAACCGAAGTTGATCACGCAAGTGTACGTCTCCTAACCAAAGGAGTATAATTTGTTCTCGCTATTTTACCAATCGAAGTTGATCACGCTCGAACTATCAGGTTCTTTCGAACTATCTTGTCCACAAGCTCTTTTACCAACCGAGGTTGATCACGCAAGTGTACGTCTCCTAACCAAAGGAGTATAGTTTGTTCTCGCCCTTTTACCAACCGGGGTTGGTCGTGGGTCTGAACTATCGTCTTCTTTTTGCTGTCAAGCAGCGTAGTGTACAACACTAATATTCCCCGAAAAACTTTCAAACAAAGGAGAGAAAAATGGTGAAACATCATCGTTTTATTCATATTAATGGACCTGCTGTACATTTTACATCACTGATAATACTTGCGAAGGTGTTCAGCATTCCAAGCATTCTTGAATTCCTCTCCTTCTAGAGTTGCTATTCGGTAAGTTCCTGGTCGAACAACTTCTGTAACTCGATAAGGTCCATGCCAATTTGCTTCCAATTTATTGTGCTTCTGAATGACCTTCTTTAGCACGTAATCTCCTTCCTTTAAATCGCATTTCTTCACCCTCTTGTTGTAGAACAAAGCTGTTCGTTGTTGATATGCAGCATTCCTAATGGCTGCTTCTTCTCTAACCTCCTCGAGCATGTCCAAATCTAATCTTCTCATCAAATCACTGACTGGGGAATTGAAATTCAGCACTCTGTGTGTTGGTAGACCCAACTCGGCAGGTATTACAGCCTCACTTCCAAATGCCAGCATATATGGGGACTCTCCAGCTGCTGCTCGGGGAGTTGTTCGGTAAGCCCACAATACTAACTATAGCTCATTAATCCAATTTGCTTTAGCCTCATTTAACCTCTTCTTCAAACCATTTAATATTGTTCTGTTCGTCACTTCAGTCTGTCCATTGCTTTGAGGATGGCCTGGTGCTGAATGAACCTTCAAAATGTTTGACTGATGACAATAGGCGACAAACTCCTCGTTATCAAATTGTGTTCCATGGTCTGTGATGAAGGCATGAGGGAGACCATATCGGCAGATGATATTCTTCCAAACAAATTGGTATACCTTCCCGTATGTCATATCAATAAGTGGCTCAGCTTCTACCCACTTAGTAAAATAATCCACTTCCACGACGAGGTACTTGAATCTTCCTCGGGTCGTTGGCAGGGGTCCAACCAAATCCATTCCCCACATGGCAAAAGGCCAAGGGGAAGTTATGGGTGTCAACAATGCTTGTGGAGTTCGTCGAATTGAGGAAAAACGTTGGCACTTGTCACACTTCTTGGCATATGCTATACAATCAGCCCTCATCGTCGGCTAGTAATATCCTTGCATCATTACTCTTTGCAAAAGTGTCCGACCTACTACATGAGCTCCACAGGTTCCTTCATGGATCTCTTCAATCAGTTCTTTCACCTCGGAGGGATGTACACATCTTTACAAACCTGCCATAATTCCTCGTCTATACAAAACACCATTAGTTAGTACATACCGAGCAGCTTTAAATTTCAATTTCTTGGCAACGATCTTATCCTCCGGTAATTCTCCTTCCTCGACATATGCCCTGATGGGATCCATCCAAGATGGTCCTAAATCAAGGGAAATAACATTCATCGTCAGGCCTTCATCTATGCTCCGAGCTTCTAATACCTCAATTGGTATCGTTCTTCGCAACTCGGTGCGAGTAGCTGATGCTAGTCGGGCCAGTGCGTCTGCTTGTGCATTCTCCATTCTTGGTATTCTGATCAACTGAATGGCATCAAATTCCGCCAACAACTCCATCGCCTTTGCATGATACTTGATCATTAATTCTCCTTTAACTGCATACGTTCCCATCATTTTATTCACAATTAATTGAGAATCACTGAATACCATTACTTGTTGCGCTTCCATAATCTTTGCTAAATTAAGACCTACTATCAAGGCTTCATACTCAGCCTCCTTATTGGAAGCTTTGAATTGGAATCGTAAGGCATATTCCATGTCAATATCGTCTAGGGTGTTCAAAACAATCCCTGCTCCACAACCTGTTGTACAAGATGACCCATCTACATATAAACTCCATATAGGTAACTCGTCTTCAAATTTCTTATCTGACAGAGTTCCTCGGTGGAATATCTGCTGTTTTCTTTCATCTTCCCCTGGTATTTTTCGCTCCTCGTCGACCATCTTTTCTCGCCCTTTTACCAACCGTAGTTGGTCTGGGTTTGAATTTGATGATCTTTCTACATCCACAAGCCCTTTTACCAACCGGAGTTGGTCTGGACTTATGTCTGTTGATCCTGTAACATCCACAGGTTGGTCAGCGAGCAACTTTTATTCCTCAGGGGTATCAGGATATGTAAACTCTGCTATAAAGTCTGCTACAGCTTGCCCTTTTAAGGACGATCTGGGTTCATACACAATATCATATTCTCCGAGTTCTATCGCCCAGTACATCAGTCTTCCTGATTTTTCTGGCTTATGAAGAGCTTGTCTCAATGGCATGTCGGTATATACGATGATGGTATGGGCCTGGAAATATGGCCTCATTCTTCTACTTGCCTCAATTAATGTCAATGCCAATTTTTCTAACTTTGGGTACCTGATCTCTGCACCTCGGAAAGCCTTACTTGTGTAATAAATTGGATCCTGGACTCCATTTTCCAATCTGATCAATGCCGAGCTGACTGCATTCTCTGATACTGCCAAGTATAAGTACAACTTTTCACCCATCACTGGTCTGGACAGCAATGGAGGTGTTCCCAGATATTTCTTCAAGTCTTGAAAGGCTTTTTCACATTCATCATTCCACTCGAAAGTTTTTCGGAGTGCTTTGAAGAATGGAAGACACCTATCAGTTGCTCGAGATATAAATCTATTGAGTGCTGCAACTCGTCCTGTAAGACTTTGCACTTCTTTCTTCGTCGTTGGAGATCGCAACCCTAAAAGAGCTTTGATCTTTGCTGGATTTTCCTCAATGCCTCGCTGGTTGACGATGTACCCGAGGAACATTCCTTCTCGTACTCCAAAGGCGCACTTCGTCGGGTTGAGCTTCATCTGATATTTATCCAGTTGATCAAAGGTCTGACCTAAGTCAACTAGATGCTCAGCAGCTTTCTTGCTCTTTGTCAGCATATCGTTGACATAGACTTCCATGTTGCAACTGATTTGTTCGAAAAAAACCTTGTTCATCAGCCGCTGATATGTCGCTCCTGCATTTTTCAAACCAAAAGGCATAACATTATAACAATAAGTTCCCCTAGGGGTAATAAAATAAGTGTTTTCCCTGTCTTCAGGTTTCATTTTGATCTGGTTGTAACCAGAGTAAGCATCCATGAAGCTGAGCAGCTCGTGCCCCGAGGTAGCATCCACTAGTTGGTCAATTCTGGGCAATGGGAAGTGATCCTTTGGGCAGGCCTTGTTGAGATCGGTGAAATCAACACACATTCTCCATTTATTGTTTTTCTTCTTTACCATCACCACATTCGCCAACCAATCTGGATATTTCACATCTTCAATGAATTGGGCTTTCTAGAGCTTGTCGACCTCCTCTTGAATAGCTTGATTCTTCTCGGGGCTAAATACCCTTCTTCTCTGCTTTACAGGCTTGATCTCCTTATTCGCATTGAGTTCATGGCATAAGAAGTTTGGATCTATTCCTGGCATGTCTTCATGACTCCATGCAAAAGTTTTCTTTCTGTCTCTCAAGAAAGCTACCAACTCTTGTTTTATTGATACATCCAACGATGAACCTTTCTGGGTTACTCGTTCAGGGTGCTCGTCGTCCAGAATAACATTTTCTGTAGACTCCACCACCTGTCCTTTTACCAATTGGGATTCATCTCTGGGATCCAATGTTTCAATTTCTGTACCTCCATCCACCTGGTAGGTAGTAGTCTTTTTCCTTGATTCTTCTGGCTCCTCTTGCTCGGCAGACGAATAATAGCATTCCCAAGCTACTTTCTGATCACCTTTCACAACTCCCACTCCGAAATTTGTTGGGAATTTTAAGCACTGATGTACTGTAGATGGGACTGCTTCGAACTTCTTCAAACCAACTCTTCCTATGATGATGTTGTAAGCTGACTGCACATTTTTATCCATCACAAAGAAGCGTATTCTTTCTGTTCGGCAAGCAGGCCAAGTTCCAATGAATATATCCAACTTGATCATTCCAAGTGGAAAAACTTTCTCGCCAGCAAAACCCAGAAGGGGTCTGTGATAAGGTTCCAATTGAGATAATTTCAAATTTAAGCTGTCAAAGCATGAATAGTACATGATGTCTGCCGAACTACCATTGTCTACCAACACCCTTGAAATTACTACTTCTTTCATCCTCATTTTAATCACTAAAGGGTCGTCGTGAGGGTAAAGAACACCTGCCAGGTCATTTTTTGAAAAGCCAATAACCAGCTTCTCTTTGTTTACCTTCCTCGAACGATCCTCCTCGGCCAAATTTATTCGCTGAATATACGAGCAAGCTTGTGCCTCTCCGAGGTAAGCTTTTCGTTCTGCAGTAAGATCTCCTCCTCCTGCGTCTCCTCCTGTAATAACATTACAATCAAATGATCCAAAACGTATGGAAAATACCTCTCGTTCTGGATGCCTTGGTTTCTTAGGAAGATCGGGGTCATCCTCGACATCATCTTCATGATCCCTTTTCTTTTTCTCCTCTGCTCGTCGAGGAGATCTAGATCTTTCTCTGGTTCGATCATTATTTCTTCTTTCACCTCCCCGATCAACATATTTTGCTAGCTTTCCTCTTCGGATGAGTGTTTCAATCTCGTTCTGAAGAGCTATGCAATTTTTAGTCATATGGCCATGATCTTTGTGGAACTCGCAATATTTATCCTTGTTCCTCGCATCAGGGTCTGACCTCAATTTCTTCGGCCACTTTACCTCCTCGTTATTCTTGATTTCTTTCAAGACATGATTAATACCCATTTTCAAAGGAGTATAATTATCGAATTTCTTCAGGACTTCCCATGACGACCTATTATTCTTGGAATGCTTGTCACCGCCATTGCCCTTATGTTCTTTCTTCTTGGATTTGTCGTCTTCCACCTTGGTTTCTTTATCAATATTCTTCTTCGCAGCCATAGCCTCCTCAGCATTCATGATTTTGGCCGCTTTTGCCATCAACTCTGACATAGTTTTTGGTGGATCTTTCGCCAAAGTGTAATACAACTTATTGGGCAACAACCCACTCATCAAGGCAGTGATTGCTGTCTTCTCCTCATAATCTATGACTTCCAACTTCTCGTTATTGAAACGAGTTATGTAATCTCTAGTACTCTCACCAGATTTTTGTCTAACGCTTAACAAGTGTGCTACTCGTTTTACTGGTTTTGCTCCAAAACAGAAATTTCCAATGAGCAACTCGGCCAACTGAAAGAAAGTTGAAATCTTACCCCGAGGAAGATTGTTGTACCATATCTGGGCAGCTCCAGTAAGAGTTCCTGAGAATGCTCTACATCTCATCTCGTCGGGGACAGCATAGATATCGGCGGCAGCCTGATATTGCTCTATATGAAGAACATGATCTGTCTTTCCATCATATTTAGGGGTCACCACTGGTGCTTTAAACTTTGATGGGGTAGGAAAACCCACAATGGCCTGGACAAAAGGTGTTCCTTGAACAAAAGTTCGTTGTAAGGGATTCCTCGCCTTAGCCATTTCTCCCAATCTATCCTCCAAACGCTGAATGGAACCCTTCCACGCATCGTTTCCTTCCTCGGGCTTATTAGTTCGAGCAATTGATTGTTCTGATGTGGCCTCTTGAGATCTTTCTTGACGAGCAACTGGCCGTGATTGTGCTGATCCTTCTCTTAGATCTGATGGTCATCGAAAACTCCTTGACATGGTCTTAGGTGGACTCCTATTCCTCCTAGGGCCTAATCGACTGAAAGGAGACACCCTACTCAGTCTTTCCACGACACTGGGTCTTTCTGGAGAGAGAGTGATACGTTGATCAGTATCTGTAGCCCTTATTGACGAAGTTCGCCCAGGTTGATAAGAGAAATCATCAGATTCCTCATTACGATATGACTTAGTACGCCTGGATCGTGAAGGAAGTAAATAAGTTTGCCTCTGATCACTTCGCTGTTCTGAACGTGCAGGTGCACCTCCATGAAGGGTCTGTATGAGTTGCCTCATTGTTTCTTGCATGGCGGTTTGTCCTTGGGCCAGATTCGTCATAATCCCAGCCAGATCTGGAGGTGCAGAGGGATTTGGAGAATTTCCAGCATTTCCAGCATTTCGATTACTGGATTCTGGGTTATCTGTGAATGATTTTTGGTGAAAAGCGATAATAACAATCGTTTCCCACAGACGGCGCCAATCTGTTGATGTAAAAAACTCGATTACTCTAATTATTTAATCACAGATAAATAAATAAGACAAAAGATTTTAAAGTGGTTCAGCCTTATATGAATGGCCTACATCCACTGTTATGTTATTGCTGAGTGTTTGGGAATTCTCGATTACAAGTGCTATCAAGAAATTCCGGTCCCCCCTGAATGAGGGTGATACAAGGTATTTATAGCCCTTTAGGCTGTACATGAAAGGGTGTTACATTAAATGATACACATATGAAAGGTTAATTCATTTAATGTTCTTCAAACGTGCGCGTCAAGATGATAAGCATTCAATGAATAGTTGAACTGTTGATTATCTGGAAATTAATGCTATGGTCGAGGTGCAGCTCGAACCGCCTTAGTTGCTCATCGTCCAAGAGTTCCTCGGAGCATTAGAGTTCCTCGGAAGGTTGTTCCTCGTAGTGTACTTGTTGCTCGGAGTGAGTATGTTGGTTGGGGAAACAATCTTCCTGGTTGCTATTGTGCCACGTAGATTGACACGTGTCTTCTTATTATTCGTCCACATCAGCATACTAATTTTGGTGTCAACAGTAACCTTCTCCTATGATGCTCATTCACAACATAGGCATCCACATATGTCTCGGTGTCCATCGATATGGCTTGTAACATCTACGATGTTAAAACCGGACTCCACCGAATCTTCACCGCAAAACCAACAATTGTACTTCAATTAAAAACCTCTTTTTGGTGCAAAAAAGATCACAGAACATATACTAATGATACTCAGATCTTTGAAAACTTTAAGGATGTGTTTTGATTAAAAACTTTGTAAACATGTGTGTAGAAACTCTCTAGTTCATATACTGTTTTTACAGAATGCACACCCTATGAAATCTGAAGGAAACACTCCTATAAATACTTTTCTTGTGGCGGTGGTTAATTCGAAAGACTATACTTATCGCACGAACGAGATGTCCTATCGTTCAAACGATGTGGCATCTCGCTTGAATGACATATTCTGTCGTTTGAACAACATGCGAGATTAGAGTTCTAATTTAAACCAACTCTAATTCGTCCTTCTCATATTAAAATGAACTCTAAACAGTTTCAAACACTTAAAACCTTTATTTAATGAAAATAACATCCTTATCTTTATAAAAAATTAATTCTGAGTCCTTTTAATATTATGCATTCATACCTGAGTGATAACGAAATACAATTAAACTTTGAAGACGAAGAAACTTGCACCAATTAAACTTCGGCATAACTAATTCCATGAAGCTTTGTCACAACGTCTTCAATTAAACTTTGACATGTCATAGTCTTTGCGGGATCGTGACAATAAATATCGACCTACGAATTAAATGTATTTTATTCCGGGAATAAGTCAAAACTATATTAAGACTCAATTGGAAATTTTGTCTTTACACCCCCACCCGATTGCAACGATATTATCTTTCCAAGAAAAGTCAATACACTGCACAACTTTAATTGATTCTCCATATAAGTCCTTCCATTCGGTGAGGAGATGTAAAAGCAAAGGGACTAGACACCTTTGTAGTTTCAAAGCATCGAGTAGCTCGGATATATTACAAATATCACATGTCTGTTGGAATAAATCCACCATGATTTGGACCATATCATCTAAACTGACTTCATCGGTTGGTGCCACCCAGTTGTTTAAGTCTCGGCCACATTTTCGAGCTTCTAAGAACAACACACTGAATATCTGACAGTTGACTGCCATCTGGGAGGGTAATTTCAGCCCAAACTCTAGGATTTGGTTCAACACTTCTGTTAATTCCATATCTTTACCTCTAGAACGAGTGCAGACAGTGATTCATGCTATGATAAGGAGTGATAGGGCCTGATCGGCAAAGCTGGTAGGGTGTAGGAGAAAGTATGGATATGTTTGGAGAATTTTAGGAGAGTATATGGGTATGATTTGTTATTTTCTTGGTATAATCAAGGTAGATGGGTCAAAGTCTGGATCTTCTTCTAGAAATATGGCATTTGTATGATTCGGGAGTGGATTGTGGGTAGTGTTTGGTTTAGGATTGGCCGGTGGGGCGATGACACCCTGGTCGATCAAACCTTGGATCATATTTTGGAGGTGGAAACACTGGTTAGTAGTATGGCCAATAAATTGGTGAAAGTCACAATAAGCATCTTGTTTGAAATTTTTGGGAAGTGGGTTTGGTAATGGACGAGGGTCCAAGGGCTTGATAAGATTTCGGCTCAAGAGGAATTTGTAGACTTTGTAAATGGGAGCGTAAAGCTCGGTGTATTCCTTCCGGACTGGGTTAAGGAGACTTTCTGGTGCCCATGAAGTCGCAGTCTAAGAGCTGTTGTTGATGGTTAAAACTGTAATACTGACTGGCTTTTCAAACTTTTGGGAGCGAATTGTCCAGATACTTTCTTTAGTGGAACTTCTGTCTTGGCAAGAACTTCTTCGATTTCCACTCCTACTTCTCGAAGGGCTCGAAAATGAGGGTCATACTATCCTTCCATCATTGCTTGGACATAGGGTAAGAAGTTATTCTTCACAATGCTGACTTTATTCTCTTTGAAAGGCCAATTGGTCATGGTGGTTACTTTCTCTCTTCACCTTGCTATGAAGTTACTGACTGATTCCCCAGGATTCTGCTTGATCAGCTCTAAATCACGATGAGTAACCTCTAACTCTTCATTGTACTTGTATTATGATATGGATTCACGGGCAACATCCTCCTAACTACGGATTCTAGACTTCTCAAGAGATAAGAACCAATAAAGAGAGCTATCCTTTAAGGTATGTTGGAACATTTGGGCTATTATTTCCTCGGAAGCCCCTGGGAGAGTTATGGATCCGTGACAGCTACAAAGATAAACGATTGGGGGTCCACTACCCCAGAATTTCTCGATATTGGGCATCTTGAACTGTTTTAGTAACCTGGCTTTAAGATAAGGAGACATGTGGGTGTAGTCCATGTAGCTTCTAGAGAGTCTGACTTTCTCGAACTTATTGGTCAACATCATAAGGTCCTCCTTAACCTTGTTCAACTCTTCCTCCTTTGGATCAATGGTCACGAGTAAGTTAGCCCCTAAATGGGAAAGGTTCGGCATAAGGAGCTGGCCTGGCGACAGTCCATTAGTAGGAGGATCATGTGGAGCATGATGGTATTCCTTGAGAACCCAAATAGGCTCGGGTGTGGGTGGATCCAAGTGCGCGAGAAGATAACCTCAGGCTCTTCGAGGACTTTTTGTTGCATCTCATGAACCTCAATTTGAAGGTTGTTAATCTTGGTAGTGAGTTGTGGTAGGACTATCAACAAATACTACTTCACATTTAGTATTGAGACTATGTTCTCCATGGAAAGCGAATGAATTCCGAACTCGGAGGAAGGAATTGATGGAGTTTTAGGGCGGTTTGACTGAAGATCGAAGCTAATAGGGAGCCAAGCCAAGGGTATGCGATCCACCTGAGAAGGAAAAAAAATGGGATTAATTTTTGGAAAATGGGAAGGAAGGAAAAATGTTTTTGACATTTTTGGAAAATATGAGGATAAACATGTTCTCTGGTAAAAGGAAAGAAAAATATTTTTGGGATTTTAGATAAAAAAGGCAAAAATATTTTGACACTTTTGGAAAAGAAAGAAGGAAAAAAATGAGAGACGGGTCTCAACATGATTATTATTATGTTTATTATGTTCTCACTTGTATTAGGTTTACCAAAATGCAAAAAGAAATGCTGGACGAGACCCCAACATGTAAAGATTGGGTTTAAAAAATATGTAAAAATTATGGCTGGACTTGTTACTAGGCTCATGGGCAGGGTTCCATTTTTAAAAATTGCGCAAAGTTTTAGGCGGCATGCCAACCCGTGATTTCAGCAGAGTTTTGGGTAGAATTCGGCAAACTAAATAGGAGTGTCCTAGGTTTGACACCTATATGCGGGTATGCAGTTGTTGGGTTAATTGGAAGGTGTTCCCCCCTTTGGCATGGCTTCCAAGATATATGTCTTCCTTTTGAGGGCAATCGATACATGTGGACAAGCCATTTGATATACCTGAGTGTACGTGAATTGCCTCACTATATACCTTGTGGGGATAGTACGTGTGAGAGTGAATTCGATATACTCGACGTACGTGAATGAGTTCCCGGTGATATAGCTCCTGTTATGACTTCGATCAAGCAGTACGATGCGTGGAGAATCGTTCGATACGTGTTGAAGGTACTTGGTTAATGGAAAGTGAGAGTCATATTGCTCAGGCTAACTAGGACCTGTAGAACCATCACCCATCACGAAGTTACCCCCCAGTTACGGGATAAAATTTGGTCAATAGCAATGCTCTTTGGTGATGTAGTGTGAAATATGCATGATTCTTAATTAGTATCTTATGGAGAGAGTATCTTTATTGATCATGCTAAGCAGAGAATAAGGTACAAGTAAGTAAATATATACTAAGCATGGATATGTGAGAGTGAGTGGTGTGTAATTATCTCCTAGTAAGTGTGTGGTAGTGAAACTAAGCATGGATTAACTACAAGTGGTGTGTGATAAGTATGAGTGAGCAAGGATATATACAAGTGTGATATGTGTAGGTGTGTGTTAGTGACACCTAAGCATGGATTTCTAAGTGGTGTATGCAACATAAGGATGTAAGTGATCATAGGTGCACATGGTGTGAAGTGTACATGGAGAATTTCTACAAGTGTGTGAGTGAGTAGTGATACAAGCATGAGGTATATATGTGCAAGAAATAATAGAGGAGAGAAAGGGTACATACAAGTAGGTGCATACGCACACAAGAAAATAAAATACCCATACAAATAGAGTCTAGCCCTCTTATGAAAAAGTCCCCAGTGGAGTTGCCACTGTGGCCATCCCGATCGAGATCGCTCATCGGGCCTCCTCTCTTTCTCTGCCCCTCTTGCTCGAAGGAGGGGGGAGATGGAGAAGGAAGGGGGATCGAAAGTTCTCACTCCCTTACTTAGGAACGCTTCGACCATCGTCGGTGTAAGCTAAATGTAAAAAAGATGGAGTCGTCAACCTATTTTGCACAAAACAAGCAAAAGAATATGTTATCGCCTCGAGAGAGCAGCATCAAAGACAAATTTATGCATACGAAACCAATAGTTCGGAGGTTCGGGGGCTATGTTACGGAATGGGAAGGTGTTAGGCACCCATCCCACCCTTTTGGTCTCTCGTGGGATAGTGTTACTATTTTCCTTTATTTCTCCATGAAGCGTGTGTGCGTGTATATATAATGGAGATCAGAATCATTCAACTCATACCGTAGGAAAAGTAGAGTGAGGTCATCCATAGTAATGTTCCAAAAATAAGATATATTAATGCAAGAATATAATAAATGCGGAAAAGGGGAATTTGGGGAAATTGGGCGATTTAGAGAAATTGATAAATTAGAAAATTGAGAAAATTAGAAAATTGGACTTGAGTCTTGGGTTTTAATTCAAAATGCCTATGTAGTTCGAATGCGACATGGAGGTGGGGTTTATCCCATAGATTCGAACGGGATTTTATTTTATGTGTCTGTGTAGAAAAATGTGTTTGGGTTTGGAAAAAGTGTGATGGATAATCCCATTCGAAATTTATGGGCATAATCCTCCTTTTATTTTTTTTGTTTTTTATAGAAAATAAAGTATGTGCAATATACTAATGAAAATGTAGATATTAATATGTATGAACTAAAGTAAGAACTAGATCATGAATCTATGAGATTTATGCAAAAACAAGGAATTTAAAGATAAAACGAAGGATTTGGATCTTCTTTGAATCTTGATCTTTGATCTTGGATGAAATTCATTGAATGTGAGATGAATGTTGGATGAGAGATAATGAGATTTGATAACTTGGGTATGAAATGTATGGGAATATAAATTTGAATAGAACTTCACTTGGAGGAACTTTGCTGATTTCTAGAGAATGTTGTTGAGATCACCGATGCTGATGGATCTTTGGTGTGTTCTGGGAGTGAGGTCATGCCCTTTATTTATAGGGTGAGGGTTGGTGACGATCAAAATTTCCCTAGTCCAGCCTATCCGTAGGTGACCCTAGACACACTACCGATAGGTAGAGAACTGGACCTGTCTATTAGCAGTCTCGTGCAGATTTTGTTGAAAAAATAGTCGTAGAACGTAATTCGTTGATCTGAATCGTGCATGGGGAATACCATTAAAAAGGTACTCGAGAGACCTTCAAGAGTACTTGGGACTCTCCCGGGTATATGAGTTGACTTTACATCAAATGTGGTTAGGAAGCGCACGTCGATCCTTTGGACAGGAGATCCTCAAACGAAAATGGATCGTTCGTCCGCATGGTATGTTAGAATCGTTCACGAAGTGGACTGTTAGAAAGGTTAGGAGGTGTACTTTGACATTTTAAAGAGTTTCACTCGATTAAGAAAGTTAACCTTGGTCAACCGGGGACCAAAAGCGCTCGGTGACCTCTCCGAGTAAAATGGATCGTTCGTCCACACCGTAAGTCAGAATCGTGCACGGGGCAGACCATTGGAAAGGGTATTCAGTGACCTTCAAAGATTCATTTAGTCTCATTTGAGTTGAAGAGTTGACTTGGTCAAATAAAGCCCGGGAGTGCCTGGTGGCCTCTAAATTTATTTTTTGGGGAAAACAGATCATTCATCCGAGGGATTATGCCATTTCTCGTTCGGGGCAAACCATTGGAAAGGGATTTTAGTTCCCTTCAATGATTCAATGAGATTTTTTCTCTGAAAAGGAAGTTGATTGAGTTCAAATCGGGTCCCGAGAGCGCCCAGTGGCCTTCGAATTGATTATTAATAGTAAGATGGTTCGTTCGTTCGAACCGTTATGTCGATTCCCACTAGGGCAGACCATTGGAAAGGGTATTCAGATCCCTTTGAAGATTCAATGATCTTTCTCTCTGAGGATAGAGTTGATCAGAGAAAACGGGGAGTGGGAGCGCCAGATGTCCTCTAGATCGGTACTCGGAGTGAGACTTGGGGTTTGTAGTGAAATGGGGAAGTTCTAGGGACTTAAGGAGAGACTTAGGGGGCATAGACAGTGGTGTCTACAAGGGTGATATACCAAAATATGTAAAAGGTATTATCGAATTATTGATGGAATACCAAAATTTTGATATTTACGACCCATATGTATACCCTGCTAAAACCAAGGGTGGTGAAGATCATAATCAATCTGTGAATTTTTTGACAAAAATGATGCTGCGAAGAAGAAAAACACTAAGTGTAATACCCCTTATTTTTATGCCTTTTAATTATGAGGTTAATTAAATGGAATTGCTTTTAATTATGGGATTTATTAAAATTTATTTGGGATAATTAGTTGGAAAAATTAACTCGGATTTAAATGCTAGCGAGACGAGAGTTAGTATTTGGTTATTATTATGTTGTTGAATATTACTGAGTGATTATGGTAATATGTGATCATTGAATTTATTAAAAATGTCGTGAGTTGAAAACACGGCAGTTTCGGTAATTTATTTAGAACACGCGTGTAAGTCGTGTCAGGACAATTTAATGGATTTAAAAGTATTTTTAATGTAATCCGTATGAGATTTTTGAGGGCGCCAACGTGTCCGGAAGGTTCGATATAGTCAGAAAACACTAGTCGAGGGTTTAGTTTGGGTCCCGGGGCACTTTTAGGCCTAACTGACAATCGGAAGGGTGTTTTGGTAATTTTAAAAATTAAGGAATTAAGACCCACAAATTTTAGAGTTTATTTATATATTATTAGAAAATCCATTAGGTCCATTATCAGCCAAAAACAAGAGAGTGGGCTACGTGAGTTAGAGGGAAGTTGCCAAAGGGTTTCCAAGACAAAACCACCACCCACCACCACCATTTTCGTCGGAATTGTGGCCGGAAAAAGGAGGAGGACCAACGATAAACATCATCAACGAATCAGAAGCAACATTTTTCGGGCAAGTGGTTTATCTTGCAAAGATTCAAAGCATATAGTTTACATATTTTTATAGATTTTAAGATTTATCATGAAAAATGAAAATTGAATGGATTTGAAAGGTTTAAAATCATAATCGGGATAGGACTTGCATATAGTAAATGTTGGAGATGATGATAATAACCAAGAATTTATGATTTATGGGTAGAGAATTATGAAATTAGATTGAATTATGTGATGTTCTTGAAGAAATATGAAAACTAGGTCTTTATATGAAAATTGGGTATTTTAATTTAAGTAATTGATGTTGTAGGTTGATTGATGAATCTAAAACGTGGGGAATGATGTAAACATATTAGTAGATTGATTAGTATATTTAGTGGTGAGTTTGGACGTTAGAATGAAGAGTTTGAGGTGTAAAAAGTGGAGAACCTGTAACTGTTAAGAGTTTCTGGGCTGATACCTGCTTGGTCAATCGATCGACTCAAGAATGTCGATCGATCGAACCATCGATCGATCGACCCCTTTTCATCGATCGATCGACCCCTGTTGAATTTTGACAATGGTTTCTCTTTAAGGTTAATGATTATTCCCAAGCCGATGTGGGTTATTAGGGTGATTAATATAATATTGTGGGACTTAGATAAGGTCAGTAGGGTCTTAGTTATTATCAGAGAATGTTATAACTTATGGAATTGATCTCTATTGCGTACGAGGGTCTACCGAGTGAGGTACGATTAGAAAGCGTTCGAATTGAAACTATAATGGAAGATTATGATGAGTTAAGGTTAATGGCAGGAACATAGTGACTTTAAGTGCTGAGATAACATCAGAAATTAATAAGAAACCTAGTAACCTTTTGAGATAGGTTTAAGTACTCAAATTGATACAACGAGAGAGTTATCAAGATGAATATATATACTACGTATTATGTTCGGAGTAAACTTACTACGTACGAGACATTTCTAGATGGAATGTGTGAATACTTATATTGTAATATGATTACTTAGGTTGTGTGAATGCCTAGTGTATGGATTTCTTATGTGTATGACATACCTACCATACTTGCTATCATGGGAGGTTAGTTTTATTTTGGAAAAGAACCCTCTTATCCTTGTGTGCCTTTCGAGGGATTTAGACTGGTACCTTAAGGACATAGGTCTGTGAATGACTTATTTGTGAGTGATAAGTCAGATGACTATGGGAGCGTAGGTATGTACGTGACCCATGGGTATGTGAACTATGTTCGCCTCCAATATGTGTGATTTTTCTTATTGAAACAGTTCTTGAGAGATTCGAAACTCGTAGTCCTTATGTACGTGATGTACCGGGATTCGATAGCAGAGTATGCGTGCACCGCAGCTTAGCCTAGGGGTGCCATATATGTATTTATGTACTGAGAGTGATATACTTATGTACTTGTAACCGGTTCATTGTTGCTTAGTAGATGTGAACAACTAAGATATTTGAATGGGTTAAGTATGAGAATTTAATTAACCCTTGAGATAAGTAATTTAATGAATGTGAACATGGGTTATAAATATGGCTTATTTGGGGGTTACGTGTAGATACTCTATGGTAAAATGCGAAGGCATGAGTGGTACAAACTAGTTAGATGGTGGCATATCTAGGATGGGTTAAAGGCATGCGTTAGACATGCACAGTAGTTGAGAGGTAAGAAACTCATGTGAGAGTACGCAACTAACGTGTTTATAATATGTGATGTTTAATTGTAATTTAAGTCACTTGCTAAACTTTTAAACTGTTTTCACATCGGGCTCTGACCCGTTTTCCTCCAAATCTATTTTTGTTTTGTAAAAACCTTTTAGGTGCCCAGCCACAGGGATGCCAAGCATAGGAGTTCCATTCTGATGACGTGATGTAGTTGTTGTGGAAGTTACAGGATCTTGGTAGTAGACGCTCTCATTTTACTCTTGATTCCTTCAGAGTCAATTGTATCAGTTAGGGCATGTCGCCCATTCTTATTTAGAGGTTGCAGTTGTAGACTTTCATTATTTCAGTTTTTGGTTTATTATTTATTCAGAATCTTGTATTTGGACATTATTTACTCTGGCATCTTTCTTATCGGAGTGTTTACTCCAGACTTATTTTATTTCATCTCGTTGAGGATTTATATGAGATTGGTTATGCGATTATTGGGTTATTAAATAAATTCTTGCTTAATTGTTGGCTTAATTAATAAAATTTGACATCTCTCTTTTTAAATATTAGGTGGCTAGTAATTAATTAAATGTTATCGACAGTGATGATAAGACTGAACCAACTTGATATTTTGTATTAATTTAATAAAGGAGTAGCTACCCGGTATTTAATTAGTCGGGGTGTTACAGGTGGTATCAGAGCATAAGGTTTTAGTGTCCTTTAGGATCTGTGCGGCTTATTATGCTTCCAGCGTAGCTTTCTTTGATATAGAGCCCTATGTTTAGGATTGTTGGTTTCTTTAGTGGGATTTCGTTCTCCTGCTTTGATATATATATGATAGTGAATCTTATTTACAATCGGGTGTGTTCATGCACCGAACAATGTAGTACGTCAGGCGAAGACAGTTGGGCGAACAACAGGAGGCAAGGATCAGTTGAGGTTATTAAATTTATTAAATAAGGATGACCGTAGTTGAAGTCACCCATATTATGACACGAAAGTCTAGGACGGTATAGAAGGCTAAGGCGCGATTTGTGACCTCCAGGTAAAACTATAGCAGGAGTGGGGTCAAATTAGACTCACCCAACAAGGTTGGAATGGGAGAGAAAGAGTTAGGTGAAACGTTGAAGAGGACCACCAGTGGAAACACTCGAAATGCGGAGATGGCGTGTGCTGGCCGAACGAACGTAATATATCCAAAGGCTTGGACATACGTCGGGGTATTGCCCATTGGGAGTGAAAATTTGGGGAAAATTTTTCTTGGCTCGTAAGAGCAGAGTTTCAATGGTTAGAGACAATCACCACACTTAGAAGTGGAATGTGACGTCAAGAGAAGGCGTACACGTATGGTTTGACCATAAGTTCCGTCACCAGATGTTCTGGGTGAAAGGCGAATGTTATTCTGAACTCACACAAAGAGGGCCGGACAGAGGTCACTTTGTGAGGAGAAATTTAATTATTTAGCGAACCTTACACCACGTGAAGTAGGTGAAACGGAGAAGAGGATATTAAAGGGAGAATTTACATACAAGAAGAATTGTTAGCTCTTCTGGGAAATTCTTCTTGGACGGTTAATGGAGATAGTAATAATGTTACGTAGTGTTAATTTGGAGGTAAACGTTTCCTTGGGAGGGGAGATGTAAGAATCGATAAATTTCTATAAAGTAAGACTGGGAAAATAGTGTTGGAAAAGCACCACAAGGGGAAGACCCGACGGGGAACCCGTTAAAATGATTCGGATAGCTGAATTATTACCGAGCGATGGTGATTTCAGTAAGAGATGTGGAAACTAGTAGCGTGTTCCTTAGGACCATAAATCTAAGGGAACAATGGAGATATTCATCAGAGCTGAGACTACCAACGTTCAAGAGAAGGACCACCTTAACATGGTCAGGGTGATTGAAGATAAGTGGAGTATGAGTAGAGGTATTTTTTGCGGAGTGAAACCGTGCGTTATAAATGTTTCCCGATGAAAGTGTAGGGATAAAGGTATTGTTTCTGGCAAGGGCAACAGTTATTGAAATATTCAATTTGGTACGGACATGTGTGTTAAGTCCATGAACCATTTGAGCAGCCAGGACGATTGTCAGGATAAAAGTATGGGTTATATCCACAGATGATGTTGTATGTTGTTTGTGGCATGAACGAGTTTCTACAATTGTTATTATTGTTATTTTTACTGGAGAGTCGAGTTTAGTGAGTATCGACAATCTTATTATTTATGTGAATATCTTCCCTGATAGTGTGGGGTTACCTTTATTGTCATCCGCAGAGGATGAATGAGTATATTGATAGCGGTATATACTTTATTGAAATTACTCCTTTTAGTGTTGTTTTATACGAGTATGCTATTATCCTAATTATGGTTTTATATATGAATATACCGATACTATGATGGTATTGTAAGTTTATCGCGGTTACTACCTTGGGGTAGAATGTTTCGTTCTTGCGAGGCCCCATCTGTGAGAGGGTTGGGCTCGTAATTTTACTTTTGTATATATGTATATATATATATATATATATATATATATATATATATATATATATATATATATATATATATATATTGTTGTGATTTCAAAAAGTTATAATGGTCTCGGATATTTAATCCCAGTATGCGTAGGGATTTAATTGATATGATACGTATGTAATTGGTTTACTAGTTAGCGAAAAGGTTTAGCTGGTTATTATAATTAACGCTCAGGATGTCGTAATAAGAAGAGTGCATTATTTTATCACCCTTTAGAGATTTGGGAGTTTAAACCCATAGTTGTGTTTCTGGGGATGGGATTTTGAGAGCCCCGATTATAATTGCATGATGTATATGAAATGTGATTACCATCAATGTCAAGAGAAGGTCTCTTTCGAAAGGAGATCCTTGTGTAAGTGTAATTGCGAAAGGAGATGTAACTTTGTTATTAAGAGATGGGAATATAGGGGTACATATTATGGACTGAGGGTTTAACGGATCCCGATGACCGACAAGGTTAGGTAGTAGTGTATCAGGGGGTTTCCTTATTTTGATTTCGCTTTGCGAGACATCTCACGCATAAAACTTAGCGTAAGGTTGGTAGTAGGGAGATGTTTGACCATTCGTCCATTAATTGGGTACCTCGATCGTTATGAAAGTAAGTAGTTATAACTGGAAGTAACAAGGGGTAAATTTACGATGTAAGGCCAGAAGAACCAGTTGTTAGTGAAGAAGTACTGATAATCTTGGTTTTTGTTCGAATTGAAGGACCCATTGAGGTTAAGAAGGATTTAGGATTTCAAATTCAGAGGTGATTGAGAATGCCCAAGTGGTATAGCCAAGTTTTAAATGCAGCGGCAAATAAAGAGTTTAGAATACGTATGAAGCGTATATAATGTTTAAAAAAACCATATGATTGGGTTATAAGGGGTGTAGACATCTTGGTTTGCTAATGTAGTAATCGTCGGAAGAAGGGACATATATGGGTAAGATTATTACTTATGGGATTAAACGTATTAAGAAAAGGTGTTAATGAATATCATGTGTAATCAGTGTAGCACGTCGAAATTTGGTGAAAAGGCAGTGGAAAGCCATTTAATAAGAGGGTATTTCTTGAGAAGGCATATATTTAACTATTATGGGCAATTTGGAGTAGAGTTCCGACCAATCGAATGTTGAGGGTCAAGAGTAAATAGAATGAGGATGTCAATAAGGTATAAAGAGTCCAGATGTACACAAAGTGGTGAAAAGTGTAAGGGTCGAAACTTTTGGTATACACTAAGAGAAGAAGATCATTAAGTATCACTTAACGGGAAGAATTATACATGAAAGTCGGCATTGAAAGGAGTGTAGTAAGTAGTAGAACGGTTGGGGTTGGATGATCAACCAGATAATTTTGTATCAAGCCAAAGATTCCAGGGATGGAAGAGTCAAGTTAGTAACTTTCCTTGAGGGGTTGCCAACATTTAGATAAGTAACGAGTTCCTTCGAATATGTGGGACAGGTTGTCCAGAAGGAGAGAAATGGTTATATTGGGTGATTTACACTATTAGATAGTGAACACGCCGGTACGTGGTCCTACGCAGTATTGTTCAGAATCAATAAGAGATCCCCGAAAGCCACCTTTAATGTGGGGTAGCAAGAAGTAGTGGAAATAACACTTCGTTCTGAGGGTCGTATCACTTATAGCCCGAGGTGTAGGCGCAAGGTGATTGACGACTGGTGGATTGTATGAAAGAAATTTTGGATTCATTGCAATCTTTTCAATTCCAAATCGGGTATAACTAGTAAATGGGGTATATTGTAGTAACGGGGAGAAGATATTTCCTAATGGTAGAGTTGGGGGAAAGCACCCGTATCTATTTATAGTGGACAAGGTGCTTACGAATGTTTGTGTAACACCAACCGGCTGAAGTGGTTTTCCCTTATGTAAAAGTCACAACATTGGGAACAGAGATTCAAAGAATGGGCAAGAGTAGTCAGATGTGTTATTGATTTCTTCTAGGATGGGAGTTTGGTGCTTTGATAAACGCGGGAGTTAATGCGTAGTGAGGTGCGGACTCAAAATAATATTGAGATAATGTGGCCAATGATGTATAGGCTATTTTTATTTGAATGTTGTTTAGTAAGAGCACAACGTGAAGTGCATTTATTGAAGTGTAACCCTATAACTGATAAAGTATCAAGACTGTTAAGCAAGCTTATTGTGAAGCGAGGGATTTAGTGATTGGGCCATTCTATATATTTTGTTTTGAGTACTGGAGGATACCTAATTTTTCAAGGTATGCCTTATTTTTCCGAATTTCGAAACGAAATTCCGTTATTAGGGGGGAAGTATGTAATACCCCGTATTTTTATGGCTTTTAATTATGAGGTTAATTAAATGGAATTGCTTTTAATTATGGGATTTATTAAATTTTATTTAGGATAATTAATTGGAAAAATTAACTCGAATTTAAATGGTAGCGAGATGAGAGTTAGTATTTGGTTATTATTATGTTATTGAATATTACTGAGTGATTATGGTAATATGTGATCATTGAATTTATTAAAAATGTCCTGAGTTGAAAATACGATAGTTTCGATAATTTATTTGGGACGCGCTTGTCAGTCGTGTCAGGACAATTTAATGGATTTAAAAGTATTTTTATGTCATCCGTATGAGAGTTTTGAGTGCGCCAACGTGTCTGGAAGGTTCGAGATAGTCAAAAAACACTAGCCGGGGGTTTAGTTTGGGTCCCGAGGCACTTTTAGGCCTAACCGGCAACCCGGAAGGGTATTTTGGTAATTTTAAAAATTAAGGAATTAAGACCCACGAATTTTAGAATTTATTTATATATTATTAGAAAATCCATTAGGGCCATTATCAGCCAAAAACAAGAGAGTGGGCTACGTGAGTTAGAGGGAAGTTGCCAAAGGGTTTCCAAACCAAAACCACCACCCACCACCACCATTTTCATCGGAATTGTGGCCGGAGAAAGGAGGAGGACCAACCCTGAACATCATCAACGAATCAGAAGAAACATTTTTCAGGCAAGTGGTTTATCTTGCAAAGATTCAAAGCATATAGTTTACATGTTTTTATAGATTTTAAGATTTATCATGAAAAATGGAAATTGAATGGATTTGAAAGGTTTAAAATCATAATCGGGATAGGACTTGCATGTAGTAAATGTTGGAGATGATAATAACCACGAATTTATGATTTATGGGTAGAGAACCATGAAATTTGATTGAATTATGTGATGTTCTTGAAGAAAAAGGAAAACTAGGTCTTTATATGAAAATTGGGTATTTTGATTTAAGTAATTGATGTTATAGGTTGATTTGATGAATCTAAAACGTGGGGAATGATGTAAACATGTTAGTAGATTGATTAGTATATTTAGTTGTGAGTTTTGGACGTAGAATGAAGAGTTTGAGGTGTAAAAAGTGGAGAACCCGTAACTGTTAAGAATTTCTGGGTTGATACCTGCTTGGTCAATCGATCGACTCAAGAATATCGATCGATCGAACCATCGATTGATCGACCCGTTTTCATCGATCGATCGACCCCTGCTGAATTTTGACAATTGTTTATCTTTAAGGTTAATTATTATTCCAAAGCCGATGTGGGTTATTAGGGTGATTAATATAATATTGTGGGACTTAGATAAGGTTAGTAGGGTCGTAGTTATTATCGGAGAATGTTATAACTTATGGAATTGATCGCTATTGCTTAAGAGGGTCTACCGAGTGAGGTACGATTAGAAAGCGTTCGAATTGAAACTATAATGGGAAATTATGATGAGGTAAGGTTAATGGTAGGAACGGAGTGACTTTAAGTGCTGAGATAACATCAGAAATTAATAAGAAACCTAGTAACCTTTTGAGATAGGTTTAAGTACTCAAATTGATACAACGAGAGAGTTATCAAGATGAATATATATACTACGCATTATGTTCGGGGTAAAATTACTACGTACGAGACATTTCTAGATGGAATGTGTGAATACTTATATTGTAATATGATTACTTAGGTTGTGTGAATGCCTAGTGTATGGATTTCTTATGTGTATGACATACCTACTATACTTGCTATCACGGGAGGTTAGTTTTATTTTGGAAAAGGACCCTCTTATCCTTGTGTGCCCTCGGGGGGATTTAGACTAGTACCATAAGGACATAGGTCTGTGAATGACTTATTTGTGAGTGATAAGTCAGCTGACCATGGGAGCATAGGTATGTGAGTGGCCCATGGGTATGTGAACTATCTTTGCCTCCAATATGTGTGATTTTGCTTATTGAAACAGTTCTTGAGAGATTCGAAACTCGTAGTCCTTATGTACATGATGTACCGGGATTCAATAGTAGAGTATGCATGCAGCGCAGTTTAGCCTAGGAGTGCCATATATGTATTTATGTACTGAGAGTGATATACTTATGTACTTGTGACTGGTTCATTGTTTCTTTGTAGATGTGAATAACTAAGGGTCCGTTTGGTTGCCAGTGGGCAAAAGAGTGGGCATGGCAAAAATTGCCAAGACAAATTTTACCTAGGCAAATTCACATGAGGCTATCAAACAACCATTAGGCGAAATTAAAATCAATTCAATTAATTTATTTAAAAACAGTTTTTACATTATATTCAAATATGTTAAAAACAATTTTTAGAATATTTGTATATTACAGTTTTTAAAAAAAATTGTAAATAATTTTCTTAACAATTTTTTATGATATTAAAATCAGTTTTTAAAATATTACAAAACAATTTTTAAATATTCACAACAGTTTTTTTAACTAATTAAAATATTTTTTTAATTTTGTTTTTAAACTTTAAAACTGTTTTTATATTATATTCAAAACAGTTTTTAAAATTGTTTTCTAATATTAAAAACAATTTTCAAAACATTAGTTTGTAAAACATTTTCTGAACAATTTTTTCTAATATTATAAACAGTTTTTGAAATATTACAAAACAATTTTTAAACATTCACAACAGCTTTTTTAAACTATTTAAAGCAGTTTTAAAAAATGTTTTTTAATACTTTAAAACAGTTTTTATAATATATCCAAAACAGTTTTTAAAAATGTTAAAAACTGTTTTTACAGTATTTTTATAATACGGGTTTTAAAAAAAATTGTAAAACATTTTCTTAACCATTTTTTCTAATATTAAAAATAGTTTTCAAAACATTAGTTTGTAAAACATTTTCTCAACAATTTTTTCTAATATTAAAAACACTTTTCAAAACATTAGAAAATAATTTTTAAATATTTATAACAATTTTTTTAACTATTTAAAACAGTTTTTAAAATTATTTTTTAAAACACTAAAACTGTTTTTATAATAATTTCACAACAGTTTTTAAAAATGTTAAAAACAGTTTTTACAATATTTTGTTAGTATGATTTTTTTTTAAAAATTGCAAAAAAAATTCTTAACAATTTTTCATAATATTAAAACAGTTTTTAAAACATTGTAAAACACTTTTTAAATATTCATAACAGTTTTTTAATTATTTAAAATAGTTTTTAAATTATTTTTTAAAACATTAAAACCGTTTAAGAAGTTGGCAAATTTGTTGGCAAATATTTTCCACTCAAATAGGTAAGCAAAATTTGCCCACAGATTGTGCATAAGAGGTGTTGTACATTGGCAAATAATGCCTAGGCAAATTTTGCAACCAAACGACCAAAATGTGGGCAAATAATGCGTAGGCAAAAAAGGGGAACCAAATGGACCCTAAGATATTGGAATAGGTTAAGTATGAGAATTTAATTAACACTTGAGATAAGTAATTTAATGAATGTGAACATGGGTTATAAATATGGCTTATTTGGGGGTTACGTGTAGATACTCTATGGTAAAATGCGAAGGCGGTAGTGGTACAAACTAGTTAGATAATGGCATATCTAGGATGGGTTAAAGGCATACGTTAGGCGTGCACAGTAGTTGTGAGGTAAGAAACTCATGTGAGAGTACGCAACTAACTTGTTTATAATATGTGATGTTTAATTATAATTTAAGTCACTTTCTAAACTTTTAAACTGTTTTCACATCGGGCTCTGACCCGTTTTCCTCCAGATCTATTTTTGTTTTGTAAAAACCTTTTAGGTGCCCAACCACAGGGACGCCAAACATAGGAGTTCCATTCTGATGACGTGATGTAGCTGTTGTGGAAGTTACAAGATCTTGGTAGTAGACGCTCTCATTTTATTCTTGATTCCTTCAGAGTCAATTGTATCAGTTAGGGCATGTCACCCATTGTTATTTAAAGGTTGTAGTTGTAGACTTTAATTATTTCAATTTTTGGTTTATTATTTATTCAGACTCTTATATTTGGACATTATTTACTCTGGCATCTTTATTATCGAAGTGTTTACTCCAGACTTATTTGATTTCGTCTCGTTGAGCATTTATATGAGATTGGTTATGCGATTATTGGGTTATTAAATAAATTCTTGCTTAATTGTTGGCTTAATTACTAAAATTTGACATCTCTCTTTTTAAATATTAGGTGGCTAGTAATTAATTAAATGTTATCGACAGTGATGCTAAGACTGAACCAACTTGATATTCTGTATTAATTTAATAAAGGAGTAGCTACAAGGTATTTAATAAGTCGGGGTGTTATACTAATCTTGAGCAGCTTGAGTTAAAGTACAAAGATTAAAAAAAGTTACATATGCCGGAGGTTGAACGAGTTGCTAGTGAGTATTATCAATTAAGAAATGACAATGATGAACTTAGACTACATCATGAAGTTAATTTGAATAATATTAAAGATCTTGAGTTAAAAATGTTGAGTTATCTACATTGTTAAGAGAACTTTAGAAAAGACTTGAGGAGCATAATTTAAAACAATTAACAGAAATGGTGGAGAGAGATCAGTCGATAGAGAAGTTAAATGCATAAGTTCTCCATCATTAAACTATGAACACCTTTAAGGAAGCAACCAATGTAAATACTCTTTAGGAAAGATTAAATGAAGCTACAAAACAATTACATAAGACGGAGTGCATTCAACTATCTACCAATTGGATGATAACATACGTGAATTAGAGAGACAAAATAATGCATAGTAACTAAAAATGGAAGACAAGAACAAATTATTAGCATCTACAGAAACTAGGGGTGGCCACGGGTCGGGCTTGCACCATATAGTAAGGGGTATAGTGCTTACCTAGATCCTTGTTGGGCCTGAATATGTTTGCCCATGCCCGTAAAACCATGAAACCGAAGCCTGTCTGCATATTTAATTAAATACATTAAATATTATTTTTTATAAAAATATTTAAAAAATAATATTGTACACGTTTATATATGAAAAAATTATAAAATTGATATTTAAACAATGCACAGGAGAATATTATGTATATTTGAATGAAAAATCTTATGTATTTGAATAATCTAAAGACTGGATTATTAATTTGTTCTCTCTCTCTCTCTCTCTCTCTCTCTCTCTCTATATATATATATATATATATATATATATATATATATATATATATATATATATGGGACTTTCGGCGTAGTTGGACTTGAAAATGTGTGCCCAAATTCATTCCAATTTTTATCGAGCCTACTTTACTTGACCAAGCCCTATAAAATATTGGGTTTGGCCTTCTGGGTTGGGCAAATGACGAGCTTATGTCCACCCCTAGGAGAAATGAAGTTAAACATTAGGAACAATGAGCTAAAAAACTAGAAAAGATTTTGAGGGTAAAAAGGATCAAATGGAGTCTCTACATGGAATGACTGTTGACAAAATCAAACGAATTTGATATCCTCATCAAGTATATGAATGATATATATAAAGTAAGCTTCATATTAATTCATTCAAATCAGAAATTCAAGAACTCAATAAAAGTCATGAGGAACAATTATTAACTCTTTAACATCAAGTCTCAGTATTAACTCAGGATGATATGAATAATTCAACTCAGTTAGAAATCTCAAATGAAAAAATTGATGACATGATAAACAAAACCCCAACAAAAACAATGGTAAATAAGAATGATATCGCAACCATTGTTGATGGGGTGAAGAGAGACTTGGATCTAAATTTACAACAAATGGAAAATACAAACGAGCGCAATTTCAAATCGCGAAGGAGTCCCTACAAAAACCGATAAGAGCCTTAACAACATGAGAAACCAAAAGTTGATGGAAAAATGCATCATTTATATATATACTATTGTTTTTCCCATTTGACAATAACATTTGTAATGGTTTGGCAACTCAAGGAAAGAAGTTTCTACAAAAAGATTTGTAAATAGAGGGCATACGATGAGAAACATATCATTATATTATTATTTTATTAAACTTAAATACTGTATTGTTTTACTTAATTTGATGATAATATAACATGACACTTGTTTGAAGCGGTTATAATGTATCCGTACCTATAAATGATATATGCCACATGCTAAACAAGGATAATGTGTCATGTAATGTAAGTATTGAAATTGTAATTTAAAATTGAAGTATCCCAATCTAAGGTTATGAACATTAGTCTAACATTTTGCAATGTGAAATTTATATTTCGTATTTGCGAAATCACATTGATATTTCGCATAGAGAAATGATAATGTGATTTTGCATTGCGAAATGGCACTTCAATTTCTGACTAATAATTGACACTTTTAAAAAGCAAGCACAATTTGAAACACATGTATAGATTAAAAAATAGTTGAATATAGTTTTAATTTATGTACAATTAAAAATAATAATTAAACAGTTTTTCATATTAAAATTTTTTAAAAGTATATTATTTCCTATAATAATGCAACTTTATAAAACAGTTTTATCATGTAATTTTTTTAAGTTAAAAATATTTTTTTTTGTAAAAACCACGAAGAGTTTAAAAAAATATTTGAGATAGTTTTAATTAATGTACAGTTAAAAAATACGATTAATAAACTTGTTTTTTAAAACACGAACAATTTTTAAAAAATACTTATAATTTAAAAAATAATCTTATCAATGTACAATTTAAAAAAATAGTTAAAATAGTTTTTCCATAACATACACAGTTTAAAAAAAACACCTATAATATTTTTAAAAATAATAAATTAAAAATAGTTTTAATGGATGACAGTTTTTATATGAAAAAGTTAACAAAAATGATTCATTTTTAATATAAATTGGGTAAAAAAACATACATTTTTTAGAAACGAAGTTAAAATATTTATTTAAAAACCTGCACCATTTTTAAAAAAAACACCAACATTAAAAAAACATGGAAACTTAAACAAACACAATTTTTTAGAAAACACGTATAGTTTTTATTTTAAAAATGTTTTTTACTTAACCCCCTGTAATAATGTCGTATTTTGATATAACCCCCGAAAGAAGGAGGATAATTTCGTCCAAAATATAGCAAGGGGTCAAAAGTCAAAATATAAATTAATAGAGTTTTTTAATAGAGAGTAACATCTGTCATGTTTTGGGGCATTATGTCTAATTTTTTTATCTTCTAGGGGGTTATGTCAAAATATGACATTATTACAGGGGTTACATCAAAAAGCCCTTAATTTATTGAATAATTAATTCATGATGATAACAAAGATGGTGGTATACAAATGATGAAAACTATTTTGAGGGAAATTACTCAGAATCATGGTTTATACTCTGCTCGATTCACCATGACTCAAACACAAAAAATTGACTTTACCCCATTAGACTTTAGGATGTTGTGACATACGGAAGGCATTATTGTCATTATTCAGCCTAAAGGAAAATTCAACGGAATTTAACTTGTTGACGTGACAGAAGTGGTATGCATAACTAAACAATTACTTTTTTTATTCAAAATAATTGAAATCACAACTAACTCAAAACTTTTGTATTCCAAATACATTGAAATTTAATTGATTAATTACATTCAACTTATTGTATAGTTGTCCACAATTCTAAAACTTTTGTATTAAAGATACATTCATTCAAGGAATTCAAGACTGCAATTAATAGACAATTATTAGTTGAATTGAGAGCTAATGGAATTTCGTCGCCAAAAATAAAACTAACACAAGACTTTAAATGCAAAATCGTCAATGCGACAATAAACCCTCAACAACTTGTTGGGAGGTGATGAAATCATTTTCAAATTTATTGTATTTTTTAGAGGAACTCACAATTTAATATAACTTATTAATTATAATCTTTGTTATATTTGTTTTCCAATGTGGATTGTGGAGTTATGGTATGCTACGTCATCTAAAAATTGATTACGGGCCTAAAACTTGAAGAACAGTGAACTAATACCTAGATGAATGAATTCAGATGTAAACTAATGTATATATGTAAACTGATTCATATGTTACTCAATGACCATGACATGGTTAGAGGATGATTTTTTAGCATCAGAATTTAAATATGAATAATATATTTAAGAAAATTAGTGTGATCATTTTAATTAATACAATTTCACTTCTGGTTGTGAAAAGGCCACCCGTTATATATTTGAAATACAGAATATAAATTAGAAATGGATTGTTGTAACGTTAAAATATTAGGCCATCTAGAACAATGAAGCAATGACACCTCTAAATCTTATTTCCACGCTGTCCACAGAGGATAACATTTGGTCAGCTCAGGTACCTTTGGTCGGCTCTTCAGCCAATCACACCCAAGAATATGTACCATCAGGAACATGAGGAGACACATGTGGGGAACCTAACAGTCCTTATATTTATGTACGCGAGTAACACCCAACTGCATACTTATGTGTACAGGTGTAAGTGCTTCAAGTTATAAAAGCATTCCCCCTTTTTGGATTCCCGAAATTATAAATACTCCATCTCTCCCAGTTGAAGGGGAGGAGGAATAATCCAATTGTATTCAAGATATTGGAATAAAACCATAAATACTATTATCACGTGAATGTAGGATCCATTCCAGAACCACGTAAAAAATATTATGTGCCTTCTCTACATATTGATTTTCTATTTTATCTATAATTATAATTTGGTCATTGAGAGCTAGGATAAATAATTCAAATTTAGGCATCAACAGATTGGCACCGTTTGTGGGAATTATTTGTTATTGTTGTTTCCTACCCTTCCTAATCCAATTTTTCAAAACTCTGGAACATGACTGATATCACTGAAAGCAGTTTGGCTGAAGAAAATGCTTTTAATCCTTTTGCTCCTCCTGGTATAGGAGACTTATAGGGAATTCTACTCAATATTTCTAGGGTACAGGAGGCAATGCAAGAAATCATAAGGAAGCTTCCCCCAAACACTTAAAGTTAGGTCTATTACTGCTCTATTTTCTATGAGGGAGATGCCACCTCCCTCTCAGAAATGATTAATCAATTTAAGATATTGTAGATATTTATAAGACTGATCATAACGTCCAGGGTAACCTCCTCAGTCAGATATGTTAATTACTACGACGGTCGATCTCTTATGCCAGAATGATAGAGCGTCTTGGAAAGGTTGAGCAAGGCTTCTACCTTCGATCGTCTTGGTCCCAGAGAGCCTAGAGGGTATTACAGGGAACCGGATAGATTATGTGATTTTTGTGCCGAGCATCGTGAATAGTTAGGTAGGTCCAGAGCTAGAATATATGGATTCGTGCGTGATGAGCAGACTTCTCAAGAAGAGTGCTCACCATGAACACACAGTAGGGCTACCCAAGCTGCCTCATCCAAATCTAAGCTTGGATATCATTCCTGTAAAGGATCAACATAACGACTAGAAGATAGTTTGGGGGAGATATCCAGGACTAAAAATTCTCAACAAAAGAAATTTGTGAAGGGATTTCCTTTTGTTCCAACTATTGTGGATTTTCCCACACCGTCCAAATTCAAGTCACATGTGGTTACTCATAAATATAATGGAAAAACTGACCCCGTCCTACACATTGAACAATACTAGGCAGCAACTGATATTTATTTAGTTCTAGATAAGATGCGTTATCGAGCGTTCTCAAGTACTAACTCTACCTAGATTTAGTATTATAATCTTCCCCAAGGATAAATCTCTAGCTTTTAACAGCTCACCGAGTTATTCATCAGTAATTTTTACTTTGGAGTCAAACCTATCAAGAGGGTACGTCACTTACTAAGCATCTGCCAGTGACCAGGTTAGACCACATGTGAGTATATAACTCATTTTAAAAGTGAAAGGTTGGAGGTGGTAGATTATGAAGAAAAAACCGCTACTACAGCTCTAATGAGTGGATCGTTCCCCGGGAATTTATACTATGTAATGGCCAAAGATCCCCCTAAAACCATGTCTGAGTTGATTAATAAAGTGTGAAAATTATGAATACCGAAGAAGTTATGGCTTCCAAACAAGATCCCATTACCAAGGCCGACCATCCTTATAATTTTGATAAGAAGGAGCGAAAAGATAACAAAGTCGAGAAACCCAAGAAGTATGAGGAATACACTCATCTCACTGTTGGCGTACATCACATCCTGGAGGAAATCAGAGGGAGTAGAGACCTCAAATGGCCCGAAAAGATGAAGTTCCCTCCTAAAGGGGAGATAAGTCCAAGTACCGTGAGTTTCATAAGGACCATAAGCACACGACTGACAATTGTATTACTTTGAAGAATGAGATTGAAAATCTAATCTGATGTGGTAAGTTGTCCAAGTTCATTGATAACTCAGACGAATGATAATCCAGTAAGCGATCAGAATCACCTTGTAGAGGAAGAGATGACAAGAAAATAATCCAAGATAGTGATTCAGAAGAAGATCCAGATCTGCTAAAGAAACCTCGAGAGTCTAAAATTGAGATAAAAATGATATCTTTTGGCTGTCCTGTTATTGCATGGGAAGATGTCGAGGGTGGAGATGAAATAGATTAAAGAAAATCCTATTTAAACGAATCCAAAGCACGCTCCTATATTCGACAGATTAATTTATCTGAAGATGTTGATGGTTGGCCAAGAGAAATAAATAAAGATAAGTTGGTGACTGATTTTTATAAAAATGACTTATCAGGAGTTCTCTACCCACAGGATGATCCTTTGGTCATCACCATGAGAGTATATGAAGCAATAGTGTCTAGAACTATGACTGAAAATGAAAGTTCAGCCGACGTCCTGTTCTATAATTATTTCCACAGTTTAGGACTATATGTCATTAAATTAGAATCTTATCATAGGCCACTAATAGGCTTCGTGCGTGAAAAAGTATGTCCATTAGGGACTGTTAAGTTGGATGTTTTAATCGGCACATGGCCAACTAGTAGGACTGAAAATATCTGTTTCTTCATCCTAAATAAGCAGTTTGATTGGCCTACAACATGATCCTTGGCAGGGTCGGCCTGAAAAAGTTCGAAGCAGTACCATTTATTATCCATTAGTGCCTGAAGTTCCCCACTAATTATGGGGTCGACATCATTATTAGAAATCAATTTGAAGCTAGAATGCTATTACACTTCAGTCGACCTAGAGGAAGTAAAGAAACTCACTACAACTTACCAGATGGAAACTTTAGATCCTCATGAACAAAGGATAGGTTGTGGAAGCCATAAAAACAATTATCTTGGAAGACCAAAAACCAGAAAGAACTGCACAGGTCGGGACAACCATGGAACCAACCCTTAAAAGAGAATTGATAAATTTTCTTAGAGAGCAAAAAAGTGTGTTCACTTAGAGTCACGAAGATATGACAGGGATTGATACTAAATTTATATCCTATGAGTTGAATATCATAAAAGATGCAAATTTGATCAAGAAAAATCGGATGGTCTTCATTCTTGAGAAGAACATGGCTATCCAAGAGGAAGTTGACAAACAGTAAAAGGCAAAGTTCATTGAAGATGTTAGATATCCAGAGTGGTTGGCAAATGTGGTAATAGTGAAGAAGAAGAACAGCAAATGGCGCATGTGTGTTGACTTCACCTATATAAATAAGGCCTACCTCAAGGACCATTTTCCTTTGCCCAGAACTAATCAATTAGTTGATGCCACAGCAAGGCATGAATTAGTGAGCTTCATGAATGCTTATTCATGATAGAACCAAATCAAAATGAAGTCAAAAGACAGGGAAACACATCATTTATCACTAGCTAAGGTACTTAATACTACAATATTATGCTCTTTGGGACTAAAAATGCTAGAACAACATACCAAAGGCTCTTGATTAAAGTTTTTGCAGACCATATTGGTATAAATAAGGAAGTTTATGTGGATTATATGCTTACTAAAGAAAAAATATGACAACCACATCAAGGAATTAAGCTAAACATTTGACCAACTCTAAAAGCATCAGATGAAGCTTAATCCGACCACGTGTGTGTTCGGTGTACAATAAGGGATGTTAATATGAAGATATAAATTATAGTCCCCTTCATTCGAAGGATACCGACATAGGCGACTTCAATAATGCCTTAAAACGACCGATGGGTTGTAAAGTGGCAAAACTGAAAGGGAAGAAAAGAGCGGCCGCCAACAGCGTGGCTGCACACACGACCCTATTAGATAACTCTGAAGAATTCAACGTAATTTATTTTAAAAATTCTACATAATCGCAAGCAATCAGAAGAAACCTGAACGACAAGTTTGATAATATAATTTCAATTCACAACAAAGAGTACGAAGCTCAACTCCAATGCAATGAAGCTCAACTCCAATGCGATAGAGATCAAATTATGTACACGAATACCAGTAACTTCATGCCCCAACAACTAGCCTTTCATGAGATGAGAATGAATAAGTTAATGCATCGTCGTACTCAAGCATATCGTAACTTCTCAATATCGCTTGTTAATTGACGGTAGCACCAATCTCCAAAGTACCAAGTTTCACCTAACTCGGGATAATAAAGTATGTACCATCTTTGAGCCAAATCATGCTCAACTCCAGGGCCTTTTAACTGGTTTTTGGGCAATCCCATAAACGGTTTTCATATAACTGACTCGGGAGATCGCATTTCTAGTTGTTTGCATGGAAACATATCTAAACCGTAGTTGTTCGATTAGAGCACCATATTGATTTGTCACCCATCATAACATATGAAGCCACCTTTCCACTGCGTGGTCGTATAAGATTGGAGCCAACGTGCGGAGATACTCATGGCCGAGGTACTGCGAATTAAAATAATAACTCATTAATAATTGGTATATTAATAAAATAAGTGCATTGTTAAATTATGTGACTTTTGACTTTTGGGTGGATGTCCTCTCACATTCTTGTATTTTGGGATACCTCACCATGTTCTATAAACAGGAGGGTCCCCATATGATTCTTTACTACACCCAATACTATTGGGAAATAAAATAATCTCTCTCTCTCTCTCTTAATTCTCTACATGTATTTTATTTTACAACACGTTATCAGCACAAGTGTCTCAATAAAATATATCTCATGTTTTTACATATCATGAGCTACTTCCACCGAAATCATTGTAGAAGTGGGTGGCCCACCAGAGGGGGCAGCTGCTGGTATTACATAGCCTTGACCCAAATTTTCCATGTCTACGTTGTTTTATTTCAAAAACTCAAAACACATGCTCATAAGATACCTGTCGCCGGAGCCGCTCTCGATGAACTGGTTTGCCCTCCCCGAGGAGCAGGTACTCTAGCTCCGTTCACCACCACATCCTCCCGAGTGGTCTGGTCTATTTGAGCTCTATTTCCATATGGAATATCTTCAAACACTAGCTGCTTAGAAACATTAAAACCTTCTTTATACATGGAAGTGAGGATACCTCCCCAGCGGAGTCGCCAAATGTAGGAGGGTAGTGAGATTGGGGTCTATGAATAGCTGGAAAGGGTGAGATGTGACCCACTCCAATGGACGCTATTTACAAGGTTCTCAAGAACTTCTGGAGTAGCTTCTGATGAAATCTTCTCCTTTTGGTAAAAATGGAGCTCAAACTGGAACTCCCTCCCTACAAGAAGATGAACTTCCACAACAATAATAGTAATTTTCTCAAGAGAAGCTCCTAAGAATGATGGTTGTTAGTGGGGAGTGAAAGAACAAGGCACTCAACACTAGAGAGAGAGTAGGGAGAGAATACTAGAGAGGTTCTAGTGTGATTTTGACAGAGTAACTTTGTTATCAAGTTTTTCTGTATTTCTTGACCTTGCCCAGGGGTCCTATTTATACTTGGGCACTAGGGTTGGGTTGGCACTTTTGGCACCAAAACTTAGAGGGTTGGTGAGGGACAAGGTCTGCAGTGTATCATTTGTCCCTACCTGTATGCAGCAGCATGTCCCCTCAGACAGGTGCCACCTGGTGCAAGCCATATTCAAAAAGCAAATATGTCTCCTAATGGAGACAAAATATCTGATTTAGTAAATATCTTTTGAAACGGTAACTTGTGGTGAAAAACTTTTGTAAATCTTGAGAGGGGAGGCCTTAAGGACCCCTCTCCTCTAAAATCCTTATTTTTTCTTGGGAGGGACCTTAAGGACCCCCTCTTGTGAGAAATTCATTTTTTGTAAAGAGTTTATTCCTTGTGAGTAGCCAGCTCTTTGGCTGCCCACTTCACTTGTGAGCAAGTGTGCGGTGTGTGTAGTCTTAAGTGACTTCTGGGTCTTCCTAATAGTATTCTCTCAATCCTATAGTGCTAAGTGGTTGAGCTTGCTTAACATACCTTGTCCCTCAATCGCCAAGCCAAAACTCTCAAGAGATCTCAACTGGCCTATTTGAGCCCTGCTTACTCAACTAGGTAACCTGTACAAGAAAATAAGTGTTAGTACTTTTGTTCTTTTTTCATGATGAGGGGTTGCTTATGGTAGACACCCCATCATCCTAACTTGGTTTTCTGGAGTTGAGGGGGAAGGATCTTATGGGTCCCTCCTCCCATGTAAGTTTTTGCTGCTGAGGAACCCTAGTGGGGGATTCCTTCTCAAACATCATTTTTTTCTATTGATGAAGTCTTGTGGGGGTTCCATTTCAAATATCATTTCTGCGAGGACCCTTGTAGAGTCCCTCTCAACTTGGACTTTTGCAGGGACCCTTGCAGTGGCCCTTCTCGACTTGAGTTTATGCAGTGACCCTTGCCGTGTCCCTTCTCAAATGCCATTTCTGCAGTGACCCTTGTGGTGGCTCTTCTCAAATTTGGACTTCTGCAGTGACCCTTGCAGTGGACCTTCTGGGCTTGAGTTTCTGCAGTGACCCTTATGGTGGCCCTTCTAAAATGTCATTTCTGCGGTGACCCTTCCGGTGGCTCTTCTCAAACTTGGACTTCTGAAGTGACCCTTGTAGTGGCCCTTCTGGGCTTGAGTTTCTGCACTGACCCTTAAGGCGGCCCTTCTCAACTTGGACTTCTGCAGTGGCCCTTGTGGGGAACTTCTCAGATGTCATTTTTACAGTGAACCTTGCGGTGGCCCTTCTTAACATGGATTTCTACAGTGGCCCTTGCGGGGCACTTCTCGAATGCCATTTCTTTAGTGACCCTCACGGTGGCCCTTCTCAACTTGAACTTCTAGAGTGACCCTTGCGGGGCACTTCTCAGATGTCATTTTTCAGTGACCCTTGTAGTGGCCCTTCTCAACTTAGACTTCTGCAGTGGCCCTTATGGGGCACTTATCGAATGTCATTTCTGCAGTGACCCTTGCGGTGGCCCTTCTCAACTTGGACTTCTGCAGTGGCCCTTGCGAGGCACTTCTCGAATGTCATTTCTGCGGTGACCCTCGCGGTGGCCCTTCTCAAGTTTAACTTCTGCAGTGGCCCTTGCGGGGCACTTTTCAGATGTCATTTATGTAGTTACCCTTACGGTGGCCCTTCTAAACTTAGACTTCTACAGTGGCCCTTACGGGGCACTTCTCGAATGTCATTTCTGCAGTGACCCTTATGGTGGCCCTTCTCAATTTTGACTTCTGCAGTGGCCCTTGTAGGGCACTTCTAGCATGTCATTTATGTAGTGACCCCTCGAGGTGGTCCTTCTCAACTTGGACTTATGCAGTGACCCTTGCGGGGCACTTCTCAGATGTTATTTTTGCAGTGACCCTTATGGTGGCCCTTCTCAACTTGGACTTTTGCAGTGGCCCTTGCGGGGCACTTCTCAGATGTCAGGTGGGTTCCCTTCTCCAATATGGCATTTCTGCGGTGGAGGAACCCTAAGGGTTCCTTCTCTAATATGTCACTTCTGCAATGAAGGGACCCTTTAGGTTCCTTCTCTAATATGGGACTTCGGCGGTGGAGGGACCTTGGGGGTTTCTTCTCTAATATGGCACTTCCACGATGAAGGGACCTGGGGGGTCCTTCTTCAATATGGCACTTCTGCGGTGGGGGGACCTTGGGGGTTCCTTCTCTAATATGGCACTTCTGCGTGGAGGGACCCTGGGGGTTCCTTCTCCAATATGGCACTTCTGTGATGGAGGGACCCTAGGGGTTCCCTCAACCTCATATTTTCTATAAGCTGAAGGGGGTGGAGGTTTTTGAGGGACCCTCACCCAAAAATATAGTGGTGAAGCTTGAAACACCCTTCTACACTCATATTCCCAAATTAGGAGTCACGTGACTACACGATTAATTCCTGTGAGTTACATTGGTCTCGTGCGAGGTGTTTGTGCCACTTATAGGGACATTTGTGGTGTGTTTTGGAATTTTTCCCTCTAATGAAATGTGTTTAAGCCTTAGTCTATATATTTTCAAATTGTTATCATATTCTCAAATCGGGGGTCCCGTGACCACACAGTCAGTTCCTGCGAGTTACATTGTCCCGTGCGAGGTGTTCGTGCCTCTCACGGGGCCGTTTGGGGGTGTTTTAGGTTTTCACCCTCTAACGACATGTTTTTAAGCCAAAGTCTAAATATTTTCAAATTATCGATATATTCTCAAATCGGGAGTCCCATGCCATCTTGGATAGCACATAGGATTCCCAATTTCTCCCGTCATCTCTCTCTAATTAATGTCCTGTTTGTAAGACTCTTGAGCTTTAAAAGTTGTAAAACTCTTTAGCTCTAAACAGTTGCCCACGAGGTGTTCATCCATTCATTGTGCCGTTTGGGTTCCGCTGGGGGTGCCCTCCACCACACGGCACATTTTCAAGCCTAAGTGTGCTTGTTCTCGAATTTTATTGTATTTCATACACACACCATGCTACTCTAAAAAAACACTACACTAGCTTTGACACTTTTCCAAGTTTCCAACGCCATACCTATGATGGCAAACCCCGAATATGAGATGGAGCACAAATCCACCGTCGATGATGCTTGATACACCTCTCGACTTATTGTACAGGATCAAAATATGATCATGAAGCTCTTAAACTTCCTCGACTCTTGTGACGAGAAGTTTAGTACCCACCATTCCAAAACCTTAGAAGTCATGGATGACTTTTGTCAGAGGTTAAGGCTAGTATTCAGACAAGTATAGGACAACTACTGCTTCAAAATAATCAAAGGCATTATTGATAAGAAACAATTTGTCCATAAGATTATCAATCAATGTTGGAATTTTTTACTCATACTCATATGGACATATGGATGAATTATTTCCTATCATTGATGGTGGGCATCGTATGGACGAATTGTTTCCTGAAAATATATAGTGGGCATTGTATGAACGAATTATTTCTTAGACAGACATGGTGGGCATTATATGGAAAAAATGTGTCCATACGTCTATACAAGTATTCGTCAAATAATCCAAGATACGTCGATACTCGTATGGACAGGTTATTTCTTCTCAGTGACGGCTTTGATTGTTTTAGAGCAGTGATAGTCTTGTACTTATCTGGATACAGGACTAAACCTCTGGTAAAATTAGTCAACGACTTGTGGAGCTTTAAAATGGGGAGCAATGAATATCTCGTCGGAAGAGTCGGGGAAGTTTAATAATTTTAAGGTCAAATATTGATCATGGACAATCAGTCGAGCGGTGTGCCCAGCGTCGTCGTGGGTGGATTTGTACTCTACCTCATATGAGGGATTCTCCATCTTAAGTATTGCGTTGAAAACTTGGGAAAGTGTCAAATCTAGTGTAATGTTTGTCTAGAGTATCATGGTGTGTGTGTGAAATATAATAAAATTCGAAAGCAGACACACTTAGGCTTGAAAACGTGACACATGTGGTGGGCACCCCAATGGCACCCAAATGCCACCGCGGGTGGCACGAATACCTCGTGCGCAACTATTTAGAGCTCAAGTTGTGAAAACTCTTTATCTCTAAACAGGTTCGCACGATGTAAGGACATAATTCTCATGTCCGTTATCTTACAGTTTTGTATGTCATACGCCGCTACATTCGGCTAAATCTGGCACGTCTCTACACGATCGCTCACGACGGCCTCTATCCGAATTCCAAGCATCAAGCATTCAACAACTCCTAAATGTGTCCCTCATCTGCCACAACGATTTCACGTTCCTTGATTTTAGGCATAGAATGCAAGTGGAACGCAAGGGAAGTCAAAACAGTGAAACAAGGCTTGATAGGGAAGTTCAAGGGCATTTTCGTAATTTCACATCCATAGTTCGGAGGTCTGTTCAACTGGAAAGTTGAAGAGCTCGCCGCAACGAAGATACTGGAAGAAACGGCACCTCAATCCGAGCTACGGTGAAGAAGTTATGACCTTTTGAAGTTGGAGAAAATTCCTTGAAGAATGCTGTTTTTTAATCCCATACCAGAATGGTACCACCAAACCGGTTCGGTGTACCCCAGATGGGGTTCGGTGTACCTGTACGCTGATAAGATTTTTAGAGTTTTAAAAAAGCGGAACTCTTCATATTTTTTCCTATAAATACCAACTTCGAGGGAGTTGTTTTGCAAGACTTCAGGAGACGAATTTGAGAGTCCAAATACACCTAGTCTTCATATTTTTGAGTCCCAAGACTCATGTTTTGATTCACACAATTCTTCCAAACCTTTGTGAATCCTTTTGCAACCCAAGAACACAACTTTGGTTTGTTCAACCCTTGTGGAGGAGACCGTTCTTCTTCTTCATTGCAGCCCTACTGGAAAGGGATAATTCCAGCCGCGACTACAGAATCCGATACCCGAGGGTAATTCTTAGTCAACTTGTATTTTCATTGTAATCCGATTGTAAGCCGTTTTCTTACAAATTATAGTGAAAATAAATGGTTTTGCCCCTGAGGGGGATTTTTCCTTAATTGCATGTGTTTGAATGTTCTTGCGTAGATTATCAATTTATTCAATCACATACTGCTGCATGTTTAGGGTTTGTTTGTGTTAAAAGGGTTTTATATATAACTTGATCATTTGAACGCGAGCACACACTCTACAAATTGGTATCAGAGCAGGTTACGCTAATCTATCGCGTATTCCTATTTTCCGCAAATTTTTTTCTAAGATATCAATTTTCTAAAAAATTGATTTTTGAAAAAGTGCGTATTCAAATGGAGAAGTTATATAATAAAGTGCCTATTTTTGAAAAAGTTCACGACCATGCTGAAAATTTAAAAACTTTGAATTTGAAACTTTGCAAAAGAATTAAAGTTTTGGAAAAAGAAAATTCTCGTTTTAAATCCGCAATGGATCTTTTGCAAACGGTTCAAAATCAAAGAGATTTTTATCGTGAAAAATTTGTTTCCTTGGACCATGACTTTGATTCTTTAAAATTGTCCAAGAAGGAGTGTGATGATAGGGTCCATGCTTTAGAAAACGAATTAGAAGACCTTAAAAACTCGATGGTTTGTGTTTGTGCCAAAGATGAAAGAAATATTTTAGTCAATGAGTTTGTGTCACGTGAAGAGACTCTTAGGGAAAAGTTTGCTTTAATTAAGGGGGAGAGAGACACCCTTTTTGAAATAATTGAAAATTTGAAAAAGCAATCCCTATCTTGGGAAGAGTCTAATTTGTTGCTTGAATCAAAAATTTTGGAGTTAAAAAATGATTTAAATGATTCAAGTAGATTTGACAGTAATGGTAATGGCTCATCTTGTTCTCATGCTTCTAGTGCTAGAGCCAAGACCATTATCTGTTTTAGAGGGTCAATTAATCCCATGGACGTTAGAAAAGATCACACTTTAGGTGTCGTTCCTCCCGTTTACACATGTTCACATTGTGGTAGGAAAGGTCACCTTAGGCATTTCTGTTTTGATCTTGGAAGAAGTCCTAGGAAGTTTATGTCTAGTGTTTCCGTGGTTCCCAAAGCCCCCCCACGACGTTTCACATCTATTTGGGTTAGGAAATCACTTTTGGATACACTAGATTTTAAACAAGTTGATTCTCATTTGCTTGCACATGATTCTTCTCTTGCAATATCATATAGATGATTGTGTTTGCATGTTTGTCATACACTAGTTGTGGTTTCATGATTTATATTTGCTAGTGTTATGACATGTACCTTTTGTATATATTTTATTTTGAAAAATTGTGAAAAATACAAAAAGATTTGTGTTTTGGTTTGTTTGCACCGTTTATGGATGAATACTTAAGTTGACCGAGTCACAACATCATTCCATTATCTTCATGTGACTATTTGATAGTGTTTTGAGATAATAGGTCAATTCATTCATGTGCTTTATAATGTTTGGAGTCATTAAGATGTAATTAAGTGTTACTTCCTACATGTTTGACTCATATTTCCTTTATTGCACACATGCACGGATTTGTTTGATTATTGTGCTTGTCTGATCACATGTTGGTTGGGTGTTTTCACTTCAATCCTGTTCTTAAAACGAACCAAGCGCGATAAAATTTTGATAAGGATATTGTGCATATAAAAACCGTTTTGTGAGTTTGTGTGCTTTGTTTGAAAACGGGGAGGGGCTGCGAAAGGTAATTATTTATCCTTTGCGCAAAAGCCACCGTTTAAAAGGACCTAAAAAATGGAGGAATTTTAATATCCGAGGTCCTAAGAGGTTAAAAGAGCCCAAAAAAAAAAAATTAAAGGCAATAAAAAGAAATACATGCCATATTATGGGCCATTTAGGTTTTTACCCAATTCTCCAAAGTTTGAGAATTTAGATTACCTCTATAAGAAAATATATTCGAGGGAGTTTGGTTGGAGAATTTAAAACGGGTTTGCATGTCCTTGAAATGCTTAAAAATGCGCTACATAGTTTTGGACGTTATTGGTGTGAAAATCATTTGACTTTGATTTGTTGATTTGCATAAGACGATGTCATCTAAATTCAACAAACGTTTACACCGAAGGATACCTTTGATGTTCATTCGTTAGGAGTACACGTATGCATCGTGCACATATGATTGATTGAGTTGATTTACCTATCGAATGTGTACACACCCATTCATTCCGTTTCCATAACTTGGTTGTTTGAGTCTAAATCCATGGTGTGTTTTTTGTATCATATTTGTTCATATTGGTATCCTATCTTTGTATGAAAAATTTGAAAAATCAAAAATAGTTTGTATTTTTTTTGTATACCGTGACACCCCGATTTTTCTTATTTGATTCATTCTTCTCATTTGTCTATTTGGGGACATCATAAAAAGGGGGAGAAAGAATTATCTTATTATGGGGGAGTTTTGAAAGTTTGAGTTTGTTCATAAATTGGTATATATGTTTATCTCATTTCAAACTCGATATGTCACGTGGTATTTGCTTGTTCTCATGTGTGTAGGTACTACATTGATGATTTCTAAAATGCACACCCTGATGAGAAAAGCTTTGAATGTATTGAAGACTTGAAGGTCAAACGATGAAGACTTATTCATTTTTATCTTTCCAGTTTTGGGTTCATGGAAGGGTAGATTTGTATAGGCAATTTTGATAATTCGGATTTTTATGTATGTACCGGCATAGACATAGAGGGAGATTTGTAAGGACATAATTCTCATGTCCGTTATCTTACAGTTTTGTATGTCATACGCCGCTACATTCGGCTACATCTGGCACGTCTCTACACGATCGCTCACGACGGCCTCTATCCGAATTCCAAGCATCAAGCATTCAACAACTCCTAAATGTGTCCCTCATCTGCCACAACGATTTCACGTTCCTTGATTTTAGGCATAGAATGCAAGTGGAACGCAAGGGAAGTCAAAACAGTGAAACAAGGCTTGATAGGGAAGTTCAAGGGCATTTTTGTAATTTCACATCCATAGTTCGGAGGTCTGTTCAACTGGAAAGTTGAAGAACTCGCCGCAACGAAGATACTGGAAGAAACGGCACCTCAATCCGAGCTACGGTGAAGAAGTTATGACCTTTTGAAGTTGGAGAAAATTCCTTGAAGAATGCTGTTTTTTAATCCCATACCAGAATGGTACCACCAAACCGGTTCGGTGTACCCCAGATGGGGTTCGGTGTACCTGTACGCTGATAAGATTTTTAGAGTTTTAAAAAAGCGGAACTCTTCATATTTTTTCCTATAAATACCAACTTCGAGGGAGTTGTTTTGCAAGACTTCAGGAGACGAATTTGAGAGTCCAAATACACCTAGTCTTCATATTTTTGAGTCCCAAGACTCATGTTTTGATTCACACAATTCTTCCAAACCTTTGTGAATCCTTTTGCAACCCAAGAACACAACTTTGGTTTGTTCAACCCTTGTGGAGGAGACCGTTCTTCTTCTTCATTGCAGCCCTACTGGAAAGGGATAATTCCAGCCGCGACTACAGAATCCGATACCCGAGGGTAATTCTTAGTCAACTTGTATTTTCATTGTAATCCGATTGTAAGCCATTTTCTTACAAATTATAGTGAAAATAAATGGTTTTGCCCCTGAGGGGGATTTTTCCTTAATTGCATGTGTTTGAATGTTCTTGCGTAGATTATCAATTTATTCAATCACATACTGCTGCATGTTTAGGGTTTGTTTGTGTTAAAAGGGTTTTATATATAACTTGATCATTTGAACGCGAGCACACACTCTACACACGAGGTGTGCGTGCCACTCGCGGTGCCTTTTGGGTGCCGCTGGGGGTACCCACCCCCCACTCCGCGGCACATTCTCAAGACTAAGTGTGGATATTTTCAATTTTATTTTATTTCACACACACATTATGCTACTTTAGACAAACTCTACACTACTTTTGACATTTTTCCAAGTTTTCAACGCTATACCTAAGATGGTGAATCCTGTATATGAGGTGGAATACAAATACACCGTTGATGATGCCTGGTACAACACTTAACTGATTGTCCATGATCAATATTTGACCATGAAGCTCTTAAACTTTCCTGACTCTTTCGATGATATATTTAGTGCTTTCTATTTCAAAACTCTGCAAGTCATTTATGAATTTTTCCAGCGGTTCGGCCTGTATCCGAACAAGTACAAGACAATCAATGCCCTAAAATAATCATAGCCATCATTGAGAATAAACAATTTGTCCATACGAGTATCGGCATATCTTGGATTATTTGACGGATACTTGTATAGACGTATGGATGCATCTTTCCAAATAGTGCCCACCATATCTGTCTCAAAAAGAATTCCTCCATACAGTTCCCACTATGTTTATCTAGGAAATAATCCGTCCATATAGTTCCCACCATCACTAATAGGAAATAATTCATCCATACGAGTATCAGTGAAAAATTCCAACATACATTGATACTCGTATGGAAGAACTGTTTCCTATTAATGATGACTTTGATTATTTTGGAGCAGTGGTTGTCCTGTACTTGTTCAGATACATGCCCGAACCTCTGACAAAAGTCGTCTACGGCTTGCAAGGTTTTGGAATGGTTAGGCACTAAATTTCTCATCGCAAGAGTCGGAGAATTTTAAGAGCTTCACGATAAGATATTGACCATGGACAATCAGTCGAGAGGTGTATCACGCATCGTCAGTGATGGATTTGTACTCCACCTCATATTCCGGATTCTCCATCATAACTATGGTGTTGGAAAATTGGAAAACTGATAAAGTTAGTATAGTATTTTTTTAGATTATCATCGTTTGTGTGAAATACAACAAAATTCAAAAACATGCACACATAGGTTTGAAAACGTATCGCGGTGGGGTGGGAAACCCCAGCAACACCCAAATGCCACCGCCAGTGGCACTAACTCTTCGTGCGCAAATGTTTAGAGCTTAAGAGTTTTGCAACTTTTTAGAGCTCAAGAGTTTTGTTAACAGGGCATTAATTACAGAGAGATAGCGGGAGAAATTGGGAAACCTACATATTACAACAACCAATAATGATCCAACATATTATCCAACAATCGGACATTAGTCCCGTGCGAGGTGTATGTGCCTCTTACGGGGCTATTTGGGGGGTGTTTTAGGTTTTCACCCTCTAATAACATGTTTATGCTTCATTCTAGATGTTTTCAAATTATTGCCATATTCTCAAATCAGGAGTTCCCTGCCCACATGGTCAGTTCGTACGAGTTACATTGGTCCCGTGCGAGGTGTTTGCGCCTATCATGGGGCCATTTGGGGGTGTTTTGGGTTTTCTCCCTCTAGCGGTACGTTTTAAGCCTAAAAGTAGATATTTTAAAATTATCGTCATATTCTCAAATCGGGAGTCCTGTGACCACACAGTCAGTTCCTGCGAGGTACATTGGTCCTATGCGAAGTTTTCGTTCCTCTCACGGGGCCATTTTGGGGGTATTTTGGGTTTTCATCCTCTAACAGCATATTTTCAAGTAATAGTGGCAAAACTATGGGTTGGGACTAATGTGGGTGGGCCTAATATGGGTTGGTCTAAATATGGGTTGGGCCAAATGTGGGAGGGCCAAATATGGGTTGGGTCAACCCATTTTTTGACCTCAAATAAGTATTAGAATTCCAAATATATGTAAAAAAACATAGTTTACTCTTAACATTTAAAAATAGGTTTTAAAAATCGATTTTGTATTTGACTCGTAGCTTTTGAAGATGGACTCCATATTTGATTTATAGCTTTCAAATATGGCCCCATACTTTACTTTAACTTTTAAATATGGGCCCCATATTTAACTCATAGCTTTTAAAAATGGACCCCATATTTAAATGTCTGGGTTAATATGGATTGTTTTATTCTTTGGGGGCCATTTCGCCACTACTATTTTTAATCCTAAGTCTATATATTTTCAAATTATCATCATATCTCAAATTAAGAGTCTTGTGACCATGCGGTTAGTTCCTGCGAGCTACATTGATCTCATGCGAGGTGTCCATGCCTTTCACAGGGCCGTTTGGGGGGTATTTTGGCTATTCGCCCTCTAACGGCATGTTTTTAAGCCTAAGTCTAGATATTTTTAAATTATCATCTTATTCTCAAACCTGATGCCTCGTGACCACGCGATGAGTTCCTGCGAGTTACATTGGTCCCGTGTGAGGTGTTCGCGCCTCTCACAGGGCCGTTTGGGGTTATTTTGGGTTTTCGCACTCTAGCTGCATGTTTTTAAGCCTAAGTCTAGATATTTTCAAATTATCATCATATTCTCAAATCGAGAGTCCCGTAACCACGCGGTTAGTTCTTACGATTTACATTGGTACTGTGCAAGGTGTTCGCACCTCTTGTCGGGACATTTGGGGGGTGTTTTGGGTTTTCGCCCTCTAACGACATGTTTTTCAGTCTTAGTCTAGATATTTTCAAATTATCATCATATTCTCAAAGTGGGAGTCCCGTGACCATGTGGTTAGTTCCTGTGAGTTACATCGATCCCGTGCAAGGTGTTTGTGTCTCTCACAATGCCGTTTGGAGTGTGTTTTGGGTTTTCACCTCTAACGGCATGTTTTTAAGCCCGAGTGTAGGTATTTTCAAATTATCTTCATATTCTCAAACCACGGGTCCCGTGACCACACGGTCAGTTCTTTCGAGTTACATCGAACCTGTGGAAGTTGTTCGCGCCTCTCACGGAGCCATTTGGGGGGTGTTTTGGTTTTCTCCCTCTCACGACATGTTTTTAAGCCTAAGTGTAGAGATTTTCAAATTATCATCATATTATCAAACTGGAAGTCCCGTGAACACGCGATCAGTTCCTGCAAGTTACGTTGATCCCATGCGAGGAATAGTCCTCTATGTGTTCTGCTTGTGGTTCTCTCTCACTTGCTTGTTCCAATATTCCTTTTCCATTCACTCTATCTTATGCTCGTGCAGTCTCCTTATCTCATGTGCATTTATAGTCTCCCTTCGACGGTGGGGCCTTATGGGGAATGGCCCAATCCAGTAGGTACAGTACACTACCCACTTCAAGCACACCTTTGTATCGACTGAATAACTATAAGGGTCAACTCGGTGGAACTCTTAGGGTCGTTTGTCCCGGGGGTTGCCCTCTAATGGCATGTTTTAAGCCTAGGTGTCCACAGGAGATTGGTTAGTTCATCACATACATGCTCAACACATGCTTGGGGGTGCACTACACCTCCCAAGAACTATATATACTTATTTTCTTCAACCTTGTAAAAGGATCCATAATTATAAACCATAGCTGAGGCTCTATTAGAATACACAGTAGAGAGAGAAAGTGAGGGTATTGTATCATAAGGCCATTAGAGCCCTTATTATATAGTGAAGATCACTCACTGCACAGTGGAGGTAGGCCTAGATAGGCTGAACCACTTATATTGGTGTATTTATCCTCCTTTCCTCACCTCCTTCTATATCTATATTGCTTGCTTGATGCCATTGTTAACCTGTTTGAGCACTTCAACACCTTGATCTGGTGGTTCTATTTACGGCATCATCAGTTTGGCATCGTCTGTGGGAACGAGAAGCATCATCTCTTCCCCTGCTTAGCTTGTCCTCGTCGAAGTCCCTGGTGGTGAACCGGACCTCCCCTTCTGTGGAGAGAGCTGTTTCACCATTGAAAAATTTCCTACTGAGCTGCAAGGCTTTCACTCTTCGATTCTAAGCTCATCCACCAGGCTTTAACATGTCATCAGAATTTCCACCGCCCCCACCCCCAGCTGGTGCCCTAGTTCCAACAACTCCCCTCCTCAGTCAGAATTGGTTGAAGTGACGCCTTGAGATCCTTGGTAGTAAGATAATAGGCGATAAAAGAGCATCTGGTTGCCTCAGCCAGAACGTAGAAGTCAGGACAACGGGAGCCTCACCGGAGATGATTTCTCCGGCAGATGGGGAGCCACCCCAGGCACCTCGTAAGGATTTACCACCCCCTCAACGACGGAGAGACTTTGCTGACCCTCGGCGTTTACGCCTGGGGAGGTAAGGCCAGCCCTGCCCGGAGGACCGGAACGATGATTATGAAGCTGAAGGCGCTGACATTGATTGCTGGGAGACATTTGAAGTATCTGGGAATACGATACGCCCCATTCAAGGAAGCTGAGGTTATAATAGGAGGATGAGTCAAGATGCCCAGTCCAGGGGTTCAGCTTTTGACCGATTAAGTAGAGGGTCGACCTTCGAAAGTTTCGTCCCAGTTAAAGATCTTAGATAAAGGTTTTCCAGGTCAAGGAGCAATGCTGGCTCAAGAAGGGAGGGGGCAGACGATCGACCCCTTCGCGGTCGAGACGAGGATCAGTGAGGGGTTAATAGCTTGCACAGATCAGCGATTGGGGAACCCTCAGCTCGCCCAATGAAGGCAACAGAGGATAACATTGGTCAGGCTAATGTTATCGAAGCAGCTAGGAGACCATGAAATGACTCAATTCAAAGGTTGGAAAATAAGATAGTAGACATTCTCTGGAGCCGAGATGCTCTTCAGAGGGGTTATTCAGACGGCTCACCATTTGTGGCTAAGATAGTCAACTTTTCCACCCCTGTCAAATTCAAATCGTCAGTGGTTACCCTAAAATAAGATGGGAGTACCAACCTAGTGCACTATGTGGAGATGTACTAGTCGGCTGCAGATATCTACTCCATCTAAGATGAGATGAAATGTCGTGCATTCTCGAGTACTGTGACTAGAGCTGCTCATATTGGGTTCACCTCACTCCCAAAGAACTCCATTGAGAATTTCAAGCAACTTGCAGAGCGGTTCATCCACAACTTTTGTTTCGGGGTAAGACCCCAGAAGAACACAACCCATATGTTGTATGTTAAACAGGGAAAGAATGAGAGTCTTAGGGAATACATCGCAAGGTTTAATAAGGAAAAATTGTAAGTGGAAGGATATGAGGAAAGTATTACGATGACCGCGTTAATAGGAGGCTTGAAGAAGGGAAAATTTCTTTGGAAACTTTCTGAAGACCCGCCAAAGTTTATGGCCGAGTTATTGGCAATGATCGAAAAGGTCATGAATGTCGAGGAAGCTATAGCAGCTAAATATGAAGATGATAAGGGAACTAGCAGTTGGAGAAAGTTTCAGAAGAAAAATAAAGACGGGAAGAAGAGGTCAGCCGATGATAAGTTTGTTGGGTATACCCCTCTCACGGTCAGCTGCGAGCACATTTTGAACGAGATCAAGAATGATCGATCCCTAAGATGGCCGGAGAAGCTGAAAGCTCCCCCTCATAAAAGGAATAAGATCTTATGGTGTGAATTTCACCAAGACCACAGACACTTAACTGACAAGTGTTTTTCCCTGAAAGATGAGATTGAGAAGATGCTCAAGGCTGGAAAACTGAGGAAGTATGTAAGTAGTGAGACGGGGTGACAAGTGCAGGGAAGATGGACCAGGGATGAAGAATGATGTCTCAGATGACGATGATGATGACGACCCAAATCTTCCACCAAAAGAGGATGATCCAAAGGGAGGACTCCACACGATCTCATTTGATGTGAAGATGATCTGCGGAGGCTTCGCAGGGGGAGGTGCAGAGGTGGCCGACAAAAAGGCACACCTTACAGAAGTTAAAGCCCTTCCCAAAGTTAAAGCAGTCCACCTGAACACAACGGATACAAAGCCAAAGAACAGAAAGAAGTTATATATGGATACCTTAATTATGGGATTTTTTAGGCTTGACTTTAAGGGAATCCTAGCTCCTCAGGATGACCCTTTGGTAATAACAACTAGAGTGCATGGGTATGATGTGCCGAGGATATTGGTCAAAGGCGGGAGTTTGGTCGATGTTATGTTCTAGCCGTGTTTCAAAGATTTGGGACTCAATAGGAAGAGGTTGGTCCCATTTCATCATCCTCTAAAAGTTTTTAGTGGCGAGAAGGTCCACCCGTTAGGAATGTATGAAATGGAGGTCAGGATGGGAGATTCTTGGAAACAAAGAAGGTCAACTTCTTTGTGATGGACGAAAGTGTGTACTTGTCTTATATCATTATCATGCGTAGAGTAACCCTCAAAGAATTTGAGGTCGTGCCATCCGTTGTACACCAGATGGTAAAATTCCTGACCCCATATGGGGTAGGGTGTGACACCCCGCTTAATTAAATATCGGGTGATCAGTCCTTTATTAATTAAATCCAGAATATTCAGTTGGTTCAGATTATTCATCACTATCGAAAATCATAAATTTTAATTTAATAAAAACTAACCACCTAATATTTAAAAAGGTCGATGTCAAAATTTTATCCTGTTATTATCCATCATCATTAAAGGGAAAAATTTAATCATCTCCATACAACACAATAGCAAAAAGGAAAGAACAAACTGAATTTAAATAAAGAACTGGAGTAAACACCTCCAGTCAAAATCCCATACAATAATCCAATAACATGAAATCAAAGTCTGACGATAGGATAAAACAACTCTAAATCTCTGAATGTAAAATAGGAGGGATGACATGTCCAACTGAAGTAAATAACTGATAGATGAGGAGAAATAAACTCAGAAGCTTCTACTAGTAACATCCTGTAGCTTCCACAAGAACTACAGCTCGATAAATAAATGGAATCTCCTAAGCCTGGTGTCCCTGTGGCTGAGCACCTAAAATAAAGTAACAAAAGAAGAGATTTGCAAAAGAAACGGGTCAGAGCCCGAGTAGAAAACAGTTTAAATCGCAAGTACTTAAATTGATTAATTAACACTAATATTATTCATGATAACTTAGCGTACTCACTTGAGATTCTCACCTCTCATCTAATGTGCACACTTAACGAGCCTAACTACCCATACTAGTCATGATACTCTGCCTGACTATACGTAGTATAACCACTATGCCGAATAAAATATCTAAATTACCCGAAGATAATACATTTCTATTATTTAGGAATTTTTTTAAAGATGACCCATTCTCATAACATTCTTAATTCTCAACTGGTGACCCAATAAGTATATACTATAATAAAGAGGCCAATATGAAACACAGAATAGGAACTCCGTATACACATATGAAATCTCAATATGTATACATATCAATATATATATATATATATATATATATATATATATCAATACTGATATATATATATCAATACTGCACCCATGGTTAAGAAACCCCTGGTACTAGGCATACTCGGCTATCTAGTCCCATTGCAACGCTCACGCATAAAGTACAACAGGTTCAATCTCTCAAAAACCAATAAAACATATACACATATTAGAGGTGAACATAGTTCCAAGCCGATGGGCTACGCACATACCTACGCACCCATACGACCGTCATCACTATCGTTCTCATAGACAGCCCGAACCTAGGTTCCATGCTCTAGTGGTACGACTCAAAATCCCCCAAAGGCACACAAGATATGGTCGTCAACAACGCGCTAACCTCCGTTTGATAGCCAATATCTGGGGATGTCATACACATAATATTCCAAGTAATAAGCATGCACACAACTTATATAACTTAATAGGCATTCACGCCACCCAATTCCCATAGTATGTAGGTAATATTAACATTTTTACTCTCACCGATTATTCATTCATATATTACCTCTCTTGAACCTACTATCCTTCCTAGGTTCTATAAACTTTCTATATCCCGAGAACAACCACACTCCCAACTAAATAATACCTCGGAATTTACGTTTCCCATTACTCACATGGGTTATTACTCTCACTTGGATAAACCTAGGATGATTTTTAACTCGATCGGACCTTAAAAACCCATTCTGGAATCTCGTTAGAAGTCAAGGGATTCTCGTTCGAACGAGGTTGTTTGAACAAGTTCATTTGAACAAAGTTTCCTCTTCTAACGAACTTCATCATCTCGTTAGAAGGGTCGTTGGATTTCTCATTAGAAGGCTCGTTCGAAAGACCTAGGCAGGTCTTCGAACAAAAAATTCGAACAGGCCCAGTTCTTCCCCTAATTCGATTTTTCCAACATATCAAACCTCAAACTCAACCCAAATTTCATCCAACACCCAATTAGATAGTTCTAAATTATTCCTAATCATTATGGGGAACTTTCTAACACAATTTAGGGTTCAAATCTATATATTTTCAAAGGGAAACCCAACAATTACTTAAATCTCTAAAAATTATCATAAAATGAACCCAGTAATTTAAGTACTCAAAGCTCTTATTATAATTCATGATTAAGACATAAAATCTCCAAATTTAATAGTCTAACGAAGGGCAATACCTCTACATGCATGCCCATCTCCAATTCATAAGATTTCTTTACACTTCAGTCTAATTAAACCTAAGATTTCATTGCAACAAGTCTATATCATCTAATCTAAATCAACAAGAACAATATTTGCTAAAAGAGGAGCAAGATAAACACTTGTCTTAAAGTGGATTTTTGATTCTCGGACTGAAATTGGTATGTGGTTGATCCTCTCGTTGCGATCTACACTTTGGCGCAACTTTTGGTGGGAATCCTTGAGTTCTTGCCCTTGTTCTCCAATGGAGCCTTCTTCCTCCTTGGTACTCCTTCTCTTTCTCTCTCTCTCTCTCACGTGGGTTGAAACTGATATATCCCTAACCCACGTAGCTTTTAATTAAACCTAATCTTTGTCCATTTAATTACTCAAAAATTCTAAAAGACTAAAATACCCCTCCGGGGTGTCATTTTGGGATAAAATGCCTCGGACTCCAAATAAAACACCCAAGTAGTGTTTTCTTACTATTTTGACCCTTCTGGACACACTGGCGCCTCAAAATAGTTATTCGAGTTATATAAAAATAATTCATCTTTTTAACCCCCCACATGAATAATAGTGACGTGACTTGCACGCGCGTCCCAATTAATTATATCTTAACTGACGTGTATCTCGTCCCCGGCCATATTATTATTTTTGAAACCATCTATTACATTACTCACCATGTAATGCTCAACATAGTTATTACTCAACATAATTTCAACATAATTATTCCTGATAACTACTAACTCTCGTCACGCTAGTAACTATTACCATTAAGTCGGATTAATTATAAATTATATTTTCTCCCTTTAAATTAATTAATCCTAATTTCCATAATTTCATAATAAATAAATATGCATAAAAATACAGGGTATTACATACTTCCCCCCTAATAACTTAATTTCTTCCCAAAATTCGGAAATGAAATTATACTTGGCAAGAATAACTCTGGATGACGTTCACGCATGTCATCCTCACGCTCCCAGGTGGATTCCTTAACATTATGGTACCGCTACTGAACGCGTACTAGTGGTACTTTCTTCGACCTCAACTTCCTCTCGCTACGATCTAGGATAGTAATCGACCCCTCCTCGTAGGAGATATCAAGATGTAAGTTGATCTCCTCCAATGCAATGTGAGTATGGGGCAATTCATCTCGAAGATATCTCCTTAGAGAAGAGATATAGAACACATCATGGACTCTATGCAAGTGATCCGGTAACCCAAGTCTATAAGAAACAAGGCAAATCCTCTCGATAATGGGGAATGACCCTACATACCTAGGCTCCAACTTCCCCTTCTTTCCAAAATGCATAACTCCCTTTATAGGAGACACTCGAAGTAACACTTGATCCCCAATATTGAACTCTTGGAAATACCGCTTTGCGTCGGCGTAGCTTTTCTGCTTATCCAGAGTAACCCGAGTACGGCTCCGTATCAACTCTATCCTCGCCAAAGTATCCTGAATCACCTTCGAACCAAGCAATTTGTTATCCCCCACCTCTAACTAACATGGTGGGGAACGACACGGTCTGCCGTATAGTGCCTCAAATGGAGCCATACCGATGGTAAACTGGTAGGAGGTGTTATAGGTAAACTCAACCAACGAAAGGTACTGCTTCTAGCCTCCACCAAAATCAATGATGCACATGCGTAGCCTGTCCTCTAACATCTAATTTGTTCGCTCAGTCTGTCCATTCGTCTGTGGGTGATAGGTTGTACTCAGTCGCAACACCGTACCCATCGCCTCCTAGAAACTCTCCCAAAATCGAGACACAAACACCTTATCTTTGTCAGACACGATACTGAGAGGCACCAAGTGAAGTGTCACTACTTGTACTATGAATATCTGGAATACTGTCCTGTGGTGTAATCCGTCCGGGCTGGCAAAAAGTTTGGTTAGCTGATCCACGATCACCCATATCGAATCGTGATCCCTCTGCGATGTGGGTAATCCCGTGATGAAGTCCTTGGAAATTCTCTCATATTTCCACATAGGAACCTCTAATGGCTGTAGAAGTCCCGCCAGTCTCTGATGGTATACCTTTACCAACTGACAAGTGGCACATTTCGAGATGAACTCAGCAATATCCTTCTTCATCCTGCTCCACCAGTACTGTCTCTGCATATCCTGGTGCATCTTATACCCACCGAGATGTATCGCAAATTGTGAACCATGTGACTCCATCATCACCTCATGTCGTAAGTTTTCTCCCTCAGGAATATACAACCTTCCATTGAAACGTAGACCCCCATCTGAACCCACGGTATAAGACTCGGCCCCCTCTGCTAGAAGATGCACTATCTAACTCTGGTAGAACGAGTCAGCTTCCTGAGATTGTATTACTCTCGTAATAATCTGGGGCGTAACTATCATCAAAGATATGAATGATCGATCCACTTCTTCCTGGTGTCCTAACTCCTTCCATTTTTCTTTCCACACCTCAACCACCTCACCTACTGGCCGACGGCTCAACGCGTCTTCTACCACGTTAGTCTTCCTTGGGTGGTATTGGATATCAAATAGATAATACTTCACAAACTCAAGACACTTACGCTGACGAATATTTCTCCCCCAGGAGGTAATGTTTCCAAATCCTAAGTGCGAACACTACCTCTACTAACTCCAAGTCGTGGGTGGGATAATTCCTCTCGTGAGGCTTAAGCTTACGGGAGGCATAAGCTATAGCCTGATTCTCCTGCTGAAGTACACCCCCAAGTCCTAATAAGGACGCATCAGTGTAGACTAGATACTCAACTCTCGGGCTGGGCAAAGCTAACACTGGTGCTGAGGTTAACTTGTCTTTCGACTCATCAAAGGCAAACTGATAAACGGTACCCCTTTGCGAGTCAGGTGTGTCAACAAGCCCGCTATCTTTGAAAACCCTCGAATGAAACTCCTGTATTATCCATCTAGGCCCAAGAAACTATGTATCTCGGTCGGTGTCATGGGCTGTCCCCACTCCCTCACTACTGACACCTTCAACGGGTCCACGAATATCCCTCTCTTAGAGATGATATGCCCCAAAAACTGGACCTCCTTCAGCCCAAACCCACATTTCTCGTACTTTGTGTATAACTCATGCTAACGCAGTGTCTACAAAACCTACCTCAAGTGCTCGACATGCTCCTCCTCAGTCTGCGAGTAAACCACAATGTCATCTATAAAGACAATAACGAACTGGTCCAGGAACTCTCTGAACACCCTGTTCATCAAGTCCATAAAAATGACTGGGACATTGGTTAGCTTGAAACACATAACCCTAAACTCATAATAACCATATCTCATCAAGAAGGTAGTCTTCGACACATCCTGCTCCCTGATACGCAACTGATGGTATCCCGATCTCAAGTCAGTCTTCGAGAAGAAGGCAGCTCCTCTCAATTGGTCAAATAATTCATCGATTCGAGGCAACGAATATTTATTCCTTATCGTGACTTTATTCAACTCTCGATAATCAGCACATAACCTAACGATCCATCCCTCTTCTTAACGAACAGTGCGGGAGCAACCCACGATGAAGTTCTCCTACGAATAAACCCCTGCCCCAATAACTGCTCAGTCTGGTCACGTAACTCCCTCATCTCTGCTGGAGCCAGATGGTAAGGTACGTGGGCTATCGACCGAGTGGTTGGAATTAAATCAATGACGAAGTCTATCTCTCTACTCGATGGTAACCCCATAATCTCCTGAAACACATCGGCAAACTCTAAAACAATAGGAATCGAGTCAAACGGTACCACCACCTCCGTAGAGGTCTCCTCCTCTATATAGTATAAATGTGCGGACGATCCTCCCTTAGAGTGAGGCATCGCCACCAAGAATATCTCCTGATCGGGTATGGTGAAAACTATACTCCTACTAAAACAATCAATCATGTCCATATACGTTACAAGCCAATCCATACCTATAATTGCATCATACTCGGACATATCCAATACGAGCATGTCAGTGGGCAAGACAAACCTCCCAATCTCTATACCCACTCCCCGACAAATAAAAGAAATTATGGAACCTATACCCAATGAAGAATCCACACAAGTAACTGTAGTATCTGCTGTATCAAATAATCCCATAGTACGTGCAAACCCTGTGGAAATAAAACAGTGCGTGGCTCCCGTGTCAAACAAAATTCACCCCAAAGTTCCCTGGATAGAAAACATACCCTCAATAGCGGGTAGGTCCTACGAGACTGCGGGCTGGTCAAGATTGTAGACTCGTCTGTGCTGAAGCTTCCCCTGCTGAACTGGGATGGCTGGAATGGGTGGCAGTGCTGCCATCGGTGGGGGTGCTGGGAGAGCTGCGGGGAATAATGATCTTTGGGGCTCCTGACGAGTACCCTGTTGTTGCTGCTGCAGGCCTCTACCCTTCTGAGGGCATTCCTGACATTTTGTGGCCAGTGTAGCCACAAGTGAAACATCTCCCTGGGAATGGTCCTCCCCTCTGTCCCTGCTATCACGGACCTTGATGGCCGTTTCCACCCCTCCCTTGGCCCTACTGGCCCTACTGAACCTGTTACTAGCCCTGATGTCCCTGATGGCCATGTTGACCCTGCTAGCCATGTCTAATACCTCCCTGCCCATGTCTAAAACCACCTAACCTGAACCTCTTAGGATCCCCCTACTGGGAACCGTGATCACTGTGTCTATGCTGACCCTGAACTGCCTGTGCCCCACTGTCACCATTTCTTCCTGTCCTACCCTACTGACAGGACTCTCCTACTCGCTTAACCTCTGTCAGATGAAAATGGTCATCCTGGCAATGGAGTAGTGCTGCATTAACCATGTTCAAATAGGTAGCCAAAGAAATATTGCGTACCAAATGCTGGCAGATCCTCCATATTAATTAATCCATAAAACCCTGAATCTTCTTCTCCTCAGTCGAGATCTCATCCGGTACAATGTTCAGAAGGTTGATAAACTCTGCCTCATATTCCGCCACGGTCTTTCCCTCCTGTTTCAAGTTCGCTAACTTTCATCTCATCTCTGTCTGGAAGGTCGAGGGGAAATATTTACTGTCGAACCGCACCCAAAAGTCTCGAATAGTGAGTGTGTCTCTCTCCTCAATGGTGGTAATAGACTCCCACCACTGCAGTGCTACTCCCACTAACTTAAATGTGGCCAGTATCTGAATTTGTACCTCAGTGTACTCATGCATCCTCAAATGTCTTTGGATGTCATTCTTCTGTTCGTTCGCTACCACCACATCGGAGCTACCTGTAAACTCCGGAGGATGCACCTTCTGGAAGGCATCCCTAGCACGTTCCCAAGTAGACGGGAAGGCCTGGGCCTGAACTGAAGCCACCACTAGTGCCTGAGGTGGTACCTACTGCACAACTGCCAATGCCGCATTTATCGCCTGAGCTACAATGGCGACAACTTCAGTGGCATTCATCACACCCTGAGCCGGTGCAGGGTGAGGATCAGGCTGGGTATCCCTCGGAACTCTCTGTGCACGACGAGGAGGCATCTGAAAGGAGAGAAAAGTCTTATAAATCTACAGCTATCATCTCAAAATTGTTGAAGAACGTAAAATGCATAAAGAGTACAACAATCCTAAAATGTAGGTCTCTATATCAAAGGATGCTATGCGGAAACATAACAAGCTGTACAGATCCTAAGGACACTAGAACCTGATGCTCTGATACCACCTGTGACACCCTGCCAAATTAAATACTGGGTGATTAGTCCTTTATTAATTAAATCCAGAATATCCAGTTACTTTAGATTATGCATCACTGTCGAAAATCATAAATTTTAATTTAATAAAAACTAACCACCTAATATTTAAAAAGGTTGATGTCAAAATTTTATCTTGTTATTAACCATCATCATTAAAGGGAAAAATTTAATCATCTCCACTTCCAGTCAAAATCCCATACAATAATCTAATAACATGAAATCAGAGTCTAACGATGGGATAAAATAACTCTAAATCTCTAAATGTAAAATAGGAGGGACGACATGTCCAACTGAAGTAAATAACTTATAGATGAGGAGAAATAGACTCAGAAGTGTCTACTAGTAACATCATGTAGCTTCCACAGTAGCTACAACTCGGCAAATGAATGGAATCTCCTAAGCCTGGTGTCCCTCTGGCTGAGCACCTAAAATAAAGTAACAAGAGAAGAGATTTGCAAAACAAACGGGTCAGAGCCAGAGTAGAAAATAGTTTAAATAGCAAGTTCTTAAATTGATTAATTAGCACCAATATTATTCATGATAACTTAGCGTACTCACTTGAGATTCTCACTTCTCATCTAATGTGCACACCTAGTGATCCTAACTACCCATACTAGTCATAATACTCTCCCTGACTATACATAGTATAACCACTATGTCGAATAAAATATCTAAATTACCCGAAGACAATACATTTCTATTATTTAGGAAAAGTTTTAAAGATGCTTTAACTCATTCTCATAACATTCTTAATTCCCAACTGGTGACCCAATAAGTATATACTATAATAAAGCGGTCAATATGAAACACAGAATGGGAACTCCGTATACACACACACATATATATATATATATATATATATATATATATATATATATATCAATACTTCACCCATGGTTAAGAAACCCCTGGTGCTAGGCATACTCGGCTATCGAGTTCCATTGCAACGCTCACGCATAAAGGACAATAGGTTCAATCTCTCAAGAACCAATAAAACATATACGACCATCATCACTGCCCGTACCTAGGTTCCATGCTCTAGTGGTACAACTCAAAATCCCCCGAAGGCACACAAGATATGGTCGTCCACAACGCGCTAACCTCCGTTCGATAGCCAGTAGCTAGGTATGTCATACACATAATATTTCAAGTAATTAGCATGCACACAACTTATATAACTTAATAGGCATTCACGTCACTCAATTCCCATAGTATGTAGGTAATATTAACATTTTTACTCTCACTGATTATTCATTCATATATTACCTCTCTTGAACCTGCCTTCCTTCCAAGGTTTTATAAACTTTCTATATCCCGAGAACAATCACACTCCCAACTAAATAATACCTCAGAATTTACGTTGTCCGTTACTCACATGGGTTATTACTCTCACTTGGGTAAACCTAGGATCATTTTTAACTCGACCGGACCTTAAAAACCCATTCTGGAATCTCGTTAGAAGTCAAGGGATTCTCGTTCGAAAGAGGTCGTTTGAACGAGTTCGTTCGAATAAAGTTTCCTCTTTGAAAGAAATTCATCATCTTGTTAGAAGGGTCGTTGGATTTCTCGTTAGAAGTATCGTTCGAACGACTTGGGCAGGCCCTCGAACAAAAAATCTGAACAGGCCCAGTTCTTCCCCAAATTCAATTTTTCCAACATATCAAACCTCAAACTCAACCCAAATTTCATCCAACATCCAATTAGATAGTTCTAAACTATTCCTAATCATTATGGGGCACTTTCTAAAACAATTTAGGGTTCAAATCGATATATTTTGAAAGGGAACCCCAACAATTACTTAAATCTCTAAAAATTTGCATAAAATGAACCCGGCGATTTAAGTACTCAAAACTCTTATTATAATTCGTGATTAAGACATAAAATCTCCAAATTTAATAGTCTAACAAAAGGCAAAACCTCTACATGCATACCCATCTCCAATTCATAAGATTTCTTTACAGTTCAGTCTAATTAAACCTAAGATTTTATTGCAACAAGTCTATATCATCTAATCTAAATCAACAGGAACAATATTTGCTAAAACAGGAGCAAGATAAACACTTGCCTTAAAGTGGATTTCTGATTCTCGGACTGAAATTGGTATGTGGTTGATCCTCTCGTTGCGATCTACACTTTGGAGCAACTTTTGGAGGGAATCCTTGAGTTCTTGCCCTTGTTCTCCAATGGAGTCTTCTTCCTCCTTGGTACTCCTCTCTCTCTCTCTCTCTCTCACGTGGGTTGAAACTGACAGACCCCTAACCCACGTAGCTTTTAGTTAAACCTAATTTTCTTCCATTTAATTACTCAAAAATCCTAAAAGACTAAAATACCCCTCCGGGGTGTCATTTTGGGATAAAATGCCCCGGATTCCAAATAAAATACTCGGGTAGTGTTTTCTGACTATTTCGACCCTTTTGGACACACTGGCGCACTCAAAATAGTCATTCAAGTTACATAAAAACAATTTACATTTTTAACCCCCCGAATGTATAATAGTGATGTGACTCTTACGCACGTCCCAATTAATTATATCTTAACTATCGTGTATCTCATCCCCGGCCATATTATTATTTCTGAAACCATCTATTACGTTACTCACTATGTAATGCTCAACATAATTATTACTCAACATGATTTCAAGATATTTATTCTCGATAACTACTAACTCTCGTCATGCTAGTAATTATTACCATTAAGTTGGATTAATTATAAATTAAATTTTCTCCCTTTAAATTAATTAATCCCAATTTCCATAATTTCATAATAAAATAAATATGCGTAAAAATATGGGGTATTACTTAGGGGAAGTCCAAGGTGATCTAGTGTTAGCACGAGAATGCTATTTTAACTCGGCTGAGGAGAGGGAAGCTCACAAGAAAGAGACTGTAACCTATAGTATTGACACCCTGGAACCCAAGGATGAGACCAAACAGAAGAAGGGAGAGGCCGCGGAAGAGGTAGAATCCATCATCCTCAATGAGGACGAGCCAAAAAAACCCGTTCAGGTCCATAGATCCCTGAGAGGGGATATCAAGGAGGACCTGATCAAATTCTTGAGAGAGAGGCAGAGTATCTTCGCATGGAGTCATGAGGATATGTCAGGCATTGATCTAGTACTCTTTTTCCATGAATTGAATGTGGCCGACAATGCGAGGTCGATACGATAGAAGAGGAGGACTACTCTCGGGAGAAGTATGGAGTCATCAGGGAAGAGGTAAAAAATCTAAAAAAGGTAGACTTCATAAGAGAGGTGATATATCCTGAGTGGATGGCCAACGCTTTCATAGTTCCCAAAGCTATTGGGAAGTGGAGAATGTGTGTAGACTTCACCGACCTAAACAATGCCTTCCCTAAGGACAGTTTTCCTTTGCTTAAGATTGAACAGATTGTTGATGCCACAGCAGGCCATGAGTTGATAAGCTTCATGGACGCTTACTCGGGCTACAATCAGATATCTATGCACCCGACTGATGAGGAGAAGACTACCTTCGTAACCGATAAGGGTACTTATTGTTACAAAGTCATGCCCTTTGGTTTGAAAAATGTTGGAGCCACCTACCAGAGACTTATTAACAAGATGTTTGAAGATCAAATTGGGAAGATAATGGAGGTCTATATTGAAGATATGCTGACTAAGAATCTTAGGACCGACTCCCACGTAGACGACCTCAAGTAAACCTTTGATACGGTGGATAAGTACAGGAGGGAGCTCAATCCCGCAAAGTGTGTATTCGGTGTAGGGGCTGGTAAGTTCCTCGGATTCATCATAAATTAGAGGGGAATAGAGGCCAACCCTGATAAAATCAAGGCCTTGATAGAAATGAAGACCCCTTATTCAATCAAGGATGTGCAGAGGCTGACAGGAAGAGTAGTGGCACTTAACAGGTTTGTGTCTAGAGCCACCGACAAGTGTCTCCCATTTTTTAAAGTCCTCAAAAAAGCTCTCGAGTGGAATGAGGAATGTGATAAGGCCTTCCAAGAGTTTAAGTCTTACCTGGGCTCTCACTTACTATTGTCACGATCGATCCAAGGGGAAAACTGTATGTATACCTAGCAGTCTCAGAGTCGTCTATTAGCGCTGCTATCGTAGAAACGAGGACAGAGTACAAAATCTGGTGTACTTCAACAGTAAGGCGCTCCAAGGGGCAGAACATAGGTACCCCAAGATGGAAAGATTGGCCTATGCTCTAATTCACACCTCAAGGAAGATAAAGTTGTACTTCCAAGCCCACGCAATGGTCGTCCTAACGGACTCTCCACTCCGACAGGACATCCACAAGCCTGAGAAGTTTAGGAGATTAATGGCTTGGGCAATAGAGCTTGGAGAGTTTCATATCACTTATCAGCCTCGAGCGGCCATCAAAAGGTAGGCACTGGCAGAATTTGTGGCCGAGTTCACATAAGACGAGGCCGAGGTTAAAAAAAATAAAATTAAGATTGCGGTAAAGAGAAGCATCGGCCCGTCTATGGATGAGGTCGAGACAAGCAGAGTCAGGGAAAAGGCAGCTGAGAATGAAGAGGGAAGATATCTCTTCAAGCAGGGAACCCTATCAGAGGGAAGCTTCTCAGATTTCAAAGATGTATGGAGTCTCTTCATTGATGGGTCATCATGTGAAAATGGGAGCGGTGCAGGATTAATAGTGTCATCACCAGACGAGACCGACATCGAGTATGCTATGAGATTTAGCTTCAAGGCTTCCAATAATGAGTATGAATATGAATCACTTATATCCGGTCTCTCTTTGGCCCGGGTACTTGGTGTCGGGCATCTTTTAGTCCATAGTGATTCTAAATTGGTTATGAATTAGATTTTGGGGGCATATAAGGCCAAGGACGAGAGAATGGCCAAATATCTGCAGAGAGTAAAGTTGATGTTGAAAAACCTCAAGGAACTGAAGATGAAGAGTATACCTAGGTTGGATAAGGACCGACCCGATGCGCTTGCGAGGTTAGCCTCAACAACAATAATGGATATTCCAAGAACAGTGCCGTTAGAGATATCACTTAAGCTGACTATTGAAGAGGAAGAGAAAACAATTGGGTATTTCCAAAATATAAACATGGAAACTTCATGGATGGATCCCTTATTCAGATACATTAAAGAGGGGGAGTTACCAGAGTCAAAATCCGAAAAGAAAAAACTGAGGTACAGAGCTGCAAAGTTCATTATCATAGGGGATACTTCGTACAAAAAGGGATTTTTGCTCCCTTTACTCAGGTGTGTTCATCCATCTGAGGTACCATATATCCTTAAAGATGTGCACCAGGGGTCTTGCTCTATCCATATTAGAGGGAGGTCATTGGCCAAAAGAATCATTACTCAGGGTACTGGTGGCCGACCCTGGCCAAAGATGCTGCAGCATATGTGAAGAAATGTGATAAGTGCTAAAGGTTCACTACTATCCCTCGGCAGCCTCATCAACCTCTAATCTCTATCACATCTCTTTGTCCATTTGCAGTATATGGATTTACCTAGTAGGCCCCTTGCCTAGAGCTGTGAATAATTATTAATACTTGATTGTAGCGATAGATTATTTTTCTAAATGGGTAGAAGCCGAGCCGATGATCATAATCACAGAATAGAAGACCTTCCAATTCATCTGGAAGAACATCATATGCAGATATGGTCTCCCCAACACCCTAATCTCAAACAATGGTGCTCAGTTCAAGAATGTTTCCTTAGAAAAATACTGCGAAGGGGTTGGGATCAAGAAATTCTTCTTCACCCCTGGCCGACCTCAGGCTAATGGGAAAACTGAGGTGACAAACTGAATAATCCTTGATGGGATCAAGAAGAAGCTGGAGGAGGCAAAAGGAAGATGGGTTGAAGAAGTATACCTTGTGCTGCGTGTGGGCTAACAGGACGACAGTGAAAACACCTACAGGGGAAACTCCTTTTATGTTGGCATATTGTTCATAAGACGTCATCGCAACTGAAATTGGGCTTCCTACTCACAAAATTCAAATGTATAACCCTCAGAGAAATATGGAAGAAAGAATACTTGATCTTGATCTAATTGAGGAGAGAAGAGAAGATGCCAAGATAAGATAAGCAGCCTACCAGCAGAGGACTACCAGGTTTTACAATTAGAGGGTAAAGGAAAGTCCAATAGCTTTGTGGGACCTAGTCCTAAAAAATATATGGCAAAAACCCAACAAGCTTCATCCAAACTGGCATGGACCATATAGAGTCACCGATGAAGTTGTCCGAGGTACCTATTGGCTAGAAAATCTTGAAGGAGAACCCTTCTCAAACCTCTGGACTGCGGACCATTTGAAAACGTATTATCAATAAGATTGTAGTTATTGTCCTACTTATTTCCTATTATAATGAATGCATTTATTTCAAAGAACATAATTGGAATGTTAATGAGAATATCCTGTTAATCCCTCATCTTATTGTTTGATTATTCAGATAGTTGTTGTACAGAACATCATTCGTGGTGAAGTAGGCTTAAAATGCTCTTCGGTGATATGACAGTCTGGACGGGGACAACCTCGTCCATAGATTGTCAATAACATCGAGGGACGTTTATTGAAAAAACAACATTAATTTGGTGGACTCTCCCCCTTGGTTAGGATGAGGGTGAGTGGTTAGGACGACCCTCCATTCACTCTAAAAAAAGACGAGGGAGGACTTATGCCTAAAACATCATTTTTTGGTGAAGTGCAAGTTATTAAGATCACTTAAGGGTGATTATAAAAAAAACACCATTAATTTGGTGGACTTTCTCCATCGGCTAGGATGAGGGTGAATGGTTGGGACGACCCTCCATTCACTCTCAAGAAAGACGAGGGAGGACTTATGCCTAAAATATCATTTTTTTGTGAAGTGCAAGTTATTAAGATCACTTAAGGGTGATTATAGAAAAAACACCATTAATTTGGTGGACTCTCCCCCTCGGCTAGGATGAGGGTGAATGGTTAGGACGACCCTCTTTTCACTCTCAAGAAAGATGACGGAGGACTTATGCCTAAAACATCATTTTTTGGTGAAGTGCAAGTTATTAAGATCACTTAAGGGTGGTCATAGAAAAAACACCATTAATTTGGTGGACTCTCCCCCTCGGCTAGGATAATGGTGAATGGTTGGAGCGACCCTCCATTCACTCTCAAGAAAGACGAGGGAGGACTTATGCCTAAAACATCTTTTTGGTGAGTTCACCCCCTCGTCTAAGACGATAGTGTGCACAAGAGACGAGGGAGGACTTATGATTAGTATGTAAGTTAGTTGGTATAAGTCATTATAATCATGGAAAATAAAAACACAAGTGGAGATGAAAGATATTTTCATTAGAAATTAAAAATGTTACAATACATCAAGAGGACGATGCTCATATGTTTCCAAAAGAAAATAAAGAAGAATACAAAATAAAGGGTACAGGCCACAGACGGCTACCCTAAAGGGCTGGATTAGGAGAGGGTAAAACCCCATCATCAGCATAAGGCAAGGCACCATCGGTAACAGCAATAGAAGGCCGACCCTTATATGTCCCAATACCTTCAGCGGTCATCTGAGACTCCACGTGACAAAGAGCCTCGACCTTCAAGGGGTCGTCCAACTCAACAGCTTCCAGCGAGGATCGTATGGACGACACCGCATCAGTGAATTTCAAAATGACCCATCGATAGGTCATCTTGATTCCCCTCTCCAAGTATTCAAGGTTAAAGCCCTGAAGTTCATCAAATAGTTTGTAGGCCTCCACAGCGTCGACCTTGGCCCTACTAATAGCTGTGTCAAGGTCTGAGTTGAATTGGGTGGCTTGATTTGCTAGAGCCTCGTCCTTGGCAGTGATTATATTGGCCTTGAGCTTCAACTGATCAATATGTTGGAGTTTACACTCATTCATAGCCCTTATGTTCTCGACCTTCAAATCCCTCAGCGGATTACTGAGGTCGGCTTCAACCTGGATTACCCTCTCAGCCTCTTGAAGCTTCGGATAATTCTCAGTCATCCATTTCGTGGCTGAGGTAAAGGCACAAACTAACTGCAATATACCAAGGCAAAGTTAGAAACAAGATATAATAGAACATATATGATAAAGGTTAGAAGGCAAGGGGGATACCTTAGCCAGGGTGTGAATCCCAAAATCATAGACTTTGGCCGAGGGCATATAAGCCTGGAAGTCGTAGTCTGCAGCCGATGGAGATGAAAACATGGCCACCTTTGCAGCCTTCATGTTAGCGATTAGAGAGCTAGGGTCGGCCTTAAGTTGGGTCAGATTACTTGACCAGAAAGCACCCAAGGACGAGGAAGAGCTCACATTATAAGTGTTTGTTTCAGGGACCTCCACCCTTGCCCTTGTAGGAACATCAGGATGAATGTGGACAGGGACTTTCGGCTCCTTACTTTTTTATGAGGCCTCGTCAATCGGCCCCCCTATAGTGGTTTGTCTCTAGGTCTGTTACGGTTGTTTGCCCTTCTTCTTGCTGAGGCCAGCTAACAAACTTAGAGCGGTCAACTCCCAAAGCTCGTCAAATACATTAGAAGGCCAACCTGTAAAAGTTAGACGACACATCAGAAGCAAATAATAATACGAGGGAACACTTGAAAGAAATGAAGTAAATAGACAACTCACATAATTCTTGTAGATGGCCAACCCCCAAGGCAGACTCTTTAAGGAGCATTGGGGTCATTAAGTCTTCAAATTTAGGAAGAGCACCCTTCTTCCCCTGCTCCCTGAGATAGTCGGCTATATCTCTCTCATCTATGTTGAGGCTAGGGTCAAACATTTCCACCATCGAAGGAATTGACCATGCTCGAGGGACCCTCGGACTATCTTCAGAAGGGTCGACCTCAGCTGGGAATTCCCAAGCCCCAGAGATAAAGAAAAAGCTCTTCTTCTAGTCATGATTTAAGGTTTGGGTGATGTGGAAAAGTTTCTTATCATCCCTTCTAGCACCTATATGGAAGTATCCTAGTTGTTTGGACAAGGAGGTGATATTGTAATAAGCTAAGAACAGACTGGTCGATGGTTCGTCAGTGAATGATTTTTTCCAAAGGGATATGTACACAAGGATGATCCTCCATGAGTTAGGGGAAACTAGGTAGGATCAACCCCAAGAGAAGATAATATGACGATTATGGCAGGATGAAGAGGCAGTCTAAAGCCGACCCTAAACATTTGTTTGTACATGGCAATCTCTCCCTCTCATCAGGGTTCCTCATTATAACATTGGATTTGACACCAAATGAGTGTCTCTATATCAGAAGATCACGTTCTTTGATCGACGAGACAAAAGATGAGGGATATGAGGTATCAACCTCATCCTCAACCTCTGAGCTCTGATCCTCACCCTCGTCCTCCTCACCCTCGTCCTCGGCTTCATATGCCTCATCATCGTTAAAGGTTTGGGGACTATCTGGAAAAGTGGTTTGAAACTCAATGGGGGACATGGCAGTCACAAGGACAGCTTCTGGGTTAACTGTTCCCTCAGCCTATTCATGGGGTTTGATGTTTGATGGGTCATCTCTCCCACACGTCCCGACACCAAAAGAACATGACGCTCTAGTTTGTTCATTCATGGTTTCTTATTGGCTCCGTTCCTCGACTTGAGGATAGGACGACCCAAAAGTCTCAGATGGTGTGGGAAGGATTTTGGCTAATGGAATGGGAAAAATGGGTCGTACCCAGACAGGGTCGGCCCTACATATGTCCGCATCCTCCTCCTCTACCCTTAGAATCTCTACAAAGCACCTATTTCTCAAAGTAGGAAACTCCTCATCCAATTAATAAAGCCTTTGGAGCATTCAGAGGATGACCCTGGACTTGGGGAATAAAAAAGAAAACTCACAAAAAAGTTTAGGTGGTTGACTGAGTTGACTAAAAGATTAAACTCAAAGGAATAAAACGTTTTATGGATGAATAGCCAAGAACATTCAGAAAATATTCCACCGAAGAGGATGATCGGAGTGTCACTGAAGAATCCAGAAAGGGGGAAGTTTACCCTAGAACAACCACAAAGCATCCAACTATGGACTAAATTCACCTATCAGTCAATAATCTAACCCTAAAACCACCAAATGACGGTGGCAAACCCCAGAGGAGTGACAGAAAAACTCGTCGAAAAAAGCTAAAGTTACTAACTATGGTGGAAATGCATAAATCCACTAAAATAATGGATGAAAATAAGGAAAAAAAATAAAGAATGACACCTAGAGGAAGGGGAGAAGCAAAAATTTGTAATGAAAGATCTAAAACCTTGCAAGGAGCAGAAATTGTAAGAATGGATAGAGTTAGAGAGAGAGAACTCATGAAGAAGAAAGAGAATGAAGTGGTTTGAAATCTTCAAATATCTTATCATCATTGGGCACATGAACCAAAGTGGTGCACATACCACGAGGTAAATCATCATTGGGGCACAAAGTCCTAAATGTAATCAGTAGCCGCCATTCTAAAAAATTAAAACACAATAATGGACAAGTGTCAATCATCAACTTTGGGCCTCATCATCTAGACAACTAAATAGATAGTAATACCCCTCAGCCACCTAAACAACATCGATGGCTAAGGCCTAGGTGGTTGATATACCAAAATATACCCTCGTCTAGGATGACGCATCCTATCCTAGTCGAGGGAACAATTGAATAGTGTTACCCTGTCTAGAAGGGTCATATAAAAGAGAATGGTCGGCCTAGTCGACCCCGTGGTTATCAGGCAGTCATATTGGATGCTAACTTAGCCCCAGCCCTTGGTTAATCTGAAGCCTCGGCTCGATTTCACCTTAGATATGTCGGATGACCTTACATCGACTGACCTTGCTACCACCAACACCATACGTGTCCTGGAGTTCAGGAATCAGAGCTTCTCAAAGACTAGCCTCATCCAATGTGTGTAAGTCGAGGGTGACGCCATCACAGTGCGTGGTTTGGGAGACACGTGGAGTAGTGCGCGTGGGACTCATGCAGAACGTGGACTAAACCGTTATAATGATATCATTCCCTCACGTGAGGGATTATTTAGTCATCATTATCTACATGTGTCATAACCAGGTGTCCATAGGATATTGGCTAGTTCATCACATACATGCTCAACGCATGCTTAGGGGGTGCACTACACCCCCAAAGCACTATATATACTTATTTTCTTCTACCATGTAAAAGGATCCATAATTGTAAACCCTAGATAAAGCTCTGTTAGAATACACAATAGAGAGAGAAATTGAGGGTATTGTATCACAATGCCATTAGAGCCCTTATTATATAGTGAAAATCACTCACTGCACAGTGACCGTAGGCCTAGATAGGTTGAACCACTTATATTGGTGTGTTTCTCCTCCTTTACTAACATCCTTCTATCTATATATCGCTTGCTTACTACCATTGTTATACCTGTTTGAGCTCTCCAACACCTTAATCTGGTGGTGCTATTTACGGCATCATCAATCAAAGAAGAAGAATTAAGTAGATACTCTTTCTCTTCAGTCTTCGACTTCATTTTGCGATTTGAAGACATAACGAGATGCTTGCTCGTATTGTAAATTTATGAGTTTTACCTCTTTATGGTTCCCAAACAACAATTCATCCTTAACTCGTCAGGTTCCTCAATCACTCGTTCTCTAAGAGGATTGACCATCCTCGCCTCTTGTTCTGAAATATGTTCCCTAGTGTATAGAGATGATTCCATCATTACATATTCTTTAGCAATTGACCCTCCAATATACCATGTATTCTTTACATAATCCTTGAAGGTTTTTTTCAAGCGCTTAAAAGGGTACATCCAAAGATACCAAACGGGACCACATAATAAAGCTTCATCGCATAAATGCACAAGCTGGTGGATGGTGATATCGAAGAATGATAGAGGGAAATATTTTCTTAATACACAAACTGCCTCGGCTAAAGTTGATTTTGCAGCTTTGATTTGCCTATTGTTTACCACTTTTGCACAAAGTAGGGTAAAACACAAACTAATTTGCATAATTGAGCGATGAAGATCTTTGTGTTCAAAAAAGTAATGCCGAAATAACAAAGGGATTAATTGGATGATTGTGTGCTAGTCGTTAGACTTTCACTGTTTTAAGTCATTTTCTTGGTAGCTTATTACCCTATTTAAATTACCAGAATAACCGATTCGAATCTTCAAGTTGAACAACGTGTCTAAGAGGATCTTATTCTCACTATTAGTCAAGGAACCGGGGGTAGAAATTTTTCCTTTTGTAGGATCATTTTTAACCATAGTTTCTTCTTTATTTTCATATGTTATAGATCTCGAGGGGATCGCTCTCCATCTTTGGAATGAGATCCACCCAAACATGTTCCTATCAGATATTCGGAAACATTCTTATCTGTGTGCATCACATCAATTACATGCCTTACACAATGATCTTTCCAATATGAAAAATAAAAAATATTGATCGCCTGGACCACGGCTTTACTTTATTAGGGTCGTTCGGATCCCCCTTAGCTTTATTCTCCAGGTTTACAAAGTGGGGGTGTTTGCCTACATACATATTCCTCACAGTTGTAGTATTCTCCATCTCCTCGATCTGCTGACCAGAAAGCCGAGCAAGTGGTGTTCTGCGCTTGTGATCGACAGGAAAAAAGTTAGACTTGTTGTTCCTAAAAGGGTGATTGGTAGGTAGAAATCTACAATGACCCGTATAACTCATCTTACTACTATGTTGTAGACAACAGACTTCAGTTTCCTCCCCACGTATGGGACATCTATAATAACCATGAACATTACAACCAGACTAGGTCCCATAAGAAGGAAGGTCGTGGATCGCCCACATCATCATTACTTTAAGTGTGAACTCTTCAACCTTATGAGAGTCGAATGCCATCACGCCTTTATCCCACAACTCTTTAAGTTCTTCGATTAATGGTGCTAAGAATATATCATTATCATCACCAGGAGCCTTCGAAGCGGGTATCATTAAAGATAATAATGTGAACTCCTTTCTCATGCATAGTGTCAGAGGGAGACTTAAAGGTGCCATGGGAACTGGCTAATAACTCTGACTAGTACTTAAATTACCAAAAGGGTTAAGCCCATCAGTTGATATTGCAAAACGAACATTGCATGGTTCTTTTGCAAATTCAGGGTGTTATGCATTTAAAATTTGCTAGATAAGTGAATCAACTGGATAGCGCATCAAATTCCCACTCACCTCGCATCGAGTGTGTAATGTCATGGCCTCGCTATCTACGGTACAGTAAAAAATTATTTTAACCATGACCCAAATGGAAAATACTTCAAAAACTTTTGTGGGACTTGCGAGCACTTGAGATGTTTTGCAGGTTTGTCCTTCCATTCTCACAAACCACATATCTAGTCTCATTGCATACAAGACATTCATCCTTCTCTTCGTTATCATTACGGTACAATAAGAAATCATATTTGCATGCATGAATAGATTTTCATTTCAAACCCAAACCTTCAATCTCTTTTTCATGGTAGGATAATTGTCTGATAACGTGTTCTATTTTGGGAGAATTTCTTTAACCCACTTAAGAATTTTGATTACACTATTCCCAGATAAACCAAATTGACTCTTCAAATTATGCAAACCAATAATTGCATATAATACCAAGTGATCTTCATCGTAATATTTATACAACAGTCTAGCCGCATTGACTTTTAACCATATGTATGGTAGTTTAACATTGAATTGTTCATTTACTTGGTCATAGTGCGCATTATCCGTATCCATAGGTTGGTGGTTTTAATGGTTGTGGAGTCCGTAGGCATCATCAATTAAGTCGATCAATGGATGACATGTTGGTGAATTGTGTACCATTTCCATTCATTGGGGTTCCCAATGTATTAAATACAACTCAGTGTCTTCCAGTGACTTATATTTTCCATTCATACAATGAGTACACGGACTCGGAATCTTATCACTTTTAAGATTTTTGAAAGCATATTTAACAAATTCTTGAATGCCATTTACATGATTATTTGTTATTCGGTTAGTCTCTCCCATCCACTCTTTATATTGTGGGAAATCCATATGTGATAATCTTCAAATTATAATCCTATGGTAATAGGTTTAAAAAATATTATTACAACTGAAACAAAAAAAATATTATTACAAATGAAACAAAAAAATATTATTACAACTTAAACAAAACCAATATTCTTACAACTGAAACAAAAAAATATTACAACTGAAACAAAAAAATGTTGTTACAACTCAAATGAAAGAAAATATCATTAGAACTTGCTCAATAAATAAACTGGCCAAACAATAAAAGAGTTTGAATAATTCATCAACTCTCTCCCTTTCCCATTGTCAAGGAGCACAAGTACATCTCCGCAACCGATGTATATTTCATCGACCATTACTTAAGCCTCACCCCTCCCCAATGCTCGGTCGTGTACTGACGTTTCGATAACCATGGACATGAGTGTGCACACCCCAATAATTCTCGTAGTGCATACCCCATAAGTTGTTGATGATGATCCAAGTCCCGTGATAGGCAGAGGCACAAGGAAGGGGAATGTTAGAGGAGTCAGCATTTAGGAGGGGAATGTTGCATGAGGTGGCATTTGGGAGGAGAATGTTGAAGGAGGCGATGTTTAGGAAGGAAAACTTGAAGTGGAAAGATAAGGGAAACCTTGAGGAGGAGGGTAAGGGTAACCTTGAGGAGGCATTGAGGTCCTATAACCTTAAAAGAGGCTCACAAGTTCACCAATTTGATCCGATAAGATTCTCAGGTTATTTTTAATCTCCTAGACATCCCTAATGATCTTGAATTATTTTTCCTCAGTGGACGAGACACGATCCTTTACCGAAGAAAGCTCGTCCATGAGAGGTGCGATGTGTTGAAATTTTATTTTTGACATATGATGCCAACACCTCTCGTCCTCCCCCTTTTGTCCCTTCCAAAGGTCTGGATCAGGGCATCATTTTCAAGGTCAAAGTCATCAATTGGGCTCGAAACGAACTGACCACTAATGGCCTCTATTGATTCGAGTGTCTTAGCTAAGTGTGGTGGGAATTTATTATCTTTGTCCTATCGAGCATAAACAAATAAGTTGGCCTGATTTGGTTGTTTACCGGTATCTGAACCATCTTTTGTCTTACTACCCCATTCATTCTTCAAATCCTCATAAGATTTGGATCCCAACCTGTGGATATCAGTTTTTTGTGCCGTATTTTTTTCTCCCTTTACACCAACCTTTTCTCCTTTGCCTCATTCTCTAAAAAAGTATTCCACTGCTCCATCGGCATTTTAACATTGGGAGGCACTCTCTCTTTCAAAGATAACATATCAGAGCTCGTTGCTTACTTCAAGAAATGTTTCTTTCAAAGGTTTCTCCTGTATGTCCTCAATGCTTCAATAACCCTTTATGGAACCTTACTCTTGGCACGGTCGGGAATGAGAAATGCTTGCAGAGTTGATCATATACGTCATCTTTGATAGCTTAATTAACAAGGCTCCAGTTTTCTGGTCCACCGACTCCCACGTTTATTTTTCCTAGTGATAAATACCAGGATTTAAAGTTCATCACGTCATTCATATCACCGGTCGGGTTATTCCCAATAAAGGAGGGCCCAATGGGCTTATTTTGGATTGAACGGGAGGCGTAGAGATCGTTGGATGGGGGTGTTGGAGCAACAAGAGTACTGGATGAGGGTGGTCGAGCACTTGGAGTTGGACTTGGTAAGGAGTGAACCATTGGTGGAGTTTTGAATTCCCCATCCATTGGTGTTGAGAATTCAGGTTATGCACGAGATGGTGAACCTTGTTGTGGTGTCACCTCGTCACTTGGTACCCTTGAGTTGTTTCCTCTCGACATTATCTACAAAAATGAAAAACCATAAGTGACTAAATAATTATAATAATATGAAATTATAATTAATTAATCAAGCTTATGAATATATTGTAATACCCCGTATTTTTGAAGGATTTTCTTTTAATTATCGAATTAGGATTAATTAATTTAAATGGGGAAAATTTATTTATAATTAATCTGAATTTAATTAAATAATTACTAGCGTGACAAGAGTTAGTATTTATTGGTGAGAATTATGATGAATATTACTTAGTGAGTAAAGTAATATATGAATATGTAAATATTAAAGTTGTCGTGAGTGAAAAATACGACTGTTATGAAAATTAAGTCGGGACGCGCATGTCAATCGTGTCAGGACTAAATTAATGGAATAAAAAGTAAAATATTTATAAGTTTCTCATATGGTCATTTCGAGTGCGCCGTTGAGTCCAGAAGGGTGAGATAGTTAGAAAAGTCTACGGGGGGCTTAGTTTGGGTTCTGAGGCAGTTTTAGGCCGAACCGGCATCCTGGAGGGGCATTGTGGTAAATTATATTTTTGGGGTAAAATAAAGGAAGAAAATTAGAGAAATAAAAATTTCTCCTACATGGGTTAGATTAGGTTATCTTCCATGAGAAAGAGTGAGACACAGAGTTAGACAAAAAAGAGAGAAAGAGGAAGAAAAGTCTAGGGAAGAGCCACCGTGAGTGCCCCTTTTCCAGCAGCGAGACCACCATCGCGTAGATCGAATAATGAGGGTTGCAACTATACAAACAACACCAAAGGATCAGACCATCTCTTTTAATGCAAGTGTTTAAATCTTGCTCTTTTAGCATTAAATGTATCCAGGCTAGTGTAGGTAATGAAACCCCCTTAAATTGCATGTAAATTGATGATAAATTTATGATTAAATGATATATTGGAGATGAATTGACATAGAGATGGACTGTCCATGTAATTAGATGAATAACCACAAATTTATGATGATAATTAATGATTTAAATCTGGGATTATAAGGTTTAATTTGAAACTTTATGAATTAGGGTTTTATGAAACTGAAATTGGGGATTTTGGATTTAAGGGTTAATTAATCATGAATTGATGCTTTTAGAATGTTAGAAATCATTCTTTTATGTGAAAAAGTGAATTGGAATTGAATGGAGGGAGTTTGGGACTGATTTATTTAGGTTTTAGGGTTATTTATGGGTGAAAAATGTAGCAGGTGCAGGTTAGGGACGAAACTACTCAATCTCGTTCCAACGAGATGGAGCCTGGTTCGAACGAGAACACCTGTCGTGCGATATGTCATTCTAATGACATGCTATCTAAATAAAATGAGATAGGTTCTGGTTCGAACGACAGTTCTAGTTTCTGGGAAATTTCTTCTCTTTCAAACCCTGGGTATCATGTTTATTTAAAGTGATGTTTAGGAGTGTAATTAAGATTCAGGTAGAACATAATTAGTGGGTAATATAATAGGTATGATGCTTTATGATAATTGGAGTGAGGAGTTATCCCTGAGAGTTACGAGTGAGAGAGTATTCGTAATCTAGTATGTGTAATATAAGTAGTAATGAGAGAAATACTGCGTATAAGTTAAATATTCGGGTTATGTGTATACCTAATGACTTGATAGGTTGCGTGAATGCCTATAATCATATTGATTATATGTATGATATACCTACCATACTTGCTATCACGGGAGGTTGTGAAAAGGGGACAGTCTTATCTTGAGGAGCCTTCGGGGGGATATTTGACTAGTACCTTAGAGCATGGAACCTAGGTACAGGCTATTTGAGAATGATAATGTTGACGGTTATATGGGTGCGTAGGTATGTGCATAACCCATAGGCTTGGAACCATGTTCTCCTATAATATGTGTGATTTATAAATTTATGGTTCATGGGAGGTTTCGAACCCATTATCCTTATTCAGTGCGAGATGTATCGGGGCTTGATAGCAGAGTATGAGGGCACAGTAGCTGAGTCCAGAGGTGCCTTTTAGTATATATATATATATAGTGATACCTGTTATGTGAAAGTATGTGGATAAGATATATAGTGATGATAATCTCCGAATAACTTAAGTAAGGGAGCACTTAACATGATTTATATTCAGTGCGAGATGTATCGGGGCTTGATAGCAGAGTATGAGGGCACAGTAGCTGAGTCCAGAGGTGCCTTTTAGCATATATATATATATATATATATATATATATATATATATATATATAGTGATACTTGTTATGTGAAAGTATGTGGATAAGATATATAGTGATGATAATCTCCGAATAACTTAAGTAAGGGAGCACTTAACATGATTTATATTTAGTGCGAGATGTATCGGGACTTGATAGCAGAGTATGAGGGCACAGTAGCTGAGTCTAGAGGCGCCTTTTAGTATATATATATATATATATACTTGTTATGTGAAAGTATATGGATAAGATATATAGTGATGATAATCTCCGAATAACTTAAGTAAGGGATCACTTAACATGATTTATAAATACTTCCCAAATTGAGATAACATTCGAAAAAAAAATTAATATAGTGTTGTATTGCGGGCAGTGATTAGAGGATTTTTTGTCTATAGTCCAGCTAGATAATAGAATAATTAATGGGTTTAAAGGTGCACTAGGCGTTCACATTAGTTGAGAGGTGAGAATTCCAAGTGAGTGTTCGAAAAGTTAACATGTGCATACCATTTTCTTTACTGCAATATTTAAATTCTTGATAAAATTTTAAATGTTTTACACTCGGGCTCTGACCCATCTCTTTCAAATCTCTTCTCTTTTGTCAAATTATTTTAGGTTCCCAGCCATGGGGACACAAAGCATAGGAGTTCCATTCATTTGACGTGTTGTAGCTGTTGTGGAAGTTATAGGACCTCGGTAGTAAATGCCTCCATATTTACCATTTCTTCATTCCGAGATATTTACTTCTTTTAGGGCATGTTGCCCCTTTCTATTAGACAATTAGAGATTTATGGATTTATTTATTTACTCAGTTCAGTTATTGGATTATCAGTTGGATTATTGTACTTGATACTTAGACTGGATGTGTTTACTCCATTTGCATTTATTATTTCAGTCATTTGCTTTCATATGAGTTTGGTTTGGATGGTGAATTTTAATTATTCGTTAATTTGGTTTTACATTAATTAAAAGATAAATTTTGACATCAACCTTTTTAAATATTAGGTGGTTATTATTTCAATAAAAGTTTTCGACAATGATGCATATTCTGAACCAGCTGGATATTATAATTTAATTTATTAAAGGACTGATCACCCGGTATTTAATTAGCTAGGGTGTCATAGGTGGTATTAGAGCATCAGGTTCTAGAGTCCTTAGGATCGATGCGGCTTATCATTCTTTCAGCGGTGCCTTTTATTTGATATAGAGTCCTATGTTTAGGATTGTTGATTCCTATGATGAGATTTCATTCTCCTGCTATAACGTATACATCAGTGAATCTTATTTGCGTTCGGATGTGTTCGTGTGCCGAACAATGAAGTGTGGCAGGCAAGGGCCGTTGGGAGGACAGCTGGACGTAGAGCTCTATTGACGTTGTAAAGTATTTTCGAGGATGATGACCATAGTCGAGGTCACCCCTATTATGGCAGGGGAAGTTAGGACTATAAAGACTACTAGGGTGAAGCATATGTTTTTCAAATATCGTTATAGTAGAAAGTGGTGCCAAATTATACTCACCCCGCGTGGCTGGAATGGGAGAGAGTCAGACGGGCCTTTGAAGAGGACCATCAGTGGAATTCTAAAAATGCAGAGATTGTGTGTGTTAGCCAACGGAAGTTAAATATCCAAAGGCTTGGGCATATGGTGGAGAGTGGTTAGCCGGAAGTGAAAATTTTGGGTAAAATTTGTCTTGGCTCGTAGGAGCACAGTTATAATGGTGAGAGTCAAACACCACATTTAGAAGTGTAATGTTGTGTCAATGGAAGGATCTTAGATATGGTTTATCCCAAATTCCTTCACCAGATGTTCAGGATAAGATGTGAATGTTATTCTGAATTCATCACAGGAGGGACGAATAGAGGTCCATTTATAAAAATGAATTTAATTATTTAGCGAATTTTGTACCGGATGAAGTAGGTACAAGGGAGAAGAGGAATTTAAGTGGGAAATTGACTCGTAAGAAGAGTTGCCAACACTTAATGATAATTCTGCTTGGACAGTCGATGCAGATGGTGACAATATTGCATTTGTTCAATAAAGATGTTAACACTTCTTTATGTGGGGAGGTAAAAGATTAAAAAAATTTAGTCAGATAGTAAGATTGGGTGAAACGGTGTTAGTGAAGCATCACAAGGGAGAGACCCATCAGGAGACCCATTTAAGTGATTCGGATAGCGGAATTCTTACAAAGTGATGGTGAATTCAGTCAGGGATATTGAGGCCAACAGTGTATTCCTAAGGACTAGAAGAACTAAGGGAACAATGGGGGTAGCCATCAGAGTTGAGGCTATAAGAGTTCGAGAAAAGGGCAACCTTAATATGGTCATTATGGTCGAGAATAAGTGAATTATGCAAATAAGTATTTTTGTGGAGAGTAGGACCACATGCATTAGTTTTGCCCGGAGTGAGTAAAGGAGCAAGAGTAAAGGGAAGAAGAAGTTCTAACATTTGTCTTCATCAAAGGTTTCGATCGACTTTTAAGTCAAGTGATTCTTACTTTATTTTAGTGATTAGCATATCCATATTATAATAGGATTTTATTGTAGGATTCATGAGCTTATGAATTCATAATTTATGATGATTGGTAAATCAAGATAATGGTTAGGCAAATTCTGTAGTTGAATACATAACATGTAGGGCTATGATCATGATGAAAATTAGGGATTTTACATGTAGAGAAAAAAATATATGTTCTTAAGGTTATTGAAAAGGATGATTGGAATTTCATGTAGAAAAATCCTGCCATGTTAAAAATGAAATTTGATGATTTAGGTATGAAACAATGATTCTAAATTATGAGTTTTCATGTTGGATAAAATGAAGAATTCAGATTATTGAAATCTTGAGGCTTTAATGGGTTTGATGATAATCCCTTAAGAACATGTGGAATTAATGTTTTTGTGTAGAAATCACCCATGTATATGTTGAAATAATGTTAGAATAGTAATTCGAATTTCTGGATTCTGGTAGGATAGAAAACTAGTAAGGTTTGGGTGTTAGAAATTGAGGGAAAATGCAAAAACCTGGAACTGAAGACGAGAAGGAAAAATGATGACTTCGTTCGAACGAGACCTGACTTCGTTCGAACGAGATCCCATCTCGTTCTATTGAGATTACTGACTTCAAACGAGATTTCCAGAAATCTCCAGTTTAGCCCAGAAAAGTTTGGGAAATTGTAATCTGGCCCGGGATGAGTTTTTAAATAATTTTGGCACATTAATAGAGTGAGAAACTTGGGACTAATGTTGGAAAATTATAATATATTAAGGATTAAAATTATGTGAGAGATATTTACATAATTATTATACGATTTAGAGGAGAATAATCATTATGACAAGTACGGATAACATCAAGGACATATATACGGGTACTTGGGTTAAATAAAATATTATGGGAGAAATAATTACATAATATATGCATGATAATAATCGTGACTACAAGTATGGGTAGTATTCGAGAAATACGATAGGTACTTGGGATAGGATAAATTCCTAATATGATATAGGTAATGTAAGTACCTAATACTAAATAGGTATATGATAATGCCTATTTGATTGATTGATGGTTTATGTGTATGACATATCTATCTTACTCGCTATCGGTGGAGGTTTGCATGTGAGGGTAGTCATAGCCTGATGAATCTAATGGGATTTTCGACTTGTCACTCGAGAACATGGAACTTAGGGATTGATCACCACTTTTGGTTGAGACCGATCATTTGGGTGCGTAGGTAGGTGCATAGCCCAAAGGCTTATGACTATGTTCGCCTCCAATGTTTTTGTTTGATATTTGTGGTTAGAGGAATCTTTACCGAACCTGTAGTTTCCCATACAGTGACGAGATGTATTGGGACGTGATAGCAGAGTAATGCAGGACCGCAACTGTGTCTCGAGGTGCAGTATTGTATATGTATAATAGAGTGAATGTATATATATACATATGATGATATCTACTGTATGACTAAAGTAGAATTTAAAGATAATGAAAATACTTAATTGAATTGAATTAATAAGGAGCTTATCCATGTTGAATCTAAATGGATATACATATTATTATTAGATGTATTATGAGAGAAATACGTGGGAATGAATTAGGCTATGAATAGTGGATACATTGGGTTGAACTAGTTAGCGTGGGAACTGTAACTAGTATGACTTAGAGGTATGTTAGGTGTGCACTCTAGATGAGAGGTGAGAATCTCAAGAGAGATTCCGATAATCTAGCATGTATATAATAATTACTAAATATAGCATTTATTCACATGTTGTTTTATAAACTATTTTTGCATCGGGATCTGAGCCGTTTCCTTGCATATTCTCTTCTCTCTCTTGTATCTCCTATATCAGGTGTCCAGCCGCAGGGACGCCAACCATAGAGGATTATGACATGTGAAGAGTTATGGATACTATGGAGTTTGAGCTTTATTCAGACGCCTTCACATTCATTGATGCATACTCTGTGGTGATCTTTCATTTAGGGCATGTCGCCCCGAGGATTTTAGTTATTTCCTTTCTATCTGAGTTAGGATTATATTCGTATGTCATTGTGATACATATGTTATCTTTGGGATTATTGTATTTAGATATTTTACTGGAAAGTTTTATTCTAGTTACATTTAATTCAGTTGTGATATTTACTTTATTGTTATTAAATGTGTGAATGGATTGTGTTAAATGGTTTTTGTTTTAAAAAGTAGAATTTTATTAAATTAAAATTTGAAAGTTTTTAACACTTGTTTAATTAAGTATCATGTGATTATAAAATGTTTTCGACAGTGATGCTAAGAATGATTTAACTATATATTCTGATTTAATTTGGTATGGGATTGATCACCCGGTATTTAATTAAGTGGGGTGTTACACCTTTGAGCAGGCAGGGTGACTGGTTAGGTAGAAAAGATGAATTTTGTCCTCGAAGGAGGAGGTATGTCTTATGTGACTCAAATAAGTCACGGTACTTTGATTTAAGCTAGATTCGCGTGTGAGATGAGTTTAGTGCATGTATCGATAACATTATTATTGTGTGTATGTTTTCCCCGGTATAGCGGGGTTATATCTGGTGCCACCGCGGACAAGCGAGTGTATTGATAGAGGTATATATTCTATTGAGATTACTCATTTTAGTGACGTGTTATACAAGCATGATATTATCCCTGCAGTTATTGCAAGGCTATCGAGGGTTGTTGCTCTAGGGCAGGATGTGTTGTTTTGGTGATGCCTCATTTGTGAGAAGGTCGAGCTCGTATCTATATTATCTTGTTATAGGGACTTCGGAGAGTATAGCTGTCTCGAAATGTTTCATCCAGGTGTGTAGGGACTTTATTGATATGATTCGAGGTGTATTAGGCTTCCTGTCGAGCGAAGAGATTTTGCTTATTATCATGTTTAGCGCTCAGGGCTTGGTGATAGGAAGAGAGCATTGTTATTCCACTTCTTTAGAGACGTGGGAGTTGAGAGTTATACTTATATGTCTGAGGACAAGAATTTGAGAGTCCCGATTGTGTTCCAAGTTTATGGAATTTGATTACCATTAGTGTTGAGTGATAGTGCATTTGACCGGGGGGGGGGGGGGGGGGGGAGTTCCTTGTTTAAATGTAATTGAGGGAGGAAATATAACTTTTATGTCAAGAGACAAAAATTTAGGGGTACATACTATAGACAGAGGGCCTAACGGATTTAGATGACCAAAAATTCTAGGTAGTCGTGTATCGGGGGGTTCCTTGTTTAGATTTCGCTTTGAGAGACATCACAAGCATGAAACTTAGCTTCAGGTTGGAAGTAGGGAGATGTTTAGTCATTAGTCCATGAGTCTGGTTCCTCAGTCACTATAAAAGTATGTAGTTATAATTGTAAGTTGGAAGCTATATTACGATATAAGGCCAATGGAGTCGGTTTTGCGATGAGAAAGCATTGAAAATTTTGTTTATCACCATGAGTCGAAGGGTGGAACTATGTTGAGGAGAATTTAAAATTTTGATTTTTGGGGTGATTGAGAATACCCAAGTGTTATAACCACGTTGTGAATGCAGGGGAAATAAATAATTGGGTGTTATGTGTGAAGCATATGTGATGTTTACTCAAGTATACGCAGTTTATAGGGTGTGTGGGCGCCCTGGTTAGCTGATGTCAGAATCGTCCGAGTTAAAGGGATGTGGTAATAGATGTATGAAATACATGCCTGTGGGGATGACATAATGAAGTGGAAGTGGTAGAGTGGATTAAGAGTCATGTGAGAAGGATGATAATCCATATATATGTGTGTGATCAAAGTAACACACCCGAATTTTGTTGAAAGGCTATGAGAAGCCATTTAAAAATTGACATCTCTTGAGAAGAGGAAAACTTAACTATTATGAAAATTTGGAGCAAAGTCCTACCCACTTGAATTTTGAGAGTGATTTGCGTAAATAGAATGATGATGTCAATAAGGTATAAAGAGTCCAGAAATGCACATCGTGGCAAAAAGTGCACAGGTCAGAACTTTTGGTATACCCGAGGGAAGAAGGGGAGTATTAAGTATCGCTTAATGTGAGAGCTATAAGTGGATGTAGGTGTTGAGTGGGACATAGTGAGTATTCTCTACGTGCACCACTCATAGATAGAAATCGGTTGGAGTAAGATGATCAACCAGAAAACTTTGTATCAATTCGACGATTCCAGTAATGGAAGGGGTAATCAAGATGGTAATTTTTGTTGATGGGTTACCAACCTCAAGATAAGGTCAAGATTTCCTTTGAATGTGTGGAACAAGTTGACCAAAAAGGAAGTAATTGTTATTCCTTTAGGGTGAGTTACACTATCAGATAGTGTGCCCCTAGTCTTTCTTTGAAAATAAGGATCGCACCGGTTCGTAGTCCTACCCAGTATTGTTGTGAACCAGGATGAGATCCTTGAACCCCACCTCTAATATGGGATTTCAGGAAGCAGTGGAGATGCCGTTTTGTTTTGAGCAAGTCATATCACCTATAGCCCGAGGAGTAGGCGGAAGGTGATTGACAACTAGTGAGGTATGAATGTGATTTTGGAACCATTGTGATTATTTCATTCCCACAACTGATATAACTGGTAAGTTACGGTAATAGGGAGAAGATATTACCTAATGGTAGAGTTGTGTGTAAACACTCATGCCTGTTTGTTGTGAACATGGTGCTTATTGAGATTTTATGTGAAAAAACCTTAACCATTATCCCTCTAGTTGTTTTGAGGTGAGCGAATAATCAAAAAATTTGGATTGATCAAGAGTTAGAGTCTGATGACTAAAGTAGAATAATCACAAACGGTCTTGGGTGGTTTTTGACTGTTGAAAAAGTTACGTCTCCAGGAACCGAGATTTGAAGGACTGACAAGAGTGGCCATATTTTCATATCTTTTCTCTCAGGATGGGAGTTTTGTATTTAGATGAATATGGAAAGTTGGCACACAGTGATGTGCGGCCTTCCAATAAATTGAGATAATAGGGACAATTATGTATGGCTCGTCTTATTCAAATGTCATTTTTAGGAGCACAATGTGAGGTGGCATTATTAAGGTGTGACTTTGTAACTGATGAAGAATGTCAGTATCAAGAGAGTTAAACAAGCTTGCTATGAAGCTGGGACTATAGTGATCGAGCCTTACTTTGAAGTGGTTTTGAGTACTGGAGGATACGGTGTTGTAAGATCCCCATTCTTAGTAGCAGTTGTATCTAAATTTTGGGATGAAATTCCGTTATTAGGGGGAAAGTATGTAATATCCCGTATTTTTGAAAGATTTTCCTTTAATTATGGGATTAGGATTAATTAATTTAAATGGGAAAATTTATTAATAATTAATTAGAATTTAATTAAATAATTACTAGCGTGAGGAGAGTTAGTATTTATTGGTGAGAATTATGATGAATGTTACTTAGTGAGTAAAGTAATATATGATTATGTAAATATTAAAGTTGTCGTGAGTGAAAAATATGGCAGTTATGAAAATTAAGTCGGGACGCGCGTGTGTTGGGACTAAATTAATGGAATAAAAAGTAAATATTTATAAGTCACTCATATGGTAGTTTCGATTGTGCCGTTGAGTCCGAAAGGGTCGAGATAGTTAGAAAAGTCTACTCGATGGTTTAGTTTGGGTTTCGGGGCAGTTTTAGGCCAAATCGGCATCCCAGAGGGGCATTTTGTTAAATATTATTTTGGGGGTAAAATGAAGGACAAAAATTGTCTCCCACATGGGTTAGATTAGGTTATCTGCCAAGAGAAAGAGTGACACACAGATAGAGACCAAAGAGAGAGAAAGAGGAAGAAAAGTATAGGGAAGAGCCACCGCGAGTGCACCTTTTCCACCACCGAGACCACCATCACGTAGATCAAAGAACGAGGGTCGCAACTATACTAACAACACCAAAGGATCAGACCATCTTTCGTAAGGAAAGTGTTTAAATCTTGCTCTTTTAGCATTAAATGTGTTCGGCTAGTGTAGGTAATGAAACCCCCTTAAATTGCATGTAAATTAATGAGAAATTTATGATTAAATGATATATTGGGGATGAATTGACATAAAGATGGACTGTCCATGTAATTAGATGAATAAACACAAATTTATTATGATAATTAGTGATTTAAATCTCGTATTATAAGGTTTAATTTGAAACTTTATGAATTAGGGTTCTATGAAACTGAAATTGGGGATTTTGGATTTAAGGTTTAATTAATCATGGATTGATGCTTTTATAATGTTAGAAATCATTCTTTTATGTGAAAAAGTGAATTGTAATTGAATGGAGGGAGTTTAGGACTGATTTATGAAGGTTTTAGGGCTGTTTATCGGTGAAAAATGTAGCAGGTGCAGGTTGGGGATGAAACTGCTCAATCTCGTTCAAACGAGATGGAGCATAGTTCGAACGAAAACCCCTATTGCACGATATGTCATTCTAACGACATGTTATCTTGTTCAAATGGGATAACTTCTGGTTCAAACGACGGTTCCAGTTTCTGGAAAATTTCTTCTGTTTTAAACCCTGGGTAGCATGCTTATTTAAAGTGATGTTTAGCAGTATAATTAAGATTCAGGTAGAACATAATTAGTGGGTAATATAATATGTATGATGCTTTATGATAATTGGAGCGACGAGCTATCCTTGAGAGTTATGAACGAGAGAGTATTCGTAATCTAATATGTGTAATGTAAGTAGTAATGAGAGAAATACTACGTATAAGTTAAATATTCAGGTTGTGTGTATACATAATGACTTGATAGGTTGCGTGAATACCTATAATGATATTGATTCTATGTATGACATACCTACCATACTTGCTATCATGGGAGGTTGTAAAAAGGGGTAGTCCTCTCTTGAGGATCCTTCGGAGGGATATTTGACTGGTACCTCAGAGCATGGAACCTAGGTACAGGCTATCTGAGAATGATAGTGTTGATGGTTATATAGGTGCGTAGGTATGTGTGTAGCCCATAGGCTTGGAACTATGTTCGCCTCCAATATGTGTGATTTGTAAATTTATGGTTCGTGGGAGATTCTGAACCCATTGTCCTTATTCAGTGCGAGATGTACTAGGACTTGATAGCAGAGTATGAGGGCACAGTAGCTGAGTCTAGAGGTGCCTTTTAGTATATATAATATATAATGATGTATATATATATATACCCCTAAAGTGATACTTGTTATGTGAAAGTATGTGGATAAGATATATAATGATGATAATCTCCGAATAACTTAAGTAAGCGAGCACTTAACGTGATTTATAAATACTTCCCAAATTGAGATAACATTCGTGAAAACATTTAAATAGTGTTGTATGGAAAATGCGGGTTGGTATTGCGGGTAGTGATTAGAAGACTTTTTGTCTATAGTCAAGCTAGATAATAGAATAATTAATGGGTTTAGAGGTGCGTTAGGCGTGCACATTTCGAAAAGTTAACATGCGCATACTATTTGCTTTACTGCAATATTTAAATACTTGCTAAAATTTTAAATGTTTTACACTCGAGCTCTGACTTGTCTCTTGAAAATCTCTTCTCTTTTGTCAAATTACTTTAGGTGCCCAGCCACAAGAACACCAAGCATAGGAGTTCCATTTATTTGACGTGCTGTAGCTACTGTGGAAGTTAAAGGACCTCAGTAGTAGACGCCTCCATATTTACAATTTCTTCGTTCCGAGTTATTTACTTCTTTTAGGGCATGTTGCCCCTTTCTATTAGATAGTTAGAGATTTATGGATTTATTTATTTACTCAGTTCAGTTGTTGGATTATCAGTCGGATTATTGTACTTGGTACTTAGACTGGATGTGTTTACTCCAGTTGCATTCATTATTTCAGTCATTTGCTTTCATATGAGTTTGGTTTGGATGGTGAATGTTAATTATTTGTTAATTTGGTTTTACATTAATTAAAAGATAAAATTTTGACATCAACCTTTTTAAATATTAGGTGGTTATTATTTTAATAAAAGTTTTCGACAGTCATGCATATTCCGAACCAACTGGATATTCTGATTTAATTTAATAAAGGACTGATCACCCGATATTTAATTAAGCGAGGTGTCACACACACGCACACAGACACACGCGCGCGCGCGCACACACACACACACACACACACACACACATATATATATATGTATGTCTCAATATGTCTGATTTCCATCCATCCAGTATTAGTTTCTAAGAACCTATGAATTTTTACACGTGGCTAACTAGGAGGAAGGGTATCTATGATTGATGTGTAAATATCCATGACATAAACTCGGGATCCCATATCTTTCAACTTGTTGGCAAGATTCAATTTTACATGCAAATGGCGCGAGACATCACAGTCTATGTCAATGATCTATGTACGCAGTTGTATCCATAACGGGTGGATTTTTTTTTCGCCTTCTCCAACAACGTAACCAAGGTCAAGGCTACATCAGTATTATGTGTGTGAAATATATTTTGGATAACGCCATCCCAGTTTTTTGGTAGGGAAAATAAAATACGATCAAATAGGTAGTCTTGTTGGTGATTAACTCCACGATTTACAAAGTAGTTAAATTGTTCGATCTTTTTATTTCCATACCTATAAATAGGATTACCCTCTATATGGCGCTCACTAATTAAATAGTTATATGTGGGGTCCAATTGTAACCTCTCTCAATCTTGTTGCCAGTGATTATCACTGTGCCTCATTTTTCCTGAGAAAAGTATACGAGGGTGTGAATATGAGTCCTACAATTAAGGGATCTAATTAATTAATAACTATTAATTCAAACATATGAGGTACAAGGGTATATTAGTTTGATTAACGTTTTGATTCATCACTACCCTTCTCTTAACCCCTTGCATTTTGGATCTCATCGATGTGAAATCCCAACAACAACACGGGAAGTGGGTGAAATGCCAAATTGACAAGTATATACATTACGAGTCGTTAAAATTTTGGGACATTTACACTTTGGGTCCACTAGTTCTTCATATTTACCTATTGGGGTACATTAGTTCTTGTATTTACTCATTGGGGTACACTAGTTCTTTTCTTTTAATACTTTTAATAATTAATCTTTGTTTCCATTTACTTAAGATTCGTTTTAAATTCTCCCTCATATGTATACTAGAATTACTAAAATTGAAAAGTCAAAAACTTGAACCCACAGATGGATAGCCCTTCAATACCATACCCCTACACCCCGAGTGTATAAACCTCAATATAATATGGTGACATGTATATAACCCACAACACGGTAGACGTAAATGTTTTTACTTATTTATAGTCTATTTAATTATTTTTTCATCCAAAAAAATATAATCTCTCAGGTTTTGAATAATATTTTGTCAAAAAAGAAAATAACTCCCAATACAATGTCTATGGTTTATTGATTTATACATCCCATTTTCTTGAAAAATAACTATATACACATATACAGACATACCATACCCCTACACCCCGATTATGTAACCCCCAATATAATATGATGACACGCATATAAATCACAACACGATAGATGTATTTTTTTAACTTAAAAATCCATTTTATTATTTTTTGTCAAAAAAAAATAATGTCTAGGGTTTTGAACAATATTTTGTCAAAAACTATAACCCCTAATACAATGTCTAGGATTTATTGATCTATACATCCCTTTTCTTGAAAAATAACTATATATACGCACACATACACACACATACACACACATAAAATAGAAATACACACACATATACACATATATACACACTTATATACAAAATATCAGGATTTAACACACAAATACACATATATATATATAAAATAAATTATGGTTTGAGATTGAGATTGAGAGAGAAATGAGCCGAAATCGTCGAGATTGAAAGAGATATTGTCGAGATTGAGGGAGAGATTGGAGGGTTTGAAGCGGGAAGAAAAATGAAAGTCGAGTGGGTGTTTTTATTATAAGAAACCTAGTCACAGCCTAGGGTCGTGACCCACCACCATGACTAATTAATTTTTCGTGTTAGCAATCAAATAGCCACGGACTCCAGCTGTGTCCCATGAATTGAGATGGTCACAACTCCTAGCCATGACCCATTAGGTGTGTATTTAAGCATTAGTCACGGACTAAATTCGTGACCAAACTTGGATGGAATTTTGGCACGATTTTGGCGCATAGATCGTCATGCCTTTGTCATGGACCACATTCCTGACCATTGTGGGTCATGACTTTGGGACATGACCACTTCCAAGAGCATCCATGACCATAATGGGTTATGGATATGGTCACGCGAAGGTTGATATGTCCACGGCCCAAAGTCGTGACCCCCAAGGCGTGATCATTCGCAGGATTCGGTGTAGTGGAGCATAGAAATCATCAAAGCTCTCGGACTCAAGCATAGTTATGGTCTAAAACTGGGTAGTTAAGTTTTGGAATTTAGACGCCTTAACAGCATTTGTACTATCATGTGTAAGTTTTAGGATATCCCATGCCTTTTTGGACATAGTCCATGTCATTATACGCCGGAACTCGTCAGGTGTGACGACTCAAGAAATAGCACTTAACCCTCATGAATTAAAATCAATCCATTTAAATTCTTCTTCAGTCCATAAAGACCCAGGCTTAGGGTTAATCTCATTACCCTCCACCATAGTGGGTGGTGTCCACCCTCTTTCACATATTACCTAAACTCTTTCATAAATTGCTTTTAATGCGGATATCATTCTCTCTTTCCAATGGGCATGATTGGATCCATCAAAAGTTGGCATTCTATTATATAAATTATCCATTTTGAACGCAGCCTTTTCAAAATCAATTTTTTCAGAAAATTGACATCACAAAATTTTTGTGAAAAATCAATTACACGGTAAAGTTGTGTAAATGGCTCCTATACTAAATTGAGAGTGCGCTATAAGACAATGGCCTTAACTTATATAATTAAATGTCAACTCACACCAGTTTTACTTCCTTTAAATCCTAGAACATGCAACTATGTGATGGAAAGCGTAAAAACATGAAAGCATGCAATCAAACCAAGAAAGAAGGAATCCAGAAAAAATCCCCTTTGGGGCAAAAACTTTTCTATTTCACTTATATAATTCACAAATCGCAATATACAAATATACAAGTGAACGACAACATTTTTAGACGAATCTCCCATACGTGACCTTTCGTCTTTCTTCAGTAATGGTTCCCATGAGAACCACAAGATCAGCAGTGGAGATGTCTTAACCACAAGAGTAACTCGGGTATGGAATTATGTGAGGGTTTCAAAATGATTCGCAAAATATATATAGGAGGTGATGTGTGAATTAAAATGGTATTTTGCCTTTTTAAAAGGTGAGACTTTATGCAGCAGGTCTGCAGAAAATGAGATTTTAAAAGCCTTGCCAAATACCTACGCAAAGCAGGTTTTTATAAGCGGACATGAAAATTGAGGTGGCGTAAGGTCATTCGAACGAGGTATAAGCATTTTTTGAGGGCTTCAAAGTGATTCAAAAAATATATGGGAGGTGATGTGTGAATCAAAAGGGTGTTTTGTCTTTTTAAAATGTGAGACTTTGTGCAGTAGGTCTGTAGAAAATGATATTTCAAAAGTCTTACCAAATACCTACGCAAAGAAGATTTTTATAGGCGGACACGAAAATTGAGGTGGCGTAAGGTCATTCGAAGGAGGTATGGTTCTCATTAAAAGCGAGCTTCAAACGGCCTTCTCACGACATGAAAAAATAAAGACGGTACGCCCTCGTTTGAACCTCGTTTGATGTAGGCTATCTAACTAGACTTCAAACGAGTTGCTGGGATCTTTCGAATGAGATCTCCATCTCGTTAGAATGACTGCAGACGGAAATAAATTTTTTAATCAATAAAATCAGCCCCATTTTAAAATTGAAATAAAATAAAATACTCCCAATATAATTAGGAAAGGCAGCGAACTCCAAAACATAAAATATACCATTATTACGTGTAGTTGTATAGCATGTTGAAGATGAACATGGAGCATAACAAAGATGTAGTGGTGCACGTTGGAGATGCACGTTGTCGAATATTCTGATCTTTAACGTCGTGTATGATCGTGGAGATCTGATATGCCATAACTGATGTAGGGGGATATGCTATAACTAATGTAATCTAAAAACTACAGACAAGTCCTAGATTCTAGGGGCAGTGCTACAAAAATACCCTTAAAAATAGGGGGGCCAGTATGAGGCCAAGGAGGGGAAAAGCCCCTCCTTTGATTTTCAAAAACATTTATCGTGAAAAAAAGTTCAAGGGTGTTTTGTGTAAAAATAGTAAGTAAAAGGTAAGTATATAAATGTATTTAAAACTTAAAGGTAAAAATGTAATAAACTCTTATTTTGTTCTTAATTAAAAGACATCAGCGCCACTTTTTCTTTTTTGTTCAAATTTCAGTTGTCCTTCGTTCTTCTTCCTCTCCTCTCCTCTCCTTTCCTCATTTTTTTTCAATTTTCTCACCCCTTTCTTTTCTCCCTCTTTCTCACGGCTTGGGCGACTGAAGATTGGATCGCCAAAGCTCGTTGTCATCTTCAGTCGTGCATCTCCTTCTTTGTCTCCACTCCAGACAATTACGGGTATGATTCCTTTTTTCAGTTTAAATTAATGTTTTAATTAATTTTTCAGTTTCACAATTAAATTAATGTTTACTTTAATGTAATGTTTTTAGTTAAATTAATGTTTGTAACCCCATCTAGGCCATTGCAAAAGACTAAGATTCAGAAGGGCCACCGTAAGGGTCACTGCAGAAATGATATTTGAGAAGTGCCACTGATGAAGTCCAAAATTAAGAAGGGCCACCGCAAGGGTCGCTGCAGAAATGACATTCGAGAAGTGCCACCGCAAGGGTCACTGCAGAAATGACATTTGAGAAGTGCCCCACATGAGGCACTGCAGAAACGACATTCGAGAAGTGCCACCGCAAGGGTCACTGCAGAAATGAAATTTGAGAAGTACCCCGTAAGGGCCACTGCAGAAGTCCAAGATTGAGAAAAGCCACCACAAGGGTCACTGCAGGAATGACATTTGAGAAGTGCCACCGCAAGGGTCACTGCAGAAATGACATTTGAGAAGTGCCCCGCAAGGGCCACTGCAGAAGTCCAAAATTGAGAAGTTCCACCACAAGGGTCACTGCGGAAATGACATTTGAAGAAGTGTCCCGCAAAGGCCACTGCAGAAGTCCAAGATTGAGAAGAGCCACTGCAAGGGTCGCTGCAGAAATGGCATTCGAGAAGTGCCATCGCAAGGTTCACTGCAGAAATGACATTTAAAGAAATGCCCCGCAAGGGCCACTGTAGTAGTCCAAAATTAAGAAGGGTCACCGCAAGGGTCACAACAGAAATGACATTAGAGAAGTTCCCAGAGCCACTGCAAAAATGACATTTGAGAAGGAACACCTCAAGCCTTCTTCAACAGCGAAAATGATATTTGAGGAGGAACCCCCACCAGGGTGCCTCAACAGCAGAAACTTACATGGGAAAAGGGACCTGCAAGGTCCTTCCCCCCGTAGTTCCCAAAAAACCAAGTTAGAATGATGGGGTGTCTACCATAAGCAACCTCTCATCATAAAAAGAACGGAATTACTAACACTTATTTTCTTGTACAGGTTGCCTAGTTGAGCAAGCAAGGCTCAAGTAGGTCAGTTGGGACCTCCTGGGAGTTCTGGCTTGGCAGATGAGAGATAAAGTATGTTGAGCAAGCTCAACCACTTAGCACTATAGGATTGAGATAATACTAGTAGGAAGACCCAGAAGTCACTCAAGACTACACACACTTCACGCTTGATCACAAGTGAAGTGAGCAGCCAAAGAGCTGCCTACTCACAAAGAATAAACTTTTTACAAAAAATGACTTTTTTCAGAAGAGGGGGTCCTCGAGGTCCCTCTCAAGAAAAATAATGATTTTAGAAGAGAGGGGTCCTTAAGGCCTCCTCTCTCAAGATTTGAAAAGATTGCACCACAAGTTACCGTTTCAAAAGATATTTACCAAATCAGATCTCTTGTCTTCATTAGGAGACATATGTTCTTTTTGACTTTGGTTGGCATCAGGTGGTGACTGCAAGAGGGGACAAACAGGGATTCCTGCAGGTAGGGACAAATGGTACACTTCAGACATTATCCCCCACCAACCCTCTCAATTTTAGCGCCCAAAAGTGCCAACTCAGCCCTAGTTCCCAAGTATAAATAGACCTCTGGGCAAGGTCAATAGAGAACACAATTGAAATTTCATTGTTAGTCTGCCAAAATCCCACCGGACCTACCTAGTATTCTCTCCCTGCTCATTCTCTTAGTGTTGAGTGCCTTGTTCTTTCACCCCCCCCCCCCCCCCCCCCCCCCACCGATAGTCATCATTCTCAGGTGTTTCCCTTGAGAAAATTACTATTTTTGCTGTGAAAGTTCATCTTCTTCCAGAGAGTGAGTTGAATCTTGAGTTCCATTGCTACCAAAAGGAGAAGGTTTCTTGAGAATCTGCACCAGAAGACTATGAAGACCTTGGAGGTAGTGTCCATTGGAGTGGGTCACGCCTTACCGTTTTCAGATATTCATAGACCCTAGTCTCACTACCCTCCTACATTTGGCGACTCTTCTGGGGAGATATTCTTGCTTTAATGGACAAAGAAGGTTTCAATGTCTCTAAGAAGTTGGTTTTTTAGGATACTCCGTCTGGTAATGGATCTCACACTGACCAGACTATCCGAGAAGAAGTGGTGGTGATCGGAGCCAATGCGTCTGCGCCTCAGGGAGGGCAGACCAGTTCGCCAGCAGTGGCTCCAATGGCAGGTATGAATCTTATGGCAATGTTTTTTGACTTCTTGAAGAAAAATAAGGTGGACCTATCAAGCTTGGGTTAAGGTTGTGTGACACCTGTTGCTGCTCCTTCTGGATGGGTAGCCACCCCTGTTGTGATTTCGACAGAGATGATTCCGTCTCGAAAGTGGTGTCGGAGCAAGCTGTGGCGCAATCAAGTTTGCCAACTGCTAAAAGCATGTGTTTGAAGGAGTCACCCTCTAAGACTGTTACCATGGCGGAAGTGTGGAAGCTACTCTCCTCCTCCCAGAGGGAGGGTCACCATCTATATGAGGAGTTACAAGACCCCTATCCGCAGGAGGTAAATGAGACGCCATACCCTGAGGAGTATATCCCACCAAAATTTATCAAGTCCAGCGGCAAGGGGGAGAACCCTAGATAGCACGTGAAGAGGTTTGTCGAGTAATTGGGAGTGCATGCTGGTGACTGGAACCTGAGGTTGAGGGAATTCTCTAAGACCCTCACTGGGAAGGCTTACACATGGTATTCCCACTTAGCACCTAATAGAATCCCTACTTGGGAAGAGATGCACAAGAAGTTCCTCCAGAAGTTCTTTGTAGCGGAGGATGAATTCACATTGAGGCACCTAGCACAAGAGGTCCAGAACCCAGGAGAAGAGTTGATGCACTACATCAAAAAATTTCATGATAGAGCCTTAGATGTCCACGAGGATGTGGCAGAGGCTAGATTGCTGCAGATATGTGTGGAAGGACTCTTAAAAGAGTACAAGTTGCACTTGATCAATTAAACTAGAGACGGAACTTTTAGAGAGTTCACCGGGGCTGCTAGCAACATAGTTATAATAATCAAACCAAGGGCCCCGGGTTGGAGGACGCAAGTTCCACTGACTTCTGGGAGGTTTCAAGTCTCGAGGAGGCAAGCGGTCAACTATGTGGATGAGAGTCCCAAAGGAAATAAGGGAGGCTTTGGGTCCAAGAATAGCAGTCCCAGCAACAAGAGAAAGTTTGGGGAAGATGCCCCACCGCCACTACCATGCAGCGTAGCTTAGGCTATGGATTGTTATCGTACCTTAGTACGAGAAGGGGTAGCAAGAACCCCTCACTTGAAAGGAGAAACCCCCACTGCAGCTGACAAGGCCAATCCAAAGTACTGTGAGCTGCACCAACGGGTGCAGCACTCTACCAAAGATTGTTACTACTTGCGATTGATCATTGGCGAGCAGGTAGCCAATGGTACCTTGCAAATACCCCCTGTGGATGTTAATGAGAACCCACTTCCTGCACATCACTTTGGTACCACCAATATGGTAGTTGCTTATGATGAAGAAGTTGTCATAGGTCTGATGGAGTGGGAGAGCGGTGATCAGTTATGTGAGGAGTTGGAAAATCTATCACTGAGCAGACTTGAGCTAGAAAGAAAGCAAGAGGAGTGGTTCTTCACTCTGGAATAAGAATATGGAAGTGGGGAAGTTGAGGAAGTGACCCTCTTAGAGGGTGAGGTAGATGTCATTCTCACTCTAGATGAGGGAGGGACCTCCGAGGCGGAGTATGTCTATAGTACCCAGACGTATGAGGTAGACTTAGATTCTGAATGTGAGGCCATAGCAAGGAGCCCCAAGTTCAAGTGTTTTTTCGACCAGATATGGGTGAAGTACGACACAAGGGTGGCCATCACGAGGAAAGTCTTGAAGGCAGTGCAGCAGCGTGGAGATCCTTCGCTAAATTGGCAGGGGTCAATCGAAAGGCTGATTAAGAAGTATACTTCTGAAGTAGTGTTTTCAGAAGCAGATAGGTTGGTGCCCTACTTCTACAACCGCCCGTTGTATGTTACAGCCACGATCAATGGAGTCTCATTTATCAGGGCGTAAATGGATGGGGGAGCATCTATTAACATCATGCCCATCAGTACATTGTATGAAATAGGAATTGACCAAGGGAAGATGGCTCCGGTACCACTAGTAATTTCTGGATTCGGCAATGCCGGAATTCAGTCTATTGGATATGTGAATGTGGGAATCAAGTTGGGAAATTTCACCTCCCACATCAAGTTCCATGTTATTAATGCTAACACTAGCTACCAATTACTCATTGGAAGGGTATGGATGCACACTCATGGCATAGTGCCCTCCACCTACCATCAATGTGCAAAGGCAAACATTAGAGGTATATAGATAGTGATCAAGGCAATGCAGAGACCCTTCGCCGTTGAGGAGTCCCACCTGGTGGATGCTGCCTTCTACACTGAGTTAGATGAGGAAAGAAAGGTATCTACAAGAACGCTAGAAGGGATCAAGGCACGAGAGGGAAGTACCCCGCAAAAGAAGTCCATTCATGACCGTCTAGGGTGATCCCCCACATGGAAAAAGGGAAGAGGAAAGTAGAGGAGGTAGCTAGGCCCCCTCGAACTTGCAAGAAGGTGGTCTTGCCTGATGGAAAGATCATCTACCGCTTATAACGGTTCGCGCGGGCGGTGTTTTGGGATGAGATCATCGACCCGACGCCCGAGTGTTTTATTATTGATGAATAACATATCATTGAGCATGTCGAGGAACTAGAAGAAGCTCCAAAATGCATGCAAGATGGACCCAGAGAACATCTGTAAGAATTAGAAGAGATCAAGTTGGGGAAGAAAGGGGAAAGAGTAGACCCATTCTAATCTCTAAGGGTTTAGAACCGAAGCAGAAGGAAGAGCTCATTGGGCTACTTAGAGAATTCACTGATGTGTTTGCTTGGAAGTACACGAAGATTCCAGGAATAGATGCAGAAGTGAGCTCCCATAGATTGAACATCCTTCCCAATGCCCTCCTGGTAAGGCAAGCCACACGTACATACAAAGCGAACCTTGACTTGAAGATAAAAGTTAAGGTGGAGAAATTATTAGCGGCAGGGTTCATCAAGCCTATCCAGCACCTCATATGGCTTTGCAGCATAGTGCCAGTGGCAAAAAAAGACAAGAGCCAAATCAGAATCTGCGTAGATTTTCGTGACTTGAACAGGGCATATCCTAAAGATGAATTTCCTTTACCAAGCATAGATAGACTAATTGACTCCACCGTCGGACATGAGATGTATAGCTTCATGGACGGGTACATTGATTATAACCAGATTAAAATGGATCCTGCTGACGCGGAGAAAACTGCCTTCCGCACACCATTAGGGAACTTTCACTACACAGTCAGGCCCTTCGGACTGAAGAATGCCGGGGCCATATACTAGCGGACCATGATGCCCATTTTTCATGACCTATTTCATGATATACTAGAATTCTATGTGGATTACATAGTAGTGAAGTCTAAGAAAGAAAGCAAACATATACAGGATCTTAGGAGAGTATTCGAGAGGTGCCGCCGATATAAAATGAGGATGAATCCCTCAAAGCGTGCCTTTGGGGTTACCGCGGGGAAATTCTTAGGTTTTGTTGTGAATAGACAAGGGGTGCCAATGGATGCAGGGAAGATGAAAGCCATTGTGATGATGCCACCGCCGAAGAGTCAGAGACAGCTTAAGAGCTTCCTAGGAAAGGTATCCTACCTGTGGATGTTTATTCCCGCGCTAGCAGAAGTAAGTCATCCATTCGCGCCTCTACTGAAAGCCAAGGCCAAGTGGGTTTGGGGAGAGGAACAGGAAAAAGATTTTGAAAAGATCAAAGAAATCCTAGCCTCTCCATCCACCATGATTCCTCCAGAATCCGGGGCACCGCTACTGCTCTACCTCACTTCCACAGAGAGATCGATTGGGGCCCTATTGGCACAAGAGAATGAAGGAGTAGAAAATCCAGTCTACTACCTGTCAAGAGTGATCTCTGGGACAGAATCTAGGTACACCAGCGTGGAGAGACATTATCTGGCATTAGTTTTTGTAGCCCAGAAGTTGAGGCACTGTCTTCTAGCCTTCATAGTTCACATCGTCACCAAGTACGACCCCATCAAGTAGCTCCTCGCGCGGATAATACTCGTGGGACGAGCAGCAAGGTGGTTTCTGATCTTGTCATAATATGATCGAAAATGTATAGTGCCCAAAGCCATTAAACGCCAAATAGTGGCAGATCTGCTTTCTCACTTCCCAAGTGGAGTTTTTGAACCACCTAGTGAAGAGCTACTCGGAGAGAGCTTTCAAGCATGCATGGAGGAGGAGGTGAAGAAGTGGTCTGTGGAATTTTACGGTTCCAGTACTCAAGGAACATGTGGAGCGGGAATTATACTATCAGATGGGAAAGAGAAGATCTCTCTTTCTTTCAAGTTAGATTTCAAATGCTCAAATAATAAATCTGAGTACGAGGCCCTCATTCTAGGGACGTTGGAAGCACTCAGAAGAGGGGTCAGGGTGTTGTGTATACGAGGGGACTCTAATTTGGTGGTGAGGCAAGTCAATGGGGAGTTCTCCCTTAAGCATGCCAATTTGTCACCCTACAGACACATCATCCAAAGGCTGCTGGGATAATTCTTGGAAGTAACTGTGGAGAGGCAGGTGCGAATGATGAATAGGCACCCTGACGCACTCGCCACCATAGCGAAAAAGCTAGACATGGAGGAGTTAGAAGAAACCATCACAGTGCGATGGAGAATGGTAACCACTACTATAAAATCTTTGTTCCCAAGTAACGAGCCGGAAGATTGGAGGCATCTAGTGGAGAAGCAGCTTGAAACTAGAGAAGGGACAATGAAGATGTTAGAGTTAGCCAACTATTATGTGCTGCAGGGAACTCTCTACTTCAAGAGTCCTAGAGGGTTTCTAGCAAGGTGCATCGATGAGCAAGAAGCCAAGGAAAGGTTAATAGAAATGCACCAAAAGCATTGGGGAGATACTGACATTCCCCTCTATAGACGACTGCAGCGAGGGGGGGTACTATTGGCCTACCATGAGCGCGGAAGCAACCCGCTTGCAACAAAGTTGTTTAAGGTGCCAAGCTAATTTTGACCAGTCGGCGGAGGCTAACTTTGTGGAAGCCTTCGAAGATTGGAGACATCCATATATAGCATACCTGAAAGATGGGGAACTGCCTGCAGAGAGAGCAGATGAAATTTATCTTAAGAAAAGAATAGTCTGTTTCTACCTGGTCGAAGGAGAGTTATATAGGAAAGGGTATAATGAGAAGGCACTGAGGTGCGTAGCCAAAGAGGATGTAGAATGGGTGCTGAAAGAAGCTCATGAGACCTCCCACATGGGGGGCACCAAACTGTATGACTAGCTGATGACGCTGGGATACTACTGGCCGACCATGGAGGCTGACCCTATTGGGTATGTGAAGAAGTGTAAAGCATGTAAAGTGCATGGAAACATGGTGCATGCTCCTTCCGTCAGCTTGAAAATCTTAGCAGCTCCTTATCCCTTCCATACATAGGCATTCGACCTGGTGGGAAAGATCACACCGGCCTGTCACGGCAAGGCTTTTATCATTGTGGCTACAGAATTGTACACCAAATAGGCGGAAGCCATAACTCTAAGGAGAGTCACCGCCCAAGTGGTAACCTAATTTATAAAGGAGTATATCATATGCAGGTTTGGTATACCCAAGGTAATCTTAACAGATAATGGGAAAAAATTCTTATGCAAGGAAATGGCCCTCCTCACAAATAGATATAAAATTGTGCATAATAGCTCAACCATCTCCTACCCCAAGGGCAATGGACAAGCAGAGGCTACTAATAATACCCTGATAAACATTTGAATAAAATTCTAGAGGACATGCCGGGGGCATGGGATGAGAAGTTACCTATGGTGGTATGGTCTTATCGTACTTCGGAAAAAAAGCCGACAGGGTTCACTCCATGCTCCCTAGTATACGGGACCGAAGTTATCCTACTAGTGGAGCTGGCGGTACCTTCAGCCAGAATTTCTCTTAGCAATGGGCTCATCCCTGACCCAAGGCATATACAGCTGGAGGCACTGGACGAGCATAGAGACAAGGCGAAGGAGAATTTCAAAGTCTACACCCAGTAACTGTCCATGGCCTACGAGAACTTGGTCAAGCCCAAAGAGTTCCAGGTGGGAGATTTAGTCCTGCGAGCATCCACTCACCACATCCGCAGCATGTCGGCGTCAAAGTTCAAACCCAACTGGGAAGGACCCTTTGTCATTAGAGGAGTGGGGAAGTCGGGCTACTGTCAAATCTCAGAACCAGAGAGTGATTGCCTCCAGTCCATCAACTTCAAGTGGCTGAAGAGGTACTATGCTTGGTAACAGCTAACAATTTTTTTTTGTGTTTTTCATGTTTGTAGTGGATTTTGAGGATTGCTCCTATACCAATAAAGTTTTTTTGTAAAAAAAAAATTTAGAGCAATACCACATTGTAAACAGCACACAAAAGTAAAGGAATGAAATAACAATTCTTTGATCATTGTTGATGTTTGCTTTGTTTACTCATCTATATATATACATAAATATATATACACTTCCTACTAAGTTAGAAGAGAGTACACTAAAATCAGGAACTTTGCTCACTACACTCGGGAGGTAAGTCCATCCTAAGATAAAGTATACTAAGCAAAGTCCCCCAGACATAAATTAATAGAAAATGTAGAGGGGGTTAAATTCCTCCTCTTTAATGTTTCAAAGAACAGTGAAGCTCTTAAAGAGAATATATAGAAAATATTCCAAAGACTAGGGGCTAGCTAATTCAAATAGTTTTTTTAATGAAACCAAACTTGAAGGAAGGAGACAAGGGTCACCCCCCCCCCCCCCCCTCTCCAACCTAGCCTTTATGAACATAAGTAATAATGTGCAGGAGTACCCCCATAGACATGAGGGGTGATCCAAGACAGTAACATGCAAATACATCACAGTTACAAGAGGTGCATTTTCAAATAAAATAGAATGAAAGTACAATGTATATATATACATAACTTGCTCATATTAATGCAAGTACCCCACGGTATATGGGGCAGCCATTAGTAGGCCAAATGCTCATAGAAATTAGAGCTAGTCATATAAAACAAACACCCACAATATAAATGGAGAGCAATGAAAAAGAAAAGTGCAGAAGAAACAAAGTGTCATTTTTCTCATTCATGAATAATCAGTGATGTACACATAGAATTTTGAGCACTACAAAGCAAGAAGTAACCTATCCGCTAGAAATGACAAAAAATAAGTCGTCACAAGCGATGGCGCCGGCATATGACGGACCAGCCTCCCGCATAAACTCTTCCTCCAACCTGACGAATTTAGCCTCCTCCTCCTCGTCACCAGACTCAAGTCTGGCGAGCTTCACATGTAGTAATGCGATCTGATTCCGGATTCTCATGGCCTCAGCCTGCCGCTGCTCAACCCTAGACTATCTGGAAGTGTCTCACTATCTGCCGGAACGGAACACTCAGAAAGTGGCGAACTCCCGTATGAAGCCAATCCAAACGAAAATGATAGAACTACTGCAAGTAGCGGAGAGCATCCAAGAATAGTGAAATAGAAGAGCTAGTCAGCTTGGCAGGGGAGGTAGCTAAGAACTCATGAACATGGATACCAAGAGCCTTCACGTTGAAGGCCGTGAGACTATCAATCTGAAGTATGCTCTGAGGAGTGAATGTCTCGGGGTGGTGCTCTAAGATGAGATCCAAGAGCTGATGCTCATGTGTCCTGAATCGCCCCAGTAACTCCTCACGCCATAGTCTACCCGCAATGGTTGCGGCATCCTCTACTTCACCATCGCCGTCGGAATGTCGTCTTGCCCTCTCAGAATGATAGAACTGAGCACGCGGACCCAACTCGGTCCAAGAAGCGAGGTGACATGGTAAGAGCATCGTCACCACATTAATATAAGGACAGGTGGAAACAAACCCCATTGCTGAAGGGCAATAGAAAGTCCCGCCATCGCCAGGGAAAGAAAGCCAGCTGAAAGTGCCCCCATGGCGCTTGGTATAAGGCTGAAACTGAAACTCCTCAATATCATCAATCAATATTCCCAAAGATTTCTTGGGAATTTTCTTGTGCCATCGAAAAAGTCGCGCAGCATCGCTATGATAGGCCTAAGCCCCTGAAGTAAAGTGGGGGAAATGCTCAAATAAAAAGGCCATTAAGAGAGCGGCATTTTCATAATTAGCAACATCATACCGATCGCAAGACCTCTCTACATCTATATGTGCTCGGTCCATCCAGGTGTAAAGGGAACCCAAAGTCAAGGCGGCCATAGGTATCGACCTGTCGCGAGATAACCGCACAGCCAATTTAAAAAGAAGTTCGCGAGGGGAATCTTCGGGCTTACCCGACAGAAGGAACCGAGTCAGAAATGTAAATAAGAAAACAGATAAATGTGAAGGAGAGTGGAGCTTGGGTCCATCCTGGGTTCTGGGGGTTGCGCGGGAAGTCTCCCCCTTCTGCAACTGCTCGAAATCTCTGATCCAGTATCTTTTCCATTTGGCAAAGGAATGCTTGGAATGACCAGTTATATTTATAGCTACATACTTCGAGCACTCTCCGAGAGATGACTGTAGCTCCCCCACCATCTCCTGCTCTAAAGGATCCTCGCAGTGATCAGAAAAGACCTGTTGCCCAAAGAAAGGAAGAGCGTATAATTCACATACATCCTCTAGAGTGATAATAAATTCTCCCCGGCCTGTGACAAATGTGTGGGACTCCATACTCCACTGAGACAATAAAATATTGAGCGAAGAAATGTTCTTAGATATGGTGCAGGACTTTAGGCTACTGACGGTGGTAAAAAGACCCACCTCCCTAAAAATAGCCACGTAATCCGGAATGCCCAGAACAAAGTCGACCCAGCTAGCCCACTCCTCCGGGGGGACCCTCCACAGTTTTAACTTCAACATTGGAATAAGGAAAATCACCGCGATCGACCCGGACTCGGAGAATAGAGTCCGGAGAGACAGTGGGGGGATCAGTAGACTCACTTAACCCCACGTGAGGGCACTTGAGAACAGTGTTAGAAAAATTTTCATCAAATTCGGAAAGAGAAACCATGAAGTTGTCAGCTGGACCAAGAAAAGGAGTACGACGATAAATACAAAAATCCCGCCCTTGGCGAATACGCATATAGTCCTTCCATGCCCGAGAAGAGGATGACGTAGCTGAGGAACTATCAAGAGCCATTGGCTCAAGAAAAGAACTCAATCTGGTAGAAACTCCAAGTGAGGAACCCTGGGTATCCCCCGCCGCCAAGAAGGGAGTGGAAGTGGCAACCCCTATAGAAACAACAAATCGCAAAGAACCCATGGGCGAGGAGCCCTGGGTACCTCTCGTCGTCAATAAAGTGTTCGTGGTAGCAACATCTAAAAATAAGGAACCCTTGGTAGTGGGTCCCATGATTGAAGTCCCAAAAGGCGCAAAACCTCTAATCCCCAAATCACCAGCACATGAGGAACCAATACCAACATAAGTGGGTGTCGAGACACCCTTAGAGGTGAAGTCGACGTGCGAGGAACCCCAGGAAAAATTGACCATTTGTGAGAAACCTTCCTTATCATAGCTGGCAGCTTGCCCCCTATTGGCAGATTTCGAGACACCAGTAGCAAAAAAATCAATAAGTGAGGATTCCCTATTAATATCGTCAATAGGTGAGACACCCCCAGCTATGAGGATGACACGCAAGGAACCACCAGCTCTCGATGTCGCTTTTGATGAGGGACCCGTGGATACAGGGACAGCCCGCGAGGGACCCTTAGTTAAATAGGTAGTCTGTGAAGACGAGACCACCATTCCTCCATGGGTCGAGACACCCATTTCCGTAAAGTCCGAAGACATCGAGACCCCCTCCTCTTGAAATAAAGAACTAGGGGTCGAGACCGCCCTCTCTCCAAGAAAAATTCCAACCGTCGAGACCCCCTTGTCTCTAAAACTTGTTCCGACAGACGAGGAACACTTGACAAATATCAAGGTCGAGACACCCGTAGCCACCAACAGTTGATTCGACGAGGAACCTTATGTATCTAAGGCAAAGCGTAAGGAACCCCTTTCCTTATCACATCTGGCAGCTGGCACACCATTGGCAGACTTCGAGACACTCTTGGCCTCTAACGGTCTCGTAGACGAGGTACCCTCGACGAAATCAGCCGTCGAGACACCCCCACCCAAAAAATCTTGGAAACTACCAAACCCAATAGATGAGGACAGCATTCGAGATGAAGAACCCTCGCGGAGAATCCCACGCGAGGGGATAGGCACCGTCGTACCCATAGCAGCATCAGAACGGGTAGCTGGCTATGAGGAACTCTTGCCGATGACATCCTGAGGGGTTGCGCCGGCATCGACAACGGGCATCATGAAGGTGGGTGTAAAAATTTCAGCCCTGACAAGGGTTTCATGGTTAGCATTGGACGTAATGGGAAAATCGTTTGTGGCGGTAGGCATAGTGATGGTATTTTTAAAAAATGGCAACAATGAAGAAGGCATGGAGCCAAATGTCATGGGAGCTATGGGGGTGTTCACATTTGAAGAGGTATTTGATGGGTTAGAGGCCATTAATAAAGGGTTTTGAGAAAAAGATAGAGAAAAAAAGATTGGGGGCTATGGTGTTTAAATTTTCTTCCCTTACTTTCTCTCACTACAAACTTAAAACTCTCTATGAAGGTTTTGAAGAAGATGAAAGAGTTTAAGAAATGGACATTATGTTCTTTTACACTATAGTGGGAAAACGTGCAGGAAGGCAAAAAGGTTATGACATTTTTTCCCCAAATGATGAGATGATAGCTCCCACACTGACGCGTGGGTTCTCGAAAATCAAAAACCTCGGATGAAGGGACACTGCACTTAATGATCCTAGGGTACCTCAAAAAAAAAAAATATATATATATATATATATATATATATAAAACTGTTGAAATCGACTTTATGGCGTACAAAGCTTTTTTTGGTCTACCTAACCCAAAATAACTTTGCACGAGGGGCTAATGTGGATGTGTGTCTACCTACAAAAAAATAAAAATACTTTTTTTGGAGATATTGAGAGGACCCCATCTAAGCTATTGCGAAAGCCCAAGATTGAGAAGGACCACTGCAAGGGTCACTGCAGAAATGACATTCGAGAAGTGCCACTGCAAAAGTCCAAAATTGAGAAGGGCCACCGCAAGGGTCACTGCAGAAATGACATTCGAGAAGTGCCACCGCAAGGGTCACTGCAGAAATGACATTTGAGAAGTGCCCCGCAAGGGCCACTGCAGAAATGACATTCGAGAAGTGTCGCCGCAAGGGTCACTGCAGAAATGACATTTGAGAAGTACCCCGCAAGGGCCACTGCAGAAGTCCAAGATTGAGAAAATCCACCACAAGGGTCACTGCAGGAATGACATTCGAGAAGTGCCACCGCAAGGGTCACTGCATAAATGACATTTGAGAAGTGCCCCGCAAGGGCCACTGTAGAAGTCCAAAATTGAGAAGTTTCACCACAAGGGTCACTGCGGAAATGACATTTGAAGAAGTGTCCCACAAAGGCCACTGTAGAAGTCCAAGATTGAGAAGGGCCACCGCAAGGGTCGCTGCAGAAATGACATTCGAGAAGTGCCACTACAAAAATGACATTTGAAGAAGTGCCCCCCAAGGGCCACTGCAGTAGTCCAAAATTAAGAAAGGACACCGCAAGGGTCACTATAGAAATGACATTTGAGAAGTGCCCAGAGCCACTGCAGAAATAACATTTGATAAGGAACCCCTCAAGCCTTCTTCAACAGCGAAAATGATGTTTGAGGAGGAACCCCCCCACCAGGGTGCCTCAACAGCAGAAACTTACATGGGAAAAGGGACCCGCAAGGTCCTTCCCCCCATAGCTCCCAAAAAACCAAGTTAGAATGATGGGGTGTCTACCATAAGCAACCTCTCATCATAAAAAGAACGGAATTACTAACACTTATTTTCTTGTACATGTTGCCTAGTTGAGCAAGCAGGGCTCAAGTAGGTCAATTGGGACCTCCTGGGAGTTCTGGCTTGGCAGCTGAGAGACAAGTTATGTTGAGCAAGCTCAACCACTTAGCACTATAGGATTGAGAGAATACTAGTAGGAAGACCCAGAAGTCACTCAAGACTACACACACTTCACGCTTGGTCACAAGTGAAGTGAGCAGCCAAAGAGCTGCCTACTCACAAAGAATAAACTCTTTACAAAAAATGACTTTTTCAGAAGAGGGGGTCCTCGAGGTCTCTCTCAAGAAAAATAATGATTTTAGAAGAGAGGGGTCCTTAAGGCCTCCTCTCTCAAGATTTGAAAATATTGCACCACAGGTTACCGTTTCAAAAGATATTTACCAAATGAGATCTCTTGTCTTCATTAGGAGACATATGTGCTTTTTGACTTTGGTTGGCATCAGGTGGCGACTGCAAGAGGGGACAAGCAAGGTTGCCTGCAGGTAGGGACAAATGGTACACTTCAGACATTATCCCCCACCAACTCTCTCAATTTCAGCGCCCAAAAGTGCCAACTCAGCCCTAGTGCCCAAGTATAAATAGACCTCTGGGCAAGGTCAAAGGAGAACACAATTGAAATTGCATTGTTAGTCTGCCAAAATCACACCAGACCTACCTAGTATTCTCTCCATGCTCATTCTCTTAGTGCTGAGTGCCTTGTTCTTTCACCCCCCCCCCCCCCCCCCCCCCCCACCGACAGCCATCATTCTCAGGTGTTTCCCTTAAGAAAATTACTATTTTTGTTGTGAAAGTTCATCTTCTTGCAGAGAGTGAGTTGAAGCTTGAGTTCCATTGCTACCAAAAGGAGAAGGTTTCTTGAGAAGCTGCATCGGAAGACCTTGAAGACCTTGCAGGCAGTGTCCATTGGAGTGGGTCACGCCTCACCCTTTTCAGATATTCATAGACCCCAGTCTCACTACCCTCCTACAATGTTTATAATTTTTTCAGTTTATAATGTTTATAATTTTTTCAGTTTATAATGTTTAGATTAGTTAAACTAATTTATAATGTCTAGATTAAATTAATTGCTAAGAAACTAAATTAGTTAAACTAACTGAGTAACTAACTAAATTGTATTTTTAGGCAGTCATGGAAAATATTTCAAATGAAAAAAAAAGTGAAGAAACATATTTTGAATCCGATATTTGGTAACGTACTTTGAACAAGATATTTTGACGAATATTGACACAAAAGATGTACTTCAATATTTTCAGAAAATGAAGTCGCCTGGGGAAATATTGTAAACAATCGCTTGTGTTTGCACTTTTTCATTATCTATGAAACGTTGCATATGAAAATTTCGCACTTTATTTGATGACTTTTTTTATTGTCAAATTTTTAGATTAAATTTTATTTGGTTTTATCTTCGGGGAATAAAAATTACTTCGTTTGCTCCTCCTATACTAAAATCCTGGATCCGTCACTGGGGGGCTCCACATTTTGAGGCCGTAGGCAGCCGCCTCACCTGCCTAGGGGAAGAGTAGGCAGTGCCTGATTGGGCTAGGAAATAGAGACATGCATACAATTTTTTCCCTAAAATTCTAATTACTCTCTCTAAAAAAGATTCATCTCCCTACCATTTTAACCACTTTCTCTTCCATAATAATTTCTCCAATGCCTGGAGAGAAAGATATTATAAATTTAGGCAAAGAAACTTTGTTAGAGAGATTAAAAAAGGTTATCATTTTAGAGAGACAAAGAAGTTTAGAGGGAGAACATATTACAATTTTAGAGTAAGAAAGGGATTATTTTTAAAGATAGAAAAAAATTAAAATTGGAGAGAAAGAAAGAAATTAATATTTAGGAAGAGAAATAAGCATCTTAGAAAGAAACCATTATACAAAGAATGAGATTATATTTAAAAAAGAGTTAATTAACTGGGTTTAATTAGTATCCCAATAAAAACCCAACCCATTAAGCAAATAATCTATTTACTTAATGAGTTGGGTTGAGATCGCTTTTTAATGTATGTTTTGCATCGGTTAAATGGGATGGATGTGTGTTTGCACCTCTACCTATGATATCATTTATAATGGGAAACAAGCTTTGGTAGCATAGATGAAGGTTTCAACTACGAAGGTGTTATTGCAAATGCCTCTACTGATGGATTCTGATAACATGTGCTTTAAGGGTACACATTACTAACCCCAAAATAGTATTGACAAAATTTTGACATACATTTAATAGGGCACATACTCATGTAGAGCTCTCATGCTTACTATTTTGAAGCTCAAAACATATGCTCTATGAGCACATGTTATCATTTTCTTTTCTTTTTTTTATTTCACGTTATCAAAATCCAACCCTTTCAGGATCTTTAATGACATTCTTTGAGTATTTATGGACTTTGGTATCAAATTAGATTATTACAACTTTGGCACTCTAGGTTAATCTACTAGGGAATCTCCATATATATACTTATTTCCAACTCCCCGAAGCAATTCGTTGCATACTATGCCCTTCCTCATCTCTGGGTGCCTAGGTATCCACCATAAGCCTTTCCTCGTTTGAACCTCACCCTTAACTTCATACCCCAGTAGTCCTAGAAGTGAAACAGAGACAACAAAATCACCTTTTTTTATTTTTGGCAGACCTTAGATGCCATAATATTTAAGTGGCCCTAGGTGGATCCTTGGTGCGAAGTCCTTATATATAGTGACAAATACACACACAAAAAAATGGAAATTTCTATAAAATAATCACATTGCCAATTTTTATTCTCTTAGAGCATCCACAATGGGGGGAGAAGAAAACATGAGATTTGGTAACTTTACAAAATTTAACACTCGCAGTGGTGAGTGAAAATGAACAAATCTGTATATGAATTTGTAAACGTTCTCCAAATTTAGAGAATGGTTACAAATTCTGTAAGGGTTCCTACGAACTTCATTTGTCCGTTGCAATTGATATGAACAAATGAAGTTCGTAGGAAATATAAATAGTCATTTTTATTATATATGTCGAGTTCTTACGAACAACATTTGTCCGTATCATTTCCTACGAACAAATGTTGTTCGTAAGAAATGAATATTTAGTTCCTACGAACAAATGTTGTTCGTAGGAAGTTAGATTACAAACTGCTTTCTCTCACCACTGTGATGCTCGTACTGAACGAATGGTAGTTTTCACTTTACATATTGTATATTACCTTTCATCCCTGCTCACCACTCATGATGCTCTTATTACATTGTTTAAAACAAAATTGGGTTCAACTAGACCATGCAGATCAGTTAAGAGGGAGTGATGAAGTTTAGTATAGGCTCCATCCGCGCAGCCGCTTTCAAATCCTTGCACTTGCTACCGTGATAAACGCAATTTCCTCCCATACCTGATTGACCTGGAGATTATAGCAAATCTTGATTGTATGTGCATGCCCGCTGTCGTCGTCGTCGTCATCATCTTCATCATTGCTTTAATCCCAGCAGAACTGAGAGCCTCAATTGCTGGAATCTTTTCAATATATTGCTGAGAGCCTCAATTGCAGTACCAGGCTGGGAATCAAATCCAGATGATAACCTGTAATGAATTTATAACTTGCGATCTCAGATTCAAGTGCCTCAGATGGCCCCTTCTATATGCCAATAGTCTCCACAAGGACAGTTCCCATGCTTGAAATGACAAAATCTACAAAAGTAGACTTCGAGGTTCTTTGTAGTCCCTGATAGGTATCCCAGAACTCGTGCTAATGAGACCATAAGAAATCACAAAGCTTCTCATTGCGAAAATCAAGCGGTACTTTTTGTTCTTGTTCTACATCTTTTCATCACCAGAACTCCTTAATGAATACCCAATTTTCTTCAATCTTTCAATTAACTTGTTCAAGTAAAATAAATTTCAGCATCCTCTGGATGACTTCCTTCTTCCATAGCATAAGTGTGGACTTGATTTTTCAACTAAATCCAAGATTGCCCAGGGTGTTTCTTAACTCCCCTTTCTTGCATCAACCCCCTCAATTTAGCTGCCTCATCCCACCTGTGATCAGTAGCGCAAGTGTTTGATAACAAAAGATAAGGTCTAGCTGAAGACGGCTCGAGCTCAAGAAGCTTTCCAGAAACCCACCTTGCCATCTCTATATTTTTGTGAACTTGACAAGAAGACAAAAATGCCCCCCAGACTGCACTAAGGTGAGAGATATCATTCTTATAAATAAAATCCGTTATTTCATCAAGGCGACCAGCTCGCCCAAAGAGATCTACCATACAAGTGAAGTGTTCAACCTGAGGCTTGATGTCATATACTTCTTTCATCAACCCAAAATAATTGCAGCCTTCGGTTACCAAACCTGCATGACTACATGCATTTAAAACCCCAACAAAGCTGATTTCATTTGGTTTAATGCCCTCATCCCGCATATACTCAAAAAGCCAAATTGCCTCCCTCCCTTTCCCATGAAAAGCATAACTAGATATCATTGAAGTCCACAACACAATATTCCGAACATTGGTTTGCCCGAAAACCGACCAAGCATCATCTACCCTTCCACATTTGGCGTACATGTCAATCAACGATGAACCCATGTGTGCATCTGGTTTGTGTCCAATTTTAAAAATGTGGCAATGCATTAGCTGGCCAAGCTCCAAATGGCCAGCATTGGCACATGCAGAAACAATGCTTGTGATGGTGAATTTGTCCACCTCAATACGTTCATGTACCATCGTGCTAAAGAGTCTTAAAGCATCTTCTAGCCTACCGTTTTGAACGTATCCAGCAACCATTGAACTCCATGAAACAGATTCCGTCAGCAAATCATAACGAGAGATCTTGCAATCCAATTTCTCAAAAATGAATGAAGCCTTCTCCATTTGCCCACATTTGCAGTACATATCAATAAGCGAGTTTCTTACAAAACCATCACTATAGACCCCAAACCTCACCGTTCGGCCATGAATTTGTCTCCCTAGTTCCAAAATGTTCAAGGTAGCAACCAATACCAATGCTACCGTGAAAGTCACTTGGCTAAAAGCAACCCCACTTTCTACCATCTCATAGAGAAGCTTGACAGCAACCGTTTCATAGTCATTTCGGACACAACCATCCATAATAGTATTCCAACTCGCCACGTCTTTAACAGGAAACCTCCTAAATAAATCCAAAGCATTCTCCATATCACCTATCTGTATATATCCACTCATCATTATATTCCACGACACAGTATCCTTACAACTCATCACCAATTCAAACAATGCTTTACCACAACAAAGATCCCCGCATTTGACATAAAAATCAAGCATAGAATTCTCCAACATAACATCTAAAACAATCCCATTTCGCATAGTCCACCCATGAACAGCCTTACCCATTCTAACCTCACATAAACTAGAACAACACTTGAGAGCAATGGAAATAGTATAGTGATTAGGACATATGCCTTCATTCTGCATGTGGGTAAAGAGATTTAATGCCAATTCATGAGACCCAATTCGCGAGAAGCCTGAAATAAGGATTGTCCAGGAGCGGACATCTCTGTCAGGAATTTCATCGAACAGTTTTCGTGCATGAAATAAATCATGAGACTTCACGTAAAGATTCAAGATATAGTTACTCACGTGCGTTTGGTTAATGGAACCGGTCTTTAATGCATTCACATGATGAGCATTGGAGGGTATCAACAGTTGAGGCTGTTGGTCTTCAAAGTGAGATGATGATAATGATGAGAATCGGTATCGGTGTAGTTGAAATAGAGCTGCGTTTCTTCTCATGTTTCTCTTCATTTTTAACTAGAACGTTAGAAAGTAAAAATAAACTTGAGGGTCATCAATACAATACAGCTGAGCTAAGCCGAAAAATACAAAAGGAAAATCGACCACAGTGGGAGTCGAACCCACGACCTTTTGATCCGAAGTCAAACGCGCTAATCCACTGCGCTATGCGGTCTGATTGCTGTAAAGACATCAGAGATCTTATAGTATCTACATATTTTGGAATGTGAAAAACTATTTTAAATTATATGAATTTATTACGAAATTATATCAATTATATTTTGGTCAATTGGTATTTTTACCCCATTTGTTATGTTGTATATCAATTTAAGTGCCAAAGTTCAATATATTTTCACTTTTTATCACATATTTATATTGTTTGTGACGTGAAGAAAATAATGAAATTAATACCCGAAGTGCGAATACATTATAAATTTTATACTCGAAGTGATATATGGAAATACAAAGGGGGTCATAATGTCAAATGACCTATTTTTTTAATTTGAGAAACTTGTTTATGTATATTATTGAGAGGATCTCTTTTAGAATGGAAACTGTGGTGACACAATAAGGGGTGAGAGAAACAATGTGCATGTCAAATGACACAACTCAAGTTGTAGGGAATACAACTACAAGAGGAAATCGATAACCTTCGTGAACCCTATGACGCTGAGGGGTGTGAATATCAACTAACATAAATAAATGTTAAGATAAAACTCACTAATCCAAATATCAAGGTACATTACCTTGAATTACATTTTTGGAGTTTTTTTTATTATAAATTCCAAGTTATATTAGGTAGGACAGGATCTTAGGTACCTCAATGGCTTAATAAATAACCTATTTATTATTTGATAATAGTAAGGTTTCTAGCTTAATGGCTAGAGAGTGAGATTCATTTGGCTACCAAATGAAAACCTCACGTGCTGATGTCATGAATAAATTAGTGACACTAATGAGAGACTTCCTGCTAAAAGTAGAGATCGTATATTGGGCCACTCAACTTCAATCACTTAGTCCTTTACATCTACAGTCGTTCAAAAACCACTGACAAGGTGCCACAAATCATTTTAGTCTCCTAGAGAGCCTCCCAAGATCCCAAGATCTCAGCCAAGATCGATTAATATTATTTTAGGAGATATTCATCCAACAATAATGCTAAATACCAGTTTAACCCCAAATACAAATGTAGCATTAAAATTTAATACATAGATTTATGTAATTCGATAGGTCGGTTGTAACAACCCTCGCTTTTGAGAACACGTTTTATATTAATTTACTGTGTGAAGTAATTATATAAAATGTTGGAGAATGGAGTAAATATTAATTGAATGAGTTGAAAGTCAATATTTACTAGATTGTTGCATATTTACTATATGTGTATGTAAATATCATCATGCTACGTTTTATAGTGTCATATACTTTTAATGACATTTATGGTTTAAATGACATCGGAACTTGAAATGATTTATAAAATTGTCGAATGCCAATTTAGGGGGCGTAGTCCGAGATAGTCAATATAGTGTCATATTATATTTTTATGTTCCGGGCACTTTTGACTGGTTATAACTTAAATGTGTAGTTGTGAGTCATTTTAATGTGGTATTAACCATTTATGTTGGGAATTTAGACTAAAGCTATGATTTAGTCTTTCATTTCATTTTATTCTCTTAAGCGTATTTACTAACCTAGAGAGATAGAGAGAAGAAGAGAATTGAGGAGAATTGGTGAGGAAAAAGAGAGAGATTGGAGATTGGATTGGTTTCTACCAAGAGAAATCTGAGATTTCTACCTCAAGGAAAGTTTTCTACTTGTTAATATGTGATTTAAGATGAATAAATATGATTGATTGTTGTGTAGTTTTTATGGTTTATCAAATTTGGGATTTTGAGGGATTTGTAAGTTTTAAACCCTCGGAAGTTGATTTATATGTTTATTGGTGTAAATGATAGTAGTTAGATGCATTTATTACTTGGTGGGTTGGATTAATGATTTGGGTTGGAGAAGAATTAGGATTTGGGGAAAACTAGGGTTCATACCCGTAGCCCCCTTCTTGGCAAAATCGCAAGGGAGAATCGATTCGGCCCTAGGGCGAATCGATTCGCTAAGGGGTCATCCTACAGGTCTGCGAACCTGAATCGATTCGGGTTAAGGCCGAATCAATTCGGCTGAAGCAGAAAGTTGGATTTGTCATCCGAATTGATTCGCTTTGGGGCGAATCGATTCGTTGCTTGGGGTGAATCGATTCGAAATCAGGATGTTTTGAGTTATTTTCCTAACTCAATTTTTATCCTTTTTCTTTAGGCTTAGGACTTAGGAACCTTCTTGTATGAAGTAAACTTAGAGTCCTAGAGTCCTAGATGAGTTAGTTAGCTACCCTACATTAGAAATGGATTAAATGGGGCTTATTCCGGGGGTGCACACATTGATGTTAGAGCATTCTTTTTCCTTAGTTAATAATTATGAGACTAGGAGTTGTAATGTCATATTGGAAGACTTTAGAAGCTAAATTGAGGTATTCTAGTCTTGGTGGTTTATAAAAACACCATAAAATATTTGGAGAATAAATTGAGAGTTTATTCATTCATTGAGGTTGTAATGATAATATGAATTATTTATGGCTCCGGATAAAATGTGAAGTATTTATTAAATTGGAAATGAAAATGAAAATGGTAAATGATAATTTACTTAAACACACCTCTCTAAATGCTATCATAAGGGAAGTTCGCGCATAAGGTGAAGTCCCCTGGCTAGTGAATGTAGGGTGAATATAGTCCTCGACCATATGACCGTTTATTATGTATGTTGTATTTATTTACACTAGTGAGGTAATTTCGGGTGTGGTTATGACTCACTCGCAGGTATATGGCCACTTCCTGACGTTGCGTTAGGTGTCCAGGTTGTCTTGGTTGATAGGCCCTGGAAGATGATAGTCATTTAGGGGCGCGCACAGTGGGGAAACCCGGACGGGCGGTCTTAGAATCGTTATATGTATATGAATATAACTATTCTCATTCAAGTTGGACTTGATTTATGATAAATGCCACAAAGAGCATATAATTGTGATTATATTTCATAATGAGAAATGGTACAATGAAATGGAACAGAGTAAATGAGGGAGATTTTAATTAATGTTAATTATTTATATCCTCTTGCAAAACTAAATTAAAATTATGATCATTTAATTTGTCTTAGTTTATGCATTAAATTGTGTAGGTAGATTCTCATATTTATCAATCATGATTATCTGTTCATAACTGTCAGACTCTTTATTCATCTGGTGATCATATAAAATCGGGTCCTAACCCGTTCATATTTCTTGTTGTGCATGTATCTTGTATCCGCTCAGGTGCTCCGCCGCAAGGATGCCAGTACTGACTTTCATATTCCGGTGTTTTCGGGGAGCCGTAATACTTTGCGGATATTACAGGATATGTTGTTATAGACGCCCTCATTTTTGTACTCTAGTTATGATCGGGTCATGTACTCGGGCGTGTGGCCCAAGCTTTTGTATTTGCTTATTGTAATGTATTATATAACTTAATTAAACTATTGTAATACGTTGTATGTGCCTGTTGCCCGACAGAATATTCGGTCCCCTTATTGTATACTTGATGTGGATGTAATATAAGTTATTTTTGGGTTTCCACTTTCTTTTCAGACTGGGTTGTTTAAATTATTTCTTTAACTTATAAAACAAAATTTTTGGCAACCTATTTTTCTGAAATATAGGGTGGTTGTCCTGTATACTTACTATTTTATTGTAATGCTGAGAATGGTCGATCTATGATTCCCATTATTATTGGAGTATCAGACTGGCCACCCCTTATTTTGATGAGCGGGTTGTCACAGATGGTATGAGAGCATAAGGTTCTAGAGTCTTTAGGATCTATGCGGACTTATAATGTTCTACCGTAGCATTCTTTGATGTAGAGCTTAATGTTAGGATTGTTTTGTTGCCTATGTTTGCGATCTTCTGCAAAATAGATTGTTTTAAATAGTATTCTAATTCTATTGTTTCTTCATCTTAGATGACGCCTAAGAGAGGTCTCCCCGCTAGAAGGAATAGAGTTGTAGAAGAGGAAGTAGGTCCTCCCCCGCCGCCGCAAGGAACAATAAATGCTGCTGATGTAGCAAATATCGTTGCCCAAGAGGTCAATGCTGCTATGACTGCCGTGGTTCAGCAATTTCCACAAGCTCAGAAACAAAGGGCTTAGGATGTACAAGCTCCTACTGGACTTTCTCTGTGGGAGAGAGTTAGGGAATCCTTTTTAAAGGGCCATCCCTCGAAATTTCAAGGAGGTTCGGATGTCATAGTAGCTAATCAGTGGAAGAAGGATATGCAGCGCCATCTTCGAATGGTGGAGTGTAGTGAGGAAAGAAAACAAACCCTTGCTACTTTCAAACTTGTTGGAGCTATATTTCATTGGTGGGAGTCGATGACTACGTCGGAGCAGAGAGATACCATGACCATTAACGATTTTTGGGTTTTGTTTTATCGGAAGTACTTCCCTCTTGCGGCTCAAAGGGAGATGAGAAGAAAACTCCAAGATGTGGTGCAAGGGCAGCGATCAATTGCGGAATATGAAGAGGAGTTCACCCGGTTAGCAAGTTTTGTACTGGACGAGGTGACTCTGGAAGAGAGGAGGTTTGCACTGGAGGATATGACAACATTTGCTGGGTAATCCAGCTTTGCAGACTTTTGGGGATGTGATGAATGCGGCATTGCTTTATTGCCAAGAACACCGGTTGTATGTCCAGAGTAGTAAGAAGGCTATAATGTTGGGACAAGGGGGAAAACCTGGAGGCAATGGTACTGGAGGAGGAGCATTTCCCTCATACCAATCTTCGAGAAATAAACAAAAATAAAGGGATCCACAGTAAGGGGACTTATAAAAAAGGCAACGTTTTAGTGGGTTTAATGTGGGTGACAGTAATGTTAGGCATGGTCAAGGTGGACCACAATCGTAACAAAAAGGTAGGGTTGGTAATGGGGGTAGAGGCCATCTGGGCTAAGGTGTTGGGCAGTTTCGAAATAATCGGGGCCGAAATCCAGAAAATATGATGAATTAATGTTTTCAGTGTGGAGAGTCGGGCCATTTCAAGAGGGCGTGTCCTTAGTTGATTGGGGGACAGCTTCCTAGGGTCCCACAGCAGTCACATGCTCAGCTATCGCCCAAGTACCTAACCCGGTTGTCCCTCCATAACAGGTACATCTAGAGTATAGTCGTGTTTATCACATTCAGGATGCTATGCTTCCTCCGGCTCCGCCAGCGCCGCCAACTATTGAGGGTAAGTTTCTTATTCAGGGGCACATGGGTCATATATTGTTTGATACGGGTGCGACACACTCGTTCATTTCTAGAAGCTTTGCTCAGACTACATAATTGATTAAATATGTGGAGAGTATCTTCACTAGTGTTGAGTCTTCTATGGGTGATGGTTCACTCATTTTCTTTGTTTGTAAACAAATAGGAATAAATATTGGTAACTTGTGTTTTGAGGCCGATTTGCTCGTCCTGGACATGGTCGGGTATGATGTAATCCTGGGTTGAGAAGAGTGCGCTTGCGTTCAAATAATGAAGTTATTTAATTAAACACAGTTTTTACCACTCAAGTCCTAAACATGCATCTATATGTGATTAAATACGATGATGAAACATGCAAAAACAAATATATGAGGAAAAATCTCCCAAAGGGGCAAAACCTTTTATTTTCACAATAATTTTGTAAGAGTACGACTTATATGGATTAAAATGAAAATATATGACACAGAAATACCCTCGGGTGTCGGTTCTATTGTCGACGGCTGGAACTATCCCTTTCCAGTAGGGCAACAGTAAAGAAGAGAGCGGCTTCCTCACAAATTACTCCAAATGAGTAAATGATCTTCTTGAAAGTTTAAAGATTCACACACACATATGGGAATGGCTTTTTGAATAAAAAAAAGGTTTAGAAAACCTTAAAAAGTGAAGTCTTATTCTGGGCTATTTTCGCAGAATTTTGAGATTGCAAAAAGACTTGAAAAACATGTAGAAGGAGATAAGATATTTATACAAAAATCGAGTCGGTGGTCATTCGAACGAGATAGCCATGTCGCTCGAACGAAGGACAGAAGTCGTTCGAATGATATCGCGCGAACGACTTCCAAAGTCGTTTGAGCAATCTCGTTGATCGAGGCAATTCGCTTCTACACTTAGAAAAATTCTGCTTTTGATAAAAAATAAAACCAGACTTCAAAAATAATTTTCAAAAACATTTCCCAAATATTTATGCAAATATTTAAAGCTCCAATAAAACATATTACTGATAGAGTGTAGTGGAGTAGTGGGAATGAGCTGAGCAGCACGTTGCATGTAGCATGATGCACGTGATGAAAGTGGTTGCATTGAACTCGAATAAAGGCCGTCGAGGGTGATCGTGTTGATGTGCCGAATGTAGCGGTATCAGACATAAGAACTATAATCTAGGAGAAAACACAAATATCCTAGAATCTACCTCAGACATTTATAAAATTATGTCCTTACAAATCTCCCCATATATCTATGCCGGTACATACATAAAAAGTCCGAATTATGCAATCAAATGACATACAAGATAATATCCCCATTAAACCCTCAAACTGAGAATATTAAATGACATGTCTTTCAAAACTTGAGCTCTCCGGTACCTTCCAAAGCTTTTCTCATCAGGTGTGTAATCAAATAATGAGCAATGATGTACCTACACACATGAGATAAAACAAATACCCGTGACAAGCAACAGATTGAAATATAATGATATAAAAAAATTGATGATCAATTAAGCTTAAGCAAATCATTCATGCAACAACCAAACACCAAAACATTTCTCCCCCATAATTCTTCTCCCCCTTTTTATCATGTCCCCAAATAGACAAATATGAGAAGCAGAAATGAATGCATATGGAGAATGACACACGGGAATAAACTGCTATTTTTGTATTTTTCAAAATTTTTCATACAATAGTATACAATAAAGAACCACACCATGAAATATCACAAAAACAACCAAGTCAATGATAGCAAAAATGAAGGGGTGTGATCAAATTCGATAGGAAAATCAATGCATACAAACATGACATTTGTGCACGATGAATATCGGATACTCCTAACGAATGAGCTCAAAGTTTTCCTTTGGTGTAAAAAGAATGTGGTAATATGAGACATTGACTCAATCAAATCAACAAATCAAAGTTGAAAGTGATTTCCACACCAATAACGTCCAAAACTGTTTCATGCTTTTTCAGGACTTTATGGAAGTGCAAACTCGTTTATATTCTCCAACCAAACTCCCTCAGATTTTAATTTTGAATAGAGGCTTTCTAAATTCTCAAACTTTAGAGAATTGATGGTGAAACCTAATGGCCCATATTTGGCATGTATTGCTTTTTATTGCCTTTACATTTTTTCGGGGCTCTTTTAACCTCTTTGGACCTCGAATAATAAAATTCCTCCATTTTTTAGGTCATTTTGAACGGTGGCTTTTGCGCAAAGAATAGATAAGTACCTTTTGCAGCCCCTCCTCGTTCTTAAACAAACATTCAGTCTCATAAAAAACGGTTTTTACATGCATTCCAATCTTGTCAAGTTTTATCGCATATTGTTAGTTGTATAGACAGAATTGAGATGGAAACACTCAAGCCAACATGTGATAGACAAGTACAATAATCAAATAAAGTCGTGCATGTGCGCAATAAATAAGATAGGAGTCAAACATGTAGACAAGATATCACGAATCACATCTCAAAGACTCCAAGCAGTGTAAAGCACATGGATGAAATGATGTAGCGTCTCAAATCTCTATCAAACAGTCATATGAAAAGATGGAATGAAATTGTGACTTGGCTATCTTAAATGTTCATCCGTAAAAGGTGCATAAAAAATACAAAAATCTTTTTGGGATTTTCTAAAATTTTTATATATATAAAACAAATTAATGGTACATGCTAGCAATAGGCAAGAGAGACATCATGAAACCCACCCTATGCTAGTAGATATGTCAAGACCTCAACCAGGAAGAGCTGTGGAGTTTTCCAAAGATGGTGACATCTTTTGGACCAACTCCATAAGATCATGTGTGGTATTGATAAAATATTTCACTTGCTCGTGAATGTGTGCAAACTCTCTATCATTATGTGCAAGCAAGGTATCATGAGTGGGTGCTTGTGCATGAATGTGTGAAGTGGAATGATGTGACACAAAACCCAACTTAGAATAAAAATCCCTAAGATGTCCTCGTTTCTTGCAGTGGGAGCAAACATAAACCGATGTAGGAACTAATTTATTAAAAAATTTGGGATGAACTATCTTAGACGGACACCCACGAGAATCACTTACCAAAGTGGAGACAGGCTTGAGCGCATTAGAAGTAGTGAATGTACCGTCATGACCTTTTCCAACATTTTCACCATTATTCAAATCGGGATAGGGAACTATCTTATCAACCTTATCAGATGTGTTCTCTAATGCGACTTGGACCTCCCGTGTTTGTATGAGATCATCTTCAAGATGGGATACACGTGTCTTCAGACTAGACACCGTGTTGGTCAAGTCACATTTTTCCCTTTTTAGTTCAATATTTCTTCCTTCAACTCATAAATCTGAAGACCTAGAATTCTATTTGACCTTTTTGTTTCCATGGTCTCGATAAACAACTTTCTAAAATCTTTTTGGATCACACTATCATCACCCTTCTCATCCTCACTATTGCTTAAGGTAGCGGGCATGGCAACTTTCTTGCCCTCTCTCCTAAGTCTGGTGGGACACTCAAATTTCTTGTGTCCTGTCCCATCACACTCAAAACATCTTATTTTCTCAAGGTTTTCCTTTCTCTCTTTTCATTTTTCATAAAAACTTTATCTTTCTTCAAACGATCTTATCTCTTTCTCTAAAGCGGTGATTCTAAGAACTAACGCTTTGTTACGTTTTTTGGTCTCAAAAGACTCAGAATATAACTCAGCGTATGCGCATTGAATATCACTCTCTCTCTCACTTGTGTCATCCTCCCCCTCACTCACATCGCTCTCACTGTCGAGGTGTCCTTGTGATGCATCATCCTCATCGTCGTGAGGAGAACTAGGAGTGCTCACATGACTGGCCATGAATGCGGTGAAGTTACACTCATGCGGTGACTCGACACCAAAATCCACCGACTCGACCTCACTGTCGTCACTAAGGGTAGCATTAAGGACAACTTTCCATTTCTCTCTGTTCAGACGTGTGGCACACTCAAAGGCTCTATGGCCCCTACCTTCGCACTCAAAGCATCTATCACTTTCTTTCTTAGGAGGATCTTTAAAATCTTTTTCATTTTTCTTTTCAAACTTATTTTTCTCAAAATTCTTTTTATTTTTAAAATTACCATTTTTCTTGAATTTGAGAATCCTCTTGAAATTTTTTGCAAAAAGAGCCAAATCATCTAAATCAAAATCACACTCAGAATCAGACGAATCTGTCTCTCTTTTTCTAGTTGAATCTCCCCTCTTTCTAGCCGACCCCTCACTCTTTCTCTCTTGGGCATTAAGTGCAATTCTCTTATCTTTAGACCTAGCAGTTTTAGGGAACATATCAATTTCATATGTTTGCAAGTCTCCTACAAGTTCTTCCAATTTTAGCGTATTTAAATTACCCATAAAATTTAGCACAGTGACTGTAGGGATGAAACGCTTAGGCAGAGAACGGAGAATCTTTTTAACAACTCTAGCATTTGGAATATGTTCACCAAGATTAAAGCTAGTATTAACAATGTCAGAGAGCCTAGCATAAAAATCATCAAAATATTCAGTCTCATGCATGGTGATGATTTCAAATTGAGTTATCAAATTTTGCAATTTAGACTCTTTCACAGCATTAGTTCCTTCATGGGTGAGTTGTAAAGCATCCCATGCCTCTTTTGACGTGGTGAACGTCATTATGCGTTTGAACTCATCAGGTGTGACAGACCCAGAAATAGCACTTAGACCCTTAGAATCGAATGATGACCATTTAAATTCTTCTTCAGTCCAAGAAGTGACAAGTTTTAAATTGATCACATTTTCAATAGTGACGGAGGGAGGAGTCCACCCTCTTTCTACCAAAATCCAGACACATTCATCAATAGCTTTTAATGCATATCTCATGCGGGCTTTCCAATATGCATAGTTTGTCCTGTCAAAAACTGGCATTTAATTATATAACTTCTCCATTATGAACACACTCGTTTTTCAAAAGTCATTTTTTCAGAAAATTGATGACTTAGAAAAATTTTGCGGAAAATTACACGGTAAATTTGTGTGACTGGCTCTGATACCAATTTGAGAAGAGTGCGCTTGCGTTCAAATAATGAAGTTATTTAATTAAACATATTTTTTACCACTCAAGTCCTAAACATGCATCTATATGTGATTAAATACGATGATGAAACATGAAAAAACACATATATGAGGAAAAATCCCCCAAAGGGGCAAAACCTTTTATTTCACAATAATTTTGTAAGAGTACGGCTTACACGAATTATAATGAAAATATATGACACAGAAATACCCTCGGGTGTCGGTTCTGTTGTCGGCGGCTGGAACTATCCCTTTCCAGTAGGGCAGCAGTGAAGAAGAGAGCGACTTCCTCACAAATTACTCCAAATGAGTAAATGATCTTCTTGAAGGTTTAAAGATTCACACACATATATGGGAATGGTTTTGTGAATGAAAAAAAGGTTTAGAAAACCTTAAAAAGTGAAATCTTATTCTGGGTTGTTTTCGCAGAATTTTGAGATTGCAGAAAGACTTGAAAAACGTGTAGAAGGAGATAAGATATTTATACAAAAATCAAGGCGGTGGCTCATTCGAATGAGATAGCCATGTCGGTCGAACGAAGGACAAAAGTCGTTCGAACGATATCGCGCGACATGCCTATCTCGCGCGAACGACTTCCAAAGTCGTTTGAGCGATCCCGTCGATCGAGGTAATTCGCTTCTATACTTAGAAAAATTATGCTTTTGATAAAAAATAAAACCAGACTTCAAAAATAATTTTCAAAAACATTTCCCAAATATTTATGCAAATATTTAAAGCTCCAATAAAACATATTACTGATAGAGCGTAGTGGAGTAGTGGGAATGAGCTGAGCAGCACATTGCATGTAGCATGATGCACGTGATGAAAGTGGATGCATTGAATTCGGATAAAGGCTGTCGAGGATGATCTTGTTGACGTGCCGAATGTAGCGGTATCAGACATATGAACTGTGATCTAGGAGAAAATAGAAATATCCTAGAATCTACCCCAGACATTTATAAAATTATGTCCTTACATGGGTATGGATTAGTTAGTGAAGTATCATGCGATAGTCAATTGTTATAGGAAAAGTATAGTTTTTCCATTCCGGGGCAAGAAATGTTTTTAGTGATTATGCCTCGTTGAGAAGGAAGTACTAGCACTTACTTGTATTGTATTGTGGAGGAGACTTCTTGGGATGTAGTTGTTTCCTTAGATTCTATTTCGGTTGTTGGGGAATTCGAAGATGTTTTTCGGGAAATACCAAGTTTGCCTCCCAGTAGAGAAATTGAGTTTGTAATTGACTTAGCGCCGGAAACTCGACCGATTGCGAGAGCTCCCTATCGTATGGCTCCTGTTGAGATGAGGGAGTTAAGGAATCAGATTCAGAACTTGCTAGAGCAAGGGTTTATTAGGTGAAGCACGTCACCGTGGAGCGCTCCGGTGTTATTTGTGAAGAAAAGGGACGGTTCTCTCCGGTTGTGTGTTAACTATTGAGAATTGAATAAAGTTGTAGAAGGGTGTCTACCTATAACAAAGTAAAAATATTATTATATTAAAAATACTGAGAAGAAACCCAGGGTCCCAGCAGAAACTCATATTGAGCAGGAACCCCCCCAGGGGCCCGACAAAAACTCATATTGAGGAGGAGCCACCCCAGGGTCCCGGCAGAAACTCATATTGAGCAGGAACCCCCCAGAGTCCCAATAGAAACTCGTATTAAGAAGGAACCCGCCTAGGTTCCCGGCAGAAATGCATAATTGAGAAGGAACCACCCCAGGGTCTCGATAGAAACTCATATTTAGCAGGAACCCCCAGCGCCGTTGAAAGTGTCAGCGTCGCTGCAAGTGTGAGCGCCGCTGTAAAGATCAGCGCCGATGCAAGTGTTAACGCCGCTGCAAAGGTCAGCTCCGCTGCAAGGGTCTACACCACTGCAAGGGTCAGTGCCACTTCAAGTGTCGGCGCCGCTTCAAGTGCCGGCGCCGCTACAAGAGTCAGCGCTGCCGCAAGTGTCCGCGCCGCCGCAAGGGTCGGCGCCGCTGCAAGAGTCAGCGCTGCCGCAAGTGTCCGCGCCGCCGCAAGGGTCGGCGCCGCTGCAAGTGTCTGCACCATTGTAAGGGTTAGCGCCACTGCAAGTGTCGGCGCCACTTCAAGTGCCAGCGTCGCTTCAAATGTCTGCGCCACTGTAAGCAAGTGTCAGCGCTGTTGCAAGTGTCTATGCCGCTGCAAGGGTCAGCGTCGCTTCAAGTGTCAGCGCCGCTACAAGTGTCAGCGCCGCCGCAAGTGTCCGCGCCGCTGCAAGTGTCGGCGTCGCTTCAAGTACCAGCGACGCTGCAAGTGCCAGCAATGCTTCAAGTGCCATCGCCACTTCAAGTGTTAGCGTTGTCGCAAGTGTCCGCGCCGCTGCAAGTGCCAGCGCCGCTTCAAGTGCCTACGCCGCTACAAGGGTGTGCACCGCTTCAGGTTCCAGCGTCGTCGCAAGTGTCTATGCCGCTGTAAGGATCAGCGTCACTATAAGTGTCTGCACCGCTGCAAGCGTCAGCGCCGCCGCAAGTGTCCGCGCCGCTGATAGTGTCCGCGCCGCTTTAAGTACCAGCGCCGCTGCAAGGGTCAGTGTCGCCGCAAGTGTCGGCGCCGCCGCAAGTGCCAGCGCCGCTCCAAGTGCCTGCGTCGCTACAAGTGTCAGCGTCGCCGCAAGTGTCAGTGCCGCCGCAAGTGTCGGCGTCGCTTCAAGTACCAGCGCCGCTGCAAGGGTCAGCTCCGCCGCAAGTGTCGGCGCCGCTACAAGTGCCAGCGCCGCTGCAAGTGCCTGCGCCGCTGCAAGTGTCAGCGCCGTCGCAAGTGTCAGCGCCGCCGCAAGTGTTCGCGCCGCTGCAAGTGTCGACGCCGCTTCAAGTACCAGCGCTGCTGCAAGGGTCAGCACCGTCGCAAGTGTCGGTGCCGCTACAAGTGCCAGCGTCGCTCCAAGTGCCTGCGCCACTACAAGTGTCAGCGCCGCCGCAAGTGCCTACGCCGCCGCAAGTGTCAGCGCCGCCGCAAGTGTCCGCGCCGCTGCAAGTGTCGGCGCCGCTTCAAGTACCGGCGCCGCTGCAAGGGTCAGCGCCGCCGCAAGTGTCGGCGCCGCTGCAAGTGCCAGCGCCGCTCCTAGTGTCTGCGCCGTCGCAATTGTCTACGCCACTGCAAGTGTCGGCGCTGCTTCAAGTACTAACGCCGCTGCAAGTGTCAGCGTCGCTATAAGGGTCGGCGCCGCTGCAAGTGTCCGCACCGCTGCAAGGGTCGGCATCGCTACAAGCGCCAGCGCCGCTGTAAGTGTCAGCGCCTACAAGTGTCCGCGCCGCCGCAAGGGTCGGTGCCGTTTCGGAAGCCAGTGCCGTTATAAGTGTCTGCTCAACTGCAAGGGTCAGTGCCGCTGCAAGGGTTGGCGCCGCTGTAAGTGTCCGCGTCGTTCCAAGTGCCAGCGCCGCTACAAGTGTCAGCGTCGCTTCAAGCGTCAGCGCCACTACAACAAGGGTCACTACAGCAATAACGTTCGAGAGGTGCCCGCGAGAGTCACCACAGAAGTCCAAAATTGAGAAAGACCACTGCAAGGGTCACTGCAGTAATGACAGCCGAGAGAGTCAGCGTCTCTGCAAGGCTCAGTGCCACTGCAAGGGTCACTGCAGAAATGTTATTCGAGAAGTGCTGCTACAGGGGTTTTAACAGAAACTCATATTGAGGAAGTAGCTATCGTGAACAACTCCTCATCATGAAATATCAGTCTCTAAATGAACAACAGCACTAACACTTTACTTTCTTGTACAGGTTGCCTAGTCGAGCAAGCAGGGCTCGAACAGGCGCGTTGGGACCTCCTGGGAGTTTTGGCTTGACGGCTGAGGGACAAGGTATGTTGAGAAAGCTCAACCACTTAGCACTATAGGATTGAGAGAATACTAGTAGGAAGACCCAGAAGTCACCCAGTCCTCACACACCTCACACTTAGTCACAAGTGAAGTGAGCAGCCAAAGGGCTGGCTTCTCATAAGGAAAGAACTGTTTATAAAATGATTTTAGAGGAGAGGGTCCTTTAAACCCCTCTCGAGAAAAATGATTTTATAAGGGGGGTCCTCGAGACCCCCCTCAAGCTTGCAAATATTTTAGAGGAGGTGGTCCTCGAGACCCCCCCTCAAGTTTACAAAGTTTGTATCAAAGTTACCGTTTCAAAAGATATTTAGCAAATCAGATATTTTGTCTCCATTTGAAGACATATTTGCTTTTGAACTTTGGTCGGCGCCAGGGAGCATCTGCCAGAGGGGACAGGCAGACCTGCTTGCAGGTAGGGATAAATAGTACACTGCAGACTTTGTCCCTCACCAACCCTCTAAGTTTTGGCGCCAAAAGTGCCAACCCAGCCTTAGTGCCCAAGTATAAATAGGACCCCTGGGCAAGGTCATATAGAGATGGATAGAGACAATAGAAATTGCACTGTTACTCTGCCAAAATATCACCAGACCTACCTAAGTATTCTCTCCCTTCTCATTCTCTTAGTGCTGAGTGACTTGTTCCTTTACTCCCCACTGACAGCCATCACTCTCAGGTGTTTCCCTTGAGAAAATTACTATCTTTGCTGTGAAAGTTCATCTTCTTGCAGGGAGTGAGTTGAAGCTTGAGTTCCATTGTTACGAGAAGGAGAAGTTTTCTTCAGTATTTGCACCAGGAGACCTTGAAGACCTTGCAGGCAGCGTCCATTGGAGTGGGTCACGCCTCACCCTTTCCAGTTATTCATAGACCCCAGTCTCACTACCCTCCTACATTTGGCGACTCCGCTGGGGAGGTATCCTCACTTCCATGGACAAATAAGGTTTTAATATTTCTAGGCATCTAGTGTTTGAAGACTTTCCATCTGGAAATGGAGCTCAAAGAGACAAGGCCACTCAGGTGGATGTGGTGGTGACCCCTGAGCAAAGGTACCTGCTCCTCCGGGAGGGCAGACCAGCTCACCGGCAGCAGCTCCAGTGGTAGAGGCTTATGAGTATGTTTTTTGAGACTTGTCAAGTTTGGGTTAAGATTGTGTAACACCGCAAGCAACCCCCTCTAGAGGGGCAGCCGTTCCCGCAGCGATTCCGACAGAAGTAGCTCAGCCACAAAGGACGGCGCTGGAGCAAGTTGTGGCAATCGTCAAGTTCACTGGCAGAACCCCCGGAACCCTAAGTGTTTGTCGAGGAATTAGGTATGGTCGAGGAACTCCTCTCGCTCAATGATAGCGATGAGGAACCCTTAAGAAAAGAACCCACGACAACAACAGCTAACGACGAGGGACCCTCGGCAGTGGGTCCCATAGTGGAAATCCCAAAAGATAGAAAAACTCTAACTGACGAGGGGGTCGCGACGTACTCACTGGAAAGGGGGTCACGACGAACCCTTGGCCAGCGGCACACCCCTATAGTACTAACAGTCGGCGACACACACCCCGTCGCCAAGAAGGAAGTGGAAGTGACGACCCCTGTAGAAACAACAAATCACTAAGAACCCAGGGGCGAGGAGCCCTAGGTACCTCTCGTCGTTAATAAAGTGTCCATGGCAGCAGCAGCATACTCTCCATGACGCCAATAATGGTCGAGATACCCTTCTTCAGTATAAATCATGGGCGTCAAGACACCCTTCTTCAGCAAAAATCATGGGCGTCGAGACACCCTTCTTCAGCAAAAATCATGGGCGTCAAGACACTCTTCTTCAGTATAAATCATGGGCGTCGAGACACACTTCTTCAGCAAAAATCATAGGCGTCGAGACACTCTTCTTCAGTAAAAATAAAAAAAATCATGGGCGTCGAGACACCCGAGGTCGAGATAACCCCGTTAGCGTCGGCACATGTTGAGACACCCCCTGCAGGGAAGAGGGGCCCGTAGACGCGAGGCCAGGTCGCGAGACCCGCGACCGCTGACGAGAAGCCACCATACTGCCATAGGCCGAAACCCCTATTTCTGAAAATTCAAAGGCGTCGAGACACCACTGCCCAAAGCAACTAGGGCTTCGAAGAATCCAAGGTAACTGGCGAGGGATCCTCGGACGTAGGGTCGCCTCGCGGCAAACCACGAGTCGAGAACCCCCTTCTTCAGAAAAAAATCATGGGCGTCGAGATACCCAAGGTCGAGATACCCCCGTCAGTGCCAATATATGCCGAGACACCACTGTCTAAAGAAACTAGGGCTTTCGAAGAATCCAAGGTAACTGGAGAGGGATCCTAGGACGTAGGGTCGCCTCGCGGCAAACCACGAGTCGAGACCCCCCTTCTTTAAAAAAAAAAATCATGGGCGTCGAGACACCCAAGGTCGAGATACCCCCGTCAGCGCCAACATATGTCGAGACACCACTGCCCAAAGCAACTAGGGCTTCAAAGAATCCAAGGTAACTGGCGAGGGATCCTCGTACGTAGGGTCGCCTCGCGGCAAACCACGGGTCGAGAACCCCCTTCTTCAGAAAAAAATCATGGGCGTCGAGACACCCAAGGTCGAGATACCCCCGTCAGCGCCAACATATGCTGAGACACCACTTCCCAAAGAAACTAGGGCTTAGAAGAATCCAAGGTAACTGGTGAGGGATCCTCGAACATAGGGTCGCCTCGCGGCAAACCACGGGTCGAGAACCCCCTTCTTCAGAAAAAAAATTATGGGCGTCGAGACACCCAAGGTCGAGATACCCCCGTCAGCGCCAACATATGCCAAGACACCACTGTCCAAAGCAACAAGGGCTTTTGAAGAATCCAAGGTAACTGGAGAGGGATCCTCGGACGTAGGGTCGCCTCGCGGAAAACCACGGGTCGAGACCCCCCTTCTTCAAAAAAAAAATCATGGGCGTCGAGACACCCAAGGTCGAGATACCCCCGTCAGCGCCAACATATGCCGAGACACCACTGTCCAAAGCAACTAGGGCTTTCAAAGAATCTAAGGTAACTGGAGAGGGATCCTCGGACGTAGGGTTGCCTCGCGGAAAACCACGGGTCGAGACCCCCCTTCTTCAGAAAAAAAAATCATGGGTGTCGAGACACCCAAGGTCGAGATACCCCCGTCAGCGCCAACATATGCCGAGACACCACTGCCCAAAGCAACTAGGGCTTCGAAGAATCCAAGGTAACTAGCGAGGGATCCTCGGACGTAGGGTCGCCTCGCGGAAAACCACGGGTCGAAAACCCCCCTTCTTCAGCAAAAATCATGTGCGTCGAGACACCCTTCTTCAGCAAAAAAATCATGGGCGTCGAGACACCCTTCTTCAGCAAAAATCATGGGCGTCGAGAGACCCTTCTTCAGTAAAAAAATCATGGGCGTTGAGACACCCTTCTTTAGAAAAAAAATCATGGGCGTCGAGATACCCTTGTTCAGCAAAAATCATGGGCGTCGAGACACCCTTCTTCAGTAAAAAAAATCATGGGCGTCGAGACACCCTTCTTCAGCAAAAAAATCATGTGCGTCGAGACACCCTTCTTCAGCAAAAATCATGGGCGTCGAGACACACTTCTTCAGCAAAAAAATCATGGGCGTCGAGACACCCGAGGTCGAGATACCCCTTGTCAATGCCACAAGTTCGCGAAAGGTTGAGGAATCCTGTCCGCGCCACAGCGCCAAGTTGTGAGGAACCCAAAAAAATAATAATACAGATATTAGGGGCAAGACCCCCTGTCAATGCAACAAGTTCGCGAAAGGTTGAGGAACCCTATTAGCGCCAAGGTGCGAGGAACCCAACATACAAAAAAAATAATACAAATATTAGGGTCGAGATCCCCCATCCAAACAAATCTCTACTTGGAGAGACACCCTCGGGCAGGAGGAACTCGAGGTACTATAAGCGGTCAAAGAACTCAAAATTACCGTAATTATTTGGGGCGAGGAACCCACATCGGCTGGCGACGATCGCAAAAAAAAAAAAAACTCGGCGCTCGAGGAACCCCTTATGGGGGCGTTAGGAGATGAGGCTAAGAGTGTGGAGGAGATAGCTATGGTGGACAAAAAAACCCAAGAGAGGGACGCGCAACAGTTACACCCCTCAACGAGGAACCCATACCAGATAATGTTCCAAAACCAAAGGTTTCACCAACACTGGCCCAGAAAAGATTTGGGAACAAAATCTGTTCCTCTAGACGTGGTACCCCCGGTCGAGGAACCCATAAAAAAATAAAGTCCCAAATTGTGGTGAAATCAGAATGGTGTCAACAGCGGCCTCCACCGAGGGACCCTCGTTCCTTATGTCTCACCAACAGTGGCTCCTAAAGATTTGGGATCAAAACTCATCTTTCTAGATGAGATACCATGATTGAGGAACCCAAAAGTAATAAAGTCCCAAAATTAGAGGAACGCTTGTTTGAATTTTTTTTATTCCTCACATGAGGAACCCACAGGCATAATCTCCAGGTGATGAAACCCCACAGGCAGCACCTCGCATGAGGAACTACCAGTAACTCTATGTTCCAACGAGGAACCCAGTGAAGAAGGGGCTTGGGGACTCTAAGAGAAGAACCCTCATCACTAAATAACCCCCTCCTTCGCAGTGACAAGCGAGGAACCCAGAAGCAAGGAGCCCTCCTCAATAACCCGTGGATGCGAGGAACCCACAATAAATTCAGTTCCAAGAATGGGACTTTCACGCAAGGAACCCCCCCATTACAGGTAGTGGCGAGGGACCTATAGAGGCCCTCGCCCCAAAATTTAACCCGTCGTCAACAGACATCTTCACCACTACAACTGAGAAGGTACTATGCCTAACTCCTGCCCAGTTTCATTCTTTAAAAAAAAATTGAATAGCCTGCTCTAGTTTTATGAGTACACTTCTTGTAAGAAATATAAACTCTGACTGCAAGGAAGAAAAGTAATACCCATTATTTTTGGCACTAGAAATTTTGTGCATGACTCATTTACCTACATTGTGCGGTGGGTAGACCAGATTTATGCGTTCTTTTCTTAAAAGAAGGGCAAAACCTCTGCTAGATTAGAAGAGGTCCCATGATATAAGGAACTTTCCTCATCATACTTGGGGGGATCTCCAACCCAAAAGTAAAAAGTATAGTGAGTAAAGTCCCTAAGACCCGACAGGACCAGCAGGAGGTTATCCTCCTAGTAATAATAATAAAAAAAAATTCACTACGTTTTTTTTATTATTATTCAATATAGATTTATAGCCTAGAGAACAAGTCTTAACCTCTGTTCTCAAGAAAAATTTACTTGACCAGTTTTCAGAAAATAGGGAGAAGCGGGTCCACCCCCCTCTCTAAACTTGTTATTTTTATAAGACAAAAAGGTTCCTAAGAAAAGTTTGGAATAAGCACCCTTGCAGACGAAGGGAAATTTCCAGTATAAAGAAATAATTATTTCTTTACTTAGGATATATGAGAAATTTTATTCAAAGTTTGGGGGAAGGAGAAGGACTAATCCCATATCCTAGCTACTCCCTAAGAAATGAATGTTCATAACAAAATACCCGATCATCACATGGGGGTGGGCTAAAAAGTACCCCACATGCACATGGGGTTGCGCTAAAATTTTTAACTACCTTAGCTCATATGAAAGTACCCCGCAGTTAGAAGCGGAAAGTTGAATCTTGAGGTTCTCATATAAAAAAGAGTAACTCAAAGTATTGAGCAACTCCAAATATACATATAAGGTACGACAATTTAGTACCTAAGGCTCCAAGGGCATAGGAACGCTCACAGTCTTGAGCAACTGCTAAGTATAAACATAAGGTGATCCAGATGAGCACCTAAGACTCCAAGGGAATCGGAGCGCTCACAGTATTGAGCAAGTGCCAAGTATAAACATAAGGTGCTCCAGATGAGCACCTAAGGCTCCAAGGGCATCGGAGCGCCCATAGTATTGAGCAAATGCCAAGTATAAACGTAAGGCTCCAAGGGCACCGGAGCGCTCACAGTCTTGAGCAAGTGCCAAGTATAAATATAAGGTGAGCCAGTTGAGCACCTAAGGCTCCAAGGGCATCGGAGTGCTCACAGTCTTGAGCAAATGCCACGTACAAACGTAAGGTGCTCCAGATGAGCACCTAAGGCTCCAAGGGCACCGGAGCGCTCACAGTCTTGAGCAAATGCCAAGTATAAATATAAAGTGCGACAGTTTAACACCTAAGGCTCTAAGGGCACCGGAGCGCTCACAGTCTTGAGCAAGCGTCAAGTATAAATATAAGGTGCGACAGTTTAGCACCTAAGGCTCCAAGGGCATCGGAGTGCTCACAGTCTTGAGCAACTGCCAAGTATAAATGAAAGGTACAACAGTTTCGTGCACAAGTCTCTCAACATTACAAGACACTTCTGCACGAGGGGGCTAATATTGAGAAGTCCTCAAGCAAGTGAACAAATAGTAAAATAACTTGGAGTGTGGGGTTCCATTTATAGTGGCTCCACCTGCCCAAGATTGCAAGTTTGACAGAAAATAGCCTAGGGCGAGGGGATCCACCTTGAGTGCCCTCTCTTCCCAAACTTGATGCAGCAGAAAAGCACTCAGGGCGAGGGGCTCACCGCGAGTAACCACTCCGCCTAAGATAGAAGGCCATAGAAGAAGGCCAAGGGCGAGGGGCTCACCACGAGTAACCCCGCCGCCCAAGATGAAAGGCCACAGAAGAAGGCCAAGGGAGAGGGGCTCATCGTGAGTAACCCCGTCGCCCAAGATGAAAGGCCACAGAAGAAGGCCAAGGGCGAGGGGCTCACTGCGAGTAATCGCTCCGCCCAAGATAGAAGGCCACAGAAGAAGGCCAAGGGGGAGGGGCTCATCACGAGTAACCCCTCCGCCTCAGATAGAAGGTCACAGAAGAAGGCCAAGGGAGAGGGGCTCATCGCGGGTAACCCCTCTGCCCAAGATAGAAGGCCACAGACGAAGGCCAAGGGCGAGGGGCTCACAGCGGATAACCCCTTCGCCCAAGATAGAAGGCCACAGAAGAAGTCCAAGGGCAAGGGGCTCACCGTGAGTAACCCCGTCGCCCAAGATGAAAGGTCGTAGAAGAAGGCCAAGGGCGAGGGGCCCACCACGAGTAACCCCTTCGCCTCAGATAAAATGCCACAGAAGAAGGCCAAGGGCGAGGGGCTCACCGTGGGTAATCCCTCCGCCCAAGATAGAAGGCCACAGAAGAAGGCCGAGGGTGAGGGGCTCACCGCAAGTAACCCCGCTGCCCAAGATGAAAGGTCGTAGAAGAAGGCCAAGGGCGAGGGGCCCACCGCGAGTAACCCCTCCGCCTCAGATAGAAGGTCACAGAAGAAGGCCAAGGGCGAGGGGCTCACCGCGAGTAAGCCCTCCGCCTAAGATAGAAGGCCACAGAAGAAGGCCAAGGGGGAGGGGCTCACAGCGAGTAACCCCTCCGCCCAAGATAGAAGGTCACAGAAGAAGGCCAAGGACGAGGGGATCACCGTGAGTAACCCCTCCGCCCAAGATAAAAGGCAACAGAAGAAGTCCAAAGGCGAGGGGCTCACCTCAGTTAACCCCTCCGCCCAAGTTTATACCCAGATAAGGAGGTCCACTATAAGTGGCCTCATTTACAAAACTTGGGATGAAGTGACATAACATTTAATTACCCTAAGGGGAATGATGAAGAAATCCTAGGGTCCCTGAAAATAAGTGAATTTATGGCGTACAAAGCCCATTGGTCTACCTAACACAAAAAACTTTGCACGAGGGGCTAATGTAGAAGGGTGTCTACCTATAAAAAAGTAAAAATATTATTTTATTAAAAATACTGAGAAGAAACCTAGGGTCCCGGCAGAAACTCATATTGAGCAGGAACCCCCCCGGGGTCCCGACATAAACTCATATTGAGGAGGAGCCACCCCAGGGTCCCGGCAGAAACTCGTATTGAGGAGGAGCCACCCCAGGGTCCCGACAGAAACTCATATTGAGCAGGAACCCCCCAGGGTCCCAACAGAAACTCGTATTAAGAAGGAACCCGCCTAGGTTCCTGGCAGAAATGCATAATTGAGAAGGAACCACCCCAGGGTCCCGATAGAAACTCATATTTAGCAGGAACCCCCAGCACCGCTGAAAGTGTCAGCGCCGCTGTAAAGATCAGCGCCGATGCAAGTGTCAGCGCCGCTGTAAGGGTCTACACCGCTGCAAGGGTCAGCGCCACTTCAAGTGTCGGCGCCGCTTAAAGTGTCGGCGCCGCTGCAAGGGTCAGCGCCGCCGCAAGGGTCGGCGCCGCTGTAAGTGTCTGCACCATTGTAAGGGTCAGCGCCGCTGCAAGTGTCGGCGCCACTTCAAGTGCCAACGCCGCTTCAAATGTCTGCGCCACTGTAAGTAAGTGTCACCGCTGTTGCAAGTGTCTATGCCGCTGCAAGGGTCAGCGTCGCTTCAAGTGTCAGCGCCGTTGTAAGTGTCAGCGCCGCCACAAGTGTCCGCGCCGCTACAAGTGTCCGCGTCGCTTCAAGTACCAGCGACGCTGCAAGTGCCAGCACCGCTTCAAGTTCCAGCGCCGCTTCAAGTGTTAGCGTCGTCGCAAGTGTCCGCGCCGCTGCAAGTGCCGGCGCCGCTTCAAGTGCCTACGCCGTTACAAAGGTCGACACCGCTTCAGGTTCCAACGCCATCGCAAGTGTCTACGCCTCTGTAAGGGTCGGCGTCGCTACAAGTGTCTGCACCGCTGCAAGCGTCAGAGCCGTCGCAAGTGTCGGCACCGCTAAAAGTGTCGGCGCCGCTTCAAGTACCAGCGTCGCTGCAAGGGTCAGCGTCGCCGCAAGTGTCGGCGCCGCCGCAAGTGCCAGCGTCGCTACAAGTATCAGCGTCGCCGTAAGTGTCTACGCCACTGCAAGGGTCAGCGCCGCAGCAAGTGTCGGCGTCGCTACAAGTGCCAGCGCCGCTGCAAGTACCTGCGCCGCTATAAATGTCAGCGCCGCCGCAAGTGTCTACGCTGCCGCAAGTGTCCGCACCGCTGCAAGTGTCGGCGCTGCTTCAAGTACCAGCGCTGCTGCAAGGGTCAGCACCGTCGCAAGTGTCTGCTCCGCTGCAAGTGCCAGCGCCGCTACAAGTGTTAGCACCGCCGCAAGTGTCAGCGCCGCTGCAAGGGTCAGCGCCGCCGTAAGTGTCGACGCCATTGCAAGTGCCAGCACCGCTACAATTGCCAGCGCCGCCGCAAGTGCTTACGCCGCCGTAAGTGTCAGCGCCACTGCAAGTGTCCGCGCCGCTGTAAGTGTCGGCGCCGCTTCAAGTACCGGCGCCGCTGCAAGGGTCAGCACCGCCGTAAGGGTCGGCGCCACTGCAAGTTCCAGTGCCGCTCCAAGTGCCTGCGTCGCTACAAGTGTCAGCGCCGCCGCAAGTGTCTACGCCGCTGCAAGTGTCGGCGCTGCTTCAAGTACTAACACCGCTGCAAGTGTCAGCGTCGCTGCAAGGGTCGGCGCCGCTGCAAGTGTCCGCACCGCTGCAAGGGTCGGCATCGCTACAAGCGCCAGCGCCGCTGCAAGTGTCAGCGCCTACAAGTGTCTGCGCCGCCGTAAGGGTCGGCGCCGTTTCGGAAGCCAGTGCCGTTATAAGTGTCTGCTCAACTGCAAGGGTCAGTGCCGCTGCAAGGGTTGGCGCCGCTGTAAGTGTCCGCGCCGTTCCAAGTGCCAGCACCGCTACAAGTGTCAGCGTCGCTTCAAGCGTCAGCGCCACTACAACAAGGGTCACTACAGCAATAACATTCGAGAGGTGCCCGCGAGAGTCACCACAGAAGTCAAAAATTGAGAAGGGCCACTGCAAGGGTCAGCGCCGCTGCAAGGGTCACTGCAGTAATGACAGTCGAGAGAGTCAGCGTCACTGTATGGCTCAGTGCCACTGCAAGGGTCACTGCAGAAATGTTATTCGAGAAGTGCTGCTACAGGGGTTTCGATAGAAACTCATATTGAGGAAGTAGCTATCGCGAACAACTCCTCATTATGAAACATCTGTCTCTAAATGAACAACAGCACTAACACTTTACTTTCTTGTACAGGTTGCCTAGTCGAGCAAGCAGGGCTCGAACAGGCGCGTTGGGACCTCCTGGGAGTTTTGGCTTGGCGGCTGAGGACAAGGTATGTTGCGCAAGCTCAACCACTTAGCACTATAGGATTGAGAGAATACTAGTAGGAAGACCCAGAAGTCACCCAGTCCTCACACACCTCACACTTAGTCACAAGTGAAGTGAGCAGCCAAAGGGCTGGCTTCTCATAAGGAAAGAACTATTTATAAAATGATTTTAGAGGAGAGGGTCCTCTAAACCCCTCTCGAGAAAAATAATTTTAGAAGGGGTTCCTCGAGACCCCCCTCAAGCTTGCAAATATTTTAGAGCAGGTGGTCCTCGAGACCCCCCCTCAAGTTTAGAAAGTTTGTATCAAAGTTACTGTTTCAAAAGATATTTAGCAAATCAGATATTTTGTCTCCATTAGAAGACATATTTGCTTTTGAACTTTGGTCGGCGCGAGGGGGCATCTGCCAGAGGGGACAGGAAGACTTGCCTGCAGGTAGGGATAAATAGTACACTGCAGACTTTGTCCCTCACCAACCCTCTAAGTTTTGGCGCCAAAAGTGCCAACCCAGCCTTAGTGCCCAAGTATAAATAGGACCCCTAGGCAAGGTCATAGAGAGATGGATAGAGACAATAGAAATTGCACTGTTACTCTGCCAAAATATCACCAGACCTACCTAAGTATTCTCTCCCTGCTCATTCTCTTAGTGCTGAGTGCCTTGTTCCTTCACTCCCCACTGACAGCCATCATTCTCAGGTGTTTCCCTTGAGAAAATTACTATCTTTGCTGTGAAAGTTCATCTTCTTGCAGGGAGTGAGTTGAAGCTTGAGTTCCATTGTTACCAGAAGGAGAAGTTTTCTTCAGAAGTTGCACCAGGAGACCTTGAAGACCTTGCAGGCAGCGTCCATTGGAGTGGGTCACGCCTCACCCTTTCCAGTTATTCATAGACCCCAATCTCACTACACTCCTACAAAAGTCGCCATCCGGAACAAATACCCGTTGCCTCGGATTGATGATTTGTTTGATCAACTTAGGGGAGCGTCGTACTTCTCTAAGATGGATTTGAGGACGGGGTATCACCAGTTATGAATATAGGAGAAAGATGTACCCAAGACTGCATTCCTAACGAGATATGGGTCCTATGAATTTTTGGTTATGCCTTTTGGACTAATCAATGCTCCTTTCGTGTTTATAGACCTCATGAATAGGGTATTTCGGGACTTCTTGGACCAGTTTGTCATTGTGTTCATTGATGATATTCTAGTGTATTCTCAAATAGAAGTCGATCATGCTACTCATTTGCAGTTGGTCCTGCAAAGGTTGAGGATCACCAATTATATGCCAAGTTCGAGAAATGTGGTTTTTGGTTGCAGGAAGTACAGTTTCTGGGTCATATTTTGACATCCCAGGGTATTTCAATGGACCCAAGTAAAGTGGTTGGGGTGAGGGAATGGGGTCAGCCCATGACACCTATCGAGATTCGTAGTTTTCTGGGTTTGGCGGGTTATTACCGTCGGTTTATCAAGGGTTTCTCTAAAATTGCTAGGCCTTTGATAAATCTAACCCGGAAAGGGGTGAGCTTTGTTTGGGTTAATTATTGTCAGTTGGATTTTGACGAGCTCAAGGATAGGTTGACTTTTGCTCCAGTCCTTGCGTTTCCAAGGCCGGGATTGAAGTATTTAGTCTTTACCGACGTATCTCTACAAGGATTGGGAGGTGTACTTCAACAAGAGCGATGGGTTATTGCTTATGCTTCTCGCAAGGTAAAGCGCCATGAAAATAATTATCCGGTGCATGATTTGGAACTTGCCGCAGTTGTTTTTGCCTTCAAGATTTGGAGGCATTATCTCCTAGGGGAGAAATTTAGTCTTTTCATGGAACACAAATCATTGCAATATTTGTTTTCCCAGAGAGAATTGAATATGCGGCAACGCTACTGGTTAGAGTTTGTGAAAGACTATCAATTTGACATCCACTATCACCCGGGCAAGGCGAATGTGGTGGCAGATGCTTTGAGTAGAAAGCCCGAGGGGGAGTTAGCGAAGGTATGAAAAGCCAAATGGAAGGAACTTAGTCATGAGGACGCGGTTGCTAGGGTGTTTATGTCGGTGTTGACCGTTACACCTACTATTGTGGCAAGGGTTGTAGAAGCTCAAGGAAAGGACAAAGGTTATCAGGATCGTATACGCCAATTGTTGACCGAGGGAGCGAAATCCTACTCAATAAGTTCGGAGGGTGGATTACGTTTCCATGGGAGACTCATTGTCCCGAACGAAGGGGATTTAAGATGGTCCATGATGATGGAATCTCATGGGTCTAAATTTTCAGTGCACCCTGGTGGGAACAAGATGTACCAAGACATGCGTCGTTAGTATTGGTGGGCGGGAATGAAGCGGGATATTTCCGAGTTCGTATCCCAATCCACTACTTGTCAATTGGTGAAAATAGATCATCAGTGACCGACGGGTTTGTTGCAACCCTTGGAGATTTCGGTATGGAAGTGGGAGAGTATATCGATGGACTTCATCACGGGCTTGCCAACGTTGCAGAGAGGTCATGATTCCATTTGGGTTATTATTAATCATTTGACTAAGTCGGCACACTTCCTACCCGTACGCACCGATTATAATACTGCTCGTTATGCCCGGATATTTATTGCGGAGGTTGTTAGACTCCACGGGGTGCCAATAAATATAGTCTCTGACAGAGATAAGATTTTTGTTTCTCACTTTTGACGAAGTTTCCAAGAAGCCATGGGAACCGAATTGAAATTGAGTACTTCTTATCACCCTCAAACAGATGGGTAGACAGAAAGAGTCAACCAAATGTTGGAGGATATGCTCCGAATGTGTGTGCTTGATTTTAAAGGTGATTGGGAATAATATCTCTCTTTGGTCGAATTTTCTTATAATAATTCGTACCAATTTACTATTGGGATGTCGCTCTATGAAGCACTTTATGGCCGGCCTTGTAGATCGCCCACTTGTTGGTTGGAGGTGGGGGATAATAAATTTCTTGGACCTCAAATGATCCAGGATGCTTCTTTCAAGATTGAACTCATCTGGAATCGCATCCGAATAGATCAAGATCATTAAAAGAGTTATGCCGATGAGAATAGAAGGCATGTAGAGTTGGAAATAGGAGATCAAGTCATGGTGTGAGTATCGCCAATGAAAGGTATAAAGCGCTTTGGGAAGAAAGGAAAACTTGTGCCGCGCTATGTTGGAACTTTTCTCGTTATTGCCAAGGTAGGTCCAGTGGCGTATCAACTTGCCTTATCGAAACACTTACAACAACTTCATGATGTGTTTCATAATTCCTCTTTGAAGAAGTATAAGAGGTGTGAAGGAGCCCTTTGGCATATTCCTTTGGAGGATATCGATTTGCAACCCGATATTTCGTATGAAGAACAACCCATTGTAATCTCAGAGCACAAAGAGCGTAAATTGAGATCGTGAGTGGTGCCCTTAGTACGAGTTCAACGTGGGAACGTGAGGACGATATGCGGGAAAAATATTCGCATCTCCTTATACAAGGTACGCCTGAATTTTGAGGGCTAAATTCCCTCATAAGGGGGGGAGTATGTAACAACACTCGCTTTTGAGAACTCGTTTTATATTAATTTACAGTGTGAAGTAATTATATAAAATGTTGGATAATGGAGTAAATATTAATTGAATGAGTTGAAAGTCAATATTTACTAGATTGTTGTATATTTACTGTATGTGTATGTAAATATCATCATGCTACGTTTTATAGTGTCATATACTTTTAATAATATTTATGGTTTAAATGAAACCGGAACATGAAATGATTTATAAAATTGTCGAATGCCAATTTAGGGGGCGTAGTTAGTTCCGAAATGTGCGAGATAGTCAAAATAAGTGCCATATTGTATTTTTATGTTTCGGGCACTTTTGAGTAGTTATAGCTTAAATGTGTAGTTGTGAGTCATTTAATGTGGTATTAACCATTTAAGTTGGGGATTTAGACTAAAGCTATGATTTAGTCTTACATTTCATTTTATTCTCTTAAACGTATTTACTAACCAAGAGAGATAGAGAGAAATGAGGAGAATTGGTGGACAAAAAGAGAGAGATTGGAGATTGAAGCTTGGATTGGTTTCTACAAAGAGAAATCTGAGATTTCTACCTCAAGGCAAGTTTTCTACTTGCTAATATGTGATTTAAGCTGAATAAATAGGATTGATTGTTGTGTAGTTTTTATGGTTTATCAAATTTGGGATTTTGAGGGATTTGTAAGTTTTAAACCCTTCGAAGTTGATTTATATGTTTATTGGTGTAAATGATAGTAGTTAGATGCATTTATTACTTGGTGGGTTGGATTAATGATGTGGGTTGGAGAAGAATTAGGATTTGGGGAAAACTAGGGTTCATAACCTGTAGCCCCCTTCTTGGCAAAATCGCAGGGGCGAATCGATTCGCTAAAGGGTCATCCTATAGGTCTGCAAACCTGAATCGATTCGGGTTAAGGATGAATCAATTCGGATGAAGAAAAAAGTTGGATATTTGGCCCTCGGGCGAATCGATTCGAAATCAGGCTGTTTTGAGTTATTTTCCTAACTCAATTTTTATCCTTTTTCGTTAGGCTTAGGACTTAGGAACCTTCTTGTATGAAGTAAACTTAGAGTCCTAGAGTCCTAGATGAGTTAGTTAGCTACCCTTCATTAGAAATGGATTAAATGGGGCTTATTCCGGGGGTGTACACATTGATGTTAGGGCATTCTTTTTCCTTAGTTAATAATTATGAGACTAGGAGTTGTAATGTCATATTGGGAGACTTTAGAAGCTAAATTGAGTTATTCTAGTCATGGTGATTTATAAAAACACCATAAAATGTTTAGAGAATAAATTGAGAGTTTATTCATTCATTGAGGTTGTAATGATAATATGAATTACGTATGGCTCCGGATAAAATGTGAAGTATTTATTAAATTGGAAATGAAAATGAAAATGGTAAATGATAATTTACTTAAACACACCTCTCTAAATGCTATCATAAGGGAAGTTCGCGCATAAGGTGAAGTCCCCTGGCTAGTGAATGTAGAATTTATAGTCCTCGACCATATGACCGTTTATTATGTATGTTGTATTTATTTACACTAGTGAGGTAATTTCGGGTGTGGTTATGACTCACTCGCAGGTATATGGCCACTTCCTGACGTTGCGTTAGGTGTCCAGGTTATCTTGGTTGATAGGCCCTGGAAGATGATAGTCATTTAGGGGCGCGCACAGTGGGGAAACCCGGACGGGCGGTCTTAGAATCGTTATATGTATATGAATATAACTATTCTCATTCAAGTTGGACTTGATTTATGATAAATGCCACAAAGAGCATATAATTGTGATTATATTTCATAATGAGAAATGGTACAATGAAATGGAACAGAGTAAATGAGGGAGATTTTAATTAATGTTAATTATTTATATCCTCTTGCAAAACTAAATTAAAATTATGATCATTTAATTTTTCTTAGCTTATGCATTAAATTGTGTAGGTAGATTCTCATATTTATCAATCATGATTATCTGTTCATAACTGTCAGACTCTTTATTCATCTGGTGATCATATAAAATCGGGTCCTAACCCGTTCATATTTCTTGTTGTGCATGTATCTTGTATCCGCTCAGGTGCTCCGCCGCAAGGATGCCAGTACTGACTTTCATATTCCGGTGTTTTCGGGGAGCCGTAATACTTTGCGGATATTACGGGATATGTTGTTATAGACGCCCTCATTTTTGTACTCTAGTTATGATCGGGTCATGTACTCGGGCGTGTGGCCCAAGCTTTTGTATTTGCTTATTGTAATGTATTATATAACTTAATTAAACTATTGTAATACGTTGTATGTGCCTGTTGCCCGACAGAATATTCGGTCCCCTTATTGTATACTTGATGTGGATGTAATATAAGTTATTTTTGGATTTCCACTTTCTTTTCAGACTGGGTTGTTTAAATTATTTCTTTAACTTATAAAACAAAATTTTTGGCAACCTATTTTCCTGAAATATAGGGTGGTTGTCCCGTATACTTACTATTTTATTGTAATGCTGAGAATGGTCGATCAATGATTCCCATTATTATTGGAGTATCAGACTGGCCACCCCTTATTTTGATGAGCGGGTTGTCACATCGGTTTATTTACATCCCTAAAGAAAGGAGAAAAGAGTCTTATTAGTAATTTAGAGAGAAGAGGAAGAACACGACATGGAGTGTTGGGGTTGTTAGCTGAGAGTCCAAGCCATGGATACAAGAGTGTGAAAATGGATGCCCTAGAACATTAAGGCCATGCCTACTTATATATACAAGTGTCCTAGTTTTTTAGGCTTCTTTCATATCGATTGGTCGTCATCTTTGATCTTATCCTTAACGTTTTAGAATTCTATTGAAACTTTATCCACCCATTTCCATCATTATTTTTCTTTATTCACTGACATGTCACGAATATTGCATACTCGTTCCCGTTACATTATGCATTCTAGCACTTTTTGTGTTCTTTATGTCTATATTTATGGTCGTTAACCAGACAAACTCTATTATGTATGTTTATATACTTTGTAGGAGTTAATTGAGTTTTTGTAGGTATTGTAACACTTAAAGTGAGGATTGGTTGCATTTCGTAGAAGTTCCGTTGTCGAACGCTACTTCAACAGAATTCTAGACATTTCACACTTCATCTTCGACTATGTGGGTTTCCACGGAAGCATAGTTCATCGTGTTAGCTTCACGTGGTGGCGAACGACACAGCATTCTGTGCTCGAAAAAAGAAGAAATGGTTGATTATGTGTGCACCCCTTTTCCTCCCATGTTATGACCAAGGCATCCCAAGAAACAGGGGACCGATCGACCGGTGAAAATTTGGCCTACATACAAAATAGAAGCCAAGACATGCTTCGTCGATTGATCGACAGTTTTGGGTGGATCAATCGACCCTTCACTAATTTCGACGTCGACCTTTTTTCCTTTCTTTTTTTCTTTTCTTTATTTGTAACTTAATATAAATAACAACTATTTGTTTATTTGTAAATATCTCTTTATATATTGTATTTTTAGGTTAGTTTTAAAGAGGTTAGGGTTTGGAGAGTTTTTTTGGGTGTACCATGTTCTCCCTCCTAGGGTTTACCCATATAGAGGGTTTGCCCATTGTGGTTGTGTAGAACATTATTCATCATCTTTTTCATCAATCCAAGCCTCTATTGTTTGTATTTCTTTACTTGCTTTCTTTTATTTCTTTATGTATTTGCTTTGTTAATTAGGTTTGCTTTCTTGCATTTAAATACATGTCATTTATAATGCTTTCTAGCTAAGTTAGCCTAGGTTGTGATTTATTGGAGTCACCTTGGTTTTAATGGCTTGTTTTGCTTTGGTGATGGAGTTTATGCATTTAATTCGATTGGGTTGTCCTTTATTTTACGCCCAGGAGATTTAACAGGGTATATTATGAAGCTCCGTATTTACGACCCTGCGTGTGTAATTTTTGGGGTGTTTGTTGACACCAAAATCATATTAGGCTTTTATGATGATTTAAGGGGTGACAAGTCTAGATTTAATTACTTATCGAAATGAGATTCAATCTTAGTAAATTCATAGTCCCATGTAACCATTTATACGTATTAAACCGAGGTGAGGGATATTAGTCGCAACCTATAGTTTTTATTCATTTTAATAATCTTAGTTTAAATACACTTGCCTAGTTATATTTTTCTTTTTGTTAACAATTACCTTTTACACTTTTTTTGAGAAGTAATAAATCAATATAATTCTAATATCTAGTCTTTGTAGATTTTCGATACCCGAACTGTCCTAAGTATAACCTTTCGTTTCATAAACCCAAATCCCATAACCAACTCCACATTGGAGTTATAATCCATATATATCACCTTTCGTAGCTTCGTTTGAAATGATACTTGGGATAGAATGATGTTCGCATTATGTGGTTGCAATTAAGCATGTGAGAAAAGTAAAGAAAAGAAAGAAGTGAAAAAGAGAAGAAAATGAGAAAGTAGAAAACAAATGAAAAAGAGAGAAAAAAAGAAAAAAAACGAAAGAGAAAGTATCTCATTTATATACATAGTGTTCAATAATCCTTTTTACTCTCCAATTTCATATTCAATGCTTTTTACGGATATTTTATTCCAATTTTGTATTTGCCCACATTTTCCATTATTCCGAGTGTGCATATCCAAACACTTTGAATCCATACATAGTCCTTTCATTTCATAACCTTAGCCCCAAACCTACATTACAACCCTATAAAATCCTATATGATCCTAGGGTGAATTCAGTTCAAAAGTTTTGATAGTTGCAATAATCTGTGAAAATACATTTTGCTTCCTTTAAGGAGCAGTATCTTTCATTGGGATTACATGTTTTTTATTTTATAGATAGTGAAAAACTATTACTAAAGCCGTTTAATACAAAATTGAACTATTTAAGTAACTCCAAACTGTTTTTTGAAAAAACTCTTTTCTAGAAATCAAATCAATTTAATCACAAGATGTGTTTAAAAAATATGCACGAGATCTGTTAAAGATTTGTTAACTAGTTTTGAAAAACAAAACTAAAATAGTTTTAAATCAACACACTAAACAGAAATGGATGAGGAGATGTAGAAATATTAAGTACAAGATATTTTTAACACGGTAAAACCTTAACCAACTGAGGAAACATCCACGACTCCCTCTACGGAGTAAAAATAAAAATCCACTAAAACAAATATAACAGTTACAAACTATATAACACACATGCACACAAATCAGACCTATAAAAGTTTAGAAATGTACCCACTGGTGTCCTTATAACTTTTTTGCAGTTCTGATTGTTGATGTTGTTCTCCCAGTTTGCTAACTTCACTTTGTTCCAGTCTTTACGTCGACTCTTGTATTAAGATCTTATTACCAATACTTTCAGTGTTGTAGTGTGTAAGTGTTTTTTATGGTGATCTAACACATGCATGCACACACTCACGCTTATTTTCACAAACATTCCTTAGCAAATTACAAATCAGATCTATATGCTGTGATTTTCAGTTTCTCTTTTCTTAGGAAGCTTTGAACCTTATTTGACCTTTAAGATTAACCCAGAATCCACGACTATCTTGGTCAGAAGAAGTATCAAGATCTTAATCAATCTCAGGATTTTAAAAATATTTTTTAGATTGAAAATCACCAAGTGCGATTCCAACTAGGTCAAAGGTCTTGTTTCAAAAGAACTAGAAACACAAAATATTATTGTTGATTTTGAGTATGAAAACATTTACAGAAAATAATCAAAAATTGATTTCTCAAGATGAGAAACTATAAATGCAGATCTAGGTGTGATGTAACATAAAATGCTCAGATCTAAAATTTCTATTAAACAGAAACACAGATCTAGCTTAATGGTTAAGTTGGAAACAAGATCTTAACACAAAGAGGTTACAACACTAAACAGCTTAACAATCTAACTCTCAAACACTCAAGGTTGTGTTTGGTATATAACTAGTTTTGAAAGAGGTTAGGGTTTGAAAGGTGTTTTGTACGATTTAGGGTTAGGGTTTCTAACTCTCGTTTCTCTCTTCACTCTCTTCTCTCTTCTTTCTTCTCTCTCTTCTCTTTTCTCTCTTCTCTCTCTAAATGACGAAGTGGCCAAAAGTCTTTAAATGGTTGAGAGGAACCCTCTTTATATAGGGGGCTGAGAAGGATCCAGAAGGTAAAGGGAAATCGAGGGCTGAGATTAAGTCAAGCTATCTTGACTTTCATGCAACGGTTAAAGGTAAGCGGTTGGTTATAGGGCTTGTGATTGGATGATAAGGGTTCACGAAGATTGGGACAGGAACGCATGCAGATCGTCGATTAACTAAATCCAAGGGCTTATAAAATACTCTGGTTTACTCTCTTAAAAGAAACACAAAATCATCCAATAGGGAAGCAACAGGTGCAAGGCAAACACCGAATAATAAACGCGTGTATAAACTTAATTACATAGACACCCTGAATTCTCTAGCGCTTTCGATTCTTACCCAAGGAAACATTTCAGGGAAAAAACCAATAACCAGTATTTATATAAAGACCCCAAAACTTTTAATTCCACTTTTTAAATAAGAAAAAAATGTTTAAAAATCATTAAAAATTCCCCAAAAAATTATTAAAATTCAAATTAAGGGAAATTAATATACACAACACACTTATAACCAATTATATGCAATATTTAATGTATGAATGCAATACTAATGTGCGAGTGTTGGTAAATATACCTTAGATCAAGAGGAATAAAATGTAGAGAAGATATGAGGCTCTTTGGTTTCTAGGATGGGACTCAATTTTGTTTTTATTTCCAAACTAGATGAGCACTTATATAATATAGAGTCAAGTGAGTCAAGAGTATAAGGTGATTCAATCTCCCCCTTTGAAAATATGAGATAAAATCTCCTTTGAGTCAATTTGGACTCGTAGGGAAACAAAAAGAAAAGGAAAAAACTATTCCTATACAAAAATTCTATCTACCCATTTCCTAGAACAGAAAATTACATAACTCAACTAAATACAATTCAATACCCTATTACAACTTTGAACATAACATAGAATAACTGTACATAATCCTGAAAATAATCACTAAGAATAATCTCTTTAGAATATGTACAAAATAAATGAATTTTTATAGGACTTAAATTTCTCCCCCATTTTGTCTCAAATGGATAAAGGGAAAAATTATGTAAATCCAAGAAATTTTCAACACACACCATTCCAATTGATTTACGCAATGCAATTAACCTATTATTATTTAAAGGTTTGGTAAACATATCTGCGAGTTGAAAATCAGTAAAAAGATAATTGATTTCTAATTCCTTAGTTTCAACTAATTCGCGGATAAAGTGATGCCTTATTTTTATGTGTTTTGTTCGCGAGTGTTGAACATGATTTTTAGAGATATTGATCGCGCTTTGATTATCACAATAGATATGTAATTGTTCCTCTTTAATACCATAATCACTTAGCATTTGTTTATGCCAAACTAATTGAGCACAACAACTGCCAGCAACTATGTATTCAGATTCAGCTGTGGACAAAGAAGTGCAGCTTTTTTTCTTACTACTCCAACCTACCAAATTATTACCAATATTATAACATGTGCCTGATGTGCACTTGCTATCGTCAGTACACCCTACCCAATCAGCATCGGTGTATCCTATTATAGTTCTAAGAGTATCATTGGTGTACCAAAGTCCTAAATTTAGAGTGCCTTTAATGTACTTGATAATTATTTTAACACAAGTTTATTGACTCTCTTTAGGATTGTTCTGGTAACGAGCACAAAAGCAAACAACGTACATAATATCAGGACGTGAGGCAGTAAGATATAGTAAGGTTCTAATCATACTACAATAAAGGGTTGGATTTATGGATTTCCCAGTTTCATCTTTAGACAGTTTGACCGTAGTACTCATGGGAGTTTTAGCATCTTTTTCACTCTCAAGGACGAGTTTTTTAATAATCTCTAATGCATATTTTGATTGCGAGACAAATAATCCTTCTGAATTTTGTTTGACTTGAAGACCTAAGAAAAATTGCAGATCTCCCATAAGAGACATTTGAAATTCTTTATGCATAATTTCAGAAAAGGATTTAACTTCTGAAGGGGAAGTTGATCCAAAGATGATATCGTCTACGTAAACTTGAGTTATAATGATATGTTTGTCAAAAATTTTAACAAAAAGGGTTTGATCATTTCCACCTATCTTAAAACCTTTGTCTAAGAGAAAGTTGGAGAGGCGCTCATACCAGGCTCTTGGCACTTGTTTCAGGCCATACAAAGCCTTCTTAAGACGAAAAACATGATTTGGATATTTAAGGTCAATGAACCCTTTTGGTTGTTCTACACAGGTCTCCTTAGTCAAAATTCCATTAAGGAAGGCAGATTTGACATCCATTTTGTAAAGTATAAAATGTAAGTAGCAAGTTATGGCAAAGAGAAGACGAACATATTGTAATCGAGTAACGGGAGAAACAGTCTCGTTAAAATCAATTCCCTCTATTTGAGAGTATCCTTGAGCAGCTAATCTGGCTTTGTTTCTAATGACTATCCCACTTTCATCAGATTTATTTTTAAATATCCAACGTGTGCCAATAACCTTTTTGTGATCAGGCCTAGGTATAAGATACCGAACATCATGAATGACAAATTGAAGAAGTTCATCCTGCATTGAAGAAATCCAATGAGGATCATTCAATGCATCATTAACATTCTTTGGTTCCATAAGGGAAACAAAACATGCATAATGAGCATAGTTTCTTAATTGAGATCTTATACGCACAGGTTCACTGGGATTACCAACAACGTTGTGTATGGGATGGTCTTTAGCAACCCAATTAGGTACTTCAGGTGTCTCAATTGGTAAAGTATCATCTATTTCTAGTGAGTCATTTTCTAAAATATTTTCAGACTCTACCACAATAGTTGGTTCTCCAGTCTTACTTTCTACAGTAGTGTCACTTACAATTACATTTATGGATTCCATTATGGCCTTAGTGCGAAGGTTATAAACACGGTAAGCTCTACTGTTGGGAGAATATCCTAGAAAGATGGCTTTATCTCCTCGAATCTCAAATTTGGATAAGTGTTCTCTGTCTTTGCAGACATAACACGTACTGCCAAAAGTTCTAAGATACTTAAGATTGGGCTTCTTCCCATACCACAGTTCGTAAGGAGTTTGTTTAGAATTATTTCTAAGATAGACCCTATTAATAATGTGACACGCAGTAAGAATGGCTTCTACCCAAAAATACTTAGGTAAAGTCTTGGCATGAATGATAACACGTGCCATCTCTTGAAGGGTATGATTCTTTCTCTCAGCTATATCATTCTGTTGAGGAGTCTTAAGAGCACTAAATTCATGTTTGTAACCATCATAGTCACAATACTCTATAACACCTATATTTAAGAACTCTCCACCTCTATCACTACGAATCCTATTTACATGAGAGTCTTTATCATTTTCAATTTGAAGAAAAATCTTCAAAAAAGTTTTACATGTTTCAGACTTTTGTTTAAAAAAGCTACCCAAGTAAATCTGGTGAAGTCTTCAACCATAACAATAATATAACTGTGTCCACAGAGACTAACAGTTAGAGAAGGACCCATAAGATCCATATGGATGAGCTTCAAGGGTTTAGAGGTAAGAATATCTTTGACTTTCTTATGAGGGGCCTTAACAATTTTTCCTTCTTGACAAGAACCACAGAAAATGTTAGAAATAGGTTTGATCTTAGGTATCCATCTAACTATTTCTTGAGACGACAGTCTACTAAGATTTTTGTAATTTATGTGACCCATACGATTATGCCATATCTCATTGTCATCCATTCTGGCAATGTTACAGACCTCAGCACTGATTTGAATAGTATAACAATTGTCTGGAGTCCTCAGTCCTGTAATTATGCACTCACCTTTTTCATTTAAAATTTTATAATTATTCTTTGAAAAGGTGAGAGTATGATTTGAGTCACCAAATTGCGAGATACTGAGTAGGTTTGCCTTAAGACCTTTTACTAGAAGAACATTTTCAAGTAAAGGTAATCCTTCTTCTTGTAGTGTTCCTTTACCAATGATTTGATATGATACACCATCACCAAAAATAACTTTTCCTCCAGCAAAGCTAGTTTTGTTTAAAATTTTGGTATCATCCCCAGTCATGTGTTTTGAACATCCAGAGTCTAAATACCAACTAGATGGAGTGTGTTCAGCTTTTAATGCAGTAATAACAATATTACACTTCATCTGGGGTAATAGCTCATCTTTTCTAACCCAAACAGCTCTTGTTTTTATTTTGTGCTTATTTTCTTTTAATTGATAAAATTTGTAAGCATTAGATTTTTGTTGAAATTTTTTTTGCGCATGAGGCTGAATTTTATGGAAAGTGAGAGCATTTTGTTTAGAAAAGTGTTTAAGAATCTTTCTAGGAAACGATCTTTTAGGTTTGGTCTTTCTCCTGCTATAGTTAGTGTTTTTGTCTGGTTGTATAGGAAGAACATAATTGTTACGGCTTCTACTAGAATAGTTAAAGTTTTGACACACGGGAGAATTAAAGAAAGTGTTGACTATACGTCTAGAGTAGCAACCTTCAAAGGAATGACCATATAGATCACAATAAGAGCATAATAGATTGTTCGAAGATGGTATCTCCTTAGGAAAGTCTCTAATCATAGGCTTGATGAGATTTTGTGGTTCAACCTTATTCCTAGTGAGTACAGTTTGAAAGACCGAATCACTCTTCCTAATAGGGGTAAATATATTTAGTCTTAGGTGAAATTTCACACTTAGAGTAACTTGATTCACCAATATCAAACTTAGATTGGATTTCGTCAAACTCATTTTTCAGAGAATGAAAATCTAGACAAGTTTCTACAGGTCTTTAACCTCCTGACACAAACTTAATTGGTTAAAAAATTTTAGTTTTAGTCTTCAAATTGGGGCAAAATCCTATTCCAGTTCTATCATCAGAATTGGTTTTGGAATCAGCAACAAATCCATCAAAACATTTTGAGTTATTTTCAAATTTAGCAAATTTTTTGAAAACTGTTGCCGTATTTTCTTTAGATTGTTCCAATTCTAATAATGTTCCTTTATATTTTTTCTCTAGGGTTTCATTTTCTTCGATCAAATTCTTTAATTTTTTATCAAACGTTTTAACTTCATTTTCATGAGTTAGACATTGGGTAGTATACTCTTCAGCGTTAAGTTTAACCATCAGACTTAGGTCTTCTAATTTCTTAGTGAGATCTTTCACTATCTTTTCTAGTCTAGTGCTTTTCTTAAGCGTTTTTGCATAAAGTGTGTGAACGCCAAGGAGGTCTTTAGTGTTCGAGTCACTAAGTTCAGTGTGTGAAGTGACCCCTAAGGATTCATTTCTTAAACTCACGCACCCATTGACATCGTCATTATCGCATTCCCTTTGACTCACACACCCCGTGGTAGAACTAATAATATTCTCAGAAAGTAAAGCATCTAAACCAGTTGCAGCATGATTCACAACAGCTGGTGTAGAGTTACTATCATCATTCTCATACATAGGCATATCATCATTGTATATAATCTTAGCAAAGAAAGACATGCAAGGATAAAAAAATCAGAAGATTTAGGTTCCTCACTCTCAAAATCACTTGAATCATCCCATGTTTTGAAAATGTTGGCCCAAGTATGTTTATTAGCAGTGTTCAGTTTCACTCTACAGTCTTGTGCTATGTGTCCTAGTTTTCCACATCTAAAACACTCAATGTTCTTAAAGTCTTTGTTGGGTCTCATGTCCTTGTTATGTTTGTCTTGACCTTTCTCATGAGGTTTATAGTTAGACTGACTTGGATAATTTGGCTTGCCTTGTCTGTTTGCCAATTTATTTCTAAATTTGATAATTTTCTTAAATTGTTTTGACATCAAGGCAATTTGATTATCCAAACTATCTATATCACATTCCTCATCAGAATCATCAGTGGAAGTAGTAAATTCAAGTCTCAACAACTTAGAGGAAAATCTCAAGTTGCAACAAGTCTGTTTCCTATGGGACTAGGTCATTTGTTTCTTAAATTCTAATTCCATTTCCCCAGTTCGAAGTTTATTACTGAGTAATTCAGGAGTGAGATTTTGATCACACATTTCCTCAATAGCATATCTTTAATTATCAAATTTCCGTGGTAATGACCTTTGAATTTTAGATATAATTTCACGTCTGTCATAAGTTATCCCATTGGCATGCAATTTGGTCACAATGTCAGTTAATTTCATGTAGAAGTCATCAAAGATTTCGGAATCTAACATAATTAGGGAATTATACTGCTGAACAAGCATTTGAGTTTTAGCAGCCTTAACTCTAGTGTCACCTTCATGTGCAGTGATCAGTGTATCCCAAGCTTCCTTAGAAGTGGCACAAGATGAGATCCTTTTGAAATCATGTTCATTTATGAACATGAAGATGGCATTCTTGCCTTTGTTATTGTTTCGAGAAGTCTGCTTCTCTTCTTGTGTAAACTCACTTAATGCTTTCCAAACCCTCTCATTACTTCCTTCAGTGGCTGGTTTAGTAGGATAAGTGTAACCATTTTCAACAATATCCTAGACATCACTTCCCAAGGTTTCTTGTATGAAAGAAACCATTCTTACCTTCTAGTAAGCAAAGTTGTTTCCATCAAAGAGTGGGGGTCTGGTCAAGTTACCAAATCTTTCATTTTTCTCGTCCATTGTTTTGATTTTAAGAAAATAATTTCAGAAACACAAGATCTTTTAAAAATATTTCCAAAGCTTTGATACCAATTGAAAAACTGTTACTAAAGGCGTTTAATACAAGATTAAACTATTTAAGTAACTCCGAACTGTTTTTTGAAGAAGCTCTTTTCTAGAAATCAAATCAGTTTAATCACAAGATGTGTTTAAAAAATATGCTCGAGATCTGTTCAAGAATTGTTAAGTAGTTTTGAAAAACAAAACTAAAATAATTTTAAATCATCACACTAAACAGAAAGGGATGAGGAGATGTAGAAAGATTAAGTACAAGATATTTTTAACGTGGTCAAACTTCAACCAACAAAGAAAACATCCACGACTCGCTCTACGGAGTAAAAAGAAACATCCAATAAAACAAGTATAACAGTTACAAACTATATAACACACATGCACACAAATCAGACCTATACAAGTTTAGGAATGTACCCACTGGTGTCCTTATAACTTTTCTACATTTCTGATTGTTGATGATGTTCTCCTAGTTTGCTAACTTCACTTTGTTCCAGTCTTTACGTCGACTCTTGTATCAAGATCTTATTACCAACACTTTTAGTGTTGTAGTGTGTAAGTGTTTGTGATGGTGATCTAACACATGCATGCACACACTCACACTTATTTTTACAAACAGTCCTAGCAAATTACAAATCAGATCTATATGCTCCGATTTTCAGTTTCTCTTTTCTTAGGAAACTTTGAACCTTATTTGACCTTTAAGATTAACCCAAAATCCACAGATATCTTGCTCATAAGACGTTTCAAGATCTTAATCAATCTCAGGGTTTTGAAAATATTTTTGATATTGAAAATCACCAAGTGCGATTCCAACTAGGTCAAAGGTCTTGTTTCAAAAGAACTAGAACTAGAAAATATTATTTTTGATTTTGAGTATGAAAACATTTACAGAAAAGAATCAAAAATAGATTTCTCAAGATGAGAAACTATAAATGCAGATCTAGGTGTGATGTAACATAAAATGCTTAAATCTAAAATTTCTATTAAACAGAAATGCAGATCTAGCTTAATGCTTAAGTTGAAAACAAGATCTTAACACAAAGAGGTTATAGCACGAAATAGCTTAACAAACCAACTCTCGAACTCTCAAACACTCAAGGTTGTGTTTGGTATATAACTAGTTTTGAAAGAGGTTAGGGTTTGAAAGGTGTTTTGTATGATTTAGGGTTAGGGTTTCTAACTCTGGTTTCTCTCTTCACTATCTTCTCTCTTATCTCTCTTCTCTCTTCTCTCTCTAAATGACGAAGTGGCCAAAAGTCTCTAAATGGATGAGAGGAGCCCTGCTTATATAGGGGGCTGAGAAGGATCCAGACGGTAGAGGCAAATCGAGGGTTGAGATTAAGTCAAGCTATCTTGACTTTCATCCAACGGTTAAAGGTAAGCGGTTGGTTATAAGGATTGTGATTGGATGATAAGGGTTCATGAAGATTGGGATAGGAACGCATGCAGATCGTCAATTAACTCAATCCAAGGGCTTATAAAATACGCTGGTTTACTCTCTTAAAAGAAACACAAAATCATCCAATAGGGAAGCAACAGGTGTAAGGTAAACACCGGATAACAAATGCGTGTATAAACTTAATTATATAGACACCTTGAATTCTCTAGCACTTTCGGTTCTTACCCAAGGAAACATTTCAGGGAAAAAACCAATAACCAATATTTATATTAAGACCCCAAAACTTTTAATTCCATTTTTTAAGTAAGAAAAAAATGTTTAAAAATCATTAAAAATTCCCCCCCAAATTATTAAAATTCAAACTAAGGGAAATTAATATACACAACACACTTATAACCAATTATACGCAATATGTAATGTATGAAATCAATACTAATGTGTGAGTGTTGGTAAATATACCTTAGATCAAGAGGAATAAAATGTAGAGAAGATATGAGGCTCTTTGGTTTCTAGGATGGGACTCAATTTTGTTTCTATTTCCAAACTAGATGAGCACTTATACAATATAGACTCAAGTGAATCAAGAGTATAAGGTGCTTCAGATAGCATTCTTCTTTGATGACATGTGCACGGTCTTGTCTCCACTTACATTTACTCTTTATGCTCGCATGTCCTGTGTATTACCTCCCATTAATAGTGATTTCATTTGTTGAGCGTAATTTTCGGTGAGGATTGACTTATATGCACGATTTAATGTTTATTATCTAGTTTATATAAGTCTTTGCAAAATCAAACTTTGCATGTACTCGCTGCCCTCCAACGTTTTAAGGTTTCAATTCTTCGAAGTTCGTTCTATAATGTTAATAACTATGGACTTTTTCTGTGAATTCTTTCACTTTACTATTAACATGTTTGAAATACTTTTCGTTATTATTGATCTTGCACATGTGATTGTGCATACATTTTGAGGAAACAATATGATGTTTGTGGGTTTCATCCCTGAAAACGCTCACGAGACGACACTCGTCCACTAGGGTAACCTAGGAGTTTAACGGCATATTGCATATGCTAAATGCAATCACGTTCCCTATGAAAGTGGCATTTATAGTTCGATGCATATATAATTTTTGTACCTCCTTCTGTGGACTGATTTTGTTTGTTTCATCACTAGGGACTAGCAATGTCTAAGTTAGGGGGTGTGATATGTCACGAATATTTCATACTCACGCCCGTTATATTTATGCATTCTAGAACTTTTTGTATTCTTTATGTCTATATTTATGCTCGTTAACCATAAGATCTCTATTATGTATGTTTATATGCTTTGCAGGGGTTAATTAAGTTTTTGTAGGTATTGGAATGATTAAAGTGAGGATTGGTTGCATTTCGAAGAAGTTTATTCGTCAATTGGTACTGCAAGGGAGTTTTAAACAAGTCACACTTCATCTCTAGATCAGTGGGCTTACACATAAGCATAGTTCATTGAGCTAGCTTCGCGTGGTTGTGAACGACATGCTATTCTGAGCTCGGACGAAGAAGATATGGTCGATTCCATGTGCACCCCTTTTCCTCCCATGTTATGACCAAGGCATCCCAAGAAATAGGGGACCGGTCGACCGACCCTATCCCACCAGTCGACCTGTGTTTGAAAATTTGTCCCGCGCACAAAACAGAAGCCAATACCTGCTTCGTCGATCGCTTGACAGTTTTGGGTCGATCGATTGGCCCTTCGGTAATTTTGGCGTCGGGCCCTTTTTCCTTTCTTTTTTAATTTTCTCTTTTCTTTATTTGTAACTTATTATAAATAACAACCATTTGTTTATTTGTAGATATCTATTTATACATTGTACTTTTAGGTTAGTTTTAGAGATGTTAGGGTTTGGAGAGTTTTGTTAAGTGTACCATTTTCTCCCCCTAGGGTTTAATCATATAGAGGGTTTGCCCATTGTGGTTGTGTAGAACACTATTCATCATCTTCTTCATCAATCCAAGCCTCCATTATTTGTGCTTCTTTACTTGCTTTCTTTTATTGCTTTAATTATTTTCTTTGTTAATTAGGTTTACTTTCTTGCATTTAAATACATGTCATTTATGATGCTTTCTAGCTAAGTTGATTGATTGAACTCACCTTAGTTTTAATGGATTGTTTTTCTTTGGTGATGGAGTTTATGCATTTAATTCGATTGGGTTTCCCTTAACTTTATGTTTAGGATATTTAAGGGGGTATATCATATATGCTCCATATTTACAACCTTGCGTGTAATTTCTGGGGTATTTGTTGACGCCAAAATCATATTAGGCTTTTGTGATGATTTAAGGGGTGACAACTTTGGATTTAATCACTTGTCGAAATGAGATTCAATCTTAGTAAATTTGTAGTCCCATGTAACCATTTATACATATTAAACCGAGGTGAGGGATATTAGTCGCAACCTATAGTTCTTATTCATTTTATTAATCTTAGTTTAAATACACTTGCCTAGTTATTTTTTCCTTTTTGTTAATAATTACCTTTTACACTTTTTTCAGAAGTAATAAATCAATATAATTCTAGCAACTAGTCTCTGTGGATTTTCAATACCCGGACTGACCGATGTACTCCCTTAAAAGAGTGTAGTCAATAGTCTAGGTTTTTACACAGTGGTGGGATCCAAAAATAGCGACTGGCGTATATCTTTATACACTTGTGCCCCGATTTTTCCCCCGGCCGTCATTCACCTCTATCTTCTCTATAATCTCCACTCGACCTGATTTCTATGATTCTCCCTGTGCCATGTATCATTCCACTTGGATTTCCCGGCTCATACTTTATTCTATTGTCCCCAGAATTGGCGTGGTCGATCTTAAGGTGTGGTCATTCGAATCCTGTCTTGTTGAGTTATCCACGTGTTATGTGGTTTTTGTAATTAGTTATTTGAGAGTGCGTACTGTGTACCAAAATAAAGACCCACCAAAAATTATTTTAGCGCACCTAATGTTTATGTCACAATATTTACCAACGTTTTATCAACCCTCATATTTTAATCTTATTTAAGTATGTGGGAGATAAAATATGTGAAAAAAGTGTAACAACCCCCCTAATTAAATATTGGGGTTATCAGCCCTTCATTTAATTAAATCAGAATATCCAGTTGGTTCATTCTCAACATCGCTATCGAAAACAATTTCTTTATTAATCACCTAATAGTTAATTAAGCTAAGTGTCAATTTTTTTTTTCTATTTTTAATTTAATTACAACCATTCCATGACACGGAATAGTAATATGCAACTAAACATCACAACTGCATTAACTATAACAAGAATAAATGTGACTGGAATAACTCTCCAGTTAAATTATAGTATTTTACACTAAATAAAACTGATATCCACAATGCTTACATAAATAATTACAACCTATAGAATCTTGGGCGACATGCCCTAAATGAAGTAGACGCTACATATGAGTGAATCAACAGAAAGGAATCGTCTAAACAAAATCCGCATCTCTGCTAGTAGCTATAATCCATCGGAACATCCATAATCTATGATGGGCATCCCTGCTGCTGGATACCTGGTGTACAAGATATAGTAGAGAAGAGAATATGCAAGGAAGCGGGTCAGAGCCCGATTATAAAAGATTTTAAAAATAGCAAATTCTTAACAATTACAATTAAGCATTTATTATTTACATGTTAGTTTCTCGGGCTTTCTCTTGAGAATTATCACCTCTCATCTAAAGTGCACACCTACCGTATCTTATTATCTTCCCAGTTAAGGTTCCCTCATAACTAGCCTTAATATCACTATGATTCTAACCCATATCATATTCTCGTATTTTCCATATAATACGTATATTAATTATTCATATTCATTTCTCTTTAATATGAACTAGTCTTGTTACAACCTTGGAATTAAGTGCTCACTTACTTAAATCAATTCAAATTTCATTATTTACTTCTATCTACAACATCACACAGTAAATTAAATCACAGTTTATATTTTCAATCTATAATTTCACACAGAAGATTACATCTCTATATCTACAATGTGACACAGTAGATCACATCACAGTTTTTATATATAATATCACACTAATTATATATATACTAATACGGCACCTCCCCAGTCACAATTGCGGTGCATGAATACATTGTTATCATGTCCTGATACATAATGCCATTGTATAGAGGTTTATTGATTCAGTGTCTCTCAGGAATCATATCATAACACAAATATATTGGAGGCGAGCATACTCCCCATCCAAATGGGTCACGCGCATACCTACGCTCCCATTCAACCATCAAAATTATCAAATACACCGATAGCAAGTGTCCAAGGTCCTATGCTCAGTGTACGAATCTAAAATCCTCCCAAATGGGCGCATTGGATAAGACCGTCCACAACGCGAAACCTCCATCTCAATAGCAAGCAGTGTAGGTATGTCATAAATATAACAAACTATAATATAGGTATATATTCCACCCATATAAATATAACAACAATAAGGTATTCACACAACCATATGATAATAACAGGCAATCATCTCACCTATATATATAATAACAATGGGTATTCATCGTACCTATATATAACCATAGGGCATACGCACAACCCATATAATAAATCCCATATGTAGTATAATTATATCCCGAATATCCTACGTATTTTTCGATTATCACTTTAATCCTCAAAGTATATATTTCCAAACTTATCTAACCGCACGATGGTGATCATTTGATCCTCAAAAAAATTCAGTAGGTAAACATCACATCCTACAAATCTATGTCATCACGACTCCCAAATTTCTACGAATTAAATTCATTTTAATTAGGTTTATTCCCCAATAATCCCTAATTCACTCTTAACCTTTTATTCCACCTCTTAAGGTTAATCCCAATTATACCTAAGGTTATACCGAGATTTTATAACTCTCTTACTACTGGTCCTAACCTTAAATTATCATATACCCGATTTAAACTCCAAGTAATATAATTCTCCAAAATAACTCTTTTAATTAAACTGTCGTTAATTTCCCCTTATTCACAATCCCCAAATAATATTTTTTGGGTCTTAGGTATATCCTACTTCCCTTCTTTAAGTTCCAATATATTCAATAAATCATCACCAAAGATTTCTCAAAGTTTGGGATTATGGGTACCTCGATTTGTCACTTAGGCCCAGACGAGAAGCCCAATCAAACGCGTTCCAGTCCAAAGGCCCCGCGCCTCAATTAGTTTAGTTTTGACCCTGTCAGCTCCTAAAATCTCTCTTTAGAGATACTCTAGAGATTGTGGGCTAATGTGAGGGATCCCCACTCCTCCACACTCCGAAATAACATGTATATAACAAACCCTCCACCCGGGGCAAAGGGTATGCTTTATTATTCCTGTAAAACACTCCCCAGAGTAAAGATAAATAATATTGAGAGTACCACCTGGACGTAGGCATTCTTGTTGAACCACGTAAATTTTATGTTGTGTGATTGTTATTCCTTACGTTCTTTATTTGTTCTGGTGATAGCCTTTTCTTGTTATTTTGTGCTGAACTTAATTGTCAGCACAATTGGCGCCATCTGTGGGAAACGTTTGTCTTCCTTTAAGAAAGCCCTCAGTAACAAAGAATTTGGAATGTCTGGTCACAGTAGCAATGCCCCTCAAGTGGGGGATATCCAAAAGCATACTGCCCCTCGCAAGATTAGATCTGAAGTTCGACGTTCAGATCATAGGACTTCCCCAGAACGGCAAGCCTCAAAAGAAAGTCAAGGACCAGATACGTCCACTTAGATTTCCAAGTTAATTGATGCCTATGAGGCCAGGCTCCAAGAGCAAGGGGAGGCCGCTCGCAAGTAAGAAGCTGAGAATACTTGCCTCAAAAGGAGATTGGAAAGGATGGAGAAAGAACTCCATCGTAGCACCAGACAACGTCAATATCACACTCCTAGCCCTCAGGCGAGCAAGTCTCGCAGTCAAGTAAGGATCCCTAGGTGTGGATCTCAGAGATTCAAGGAACACAAGTCAGCTGATGAGTTACTCGAGTAACAACAACTTGCTTGTCGTTACAGGAGTCCAACTCGAGGAAATGATGATATACAAAATTTGGTCCGAAGGGAAATGGACTAGCACTCAGCACATAGGGGTGCCAGATCGACTAGAGAGCTAGCCAGGCGAGCTCTCAAGACCTAGATGAAATCCCCTTTCTCAAGGGAGATAGATGAAGAAGAAGCCCCCGAGAAGTTAATAATTTCTAGATTCAAGATCTATGACGGAAAGACTGACTTTATCGATTATGTTAGGCAGTATAGGCAGGCCATAACTCTCTAAAACCACAGGGACGCACTAATGTGCCAGATCTTTCCTTCGAGCTTCCACGATGTGGCCCAGAAGTGGTTCGTGAGACTCCCTCACAGGTCTATCAGGAGCTTCAAGTCCCTGGTAGAGTTCTTCACAGCTCACTTCATCACCAGCAGCTCCCATCCAAAGAAGATGGATGCCTTGTTGACAATAAATAAAATTCCTCAAGGATGCCTCAGGGACTATGTGAAAAGATATTGGGAGCTGTTCAACAAGGTTGAGGACTACTCGGAGAAGGTCGTCACGGCATCCTTTAAAATTAGCCTACCCAGCTCCAACCTCTTGTACTAATACCTCACTAAGAAGGAGGCCACAACCATTGACGAACTAATGGCTCATATTAAAAAGTATGCCATGGTCGAGGATGTGACCCGCCTTAGTGCAGGGGAAAATGGTCACCCCAAGTTCACCGACAAGAGTGGCGATAAGGCTAAGAACCAGAAGAAAGGAAGTAAGAATGGGGGCAAAGGTGGTTCCAAGAACGGGAACAAAAGCGATGCCTCAAAATCATTTCAGGAAGTGAACAGTGTCTTTAAAGAACCAATATATAAGATCCTAGCAAAAATCAAGGATGAACCATTCGTCAAATGGTCCAGAAAGATGGGAGGAGATCCCTCAAAGAGAAACAACGCGCTGAGGTGCGCTTTTCACAAGGAAGGAGGGCACAAAACTGAGCACTGTAAAGCTCTTAAGTCTCACCTTGAAGAGTTGGCTGAGATTGGGCACCTGAATGAGTTTGTAGAGAAGAAGGTAGAGAAGGTTGCTGCCAAAGGAGACACAAATCCCGACAACGTGCTCGAGGAGGATGCTGGCCATGAGTTCGCAGTGATTCATAAGGCATTAGATCTGAAGAAGATTCAAGGAAATTTAGCCTGGATGGAAGTGAAAAATCTTACGGCAGTAATGTAAGCTTTTCAAATCGATCCAGCAAAAACACAGGTAGGAAACCGTCGGTGAGCAGATGACGTCGACTACAACAAACACATCGTGTTCACGGATGAAGACTTAGTGGGAGTGAGAACCACACATCATATGCCTTAATCATTACACTCAGGATAGCAAACTATGATGTCAATAAGTTGCTCGTCGGCCAGGGAAGCTCATCTGAAGTAATTGATGATGCTGTAAATAGCACCACCCATCAAGGTGTTTGAAAGCTCAAATCAGAGATAACAATGGCGACACAAGAGTATACTAAATATAAGAGATTAAGATGAGGAGAAGAGGATGAACACCAATATATAAGTGGTTCAGCCAATTAGGCCTACGTCCACTGTGCAAGTGAGTGAGTAAGGTCACTAAATAAGGCACTACCGACCATGGATACAATCTCTTAAGATTTCTTTCCCTACTGTATAATTTGACAGAGTTTATCTAGGGTTGTAATTTCGAATCCTTCTCAAGGTAGGAGAAGACAAGTATATATAGTGTTTGGGGGGTGTAATGTACCCACCATGCATACGATGAGCATGTGTGTGTTGATCTAGCAAATCTAATGAAGACATCTGTCACTGTCACATGTAGAGAATGATTATGAAATATTCCCCCACGTAAGGGGGTTCATTCAGTAACAACTGATTTTTCCCACGTGTTCCTGCCCTTGTATCCGCCTACAAATGCTCGGCCCTGTCTTTGACTAGTATAACCTCGGCTTGGAATAGTACGAGGTTGGTAAAGTCTGACCATTATTTCATCCGAGGTTATTCAGGATGACCTCGGCCAGGTAGGTTGGTCGAGGTGAATTGAAAGAGTTGTAACGTTGGCCTGGGTTGATGATAGGGCTTCCAGATGGTTGCCCCATGTAACACTATTGATCTCAGCCTTTTGACTGTAACGTCGACTTGGCCGATACTGATATTGGAGGGTGGCTGAACCCACGAGTCTTTACAGACTTCAGCTGATACCCAACCGAGGTTGACGTATGAGGTAGATGCGATGTCAGCTATGGACGACCTGATGGATAACTGACCCCATGAGTTATGCAGATCTTCGGCTGTTGCCTGATCGAGGGATAAATAGTAATGTCGGTCGTAGTCGACCTTGTGCTGGACGAGATCATTGATCGTCAATCTTGAGCCCCTGTAACCTCAGCCGTCATGCTGGCCGAGGTTGGTGCCTCCGAGCTGTTAGGTGCACTTTGGGCATATCAATCACCCTAGCCCTTAGTTATCTATGTAAATGGGTGACTAAGGGGTATGCAACTCCGAGGCTATTCTTCCCTGCATGCCAACATTTCTTTGACAAGTGTTAGCTTCTGAAGCAGGTTGCGTGCTTGGAAAATGCAATGATTATCGCCTTTTGGGATCCCAAGGTAATAATGGGCCTTGGGACTTGTGTCAGCATGATTTGGGTGTTTAAAACCTTTTCCCTTCTCTTTCCTACTCATTTCTTTTCACTTTTCCGCCTGAGTTCTCTTTACAACTTTATCTCTCTACAAGAGCTTGGCTGCTGCATTTTAGAGGTTTCCTTATTTCCATTCCTCTTCTCCTTCATTTTGCACTTCGACAGGTATTGTCTCCACTATACTTTAGCATTTTCAGCCTTTAATTCTCGTTTCTTCATTTTTAGTGAGTTTTTTAGGTTTTTCGACCACTATTTTGCATTTTTGGGTGACTGTTTGAGGTTTTTGGTGTCTCTTGTTCTTGACTGTTCTTAATTGTTCTTGCTCAAAATTCCAGTTTGATCCTTAGTTAGGTTGAGTCAAGTTGTTTGTTTTTGGTTTAGGGCCCCAAGTGTAAGGTTGTCTTCCTATGCTCGGACCTCTTTATAAACTTATTGCTGATTTCCCTTCTCTTAGAGAGACGAATTTGGCGATGATTAGGCAGATAGAGCTAGCCCAAGAGGAAGCTCGTAGGGCTGAGGCCTTTCCCTTGAGACCTATCTTTCCCCCACCTCTGAAAGTGGTATACCCTAAGCCAACCGAGCCTGCTAAGCCAGCAGAGGATCCAATAGACCCTTCTCCAATGTCTGAGTCATTTACCTCATACCCTATGTCTGTAGATTCATTCCAGGAGGCAATGGATTTCTCCATTAGCCAAGACCGGGTCCCTGATCAAGCCAAGGTTGTGGGGCCCCAAAGTCTCACCTCGTCCCACAACGGTTCCAGAACTTCATGGACTTCTTTTGATGTTGAAGTTGTGGGGTCGAGTGTGGCTGTGCCCCCAATCATTGATATTATTACCCTATCGGCCACCAGAGGGGCTGAGTTCGCTCAGAGGTTCCTCGGAGGTGCTCCTACACCTGCCCAGGCCGATGTTGGTAGGGATGAGGATGACGATCATGAGAGTGACGTGGAGACCTCAGAGGAAGTCGAGATAGAGAGTACTGTCACTGAGTTCGAACTATTAGCCTTTAGACACCTTTATTCCATAGGTCCTTCTATCAAACTTAAGAAACCTCTCAGGGATGAGAGCGCCTTTGGTAGCCGAGATGGGGAAATCTGCGTATATGAGCAGATGTTTAAATTAGGATTTCATCTCCCCATCCGTACAATAATTAGAGACATATTATCCCATATTAACCTGGCCCCTTCCCAATTATCTCCCAATGCTTGGAGGGTGATGATTGGAGCCATCGTCCTATGGAGGGCAGTCCATCATTTAAACCTTCTTGTTAGGGTCTTTACAGGGTGCTATGTGACGTCCTCTGCCAGGAACCATCCAAGCTACTACCACTTCCTGGACAAGAAGTCTGATAAGAAGATGTTGTTGGTTACCCAAACCTTAAATTATAACTGGAAACCGCGATACTTCTTTATCTCAGGGGCATGGGAATTTGGTACTTGTTCCCCCTCTTCATCGCTAGAGCTGTGGACCCCTCTGAGGTGGGGAAAACTATCACTGGCTGCCAAAGCCGACCCTGGGTTAAGCCAGGACAACCTACAAAAGGTCAAAGACCTTCAAGATCAGGGCAAGCTTGGTTGGCTAGTCAAGTACGAGCATCTGATGACCCCATACTACCTCTCTGAGACTCTCCTGGGGGGAAGTCCTTTAACCGAGCTTCGTAAGTGTTTATCTTGATAAGTTGTAACTCTGATATTTAATGTCTCTGATTTACTAACTCAGACATATTTTTTGCAAAACGCCCAGAAGTTATATCAGACGACCTGTAGGAGATGTCTGCACCAAGCCTGATCAAGTTGGTGAAGAAAGCTGGGCTCAATGATCCTCTTCCTCCCCCATCTAACCAGAACGTCGGCACTTATAAGGCCGACACTACAAAGAAGAGGAAATCCACCGCTACTACCCCCGAGGATCAGAGGCAAAGCAAAGCCTAAAAGGGTGACCGTGCCATCCCATCTCGTCTGATGATGCACTTGCTTTTCGTCTGGAGCAGTTGAAGATCAGTGACAGCCTGATAGGTCATGGTCTGAAGGCGATGGATGTTATTGGCTCTACAATGATCGATGCTGATAAGCGCTTCTTACGCTCTATAGACACCCCTTTGCTGGCCGAGCTTTGCCTTCATAGGTCTATCCAGGTAGAGATTTTAACTTTTTTGGCTCCAAGTGTAACCTCATCCTTGATTTAGGTTGTCTTGATCTCATACATATGACTTTGTATTTTAGGGTATCTTATCCATTCACCAGTTTATTGACTGGACCCTGAGGAATCTGCCCTTAATTAAGAAGGGAAAAGAGGCCCATAAGGTGGAGGCCTCTCTAAATGCTGAGGTAAAATGTTTGAAGACAACCTTAGTTGAACCTGAGAATAAAGTGAAGCAGAGGGACAGGGACATTGCTAAGCTCTAGAAGGACCATACCTTTTCCCTGAAGGCTAAGGACGACGTTCTTGAATAGAAGGTTGATGCTGCTGTGAAAGCTGCCCTTGAGGACGCCTCTGATAAGATCTTGTCCTACTACAAGGTCTTTGATGAATTTATAATCTTCGGCTTTGAATACCTTGAAAGAGGTGTTAAAGATACTAGTAAATGGGCAGCCATCAAAGAAAAAGAGTCAGGGAGTTTGACAGCCTCGGACTTCAATAGTCTCGGCTATGGTGACCCTCAGTTTGCTCAAGCTTTGCAAGAGGTTGAGGAGGAAAGAGAGGGTCCTACACATGTATAGACTAAACAGTCGGAAGCTACTGAGACTGAGGATGTCAACCCTCAAGATGATGGGACTGAGTTTACCAACGTCGTCCAAGCTGATGGGGATGAGGTTACCAATCATGTGGCCGCAGACACCTAGACCATAATTTGTGAAGCTTTACACTTGTAATTTTTGCTTTTTATCTGTAATTGTTTGTAACCTCTGATAATATACTCTAAGGATTGTTTACTTGTAATTCTGACTTCTTCATGTTATAACATCCTCTTCAGAGGATTTTTCTTCTTTTGGTGAATGCTTTCTTGAATGTTGTCTAGCAAATCATACTTCCCATCAAGTGATGTCTAAGGTCTGAGGTCATCCAAGTATGATGTCACCCTCCCAAATTTCACCAAATTAATGATGTTTAAGGTCTGAGGTCATCAAAATATGATGTTTCACCTCTGACCTTGTCACCAAATTATGATGTTTAAGGTCTGAGGTCATCCAATTAAGATGTTACCCTCACAAATTTCATCAAATTAATGATGTTTAAGGTCTGAGGTCATTAAATTGAGATGTTATCCTCACAAATTTCACCAAATTAATGATGTTTAAGGTATGAGGTCATCCCACTATGATGTTACCCTCATAAATTTCACCAAATAAATGATGTTTAAGGTGTGAGACCATCAAAATATGATGTTTCACCTCGGACCTTGTCAACAAATTATGATGTTTAAGGTCTGAGGTCATCTAATTAAGATGTTTCACCTCAGGCCATGTGATTAGGCACATATTCTTCACATTTATCCCCTTAATTTCGGTATTTTTATGATCCCGTATAGTGTAAATATCTTGGATTTGTCTCGTATTTATGATACTAACCCCTTTTGGAAAGTATTTCATGTTTTGTGGATTTCTCATGTGTTTTACAGGTATTTCACGCAAGTTAGTGCGAAGGAGAACTCAAAACAGTGAAAGAAACCAAGAAATGGAGAGTTGAAGGGCATTTTCGTAATTTTTCAGTCTTAGTCCGGAGGTGGGTCCAACTAGAAAGTTGAAGAAATCTAAATTACAAGAACACTGGAAAAAACGGCACCTCAATCCGAGCTACGATGAAGAAGTTACGATGTTTTGAAGTTGTGCGATAATGAAGAGAAACGGACCGGTCTGGATGTGCGAATTTCTGTCATTAATTATGCAGATTTTATGGTGATTGGTTGGCAAAAACTTGTGCCACAAGAGAAATTTGATGCCAAATTCGTGCAACTTGGTGCTATAAAAGACCAAGCCCTACCTCATTCCAAGGGGAGTCAAATTCTAGAGAGTAGAATAGAAAATTAGAGAGAGAAGTTCATTTTTTTAGAGATCCTTTTTAGTTTTCATACTCTTAGAAAAGCCCTAGTTTGTATGTTTGAAGATTCAAGATCATCTAGTGCAAATTTCAAGTATCAATTCTTCAATTCAATTCAAGTATCAAATTCCCTTCTCTTATTTAATCCCAATTCTATTTTCAATTTTCAATTGTTTTGCAATTTGTTATCAATGTTTGTTAGATCCATAATTCCATGTATAGGTATGAATTTGTTTTTTAGAAAAATCATGAGTAGCTAAATTCCCAAGGGTTGGGGTACATGAACTCAATCCAAGACAAATTATTTATGTAGAAAATAGAGGTTAAATTAAAATATTGATTGAATCGTGAAAGAAACTCATACAAACATTGTCAATCTTTTAATCTCTCTTGCCCTAGGTACTTGAGATGTTTAAGAATGCTTTGCGAGTATACTTTATCATTCATTGCTTTATATCTATCTTTGATTTCATATGATGCGGGCTAGATCCCTCATATATGTAATGCTTAGAATTTATAAAGACCGGATCTAGTCAATAATTTTAATTTACAATCCTAGTATTCTGTACGGTAATTTGTTAAGGTTTGAGGGATTGTACTCCACCCTATTTTCTCATTCATCTTAATTAATTTAATTTCATTATTTACCTATTTTTTTCCCTTTTCAACCATCATCATCTTTTTCACTTTTTCTTTAGAAGTAATAAATCAGTTAAATTCTATCAAACATTCCCTGTGGATTCGATACCCAGACTCGCCACTATACTCCTTAAGAGTGTAGTTACAAGTTTAGGTTTTTTTTTTGTATTGAGATTAGAAGCCGATAACGACTAGCGTATTACACGGACGCTCGGTTTTACCACTCGATCAAAATGGCGCCGTTGCCGGGGACTGTTTGTTATAGATTATAATTGACTTACTACTTCATAAAAAAAAAGTAAATAAAAAAAATAAAGAAAAATATGGGTGTCACGTTCTTGAATTGCCCACTTTGAAATGTCTTACTTTAACTCATTTGGTGGCTTTAATTGTTATGCTAATAGTGAGGAGGAGGAGGCACTCAAGACTTATGACCATTGGATCAATATCACTAAAGATGATTATCAAAAATACTAGCCTAGTGCTAAGAAACTCCAAATTTATCAAAATCAATTGCTTGAAGAAGAAAGACTTGAAAAAGAATATCGAGAAAAAAATCGTTATTGGGAGCAAGAGTTAGATGCATTATTTGAACCCAATGAGGATTTTTTTTTCCGATAGTTTTGAAGATGAAGTAAGTTTTCAACCAAATGAGGAATTCGAGGTGCTGGAACCAAGGAAGCCTACTTTGGAAGAACTCTTGCTTGATATAAAAAAGCAATCTGATGACCTTGTTGTTACCGAGTTGAAAATTTTAGCAACTTGCAAGGAGTTGAATGATTATTTGGACAGCTTCGAGAAGGTCGAGACTTGCACTTCACCTAATACTTTTGAGAATGAAATCATTGAGAGTGATCCAAGTTCTTTTGAATATCAACCTCTTATAAATATTGCAAAATCTACTGAGGTTGAAGATCATTTGTCTCCTTGTGTCCCCACTATTATCGAACCAGTAAATCCATCGCAAGAACTGGATGAATGTCTTGAGGATGTTGATCCGCTTCTTGTATGGGAATGTTATTTTGAGATGCTTCATCTTATGGGCCATACACTTAGACGTGTCACTCCACCAGATCCAATTGAAAATTTTGAGGGAGAAGATTTTGAGGACAAGGACTCTATGCTTGAATTGTTTTCCAAGATGGACTCTTTTAGTTTGTGTTCTCCGCTTCCCATACTACTTGAAAAATCTTTGGGAAGTGATTCTATTTTTCTTGGATCCCAATGGGACTTGTCCTCTTATGCACCCAAATCCTTCATTATCCCCCTAAATTTTTTAATTGGTGATGGTTCATTTTTTAACCTTTGCACATGCCTTCCGTTTTTCAAACGGAATTCTTATTTTATGGGAGGCATGCTTTATAGTGAGGGTACGCCATTAATCCCTCAAAGTCAAATTGTATTTTGGGTGGACCCTCAACTTTTTCGACTTCTAGTGTAAGAGTTATTAGAAGTTCAAATCGTAGGTTGTACATAATTAGTTTTTTTTGCTTTTTCTTTTTCTTTTTCTTTCCTTTTTTAATAGTGTAGTGTCATTAGTTAAATTTTTTGTTATTCTTTTTGCTATGCTTGGTTCTAACATGTTTTGTAGATTCATTGGACTCGTACTTTTCGAGGATCGCTCCATTTGGGTAATATCTTTCTTTTCCTCTCTTTATGTTGTGTTCTTGATTCACATTGAGGACAATGCAACATTTAAGTTAGGGGGTGTGGGATATTCTTCCCGTTTATTGTTTAGATTCATTGATTCAATCACATGTTCTTTCCAAGTGTAATTTTTTTTAAATTTCAAAAAAAAAAAGTTGAAAAAACCAAAAATATTTTTGTTCAAAATAAATAAAAATTGGAATTTAAATTTTTCAAAAATATCACCTTTATTCTATTTAAAGTCTCAAATTGTCAACAATCAAATGCACTAAGACGAAATTGACCGAAGATCGAAGTTGAAAGAAAATTGACGACTTAACGAATAAGTGTGGAGATTGATCAACCCCGGTGAGATTTCGAGCCTTTCAATTTTTTATGAGTTTTTAAATCAATCCAAGTTTATGATTAACTCAAAGTTCTTTTCAGCGTTTTAATAAGTCGTTGATGATCTCAATCCTATGTTTTGATCGGTTATGGGAAATGTGTGAAATGTTGTCTCAAAATTCGTGCTAAATATATCTGTAAACTTAATTAATCTCGAGATGCATATGGTAATGTGATTAGCAATTTGGACAATGAAATAGGCCCTCGTTTCTTACCCAAAAATACTGGCCATAAAAAGATGTGAAAAATTATCCCTTTGATAACCCAAGTTGAGCCTAATAAATATTTCCCTTTCGTTTGATAACCCGAAAAATCCAAATAGCCCGGAATTGTGAAAATTAAGAAAATTCATCAAATAAAGTCCAAATTGTGCTATAAAAAGGGGCAAGAAGAAAAAAATAGATATGCTCAACAAAAATAGTAAGAAAAGAAAAAGAAAAGAAAAATAGAAAAAAGAAAAGAGAAAATTGAGCAAATGCCCGAAAAAGCACTAATGGATGTCATAAGGACATTTTCCAATTCCGAACGTTTCGACCATTCCCATTTTTACTCTTTACACTTTTTAACCCGAAAATTCCTAACCGAGTCCGAATGGCGAAATTAATTACCGCATGGAGAGCTAAGACATGAAAAGATAATACAAGAGATTAAAATGGTGTGATTAAGAGATGATGTTTCCCGTTTCCTAATAACTGTATTCCGATGATGAGATCTTTTCACCATATATTTCCTTCTTTTTAATTTTGTATGAGTGAATTTGTGTCCATTATATTTACTCTTTATATCATGCATACCGAGAGAATAGCCACAATCCGAGTGATTCGTTTGTGAGTGCATCCGTAAGAATTTGAATCAAAACGAATTCTCAAAAAGTAACGTAATGCTCAATCGGTGGAAATTTGAGGTTTAATTTTTGGCTTTGCACACACACACTATGGTTTGAGACATTTGAATATGAATTTATGGTGATTATTTTTCGAAAAGTTTAAATTGTACAATTTTTAAGTATTTTGATATTTATTTGAGTCAATAAAGAATTTTGTGGGTATATTCACTGCAAACCCTCACGAGACAAAACTCGTCCTACTAGGGTAACCTAGGGGTTTAAAGGATTGTTGCATACGCTAAATGCAATCGCTTGCCCGCGAAAAAGGTATTCTATCCCAATAAAATGATTTTCAAGAGTTGAGCCTTGATAGGATTCATTTACATTGCTCGGGACGTGCAAAGTTCTAAGTTAGGGGGTGTGATTAGGCACATATTCTTCACATTTATACCCTTAATTTCGGTATTTTTATGATCCCGTGTAGTGTAAATATCTTGGATTTGTCTCGTATTTATGCTACTAACCCCTTTTGGCAAGTATTTCGTGTTTTGTGTATTTCTCATGTGTTTTACAGGTATTTCACGCAAGTTAGTGCGAAGGAGAACTCAAAACAGTGAAAGAAACCAAGAAATGGAGAGTTGAAGGGCATTTTAGTAATTTTGAAGCCTTAGTCCAGAGGTTGGACCAACTAGAAAGTTGAAGATATCTAAATTACAAGAACACTGGAAAAAACGACACCTCAATTCGAGCTACGATGAAGAAGTTACGATGTTTTGAAGTTGCGCGATAATGAAGAGAAACGGACCGGTCTGGATGTGCGAATTTCTGTCATTAATTATGCAGATTTTATGGTGATTGGTTGGCAAAAACTTGTGCCACAAGCGAAATTTGATGTCAAATTTGTGCAACTTGGTGCTATAAAAGACCAAGCCCTACCTCATTCCAAGGGGAGTCAAATTCTAGAGAGTAGAATAGAAAATTTGAGAGAGAAATTCATTTTATTAGAAATCCTTTTTAGTTTTTCATACTCTTAGAAAAGCCCTAGTTTGTATGTTTGAAGATTCAAGATCATCTAGTGCAGATTTCAAGTATCAATTCTTCAATTCAATTCAAGTATCAAATTCCCTTCTCCTATTTAATCTCAATTCTATTTTCAATTTTCAATTGTTTTGCAATTTGTTATCAATGTTTGTTAGATCCATAATTCCATGTATAGGTATGAATTTGTTTTCTAGAAAAATCATGAGTAGCTAAATTCCCAAGGTTTGGGGTACATGAACTCAATCCAAGGCAAATTATTTATGTAGAAAATAGAGGTTAAATTAAAATATTGATTGAATCGTGAAAGAAACTCATACAAACTAATCTCTCTTGCCCTATGTACTTGAGATGTTTAAGAACGCTTTGCGAGTATACTTTATCATTCATTGCTTTATATCTATCTTTGATTTCATATTATGCGGGCTAGATCCCTCATATATGTAATGCTTAGAATTTATAAAGACCGGATCTAGTCAATAATTTTAATTTACAATCCTAGTATTCTATACGGTAATTTGTTAAGGTTTGAGGGATTGTACTCCACCCTATTTTCTCATTCATCTTAATTAATTTAATTTCATTATTTACCTATTTTTTTCCCTTTTCAACCATCATCATCTTTTTCACTTTTTCTTTAGAAGTAATAAATCAGTTAAATTCTATCAAACATTCCCTGTGGATTCGATACCCACACTCGCCACTATACTCCTTAAGAGTGTAGTTACAAGTTTAGTTTTTTTTTGTATTGAGATTGGAAGCCGACCTTGTCACCAAATTATGATGTTTTAAGGTATGAGGTCATCCCACTATGATGTTTCACCTCAGACCTTGTCACTAAATTATGATGTTTTAAGGTCTGAGGTCATCAAAAGAAGATGTTACCCCCATAAATTTACCAAATTAATGATGTTTAAGGTCTGAGGTCATCCAATTATGATATTTCACCTCAGACCCTGTCACCAAATTATGATGTTTTAAGGTCTGAGGTCATTAAAATAAGATGTTACCTCATAAATTTCACCAAATTAGTGATGTTTAAGCTATGAGGTCATCCAATCATGATGTTTCACCTCAGACCGTATCACCAAATTATGATGTTTTAAGGTCTGAGGTCATCAAACTAAGATGTTACCCTCATAAATTTTCCAAATTAATGATGTTTAAGGTCTGAGGTCATCCAATTATAATGTTTCACCTCAGACCCTATCACCAAATTTTGATGTTTTAAGGTCTGAGGTCATCAAACTAATATGTTACCCTCATAAATTTTACCAAATTAATGATGTTTAAGGTCTGAGGTCATCCAATTATGATGTTTCACCTCAGACCCTGTCACCAAATTATGATGTTTTAAGGTCTGAGGTCATCAAACTAAGATGTTACCCTCATAAATTTCACCAAATTAATGATGTTTAAGGTCTGAGGCCATCCAATAATGATGTTTCACCTCAGACCCTGTCACCAAATTATGATGTTTTAAGGTCTAAGGTCATCAAACTAAGATGTTACTCACATAAATTTACCAAATTAATGATGTTTAAGCTCCGAGGTCATCCAATTATGATGTTTCACCTCAGACCCTATCACCAAATTATGATGTTTTAAGGTCTGAGGTCATTAAACTAAGATATTACCCTCATAAATTTCACCAAATTAATGATGTTTAAGGTCTGAGGTCATCCAATTATGATGTTTTAAGGTTTGAGGTCATCAAACTAAGATGTTACCCTCATAAATTTCACCAAATTAATGATGTTTATGGTCTGAGGTCATCCAAATATGATGTTTCACCTCAGACCCTGTCACTAAATTATGATGTTTTAAGGTCTGAGGTCATCAAACTAAGATGTTACCCTCATAAATTTCACCAAATTAATTGTGTTTAAGGTCTGAGGTAATCTAATTATGATGTTTTACCTCAGAACCTGTCACCAAATTATGATGTTTTAAGGTCTGAGGTCATCAAACTAAGATGTTACCCTCATAAATTTATCATACAAGCAATCCAAAGAAAGTATTGACACATGAACTGCTCTTCTCATTAATATTCTCTTCATAACATGATACATTTACATAGAAATAATTGCAACATCATATGTAATACTTCTTTAGGTGATCAGCATTCCAAGGATGGGAGAAAGGTTCACCCTCGAGATTTTCTAGCCGGTAGGTACTGGGTATAATCTCATCAACAACTTTGTAGGGACCATGCCAATTCGGGTGAAGCTTATTTGTCTTCTGTAACGTCTTCTTCAGCACTAGGTCTCCTACATCTATAGGTCTTGATTTCACCCTTTTATTGTAGAACTTTATTATTCTTTGCTGGTAGGCTGCCTGTCTGATCTCAACGTCTTCCTTCCTTTCCTCAATCAAATCTAGGTCGAGTATTCTCTCTCCTCCATTCTTTTCGGGGTCATAGGCCTGAACTCTGTGAGTGGGGAGTCCTACTTCTGTAGGTATGACGGCTTCTGAGCCATGTGCTAACATAAATGGGGTCTCCCCCGTTGGTGTCCTTGTCGTTGTTCTGTAAGCCCATAACACTGCATAAATATCTTCTATCCATCCCCCCTTGGACTCTTTCAGTATCTTCTTAATCCCATCAAGGATTGTTCAGTTCGTGACTTCGGTCTGCCCATTTTCCTAGGTTCAGCCCGGAAAAGAGAAAAATGTCTTGATCCCGACTCTCTCGTAGTATTTCTCAAAGGACGAATTCTTGAACTAGGTTCCATTATCTGAGATAAGGGTGTTCGAAAGACCATGCCTGCATATGATGCTCTTTCAGATAAACTGGAAGGTCTTCTGCTCTGTAATCGTGATCATCGGCTCAGCCTCTACCCACTTGGAGAAGTAATCAATCGCTACTATCAGAAATCGATAATTATTCGTAGCCCTTGGTAATGGCCCCACCAAGTCAATCCCCCATACCGCAAATGGCCAAGGGGAACTGATCGACGTCATAGGTTGATGAGGTTGATGAGGGATAGTGGAGAATCTCTAGCACTTGTCACACCTCTTCAAGTAGGCTGCAGCGTCCTTAGCCAAGGTCGGCCACTAATATCACTGCATAATTATCCTCTTTGCTAAAGGTCTTCCTCCTATGTGACTGGAGTAAGAACCCTCATGTATATCCGTACGCAGGGGACCTCTGTGGGATGGACACATCTGAGAAGAGGTAGTAGAATTCCTTTCTTATATAGGGCATCTCCTATTATTGAGACCTTTGCGGCTCTGTACCTCAATTTCCTCCTTTTCAACTTTGATTTCGGCATCTTTCCCTCTCTGATATATCTGATGAGGGAGTCTATCCATGATTCTCCTAGGTTTAAGTTGAGGCAAGAGCTGGCAACCTCTTCATCCTCAATAGTCGATTTGAACAGGATTTCGACTGGTACTGTCCTTCTAATGACTGTCCTTGTTGCTGAAGCCATCCTTACTAATGCATTTGCATGACTTTTATCTTGTCGACGGATCCTCTTCATCTTTACCTCTTCGAAGCCTTCTAGCATCATTCTCACCCTCTTCAGGTATTTTGCCATCCTATCATCCTTGGCCTCATACACTCTAAGTATCTGGTTGATAATTAACCTCGAGTTGCTATGAGGTAAGAGTCGGCTAACTCTAAAGGCTTTTGCTAAGGAGAGGCCTGCTATAAAGGCCTCATATTCTCGCTCGTTGTTCGATGCTTTGAAGTTGAACCTTAGTGTATATTCAATGTCGATACCATCCGGAGCGGATAGTATCAGCCCTGCACCGCTTCCACTTTCATAAGAAGACCCATCAACGAAGAGGTTCCAAATATCTTCATCTGAAGAGAAGTGACCCTTAGATTGGGATCCTTGCTTGAAAAGGTACCTATCTTCCTTATTCTCAGATATTCCTCTTTGGGCTATGCTAGACACGACCTCTTTCGGGTCTCGAAAAACATTACAGTTTGGTCCCTCTGTAATCTGTGGATTATTCTCAACCTCATCCTCTTCCCATGTGAACTCAGAAACAAATTCTGTGAGTGCTTTCCCTTTAATGGCCACCCTGGGTTGATAAATAAGGTCATACTCTCCCAACTCAATGGCAAAGGTCATCAACCTGCCCGACTTCTCAGGATTATGGAGGACTTGCCTTAGTGGGGAGTTAGTGAGGATGACCATAGAGTGGGCTTGGAAATAAGGTTTCATCTTCCTGGAAGAGTGTATCAAAGTGTGGCCATCCCCGATCCTCATCGTGCGGGCGGGGGCGTGGAGGAAAGGATCCTTCGGGTTCCGTGCATCCCTCTCGGGAGCACTTTGGTCGGCGTCGTTTGAGATGTCATGTAAAAATGTAGAGAGATTAAGAGTCGCCAGTCTATTTTACTCAAAACAGACAAAAGAAAAAGGGGAAGCCACCCTGAAGGATGGTGTCCAAAGACATACTGGTGCGTGCGAAACCAAGACGATTCGAGAAGGGTTCGGAGGCTTAGTTACGAAATGGGAAGGTGTTAGGCACCCATTATTCCCTTTTTGTCTCTCATGAATATTTGCTATTTTCCTTTTGTTTCCCCTCGTGATATGTGTGCATGTGTATATATATAGAATGGAGGTAGGAATCCTCGACTTGTATCATGGGAAAGATAAAGCGAGTCATCCGTAGGAAGATATAAGAATAATATTAAAAAAGTAAGATTTAAGCAATTACCCCTATGTTGATCGTTATAATGGAACGATAACGCATATGGAGCAATACGTTACTAAGGGCAAGTATATAGAATATAGGAAGAGGGGATTTAGAGAAGATAGAAAATGAGAGAAAAGTGGGAAAAAGGACTCGAGTCTCGAGTTTTACCCCGAGACACCTACATAGCCTATAAAGGCATCAAAGTCCACGTAGTTCGCATACAAAATGAGGGTAGGGTTTATCCCATAAATCCAAATGGGGATCTCTTATTTGTGAGTGTGCGTGTGTGTAGAAAAAGTGTTTTAGTTGTGAGGAAAGTGTGCGAAATGTATGAGAATCCCTATTTGGAATTTATGAGCAAACCCTCTTTTTCTTATTTTTTGGGTTTTATTTATATGAAAATAGGAGATGTGTAATAATAATAGATAAAAAAGTACATTAGGATGTGTGAGATGAGATAATAAAAGCGCTAAGAAAACAAGTTATTGAGAGTTTAAGAGAATTTAAGAGAAAGTAGAGAAAGTTGGACCTTCTTGAAGATCTTGAGCTTGATCTTGAATGTTGGAGAGAAGACCTTGCACTTGGATGATGATGGAGAGTGGCTAATTCACCAAGTTTGATGAAAAGGATGATGGAAAGTGGAAGTAAAAAGGGGATTTGGATGTTGAAATCACGCTGCCTGCGAGAGAGGTTTCTGGGATTCATTGAGAGAGGTTTTTATCAGATCTGGGCTCCCCTTGAAAATGAGGTGAAGGACTCCTTTTATAGGCCTAGGTAACTGTCGATCGGCATATACATGTTCCTGCCTATCGGCAGGTGCCGATAGGCAGGGTCTGAACCTGCCATTTGGTAGTGTGCTTCAGAATTTTTCGGAAAATCGGTCGTCGAGGGCAAACCGTCGATCAGAATCGCACATGGGTCATACCGTTGGAAAGGTAATTCAGAGATCTTCGAAAGTCCTTTGGAACGCTCCCAGGTTCGGGAGTTGACTTTGGGTCAAATATGGCTCAGAAGCATTTGTCGTTCCATTGGACGGGGAATCGCTCGGACAAAAATGGGTCGTTCGTCCGCATGGTAAGTCCAAATCACGCACGGGGTAGACCATTGGAAAGTTTAGGAGATGTACTTCGACATTCCAAAGAGTTTGACCCGGTTTGGAGAGTTGACTTTGGTCAACCGGTCTCGGGAAGATTTCGGTGACCTCCCGAAGTCAAACGGATCGTTCATCCGCATGGAAAGTCGGAATCGTGAACGGGATGGACCGTTGGAAAGGGACTATAGTGCCCTTTGAATATTCATTCACCTTCAGTCAAGCTGAAGAGTTGACATGGGTCAAACAGAGCTCGGGAGAGCCCGGTGGCCTCTAGGTCAAGTTTCGAATGCAAATGGATCGTTCGTCTGCATGGTAAGTCGGAATCGCGCACGGGGTGGATCGTTGGAAAGGGTATTCAGTGACCTTCGAAGATTCATTCAGTCTTAGTTGAGACGAAGAGTTTGATTTTTGGGTCAAATTGAGTCGGGGAGTGCCCGATGGCCTCCAGGTCAGTACTCGGGACATGACCTGGGTTTACGATGATGAAGGGAGGTACTAGGGACCTAAGGAGAGTTAGGGATTAACATAATGGAGTGTCTACAGAGCCCCTTGATGGGTGAGTTTGGAACAGATGATGACCATCGAATAGACACCACATGATGCTTTTGAGGGAGTATGATCGATTCAGAGGGTCGAGGCCGATTCTGCGAGTCAAAGCCAAATCTGCGGGCTTAAGTGATGAGGGTGATCGATTATGCGAGTCAAAGCCAATTCTGTGGGCTTAGGGTGAAGATTTAATAACTGAGGTCAATTCTTACCTAACTCAGGTGACAATCCAAGACCGGGGCCAATTTTGACCCAAGAGTGGTGACAACCGAAGACCGAGGTCAATTCTGACCTAACTCAGGTGACGATCCAAGACCGGGGATCGAGGTCAATTCTGACCTAACTCAGGTGATGATCCAAGATCGGGGCCAATTTTGACCCAAGCGTGGTGACCATCGAGGACCGAGGTCAATTCTGACCTAACTCAGGTGACGATCCAAGACCGGGGCCAATTCTGACCCAAGCATGGTGACGATCGAGGACCGAGGTCAATTCTAACCTAACTCAGGTGACGATTCAAGACCCGGCCCAATTCTGACCCAAGAGTGGTGATGATAGAGGACCGAGGTCAATTCTGACCTGACTCAGGTGACGATCCAAGACCGGGGCCAATTCTGACCCAAGAGTGGTGACGACTGAGGACCGAGGTCAATTTTGACCTAAATCAGGTGACGATCCAAGACCGGGGCCAATTTTGACCTAAGAGTGGTGACGACCGAGGATCGAGGTCAATTCTGACCTAACTCAGGTGACAATCCAAGATCGGGGCCAATTCTGACCCAAGAGTGGTGACGACCGAGGACCGAAGTCAATTTTGACCTAACTCAGGTGACGATCCAAGATCGGGGCCAATTCTGACCCAAGAGTGGTGATGACCGAGGATTAAGGTCAATTTTGACCTAACTCAGGTGAAGATCCAAGACCCGGGGCCAATTCTGACCCAAGAGTGGTGATGACCGAGGACCGAGGTCAATTCTGACCTAACTCAGGTGACGATCCAAGACCAGGGCCAATTCTGACCCAAGAGTGGTGACGACCGAGGATCGAGGTCAATTCTATCCTAACTCAGGTGATGATCCAAGACCGGGGCCAATTCCAACCCAAGAGTGGTGACGACCGAGGATCGAGGTCAATTCTGACCTAACTCAGGTGACGATCCAAGACCAGGGCCAATTCTGACCCAAGAGTGGATAAAGATTGGATTTTGATTCTGCTGGAGAAATAGCTTTATGATTTTGAACTGAGCTAGGGAGCTGATAGTTGGGGAATCTTTTAGGAGACCTCGCAGGGGGGATAACCTATTTTGGGTGTTGTAAGAGAATTCCGTTGGGGAAGTGATCAGGTGATCCTTTGGGATCCTCTGAGCTTTGTCGGGAGGAGTTTTAACTTGGTATTTGAGGATTCCATTGGGGAAGAGGGGTTCCGCTTGAGGGAATGCGAAATTTTCTTGGTAAAAATGCTTTAAATCCTTCCTGGGATTTTTAGGAATTTTTCGAGGATTTTTCAAGGCTTTTTGGTATTTTTTAGGAATTTCTGTACGAAATTTAAGGTGGGGTGCTGGTCGGCATAGTATGAAGGGTGCCATTCGGCAGTGGCACGGAATTTTGGGCTACCTCGGGAAGGCAAGGAGTCAGTGCCGATCGGTATGGTAGGGGGAGGTGACGATCGACATGGCGCTTGGCATCCTATATAAAGGGGGCGAATCCCCTCATTTTTTTCATATCTTCTTTTCCTTTCTCTCTCTCTGCGATTCTTTTGAAAATCGTTCTATCATTCCGATCTTCAAGAAATAATCGCTTTTGTGAAAACTTCAGTCCACCGGGAGTGGTTGACCATTGATGATTGGGCGAATATGGAGTGGAGGGCTAGGGCGCCTCTTGCCTTGGGGAGTGAGAACTCCTTTGACGCATTCGAGCCTGTTGAGGATGAGCGGACCTTGCTGTGGGAGCCATCGCGTCATCACTCTTCGAGAGTTATCCCTGGCTGTTATGTAAGTAACCCGACCTTTGGCATTATTCTCTTTTTGGTGGTTTTTCTTTCTTTCTTGACCTTTGATGAGACTTTTCTTTTTTCCAGTCTGATATTTCTTTGAAGAACATGCGTGCCCATGGGACAACGGGGATCAAGAATGTCTGGGAGCATCTCCCACCTGTGGTGCGCTGGGTGGTCTCATCAGTGGGTTTTGGGTGGTTGGCATCGGCGCCGGATGAGACGCCTCATTCGACAGTGGTCTTGTGCGCTTTGGGAGAGAGGTGGTGAGACACTACCCACACCTTTCATTTCGGCTTCGGGGAGATGACTGTGACTCCCATAGACGTACAACAGCTACTGGGGCTGGATTGTGATGGAGAGCAGATAGAGGTGGATGGCTCTTTACGGGTGAGACCGGAGGCAGTGCATGCGGCACTTGGTGATGTAGGGAGGATAGTCTCTGGGGATTCTATACGGCTATCCCTACTGAAGGATATTCTGCTGAGCAGGGTGATTAATGTGGAGGATGGGCTGCAAGTGAGGCAGATGGCCCGGTTATTCATTCTTCTGGTATTGGGAGGTTTCATGGTGGCGTCGAGAGACGACGTTGTTCATTTGTGGTTTCTGCCGTACTTGAGGATGTTTTCGAACATCCCTTTCTATGATTGGGGGATTCTGACCTTGCCGACCCTTTACTTTTCTCTGGATGCATTCAGTCGATCCTGCCGACAGAGCTTTACTGGGGCCACGTACCTTCTTGAGGTATTCTTCACATTGTGCATTTCTTTTCATGCATTCGTATTTTCCTTATGCGTCTCTTTTTGTTTGCGAATTCAAACATGGTTCTATGAGGTGATTGGGTGCAATACCCCGCTGATTTCTTTGAAGGACGATACTGTTGGGGACTTCTGTCGATTGTATCGATGGCGTAAGGCCAATTGATAGTCGAAGGGATCTCTTTCCCTCGAGGCGGTGCGTCAAGTCTTGAATGACGTAACCAGTGGTAGGGTAAGACTCTTTCCATTTCAATCTTGGTTTTTGATCCTTCTGATCTTGTATTGATTTATGCTCTCTTGGAGATTTTCAGGAGACCTTTTACCCGTGGGGGACATCCATTCAGGATGAGTGGGTGACCGGGGTGAACGCACGGATGAGGCGTTTGTTGGCGCATGAGTTCGGCCATTCCTGGTACCTCGGGGAGAGGATGGTTCGTCAGATTGCTGAGGAGGAGGAGGTGGTGCCACCCGCACAGCCTCCTACGTCTATGAGGTAGGAGCGACTGATCTCGGAGGATGAGAGGATCGCGATGATGATTGGCGAGTCCTACTTGCTATACACCGATACGGCTGCACCGTATGACTATATAAATTTTATGACGAGCTGGTTGATGACACCCAGCATATATGATGCACTGCCCTTCCCTCCGGAGGGTTCGAATCGGGCGGTGGGGTCTTCCCACAGCGGTGGTGGTCCGTCGGCATCTGCAGCTGTACGGCTGCATACCCCTTAATACAACATTCGGCGGGCTGATGGAGGGATGGTGCCTATGATGCATCGTCCTCTTCGATGGATCCAGAGGACTTGGGTATGATAGAGGAGGTCCTTCGACCCGTGGTATACCTTTCTATTCCTCTCTTTCTTTCTTTTCTGTTTTGGTCATTTTCGCTTTGATACTGATTTGGCCTTTCCTTGCAGCAAGTTCGGGTGTCGACCACTTGGTTAAGGGACATCAGAGACTGGATATCTTTATCGAATGCCCATATTCAGGACGCGGTTCCTGTTCCTTCTTGCTTGGTGCCGTCTGCTTCGTCCAGAGAGGACTCGAGCTCGAGTAGTGGTGGCGTATCATCTCGCCGTAGGGGGAAGAGAGCACGTCGCAAGGGTGGAAGCTCTTAGTGAGAGAGAGAGAATGTGGGTTCGAACCGAGTCCCGTTGTTTTTGCCTTTTCTTTTTATTTCCTGCAAAATTGATGTAACACAGAACACAAATATATGCAATGCAATGGAGTTTTTTATTATCTCTTATTAATGATGAATGAATGCATGTGATTTTTACTTTACTGCTGAGACCATAAAAAGGAATATTTTTTTGGAATTTTTTGAAGAAAAATTTTTAATTAAAAAGGAAAATTATATAAGGAGAAAAAGGGATTCTTGAAATTCTGTTGAGAATATCAATTTATTTTTATTGAGTTTTCTGATTTGACAAAAGAGGAAAAAAGGGAAATTTTTAAAAATGGGGGGGTTACCGATCGGCAAGTACCCTGACCTACCTATCGGCAATTCAGTGCAGTCCCATCAATTCAAAGCTTTGATTGGTACCCTCTTCAGCCTTTGGTACCTTGTGGGGTAGGATTCCCTCCGATTTTTGTAGGGATTATGTCTCTTGTGAGGGTTCTCAAGTATAAAAATGGGTAAGGGTGGAGTGTTTTCATCACACCTTTGCATTTTTACCTACTTGCCCACCATCTCTTAGCCTCGCAAGATGGCTCTCCCTGGTAGCATTGAGTTTGATGGCTACCTCGAAGCCTTGGAAGCTATGTGCTCTTATAATGTCGAATACGATGCTTTCAACATGTATCGAGTCTCCTTGTGGCGCAATCAGCCTATTGAGTGGAACGTGCTGATGGCGGCGATACAATTCTGGTACCCTGAAGACCATGTATTCCGCTTTGAGTTGGAAGAAGTTTGTCCTACCTACAAGGAATTTTCTGCCGTGCTGGGTGTAAATCCCAGTGTTATTGCGGCTTTGCCCGAATTTTCCCGTTCTCCTAGGGATTTGTTGGTCGAGCTTCTTCATATTTCTCCTTCGACGGCTAGATAATTAGTTGCTTGAGGAATGATCTCCCTCCCGGCAGTGCTGCAGTCCGTGAATTTACGAGAAGTAGGTGATACCGGCTACACTAGAGCCGTTGTTCTGGGCCTGGTTTCAAAACCGTTATTGGTGACTAGGGAGGTGCAAGTGGACCCACAACTTGCAGCCATTACTTCATGGATGTCATACCATCGCAATCCTGCGACGGTGATAATGGCGGAGACTCTGAATGGCCTAGATGCCTGGAGAGAAGGCCATTCTGACTTTTTGAGGGGTAGCCCTGTGATGTTGTTCATGTGGTTGTCAGAAAGATTTCGCTTGTCGACTCCTCCAGAATATCCCTTGTCAGTCGTACCTAACTTCTTATCGCGCTACTTCATCCGCGTTGGCCTGTATGTTGAGAACTGGGAGAATTGGCTTGTGGAGCATGGGGCTAGTGGGTTGTATTGGTCAGTGCCTTGGTGGGGACAGTTGCAGTCGGTTCTGGAGCTAGGAGAGTATTCCTATATGCGGCTGGTTTGTCTCGGGCAGACATCCTTTTATTTCCCTTGGCGGCTTCTCCGCCAATTCGGCTGGGCCCAGGTCGTGCCACCTCGAATCTTAAATTTCTTTCTGTTAGAAGATTTGACTTAGCGCTTGCGTCTGTTGCTTGGATCTCTGTGGAAAAATCGGTGTTCGTCAACCCGTCCCTCTCAGTCTTTCGGCAAGGTTTGGCATGTCCCCAAAGATTATATGAAGTGGTTGTGGAGGAAAGTAGTCAGTAAGATGTTGGAAATAGAGACTGGACAAAGATGGTTTGTTTTATCTAACACCATGGAAGGGGGTGTTGTGGTCTTTTCGAAGATGGTTAAGGCTCATCGATCCATGGAATATTTACGGCTCTCTATTCAGGCAGGGGAAACTTGCTGACCTCAGGATGTAGATGATGAGGGTGCAGGCTCCTCTGGTAGCTGTGGGTAGGACTCTTGGAGAGTTTATTTGTGTGATAGGTGTGGGGATTTTATTTGTCTTTTTATGGTAGTAGGGGTAAGGGAGTTATCCGTTCCTTTTTCTTATGTAATCCGTACTGTAATTTCTTATTAATGAAATAAACAAGTTTATGATCATCCAACTGTTCCTTTTGATGATTTTTGTATTTTGAATTATCTATACTAATCGCTAAGTCATACATAATCCTTTTGTTCAAGTATTTTTAGAATGAACCGTCGTTCTCGGAGGTAATAAAAGAATAGTATTTTGTGAAAAAGAAAGGGGTCGCACTTATGTGAGGTGCATGAGCTACCCACGTACCTCTGGGGTTTTTTAAAAATGTTTTAAAATAGTTTTTGTAGAGGATCAGGCCCATGTAGTTCTGCGTAGAGGGAAATGAAGAGTTTTTTTTAGAGAATAGAAGGGGGACGAGAAGAGTCGTAGCGCGCCGAGATTTCGGACTAGGGGTAGAATTTCTTGAGACGGTCCAGGTTGACTGGACGAACCATCTCCTCCCCATCTAGGTCAGTGAGCATGGTGGCACCGCCGAATAAGATTTTCTTCACAATGTAGGGGTCGATCCAATTAGGCTTGAATTTCCCTCTGGGGTCCCAAATGGGTTCTACTATCTCTTTGAGGGCTAAATCCCCCTCCCGGACACCGCGGTCCTTGACTTTTTTGTTGAATGATCGCGCTATTCAGCGATGGTACCCATGTATATGGTAAAGAGATTTTAATCTTCTTTCATCTAGAGGGCTAGCTCATCAAGACGGCTTTGGCACCAGTCTTCTTCACTAACCTTGCTTTTGATTATGACGCGTAGCGAGGGTATTTCCAGCTCCACAGGTAGGACTGCTTCCATGCCGTAGACCAGGGAGTAAGGTGTTGCCCCAGTAGAGGTTCGAATTAAGGTTTGATAGCCCTAGAGGGCGTACGGGATCCGATCGGCCCAATCCCTACAACTTTCGGTCATTTTGCTGATGATGTCTTTAAGGTTCTTGTTGGCGACTTCAACTGCACCATTGGTCTGAGGTCGGTAGGGAGAAGATTTGTGTCTCTGAATCCCGTACTCGTTGACTACTTCTGTGACTTGCTTTGAAATGTAACCCGTTATCTGATACCAGCTCGTGCAGGACCCCATATCGGCAGATGATATTTTTCTTGAGGAATTTGGCCACTTTCTTGGCATTCAATACTGCGTATGACTCATCCTCGAACCATTTGGTGAAGTAATCGATGGCAACCAGGATGAACTCATATCCGTTTGAAGTCTTTGGTGTAACCTTCCCTATGATGTCGATACCCCAGGTGGAGAACGACCAGGGAGAGGTCATGTTGTATAATTCTCGCAGAGGCAAGTGCTGAAGGTTGGAGAATTATTGGCATTTGAGGCTCCTCCGGACATAGGCAGTGCAATCCTGGATGATGGTGGTCCAGTAGTAGCCCTATCGGATGATCTTCTTGGCGAGCATGTGACCATTCATGTGGGGTCTGCATTCCCCATTGTGGATTTTCTGCATTATTTTCTTAATCTCAGCCCCTGCGATGCAATGTAGATGAGTTCCATCGAAATTCCTCTTGAGTAGAGCTTTATGATAGATGATGTATTGGGCGGCCAGTCTTCCCAGGGTTGTTCGATCTTTCTTGTTGGAGCCCTCGGGATACCTACCATGTTTAAGGAGGCACCAGATATCATAGTACCAACAATCGACTAGTTCGGGATCTTCAATGGAGATAAGCTCAATATGGTAGCAATGGGTCGGTTTATCTTGTTTTTTAACTAGGAAGGGGGTCATTGTTATTCCTTCGGGCATGTCAACCATGGAGGCCAAGGTGGCGAGAGCATCATCTAGGTTATTCTTTGCTCGGGGTAGGTAATGGAAGGTGATATTTTGGAATCGAGAGGCTAACTCTTCTAATTGGGCATGAAAGGGTTGAAGCTTTTCATCCTTGACTTTCCACTTTCTGAGCACTTGATCGATGATAAGGGCAAAATCTCCGTAGACATCAAGGTATTGAATACCTTTCTTGAGAGCAACCTTGCGGCCCACTGTGCATGCCTCGTATTCCGTCATGTTGTTGGTGCAAGGGAAATCCAATTTAATGGCGATGGGAGTGTGGGAGTCATCTGGGGCGATCAGAAGTATCCCAATGCCATATCCCTTTTTGTTGGTAGCACCGTCAAAGAACATTTTCCATCGAAGGCGGTCTTTAGTGGTGCAGAGGATATTTTCATCTGGGAATTTGGAGATCTGGACATATGCTTCGTCTATGGGGGAATCGACGAGGTAGTCAGAGATGGATCTTCCTTTAATGGTTTTCTGTGTGATGTACATGATATCGAACTTGGTTAGGAGCATCAACCATCGGGCCATTCGATTGGATAAGGCGGGTTTCTCAAGCAGGTATTTGATGGGATCCATTCGGGATAGAAGTTTAATGGGGAAGGCGAGCATGTAATGTCGCAACTTTTGGGTGACCCAGATAAGTGCGACACATGCCTTTTCTAAAGCAGTGTAGTTGACCTCGTACCCAGCCAATTTTCGACTGGCATAATAGATGGATCTTTCTTTACGGGAGTCTTTAAGGTATTGGGCTAGCAAAGCCTTTGCTGCAGTGTCGGTTATGGTTAGGTATAGGAGCAAAGGGAGACCAGACTGCGGTGACATGAGAACTGGAGGTTGGGTCAGATATTGTTTGATTTGGTCAAAAGCTTTTTAGCAGGCCTCGTTCCAAACCTTGGTTAAATCTTTTTTAAGGAGCTTGAATATCGGTTCGCAGATGGAGGTTAGTTGGCTGATAAATCGACTGATATATTGTAACTTCCTAAGAAAACCTCGGACTTCTTTCTCTGTTCGGGGCGGTGGCATTTCAAGTATGGCCTTCATCTTTGTAGGATCTGCTTCTATCCCCTTTTTGCTGACCATGAATCCCAAGAGTTTTCCCTTTATAATGCCGAAGACACACTTCTGTGGATTAAGTCGCATCTGATACCATCACAGTCGTTCGAAGAACTTCCAGAGAGCGGGAACATGACCTTCTCTAGTTTTGGATTTGATAATCATATCATCCACATAAAGCTCGACCTCCTTGTGGATCAGATCGTGAAGGATGGTTGAGGCAACCCATTGGTAGGTAACCCCAACATTCTTGAGATCGAATGGAATAACGGTGTAGAAAAAGGTTCCCCATGGGGTGATGAATACAGTTTTTTATTGGTGGTCGGTGTGCATCTTGATTTGGTTATATCCGGCAAACCCGTCGATAAATGACTTGAGAGCATGACTGGATGTGTTGTCCATGATCATGTCGATATTGGGTAGCGGATAATCATCCTTTGGAGAAGCTTTATTTAAATCTCGGTAATCTACACACATTCGAACCTTCCCTCCTGATTTCGGCACAGGTATAATGTTGGCTAGCCATTTGGGATATTCGATCACCCGAATGAAACCCACATTTAACTGTTTGACCACCTCTTATTTGACCTTGAGCGACCATTCGGTACAGAGTTTTCTCAATTTTTGTTTAATCGGCTTGTAATCTGGGAGAGTGGGGATCTCGTGCAGAGCTATTTCAGGATCAATACCGGACATATCATCATAGGACCATGTGAAGACATCTACGAACTCCTTCAGCAATTTTTCGAGTTGTGCACGCTAATGCTCGTCAAGGGTGGACCCTATCCTAATCTCGCGCAGTTGGCTACTATAACCGAGATTAATAACAATAGTTTCTTCTTCATTAACTTGAACGCGGTTATGTTATTTATTATTAAACTTATTTAGATCAGTTAAGAATTGTTCATTTGCAAAATCATCATAATCAAAAGTTTGATTAGAATTCAAGCAGTTAATGTAAGGCACATCAAGATACTCAAAATCTTCATTTATTTCATTGATAGGAAAAACATCACTGAGAACCTCATCAAAAGAGGTCTCAATTACATTTGAGCAAGGATAGACAACAGAAGAAGAAATAGGGTAAACATTGGGGTTAGGGGAGATTTCAAGGGGTGGAACTGGCGCAACATGCAAGTTGAGGAGAGGAGTATCAGCAGCTTTAATCAGATGGGATGGGTCCATTGATGTAGTGCCTGAGTGAACCATGCAGAGTGCCAGCCCTAGTATCTGTAAGTTGAAGGAATCTTCGGAATCACTTTCCTCAGTCTTTTCGGTATCTTTGATGAGCAGTTGTACTTGGTATGGAAAATTTTCGGCCCCCAGGTAGCTATTTGGAAAAATATCTCCATTCTCGGACTCATCTTCTTGTCTGTGTGGTCATACCATGGTTCTGGAAAACCGTAAAAGGGGAAATTCTCGCCTTCTTTGATGAATCGTCCATTTAAGGAGTCTCCTGAGATAGTTCGGATGAAGTCTAATCTTCCCTTTGGTCGAGACTGGTGGATCATTCTGAGTTCTTATTCTGATGGTTGATACCCCAAGCCGTAAGGAGGGAAAGCTTTATTTAGTTCGATGGGCTCAAGTATCCCCTACTGCCTTTGCCGTAGCCCCAGTCCAGGCATGAAGTGCATATTTCTGAACATCTGAATCACATTGACATTGCAATGAGGGTCATATTCTGGACAAACCCTTTCTTTGAAACCGTCCCTTGTCGGGAGTAGGAGTGGCTCAATTCGGAATCCTGATAGGAGCATATCATTTTGACCCATGCTGTATCTCGAGAATTGGACTGCTAGTGTTTGCCCCCTCGGCATTTTTATTGTCGCCCAAAATGGTGATTACTCGCCCGTCGGCAAAAAACTTCAATTTCTGATGGAGTAAGGAAGACACACCCTTGATATTATGGAGCCAGGGTCGTCCGAGCAACATGTTGAAACAAGCTGGGGTGTATATGACTTGGAATTCAACGACAGGGTTTATAGAGCCAACCCCTATTACAAGTTTCATGGACCCCATCACCTCATGACGGGTATTATCGTAGGCACGCACAGCGGCGAAGGTTGGAGCGAGGTCACTTTCTTTTAGGCCTAAACACTTGAAGGTTCTCAATGGGCAAACATTCAAGGCGGATCCGTTATCGACAAGAGAGAGTGACACGGCCTTTCCCGTAACTTCGACGGAGATATTGAGTGCATGATTGTGATTCGGCCCAATTCTGGGGATTTCTTCTTCAGAGAATGATAGCATTCGGGTAGAGGTCAAGGATCCGACCAGATTTATTACTTCTTCTGGTGTGGTAGAGGGGGGAACAATGGGTCGAGTGAGTAATTTGATTAAAGCATTTATGTGCAGCTGGGAAGACATGAAAAGCCTCCATAGAGTGATGTTATCTTGGGTTTTCTTTAGTTGATCGAGGATCTTGCTCTCCTAAATGGTCATCTCTGGCATAGTAAGGTTTTCAACGCCGTCCCCTTTATCATTTGCTGGTAGTGAGCTTGGAACCTGGTAATGTCTCCCTGATCTGGTCATATGATTAAATGAAGAAGGAAAGAACATGAATCCCATTTCCTCATCAATCTCAGGTTGGGTTTCCACCCTATTTATTTCTCCGAGGAGTTCTTCAAATGATATCATCCCAAATATGTCGGCTACTGGGCCAGTTCTTCCTAAAGCTTATTCTTCACTCGAATCTTCGAATTCTTCCCCCCATCCGATGGTAATAATTATGTCTTTCCATGTGAAGTCGATGCATTCCACAACTTCAACGGCTTCTTCATACATGTCCTCCCATTTTGTGGGGATATGTGTGATTGAAGGGACCAAGCGCCCTTGTAGCTTCAAAGTGTCAAGTAACCCGGTGATACTGCAAATGCTGTTGATTTTCTCGAATAATTCTGCCATAGTCTGGACAACATCATCTAGGCTGACTTGGTTGGTTGGTACCACCCACTTGTTTGGATCTCGAGCCCATTTTCTCGGCTCCAAGAATAGTTTGCTGAACTTCTGGCAATCAATGACCATCTGTGAGGGCAATTTCAGCCCGAACACTAGGAGTTGGATTAACACCTCTGATAATTCCATACTTCCATTTTCAAAACGGATACGGACAATGATGCATGCTCTAGTAAGGAGTGACAGTGCCTGATCAGCGAGGCTAGTAGGGTGTAGGAGGAAATATGGGCAAATTTGAAGAGGTTTAGAAGAGTATATGGGTGTGATTTGAGTTGAGGGATCGAAATCTGGGTTTTCTTCTAAGAATATAACATTGGCATGATTCGAAAGTGGATTGTGAGTAGTTTTTGGCTTAGGATTGGCCGGTAGGGCGATGGTACCCCGGTCAATGAGATCTTGGATTATGTTCTGGAGGTGAAAGCATTGGTCGGTGGTATGGCCGGTAGTTTGGTGAAAGGCACAATGAGCCTCGATCTTGAAGTTTCTTGGGAGTGGTTTTGGCAATGGATGTGGATCCAAGGTTTTGATGAGGTTTCGGCTTAACAGGGCTTAGTATACTTTGGAGAGGGGAGCATGGAGCTCAGTGTATTCCCTTCGGATGGGGGCAGGGCGGCTTTCTGGTGCCCATGATGTGGTTGGTTGAGAGATATTGTTGATGGTCGAAACGGTAGCACTGGCAGGCTTGTCATACTTTCTAGGAGTGAATTGTTCGGACACCTTCTTTGGTTCAACCTCTGTTTTAACGAGGCTTTCCTCGATTTCCACTCCAACCTCTCTAAGAGCTCGGAAGTGGGGATAGTATTTTCCTCCCATTATTGCTCGGACATGGGGAAAGAAGTTCTTCTTCACTATGTTGACCTATTTTTCTTCAGATGGCCGATTGGTCATGGTAGCTGCCTGCTCCCTCCACCGGGTTATGAAGTTACTGGCTGCTTCTCCTGGATTCTATTTGAGCAGCTCTAAATCACGACGGGTGATCTCAAGCTCTTCGTTGTATTTGTACTGTGACATGAATTCTCAGCCTACATCCTCCCAGCTACGGATTCTGGAATCCTCAAGAGATAAAAACCATTGGAGGGAACTATCCTTCAAAGTTTGCTGAAACAATTGGGACATCACCTATTCAGAAGCCCCTAGTAGAGTCATGGAACGATGATAACTGCGAAGATGAATAATTGGGGATCCACTCCCTCCGAACTTCTCGATATTTGGCATCTTGAACTTCTCGGGTAACCTTGCTTTAGGATAAGGAGACATGTGGGTGTAGTCCATGTAATTCCCAGAGATCCTGACCTGGTCAAACTTCTTGGTGAGCATCTTGAAAATATGTTACTAAAGTCGTTTATTAAAAATAAACTATTTAAGTAACTCCGAGCTGTTTTTTGAAGAAACTCTTTTCTTAAAAATCAAAACTATTTGAACACAAGATGTGTTTACCAAAACAGTATGTACGAGATCTATTCAAGATTTGACTAACAGGTTTATAAAACAGTTTAAACAAACGTTAAACTCAGCACAACCAAGAATGAGATGAGGAGATGTAGAAAGATTAGGTTCACGATTTTTTACGTGGTAAAACCTCACCAATTGAGGAAACATCCACGACTCCCTCTACGGAGTAAAATAAAAAATCCACTAAAACAAATTTATGAGTTACAAACTATATATCTAACATGCATACAACTCAAACCTATATAAGTTTAGGAATGTACCCTCTGGTATAGTATCCTTATAACTTCTCTGCAGTTCTGATTGTTGATGTTGTTCTCCCAGTTTGTTAACTTCTGATTTGTTCCAGCACTTTACATCGACTCTTATTCACAAGATCTTATTACCAACACTTTTCGTGTTGTAGGGTGAAAGTGTTTGTGGAGGTGATCTCTAACACATGCATGCACACACTCACACTTATTAAGTACAAACAGTCTTAGAAAATTACATATAAGGCTATATGTAGTGATTTTTCTTTTTCTCTCTTCTCACAAAACTTTGAACCTTTTTTACCTTTAAATCAATCCCAGAATCCACGGATATCTTGCTTAGAAGACAGTCAAGATCTTAATCAATCTCAGAGTTTTAAAAAGATTTTTAAGATTGAAAACCTCCAAGTGTGATTCCAAACTAGGTCAAAGGTTTAGTTTTAAGAGAACTGGAAACAAAAAACATTTATTGTTGATTTCAAAGATAAAAACAATTTTCAGAAAAGAATCAACAATTTATTTCTCAAGATGAGAAATAAATCATGTAGATCTAAGTGTGATGTAACATGCAAAACATAGATCTAAAATTTCTATGAAGAAAAAAATAGGTCTAAGTAAACAGTTTAAGTTGAGAACAAGATCTAACGAACAAGAGGTTACAGCAACACAAATATCTCTCAAAAACTCAAGAACACTCATGGTAGTGTTTTTGGATATGTAGGAGTTTTTTGTGGAGTGTTTGGTTTGAAAGAGGCTTGACGAAAAAGGGTTATGGTTTCTAACTCTCTCTCTCTCTCTCTTCTCTCTACTCTCTCTTTTATTTTCTCTCAAAAAGGAAATGGCCAAAAGTCTTAGACGATTGAGAGGAGGGTTCCTTTTATAGGACGAAGAGAAGGATCGAGAAGCAGGTTCAAAAACAAGGGTCAGGATTGAGTCAAGCTGGATTGACTTAAATCCAAGGGCTCACAGCACGCAGTGATTAAAATTCACCTGATTGGTTCATGAGGGATACACGGGGATTACCAAAGAAAGCATGCATGTCGTTGATAAGGTTTGATCCAACAGTTGTAAAGATACGCGATTTTATACTCAGTAAAGAAACACAAAATGCACCAATTAGCAAGCAACAGGTGTTGATCAGTAAGTTGATATAAAACGCGCGTCTAAAAATAATTACAACCACACCCTGAATTCTCTACCGCTTTTGATTTCTACCCAAACCAACTTTGAGCCAATAAACCCATTAAACCAAAATTATAGATTGAACCCACAAACTTTTAAAACCTAGTTTTAATTAATAAAACCTTTAGTAAAAAATGTTTATAAAATCCCAAAAAATATTTAAAAATCAAATTCAGGGATTTAAACATACTCAACATATATACACACATAAATATGCAATATGACATGTATAGGATGCATTCTACTGGGTGTGAGTGTTGGTAGTTTGGTTTAAATCACTACAAGATAAATGAATGAAATAGCAATCCAATTTCTGAGGTTCTTTGGTTTCTAGGATAGACATAATTTTGTCTTAATTTCCAAACTAGATGAACTCTTATACAATATAGACTCAAGTGAGTCAAGAGTATAAGGGCTTCAATCCCCCCTTTGGAAATATGAGACAAAATCTCCTTTGAGTCAACTAGGACTTGTAGGGCGACAAAAAGATAAGAAAAACCTTATTCCTATAAAAATTCTATCTGCCCAAATCCTAGAAAACAAAAGTTCATAACTCAACTATTTACAATTGAATACCCTATTACATCAGTTGAGAAAAACTGTACAAAAAAACCTGCAACGAATATCACTAAGATCAAGCAGTTTAGCATATGTACAAATATTCATAAAGACTCAAATTGCTCCCCCATTTTGTCTCAAATGGACAAAGGGAAAAACTTGGATAAACAGCAAAGGTATTACTCAGCACAAACCATACCAATAGATTTTCGCAAAGAAATGAATCTATTATAATCTAGAGGTTTGGTAAACATATCTGCAAGCTGCAAATCAGTAGGAAGATAATTGATTTCTAATTCCTTAGATTCAACCAATTCGCGTATAAAGTGATGTCTTATTTTTATGTGCTTTGTTCGCGAGTGTTGAACATGGTTTTTAGAAATATTAATCGCACTTTGATTATCACAATAGAGATGCAATTGATTTTCTCGAATACCATAATCACTTAGCATTTGTTTAAGCCACAGTAATTGAGCACAACAGCTGGCAGCGACTATGTATTCAGATTCAGCTGTCGAGAGTGATGTGCAGTTTTGTTTCTTACTACTCCATCCTACCAAGTTATTACCTATATATTAACATGATCCTGATGTGCTTTTACTATCATCAGTACACCCAGCCCAGTCAGCATCAGTGTACCCAATTATAGTGCTTGGTGTGTCATTAGTGTACCAAAGTCCTAGATTCAGAGTGCCTTTCACATATTTAATGATACGTTTAACATAATTCAAATGGATCTCTTTAGGATTATTTTGATAACGAGCACATACACACACAGCATACATAATATCAGGACGTGAGGAAGTAAGATATAGTAAGGTTCCTATCATACTACGATATAGAGTAGGATCTACGGATTTTCCATTTTCATCTTTCGACAATTTTATCGTAGTACTCATGGGCGTTCTAGCATCTTTAGCACTCTCGAGGCCAAATTTCTTAACGATCTCTAAAGCGTACTTAGATTGCGAAACAAATAATCCTTCTGGATTTTGTTTGACTTGGAGACGTAAGAAGAATTGCAACTCCCCCATAAGAGACATTTGAAATTCCTTACTCATAATTTTAGAGAAGGATTTTACTTCTGAGGGAGAAGTTGATCCAAAGATAATATCGTCAACATAAACTTGAGCAATAGTGATGTGTTTGTCAAAATGTTTGACAAAAAGAGTTTGATCATTTCCACCTCTTTTGAAACCTTTATCTAGGAGGAAACTGGAAAGACGCTCATACCAATCTCTAGGAGCATGTTTAAGGCCATACAAAGCCTTTTTAAGATGAAATACATAATTTGGATATTGAGGGTCAATGAACCCTTTAGGTTGTTCAACGTAGGTCTCTTCAGTCAATATTCCATTAAGGAATGCAGATTTGACATCCATTTAGTAAAGTGTAAAATGCATGTGACAAGCTATAGCAAAGAGCAGACGAACAGATTCTAAACGAGTAACAGGAGCAAAAGTCTCGTTAAAATCTATTCCTTCAATTTGAGAGTATCCTTGAGCAACTAATATAGCTTTATTTCTAATTATTATCCCATTTTCATCAGTCTTATTTTTGAAAATCCAACGTGTGCCAACAACCTTTTTGTGATCAGGACGAGGAACAAGATACCAAACATCATGAATGACAAATTGAAGAAGTTCTTCCTGCATAGCAGAAATCCAGTGAGAGTCATTCAATGCCTCATTTACATTCTTTGGTTCCACGAGGGAAACAAAACATGCATAATGTGCATAATTTTTAAGTTGGGATCTTGTACGCACTGGCTCACTAGGGTTACCAACTACGTTATTTATGGGATGATCTTTAGAAACCCAGTTAGGTACTTCATGAGTCTTAATTGGTAATGAATTATCTATTTCAGAAGAGTCATTTTCTAAAATGTTTGTAGACTCTTCCTCAATAGTTGATTCACTAGTCTTGTTCTCTACAGTAGTGTCACTTACAATTATATTTATGGATTCCATCAAGGTTTTAGTGTGAAGGTTATACACTCAATAGGCTCTACTGTTAGGCGAGTATCCTAGTAATATAGCTTTATCTCCCCTACTCTCCAATTTGGATAAGTGTTCCCTATCTTTTCATACATAACAAGTACTGCCAAAGGTTCTAAGGTACTTAAGATTATGATTTTTATTGTACCAAAGTTCGTAAGGAGTTTTTTTGGAATTCTTTCTAAGATAGACCCTATTTATGATGTGACATGCAGTACGAATAGATTCTACCCAAAAGTATTTAGGTAAATTCTTGGCATGTAACATAACTCGTGCCATTTCTTGAAGGGTACGATTCTTTCTCTCGGCAATTCCATTTTGTTGAGGAGTCTTAGGAGCACTGAATTCGTGTTTGTAACCATTATAGTCACTGTATTCAATAAAACCATTGTCTTTGAATTCACCACCTCTATCACTACGAATTCTATTTACTTGGGTGTCTTTTTCATTTTCAATCCAAAGAAGAATTTTTAGGAAAGTTTGAAAAGTGTCGGACTTTTGTTTTAAAAAGGCTACCCAAGTAAATCTGGTGAAGTCAACAACCATAACTAGGATGTAACTCTATCCACAGAGACTAACAGTTTGGAAGGGACCCATTAGGTCCATATGGATGAGCTCTAAAGGATTAGAGGTAAGAATATCATTAACTTTCTTATGAGGTGCCTTAACAATTTTACCTTCCTGACAAGAACCACAGACAATATTAGGTATGGGTTTGATTTTAGGAACTCCTCTAACTATTTACAGAGAGGTCAGTCTACTAAGATTATCGTAATTTATATGACCCATTCTGTTATGCCATATCTCATTGTCATCCATTCTGGCAACATTACAGATTTCAGAATTGTTCATGACAGTATAGCAATTGTCAGGAGTCCTGAATCCAGTAATTATGCATTCACCTTTTTCATTTAAAATTTTGCAATTGTTCTTTAAAAAGGTAACAGTATGATCTGAGTCACAAAATTGCGAGATACTAAGTAGATTGGACTTAATACCTTTAACTAGAAGAACATCTTCAAGAATAGGAAGTCCATCTTCTTGGAGAGTTCCTTTGCCTATGATCTGGGCTGATACTCCATCACCAAAAATGACTTTTCCACCAGCAAAGCTGGTTTTATTTAAAAGTTTTGTATCATCACCAGTCATGTGCTTAGAACATACAGAGTCTAAATACCAACCAGATGATGTGTGTTCATATTTTAAAGCGGTAACAACTATGTTACACTTCATCTGAGGTAATAGATCATCTTTTCTAACCCAAATTGCTCTAGTTTTCATTTTGTGCCTATTAGCTCTCAATTGATAAAATTTGCGAGCATTGGATTTTTGTTGAAAAGTATTTTGCACATGATCTTGAATTTTGTGAAAGACTTGAGCATTTGGTTTAGGAAGATTTTTAGGCATCCTTCTAGGAAATGTTCTTTTAGGTTTGGTCTTTCTCTTCCTATAATTAGAGTTTTTGTCTGGTTGTCTAAGAAGTACATAATTGTTGCGGCTCCTCCTAGAATAGTTAAAGTTCTGATAGATATGAGGATTATAGACAGGTTTAACAAGTCTCCTAACATAGCAACCATCAAAAGAGTGACTGTATATGTCGCAGTAGGAGCAGTAAAGATTGCTCAACATTGGGGTCTCCTTAGGAAAGTCTCTAAACAAAGGTTTTGAGGAATTTTGAGGTTGAACTCTATTTCTATGTAGTACAGGTTTGAATGTAGATTCACTCTTTCTAATAAAGGGGCAGACGTATTTAGACTTAGGTGAACTTTCATGTTTTGAGCAACTTGATTCCCCAATGCTAAAATTTTGATGTTTTGAATCAAACTCAGTTTTTAGGGAATGAAAATCTGGGCATGTTTCATTAGGTCTTTTACCTCATGACACAAACTTGATAGGTTCAAAAGGTTTTGTTTGTGTCTTAAAATTGGGGCAAAATCCTATTCCAGTTCGATCATCAGAATTGGTTTTAGATTCAGCAACAAATTCATCAAAATAGTTAGAATTATTTTCAAATTTTGTAAATTTTTTGAAAACAGTTGTTGTCTTTTCTTTGGTTTGTTCCAATTCTAACAATGTCCCTTTGTATTTTTTTCTCCAGAGTTTCATTTATTTCTGTCAATTTTTTTAGTTTTTCATCAAACACTTTAATTTCACTTTCATGAGTTAAACATTGGTTAGTATACTCTTCAGCATTCAGGTTGACCATCAGGCTTAGATCTTCTAACTTTTTGGTAAGATCTTTCATAATTTTTTCTAGTCTAGCGCTTTTCTTGAGAGTTTTAGTATAAAGTGTGTGAATGTCTGGGAGGTCTTCATTGTCCGAGTCACTAAGTGTAGTGTGTGAAGTGACCCCTAAGGCTTCATTCTTTGAACTCACACACCCATTTACATCATCATTATCGCTTTCCCTTTGGCTCACACACCCCGAAGAAGAGATAGCAATATTCTCAGTAATCAAAGCATCTAAACCGGTAACAGCAATATTCGAACCATCAGACATAGAATTATTTGATTCATCCTCACTAACAAGCACAGGCATATCATCATTGTATATAATCTTGGAAAATAAAGACATGCAAGGATCAAAAACATCATATGACTCAGGTTCCTCATTTTCAGAGTCACTTGAATCATCCCATGTTTTGCAAATGTTGGCTCTAGTGTGTTTGTTTTGAGTGTTCAAGTTAACTCTATAGTCTTGTGCAATGTGTCCTAGTTTACCAAATCTATAGCATTCAGTCTTCTTAAGGTCTCTGTTAGGTCTAATGTAATAGTCCTTGTGATTTTTGTCATGGCTTTTCTCATGAGGTCTGTGATTAGAGGGAGTTGGATAATTTGACTTGCCTTGTTTATTTTCCACTTTGTTTCTAAACTTAATGATTTTCTTAAACTGTTTTGACATTAAGGCAATCTGATTGTCCAAACTCTCTATATCGTATTCCTCATCAGAGTCATCATTGGAAGTATTAAACTCAAGCTTAATCAATTTAGAAGAAAAGCTTAGATTGGAACTAGTCTGTTTCCTATGGGACTGGGTCAATTGTTTCTTAAATTCCAGTTCCATTTCCACAATTCTTAATTTACTACTGAGTAGTTCAGGAGTGAGATTAATATCGCATATTTCCTCAATAGCATATCTTTTGTTATCAAATATCTGTGGTAATGATCTCAGAATTTTATATACAATTTATTGTCTATCATAAGTTATCCCATTAGCATGCAGTTTTGTCGCAATATCAGTCAGGTTCATAAAGAAGTCATCAAATAACTCAGTCTCAGACATAATTAAGGAATTATACTGTTGAATGAGCATTTAAGTTTTAACAGCCTTAACTCTAGTGTCACCTTCATGAGCAGTAACCAAAGTGTCCCAAGCTTCCTTAGAAGTGGTACAGGATGAGATTCTTTTGAACTCATGTTCATTTATGGACATAAATATGACATTCGTTCCTTTGTTATTATTTCGAGAAACTTGTTTCTCTTCTTGAGTGAACTCACTTAATGCTTTCTTAACCCTCTCATTACTTCCTTCAGTGGCTGGTTTTGTAGGAAAAGTGTAACAATTTTCAATATTGTCCCAGACATCATCTCCCAGAGTTCCTTGAATGAAAGCAATCATTCTTACTTTCCAGCAAGCAAAATTGGTTCCATCAAAGATAGGAGGTCTAGTCAAGTTACCAAATCTTTCATTTTTCTCGTCCATATTTGATTTTCAGAAAACAATTTTAAAAACATAGAATCTCGTTAAAAGAAGTTTACCACGCTCTGATTCCAATTGAAAATATGTTACTAAAGTCGTTTATTAAAAATAAACTATTTAAGTAACTCCGAGCTGTTTTTTGAAGAAACTCTTTTCTTAAAAATCAAAACTATTTGAACACAAGATGTGTTTACCAAAACAGTATGTATGAGATCTATTCAAGATTTCACTAACAGGTTTATAAAACAGTTTCAACAAACTTTAAACTCGGTACAACCAAGAATGAGATGAGGAGATGTAGAAAGATTAGGTTCACGATTTTTTACGTGGTAAAACCTCACCAATTGAGGAAACATCCACGACTCCCTCTACGGAGTAAAATAAAAAATCCACTAAAACAAATTTATGAGTTACAAATTATATATCTAACATGCATACAACTCATACCTATATAAGTTTAGAAATGTACCCTCTGGTATCGTATCCTTATAACTTCTCTGCAGTTCTGATTATTGATGTTGTTCTCCCAGTTTGTTAACTTCTGATTTGTTCCAGCACTTTACGTCGACTCTTGTTCACAAAATCTTATTACCAACACTTTTCGTGTTGTAGGGTGAAAGTGTTTGTGGAGGTGCTCTCTAACACATGCATGCACACACTCACACTTATTAAGTACAAACAGTCCTAGCAAATTACATGTAAGTCTATATGTAGTGATTTTTCTTTTGCTCTCTTCTCACAAAACTTTGAACCTTTTTGACCTTTAAATCAATCCCAGAATCCACGGATATCTTGCTTAGAAGACAGTCAAGATCTTAATCAATCTCATAGTTTTAAAAAGATTTTCGAGATTGAAAACCTCCAAGTGTGACTCCAAACTAGGTCAAAGGTTTAGTTTTAAGAGAACTAGAAACAGAAAACATTTATTGTTGATTTCAAAGATAAAAACAATTTTCAGAAAAGAATCAACAATATATTTCTCATGATGAGAAATAAATCATGTAGATCTAAGTGTGATGTAACATGCAAAACATAGATCTTAAATTTCTATGAAGAAGAAAATAGATCTAAATAAACAGTTTAAGTTGAGAACAAGATCTAACGAACAAGAGGTTACAGTAACACAAATATCTCTCAAAAACTCAAGAACACTCAGGGTAGAGTGTTTGGTTTGAAAGAGGCTTGACGAACAAGGGTTAGGGTTAGGGTTTCTAACTCTCTCTCTCTCTCTTCTCTCTACTCTCTCTTTTAGTTTCTCTTAAAAAGGAAATGGCCAAAAGTCTTAGACGATTGAGAGGAGGGTTCCTTTTATAGGACGAAGAGAAGGATCGAGAAGCAGGTTCAAAAACAAGGGTCAGGATTGAGTCAAGCTGGATTGACTTAAATCCAAGGGCTCACAGCACGCGGTGATTAAAATTCACCTGATTGGTTCAGGAGGGATACACAGGGATTACCAAAGAAAGCATGCATGTCGTTGATAAGGTTTGATCCAACAGTTGTAAAGATACGCGATTTTATACTCAGTAAAGAAACACAAAATGCACCAATTAGCAAGCAACAGGTGTTGATCAGTAAGTTGATATAAAACGCGCATCTAAAAATAATTACAACCACACCCTGAATTCTCTGCCGCTTTTGAAACCAAGCTCACGGACAGGGTCCCATTTTAAAAATGCGCAAAAATTAGGCGGCAGGCCGACCCGGAATTTCGGCAGAGTTTCGGGTTGAAACCGGCAATCTAAAGTGCGTGTCCTAGGTCTGACACCTATATGTGGGTATGTAGTTGGTTGGGTGAATCGGCATGGGCTCCCCCTTTTGCGTGACTTCCACGATATACGTCTTGCTCTTGCGGGCAATCGGTATTTGTGGACAAGGCATTTGATATACCTGAGTGTACGTGAATTGCCTCACCATATACCTCGTGGGGACGGTAGAGAGAATTCGATATACTCGACATACGTGAACGAATTCCCTATGATATACCTCCCGTCATGACTTCGGTCAAGCGGTATGATGCGGGGCAACCGTTCGATATACGTCAAAGGTACTTAACCAATGGAAGGTGAGAGTCATATCGCTTAGGCTAACTGCGACCTGCCGGACCAGCTCCCATCACGAAGTGACCCTCTAGTTACTGGGTAAAATTTGGTCAATAGCAATGCTCTTTGGTGATGTCGTGTGAATCATGCATGATTCTCTTATTAGTATCTTATGATGAGAATGCCTTTCTTGATTATGCAAAACAGAAAGCAAAGTATAAGTACCCCAAAAGGTACACCAAGTATGGATGGGTGATGCGTGCAATATGGGGATATACATGTGATCCTAGGTGCACGTGGTGTGAAGTGTACATGGAGAATTTTCTACAAGTGTGTGAACATAAGCATAAACATGGGATACATATGAGAAAGGGGAACATGCAGATATGGGGGAAACATATGCAAATATAACATCCATGCAAATAGAGTCAAGCCCACAAAAAAAACAAATATCCCCAGCAGAGTCGCCACTGTGGCCATCCCCGATCCTCACCATCCGGGCAAGCGCGTGGAGGAAAGGATCCTTTGGGTCCCACGTGTCCCTCTCGAGAGCGCTTAGGCCAACGTCGTTTGAGATGTCGTGTAAAAATGTAGAGAGATTCAGAGTCTCCAGTCTATTTTACTCAAAACAGACAAAAGAAAAAGGGGAAGCCACCCCGAAGGATGGCATCCAAAGACATATTGGTGCGTGCGAAACCAAGACAATTCGAGAAGGGTTCGGAGGCTTAGTTATGAAATGGGAAGGTGTTAGGCACCCATTCCACCCTTTCGGTCTCTCATGAATATTTTCTATTTTCCTTTTGTTTCCCCCCGTGATATGTGTGCAGGTATATATATATAGAATGGAGGTAGGAATCCTCGACTTGTATCATGGGAAAGATAAAGCGAGTCATCCGTAGGAAGATATAAGAATAATATTAGAAAAGTAAGATTTAAGCGATTAACCCTACGTTGATTGTTATAATGGAACGAAAACGCATATGGAGAAATACGTTACTAAGGGCAAGTATATAAAATATAGAAAGAGGGGATTTAGAGAAGATAGAAAATGAGAGAAAAGTCGGAAAAAGGACTCGAGTCTTGGGTTTTACCCCGAGACGCCTACGTAGGCTATAAAGGCATCAAAGTCCACGTAGTTCGCATGCAAAATGAGGGTGGGGTTTATCCCATAAATCCAAATGGGGATCTCTTATTTGTGAGTGTGTGTGTGTGTAGAAAAAGTGTTTTAGTTGTGAGGAAAGTGTGCGAAAGTATGAGAATCTCTATTTGGAATTTATGAGCAAACCCTTTTTTTCTTATTTTTTGGGTTTAATTTATATGAAAATAGGAGATGTTCAATAATAATAGATAAAAAAGTATATTAGGATGTGTGAGATGAGATAATAAAAGCGCTAAGTAAGAAAACAAGTTATTGAGAGTTTAAGAGAATTTAAGAGAAAGTAGAGAAAGTTGGATCTTTTTTAAGATCTTGAGCTTGATCTTGAATGTTGGAGAGAAGCCCTTGCGCTTGGATGATGATCGAGAGTGGCTAATTCACCAAGTTTGATGAAAAGGATGATGGAAAGTGGAAGTAAAAAGGGGATTTGGATGTTGAAATCACGCTGCCTTTGAGAGAGGTTTATGGGATTCGTTGAGAGAGGTTTTTATCAGATCTGGGATCCCCTTGAAAATGAGGTGAAGGCCTCCTTTTATAGGCCCAAGTAACTGCCGATCGGCATATACCTATTCCTGCCTATCGGGAGGTGCCGATAGGCAGGGTCTGGAACCTGCCATTTGGCACTGCGCTTCAGACTTTTTCGGAAAATTGGCCGCTGAGGGAAAATTATCGATCAGAATCGTGCACGGGGCATACCGTTGGAAAGGTAATTCAGAGATCTTAGAAAGTCCTTTGGACCGCTCCCTGGTTCAGGAGTTAACTTTGGGTCAAATATGGCTTGGAAGCATTTGTCGATCCATTGGACGAAGAATCGCTCGGACGTAAACGGATCGTTCGTCCGCATGGTAAGTCCTAATCATGCACGGGGTAGACCGTTGGAAAGGTTAGGAGATGTACTTAGACATTCCAAAGAGTTTAAACCAGTTTGGAGAGTTGACTTTGGTCAATCGGGCTCGGGAAGTATTCGGTGACCTCCTAGAGTCAAACGGATCGTTCGTCCGCATGGAAAGTTGGAATCGAGCACGGGATGGACCGTTGGAATGGGTATTTAGTTCCCTTTGAAGATTTATTCAACCTCGGTCGATCTGAAGAGTTGACATAGGTCAAACAGAGCCCGGGAACATCCGGTGGCCTCTGGGTCAAGTTTCGGATGCAAACGGATCGTTCGTCCGCATGGTAAGTCAGAATCGCGAACGGGGCGGACAATTGGAAAGGGTATTCAGTGCCCTTCGAAGATTCATTCAGTCTCGATCGAGACAAAGAGTTTAACTTTTGGGTCAAACTGAGCCGAGGAGTGCCCGATGGCCTCCGGGTCAGTACTCGGGACATGACTTGGGTTTACGGTGATGAAGTGAGGTACTAGGGACCTAAGGAGAGTTAGGGGGTAACAGAATGGGGTGTCTACATAAAGTGTAGGCCAACTTTTCCATTCGAGGATAGTTATGTTCAGACCCTTGAAGGGCTTTATTATTGAAGTATATAGGCCTCTGTACTCCATCACCTTCCCGTACTATGGTTGCGCTTATAGCTGACTCTGAAACTGCTAGATAGACATATAACTTCTCTCCCAGAATGGGTTGAGATAAGAGCAATGGGGATTCGAGGTAGGACTTGAGCTGTTTAAAGGCCTTGTCACACTCTTCGTGCCATTCGAAGGCCTTTCTAAGCACCTTGAAAAATGGAAGACACTAATCTGTAGCTCTGGAAATAAATATGTTGAGTGTTGCGACTCTTCTAGTGAGCCTCTGAACGTCTTTTATACTTCTTAGTGTCTTCATATCAATCAAAGCCTTAATTTTCTCGGGGTTGACATCTATTACCCTCTGATTGATTATGAAACCAAGAAACTTTCCACCTCCTACCTCGAATACACACTTGGCAGGATGAAGCTTCATCCTGTATAAGTGCATGGTGTCAAAATTTCTCTCTAGGTCTGCCACGTGGGTGCAGGCCTTCAAGCTCTTAATCAACATATCATCTACATATACCTCCATGGTCTTGACAATTTGATCTTCAAACATCTTATTTATAAGATGTTGATATGTGGCCACTGCATTCTTCAAGCCGAAGGGCATAACCCTATAACAATAGGTCCCCTTATTAGTTATGAAGGTTGTCTTCTATGAGTCTTCAGAATCCATGAAGATCTAATAGTAGCCTGAATACGCGTCCATGAAGCTCATAAGTTCATGCCCTGCCGTGGCATCAACCATCTGATCAATCCAAGGTAAGGGATAGTTGTCTTTAGGGCAAGACTTGTTCAGGTCAGTGAAGTCTATGCACATCCTCCATTTTCTGTTGTCTTTAGGCACAATGACGGAGTTTGATAACCACTCTGGGTATATGACCTCCCTGATGAATTCTGCCTCTTCTAACTTTCTGACCTCTTCCCAGATGACATCATATTTTTCCCTGGATTAAACTCTTCATTTTTATTTGATTGGATTAGCATCTTCTGACACGTTAAGTTTGTGGCACATAACCTCCGGGTCGATGCCACGCATGTTCGCGTGGCTCCAAGCGAAGACACTTTGCCTCTTCTTCAGAAATCTTATCAGCTCTTCTTTGATCTCAAGTTTTAGGACTTTGCTGATTCGGATGGTTTTTTCCTTTTCATCCTCATTGAGGACGATGGATTTTACCTCTTCTGCGACCTCTCCTTTCTTTAATTTTGTTTCATCCCTAGGATCAAGTGTATCAATATTATATGTGGTTGTTGCCCTCTTATGGGCCTCTCTCTCTTCGACCAAGTTGAATTAGCATTTTCGTGCTGAGGTCTGGTCACCCTTCACTTCCCCTACCCCATAGGGGGTCGAGAATTTTAGCATTTGGTGTACCTTCGACGGCACGGCCTCAAACTCCTTAAGGGCTACTCGTCCTATGATGAACTTATATGCTGAGAAGGCATTTTCATCCATAATAAAAAAATTAATCTTCCGAGTCATCCTCTTAGGCCATTTGTCTCCCATTCGTACATCCATATCATACATGCCCAATGGATGGACCTTTTCACCGCTGAAGCCCATCAACGGATGATGATAGCGTACCAACATTGCTCTACTGAGGCCTAGGCTCTTAAAACAAGGCCACAACATCATGTTCTTCCATCTACGAGGATTCTCTACACCTCACATCCATGCAGTCTTGTTTTAATTACCAAAGGTCCATCATGCGGAGCTAAGATACCTTTAAAGTCGAGTTGGGAGAATCTAACTATAAGGCTTTCCATATCTACCTTCTTTCTCTTCTTCTTATCCTCTGAAGATGCCAGATTCATAACCTCCACGTTGGTAGCTGACTTAGCCTCTGCCACATGAGCTTTATGGTCGGCTACTTCAGAGCCACACCCTGTTAGTCCTCAACAAATGGTGATAACACTGAAGGAGATCATTCCAACCCTCTTCACAGGGGTATTATCGTCTTTTGGTGGGAGGTATGGATCATCCTCATCATCACCATCTGAGTCATTATCTCTTCTAGCTGGGGTGTCATCTCGACATCTGTCATTTCTCTTCTTTTTAGGGTCATCTCTTCCCCTCTTAGGAGCTTTACCATCGATATACTTCCTCAGCTTTCCGGACTTCAACATCTTCTCGATTTCACCCTTCAAAGAGAAGCACTTATCTGTCATATGCCCGTGGTCTTGGTAGAACTCACACCACAGGTTCTTATTCCTATTATGTAGAGGAGCCTTCAGCTTCTCCATCCATCTCAGGGACCGATCATTTTTTTATCTCGTTGAGGATGTGTTCGCAGCTCACAGTTAGAGGAGTATAGTGTGCAAACTTGCCGTCTGCAGGCCTCTTTTTTCTGTCTTTCTTTCTTTGGAACTGCCCGCTGCCACTTCCATTCTCATCCTCTTCTGCGTTTATGACCTTTCCTGCAGTTGAAAGTAGCTCTGCCATGGACTTGGGAGGGTCTTCTGCATGCTTCCACAACAACTTCCCTTTCTGGAGTCCTCCGATGAGGGCGATCATAGCTATATTCTCTTCGTAATCTTGAACCTCTAATTTTTCTTTATTGAATCTAGCGATGTAGTCTCTTAGGCTCTCGTTCCTGCCTTGTTTGACATACAGCAGATTAATGGTCTTCTTTTGAGGTCTTATCCCAAAACAGAAATTGTGAATGAATCTTTCAGCTAAGCCCGTAAAGTTTTCAATAGAGTTCTTCAGAGTAGAGGTGAACCAGATGTGTGCAGCTCCCGTCAAAGTCCCAAAGAAGGCCCGACACTTCATCTCATCTAGGATTGAATAAATATCCTCCACAGACTGGTACATCTCAATATGATGCACATGGTCGGTGATACCATCATATTTGGGAGACACCGTAGGTGGCTTGAACTTGGCAGGGGTCGGGAAGTTCACTCTCTTTGCCACAAATGGGGAGCCCTCTGAGAACCCTCTTTGTAGCGGGTCTCCGCTTTTGATGAGGTCCCCTGTCTTCTCTTCAAGACATTGAATAAAATCGTTCTAAGGTCTTACAATGTCTTCCTGGACGAGGTTGTCCCCAGCCACCTCCAAGGGGAGAACTGAGGGTTCCTCAGCTGCTACACAACATCGGCTATTGACCTCTTGAACACAGTCTCGGCCTTGCTGAGGTCAACCATGATGAGGCCGATGTCCCCCCCTCTTCCCTTTGAGAGCCTGCAGCACTTCATGACCTGAATAACCTCTGTCTTAGGTCATTAATCGGACCGAGCCTTTGAAAGGCTGACCCTCTGCTTAAGTGATCAAAAGATGATCCTCTTTGTTGGAATCCCTCATATGTTCTTCCCCTATAACCTCTACTATGCTGGATAGGACGTACCATGTTATTAGAAACCTCATACGGCTCCCAGCAGTCTTCTGGAACATCATCCGCCTCCATATCGTCATACTTATCCTCAGGGCAAGGGTGTCCTTGCCTCCCCAGACGTAAATGCCTAGGGTTAGCAACGTCCCTCCTTCGTTGGGGAGTAAGTTGGTCTTTTTACGGTGCCTGGGGTGGTACCCTGGATTCAGGATGGGGCTAAGAAGATGCTGGAGTAATCATCTCCGGTGAGACCCTAAGTGGCCTCATCATATTTTGACTGAGTTGTGCAAATTGCTCCTTCATCTCTTGTTGCATTGCATCCAAGGACTTCAAGGCCTCCACAACCTCAGCCATTTTGGATTGGGGTGGTGCCTGGCTGGAACTAGGGCCTCCAACACTAGGTGGTGGAGGAGGCGATGGTAACTTCGCTGCCATATGCTTAGACTAAAGAGCTTGTGAAGAAGATGAGCTTAATACTTTAAAGGACCTCTTTCAATGGTGAAATAGCTCCACGCAAGGGGTGAGGCCTGGTTCACCACCAGAGTCTCCGGTGAGGTTAAGCAGAAAAAGAGGAAGATACAACTTCTCGTTCCCACAGACGACGCTAAAATGATGATGCTGGAAACAACACCACCCGTCAAGGTGTTTGCAAGATCAAACCAGAGATAACAATATCGGCACAAGAGTATACTCAGTATAAGAGATTGAGATGAGGCGAAGAGGATGAACACCAATATATAAGTGGTTCATCTAATTAGGCCTACGTCCACTGTGCAAGTGAGTGAGTAAGGTCACTAAATAAGGCACTACCGGCCATGGATATAATCTCTCAAGCTTTCTCTCTCTACTGTATAATTTGATAAAGTTTAGCTAGGGTTATAATTTCGGATCCTTCTCAAGGTAGGATAAGATAAGTATATATAGTGTTTGGGGGGTGTAATGTACCCCCATGCATGCAATGAGCATGCGTGTGTTGATCTAGCCAATCTAATGAAGACATTTGTCACCGTAATATGTAGATAATGATGATGAAATATTCCCCCACGTGAAGGTGTTGATTCTGTTACAACTGATTTTGCCCACGTGTTCCTGCCCTTGCATATGTCTATAAATGCTCGGCCTTGTCTTTGACTAGTACAACCTCAGCCTGGAAGAGTACGAGGTTGGTGAAGTCTGACCGTTATTTCATCTGAGGTTATTTATGATGACCTCGGCCAGGTAGGCTAGCCGAGGTTAGGTCGAAAGAGTTGTAACATCGGCCTGGCCCAATGATAGGTCTTCCATATGGTTGCCCCATGTAACACTACTGACCCCGACCGTTTGAATGTAACATCGGATTAGGTCGATACGGATGTTAGACGGTGGCTGAACCCACGAGTCTTTGTTGACCTCGGATGATGCCCAGTCGAGGAAGATGTATGAGGTAGATGAGATATCGGCTGTGGATGACCTGATGGATAACTGAACCCATGAGTTATACAGATCTTCGACTGTTTCCTGATCAAGGGATAAATAGTAATATCAGCACCTTGTGCTGGATGAGATCACTGATCGTCAGTCTTGAGCCCTTGTAACCTCGGTCGTCATGCTGGCCGAGGTCGGTGCCTCCGAGCTGTTAGGTACACTTTGTGCATAACAGTAATGTATCTCAACCTGTTCAGGAAATTGAAGTTAAGCATCGCCGACTTAAAGGAAGTCACAGTCCCTCTAGTTGGCTTCACTGGAAAAGTGACTATCCCTTTAGGAAAGATCGTACTGCCAGTGAGGGCAGGAAGTGTCTCCAAAATGATCGAGTTTCTGGTAGTCAACATTGATTCGCCCTATTAGGATATCCTCGACAGAGGGTGGCTACATACGATGAAGGTCGTTCCCTCAACCTATCATCAGAAACTCAAGTATGTGACTGAACGAGGAGTAATGGAGATCCACAAAGATCAAGCAATGGCAAGAAGGTGCTTCATAGTAGACCTCCGCCCAAAATCAGAGAAGAAGGTTGAGAAGGCCAAAGATAAGGATTAGGAACAAGAAGGTTTGATACCTTCAAAATAGTAGCTAAAGAATGGAAGACCTATAGTGGAGCAGACCAGGATCCTCCCCTCTGAGTGGGTCATTGAAAACTGGAAGAGGTCGCAGCCGATATCAGCGAAGAAGACATGATGTTCTTGATTGGAGCCTCTCTCACAGATCGAGAGAATAAGGAATTGACGGTACTTTTGAGGAACAATCTGGATGTTTTCACATGGGAACCTTACGAGATTCCTGGAATTGACCCCAGTGTGGTTTGTCATCGATTGCACGTCGACTCGACTTTTAGGCCTATCGTGCAGAAGGCACGACGAACTACACCCAAGAAGGCCAAGGCTGTAGAGAAAGAAGTGGAGAAGATGTTGGATACATGATCCATATGGGAAGTTCAATTCCCTAAATGGATGTCCAACCCAGTAGTGGTTCCAAAGAGCAATGGGAAATGGAGAGTTTGTATTGACTTCACTGACCTTAACAGGGTGTGCCCTAAGGACAGTTTCCCTCTCCCAAAGATCGATCAGTTAGTGGATGCCACAATAGCTCATGAAATAATGAGTTTCCTAGACGCATACTCGGGGTACCACTAGATTCCTCTATACGTACCAGACCAAGACAAGACATCGTTCATCACCACCGTCAGATTATATTGTTACAAAGTTATTCCCTTTGGGCTCAAAAATGCAGGAGTAACCTACAAGCGGATGGTCACCAAGATGTTTAAAGACCAAATGGGAGATACCATGGAAGTCTATATTGATGATATGCTCGTCAAGAGCAGGAAGAAATAAGACCACCTCTCAGACCTATCAAGGACCTTCGAAATCCTCAAGAAATACCAAATAAAGATCAATGCGAGCAAGTGTTTCTTCGGTGCTCCAGTCAGGAAAATTTCTCGGGTACTTAGTTAGCGAGAGAGGCATTGAAGCCAACCCGAACCAGATTGATGCAATCAATAAGGTGCGGCCTCCCCGCATGATAAGAGATGTACCGAAGCTCATGGGCATGCTCACCGCCTTGAATCAATTCATCTCGAAGTCATCCAAAAAGTGTCAGCCGTTCTTCCAGCTATTGAAGAAAAGAAAAACAGTGGAGTGGAACCAAGATTGCTCGAAAGCATTATAGGAGCTCAAAGCTTATCTCAGGAAACCTCCCTTGCTCGTAATACCTCAAGATAACGATTCCTTATACCTATACCTTGCAGTTTCCATCCACGCTGTCAGCTCTGCAATAGTATGCAAAAGAATGGGAATCCAGCACCCAGTCTACTACGTGAGCAAGACCCTCTTGGACGTTGAGCAGCGATACCTACCACTGGAAAAGCTTTCCTTTGCACTAGTGGTAGCCTCAAGGAAATTGAAGCACTACTTCAAAGCTTACTCTATCATCGTCCTTACATCACACCCCCTTAAAGTAGTCCTCTGAAAAGTGGATTTATCTGGCAGACTATCAAAGTGGTCGGTCGATCTCGAGCGATTTGACATCCAGTTTCAACTAAGGAATGCAATCAAGGGGTAGGTCCTCATCGAATTCATCGCGGAATTTATAGGAGATCATCCTTGCGACCAACTTCAATCTGTGGGTCAAAGGGAAGATCACTCAGCAAAGTTGTTTGGCGACTGTTTATTGATGGAGCCTCCAACTCCAAGGGGTCAGGAGTAGGCATTGTGCTCGTTACCCCAGAAGATACAATCCTCGATCAAGGAATCAGGCTTGAATTTAAAGTCTCCAATAACGAAGCAAAATATGAAGCATTAATAGCAGGCCTATAGAAGGAACAGGCATTAGGAGCATAGAAACTCCAGGTGTTCGGTGATTCACAACTGGTCTCCAATCAGATAAGTGGAGACTTCAATGTGGGGGATGAGATAATGGTAGCCTACCTCACCTTAGCAAAGAAATTAATGTCTAACTTCGAGTAAGTCAGTGTCCAGCAGTTTCCCAGGGGAAAGAATAGTCGTGCTAACGCCCTAGTGGCCTTGAGCTCAACAATCAACTCTGACTTAAAGAGAATAATTCCTATCGACTTCCTCGCCCAACCGAGCATCAACCAGAGCGACGAGCTGCCAGACATGGGCCGTGTTCTCCATATTGAACCAGCACCTAGTTGGATGGACCCCCTAAGGGACTATTTGAAATATGGTTCCCTACCAGACGATAAGAAGGCCGCTCATCAGATAAGAGTCAAAGTTTCCTGCTTTCACTTATCTCCTGAGGGAAAGCTGTATAAAAAATCTTTCACCAGCCCTTACCTCCAATGTGTTCACCCAAATGACGTCGAGCAAGTTCTGCACGAGCTTTATGAAATAATCTGTGAGATCCATATTGGGGGTAGATCACTAGCTTTTCGAGCAATGAAGGAAGGCTACTGGTGGCCATACATGCAGAAAGATTCTGGGGTATATGCTCGCAGGTGCGAGAAATGTCAACTACATGCTCCTATGGTTCACCAACCTTCCAGCAACCTAAAATCACTTACTATCCCCTAGCCTTTCGTCCAATGGGGAATGAACATCGTGGGCCCTCTTTCTACTGTTGCCAATAATCGCAAGTATCTATTGGTCATGACAGACTACTTTACCAAATGGATTGAGGCGAAGCCACTGGCAAACATCAGAGATGGAGATATAATGAGATTCATATGGAAGAACATAATTACTTACTTTGGGATCCCAGGACCATCATCACTGATAACGGAATGCAGTTTGAGAGTGTCCTCTTCCAGAGTTTCTGTAGTGACCACGGGATCAGGCAACATTTCAGCTCAATAGCATACCCTCAGAGAAATGGACAAGCTAAAGATTCCAATGAAACAGTGATTGATGTACTGAAGAAGCTATTAGAGCGATCCAAAGGGGCATGGGTGAGCGAACTGCAACATATTCTATGGGCTTACCGTATACTCCACGACGAGCAACTGGGGAAACACCATTCACACTAACATATGGTATGGAGGCAATCATTCCCTTGGAAGTTGTCCTCCCCACCATGAGGTCCACCCTAGTCGATCAAGGCCAGAACGATGCATCATTACTCGCTGAGCTTGACCTGGCTGAGGAACGAAGAGAACTAGCTCTAGTGAAACTAGCGGGCTATTAGCAACAGCTAGCAAAGCACTATAACAAAAAATTCAATACAAGAACATTCCAGGTTGGGGACTATGTCCTAAGGAATGTTCTTGGAAGCACAGTAAAACCATCAGATAGCAAGCTAGGTCCAAACTGGGAGGGACCATTCAAGGTGACAAGAGACAACCTGCAAGGAGCCTATCACTTAGAAACGCTGGAGGGCAGGGAGATACCCCGAGCTTGGAACGCAACCAACCTATAGAAATTTTACTTCTAGTTTTCTATATTGATCTTTTATTACATTGTTGAAATTAGCAATTCATTTTTCAATGTTTTTTGGTTAATAAAAGATTATTTGGCAGTGTCATTCTATGAAATGTTATTTTTTTTATGATGAACTTTATAACGTTCACATTTTTTCCAAACGATAGGCGTCCTACTCAACATATAACAACAGGGTGTTACCCTCCTCAAGTTTTCGTTATGAAACGTGAATAACCTCCCAGCATTGCCTCTGGCAGTACATGAAGCCCTACAGGGGACCCTTAGGCAGCTCAGCCAACTCAGGTTGGTCGCCAAATAAGGTTTGGCTCAAAAACCTGCTCGGATAGAACATCCAGCACCAGGTGTGTCCTTGCCATTTACACACTTAGGCCTAAGGGGGTGTGACGACACAACCTAAAAGGTAAAGTGGGGCAGAATGGTATCTTATAAGCATACTGGACTGGGAGGTCATTCACTCGATAAAACAACTCTAGTCGGCTAAGAAGAGCCCAAGATAGTTAAAAAAATTAAAGAAGTAGAAAACACAATACACATGTTTAGTCGGCGAATCGCCCAAAACATAAATATTTTATTACTTCATTACATTTACAAAGAGTTACATTGAAATCCTAATGAGTATTAGGCCTCTGAGCAATATAATCATCTACTTGCACTCTTCGATCATTGTTCGGTTAAGGATATAATTCTTCCTCGATTTCATTTGCATCTGGCTCCAGTAACTGCCTAGGGATAGCATCTATAGGGACCCACTGGTCGTCCCTCCTGAAAAGGTTAGGCATCAGAGTCGAAGGGGAGATCTCATGACGATACTAGAGTACTGAGTTCCTGGGGACCTTTAAATCCCTGAGAGCATTCAACCATCCCCTAATAAAAGATAGCTCTTCAACCTCAGCTAACCTCGTCGGACCATCTGTCAAACCCTAATCATAACTATCAGCCCATACCCGCTGAGGACCTTTCTTGAACAAATGCCTCAGTAGAATAACATCTCTTTGGAGACCGATAGCTATCACATATGCTTGAAAAACATCTCCTCGAAGCTCATTAATCTCCCTAATTGAACCACGGACATTTGTACTAGCTCGTCGTCCAGTCGATGAAGAGGAACCATGTAGAACTTGAGGAGCAATGTTAGGCGCATTCTCCCGGAGTCGCAAGACTTATCACCTCAGATTTTCGTTCTCTTGCTGAAGTAGCTCTCCAACTTGATTAACCTCTGAGGCATCCAGGAGCCTTGCCTTCATAACATCCACCTCTTCTTGTACATAAGCACCTATTTCCTCCATCTCTTGGAGCCTGTCCTTCAGCTTAGCAATGAGCTCTGATTGGTCCTTATAATCCTTATTTCTTGATCGAAGGGATTTACAAATCTTTACAAAAGCCCTACAAACTTTATTGCTCATATCAGGACTAAGAATCTTTCCCAGTTGAGAAGTAGCAGGTATATATTCATCAACATCAATCAACTACAAGCCATACAAGCATTAAAGAGCAAAGAAATCAGTATGCAAAAAGGAAAAATATTTCATTTCATTAAAGAAAAGGTTCCAAGTACATTAGTGAAAGAAAGGAAAGAACAACAAAAGCAAACAATACAAGAAGTTACCTAAGAAAAGCTAACTGGCAACCTCAGTCTGCTCTGAGGTTGCTGGTTGCTTCCCCTTGTCTGCAGCAGCCCCAGGTGCACCTCCCTCGGATGGAGCAGTTATCATTCCCTAGTTGAGGATAACTTAAGCAGCGGTAGTCTAGGCAACAGGAACACCTACACCGATAGCAGGAGTAAGTGACTCATCCACAACGGACTTAGGTCCAGGATCATGCTTGTTCAAAAGTGGGGAGTCGATATCCACCTCGACAGCCAGGAGAGCCTTATTCTAACCCTTCTTAAAGTTCAGACGGCTGATATAGCCAATCTGAACATTAGCATCCTCATACCCAGCGGTCCATCCGACGTTGTACGAGCTTTCCTTAAGGGTGGAAGCCTCAGATTCCACCTTATTCACCTTTTCTGTGAGCACCTTGTTCTCCTCCACCACGGACAGCTTGATCAAGTAGACCAAGTCATAGGACTGCCTTAACTCCTTGAGCTCCTTAGTCATTGCCTCCTTTGCTCGATTGGCCTCAATAAGGGCAAGATCAGAAAACTTTTGGGCATCATCAGTAGTCTTCAAGTTGGCCTCTAGCTCGGTATTCTTCCTTGACAGCTCATTGCCTCTGGGGTAGAGGATGGCAAAATCGGTCACAAACTGCAGAGAAGAGAAACGTTAGTAAGAGAAGTATTGAACAGAGTATTACGAAAGAAGGGGAAAAAAAGTAGACTAACTAAGGCTAGCCTATGACTTGCCTTCAAAGCTAACTGTTCAGTCCCCATCGCCTTTTGACCACCTTCAGTCGGTAAAATTGCTCTTTTGAGTAGCGCAGGGGCCAACTAAGGAGATAAGGCAACAAAAGCCCCCTTAGGCAAAGCAGATACGGGCACAATAGCTTGCCCCGCCTTTGTCCTTACCTCCTCTCTCCTCTCTCGTCTTCTCATCTTCCCTCTCTTTCCTTTCTTTCTTAGCTCTCTTTCTCTCATCCACCTTCCTCTTCTCCTCCTCCTTCTTTCTCTCCCTCTCTCTCAGCGGATCCTCCTCTTTCTTCTTATTCTCCTGCTCATGAGCAGCAGACTGAGAACCAGTGGCAGCATCCCCACTGCCAGACTTCTGCTTCTTCGACCGGTGAAACAGAGGCACATAATCATCATCATTATCTTGGATCAAATTCTTCCTAGGAGGAGTCATGTCTTCCTCGCTAGAACTACTTGATTCACCCGAAGACTCTTGAACTCCTGAATCCTCATCCGAACTGGAAGATTCTTAACTGTCGGAACTCTCCTCACTGGAAGTACCTTCAACACCGCCCCTATTGGTACCCTCACTCTCCTCACCAGAGCTGCTCTCTTCCTAGGAATATGAATCTAGTCACCTATATTAAAGTAACCAAAAAAGTGCAAAAAAAATTATTTGGGGGAGAGTTAAGACCCCCTGGGACAGCAAGAGAACATGAATCTAGTGACCATCCTCAACTTCTCTAACATTATAAGGGGTAGGGGCACATTCAATATCCACCCAGTTTGGAATATTATAGTATTTCCTAAATTCAGCTATCGACCTATTGCCTATTTTAGCCATTGAAAAATAAAAACCCTAATGACTGATATGAGGAAATTCCAGCAGAAGAAGTAGAGAAAAGAAGTGATAAAGACTTACGAAGTAAGAGTCAGCATGGGATGAGGCAAAGTCACAAGCAGATATAATGGGAAGATGCGAAAAAAGATTGAAGATGGAAGACGAGACCTGGGGGAAAGAAGAGCTACAGTAAAAGCTGGAGAAATTGAGAGAAAATTAAGAAGTTTGAAGCGACGTTCAGGGAATGGCCATTTTGAACTAATTTAAACCTTCCTAATTATGATGCACTGGTAACGAGGTGATCTGCCGCCTAAATCAATTCCAGAAAGGCGCTTTAGCCCCAAGAATGTTGCATAATTCACAAAAGTGCCATTAAGACTAATCAATTAAAATTATTGAGCACAAATTGTGACCCAAAAATTTTAGGGGCAATTATGGGTACCTCGATTTGTCACTTGGGCCCAGACGAGAAGTCCAATCAAATACGGCCCAGAGTCCAAAGGCCCCGCGCCTTAACCAATTTAGTTTTGACCCTATCAGTTCCTAAAATCTCTCTTCAGAGATACTCTAGGGATTGTGGGATAACGTGGGGGAGCCCCACTCCTCCACTCTCCTAAATAACATGTATAAAACAAACCCTCCTCCCGGGGCAAAGGGAATGCATTATTATTCATATAAAATACTCCCTGGAGTAAAGAGAAATAATATTAAGAGAACCACCGTGGACATAGGCATTCTTACTGAACCACATAAATTTTGTGTTGTGTGATTGTCATTCCTTATGTTCTTTATTTGTTCAGGTGATTACCTTTTCTTATTATTTTATGTTGAACTTAATTGTCACCATAGGATTTAATCAACAATTAAAAAGAAAAATATTTCACATTTTCAGGGGGGATTCGATCGATTGATGCTTTTGGTCGATCGATCGATCGATAGTCTTGAGTCGATCGACCGATTGACCTGATATTGCCCAGTTTTCAGCATTATTATTCCTACGGGTTTCATACTTTTTAATCATCAAAATCATTATCAAATAATCCCAAACTCCCCACAATTCATCTCATATGATATACCAAGATATATAATTGATCTCTAATAATCAAACAACCTAAAATCATCAAGAAGTTTGGATTCAAACATACTATTTCTCATAATTTCCAGAAAACTCATATTTTATCATTTCTCTAAGAACATCATATAAATTAATATTTTCTTCACCAATAAATCCCAAATTTGGTGGATTAAATTCTATACTCAAAATAAAAGTAATCCTACCTCAATTTCCTTTCAAAGATTCAATTAACATCACTATAATTCATCTTTGATTATGCATCTTTTCAAAATTTTCTAAACAACCTAACATGGACAATATACATGCGAAATTTGCAATAATTAATCATTTGCCTCTAATTTGTAGGTCTGATCCGTTGGGGATGATTGTCCACCGGTGGTTCTTCCCTTCTCCGGTCAACTTCCGGTGGTGGTTATTGGTGGTGACTTTTGGCTCTTGGTTCTCCCATAATGACGCTTCCTTTTCCCCAAAAAAACTCCTCACTCTCTCTCAATATAAACCCTTTAGACTTATAAATAATCTCCCAAATTCATGCATACTATTCATCTTCCAAGTCAAAAGACCATATTACCCCTCTAGGGTGTACTTTCAGTTCCAAAGTGCCCCGAAACCCTATACAAACGTCTGAGTAGACTTTTTCGACTATTTAAACCCTTTCGAACACTTTGGCGCAGTCAAAACAACCATCCCGATGACATAATAATATTTCACTTTTTATTTTATTAAATTATGATCCCGACACAACTCAAATGCGCGTCCTGACTTAATTACTAGAATTGTCGTACCCATAATTTGGGACAAATTTATAAATTCATAATCAATTATAAATTCATGATCATATATATAACTTTAATCACTAAGTAAAATTTAACATAAATCACATGTTACTTTATTCTCGAGTGTAAGGACAGAATTTTATAAATGTCCGGGGTAGAATCTAGGAATTTTCTGTTTTCCTTAGATCACTGTTTGTATGTCTGATACCGCTACATTCGGCACATCAACATGATCATCCACGATGGCCTTGATCCGAATTCATGCATCCATCATCTTCACACGTGCATCATGTTACATGTAACGTGCTGCTCATCTGTTTCCCACTACTCCACTACGCAATATTGGTAAAATGATTTATTGGAGTTGTTTATATTTGCATAAATATTTGGGAATTTTTCAAAAATTCTATTTTTGAAGTCTGGATTACTTTTTATCAAAAGCAGAATTTTTTCTAAGTGTAGAAGCGGAGTGCCTCGATCGACGAGCTCACTTAAACGACATTGCACTGTCGTTCACGTGAGATAAGCATGTCGTGCGATCTCGTTCGAACGATACCTGTCCTTCGTTCGAGCGACATGCTTATCTCGTTCGAACGAAGCTGCCGCCACGATTTTCGTATAAATACCAGTGTACTTTCTACACATTTTCTCAAGTCTTTTTCTAACACGATTTCTGCGAAAAACTGCCCAGAAAACATACTTCACTTTTTAAGGTTTTACACTTTGTTTATTCACATAAACACTCCCATCTATGTATGTGAATCTTTAAACCTTCAAGAGGGTCATTTTTACTCATCTGGAGTATCTTGTGGAGAATCCATCTCTCTTCTTCACTTCTGCCCTCCTGGAAAGGGAAAATTTCAGCCGTAACTTGTGGAGGAGCCGTCTGCTTCTTCACTGTTGCCCTTCTGGAAAGGGAAAGTTCCAGTCGAGACATCGAAATTGACACCTGCGGGTATTTCGTATGTCACCTTAGTTCATTGTAATCCGTGTAAGTCATTTTCTTACAAATTATAGTGAAATAAAAGGTTTTGCCCCTTTGGGGGATTTTTCCTGAAATGGTTTGTTTTATCCTGTATGCTTTATTTTATTTGATAAATCATCTAGATGCATGTTTTAAGGTTTAACTAAAATTTGGGATTAATTAAAATTGGATTTTCTTTGAGAAGTCACAATATTTTCGCTGTAGCAATTCTATAAATTGGTATCAGAGCGGGTTACTCTAAATTATCGAGTTATCCTAATTTTTAAAGTTTTTTTCCTAATTCAATTTGTCTACTCATGTTTACAAATTGGTATCCGAGCGGGTTACGCTAATTTATCGCGTGATCCTGATTTTTTTAGGATTTACTTTCTGATACAATTTGTCTACTCATGTTTACAAATTGGTATCATAGCCTATTGCACTAAGTTATTATGTTTTGATCCTGATTTTTCATAAAAAAATGGCTTTTGGTGATTTTGATGATCTTAGATGTCAAATTTTTGAAACTCCTAATTGGAAAGTTCACACAAATTATTTCTTTATATCCTCTATTAAAAATGACTCTGAGAGGTGTCCTTGTTGTGAGGGTGTTGGTCACACGTTAGATGAGTGTACCACAAATTTAAAGAAGAAAGTGAATAGACCGGCATCTCGTGTTTCTGCCTTTAGTGATAGTGAGTCTGAAGAAGTAGTCTATTATGCTTCTAGGCGAGAGCTTCCCATCCATGTGATTAGTGATGAGAGTGAGGCTGAAAAAAGTGAGGAGGAAGAAGAAGATTTGACTGAGGATGAGCGTGACTTGAAAACGGCTTTCAATGAACTTTATACTGAAGCTTTGAAAATAAAAAAAGAAAATTTGAAATTGAAAGCTCAATTGCAAGATCGTGCCTTAAAAATGATAATGATTTTTTTGGTTGAATAACTTAGGGCACGAGACAAAATTTTGAGAGAGAAGTTGGGATATGTCGAGGGTGAGAAAGATGATCTTCGAGGGGTGATGTAAGCTATGAAAAAGGAGATTCTTGAGTTCGAGGAGTCTAGGCGCTTACTTGAATCTAGGATAGGTGAACTTGAGAAATTTTTTAGAGATTCGAGTAAGGTGAAATTTGATTTGGAGTCTAGTTTTGAAAAACTTGATAAGATTTTAGGCACTATCGAGATAAAGAAGGATAGGGGTGGGATTGGTTTTGAAAAACATGTTACACCCATTCCCACACGTGTGAGAGAGCCTCCTAGGATTGTTAAGAAAGAGACACCTAAGTTTGTTAGGAAATATCCCTCTAGGAACATCGTGAGAGAGCCTCTTAGGATCATTAGGCGAGCACCACCTAGGAATTTGAGGAGAAGGCCACCGTTTGGTAACATTCACCGCCCAATTTATACTTGCACACATTACTTGTGGTAAGCAAGGTTATCTTAGTTGTTTCTGTTACAAACTTTTAAATGAACCTAGGAAGTTTAAAGAGAGAGTCACACCGATTCCTAAAAACCCCACACCTCGTTATACATCGATTTGGGTTAGGAAATCAGATTTAGAGGCTTATGGTCTTCTTGTTCACCACTCTCGTTTGCTTGCACGTGATTAACCTCATGTTAAATATCTTGGTTTATTGTGTTGGCGGTTTTCCATACTCTAGTATTTGCATCATGGGTTATATTTTGCTAGTGTTATGACATGTGTCTAGTTTTTTTTAGTTATTTGAGTCTTATCGAAAAATACAAAAAGATTTTCTTTTTATAAAAATTTTAGAAAAGCACAAAAAGATGTTTGTATTTTTTGCACCTTTTATGGATGAGCATTTAAGATAGCCGAGTCACAAATTTCATTTCCATATTCCACGTGACTGTTTGATAGTGATTTGAGATGCTACATCATTGCATCCATTTGCTTTACATTGTTTGGAATCTTTAAGATGTGATTAGTGATATCTTTCTACATGTTTGGCTCATTATCTCCTTTATTGAACACATGCACGGTTTTATTTGATTATTGTACTTGTCTATCAAATATTGGTTTGAGTGTTTCCATCTCAATTCTATCTATACAACGAACCATATGCGATAAAACTTGACAAGATTGGAATGAATGTTAAAACCGTTTGGTGAGACTGTGTGTTTATTTAAAAACGGGGAAGGGTTATGAAAGGTAATTATCTAACCTTTGCGATTAAGCCACCGTTCAATCGGACCTAAAAAATTGAGGAATTTTATTATCCGGGGTCCAAGAGGTTAAAAGAGCCCGAAAAAATTTAAAGGCAATAAAAACAAATTCATGCCAAATATGGGCCATTTAGGTTTCACCATCAATTCTCCAAAGTTTGAGAATTTAATCACCTCTATTCAAAATATAAATCTGAGGGAGTTTAGTTGGAGAATTTAAACGGGCTTGCACTTCCTTGAAAGTCCTGGCAAAGAATTAAATCATTTTGGACGTTATTGGTGTGGAAATCATTTTGAGCTTTGATTTGTTGATTTGATTGAGTCAATGTCTCATATTTCCATCGTTTTACACCTAAGGAAGATGTTGAGTGCATTCGTTAGGAGTATCCTATATTCATCGTGCACGTATGTCATGTTTGTATGCTTTGATTTTCCTATCGAATTTTATCACACCCCTACATTTACTCTATCATAGACTTGGTTGTTTTTGTGTTTGTTCATGATGTAATTCTTTGTTGTATATTTTGTTTGAAAAACTCAAAAATTAGATTTTTTTACCATGTGACATTTTCTATATTTATGCTTCTCATATCTGTCTATTTGGAGACAACATAAAAAGGGGGATAATGAATTATGGGGGAGAATGGTGTTTGGTTAATTTATTAATGATTTGCTGAAGCTTAATTGATATTTGATTGTTGCATATCATTATATTTCATACTGTTGCTTGTCAAGGGTATTTGCTTTGTCTCATTTGTGTAGGTACAAAGTTGATTAATTAGATTGCATACCCTGATGAGAAAAGCTTTGGGAGTTTCTGAAGAGCTGAAGGATTGAAGATGCTGAAGTTTGATTGAAGACATGTCATGTAGTATTCTCAGTTTGAGGGTTTAATGGGGATAATATATTGTATGTCAGTTATTTTAGGGAGATTGCATAATTCGTATTTTTTATGTATGTACCGTCATAGACATAGGGGGAGATTTGTAAGGACACAATTTTATAAATGTCCAGGGTAGAATCTAGGAATTTTCTATTTTCCCTAGATCACTGTTTGTATGTCTGATACCACTACATTCGGCACGTCAACACGATCATCCACGACGTCCTTGATCCGAATCCATGCATCCATCATCTTCACACGTGCATCATGCTACATGCGACGTGTTGCTCATCTGTTTCCCACTACTCCACTACGCAATATTGGTAAAATGATTTATTGGAGTTGTTTATATTTGCATAAATATTTGGGAATTTTTCAAAAATTATATGTTTGAAGTCTGAATTATTTTTTATCAAAAGCAGAATGTTTTCTAAGTGTAGAAGCAGAGTGCCTTAGTCGACGAGCTCGCTCAAATGACATTGCACTGTCGTTCGCACGAGATAGGCATGTCGCGCGATCTCGTTGAAACGACACATGTCGTGCGTTTGAGTGACATGCTTATCTCGTTCGAACGAAGTTGTCGCCTCGATTTTTGTATAAATACTAGTGTACTTTCAACACGTTTTCCCAAGTCTTTTTCCACACGATTTTTGCAAAAAACTGCCCAGAAAACAGACTTCACTTTTTAAGGTTTTATACCTTGTTTATTCACACAAACACTCCCATCTATGTATGTGAATCTTTAAACCTTCAAGCGGATCGTTTTTACTCATCTAGAGTATCTTGTGGAGAAGTCGTCTCTCTTCTTCCTTGCTTCCCTCCTGAAAAGGGAAAATTCCAGCCATAACTTATGGAGGAGCCATCTTCTTTCCAACCGAGACATCGAAATCGACACCTGCGGGTATTTCGTATGTCACCCCATTTTATTGTAATTCGTGTAAGCTGTTTTCTTTCAAATTATAGTGAAATAAAAGGTTTTGCCCCTTTGGGGAATTTTTCCTGAAATGGTTTGTTTTATCCTGCATGATTTTATTTTATTTGATAAATAATCTAGATGCATGTTTTAGGGTTTAACTAAAATTTGGGATTAATTAAAATTGGATTTTCTTTGAGAACTCGTAATATATCCGCTATAGCGATTCTACATTGAGTAATATTTAAATCCGGATTAATTTCCAATTATAACACAATTAATTCCAATTAATCCCATTCTAAAATTCATTAAAATATGGGGTATTACAAAAAGTAAATAAATACATAGCACCGGATGTACGAGGAGAAATAATGACTAACGGGAAAACCTCAGGCCAATGAAACAATCTAACTAAAAACTTGGTAATGACTTATAGAGGAGACTAACGACAACACTCCTTAGGCGCTAACTCACACCTCGTATTTTTTCACCAATCTGTAACAAGACGGAGATATTTACACATCGGTTGAAAAACTCAACATCTCTTATGTCTTGACACAATTCAACAATGTTACAAAATCCTTCTTCTTCGATCTTTGGAGTCAAAAAGTGTTTGGATCCTGAAAAAGATCCACAAAGATCACAATACTCTTATATGGGAGAAAATTCCTAAAGTGTATGAAAGTAAGTGATTTTTGTAAAAGTGTGAGCTCTTGGTAAAATCTTCATCTTCTTTGATATTAATCAACCATAAGAAAGAGAGGTAATTAAATGCAACTAAGAGATGAAGAAAAGGATGAACTAGATTTCGATATTAGATTTACTCTTTTTTTAAAAGTGTTTTTATCTTCTTAGAATTGAAGAAGATGAAGAAGAAACACAATGCTCTCTTCGAAAATATTGCTCTTGGAAAATAAGACGAGCGATATTTTAAAATGACGAGCAATAATGGTTTTATAGAGAAAAAACAAACAAATGGATTTACCCATCACCAAGGTGAGCTATCAAGTCATATATCTTACACAAAGCATGTGTGAGAGAGTAATTAGGGACTCTAATGCCTAATCATCAGTAAAAAAAAAAACACAAAAGGTAAACTCTATGCACAAAAACTAAGAAAATATCCACAAATCGTAAAAGCTGATTCGGCGCAACGAAGCAAGTTACGAATCATCCTAATTATTTTTAGGCATCTTCAAGAGAGACCATGGCGACTAGTAAAATGAGGTCGCAATCTCTTCTAGAGTTTTTTCCAAAAGAAATCACAATGCTCACTACAAGCGAAGGAAACCTTCACTATATGGAAGCCAATGTGCTTCCTCAATTTTGCTTATTTTCTAATTTTCAAAGGGTTTAAATAAGAAAAATCAAAGGGTAAAAACATAATTTTTACACATACAAAAGTTTTTAACATTTTATAAAAACAAGTGACGTGAGTGTAGGGCTACTCCAGCTTCTACCTTTCATCCTAAATATGATCAATGAGACATGAAGGCGAGAAAATCGACTTCAATGTCTTGAAAATTAATGACGCTTTTTGAAAAGGTAAAACTATACCCCAAAGTGTGTTTTGAAAATCAAAATAAGACAACTACCTAGGAGGGAACACTGAGTATGTTTATACTCTTACACTATCAATGAACTGACATGAATCCCACTTGTGATTTGTGGGAGTGTTATAATTACAAGGGAATGAGTAATTTCTATGTTTAGGTTTTGTGGGAGACATAAAGGAACTATAATAACTCACCAATAACTCTGATTAGTGCTTAAAATCCTAAAAGTGTTACCCGTCGGTTGATATTGCAAGACATACATTGCGTGGTTCTATTTCAAATATAGGGTGTTATGCATTTGAAAGATTCCATTGGAGTGAATCAACCAATTAATGAATGAGATTCCCACCCATCTCGACTCGAGCGCTCCATGTCATGGTTTTTGTTATCCATGGTATAGTGAAAAATCATTTTGACTGTGGCACGAGGGGAAAATACTTCAATACCTTATGTGGAACTTGTGAGCACTTGCAAAATTTTGCAGGTTCGTCTTTTCCACTCTCATGAACTATTTATCTTGGCTCATTGCATAGAGGACACTTATCCTTCAGTTCGTGTTCGTTATGGTACAATATGCTATCATACTTAAATGCACGAATATATTTGTACTATAAACCCCAACCCTTCAAGATCTTCTTCATTATCAGATAACTATTTGGTAACGTGTTATCTTTTTGGAGAATGTCTTTAGCCTACTTAAGAACTTCATTTATGCTATTGCCCAAAAAACCAAATTGACTCTTTAAATTATGCAAACTATCCACTGCGTACAATACCAAGTGATCTTCTTTGCAACTTTTATACAAAGGTCTAGTCGCATCGGCGTTCGATCGTATGTATTGCTGATCTTTGAGTAATTCATCATCTTTTTCATTAACTTGGTCATAATACACATTATCCATATCCATAGATTGGTGGTGTTGATGGTGGTGGACTTCCTAATAATAATCAATTAGGTCGATCAAAAGATGATGTACTGGTGAATCGTTCACCACTTCTACTCAGTGGGATTCAGTTACGCGGTCAGGTACCGATAATTCTTCTGAAACATATGATACGTTATTTTTCCCATGGAATGTATGTATCTTATAGTCTTACAATATACCCCACATTATATAAATCCAATTCAACGTCTTTCAAAGACTTAAATTTTTGGTTCATAAAATGGTTGCACGGACATAGAATCTTGCCACTGTTAATAACTCTATCTGCATATTTAATAAATTCCCGAACGCCCTTTATATGATTATTAGAGACTCTATTACTTTCTCCCACCCACTCTTTATTTTGTGGGAAACCCATTAAATAGTCTTCTAAATTCAAGTCACCAATATAAATAGGTTAAAACAATTGTCATGTTGGATATAAGAACTATGAGTTTATAATTCAAGCAAATTAATTCAACCCAAGTTCAAGCAAAATTATTCAACTTGAGCATTCAATAAATATAAAATAAACCCAAAAAAATTAAGATATCATTAAGATTAATATGTTATTAAAATTAAGATGCCATTACAAACTTTAAACATTATTCATTGCCTAATCCTGAGCAACGAATGCATTGGCCAGACAATATAATATTTTTTGTAACATTTTAACAAAGTCCCTTCACCGTGATCAACATGCACATGCGCATCTCAACAACTATCGTATGCTTTATCAACCAAATCTGAGCCTTACCCACCGCCAAAGAGCAATTATGGACAGGTACTCCCGTATAAATGGAAACAAACTTGCATATGCAAATGACCCTGATGTTGATGTTAGACAACTATGTTATATAATACCCTTCACCATAGTCAACGTGCATGGACAATGGTGATCAATGAAATATTGTAGGAGGATGCGCTTAGGAGGGAAATATTGTAAGAGGAGGCACTTGGTAAGGGATACTTTGAGGCGTAGGATAGGGGGATGTTTGAGGAGGCATCCGGGAGCGTAAACCATATTATTGAGTAAATAATTAGACCAACCCCATAATTTCCTCGTCAGAACTTCCATATTACTACTGATATTTCCCACATCCCTCCTAATCTCTAACACCTCTCTTTTTATCCTGGTCTGTTGTTCTGCCTGGCTAGACACACGACTCCTCACCAAAAAGATCACGTCCAATAGAGGTGCAGAGTGTCATATTTTTCTACTTGACATATGTGAGCCCACACCTTTTGTCCTCCCTATTTTATCCTTCTGAGTACCTTGGTTAGGACATCTACTCCAATGTCATAGGTATTTTACTCGGACTAATTCCTCGACATACCTTATATCATATCTTGTAATATTATATTATATTTACGGCTATGATTTTAACATTATTTTATTATAACGTGTATATATATGATAACTAAATACAAACTCCCCAAAGTCATTTTCAATTTGTCTAGAAATTAATTGGTCTATTTTTCTCATCAAGCATGCAAGTATAAGTTGAGCCAATTAAGATCTTTACCTTATCTAAATTCCCCTTGATCCTGTCCTCCCATTTACCTTTCATATCATCGATTATTTTGTCCTAATTTTTTGGGCATCAACTTTCTTTTACCTATTCAATTTATTTTTCTCCCTATCGATCAGTTTTTCCTCCCTGAACTTATTCTCCAAGAAGTCGTTCCATTGGTCGGTGGACCTTTTATCACTTTGGGAACTCTATATTTTAACCCCAAAATATCAATACTCGTTGCCCTCTTTAGGAAAAAAAATTCTTCTGAAGTTTCTTTCGAGAGGCTTTTAATTGATCATCTACTCGAAAGAGAACCTTTACCTTCAAAATGGATGGGAACGTGTAACACCTCGACCCGAATTTATGGGTTACTCATAGTCAACCCGTTCCGACCCGAGCGTTAGGTTTTAAGTGCAATGAAACAACCGATTTAATATTGTTAATCCAATTATATTTTTAATTAATGTTTCACGTGTTTAGCATGAGAATCCAATTTCAAGTCAACTACGTGAGGGTCCGTGGGGAAGTACCCCGAAGTCCAAGCATACAGAGCTACCAACATAAATAAAAGGGAATATTTACCTGTATAACGCTCTTAAAATACAAAATCGCACCCAACCTATCGTTAACAAAGCGATGGAGTGAGTCAAATGCTCAGTGGTAAATATAAAAATACATTATAGAAATGAATGGCAGAAAGAAGACTCTAACACGTTATACCTACGTGCACATGCGACTACCTTGTACACACACACACACACACACACACACACACACACACACACACACACACATATATATATATATATATATATATATATACATAATTAATGCATGAGACCATTTTACTTTCAAAAACATTGTATATCCCGATTAATTTACCTTAATCTCACAAATACTTCTTCTTTCTTAACTCGACATTTACTCCTCTATTCAACGCACGCGGTTAAATGCTTAAAACCACTACAATTTATTTAATGTAAATTATTTCTTTACCAAAATTACCTTATTCCATTTAAGCATTGTGTTTTACAATTTTCATTTGAAAATCACCGTTTCAAGACTCGCGAACACTGTGTTGAAAAATACTTACTTAACCTTTGAAAACCCTTTACACAACATGCCCTTATGCAAAATTCTAGGTTAAAACACGTAGGTTGCTTAACCACCCATTTACCCACTTACTTTACCTTTCATTTACCTTATGGACATTAATCAATTTACGCATTTACTTGTCCATTTTAACCTTTATCGTAATATTTATTAACTCATTCAAGTTAGGTTCTCTTAACACGTTTTCATCAAACAACCCATTTATTGACATGTTCCTTATTCCTTTATTTTTTTGTCGGAATCTTCCAATAACCGCATATTTCAACTGGCTCCACATTGTCGGCTATGTGCACCATATGCTCTGGCCAATTATTTTGGGTCTTTCACCCAGGGCTCTGGACCGAGTTCATTTTAATGTGTTTTGATATTTCACAAATGTCCACATTATTCCTTCTTTCCCCTTTTACCCTACCGAAGCCAAACCCGAGGTTTCACCCCAACTCATGTTACACTTGAAACTATCATAGTATGTCCTTGACACTTTAACTTTGATTCTTATTTCAAAAATCATATTCACTTAGGAACAATTTGGGTAACACCTTTTTCAACATTTTTATTTCATAAAAATATTCTACTTTAAGTAAAATTATCATTTTATCCATTTGTTTCCAAACTCGTCTTTTACTCCATTTCTACAAGAGTTACTTTTTCAAAGCACTATTAAGTTACCCATACTAACTTCTTAAGTGTTTTTAACACATTTTTAACCGTGAATTAATATTCTTCTTAATTAGAAACATCTGTATTTCATTATTTTCTTTCCAATTCCTAAGTGTTAATCTTTTACAACATTATTAAGTTATACACAACAACTTTTCAAATTAGACATTTCTTTACTTTCTTTATCTAAGAAATCTAATTACACTTAAAGACTGCTTTTATAAGAAGATGTTGTTTCCTCTTTATCAATTTAAATAGTCTTACAACTCTATACTTATCACACTTGTAACCCCTTTTTACACACTTTGAAGAGTATAATTTCTACTTCTCTCATTTCTTATTTAAATCCATTAAAAACTTGTTTAAACTTGTTCACACATTTGTTATAAAAACTACAAGTTTATTTACAGGAGAAGATGGATTTTAAATCCTTAAATCCTATTAAATGGGTTAAACATATTTTTCATTCTAGAAATTCATAATACTTTACAAAAATATATTTTCAAGTCCCAAAATATATTTTTTACTTCTTCCAAACTCAACAAATGTCTATCTTTCTAAAATCAACATTTTTTAAGAAACTTGAAAACATTATTTCATCAATATTTTAGAAAATCAATTATCATTTTCAAACATTTTATTTCATAAAATATTTAATATAAATTTTCTAGAAAATATACTATTTTCATAAAATACCAACTTTAGTCCTAGAGGTAATGACTTTAATCCTAGAAAATACACCATTTTTGTTGAGACTAATTATTATCGTGACTCTTTTTTTCTGAGAAAATATATAGAAGGATGGTGTGAATATGTGTCCTATAGGTAACAACTCTAATTAATCTTAAGCTAATTATTATTTTCTAACCGATCAATCATACACAACAAGTTCATTTTAATTAAATTAATCCTAAAATTATTATTTGTCCACCAAATGTGCTAGCCCTTCCATCAATTTATGTTCACCTAAATAACAACAACATAAGGAAGGGGCGAACACGGCCAAAACATGTTAACCAAACAGATGTATGCATTAATATTCATTTGCACAGTGTCAACAAGTACAAATTAAGTTCATTTTAATTAAATTAATCATAAAATTTATGTATGTTCACCAAATGTGCAAGCCGTTCGATCAATTTGTATTCACCCAAACAACAACTACTTAAGGAATGGGTGAACACGGCCCCATGTTAGCCAAGAAGTAATGACTATATATAAGAACTTTACAAAAGATAAATACAATTACTTAAATAAATAAAGGACTTAGAATCAGTTGAGCTTCAATAATTGTTCTCCAGTTGCATGCGCACATGGAACGAGAATAAAATGTGTTAATATATTATTCAACCTAAAATGTTACCCAATTACTATATTCTAAACATGTAATTTATGTGTCTCCGTAGTTTCTCAAAACTTTAAAAGACTATTCATTGTATATACATTTATGTGTATATATATGTGCGAGTGTAAATATGTATATATGGGTCTGTATATTTATGTATGCGCACGTATGTGTTTGTGCATCTATGTTTAAATATGGGTGAAATTGTGTGCATATTGAAGCACCTTATACCTTTGACTTACTTAAGTCTATACTGTATAAGTGTTCAACTAGTTTAAAAATAGTGACAAAATTGGTTGACTATCCTAGAATCCAAAAAGCCTCAGAACTTATCTCTCTTATCCTGTTCAATGATCCATGAAGGTATAAATTGAATCACACTACACACAATTAGAAGTGCATACATGTGTTCATATTGCTTAATATTGAGTGTGTGTTTAATTCCCCTTGAATTGGAGCTTTAATAATTTTTTGGGAATTTTTAAATATTTTTTAAACATTTTTAAACATTTTTTAAATAAATGTTTTTATTAATAAAATGGGATTATAAAATTTGTGGGGTTAATATTCTATTTTGTAAACTTCATTTCTCACTCGAATGTTTGGTTGGGTAGAATCTCAAAGCGCTAGAGACTTCAGGGTACCTTCTGTAATTACTTTGGACGCGCGTGTGTGAGCCTCTCATATGTCAACACTTGTCATCCTCTGGGTGTACCTATTTGTATTTGTTATGTGAGAACGTTGGATGGTTGATTGCTGAACATTGGATCATTCCTAATCAAGGGTCTGCATGTGTTCTTAGTTAATCCCGGTGCTATCCATATGAACCAATCACAATCATTTTTAATCACCGCTATTTTATAACCTTTGGATCAAGTCAAAGTTTGCAAGACTTGATCTCAGCCCTTGATTTCCCTCGAACATCAAGAACCTTCCCTCGGCCCTATAAATACCCTCCACTTCTCAGCCTTAGAAGACTTTTGGGCATTCGTCTTTCTGAGAAAAAAAAATAGAGAGAAGAGAGAAGTGAGAGAGAAGAGAGAAAAGAAAAGAGAGAAGAGAGAGAAAGAAAACTGTTAGCCTAACCCTAACCCTAACCCTAAACACTTCAACTCTGAAACAAACCTTCGTATATTCAACCCCAAACACAATCCTGAGTGTTTGAGAGAGAGAGTGGTTTGTTCATATCGAAGCTGTAACCTCCTTGTCTTTGATCTTGTTCACAACTTAAACATTCGTGTGAAGATCTTGTTTCTTTTTCATACAAACTTTAGATCTACACTATGCATGTTACATTTTCACTAGATCTGCATATTTACTACTTGATTTAAGAAAATATTTACTGATTTAGTTTTGAAAATGTTTTATGGTTTCTATTTTTACAAAACTTAACCTTGACCTAGTTGGATTCACACTTGGAGATTTTCAATCTCACAAATGTTTTCAAAAAGAGATTGATTAAGATATTGACCGATTTTGAAGCGAGATATCCGTGGAATCTGGGTTATATTAAAGGTGAAAAAGGTTTTTAGTTTTGTAAGAAAAAAAGAAAACAAAATAACAGCATAGAGACTTTATATGTAATTTTTATAGGACTGTCTGTAAATCTAAGTGTGTGTGAGTTCATGCATATTGGTAGGAATCACTACACAAACACTTAACACACTACTACACTGGAAGTGTTATGTATAAGATCAGAGATCATTGAGTCGACATAAGGAAGCTAAAGCAAAGGAAGTTATCAAACTGGAAGAACATCATCAACAAATCAGACCTATGAGAAGTTAGAAGGACACCAAGTGAGGTATATTCCTAAACTTAGAATAGGTTGATTTGTGTGCTTGCATGTCGTATTATTTGTAACTATTATTTGTTATTAGTGGATTTTTGTTTTTGTGACTTAGAAGTCACTGTGGATGTTTCCTCTGTTGGGAGAGGTTTTACCACATTAAAAATTGTGTGTTGATTATCTTCATCTACTCATCTCATTCTATAAGTGTGCTGAATTTTTGAAACTGCCTTAGTTTTAAAAACTGATTACACAGTCTTAATTACTCTCGTACATGAGTTTCTTTGTAAACACATCTTGTTTATAATTTTTATTTTCAAAAGAAAAGGGTTTCTCCAACAAACATCTCGGAGTTGCTTATACAGTTTAATCTTGTATTAAACGGCATTAGCGACGTTTTTCACATATATATGTGCGATTGTGTAAAAGTATATGTATTTGTGTGTCGGTGTCTATGTGTGCACGTGTGAGTATGTGTGGGTGTACCTAGGTGTAAATATGTGTGAAATTGTGTGCATATATATATATATATATATATGTATATATATGCGATTGTGTGAAAATATATGTATTTGTAAACACATCTTGTTTATAATTTTTATTTTCAAAAGAAAAGGGTTTCTCCAACAAACATCTCGGAGTTGCTTATACAGTTTAATCTTGTATTAAACGGCATTAGCGACGTTTTTCAATTGGTATCAGAGCCCTGTTAACTTTTATTGCAAAAGATCTTGTGTTTCTGAAATCGTTTTCTGAAAAACCTAACTATGGACGTGAAGAATGAAAGGTTTGGTAATCTGTCCAGACCTCCACTCTTTGATGGAAACAACTTTGCTTACTGGAAAGTAAGAATGGTTGCCTTCATCCAAGGGACTTTAGGAGATGATCTCTGGGACATTATTGAAAACGGATACACTTATCCTACTAAACCAGCCATTGAAGGAAGTGATGAGAGGGTAAAGAAAATCTTAAGTGAGTTTACCCAAGAAGAAAAAACTATTTCTCGTAATAACAATAAAGGCAAGAATGACATTTTTATGTCTATTAATGAGTATGAGTTCAAGAGAATCTCATCTTGTGCCACTTCTAAGGAAGCGTGGGACACATTAATCACTGCCCATGAAGGAGACTCAAGAGTTAAAGCTGCTAAAACTCAAATGCTTATCCAGCAGTACAACTCTTTGATCATGTCTGATTCTGAGTCTTTTGATGATTTTTACATGAACTTGACTGATATAGTCACTAAGTTGCATGCTAATGGTATTACTTATGATAGAAATGAAATTGTTTCTAAAATCCTAAGGTCATTACCACAAAAGTTTGACAGTAAGAGGTATGCTATTGAGGAAATGAGTGATCAAAACCTTACCCTTGAGTTACTCAGTATCAAACTTAGAACTGTGGAAATGGAATTAGACTTTAAGAAACAATTAAATCATTCACAAAGAAAACAGCCCAACTCTAACTTGAGTTTTGCCTCCAAGATATCTAAACTTGAGACTAATTTGACCAACTCTGACTCTGATGAGGAGTGTGATATAGACAAACTAGATAATCGGATTGCCTTAATGTCTAAAAAAATTAAGAAAATTATCAAATTTCGAAACAAACAGGCAACTAAACAAGGCAAGCCTAATTATCCTACTCTGTCTAATCCCAAACCTCATGAGAGAGGTCTTGACAAACATCCTAAGGACAACAATTCCAGACCCACTAGAGACCTTAAAAAGATTGAATGTTTTAGATGTGGGAAACTAGGTCACATTGCTCACGATTGCAGAGTTAATCTGAATAAAGCTAACACACACAATAGAGCAAATGTCTGTAAAACTTGGAATGATTCAAGTGACTCTGATGAAGAGGAACTTGAGTCATCTAATGTACTTGACCCTTGCATGTCTTTTTATGCTAAGATCATTTACAATGATGATATACCTGTGTGTGATAATGATGCTCCTACTTCTGCTTGTGTGAATACTGCTTTGATTGGCCTAGATGCTTTATTATCTAAAAATGTTGCGAGTTCTAGTTCCGTCTGTGTGAGCCAAAGAGATCTCGATAACAACGATGTAAATGGGTGTGTGAGTACTAAAACTGAATCGTTAGGGGTCACTACACACACTTCACTTAGCGACTCAGGCACAGATGACCTCCCAGATATCCATACTTTGTATGCTAAAACTCTTAAAAAAGGCACTAGACTGGAGAAGACTGTTAGAGACCTGACTAAGAAATTAGATGATTTAAGTCTTATTGTGAAGTTGAATGATGAAGAGTACACTAACCAGTGTTTGACTCATCAATCTGAAATTGAAACTTTTGATCAAAAATTAAAAGAGTTGACTAAAACTAATGAAACCCTGGAAATGAAATACAAGGGAACATTATTAGAACTGGAGGAAGCAAAGATAAAGATAGCTACTATTTTCAAAAAAAATTCTAAGTTTGAAAGAAATTCAAATTATTTTACTGACTTTCTTCTTGACTCCAAGACCAATTCTGATGATAGAACCGGTATTGGATTTTTTCCTAAGAACAAACCACAAACTACAAATCTTGAACCTATTAAGTTTGTGTCTGGGGGCAAAAGACCAATTGAAACATGTCCAGACTTTCATTTTATTAAAAAGGAATTTGATCAAAAGCAACAACAGAAAGACATTGGAGAGTCTAGTAATTCTAAGGCTGACACTGCACTTAAGACTAAATACGTCTGTCCTTTGATCAGAAAGGCTGACTCTACCTATAAGACCATCCCTCCTGGGAATATCACTACTGAACATAATGCTGTTAAACCCATTTTTAGAAGTTTTCCTAAGGAAATTCATCCCTCAAGCAATAAATATTTCTCGTACTGTGACATTTATGGTCATTCCTTTGAAGGTTGTTATGCTAGGCGTCTAAACACCTCTGTGTACAACAACTCTGTCTACAAGAACTTTAACTATTCTAGGCAAAATCGTAACCATTATGTCCTTCCAAGACAACCTGATAAGAACTCTAACTACAAAAATAGAAAGACCAAAACTAAGAGTTCATTTAAGAGAAAGGCTCCCAGAAACTTTCCTAAACCAAATGCTCAAATTTTCCACAATAATCAGTTTGCTGCTCCAAATGTTTTTCGACAAAAAGCTGTTTCACGAAAATTTTATCAAATGAGGGCAAACTTACGCAAAATTAAAACTAGAGCGATTTGGGTTAGAAAAGATGATCTTTTACCCCAAATCAAGTGTAACATTGTCATCACTGCTTTAAAAGCTGAACACACTTCATCTGGTTGGTATTTAGATTTAGGATGCTCCAAACATATGATAGGAGATAAAACCAAAATTTTAAACAAAATAAGATTTGCTGGTGGCAAAGTAGTTTTTGGTGACGGTGTTTCATCCCAGATCATAGGTAAAGGAATCCTAAAAGAAGAAGGAATGCCTGTTCTTGAAAATGTCCTATTAGTTAAAGGCCTTAAAGCCAACCTCCTAAGCATATCACAATTTTGTGACTTTGACCATACAATCACCTTTTCAAAGAACAATTGTAAAATTCTAAATGATAAAGGTGAATGCATTATTACAGGATTTAGAACACCTGACAATTGTTATACTGTCAAGACTAGTTCTGAAACCTATAACATTGTCAGAATGGATGACAATGAAATCTGGCATAATCGTATGGGTCACTTAAGTTATGATATCCTTGGTAGATTGTCTAGTCATGAGATAGTTAGAGGAATTCCTAAAATTAAACCTATTTCAAGTGTTGTCTGTGGTCATTGCCAGGAAGGAAAAATAGTTAAGACTTCGCATAAAAAGGTTAAAGACATCCTCACCTCTAGACCTCTAGATCTCATCCATATGGACCTTATTGGTCCCTCTAGAACTATTAGTCTTTGTGGACACATTTATATCCTTGTCATGGTTGATGATTTCACACGATTCACTTGGGTTGCCTTCTTGAAATAAAAATCTGACACATTTCAAAATTTTTTGAAAATTTTACTAAGAATTGAAAATGAGAAGGACACACAAGTTAATTGTATTCGTAGTGATAGAGGGGGAGAGTTCATAGACACAGGAATAGTTGAATATTGTGACTACAACGGTTACAAACATGAATTTAGTGCCCCTAAAATTCCTCAGCAGAATGGTATTGCTGAAAGGAAAAACCGAACTCTTCAAGAGATGGCACGTGTCATGTTGCATGCCAAATCTCTACCTAAATACTTCTGGGTAGAATCTATTAGAACTGCCTGTCATATCATTAATAGGGTTTACCTTAGGAAAAACTCTAAACAAACTCCTTATGAGTTGTGGTACGGTAAGAAGCCTAATCTGAAATATCTAAGAACCTTCGGAAGTCAGTGTTATGTCTGTAAGGACAGAGAACATCTGTCTAAATTCGAAACGCGTGGTGATAAAGCCATCTTCTTAGGATACTCCCCAAACAGTCATGCTTATCGTATATACAATCTGCGAACTAAGGCCCTTATGGAATCGATAAATGTAATTGTAAGCGACACTATTGTCGAAAATAAGATATCTGAATCACCATTTGTGGTTGAATCTGAAAATGATTTCAAAATTGATTCACTAGAAATAGATGACTCATTACCTATTGAGAGTCCAGAAGTACCTGGATGGGTATCTAAAGATCATCCCATTGACAACGTGGTCGGTAATCCTAATGAGCCAGTTCGTACTAGATCCCAGTTAAGAAATTATGCTAATTATGCATGTTTCGTCTCCCTTGTGGAACTGAAAAATGTTAATGAAGCATTGAATGACACACACTGGATTTCTGCTATGCAGGAAGAACTTTTACAATTTGTCATTCACGATGTTTGGTATCTTGTACCGCGGTCTCAAAACAAAAATGTTATTGGGACACGTTGGATTTTTAAGAACAAATCTGATGAAAATGGGGTAATCCTTAGAAACAAAGCTAGACTAGTTGCTCAAGGCTACTCTCAAATAGAAGGGATAGATTTCAGCGAGACATTTTCCCCTGTCACTCGTCTTGAATCTGTTCGACTTCTTTTCGCCATAGCGTGTCACTTAAAATTCACACTTTATCAAATGGATGTCAAATCTGCTTTCCTCAATGGAATCCTGTCCGAAGAAACGTATGTAGAACAACCCAAAGGGTTCATTGACCCTAAATACCCTAACCATGTCTTTCGTCTAAAAAAGGCTCTGTATGGATTAAAACAAGCTCCTCGAGTTTGGTATGAACACCTTTCCAACTTTTTGTTGGATAAGGGTTTTAAGAGAGGAGGAAATGACCAGACTCTCTTTGTCAAACATTATGATAAAAACATTATTATAGCCCAAGTCTATGTAGACAACATCATTTTCGGGTCAACTTCAAACTCTGAAGTTAAATCTTTTTCTGCTATTATGCATAAGGAATTTCACATGTCCCTTATGGGGGAGCTACAACTTTCTTAGGATTTCAAGTGAAACAGAATTCTGATGGTTTATTTGTCTCTCAAACTAAGTATGCCTTAGACCTTGTTAAGAAATTTGGCTTAGAGAATGCTAAAGTTGCCAAAACGCCTATGAGTACTACCGTTAAATTAAGCAAAGATGAAAATGGTAAGTCAGTTGATTCCACACTTTACCGTAGTATGATTGGTAGCCTACTCTATCTAACTGCCTCACGACCAGACATAATGTATGTTGTATGTATGTGTGATCGTTACCAGAATAACCCTAAAGAGATCCATTTATCGTGTGTAAAACGTATAATAAAGTACATAAAAGGCACTCTCAATCTTGGACTTAGGTACACTAATGATACCTGCAGCACCATCATAGGGTATACTGATGCTGATTGGGCCGGTTGTACTGATGATAGTAAAAGTACATCAGGTGCCTGTTATTATGTCGACAATAATTTAGTTGGTTGGAGTAGTAAAAAACAGAATTGCACATCTTTATCTACGGCTGAGTCCAAATATATAGCAGCAGGAAGTTGTGTGCTCAATTGTTATGGATAAAACAGATGTTAAGTGATTATGTGATTAAAGAAGATGAATTACAATTGTATTGTGACAATCAAAGCGCCATTAACATATCTAAAAACCCGGTTCAACACTCGCGAACTAAGCATATTAAAATAAGGCATCATTTTATACGCGAACTTGTTGAAACTAAGGAATTAAAAATTCATTACCTGCCTACTGATCTGCAACTTGGAGACATGTTCACTAAACCTTTAAACTATAACAAATTTCTGTATTTGCGAAATTCTATAGGCATGGTATGCACTGATTAAACTCTTAAGACCTTAAGTTTTACCCTTTGTCCATTTGAGACAAAATGGGGGAGAAATTTGAGTTTTATGTGTTCAATATTTTGTTCACATTTCATCTAAACTGCTTGATCTTAGTGTGCATATTTGCAGGAATCTCTTCTACTGATTGTCTACCATTTCTAGTGTAAAATTTTGTAAATAGTTGAGTTATGTAATTTTTGACTTTCTAGGAAATGGGTAGATAGTATCTTTTGTATAGGACTAGGTTTTATTTTTTTTTGGTTCCCTACGAGTTTTAAGCTAACTCAAAGGAGATTTTGTCTCATATTTCCAAAGGGGGAGATTGAAGCACCTTATACCTTTGACTTACTTAAGTCTATACTGTATAAGTGTTCAACTAGTTTGGAAATAGTGACAAAATTGGTTGTCTATCCTAAAATCCAAAAAGCCTCAGAACTTATCTCTCTTATCCTCTTCAATGATCCATGAAGGTATAAATTGAATCACACTACACACAATTAGAAGTGCATACATGTGTTTATATTGCTTAATATTGAGTGTGTGTTTAATTCCCCTTGAATTGGAGCTTTAATAATTTTTTGGGAATTTTTAAATATTTTTTAAACATTTTCAAACATTTTTTAAATAAATGTTTTTATTAATAAAATGGGATTATAAAATTTGTGGGGTTAATATTCTATTTTGTAAACTTCATTTCTCACTCGAATGTTTGGTTGGGTAGAATCTCAAAGAGCTAGAGACTTCAGGGTACCCTCTGTAATTACTTTGGACGCGCATGTGTGAGCCTCTCATATGTCAACACTTGTCATATTCCGGGTGTACCTATTTGTGTTTGTTATGTGAGAAGGTTGGATGGTTGATTGTTGAATGTTGGATCATTCCTAATCGAGGGTCTGCATGTGTTCTTAGTTAATCCCGGTGCTATCCATATGAACCAATCACAATCATTTTTAATCACCGCTGTTTTATAACCTTTGGATCAAGTCAAAGTTTGCAAGACTTGATCTCAGCCCTTGATTTCCCTCGAACATCCAGAACCTTTCCTCAGCCCTATAAATACCCTCCACTTCTCAGCCTTAGAAGACTTTTGGGCATTCGTCTTTCTGAGAAAAAAAAATAGAGAGAAGAGAGAAGTGAGAGACAAGAGAGAAAAGAAAAGAGAGAAGAGAGAGAAAGAAAACTGTTAGCCTAACCCTAACCCTAACCCTAAACACTTCAACTCTGAAACAAACCTTCGTATATTCAACCCCAAACACAATCCTGAGTGTTTGAGAGAGAGAGTGGTTTGTTCATATCGAAGCTGTAACCTCCTTGTCTTTGATCTTGTTCACAACTTAAACATTCGTGTGAAGATCTTGTTTCTTTTTCATACAAACTTTAGATCTACACTCTGCATGTTACATTTTCACTAGATCTGCATATTTACTACTTGATTTAAGAAAATATTTACTGATTTAGTTTTGAAAATGTTTTATGGTTTCTATTTTTACAAAACTTAACCTTGACCTAGTTGGATTCACACTTGGAGATTTTCAATCTCACAAATGTTTTCAAAAAGAGATTGATTAAGATCTTGACCGATTTTGAAGCGAGATATCCATGGAATCTGGTTTATATTAAAGGTCAAAAAGGTTTTTAATTTTGTAAGAAAGAAAGAAAACAAAATCACAGCATATAGACTTTATATGTAATTTTTGTAGGACTGTCTGTAAATCTAAGTGTGTGTGAGTTCATGCATGTTGGTAGGAATCACTACACAAACACTTAACACACTACTACACTGGAAGTGTTGTGTATAAGATCAGAGATCATTGAGTCGACATAAGGAAGTTAAAGCAAAGGAAGTTATCAAACTGGAAGAACATCATCAACAAATCAGATCTATGAGAAGTTAGAAGGACACCAAGTGGGGTATATTCCTAAACTTAGAATAGGTTGATTTGTGTGCTTGCATGTCGTATTGTTTGTAACTATTATTTGTTATTAGTGGATTTTTGTTTTTGTGACTTAGAAGTCACTGTGGATGTTTCCTCTGTTGGGAGAGGTTTTACCACGTTAAAAACTGTGTGTTGATTATCTTCATCTACTCATCTCATTCTATAAGTGTGCTGAATTTTTGAAACTGCCTTAGTTTTAAAAACTGATTACACAGTCTTAATTACTCTCGTACATAAGTTTCTTTGTAAACACATCTTGTTTATAATTTTTATTTTCAAAAGAAAAGGGTTTCTCCAACAAACATCTCGGAGTTGCTTATACAGTTTAATCTTGTATTAAACGGCATTAGCGACGTTTTTCACATATATATGTGCGATTGTGTAAAAGTATATGTATTTGTGTGTCGGTGTCTATGTGTGCACGTGTGAGTATGTGTGGGTGTACCTAGGTGTAAATATGTGTGAAATTGTGTGCATATATATATATATATATATATATATATATATATATATATATATATATATGCGATTGTGTGAAAATATATGTATTTGTGTGAATTTATATTCCCAATTTTAATTTAACATTCATGTACCCAATTTCAATTTAACATTCATATACCAATTTTAACTTAAGAGTGGGTAAGTGCCCTCGCCCAAGCTACGGTTCGTCTCAGGTTTAAGACATGGGAGTAGCCTATCCATATAAGGGGGTAATACCAAGCGCCATCCGCCTCTCTCAGACCTTGAAGTTAAAGCAGGAGCCTTGTGTACTGGGTACGACCATTTTATACCAATTTCGATTTAACATTTATATACACAATTTCAATTTAACATTCATATACCCAATTTCAATTTCAATTTAAGATTCATATAACTAATTTTAATTTAACATTCATATTCCCAATTTAGCATTCACATTCATACATCACGAACACACACACACACACACACACACACACACACACACACACACACATATATATATATATAAATCAGACCATGAGTGAGATAGAGTATTAGTGAGTGAGATAGGGGCCACCGGTGGTGGTGAGTAAGAGAGGGGTTGATTGTGAGAGAGAGAGAGAGAGAGAGAGAGAGAGAGAGAGAGAGAGAAATGCTCGAGTGAGTTGAAATCTGACCCAAGGGGTTTAATATATAGGAAAAAAAATGGTCCCCGTTCTAGACCGTGACCCATCCTATGACCAATAAAAGTTTGATAGATCACGATTTTGAATTGTGACCCTCGTTGATGACAAATGAAATCTCGAGGGGTGGTCAATGTTTTGAATCTTAACCATATAGGCTTGGCTAGTTTGAACTAAAGTTAGGGGTTACGATTTAGAACCGTGATCGTATATTATTGTGATTAGTCATGGTTTTGGACTGTGACCGTCTGCCTAACAAAATTGGTGGAAATTTTGGTGCCTAAAGGGTCATGAGTTGGTTACGATTTATAGTCATAAAAATCATAATCACAGTTTGGGAGCGTAACCAACCCTTGCCTATGTCACCCTTTTCCTTAGTCACAACATTGGTCATGAGTTTTGCATGATGGTCATCGATTTGGACCGTGACCACCCTGGTCTCAAATCTGGACTATGATCAGTCAACTGTGACCATTCTCGATATATGGTATAGTGGACAGTGGACAGTGGACATAATAGAAGTGGGTCCGTTTCCCCCTCCACCCATTACTGGTGGAAGTAATCTATTTCTATAGAATACTTCTTATCCAAGAAAATTAAAGTTTCTTATGGATTGTAATGGGAATAGTACCCATAAACTAGATTTATGGAACTAATTTATGCTTGAATGAAATCAGACATTGATATGACTTGAGGAATTCTCCTGGGTCTAGGACATATCACTTTCAAGATAGGGACAAGTCTCGCAATTTGGTTATTTTGCTACCTATATCACATAGACACTAATAGAGATGTTTTGTGTTTTATGGGATATTTTATGGTGAAGACTACATAGGTTTTCTATGCCTATGCAGGAAGGATCTCCTGGAAGTCTCTTTGCCATTTATTTATGTTTTATTAAGTATTTTGCATTTATCTATGACTAATCGGCCTATAAATTTTGTACATATCCTCATTGCAAGAGAAAACCCAAATATCAAGACATCAACTTCGTTGATCTCCAAAAAGTTTAGGAAAGACAAAGTCCAATTGGAGTTAGGCCACATTGGAGGGTTGTACACATACTTTTTGGCTATGAACTGATTGTTACGTCAGCCAAAATTTTTACAATTGTCCCAAAAGTCACTGCAGTCGATTTCACAGTGGTTAGTGACTCTTCAATCCCAATAGCTGCCCCAATCCTCAATGTTAAGGCAAGCGGGTGTACATTAGTGAACGTATTCATCCACTTACGTGATCTCTACTAACTCGGAGGAGGCGGACTCGTTGCAACAAACAGAAGACTTATCGTTTTACAACCTCACTCCCCTTTTCTCATACATAAAGGTAGACATAACAGGTCAATTATAACAACCTTGCTATTCCAATATCAGGGGTGGTCAAATCATATTATTATAATATACAAATTGCTATAATTGAATATATCATTCTTATCATGTGACAGAAATATGAGACAATTCAAAACTTTTCTAACAATAAGATACGAGAGATAACAATATGAATAATCACCAAAAAAAGCATATTGTACATCCACCTCCAATAATCCAACATTATACAAATATCTCAAATAATCCCAAGAACAATTGTAGACATACAAATTTCCCATCAATCTAAATTAATGTCTAGATTAGGTAAATGTTGGGAGTGGACAAACACTAAACATAACCTTCTACACCCTTTAGTTTAAATTAATTCTATCCAATACACCTCACTCACTTGAATCTCATAACACCACATTACGTGACCTAACCTTAGAAAATTATTCACTCTTAATTCCCTATTTACCCCCATCTTTTCCTTTTTCTCAACATCGTTTATCTTAATAGTCCTTATAGATAATAACTACTACATTAAAGTCACAAGTCAACTCTCCATGTTACTACAAGTATCCTCAAACACCATCTCATTCATTTTAAACTCTACATGGATATATCCCAGGTACCATGACCCTAGTAACATTCATAAATAACCCAAAGGTCCTCACTCCCAATGATATCATCGTAAAGCTAAAATCATATACTCCCAAATATTTAATATATATCCATCAATATAATCCACATTCATAACTACCTTATCTAGAAACAAAATCTCATTAATAATAACAACCATCTAACAATCTAAATCCCATTGACAAACAAGACTAGCGGACAAATCACACAAATGCTCTACACAACAATTATCCCAATAACACAATTCGCCATAATAGCACAACTAATGTCCCATTAACACTCATTAACAACGAATAAATATTTAATTTTAACTCCCACTGTTTGATCAACAACTCACAACCTACATCTCTTTATTAACAACAACTAATAAACCATTCAAGTCTAAATATTAATAATATAAGGTAAAAACAATAATACCTTAGATAAGCATATAAAATTCATAGTCTTCAATAAATTCCTCTTTTACTCATATCATTTATTCTTTCCAATTTACATGAGGATTGACCCAATTACCAAGGTTTCAATTTATAAGTTCGTAAATTAATAACTTATACACATCTCAAGTGGGGACCTTATGATTTCCCCAACAATTTAAAGTGTTCCTTGATATTCATAGGCAATTTATATAAAAAAAATTATGGGATAAGTCCTACTCACGTATCAAATTTCAATTCTAAAAGTTCAAAGGGCACATTATTTAACTTTTTACCATTAACATGCTAATCTTTCCATCTTTACAACAATTACAACTTTTAATTAAAATAATCATATTCTAGGCATTTTCATTATATAGTGATTTCACAACTTTCAATATTAATTAACAATAATAGTAAATTAACTAGGTTCATCTTACTTTAATTAAACTTTTAATCATAATAATCATTGTTTATGAAATTCTAAGTTATTACACATTAAAGGGGAAAAGTTGAGCATTCTCGACTTTTACCTATTTATGACGTTTGATTTGAAATTCCAATCCTTCTTCAGAAAATCTAGAAGTCGTCCTCAAATCTTTCCTTCAAAATCCTCTTGTAAATGCTTTAACTTCAGGCTTAAAAGATGGTTTTAATGGTGTTTTAGGGTTTTTAGATAAAGGGTTTGGGAGGGAATAGGAGCTAGTGGTTTATTTTGAGAGGGAATTATGTTAACGAATGAGTTTTTGTGTGTAAATAACATATACCCTCAAGAATGGGTCGCGATCAAACCGTGACTACACCAGGCAACGATCGCACCCTAGACCACCGCGGTTATGGTTGAGTATTTCCGCGGTCGGAGGTCCCTACCCGTCACATGTCATTCTCTTCCTCTCTCTTCTAAATCACTTCCACTCATAAATAGAAAACTTTACACACCACTACACATGAAATCTAATTACCCTTAAACCTTAACGTGTTACCCAAGTTCATCCAAATGACCAAACTACCCTCGCCTAATAATCTTAATTCTCACAATGTATTTTGACAAATAAAAAAGGCTAATATATCCAATTAATTAACACAAAATTTATGAAAATAAACTAAATCACCATTTAATTATAATATTTCATTTTCACCATCATAAATTCTTCGTATTTTATTCTCATAAGAAATTTAATTAATCAATAATAGTAATTAAAAATTACAGGATATTATAACTTTATGTAACAACCCAGGTTTTCAAGCGACTATTTTATACTATTTTGCCTAATGGGCTAATTTTATAAAATAGGGAAGGTTGGAGTAAATATTATTTTCCCGTGAGACTTAGGGATAATATTTACTATGTTCTGACTATTTACCGTTATGAGAAGGTAAATAGTGTTATATTTTGCATTTTGCGTCGTTATATGTAAAACGACGGTTATGACCTATATTTAAATTTGGGTCTAATTAATGAATTAAAATGGAATTGGAACGTAAAAATAGTTCACACTTTCCCGAATACCAAAATAGGGGGTGCGGTTGTTTTTAGAATAGTCGAGATAGTCGAAATAAATGCCCAGTTGTAATTTTTGAGATTTAGGCATTTTAAGGGGTTATGACTCAATTAAGTGGTTACGAGTCATTTTAGTGGTGTATTAACAATTAAAAGTGGGGATTCATGTTTTGAGACCCGTATAAGTCCCCCCACCCCTTTTTCTTTCTTCATTTGTGTTAGAAGCCAAAGGAGAGAGAGAGAGAGGAGAGAGTTGGGAGAAATGGAGAGAAAGAGAGAGAAATGAAGATTTGGACCGGATTTCCGTTGCTACAGGGAGAGGATCAGAGACTACGAACCCCGAGGCAAGTTTTTACTTGCTAGATGTGATTTAATGTGATAAATTGCATGTATAGTTAGGTTTTGGAGATTTAACCCATAAATGGGTATTTGTTGATTTTGATGTTTAAACCTTTAAATCTTAGTTTTAATTGGATTTGAGGAGTATATATTAGTTATAAATGGTGTAAGATTGATTTAGGTCAAATTGTTGTTGTTGAAGTTGGGAGAAATCAAGCTTTGGGTTTTTTTGGGATTTTAGGGTTCTTACACCCCGTCGCCCCAATTGGGCAAAATTCCAGGACCGAATCGATTCGGTCCTAGGGGCGAATCGATTCGGATAAGGAGAGGGTTACAGGTCTTGCAGACCGAATCGATTCGGATTTAAAGCGAATCGATTCGGCAATTGCAGAAAGTTAGTTTTTGCTCACCGAATCGATTCGGCTGTCTAGCGAATCGATTCGCAAGGGCGAATCGATTCGGCCCAAGGGGCGAATCGATTCGGTTCCCCTGTTTTTGTGAGATTTTCTTATTTTGATATTTTTTTTAGCCCTTTTTCTTTTAGGTCCAAGGTTTAGGAACCTTCCTTTGGGAAGTAATTAGAGTCCTAGAGGGTGGTTTTGGGTAGACTAATGCCCTAGGATGATAATGGGATATTTAGGCTTACCCGAGGGCTAAGTTGCGTAGGTTGATATCCGAATGATTTAGGAGATTAACCTAGAAATGAAATTGGGAGTTAAAATATTAAGGTTGAGCTTTGAGAGACACTCCATTATGGAGACTCACTTTGAGGGTTTATGAATTATATAAACTTTTCGAGGCTATTTTGAGATTAGTGGCACTTTGGGGTCTTAGGTCATTAATAATATATGACTTAATAAGAATAAATTGTACCTTCTAAAACTTGGTGCTTAATTGGCTAAGTGAATGATTTTTGGAAATATAAAATATGAGTTTTCAAAAATGGAAAAAAGTAATGTTTTTCATAAATGATAATTTATGGATACACACCTCTCTAAATCGCTATCATAAGGGAAGTCGCGCGCGTTGTGGTGAAGCCCCCTGGCTAATGAATGCAGGGTGGATATAGCCCTAGGCCATGGGAGCGCTTATGGTTGTATATTTTTCTGTGCTGGTAGGAAGATTCCGGGTGTGGTCTTGGCTACCACGCAGGCTCATTGCCGCTTCCCGACGTTTCGATAGGATCCCAGGTTGTCTTGGAGGCCCTGGAAGATGATAGCCATTTAGGGGCGCGCACAGTGGGGAAACCCGGACGGGCGGTCTTAGATTTCGTTATATAATATGATATATAGCTATGATTCAATAATGTTGGACATTATTGGTTATTAAAGCATTTTATGATAATAAAATGGCTTTAATTTACATTTCCCGAATATAAGAGGGGAAATGGGATATTAAATACATTTTCCGGATGGAAGAAGGAAAATGGATGATATAATATGAAAGTAAAGCATTTTTATGATAATAAAACTTGCTTTAAATTATGTATTTTCCCTGGATAGAAGAAAGGAAATAAATTCGGTAAAGAAGGTTTTGAAATGAGATTAATTGGAAAACATTTGATAAAATGAATTTACCATCTATGTATATTCCTAAAGATAGAATTAGGAATTGTGCCAATAGATGATGGATGGGTTTTACTTTTATATTTTCTTTGTGTAGTTGTAGATGTGACCTCCCACACTTATGCACACACATGTATTTATTTATTATTTCGTGCTTAGGGTCTAATGGATCTCGACGATCAACCTTGCCTAAGTAGTAGTGTATCGGGGGGGTTCCTTGTTTGGATTTCGCTTTGCGAGACACCCCACGCACGAATAGGGCATAGTGTTGAGAATGGGGAAAAGTTAGCCCTTAGTACTTAGGGTTAACTAGAACATCTCACGATATTGCGTTAGGTTGCTGCTAGATTGAGAGGTGAGGAATATTATTGTTATCTGCGAGAGAATTACGCACTTAACTGTCATGCATTTTAGTCACATGGTAATCATATCAAACCCGGCCCTGACCAGTTTCTATATTTCCTTGTTTCTGCATATTCTTTGCCGTTACAGGTGCTCTTCCGCATGGACACCAGTGTTTACATTTCCATTTCCATTGTCATGGAACTACGGCATATTGCGGATGTTGTAGGATACTTGTGGTAGACGCTTCCCTCTATTGTACTCTAGTTATGTTCAGTACTTTTATTCGGGCGTGTTTGCCCAAGGTATTACACTCATTTATTATATTGTAAATATTGATTGTAATACTTAATGTATTATTTGTATTGGTCTGTGCACCGAAAGCTTATTCGGTGATTATTTATTGTATTGTCATACTTTATTCATCGATTTTTGATACCCACCGTTTTTACAAATGGGATTGTCTAAGTGTTTCTCTTTTACTTTTAAAATTTTTTTGTATATGACAATCCGTTTTCTAAAATGTTTGGTGGTTATCTCATACTATTATTTTAATCGACAGTGATGCTAAGAATGGACCATCTATGATTCCTGTAATTATTGGAGTATTGGGTTGGCCACCTATTATTCTAGTAGGCGGGTTGTCACACTTTACCCCTACAACAGGAATTTCATCCTCGGATTTTGCAAAAACATAATAATAGTAACGCAATGCATATATCAACGTAAATCATATTAATACCATAGGCTCACTCTCACCCATCCAATAAACCAATATTCGGAGCAATGTATGCCCATATATCATCACAAAATAATAGTAAGGCTCACATATGCCGATAATAGTATTCTCCAACTAGGGTGCCCATATAGACATATCAACCGTGAACAAATACCCAAAAAATAAGTTATATAACACATTTACCTAGCATAAAGAGAGGTGAAAACGTACCACAGGATCCCAACTAATTGAACCTAATCTATGGAAGAAGTGGTCCCACCAGAACTAAGAGTGGTGTAACGAACTTCGATATCTCCTCAACTAAAATTTTCTGGTCCTGACAGTCTCGAGCCTTAGGACACCTCGTAGCCTCGTGCCTTTTTTCCATGTGCATTATAAGAAGTACTAAAATGGGTTAACCACCTAACTGACACTTATTCATTGTGATGCGGCCCATAATCTTAACATTGAGGAAACGATGGGTCTCGATCACCCTGTTGCTGATCATTTCCCACTCAAGGACTTCGTGCCATCTTCTTGTCCTTGTGAGTCCTGCAGACCCTCTAGCTCAACCCTAGCATTACATGTACCCATCTTGGCCACATCTAAACTATTCGATTCTCCCCTATTTTCAAATATTTTCTAATAGTTCACAAGGTCCTACAAAAGCCTCCAAGTGACATCCACCATTAGGGCATATGTAATGTAAGGTGGATTCCCTAACATCACATGTTTGATCGACCACGTCAAACCATGAATAAAGAAATTGTTCTTCTTCTCCTCGATGCCCACCTCCTTTGGTACGAACATAAATAAATTAGTAAACTCTTGTTCATACTCAGCCAAGCTATGTGGACCTAATGCAAAGTGATAAATTACCTATTTTTGTCAAACCTAATAGCATATGGTAAATACTTATCCACAAACCCCCCATACATTAAACAATCTCTCTTCTCAGGTGTGGTCACACTTTTCCACCGCTGCAAAGCATCAGTGGTTAGATTTAAAAATCCAACATCAATATTTTCATCTTCTTGCAGTCCACCATCCTAAGGTGTCTATCCAAGTATCTCCACCACTAATGAGCCATCATTGGGTCAAATCCACCAAAAAATTTGAACAAATTACCCATGTCAAAATTTTCCCTCACCTTTCCCCAAGATGAAGGTGACACTCCCTGTTGCTGAACGATCTGGGCTCTAGCCTTCTGAATCCCTATCGCAACACTGACCGTTGTGGCCTCGCGAATGATCGCTACTAACTCTTTGGTTCCTATAAAAAAATATAAACCCAGCTGGCCTAACCTAAGGGCTTGATCATCGCATTATCCCTCGGGGCTCTCCTAGCTCCTCTCATCCTAGTGTTCGCATCTTAAAAGACAACAACAAAACATACATCGGACATAAATCCTAAAGGGAGTAAAAACCATTAGGATATACAAAGAACAATACGTGATAAAATTATCATCGACATATAACCCTCGACACCAAGGACCATACTTTGATTCCAACTCTAACAACCCGCATATTTTAATATCGGAGTTCATCAAATACATATATTAGAATATACAAATTGAAGTAATTTAAAATAACAATCTTAGCATGTGACATATTTATGAGATAGTTTAAAAAAATTCTAACAATAAGATACGAGAGAAAAAAATACGAATAATCACCAACAAAAAAGTCCCCTGTACATCCACCTCTAATAATCCAATAATATATAAATATATCAAATAATCCCAAGTATAACTGTAGAGTTACAAGTGACTCGTCAATCTAAAAACTATCTCATATTAAATATACGACAGAAAGAAAACTACACCATACATAAAATAAATCTCCAAAGTCCTAGCCTGTGCTCCAAGATCCAATCCTCTCCAAAAATATCAATCCTAACCTAAGAGGTTAGTCAATAACAATTGACCAGGGGCCACTACAAGAATACTAGCTACGTTTTCCAAATTGGGTACATAACACGGCCAGAAGTACCAAATGAAATAAATACCATAATAGAGTCTTTTATTTAATAAAAAAAATTTAAACATAGATACTTCATCAATGTTTACCAGATAATATAATAGAAACAGCTATTTGAATAACATCGGCATCTATCAATGTTTCATGTAATATTAATACTATAAATACTTATCAAGTTATTAAGAGGGTTTAACAATTACCCACAATAATTTGAGTTCATTCACAACTATCCACTCATTAATCAGTACAAATAACATCTCTTTATGAGGACGAGTCTAAAAAACTATCGGTTTATCAACATATACAAACTATAACGTAATCTTCAACTCAAAATATCATTAAAATATTTTTACCCGCTTTTCACTTTCACGTTCAAGTGATGTTAATTACATCAGTTCACTTTCCATTAGCTACATTCATTTCATATTTTATGTATATTCCAGCCTGTCGCACTTTCTAAATTAACACGTTTAAACACACGTTAAATGTTTACCACTTTCTTGTCTCATTTATGTTATCTTTATTTAGTTAACTTATATTTAATTAACCATCCTCTCTCCCGGACCCGAACATAACAAAGTATATCCCATATTTACATTTATTATTACCACAATTGTAATCTACCATCCTCTCCCACGGCCTTGCACATCACATAGTATACCACAAGTACTATTCTACGAATATTAAAGACTACGTCTAACAATATAACTTTATCAATCTCATAACATAGCTAGTCAATCTCATTCGCAACCCTACATATATTACATAGTCCAAGTCCATTTATAGTGTTATTATCTCTATACAGTCTAGGTCATTCACATACAATGACTCTATAGCCAGTCGATAGTAAACCCGCACCAATAGCATCATGCAACCATCAATATTCGTCAAAGTAGTCATCCATAATAGATCATGCACATACAATACTCCATATACAGTTAACATTACACCCAACACCTATAAAGACGCCTAATACAGCATATTACATAAAATTGAATATCCTAAACTCCCAACTTCTAACGTTCTCTATAATCCATGTGTGGGACGTCTCCTAAATGATATCCAAACAAGGACCCCCCAATGCACTTTTATCTAGATCAGGTGGTCATAAAAACTTTATAATAATCATATATCCCCTAAACATGACTTGCACTTCCTAGGCTCCTAAAAAATACATATAATCACCAACAAAAATTCCAATTTACATCAATATCTAATAATCCAATAATATGCAAATATCTCAAATAATTCTAAGTATATCTATAGAGTTACAAGTGACCCATCAATCTAAAATTTATCTCATATAAAATACGCGATGGAAAGGAAACTACACCGTACATAAAATAAAACTACAAAGTTCCGGCCTCTGCTCCAAGATCCAATCCTCTCCAAAAAGATCAATCCTACCCTGAGAGGTTAGCTAAGAATAATAGGTCAGGATCCACTGCATGAATACTTTCTACGTTTTCCAAATAGGGTAACATAATCGAGACAGAAGTACCAAATGAAATAAATATCATAATAGTGTCTTTTATTTAACAATAAAAATTTAAACACGGAATCTTCATAAATGTTTACCAGATAATATAACAGAAATCACAATTTGAATAACAACGACACCTATCAATGTTTCATATAATCTTAATTCTATAAATAGTTATCAAGTTTTTAACAGGGTTTAATAAATATCCACAATAAAATCGGTTCATTCACAATTATCTACTCATTAATCAGTAGTAGTAACGTATCTTTAGGAGGGTGGGTCTTAACAACTATTGGTTTATCAACTGATATAAACTACAATTTAATCTCAAACTCAAAATATCATTAAAAGACTTTTATCCAATCTTCACTTTCATGTTTACGTGATCTCAATTACAACAGTTCACTTTTCATTAGTTAAATCATTTCACTTTCCATTAGTTACATTATTTAATATTTTATGTTTATTCCAGCCACTTGGCCTTTATAAATTAACACATTAAAACACATGTTAACCGATTACACTTTCTTGTCTCATCTATGTCATCTTTGTGTTATTAACTTCTATCTCATTAATTGTACTCTCTCGTGGACCCGAACATAACATAGTATACCCCACATTTACATTTATCATTACCACAATTGTAATCTACCATCCTCCCCTGTGGCCTTGCACATTACATAGTGTACCAAAAGTACCATTCTACGAATATTAATGACCAGTTCTAACGATATAACTTTATCAATCGCATAACATAACCAATCGATCTCACTCACGACCATACACATATTACGTAGTCCAAGTCCATTTATATGGTTATATCTCCAAACCATTTAGGTAATGCACATACAATAACTCTATAGTCAGTTGACACTAGATCCGCACCAATAGCAATGCATGACCATTAATTATCGTCAAAGTAATTAGACATAATAATCATGCACATACGATACTCCATGACCAGTTAACACTATACCCAACACCTATAAATATGCCCAATATAAATTATTACATGAAATTAAATATCCTAAACTCCTGACTTCCAACTTATCTATACTCCATGTGTGGGGCCTCTCCTAAATGATATCCAAACAAGGAACACCGTCAATACAGTTATGTATAGGTTAAGTGGTTGTAAAGACTATATGATAACCATATATCCCTTATGACTTACACCTCCTAATATCTATTATCCTCACCTCCTTTATACTTCATGCGTGAGATGTCTCATAAATGAAATCTAAACAATCCTTGAATACACTTCTTTCTAGATGTCGTAGTCATTGATAGTAAACAACTACTAGCTCATCGTTATATATACCAAGGCACCTAAGTCTAATAATCAATCACCGACTACACAAAAAACATAATATATTCATTTTATTACTACTCTCCTAATTTAAATTCAATAAATATCTCACATTCCTTAAACATCTCAACAGTCATAATAAGTTCACAAGCCACGTATTTCAATAATCGCTTACTTGATTATCATAACCCAACATCCAAAGTCAATAATAAAATTTACTATTCCTAAACTCTTAACACTTACCTTCTTTATACTCCATTTATGGGACGTATCATAAATGAAATCCAAATAGGGAACCTCCCAGATACACTTTTGTCTAGATTAAGTAGTTGTCAAGAATGGATAGAACCTAACCTTCTACACCCTTTATTTTAAATCCATCAAAGCCAATACTCCTTTCTTACTTGAATCTCATAACACTCTATATAATTCCCAAAGCCTATCATTACGTGACCTAACCTTATCATTCTCCCAAAAATTCAGTTCACCCTTGAGTCCCTTATTTACCCCAACCATTATTCTTCTCAACATCATTCATCCTAATAATCCTTATAGATAATGACTGCTACATTAAAGCCAAAATTCAACTCTACATGTTACTAAAAGTATCTTCAAACACCATCGTATTCACTTGAAACTCTACATGTACATATCCTAGGTGCCATGACCCCAATTTAAACCATAAGTAATCGAAAAGTTCTCACTCCTAAGGATAACATCATAAAGCAAACATCATATACTCCTTAATTTATAACATACATCCATAAACACAAACCACATTCACAACCACCCTTATCTAATTACATTAACAACAACCATCGTACAATGATCTTTCCATTAACAAATAAGACTGCTAAACAAATCACACAATTTCCTACTCCATAATTAGGCCAACAACACAATCCTCCATATTAACATAATAAATATCCCATCAATACTCAACGGCAACAAATAACTAATAAATTTTAACTCCTATGGTATCATTAACAACTTACGATATACATCTCTTCAATAAAAACAAATAACCAACCCTTCAAATCTCAACATTAATAATATAGGGCTGAAAATAATAATCCCCCCAATAAACACATAATTTCATAGTATCAAATCATTTTTTACTCATACAATTTATTATTTCCAATTCACAGTCAGATTGACCCAAGTCCCATGGTTACAATTTATGAGTTCGTAAATAAATAATTTATATGCATCTCAAGTGGGGTCCATCTAATTTTTCCAATAATTTAAAGTGTCCCAAGATAATCATAGGCAATTCATATTAAAATTTCCTGAGAAAATTCGTGCTTACGACTCGCATTTCAATTCCCAAATTTCAATGGACACATTATTCAACTCTTATCCAACTAACATGCTACTCTCCCCATCTTTACAATAGTTACATCTTTAATTCACATTATCTTATTCTAGGAATTTTCATTATATAGGGATTTCACCACTTTCACTATCAATTAAAAATTATAGGAAATTAATTATGTTCGTATTGCCCTAATTAAACTTCTAATGAGTTTAAGTAATAAAAATCATTGTTTATGCATTATCTAAGTCACTAAGAACTAAAGGTAAACAGTTGAGTATTGTTTTTTTTAACTCTTCCTGAAATCCGATTTTAAATTGCAATCCTTATTTACATCTGCAAGCTATCCTTAAAGCTTTCTTTCAAAATCCTCTTGGAAATGCTCCAACTCCAAGCTTAAAAGATTGTTTTAATAGTTTTTTAAGGTTTGCAGTTAGAGAGTTTAGGAGGGAAATAGGTGATATTCGTTTATTTTGATAAATAATGGTGTTAACAAATGAGTCTTCATGTGTAAGATAACATGTAAATGCCTCCAATTAAATACCACCATGATTGGGCCGCGACCAGGTCGCGAATGCACTGGGATGCTGTCGCACTCTAGACTAGTAATGGCAAATGGGCGGTTATAGACGGGCCAAAAATGAATACGGATAAATTTGAGCGGGTCAAAAGCGGGTCGAACAGAATAATTTGGGATGGGAGGGTCAAATTCGGATCGGGTCGGGTTGACCCACTTTTTAAAAAAAATAATTATTATACCATATACGGATAAATATGGTATAATAATTTTGAAAAAACATATACAAGTAAGTACTTAAATAAATAAAAATCTTTAAACTCTTTAGTAATTTGAGTTTTATTTTTGAGAGGTTCCAAAACCATTTTAACCCACTAATGACCCCCCCAACAAATCGTCGTATTGGATCGTTCAAACCATTTTGACCTACAAACACAATTAATGGACCCCAAACACATTATTTTGGGTAGGTTATGAATGGTTTCATCCTCAAGAGACCATATTGTCGGGCCTACTCTAGACCACTGCGATTGCGAGGTCTGACCATAGTCGTGGCTGAGTACTCTCGCAATTGTGGGTCCCTACCAACCATGTGTCATTCTCCTTTTGTCTCTTGTGAATAACTTCCCCTCATACATAAAAATGTTACACAACACTACAAACAAAATCCAATTCCCCTTAAAATCTAACTTGTCCTCGAAGTTTATCCAAATGACCAAGCTACCCTCGCTCAATAGTCTTAAATCCCATAATGTATTTCTATAAATAAAAGGACTAATATATTCAACTAATTAACACAAAATTTATGGAATTAAACTAAATCACCCTTTAATCGTAATATTTCATTTTCATGATAAAAAATTCTTTGTATTTTATTCTCCTAATCAATTTAATTATTTAAATATACTAATAAAAAATTATGTGGTATTACACCAACTTTGGGAAGAGATTTATAAAGAGATTATTTTTATTGTCCGTTATCAATTGAGTAAGTAATATACCGCTACAACCGTCAAGACTTATTCACGTTCAATTATCCGTCAAGATCTGAATATCAAAGTTCTTCAACATTCAACCCTTCACGAGATAAATTTTGGTAAGGTTGTGTTTAAAGTACCTTAGCATTTCACTTAGAGTGTTAGGATATTTTTCACAAAATATTTTCTAAGTGTTGGAGCAGAGTTTTCGTCAAAATTATTTTTTCAAAGTTTTGAGGTGGAATATTTTCTAGAAAAATAAAAATTTATTTTTTATTCAATCTCGTTGTAGCTAGATACACAGTCATTCGAGCGACAGGTGATCTCACGCGAAGCTGTTGTTCGAGCGATAATAATTTTTCGTTCGAGAAACGCGCCGCCTTAAATTTTTTATACATAGCATGTTAAATAACTCCGTTTTTCTTAAGAAGACCTGACATTTTAGTTTCTGCAAACACTGCAAATCGGGAGAATACTTTGTCTTCTTTGTTTATGGTTTAATCCTTTTTGTTTGCAATTCACCAAACATTCTTATCTTTTTCTGAATTGTTTGCAACCCAAGATGCAATCTTATTGAAGTTTTCACTTATATAGTGGGTAAATCTACGGCTGACGACTGCGTATCGATTGGGAGTGCTCGAGGGTATTCCTAAATTGATTTGAACTGCGTGTTCATGTGGACTGCTGCGGTTCTTCCATTACTGACTCTAGGTTGCGTCCCTATGTGATTATTACAAGGAGTAATCATTGCAGATTTCATTATAATCTTTTTAAGTTATGATTTACTATTTTATAGTGAAATAAAAGTTTTGCCAAAGGGATTTTTCTCGAAATCTGTGAGTTAGAAATTTTATTTGTGATGGCTTGACACATACACACGAAGTTGCATGTTTAGGGCCTGATTTAATTTGGTTTAAAATTGACTCCAATTAAATAAGTTTAAATTGGGAATTTGTGAATTTATTTAAATTGATATCACATGACATTCTCAAATTGGTATCAGAACTTATTTAAGCGATATACCTTTCTCAAATTGGTATCAAAGCGGGTTTCTCTATGTTATCGAGAGATCTTTGTTTTTCGCAAAATTGTGTGATATTGATTTTTTTAAATCTATTTTGTGAAAAATTGTAATTTTTCAAATGGAGCACTTATGTAATCGGATGCCTCCCCTTGATGGCACGAGTCATATTTTTGATGATTTAAATAATTTGAATTTGAAGTTTGCGAAAAGAATTGATTTTTTTAAAAAAAATTGTCGTTTTAAATCCGCTTGGATCTTTTGCAAACGATTCAAAATCAAAGAGATTTTTATCATGAAAAATTTATTTCTTTGGACCATGACTTTAATGCTTTAAAATTGTACAAAGGAGAGTGATGATAGAGTCCCAATTTTAGAAAAAGAATTAGAGGACCTTAAAAATTCTAGAATTTGTGTTTGTGCCAAAGTGGATAAAAATATTTTACTCGATGAGTTTGTGGCACATGAGGAGACTCTTAGGGACAAAAGTACGTATTTTAAGAATGAACGTGATAACCTTCTAGGAGTTATTGAAAATTTAGAGAAGGAGTCCCTAAAATTGAAAGAGTCTAATTCGTTTCTTGAGTAAAAAATTTTGGAGTTAAAAAATGATTTAACGGACTTGAGTAGTGTTGGTAGCACTGGTAGTGGCTCATTGTGCTCTCATGTTTCGAGTGTTAAAGTCAAGACCAATATTTGTTTTATAGGGTCAATAAATTCCAAAGACGTTATACAAGGTCAACTATAGGCGTTGTTCCACCCGTTTACGCATGTTTGCATTATGGTAGGAAAGGTCACCTTGGGCATTTTATTTTGATCTCTGAAAAGATCCTAAGAAGTTTAAATATAGTGTTCCCTTGGTTCCCAAAACTCCTATGCGTCGTTACACACCTATTTGGGTTAGGAAATCACTTTTAGAGGCGCTAGATATTAGAATGATTGATTCTAGGTTGCTTTCTCATGATTCTTCTCTTACTATATCATATAAATGATTGTGTTGGCATGTTTGTCATACGCCAGTTGTGCTTCATGATATATTCTTGCTAATGTTATGACTTGTGTACTTTTTGTATTAGTTTTTATTTTTGAGAAAACTTTTGAAAAATACAAAAAGATTTTATTTTGTATGAAAAAGATAAAAAGATTTTTGTAGTTTGTTTTGCACCATATATGAATGGGCATTTAGTATGTCCGAGTCATAATTTCATTCCATATCCATGTGATGATTTCATAGTGTTTTGATATGCATCATCATTTCATTTTTGTACTTTATAATGTTTGGAGTCATTGAGATGTACTTTGTGATTACTTCCTACATGTTTGACTCATGAGTTCTTTTAATGCACACTTGCACGGATTTTTTTTATTATTGTACTTGTTTATAACTGTGACACCCCGACTAATTAAATACCGGGTAGCTACTCCTTTATTAAATTAATTCAAAATGCCAAGTTGGTCCAGTTAATAGCATCACTGTCGAAAACATTTTAATGATTACTAACCACCTAGTATTTAAAAAGTAAGTTGCCAAATTTTAATTTAAGTCTGATTAACATGCAACAAGGATAATGAAGAATAATAACACCATTCACCATAAAGAAGTAAATAGAGTAACCATCACATAATGTAAATAAAGTCTGGAGGAAAAACTCCTCACTACAATCCCACAACTGAAATAAGTAAACCGAAATACTAAAACAATACATGCCAAAATCTGAAAACTGTAATGGAAAGATGTCTCTAATAGAAATGGGCAACATGCCCTACAACTGATAGATAATGAATCTGGAATCCAAGCGATAGAAGCGTCTACAAGCAAATCCCTGTAGCTTCCACAAACAGCTACAGCTAGTCACCCGAATGAGTATCCTATGCATGGTGTCCTTATGGCTGGGCACCTAAAATGGTTTTACAAGAAAAAAAAGATTTGAAAGCAAACGGGTCAGAGCCCGAATGTGGAGATATTTTAAAAACCTGCAAGTGCTTTAAAAACATTTAAAACATTAAATGCACAGTACATGTTAGGACGTGCACTCACATGATATTCTCACCTCTCGTCTAACTTTGCACTCCTAACGTAAGTACCCATCTACAACGACACAAACCACTAGTTAAGTGACATCATATCTAGCTAGACTGTCATAGGTCCTACCTATATTACTCGGTTCAATTAACATTATAACGCTCGTAATTAAAATAGGGGTTTAACGTAAACTCATATGCTCAAAATGCAAATATTTCACTAACAGCTAACTCGTTATGTTTCTCGAAACAATACCGTAACTCTTTCACAACATAAACATGAAGGTTCCCATTAATTAAGTGTATATTATTCCAATCATAAATATACAATACAGGCACCCCGAGAACTAAGCTGCGGTGCACACATACTCTGCTATCCATCCCGGTACATCACGTACATAAGGATTACATATTCCGAATCTCTCAGGAATAGTTCACAAATAACAACATCACAAATAATGGAGGTGAACACAGTCACATCACATGGGTCACGCACATAAATACGCTCCCACGATCAGCGGACTTATTAATATCCCAATAAGTCTTTCTATGACCTATGTTCATCAAGGTAACCAGTCTAAATCCGGGAAACACAAGGATAAGAGGGCCCTAAGCGAACGCAAACCTCCCGTGATAGCAAGTATGGTAGGTATGTCATACACACAATTTATATACCAATACTAAGTAAACACACGTCTTAGTAATCTCGTAGTTTAATTATAGTACTATTTTCATTCTCGTACCAATCTATAATTTACACACTTTATACGATTCCGATTTATAATCATACGCGCCATAATCTATTCTCACGTCGTAGTAGACACTCACGTCGTAACCCAAACGGTTCATTGATTTAAATCACTCGTATATAATTTACTCCTCATAATAACCCAAAAGTCCCAAATCTATCAATACATCATCAAAGGAATGTTAACTCTACCCTCGAACAAGTTTACGGGACTCCCAAAATCAAAACAGGCCAAAAAGGCCCAAACTGCCACCTCGTTAGAAGTCTCGTTCGAACGAGGTTGTTCGAACGAGATCAAACTGTCATCTCGTTAGAAGTCTCGTTCGAACGAGATCCAGTTCGTTCGAATGAACTATACCTTCTAACGAGATCTCGTTCGAACGAAGTATCGAACGAAATTCCTTTTCGTTAGAAACGACTGGTCAACTCGTTAGAAGCTCGTTCGAACGAGGCTCGTTTGAACGACCTGGGGAGGCTCTTCTAATGAACGACCAGTTCGAGCCCAGATTTTTCCTTCTTCGTTTTTCATCAATTTTACTCCTCAAATCTCCTCTAAAATTAGTCCCAATGATTGTTTTAAGGTATCTAATCAATCCTAAACATATTATAGTCACCTCTTAACACGTTTTAAAGGATTAAATCACCCTAACATCAATCAATATACAAATCTCTACACTTTTTCCCCAATTACTCAAGAACATAAACCCTAGAATTTGTAATCATCAATTAGTCCATTCTAGATCCGTTTTTGGTTACATCCCACGTATACTAATACCAGAATAATTATCTCTATATGGTTCTACATGCAATTTGTCCTCAATATTCAAGTTCTAAATCCAATTAACATGGGTTTTCATTCATCTTTCAAGAACAATTGGAATTCTTCAATTTTCTAACATGGGAAGGACATTCTCTGAATTTAAATGTAATTAAATCACTTGCCTTGATTGTCTCTGAATTTGGTGTTGATTTTTGTAAAGATTTCTGCAGAATTCCTTCTCTTTCTCTCCCTCTCCAAGCTTTCTTCTCCAAAGGTGGTTATGGTGGCTAGGGTTTTCTTTGGGAAAGTTGGAAACCTAAATGATAACCTCCGTAGCTTATTGGGTCATTAAGGGTTGGTTAGTGGGTTTAGTGGGTCTTTTCCCAATCAGATAAAGACTCCTAATTTTCGTCATTTTTAATTCCTAAAAATACGAAATTACCAAAATACCCTTTATATTGCCGGTATGGCCTAAAAATACCCCGGAACCCAAACTACACCCCCGGCTAGTGTTTTCTGACAATCTCGACCCTTCCGGATGCGTTGGCGCAGTCAAAACGACCATACGGTTTATAGAATTTAAATTCACTTATTAAATAAAATAATACACCATGACGCGGCGGTCACACGCATCTCAACAAAATTCCCAAAATGCCGTATATTAATTTTACGACAAATTTTTCATAATTCAATATTCATATAAAAACATGTATGCACATAATCAAATACCAACTCGCATCTCGTTAGTATTTTTAACCCGGATTACATTTAATTAATTAATCCCAAAAATAAATATAGCCAAAAGTACGGGGTATTACATACTTCCCCCCTAATAACTGAATTTTGTCCCGAAATTCGAAACTAGAAAGTATCTGCTTAAAACAACTCTGGATAACGTTCGCGCATCTCATCCTCGTGCTCCCATGTGGACTCCTCGACATTGTGATGTCGCCACTGAACACGCACTAACGGGACTATCTTTGACCGCAGCTTCCTCTCACTTCGGTCCAAAATAGCAATCGGCCCCTCCTCGTAGGAGCTATCCGGCTGGAGATCGATGTCCTCCACAGCAATGTGAGAATGAGCCAAATTATCTCTAAGGTATTTCCTCAGCGAGGAAATATGGAACACATCGTGAATCCGATGCAAATGCTTCGGTAACCCAAGTCTATACGCAACCGGTCTGATCCGCTCAATAATAGGAAATGGCCCCACATACCTTGGTGCCAACTTCCCCTTCTTCCCGAATCGCATAATCCCCTTCATAGGAGATACTCTGAGCAAAACCTGGTCCCCCACTTGGAATTCCCTGAAAAATCTCTTCGCATCAGCGTAACTCTTTTGCCTGTCTTGAGCTACCCGAATGCGACTCCGGATCAACTCAATCCTTGTCGAAGTATCCTGAATCACTTCCGGCCCAAGTAGTTTGTTGTCTCCCACCTCTAACCAACATGCTGGGGAACGACAAGGCCTACCGTACAATGCCTCAAACGGAGCCATGCCAATAGTGAACTGATAGGAGTTGTTGTAAGCAAACTCCACCAGTGGAAGGTACTGCTCCCATCCACCCCCAAAGTCAATAATGCACATGCGTAGCATGTCCTCCAACATATGATTTGTGCGCTCGGTCTGCGGATGATATGTCGTACTCAACCGCAATTCCGTGCCCATGGCCTCCTGGAAACTCTCCCAAAATCTCGAAACAAATATCTTGTCTCTGTCAGACACGATATTTAAGGGCACACTGTGAAGTCTCACAACCTCTGAAATGAAGAGATGGGCATACTGTCCCATAGTGTAGTCAGTCCTTACGGGTAAAAAGTGAGCGACCTTGGACAACCTGTCCACAATTACCCAAACGGAGTCGTGACCCCTCTGCGATGTAGGCAACCCCATGATAAAGTCCATGGATATGCTCTCCCACATCCACACCTGGACTTCCAACGGCTGTAGTAATCCCGCCGATCTATGATGATCCACTTTTACAAGTTGACAAGTGGCGCATTTCGAAACAAACTCAGCGATATCTCTCTTCATACCGCTCCACCAATATTGGCGTCTCATATCTTGGTAAATTTTGTCCCCTCCGGGATGCACCGCGAACCGTGAGCCGTGCGACTCTTCCATCACCTCGTGTCGCAACATCTCCCCTTCCAGAACTACTAATCTCCCATTGTAGCATAATCCCCCGTCTGAGCTAACGGTATAGGACTCGGCTCCCTCTGCTAGTAATCGAACTATCTGCTCCTGACAGAACGAGTCATTAGCCTGTGCCCGTACTACCTTCGTGACAATCTGCGGTGTAACGGTCATCACAGACATGAAAGATCGGGCCACTGCATCCTGGTGTCCCAATTCCTTCCACTTTGCCTTCCACACCTCTGCCACCTCATTTGCTGGCCTACGGCTCAACGCGTCTGCTACCATATTAGCCTTACTTGGGTGATACTGGATATCGAACTGGTAGTCTTTCACAAACTCAAGCCACCTACGCTGCCGCATATTCAACTCCTTCTGCGTGAGCAGGTACTGTAGGGACTTGTGGTCTGTGAATAGTTGGAACTTCTCCCCCAAAAGATAGTGCCTCCAAATCCGTAGGGCAAATACCACTGCCGCCAACTCCAAATCATGTGTGGGTTAATTCTTCTCATGATTCTTAAGCTTACGGGAAGCATAAGCTATGGCCTGTCTCTCCTGTTGCAATACACCTCCAAGTCCTTGCAAAAAAGCGTCGGTGTAAACCAAATACTCAACTCCCGGTATCGATAATGCTAACAAAGGTGCTGAGGTCAATTTATCCTTCAATTCATAGAATGCCAACTGACAGGCATCACTCCAGATGAATGGCACACCCTTACGAGTCAGATGTGTCAAAGGACCTGCTATCTTGGAGAAACCCCGAATAAGCCTCCTGCAGTATCCTGCTAGACCCAAGAAACTATGAATTTTAGTCGGTGTCGTGGGATGTCCCCACTCCCTCACCGCGGACACTTTCCCCGGATCAACAGATATTCCCCGATCGGAAATAATGTGTCCCAAAAACTAGACCCCCTTCAGCCAAAACCCGCACTTCTCATATTTTGCATACAACTCGTTCTGATGGAATGTCTGCAAAACTTGCCTCAAATGCTCGGCGTGCTCCTCCTCTGTCTGGGAGTAAACCAGAATATCATCGATGAAGACAATGACAAACTGATCTAGGAAATCCCTGAACACTCTGTTCATTAAGTCCATAAACACAGCTGGGGCGTTGGTCAAACCAAAAGGCATAACCCGAAACTCGTAAGAACCATATCTCGATAAGAACGCAGTCTTCGAGACATCCTCCTCCCTGATACGCAACTGATGGTATCCCGATATCAAATCAATCTTCGAAAAGAAAGAAGCTCCCCTCAACTGGTCAAATAGGTCATCTATTCGAGGCAACGGATACTTATTCCGTATCGTGACCTTACTCAACTCTCGGTAGTCCACACACAATCTCAGTGAACCGTCCCTCTTCTTCACAAACAAAACTGGAGCGCCCCAAGGTGAGGTACTCCTGCGAATAAAGCCCTGACCTAACAGCTGATCTATCTGATCTCGTAGCTCTCTCATCTCTGCCGGAGCCATACGGTACGGTGCGCGTGCTATAGGCCTCGTATCTGGCAATAGGTCTATAACAAAATCTATCTCTCGACTGGGGGGCAGGCCTGGTATCTCCTGAAACACATCTGAATAATCCCTAACTACTAGGATAGAATCTAAAGGAATCACTACCTCCTTAGAGGTATCCTCCTCAATTTAATACAGATGAGCAGTCGATCCTCCCTCTGGGCGAGGCATCGCCACTACAAACATCTCTTGCCCCGGAATGGCAAAAACAATGCTTCCGCTGAAGCAATCAATCATGGCCCTATAAGCTAAGAGCCAATCCATGCCGATAATCACATCGTGAACATTCATATCTAATACCAACATGTCTGCAGGTAATACCAAACCACCAATCTCTACCCCCACTCCCCGCATATAAAGAATATAAGTGACCCACTCCCCAATGGTGAGTCGACACACGTCACTGTGCTCTCTGCCGTAGCTAAAAATCCTAAAGCTTTCGCGAAGTGTGTAGCTATAAAACAATGTGTAGCCCCCGTATCAAATAATACCCGACCCATAGTGCCATGGATAGGAAACGTACCCTCAATCGCAGGCGGTGCCTGTGGAACTGCAGCCTGGTGGACGTTATAGACACGTCCATATTGTAGCTGCCCCTGCTGAGCTGGGACTGCTGGAATGGGTGGCAATGCTGCCATCTGTGGCGGTGCGGGGAGAGCGGCAGGAAACATAGGCCTCTGGGGCTCCTGGCGAGCACCCTGCTGCTGTTGCTGTGGGGTCCTGCCCCTATCAGGACAATCCTGTCCTTTATGGCCAGTCTTGCCACAAACAAAACACTTCCCTGGGAAGTTCCCTTCTCTCTGCCCCTGCTGTCCCCGGCCCTGGTGGCCGTTACCGTTCCTCCCTTGGCCCTGCTGGCCCTGGTGAAACTGCTGCCCATTCTGACCCTGTTGGCCCTGATGGCCGTTTGGACCCTGATGGCCCTGACGGAAACCTCCCTGTCCCTGTCTGTAGTTCCCTGATCGTAACCTCTTCTGATCCCCCTGCTGCGAACCCTGCTCACCATGTCTCTGCCCCTGGACAGATTGTGCCCCATCGGCACCATGTCCTCCTGTCCTGCCCTGATGGCTAGACTCTCCCGACCTCTTGCCCTCGGCCATATGAAAGCGGTGGTCCTGGCACTGTAACAGAGCAGCGTTAACCACATCAGAATACGTGGCCAATGAAAGGTTCCCTAACAGATGCTGACGAATCCTCTATGTCAACCCGTCGATTAATTTCTCAATCTTCTTCTTCTCTGTTAGTATCTCATCTGGAACGATATTCAACAGATTCGTGAACTCGGCCTCATACTCGGACACGGTCTTACCCTCTTGCCTCAGATTCATCAATTTCCTCCTCATTTCCGTATGAACTGCGGACGGAAAGTACTTGCGGTCAAACCGCACCCAAAAGTCCTGAATAGTGAGAGTATCCCTCTCCTCCATAGTGGTAATAGACTCCCACCACTTCAGTGAAGATACAACTAGCTTGAAAGTAGCTAGCACCTGCTTCTGAACGTTCGTGCACTCATACATCCTCAAGTGCCTCTGCATATCCTTCCTCCACTGGCTCGAGACTACCACATCTGAGCTACCTGCAAACTCTGGCGGATGCGCTTTCTGAAAAGCGTCACGTACACGCTCCCAAGCAGACGGGAATGCATTTACCTGTACTGGCGCGACAACCGGCGCTTGAGGTGGTGCCTGCTGAACAACGACAATTGCGGCATTTACCGCTTGGGCTACTATAGATGCAACCTCAGCGGCGTTCACCATGCCCTGAACTAGAGCGGGCTGGGATTCGAGCGTTGCATCCTTGGGAACTCATCGTGCAAGTCGTGGAGGCATATGAAATAAGAATGAAGTTTATAAGTTCGCAGTTATAAACTTAATATAGCTGAAGAACGTAGCATACACAAAAAGAGTACAACAGTCCTATAATATAGGGCTCTATATCAAAGAAACTTAGCGGAAACATAATAAGCCGTCAGATCCTAAAGGACACTAGAACCTGATGCTCTGATACCACCTGTGACACCCCGACTAATTAAATACCGGATAGCTACTCCTTTATTAAATTAATTCAAAATGCCAAGTTGGTCCAGTTAATAGCATCACTGTCGAAAACATTTTAATGATTACTAACCACCTAGTATTTAAAAAGTAAGTTGCCAATTTTAATTTAAGTCTGATTAACATGCAACAAGGATAATGAAGAATAATAACACCATTCACCATAAAGAAGTAAATAGAGTAACCATTACATAATGTAAATAAAGTCTGGAGGAAAAACTCCTCACTACAATCCCACAACTGAAATAAGTAAACCGAAATACTAAAACAATACATGCCAAAGTATGAAAACTGTAATGGAAAGATGTCTCTAATAGAAATGGGCAACATGCCCTACAACTGATAGATAATGAATCTGGAATCCAAGCGATAGAAGCGTCTACAAGCAAATCCTTGTAGCTTCCACAAACAGCTACAGCTCGTCACCCGAATGAGTATCCTATGCATGGTGTCCTTGTGGCTGGGCACCTAAAATGGTTTTACAAGAAAAAAATATTTGAAAGCAAACGGGTCAGAGCCCGAATGTGGAGCTATTTTAAAAACCTGCAAGTGCTTTAAAAACATTTAAAACATTAAATGCACAGTACATGTTAGGACGTGCACTCACATGATATTCTCACCTCTCGTCTAACTGTGCACTCCTAACGTAAGTACCCATCTACAACGACACAAACCACTAGTTAAGTGACATCATATCTAGCTAGACTGTCATAGGTCCTACCCTTATTACTCGGTTCAATTAACATTATAACGCTCGTAATTAAAATAGGGGTTTAACGTAAACTCATATGCTTAAAATGCAAATATTTCACTAACAGCTAACTCGTTATGTTTCTCGAAACAATACCGTAACTCTTTCACAACATCAACATGAAGGTTCCCATTAAATAAGTGTATATTATTCCAATCATAAATATACAATACAGGCACCCCGAGAACTAAGCTGCGGTGCACACATACTCTGCTATCCATCCCGGTACATCACGTACATAAGGATTACATATTCCGAATCTCTCAGGAATAGTTCACAAATAACAACACAAATAATGGAGGCCAACACAGTCACATCACATGGGTCACGCACATACCTACGCTCCCACGATCAGCGGACTTATTAATATCCCAATAAGTCTTTCTATGACCTATGTTCATCAAGGTAACCAGTCTAAATCCGGGCAACACAAGGATTAGAGGGCCCTAAGCGAACGCAAACCTCCCGTGATAGCAAGTATGGTAGGTATGCCATACACACAATTTATATACCAATACTAAGTAAACACACGTCTTAGTAATCTCGTAGTTTAATTGTAGTACTATTTTCATTCTCGTACCAATCTATAATTTACACACTTTTCTATGATTCCGGTTTATAATCATACGCGCCATAATTTATTCTCACGTCGTAGTAGACACTCACATCACAACCCAAACGGTTCATTTATTTAAATCACTCGTATATAATTTACTCCTCATAATAACCCAAAAGTCCCAAATCTATCAATACATCATCAAAGGAATGTTAACTCTACCCTCGAACAAGTTTACGGGACTCCTAAAATCAAAACAGGCCAAAAAGGCCCAAACTGCCAGCTCGTTCGAACGAGGCTGTTCGAACGAGATCAAACTGTCATCTCGTTAGAAGTCTCGTTCGAACGAGACTGTTCGAACGAGATCCAGTTCGTTCGAACGAACTGTACGTTCTAACGAGATCTCGTTCGAACGAAGTATCGAACGAAATTCCTTTTCGTTAGAAACGACTGGTCAACTCGTTAGAAGCTCGTTCGAATGAGGCTCGTTCGAACGACCTGGGGAGGCTCTTCTAACGAACGACCAGTTCGAGCCCAGATTTTTCCTTCTTCGTTTTTCATCAATTTTACTCCTCAAATCTCCTCTAAAATTAGTCCCAATGATTGTTTTAAGGTCTCTAATCAATCCTAAACATATTATAGTCACCTCCTAACACGTTTTAAAGGATTAAATCACCCTAACATCAATCAATATACAAATCTCTACACTTTTTCCCCAATTACTCAAGAACATAAACCCTAGAATTTGTAATCATCAATTAGTCCATTCTAGATCCGTTTTTGGTTACATCCCACGTATACTAATACCAGAATAATTATCTCTATATGGTTCTACATGCAATTTGTCCTCAATATTCAAGTTCTAAATCCAATTAACATGGGTTTTCATTCATCTTTCAAGAACAATTGGAATTCTTCAATTTTCTAACATGGGAAGGACATTCTCTGAATTTAAATGTAATTAAATCACTTGCCTTGATTGTCTCCGAATTTGGTGTTGATTTTTGTAAAGATTTCTGCAGAATTCCTTCTCTTTCTCTCCCTCTCCAAGCTTTCTTCTCCAAAGGTGGCTATGGTGGCTAGGGTTTTCTTTGGGAAAGTTGGAAACCTAAATGATAACCTCCGTAGCTTATTGGGTCATTAAGGGTTGGTTAGTGGGTTTAGTGGGTCTTTTCCCAATCAGATAAAGACTCCTAATTTTCGTCATTTTTAATTCCTAAAAATACGAAATTACCAAAATACCCTTTATATTGCCGGTATGGCCTAAAAATACCCCGGAATCCAAAATACACCCCCGGCTAGTGTTTTATGACAATCTCGATCCTTACGGACGCGTTGGCGCACTCAAAACGACCATACAGTTTATAGAATTTAAATTCACTTTTTAAATAAAATAATACACCATGACGCGGGGGTCACACGCGTCTCAACAAAATTCCCAAAATGCCGTATATCAATTTTACGACAAATTTTTCATAATTCAATCTTCATATAAAAACATGTATGCACATAATCAAATACCAAATCGCATCTCGTTAGTATTTTTAACCCGGATTACATTTAATTAATTAATCCCAAAAATAAATATAGCCAAAAGTACGGGGTATTACAATAACATATTGGTCGGAGTGTTGTCATCTCAATTATGTCTTTAAAGTGAAACATATGCGATAAAACTTGACAATGGAAGTAGTGAATGTAAAAACCATTAACCATGAGGAATTTAATAGCAACAAAATACGATGAGTGAATCACGGGAAAGGGCTGCGAGAGTTTAAAATTAACTCATCGTGAAAACCACCATTATAAAAGAGCCCGGAAAATTTAAAGGTAATAAAAAGATAAATATGCCAAAAAGGGGCCACCTTAAAAAAAATATAAATGATTATTATTTATGAAGGAGTTTGGATGGAAAGAAATAAAAAATGGGTTTGCATGTCCTCACAGCGTCATGAAAAACATTAATAGTTGTAGAAGTTATTGGTGTGGGAATTATTCTTGACTTTGATGTCTTGATGGATTGAGTTAATGTCATTTAAATTCATCACTTTCAACACCTAAGGATAATTTTGAGATTCATTCGTTCGGAGTATACATATTCATCGTGCACATATGTTATGTTTGATTCTATTGATTTGCCTATTGAATATGTTCACACCTATTCATTCTGTTTCCACGATTTGGTTGTCATAGTGAAAATTCATGGTGTGTAATTTTTGTAAAATTATTTTTGCATTTTTGTATGAAAAATGGAAAAATCAAAAATAGTTTGTGGAAGCTTTTGAGTTACTCTTTGCGTGAGCGTAGTTTGATTCATGTTTACTATGCATATTTATCGTGGTAACTCGATGTTTACTTTAGTTTATTCGTTTCCTTATCTATTTTGGACAAATAAAAGGGGGGAGAACGAATTATGGGGGAGATTTGAGATTATATTGATTGATTGATTCTTATATCATTTCAAACTAGATACGTTGCAAAGGTATTTGTTTTATCTCATGTGTGTAGGTACAAAAGTGAAGAACATTATGTTGCTCACCCTGATGAGAAAAGCTTTGAGATTTGAAGATTTATGAAGAAAATTTTAAGAGTTGAAAATTAGTACCTTTTTAGTTTTGGGTTCATGAGAGGGTATTTGATTTGTATAGGCATTTTTGTTTTAATAATTCGGATTTTTTTTATTTTGTACAAGCATAGACATAGGGGGAGATTTGTAAGGACGTTATTTTTATTGTCCGTTATCAATCGAGTATGTCATATACCGCTACAACCGTTGAAGACTTATTCAAGTTCAATCATGCATCAAGACCAATCTGAATATCAATGTTCTTTAACATTCAAGCCTCCACGAGACTGATTTTGGTAAGGTTGTGTTTAAAGTACCTTAGCATTTCACTTAGAGTGTTGGGATATGTTTTACAAAATATTTTCTAAGTGTTGAAGCGGAGTTTTTTGTCAAAAGTATTTTTAAAATTTTTGAGACTAAATATTTTCTGGCAAAACAAAATTTTATTTTTTATTTAACTCATTCGAGCGAGATACACAGTCGTTCGAGCGACAAGTGATCTCGCGGGAAGCTTTCGTTCGAGCGACATCCTGCTCCATTCGAGAGACATCAATGTTTCGTTCAAGTGATGCACCGCCTTAAATTTTTTAATATATAGCGTGTTAAACAGCTCCATTTTTCTTAAGAAGATTTGGCTTTTTAGTTTATGCAAACACTGCAAATCGGCATAACACTTTGTCTTCTTTGTTTAGGGTTTAATCCTTTTTGTTTTCAATTCACAAAACATCTTGATCTTTTAGTGAATTTTTTTTTAACCAAAGATGTAATCTTGTTGAAGTTTTCTCTTGTACAGAGGGTAAATCTACGGCTGATGACTGCATGTCGATTGGGAGTGCTCGAGGGTGTTCCAGGTTGATTTGGACTATGTGTTCGTGTGGAGATCTATGTAATTATTCCAAGGAGTGATCATTGCAAATTTCATTGTAATCTTTGTAAGTTGCAATTTACTATTTTATAGTGATATAAAGGTTTTGCCCGAAAGAGATTTTTCCTAAAAATTGTGAGTTAGAAATTTTATTTGTGATGGTTTGACACACACACATACACACGCAGTTGCATGTTTAGGGCCTGATTTAATTTGATTTAAAATTGACTCAAATTAAATAAGTTTAAATTGGGAATTTGCGAATTCATTTAAATCGACATCACACGGCATTCTCAAATTCGTATCAAAGCTTATTTAAGCGGTAAACCTTTCTCAAGATGCATAAAGAAGGGAGGAGGAATAAAAGAAAGAAGGGTACTTCTATTTTCCACACGTTCCCTACGATATTGAAGACATTACCGACTAACCAAAATGAACTATTCATCTTGATATTGCCCATGCTAGTTTGAAGAATATAACAGCCATCCCGACTAGGTCGTCCAATGTACTTCTAGCACCAACAAGAGAATGATCTTCATGTGGGACAAAGAGACGGGAAAAGGATAAGGAGAGACAGGAATAGAGGGGAGTGGAAAGACTAAATAAGACAAAATAAGAATAACCGATAATACTCCTCCATCTATTCCTTTGGGGGGCAATAACCTACCCTTTGTAATTTCCACAAAGCAGTAAACTACACCACCCCCATCAACGTCTAGAGTGTATCCTTGGATTATCAACTTTATAAAGGGAAAAGAACCCATTACTAATGACTATTTGACATTTCTAAATTCCAAAGTTGATTACTCGGTATCTTAGGCTTCCATGTTTCCTAAGGAAATATTTGCCTTAAGGACATTCTCCATGGAGCGCCTTCACAAGGTAAGGGTCCGCCACTTTGTTCTAGTGAGGTGACTAACTTGAGACGACCACCTTCTGAGAGGGAACAATATTTTTTATGACCAGGATATTGTCATGAAGAATAGTCTGACTGATAAAAATAACAAGATTGTTAAACTTGAGGGCAAGCTCTAGGATGAAACTACCTGTAAGGAGAATGTTATGAGAAAATACAATCTTTTTTAGTTAGAGATCAACGAGGTTAACTCCGAACTGGCAGCGTTAAATAAGGCATTAACCCAAAAGACTCTAGAGAAGTTGATCTTCCAGAGACAAAAGAGGGCTATGATTGTTAGCTAGAGGACGACCAAGAGAAGTTATTGTAACACCCCCTGTTTTTATTAATTATTTAATTAATTAATTAGAATATTCGAGAAAAATTAATTTTTGTATTTGATAATTTTTATTGGTTAACTATGTTGGTTATGATTATAGAAGAATAAAACTTCAAGCGGAATCGAAATCGGATTTAAACTAAAGTTTTTATGAGAGTTTTAAGTTTAGCCTTAAAACAAAAAAGGGAAAAACATTTGTCACGGATTTAGTCCGTGACTAAAAGAAAATTTTGATTTTTAGTTAAATGGTATTAAATGAAGGATAATGGCAGTTTGATACGACGCAAATATTGCGTATTTCACCCGTTAACCTACGCCTTATTAGCCCCCTTGGGTATCTTAATCCCTATACTTATGCTCGTTAACCAGACAACCTCGGATGTCTATGTTAACATGTTTTGCAGGGGTTAATTGAGCTTTTGTAGGTATTTGGATGCTTAGTAAGAAGTTCGGACGCTTTCCGGAAATGTTTCGTCGACTTTTGCAGCTTCGGGAGAATTTTAGTAATTCTAGTATTCGGTTTTGAATCCCGAGATCTTCACGGAAGTTGAAGCCCTTTGATTTCTCTTCGCGTGGCCGCCGACGGTGCATGATTCCGAGTTGTAATGATGGAGTTATGGCATTTTTAGGATGGTTTTTACTGTAAAAGTACACTCAAGGTCACATTCAAGGGAATTTTAATCATTTCATATTTTGGTTTTTTAGCCTAATGTCTTCTTGGATGTTGTAGTACTCTGAGTTATCTTCGCGTAGCCTCCGACCGTGCCTCATTTCGAGCTATAACGAAGAAATGGCGGCATTTTCCGTAAAACAGGACAAAGCTGCAGATTCAGACATGGTGCTTGCGAATCGATTCGGCCCAAAACCGAATCGATTCGGTTTGCACCAGAATGCCAGATATTTGCTTCCCCTGTTTCCAAATCGATTCGGTCCTTTACCGAATCGATTCGGCTACAGGAAAAGTCTGAAAATCTTCATTTTTAAGTTGGTTTTTGGTTGGGTATATATAGAGAATCATTGTATTAAGTTGGGAGACCAGCCCTTATACGATTTTAGCTTAGTTTAGTTAGGGTTGGAGGGTTTTTGCTTGGTTCTTCTTCTTCCTCTCTTGGATTGACACACTAATTGGTTGTAAGATTGACTATTCATCTTCCCTCTCCTTTAATCTAGTTGTATTTCATTCTTTCCTTGCTTTCTAGATAATTTCCATGCTTTCTAATTAGGTTTTCTTGATTTAATTTATTGCTTTCTTAGTTAATTAGTTTAATTTAGTTTAATTATGCTTAGTCCCTAGATAAATAGGGTCGGGATTGCATTTCCGCCATTTTCGGGTTCGGACCTCGAAATTTAGGGTTTCGTGTAAAATTGCATTTAATTGAAACCTCGCGTATTAAAGTCGGATTATTATGCGTTTAACTTTCTTTGTCATGCAATGTTAGTGTTTATAGCGATTATCCGAATTTAATCCGCGTGCGACCATTTTTCAGTTAAATGTTTTATCTCGCAACTTTGGGTTAAATTCCTTCTTGCGTGATGATTATGCTTAATTGAAAATGCTCGATTAAATTGCTTTCGAGCCTTAATTCTAATTAGTAGTTGTTTCGATCCGTGTGGTGGAATGCGATCCCGATCCTCGCTTTACTTTTGTATAGCGTAACTTATTCTTTTCTTTTGTCACCATAACCACCCTATCACCTTTTCATTTATTTATTTTACGCTTTTATTCCTGAAGTAATTAAAACAATTAACATCTAAAATTTAATCACTCCCTGTGGATTTCTTACGATACCCGACTTACCGCTGTACTTGCTTGTCAAGTGTAGTAGTAGCTTAGGTTCTTTTTGTATCGCGGCGGTGAAACACACAACGATTGTGTCCTCACACGAACACACTTTTTCCGCCCGGTCACAGTTTCCATGTACCTATTCAATCGATCGACCTAGGGAGTCGATCGATCGACGATGCCAGATTTGAGGCTTTTCGGTGATTTCATTTGTAGTGTTAGAGTGGGATTAGGATTCCTAATCACTATATAACCTTAATAATCCGTAGGGGGACTTCTCATAATGACTTTTTCTCAAGTTTTTCACCAGAGAACACTTCCAAATATTTTTCCTCTCAACCATAATCATCAACCTCCAACATAATCAAGTTTTTGTCACAAGTTTTAGGAGGATTAATTGGAGCTTAATCAAGAATGATTCAAGAACACTTCTTTGCTAATTTTTCAAGAGGAATACATATTTGTAATCATATTTTCAACACGATCTTAACAAGCATGAATACTCTATTCTTTTCCTTTGGTATTATGCGTTTTAAGTTTCGCATAAACACTTAATTACATGTTTTCTTAAAAATAATTAGTAACTTAATTAGAAAAAGTGGACACTAACTATGGGGTTATTTTTATAAAATATTTTAATCTGAATAATATTCATAACCCTTTGGGTACATAGGATTCATGAGTGATTCTGGATTTAATTGGTGTAGGTTGCATGTAGAAAAATCCTAGTTTTAAAATAAATGGATTTGGGGGCGTATAACTCATGTAATTTGTGTTGAAACAATGAAATTAGAATTTTGATGTTTTAAATGATGAAATAATTGTATATTTAATTTAAATAATTAAATGAGATTATTTGGATATTTTTGACGTTGTGATAATTTAATTAAAGATTCAATTGAATTGGACTATCATGCGTAGTTTTATACGTTGATTAATTATTCTTGTTGGTGTGACTTGTTGGTATTATTATATTGCCTTTGTGATGACGGGTTGTTGGGTAAATTTTTCTCTCCCTATATTTTAGGATGCCTTCTAGGTATGGGACTAGTGAGGGTAGATTATCGCGTTTTTATCATGTCGGGGTTGGGTTAATTTTTTTTTTACTTTATCGTCGTTACGCTAGTCTAGGTATGAGACTAGGTTGAGATTTATGTTAGAAAATCCTCCTATACATAGGGTAGGACGTATTGATAACTTGGGGACCCTTAGGTATGGGACTAAGGGGTATTTTGAGGATCTCACATCATAAAAGGGTGGGGTAATTTGAAATTGTGAATTGAGAAAATTGAGAAATAATACCTAAGATAAGAAGATGGGTATTAAAATATATTGGCAACATAATCAGCAAGGGTCGACAGTTTAAGCGGGTCAGCCGGCGTTTTATGTCGTGTCGTGTGTGGAACCTCATCAATCAGCGAGGGCCGATAGTTTAAAGGGCCAGCTGGCGTTTTGACGAGGGGATGTGTATTTTGGTGGAGAAATAACTTGAGGCGGGAGGACCACCATAATAAATTTAGGATATAAGAAAAGTTGGTTAATTTAATTAACATCGTGGGACTTGGGAAATAAAAATCATATTGGTGTGCATTTTTAAATGGGGAATTCCTTCGAGTAGGTAGTGATTTATATTTATCGCGGTTAATTATCCCGTTTAATTTAAAATATTCTATTGTGATATTTATTACGTATTATGTTGCTGTCTGGATTCAAATATCCTATTTGAGGGGAGTAGTGTGTATTCTTTCTCACGGCTTTGGCTCTAACCCATGTGTTGACTAACATTTTTCAGGATAAGATTTAGAGAAGCTACATAGGATTATCGAAGTTATCATTTGGAGTTGCAACTGGAGTTATTTATTTTTATGGCATAGTTTAGTTAGACTTTCCTTTCCAGTCGTATTTAATTATTAGACTTCATTGGAGTTTTATTGGGCCACTCGGTTCCAAAGTTATTTAGAGGAATTCTATTGGATTATTCAGATCTTTATTTAATCATTATTGGAAATTGGATTTATTTGGAGTTCTAGCATGTGATGAATCTTTTATCGCGCAGTTGATTGTTATCATTTGATATTGATTCAACTATTTATCTTATGGAATGATTTATTTATGTCTCATATATGTCTCATTCTAAGAATGGTAGTTATTTAGTTCACTCCCGGCATAGTTCGGCGGCGGTGGTTGGCCACCCCGTCAGTCGGATTTCGCAGGGTGTGACAGATGGTATCAGAGCATGGTCTTAGGTCTTGTAGGTTATGAGTCCGTTTATCTTCCGTGTTGCCGATCTTTGATTCCCTTTGTTGATTCGTACTCCTTAAGGTAGAGGGTCTAACATACGTGTTAGATGTGTTTCTTGCAGATGTGAAGTTTTGAGTTAAGGACATTGTAGGCATTAATTTTAGAATTAGTAAGCTTGATGTGAGGATCCTTAGAATGGATTATGGAGACGATAATTATTTTGGAGATTTTAGTACAGATGTTAGGTATCGTATGTATCGATTTTTGGTGTTGAGATTTAATATGAGGACGTTAGCATTTTGATGACTTTTGAATATAGGATTGAGTGGGGGATTTGTGGGAACGTGTGGTACGCCGTAATTTTCACAGTTATGCGTATCTATATAGGCAATATATATTATTTTGTTGCTCGTGGGGTAGGTGCGCATAGAATTAGGGTATGGGCGTCCAATTATGGCATCCTACGGGTAGGCATATGTGAGCCATATTTTCTTTAGCTAGATTTATGCGTTGATGAGTATGCTTCGTCTAATTTCGAGGACGAAATTCTTTGCTAGTGGGGAAGTATGTAACACCCTATATTTTTATTAATTATTTAATTAATTAATTGAAATATTCAAGAAAAATAAATTTTTGTATTTATTAATTTTATTGGTTAATATGTTGCTTATGATTATAGAAGAATAAAACTTCAAGCAGAATCGAAGTCGGATTTAAAATGAAGTTTTTATGAGAGTTTTAAGTTTAGCCTTAAAACAAAAAAGGGAAAAACATTTGTCACGGATTTAGTCCGTGACTAATAAAAAATTTTGATTTTTAGTCAAATGGTATTAAACGAAGGAGAATGGCAGTGTAACAACTAGGGGTGTGTTTTTTTTTTTAACTTTTCGATTTTTCCGATTTCCGATCCGATTTTTTCCGAATTTGGAATGAAATTTTAGTTTGCCGATTTTCGATTTTCTGATTTCCGATTTTTCCGAAAAAAAATCGGATCGGAAATCGGAAATAATTCTGAATTTTCGATTTTCTGATTTTTCCGAAACTATGCCGATCCGATTTTTTCGATTTTTTTCCGAATTATTTCCTATTTTTTCAGAATTATTTTCCGATTTCTGATTTTTTCGATTTATTTTCCGATTTTTTGAAAGTTTCCCATATCCCACATCGGTTGGGAGAGGGAGAGGGCTCCAAAATATGCTCTATAAAAGGAGAGTATCCTCCTAACTTCTACACAAATGAAAAATGAGCCAAATCCTCATGTGTTTACATGTTGGGTTAAGCTATTTTCATTGTTTCTTTAAAATGAGAATTTCGAGTAATCGAAAATCCATAATTTATTTTTTTGAAATTTTGGAATTTCTGAAATTTCTGGATTTTAAATATATTTTGTGAATTTTCGATTTTTTCCGATTTTTGCCGATTTTCCAATTTTTCCGAATTCGGAAATTTTTTTAATTTTCCAAAAAAATTGGATCGGAAATCGGAATAGTTATTTTATTTCCGAAAAAATCGGAATTTTTTCCGAATAGGCATTTTCCGATCCGATCCGGCCGAAACACAGCCCTAGTAACAACCCTCGATTTTAGGAGGCTCATTTTATACTAATTACCGCATAAGGTAATTATATAAAATGTGGGGATTGGAGTAAATACTAATTGAATGAATCGAAAGTTAATATTTACTAGATTGATGCATATTTATTGTATGTGAAAGTAAATATCATCAGGTTGCATGTTTTATAGTGTCATGTATTTTAAATGACATTATGGTTTAAATAAAATGGGAAATGGAAATAATTTATAAAATTTGTCGGATGCCAGTTTAGAGGGTGTAGTTAGTCTCAAAAGGTACGAGACAGTCAAAATAAGTGCCATATTGTATTTTTGGGTTTCGGGCACTTTTACCTAATTTTAGTTTAAACGCTTATTTACGAGTCATTTTAATGTGGTATTAACCACTTAAGTTGGAGACTTTAGACTTAAGTCACGATTTTAAGTCTTGCCCCTTATTTCATTTCCCCATTTCATACCAAACACAAGAGAGAGAGAGAGAGAGAGAGAGAGAGAGAGAAAGAGAGAGGAAGAGAAAAATGGAGAAATGAGAGAGATTGGAGATTGAAGATTTGGGATGGCTCCTTCCTCAAACAAGTCTGAGTTATCAACCCTAAGGCAAGTTTTCTACTTCCTAATATGTGATTTAAGTTGAATAAATTGTATGATATTTATGTATATTCATTTGGAGATCAAAATGGAATTTATGGGATTTAAACCCTAATCTTAGTTTTGATGTTAAAATTGTGGATTATAATGGTTAATAATCATGTAGGATGATATTGGTTAGATTAAGGATGTTCGATGTGGATAAAAATGGAAGAGATTTGGGTTTGGATAAAATCTAGGGTTTATGACCCGTAGGCCATCCTTGGCCAAATCGCAGGGGCGAATCGATTCGGCCCTAGGGCGAATCGATTCGCTAAGGGGTCATCCTACAGGTCTGCCAACCCGAATCGATTCGGGTTAAGGCCGAATTGATTCGGCTGATGTAGAATGTTAAGTTTGTGATCTGAATCGATTCGCTTTTGGGCGAATCGATTCGCTGCCTAAGGCGAATCGATTCGGCCCTTGGGCGAATCGATTCGAAATTAGGCTGTTTTTGATTTGTTTTTCTAACTCAATTTTTATCCTTTTCCTTTTGGATTAGGGCCTAGGAACCTTCTATATTCAAGTAAACTTAGAGTCCTAGAGTGTGAGATGAGTTAGTTGTCTACCCTACATTAGGAGTGGGTTATGTGGGTACTTTTTCGGGGTTATGCCTATTGATGTTAGGGAACTTTTTCTTCTAGTTGATTATTATAAAACTAGGAGATGTATTATTGTGTTTGGGAGACTTTAGAAGATCAATGGAGCTATGTTATTCTCGATGGTTTATAATACCTTCCCAACGGTTCTCGGGAGAATAAATTGAAAGTTTATTTATTCATCGAGATTGAAATGATGATATAAATTACGTATGGCTCCGGATTTAAAAAGGATAAATTAGTCACTAAATGTAAATGAATATGGTTTCAAATAAAAATGAAACAAACATTTGCTAAGATGCAAACGAATAGGGTTTTGGAAAATGATATACATATATACATTTGATGAAATGTAAATGGAATTTAGAACGAAAGATACATTAGCTAAAATGTAAATGAAATTGGAAATGGTAAATGGAAATGGTAAATGGTTATGGAAATGATGATGGTAAATGATAATTTACTTAATCATTAATATGATTAATGATGATTTGGTTATACACACCTCTCTAAATGACATCTTAAGGGAAGTTCGTCGCGCTTGGTGATGCCCCCTGGCTAGTGAGTGCAGGGTGGATATAGTCCATAGGCCATATGAGCGATTATGTTATATTTTTTGCGCTGGTGAGGAGATTCCGGGTGTGGTCTTGACTCTCCCGCAGGCATATGGCCTCTTCCCGACGTATTGCGATAGGTGCCTGGGTTGTCTTGTATAGAAAGGCCATGGAAGATGATGGTCATTTAGGGGCGCGCCCAGTGGGAAAACTAGGAGGGGTGGTCTTAGAATCATTATATGTATATAAATAAAACTATTCATCATCAAGTGGGACTTGATGGATTATATGCCATAAAGAGCATACTGAAGTGCCACAAAGAGCACAGTACAATGCCACAAAGAGCATTTAATGTTGATTATATTCCCGCTAAGGAATGGTAATGCTAGGATGGGCATGTAATTGAAATAAAAGCCATAAAGAGCTTAAAATTTTAATTCTATTTTCCTGATAAGGAATGAATGCTAGTAAAGAGCATATATGTTGTAATTTTGAGTTCCTGATAAGGAACATAATAATGAGATGGAAGCTTTTAATTTATGATACTTTTTCTTTGCATATTCAAATTAAACTCATGCTTTTCTTTACTGTCTTAGCTTAGGTTTTAGAACTGTGTAGATAGATTTTATTCTTCCTAGCATGATGATATTCATAACTTTTATACTCTTTATTCATCTGGTAATCATATAGAACTGGGCCCTGACCCATTCATATTTCCTGTTGTGCTTGCATCTTGTATCCGCTCAGGTACTCCGCCGCAAGGATGCCTGATTTGAATTCCGATCCCGGTGTCTTTGGCGAGCCGTGATGCTTTGCAGGTATTACGGGGCATTTGTAAATAGACGTTGTCATTTTTGCACTCTAGACAGGATTAGGTCTTTTTAATCGGGCGAGAGGCCCAAGCTTTTATACTTTATTAATGTAATGTATTATATAAATTTATCGAAATTGTATAGCAATGTTGTATGTATCAGCGGACCGATAACATTTTTGGTCCTCTTATTTGACACTTGTGGTTATAGTAACATATATACATCCTTGAGGTTTCCCCTATCTATTCAGAATTTGGGTTGTTTGTTTTCTTTTATTTACTTTAAACAAAAATTTTGGCAACCCGTTTTCGGAAATTTTGGGTGGTTATCCTGGATACTCTATATTTTGTTGTGATGCTGAGAACGATTCCACTTATGATTCCTGTTATATTGGAGTATTGGGCTGGCCACCCCTTATTTTGGGGAGCGGGTTGTCACAGGCAGTTGCCGCTTACCTGTTCGATCGATCGATGATGCCAGATTTGAGGCGGTTCGGTGGTTTCATTTGTAGTGTTAGAGTGGGATTAGGATTCCTAATCACTATATAACCTTAATAATCTGTAGGGGGACTTATCATAATGAATTTTTCTCAAGTTTTTCACCAGAGAACACTTCCAAATATTTTTCCTCTCAACCATAATCATCAACCTCCAACATAATCAAGTTTTTGTCACAAGTTTTAGGAGGCTTAATTAGGGCTTAATTAAGATTGATTCAAGAACACTTCTTTGCTAATTTTTCGAGAGGAATCCATATTTCTAATCATATTTTCAACATGATCTTCACAGGCATGAATACTCTATTCTTTTTTTTTGGTATTATGCGTTTTAAGTTTCGTGTAAACACTTAATTACATGTTTTCTTAAAAATAGTTAGTAACTTAATTAGAAAAGGTGAACCCTAACTATGGGGCTATTTTTATAAAATCTTTTAATTTGAATAATATTCATAACCCTTTGGATACAGAGGATTCATGAGTGATTTTGAATTTTATTGGTGTAGGTTGCATGTAGAAAAACCTTAGTTTTAAAATAAATATATTTGGGGGCGTATACCTCATGTAATTTGTGTTGAAACAATGAAATTAGAATTTTGATGTTTTAAATGATGAAATAGCGGTATATTTAATTTAAATAATTAAATGAGATCATTTGGATATTTTTGACGTTGTGATAATTTAATTAAAGATTTAACTGAATTGGACTATCATTCGTAGTTTTATACGTTGATTAATTATTCTTGTTGGTGTGACTTATTGGTATTATTATATTGCCTTTGTGATGACTGGTTGTTGGGTAAATTTTTCTCTCCCTATATTTTAGGATGCCTTCTAGGTATGGGACTAGTGAGGGTAGATTATCACGTTTTTATCATGTCAGGGGTGGGCTGATTTTTTTAACTTTATCGTCGCTACGCTTGTCTAGGTATGAGATTAGGTTGAGATTTATGTTAAAAAATCCTCCTATACATAGGGTAGGACGTGTTGGTAACTTGGGGACCCTTAGGTATGGTACTAAGGGGTATTTTGAGGATCTCACAATCGATAAAAGGGTGGGGTAATTTGAAATTGTGAATCGAGAAAATTGAGAATTAATACCTAAGATAATAATATGGGTATTAAAATATATTGGCGACATAATCAGCGAGGGCCGACAGTTTAAACGGGTCAGCCAGCGTTTTATGTCATGTCGTGTGTGGAATCTCGTCAATCAGCGAGGGCCGACAGTTTAAACGGGCTAGCCGGCGTTTTGACGAGAAGATGTGTATTTTGGTGGAGAAATCACCCGAGGTGTGAGGACCGCCATAATAAATTAAAGATATAAGAAAAGTTGGTTAATTTAATTAACATCGTGGGACTTGGGAAATAAAAATCATATTGGTGTGCCTTTTTAAATGGGGAATTCCTTCGGGTAGATAGTGATTTATATTTATCACGGTTAATTATCCAATTTAATTTAAAATATTGTATTGTGATATTTATTGCGTATAATGCTACTGTCTGGATTCAAGGATCCTATTTGAGGGGAGTAGTGTGTATTCTTGCTCGGGGCTTTGCCTCTGACCCATGCGTTGACTAAAATTTTTAGGGATAAGATTTGGAGAAGCTGCATAGGATTATCGAAGTTATCATTTGGAGGTGCAACTAGAGTTATTTATTTTTATGGCATAGTTTAGTTAGACTTTGCTTTCCAGTCATATTTAATTATGTGACTTCATTGGAGTTTTATTGAGCCACTCGGTTCCAAAGTTGTTTAGAGGAATTCTGTTGGATTATTCAGATTTTATTTAATCATTATTGGAAATTGGATTTATTTGGAGTTCTAGCATGTGATGGATCTTTTATCGCGCAGTTGGTTGTTATCATTTGAGATTGATTCAATTATTTATCTTATGGACTGATTTATTTATGTCTCATATCTGTCTCATGCTAAGAATGGTATTCATTTAGTTCACGCCCAGCATAGTTCAGTGACGGTGGCTGGCCAGCCCGTTGGTCGAATTTTGCAGGGTGTGAGTTATTTAAAGAAGGCTTCGAACTTGGTGTCCTGGAAATTATTTCGTAACTTAAATACCATTTAAAATGCCTTCAACAAAGGTTAGATCATTGATCTCCAAAGGGGAGATATTCCTAAAGGCAATCATGCCTACACTGAACATCCTGATTTTGACAAGCCAGTCATTGGGGAGACTTCCTTGGCGTCTGAATAAGAGGTTGTAATGTCTCGACCTGAATTTATGGTTTCCCCGTAGTTAACCCGATCAGATATGAGTATTAGGTATGAATTAGTTTCTAGTCTAGTTTTATTAAATTAACATTTCACTTGTTTAGCATGAGATGCCCATTTAAAATTAAACTACGTGAGGGACCGATGGGAAGCGTCCCTAGAATCCAAGAATACAACTACTAACATAAAAAAGAGAATTCTACCTGTACAACGCTCTCAAAATAAGGAATCGCACCCAACCTTCCGTAACAAAGATGAGGTAATGAGCCAAATGCCCGGTGAAAAATTATATTAATACAGTATAGAATCGAACGATGAAGAGAATACCTTAACACAGTATATCCACGTGAACGTTTAACTACCATATATATATATATATATATATACTTACAAGCATGAAGCCGTTTTTATTCCAAAAAAATTACTTATCCGGACTAATTCACCTTAATGTTATAAATAATTACATTCGTCTTAACTTGACTTATATTTCATGATTTAATGCACCCGGTTAAATATTTTAAACCAATACACTTTGTTTAAGGAAAAACCATTTCTTTTATCGGAATTACCCCTTGTTCATATAAATCCACATTTGTATTTTCATTGAAAACCACCATTTCAACACACGCAAGCATCGTGTTAGAAAATACTTATGTTTCATTTGAAAACCTTCACAAACACACACTTGTGTTAATTATGGGTTAAACCTCTTTAGGTGGCTTAATTACCCAATTAATCCTTTCACGTTACCATTTCTTTTTCTTTACGGACATTAATCAATTTTCATATTTAATTGTCCACTTATCCTTTACCGAAACATTTACTAATCCATTCGAGTTGGGTTGTCTTTCATATATTCATCCAACAACCCATTTCTTGACATGTTCCTTTTTCATTATCATTTCTCAAAATCTTCCAATACCTCCAGACTTTAACGGGCTCCACAACGTCGGCTATGCTACCATATGATCTCGCCAGTAGTTTTGGGTCTTTTACCCCAGGGCTCCGGGACCTCCTTAATTATTTCGATGTCATCTGAGTTCTTATTAATATGTTTTGATATTTTGCAAATGCCCACATTATTCCACTTTTTCCTTTTCACGACTGAAGCCAAAACCCGGGGTTTCTCCTGAACTTGTGTTAAACTTTAAAATAACCATTTCATGCACTTTATACCCTTACATGAATTTTGTTCCAAAATCAAGTTCATTCTGGTAAAATGTGTTAATACAACCTAACTTGAATGAATGTAATAAATGTTGCGGTAAAGGTAAAATGGACATGTAAATGCGTAAACCTATTAATGTCCATTAAGGAATGGAAAAAAGGTTAAAAAAGTAAATACATAGGTAGTTAAGCAACCTAAATGGTAACACCCATATTTAACACAAGAATGTGTTGTAAAAACGGTTTTTAAAGATTAAATAGGTATTTTCTAACATGGTGAGTGCATGTGTTGAAATGGTTATTTTCGATGAAAATACTAAAGCGTTGTGAAATGAATAAAAAGGGCTAAATTTTGGTAAAATAATGGGTTTGAATAAATCAAGTGAAATATCTCAATTGTTGAATCGGGTGTGTTAAATAAAATGAAAATGCTAAAGTGTGAATAAATGAAGTCTCTACTAGATTAAGGTAAATTAATCTGGATAAGTAAGATTCTTCAAAACTAAAATGATTAATACGTTGGTATGTGTATTTACCAAAAGGTATACTTATGTAGATATGTACACATTTTCGCATGCATGTGGTTATAGCATGTGAGTATTCCTTTTCGTCATTCGTTTCTATACTGTTGTATAAATCCCACTGGGCACAGGCTCACATCCTCACTTTGTTACGGCAGGTTGGGAGCGGTTTCCTGTTTTGAGGGCGTTATACAAGTAAGTATATTATATTATATTTACATTAGTAGATCTATTTACTCAAACTTTGAGGTGCTCCCCATGGGTCCCTCACGTAGTTTACCTTTAAACTGGTATCGCATGCTAAACAAGTGAAACGTTAATTAAAATAAAACTGGATTAGCAACATTATATAGGTTCTTCCATTTCACTTCAGACCAAACGCTCATGTCGGATCGGGTTGACTCATAGGTAACCCACAAATCCGGGTTGGGGCGTTACATATGTAACACCCCGTGTTTTTATTATTTAATTTAATTAATTAATTGGAAAACTCGGGAAAAAATAAATTTTATAATTTTTATTGGTTAAATATGTTGGTTATGATTTTAGAAGAATAAAACTTCAAGCGGAATTGAAATTGGAGTTAAAACGGATTTTATATGATTTTTTTTTTAATATTTTGCCTTATGGCATTTTTAAGCAAAACTGTCAGTTTTCTGGGGTGATCGATCGATCGATGCCCTCGGAAAACGTGCGCTGCAATCCATTTTTGGACGAATTTGATTTACTTTAAAACTCTTTCTCTTATATATAATTAAAGGGACGGGGTTAGATGTTTAAACACTCATTTGTGAAAACCTTAAGAGCAGAAAACTCTATTTTCTCCATCTTCTTCTATCTCAAAACCCTAGCCACCATTAAAATAACTTTTCAAGCTCAGTTTTAAAGGCCAAGGCTAATCTGTCCCGAGTCGGTTCAAGAAGGGGGTTTGACACATTTTTCGAGAGGAACACATTCACGTAATCAAATTTTTCTGTCGAACTAATCCCAGGCATGTTGACCCTATTCTTTTCCTTTAGTGTTATGTGTCTTGATTGTATTCTCCATTCAACTCATGTTTTCTAAAATAAGATATGAATATAAAGATTGAAGAGATAAATTTCGAGGTTGTTTTACATGAAAAAAATTAATGATACCTAATACTTATAACTGTGTATTCTTTGGGTTGTGTCGGTGTAGTCGATTTTGCTATGGGCATGTGCATGTAGAGGAGCCTTTTTAAAAGTAAATTTTGATATTTCATGTGAAAACCCTAGTTTAATTTAATTTCTTGTGTTGGAAAATAAGGATCATGATAGGACTTGCATGTAGCGATTATTCTAAAAATCATAATATTTAGGTGTCTTTGATTTCCACTTTTTAAATTGAATTATTTAAATGGGAATTTAGTATTATTATGAATATTGTTATAATTTGGAATTGTGTTACTCTATGGAAATATGATAATTTTTCAGGAAGATTGGGTATGGTAGATAATTGGTTTTCACCCTTGTTATAGTACACTTGTTAGGTATGAGACTAGTAAGTGGGCCTTAATTACGACTTATGCTAATTAGGTATGGGACTAGTTAGTGTAAGTCTATGCGGGTTATATAATTTGGGGTGGGGGATGATTTTCTATATTATACCTTTGTTGTGATAGCCTAGGATTGATATCTAGGTGGAGTGAAATTTTGTAATCATTCTTTGCTTAGGATAGGACGATATTGTGTTTTGGGAACCCTTAGTTGGAACTAAAGGTTTTTTTGAGGATTTTCACATCGCTTTTAAGGGTGGGGGAAATTAATGTGATTTATGATAACAAGGAATGCAGAATTTAATATCGCAGGACTAAAACGGATATTAAAAATTTATTGGCGGCATAATGTGTCTAGGGCCAACAGTTTGAACGGGTCAGAGGACGAGTTATGTCGTGTCGTGTGTGGAACCTTGTCATATCGCGAGGGTCACAGGATAAAAACGGACCATACGGCGGACTTGAGAAGGGGACGGGTGCGAGCGTGGAACCTTGTCATATCTCGAGGATCGCGGGATAAAAACGGATCAGACGGTGGACTTGACAAGGGGACGGGTATTGGTAATATTCTTCACGGTTAAATTAAATAAAAGTTAACATTGTTGGGAAGGTGGGTTAATTAAAATTATATTGGTGTGGCTTTTATGAAAACCTGGCAGGTAATTGTGAATTTATTTATGGTGATTAATAATCTCGAAATTAAAAGATTCTATTATTATAGTCGATATATATAGCACTATTGTCTGGGTTCAAGGACCCTATTTGAGGAGAGTAGCCGGTTTACATGCTCGGGGCTTTGGCTCTGACACATGCGTTGACTAATCTTTTTCAGGATTTTTGGGAGTTGCTGCATAGGATTCATTGGAGATCTTTTGGAGGTGCAGCTGGATTTATGTTACTGCTTTAGTAGTTGGATTTTCTCTTTCCATTCAGTTTATTTATGAGACTATTTTGGAGTTATTGGGCCTTTTTGGTTCCAAAGTTGTTTTAAGTTTCAGTTGGATTGATTTATTTCATTATTGAGATATTGGGAGATTATGTGACGGATTTAATCGCATTTTGGAGCTTTATCGGTTGAATGGAATTTCATATTTTGGTTTAATTAAAATAAATTATATTGTGGATTAAAATTTGATGTCTCATAAATGTCACATGCTAAGGATGGTATTTTATTTACTCACGCCCGGCTTAGTTTTGGTGGCAGCCGACGCCAGAAATAGGCGGGGTGTGACAACATACTTACCTAAGAGTAAATCGTAATACAATCGATCATCCAAATAATCATCAAGTACCATCTCAAATCTAAGGTCCTTGGGTCATCATGACCACATAACCTTATTTAAGTTTGATGATAACTTCGTATCATAAGTCACTCACTTTGTGGAGCGATGCACTAACCAAATCACCATCGTGCACTCAACTGACACCTTCTGTTGCATCACTCTGATGAGCCTACCATTATTCTAGGCATCTCACTTGGAGCATTCATTTGAGTATTGCACAAATCCACTCACTGTGGAAAAGTAATACTATGTGCTAAATTTCCTCGAGTTCTAACACTATACAATGTCCTCAAGTCATCATCCTGCACTTTAAAACCAGAGCCCTTGACTACCTTGCCCGACCAGTCATAAGGTCGCTAATCCTAAGGAAAGTGAATTTTATAAGCAAACCGTGCAGCTGATTTTGTAGCCACTCTTACAGTGAACTTTTTTAATTGTAAGGACACCTAAGATAAAGGCGCAGCCAATTATCGAGCTGCATTAACCATGCCCGTTCCTACCGTACTCTGCTAGGCCAAATCGCGTTGTACCATAACATGGTATAAATATGAGATGTCACAGCCATGGGAATACCAATCCTCGATTATAGGAACAAAAATGGATACACACACAAGAATTAAAGGAACAAACAACCATTCCGAGAGAATCTCATCCTTATGTATCAGACTATAGTTTACAAAATGTGAACCTGCACTGTCTGCTTCAAAATTTATGATTCCTCCCATACATTATCACTGGTACTAACCTAGACACACACCCTGTCTAGAGTCACCAACAGTAACGAATCAAATCATGACCATTCATCCTCACAGGACGAAAGCAACGTGTGAACCTATTCTTCTCTGGAAAGTCAAACGTCAGACTTCCCTCCTTAGGAGTAAGCCCCCTTTCTCGCATCCTTGACACACACGAACCACTATGTCTGAAGAATGCCTAATGCCTTTGCCAAAGATGACTGTGTTCACATCTCTAGTGATGTCGTGACCAACATAACACACCTAGGTCATTGTCAAATCGTGATCACATCCCAACGTTTCCTTAGAAAGAACCCCATTGAGCGAAACATTCACCTTATAAATAACCTTTAACTCAACAAGGTTGTCACTGGGATTATTTCAAGTTCAACCCAAACTGAATTTAAGTGACGGCCACAGCGATTGTCATTGGCATTACAAGGGTAATGAGTACCACACAGGATATATCTTCTAATTCGTACTGGCTTGGTAAGATAATCCAAGAACTAGTCCCTACCTTTCTAGTGTTATCCTAACTTATACTGTCTATACATGTCAACATTTTTACCATGCTTCGATATCATCCTTTTTGGGGTTCCATTTCAAGTCTTTATCATGACATCATCAATCTAAGTCCCAATCGCATTTCCTAGTAATCCTCAAAATCAAGTGTCACACCGCCTACACTAATCATTCCATGGCACCTGAGCATTGCTTCCACTCATGATAAGAGCTTCCAATTTCTCTTAGAAGGATACATCACCCATCTGTACCTATTTGAATGACAACACCCGGCACATACAATATTCGACTCCCTTAGACACTAGCCAATAACCTGAAGTCATTACCTAACCTTCACCATGATCATCACTAGGACATTAACACTTCTTAATACCAAACTTAATTGGTTCCCTAAGGATACCAGCACGCTCCACGTAAAAGTCCACAAACCCGATAAGATTTCATCATTTATGACTTTCTCATCGTAGTTACGCTCTACAAACTTCTTAATACCCATATAACGATTAATAGGTGCTTGCAAAGACACTAGTCTACGATCCTCTACATATAGCACACCTTAACTTTTGAATACCTTAAGACATCACGATAAGTTAATTTCTATTCCCAATGAAGCCACATACTGTAAGGACACAAATTTCCAATTGAGTCCATATGTAGTTTTGGCTCAATTTCGGACAAAAACATTAATTCATAGGAAAGTATGTAATTGTAATACTCTCAAGCCTATGAAGTGTTTGTTGAAGACGTAGCGGCAAAGAATATAAAGCCTCATCAAATATGCCGATTTGCGTGCCTCGTTTCTACGTCATCAATTATAGTTCCATGCTCCCAAGGTATGAATGCAATTATATATATATAGGAGCTTGGAACAAAGTTTATTGGGTGTTAGGTTTTATAAAAACTGCGTTTTTGTTTTGAGAAAGAAATTATATAAAACTTTAAAATAAGTTCATAAAGTTTTCTGGGCCAAAATCGAATTTTTCAATCTTTCTGGTCGTTCGTTAGATATGTCGTTCGAACGAGTTTTTTCGTTCGAACCAGATGTCGTTCGAACGAACCTGCCAATGAGTTCCCACTAAGGCATACTGGTCCGTCGTTAGATATGTCGTTCGAACGAGATTATCGTTCTAACGAGATTTCCAATGAGCTTCTAACGAGTCCATTCTGGAGCGTCGTTAGAAGTCTCGTTCGAACGAGACTTCATTCGAACGAAATGTCGTTCGAACGAGCTGTCAGTCGGGAACAGTTTTTTGGCAGTTTTTGGAAGTTTTGCACCCACTTCCCCACTTGGTTTTTAACCACCTTTTACAGACTTTAATAGGTGCGGGAATGATATTTTCCAACTGAACATTTCGATAACTTTTCCAAAATATTTCCATCTCTTAGAGAGTGTTTGAGAGCAAAAATGGTTTAGGAAAATGTTCATGTTTTGAGTGTTATTTTTCAAAGAGAAAATCCTTCACACTCTAGTTTACACCCAATTGTGTTTAGTCCAAGTTCTTATTTACATATCAAATTGCTTGGAGTTTTGGCACCGGTTTGTCTCTACCGAATTCAAGAAGAGAAGTTTTGGTTTGCTTCTACATCCATCAAAGAAGAAGATTTTTTGTTGAGATTCTACCCACTTGGAGAAAGGCTCCAAGCTCGGGTGACAGTGACCATATAAAGTCCTATCGGTGGATTCCAAGACCGCGGTGGTGTTCCGAGGTTGTCCGCTAGGAAGAGGTGTCTACAAGAAGAAGCGTCGAGGCTTGAGAGGGATCGAGTCAGTCGTTGTAAGTCTATCTGTCTTGTAATTGTAATTCCGTATCTAGTGGACTTGTGGCTAGGGCCGTCCGAGGTTTTTTCCCGTCTTGGGTTTTTTCTCGTACATCGCGACGTAGTGTGATATTGTTTATTTTATCTTGCATCATAACGTAGAACGCATGCTTAGACTAATTCAAGATAAAATTCGATTTAAACTATCACACTCAATTTAATCTAGACTTATATTAAATATTGGATTAATGAATTGGTTTGATTTTGTTTTATTAAACTAAAATTTGTTTTGTTTAATTGTTGAACCATCACTTATATACGCTTTCGCATCATCTATTAAGTTTTACATACAAAGGAAATTACTTGCACTAACAAATTGGTATCAGAGCCAAAGCGATAAATTATTTCGTTAACGATCTTTTAAATAATTTTTGGCTAAAATGGATTTTTCCCCATTTTCAAAATTTCCTATTTTCGATGGTTCAAACTATGCGTATTGGAAAACGCGAATGAGATCGGCACTAAAATCTATCGACGAGAGAGTTTGGATGTCTGTTGTTAACGGGTGGTCCCCAACAACTTATTTAGTTGAAAATGAACGTGTTATCAAACCCGTCGATAGATGGACTGAAAATGAGTTTAAACTTGCTAATTTCAATTCCCGTGGTTTAAATGCTTTGTTTAGAGCTGTCACACCGGATGAATTCCTCCGTATTATGACGTGTGAAACTGCTAAAGAAGATTGGGAAATTCTACAATTAACTCATGAAGGAACTAGTGTCGTTAAAGCTTCAAAACTCCAAAACCTCACCACTCAATTTGAAACTATCAAAATGAATGAAAAAGAAACTTTTGATGAATTATATGCTAGACTTTCTGGTATTGTTAATTCATCTTTTAACTTGGGAGAGAAAATACCTGACGACCGTGTTGTAAAGAAAATTTTAAGGTCCCTACCCGACAGATTTATTCCAAAAGTGACCGTTTTAAATTCTTTATCCACTTTAGCCTCTACGAAATTAGAAGAGCTTGTAGGTGATTTACAAAACTATGAACTATATATGTTTCCCTCTAAAACTGAAAAGAAAATTGAAAAGGGCGTTGCTTTAAAAGCCCGAAAAGAGGTCAAACAAGTAGTAGAGAGCGATAGTGATAGTGACTCGGAAGACATGGCTTTATTTGCTCGTAAATTTAGAAAATTTCTTAAATTTAACAAAGACAAATTTAAAAATGATTTTAATAAATTCGAATCTTCTAAGCATGACAAAGGCGAAAAGATTCCTAAAGCCGAAAAGATCCCTAAACCTAGTAATGAACATTTAGATAGGGACGAGTCTGATAAGTGTTTTGGTTGTGAAGGTTATGGCCATAGGGCTTATGAGTGCCCCACTAAACTAAGGAAAGATGGTAAGAGACCCATTTCATATAATGCAAACCTTAGTGATAGTGATAAGGAAGAGAAGCCCGATTCCCCCATTAAGAAAAATTTTGTGGCTTTTATGGCTAGTCATGTGAGTGATAGTGAGAACTCATCGATTGATGAAACGATAGCACATGTCACTTCCAAGGTCATTGTACATGATTCTCTTATTTTTTATGATAGTGAGAGTGAAGAAGAAAGAGAGAGTGAAAATGAAGAAGAGGTTAATGTGAGTTAACTTCAAAATTCTTTTCAAGAACTTTACAAAGAATCTATTAAATTGAAAAGAGCTAATTTGAAGTTAGAAGCTAGTTTAAGAGAAAGTGTCAAGGTCATTGATGAAAATGTTTTAATAGAAGACCTTAGGACACATGTGAGGACTCTTCAAGAGAAACTTGAATATGTAGAAGGCAAAAGAGATAGCCTTAGGGGTTTAATGGAATCCTTGAAAAAGGAGCTTCTTTCTTTTGAAGAGCGAAATGTTTTACTAGAATCTAACATTGTAGAATTGGAAAATAAATTAAAAGATTCTAGTAATGTCAAATTTGATTTGGAATGTCGTTCAGAAAAACTAGATAAAATGTTAGGAACGGTCCAAATTAAAAATGACACTTATGGTTTAGGCTTCAATCCTTGTAATGAATTTACTCATAATGCCTAAACCAATGTTTTAGGAGAATCTACTAGGAATACATTTAAAGATCACTCCTTAAGTAAATCTTTTCGACATGTTCTCACTTGTACACATTGTGGTCGACAAGGTCATCTTAGGAAATTTTGTTTTGATCTTAAACGAATTCCTAGAAAACCCCATAGTAAAGTAACCACGGTAGTTAAAGTTCCTACACCCCAAGATAGTCATTACTCATTAATTTGGGTTAGGAAATCCGACTTGGTTGCCTTGCAAAATAGGGTTTTTGATTCTCATTTACTTTCACATGCCTCCTCCCTTGCTAAATCAAAAGGATGAATGTGTTAGTGTTTGCATACTTTAGCTTTTGTATTTCATGCTATATTCACATGCTAAATGTATGCTTGTTTAGTCATTTTCTAGTCATAGCCTTATTTCATATCCGATGCTAGAAATCATGACTTGTTTATCTTTTTGTATTATATTTTGTGTTTGAATTAACTGAAAAATATAAAAATATTTTTGTTTATCATTTGTGTTTTATTTATTTCATTTAAGCCTAATGAAAAATACAAATGATTGTTGTTTATTCTTTTGAGTATATATCTTTATTTTTGGTTAAAAAATGTCAAAACTCAAAAAGATTTTATTTTGTGTGTATTTTAGTTTGACACACTTTATGTGGCATATATTTGTGTTTGAATCCCATCTTTTACGCTCCCACGTCGCTAGAACTTTTGGTTTAGATTTTCAATCCTTAAAATGTTCTTTACCATGTTTTATATGGAGTAGTTGGATTTTGTATTGTTTAAATGGATTCTATTTTTATATGCCTCTATTCACACATGCATGAGCTCTTTTGAAATCTTAATGTCACATGTTATATTTGAGCTTTTTGAGGTGTTCTCCTACCAATCTAGTCATCTACATATCTATGACCTAGGAGGACTAGTGCATGTTAAAATTCGTTGCATGTGAGATTTGTGTGAAAAATGAAAACATGTTATATAAAAATGTGCACGGGGAAGGGCTCCGAAAGGATGAATTAAATCCTTTGCGATAGTAAGCCACCGTTTATTGGATCTAAAAGAAATACGTGATCCAAAGGCCTAAAAACAGAATATTTGGCATTAAAAAGAAAATAATTGCCAAGGCCTATGTTTGTTTGATATATTCATTCAAGAGCAAAAGAATATATATGCTTATTGAGGGAGAATTGGATGGTATATCAACGGTTTGCACAATGTCCGTTTATCCTAGTTGTCTTTAATGTCATGACTCTATTTGGTTTGTAGAATCATATTCATGCTAGGCTTGTATGCATTGTGTATGTTTGTTCATTGAGTTCAATCTTCATATTGTCACATGAGGTTATATTTAAATGTGATAAAGTTTGCAATCAAATGAGAACTCAGTGAATGTTTATTAAGTGTTTGGGTCTAAATTTAATTGTTGCTAGTTCACACCCCTACACTACCGTTTCCATATGACACATTTTTGCCATACGAGTGTGCAAACTTATTATATTTTTTTGTGTCTTGTGTGTGTTTATATCTATATATATATGCAAGTGCTTCATTGGTATATTTCTCGTTTATATATATATGATATTTGTTTTGTCTTTGCCTATGCTTTTATTGCCCATATGCTTTCATGTCTTATCACTTTAAGCTTCAACATGCTGTTTATTAGTTCTTTATCCTTTGTCTATTCCTGAACAAAAAGGGGGAGAATGATGATAGGGGGAGAAATGGTATCTAATCCTATTATTATCATACCTTAGTTTGGGGGAAATTTATCTTAGGGGGAGACGTCTTTCTAAGTAGGTCATGTGCTTGCAAAATAGGGGGAGATTTGTAAGGACACAAATTTCCAATTGAGTCCATATGTAGTTTTGGCTCAATTCCGGACAAAAATATTTATTCATAGGAAAGTACGTAATTGTAATACTCTCAAGCCTATGAAGTGTTTGTTGAAGACGTAGCGGCAAAGAATATAAAGCTTCATCAAATATGCCGATTTGCGTGCCTCATTTCTACGTCATCAATTATAGTTCCATGCTCCCAAGGTATGAATGCAATTATATATATATAGGAGCTTGGAACAAAGTTTATTAGGTGTTAGGTTTTATAAAAACTGCGTTTTTGTTTTGAGAAAGAAATTATATAAAACTTTAAAATAAGTTCATAAAGTTTTCTAGGCCAAAATCGAATTTTTCAATCTTTCTGGTCGTTCGTTAGATATGTCGTTCGAACGAGTTTTTTCGTTCGAACCAGATGTCATTCGAACGAACTTGCCAACGAGTTCCCACTAAGGCATACTGGTCCATCGTTAGATTTGTCGTTCGAACGAGATTGTCGTTCTAACGAGATTTCCAACGAGCTTCTAACGAGTCCATTCTGGAGCGTCGTTAGAAGTCTCGTTCGAACGAGACTTCGTTCGAACGAAATGTCGTTCGAACGAGCTGTCGGGTGGGAATAGTTTTTTGGCAGTTTTTGGCAGTTTTGCACCCACTTCCCCACTTGGTTTTTAACCACCTTTTACAGACTTTAATAGGTGCGTGAATGACATTTTCCAACTCAACATTTCCATAACTTTTCCACAATATTTCCATCTCTTAGAGAGTGTTTGAGAGCAAAAATGGTTTAGGAAAATGTTCATGTTTTGAGTGCTATTTTTCAAAGAGAAAATCCTTCACACTCTAATTTACACCCAATTGTGTTTAGTCCAAGTTCTTATTTACATATCAAATTGCTTGGAGTTTTGGCACCGGTTTGTCTCTACCGAATTCAAGAAGAGAAGTTTTGGTTTGCTTCTACATCCATCAAAGAAGAAGATTTTTTGTTGAGATTCTACCCACTTGGAGAAAGGCTCCAAGCTCGGGTGATGGTGACCATATAAAGTCCTATCGGTGGATTTCGAGACCGCGGTGGTGTTCCGAGGTTGTCCGCTAGGAAGAGGTGTCTACAAGAAGAAGCGTCGAGGCTTGAGAGGGATCGAGTCAGTCGTTGTAAGTCTATCTGTCTTGTAATTGTAATTCCGTATCTAGTGGACTTGTGGCTAGGGCCGTCCGAGGTTTTTTTCCCGTCTTGGGTTTTTCCTCGTACATCGCGGCGTAGTGTGATATTGTTTATTTTATCTTGCATCATAACGTAGAACGCATGCTTAGACTAATTCAAGATAAAATTCGGTTTAAACTATCACACTCAATTTAATCTGGACTTATATTAAATATTGGATTAATGAATTGGTTTGATTTTGTTTTATTAAACTAAAATTTGTTTTGTTTAATTGTTGAACCATCACTTATATATGCTTCCGGATCATCTATTAAGTTTTACATACAAAGGAAATTACTTGCACTAACACATACAATTAGCCCTATTAACATTCCAAAATGCCCTTAAACCACACTCACACTAGGATTACCTCGTATCTAGACATTACATAGTTCGTTAAAGCCGGTCTTGACACTTAGATAATAATTTTATGTCTCCTCTAAATGGCTGAGACCATAAGCTACATACCAATTCACAAACTAACTCTACTAATTATTCTGACAGGATATAGGATGTCTCATGCAACCTATAAACTTCTAGGTCTACATCACTAACATCACTAATGATCCTATTCCTCAAAATTGTATCATAGCTCCTAAAACCCAGACGTGGAAGACTATCTAAAGTTCACTTGTAAGCCTCTATATCCATCATTGTTGTATATGTAACATACTCACTGGAATTTGCCCGTAACTCTCATCATCATACCTTACGATGTACAACTTTCAATCAACAACTACCAAGACACTTAATTATAACAATGGTATCTCGCCAACTTAGACCGGGTACACATCCCTAAGTGTTGACCAACACGGTTCATTATGTCCACCAAATCATTAACTGTCTTACGATATGATACTACCCCAAGAATCAAATTCTCCTACTTACATCATCATTATTATCTATCTGAAGGAACTACATCCAGAACATAATTTATCCTCATCACATTTCAATATTTCTTAGTTATGATGCATTAATCACCTAATCTCCACAGTTTACTTTACACAATTCCTGCCTCCAATTCAATGGACGTCATTAAACTCTATAAAGATCTCAACAGACCTCTCATATAATCAAGGGTTGACACACAAGCACCTCACACTAAACTCGCGGTGTCGCCGCTATGGGCATGCATGGACACTCATAACTTACTAACATGTCTAAATCAGAAATGCGAAAGCGATTAATGGCAATTAACTTTGTCGTATACCACTTGGCGATAGATTACCCATTGTGTTAATATCTTTAACTCCACTGTTGAGAACATGAACTGAAAGCGAACCAATCCAGCATGATCAGCCCAAAACCAAGACCGACATCGAAAGATCCACTACCGACCTCAGCACGTCACTCCTGAAAGGAACTTAGAACCTAGAGCTCTGATATTATTTGTAACGTCCCAACCTATATTTATGGGTTACCCATAGTCAACCCAGTCTGACCCGAGTGTTGAGTGTGACGTGCAATGAAATAACCTATATAATGTTGCTAGTCTAGATTTATTTAATTAATATTTAACTTGTTTATCATGCACTTTTCATCTAAAATCAAGCAATGTAAGGGACCCGCGGGAAGCATCCCCATAATTCAAGCATACAGAGCTACCAACACAAAATAAAAAGAGAATACTTACCGGTACAATCCTCTCAAAATACGGAACAACACCCAACCTGCGGTAAAAAAGATGAGGAATTAAGCCGAATGCCCAGTGGAAAATTACAATAATGCAGTATAGAATCAAACTACGGAAAGAAGATCTTAACACGTTATATTCATGTGCACGTGAAACTTCCATATATATATATACACTTACATGCATGAAAACATTTTTAGTCCAAAAATGTTACTTATCCCAATTAATTCACCTTAATGTTATAAATAATGCCATTCTTCTTAACTCGACTTTATTCCATTATTTAACGCACCCTATTAAATATTATAAACAGATACATTATGTTTATGGAAAAACCATTTCTTTTATCATAATTACCCCCTTGTTCATACAAATCCACATCTGTATTTTCTTTGAAAACCACCATTTCAACACACACAAGCATCGTGTTAGAAAATACTTATGTTTCATTTATAAACCTTCACAAACACACACTTGTGTTAATTATGGGTTAAACTCTTTAGGTTGCTTAACTACCCAATTAATCCTTTCACTTTATAATTCCTTTACTCTATGGAAATTAATCAATTTTCACATTTACTTGTCCACTTATCCTTTACCGAAACATTTATTATTTTATTCAAGTTGGGATGTCTTTCACACATTAATCCCACAACCCATTTTTTGACATGTTCCATTTTCATTATATTTTCTAGGAATATTTCAATATTCACATACTTTAATGGGCTTCACACTGTCGGCTATGCTACCATATGATCTTGCTAGTGGTTTTGGGTCTTTCACCCCAGAGCTCTGGGCCCTCCTTAATTATCCCGGTGTCATGTGAGTTATTATTAATGTGTTTTAATATTTTTCAAATGTCCACATTATTCCACTTTTTTCTTTTCTCGATCGAAGCCAAAATTCGGGGTTTCACCCCAACTTGTGTTACACTTTAAAATAATCATTCCCTGTCCTTTATAACCTTACATTGATTTTATTCCAAAATCAAGTTCATTTAGGACCTTTTTTGTAACACCTTTTTTAACAAAATTATCATTTTACCCGTTTGTTTCTAAATTATTCCTTTGCTCCAATTTCACAAGTGTAATTTTCCAATACCATTAGGTTACCCCTGCTAATTTTTTAAGTGTTTTTGACACATTAGCACTTTTAACATTTTGGAGTAACATTATTCTCGAGTTAGAAACATCTTTATTTTATTACCTTCCTTTCCAAGAATTCATTGAACATCTAAGACTACTTTACAAGAAAAATACCACTTCTCTTCATTAATTCATGTACTCTTGAACCTTGCACTAATCACATCTTTAACACCCTTTTTGCACATTTTAAGGATTGAAATTTCTATTTTTTCTATTTCATGTTTAAAACCCAATAAACCCTAATTAAAATTGGTTATAAATTCAACATCCAAATACTACAAAGTTATATACATGAGAAGGTGGATTTTAAGTCCAAAAATCCTATTAAATAGGTCTAGCATGTGATCTACTCTAGATATTTCATAACACTTGCAAAAATACATTTTCATGACTAAAGGACATTTTTATTATTCAAAACTTCAACAAATGTTCAATTTTATAAAATCTTCATTTTTGCAAGAAACTTTAAAACATAATTCACCCAAAATATCTTTAGCAAGATAATTACTATTTCAAAACATTTTATTCCATAAAATGTTTACTACCCAACTTCCTAAAATACATCATTTATGCAACATTCTTGGATCATAGTATTTTTCTCAAAACCTTTGACACCATTTATACCAAAAACTTAAGAAATCACTTTTTCGTCATGTATGCATCATACTCTAACAATTCTAGTTAAAAGACCACCAATATGAAAAATATAGTCTTAAACTAATTGTGGAGTTTACTGTGACACCCCGACTAATTAAACACCGGGTAGCTACTCCTTTATAAAATTAATTCAAAATGCCAAGTTGGCTCAGTTAATAGCATCACTGTCGAAAACGTTTTATTTTTACTAACCACCTAGTATTTAAAAAGTAAGTGCCAAATTTTATTAAATCTGATTAACATGCAACAGAAGTAATGAATAACTAAATAACACCAACCATACTGAAGTAAAACGGATAACCATCACAATAGAGTAAATAAAGTCTGGAGGAAACCCCTCACTACAATCCCATAACTGAAATGAATAACTGCAACAAATACATGCTAGAGTCTGAAAACTGAAATGTAAAAGATGCTCTAAGTAGAAATGGGCAACATGCCCTACAACTGATAGATAGTGACTCTGGAATCCAAAGAATAGAAGCGTCTACATGCAAATCCCTGTAGCTTCCACAAGCAGCTACAACTCGTCACCTGAATGAGAATCCTATGCTTGGTGTCCTTGTGGCTGGGCACCTAAAATGGTTTTACAAGAAAATATATTTGAAAGCAAATGGGTCAGAGCCCGAAAGTGGAAATCATTTTAAAAAAAAACTGCAAGTGCTTTAAAAACATTTAAAACATTAAATGCAAAGTACATGTTAGGACGTGCACTCACATTAAATTCTCACCTCTCGACTAACTGTGCACTCCTAACGTAAGTACCCATCTATAACTACCCTTTCCACTAGCTAAGTGACAACGTAACTAGCTAGACTACCAAAGGTTCTACCCATTTTACTCGGTTAATTCAACGCTCGTAATTTAATAGAGGTTTAACGTAAACTCAGTTACTAACTATGCCATTGATATAACTATCAGCTAACTCATTATATATCTCGAAACAATACCGTAATATTTTTACAACATTAACATGAGGATTTCCATTAATTTAATGTATATTATTCACATCATAAATATACGATACAAGCACCCCGCAATCTAAGCTATGGTGCACACATACTCTGCTATCCATCCCGGTACATCACGTACATAAGGATCACATATTCCGAATCTCTCAGGAATAGTTCAGATAACACAAATCACAAATAGTGGAGGCGAACACAGTCACCATCACATGGGTCACGCACATACCTACGCTCCCATGGTCAGCGGACTTATTAATATCACAATAAGTCTTTCTATGACCTATGTTCATCAAGGTACCAGTCTATATCCCCCCCTAGGCACACAAGGATTAGAGGGTCCTAAGCGAACGAAACCTCCCGTGATAGCAAGTATGGTAGGTATGTCATACATACAATCCATATATCAATACTAAGTAAACACACATCTTAGTAATACCGTATTATATTCGTAGTACATATTGCACTCTCGTACTAATTATAATTATCACAACTTATTTTATTCCGGTTCATAATTATACGTGTCATAATTTATCCTCACATCGTAGTAGACACTCACGTCTCAACCCAAACGGTTCATTGAATATAACTCTCGTGTATGATTTACTCATCTCAATAACCCAAAAGTCCCAAATCAATCACTATATCATCAAAGGAATACTAACACTACCCTTGAACCAGTTCCCGGGACTCCAAAAGTCAAAACAGTCCAAAAAGGACCAAACTGTCAACTCGTTAGAAGTCTCGTTCGAATGAGGCTTCGAACGAGTTTGGACTGTCAGGTCGTTAGAAGTCTCGTTCGAACGAGGCTGTTCGAACGAGATCCTAGTTCGTTCGAACGAACTGACCCTTCTAACGATATCTCGTTCGAACGAGGTATCGAACGAAAATCCCTACTCGTTAATAACGACTGGTCAACTCGTTAGAAGCTCGTTCGAACGAGTTCGTTCGAACGACCTGGGGCTGCTTCTAACGAGATGCCAGTTTCGGCCCAGAACTTCCCAAAAATCGTTTTTCACCATTTTTACTCCTCAAACCTCTTCTAAAATTCGTTCCCACAATATATTGAGTTCTCTAATCATCCTCAAACATGTTAAGGGGCTATACTAACATCATTAAAGGGTTTAATATCTTCTAAACATCATTAAATCACAATTTCTACATTAATTCCCAATTTTCTTCAAGAACATAAACCCTAACTTTTTCTCATCATAAATTCCCAGATTTTAATTCGTTTATACATCACCTAGATATGAATCTCCAAAATTAAACCTCCCAACAATGTTTCTACATGCAAACCTATCCCAACATTCAATAATAACTTCAAATTTCATGGGTTTTCTTTTAATCTTTCAAGAACAATTAAGATTCTTCAATTTCTAACATGGAAAAGACATTCTTCGAATTTAAATGAAATAAAGTCACTTGCCTTGGTTTGATTTCTGAATTTGGTGTGGATTTGGTGTAGAATTTCTGCAGAATTCCTCTCTCTCTCTCTCTCCTTCTCCAAGCTTTCTTCTCCAAAAGGCTATGGTGGCTAGGGTTTGCTTTGGGGAAACTTATGAAAACCTAATTTAATAAACCTCCGTAGCTTGTTGGGTTAATAAGGGTTGGTTGGGATCAATCCTTATCAGATTACAACTCTCAATTTTCGTCACTTTTAATTACCCAAAAATACCAAATTACTAAAATACCCTTTAAGTTACCGGGATGGTCTAAAAATACCCCGGGACCCAAACTATACCCCCGGCTAGTGTTTTCTGACTATCTCGACCCTTCCGGACGCGTTGGCGCACTCAAAACGACCATTCGGATTATAGATTTTAAATTCACTTTCATTAACAAAATATTATACCGTGACGCGGCGGTCCCACGCGTCTCAACAAAATTTCTAAAATGCCGTATATAAATCTCACGACAAATTTTATAATACCAAATACATATATAATCATATATGCACATAATCAAATACCAATTCGCATCTCATTAGTATTTATAACCCGGATTAATTTCCAATTAATACGCAATTTAATTAATTAATCCCAAAATAGATATAGTCAAAAATACGGGGTATTACATACTTCCCCCCTAATAACTGAATTTCGTCCCGAAATTCGAAACTAGAAAGTACCTGCTAAAAACAGCTCTGGATAACGCTCGCGCATCTCATCCTCGCGCTCCCATGTGGATTCTTCGACATTTTGATGTCGCCACTGTACACGTACTAACGGAACTATCTTTGACCGCAGTTTCCTCTCACTTTGGTCCAAAATAGCAATTGGCCCCTCCTCGTAGGAGCTATCCGGCTGGAGATCGATGTCCTCCACAGCAATGTGAGAATGAGCCAAATTGTCCCTAAGGTATTTCCTCAGCGAGGAAATATGGAACACGTCGTGAATCCGATGCAAGTGCTCCAGTAGTCCAAGTCTATATGCAACCGGTCCTATCCGCTCAATAATAGGAAACGGCCCCACATACCTCGGTGCCAACTTTCCCTTCTTCCCGAATCGCATAATCCCCTTCATCGGAGAAACCCTGAGCAAAACCTGGTCCCCCACTTGGAACTCCCTGAAAAATCTCTTCGCATCAGCATAACTCTTCTGCCTGTCTTGAGCTACCCGTATGCGATTCCGAATCAACTCAATCCTTGCCGAAGTATCCTGAATCACTTCCGGCCCAAGTAATTTGTTGTCCCCCACCTTCAACCAACATGCTGGGGAACGACAAGGCCTGCCGTACAATGCCTCAAACGGAGCCATGCCAATCGTGAACTGATAGGAGTTGTTGTAAGCAAACTCCACCAGTGGGAGGTACTGCTCCCATCCACCCCCGAAGTCAATAATGCACATGCGTAGCATGTCTTCCAACATCTGATTGGTGCGCTCTGTCTGCCCATCAGTCTGCGGATGATAAGCCGTACTCAACCGCAATTCCGTGCCCATGGCCTCCTGGAAACTCTCCCAAAATCTCGAAACAAATATCTTGTCTCTGTCAGACACGATATTCAGGGGCACACCGTGAAGTCTCACAATCTCTGAAATGAAAAGCTGGGCATACTGTCCCGTAGTGTAGTCAGTCCTTACGGGTAAGAAGTGAGCGACTTTGGACAACCTGTCCACAATTACCCAAACGGAGTCGTGACCCCTCTGCGACGTAGGCAACCCCGTGACAAAATCCATGGATATGTTCTCCCACATCCACACCGGAACCTTCAACGGCTGTAGCAATCCTGCTGGTCTCTGATGATCCACTTTTACAAGCTGACAAGTGGCGCATTTCGAGACAAACTCAGCGATATCTCTCTTCATACCGCTCCACCAATACTGCCGTCTCATGTCTTGGTACATTTTGTCCCCTCCGGGATGTACCGCGAACCGTGAGCCGTGCGACTCAGCCATAACATCGTGCCGCAATTCTTCCCCTTCCGGAACTACCAATCTCCCATTGAAGCGCAATCCCCCGTCTGAGCTAACGGTATAGGATTCGATTCCCTCTGCAAGTAATCGAACTATCTGCTCCTGACAGAACGAGTCATTAGTCTGTGCCCGTACTACCTTTGTGACAATCTGCGGTGTAACGGTCATCACAGACATGAAAGATCGGGCCACTGCATCTTGGTGTCCCAATTCCTTCCACTTTGCCTTCCACACCTCTGCCACCTCGTCTGCTGGCCTACGGCTCAACGCGTCTGCTACCACGTTAGCCTTACCCGGGTGGTACTGGATGTCGAACTGGTAGTCCTTCACAAATTCAAGCCACCTACGCTGCCGCATATTCAGTCCCTTCTGCGTGAACAGATACTGTAGTGACTTGTGGTCCGTGAACAACTGAAACTTCTCCCCCAAAAGATAGTGCCTCCAAATCCGTAAGGCAAATACCACTGCCGCCAACTCCAAATCATGTGTAGGGTAATTCTTCTCATGAGGCTTAAGCTTACGGGAAGCATAAGCTATGGCCTGTCTCTCCTGCTGCAAAACACCTCCAAGCCCTTGCAAAGACGCATCGGTGTAAACCAAATACTCAACTCCCGGTCTCGGCAATGCTAACACAGGTGCTGAGGTCAATTTGTCCTTCAACTCATCGAATGCCAACTGACAGGCATCACTCCAGATATATGGCACACCCTTACGAGTAAGATGTGTCAAAGGACCTGCTATCTCCGAGAAACCCCGAATAAACCTCCTGTAGTATCCTGCTAGACCCAAGAAACTACGAATCTCCGTTGGTGTCGCGGGCTGTCCCCACTCCCTCACCGCTGACACCTTCCCCGGATCGACAGATATTCCCTGGTCGGAAATAATGTGACCCAAGAACTGGACCTCCTTCAGCCAAAACCCGCACTTCTCATATTTTGCATACAGCTCGTTCTGACGAAGTGTCTGCAAAACCTGCCTCAAATGCTCGGCGTGCTCCTCCTCTGTCTGAGAGTAGACCAGAATGTCATCGATGAAGATAATGACAAACTGATCGAGGAAATCTCTGAACACCCTGTTCATCAAGTCCATAAACACTGCTGGAGCGTTGGTCAAGCCGAAAGGCATAACCCGAAACTCATAAGAACCATATCTCGACAAGAACGCAGTCTTCGAGACATCCTCCTCCCTGATACGCAACTGATGGTATCCCGACCTCAAGTCAATCTTCGAGAAGAAAGAAGCTCCTCTCAACTGGTCGAATAAGTCATCGATTCGAGGCAACGGATACTTATTCCGTATCGTGACCTTATTCAACTCTCGGTAGTCCACGCACAATCTCAGTGAACCATCCCTCTTCTTCACAAACAAAACTGGAGCGCCCCAAGGTGAGGTACTCCTGCGAATAAAGCCTTGCCCTAACAGCTGCTCTATCTGATCCCGTAGCTCTCGCATCTCAGCTGGAGCCATACGGTACAGTGCACGTGCTATAGGTCTCGTACCCGGTAGCAAATCAATAATGAAATCTATCTCTCGACTGGGTGGTAAGCCTGGTATCTCCTGAAACACATCTGAATACTCCCTGACAACCGGGATCGAATCCAAAGGAATCACAAACTCCTTAGAGGTATCCTCCTCTATGTAATACAGATGAGCGGTCGATCCTCCCTCTGGGCGAGGCATCGCCACTATAAACATCTCCTGCCCTGGAATGGCAAAAACAATGCTCCCGCTGAAGCAATCAATCATGGCCCTATATGCTACGAGCCAATCCATACCGATGATCACATCGTGAACATGCATGTCTAACACTAACATGTCCGCAGGTAATACCAAACCACCAACCTCTACCCCCACTCCCCGGCATATAAAGAAAATAAGTGACCCACTCCCTAATGGTGAGTCGACACACGTCACTGTGCTCTCTGCCGTAGCTAACAATCCTAAAGCTTTCGCGAAGTGTGTAGCAATAAAACAGTGTGTAGCACCCGTATCAAATAACACCCGACCCATAGTGCCATGGATAGGAAACGTACCCTCGATCGCGGGCGGTGCCTGTGGAACTACAGCCTGGTGAACGTTGTAGACACGTCCATACTGTAGCTGCCCCTGCTGAGCTGGGACTGCTGGAATGGGTGGCAAAGCTGCCATCTGTGGCGGTGCAGGAAGAGCGGCGGGAAACATAGGTCTCTGTGGCTCCTGGCGAGCACCCTGCTGCTGCTGTGGGGCCCTGCCCCTATCAGGACAATCCTGCTTCTTATGGCCAGTCTTGCCACAAGTAAAGCACTTCCCTGGGAAGTTCCCTCCCCTCTGCCCCTGCTGTCCCCGGCCCTGGTGGCCGTTACCATTCCTCCCTTGGCCCTGCTGGCCCTGATGGAACTGCTGCCCATTCTGCCCCTGCTGGCCCTGATGGCCGTTTGGACCCTGATGGCCCTGGCGGAAACCTCCCTGTCCCTGCCTATAGTTCCCTGACTGGAACCTCTTGTTATCCCCCTGCTGGGAGCCCTGCTCAGTCTGTCTCTGCCCCTGACCCGATTGTGCCCCGCTGGCACCATGTCCTCCGGTCCTGCCCTGATGGCTAGACTCTCCCGACCGCTTGCCCTCGGCCATGTGAAAACGGTGGTCCTGGCAGTGCAATAACGCAGCGTTAACCACATCAGAATACGTGGCCAATGATAGGTTCCCTAGAAGATGCTGACGGATCCTCAAATTCAACCCATCAGTGAACTTCTCTGTCTTCTTCTTCTCTGTTGAAATCTCGTCTGGTACGATATTCAACAGGTTAGTGAACTCGGCCTCATACTCGGCCACTGTCTTGCCCTCCTGCTTCAAGCTCATCAGCTTCCTCCTCATCTCTGTATGAACTGCGGACGGAAAATACTTGCGGTCGAACCGCACCCAGAACTCCTGGATCGTGAGGGTATCCCTCTCCTCCGCAGTGGTGATAGACTCCCACCACTGTAGTGCAGATCCCACTAGCTTGAAAGTAGCTAGCACCTATTTCTGAACGTCAGTGCACTCATGCATCCTCAAATGCCTTTGTATGTCCTTCCTCCATTGGCTCGAGACTACCACATCTGAGCTACCAGCAAACTCTGGTGGATGCGCTTTCTGAAAAGCGTCATGTACACGCTCCCAAGCAGACGGGAATGCATTAACCTGTACTGGCGCTGCAACCGGCGCCGGTGGTGGTGCCTGCTGAATAACGGCAATCGCGGCATTTACCGCTTGAGCTACTATAGCTGCAACCTCAGCCGCGTTCAACATGCCCTGAACTGGAGCGGGCTGGGGTTCGGGCACTGCATTCCTGGGAACTCGTCGTGCACGTCGTGGAGGCATCTGAAATAAGAACAAAGTTTATAAGTTCACGGTTTATAAACTTAACATAGCTGAAGAAAGAAGCATACACAATAAGAGTACAACAGTCCTAAAATATAGGGCTCTATATCAAAGAAAACGTAGCGGAAACATAATAGCCGTACAGATCCTAAAGGACACTAGAACCTGATGCTCTGATACCACCTGTGACACCCCGACTAATTAAACACCGGGTAGCTACTCCTTTATAAAATTAATTCAAAATGCCAAGTTGGCTCAGTTAATAGCATCACTGTCGAAAACGTTTTATTTTTACTAACCACCTAGTATTTAAAAAGTAAGTGCCAAATTTTATTAAATCTGATTAACATGCAACAGAAGTAATGAATAACTAAATAACACCAACCATACTGAAGTAAAATGGATAACCATCACAATAGAGTAAATAAAGTCTGGAGGAAACCCCTCACTACAATCCCATAACTGAAATGAATAACTGCAACAAATACATGCTAGAGTCTGAAAACTGAAATGTAAAAGATGATCTAAGTAGAAATGGGCAACATGCCCTACAACTGATAGATAGTGACTCTGGAATCCAAAGAATAGAAGCGTCTACATGCAAATCCCTGTAGCTTCCACAAGCAGCTACAACTCGTCACCTGAATGAGAATCCTATGCTTGGTGTCCTTGTGGCTGGGCACCTAAAATGGTTTTACAAGAAAATATATTTGAAAGCAAATGGGTCAGAGCCCGAAAGTGGAAATCATTTTAAAAAAAAATTGCAAGTGCTTTAAAAACATTTAAAACATTAAATGCAAAGTACATGTTAGGACGTGCACTCACATTAAATTCTCACCTCTCGACTAACTGTGCACTCCTAACGTAAGTACCCATCTATAACTACCCTTTCCACTAGCTAAGTGACAACGTAACTAGCTAGACTACCAAAGGTTCTACCCATTTTACTCGGTTAATTCAACGCTCGTAATTTAATAGAGGTTTAACATAAACTCAGTTACTAACTATGCCATTGATATAACTATCTGCTAACTCATTATATATCTCGAAACAATACCGTAATATTTTTACAACATTAACATGAGGATTTCCATTAATTTAATGTATATTATTCACATCATAAATATACGATACAAGCACCCCGCAATCTAAGCTATGGTGCACACATACTCTGCTATCCATCCCGGTACATCACGTACATAAGGATCACATATTCCGAATCTCTCAGGAATAGTTCAGATAACACAAATCACAAATAGTGGAGGCGAACACAGTCACCATCACATGGGTCACGCACATACCTACGCTCCCATGGTCAGCGGACTTATTAATATCACAATAAGTCTTTCTATGACCTATGGTCATCAAGGTACCAGTCTATATCCCCCCCCTAGGCACACAAGGATTAGAGGGTCCTAAGCGAACGAAACCTCCCGTGATAGCAAGTATGGTAGGTATGTCATACATACAATCCATATATCAATACTAAGTAAACACACATCTTAGTAATACCGTATTATATTCGTAGTACATATTGCACTCTCGTACTAATTATAATTATCACAACTTATTTTATTCCGATTCATAATTATACGTGTCATAATTTATCCTCACATCGTAGTAGACACTCACGTCTCAACCCAAACGGTTCATTGAATATAACTCTCGTGTATGATTTACTCATCTCAATAACCCAAAAGTCCCAAATCAATCACTATATCATCAAAGGAATACTAACACTACCCTTGAACCAGTTCCCGGGACTCCAAAAGTCAAAACAGTCCAAAAAGGACCAAACTGTCAACTCGTTAGAAGTCTCGTTCGAACGAGGCTTCGAACGAGTTTGGACTGTCAGGTCGTTAGAAGTCTCGTTCGAACGAGGCTGTTCGAACGAGATCCTAGTTCGTTCGAACGAACTGACCCTTCTAACGATATCTCGTTCGAACGAGGTATCGAACGAAAATCCCTACTCGTTAATAACGACTGGTCAACTCGTTAGAAGCTCGTTCGAACGAGTTCGTTCGAACGACCTGGGGCTGCTTCTAACGAGATGCCAGTTTCGGCCCAGAACTTCCCAAAAATCGTTTTTCACCATTTTTACTCCTCAAACCTCTTCTAAAATTCGTTCCCACAATATATTGAGTTATCTAATCATCCTCAAACATGTTAAGGGGCTATACTAACATCATTAAAGGGTTTAATATCTTCTAAACATCATTAAATCACAATTTCTACATTAATTCCCAATTTTCTTCAAGAACATAAACCCTAACTTTTTCTCATCATAAATTCCCAGATTTTAATTCGTTTATACATCACCTAGATATGAATCTCCGAAATTAAACCTCCCAACAATGTTTCTACATGCAAACCTATCCCAACATTCAATAATAACTTCAAATTTCATGGGTTTTCTTTTAATCTTTCAAGAACAATTAAGATTCTTCAATTTCTAACATGGAAAAGACATTCTTCGAATTTAAATGAAATAAAGTCACTTGCCTTGGTTTGATTTCTGAATTTGGTGTGGATTTGGTGTAGAATTTCTGCAGAATTCCTCTCTCTCTCTCTCCTTCTCCAAGCTTTCTTCTCCAAAAGGCTATGGTGGCTAGGGTTTGCTTTGGGGAAACTTATGAAAACCTAATTTAATAAACCTCCGTAGCTTGTTGGGTTAATAAGGGTTGGTTGGGATCAATCCTTATCAGATTACAACTCTCAATTTTCGTCACTTTTAATTACCCAAAAATACCAAATTACTAAAATACCCTTTAAGTTACCGGGATGGTCTAAAAATACCCCGGGACCCAAACTATACCCCCGGCTAGTGTTTTCTGACTATCTCAACCCTTCCGGACGCGTTGGCGCACTCAAAACGACCATTCGGATTATAGATTTTAAATTCACTTTCATTAACAAAATATTATACCGTGACGCGGCGGTCCCACGCGTCTCAACAAAATTTCTAAAATGCCGTATATAAATCTCACGACAAATTTTATAATACCAAATACATATATAATCATATATGCACATAATCAAATACCAATTCGCATCTCATTAGTATTTATAACCCGGATTAATTTCCAATTAATACGCAATTTAATTAATTAATCCCAAAATAGATATAGTCAAAAATACGGGGTATTACATTTACCTACCTCAAATGAAGCTCCAACAATAGTAGGATGAAATGTTTAAGAAGATGGAAACCTCCCACCTCTTAAGGTGGCCTTAGAGAGGATGGCTCCACCATTTTCGGATCCACGAAAGCTCCACGAAAACCCCCTTCAAACTCCATTAATTTCTACTTCTCCATCTTCTTCAAAACCCCCAATAACACTCCCTAAGCCTTTATCTTTCTCAACAAATGTTGTAGATGGATTTTATGGGCTTAAACATGGTGGAATATGATGTGAATGGGGTGGTTGAAGGTGGAGGGGTGGTGGTTAGACTCCATGGAAGATATAAAGAGATTATAGGGAGAATGAAAATCTGAAGGAAAATGAGCGCCCAAAGGCCCTAGAAATCCTTAAATACCCAAACCCTTTTTGGGGTCAAGTTCTTAAAATGCCCCCAAACCTATTCATGAATTGATCTGCTGATGCAAGGGTTTGACACGTGTCTTAATCTAATGGCTAAGAAGTTGATAGAACATTCCAAATCTGCAGATCTCAATTTTTAAATCTTATTTGGACAAGAATGGGGCCTCGTTCTAACGAGAATGGGCTCTCATTGAATTAGACATTCGAACGACCTTCTAAGGAATTCAAACAGTGGGTCCTGGTTCAATCTTCGTTCGATCTCCACTTTCAAGGATCGGGGACTCTCGTTCAAACCACACTTCTTTATTTAAAAGAAACAAGGATTTCGTTCTAATGATCCTCATCTCGTTTGAGCCATAAATTTTCCAATTTTACCTAAAACTTCCAATAATTACCATCAAGACTCCAAGAACAGGGAAATGCAGATATAAACCCAATTATAATCATCTAATCCCAAGGGTTTCCATATTATTACAACTTACGCGGGAAAAATAATAAAATATTAGGCATGGGTATTACAGAGGTTGAGAAGTCAGATGCTTAAACTGCTGCTCCTTAAGGGTTGACCGAGCAAAGAAAGGATGTTGTTGACATCTAGTCGAGGTCACCACTTGTTGCCTTAGGTTTGTGGCCCTTTTTATTTTTAATGTAAGCCATTTGGATATATTTTGTAGGCCTCGTTCCACCCTTTTCATATTAAGGAAAGTAGATTTTTTTCACCATTCACCTTTCATTATTCTTAGTTTATGAATAAGTGTAAGGACTTTTTATTTGTGATTAATAGAGTGTAGGCCGATGGCCGACTCCTTGGACTTGTACAGTTAATCAATTGTTCAATGTTATAGTCTATATGTTTGAATGAAATTTGATAAATTAATAATTTTACTTAACTTAATTGGTAATCGGTGATTGAAATCTTTGACTGAATTCACTGACTTGTGAAATTAGACAACTTTATTAATTAACTTATTGAATAAAACTTGGTGAGTTAATATTGTTATTTAACTTACTTGGTAGTCGGTGAAGTTAGGATCTCTAACAAACTTCACTCACTTGTGAAATTAACCATTAGCATAATTTACTTATTAACTTTTTGGCTAAAATTTGGTAATTTAACATTCCTACTTAACTTAATTGCTAGTCGGTGAAATTGGGATTTATGACCAACTTCACAGGCTTATGAAATTACATTAGATCAATTCACTAATTAACTTTTTGACTAAAATTTGGTAAGTTAACATCTTATTTAACTTAATTGGTAGGTTGCACCACTTGTTTTTTCAAGTGCATTTTCTGATAAATTTTAGGCGATCGACTTGTTCTAAGTCGTATCACCCATTCTGAAGTTAGTTTATGCATATTCTAGGTCGACTAATCCAAGTTAGGTTATACCACTATTTTTAAGTGGTCTTTATGTTGAATCTTAGGTGACCGAATTATTCTAAGTTGTACCACGGATTCTTAAGTGAGTTTATTCCTATTCTAGGTCGACCGATCCAAGTTGGGTTGTACTGTATTTTTCAAGTAGGTTTTATGCCAAATCTTAGGCGATCATCTTGCTAAAGTCTTACCACCCATTCTTAAGTAGGTTTATGCATATTCTAGGATGACTAACCCAAGTTGGGTTATACCACTTTTTGAAGTGGGATGTATGACAAATCTTAGGGGACTGACTTGTTCTAAGTCCTACCATCCATTCTTAGGTGGGTTTATGCATGTTCTAGGCTGATCAAACAAAATTGGGGTATACCATTGTTTCAAGTGGGTTTGATAGATTTTAACTTGAAAGTGCAATAATATTAAATAATTTTATTTATTAACATGAATCATCTTTATTGAACTAGATATTTCTAAAAAGTAACCTATCCTACTTAATGATAAAACTTCCTTAGGTTCATGGCATTCCATGATCTCGGTATGGTTTTGGCATTCAACTCCTTTAGGTGATATGATATTCCCTCTCCCTTTGAGACAGTTCTATATGAACCTTTCTAATTTGGTGCCAATTTCTCATCGGAGGATTTATTAGCGGTTGGAAGAAGATTTCTGAACACTAGATCATCAATTTGGAATCCTCTAACGTTGACTTTCCTGTCATTATATTTGTCTATGTATTTATTATATGATACAAGTTGAATGAGAACATGTTCCCTTCGTTCCTCTACTAGGTCAAGTTCCTAATCTAGATGGCCATTGTTGTGGCAGTCCTTAAAGAACTCAATTCTTAAAGTTGCTATGTCAATTCGGATAGTAGGACTTAACATGAATTATTCGAGACTCAGTTTCTGGCATATACTTTGGGGGAGTGTGTTTAGTTTTAGCTCTTTCTCTCTCACTTTATTATAGTTTTAGATACCTCTTTATGAGTTTTATATTGGTGGACTTTCATATCACATCGTTATATTTATCACAAGTTTCATTTGTTCCTTTCATGCCGAGAATGGTATTTAATTATTTTAGCATCCTGTGTAATTTAATAATTAGACATTATCAACACATGTATTAAAATATACGGGGTTTCATAGTTGGTTTTAGAGCATGGTCTTAGGCCTCGAGGGTTATAGGTTCTCTTAGACTTTTGTTAGCGTTCTTTGATAGGTGCCTTTCTTGTACTCTTATTTATGTCTTGTTACTTATAGGATTTATCCAAAATTTTAGATTCCACATAGGAGGAGAGCTGTATAGGTGAGAGCACCTATAGGATAGACTGCTCATGCAGTACCCATACCACAAGCACCGGTTATACTAGATATTGTACCACTCGATGCATAAGGACAGTGCCATTCTGGGCCCCAATAACTTTCTAAGTTGATTAGCCAGGAATTTCAACGATGATTAATGGTAGGTAGACAAGACATGCCTCCCTTAACACCTCAACAAGAATCACCAACCACTATGGCATAGGGGGAGCCTTTATGAAGAACAATTCCCCCACATTCTCAGGCTCTACCAATTTTATAGTGGCGCAATAGTGGAGACAAGACATCGAGTAATATTTGAGTTTTTTAGATTACACTAAGATGGAGAAGTAGGTTTTGGTTATATTCAAATTGATTGGGGATATTCTTTGGTGGTGGGAGGGTGTGACATCAATTTAGGGCCGAGAGAGGTTGACTTATGGGGAGTTCATGTCATGATTTGATGCCAAGTATTTCATGGAATTAGTTTCGTACCAGAAAAAGACTGAGTTCCTTCTCCCTTAGTAAGGAGCCCGCATACTGGTAGCGTATGAGAGGGATTTCACTAGTTTGTAACTTCTTCCACTCGATGAGGTAGAATCAGAGGAGAATACGATAAGACATTTTGTGACGGGACTAGCTTGGCCCGTTCGACAGGTCGTTATGGGAAATTCGTCCTTTAAAACTTATGCTCAGGTGGTGAATGTCACACTCATGCATTATCAGGACATGAGAGAGCCCAAAAGGAATCTAAAAAGATGGGTCAGTCTAGTGGGCCTAAGGCAGAGTCAAGTTAAAGAAATGAAATGTGTGGAGTGTAGGGGCCATAAGACCAAGGCCAGTGGAGGCATTTTAGATATGGGTTTAGATGCGCCAACATCAGTTTTAGGAACCCCCTAAAAACGGGTACGGGAAACAGTAACACCCACAATAGTAGAGACTGTGTTTAAGGGTCTATGTTTTTTATATGGAGATAGGGGATTAGATCCCTAGTTTTCTTGAGTGATGAAACTCTGAGGAAATAGAAATAGGGTCCAGCGATAGGGGCAAAATCAATAGGGATTTATGTGCTAGCAGTAGCAAAAACAACAATAACATCCATATCTCGCTCATCAGCTTCCAACACCGAGGCCACAATCGATAACGATACTTCCCACACCCCCAATCGGACAACAGCAACCCTAACTTTAGTACGACAGGGTGTATCAGGTTCACAACCCCAGTAGGAGGTCCAAGGGTAGGTCCAGATAATGGATGATACGCTTAATGTTTATGTCTCCTTAACTATAGTTTTGTTTGACACCGGTGCCACACACTCCTTCGTATCACGTGGCTTTGTGTATATTTCTGGATTATTGCTTAGACTTTATGACAGGGATTTACTGATAACTACTCCGTTAGATGTATCTTCTCGTATTTTAGTGACTTGTATTGATATGGAAATAGGTATTGGTAAATTGTGTTTTATGGTAGATTACTTTATTTTAGATACCCATTTTTATTATATGATATTGGGTATGGATTGGTTGGTTAGGTAAGAGGCTCATATAATTATAGGGGTTGGGTTATTCTTTTCATTATACTGGGATATGATATCTCTATCGTAGCTAAGCCTAGGCCATAAGGTGGTGCCATGACACATTTGTATTTTATTTCTAAGGATAATCAAGAGGAGACTACCATTTCATTAGACTTGATACCTATTGTCTGGTATTTATCTAACGTATTTGAGGAGGCACTAGGGTTACCTCCATCTCGAGAGATTGAGTTTGTGATTGACTTAGCTCCCAGAACTAAGTTGATTGCCAAGGTGCCATATCGGATGGCTTCTTTGGAGAGGAGGTGGTTTAGGGAGCATATTAAGAAGTTTTTGGAGCAGGGATTCATTCGATGCAGAACATAACCATGGGGAACTCCAATTTTTTTTGTCAAGAATAAATATGGTTCACCACAATTGTGTATTGACTACCATGAGTTTAATAAAATGATGGTGAGAAACAAGTACCCTTTGTTGAGGATCGATGATTTATTTGATCAGTAACTATGTGCTTAGTTCTTCTTGAAAATTGATTTGCATTCAGATTACTATCAATTGAGGGTATGGGAGTAAGATGTATAGAAGACTACCTTTATGACTCATTAAGGTTTCTATGAATTCATGGTAATACCGTTAGGGTTGACCAATGCCCCTATCATGTTCATGGATTTGATAAAATGAGTACTCCAGCCATACTTGGATCAGTTTATCATTTTATTCATTGATGACATCTTGATTTATTCGTGGACTAAGGAGGATCATGCCGAGCATATGAGAGTGGAACTTCAACATTGCGGGATTCTAAGTTGTATGCTAAATTCCAGAAGTGTGAGTTTTGGAAATATAACTAGAGTTTTGGGGTCATGTCGTTTCAGAGTTGGGATGATCGGTGAATCCAAAAATTGTATGAGGTTCGTAGCTTCTTAGTATTGGATGGTTATTATTTTAGGTTCATTCGGGGATTTTTTAAAATAGCGGGACTACTGATCGAGTTGACTCAAAAGGGTATTCAATTTTTTTGTACTGATAAGTGTCAACATGTCTTCTACATTCTCAAGGGGAAGTTGACTTTGACTTCAGTTTTGGCTTTACCTAGGAGTCGGGTTGAGTATTAGGTATATACTGATGCTTCATTATAGGGATTAGGTGAAGTATTGATGCATGAGGATCATCATATTGCCTACGCATCTCAGAATTTAAAGGCTCGTAAGGTTAACTATTTGACACGTGATTTTGAATTAGTGGTGGCAGTGTCTGCACTACACATTTAGAGACCTTATTTATAGGGTGAGAAGTTCAGGCTTTAGTGATCACATGAGTCTTCAGTATTTCTTCACACGGAATCACATGAACATGCATCAGCAACAGTAGTTATAGTTCATCAAGGACTACCATTTTACAATTTAGTATCACCTGGGGAAGGCCAATGTAGTGGAAGATGCTTTGAGTCGATGGCCGACTGACAATTTGTTTATTATTCAGTTAATCGATGTCGTGTTAATTCAGGTGAATGACGAGTTGACCGATGTGTTCATGAGGATGCTCATCCTGCCTCTCAAAATCCTTATATGGGTGTTTCAATCACATGTAGATGATGTGATGGGCAAGGAGAAAGTGGTTGAGCTTTGGTCTATCGGCGTACCTCTTTACACCATTGGTTTAGATAGTGTATTGAAGTACAAGGGGAGGTTAGTTGTACCTTTAGATGAGGAATTACATAGGACGGTCATGCAGTAGGTCCATGGATCGTAGTTTTTGGTGCATCTTAATGTAGGTAAGATGTACCAGGACATAAGGAGACAATATTAGTGGGTTGAGATGAAGCAAGACGTTACTACGTTTGTATCCTAGTGCGGCACATGTCAAATGGTGAAGGTGGATTACCAATAACCATTGGGCACACTTCATCCCTACCCATTCTCGAGTGGAAGTGGGAAAGAATTTTGATGGATTTCATTGTCAGGTTACCTTTTACACCCAGACAGCATGACTCTAATGGGTTATATTGGACTGCTTGACGAAGGCTGCATATTTATCTCCCGTCCACCCAGGCAAAGAGTATGCTCATTTATATATGGCAGAGATTGTTCAGATACATGGGGTACCTATATCGATCATATCATAGAGATATCTGAATTTTCTATTGTAGTTTTGGGGAAATTTTCAGGAGGTTGTGAGGACTAGGTTTCACTTGAGTACCATCCTCAGATAGATGGGCATAAGGAGCGAGTAAAAGAAATTTTGGAGGATATGGCTTCAAGCATACGCATTGGATTTCAGAGGGAGTTGGTTATCAAAAGTTGAATTATCCTACAATAACAGTTATCAAAAGTTGATTATTATGGCATCACTAAGGCATTATATGGGAGACCATGTAGATCAACAGTGTATTGGTTTGACCCAGATGATAGTAATTTGTTGGGATTCGAGTTCGTTCAAAACACTACAAAGAAGATTAAGATAATTTGGGAGAAAATTAAGATACAGACTTAGAGAGAATAAACATTGAGCTTTAAGTAGGTGATCAGGTGCTTCTTAAAGTGTCACCAAGAAATGGGTGATTCTTTTTAGGAAGAAAGGGAAGTTGGCCCCGAGGTGTATTGGGTCGTTTATGATCACAAATCGTGTAGGGATGCTTGTGTGTCGTCTAGAACTTCTAGACCATTTAGATCGGGTACAAAATGTGTTCCATGTATCCATACTTCATCAGTTCTTATGCGGTGTCGTCACTTATCAATACACTAATTTAGGAGATATTCAGCTAGAGTTTGATTCTTCGTATTGTGAGGCAACCGTGTGTATTTTAGACTATATGTTTTAGATTTTAAGGTCCAAGGAGATACCCTTAATTCATGTCCAGTGGGCTCACCATAGTGAGGATGAGTCCACTTGAGAGTGAGAGGATACGATGAGACAACAGGATCCAAAGTTGTTTTGAGGTAAGTATGTGTTATTTCCTGTGAATTCTGAGGACTTAATTTTTTTATTTGGGGGAAGAATGTAATACCCCATATTTTTACGACGATTTATAATAAATTAATTGATAATAATTGAAATTAGTTAAATACCGACTCGAACAAATTATATAATTGAAATTGATAATTTAAAATCATTTATGAGGTTTTAAAGTTAAAATGAGTTAATTTGGAAATTTAGAGTTCATTTGATTAATTTATATATTTTCTAAGTGATAAAGATTAATTTTATAAAAATTTGGCTCCAATTTGATAATTATTATAAGTTTGAAAGTGACTTGGACCTATGAGAAATTTCTAGGAACCATTGAGGGTAAAATAGTATTTTTGATATACTTAGTGCAAAAGCTAGGGTTTCATTTTTCTGACTTTAAAATCCTTATCAACTGCCCCTATTAATTCAAAACCCCGCTAATAGCCACGATTGATAGAGAAAAAATTGAGTCTCTAATGTATTTTTGTCGTTGTGCTGCAATTCCTTTTTCCATCAAAATTCCCTTGAACCTACAAATAAACTCAAAATATGTAAACGGTAAGTAAGGGAGTATCAATCCAACTCTAAGGCTGAAACACAAAATATGAGAAGACAAAAGAGTAAATTCATTTGCATTTTATTATATTTTTCTTTCTTTTTTTACTTTTTATATTTTTTATGGAATTTTCAAGGGATTGATAATTAACTAACTATACTAATTTTTATAACTACTAATTAAGATGTAAAAGCAAATTTAAGAAAAGTGAGATAACAAAATTGTGCTAATAAGTAAACTAACTAAATTGGACTCATGAGGGCTTCAAAATTTCATCCCATGAATGGGAGATTAGCCCTCAATAATCATCATCCAAAAATAAACGTAAACAATAAGAGCATGTGAGGATTAAATCAAGCGAAAATAAAGAGGAATAGACCAAACACATTTGTACTAGAATTGGAGCAACTCTTCAATTATACATATAAATTCCCTCAACAACAATCCCTCACTAATGTATTTATTGAATCTGAAATAAAAAACTACAAAATAAAAAGGATAATGGATGAATTCATAATGAAAAATTAAATAATAAAAGAGATTTACTAAAAATGCAAGTCCTAACATTATAAAATTGTACATTAGAACTCATCCAAGGAAATAAATTCTACATCATGACTTTATGTTGAGATATTTGCTAAAAATGCAAAATCTCAACATAAAGGAATGGATTAGAATTTACCTCCCATAAGTGATGAATTCAACTACATCAATCTATTTTGAAAGAATTGCTAAAAATGCAAAAATTCATTATAGATGGGTGGGGTGGAATTCATCCTAGAGATAAATTTCACTGCACACCTCTAGATTGAGATATTTTCTAAAAATTCATATACTCTCTATAGAGGAGTGTAGAGAAATTTATCGCACAAGAGTTTTAAAAACTAAATTTGAGATCCTTCTTCAATGGCACCAAGTCTTCAATTTATAGGTGGAAGAAGCTAAGGGTATTTTGGGGAGGTTAATGGAGCAAAACGGTGTGTAAGGTATTAAGGTGAGGGTATATAGGTAAATGACAAGAGTGCATGTAGGAAATGGGTGTGTCATGTTAGGATGAGTTGGGGGTAAAATGGGTATTGGGGGGTTAAGTGGGATTTAACACATGTGGATTTTGTTTGGTTTGTCTTTTGTCTTTGGTTTGGATTTATGCAGGTAAGAAAAATCGTGTTTGGTTTCAAAGAGGAGAAATGGGTCTTGACACGGGTTGGATATTGGTCCGTGGTGGGAGAATGGAGCTCGGGGATGAATGGTGTCGAGTAGGTATGGGGGTAGTTTTGGGATTATGTGGGTTCGAGGTCAAGCTTCGGGTTTGGGTGGATTGAAGTCGGGTAAAGGCAGAGGCGGATTTGGGTTTTGGGTTTCATCGGAGCAGGCGGGGTTAGTTTCGGAGGTAAGGTTCCGGGTAATGGTTTGGGTCCGCAGGTTCAGGCAGGTAAGGCAGCTGGGTGGCGACGGGTTAGTCCCCGGATATGGAGGTGGGTATTGAAATGGGTTTGGGGTTTAATGGGTGAATGATTTGCATATGCATCTTGTGGGTGTTGGTTATGGTGGAAAGATGAGAGTTAGTGGGTGAGGTAGAAGATGATGATGGTTGGGTGTCTTCGAGTGTGGAGAGGGTATAGGATAGTTGGGTGTGGGTGAGTGAGTAGTTTAGGTGTGTGTTAGGGTGTATGGTATTTGGGTGTGAGTGAGTTATAGGATTTGGTGTCAATGGTGTGTAGGATAAGTTAGTGTGTATGTTTAATTTGTAACCCTAACAAAAAAAATCTAATAAAATAAAAACAAGTAAAATAAAAATAAAAACTAAACTAAACTAAAAATAAAACTCAACTAAAAACAAAACTCATTAAAAATAAAAATAACACAATACAAACACTAAAAACTAAACACAACTCAAATAAAAAAACTAATAAAACAAAACAAAATAATAATAAACTAACTAAAACTAAAAACAAACAAAAATAAAGGAAAACAAATACTCGACGCACTAAGATAAAAAATATATCCTCTAAGAATAAATAAAATCTATTAAATTCCTAATCTATAAAATAAAATTCAAATAATAAAAATAAAAAATACAAATAAAATAAAAATAAAACCTAAAGTCCTAAAAACATAAAATCTAGCAAATCTAAAAATAAAGACTAAAATTAAAAACTAATAAAAATATAAAATAAAAGAAATATAAAATAAATTCTAGAAATTTCTAAATAAATCTAAAATGAAACCTGATAGCACATATATTGCACCTTACTGCCGTGACTACATTCTGCGAACTAGATTACACTTGTCGTAGCCCTCATACTCTAGTCATGAGTTACATGCTTAGCAGACATGCCACAACCCTTAAGATTTAGGCTGCGGCCCCAAAATATAACATGTCGCGGCCTGTAGTCCAAGAGCCAGCTAGCCGCAACATTTCCATGATACAGTAACAACATGTAACACCCCGCCTAATTAAATACCGGGTGGCCAGTCCCATACCAAATTAAAACAGAATATACAGTTGGTTCATTCTTAGCATCACTGTCGAAAACATTTACAACTCACCCAATACCCAATTAAGTTGGTGTTAAAAACTTTCCAAATTTTAATTCCATAAAAATCCATTTTTAGTTTATGAATAACACTACACATATTATTCTACAACACTTATAACTGAACAGATAACACAAAATAATTTAAATGCTGTTGGAATTAACATTCCCAAATAATTATCCAAAACAGTAATCCCCACAATAGTAAATGTATTAAAACGACACGACTACAAGAGTATTTGACTCAGATAGAAAAGAGATAATTGAGTTCCTTTGGGCGACATGCCCTAACTAAAAGAATACTGTGAATCAAATGAAGATAGGCATCTAAGAAATACTCCATAGCTGCATAGCTCGTCATAATCCACTAAGGTTTGGCGTCCCTGCTGCTGGACACCTGATATAGAAGATACAATAGAAAAAAAAATATGCAAGGAAACGAGTCAGAGCCCGATTGTGAAAATAATTTTGAAAACAGCAAGTATTTAACAAGTGCAATAAAGCATTTATTATGTACATGTTAGTATCCAACTCTCACTTGCTATTCTCACCTCTCAACTAGAGTGCACACTTAACGTTTCCTATTAACCTCCTAGTTAATGGTTCCTCATTACTGATTTCCATAATATGATTTCATCCCAGATTATAACCCCGTATGTCCCATACCATACGTCGTATAATCATTCATTTACATTCTATATAAATCGTTTCTCGTTAACCTGAATCATTTCTCATTAATATGAATTAATCTCTTCAATAACTATTCATTAACTTACTTTAATTCTTTTCTCAATTCACCGTTATCTGCAATTATCATACAGTAGATTATTTAACCACAAAATATATCCATTCATTCATTTAATTCATTATATATATATATATATATATATATATATATATATATATATATATATATATATATATATATATATAATACGGCACCCTGAGTTATTGTTGCGGTGCAATGCATTACTCTACTATCATGTCCCAATATCGCTGGTCGCCGAATAGGCGACTAAAGGTTCGGTAAGGATTCCTCGAACCACAAACAACAACATACAAATTGGAGGCGAACATAGTCCTCATACCCACGGGCCACGCACATACCTACGTTTCCATAGTCAGCGGACTTATCGACTCCCCGATAAGTCTTTTATAGACCTATGTTCTTGAGTGACAAATCAAAGATCCCATGGATTCATCAGGATATGACTGCCCTCACTTGCAAACCTCCCGTCGATAGCAGGTAAGCTAGGTATGTCATACACATAATCATCAATCAATCAAATAGGCATTATCATACCTATAATATACTATAAACAAGGTACTCAAATTACCCTTAGATTATTCCCATACGTAGCGGTATATCTCTTTACATCCTACGTATTAATATATCTTAACTTTACTTCTTAATTTAATTATCTCCGTGCCTCACTCAATATTCAAGGTTCAAATAGGTTTCTCCTCAATATATTTATTCAGTAAGAATCACTTATATCCTACTGGTCCATAACATATTATCTCCCGAATTACTACGAATTAAACTCTCCCTCAATTAGGGTTAAAACCGATTATTTCTAATCTCTTATATACACATCTTCTATCAACTAGGATTGAATACCAACATCACATGGCTCATAATCTATAGTGTTTCATTCACACTATATGACTTATCAACAAAATCAACATCCTCGCATCCTATAACATCTCTCCACTCCCGACGTCGTTAAGTATCATGCACGGAGCGTCTCACAAAGCGAAATCCAAACAAGGAACCCCTCTAATACACTACTACTTAACTTTGTCGGTCGTGGAGGTCCGTCAACTTCAAATACGTAACCGGGATAACCTCATCCCCTCTTTCAACCAAATGTGTTCTGAACTCCCATCTCTATCCAGGAGCCTTACCACTAAGCGCTTGTACTACCCTCAGTCCTTGCGCAATCAATAATGAGTTTAAACTCAGTCCTTGATGCTCAAATTATAACCCTAAGGATACCCAGGTGTTATATTAAATCTTCCCTACTGGACCTATTCTTAATCCTCATGCATACAAATTAGAATCCAACAAATGAATCTAGCAACTGAAATACCTTTCAATTTGATTATCATTATTCTAATAAATTAAATCCCAATCAAATTAATCCAATCTTAACTAGGGCTTACTGATCTTCTCTAAGTCCGATAATATCCAATTAATAATCACCAAAGACTTACTAAAGGTTCGGGATAAGAACAATCATTAAAAAGAAAAAACTTCAAAGATTCTGGGGAGGTCGATCGATCGAAGGCAGGGGGCCGATCGATCGATCGCCCAGATGACAGCCCAAGTTTTCTGCATTTCTTCAACTATGGGTTTAACCATTTTTTATCAATCAAACCATCATATTAACAACCCAAATGACCTATAATCCTTACTACATGATATACTAACATATATAAATTATTTCTAATGATCTAAACATCCTAGAATCATCAAGAGTTTGAATTAAAAGCATGTTTATATCCTCTTTTTCCAGAAAACTATCAACATAATATCTTCAAGAACACATCAATGGTTTTCAGAATTTCTTCAACAGATTTATGATTATTTCATGGATTACTATCTACCTATAACATGAGTTTGATACCTACATATTCTCAGTTTCCAGAAATCCATTAACAACTCTATCTTTTCATCTTCCAAGCATGTAAAATCATCTCTTTTTATAACTTTTCTAACATGGACAATATACAAAATTAGATTGTAATTATAAAACACTTGCCTCTAATGAAGGTATGATCCTTTGGGGTTGTATATCACAGGTGGTTCTCCCCTTTTGCGGTCAACTGTCGCTGGTGGTTGATGGGGGTGACCTTTGGCCTTTGGTTCTCCTCCTTTCTAAGCAAACTTCTCTTCTTCCAAGCAACCTTTCACTTTCTCTAAAAAGATGACTTCACAACTTTGTGTAGAAGAGATGAATGAACCCACATTCAACTAATCTCCAAATGCTTATAATAAGACAAAATCCTAAATCACTATTCATCTCCCTTATAAAAATGACCAAAATGCCCTTTTGGGTTGTCTTATCATTTCCAAATGACCCGAGACCCAAATTCAACATCCAAATAGACTTTTCTGACTATTTCAACCCTTCCGGACGCAACAACGCAGTCAAAATGACTATAAGGTCGATGTAAAAATAAGTTTCCTTTTTAATTTAACAAATTAGTCCCGACACGTCTCATACCGCGTCCAACTAAAAATTCAAATTACTGAATTAATATCTCACAACAATATCAATAATCATCACATTCATATATTACCTAAATATCTTTAAGTAATATTCAGAATCATATATTTTAATATCCACAATTCGGATAAAACCCAAATGAATTAATTTATAATAAAATCCAATTAATCCATTAATTTAAAACATAACCCATTTTAAAAGTCATTAAAATTATGGGGTATTACACAACACTCCTATATATAGAGAGAGGTTCACACCTCGAGAAATGGATCCAATCTCATTCTCTTACACTAACAACTAGTTTAGAGCTGATTACTCTCTTTACGCCACTAAGCATGACCTGGAGGCAACTGGCAGGAGCATCACAGCCACCAGAATCATTATAGTCGTGTACTATATTTTATTCTCATGCTTGTACGCCTCTTTAGGACTAATTACTATGTACCAAACAACATATATAATGAGAGTGTGGCACCTACGTGGACGTAGGCTGATTATTATAGCCGAACCACTCTATATCTTATCTTTTATCTCTCTTTACTTGCTCTATTTGCATGTTATTCACTTTATACTTGATTTGCTAGTACGAGAATGACAAGTGAATGATTTATTGTATCATCAATTTGGCGTCGTCTGTGGAAAACGAGGTATTTCAATCTTGTTTCTCTATGTTTTAAGTTCTTAAACACCAAATTTTATTCATGGGGATCCTTTGGATCATCATCTCATGAGTAAATTTTTATTATTGAGCTCTATTTTATATTTACACCCTTAAATGGGTATTTCGTATATTCAGATCTGCTCTTGGGTCTCCATTTTGTGACCTTATATCTTTTTTACACACCCTTGTGATATCGCCTCACCTAGATAATATTGGAAAGATTGATGGGCTTTAGCCCTGTAAAGGTGGGTGTTTAGGGAAGAGTAATATTTGCTTATTTTGTTGTTCTTTACCTATGATCTGGGGTTTGTCCTCAAAATTATGTCATTTTGTGCACCGAGAGGTTGATTTTCCCTGAATGGGCCCCTAGTAGGTATGTTCTCCGTATGTCTCAGGAGAAAAACTCAGCTTATGGGTTTCAATTCCATAAGTTATGTTCCATTCTTCCTAGGAAGGGGTGTGGACTAGTAGTTCAACTACCCTTATGGTCGTGGCCTTTACAAGTGCAGTTGGATCACAGCGGCTTCAAAGCATCGAGTGGACTTGAGCTCAACCTGGGAGAGTTCCATCATTCAAAGGGCCACGGTAGTACACTTATGTGAGTCACTGGCCGTGGCCCCATCAGCAAATACCATGCAGCAGTGTAAATGCTGCATCCTAACTTTATACTCTGTTCATCCTATATTTCTGTGATCACTCACTTCTGTTAGTTCTGTCTTAGATTATATATATTTTTAAAGACTAATAAAGCAGAAAATGGAAGGAGAATCCATCCAGAGCACAGAAGTCAAAGATCAAATTGTGCAATTGTACAATTACCCCAACCATCTCTACGACAGTCATGCTTCACTCCAAACCCAAGTCAATTATTTAACCCAGAGGGTCCTCATACTAGAGGCCGCATCCTCTCCAAATTTGGGTACGGCACCTAGATTTACTGCCGCAACAAATACTGCCACGGGACCAGAAGCTCCATCCGCAGAGGCAGCTAGAAATGCCCAGAAGAGGAAAGTGGAGAAGGAAGAAAGGGTCTTTGAGTCCTACACCCCATTGGACTTCCCAGTTGAAGACATCTTTGAGTTCATAAAAGTGGACAAGCTGCTAAAGTGGCCAGAGAAGCTCAGGGCTCCACCCCACGAGAGGAACAAAGCCAAGTGGTGTAAATTCCACTAGGATCACGACCACGACACTGAGCAAGGCTATGCTCTAAAATATGAAATTGAGAGGATCATAAAGCAGGGGATTCTGTAGTGCTTCCTAAAGGATGCCTAAGGGATGCAGCCTAGTCTGACAAGCCACATTCCTCTTTTTATGCCCAGATTTATGTTTCATCTATTTTAGTTCTTAATGAAAACTCTATTGAATAGTTCCATGTTAACTTTGTATTGTCCTAATAAAGTCATGAATATATGGATAGATATATGAAATCAAGTTCACTTTATAATGCCATATTTTGATTTCTCGATTCCAGTAAATGATATCTTATGAAAGGCTTTTTGTCTTAAACAGATTCTAAACAGAGACAACGCACTATATCAAGAAAAATTATATCTAAATGGGCCCATAACGCCCGCTGTGACGCCTGATTATATGAAGGAAAATGATAATTGAAAATGGGGAAAGTAAATATTGAGAGCACCTATATAAATTGGTCTACAACATCACTCATAGAGACTATATTCTAACATATTATGGCTACATTATTGAAAGCATTTAACAGAAATCGTTATTAGCCACGGGGTCTTACAATGTTCATTCTTAGCTTTCGGGATGTGTCATTAGCCGCAGGGGCTTCAAATGCTCGTACTTAGCTTTTGGTATGCATAATAAGAATCAGGGGCTTGAAGTGCCCGTTCTTAGCTTTCAGGATGCGTCCTTAGACCAGGGAGGTTACTCCCCTGACAAACATCATTAACTTGTTGGATATGAGACTAAACATCATTCATTTGGTGATCTTAGCCCTAAAACAACATTAACTTGGTGGATATAAGACTAAACATCATTTAGTTTGTGATCTCAGCCCAAAAAATATCATTAACTTGGTGGATAGAGACAAAGCATCATTAACTTAGTGATCTCACATTAGCTTGGGTAAGTTTCATGATACCTAGCCCGGGGGGGCTAAAAATAACCTAATCGAATAATGGAAAGTCATGAAAGGCAATCGAAATGACTAAAGGAAAGCCATGAAAGGCAATCAAAGAGACTAAAGGATATTGTGTTTCTGTCATCATGAAGCATGTCAAAGCTATAGAAAGAGGATGGCCTCAGCCCAGCATGATGTCACCAATTTCTCTAAGGGCTAGAAAGGTGCCACAACCCTATCAATACAGCTGCAGCCATCAAGGAGTTCATTCTCAGTAACAAAAAAAGGATGTTGTAGCATTATCATTTGGGTTGAACAAGGCTTTGAAAGTGATGGATGATTATAGCAAAAGAAGTTAAGTCGTGGCCTCATCATTAAAACCCACTTGGAAAAATAGAAGAAGTTTAGTCGCAGCCCCAAAAATCTATGGCACTGCGGCTTGGGGAGTGATAGCCATAAGTATGGGTAGAAAAGTATTGAAGTAAGTGAAGTGGTCCAAAGACTTAATTTTCTGCGGCAAGGGGCTTGTTCCCCAATATCCACTTCTTCTATGAGAATACAAACACAGCCTACTGCTAAAAGGTGCAAGAGTTATCATTATACAAAATTTAGTAAAGGTGTCGCAGCCTACTGTTATAGGATATGTGTCTCAAAACTTGCCATGACCAAATTTCCCATGCATTTAATTATAAGAAGAGGCTGCAGGTAATATCAATTTCATTGTCAAATTAAGGGAAGCAACAGTCATACAATTCATCCCTAGTCCCCAAGTTATTTTCTTTAGCACTGCGGCTGGGGGGAATATGTCCATATACGGAGTGAAAAGTTTGAAATCTTTAAAGCAAAATACAAGTGATTGTTATTGGGTTGTAGCCTATTCTGAGGAAACCCTTTTAAAGGGATATCTGTTGGAGATATTATCGCGACCTCATGTTCCATGTAATTATAGTTAGAAAGGTATTCATTAAAGTGTTTAGGCAAGATTAATTATCTGCGACAAGGGACTTGTTCCCAAATATCAACTATTTCTAGCAAGAGAATAAATGCATTCAAGCTTCTCATTCTATAAAAAGTTCAAGAAGGGGTCGTAGTCAACCTTATCCTCACTGAGTTGCTTTGATGAACGAAAGATCTCAAAGGAAAAATGGATCAGGTCGTGGCCTATTTTGAGTAAGTGCATCATTGAAGTGTTTTTTCAAGTGCATTCAAGCAAGCAATTCAAATATAAATCATCAATTCAAGCATCAAAGCATTGGAAGAATAAGGTATGCAAATGAGATACAGAAACTATTGATTTCCAAAATTGGTAACAGCCTTGATAATAAAGTTCGCAGAAGTTTAAAAGGGCAGTAGCCCCATATGTTAAAGATCAGAAGATAAAAATCTTGGCAAAGATTAGTGTTGAGGTTATACAGACAAAAGGCAGCAGCCTTGAATATCAACAGTTAATTAAGAGGGACGCAGCTCCAATGTTGAGAATTGAAAGAAGACTAAGAGGTTGCATTATCTTCTTCATTTCCCTCGTCATCATCTGCAGCGATCTCAGTATCCTGCTCTGCTGTCGCGACCTCTGCCTCTGCCCTTTGCCTGGTTCTCTCTTCTGACGCGACCTTCATTTTTGCCACGTAGGTATCATGCTCACCATCCCCAATGCTCTAAGAATTAATTATGGTCGGGGCATCTAGGAAGTTATTTGCCACCCTATATCTTAACTCTTGGTATTCACGGATATAAGATCTATTATTGATGAGGAAGAAATCTGGGGAGCCTTTATATGATTTTACAGCATTATCATTGGCTAATTGAAGGACTTTGCCATGTTTTTTATCTTTTCTTGTAAGGGCCACATCATTATCTTCCTTCATCTTCTTTATCGCCGTGGTATGGTCCTAGGCATCATTAGCAGCCTTAGTCTCCAATTTCTCATACTTCTTCTAAAGAAGTTCAAGCTTTTCGTTTGCAAAATCCGTAGCCTTGGCAGCTTCCACAGCCTGATCTTGGGAAACCTTAAGGGACTTCGCGGCTTGACAAAAATTCTCCTCAGCATCTAGCTTACCTTGTTCCGTAGCCTTAATGGTGGCATATGCATTCATCTTACATAACTCAAGAGACGTAGCAGAAGACTTCTTTCCAACTTCAAAGGAGTCAGCCCATGCCGTCACCAAATCAGCATTATGAACATTATTCGGGGCCTCCTTCAGCCTGTATAGACCCTCATAGTTGAGTTTTTGGGTCATCATAGCTTCTACAGCCTGTAAATGTATTGAAAGTTAAAAAAATAAAACTGAAGCTACAAAGAAGAATTATTGGAAAGTTGGAGTTACTTACTCTCAGTACATTGTGGAGGGCATAAGACTCCGCGTCCTCGTGGTCCTCATCCACCAACCGATCTATGTCGGCTCCATCAATCGCCTTTTTTATCTTGTGGAGAGTACAGTAAGTTGTGTTCCAAGAAGATTGAGAATCTGACCTACGCAGTTGTGGTCGTGGACGTCTGCTTTGTGGAGGTGGCAAATTTGCATTGATAGAAATTATTGATGGAAGGATAGGAGTATTTGGCACAAGAACTGATGAAGTGCTGCGTCCACCTTGGTCAGAATGAGATGGTATCAAACCTGTCGCTATCAGGTTTTCCCCAATATCATCATCAAAGTTGCCCTCAGGCCTCTCATGAGAGCTCTCCTCCTCAACCTGGTTTTGGGGCGCGGTCAGAGTAGTATGATTCACAGCCTAATTTTGGGGCACGGCAGGAGTTGTATGATCCATATCCTGATTTTGAGGCGCAGCAGGATCTACTTAGTCGTTAGATAAGGCTGCGACAGGAGTTTTGGACTTTGTCCTCCTCCTTTTCCTCTGCCTAGCAGTATTATTGAGGACAGTTGTGTCCTCATCCATCTCAGTAAGCTGAGCTGCTAGCAGAGATCTATCAATCTCCTCACCTAAGAAGAAATAAATCATGGCTAATATCCAAGTTTGAAAACAATTATCGTGGAATCAAAAACTAAGAAGATAGTATTACCTTCAACCCCATATCTTTGGGAATAGATTTGTTGGGAAAGAAGCCTCCCTTATAGATTGAAACAGAGGTTACAAGAGTGTTGAACTTCTTCTTATCAGTAGGAACTGCCGCGGCCTCACCAACTATCTTCTCTTACCGCTCACTCAGCTGCAAATTGTCGAGAACTGCAGAAAAATGTAAAGGTTAGTACAAAATCCAAACATGGAGAAAAACATGCAACTGTAAAAATGGGACGCGACCATAATTTATTAAGATTTACCAAGATTAGAGGGACATCCCCAGTGCCTCGGCATCCTAAGGTTATCTCCCTCTCAGTCTCTTCTAAGTGGATCTCCCACCCTTCTCCAGAAATGAAAAAATATTTACCTTTCTAATTCTTTACACTGGTAGGCCTCCCTGAATACAGGGTCTCATCTCTGTCGCGGACAAAAAAATAATAGTACCCCTCAAATTTTTATGGAGTTTTCCTTTGGGCAGTAGAAGTGGAAAAACTCCGCAGGAGTAATGTCTCGCTTGAATTTCTTCTTCCACAGTACAATAGCTGCAAGAATGGCCCTCCATCCATTGGGATCTAATTGGGTTGGGGATAACTTCATCGTTTGGAAAACTCTTCTAACTAGAACAGGGACTATAAGTTGCAGCCCATAAATAAAAGCGTGAAGGGGGAAGCAAATCCCATCTTCAACAAGTGCCTTGCATGGACTTTGTTCCACGGCAGGTGTTGAGCACATCAAATTCTCAGGAAATTCAAGGCTTCAGCCACCTGATCAACCCACTCTTGAGTCATAGTGTTGCAGATACTAAGTGGAGCAAAAGGTCTCTCAGCCCTCCCAGATGTGCCAGCAGGTGTGTCGTTAATCTTAGATGTACCCACGGTTGTGGCATCTATATCCATTGGTTGATTACTTGAATTAGTCTCTTCCTCCATGATCGCGGAATCTGAGTTTGAATCTAGCACTACACAATTAGGGCAATCTCTCAACTGGCACGGTCCTATTGTCCTCAAAGGACGCACTGAAATAAGTTCAGGAGGAGAGGCTCCAAAATGTTTATTCCAAAAACCTCTCAAAAATTTGTCTGGGTCAAAGTTCATATGGATGCAGCAGTACCTGAAAAGTAGAAAGTCCGCAGTTAGGCGCCGTAGCCAATATGGTCCTAAAAGGCCTCTCAGAATCCACGACAGGAATAATGATATGTCAGATTTAAAGACTAACTAGAAATGATTAGCAAAATTGTCTAAGTATACCAAGTGTTGGGTTCTAAAGCCCTAGAAGTTAATTGTCGTCGTGGCATATTATTTTGGGGGAAGGAGGTGTTATCTTCTTACATGTTATAGTCATTAAACTATGGGCTAAATGCCGCGAACTCTAATTTGAGAACCTAAGGAAAGAAATATTCTATCAAATAAGAGTTACTACAAGCCGCAGCCAAATATTTATATGCCACATCCTTTATTTGATACATGCCATAGCCTTTATTTGATACATATCGCAGCCTTTACTTACTACATGCCGTAGATATTTATTAAACCAATCAAAGGTTATATTGACTCAGGACAGCCTTAATTTGGTAAGGGATCTTATCACGTCGTGGCCACATACTCAACTAGGTTAGTACTTAATCTGGGTTAATTCAAAGATCAAAAGCCCTAGAATACGAAGGGTCCCTCTCAAGAACATAAAAAATAAAGGCAGAAACCTAAAAGTCTACATCTATAGAAGCCTATTTCTACCATGTGAAGATTGAATTCAAGGCTTCAGAGAAATTATATTTAATCAAACAGATGAGAATTCAGTTTTGAAAAAGTTTAATTCTTGAAGAAATTAACAGATATGCGAGTTTAATTCTTAGAAGAGTTATAGTTATTATGATTTGCTACATGAGTTCCTAACAATCAGGTGGATTTTTTCTCAGAAAATCGAAGCAGATACTTAAAGAGTATGAAAAATAGTGGTGAAATTACCTGTAAATGAATAAACCACCAATGCTTAGCCTTGAACCACCTTCAACCACCTTATAACAACCACTCGCAGCTGCTAGAGATCGCCAGAAAATGCAAGGAGACAAACGGACAAAGATTTTCCTTCGATATGCTCTAAAGGTTTTGGGAAATGTAATGAAGTCCACGGTCAGTTCTATTTATATAAGAGGGCACGGGAAGATGAAACGTAGTTTGAAAGTGAACTCCGCAGAGGATACGCACCGCGGCACAAGTAGTATCAAGACGCAACACCAATTCCATGACACTATGCCTTGGGGGCTTGTTGATAGCACATATATTGCACCTTACTGTTGTGGCTACATTCTGCAGACTAGATTACACCTGCCACAACCCTCATACTTTAGTCACTAGTTACATGCTTAGCAGACCTGCCACAGCTCTTAAGATTTAGGCTGCGACCCCCAAATATAACATGCCACAGCCTCTGGTCCAAGAGCTAGCCAACCACAGCATCTCCATGATACAACAACAACACTCCTATATATAGAGAGGTTCACACCTCGAGAAAGGAATCCAAGCTCATTCTCTTACACTAATAACTAGTTCAGAGCTGACTACTCTCTCTACAACTTGGGGGCTACTGGTAGGAGCATCACAACCACCATCATAAAGCCACCGGAATCATCATAGTCGTGTACTATATTCTATTCTCATGCTTATATTCCTCTTTAGTCCTAATAACTATCAACCAAACAACATATATAATGAGAGTGTAGCACCAAAGTGGACGTAGGCTGATTATTATAGCCGAACCACTCTATATCTTGTCTTTTATCTCTCTTTACTTACTCTATTTGCTTGTTATGCACTTTATACTGGATTTGTTGGTACGAGAACGACAAGTGGACGATTTCTCATTTCATCAAAACCTAAAAATAAAATGACTCAAACTAAAAATCTGAAAAGAACAAACTAAACACACACGGGCTCGAGGTCAGTTTAGGCTCAGGTAAGGTACGAAATTGGAGAATTAGTTCCATTTGAATTGCAAATTTCCTCAAAATATAGCTTTTGACACCGCATCTGCAATCTAGCCTACACATCAACATTTACGCATATAAGACTCATTTTGTCGAGAATTAAAAATTAAAATAGGTTGATTCGGGGTATAAAATATACACTTTTGGGTGTTTATCACACCACCCCAAAACAGAGCGTTGCTAGTCCTCAAGAAATAATATAGAGAGAAAGAGAAATATAAGAAACCAAAAGTGTACCACTTTCGTGGGCACTTACGATTGCACTTAGCATGTGCAACGGAACTTTAAACCTATAGGTTGACATACAAGACGAGTTTTGTCTCGTGAGGGTTTGCAGGGAATATACCCACAAAATTTTTTATTTAAAATAATTTATTGAAAGGCAGTCAATCTCTTATTAGACGTAGAATAATCGCACAATTCATCACAAGAGAATTATTTTGAGAAACACAAGCTAGAAGCATGAAAATTTTTATCCAAGTGAATACACAAGGCACATCCTTCCTAGAACTCAACTTGTGTAGTGTGAATCAGTCAAAACGGGTCGAGCATCATAAGATTAATTCCTAAATTGCCTTTTTGGAATCAACGCTTCAATTTCAAAATCTCACGGACATATCTCTCTCAAACGAACTCTCGAGATTTGGGTAAGTGTGTCGCTCTTGTGTGTGAAGAGGTGAGTAAATGTAAGCAAGATCAAACGTCTCACACACATATAAGAAAGAATGAACATTTAGAAAGAAAACTAATCTCATGAAACAATGTTAATCACTATAGTGAGAAAGTCGAGTTATTCACCACGTTGACTTTTATTTGCCCGAACACCAAGGGGAACATGAATGATTATAGGTGAGGGGAAAATGAAATAAGATGGATGGGATAAGATGAGGTAAGTATGGATGGTGTTGGATGGATATTTTGATGTATGGATGATGGACGGATGATGGATGTATATGCGAGAAGAGTGTATTACACTTTGACGAACAAATGTCTTTATTTCTAGACTGCAACTTTCTATTTTTCTTCTTTTCCAAATACTCATCAATGTATGAAATAAATCTGCTAAAAGTACAAATAACCCCAACTTAGATTTATATTTAATTTTTCTACATCTGAATCGACTTTGGGAGAGATATTCACTAAAAATGCAAACACTCTCTATGATGGATATTCTCATTTTACCTTTTTTCCAAATACGCATCAATGTCTGAGATAAATCTGCTAAAAATACAAATAACCCCAACATAGACTTATATTTAATTTTCTCCATCTGAATCGGCTTTGGGAAAGATATTCGCTAAAGATGCAAACACTCTCTATGATGAATCTTCTCCTTTTACTTTCAACACTCTTCCCTTTTTCAACATGGTGCATGGAAAATTGAATTGATATGGATAAGGATAAATGTATGATAAAATGGAATCTAGTTAGTGTATGGGTGAAGGTCTGGTTCTCGGGAATAACTTCAAGATACGTGTTTCTTACAACTCTAAAGTGATGTCTTTCTCAGTGATCAACTCAAAAATTTTAATGAAGAATAATGAGATCATACAACTATTTAATGTGGACCCAAAAGAAATTGAATCAACTTGTGACTCAAAGATTGCGTAAAACACTCTGAAAGGGTGAAAGTCACAAATCTCACAAGATAAATCTCTACTAGTGATCCTTAAGGTTTTATTGGGAATTGTAATACTCTTCAACTCTAAACCGCAGTGACGTGGTAAGTGCACAAATTTTATTGAGTCTAGACATTCATAGTGCAACATGCCATGTTATGTATTACATAAGTTATTTATAAAAAGATAAATCCTCTAGATCGATTCCCAGACTTAAAAAGATGGATGATAGAAAATTCACATCAATGAGTGAGATGAAAGAAACTGCACGAAATTTTAAAAAATCAGGTTAAGAAAATAAAAAAAAATTCAAAAGAGGTGCCATTTTAAAATTGAGAGCATAAGGGAGGAAAGATATTACCAGAATCATCCACTAATGAAATGGACAGATGTAGCCAAAATGAACCTGAATAAATGATAAGAAAATAAATGTGTATAAGTCTATAAACATGGCAAAACATAGGGTGATGTGAAACACTACCCCAAACAGGATGATACTCATACAAGAACAACAGGCTGCCTCCCGGTAGCACTAAGTTTAATGTCTTCATCCAAACCGAAGGGATCTCACCCTAAAGATAGGATCTAGGAAAGTACGGGGCGACAAAAAAATTGGGTGATGAAAATCACCCCCAAAGAAGACTACAGCATCAGCCTTGTTGGATAAAGGATAAAAGGGTTAATGCACTTGTATGGAAAATTGCATAACACGATGCAAAGCATCTATAGACCATGGTTGGATGGTTATTAAGGTAAGGGTGAGAAAGGCAAGGGAGAATAAGCTTCGATCATGGGCCGTATTGAGCCAGAAGGTGAGGACAACAAGGTCCCTATAAGCATGGTCCTCATGTTGGTGAGGGAGGCGAAATGGTGTGGAAATAGTGATGGGGTGAGCCTCATAGAAAGCACACGATCGTTCTATAAATGGACGATGATAATGGTCACGCCGTGACACACTAGGGAGCTATCGATGTGAAAAATCAACACCACAAGACAGTGGCGGGCATGGGGTAACAATCTCGGTGTCACAGAAGTGGAGAGTAGCACCATAAGTACTCTTGTGAATGGTGGAAGGTGATTTTAGGTTAGGATCTAAATATATGGTTAGGAACATGCATGGTGTAAGATCTAGATCCAAACTAGGTGATGGGACAGAAGGGAAAATGGGTGGGGTAAAGGGTGGGATAAATGGTAGAGGAATATGATACAACTCAAGAGTTAGAGACACACACTCCTCATGAGGTGCGGAGTGATCCTCAAGGGCACTCGCAGGAGGCGGTGTGGGTTCTAAAGATGGTGTGGTCAACTTCTCCACAAGAATATCATCGATGAATGGGGTGGTTGGTTCAAACGAGGCACCAAGATCGGAGATAGAGGAATCACTAGAAATAATGGGTTCAAGATGATCCAAGCATGGTGGAACAGGATCCATATCCGGAGAGGTAGAAACCATCTTGGATTCAATCTCGAGAAAATGGTGAGCACTCAGAGCCGGAGCTAACCTATAATGAAGTGGTTCCTCTAGAATACACACGATAGGCTTAATGGGTGTAGACTTGGGCATTTTTTTGGATTTGGCAGGAAAGGGAATATGAACCACAAGTGTGGGTTCATTTGGATATGACGGGATTTGATCAGGCTCACTAGCGATGGATAAATCAACACAAGTGTCAACTTGAGGCCTGGACCATGGAATGGTCTCAACATCGAGATTCTTGGGAGGATAGGGTTGGTCACACAAAAAATCAGTGGCATAAGACGACGCATCATCACTCCACGTGGGGGCAATAATGGGTTGACTTGGGATGAAATCCGACTCTCTCTCACACTCAATTTCATTTAATCTTTGTTCAAGCCTTTGAAGAGCTTGATTTTGAATTTGAGTGGCATGCTCTTGCTCGAGTATGAACTTTTGCAAGAGGATTTCGAGAGCATAGGTGGTGGTGGAGTGATGGGTGGTGGCGGTGGTTGAGGTGGACACAACTCGCTATAATCGTGACTATATGGATAAAACTCGTAGGAAGTGTGAGGAACGGGGTTAAGTTGGTCATACACGGGAGAAGCATCTCCGTGAGAGACAAAACGCTGATAATCATGGGGTGCATAGTGAGGGAACTGGTCAGGAATGGGTGCATTTGATTGCCATGATAATTGTTGGAACATATGAGGATCCACAACATCGGGTTGGGATTAGTATTGCGTGGGAGGGTGATCAAGCCTCCACAAATAGCTAGGGTACTCACACAACTCGGGATTGGATATATCGTGATAATAGGCCAAGGTGGATTTTGGAACAGTGACATATGGATACACATATTCCATGGTGGGTTCGTAGGGATATGAAAAGTAAGGGCACTCGTGGGACATATGATTGGCATAAGAACAATGGGTGCACAACAAAGTATGTGACATGTTGACAATTGACACCGAGGGTGATGGAATAATTGATGCGTGCATAGATGGTGCAAGAATATCAACGGTACTCGTAAGAGAGCTGAGACCACTAAGTATATCATAAAGAGACGGCTCAGGATCACTCTCACGTGTATCACGTGACAATGGAAAATGACCAAAGTAGCCCCATAAGGGACATTCTTCGGCCATGTGGAGGGAAATATTTTTTTGATTTTTTTGATTTTTTTTTAAATTTTTTCAAAAGGAAAGAAAATATATTTGGATTTTCTAAAAAAAAATTAAGGAAGAAAATGTTTTTGGATTTTTTTTTTTTTTGAAAAATAAAGGAAGATAATATTTTTGGATTTTTTTTTGAAGAAAAGAGTGGGAAAAATATTTGGACTCTTGATTTTGGAACAAACTCACTAAAATTGACTACCAAAAAAAGTGAATTGGACACACACAAGTCAACGATAAATTCTAACTAGCACATAGCTAATTTTTATCGTTAAATTTAATGAAATGGTAGTCAAATTTTAATTAAGTCCACGGACGATAAAAAATCACGAAAATTATCTGAGTGATCGCCTTTGCAAAAATGTTCTCCTATTGGTCTACCTAGTTGATTGATTTTAAATTTTATAATGGCTAGGGTAGCACACAAATGGTAAGCGAGTGAGTCGGTTGATGAAATCCCTTCTCGTGAATGACCGGGTGTAGGTCTTAGTAATTTAATTCATCACACCATTCGAAAATAAATGCGAGAATAAAATCACACAAGAGCACGTAGTCACACACAAAAATTTACTTGCTGACAGGAGAGGCGCAAGGGTTTAGAAAGGTACCTCCCAAGGTTTTTACACCGTGGGGTGATGAACAATTTGAGTCGACCGGGGGGAGATTACGCCTATCTCAGTCGGCCCCGGGAGTCCTACCGACCCAAAGTAGAGAGGCTTCTTTTTCTCACCTTTGGATGCCCTCTCTCTACCTTGTCCGGTCTCCCGATCACGCTTTTCTTCACAATTATTTATTACAAATTTAAATGAAAAAAATATAGTGTCTCTAAGCACCACAATACAAGTTAAGAATAAAAATCCTAATACAAGCCTTCTAAAAAAAACTGAAAAATCGTACGAAAAAATAAAAATAAACGAAATACAAATGAATCAAAATAGAAATCCTCACAAGTGCTTTAAGCTCCAAAGATTGGCAACGACGCCATTTGATAGACGAAAAAATAGAGTCTCTAATATATTTTTGTCGTTGTGCTGCAATTCCTTTTTCTATCAAAATTCCCTTGAACCTACAAATAAGCTTAAAATGTGTAAAGGGTAAGTAAGGGAGTATCAATCCAACTCTAAGGATGAAACGAAAAATATGAGAAGACAAAAGTATAAATTCATTTGCATTTTATTATATTTTTCTTTTCTTTTTTTACTTTTTTTATGGAATTTTCAAGGCATTAATAATTAACTAATTATACTGATTTTTAAAACAATTAATTAAGATGTAAAAGCTAATTTAAGAAAAGCGAGATAACAAAATTTCTCTAATAAGTAAACTAACTAAATTGGACTCATGAGGGCTTCAAAATTTAATCCTATTAATGGGAGATTAGCCCTCAATAATTATCATCCAAAAATAAAATTAAACAATAAGAGCATGTGAGGATTAAATCAAGAGAAATTAAAGAGGAATAGACTAAACACATTTGTACTAGAATTGGAGCAACTCTTCAATTATACATCAAAATTCCCTCAACAATAATCCCTCACTAATGTATTTATTGAATCTAAAATAAAAACTACAAAATCAAAATAAAATAAAAAGGATAATGGATGAATTCATAATGGACAATTAAATAATAAAATTCCCTCAACAACAATCCCTCACTTTTGGGTGCTTATCAACGATTGTGGGGATCAGTATCATGATCGCGGTCAGGTCACGGCTAGGTGGTGGGTCAACATGACTTGCCTTTTTTTATACTTTGAACTTTATACGTTTTGCCTTATTTTAAGCTACAAGCCCTCATTTTAATCTGTCCTCTCCACCACGGAACCCTAAGAACTTCCTAAACCCTTTTTCCAGGTAACTTTTTCCCTCAATCAAAACAAATATATTTTTAATGTGTTAAAACAAGAATTCAAAGGAAAATTTTCAAGGTCAATCCAATCAAGTTTTGCAATAGATTTTCAAGGAGTTTCTCAAGCGGGTTCAAGGCTATCTTTCAAGACTTCTTCTCTTCAAAATCAAACAAATTTTTATTTCATCTTTTGAGGCAAGTTGCTTTCTACTCCTCTCATTTTATATATACTTATGTTAATTTTTACCTAAACCCTAATTGTAGGACTAAAATGAGTTACAATCTTTTAGGAATTTGAGACTTACTAATGTTCGATCTTAATTAGGTAAAATGATTATCCTCACATGTTTTATATTAAATTTTAGCCCTAATTATTTTAAGAACATAGTTCTCCGTGTTGTTTAAGTTCTTAATCAAAAATGTAGTTTAGGTTCGTGTTTATTAAATGGCATTTACACAACTGGATTCTACATCATTCACACAATGACATTCATACGACATAAATGATCAATCACACCAAATTTCCAAGGAAAAAAATAAGTATAACATGTGAAAAAAATTAATTTTGAAACATAAAAATTATTTTTACTTTGGTGAATTTTTTACAAAATATTTATTATTGTTTTACACGATTTTTTTCTAAGTTTTTATGCTACATAATTTTTAGTGACACACTTTTAGTGGTGCACAAAAATGTCTCTTAAATTTTTTCAAGCTATAGGGGTTCAAATGTACTCAATTTGTAAAAATAATAAATCATTCCAGTGTTCCCCACAATTTAGCCATGAACTGGCCACAAAAAATAAAGGTCGCGACCGCGCCGTATTGAGCTTCGACTGGGTTAGGGTGAAGCTACCATAACGGCATAGTTGAGCCGTTATGGCGATGCCATGAGCTATAACGGGCTGACTTGCGGTTTGGTTTGTGATTGGAGGTTTGAGTCCTCTTCGCGCGTGTTTTTATTTTTTGTTACTTTTATTTGCTATTTTAAAAAAGTTTTAATTTTAAAAAAAGATTTTGTGTTTGTTTGCTCAATAAGTTGTTTTTTATCCAAAGTTTTTTTTTACTTGGTTGATAATTTTTTCACTCAGGCAATATTCTTTTGGTTTCCAACTGATTTTTTTATCAAAGGAGTTTTGTGAGTCTCAAAAAGAACAACTCCACTTTTGTTTTTATTTTTGTTTTTCTAGTGAACCCCTTCGAGTTTTTAACCTCAAAAAGTTCCCAAACACACCATTTGGTTTTGTTTCTTTTTAATGCTTTAAAAAAATATTTTACGCGTAAAATAACATATATTAATGTTATTTTTTCTAAAAAAACAAATTCCCACAATTTCATATAAAAATATTTTGAGGTTTTGGCTTTGGTTATGATCAAAGCTTGAGTGGTTTTTCAAGATCGGTGAACATATTTACTTAAGTTGTGATCCAAAATACGTTTGCGAGACTGGTGATTTAGGAATTAATGTTAGGGTGGAGATTCGAGGAAATGCATCCATTTCAATAGATGGGTGGATAACGAGACACGAGGGTTGTGATTGTCAAGTCAAAGCTACGGTGGAGATTGACACAACTAGTACTATGGAGGTTTATAGTTCATAACAACGATGATTTATGGTTGCGATCAAATTAAGGGTTGTAAGTCATGCTTGTCCTTTTGTAATCCCTGAAACTTTTGTACTAGTGGACTTGTGTGTGGGGTGAGTGCGTGTGGTTTTTTCCGAGAGGGTTTTCACCCTAAATGACTGTGTACAAAGTGATTGCATTTATTTTCCATCATTGTTTATTTATATCACCTCATGTGAATTTGGAGTTAATTAATTAATTGGTTAATTGGAAAATTGACTTAATTACTTTGATTATGAACAAATTAAAATCAATTTATTTAATTTGCACCATATTTACATTGTTTTAAATTAATTCAAATTTAAATTAATATTTTGACATAAGATAAATAATTAATCAAGAATAAAATTAGAAACACTTATTTTGAGATTAATTTATTTTATCCACCCATAGGAACTGAGTTTTTCAAAGTGGTATCAGATCATGTGTCTATATTTTACTTAGGCATATATGCGAGAGGTTTTTCTATGGATGTTAAAAATCTTTGTCCAGGCCAACTTTTTTTTAATAGATATAATTACATGTATTGAAAAGCGCGTATGAAATTTGCACTTAAGTTCCTTCATGGGCGGGTGTGGTTAGCCATAGAAAAGGGGTGGACGCCTCCCAAAACTAAAGTATGTGACACAATTATCCCTAAATTCGTAGAGATTTGGAGTGAGGATGATCATAGGTTACGTAAATACAATTATCGTGGAATTAATACTTTATTATGTGCGGTTACATGGAGGAGTTCCGTTAGATTATGGCATGTGTTACGTCTAAGGAGACATGGGAGAAACTCCAAGTTACCCACAAAGGTCCAGATACCATACGTATCTCAAACCTCCAAAATCTCACCACCCGATTTGAGGTGTTTTCGATGCAATAAAATGAGCTTTTAACGAGTTTTGTGCTAAATTATTCTATATTGTGAACTCATGTTTTAATTAAAGAGAGACAGATGATAAGGTAATGCGTAAAATTTTGAGGTCTTTACCTCCTAGATTTTTAACACACATCACGGCCCTAAATGTTTTAGGTAACGTAGATTGGATAAAGGTTGAGGAACTCATAGGTTCGATCCAAACTTTTGAGTTGGAACATTATAGACTGCCTAATGTAACAACCCACACTTTTATGGCAAATTAAATTTAATAATTAAGAGTAAATTGGGAATTTAAGAAATTATCGTGAATAGTAATTTTTAAGGTTTTCAAGGATTTAATGCTTTTTTATGGGTGTAATATTTACTTTTGGGATTAAGTAAGTAAGTTGGAGTATTTTAATTATATGTTGCGGTTGAGTAAAGCGACAAAAGGTAAGATTTTAAATGGGAAAACCCGGATTGAGAGATATTGGGTTAAATTGTGGGTGGCGGTCAAGTACCTCGGATGGAGATTTCGAGTGCGCAATGAGTCTCAAAATGTCTGAGATAGTCAGAAAAGAGTGTACGGGGGTCGTAATTGAGTTTCGAGAATTTTTGGATTAATAAGGACTCGCAATTGGGTAAACGAGTCATTTTTGGGTTTATTAAGGGATAAACCCTTTTCTTCTCTTATAAGGCCACGAGAGAGAGAAAGAGAAGAAAGAAAAGGAAGAGAGAAAGAAGGAAGAAGAGAAAAGAAGAGAGAAATGGGGGATTTCATCCAAACTCCGCCGAATTCGACTCGTGGTCGTCGGATTTCATCCTCGAGGCAAGTGTATACTTTCTTTATTTCATTTTGGGCATTTATTTCATATTATAGTTGGTAAACTATATGATTTTGGGTTAGAACCCTTAAAATAAATTTGGTAAAATTTGAATATGAGTTTACATATTGATGTAATGTAAACTCTTAATGATTTCTAGTGTTAAATCCATGTAAATGGAGTGAAGAAATGGATTGAAATGGGTTAAAATCATAAGTTGGGGCTTTTATGGTTTTAGGGTTGAAATCTAAGAGAAATGGTTTAATAACCCCAAATAAATTGATCTGTTAGTTGTAAAATATAGATTAGATGTTTATTGAGTTGTTAGATGAGCTTAGAAACAACAAAAATTGAGAATAATGGAGGTCTGAATTTTTTTTTACGAAGGTGAATACTGACCTGCGTCTTAACTGAATCGATTCGGCCAGGGCGAATCGATTGGCTCTTGGTCATAAAATGAAAATTGTATATCTTTTCGATACAGTCGCGTGGGCACTGACCGTGTATTTTTCTGATTTTTTTGGATTTATAGTGATTTTTCTACGGAAAGCTGTCCGAGATCGAAATAGTTAGTTAGAAATTAAGGCTAGAATAAATTGGAGATAAATATTAGGGGTTCTCAAATAGAGTGTTAGGACCTCTAAAGGACTCGAGGAAATATGAAAACTTTGGGTTTGTAGGAATAAATCCGAGTTATACTTTAAATGGTGGTTGGATAAATTTTTGGATTTTTGGGTTATATATAAAACCCAAAGCAGATTTGGGCATTTCAGACCAGCCGAATTGATTCGGTAAGGGACAGTTTGAAAGTAGAACCATTTCGAATCGATTCGGACAGGCCGAATCGATTCGGTCCTGGCAGATTTTTGAGTTTTTCTCCTTTTAAGTTTAGGGAGACTTAATGTATGGTTTTGGAGACTATTATAGGAGGTTCTAAATGGGATATTAGGACTCCTAGATGATGATTTGAGGAGGATAAGTAAACCTCGGATTAATTTAGAGTGTGATCCGGGGTGTGGAGTTAATTAATGTTTTGGGACAAGAGACATTCGGGTTTATGTACAAGTCCTTAGATGGGATTAAGGTATGTATTATTTATCAGAGTGAGGAAATACTTTGGGTATAGTATCATACGTATATGAATGCATGATTATTATTCTTTGAGAGAATCTTTGGGATTATTGGTCATCTCTAGATGTGATTGGCAATTATGGCCATTTATATATATATATATATATTCGAGGAGGAATATATAGTATGTATACTATGTGATTAAAGTATATATAAAATATAATACGGATGTGTATTATATAGTATATTCCTTGTGCATGAGAACAAGGTAATATATATGTCTGTGAGAATAAGACATGCTCATTATAAAGTTGGTACTTAATCATTGAGAGTAAATGGTTTTATGAATGTAAAAATGAATGTTTTCAAAATGGAAAAGAAATGATTTTCATAAATGATAATTTATGTATACACACCTCTCTAAATCGCTATCATAAGGGAAGTTCGCGCACGTGGTGAAGTCCCCTGGCTAATGAATGTAGGGGAATACAGTCCTAGGCCATATGAGAGATTATTGTATGTTTTCTGCACTGGTGAGGTAATTCTGGGTGTGGTTATGACTCTCCCGCAGGCATATGGATACTTCCCGACGTTTCGTTAGGATCCCAGGTTGTCTTGGTGATAGGCCCTGGAATATGATAGCCATTTAGTGGCACGCACAGTGGGGAAACCCGGACGGACGGTCTTAGAAACGTTATATGATATGTAATATAACTATTTTTAATAATGTGGGACATTATTGATGTTAAAGCAATTTATGATAATAAATTCTCTTTAAATACATTTCCTGGATGGAAGAAGGAAAATGGGATAAATGAACTGGTTTTATACACATTTACTGGATGGAAGAAGGGAAATGGGAGCATATAAGATGAAAAAGCATTTTTATGATAATAAAATTGGCTTTTAAATACATTTCTTTGATAGAAGAAAGGAAATGGGAAGTTTTGAGATAAAAATGAAAATAAAGTAAACCTCAGTCCGGGAGATATATCCGGATGTGCAGTATAAAGATGAATATCGAGTATATGAATTCTCATTCCGAGAGATATATCCGGAAATGTAACCTGATATGCATCTAAAAGATAAGTATGATATGTATATTATTTTCTAGTATGTATATTTGTTGTGTGCTGAGGGTCTAATGGATCTCGACGATCGACCTTGCCGCGTAGTAGTGTATCGGGGGGGTTCCTTGTTTGGATTTCGCTCTGCGAGACACCCCACGCACGAACATGGCATAGTGTTGAGACTGGGGAGAAGTTTAGCCCTTAGTACTTGGAATAACTAGGGTTGTTAGGAGATGGGTGTCGGATTAGTTAGGCAGCGTAGCTTGACTAGGACGTTTGTAGGGATGCGCTAGGTGTGCACTATTAGAAGAGAGGTGAGGGGTATCTCATGGGAGTGAGATAACAATTTAAATATGAGATAAAAATATTTTTAAAATAAAGCATTTATGCACTTGCTAAATATTTTCACAACTCGGACTCTGAACCGTTTATCTACTTTTCCCTCTCTTGTTATATATATATATATATATATATAGGTGTCCAGACACAGGGACGCCTGGATGACACTTCTTTCGAGTCAAACGTCTGCTGCAGCAGCTATGGATGCATGCAGGTTCTCGATAGACGCTTATATCCTTGTACTCTAGATAGGAGGTACTGTATAAACCTTCGGGCTAATAACCCAATTGCATTTATTTATTCTTTTACTGCCTTTTAGTGCGGCATTCGATTTGATTGTATAATATTTGAACCGAGTGTTCAGTTATTTTATTTCATTCGAGTTTCATTTCCATATACTAAGTGGATGTTTTATTTGTGTGGGTGTTTAAAAAGAGTAGTTAAGTAAAAATTTTGACGCCGGCCTAATAGGTTATTAGTAATTAAATTGGTTTTCGACAGTGATGCTAAGAATGATCCATATGCGAATCCTGTTTTAATTTGATATAGGAGTGATCACCCGGTCTTTTATTAGGCGGGGTGTCACACCTAAAAGGGAAACGGGTATAGATTTAAAGAGCCATAAGATGGATGCAAACGATTCAAATGACGAATCCGAAAGTGAGAAAGAATATTTTACCCTTCTTTTTAAAAAATTTATGAACTTTCTCATAGATAAATCTAATTTTTCTAAATCATTATATGTTGAGAAACCTAAAACCAATAAAGTCGAAAAATCTTCGAGTAGCCGGGATAGAAAGGATAAGGATTCGGGTAGGTGTTATGAGTGTGAGGGCATAGGCCATAAGTCATTTTAGTGTCCTATAAAATTAAAAATGAGGTTACAAAAAAGCGTTAAATTCCACCTTTAGTGATAGTGAGTTAGAATTCGATCGCAATGAGCCTCCCTAAGAACCAAACTTTATAGCATTCATCGCCACTATAGACACAGTTGATGCTAAATCAAATATTCCCTTATTGAAGATAAGGTTGAGGAAGTTGGAGATGATTCCCATTATAACCGATCCCATGAATAAATCACCTTAGATACTAATGAATATGATGTGGTTGATATCGAATATATTACTTTGAGCTTTGTGAGATGTCTCTCCAATTAAATAAGGTGAACCTTAAGCTAGGTGATCGAGTCGAAAAATAAAGCTTTCTTATAAATACGTTGTTCATTGTTATCGGCTTCCAAGCTCAATACAAAAACGTAAACTTTAACTACACACTTATGGAGTATAGTGGCGAGTCTGGGTATCGAATCCACGGGGAGTTAGGACGTGTGAATGTGACGAAAAAGGTAAGGTAGTTTAATCCTAAAGTTGATGTAAAAAAGAAAAGAAAAGAAAAAGATGATTGATTTTTGGATTTTTTCTATGAATTAACTAAATTTAATTAAATTAACCTACACATGAAAAATTAACTAACTAAGAAGGAAATAATGAAACGAGTTAAGAATACACTCCCCCAAACCCTAGTGTGTATGCTAGTACAAAACTAGTCATAAATAAGATAATTGATCAAACCCAGTCTTTAGTACTCCAAAGCATTACATATATGAGGTTCAAGCCCGCATTATACGTAATCAAAGAATGAGTAAAGTAGTGTCGCAATAGTTCATGCATGTTGCATCCTTAACCATCCCCGTTACCTAAGGCAAACGAGGTCAAAAGGTCTACGATGGTTGTGAAACTATACAACACGATCTAATCACTTATTTAATTTAGAGGATAGATTTTATATCTATGCATACCACATCGGGTTGGGTTCATGCATCCCCACCCTTAAAAACATAGCTTAACTTGATTAAAATAAAAGAAAACTTAAACTGAAAGTGCAGGAATTCATACCTAAATCTAGAAAATTGAGAAGATGACTTGAATTGGGAATGGAAAACTAGAAAGCAACAATTAATTAGACTAACTATGAAACTAGTAAAAACAATAAATTAAAATTACTTGTAATGGATGAATGATGAATCTTGAATAGATCTTTGAATCTTAATTAGTAGCCAAACTTCAAAATTAGGGTTCTTGGCTACAAGAATGCTCTAAAAACTAACTACAAAGAAACTCTAACTACTAGCCTCCAACAACTTGATAATAAAACTCTTTTTTTACTTCCTACTAGGGTTTTCCCTTTTATACATCTCAAAAATGACTCTTCAAATGCCTCTGGACGTTTTTATATTTAATTAAAAGAAATTGTGCAAAAAATTCCAAGAGTTGTGACTCTTCAGTTCTAAATTAAATTTTAAAATTTTAACAGCCGGACCGGTCCTATTATCATCGGATCGGTTTGGTTCCATCCGAATCGATTCTTTTTTTATTTTACCGGACCGATCCTATACCGGATCGATTCTTTTTTGTTTTTCCGGACCGGTCCTAATTTTCTGGTCAATTTCTCTTCATTATCTCACAACTTTAAAACCTCGTAACTTCTTCTCCGTAGCTCGGATTGAGGTGCCGTATTTTTCAGTGTTCTTGTAATTGCAATATCTTCAACTTTCCAGTTGGACCCACCTCCGGACAGGCTGAAAAATTATAAAAATGCCCTTGAACTTCCCATTTCTTGCTTTCTTTCACTGTTTTGAGTTCTCCTTCGCACTAACTTGCATGAAATACCTGTAAAACACATAAGAAATATACAAAATACGAAATACTTGCCAAAAGGGGTTACTAGCATAAATACGAGATAAATCTAAACTATTTACTCTGCATGGGATCATAAAAATACCGAAATTAAGGGGATAAATGTGAATAATGTATGTCTAATCACTAGGCTCCAATCTTAAGATATATAAGGAAAAGATTTGTGTCCTTAGGGAGAAAGAGACAATTTTGAGAAATTTTTAGTCTCGTGGGGCTAATCTTATTGTGAATTTTTAAAAAGGGAATAAAGAGGGAGATCTGTTATAGGAGAAGGTCACTAGCCTAACGCGAGCATTACTTGAGTTATCCCTGACTCGTACGTTGCTTGAAGATGAAAATAATAGGTTAAACAAAGACCTATAGGTGTCTTTGAAATTAAAGGTTGATCTTGAGGATAGATCCGAAAAAATTGAGAATATGCTTTTAGCAACTACACAATCCACAAATGACAAGATCGGCCTTGGCTATGACAAAACTTTAGAAACTATCCTGATAGTTGTGTTCAACATTATCAAAAGTACCAAGTTGAGACCAACTCATCCACTACCTAGAGTTGTCCCTAGATCGATGAAAATGATTACCCCTCAATCATATTTTTGTACTTATTATAAAATCAAGGGTCCCCTTAAAGAATATTGTTTCTAGTTAGAGGAGGACATATATAAGTATCATAATACGCATTTTAGAATTATTGAAAATTTACACGAACGCATTGAATATCTATATAAGACTTACCAAGTATGAGGTAGCTCGTCCCGATACCTACCCTACTTGAGCCATTTGTTTTTCTAGGTTAGGATTTTGTGATTTACATTAATTCCATCATATTTTTATTACCTATATGTGTAATTTATGTACTTTATTTTTTGCCTTTTATTTTGTTTGGTTTGTTTTGATATTATAAATGAGAAATAAAAAAAAATATTTTATTTATTTTGAGTCATTTAAAGAAAAACTAAGGTTCTAGAAAACGCAGGGCGTGAGTGAGGCATGGAGGCCAAGCCTTAAACCTTAGATGCCTTGGAAGGCCTTAGGCATAAAATGGCGTGAAAAGGCATTTAGGCAATTTTTAATATATTTTAACATTTTTAACTATAACAAGGGTATTAAAAATACTAAAATGGTACATACCTTAAAATATGTCTGGACATATGCAAACTAAAGTACTATTTTTTTAAATACTAAGAAAAAAATGCACATTTTTTGGACGAGAGGCAGAGACGTTTGGGATACCATTTGTCTTTTGATTGTTTTGAATGAGACATTGGTCCAATTTTAAAAAAAATAGTCTTTAAAAGGCGATATCGATTCACAAAAGCGTTTCTGTTTTTAAAAAAAAATTGCCTTAGGCCTTTGACCAAGAATATGGTGTAAAAATCTTAAGGCGGGGCATTTCGCCCAAGCCTCAAGCCTAGGCGCGCCTTTTAGAACATTGAGAAAAATCAAAAAGATTTTTTCTTTTGAAAATTTTATGAAAAACAAAAATATTTTCATTTTTTTATTTTTTGTGTATAGATAATGCTTTATGATGATTGAAAATATTGGGATACACACCATGCTATCTTATACCCTATTTTTTATTAGAAGCTTAGGAAGGTAGAGCATTTTACTTATGTTTTTGCTTAACCTTTTTAGGAGTTCATCAAGAACAACTCATATTGCATATGTATTAGTCATTGCCATATTTCACACATATACACGAATTGAACTAGGGTGTATCCTTAATTTTTGATCCGAAACGTTTTTATTGCATGTGTTTTCATTCAATCGAGGTCACATATTTTTATTGTTATATTTATGAAATTGTCCACGTAAGAACCATTTCTTGTGAGGATTATTAAAAAAATGATGAGTGTACAGTGGGAAGTGCTTCCCTTAGCATGGTGAAAACTCTATTTGGAAAAATACTTACATGTGTGCTCATGAGAGAAAAGAAACAATGAATTATCTCGTAAAATAAAATGAAAAATATGCAAAGAGAGAAATTTTGAGAGAGAGATTAGTTAAAGACTAATGTGAGTGCACATAATTTGTCTAACGTATTTTTTGTTGGCCTTATTGACTTGCTTAAGCTTTAGCATGTTCACTTTAGGTCTTAATTGGTGTGAACCCTTTATGAACTTAACCTCTTTATAATATGGTTGACTTTTTCAGTGTGTTCAACTACGGGTTGAATCTTATCTTCTTGTAAAATATGGGTGGGGTGATATATTTTTTTGGGGTTTTGATATCATTCTCTTTTCCCGTTAGATATCTAGCGTGGGGTTACCGATTTTGAATATTATTCTCACATTAGTGAACCACATGTGTTTTCATCACTTTATTTTCTATTTTTGTTTAAAAAATCTAAAATTTGAATCTTTTGTGCTTATGTGAATATAAAGTTATATTCGATGTTATATCTATAGTAGGGGACTATAAATATAACCCCTTACTTATAGATAAACCTTCTCATTAAGAGATTAAATGAGAAACCAGAGAATGACTCATCAAGTATTAGTGACACCACAAAAGAGTGTGAGGATTCAACCAATGGAGAAGGTTTCATCAAATATTAGTGACATCACAAAGGAGAGTGAGAACTGAACAACACTGATTCAAGATCAAGGCAAAGTTGAGCTTAAGAGGAGATTGACAAAGACTTCTAGAGGAAACTAGTTGAGGATCCATGTATTTTTTTATTATATAAATTATAAGTTATGTTATGTTATAATTTTTGACGAGGTTACTCGGTACCAATGATGGACCATGTCTAGAAGGACGTGGGGGAGCTTATATGCTCTATCAAGCAACCTCACTTGGACATCTATGAGGGGACTGGTTTGGAGGATAGAGAGAAAAGCAACGTCAGAGCATGATTTAACCATTTTAGATACACTAGGTAAAACACCCAGTTTTGATCGAGAGAGGACATTAGAGCAACAGCTTACTCATGCATAGAGTTTTAATGATAAAAATAATATCTTTCAACAAAATATTTAAGTAATTTCATGCCATACTTAGAACATTTCAAGTCAGACTTTACTCAAATAATGGTGGTTTAGTGAGCAGCTGGCTAGTTTGGCACTAAACACTGTGGCACCGCTGACACAGCGGCTGGTCACTTGAGATTTCATTTAGCATTTAATGAGTTTGACATGTTAGATATGGAAGTCTGACCTAATTTTAAATGCACTATTACATTCTAAGCCTATATATACCATGAATTTATCCTTAGAGAAACCACACGATCTTGAAGAAAAAATATCACTTTGAGAGAGTTATTGCAAACTAGAGATTTTATCCAAGATTTTACCCAGAACATTACAATTTATTAAGCTTTAACCATTATTCCTATATAAATTGGTGTTTAGCTACCTACCTTAAGTGTCTCTAAAGTGCTTGCTTCTTTCTCCCTCTAGTTGGTTTCTATAGAGGTTCATTTATTATCAAAGAGTTGCATTTATTATCATTTCATTGAGTTATACGTGTGAGTTTATTCAATATCATTAAGAGTGACTTTATAATTGTGTAATATCCATTAATACGAGGTACACCTCCATTCATCTCTACCCACCCTAGCAAAAATAACTACTCTCTTACATTTGGCGACTCTTTTGGGGGGCATTATCTTTAAAATGGACAATGATAACATCAACCGTGCTCTCAAATTTTATGTTATTCAATGTCAAGATGAGAAGAATTTTGAGGTTCATCTAGTTGAGTTTCTTCTAGTTATTGTCATTACATGAAGTGTTCCAATGAGATAAACTTCCACTAGATCTATAATTGGACTTAATCAAATGATCAATCTCATGGCCAAATTTATGGAGTTCTTGTAAACTATATCTTGGTTATTTATGCTTAGGATAGAAATGGACCCAAGATATTTCACCACACCAGTGGCACCACCTTTTGTTCCTTTGATGGTAATGCCCGTTCTACCTACAAGACCGGTTGGTCCCTCAGTGATCAATCTTGTTATTGTACCAGCTGTTGAAGCACCTGCTACTGTCAACGTCTCACTTATAGTGCCATATGCAAAGACATTGGAGGCAATAGCATCACCTTCGCTGACTATTGAATAGGAGAAAAAAAGATGATCAAAGTGTTGGCATCATCCTCACAACTCGTGGTTAGGTCACATCCATTTATGATAATTTTCGTACCCCTTATCCAAATGAATACAACAATGAACCTTATCATGAGGTGTATATTTCCCTAATTTTGAGAAGTTAAACGGGAATGGGGGGAACCCAAATGATCACATTAAGATATTTGTTGATCACCTTGGTACTAATTGAAACAAAAAAATGTTTCATTTAAGGGATTTCTAACAATCCCTCACAAACAAAGCTTGCACTTGATACTCTCAATTATCACCAAGGAATGTGGCATCATGGGAGGATATGGATGTCCAATTTCTCCATAAATTTTTTTATGATGGAAGATGAGTTTACACTGACCCAACTTGATCAAGAAAGGAAAGGCCAAAGGAGGACTTGATGAGTTACAATGGGAGATCTAAGGAAAGATCTCTGTATGTAAGAGAAGATGACATGGGGGGGAAACTTCTATAAAGCCTTCAATGGAGCTTCCAAAAATATCTCCTTGGTTGTTCTTACCAACCCTATTGTGATCATCATCAAGTACAATCAACATAGGATCCATAAAGGTAGAAGAGGCCTAGAACCATGTGCACACTTCAAAAAGGATGGAGAGTAAGCTCAAGGTGGTGTTGAGGTAATGAAGAATACCAACAAGAGGAAGTTCAAATCGGGAGGATCCACATGTGTTGCTTTGCACTATTAAATAGGAAATAACTTTCTACAACACAATGGCGACGAACGATTTAGTTTATCCTTTTAAAAACACTCCACCTTATCCTCTTGGCATAGACGTTTAAGATGACCCTAAATATTGTTACATTTATTGGCTTGTTTGTTATCCTAAAGCTTTGTGCTTTACCTAGAAAAGGATAATTTACAAACACATGCTGACAAGAACCTTGAAAATTACCCAAGTCAACGTCAATAATAATCATTTGCCATCACATGGGGCATACATGGTGGTGGGTTTTGATAAGGAAGTGGAAGCTATAATGAGAAAAAAAAGGAGTACGGGAGGTTGTGCAAAAGTTGTTTAGTAGGAATGGCCAACGTGGACATTGCCTAAGATGAACCTAACATTAGAGATAGTAAGAAGGTTTATCATCAAATTATTATGAGGTTGAGCCGAGTTTGGCTTATCAAGTTGTGTCGAAGTCACCTAAATTCTCGTTGTTCTTTGACCAGGTGGATATGCCACATGAGAGTAGGATGGAGATAACTCAGGTAATTTTTGATATAGCAAAGAAAAATGTTGTTCCCACGCTTAGATGGAACCAGTGGACAAGTTGATACTAAAGTTTATGTCTGAGATGACTTTCTCAGACGTTAATAGGTCGATCAGATTTCCCCATAATTGACCTTTAAACGTAACAACAAGTATAAACGAAACAAGTTTTTCTAGGGAACTGATGGACAGACGTGCATCAATCAACATCATGCTAATGAGATCTTTTTATACTATTAATATTTCTGAGACTAGGTTGATCTCATGTCACTTTTCAACTCAGGCTATGAAAATAAAACTTCCAAATCTATTGGTTATGTAAATGTTGTAATAATTATGGGTAACCTCACATAACACATCAAGTTTTATGTGATTGAGTCAACCATTTGCTATCATTTATTAATTGGAAAGATCTGAATGCATAACCATGGTTTGGTTATCTCAACATACCATCAATGCGCTAAGGAAAATTTCAAAGGCACCAAGATTGTGATTCATGTGAGCAATAAGCCTTTTGACAAGGAGGAATCACACTTAGTGGATGTTGCCTTTTGTACAGAGCTGAATGATGATACATGCATTTTAACAAGGCGTAACAAATGAATGAGAGTATCTATGATAAAGTACTGGTGGTAGATCGATATGAAGAGATGAAGGACGTTGTTCAAGTTAAAGAGCTAAATGATTTATTTCCTAAAACTCACGTTATTTCTAAACAATTGAGAGGTAGGATGAACGTAGGGATTGAATTAGTAGAGAACGAGGTGAGATGCTACAGTTCATTGAGCAGATTAACTAGGCCAATGATAGAGACCGTGGAAAGCTCAAAAAAAAAGAGGAAAGCGCTTACAACTCCTAAGAGACACTTCAAAAAAGTCTAGATTAGTGGTGGATGGATGGTTTATCACCTCTGAATGTGTGAGCGGACAATCGAAGAAGTTGAGGAAGCTAACCCAGAATATGAGTATTTTTTAGTGGATAATAAAGGACAATGTCCTGTAACTGATAATTCCAATATTCAAGAGTTTGTGGAAGATATTAAAGATCAGCCTGAGTGCATAAAAGATCACCCAAAGCCCTAATTACAAGAGTTGGAGAAAATCTATTTGGTTGAGGGTGAGGAAGAACTAAGGGTAATCTTCATATCGAAAGACCTAAAGGCTGTGAAGAAGCTAGAGATGATCAAGCTCATTTAAGAGTATAAGGATGTCTTTGCATGGAAGTACACTAAAATATCTAGGTTGGAATAAGATGTGAGATGCCACAAGTTAAATGTTATGACCTCGGCTAATCTAATCAAGCAGGACACTAAAACTTATCAACTTGAGTTGAATCTCAGAATAAAGGTTGAGGTGGAACGGTTATTAGCTAATGGATATATTAAGATAATTCAACATCCAATTTGACTTTCTATCATTGTTCCAGAGGGGAAGAAGGTTAAAAGTTTAATTTTTAATTATATTGACTTTCGAGATCTTAACAAAGCACACTCTAAAGATGAGTTCCCTCTAACTTAAATCAATAGCTTAATCGATTCAACATCGGACCATGAGATGTATAACTTCATGGATGTTTATGTTAGTTATAACTAGATCCAAATAGATCTAGATGATATGGAGAAAACGGCCTTTAAGCCTCATTTGGGAAACTTCATATATATTATCACGCCTTTTGGTCTAAAAATGTGAGAGAAACCTATCAAAGAATAATGATGAACATATTTCATGACCTCTTTAAAGACATTGTGGATTTTATTGTGGATGATTGGGTGATCGAGTCAAAAAAGGAGGACTCAAACTTTGCTGATTTGAGAAAAAAATTTAACAGGTGTAGGAAATACAAGCTAAAGATGAACCCACTTAGGTGTGCTTTGGTGTATCGAGTGGGAAATATTTGGGCTTTGTGGTGGATTCACAAGGGGTTCAGATGGACCAAGACAAGTAGAAATCCATCCTTGACATGCCTTGTCCAAAAACATAAAGGGATTTGAAGAGTTTCCTTGTAAAAAGATCCTACCTGAGAAGATTTATCGCAGGTCTATCAGAGATTACTCATCCATTGATGCATCTGTTGTGAAAAACCACCAAGTTCAAATTGGAGGAACCGCACTAAAAATTTATTGATAAGATTAAGATATTGCTCACTTATCGCCAAATGATGGTTCCACCTGAAGACGAAGTACCTTTATTGGTCTATCATACCTCCACTACGAGGTCCGTCGAGGAACTATTAGCATAAGAGTTTGATGGACAAGAAAGACATATATATTATATTAGTAGAATTATCCGTGGTCTAGAGGCAAGGTATATTAGCATCAAGAGACATTTATTAGCTTTAGTGTTCATTGCTAAAAAAAACTTAGACATTATATGTTAATCACATAGTGACAAGATGTGATCCAATTAAGTTTTTGTTGGCACGAATAAATTTTATTGCGCTCCTCATACTTTCTGAATATGATCTGAACTATATGGTCCCTCACAAAATTAAGAGCCAAACGCAGATATTTTGTCCATTTTTCCCTCGGATTTGTTCGATCCACCTCACAAAGACATTCCTGGTGATGATTTACAAGCCAATCTTTGTGAGGCATATTTGGAAGAATGGTCTATGTAGATTGATGGTTCATCTGCTCAATGCAAGGGATGAGCGGGTGTTATTTTATCTATGGTAAAGGAGGATATTTCTTTGTAATTTAAAGTGGATTTTACTTGTTTAAATAATGAGATAGAATACGAAGAATTTCTTTTGGGGTTGCTCGAAGCGCTGCGAAGAGGTGTTCGTTCATTTTGCATCAAAGGAGATTCCAACTTTGTAGTTAAGCAATTGAATGGAGAATACGTGTTGAAGCACCTTAGATTAACACCTTATAGAACAATCATTCGGAGGTTTTTAGATCATTTTTATAAAGTTAAAGTGGAAAGTCACCCAAGAACGATAAATCGGCATGATGATGCTTATGCCACAATTGTATAAAAGTTGATTATGGATAGTGAATCTATAACTATTGTGATTCATCGTAGAATAGCTCCATCGTCGATTCTTCAACTCTTTCATAACGATGATGATTCAGATTAGAGAGGAGAGATAAGAAGGTAGTTGAAGAATGTAGATGGAATGATGAAGCTTACTGAAGTAGCATAATATTTCCTTCATCAAGAAAGTTTGTAGTATAAAAATCCTAGAGGCATATTATCCAGATGCACTGGTCCAGAGGAAGCATATTGAAGGTTGAAAAAAACTCATGATGGTCATTGTGAAACTAATGAGATTAAGATATATTAAAGAATTCAAATAGAGGGGTATTTTTGGCCAACTATGAAGCAAGATGCCATAACGATACAAAGAGAATGTGTTAAGTGTGAAGTTTTCTTTCAACCATTTAAGTAGAACTCCTTGGAAGCTCAAACGGACTGGAGACCGCCTTACATTGATTTTATCAAAGATGGAGTAGCTCCAAGAAAAATATTTGATGCCAATGTAATGAGGAGGAGAGATCCATGGTTCTACGTGTTGGAAGCTTTATCGAAGAGGATACTTCAATTGGGCGTTACGATGCATCACAAAAAAGGAGGCAAAGGAAGTACTCAAATAATCCCACAATCCAACTCATATTAGGGGAGATAAATTATATGATCAACTCATGGCACTTATCTATTAATGTCCAACGGCAAAAAAAGATTCATCTGAGTTCGTTGATAAGTGCAAACCGTGTCAAGTCCATGGTAAACTCATTCATGCTCCATTAGTGAACCTATTCACTAACAACTCCTTATCCATTCCATACTTAGGCATTTTACTTGATGGAGGTAATCAAACCAACTTCTAGGGGATATATATCGATTCTCATGGAAACTGAGTGCTTTACCAAGTGGGTAGAGGCAATACCCTCAAAAATATCCACATCATGATTGGTCGCACAATTCATAAAGGTGTACATTATTTATTGGTTTGGCATTCCCAAGGTTATTTTGTCAGATAATGGAACTTCATTTATCAATAAATAGGTGGCAACGCTAACTGATAAATATTCAATCATGTACCACACCTCTACAGCGACTTAACCCAAATACAATGGTTAAGTTGAGGCCACAGACAAGACCTTGGTTAACATTTTAGCCAAAATAATGAAAGATTTTCTTGGTTCATGGGATGACAAGTAACCTATGGTGTTATAGAAGTACCAAGAGGAAACCAACGGGTTACACACTTCTTTTCTTAGTGTAAGGAGCTAAAACCATCCTTCCAGTGGAGTTAGAAATAACTTCTGCCAAATATGCCTTGCAAAGCAACATGCTTCCATAGACTAGGCATGTTCAACTAGAATAACTAGATGGACATAGAGATAGCGTGAGAAGGCACTTCCAAATATACATGAAATAACTCTTTAGATCTTATGAGAACTTGGTGAAACTAAGAAAATTTATGGAAGGTCACTTATTTTTTAAAGCTGCTATCAGCCACATTAGAGAACTCTATTTGCCAAAGTTTACAGTAAATTGGGAGGGACCATATCTTGTTAAGGAGGCACACAATTCAAGTGATTATCTTATCTCAGAGATTGATAATGATAGACCTTTGAAAGTAAATAACAAATGGTTAAAGGTTTACCATGTATAAATAGAACACTAATGAATTTGTTATTTGTTCTTACATTTGTACATAGAGATTACGAGGAAACACTTGTAAAGTTTGACTATAGTTTTATTATAAATAAACAAGTGTTGAATCAAGAAAAATGATTTATGTACTCAACATGTTCATGAAAAAAATTCTTTGTATTTAACTTGTAAAATAGTTACAATGCAAAATTGGGGACTATTCCTTAAAAATACATTAAAGAGAAAATATATCCTAAAAGGAACCACAAATTGGGAGACGTGAAGAAACCCTCCCCAATCGATAAAGCTTCATCACTAGAAACACCAAATTGATACTCAGTCATAGCAGAATTACATGATTCGTATTTAGCGTTTATCTTTAACCTAGCTTCACGTTTACTTTTGGCTTTAGCTAGATCTTATTTGATTGACGCTACTTCTTAATCACATTATTCAATTTTGGGGTTGGGGGATTGGGGGAGGGGGGTGGCGGCTCCTCTGGGTTTCTTCTCCAACCTTAAGATCCTTCACATTATTAAGATAGTGGAAATGGTAGGTTTCCATTTTAAGATCCTTAAGGTATTTCGGATTATTGATGAGCCATTCAAAATTGAAGCCATCCTTCCACTAGTCTTTGAGGTTACTCAAGTATTGATTTAGGGTTGATTTGTCTAAGGAAGAAATTAGTGTATTCACAATTTCGAACAAAAAAACTACCGTGACTTAGAGTCTATAACTAGGGGTGGAAATTTTTGACATGGAATGATAACATGACACGAAAATGGCCCAAAATTGAGAGGGCATGTCGTGTTCGTGTTCGTGTTTTTTAAAAGCAAGTCGTGTCTTATATTGTCCGTGTCAAAAATTAAATACGAAATTGACCTGAAAACACGACCCAGTTAATAATAAATTAGCCTAAAAACATGACCCAATTGGTACGAAATTAATGACACGAATAAAACGGCAACAAGTGATATCTTTAAGATAAGGCACTTTCACCCTTTAATCCACACCCTCCATTTTTTCACATGTTCCCATATAAGAAACTACCAAGCATAAAACATAAAACCCCAAAATACTTTCCTCATCCCTCATTAGTCATTTTCATTATGTTTTTTTCTCTCTCAAGTTGAGAAAAAAATGAAAACCCTAAAATCTCTCCACACTCCTCCACACCACACCCTCTTATGTCTTCATCTTCCCTCCACAATATCAATCTTCAATTTCACCTCGACCATATCAATCTTCCCATATCAGGTTGAACAAAAAACATCTCTGACTCCATTTCTGATCGAACAAAAAGTCATCTCCGATAAAAAAAAATGTCGAATCCATATCCATCTCAGATCAAAAAGGAAAGGGTCACCATTACCATGAATGCCTACACGAAATTTGTGTGATTTAGACTTAGTTTAATTTATTCGAAGTGTTTTGTTGTGAATGTTATGTTATTTTAAAAAATTGGTTGAGAATGTTGCAGAAATTTAGTTGGGAGTGTTGTAGAAATTTGGTTTAATTTTTTTATTTTTTTTAATATGACTTTTAATCTTTTGAACTTCTATAGTGGGTGTGAATGAGGGTGTCCAATTATTTTAGAATAAATTGATGTTGGGGTGTTACAAATTACTTATTTGCATATTTGTTTTATAGTTTTGAGTTATTGCAATTGCTTAGAAAATGTGAACTTCCTGGTGTTCTGGGAATGAACAATGATTAGCTAGGTTAAAATTGAGTATAAGACTGGGCAAACAATTAGGTTTATAGTCATATTTTCATCTTTTTCCTATTTTATTTGGTGAAAAAAATTAGTCTTGTTAAGCATGTCGTGTCGTGTCATGTTTTAGGTGGGTGGTGTTTATGGAAACATAAAGAAACATGACTTTGTGTCGTGTTATGTTCATGTTGTAATATTCCTTGTTGTTCCGTGTCGTGTGAGTGAAAAACACGACCCAAATACACGATATTCCACCCCTAACTAAAACCCAAACCACATTGTTTGGTCTCACACAATTAGCAATGATATTATCCGGCTGAGAATTAATTATTCGATCTGACACGGTGCATAAGGAACCTTAAATAAAAAGGAAGTTTTGAAGTACCCACCGACATAATTCAACGGTGCAACGCTGGGCATTGGAACACCACAACCAAATTCAATTTCCCCCACTGTTCGTGGATCCAATATCACTTTCATTGGAAGTTTTAGCTTGCAAAGGAGCAGCTATAACAGGATCAACCTCCATTGGTTGAACAAACACCTTAACTTGAGCAAGTGCTGCCTAAGGTACCTTATGAGTGTTATTTTCCACCTGAGGATGCAAAAGAGAGAACATAAAAAGAGTTACACAAAAGTTGGTAAAAAAATTACCATGAAGTTAAAACGATAAATTCTTAGCAAAAGTTCAGCTAAATCACCAAGAAAGTGCATTTTTTAGAGAAAAACATCTCAAGTTTAGTACATCGCCAAGTATGTGAAAGTTTAAAGAAAGCATCTTAAGTTGAGTGTATCATCAAGCAAGTGTATGTTTAGAGATATCATCTCAAGTTGAATATATCACCAAGCATGTTCATGTTTAGAGAAAACATCTTAAATTGAGTATATCACAAAGCAGGTGACAAAACTTAAAGTTTTTTTGTGGACATTACTCAATTGTGAGACTAACTCACCTTGCAAGTGAGGTTTTTCTCTAAGTTATACCCAAAAAAGGTATAAAACGAAGAAAACTATTTATACACAAATAAAGTTTAGAGAAATTACAAGTTGCATAAATGATGGTATAAAGAAATTTACCTCATCAATGGGGGACATAATAGTTAATGTTAAGGTAACTTGTACATCCCTAGACCCAACTTGAGGTTGAGCTTGAGCTGTTGGAGAATCCTCAATAGTCAAAATAATTGGCTCCATTGAAACATGAACAATCTCCATTGATTGAGGAGCAACATCCACCAATATTGAAGTAACCTCAGGGGGAGAAGTTGTCTTCTCTACCTCCTCATTGATGGCACTCTGAGATACCACAAGCAGAAGAATCTTAAAACGAGATTATGAATGAGAAAGTAAAGTAAAAGTTAGATATTGTTTTACAAGGCATATACCTCAATAATATTTGAACGAATGTGGTAGAAGACATCTAGAGATACCACATATTTAAGTATCACAACTGGGAAATTTAATCTAAAAATTGGCCTCACAAGGCTAAAAGGAAGGATCTCCTCATTTATAGACCTCATGAGGCACATTACATCCACATAGGGACCATAGAGTGGAAGGATTTCAGCCACCCGCATTTATAACATTTAACTAAGTCTTGATAATCACAAACATTGAGATCAACTTTAAGTGATCAAGGCAAAGTACAAATTCAACCTACCTTATTAAAAAGATCTAGAGGAACCACAATCAGCGGTGACTCAAATGAAATTGGGGGATTAATTGGACTTAAAGTTTTAACAATTCCACTTGATTCACCCACTTTTTTTAGTGCATGGTCAGCTATCGTACCACCCCAGAATCACATTTAGAGGAGGCACTCTTAGAGGAAACACACCTCATGGAATCTAGTCCAATTGTTTAAGAATGGGACAAATGAGGAGTTAGAATAGTCTCTTCAACAAGTGGACCTAAGGAACTTCTCGTGGGAGGACTGTCATCGGGAATGGACACAAGTTATATGAGTGGTGGACGCACATCCTAAAAAAGGATTAACAGTGTTAGAAATATGTTTTTTGTTAAAAAGAAAAAATCAACACTTAGAGAAAATTTCAAGAGAATAATAGGTTACCTGTTGTGCCTCGCGAGGACGTACACATAGATTACTTTGGGTAGAAGCATCCACCACATCATTAAGTTTCCTGTCATCCAACAGTTTATCATAAGAACTTGAGGACATGGAAATTATTAGAGTTATGACCACAAGTATTCCACCATGTTTCTTTATGAAATTTTTCCTAAATTTAGAAGGGGCAATGGAGGAAAACATATGTGTCACTTGCTCAACAGGAGCAAATTTTTCTCATGGAACCTGAGAAATACCAAAATTATGAGATGGAGGTTCCCTCTCAAAACCTGCTAAAACATCATCTACACTAATAGGAGTGGATTCCATCCTACTTAAAAGATGAGATACCATAAATTTCATCTTTTCCACAATAACTGGATTGAGTGGAGGAATGTCTCGGGGAATACCACCAAGACTAGAGGCACATTTATGGGACTTGGACTTTTTTGGAGATTTTTGGGAAGTTTCCCTTTTAGATGAATTTGCAGTTAAAGAAGCCTTCATTTTTATCCCACCATTGGTCATGGAATCTTTTTTCTTTTCCTTTGGTGTTGCAAGAGCAATATCAACAAATGGAGCTAAGGCAGGAAACTCCTTAGGGTATAGTTTTTCGGTGAGGCTTAGAGGAAATTTCAAATCCTTAGTGGAGATATTCTTCATCCCAAGCTCATTAAAAGTAAACCTTTCAATGGGAGAACCAAATTATTCAAAAGCTTTAATTTAGGTTAGCCAACTATGGGAGAACCATCCTAAAGAGGCATCTCCAACGTTATGTTCCACAAGAAGAATTAGGTTTTTCCAAGAAGCACATAGAGCAACCACATTTATCCTAGTAAAATCCAAGTTGGCAGTAAAAAATGAGCAATATACTCTCAATGACTCACAAATTGGTTTGGTTATTCCTTGATCATAACCAAACTTTATGTCACACCTATGAGGATTATAAGCTTCACTTTAAACTTCCTACTCAGTGTGAGAGGGAACATGACTTGGAGTAATTATAAGGACCACAATAAGAGAGAGGTCATTTTCATAAACCTTCTCACCTTTTAGAAGAAGCTACACAGAGAAGCTTATGATTAAAAAAATGACCAAGTTTTATCATTGGTCTGTCCAACATAAGGATAAAATTCAAAACACTTAAGATCATCAATCAAAGGTAAGAATGACCATGACTTATTCATTTATTTTCCGTTTTGACGAGTTATAAATGGACGCGATATAGGAAACATAAGAATTTCCACAGCATTTGGGGCAAGATTAGGTAACCTTGCATAGAGGAACCCCATAAATAAAACTTTGTTGGAAAAATATGACATATTAATCGGCCAACTGAACACACCATATTGAGGTAGAACCTATCCAAGTAGGTGTACAAGGAGACAAGCATTATAGCTTCTAAGGGCATGTTGACTCCATAAGCAAACTTGGAAAAATATTCACTAAGTCCTTTCATGGTTGATCGTTGGGCTTGCCATGAATAAAGAATCATGAAAGAAGGAAGAATTTGGTAGTTCAGGATATGTAGTTCAGGATTATTTTTGGACCAAGAGATGTAGTTCAGGATTATTTTTGGACAATGTGAATTCTTCAAAGAATTTGGTTGCACAAAGAAGATCAACATCTTTAAGTATCTTGTTGTAATTTTTGTAGATATAAAGGGATTGGATTAAAAACCTATCAAGACCACACCCTGGTGCTTCGAAATCAATATGAGAATAGGGGAAATCCCCCGAATCAAGCATAAAATGGAGAATATAGAAGGATGTGACATAGTTCCCTTTAGTGGAGTTTATTGGTTCCTCCACCACCAAATCATATGTATCAGCACCCACAATAGTGTTTTTGAAAATTTTCACCTCTTGGGAAAAATTTTTACCTTTCCCAAAGTAGAAAGCATATCAATAGAGAGAATATAATGGTGGTGTAAACACCCCATTCTAGTAACCCACATACACCTCCATACATCCAGGCATAATCTACTTGATCCTCAGAGGCATAGTCCTCTTTCAAACCATAAAACTAAGACCACCAGACGCTTCTCGAGATTTTTTTATCTTTGGTCAACTCTTAAACCCAAGAGTTTCTCAACACACTTTCATAAGGATATGAATCCTCTTTACAACGGTGCACACCATACACGAATCGGACTTTCTGTTCGTATTTAGTTACCCTTTTACTCCGAACTGGAGGTCATCGGATGCTTTTGAGCTTAATTTGAATTTGGTCAACTCTCAGACATGAGAATATGAAGTTTTGTATAATTTTGAATCCTCTTTCCAACGCCCCTGGCCATGCATGAATTGGACTTAGAATTTGTATTTTATGGCCATTTTTCCAAAAAATACCCCATTGGGACTGCTTATGGGCACCCCACTCCTATGCCTATGGGCATAAGGTACCTTACTTGGTCGCCAAGTCTAGCAGACTTGTCGACGGGTAAACCAAGTCCTATGCCTATCGATAAACCCCCCCAAGGGACATCTTAGTCCTTTGTCCCCTTTAGGGTTTCCTATTTATGGAAACCCTAACCTCACAATTCATGGGTGATTTTTCTCAAAATCAGTGCGCAAATTTTAAAATATTCCTTTGAAAAACATTCTCCCAACACATCCTCACCTCACATTCACCACATATTTCACCACCATCTTGCCATACTTTCACCACCCATCAAAATCAATGCATATTTCTCTAAAATTATATTTCGAGACACTTAGAAGGTCCACATTCTATCCATCCAAACTTATTGATTTAGTGTCATTTCTTATACTTTTACTAATTTACTATTTCTCTCCATTTAGTTTATACTTTATCACCTCTAATTACCTTGTTATCTATATATAGTCATAAATCTTATTTTCATAAACTCAAAACACCCAAAATGGGGGTTCAATCCATAAACACCAAATTAAAGTTTTCTTTCATTTCTTGACATCTCTACCACTTGTGCGCGTTTTCTTCAACAATAAAAATAGAAAACTTTAGTTTCGGTCTTCTGGGCTAAATTCCACCCCTTTATTGCTTATAATTACATGGACTTTGATGTCAATTCTGTCTATATAGGCGTCCTAGATTTTCCTTGGCATTCAACTACTTTTTTTCTTCATTTTTCACATTTTATTCGTTATCCTTCCGTTATTATTTTCATATATATTTTTGCTTATTTCTAGTAGTCTCATCAGACATCCATGCTCATTTGATCATAATGAGTCACGATCTGGCGTACTACTTATATATATATATATATATATATATATATATATATATATATATATATATATATACACACGCTTTCTGAAGTTCCACTCCTATAGATGATTCGTTCTAGTCTTTCTCATGATGGGGACACGATGATTACTTTTCATGCAAATTTACATTTCTCACCCCACATACACTATACACATTTTAGGTGAAAAAATGAGAATATTTTTATAGCCCACGAGAGACCAAAAGGACGCAATGGGTTTCTAACACCTTCCCATTTCGTAACTTAGTCCCCGAATTCGTGATCTATTTGGTTTCATATGCATTAGTTAGTCTTTTGATATCGTTTCTCTAGGAATAACTATATATTTTGCATGTTTTGAGGAAAATAGGCTAGCAACTCCATTTTCAATATTTTCACCCCTTGACAATGATTTTTTTTTCGTGCGAGCCCGCGAGTATTGCGCAAGTGGTGAAAAGGGAGTTCTCCTCCTCGATCCCATTTGCAGGCAAAGTATTCCTTCGGGCGCACCTGATATCCCAGATGGCTACAGTGTAGAATCGGGGCGCACCTGATATCCCGGATGGCTACAGTGGAGAATCTGTTAGGGATTTTATATTTTAAGAGAACTGGACTCTATTTTACATGGGCTTTAATTTTCTTTCCTTCCTTTTCTCCATATTTAGCTACAAATGTATATATTTTCACCTGTATATTCTTATTCTCTCATTCTCACATGTTATATATATGACATGCTCACGTCACATTATCCATGTATATTATCTTCACCATCATGTTCATCTTATCTTCACATGTATATATTATTTTTTGTCACATGATTCATGCTTTTGTTCACTTGTATATATTTGACACTTCTCACTTACTTATATATATCTTCCACATCCCACTCCACTTATTCACATGATTCACCTACTCCATGTCATTTGTAGATACCCATGCTTATTCCAACTTGTATATATATTCACATGATTACTCGTATGCTTCACATCACTTGCATATATCACTTGCCACTTGCACACACTTCCATATTACTCTCACTTTCACACACATTCGTGTTATTTACATCTTTTTCATATCATTGTGCTTTGTATATGCTTCAAGCTTCATGCTACTTGTACATACTTTTTACAGTTTATCCCATTTTTGTATACTCAGTAACTTTTTAAGCCGCTCATGTATATTCCCATGCTCTACTTCATGCTTAATATGTATACATATCTCTCTTAGCATACCTAAACTTTTTATAAGAATACTAATTAGGACTCGTGCATTTTGCAGCCTACGTCACATGAGCACTCTGACCCAAATTTTGTCATGTATTGAGGGGTCACTTCGTGATGGGTTTTCGATTTTATGGGGCACAGTTAACCTATGCGATATGACTCCCACCTTCTATTGGCCAAGTACCTTTGATGTATATTGAACGGTTCCCCCTGCATTGTACCTCTTGATAGAATTCATGATGGGAGGTATATAGCAAGGAAATCATTCATGTACGTCGAGTATATCGAATTCACTCTCACACGTATCATCACCTTGAGGTATATCGTGAGGCAATTCATGCACATTCAGGTATATAAAATGACTTTTCCACACGTTCTAATTAATGATTATCCTTATAGGCAAGAGATATATCATGGAAGTCATGCTATATGGGGGAACCCTTACACTAACCTCCTATGCATAAAACTCATTTAGATGCCTGTCCTAGGACACTCGTACAAAGTTTTCCGATTTCAACGTGAAAATCTGCCAAAATTTCGAGTTGTCTTACCGCCTAAATTTTGCACTATATTTTGCTCGTTTTAATAACATAACTCTATTCATGAGTCAAGAAACCATTCAAATCATGTATTTCATTGTGTACCCCATCGTTTCCTAGACTCAAGCCTTGTTTGACATTTCACTTGCACCCTAGGCGGAACATAATACTAGTAAAACCTAATAATAACAACTACATTGAGGTTCTTCCTTCCTCTTTTTCTTCAAAAATACCAAAAAGACTTTCCTATCCTTTTTCAAAAAAAAACAAAAAAAAAACTATTTTTTAGAAATAAAAATCAAGGGTTGTGAGTAGTCTCTGTCCTTTTTATAATCCCTGAAATTTTTGTACTAGTGGACTGGAGTGTGGGGTGGGTGTTTGCGGCTTTTCCTAATAGGATCTCCATGTTAAATAATCGTGTCCCTATTTGTATGATTGCATTTATTTTCTTCCATCATTAGTTTCCATCAACTTAAATGGATTTGGACCTAATTAATAGTAAATTGGTAAATTGACTTAATTACTTTTCTTATGAATAAATTAAAATTGATCATTTAATTTGCACCATATTTACTGTTGCATAATTGCACATGCGCGTGATCGGCATGAGCACCCAGGCCAAATCAAGGGTTGTAAGTCATGGTTGTGGTCAAATAAAGGGTTATAAGTCGTGGTTGTCCTTTTTGTAATTCCTCAAATTTTTGTATTAGTGGACTTGTGTGTGGGGTGGGTGCTTGGGGTTTTTCCAGAGAGGGTATCCACATCAAATTATCGTGTCCTAATTTATTTGATTTCATTTCATTTCTGCCATTGTTAATCGCTACCACCTCGTATGAATTTGGAAGTAATTAATTAATTGGAAAATTGGAAAATTGACTCAATTATTTTAGTTGGGAATAAATTAAAACCAATTAATTAATTTACAGCATATTTACTATGGGGTCCATAATTGCACAGGCACGTGCTCCACATGAGCACCTACTCCGCGTGCGCCCAGAATTAATGAAGAGTCCAAGTCATAGAAGACTTTCTCAATACCATCACTTGCAACGGTTGATTATGATAAAGTATAGGTCCAAATTCAAAGGGATAACCATTGATAGAGCTTAGGAGTCTATTAAGCTTATCTATAAATGTAGATCATCTCTCCTTCGAGGGAGCATGTGATATTGTAGTGTTGAAGGGTACTACAACTCTGCTGAATAGATCTCTAAAGTAATAAAGAGCAAACCCTAAACCCCCGTGGACATAGGAACGTTATTGAACCACGTACATCTTGTGTTGTGAGTGTGATTTCATTACTTTTTATTATATTTATTCTTATTTGTCTTATGCTCACTGGATATCATCACCTATAGGAAATTACCACCTATAATGGGCATCGTTTATGGGAAGTTATTTACCACCAACCAATTTTCTAAGATGCCTCACTCACCTAACTAAGATCACCAAAACCTCGATGAGCATGAGGTTCATAAGCAACATGATATAAGGGACCATGAAAGTTACCCCTTAGACTATGATGGTCATGACGACCAAAAGGTCCATCAGTCATCTCCTCTATCCCAAATGATTGGACCAATCCTCTTATGCACATCACGGTCCTCAAGAGGAGAAAATGGTGGATTGTGACGAGCTTGAGCGATCTAACCAAATCTTAAGGATCGTTAACAATTATAAGAAGCATTTTTTAGATGAAAAGGCTGTCAGTAATCACTAATAAAGGCAAAATGTTACGCTCCAACAGTGCCTAGAGAATTAAAACTGCCTATACTGATCATGTTAGGTAATATCGCCAGGCGATAACGCTATGGAATACCAATAAAGGATTGATCTACTGAATATTTCCCTATAGTCTTGGAGAAACCCCCCAAAAGTAGTTTAAAAAGTTTCCACATCGATCGAGTGCCTCCTTCAAGAAGATAGTCAAGGCCTTCATGGCCAGATTCATTACTAGCAGCATTCATCCTAAATGGATGGATTCACTTCTGACAATGAAGAAGAAGCCTCAGGAAACACTCCACGAGTACGCCAAAAGGTACTAGGATATGTATAACGAGGTGGAAGAAAGTTGCGATGGCATCCTTCAAAATTAACTTATTGAGTAACTCCATACTTTACCAATCCCTTACTAAGTGAGAGGTCATTAGGATCGATAACCTTATGGTGAGGATATAAAAATACGCCAAGGTTGAAGATACAGTGATCAGAGTTGGTCAGGAAGGAGATTGACTGAAACAGTCCAAGAAATGGGATAAAAAGGGGATAAATAAGCATAAGGGAAACTAGAAGAAGGATCTCAAAAAATTATTCAAATCCATTAACACGATTTTCTACAAAACTGACCTACAAGATCTTCTACCAAATCAGAGGTATGCAATACTTAAGCAACCCGAGAAGATATTCAGTGACCCCAAGAAGATAAAAATGACACTACAGTTTTTATCTCATAAAAATTATAGTCACAAGGCCAAAAATTACAATGCACTCAAGTCCCACCTCGAGGAACTGGTTTAGGTTGGCACCTAAAAGATTTCGTAAGGAAGACAGAAGGCACAGCACAACCTGTGTACAACCAGACACTAAATTATATATAGGACGAAGACGTGGGGCATGAGTTTGTAATAATCCATAAGGTTTTAAAACTAGTGCACAACCCGATCACTCTCAGGGGTCGCTAACTGGGATATGAAAAATCTATTGGTGGATAAGGGAAGTTCATTAGAGCTGATGTACCTCAATGTGTTCAACTAGATAAATATTCTTATAAATGACAAGTAAAAAGACACTGTGCCTTTGGTCAGCTTTGTAGGAACGATGACTTTTGCCCTTTAGAAGGGTTGTTCTCCCAGTCTGACCAGGAGGAATCTCTAAGCTCATTGAGTTCCTTATAGTAGATAAATATTCCCCATACAATATTATACTCGGCAGGGGGTGGATACATTCCATGAGGGAAGTACCATTCACCTACCACTAGAAGACAAAATGCATCACTGATAAGGGGGTCATGTGGATCTGTGGGAACCTGGCCTTAGCTCGAAAGAGTTTTATAGCTACTATCCGACCAAAATAGGTTAAGAAGAAGGAGACAGTTGTGGAGATAGTGGAGTGCTTCATACCCTCTAAGTAATAACGAAAGAATGGGATACCTAGTCTTAAGGAGAAACAGTTCTTAATCGACAGCTCACTCATTGACGAAGAGAAGGAATAAGTGGTTATTTTCTTCAAAAGGAACTACTTATTTTTAACAAGGAATCATATAACATGCCAGGAATAAATCCATGGGTAATATGTCACAATCTCCATGTGGATCCGTTAAATCCACCAGTAACTCAAAAGGTGCAATGAATCGCCCTCGAGAAAGCTAGAGCAATCAAAGAGTAAGTGGGGAAACTTCTGGAGGTGCAATCTATAAAAGATGTTTAATTTTCTAAGTGTATATCAAACCTAGTGTTCGTAAAGAAAAACAACGGGAAGTGGAAAATTTGTATAGACTTAACCGATTTGAACTGAGCATGTCCAAAAATAATTTTCCTTTCCCCAATTTAAACTAGATGGTCGACGCGATCGACGATGATGAATGAAAGAGCTTTCTTGATGCCTACTCTGGATATCACCGAATCCCACAACCACGAAAAGACTTCCTTCATCATGACGTTGGGCTATATCTCTATAATATGAAATTGTTCATATTATAGAACATCGAGGAAACCTATCTGATACTTTTGATGAAAATGTTCATGGAGCAGCTGGGAGATATGATAGTGGTGTACATAGACGACATGCTTGTGAAAAGCATAAATAAATAACACCATATCGCGACCTAGAAAAGATTTTTGAAGTACTTTATTATCACAGAATGAAGCATAATACGGACAAGTGTTCATTTAGGGTACAATAAAGAATATTCATCGGATAAATAGTCAGTCAGAGAGGTATTGAGGAAAACCCTGACCAGATCAAATCCGTCAGGAAGGTATAACCCTCGAGCATTGTGCGCAAGGTGAAAAAGCTAACTCATATTCTCATCACTCTTAAGCGATTCATATTGAGATCTTCATAGAAGTGTCGACCTTTCTTCCAAGCACTGAGGAAAGAAAGGAAATAAATATAGAATGATGAATGCACCCAGTAAATTAAATAAATAAGAAGTATTTGAGCCAACCACCATTGCTGACCATTCTTGATGATGAGGTACCTTTGCACTTATATCATGTGGTGTCTGATAATTCAGTTATCTCGGCTCTGGTTTATGAGAAGAATAGAAGTTAGGCTCCCAGTAATGCAATTACCTCCCGTTGGATAAGCTTGCATACGTACTAGTGATAGGCTCCCGAAAGTTAAAACAGTACTTTGAGGCGAACATTACCATTATTCTAACTTCCTTACCTCTGAAGTTGATGCTCAGGAAAGCCAACATGTCTGGATGGATGTCCAAGTGGTTGGTGGAACTGAGGAGGTTTGACATTTAATTTTAGCCTAGCCCTGAGTTAAGGGGCAAGTATTAGGTGACTTCATAGCTGATTTCTCTAGATACTAAAAGCCAGTGATGATAAGAATTGAAAGCAAAGAATCAACCCAATAATCGATTGAAGATAGGGAGATATGGAATCTTTATGTTAATGGATCCTCAAATTCTAAAAGGGTAAGATTTGGGATAGTATTGGTATCCCTAGAGCAAACTGTTCTCAAGCAGACGATTTATTTAGGATTTATAGCCTCCAATAACGAGGCAAAATATGAGGTGCTGATTGGCGGATTGAAGAAGGCACATTCCCTAGTCACACGTCACCTTGACGTCTTTTGTAACTTAAGAATGATATCAAATCAGATATCAGGAGACTACAACGCTAGGGAAAAATGCATGGGCGCATACCTTGAAAAGGCTTAGCACTTGGTCACCCATTTTAACCACGTACAAGTGAAACAGTTCCCAAGAGGGAACAACAGTCACACGGGTGCACTTTTCATACTTATTTCAGCTGTCAAGGGAGATATGAAGCGAACGATCCAAATAGATACCTTGATCGGACCAGCATCAACAAAGAAAAAGCTACTGAAAAAGTTATCACCGTTAATAAGGCCTCGAGCTGTATAAATCCAATAATGCATTACCTAAAAGAGGATGTCTTTTTCGGTAATAAGATTGAGGCACACAAGATCCAAGTGAAAGTTGCTTGCTTCCTTTTATCGGCATAACATAAACTTTAATGGTTCTCTTTTTCAGGGCCTTACCTTCAATACTTACATCTAGACGATGTTGGTAAGATTCTTTATGAGTTTCATGAGGGGATATATGAAATCCATACAGGGGTAAGGTCATTGGAATTTAGGGGGGCCATGAAAGAAGGGTACTAGTGGCCATATATGCAGCAGGATGCGATCGCCTACATTGGAAATTGTAAAAATTTCTAACATTTTTACCCATCAATGCATCATCCTGCCAATGACCTCAAGTCCCTCATGGGTCCTTGACCTTTTGCCTAGTGGGGGCTTGATATTGTTAGTCTATTTCCCCTCGCCTCAGGTAGTAGGAAGTATTTGTTGGTTAACACATACTACTTATCTAAATGGATTGAAGGAGAGACATTATCGAACATCCAAGATGTCAACTTTACCAAGTTCAAATGGAAGAACATCATAACATGGTTTGGCATCCCTCAGATCATCATCATAGACAACCGGACTCAATTCAAGGGAAGTCTCTTTTAAATATTTTAAGACAAGCACAATATTAGGCAATACTATAGTTCAGTGGCATATCCTCAGAGCAACAACAAGACAGTCCTCGGCGAAATAAGGGAGAGATTAGAGAAAGCAAATGGCGCATTGGTCGAACAACTCCCCCACTTTCTCTGGGTATTTCTAATTATTCCTAGTGGATCAACGAGGGAGGCAACCTTTGCCATAGATTATGGAATTGAAGCATTCATCCCACTAGAAGAAGGTCTTCATACCGTGAAGTCAACCTTAGTCTACCAAAGCCTCAACAGTGAAGTGATCAAAGCAGAGCTTGACTTAGCAGTTAAAAAGATATAACTAGATCATGTGAATCTTAGCTCCTAATAATAACAGATGGTCGATCAGTACAATAGGGGGTCAAGGTGAGGAGATTCAAGGTCGGAGACAACGTACTGAGAAATATTATAGGCAATGCCAAGAAGCTCTCAAACAGGAAACTCGGGGCCAATTAGGAAGGCTCATTCAAATTTATTCGAGATAACTTTATGGGAACCTACCACTTAAAAATAATAGAGTGAAATGAGGTTTCTCGAGTATAGAATGCAACAAATTTGGATAAGTTTTACTATTAAGACCAAGTTTATTTAGTTTATTTCAATTTTCAATCATTTTTCAAATGTTCTTTTATTTTTTTTGCACACATTTACATCTGTTAGCATTTATCTCAATGCATGGTTCCAAGTCATAGGGAAATGTGTATTTAATAAAGAAGATCGATTAGTCAAATGAGTTTTCTTTGGCGTGTTACTTATCACTGTGATAATTATCTTATTTCAAATGTATTCTTTTAAATCTGATTAATTGGTCGACCAAAGACCACCTCTAAATTTAAATATCTGCGTACAAGACTAACAGGTTGATCGTCCAATAGTCAACTAAACACAAAATGTTTTGACGATCAACAAACATGGACAATGGCTAATAATCGATTAAAGGCCTACTCGGAAACCATATGCACCCATGACCAACTAGGTTGCAAAAATCCTTATCGGGGAATGACCCCACAAATAGGTGCATTCTTGATTTTCTGGCACTAAGCCTAAGGTTTGATGTGATGACATCACCTAAAAGGTCAGACCATCGACTGCACAACATAAAGGGAAGCAACATGCAAAATATTCCATTATTACTTTAAGTTATTACAAGGAAATTGAAAAAAGCAAACAATTTACAACAAAATGGTAAATACAACTGAATCAATTGCGCGACTGGGATAACTCATTCACTGAACAATTCCAGCAGTAAAAATGTCCAACGCATAAAGATTAACGGTCTCAGACGAATTTTTGATTCTCAATGGACCCCCAAGGGTCATCCTCTCAACTAAGTGTTGAGGTCGATGAACTCCATCACCTCCATACAAAAGTAGGATAGATAATGATGAGTTTGTTGCATCATGATATAGGTGGGATATAGTGTAATTACCCACGTACATAAGTAGGGCAGTCATGGCTATTAATATTTCTCAACGTGTGCAAGCAAGTGCGAAGTTGGCCATGACAAATTTAATTAACGATGTTATGCAAATACGCTTTAATAGTAACGTGATGCTCAACAAGAGGATGAGGCCGAGCACAATAATAATCAAGAAGACCTCAATTTCATTAGATGATCAGAATGTACATATAAAGCCGACCTCCTTATTTGCCTTTAACTAGGATACGTCTTATTTACTGAGAGGTCCACGTGGTGTTCTATATTTATTTTATAACAAAATCCCCCAAGACTTTATGCATGATTGGAACTTGTAGCAACTTCTCTTAATTGATGACATCCTAGAGTGGTTGCTAGGTGAAATGAATGGATGAAGTGTTAATCAGTGGTCATCTTAAGGGGATCTGGTCATCTTTATTTCTCCTACTTTAATCATTTTATAACGAAGTGACATGCGTCAGATGATTGGGACTGGTGTGTGGGATAATCATTACACATGTGCGTGCAGGTGCAGTGAATTTATTCCGCTAGTTATCTTTTTAGAAGTGATGTCATTTATGACACGCGACGTTTTATCGCTAACATAAATCATTTGGAGGGTTGATATCTCCATCGTTTTAACTCCAATTCACTTTAAACCTTCCAAGTATCGTTGTAAGGAGAGAAACTTCACTTCTTCAGCTACTGGGTTCCATCATCTCTAGAGTTCTTCTTTATTTTTCTGATGCAGTACTCAGTTTTTACTTTTAACTCTTTTTCGAGTTCCAAGGTACGTGCCCATTTCCACTTTCAAGCTTTTAAGGTTTTCACCCTCCTTCTTAAGGTATTTTGTTATTATCACTTGTTAAATCTTCTCTTAGTTTTGGATTATTTGGTTTCTGATTGGGATTTTATACATCTAGATGACCATTAAGTTGGTAGGCATAGGGATCCACCATTTTTAGTTTTTTTTTTAGCACAAATACCCTTTTTCAGTCTCTAGGTAGACCCCAAGTTTGTCAATCTTCTAAAAAATCTTACATACAATCTTGATGAGATATCCCCCTCACGTTTAGCTTTTGTTTAAAATTTTAGCCGAATTGGAACCTACCTGCTATAGTATTACCGCTAGGAGGTTTCCACAACCCCTGCAAGTTGTCCGTCCAGAGGACAATCCAAGGCATCTAAATTAGACCCCCAAAGCATTGTCTTCTAGCGACTCTGCTCCACTACTAGTGGAATAAAAATTATGGGTTCCTAATTTTGAAGGTCAAGGGGTAGGTAGCTCATTTTCACAATGAACAGGTATTGAAAATTGAAAAAATAGAGAGTCTATATCATAAATAAACTTGGATTACACCTCAGATGAGGTTATATTATATAGAGGGAATGACGTTAGGCCTGACTGTGTGGGGCCAATCCCTTCTATTTCCCCTATAGGAGAGCCGATTGAAGAAAGGACAAATGGTGAGGATAATGATTATGGTGATTCTTAGGATTCCTATGGCCCCTCCACTACTGATGCAAGGTGGTACGCTAGTGATATTCTTGAGGATGAATTAGATCACCTTAGGAAAAAAATACGAGATCCCTATTTGTATCTAGACTAGGTTTCCCTCCAGTGAGGAAAGGGTATGTGATAACTCCCACTCAGATTAGATATGCCTTCCTATTTCGATTATTCAAGTGGTACTTCGCCTACCATTGCACCCCATTATTAGATCCATTCTTAGTGGGTATCGCGTGACATTACTCAACTTCCCCCAATGTTTATAGGACTATCTTGGGGGCTATGAGGTTTTGTAAGGCCCAAACTGGGTTCAATATTACTGGAGACATTTTTAGGTATGTCCATGGCTCGAAGGATAATACCAAGGCCCATGGATATTATTATTTTTCCCCTAGGAGGTCTAATTTAAGAATGGTTAAGGTTGTTCAAACCAGTAACTATTGTTAAAAAGGCCGATTTGTGTTTACAAAAGGTGAATAAGAGTTTAGGGGACATGAGAAGGATATATCATATAGGCTCCCCCATGAGTTGAATGGGTTGAAGAGAATATGTAAACTTTTACACTGTTGCGTACCTTACTCTGCCTTTAACTATAATATTATGATACTTTCTTTTAGTTGTTTCAGTGAAGAGGGACCCAAGGCTTCTTACTACTGTCTAGAACCTGGTGGAAGCCAATTACGTGAAAAAGCCCCCAAAGTTTGAGGACCTATTTTATGTTGAGAAGTATATAGCTATAGGATACCATACTCCTCCATATGGGATTCATCCAATTGAAGTTTTTGTTCCTTTGGGCGAAGGAGTGTTATTTAAAATAAATCCAAGGACAAAAGTTAATTTGGAGGTTGAGATCGAAGATGGTACAAGTAGCCATATCTTCCCTTTTTTGTTCATTCCTATTAACTTTTTGTCAAATTGCTGACTATTTAACTCGCTCAGTTCCCTCTCCTGCTACCTCAAATCCACTTTCAGAGTCCACATTTGGGATGACACCTGATCGTAAGGCGATGGAAATAGCTCGCCAAAATAGGGTTGAAGCGGAGAGGAAAAAGGTTGAGGCCCATAAAAAGTCGACGCTAATGAGAAAAGGTAAGCGAGAAGAATGCTTAGAATAAGGCCGAAGAGTCTACTACTGCTTTGGCTAAGTCTAAGGTCAAGGCTCTGATGTATCCAAGTGTAGATTTTGTGGAAGGTAAGCGACACTTTAAATCCTCTGCCAATCAAAATGCTCCTAAGGTTCCACGCGTGGATAAGTCCAGGCCTCTGTGATAGCTAGTACGTGGCTAAAAAATTGCTCCACGTTATGGTGAGGTTGAGGAGTTTAAGTTTGAACCTGTGCACCGTATTTCTTAAGAAGAGAAGAGGGTCGACCCAGATTCTATCTTCCACCATGCCAACTATGCCACTGACTTTCATGGGTATTATGGCTACATCAAGGACTTCAAACTCCTAAGGGGTTATGATCCTGATTCCCTATGGAAGTTGATTCAGCGTAGTTTGTCCATGGTGAGTTTCATTAAAATTGTTCTCCCTTTTTGTGTCTGTTCATCTTAATTGCTAATATATCTTTTTTTTGGCATAAATTACTGCAGCATCAATTGTTTTGAGAGAGAAAGTTATAACTAATAATTACGCCCATGAGGAGCTGGACAAGAAAAACTAAAATTTGAAGAGTGATATGAAATAAGTAGCAGATTACTTCAGAAAGTCATGTGACGAGCTTTGGGAAAGGGATGATCAGTTGGTGGGGAAGACTATTCCTTTTAGTAAGGCTGATGAAACATCAAGCTCAAATATATATCCACTACCGATGATGCCAAGCTTAAGAGCATGAAAGAGGCTCTAAAGAAGGGCAATAAGGGTCTGGAAGCATCCAATTTGGCACTAGAGGTAATTAATCAGATGAACATTAGGCTGACTTAGGAGCTTACTCAGGCTAGGGATGTTCTGGACAGTACTGAGGAGATGGGGGCTCAGCCTTCACCCATCTTGTGAAGTAGTTTACTTCAACCACTAAATATATGAACCTTCCTCTTATTTTTGGTAAAGGGCTGACCAGATCTATACCCAAATTGTGAAGGGACAAAGTGAAGTGATAGGCATGAGTGAGGATTCTAGAGTTCGGTGGATTTTGGCATACTATTAGCATTTTTTGCATTTTCTAGCATAGTTCGTATAATCTACCTTAATGGTGGTCTAGTGATAGCTTTGAGTGTCCACCCACTTTACTAGTGACCTTCCTGTTGAATGTGATTCACAAAAGCCTTTATGTACTTCCTTGATTAGATTATTTACTTTGGCCAGATGAACAAATCACAGCAATGTGATGATATACCCTATTTTATATAAAATTCCTCCTTTCGGTAAATAACTGGTTGCCTTATAATGGAGCTTCATTACCTCTTTGGGATCAGATGGCACAATGCCAGACTCTATGTAAGAAATTATCAGATCCATCCATAATGGGCCATAACTTATTTCCATGATGTTAGCTATCTCCTTGTTGGTGTTGTAATGCATGAGAATTTTTACTGGAACGGTTCTCCACAATTCTATTCTGGTAGCTGACGTTAAATGGGCAAGTGCATCCGCTCAAGCACTTTTTTATCCTGGGGATTCTAAGATGCAAATTTGACAAGTTATTATCATTATCTTGGGCAAGTACATCTACTCAAGCGCTTTGTCTCTTACCAAGATGCAAAAGGTGTGTTGTCACATCACCCAAAAAGGTAGTTCATTGAAGGAAAACTTGCTCGAGATACAAGTCACTCGAGCAACTTGAAATGTGAATATAAGTGCGACACTAGTCAAAAGGTACTTCATTGAATAAAAGGTCGATCGAGATACAAGTCACTCGAGCAACTTTGTAATGTCCCTGTGAATGCAACGAGTTCATTTTTGAATAACTATTTAGAACTCTAGACCCTTGAGTGGGTTCCCTGAGACACTGTCTCAAGGTACTACTAAGCCAAGTTGTGTATAAACTAAGGTTTTGCCTAAGTGCCTTAAAGGGGTTGGTCCATTCCAACGTCGCCTTGTGCCGAATCCTCCAAACTAAATCCCTGTGAGATTCCTAGCCTGAGGTTATTCGATAAAGCACATAAGCTCTCCTATGAACTGCCAGACATGTTCCCTTGAGGATACCGAGCAACCTCAAGGATTTTACAAAGTAAACTTTACATAATTCCGAGAGAACAAAAGTATGAGTACATCAAAAGTTCTTATTACAATTTTGTGTTTTTTGTAGTATTTGCCTCCTCGTATTGATCTTTGTGTGATGTCTTTTTATCATCTTCATCTTTATGCGAGCGACCATCCCTAATCCTTCTTGTGTAGTGTTGATGTTGTGTTAATCAACTTTAAGTCTAGACCTCCCTCTACATTTGCCACATCGTATAGATATTTATTTATTTGAAGAAATATCTGTACGAAAAAAAGATAAAGCCCTGAATTCACATCCTATCTCGCTTTGATCTCCGCACACTTGTTAGAGCAAAAGAATTTTCACATTTGTATATCTGGACAAATTATATATTAAGGGGTTGAAACCATGGAGCCTGGGCTCAAGTTATTTGTAGATTCTTCTTTCTCGTATGGAATTACGCCTTTGTGATTGCTTTTTTACCTTGGGGAATTAGAATGGCTTTATAATAAAATTTCCCCCAAAACTATTTATTCCCCAAGTGTAAAAGGTTGTAGATTTTCGCTCCCAAACGTCTCTTAAATTCCCCTAAAAGATAATTATTACTCCGTCTCTTCATTTTAAATGCACCTGAGAGGCTTATCCCCAGTCGTACATGCTTTGATTGATTTCCCGCACGTGTAAGCCACGCGAGCCACTTAGGTCGGTAAAAATATAAGTGTGATGATTGATTGCCCACGCGTGTCTTTTTGTTCCAACTACGCATTCTTTTCAAAGATGACATGACCCCTATAAAAGGGTTTCCTCTGATTGATAAATCTCTTTTACCTTTGGGTATTTTGAGTGAAGATTTTCTCTTTATTTGTGAGAGAGTACAGTACTCTTTCATTCCCATGCGTCTTATTTTCTTTTTCTACTTGCTTTCATGGCTCCCGTTGTGAAGAGAACTCCCTCCATTGTTGGTGTTGCCGCCGGAGAAACTTCTTCTAACCTTATTGATCGGCATGTACAGTGGGCAAAATACCGTCTTGCACCTTACTTTGGCACTGTTGATAAATTTTAGGAGGTCGTCAACACCTTTCCTGGTTCTCTTGTGTCTGTCTGATAATTTAAAGGTGTTGGTTGGTGAAGATGATGTCATTGAAAATTACTCCTATATCCCTAGTTCCACCGTTACTGTTTAGGAATGAGAGGGGAGATTATCTATACTCTAATGTTGAGTTTGAGTCTGCTGGGGGATCCTATGAGGGTCTAGGTGTGTGGACTGATTACAATCATGGCAAGTACTCTAGGGAGTTGTTGACTTTTGGTTTATCTTTTAACTAGTGGTTTGGAAATGTAACTCTGGACAAGAATAATGATACTTTGAGAACCCTACTTTATCGTTGGAGTCACAGGAGCCACACTTTTGTTGATGCCTGGGGTGAATTTACGATCACCTTGGAGGATGTGTGCGACCTCTTAGGGATGGAGGCAACTGGAACTGATACTTATTTTGAGGAATCCATCTCAAATGAGGAACGAGCTAAGCGCATGGAGTTGAGTAGGTTGGTGAATAAATGTTTGAAGACATATAACAAATGCACTTGTTCGGATATCATAAGGTATTTCTTTTACGTGGAGGATAAGGCGAGTGCCTTTGCTCGTGAGCTACCAAAAAAGACCCCAAGGTCAAGAACGTCATGGAAATGTCCCCCACTAGGGAAGGGTATGTGAGCCGTGTTGAACTAGCTGGGTACATTTGGATTGTCATCTCAAGGTTTTATTTACCTGGGAAGCCCCACGATTGCCCCCGAAAGGACCTCATAAACTTAGTTGTTCGTCTTGATTTTGGGGTCAAAGTCCCCTTAGCTGCCATGACCTTTGGTTCCCTCTACACTTTGTTGGACAGGCTTTAAATAGATTTTTCCCGATCTCTTGGCCGTTTTGATGTGTCTAACTATGCCAATCACATACTTCTAGTAGCCTTTGTCTATGCTCATTTTCCTGAGTATGCCCCAGGTCACTTACTTCCCACCTCTCATGATGTCAAAGCCCCTCAAATCCTCTTCTGCAATCACAAACAATCTAAGAGGTCTTTCAATTCTTATATTGATAATGTCAAACGTTTTAACTTCCGCCCCTACTCTGTTACTGATCAATTATTTACTAACTCCTTTTTTGAAGATGCTCCTCACCCAATCCAGGTAGTTGAGCCATCTTTTGCTTTGAATTTTCCTTCTTCCAATGTTCTGTTGGTTCTTACCCCCTCGTACCTCCCTTCATGTACTGAATGGTCGAACTAGTGCATGGCCTACTCACCCCATCGAGTAGCGTTGCAGTTTCGATTTGATCAAGGGGTGCCCCTCCTCAACCATAATACCACCAAAAGGCCAATAAATTTTTCGAAGGCATGCAACTATTTTTTAACCTAGACGGTATTTATTTTCTCTGCCCAACTGAAAGATCTTGTTATTCCTGCCCATCGTACACGGGGGAGTAGATCTGCTGAGTACTTTAATGTATTTTGGCCTAACACCCTTGGCCATTTTCTCAAGGTTATTGAGAAAGAGCCTACTTACCGGACTATTGAGCGCTTTCCCCCTTCTGAGTTGGGATTGCGAACTTGCACAGTCAACCCAACCCAATTTCCCCAAAGCAATACCAACAGTACTACCCCCAAGGTACTTCCTCCTCTAGCACCTCTTAGTGAAGCCATCATGAAGAAAAATAAGGGGACCTCAAGTTCCCAGCAATTTAAGGAGGCTGCAGACCCCCTGCCCCTTCTCATTCTTCCTTTGAGGAGGATACTCCCATTGATATCTTTAGTGTCGTGGCGGCCAAGGTCAGGAAGGTAACTCCTAAAAAAAAGAGAAAAGTTGCCACCCTTAATGCCTCTTAAGCATCTCAATATCCCTTCTCTTCGGACCCACAATTGGTTGATCAGTGTACCGAGCTTTTGGATAACCTGTTGAAGTAATTTGATAAATAATCTGCAAAAACCTGATCTATTTTGGCCAAGCAAATGTTTGAGCGGGGTATATCCTTTACACCTCCCTCCCCTATTGCTCGTCGTAAGAGGACGAGGTTTGGCCCCAAAATCTAACTTCCTCTTAACGATATTGAGGATGAGTTCCTTCCAAAAAAAAGGGAACAAGTGGAAGAAGGGGAGGAATAAGGAGAGGAAGTAGAAAATAAGGAGGAGCGGGAGTCCCCTTTGGTGTGACCTTTTTGCAGGCTACGCCGGATGTACTCAATTAAAAAAACCTGGATCCACCCCTACAGACTATACTATTCTGGATGATTATAATGAGGACCGTGAGCAAGAGAAATCCAAAGCCACCCCTAGTAATAAAGATCTTTATTCCCACCACACTCCTAGTATTGATCTTCATTCCTCGTCCCCTCATCGTGAAGGTAATATGCCCCTCATTTTAGAGCATAGTCCTTATTTATCTATTATCTCTCAAAAAAATAAGGTGGTTGAAGTTGCATCCACAGCAACTGTTGGCCCCATACCTTGGGTAAGTGTTTACTAATTTTCTTGCACGTTGTGTATTTTACTCATGTGTACATTGCATTTATGCTATTTTTGTAATGTCTTGTGTAGACTGCCCCTATTGAAGAAGTTAACCCTAACCCTTGTAGGGACATTGTGATTGTTCATCCGAAAGTCAATATTAGTGAACAACTACTGGTGGGACTATTTGGGCCCTCTATACTAGAGGGGAAAGCATCCACTTTTGAGGAGGGGCCAACAAAAATTGGGGTCAAGCATGTGAAGCAGAGTGCCTTTGGTCATACCAAGGTTTCTCATGAGCTGGTATTTATTCAAGAGGTACTCATACTCCCCCTTCTATTTTGTCAAACCATATTTTAATAATTTTTCTTGTTGAGTATCATTGGGACTCTTTGAAGTGACAACATTTTACCTACTCGAGCAACCATTTAGGTGCTTTAAGAAAACTGAGGCTTAAGATGCCCAGTCTTACTTAGTCGAGCAACCATAAAGCTGATTTAAGTAGAACTGGGACTTTTGAAGCAATAATAGTTTACCTAGTCGAGCAATCATATAGGTGTTTTAGGCAAACTGAGGCTTAAGATGCCCAATCTTACTTAGTTGAGCAACAATAAAGGTGCTTTAAGTAAAACTACGACTTTTGAAGCGATAACAGTTTACCTATTCGAGCGACCATATAGGTGATTTAGGCAAGATGAGGCTTAAGATGCCCAGTCTTACTTAGTCGAGCAACCATAAAGGTTCTTTAAGTAAAACTGGAACTTTTGAAGCGATAACAGTTTACCTAGTCAAGCGACCATATAGGTGCTTTAGGCAAACTGAGGCTTAAGATGCCCAGTCTTACTTAGTCGAGCAACCATAAAGGTGCTTTAAGTAAAACTAGGACTTTTGATTTAACAACAGTTTACCTAGTCGAGAAACCATATAGGTGCTTTAGGCAAATTGAGGCTTAAGTCTTGTCTTACAATATTCTGTGTTTTCTCAGGTTGAAGATATCCAACCTCAGACTTTGGGGGGTGTTGTTACTGTTACCGAGCAGGTTCCTCCTGAGAACGTTCAGTTGGAAATTTTACTAGGCCCACCACTGTTCCTCAGGTTTCCCAAGTCGAGGAGAGAGGGGAACGAGTCACAACTCCTATCTGTAAGAAGACGACAGGGCATCCAACTCTATATTTCCATATGCTAGCGATTGTTCCTTCAGTGTTCATCCTTCAGACTTGTCTCATGTTGATATTGTGAAGCGTTCTTTGAAAGATTTTTCCCATATCATAACTCTGCCTTATAGTGACCTCATCGAGATACTGGTGGAATGTCATCCATCCAATTTTACGGCTTGCTGTATCCAAGCCATCCCTGTTATGATGGCTTGCAGATTGTTGGGATTTTCCATTATTTTGGCTGAAGTGTTTCAATCCCCTTTACCTTTTTTAAGTCCCAAGAAGATTAAAGAAATGTTGGGACAAGTCAATATCCTTGTGGGTGAAGGTTTTTCTCTAAAATGACTGGTTGATCTGCTCAAATCCTTTAAGAAAGATGACTTGCCTTCTAATTTTTTTAAAATCCAGGCCACTACCCGTTGGCAGAGTGCCCTAGCTGAGAAGATTGCTACATTGAATGCTGACTGAGGAGGAAGTTATTAATCCCAAAAAGTCTTTGGCTAAGGCTGAGGCCAAAGTGGATGAGCTTCAGCAAAAGATGAATCGTTACCATCAAGAGATGGCCGACTTGTCTAATGAGGAGATTTTTTTAGCCTCTCTATTATCGGAGCATCACTACTGGATTTTGGACTCTTCAAGTTTGTGGCTTGTTGTAGATGACCCTAGTGATTACTAGGGGAACTTATAGGTCATAGATAACAATGGAACCATGTACTTCCCCCTCTTTCTTAGCATGTATCTCGAGGCAGTAGATACTCAATTTTGTATTAATGTTCTTTATCATGGTGTGCCTAAAAAAATGGATTGTTCTTGCTTTTATGCGAATTATTTCAATGTTATGAAAATAGACTACTTTGTTAAATTAGCATTATCCTCATCCATATGACTTTCAAAAAAGAGAGAAAAAAAACAAAAGTAACTTAATAAGTTGTGAGAACATGCTCTCTTTTCAACTTACTCGTATCTACAGTTTACACTCAAAAGGAAAACATGGTAGGATAACTTATCAACTTAAACAAAATAAATTTTTAGCCATTTATGGTTAAGTTTGAAAGTCTCCTCGTCTTTAATCTTTGAGATTTTGTAATATCCTGAATCGTGGGCCTTTCATATAACATATGTCCCTTCCCAGTTTGCTTCAAACTTAGGCAGCAAGAGTCCCGTGATATGTCTTGTACAAGCCTTAAACACTAAATCTCCTTCTTGAAATTTTCTTGGCTTCACTATTTGATCATACGATCTGGACAACTGCTTTCTATACATCTCGAAATGTCTTTTCACGTTGTCTTTGTGCTCTTCTAATGCTTCAGTTATATATGATAACTATTGGGGAGCATTGCACTTCGTAAGTTTTACTGCGCAGAATGTACCTGGTAGTATTGCTTCAGCCCCAAATACTAACGGAAAAGGTGTATATCCTGTAGGTTTCCTCTTTGTTGTTCTATATGCCCATAAGACCTTTGGTATTTTATCGTCCCAACTCCCCGGGAAATCTTCCAACGTCTTTAAGAGGATATTCACCAGAGTCTTGTTCATGGATTCAGCTTATCCATTGCACTTAGGGTAGGCAACTGTGGACTTGTGATGGATAATGGAGTATTTTTCCATTAGCAACCGCACATGACTATTAACAAATGGGGTCCCATTATTCGACAGGAATATCTTCGACATACCAAATCTATAAATCATGTATTCCTTTATAAAGCGTGCAACTACCCCGGACATAGCTTTTTTTAATGGTAAGGCCTTTGCCCATTTGGTGAAGCACTATGTTGCCACCAGTATCTATATCTTTCCCCTCGAGGAGGAAATTAAACCTACCAGATCGAATGCCCATGTATGAAATTGGAAGGGTGTAGAAAGGGAATGAAGGTCCACTGAGGGAGCATGAGTCATATTCCCATGGAGCTGACATACCTTGCACTTTCAAATAAACTCTACTGAATCTTTCTCCGTTGTTGGCCAAAAATACCCTAGCGTTATTAGTTGGTCATGAAGTTTTGCTCCCCTAATGTGCCCTGGTTCATGTGCTTGCTTTAGTACCTCGTTCACTTCGTTTAGTCTGATGCATCTTAGGGGCCTATCGTGATAACCTTTTCTGTAAAGTTGTCCCTCCTGGATGTAATACTTGAACACTCGTCGTCGTAGCCTTATTGCATCGTGTTTATTAATGGGCACTATCCCTTTAATCATCATGTCTATATATGGTTGCCTCTAATCTTACGGTTGGTCGATGAAGTTTCACTCCGCTGCTTGGTAATACAATAGGCATTTCCCACATCCTCTCTATAGTTGGGCAACATTTTGTTTCATCGTGGGCCAAGTTACCCTGGCCTCTGAATTCTTCTATACAAGGAGATTTTTGTTGTCTTTCAACCTTTATAATTAATCTCCATCAACCTCTATTTTTCTTCCTCAGGCCCCACACATCTAGATAGCTATCCCCCTTTGTTTTTATAGTACAAATTGCCCGTGGTGGTAAAATATTATGCTAGCTCTATCAACATCAGTGGCCTTTGCCCCATCTCTATATGCTTTCGCGTTTCCCCCTTCAGTCATCAATGTTATTAAAGGCAACATTTTTAATATCGTTGAGGGCACCATTCTCTTTATGATTCGAATAGCTGTCGATTCTCCATCAAAGGAAATTTTTGGGGCTATCTTGGCGTATGCATATGCGTATATGTTCATCATTTTTGGATGTCTCTTAATCTTTACTTTATGGAATTTCCCGAGCAACCTTTGTACAATTGTTCGATAAGGTCATAAGGTCATCTGCTTGAGATCACAGTCGCCATTCACTTATTGTACCACCAGATTTGAATCCACTTTTATTGTTAGCACTTGTATACCCCTTCTTAAAGCCTCTAACAGCCCCGGTACTCAAACCTCATACTCAACTTCATTGTTCGAGCATTTGAAATCTAGTTTGAAGGATAATCGGACCTCTTCCTCCCCTTATCATAAAATTACTTCTACCCCATGTGTTTTCAACTGAAGAGTTATCGAATTGCATACTCTATTCTTCCAGATTTTCTTCGATGTAGTTAGCTTGGAGATCATCTCTGAGTAGCTCGTCAATAGGTGGCTCGAACATTCCTGAAGGGAAGATGGCCAGTAGATCCACATAAGCTTAACTTTTGATCGCTCGAGGCACCACGCACTTGAGATCATACTCCGAAAGAATCAAGAACCATCGTGCAACCCTGCCTATTAACAATTTTAGCTAGTAAAAAATTTATAGGGCCACATATAGTAATAATGTGAACCGTGAAAGATAACATGTAATGCTTAAGTTTTTTAGCAACAAATACTAAGTATAGACGATGTCTCTCAATGCTTGTATACCTAGCCTCAGGCCCATGTATGATTCTACTTAGTTAATATAAAGGTCTTTCCAAACCATCCACTTCTTGAGCCAACAACGCCCCTATTGATCTTTTAGTTAAGGTGAGGTAGATATGTTCAGGGGTACCTGCTCGAGGGGAACCATCATTTGGGGAGATGTCAATAACTTTTTCAACTGATCTAAAGTTGCATCGTGCGGCTGTTCCCAAGTGAATTTTACCTTTGCTCGCAGAAGTTCCATCAGTGGGTGAGTGACTTCGGCCAGTCCCGACACGAACCTCCTCAAGTAAGAAACCTTCCCCATAAAACTCTTCAATTCTTTTGTAGTCTTTGGTCTTGTCATGTTGAGGATACCTTTTCGTTAGTCTAGGTCCATCTACACCCCTTGTCTGTTTACTACAAATCCCAGAAACTTGCCACTAGTCACCCCGTATGCACATTTTAGGGGATTCATCTTCAATTTGTACTTCTTGTACCTCTGGAATACTCTCCTCAGATCCGCTAGGTGTATGGCTTCTACCTTCGACTTTATCACCAAATCATCCACATAAAACTCCATAATGTTGTGTAAGAGATCATGGAGTATTGCCATCATAGTCCTTTGGTAGGTAGCTCCTGCATTCTTCAGACTAAAAGGCATAACAGTATATATGAAGTTGCGAAAGGCGGTCTTCTCAGCATCTTTTGGATCCATTTTAATCTGTTTGTATCCCATATAGCCATCCATGAAACTGTACATCATGTGACCCATTGTTGCATCTATGAGGCTATCAATGGAAGGTAAGGGGAAATCATCTTTTGGACACGGTCGATTCATGTCTCTAAAGTCCACACAGATTCGTATTTGGTCCCTGTCCTTCTTCGCTACAAGCACTATGCTTAACAACCTGATGGGGTGTTACATGGGACTAATGAAACCTGTTTCTAGCAACCTCTGGACTTCTTCCTTTATCTTCAAGTCTAGCTACGGTTTATATGTTCGAGTGGCCTGTTTCACCGATATTGCTGATAGTATAACATTAAACCTATGACAGCTCACCTCCTGTTCTACTCCGAGTATCTCGGTATATTTCCATGCAAACACATCCTTAAATTCCCTTAACAATCCCATCAGTGCTCATTTTGCAGTAGCATCAAGGTCTTTTGAGATAAAAATTAGTCTCGAGTTATTTCCATCATCAGCTAAGTCTACCTGCTCTAGTTATTGGACTTGGGATCTTGGGCTATCTTTTATGCATTCTGGTTCTTCCTCAACCTCCTCCACAAATTCCTGGATGTTGGAGTTATCAACCACTAAGAATTAACCTAATATGTCCACTAAAAACATTCATAGATCGGATCAACCTCATCATCCAGGTCTTAGTTTGCCCGATCACACCTTCAGAGTTTGTAAATAATCTTGCCGTTGGCCAGAACCACTCTTTTACATTGGCGTGGTTTTTCCTCATGGCGGGGTCTTTTGCGTGTATTTTCTTCTAACTTCCATGTTGTAACCCTGCTGAGCACACTTTGCTGGTAGACTTGGTGCTCGATTGGGTCAATTCGTGGCGTCATCCGATCGTGAAGTTGTCTCAAAAGGATTGGCGGCATAACCTTCTCGGGTGTCGTTTCTGGCTCCTCATAGGCCACCACCGGGTGAGGAGGTGATAATACCCTTTCCCTAGTACTTGGGATCTTAATCTGCCCGGTGTATCGAGTGAGCACAACAGATTCTGTAGCTAACTCCGTATAGAAGGTTGTGTCCACTAAGGGAGCTTCATTCCTTGTGAAAGGCTTCTTGGATGCTCGAATGACTATCTCCTTTCCTTTAATATTATCCTTGGCACATTAGTGGTATGTAGATGGCACCAGACCATGGTTATGCATCCATACCCTCCCTATAAGTAATTAGTAGGATGGTTCACACTCCATGAGGTGGAATTTAATATGGGAAGTGATGTTCCCCATTGTGATCCCTACATTCACATAACCTATCGATTTGCTCGACTAGTTGTCATACCATGCTATGGACAAAGGACTTTACAAAATCTTTATCTTAAAAATATTACCGGCGTAGAATGATACCATAGGCATAATATTGATAGATGCTCCTCCATCCATCAAGACACGATTAAATCTTCACCCATTCACGCTCGTCATCAGATAAAGTGGCCTAATATGAGGATATCTTACTAAACGATCTGCCTCCGAGAAAGTGACCTCTGAAAGGAACTGCTTTACTAGCTTGGCCATCGGCCCTTTCCATCGCAAGTTTGGGGCCATATTTTTCTTCGCGATCTACAAGATTTCTCGAGTGACTTCTGATCAAGAATATTCCAGCAGTCCAACCTGCTTAAAAAACCAACTGAACTTTTGCGATCTTGCTACCGTAGAACATTCCACCCATGGATCAACCTGTTCATCTTCTAACTTGTAAACCTCCTTCGCATCTTTGTACGCCAATTCTTCGTATGCTATCACCACATCCATTCCACCCAAAGAGAAAGCCTCCAGTTATCTGCTCAAATCGTCAATTAGACTCCACCCGTACTCTATTTCTTCCTCTATCAACAAGTAGTACATTTGGGCTAAACACTCTTCCAGAGAATCCCCAAAGTCCTCCTCCTATAATCTATTCTCCATCATTAACCCTTCTGCCTCTTCATCAAAAGCACTGGCCATGTTTGCCCCTTGTGTTGCCAAAGGATTATTGTTGGCATTGGCCTGCGGTAGCTCGATATCCCCCTCTTAACGTGTATGTCTATTATCTTCCTGAGAGAAAAACACTTGCCCGTAAGATGTTCCATCCTGTTGTGCACTACGTAAAACTTTGGGCCCTCTCTGTCCTCTCGAGTGACGTGTGCCGTATCGACCACAATAGGCCAACATATGTTATCTCGAATCATGAGATCATAAGTTTCTATAGCCTATTCCACCGAGCAAGTCAGCTCCAGGGGTCATCTTTGTCTAACTTCCTGTTGTTTCCCTTTCCCCTCGAGCTATGATTTCTTTCCTCATGCTTTCCGCCTTCATCATTGGTGTAGTTCACCCTAGGTGGTAGTCCTCTCCTCGAGCTGCCTGACAAATTTAGTAACAAACTTAACAAAGCTGGAGAGGGTGTTGGGAGTGGCTTCTCATCTAAGGTTATGGTCCTCGCATATTTAAGGAGCAAAGCGAACGTACCCTCTCGCGTCTCATTTATCAAATGGCATATATATTTGGGCAACAAGCCTTCCGCACAGACCTGCAAGAGCTTAGCCACTCGCATCTCTTCCCTCGCGTCCAGGGAGCATTCACGAAATATCCTAATGTAGGTCACCACATCCTCGTCAGGCTTATGTTTCTCTAGATGTAATTGTGTAAGGGTGAATTCATCCTCAGCCAAGAAGAATTTTTGTACGAACTGAACATGCAGATCCTCCCATGTGGCCATACTGCTTGGAGCCAAGTGGGAATACCACGTATAAGCTTTCTCAGTTAGAGAGTTAGAAAATTCTCTCAACATCGACTTCTTATTATTGTAGTGGTCCCCAAGGTTCTCCATAAACCTTTTAATGTGCTCCTTGGGATTCCCCCCTTTCCTGTATACTTCTAAAAAATAGGAGGAATATACCCCCACTGAGTATGGTTCATTATTGTACTCCTCTGGATATGGAGTACGAAAATCATCGTACACGGATGAAGCTTATCCTCCTACGTTTTAGGCCACCATTATCTTCAAAATCTCCTTTTTCATATCTTCCATCGTTGGTGGAGCGGAGTTGTGTTACGCTGGGGTCATTATCACCGGATTCCTTATTGGTGGCGCACTCTGTGTGCACTGCCTGGCTGAGTTATTGTTTGCACACTAGTGTTAGGTATTCCTCCTACAATGGAAGGAGCGTTTAAAGGTGGTGTCAGTGGGGTCATACTATTGATAGTTGCTTGAGCCACTCCCCCTGAGATAAAGGGAGACTGTAAGGTCACTAGTGGGGTTACGAAAGAGCTAGTCCCCGTTACAGTCCCTAACATCGCCTGAGCTTCTGGGGTCTTGATAAACTCAGTGAACAGGCTTATCGGCCCTGCCATCTGTGTAGGTCCTTCATCGATCGTCCCGCTATTAGAGGGCACAGTAGTCTCCATTCACCCCACCCTTTCTCTATCTGGCAGGTTAGTGAGGTTCTCTTTATCCTCACGCTATATTGCGCCAAAGTCAATGTTTCTCGCCACATCATCGTTAGCCATCTCTCAAAAGAGAATACCTCCCAGCGAAGTAGCCAAATGTAGGAGGTGAGTTTTTAAGATTATATTAATATAAAGGGAGGCTTAACCCCTTATCAAGATGGTAATTACGGCCTTAGAACAGTTAATGACAATCAAAAATGTTAGTCTCAGCCCAACACATTCAACACACAAAACTCTTGTATTAAATATATTCTTTTGACATAAATGTTAAAATGATCAAACGACAACAATTAGTAAGATAACTCCCACATTTAACTTGTTCAGAGGGAGTGAGCACAAGCACCTTTGAGGCTATAAAGGCAAGGCAGTAACCTTAAACACAAATGCAATAAATGAAGTGGATCTCTTAATGAATTTTCTCATAATAAAACTCTCTTGTATGGGAATATTTATGCAACAGTTCTAGGCTAGAAAAGTGAGATCCCCTCCATAGTGTAATGTTAGAGGTATTTATAGAAGGGAGAGAATCCTAACAGTGGCCTTCTCATAGTTAATACCTTTTTATCCCTTGTTAGCATAAACAGACCTCTGCATTTAATGCCAAGGATATTGCATTAAATGAGATAGATATGATATTTTGGCGAGAACACTGTTTAGACTCTCAAAGTTGTGAACGTATTGTAAAGAACGTGATGTGCCAGCTATGAACTTACCATCCTAGGAATATCTCTACTTGAGTAGTGTTTTATCAAGTTCCTGAATGTCAGACGTGTTGATGCCAAAGAGTTGGTAAACAATTATCTGCAAATGGTGTGTTGTCACATCAGTCAAAAAGGTAGTTCATCGAAGGAAAGGTTGCTCGAGACACAAGTCACTCGCGCAACTTGAAATGTGAATGTGAGCGGGACACTGGTAAAAAGGTAGTTCATCAAATAAGAGGTTGCTCGAGATACAAGTCACTTTAGCAACTTTGTAATGTCCTTGTGAATGCAATAAGTTCATCTCTAAATAACTATTTAGAACTAGATCCCTTCTAGTGGGTTCCCAGAGATAGTGCCTCGAGGTACTACTAAGCCAAATTGTGTATAAACTAAGGTTTTGCCTAGGTTCCTTAAAGGGGTTGGTCCATTCTAACGTCTCCCTGTGACCAATCCTCTAAACCAAATCCCTATGAGATTTCAAGCCTGAAGTTATTCTGTAGAGCATGTAAGCTCTCCTATGTGCTGGACATGGTCCCTCAAGGATATCGAGCAACCTCAAGGCTTTTACAAAGTAAACTTTACATAATTCTGAGAGAACAAAAGTGTGAGTACATCAAAATTTTCTATTACAATTTTTCGTTTTTTGTTGTATTTGCCTCCTGGTGTTGATCTTTGTGTGATGTCTTTTGATCATCTTCATATTTATACGAGCAACCATCCCTAATCCTTCTTGTGCAGTGTTGATGTTGTTTTAATCAACTTTAAGTCTGGACCTGCCTCTATAGAAAGTAAGGCTTCATTTTTCTAAAAGCCTAGATAAATGTAAGGGTTAATTTATCAAGCCTGGGATATCGAATTTTTGCTCCACGATATGCTTTAGTGGTGTAGTAAATAGGCCTTTGTACTCCTTCCTATCAAAACAGAGCCGAACTGACTGCAAATTCTGATATGGATATATAAAGATAAAGTTTCTCCACAAATATTAAACTCGATAAATTATCGATAATAAAGGTGCAGACCCCAAATACCGCTTCAACTTTAGGAATGCAGTTTCGCATTGTTATTCCATTCGAATGTTTTTCTCAACATTTTAAAAAATGGAAGATATTTATCAATGGCTCTAGAGATGAATTTTTTAAGTGCTTTCATACATCCCGTCACCTTTTGCCTTTGCTTCTTGGTTGTTAGGGATTGCATATTGATCAATGCTTCAATTTTTTTAGGTATTAGCCTTGATTCCTCTCTGGTTAATAATGAAGCCTAGGAAGATCCCTTCCTTCACCCCAAAGACACACTTCGTCGGGTTAAGCTTCATTTGATGCTTCTCTAACTGATCAAAAGTCTGTTGTAAATATTTGATGTGATTGGGTACCTTTTTTCTCTTGGTGAGCATATCATTAACATATACCTCCATATTATTTCCATTCTGATCTTTGAACACTTTTTTCACCAGCCACTGATAGATATTATCGACATTTTAGTCCAAAGGGCATGATGTTAGAGAAGTAAGTACCTCTACTGGTGACTAATGACATTTTCTCTCGATTTTTTGACTTCGTTTTGATCTAATTATACCCAGAATAAACATCCATGAAGTTGAGTAACTCGTGTCTCGAGGTGGCATCGACTGGATGATCGATCATTGGCAGTGGGTAGTAAACTTTGGAGCATGATTTATTCAAGTCGATGAAGTCCACACACAATTGCCACTTATTATTATTCTTTCAGACCATCACCACATTAAGAGCCACTCTGGATATCTGACATCCTCAATGAAGTTAGACTTCTTCAATTTCTAGACTTTCTCCTGCACTGCCATATTCTTTTTTGCATCAAAAACTCGTCACTTCTGTTTGACTAAATTTTCCCCCTTCATTATACTTAGCTCGTGACATATGAAATTTGGATCAATCCTAGGCATGTCTTTGTGACTCCAGGTGAACACATTTCTTCATTTTCTAATAAAATTGATTATATTCTTCTTGACCTTTGGTTCCAAAGACTAGCCGATCTGAATAGTCTTCTCTGGGTGCTCGTCGTCAACAAAGATGGATTCAATCTCTTCGACTACCCATCCCTTGACTAGCTTATCCTCATCTTGTGGATCTATCATTTCGATATGGCAGGTAGTAGTTAACTTCTTATGTTACTTACGATCGGATGAGGTTTAGTAGCATTAATGGGCACCCACCTGATTCCCCTTCTCTACACTAACTCCATAATGGGTGGGGAATTTCAAGAACTATTCAACTGTAGACAGTATGACTTCGAATTTCTTCAACCCTACGCTATCGAGAATGATGTTACATGTCGAAATAATATATTTATCCAGGACAAAGAAGCGCATATTTTTAATTCGGTACATTGGATAGGTACCTACTATAACCTCCAAGTTAACTGTGCCTAATGGGTACACCTTCGCACCCAAAAAACTGATTAGAGGTCGTTGGTGAAGTGTCAGATTATTGTCTTGTAGTCTTAGGCTTATAAAGTAATTATAGAACATCACATATGCTGAATTACCATTATCAACAAGGATCATAGCCACTCTACTTTTGTGCACTATCATGATGATGACCAGAGGGTTGTCGTGTGAGTACAAGGCACCAGATAAATAATCTTTGTAAAAGCCAACAAAAAGGGGATATTATTTACCTTCCTTATATGATTATCAATTTTGTCCACCAAGTTGATATGTCTGATGTGTTGGTAAGGTTTTGCTTCACTGAGCTAGGCCTTCCTTTCGACAAGTTCTTCTCCTACTCAAGTGTCCCACCAATAATAAAATGTCATTTGAAAGAATTTATATTGACCTCATTAACTGGTTCTTTAGGCTTCTTTGGAAGATCTAGGTCATTATCCGAATCGTCGCCACATTACCTTTTCTTCTCATTTGTCTTTCGACAAAAAGATTATGATCATCTTCTACCCTTATTCTCTTCATCTGAATCTTCTCATCTATCTTTATCCATGACTTGGATAGCTTCCCTCTTCTAATTAAGTTCTCAATTTCATTCTTAAAAGCAATGCAGTTGTTTGTGTTGTGGTTGTGGTCCTTATGAAACTCACAGTACTTTTTTTCCTAGATGATTTGTTGGGGAATTTAGCTTTTCAAGCCACCTTAGGTATTTACTTCCTCTGATCTTTTAGCTTTTCAAGGATGTGATGGATGTCAATGGTCAAAGGGGTGTAATCGTCGTAATTTTTTGGCTTCTTGATCTTCTTGTCTTTCTGATCCTTCTTCTCATTGTTCTTACTAGAGGCACCCTTCAGTTGATCCAATTCCTGGGCCGCTATGGCCTCTTCGACATTCATGATTTTGCCTGCCTTGGCCAAGAGTTCCGTCATTATTTTGGGTGGCGCTTTAACTAGTGCCCAAATTAGCTTTCCCGGCTGTAGCCCGCTCATCATCACGATTATAATGGTTTGTTCAATATAATCCACCACCTTCATCTTCTCATTATTGAAATGAGTAATAAAGTCAAGCATGGTCTTGTCGGCTTTTTTTCGCATGTTGAGTAATTGGGCAACTCTTTTACCTGGATCAGATCCAAAATAGAAATTGCTGATAAAGAGATCGACCAGTTATTGGACACTGGAGATCTATCCTCGTGGCATGCTGTTATACCATATTTTAGTTGAAATGGTGATCGTTCTAGAAAATGCTCGGCAATGTATTTCATTCAAAATCGAGTAGATATCAACAACGGCTTGGTACTTCTCTACATCCAGTATGGGATTGGTTTTTCCGTCGTATCTTGGCATAATAATCGACGGTTTGAATATCACGGGAGTCGAATAACACACTATTAATGGGACAAAAGGGAACCCCTTAACAAAGTCCCTATGCAGGGGGTTCTTAGATCAGACCATTTCTCCTAAACGGTCCTCCAATCGCTGGATGGATCCCTTTAACGGATGATCCTCCTACTCAGCTTTCACTATAACGGACTTGATTGTTCGGCCTTGGCTTTTCGACAGTTCGCTTCCTAGGAAGGTCGGCTTGGGTTGATCTTCTTATGCTCGTTTTGTATTTAGCCAAGCATCGTGATACCCTGGTAACTAATCAAGCTGATTTATCCTGACGAGCGTTGTGAAATTTGGGAGCTATTAGATGTTGGTCTTTCATTTTGCATGGGCCTTAATGATCAAAAGCAAACCCTCTACTCAGCCATTCTAATACACTAGGCCTTTTTCTGGGAAGGATTTCTCATCGTCATATCCAGTTCATCTAAGGGAGGAAGTAACTCCAGGTTGGTAAGACCCATCCTCTCACAATTCGGAATACCTAGATTCACTCATGCCATCACGTGACCCCAATTTTAACCTCCTTGGATTTTCTAGGGCTTGCTTCTTATAAGCATCCCTCTTATCTCTGTAGGGGACTAGAGGCAACATTTCTCCTCTCCCTTCTGAGGTTTCTCTTCCAGTCGGAGTGACATGATCCACTCCAGACCTATTTTGTCCAGCCTAGAGCGTCAGTGTTAGCTAGGGTTGTTCGCGGTCCGATCTGATTCGGTTTTGAAGTTTTTTTTGGATCAGACCGAGAATGTCGGTTAATCGACCCTATTCAGTTCAATTTTTTACAGGGTCGAATCAGTGTAGTTTATCGATCCTAAGATTAATTAATTATATTACCTTCGTTTTTAGCCATCTACAATACTACAACAAATAACAAAGCACAACAAAATATTTTAGCAAAACTGGGGCTAAAATTGTATATGATAATTAAAATAAAATAAAAACTGAGGTTGATCCATCTGATCCATTGTTTTTTTGCATTGGGGTTAGTTGACCATGTAAATCTGAGTTCGGTTCGTGGCTTGTGTGGAAGAATATAAGATCTACACTGTGATAGCTCATTTTTAGAAACTTTTATTTATCAAATGGACATAATGGTTATAACTGAAACCCACTGGTTTATATGCCTAAATGGAGAAGAGCACAATATCGATGACTTGAAAAAATCTAAATAAACTCCTAGATAAAAAGGATGGAGAACCTAATTTACATGCCCAGAGAAAACCTCATCTTGTCATCAGAGTTCAAGACACAGTAACCCAGGACCAAAATGAACTATTCTTAAGGGCTTTAGAAAGGGACAACGTCGGTTAAAAAAATCTACAAAGCAGATGAAACACAATATACCTGCGATAAAGAGACTAGAGGGGTGGCAAGGAGAGAAATGGTGGGGCGGCACTGTTGCAGCATGCCTAGGGCTAGGAGAGAGGGTGAGGGCGCCATGAGTGAGTTTAGTGAGAGTGGGAGAGAGTTTTTTATTTGTTGTCTTGTGTAATGGCTTAGAATGAGATAAAATGAAAGTTAAGGGTTTAGACAGTTTGTACATCGGACTATTTTAGCCTCATATTTTTTTTATTTGACACTAGTATATAAAATATCAAAAATATATATTTAATTACTATCGGTCGGGGTCGTTCAAGACCGATCATATGAACTTAAAACTCGAGGATCGGACCGATTCAGTCGGCTTTAACAAAAAAATAGGAACGAACTGATTAACAAAAAAATTGACAAAAATAAGGCGATTCGGTCTGTCAGTTTGATCGGTTTTTTGAAGACCCCTAGCGTCAGCTGCTTTAGGATTTCCTGCATTTCTTGTTGGCCCTTTTTCGGGCTCACCAAAATTCCTTGTATGTCTCCCATCCCCACCGGCATGGAGGACGGGAGTGCTTCTGTTGCGTGACTACTTTCTGGGTTATCAGTCACTTCCCACAATTTGCAAGCGTATGGTTGGAAAAATGGGGAAATGTTTAAGGTTAAAGATGGTAGGAAACAACAATGGCTTGTTGATTTTCCACAAACAATGCCAATTTTCTATCGTCTAAAATTGGTTTGTGGAATAATTGTCTTAGTTGCGGAAATCCTAATAATAATAAAAAATAAATAAATAAATTGTGTTATAAGGTTTCTTAATTTGGAGAGAGAAAGAGAATTAGGTGAGAGACAAAGAAAGAAGATAAGGATTTTCGTGGTTCAACCTAATACGGTGCCTACGTCCATATGTACAATGATGGTGTGATGTTTATTACTAGGTAATTGCCATGAAAGTTTCAAATACTAGCTCTGGTTCGGTATCCCTCTCTAGGGTTTGGCTAAAGCTATTAATGGAATAGTTCTTGATCGCTTATCTCATGGGATTCAGTGTTATTTATAATTAAATATGAGAGAGAGAGAATATTAAGGAACAAGTGGAGTTTCTTTATAGGTCAGACAGTTACACCTTTTACATTTAGTGGGACAAATAAGGATGAGTTAGTTATAGCATGACATAGGTGGGATATAGTGTAAGTCCCCATGTGCATAAGTAGGGTAGTCATGGCTATTGATATTCCTCCACGTGTGCAAGCAGGTGCAAAGTTGGCCATGGTGGAGTTAATTAACGTTGTTACCCATATATGCTTTAACGGTGATGTGATATTCAATAAGAGGACGAGGACGAGCACAATAATAACTGAGTCGAACCTAACTATTTTCCTTTAATGAGGATACATGTCCTCTACTGATAGGTCCACGTAGTGTTCTATATTTATGGTATAACAGAGCCATTAAATTTTTGTTTATCTTAACACAGAGATTTAAAACTTTATCTTCACTATAATCAGAAAATAATCATCAATAGATGTTTTATCTTTCCAATATTATGATAACACATCATTGTTATCAACAACTTATTCCACACATTTTATTAGAGCATGTGAAGTCATAGATCTAGTACAAGTAGCATTAGGCAAAGTAAGACAAAACAAATCCAAAGGTTGATCTCTCATACAATAATCCATAATAAGAAAAATCATAAAAATACAAATATCCCAATAAGATATTAGAGGATCTAAGATTAACACACCTATTAAAAATAATGTCCACAAAAAAATCAAATTACATAAAGATAACAAGGCACTCTCACAAGCGAAAACATACAAAAAATTATCTATAATTAAGTACGTGGGTAGTAACTAAAGCAAAACACTTTAATACCAATTTGAGGAGGGCTTGTATGTTAAGGTAAATCTATCCTAACAAGTCCTATGGGTGAATATGAATTATCAAATAAATCGCAAGTTAAACAACTACAAGTGCCAAGGCTAGCAAATCTTAATTTAAAAGTCAATAAACTAGATTTTAATCCAATATGTTTATGTATGAGATGTAGAATGTTTTTAATCAACAAAGATAGATTATAATAATTAACCAATGAAATCAAACACAAAGGAGAGACATATATCAATTTCATCAATTAACTAAGTGATGAGTTGTTAAATATTCCAATTGCCTAATTCATCATTCACAAATCTAGCATGTGAAGTGAATTATCATGTGAGATGTTACAAAAGTAATAGTTAACATAAATATCTCACAAGATTGTATATATAAGAAAAAAACCCTACCTAAAAAAAATCCCATCGAGGGGACCAACCTCAAAAAATTCGTGCTTTCTTTCACAAGATTTGAAAAATAATTTCACAAGTTAAAAGTACACAACCCTATAACTGAAGTCCCTTATAAGAAGTTACTTTCAACACCTTAACTTTTCCCCTTATACAATGATAATCAAATCACTTAACTCCATCATAATCGAAAACCTCCAATCTATGAAACATCACAATTAATTGATTAACTCCTATAATATAGCTAATCAACCTACCGATCTGATCTAAGCAAGATCAATCAACGCATAATATGATTTGAAAATATATTTGATCTAGGATAGTAGTTTTGTAAAACTATTCTTAAGTAAAACATCAAAATTCACTCATGATCATGTATGAATCAAGTGAAATTAAAAAGGTGAGATGAGTTGGAGCAATTTCCAAGAGTCCCTCAAAAACCTTTGAATATGCACTTAAATTATTTGAACTCTCCACTCTTACATTTTAAATTTGGGCTAAATTTTCTTTGAATATGTTGACTAAAAATGCAGAGGTTGTGTGCATAGGGGAAATCCATTACCGAGCGCAAGTTGCAGATATTAGTGGACAACATTGTGTCATATGTCCTATAAGTTTCTATGCTCATAACCTTTTGCAAGATTGAGAATTGGGATCGTGCAAGAGCCTACACAATCATGTAGATTTCCCAATTTGTGCAAGTTTTAAATGTAATCCATGGGTTGAAAATTTTACACATTTGTTAGAGATCCTTTCAATTTACTCTAAAACCATTTAAAATACAAAGTCGTCTGTGCATGCAAAGTCATAGATGTCAAATGTATTTAACCAACTAAAAAGATATTCTTTAAAGCAACACATAGTCAAAAGCTCATTACTATCCTGAATCGAAAGATGATAAATGGGAAACTAATGACACTTAAAATCTATATTAAATCAAGTTATATACTCGATTGACGTATGACTAAAATGTTTTTACATGGGAGTGAATAATTTCTTATTAAATAACACAATTAAATATTTAGTCCCTTTTATTCACGCTTGAGTTTTACATTAATTTTTTAATTTTTTTCAGGATTTATATAATTTCTCAATTATTGCGGACATTTGATATGTTTCATTGAAATCTATTTATTTGATGAAAATTTCATGAAAATTTAGTTGAATACCTTATCAGTCACTTTTGAATCCAAGATTGTATAAACAATTATTTACTCACGTCGACATCTTTTGTTCTGTACTTTTTATTCAAAGTCTCCCATAATTCTTTGACCCTCTTAACTGTATTATACATACGACGTTAGAGATATTATCTTTATATTAGAACTCCATATGTTTTTATGAATTCATCATAAGGATGGTCTGCTGAGTGGTTTCATCTTCTTTCAGAGTATGGCCCTCTTCATGAAGGAATTGAGTCGAGTTTAATGTCATAAGAGATAGTAATACATTTTGTTTCCACCATTAAGGTTTTATACAATTTTACCACGTTTAATTATTGTTATCATTAAAGACACTAGTAAATATGAGCTTGAAGACATTTGTGTAGGATATCAATGAAGCATCACAGCATGAATGTATATAATTAAATAAATATGTTAAGTGCTGAAATTAATAGACTTTTGTATAATAAAAAAAATTACATGCGCATAAGTCATAAAAGAGACTAGTATTTTGTAAAACAAATGCAAGTTTAGTCAACAAAATATTACTCTTTCTGTAAACTCGAAATTTGTATCTGCATGCAAATCCAACAAATAACACATAAATAGTATGTAAATGAAAACACTAGCAACAAATCAATCGGATAGAATGAACACTTTGATGTTCACGAATCTTTGTCAATTATCTCATATTATGCAATGACCATTTATTTAAGTAGTATCACTCTAAACACGAAGATATAATAAACCAAGCACTTTTCGAACCTTCTCAATCAATGAAAAAAACTCACTGGGTTGGAATGGACAAACTAGAACCATACAAGGAAGAAATCATTTACATTTGACCCAACATGAATCGAGCAATTTGTGGCGATGCACGCATGTATACTTAACCGAGAGACCTGCGTACTTTTTGCTACTTCCCTTCCACAAAGTGAAATTTCCTTTCTCTTCCTATTCATTTTCCTACAAAAAATTTTTCTCAGTAAATCTTCAATCAACTTTTCATATTTTACATGGGTCAAATTTCTATATAATTATTTCTTTCTTGATTTTGAAAAGGTGAGACCATATTTGATCTACTTACAAAGTGACACCCATATTTATTTAGAGTAATGCTATACATATCAAGTTTTTTTCCACCAAATTTGTATGCCAGGTGAATTAGATGATTATACATGCACTTGAGGTATAATATTTTAATACACTTAAAATACATACTTGGTAAAAAAAAACTTGGTAGATATAAAATATTCGATTCATTTAAGCTTAGAGTTGTGAAATTAAGGGCCCGTTTGGTTACGCTTTCAGAAAAATCGATTTAAACACTGTTTTTAAATTTTGTTTAAAATTTCAATTTTCTATGTTTATAAACATTGGTGTGCGTTTGGTAAACTTATTTTTAAATAAATTTTTATAAAAATTTGACAAAATTGGCAAACAGGTATATATATATATATATATATATATATATGTGTGTGTGTGTGTGTGTGTGTGTGTGTGTGTGTGTGTGTGTGTGTGTGTGTGTGTGTGTGTGTGTGTGTGTGTGTAGTATTAATCTCAGGTGCGGACGCATCTGTGCGCACACGGTGCGAACTTTGTCTTTTGCCCAACGTGGTCCCCTTGTGGTCCCATAGTCAAATTTATCATCTTCCCCTGGTGGTCCCCTCTTGCCTTATAGTGAAATCCTATTTCACGACTATATATATATATATAATAGATTTATATTTTGAACCACGAAAACTTTAGAAAGTATAGAGAACCCAAATTTGTTATTAGAGCAAAGACGTTCCTTTCAGACCTAAGTTAGTAAAAAACTTTAATGCCCTTGGGATTTATCCCGCGAATTTACAAAGATATTTTTGGAACCCATCCATGTAACTTATTTAGACCCAGAAGGTTGCTTAAACTTACACATAAACGGTTGTTCACACATTGAACACATCCTAGCCAAACACACAGACAATAGGCAAGCTACTGCTAGTGCTATCAATAGCATATTAGACCAAAATAAGTTTATCCTCCTTATTTTAAGACAATTATCCAGATACTTCAAATCCCTAGAAACAGAGATAAAAAAAATATCTCAAAAGAATTACAAGAAATAGACAACCATATCCCTATAGACCTTGTACAAGTTTTACAAGATATAAATACTAAGACTAATCACATAAGATTCATTAACAAGGAAATCATAGAACTTAAAACTCTGAAAAAAATCAAGAAAGTGAGTCAGTTAAACTCGTTAAAGAACAAGCTGAACTAATTCCAAGATTAAACAATTATCTTTCTAATGGAAATAGTTAGATCGGACTGGAAAGAGGTACATGGAAACCTCTCCATCCAGACTTGAGCAGATTTTTACCAAAGAATTCCAAAAAAGATAAGTTATGAAATATTTTACTACCAGATAAATGAAAATGAGATTGCGAATATCAAGACTTATACTTGAGAGATTAAATTTAATCTCAACATCTATAGCAGTCACACAAGACTACAATAGTATCTTTGTTAAAGACTTATAATTAGATTTAAAGGCTATCACAAAAGGGTTAACCACAATCTATATATACTTTGTTAAATTTCAGCAGAATTTATCCATTTACCTTGACAATATGAAGAACCATAATCCATCCAGAATGGATAGTATAGTTAATGAACTTAGACTTAATATAGCTCAAGCAAAAATAAAACATGAAGAAATCGTGAAGGGAATAAAGTTTATATACAATAAACCTTCCCAAGCATAATTAGATTCTCCCTTCATTTTAACTCATCTAGATAAAATTAAAAAGTTCGTAGAATTTAAATAATCAAGAATAAAACGAGAATTTGTGGAAAAATAAGAAAAAGATGATGAAGTAAAAGACTATATTGCAAAGATTGCTAATTCTCTTGCTAAACATAATGGAGATATTGATGAAAATAAGCTCTTTAAAGAAGAAATCATTAGCCACATAAAAGGGCAAAATGATTATTCAGACTCTTTAGAAAGAATTGAAGAAAGACTTGAACAAAGATAGGTAATCACTTGTAAATTTAGTAAATCTCCTTATATAGAAAATAAGTAAGGAAATACCATATCTAGAAGAATTATAAACGATGGATTAGATAAGGCTAGTAAGATAGCTAGCCCTTTCCCAAATATTGGATATAATAATTTTATGATCCAAAGACATAAAAAATCATCCTCCAATGTTAGAATGTGGTGGAAAGAACTTCACCAACCCTCTTTAATGGAAAGAAGGAGCCACTCCCAAAACTCCAAATTATAACATGACTTATCATGCGTTAGACAAGTCCTATACTAAGCTTCATGTTTTTACTCAAAATGGCTAAGATCAGGAGGAACAGATTGCAAATTTCGGTTCATAACCTTTGGACTCTTTTAAGAAAGGATCCAAGGTTTATATAGACCTCAAAATGATATCAATATACTATGTTTATTAATAGACAAAAGATGGAAGGATTTTGAGAAAAGCCTTATTGGGATAGTCAAATTAGAAATGTCAGACAATATATGGTACTTTAATGTTGTTCCAGCATTTACATTAACCGTATATCAATATAAAATTCCAAAGCTATGTAAAATTTTCCTAATTTCCCTATGAAGGAATGAAACCGAAAATTCCTAGTGGTAGACTTAGTGAAGAAATATTGGTTAGAACCAATAATTCATACTAATCATACTTACAATAGTAGAAATACTGGACAACTAAAGAAAAATCTAAGACTCTTTGTCAATTGCCAGAATTTTTAGAAACTAAGACTATATATAATAAACCCATATATATTAATCAAGATGATGTCACTACAAAATATTACTATCCATTTTGGTCCTCCTAAAACTACTAGCAAAAATCTCCATACAGAATAAACTAGATTTAGAAATATGGGAGAAGCCATACTTAGTTATCCCTCAACAGGAGAATGTAGTAGAAAAACTAGTTTTACCTTATTACGACAAATCCAGCAGCTAGACCTAGAAGATCATTTGATCAAAAAGATTTAGTCAAGGATAAAGCTTGTGAAATATTGTGTGATATCGATTTAAATAAATTTGCAAATTTCCAAGTTAACCTTATTTAATCAGTGTCAATTTTTTATCAAATTTTATTTTTCCCTCAAATACGTGAGGAAAAATCAAACTAATAAAGAATAATTGCTGACATACAGATTTCAAGAAAAAAACCTTTTGAGTAAAACCTTTATGTCACTATGAATTAATAAATTGTAACTTACAATTACACAATAAAATCAGTAATGATCACTCCTCGAAACAATCACATAGACACGCAGTCTAGAGTCAGCAAGAACTGCAACTCCAATTCAGCCCAGATATACCCACGCGTACTCCCTATGACACGCAGTAGTCATCAGCCTACTACCTCCATCAAGAGTACCTAGATCAGCAGTAGAGATCTTCTCTACAAGAGAAACTTCAACAAAGATGTATTCTTGGGTTCCAAAACAATTAAACAAAATAATTGGGATCTTGTGAATTGAAAACAAAAAGGATTAAAAGCCTCAAAGTAAGAAGACAATGATTCTGCCAAAGTAGTTTTCGTATCTAATAAAAATGCAGGTCTTATTCTAAAAAATGGAGTTGGAGAACTCTTTTTATAAAAAAGTCAAGGCGGTGCGTCGCTCGAACGAAACATGGTCTTGCTCGAACGAGAAGGCGATGTCGTTAGAATGATTTCGTGCGACATAAGGATGTCACTCGAACAAGCTTCTTTGTCGCTCGAACGAGATTTTAAAAAATAAATATTTAATCTCAAAAATTTGCCTTCAGGTCTTGTAAAATAATTTTTTGACGAAACACTCCGCTCCAACACTTATAAAATATTTTGTAAAAATATCCCAACATATTTATATGAGCCGTTAAGGGACTTAAACACAACCTTGCCAAAATCTGTCTCGCGGAGGCTTTTTTTTATTAAAGAACTTGATATTCAGATCCGTCTTGAAGAGTGAATGTCCTTGAATATTCCTCGATGGTTGTAGCGGTATACGACTACTCAATTGATAACGGACAATGTCCTTATAAAGCTAGATACTATAACTTTTGGTGAACCCTCAGGATTAGACATGAAGACATTAAATAAACATCTTAACATAAGTCATTATGTTAGATTCCAAGGTTAAGATAGATTTAATATGATATCCCAAGACTATATATTAAAATTAAGAGAATCGAAGAATACTAAAGAATTTCTTAGAAATCGGAGACTAATGGAAGAAGGAGAACAAAGATTAATGCCAGCTACACAGAGTGGTCCAGTTAAATAGGAAATCAGAAACAGTAGTAGGTTGAATAGTGATTCTAGACTCTTTAGTAAACCAATAGGAATAAATATTCCTATTTATTCAAACACTTTGGTAAACATTAAACATGATTATATAAAAGATTTCCAACTAGTGACAAGAGTCTTACTCCAGTTAAGACCATGGCAAGTCAAACCATAAACCCAGTTGAAATATACCTTAATTTAGATAATGTTCAAGATAGAAAGAAAGCCTTAGATGAATGGATCAATCAAATAAATATGTGTTTTGTATCTAATGAACAATGGGATGTAAATTCATGTAAACAATACGTCGAGCAATCCATTAGAGGAATCGTAAAAAATTATTTAGACAGTATAAGACAGGCAACAAATACAGAATTCATAGCTAAAGTTTAAAAAATAAGATAACACCAAGATGAAATATCAATTGAAGAATATATCCAATTATTTACAACCAGATTCACAGGAACTGGACATTTAGCTCAAATTAATGAATAAGACTTAGCAAAAACTAAGCTAGCTCTTCTTGGTATTTGCAAATTAGATAAGATTAACGAATATAGCAATAATTATGAACAACTATGTTACCAAATTAAAAAATTTAGTGAGGCCTTAAAGGATGAATATTTTAGAAAAATACTAGATATTGGACAAATCCTGATTAATGAATACAAGAATTGGTCAGGAGTTGTTAGAATCGAGAATAACTCCCTTGGTGAAGGAATTAATTTTACCAAATACTATATTATATCTAAAATACAAGATATAACTCAAGAAAAAATAATGGAAGAAACTTTCAAACGAATTCCTCTAATTAAAGATGAAAGAGACATTGCTCCAATCGAATGGGGGTTGTGGTAATGAAGAAAAGAAATTCAAAAAGAATAAACCAGATTGGAAATAAAAGGCTAGGCCATTAGGTTTTCCAAAGAAATATAAATTCAGACCATCTACTACCTTTAGAAAAATGAATTTTAGAGCTTAGAGAAATAGATTTAACCAAAAATAGTATTTTAACAAGAATACCACCTAGAATAAGAAAGTTCTTAATTATATGAAAGAAAAAGAAGTATCTTAATCTAATACTTCTACCAAAGAATATTGGACTTGCAGCAAAGAATGACACGTTTCTAAATATTGTCCTAACAAGAAAGATAAAGAGAGTGTTAAGATTATTAATACAATATTAAATTTTGCAGATCAAGTAGAATAAGATATATTATATATTATAGAAATATCAAACATAGAACATGATGATAATACCAGCATTTATAGTGCATATACAGATAGTGTTTTAAAAGACTCTAATAGTGATACTGATGAGTATGAAGACTCTCAAGATACTCTAGACTTATATATGAATCAAACTTATCAAGAAGATGATTATATAGATTTTGAAGAACCTTGGTATAAATATATATTAAGTTCCCTTTTAAATAAAATATGGACAGTTAGTAATCCTGTGTTACTAACATATATACCTAGATGTTACTACGATGGAGGACTTTATTGCACATTCGAAATAAAATGTAGCAGGAAAGACTTTATTTGTGTACAATGTGTTGAGGCTATACAAACAAAACTATTTATGGTTTGTGTTATTTGTTAATTACACTACCATGAAGGTTGTTGGAGAACTAAATTTCGAGCAAACTGTACTACCCAATATGATGCTCAAATAGATCAAAATATTAAACTCTATTATCATGACATTGATAAAAATATAGCCAATAGATTATAAGAAAATGAAGACCTAAAAGGAAAGAGAATTTCCTATGATCTAGAAGAAAGGTACTCATAAAGCAGTAGAAAATATTTAACACCATAGATATAATAGCTAAACCTCAAAAAGGAATATCTATTCTAGAAAAAAATAATTTAGGAATTTCTACTAAACCTAATGCTTGTTTTGTCAAATTATTTATACAATACAAAGATTATAGTAAAAGACTTTCAACTTTTATAGATATAGGATGCTCGCAGAGTATTTGTAAGGCTAATGCCTTCCCCAAAGAATATTTTTAAGACACTGAGCACGAGATCCATGGTAAAGTAGCTAATGGAGAACAATTTACCTTATATTTTCAAACTATTCCTATTTTCTTCAAAATAGGAAATCCGACAAATAAAACTATAAATCATCAGTTTTGAATTATGGATCCCCGACTTAGTTTCATAGGTAACAATATTTTAGGCAAAGAGTTTATTAGTAAATACCATATTTATACCCAATATAATGATAAGATATCACTTAGCAATAAAGAGAGCTTGATATTATTGCACCTCTAATTGATCACAAGACTTCTTTCCATCTTATCCAGGTCAAACCAAATTATGGACCAATAACCCATTAGAGTTCTTCAGTTGAGCATGGTCGACCTGGACCTATGAACCAGTAAGAAGCCCAAGAAATATCTAAGCCATTACAAAAAGAATGTAATTGTCTAGACCAAAAGTTTTATAAGTAAATTGCTCTCATACAACTTAAAATTTTAGACCAAGCCCAACAAGCCTCATTAAAGGCCAAGCCATATCCAAACAAAACAAAATGGATATAGAAGCAGAAAAAGAAAAAAATAAGCAACTAGCAGAGCCTACTTTAGGAGAAAATACCACTGTCAAGTGGGGAAAAGAACAAAGTTATTATGAAATCATTCCTATCAATCTAGATGCCACTATTAATGGTGGAACTTGTAAGAAGGATATTCACAAGAAGATAGAGAAGAATTCAAAAAAGACATAGATGAGATATTATTAGAGAAAGAAAAAAAGTAGACATAATAGTCTTGCCTTCTACGTTAAAAATGATTCTCAACGAAAGAGAGAAAAAAGATGTATGGTCATAGACTATAGACCTATTAATAAGAATTGTGAATTTGATTCTTATAAAATATTAGGCAAGAATAATTTAATCAATATGATTAAAACTATAATTATATTTAGTAAGTTTGATTACAATTCAAGCTTCTGGAAAATTAAGATGCACCCAGACAGTATTGCTTGGATTGCCTTCGTGTGCCCCAAGGAAAATATGAATGGTTAGTTATGTCATTTGGATACTTGCATGCCCCTCAAGTATTTCAAAACAAATGGATAACATTTTTAGACCTTACTCAAAATACTGTCTTATTTACATAGATGATATTCTTGTAGCCAACAAGACTGAAGTAGAACTTGTAGACTTGAGAAGATTATTTTAGAATTAGATAAACATGAAATTGTTATTTCTGAAAAGAAAATACATTTATTCCAGACAGAAATAGAAATTGTGGTAATGCATATTAATAGAGGAAGATTATCCTTAGTAGAATACATAACCAAGAAGATTCTTGAATTTTAAGACTAATTTAAAGATAGAAAACAACTACAATCATTTTTAGGATTGCTTAATTGTGCTGCAGACTTTATTAAGAACCTTGCTTCAAAAATACAAAGATTAACATCCAAATTAAAAAGAACAGATAAGACTAATCCTTTTAGATGGACTAAAGATGATTTTGAAGTTATAAAACATATTAAAGAAGCAGAAAAGAATATTCCTCTACTTGAACTGCCTAATGCTAAAGATCAGTTTAAAGTAGAAATAGATGCTTCTGACAAGCAATGGGGAGCAGTTTACTTTGACATTGATCATTGGACTAAAAAGAAGAAACTTTGTAGATACAGTTTTGGAAATTTTACTAATCCAGAAACAAGATATACTGCCCATGAAAAAGAAGTTTTAGATGTAGTTCGCGCTATAGAAAGATATATGCCTTTTCTTATACCTAAGCATTTTACTATTTATACTGATTTATCTTTTGCAGTAAAATTTAGAGACTTAGACTTATTAAAATCAAGAACCAAAAGTTTAACTAGATGGAAACAATTGCTTTGTGGATATGACTCTCTGTTATTCATATTAGAGTAAGTAAAAACACCATTCCAGACATTATATTTAGAGAAATGATTTTTGCTAATACTAGTATTATTTCTTAATTTAAGATGCAAGGATATTTAGATATCATGAGTTCCTCTGGAACAAGTAAACTGAACAAAGAAGGCGTTGTAAACTATCTTAGACCCATAAAACCAAATGATGGTATAACGTAAAAACAGAATCAGACTCACATCTAAGATCCTCAAGAAAGTCTAATTCAGGAAAACTTTGATATATTCTTGTTCCTCGTGGAAAATCAAGAAATGAAGTAGTTGCCCATAATAGACTTATTGAGAAAATATATATTCTCCAATATAAACCAGACCAAAGATATCTAGACTTAATAAAGTATAAACGAGAATTTTCAGATGATGATAAACCAAATAGTGGCTGCTGCTAAATTCTTGAGAACCCAAAGACTTGTAGTTACTCAACTTAGTAGTATTGTTATTCCTAGACCTCAGACTCAGACATATGCTCAGACTCTTGAAGAAACCTCTGAAGCTAAACTTTTTAATAATTTTTATTATGAGCAAAGACTTTTAAGACTAAGATTGTTATATCATTTGGTAATAATAATCTTTCATTTTCAGAAGACACTTAGAAGAAAGGTGATAACATTATTAATCATTTTAAGATGTTATTATTTGAAATTAATGGCGATGCCTTAATAATTAGTGTCTTCTTCAAATAAGTTCTAAATATTTATCTTTTTGGAGAAGCAAAATGATACATATAACTCTTGCAGAATATGGGTTCATTAGGCTCATCTATATACAGACTGTAGAAGACTATATTACTCTTAGAAAAACGGTCCATGAGTATGCCAAGAAAATTGAAGAATTTTTTCACTTGTTTAGTAGAATTTATCAGATTCCTCCAAGTTCTTGTAGGGGAAAAGGGTTGACGGTTCTATATTTGTTAGATTTTCCTCTTTTGCATTTGAAGACATTGAAATCCTTTCTGAAGACGAAACTAAAGACTAATCTGTTGACAAGTCTAAATTCTAGATTGCCCAAGTCGTGGAAATAATCGAGATTATGGAGCTGTTAACAAGTCAAGAAAGATGGTATATTATATATCATAATGCAGACTTAATCATTTGAGTTGATGAGCCATTCAACGGAAGACTCAAGAAAGAATCTAAAGAAGTGGTGGAGGTAGCTTTATCAGCTAACATTAGAGTGGTTAGCCTTACTGATGAATACTTCTGTAATACATTAGAGTCGTGGGCCTTATTGATGAATACTTATGTAATAATAATTCTCCACCAAAGAATAAAGACAATTCAGAAAAAGGAAAAGACGACATGGAAGGGACAGAGAAGGGCCCCATCTAAAAGAAAAGGATTCCTTTTTATATGAGGAATTATTAAAGACCGAAGACATGTGACATAAAAGTCTTAATTATCAAAAGATGACAAAACTGCATTATGAAAAGCAAGGTGATAGACTTTATTTTTTTCTTTTCACCGGATAGCTTTCGGCAACCAGTTTCCAGTCATTATAGTGCCCTTGATCTATAAAAGGGAGCATCAGTCAGTTTGTTGAGGGCAGAGAAAAAGTGGAGTAAAAATAAGAAGTGAGAGAGGTGGTAAGAAAGAGAACAATTTGTGTAAATTAGATTATGTTAATAAGTGAGTAAACCTCTTATAGTTAGGGGAGATGTGAGAGTTGTATCTACTTATGTTATGCAATAAAAGTATTTTCTTTTCCAAAATATCTTCTATGAAGTTGTTATTGTGCTCCAATCATCTCCAACTTTCAGTTCATGGAGGTCTATTTTATGGAACCTCTATTCTAGCACATAAGTGTTATGCTGCTGAATCATCGTCAGGGGCTGATTTATCGTGAGCCATTAGCTAGGTGGGCGTTAGGCATGGTGGTATACAGACAGAAAATGGGTCCAGCGCCAACTGAGGATTGAGGTGTGACAGATAAAGAGAGAGTTACAGGAGGTATAGACCGGAGAAGGATGATAACAAACTAAAGAGACAAAGGAAATAAGATAAAGTAATTGCAGAACATAAGGAAGGTATAAACTCAAACTAAATCCCTAGCTATTTAAAATATTATTGTAAATAACATTGTATGGGACTTCAAATGATTATAGATTTTCTAGCATTTGTTATTCAAATAAATTCATACTTAACAAGACAAATCCACGAGTGGACTCTCTCAGACCCCTTGAAAAGATTTCTTATAGAATGTGCATTAATATTCGGAGGAGGTACCTTCTCATATATAGACCAGGTTATTGAGTGGTTAACACATGAAGTACTTAAAATAGAAACAATTAGAACAGAGATCCGTGATCTCTTAAGGGAAGACTTAAGAACTGAAGAATTTGCAGAAGAACTTTTAGAATAAAAAAAATATCAAGAATATATTAGGATATTTAGAGATACTATAGACGTATTAAGATATATTGGACATAAAAGGTTAGTCGAAACAAGAACTATCTTCATAAGATCAGGAGGAGTTCGTCCACTCCTTAAACACATAGAGACAACTGCACTAAGATCTTATCGTAGATTTTTGTCAACTTATAGTGACACTAATTTAGAAGAATTCATAGAAGACAACCTAATCCATATTATTAACCAAATATATAAAGAAATAAGACGAATAAAACCCGAATATCGCATAAGATGTTTAAGATTATATTATTTTCCTTCAAAACCTCTAGAAATTTTCAGACATCCTAAGGAAGATATTTGGATAGATAATCCCCACCATTCTGAAATACAATACGATGGTGATGGATATAGCTTAAGAGGTAGCCCCGAACTTTCCACACTTATGATTCTAGATTAATTAGACTTTAAAATAAGACTAAAAGATTCTAAAATCTATTGGGGTAGAAATTTCTATTCCAAGAAACCCTAGAAAGAGAAGGTGGTCTATAAAAGACAAAGTTGTCCCAAGACATTTTGGAAGGTGATTAATCCGCATTCCATCCCCATACTTAATCCGCATAATATCCTAACAGTTATACTCTCCAACATACCTCATATCAACATACCTATGAACATACCCATTTTTTTTAAAATAGTAAAAAAAAAATGTATTTTTAACCAAAATCAGTATATACGATCAATATAGTGAGGATATCATCTACAAATATAATCATAAAAAAATTCAACCCGAAAATGGATGAAATGAAAAGTGGGTATATATGAGCATTTTTCAGTCGTTCAAATTTTTTTACATCATCTCACCCACTTCCAGATTGAATTTTTTGATATTTTTTAGTAAATGATCTCCTTATTATATTAATCACATATATTGAGTTTGGTTGAAAAATATATTTTTTTCCTATTTTAAAAAAATGGGTATATTTATAGGTATGGTAAGTGAGGTATGTTAGAGATCCTGGTTATATATATATATAACTTCCATACATACGTGATACATACATACATACATACATACATACATACTATGGGAGATCATTTTTTACTAGCCCACGAGAGAAGCCGAACAAGTCTCAATAAAAACACTTGACCCCGCCCAAATCATAGTTCAACTTCCACACTAGACTTTCAGTAACGTGAGAACACTCATGGATATGGTCAAATAAGGTACCAAGAATCTCTGACGAGATAAAAAAATATCTTATGGACAAGCCGCTATGATGGAGTTCCTCAAACGACTCAAACTCTATAACAAATAGATCTATAAATTGTACTCCCTGACCTAGGGCAAAGGGAGGGAAAAATTATAATCATTAAGAGACACTTAATAAGAACAAGTAACCTCTCCGTGGACATAGGCAAATTGCCGAACCATGTACATCATTGTTGTGTATGATTCCTTTTCATTTCTTCCATTTGTGATTGCTTTCGTAAATTCTTTTATTATGAATTTTTCTGCACTCACAATTATTGTCGTCATCCGTGGGAACCGACTTGTATTCCTATGAAACCATTCATTACTGGAAAGCCTGTAATATCTCACCATAGTAGTAATATTCCACATGCCGACGATGTTCGGGAAGACCACCCAGCCCCTCCTAAGGTCATGTCTAAAATTCACCAACATTGAAAGCTAAGGTTTCACCAAGAACGATAACCCTCAGAAGAGAACCATGGGTCGCCAAGGTCCACTCAAATTTCTAGTCTGGTCGATGCCTATGAAGCCAAACTTCGAGAAAAAGAAGAGGCGATACACTGCCAAAAAGAAGAGAATGCTCGCCTTAAGATGGGACTGGAAAGAATGGGGAGAAATATCTCCAGAAACACAAGGCGGCGTTGAGATAGGACTCCTTGACCTCAGAGGGAGACTCCCCCAATCGAGGAAGGAGCACTAGGTGAGACCAGAAGAGAGTTGAACGTGACAAATCAGAGCGAGAATGATCAGAGCATGGCTAGTAGGAGAGGCACCACCAGAATAATGATCGACTAAGTGAGGATTTAAGGATCTTGGTCCGTGAGGAGATGGACCAATACTTGGCACATTCTCAAATGAAGACCCTTTTTTTAAGGTAACTCGAACGAGAGGAGCCCCCCAAGAAGTTGGTAGTCCCCAGGTTTAAGATCTATGACGGGAAAATAGACCCTATAGATCATGTCAGGCAATATCGGCAAGTAATGACCTTATGGAGCCACAATAACACACTCATGTGCAGAATCTTCCCTTATAGCCTACATGATGTAGCACAGAAGTGGTTCGAAAGGCTTCCCTACAGGTCGATCAGGAATTTTGTAGCACTTACAGAGGCTTTCACGGCACGATTCATAACGAGTAGCTCCCACCCTAAGCGGATGGATGCACTGCTCACTATAAAGATGAAGCCATAGGAGAACCTCAAGGATTATGCCAAAAGACATTGAGAAGTTTTTAATGAGATCAAGGATTGCTCGGAGCAGGTTATCGTAACGTCCTTTAAAATCAGCTTGCCGACTACCTCTTTACTTCACCAATTCCTCACCAAGAAGAAAGCCATAAGCATCGATGATCTTATGGCACGAATATATATGTACACCAAGGTTGAAGATGTGGTCCATCCTAGTGAGGGAAATAATGCTATAGCAAAAGAGAATAAGGGGACGGAGAATAATGACACCCAGAAGAAGGGAAGCAAGAATGGGGGCAAGAACGATTCCAAGAATGGAAATAAGAGTGACCCTCTAAGATGTTCCAGGTTGTTAATATAGTCTTTAAGGAACCCATATATAAAATCCTTAGTAATATCAAGGATGAAACTTTTATAAAATGGCCCAAGAAGATGGTCGGCAATTCAACTAAAAGGAACAACGCGCAGAGATACGCGTTCCATAAAGAGGGAGGTTACCGAATTGAGAATTACACAGCTATAAAGTCACATATGGAAGAGCTCATTCAGGTATGGCACCTCAATGAGTACGTTAAAAGAAGTCATAAAAGGTCTCAGCTAACGGAGACCAAAAGCCAAATAATATCCTCGATGATAAAACTGGACACGAGTTTAAAGTAATTCACGGGACATCACACTTCAAACAGATTCAAGGCAATGCCATTCGAATGGAACTCAAGAAGGTGATTGCCATGATGGAAGCTTTTCAGATCGACCCCACCAAAACTCAGGCATGAAAGCATCAACTACCAGAAGACGTTGATTACATGAATCAAATCGTGTTCACAGAAGAAAACTTGGTCGAGGAAAGGACCCCACATCATGACGCATTGGTGATCACACTCGGGATTGCTAATTGGGATGTTGACAAGCTACTTGTGGACCAGGGGAGTTCGTTTGAAGTGATGTATCTAGACCTGTTCCATAACTAAAATTGAGTGTCTCCGACCTCAAAGAAGCCACTGTTCCACTGGTCGACTTCACAGGAAGGATCACTATACCGTTAGGAAAGATCATCTTGCCAGTCAGGGCAGGAAACATCTTGAAGTTAATCAAGTTTTTAGTAGTGGACATCGAGTCCCCATATCATGCTATTTTGGGAAGAGATTGTATCCACGCCATGAAGGTTGTTCAATTCACTTATCATCAAAAGCTAAAGTGCGTCACAAATTGTGGAGTGGTTGAGATTCGCGACCACCAGGATACAACCAAAAAGTGCTTTATCACAACCATTCGCCAAAGAAAGGGAAAAAAAAGGAACCCAAGAATGCCTAGGAGAAAGACCAATAAGGGGTTGTTCTATCCAAATAGCAACTACGGTATGGTCGACCAGGGGTGGAAGAGAACAGGGTCCACCCCGCAAATAGGGTCGTTAAAAGCCTTAAAGAAGTTGCAGCCGATGACAACTTGAAAGAAAGGAAATTTTGGATTGGATATGCTCTCATCGACTAAGAGAAAAGGTAACTGGTTACTCTCCTTAAGATTAATATAGATGCTTTTGCATGGGACCCTTACAAGTTACCAGGGATTGTCCCTAGCATGGCATGCCACCGCCTACATGTCGATCCTACTTTCAAGACTATCACTCAAAAGGCCCACCGAACATCACTTGAGAAGGCTAAAGCAGTGGAGAAATATGTAGGGAAGATGCTGGAGGTAGGATCTATTAGGGAAGTCCAGTTCCCTGTATGGTTATCTAACCCAGTGGTGGTACCCAAAAGCAATGGTAATTGAAGGGTGTGCATCAATTTTGCTGACCTTAACCCGATATATTCTAAGGATAGCTTCCCTCTCCCAAAGATATATCAATTGGTTGACGCCACAGCGACACACGAGAGCATGAGCTTCCTTGACGCTTACTCAGGATATCATTAGATCCCTCTATATGGGCCTGACCAAGATAAGACATCCCTTATAACCTTAATTCGGTTGTATAGCTATAAGGTTATGTCATTTGGCCTCAAGAACGCAAGAGCAACTTACCAAAGATTGGTAAGCAAGATATTTATCAAATAAATTGGAGAACGATGGAAGTGTACATTGACAACATGCTCGTTAAAAGAAAGAATAAGGCCGATCACCTCTCAGACCTAGCAGTAACCTTCAAAATCCTCAGGAAGTATCAAATGAAGCTTAATGCAAATAAATGTTCATTCGATGTCCAGTCAGGAAAATTCTTAGGCTACCTAGTGAGTAAGAGGGGAATCGAGGCCAAACTAGATCAAATCGATGCTATCACCGGGGTATATCCCCCTCAGACATTGAGAGATGTTCAGAAGCTAACTGGGATACTCGTGACACTCAATCGCTTTATCTCTAAGTCTTAGGAGCACTGTCGACCATTCTTCCAGCTCTTAATGAAAGGTAAAGGCCTAGTATGGAATGACGACTGTTCGTAAGCTCTAGGAGAGATCAAGTCCTACCTCAATAAGACCACACTACTGGTAATTCCATACGAGGAAAAATAACTATATATTTACCTGGCAGTATTAGACCATATTGTGAGCTCTGCCTTAGTATATGAAAAGAAGGCAGAATAATATCCAGTGTACTACACCAACAAGACGCTCATATATGTTGAACAACATTACTTGCCTCTAAAAAATCTCGCTTATGCTCTAGTAATCGCTTTAAGGAAGTTGAAGCACTACTTAGAAGATCATTCAATAATAGTAATCACCTCTTACCCACTTAAAGTCATTCTATGAAGGGATGACCTCTCTGGGAGTCTTTTGAAGTGGTCGGTCAACCTCGAAAGATTTGACATCCACTTCCAGCCCAAAACAACAATCAAAGGGCATATCCTATCAGATTTTATTACTAAGTTTACAAAAGATCGGCCAGCAGATCAACTGAACGAAGAGCAATTGGTCCTAGGTGAAGCACCGTCCAAAGATTGGACATTGTATATTGATGGAGCCTCAAATTCCAAAGGGGCAGGAGCGGGGATTGTTCTCATCACCCCCAAAGACTGGGATTTGAAGTCGTTAATAACAAAGCTGAGTATAAAGCACTGATCACTGATTTGCAAAAGGCCAAACTACTAGGAGCAAAGCGCCTCAATGTATTCGATGATTCCAAATTGGTCTCTAAGTAAGTAAGTGGAGACTTCAATGCCAAAGACGATCGAATGACATCATACCTTAACGTAGTAAGAGGACTCATGGGAGACTTTCAAAAGGTAGAAATCCAATAGTTCCTACGAGAACAGAACAGTCACGTTGATGCTTCAGCAGCACTTAGCTCGACAATCGACTTGACCTAAGGAGGATAATCCAAATAAAGTTCCTCGCACAACCCATGATCGATCATGCAGTCGTAGAAGTCCTCCTCACAGATAAAGCCCCAAGCGGGATGGATCCCATTATCAATTATCTACGAAGTTACTGCCAGACAACAAGAAGTCGAGCCATCAAATTAGGGTCAAAGCTGCTCATTTCTACCTTAACTCTGAAGGGAAACTTTATAAGAAATCATTTACAAGCCCCTACCTCTAATGTGTTCACCCACAAGATGTTGAGCAAGTACTTAGTGAACTCCATGAGGGCACATGTGGGAGTCACGCATGTGGAAGATCGTTAGCCTTTCGAGCGATCAAGGAAATATATTGTTGGCCTCGCATATAGTAAGGCACTAGTGCTTACACTTGTAATTGTGAAAGGTGCCAAAAGCACTCGCCTATGGTTCACCAGCCTGCTAGCGACCTGAAATCTCTTACCAGTCCATGGACTTTTGCTCAATGGGGATTAGACATCGTGGGACCACTGCCTACTGCATTTGCAAATTACAAGTATCTGATAGTCGCCACAGACTACTTCATAAAATGGGTGGAGGTGGAACCATTGGCAAACATTCAAGACTCTGACATGATAAGGTTTATATGGAGGAACATCATAACTCACTTTGGGATACCAAGGACAATCATCATCAATAAAGGTACACAATTTGCAAGTGGTTTTTTTTCAAGCTTTCTGCGACTAGCACAACATCAAGCACCACTTCATTTCTGTGGCATATCCGCAATCCAATGGACAAGCGGAAGCTTACAACAAAACCATGATCAATGGAATGAAAAAATGATTGGAAAAAGGCTAAAGGAGCTTGGTATGATGAACTCCCTTATATTCTCTGGGCCTATAGAATAACGCCCAGGAAACCAACGGGGGAAACACCATTTGCCCCTCGCTTATGGCATGGAGGTTGTGATCCCTCTAGATGACAGCCATTGGATTCCTCAAAATATTCATACTAAGGTAGTGTGTCGACACCACCTAAGAGGTAAAATGAATAGAATGATATCGCTTAGGCATATTAGACTGGGAAAATGTTCAAACACATAACAGGCAGAGCACTAGTACTTAAATATTGTTTAGTCGGCTGAAAAAGTCCAAAATAATTCAAACTAAGTATAAGCTAACAAAAAAGCCCAAGATCGACTAGTCAGGATCACTTTAGTGAATAAAAACAACATATAACCATCGTCTCTCAGATATCATTTAGTCAAATATAAAACTCAAAATGGCAAAGTCAGAGGCGAATAAATGTTTGATCGGCTAATTATATAACTAGCCAAACGTTTAGTCAACATGAGCTCCACACACAAAACTTATTGAAAGGTAGTAAGCAACAAATTTTTATTAATAGAAAAGTTATGTTTACAACCAAAACTTAAATATACAGGAAGTTTACGATGACTCGAAATGGAGAGAAAGGTAATTATCTACACGCTCTCTCCAACCATCATCTAGGTGCGGCACAAGCTCTTCCCTAACATCCTCTAAGTGATGTTCCAGAAGTTGAGTAGGAATATCATCAATTGAGATCCACCGATCATCTCTGGAGAAGGGATTATGTCGGTAGGTTGGGCAATCAATTTGATATTTGTACTATAAGGGGGGGTCCTTAGGCATCCTTAGTTCTCTAAGAGCACTAAGCCACCCCTAGGCAAAGGCAAGGTCTTCTTCCTCCTTCTAATTCACTAGGGAAGCAGTTTAGACTTGGTCATAACCATCTTCCCAGACCTATCAAGGACCCCTTTTGAACAGATACCTTAACCTTGTTACATCCCTCTAAAGACCGGCAGTGATTATATACGCTCGCTGAACATCTTCTTTCATCTAAGAAGCTTCCCTTTGTAAATCTTGGGACTCAATTCGATCAACCCCAATGATCGATGACGAAGCTCCTTGCAACACCAAGGAAGACCCTGATGGGATGAATACCGATAGACGAGTGATTAGGCATAAATTCTTCTCATTTATCCCCTTAATTTAGAGGCTTTTATCGCTCCATAAAGTATAATTTGAGTGGATTTATCTCATATCATTTCTATTGACATTTTCTAATGAGTACACCGAGTTTCGTGTATCTCACGTCTATTTTGCAGGTATTCAGTGCACACAAGGAAGGACAATTTCCCTGAAGAGATCGAACCGAACCGCAGGGCTGGAAAAATGAACCGATCCTATCCTGAGAAAACTTCTTGTGAAGCACGAAATAATGAAACCGAACCGAAGAGGAAAAAAATGAATCGAACCAACCCAGACAAAAATCTCTGTTAAAGGAAAACCGAATCGAATAACCTTAACAGGATCGGTTCGGGTATCAAAAATTTAGATTTATCCACTTGTAAAATAAGAGTCTTGTATGGCTGAAACTCTTAGAAATTCCTAGTGTATATATTCTAATGTCTTTCTAAACATTAGGGAGCTTCTAATACATTTAGAAAAGCATTGTAATTAGTTTAGAGGAGAACAACCCAAGCAACTCTAGTTTTATATAGCTTTGATTCCAGTCTGCAATTCAAGAAGTTGTTTTAAATTCTTTCTTTCATTATTGCACTAGTTAATTCTTTAGTTACTAATTTCGTTCTTCTTCATCTTAAGTTTGTAGTTAAAAGGTTTTCTTCCATTCAAAGCATGTTTATTTCTAGTTTTAATATGTCCGGCTAAGTTCTTAAGGGTTGGGGTGCATGAACCCCACCCGATGTAATTCACTATAGTGGAAATAGAATTTTGAATTAAAATCTTAAGTGAATCGTGTCGTATAATTGGTATAACCGTTGTAACATTTTTGATCTCGTTTACCCTAGGTAACCGGGATGTTTAAGAATACAACGCGAATATTGGTTAATGTGATACTGCTTTAATTCGTCCTTTGCTTACATACTGTGCCGGCTACGATCCCTCATATATGTAATACTTTGGAGTACTAAAGATCGGGTTTTAATTCGTCCTTTGTTTACATATTGTGCGGACTACGATCCCTCATATATGTAATACTTTGGAGTGTTAAAGACCGGGTTCATTTCAAGTTTTAATTTCGAATCTAGTATCCTACGAAGTGACTTACTAGGGTGTGGGGGATTGTAACCCGACCTATCGTTCTCACTTCATAGTCAAATTTTTAGTCAAAACCGTCATCATCTTTTCGTTTAATTAGAATAATTGCATTTCGTTTAGTCGTAATTTCATTAGTAATCATTTTCACTTTTTCATTTAGTTATAGTTATTTCGTAACCCAAATCACATTTTCCTTATTTTTAGAGTCAAAGCTAGGATTTCTCGATCTTTCCAACGTCATTACGATTTAGTTCGTCCTGTTTCCCTGAGGATCGATACCCTACTTATCGAATTATTACTTGAGCGACAGGATTGCACTTGAGCCTAAATATCACGCACACTAAACACATTTGTGGTCGCGTTAAGTTTTTGGCGTCGTTGCCGGGGAACTAGGTAGACTTAGGTTAGATCAAGTCAATCTAAAACTCTGACCAAAAAAAATCCAAAAACATATAAAAAAAGAAAAGTACAAGAAAAAATTAAAAAAATGTCATCATCTATCAAAAGTCTTTAATGCAAAACCCTGAACATACTCATACTCCTCACAATAGTCCAACTGGAATTCACGAAAACCCAATAGTTGAGTATAACTCTGAAAGCCCCCACACACCTCACGTTCCACAATTCTGGGTACCATTCCCTACTCTTGAGCACTCTATCAGTAGTTACACCTTGAGTCAACCTTCGAGTCACACATCTAGGACACCGAGTGAGTATACAGAGTCATTTGAAGAGAGCGCGAGTGCGATGTCTGACGCAGTGAGTTGCGGTACTGGAGAGGGAGATCTCCAATATCGTCCCATGAAAGACTTACTCTTTTCTGAGCGGACTATCACCCCTAGTAGCATTTTACTTCCGTATAATGCCGGTCAGTTCCACTTTCGAAATGGAATGATACAGATTCTCCTTACATTTTATGGCATGGATTCGGAGAAACCATACCTACATATTCGTGAGTTCGAAGAGGCATGTGACATATTTAGTGATCAAGCTTGCATGCAAGATGTCATTCGCCTAAAGCTTTTTCCTTTTTCCTTAAAAGATAAAGCCAAGACCTGGCTATGGTCTCTACCCCTGAACTCCGTCACTTCCTGGAGAGATATGCAATCTAAGTTTATCTTAAAATTCTATCCACAACACAAGACCAACTCTGCTAAAACTCAAATCCAAGATTTTTGACAACACGATAATGAGTCATTTGGCAGTTGTTAGGAACGTTTCCAATAGTGAGTGAGCGCATGGCCCCATCATGGTTTTGACAAACACTTAGTGATATCCTTCTTCGATAATGGGTTGACAGTAGCTTCCAAACAACTTGTGCAAATAATGTGTGAAAGACCCTTTTGGGATTTAAACTCATGCGATGCCGAGGCCCATCTTAAGTATGTCACAGAGACTACTCAAGCATGGGACACATCTGATCCTAACTAAGCCCAGCCTAGACAACCATCTACCAGTTAGACTACATCCAGTCTATACCAATTGGATAGCAATACCTTAATAGACCGTCGAGTCGATCCATTTCAGAGGGATATGAAAGAGTTGTTTGATGGTCGATTGCAAAATACTTCTGAATCCAGTCGTGCTTTGAAAGAAAAAGTGTGTGCTATATGTGAGGTGGGACACTCCACAAAGGCATGCCCGACTATTTTTTCCTACAAGGCCATACACACCGAGCAGGTGGATGCTATAGGAGGATTCAAGGGGAATTTTAATGCCCCACATGGGAACTCATACAACCTTCGTGGAGAAACCATCATGGTTTCAACTATGGACAACCAAAAGATGCGATGAGCCCACATTCACAGGTTGTTCCACCTCCACCACCTCCTCAATACCAACAAGCACCACCACCTCCAGCTCCATATGTAGCTCCATCGTAGATGAACCTCGAGGATACAATAAACCAATTCATAAAGTCTCAGGGTATAAACAATGTTAGATATGAACACATGTTCGCAGAAATAAATGCGAACATCTCCAAGATGCAATCCGCATTGAGCATCCAAGAGAATGGCAAGTTTCCTACCCAAGGTCAACCTAGTGTTAGCTCCACCTCTATGGAACAGCAGGAGCATAAACAAGCTATAACCACTCTTCGTAGTGGGAGAGTTGTTGATTTATCACCTCCCCCACACGACATTTCAAAAGATAAGGAGAATTTTCCCGGCACGAAAGAGGCCGAAGATATCTCCTTGAATGAGAGTGAAAAGAAAAAAACTAGTGAGCCCGAGGTAGTTGTAAAACCACCCTCCACTGCACCATTTCCTCAAAGATTGGTTCCTGCCCATAAAAGGACCATAAGCGATGAGGTGCTAAAAGTCCTTAAGAACGTGAAATTGAATTTACCTTTCCTCGATGCAATAAGGAAAATTCTAGCCTATAAAAAAGTCATAAAATACTTACTAGCAGTCAAAACGAGGATGAAGGTAAAGAAAAACATGTTTCTAGCACAGAACGTGAGCTCAATCCTTCTTAATGATCTCCCACCTAAATATAAAGATCCCGGTGCACCCATTATTTCCTGCACTATTGGAGAGAACAAATTCTAAAAGGCCTTCCTCGATTTGGGGGCGAGTGTCAATATTCTCCCCTATTCGATTTATAGGAAACTTGATCTGGGTGATCTTAAGCCCACAAGGATCACTCTCCAGTTAGCGGATCGAACCATAAAGATACCAAGGGGTATAGTTGAGGATGTGATAGTTCAAGTAGAAAGTTTCTACTTCCTGGTAGATTTTATCATTTGGGACAAAGATCCCTCCTTCGCCTCAAAAAATCATGTTCCCATCGTCCTTGGATGCCCATTCTTAGCTATGGCTAATGCAGTGATCAAAACTAGAAATTGGCAGATGCAACTCACTTTGGGGATTATGACGCTAGAAACGAACATCTTTAACATAGCCCAACAAGCAAGGGAAGAAGATGATCTTCATGAGGTGAGCCTAGTTGAGGAGATCGTAGAAGAACACTTTGAGAAAAATTACTGTGAGACGCCTTAGAAGCTTGCCTTTCTCTTATCATGAGAGTGAGGGAACCTACACCGAGTTTGAGAGGGAGATAGAAGAGTTGAGAGGTTTACTCGATGAGAGAGCATCAGACGAGGACGCGAGAGATGTTAATTGGGTTTCTAGATTCGAAGAGTTACCGCCAATGGAAGCACGCATGGTTCCCTCTAGCGACACATTATCGACTCTCGAGTTGAAGAAACTACCCTCCAATGTTAAATATGCTTTCCTAGGTGAAAATGAGAAATTTTCTATTATTATCTCCTCTGGCTTAGATAAAGAGCAGGAGGGTAAACTATTGAAGATTTTGAGGAAGCACTAAAGTGCTTTTTGTTAGTGTATAGCTGATCTAAAGGGGATAAGCCCTCTAATTTGGACCCATAAGATTCACCTTGAGGAGGATGTTAAGCCCTCGAGAGAAATGCAAAGACGGCTAAACCCCACAATGAAAGATGTGGTGAGGACTCAAATCATAAAATTATTGGATGTTGGGATTATCTAACTAATCTCAGAAAGCAAGTGGGTGAACCCTATTCAAGTTGTCCCGAAGAAGTCGGACATGACTGTGATTGAAAATTCCAAGGGAGAACTAGTTCCCCAACGTACCACCACTGGATGGCGCATTTGTATTGATTACCGGAAACTCAATGCGGGAACTAGGAAAGACCATTTCCCCTTGACATTTATCGATCAAATGCTTGAAAGAATAGCGGCCCACCCTTATTATTACTTCCTAGATGGTTATTCCGGATATAACCAAATTGAGGTAGATGTACTTGATCAAGAGAAAACAGCCTTCACTTGACCCTTTGGAACGTTTGCCTTCAAACGTATGCCATTTGGCTTGTGTAATGCACCAGCGACCTTTCAAAGGTGTATGTTGAGCTTATTCAGTGACATGGTCGAGAGAGCGCTCGAGGTGTTTATGGACGACTTTAGTTTTTTTGGCACCTCCTTCGACCCATGTTTAGATAATCTTGAGAAATTACTAACCCGATGTGTAGAAAAGAACTTAGTGCTGAATTGGGAAAAATCCCATTTCATGGTCACCGAGGGTATAGTTCTTGGCCACATCGTGTCATCCAAAGGGATCAAAGTTGACTGAGAAAAATTAGATGTCATAGCTGACCTACCCCCACCTAAATCGCTAAAAGACGTGCGCTCCTTCTTGGGCCACGCGGGGTTTTATAGAAGGCTCATTAAGAACTTTAGGGCCATCGCTAGACCCTTAAGCAATATTCTTATGAAGGACACCTCATTCGAGAGGACGGAAGCATGCCAAAGTGATTTTGAAAAACTGTAAAACGTGCTTGTGTCCGCTCCAATCATGCAAGCTTAGGATTGGTCATTACCGTTTGAGATTAAGTGTGATGCTAGCGATTATGCGATAGGGGTTGTTTTGGGCCAAAGAAAAGACAGCAAAGCTAATGTCATCTACTATTCTAGTCGGGCTCTTATCGGACCATAATTCAATTACTCCACCGTGGAGAAGGAATTTCTAGTGGTAGTCTTCGCCCTTGATAAATTTTGGTCCTATCTTATCGGTTCCCCCATCACTTATTTCACCGACCACGCGGTCTTAAAATATCTACTTGCGAAGAAAGACGCAAAGCCGCGCCTCATAAGGTGGATCCTACTCCTACAAGAGTTTAACCTCTCAATTAAAGACAAAAAGGGAGTAAAAAATGTCATTGCCGATCACTTATCACGGATTTCGTCCGACGTACCTAGTGATCTTACACCCATAGACAAGTATTTTTTGGATGAGCAACTCTTTGCCACCTCTTCTTTACCTTGGTTTGCGGATATAATGAACTATCTTAACACGGGAGTCGTCCCTCCCGATTGCACATCGCAAGATAAGAAGAGGTTCATCACTTGGTCACGCATGTTTTTCTATGATGACCCATTCCTTGTTAAATATTGCACTGACCAAATCATCCGACGATGCATACCGGATGACGAAATCCCAAAAGTCATCCAATTCTGTCATTCGAAAGCATGTGGAGGCCACTTTTCCGTGAAAAAGACAGCCGCTAAAATTCTCTAAAGCGGTTTGTACTGGCCCACAATGTTCCGGTATGTCAACAACTGTTGCAAATCTTGCAATAAATTTTAATGGATGGGAGCGATTACCCGACGAGACATGATGCCATTAACCCCGATTATCATCATTGAGTTTTTCGATCACTGGGGTATTGACTTCATGGGCCCTTTTCCCCCGTCCTTCGGGTACTTATACATCCTAGTCATGGTAGACTATGTTTCTAAATGAATGGAAGTTATAGCTACCAAGACTAATGACAATAAAATGGTGATAAATTTCCTGCACGAACACATACTTTCTCGCTTCGGTGCACCTAAAGCGATAATCAGTGATAATGGCACGCCCTTTTGCAACAAGCTGTTTGAAAAACTTATGAAAAATTATGGTGTCATTCACAAGGCTGGAACGACATATCACCCACAAACGAATGGCCAGGCCGAATTGGCAAATCGTGAAATCAAACACATACTTGAGAAGATCGTCAATCCCGACCGAAAAGATTGGTCCCTTTGATTGAACGATTCGCTATGGGCCTACCGTACGGTATACACGAACCCACTCGGAATGTCCCCATTCCGCTTTGTGTATAGAAAATCTTACATCTTCCTGTTGAGTTGGAGCACAAAGTGTATTGGGCAATTAAGAGGTTAAATTACGATATGGACAAATCCAGTAAAGCTCGCAAGCTTCAACTAAATAAGTTAGAGGAAATACGCAATGATGCATATGAGAATGCCAAGATTTCAAAAGCCCGGATGAAACTAGCACATGATAAGATTATTTGACGAAAAGAGTTTTAACCGGGACAAGAGGTACTCCTCTATAACTCCCAGCTTCATCTATGTAACACCCCGCCCGCCCGGGGAGAGCGAACGGAGCGCTACAGCGATAAAATACATCAAAATAGCAAGGTATAGAGCATCTAAATAAATCCCACAATATAAAAATCCACGAATCTCAATCTTCAATTTAATATAACAATATTCCCTCGAATAAATATAAATCACCAATGCTCTATACAACAAAATAAAATAATATAAATCTTTCAAAAAATATTCTTCCCAAAATAATCCACGCTAAAATCATCCCAATTGGTCCATAGCGCTCAAATCCACGCTAACCTGCCAACTAAAAGAAAATATGGAGAAGTACACAATACGACAGGAAAGATGCTCAATAAATATATTAGTGGTGAATAAAATGTAACAACTTGAGTACGAATATTCAAATTAATCTCATAAGCATTTATCAATAAATTTCTCAACAACACATCAATGGGTCACCAGGCCTCACCCCATCCGCACATGTTTTAACAAGCCATAGCCCGGGAAGCGGGAATTTTGGTTGGTGCCTAACCTCTCTGCCATATTAAAATATCATAACAATGTTATCAACAACAATATAATGATACCACATGAATCAAAATAATTCAACAATTATTTCTCCAGATTTCAAAGAATTTATCAATTCAAACATGAGTCCAATTAAACATGAAATCAACGGAATAACTCTCGAGAGATTAAAAGAGCATATTGTGTAAAATCCCATGCCTCAAAATCATTGTATGAATCATCACATAAATTCAGCCTCAAAATCTGATCGTACCATCACGTTCTTCTCGTAAAAATAATAAAATCATGTTTTAGCCCCAACGCGAGATAATCTCAAATAGTCATATTTAAAAAACCCAAAAAAATCAGATCCAAAAATTATTCGAATCTCCAATCCGACTTCAGATTTGGATTCTACACGAAAAATTGAGTCGAGTATGTGTTTTGTATTTTTCTCAAATCTCATTCGAATGCACTCAAAAAGAAGATCTAAACATTTCAAATTGGCTCTTCTCATTCCACTCGTTTTTGCCTCTTTAGATTTCATTTTTGGCCTCTCTTTTTCATCTCCCGTTCCTTATAATCACCCATAATATTCCTTATATAACCCCTCTCTCAAACCCTAGTTTGGAGCCCAGGGTAACGCATATTACTATATTGCCCTTTAATTCAAAATTGTCAACTTTACATATTTAAACCATTACAAATTGTCCAAAAGCCAATTAAATTTGAATTTAAATATTAGATTCATTTCAAATAAAAATAAAAATAATATCAATATTCTAATTAATAAAATAATAATATTATTAAAATTATATACCGTATTCATAAATAAAGCCCTCAAAATTACGGGGTATTACATACTTTCCCCCATGAAAAAGAATTTCGTCCTCGAAATTCGACGAAACCTAATGCTCAAAATAAAATGCTACTCAATTCTATTTTCCAAAAATTACACACTAAAGTCGTCAAATCAATTCTAAACATCCTCACCACGACGCTTAACATATCCTCAAAATTTTCTATCTTCAAAGAAAATATGTTTAACCCGCATGTTAGACCCAATACCCAAGGCCCGAGGGTTATCGTATACCTAAGCTCTGATACCATCTATAACACCCCGCCCGCCCGGGGAGAGCGAACGGAGTGCTACTGCGATAAAATACATCCAAATAGCAAGGTATAGAGCATCTAAATAAATTCCATAATATAAAAATCCACTAATCTCAATCTTCAATTTAATACAACAATATTCTTTCGAATAAATATAAATCACCAATGCTCTATACGACACAATAAAATAATAAAAATCTTTCAAAAAAAATTCTTCCCAAAATAATCCACGCTAAAATCATCCCAATTGGTCCATAGCGCTCAAATCCACGCTAGCCTGCTAACTAAAAGAAAATATGGGAAAGTACACAATACGACAGGAAAGATGCTCAACAAATATATTAGCGGTGAATAAAATGTAACAACACGAGTACGAATATTCAAATTAATCTCATAAGCATTTATCAATAAATTTCTCAATAACACATCAATGGGTCACCAGGCCTCACCCCATCCGCACATGTTTTATCAAGCCATAGCCCGTGAAGCAGGAATTTTAGCTGGTGCCCAACCTCCGTGCCATATTAAAATCTCATGACAACGTTCTCAACAACAATATAATGATACCACATGAATCAAAATAATTCAACAATTATTTCTTCAGATTTTAAAGAATTTATCAATTCAAACATGAGTCCAATTAAACATTAAATCAACGTAATAACTCTCAAGAGATTTAAGGAGCATATTGTGTAAAACCCCATACCTCAAAATCATTGCATGAATCATCACATAAATTCATCCTCAAAATCTGATCGCACCATCACGTTCCTCTCGCAAAAATAATCAAATCATGTTCTAGCCCCAACACTAGATAATCCCAAATAGTCCTATTTTAAAAACCCAGAAAAATTAGATCCAAAAATTATTCAAATCATTAATCTAACTTCAGATTTGGATTCTACACAAAAAATTGAGTCACGTATGTGTTTTGGATTTTTCTCAAATCTCATTCGAATGCACTCAAAAAGAAGATCTAAACATTTCAAATTGGCTCTTCTCGTTCCACTCGTTTTTTGCCTCTCTTTTTCATCTCCCTTCCCTTATAATCACCCATAATATTCCTTATATAACCCCTCTATCAAACCCTATCTTGGAGCCTAAGCTGACGCATATTACTATATTGCCCTTTAATTCAAAATTGTCAACTTTACATATTTAAACCATTACAAAATGTCCAAAAGCCAATTAAATTTGAATTTAAATATTCGATTCATTTCAAATAAAAATAAATATAATATCAATATCCCGATTAATAAAATAATAATAATTTTAAAATTATATACCGTATTCATAAATAAAGCCCTTAAAATTACGAGGTATTACAATCTGTTTCCGGGTAAATTGCGGTCTTGATGGACAGGTCCATTCATTGTGCAAAACGTATTCCCCCACAAAGCAGTAGAATTGGAAGATCCAATAGGGGGTAACGTGTTCAAAGTAAATGGACATTGCCTAAAGTCATATGTTGAGGCGTGCATAGAAGAGATCGACACCATTTGGTTGTCGGACCCCATTTACGGTGTAGAGTGAGCTCGCATTGAGAGGTCGTCGCACCCCCGATGCGTATGGGGTGAATTCTTGTGTATAGTAGTTGTGCATAGGTAGACTAGTTAGAGTCCGTCGGTAGGTTACGAGAGGTTAGGGTTAGGATTATGCACACCAACACGCACTTTATGAGGGAGTCGAGGGAGTTCAAGCGTGAAAATAAGTAAGAGAGTGCTCGAAAATTCGAGGGTGCTAGAATTTATTTTTAGCATTGTGAGTGGGGAGTTTCTGTTTTGAGGCGAATCGAACCGAATCTCCTGCACCGGATCGGTTCGGTTGAGATAAATCGAGAAAGAAAAAACCAGACCTGAATCGGTTCTCCCCTGTATAGGATCGATTCAGTTTTTGCAGTGTTTTCCTCTTCCCCAGATACTTCCCCCTTTCCCCAATCCCTTCATTTCTCTCCTTTCACACCCTTTTTCCCTCCAATTGTCCCCCCTTCTTTCCCTCCATATTCTTCCCCCCAAACCCACCCCCCACCTATAAATTCTACCCCTACCCTACCATTCCTCCACACCTCCATCACATATCCCCTCTCTTGACCTGTCTCTCCCATTCCAACTACCCCTGAATTTCCCATGGCAAATCAAGGTCTTCCCCCAAAATACACGTCTATCGAGGTCCTTCATAACGGTAACGGGGAATACCGCTCTCATATGGAGCACCTTTGGTGTCAACAGTTTTTAGCATATCCCGAAAGCTTCACATCGAGTGTGTCGTTAAATGGAACGATCTACCCCGCTCAATCACCACTCTTTTCAGTCGACGGGGGTGGTCGTAATATCTCGAAGCACCCCACAATGTGGTGTGGGTGAATGAGGTCCAATCTTTGTATGGCTCACTCGTCCGCACGAGAGAGGTTGAGGGCTAAAATTTTGTGGATGGTCACCCCATCCCTTTCTTTTTGGATATTCTTCCCCGAAAACTTTCCTTCACGGTAGTTTCGAACCCGGACGACTTTGACTACCCCCTCAATGCCCTCACAATTTCGAAACAAATATGCATCAACCGTCTTGCACCCAATGAGATTTGGGTAAGGGACACCTTCCCAGTGGGACACCTCAATGATAAGGCTCGCATTACATTTCATATCGTGTGCGCCAACCTGCTTCAAACTTCTAATGACTAGGTGATGCGCCCTCGCTAAGCCACCCTTGTTGATGATACACAAATATTACATATTTCACCCTCCGAACGGATGCATTTTATCCTCCTCGGGTATCTTATTCCTTATATTTATGCTCGTTAACCAGACAACACGGAAGTTGTATCCCTCCTCGCAAGCTTCCCGTGGCCGTAAACGATGCGCGGTTTCGATTCAGAACGAAGAAGTTATGGCGATTTCGGCGGACGAGAAGGCAAGCATCCCAAAACAGCAATGCAGTGTGTTGACACCTGCTTGATCGATCGATCGACTAAAGGGGTCGATCGATCGATCCTCCTCGACAGTGTATATTTTGTTCACCATCGATCGATCGACAAAAGGGTTCGATCGATCGATCCCCTGTTTCCAGGAGATATTTTGCCTTTTAATTTCTTTTTTCTTTTATTTTCTATTTCTTTTCCCACTTACTATATAAACCATTTTTGTTGTAATATTATATATGAAGTAGATATAATTCGTTTTAGGTAGGATAGGTTAGAGTTTTGGAGGTTTGGGAGCTCATTTCTTCTTAGATTGACACCCATTTGGGCTTGTAATTTGTGCTACCATCTTCCACTTTCATTAATATAGTTGTATTTCCTTATTTTCTTGCTTTCCAATGTAATTTACATGCTTTGTTAATTAGTTTACATGCTTTGATTTACTTGCTTTCTAGTATAGTCTTATTGCGTTTATTTACTCACTTTCATTTACCGCGTTTTTATTATGCTTTCTAGCTAATTTAAATTAGGTTGTGTTTGAATGGAACTCACTCAAGTTGACGCATTTCCTGGCTTTGGTGATGGCGTTTATAGGTCTATTTCGGGTGCGTTGTCCTAGTTATCGTGCTTAGGAGATTTGACGGGGCATATCATGTATGTTCCGTGCTTACGACCTTCCGTGCACAATTTTCGGGGTATTTGTTGACGCCAAAATCTTATTAGGCTTTTATACGGATTTAGGGGCGTGACAACCCTTGATTCAATTAACTGTCGAAACGATACTCATTCTAAATAACACATCGACCCATGTATCTATTTTATACAAATTAACTCGGGTGAGGGATATTCGACGCACCCTATAGTTTTACTCGCTTTGTTAATCTAGTTTCAATACCCTTGCCTAGTTAAACATTTCCCTTTTATGCATCTTTTCCTTTTTAGTTTGTAATACACCTTTTGCACTTTTATTTCGGAGTACGAAATCAATTGAATTCTACCGTTGTGCTTGCCTCGCAAGTGTAGTCATAATTTAGGTTTGTTTGTATTATCGCGGTGAAACTAAAACAACGACTATGTCCTTACACGAGCACACTTTTCACGCATAATCAAAATGGAGCTGTTATCGGGGACTTTTTATTTTAGACTTTATTTGATTTAGTATTTCATAGTATTTTCTTTCTATTTGTATTATTTGCTAATCTTTTTGTAGGACTTCCACATTTGAGCACTTAGAAACGCTTGAATTTTTCCCGCGCGCACCTATTTTGTGGAATTCGCCAGTTCGAGCCATTTTTGGGGTAAGCATGTCTTATTCCAATTCTTTTCGGTAATCATTGTTATAATTCTCAAAATTCTCGCAAACCTATGACTTTTGGTGAATACTTAGAATCCCAAAGTATTTCAAATTCAAATATGACTTTGGGCGAGTATAACGAAAGTCAAAACTTAGGTTATTAGAATTTTTATGATGATGATAATGATTTTGGGCCTTCACCTCCTTATAATAGGAATTTTGAAATGAATTCGAATAGTTTTCAAAATTTCTATAATAATGAGTTTTTGTTTAAGTTCGATGGCAATTTTTAAAGTTTCCATTTTCATGCATCTGCACCTCGACCTATGACATTCGGTGAGGGCTTGCATATGTATGAGAATGAGAAATTTGAAAATCATTATCGGGAAGAAAATCTTTGTTGGGAACGTGAATTGGATTTATTATTTGAGTTCGACGATGATTTTGCTTTCGAGACTTTTGAAGTCGAGGAATGTTTTGAACCAAATGAGGTACTTGTGCCTACATTGGAACAAACCATTCTAGACTTTTCCCATTGCGTAATAGATATTGAAAGTGACGATGAAAATGACTTAATATCTATTTACAATGAAATGATTTCTTCTTTGGCCCCCAAAGAAGAACATTTCATTGAAAATTATATTATTTCCTTCGAAACTCAATCTTCATCCGATGATGATTCATCTCATGAGTTTGAATTTCTTTCATCCCCATTTTCATGCTCTATTATCACGCCATCACAAGTACCCGATGATTCGGTTTCAAACTTTAATGTTTTAAACCTTTTCTCCGATGAGGAGTACTTGCTCGAGTCGCCCTCTCATGATCGCATCCGTGCCTTCGTGTACGCCACCTCCCATTCCAATTTCAAAATTATTGGGAGGATATTCGTCTTTTTTTGGTCCCCATATGTTTTTATCGCCCGTTCAATCCAAACCCCCCATCGTCCCTCCAAAACTTTTAATTAGCGATGGTTCATTTCTTACGCCTTACACATGCCTTCCGTTGTTAAAACGGAATTCATATTTTTTGAAAGGCCTGCTTGTATGTGAGGGTACACCGGTTATCCTCCAAAGTCAAATCATTTTCACGATGAACCCTCAGCTATTTAGACTTCTAGTGTACAGTTAGTGTGAGGCCTAAATAGTAGGTTGTATATAGTTAGCTTTTTATTCTTTCTTTTTTATTTATTCTTTCCTTTTTATTTTAGTCTCTTGTAATTAGTTAACTATTTGTTATTTATTTTTTCTATGCTCGGTACTAACTTGTTTTGTATATTATTTGGACTTGTTCTTATGGGGATCGCTCCACTTTTGGGTAATATCACTCGTTTCCTCTCTTAACTTGGTTCTTAATTCACATTGAGGACAATGTCAGGTTTTAAGTTAGGGGGTGTGGGTTATTCTATCCATTTCTTTATTTAGTCCATGTTTTTGCTCACATGTTAGTTACTTAGTATGCTTTTCTTAGAAAAATTGAAAATTTCAAAAATATTTTCTTTCTTTTTTCTCTTTTTTGGGCATTTTGCCTTTGTTTTCGATGATAAATTTCAAAAATTGCCCGATCCAATAGACAACCCAATGATGCATGTTCTAGATTTTAGAAGTTATTAGACTTTAGTCCTCGATTATTGATATTATGAATAACTTCATGAATTAAACTTTAATCCCATGAACACATGCACTTTTATCATTCTATTGATTTGGTTTAAGATTTTTATGACTCGGTAATCTTTTATTGCATTGTATATACTTACACCGAGTAAGCATTGTACCTTTCGTCGTTTGTGAGTGTATACACTATTCTTTTCTCATTAAAAACGTTGAATTCGTTGGTAATCTCGCTATTCTTTAATTTCATCGTTCATTAATTGAGTTCATTCTTGAAATTTGTTACTTGATCATGATTTTCATATATTATTTTGACTCGAGAATTGCGTAAACTTTTGGAAATGATCATAGGCATTCTTTGTTATATCACCCATATTGACCTTGACCTCACCCTTATATGTTTACCCTGGTTAACCCCCTCTGAGCCTAAATATAGCTTTTCATTTCATACCCCATTCCCATAACCAACTCTAAATTGGAGTTTAAAACCATACATACACTTTACATACCTTTGTTTAGAATGTTGCTTGGGATTGAATAATGTCGTTGTGATATCGGTTGCAATTTAGGCATATGAGAGTATGAAAAGGAAAGAAAAAGTGAAAAAAATGATGAAAAAGAGAAAGCAAAAAGCAAAAGAAAACAAAAAAAAACATGAGAAAAAGAAGAAAAGAAAAGAAAGAGAAAGGGAAAGTTGTAAATGTTTTGTATATAGTTCAATAAGCTTTGATTACTCTCCCCGATGATATATCTAATGCCGCGTTTGGAACTTGTTTTTCAATTTTGTTATTGCCGGCATTTTCCCATTATTCCGAGTTTTCATTCCGAACACCTTTGAATCCTTATATACATTCCTTCATTTCATACCCAAGCCTAGCCTACATTACAACCCTACTACAAGTCCTATGTGATCTGATTAGGCACATATTCTTCATATTTATCCCCTTAATTTCGGTATTTTTATGATCCCGTGCAGTGTAAATAGCTTGGATTTGTCTCGTATTTATGCTACTAACTCCTTTTGGCAAGTATTTCGTATTTTGTGTGTTTCTCATGTGTTTTACAGGTATTTCATGTAAGTTAGTGCGAAGGAGAACTCAAAACAGTGAACGAAACCAAGAAATGGAGAGTTGAAGGGCACTTTCATAATTTTTCATCCTTATTCCAGAGGTGGGGCCAACTAGAAAGGTGAAGAGCTCTAAATTACAAGAATACTGGAAAAACGGCACCTCAATCCGAGTTACGGTGAAGAAGTTACGATGTTTTGAAGTTGCGCGATAATGAAGAGAAACGGACCGGTCTGGATGTGCGAATTGCTGTCATTAATTATGCAGATTTTATGGTGATTGGTTGGCAAAAACTTGTGCCACAAGCGAAATTTGATGTTAAATTCTTGCAACTTGGTGCTATAAAAGATCAAGCCCTAATTCATTCAAAGGGGGACTCAAAATTAGAGAGAGAAAGTCATTTTTTTAGAAATCCTTTTTAGTTTTTCATATTTTTAGAGAAACCTTAGTTTGTATGTTTGAAGAACAAGTAGTATTCTGGATTCAAGTTCATCTAGTGCAGATTTCAAGTATCAATTCTTCAATTCAATTCAAGTATCAAATTCCCTTATCTTATTTAGTCTCAATTCTATTTTCAATTTTCAATTTTTTTGCAATTTGTTACCAATATTTGTTAGATCCATAATTCCATGTATTGGTATGGATTTGTTTTCTAGAAAAATCATGAGTAGCTAAATTCCCAAGGGTTGGGGTACATGAACTCAATCCAAGGCAAATTATTTATGTAGAAAATAGAGATTAAATTAAAATATTGATTGAATCGTGAATGAAAATCATACAAACATTGGCAATCATTTAATCTCTCTTTCCCTAGGTACTTGAGATGTTTAAGAACGCTTTGTGAGTATAATTTATCATTCACCGCTTTATATCTATCTTTGATTTCATATGATGCGGGCTAGATCCCTCATATATGTAATGCTTAGAATTTATAAAGACTGGATTTAGTCAAGAATTTTAATTTACAATTATAGTATTCTATAGGATAATTTGTTAAGGATTGAGGGATTGTACCCTACCCTATTTTCTCTAATTTGTCAGATCTAAGTTCTTTGCAATTTTCAGTTCGTTTTTCTTAAGTAAATTTTTATTTCAATAGAATTTTTTCCCAATCATTAATCATCTTTTTATATTTATTTTGAGAAATCATTTCAAGATTTAATAGCTTTCCCTATTACGATTTGGCAATTTTGATCCCTGTGGAGACGATCCCGACTTACCGGGTTTATTACTTGAGCGACAGGCTTGCACTTAAGCCTAGAGAAAAATGCACTTTTGAGACAAATTCTTAGTCGCGTCAAGTTTTTGGCGTCGTTGTCGGGGATCATTAATTGTCATAGATTTAGGAAAGTAATTTTTATCTACAAGTGATTTCGAAAAGAAAAAAAAAATCTATATTTCATCTCTTATGTGCTTATATGCAGAATTCATCTTCCACCCAAGTTCACGAAAATCCTATTGCCGAAGCAAGTTCTAAAAATTCTCATACCACTAGGTCTCCTCATTTTTGGGTTCCACCTCCTTCGCCTAATAATTCCATCACAAGTCGTTCATTGAGTCAAACCCTGAGTGAGAATTCTGAACCTTTCGGTAGCAATATGTCAGAGCATGGTAGTGTCGGTGTTGGTGCTGGAGAGGATGAGATACCATATCTTCCCATGAAAGATCTTTTATTTCCGGAGCGAACTGTTACCCCTGGTTGCATTTTACTCCCGTATAATGTCGGTCAGTTCCACTTTCGGAATGGTATGATCCAAATTCTTCCTACATTTCATGGGATGGATTCTGAAAAACCATATCTCCATCTTAGAGAGTTCGAGGAAGCGTGTGAGACGTTTGGAGACCAAGCTTGTCCACAAGATGTAATCCGGTTGAAGCTATTCCCTTTTTCCTTAAAGGATAAGGCTAAAACTTGGTTATGGTCCCTACCCCCAAATTCTGTGTTATCTTGGAGAGATATGCAAGCCAAGTTTTTATCAAAAATTTTTCCACAACACAAAACTAATTCTCTTCAAGCCCAAATTCAAGCTTTTCGTCAAAATGAGAATGAGGCTTTTGATAAATGTTGGGAGAGATTTCAAGAGTTAGTTAGTGCGTGACCATATCATGGATTTGAAAAACATCATTTGATTTCATTCTTTCATCAAGGCCTTACTTTAGCATCCAAATAACTTGTTCAAACCATGTGTGAAATACCTTTTTGGGAGTTAGATTCGAGCGATGATGAGGCTCATCTGAAATATGTAGCAGAAACTACCCAAGCATGGGATGTTTCTGATCCCAATAGTCAAAATAGAAATAGACAAGTGTCCAACTTGCCTGCTGCGTCCGGTATCTGTCACTTGGACAAGGACACTTTATTAGATCAAAAATTTGACCAATTGGAAAAGAATTTCAGAGACATGCTTGAAGTGCGATTAAGAGAAGTAGCTGGACCCGTGCAAGCAGGAAAGGAGAAAGTGTGTGCCATTTGTGCTACTGGTCATTCTACCAAAGGATGTCCTACTATCCCTGCATATAAGGCAATGTACACTGAACAAGTTGAAGTGATAGGGGGGTTTCGCGGAAATTATAATGTACCACATCAAGGGGGGATGGTTCCTAACCCACATGTGACTTTACCACCACCACCCCCTCAATTTCAGCAAGTGGTTCCTCCTATGAATGTACCACCTCCTGGTCCATATGTTACTCCACCGAGGCGATCTCTTGTGGACAACTTAAATCACCTCATCCAATCTCAAAAGGAGAACAATGCTAAGTATGATCGAATGTTCAATGAAATACATACTAGCATCTCAAGGTTGCAAACTGCATTAAATGTCCAAGAGAAGGGCAAATTTCCTGCTCAAAGCCAACGACCTCCCCAAGGACAAACCAGTATTGGCACTACATCCCATGACCATCGAGAGCAATGTAGCGCTATTACCACTCTCCGTAGTGGGAGAGTAATTGATTTGTCACCTCCCCCACGCAATGCATCTAAAGATAAAGAGGTTTTTCCCGGCACAAGAGAGGCCGAAGATGCCCCTTTAATTGAGAGTAAGGAGGAGGAAAACACTAGTGGATCCAAGGCCATCACCACCACCGCTGCCCAATACCATCAACGATTGGTCTCTCACTCCAAAACGACCTCCCGTGATGAAATTCTGGAAGTCCTTAAGCAAGTAAAAATTAATTTACCTTTTCTTGAGACTATACAGAGAATTCCCGCGTATGCTAAGTTTATTAAGGACTTACTCACGGTGAAACGCAAGCTAAAGGTAAACCAGAACGTCTCTTTGGCCCAAAATGTCAGCGCAGTCTTGTCGAGTGACTTTCCATTAAAATATAAAGATCCGGGTGCACCCACTATTTCGTGTATCATGGGGAAGAACCGAATCGAGAGAGTTCTAATAGATCTAGGGGGAGTGTTAACATTATGCCCTATTCCATCTATCGATAACTAGAACTGGGGGCCCTTAAGCCCACAAATATGACTCTCCAGCTCGCGGATCGTTCTGTGAAGCTTCCTCGGGGAATTGTTGAGGATGTGATTGTCCAAATAGACACTTTCTACTTCCCGGCGGATTTTATCATTTGGGACGAAGAACCCTCCGTTCTGCCAAGTAATCATGTTCCCGTTATCCTTGGCCGCCCATTTTTAGCTACAGCTAATGCTCTTATCAATACCCAAAGTGGGCGTAGGCAATTAACTTTCGGGAGCATGACCCTCGAAACAAATATCTTTAATAATTCCAAGAGAGAGGGTGATGAAGGGGAAACGCGAGGGTTGGATTTTTTGGGGAAAGCACACGAGCAAGAAAGAACTTACAAGGAAGAGCCATTATGGGAAGGTTGTGTTATGCACAGTGAGAGGAGTGGTTACAATATCGAGAGCAAGGTAGGGGAGGTATGTTTAGTTAATGCATTCGAGAGCATGAGTGAGCCCATGAACAAGAGTGAAAGAGGAGATTCAAAGTGTGTCGGGAGAGGCTCGTTGAAATACTTAGAGGAAAGCGAATGGCAGGACACTATCGATATATTTCTCCTCGATTACCACCCACCCACACCACCCTATCATTCGGCGAGTGATCACGAAAGGCAGGTTGAGTACACCAAGCAAGAGAGAGAGTTAGAGGAGTTGAGCCTAGCAGAGTTTGATAGAGAGTTTGGACAGGTGGATGCAAGTCTAAATGTTGAAGTCCAATCTTTCTGGGCCTCATTTCGTCATTTAGACGAAAGCGAGTGGGATAATAGAATTGATGCATTTCTCCTTACCAAACATCCACCCATACCATTTGAGTCTTCGGAGGTACTTGAAGATAAGACTCAAATCTCGTCCGACTTAGAGACCAACCCACGTGCTATGCAACAAGAGGATCCTTTTTCGGTTTATCATAATACATCTCCCGGTCTTTCCTTTATCTATGGGCACAGGCCCAATTTGTTCCGGCTATTCACTTATGATGGTAAGATGGGAGAGACGAGGAGAGCATCGTACCCAGTGAAAGGGGTCGGGTGATTTGTGGAGAGAGATGAGAGGTCGTCGCACCCCCGACGCGTATGGGGTGATTTTTGTTGTATTTTTGAGTCATGTATAAGTGTTATATAGTGTCTTGTTGCATTTTAATAATTTGTTTGTTTTATTTATCGCACTCTTCATATTGTCTTCCTTATTTCTCTTATCCATTTGATTGAGGACAATGCAAATCATTGAGTTAGGGGGGATGACTGGTGCGTATTCATAAAACTTCGCTTGTATTCATATATATGTGTATCTAAAAAAAAAAAAAGCCAAAAATATTTTTCATCAAAATAAATAAAAATTGGAATTTAAATTTTTCAAAAATATCACCTTTATTCTATTTAAAGTCTCAAATTGTAAAATTCCTAATGCACTAAGCCAAAATTGACCAAAGATGGAAATTGAAATAAAATTGACGACTTAACGAATAAGTGTGGAGATTAGTCCAACCCGGTGAGATTTCGAGCCTATCGATCTTTTTGAGTTTTTAAATCAATCCGAGTTTATGATTAACTCAAAGTTCTTTTCAGCGTTTTAATAAGTCGTTGATGATCTCAATCCTTTATTTTGATCGGTTATGGGAAATGTGTGAGATGTTGTCTCAAAATTCGTGCTAAATATATCTCTAAACTTAATTAATCTCGAGATGCATATAGTAATGTGATTAGCAATTCAGATAATGAAGTAGGCCACCGTTTGTTACCCAAAAATATTAGCCATAAAAAGTTGTGAAAAATTATCCCTTTGCAACCCAAGTTGAGCCTAATAAAATTTATCCTTTTCGTTTGGTAACCCGAAAAATCCAAATAGCCCGGAATTGTGAAAATTGAGAAAATTCATCAAGTAAGTCCAAATTGTGCAATAAAAATGGGCAAGAGAAAAACAAAACAAGAAAAAAAAATGCTCAACAAAAATAGCAAGAAAAGAAAAAGAAAAGAAAAAAATGAAAAGAGAAAATGAAAGAGAAAAATGAGCAAATGCCCGAAAAAGCACTAATGGACGTCATAAGGACATTTTCCAATTCCGAATAGCCCATGCATTCTCATTTTTACCCTTTACACCTTATAACCTGAAAAGTCCTAACTGAGTCCGAATGGCGAAATTAATTACTGCGTGGAGAGCTAAAACATGAAAAGATAAAATAAGAGATTAAATGGTGTGAAATAGAGGTGATGTTCCCATTTCCTAATAACTGTATTCCGATGATGAGATCTTTTCACCATATATTTCCTTGTTTTCAATTTTGTATGCGTGAATTTGTGTCCATTATATTTACTCTTTATATCATGCATACCGAGAGAAATTAGCCGCAATCCGAGTGATTCGTTTGTGAGTGCATCCGTAAGAATTTTAATCAAACGAATTTTCGTAAAGTAACGTAATGCTCAATCGGTGGAAATTTGAGGTTTAATTGATGGCTTTGCACACACACACACACACACTATGGTTTGAAACATGTGAATATGAATTTATGGTGATTATTTTTCAAAAAGTTTAAATTGTACAATTTTTAAGTATTTTGATATTTATTTGAGTCAATAAAGAATTTTGTGGGTAAATTCACTGCAAAAACCTCACGAGACAAAACTCGTCCTACTAGGGTAACCTAGGGGTTTAAAGGCTTGTTGCATACGCTAAATGCAATCGCTTGCCCGCGAAAAAGGTATTTTATCCCAATAAAATAATTTTCAAGAGTTGATCCTTGATAGTATTCATTTACATTGCTCCGGACGCGCAAAGTTCTAAGTTAGGGGGTGTGATTAGGCACATATTCTTCCAATTTATCCCCTTAATTTCGGTATTTTTATGATCCCGTGCAGTGTAAATAGCTTGGATTTGTCTCGTATTTATGCTACTAACTCCTTTTGGCAAGTATTTCGTATTTTGTGTGTTTCTCATGTGTTTTACAGGTATTTCATGTAAGTTAGTGCGAAGGAGAACTCAAAACAGTGAACGAAACCAAGAAATGGAGAGTTGAAGGGCACTTTCATAATTTTTCATCCTTATTCCAGAGGTGGGGCCAACTAGAAAGGTGAAGAGCTCTAAATTACAAGAATACTGGAAAAACGGCACCTCAATCCGAGTTACGGTGAAGAAGTTACGATGTTTTGAAGTTGCGCGATAATGAAGAGAAACGGACCGGTCTGGATGTGCGAATTGCTGTCATTAATTATGCAGATTTTATGGTGATTGGTTGGCAAAAACTTGTGCCACAAGCGAAATTTGATGTTAAATTCTTGCAACTTGGTGCTATAAAAGATCAAGCCCTAATTCATTCAAAGGGGGACTCAAAATTAGAGAGAGAAAGTCATTTTTTTAGAAATCCTTTTTAGTTTTTCATATTTTTAGAGAAACCTTAGTTTGTATGTTTGAAGAACAAGTAGTATTCTGGATTCAAGTTCATCTAGTGCAGATTTCAAGTATCAATTCTTCAATTCAATTCAAGTATCAAATTCCCTTATCTTATTTAGTCTCAATTCTATTTTCAATTTTCAATTTTTTTGCAATTTGTTACCAATATTTGTTAGATCCATAATTCCATGTATTGGTATGGATTTGTTTTCTAGAAAAATCATGAGTAGCTAAATTCCCAAGGGTTGGGGTACATGAACTCAATCCAAGGCAAATTATTTATGTAGAAAATAGAGATTAAATTAAAATATTGATTGAATCGTGAATGAAAATCATACAAACATTGGCAATCATTTAATCTCTCTTTCCCTAGGTACTTGAGATGTTTAAGAACGCTTTGTGAGTATAATTTATCATTCACCGCTTTATATCTATCTTTGATTTCATATGATGCGGGCTAGATCCCTCATATATGTAATGCTTAGAATTTATAAAGACTGGATTTAGTCAAGAATTTTAATTTACAATTCTAGTATTCTATAGGATAACTTGTTAAGGATTGAGGGATTGTACCCAACCCTATTTTCTCTAATTTGTCAGATCTAAGTTCTTTGCAATTTTCAGTTCGTTTTTCTTAAGTAAATTTTTATTTCAATAGAATTTTTTTCCAATAATTAATCATCCTTTTATATTTATTTTGAGAAATCATTTCATGATTTAATAGCTTTCCCTATTACGATTTGGCAATTTTGATCCCTGTGGAGACGATCCCGACTTACCGGGTTTATTACTTGAGCGACAGGCATGCACTTAAGCCTAGAGAAAAATGCACTTTTGAGACAAATTCTTAGTCGCGTCATGATCTCAAGTAGATGTAAGTTAAAAGTTTAAATAGTTTTGATAATCTGTGAAAATGCATTTCGCCTCTTTTAATGTGCGATATATTTCATTGAGATTACAGTTTTTCATTTTATATATAGCGTCCTTCATTTGTGACAAGTGTGCGGCCTAGTTTCCAGTTATATTTACTCTTTAGCCCACGTGTTCCGTGTGTTACCTCCCTATTTCGAGTGAATTTGCTTGATGAGTGTAATGCCCGTGAGGATTGAATGTATACTTGCTTTAACATTTATCCGGTTTATATAAGTTTTTCGCCAAATCACAATTTGCATGTGCTCGCCCCCTCCCACATTTTAAAGTTTCAATTGTATGAGGTGCATTCTATAATGTTAGTGATTTGGACTTTTGTTTGAATCCTTTCAATGTGCTAATAATGCGTATGAAATCCTTTTCGCTATTGTTGGGCTTTTCGCATGTTGGGTTGGGAATATTTTGAGAAAATCATGTGATGTTTGTAGGTATCATCCCTGAAAACCCTCACGAGACTACACTCGTCCACTAGGGTGACCTAGGGGTTTAACGGCTTATTGTATACGCTAAATGCAATCGAATCGCCTACGAAAGTGGCCTAATGCGTTTATACCATACTTTTGTACTTCTCCTGCTTTTGGTTTGCTTGTAGTTCTTATTGCATCCTATTTCATTGCTAGGGACTAGCAATGTGTAAGTTAGGGGGTGTGATGATACGCAAATATTGCGTATTTCATCCTCCGAACGGACGCATTTTATCCCCCTCGGGTATCTTATTCCGTATATTTATGCTCGTTAACCAGACAACCTCGGATTTTTATGTTAACATGTTTTGCAGGGGTTAATTGAGTTTTTATAGGTAATTGGATGCTAAGTGTGAAGTTCGGACGGATTTCGCTCGATTTTCGTACACAATCGCACATTCAAGGGCATTTTAGTATTTTCACAGGTTGGGCACCTGGTCGAACATCTACACTAAAGTTGTAGCCCTCCTCGCAAGCTTCGTGTGGCCGTGAACGGTGCGCGATTCTGATTCAGAACGAAGAAGTTATGGCGATTTCAGCGAACGAGAAAGGCAAGCATCCCAAAACAGCAATGCAGTGTGTTGTGACCTACTTAATTGATCGATCGACCAAAGGGGTCGATTAATAGATCCTCCTCGATAGTGGATATTTTTTTCACCATCGATCGATCGTCCAAAGGGGTCAATCGGTCGATCCCCTATTTCTAGGAGATATTTTGCCTTTTAATTTCTTTTTCTTTTTCCTTTTCTTTTCTATTTCTTTTCCCACTTACTATATAAACCATTTTTGTTGTAATATCAGATATGAAGTAGATATAATTCATTTTAGGTAGGATAGGTTAGGGTTTTGGAGGTTTGGGAGCTCATTTCTTCATTTCTTCTTGGATTGACACCGATTTGGGCTTGTAATTTGTGCTACCATCCTCCACTTCCATTATTATAGTTGTATTTCCTTATTTTCTTGCTTTCTAGTGTAATTTACATGCTTTGTTAGTTAGTTTACATGCTTTGATTTACTTGCTTTTTAGTGTAGTTTTATCGTGTTTATTTACCGCGTTTTTATCATGATTTCTAGCTAATTTAAATTAGGTTTTATTTGAATGGAACTCACTTGAGTTGACGTGTTGCCTAGCTTTGGTGATGGGGTTTACGGGTCTATTTCGGGTGCATTGTCCTAGTTATTGCACCTAGCAGATTTGATGGGGCATATCATGTATGTCCCGTGCTTACGACCTTTCGTGCGCGATTTTCGTGGTATTTGTTGACGCCAAAATCTTATTAGGCTTTTATGCGGATTTAGGGGCGTGACAACCCTTGATTCAATTAACTGTCGAAACGAGACGCATTCTAAATAACTCGTCGACCCATGTATCAATTTTATACTCGCTTTGTTAATCTAGTTTCAATACCCTTTCCTAGTTAAACATTTCCCTTTTATGCATCTTTTCCTTTTTAGTTTGTAATACACCTTTTGCACTTTTATTTCGGAGTACTAAATCAATTGAATTCTAGCATCTTGCCCCTGTGGATTTTTGATACCCAGCTTACCGTTGTGCTTGCCTCGCAAGTGTAGTCATAATTTAGGTTTGTTTGTATTATCGCGGTGAAACTAAAACAACGACTGTGTCCTTACACGAGCACAATTTTCACGCGTAATCACTCGTTTACCATTTTATGATCCCAACTTCACTATCAATCTTGCCCGTGTGTTTTACACCGATATTTTTTATGCGTCCATGGAGAAAAAAGGTGCGGTGCCCCTCCTGTATGCACGTCTCTTCACCTCCATTTTTTCTGATGCCGGTATCCAGTGGCCTCAGGACTCCCCACGCCTCTCAGAGCCCATTGGGCAAGCATCACGCAATAGGAGTGTTAGGCAAAGGGCAGCCCTTCGAGCAGCGCGAGACGTGGTCGATGTTAATGAGGACGAAGATGATGATAACAATGTTGAAGAGGGCGAGGTTGAGGATGTCGTTATGGGCGGGGAGAGGAGGACGAGTGTGACGAAGACGACGACTCAGACTTTGTGCCACGAGGTACAGAACTTGATAGACTTCTTTTGGCGGTGGAAACCCGATTTGACGGATTCCTCACGCAATACAATAGGGATCAAGAGGCCTACTGAAGGGATATGAGCATGATGTATCATCTCCAAACTCACATATACGAACTCAATTCCGGTGGACCCCCTCCAAGCTTCTTCTACGACCCATATGATCCAAACGCACCCGGTCCATCCCATCCCCCCCCCCCCCAGTGAAGCCCATTTCTGTTGGTTGGTTATTTGTGTTTTGTTGATTATCTCGTTGTTGGTTGTTTGAAAAAGATGGTTGCGTGTTTCTCCCCTCTCCCTTGTACCTCGTGTTCTCCTTATCTATTAAAATTCTGCATTTTCCCTATTTGTTCGTTTTATTTATTCGCACTTTTAATTTGCTTTGAGTTTGATTTTAGTCCTATTTGCTTGACGACAAATGCAAAAGTCTGAGTTAGGGGGGTCACAAGTGCGTATTTCTAAAACTTTATAAATTTTCAAAATTGCCCAGAAATTTAAAATATATATATATATATCGTAAAATTTTGAAAAATCCAAAAATATTTTTCTTCAAAATAAATAAAAATTGGAATTCAAAATTTTCAAAAATATCATTAAAACTTGGTTTAAATTCTCAAATTGTAAAAACATAATACACAAAGTCGAAATCGACCAAAGATGGAAATTGAACGAACGTAAACGGCTTAACGAATAAATGTGGAGATTAACAACCCCAGTGAGATTCGAGCCTTTCATCATTGTGAGTTTATAAATCAATCCGAATTAAATTGTTAACTCAAAGTTTATTTTAGCGTTTATAATAAGTCGTTGAAGATCTCAATTCTTTTACTTTAACCAGTTATGGAAAATGTTCGTGATATTGCCTTGAAAGACGTGTTAAATAGATCTCTAAACTAAATTAATCTCGAGATGCATATGGTAAAACAATTAGTATTTCGGACAATGAAGTAGGCCCTCGTGTGTCACCCAAAAATATTGGCCAGAAAAAATAGCAAAAAATTATCCCTTTTGTAAACAAAAATTGAGCCGAATAAATTTTTCCCTTTCGTTTGACAACCCCCCCCAAAAAAACAATTGGCCCAGAATTGTGAAAGTTGATAATCCCAGAAATTAAGTCTGAAAAGTGCATAAAAAGGGGAAAGAAAAGAATATATATGCTCAACAAAAATAGCAAGAAAAGAAAAGCGTAAAAAATAGAAAAAACGAGCAAAAGCTCGAAAAAGCACAAATGGACATCATAAATGAATTTTTCAATTTCGACCTTCCCTACCATTTCAATTTTACCCAATACACCTTTAACCCGAAAAACTCCTAACCGAGTCCAAATTGCGAAATTGGTTACCATGTGGAGAGCTAAAACACTAAAAGATAATAAATGAGATAAAAGGTATGAATTAGAGGCAATGTTCCCGTTTTCTTATAACCGTAATCCGATGATGAGATCCATTTCCTAAAAAACTCTGTCTTTATATTTGTGTGCATGGACTTGGTTCCAATGCATTTATTCTTATAAATCACGCATACTGAGAGAAAATATCCACATTCCGAGTGATTCGTTTGTGAGAGCATCCCGAGAGATTTTGAAATCAAAATGAATTTTCGGATAAGTAACGTAATGGTCAATCGGTGGAAATTCGTGGTTAAATTTCTGGCTTCGTACACATGCACTATGATTTGAGACTCTTGGACATGAATTGATGATGACTATTTTCTGGAAAAGTTTGAGTTATACAATTTTTACGTACTTTGAGTTTTCTTCGAGTCGAATTTTGTGGGTATATTCACTGCAAACCCTCACGAGACGCAACTCATCCTGCTAGGGTAACCTAGAGGTTTAAAGGCTTGCTCCATACGCTAAATTCAATCGCTCGCCCGCGAAAGAGGTATTCTATCCCATTTTAGAGTTAGACCGTGTTTTGATTCTTTTATATTGCTCGGGACCAGCAAAGTTCTAAGTTAGGGGGGTTTGATTTGGGCATAAATTCTTCCCATTTATCCCCTTAATTTAGAGGTTTTTATCGCTCCGCAGAGTATAATTCGAGTGGATTTATCTCATATCATTTCTATTGACATTTTCTAATGATTACGCCGAGTTTTGTGTATCTCCCGTCTATTTTGCAGGTATTCAGTGCACACAAGGAAGGAAAAGTTCCCTGAAGAGATCGAACCAAACCGCAGGGCTGGAAAAACGAACTGATCCTATCCTAAGAAAACTTCCTGTGAAGAACGAAATAATGGAACCGAAGAGGAAAAAAATGAACCGAACAGTCCCAGACAAAAATCTCTACTAAAGGCAAACCGAACCGAATCACCTTAATAGGATCAGTTCGGGTATCAAAAATTTGGATTTATCCACTTGTAAAATAAGAGTCTTGTATGGTTAAAACTCTTAGAAATTCGTAATGTATATATTCTAATGTCTTCTCAGACATTAGGGGGCTTCTAATCCATTTAGATAAGTATTGTAATTAGTTTAGAGGAGAACACAACAAGAAACCCTAGTTTTATATAGCTTTGATTCCAGTATGCAATTCAAGTAAAGTTGTTTTAAATTCTTGCTTTCATTATTGCAGTAGTTAATTCTTTAGTTAGTAATTTTGTTCTTCTTCATCTTAAGTTTGTAGTTAAAAGGTTTTCTTTCATTCAAATTATATTTACTTCTAGTTTTAATATGTCCGGCTAAGTACTTAAGGGTTGGGGTGCATGAGCCCCACCCGATGTAATTCACTATAGTGGAAACAGAATTTTGAATTAAAATCTTAGGTGAATCATGTCGTATAACTGGTATAACCGTTGTAAGATTTTTGATCTCGTTTACCCTAGGTAACCGGGATGCTTAAGAATGCGACGCGAATATTGGTTACTGTGATACTGCTTTAATTCGTCCTTTGCTTACATACTGTGCGGGCTACGATCCCTCATATATGTAATACTTTGGAGTACTAGAGACCGGGTTTTAATTCATCCTTTGCTTACATACTGTGCGGGCTACGATCCCTCATATATGTAATACTTAAGAGTATTAAAGACCGGGTTCATTTCAAGTTTTAATTCGAAATCTAGTATCCTACGAAGTGACTTACTAAGGTGTGGGGGATTGTAACCCGACCTATCATTCTCATTTCATAGTCAAATTTTTAGTCAAAACTGTCATCAGCTTTTCATTTAATTAGAATAATTGCATTTCATTTAGTCATAATTTCATTAGTAATCATTTTCACTTTTGCATTTAGTTATAGTTATTTCGTAACCCAAGTCACCTTTTCCTTCTTTTTAGAGTCAAAACTAGGATTCTCAATCTTTCCAACGTCATTACGATTTAGTTCGTCCTGTTTCCCTGAGGATCGATACCCGACTTATCGGATTATTACTTGAGCGACAGGCTTGCACTTGAGCCTAAATAGCACGTACACTAGACACATTTATAGTCGCGTCAAAGAGCAATCTCCCTCTTTAAGTCATCATTCTCCTCCTGGATCAGCTCGCTAACTTAGTTTACCTCACTGGCATCTAGAAGTTTGGCCTTTAGGTCATTTACCTCCTCTTGGACTGAAGCCCTAACTTCTTCCATTTCCTGTAAGTCATTTTTTAGTTTAGCAACCAACTCGGAATGGTCCTTATACTGCCAATTTCTTGCTCGCACAGATTTGCATATCTTTATAAAGGCCTGGCAAACCTTCAGATCAACATTCGACCCAAGAATTTGTCCTGGTGGAGAATTTATAGGAATATATTCAAATATACCAGTGGGCTACAAACAGTAAAGCAAGCAATAAATTCGATAAAATATCAGCATCAGCACACGTTAAGTTATAAAAAGCTTATAATTATTTAAATTATAATGGGAGAAAAATGCCAAAGTATAAGTTCGAAAATCATAAAATACAACAGAAAAAAAGTAAAGTAGAAGAATCTGTAGGCCAATAATAAGATCCTACACCTGCTGGGAAGAAGCTGGCCCTTTCCCCTTGTCAACAACTGGTGCCACCTAATCGCCAACAACCATGATCGTAACAGAGTCATCTGTGACTTGGCCAGTAGAAGGGTCTTCAATAGTAGGACCAACCGGTTTTATCCTGGCTTGAATCGGAGGTTGGTCGATCAATGGTTCCACAACTTTCACAGGGTTTGGACCTGACTCATGCTGGGAGAACAAATGAGAGTCAGTTGGAACTTCTACCATGACCAAAGCTTGGTTCCAGTATTTCTTGAATCCCAAGTGCCAAATGTAAGAAATCTGGCACTCGAAGTTTTCATATGCTGCCTCTCAGCCTTCGTTGTATGAATTTTCTCGAGCAGCAATCGCTTCTCCCTTTAACTTGTCCACTTTGGCTAACAGCTTCTTGTTAGCCTCTGCTACTTTTAGCTTATCAACAATCATTTAGGCGTAGGCCTCCCGTAGCTCGACGAGCTATTTTTTATGATTCCCTTCAGATCATCCAAGGCCTTCTACATTTTTGAATTAAAGTTAGCCTTAGTGTTGGTCAAGTCCTCCTCATAGTGCTTCAAGGACTCTTCTAGCTTAGCGTACTTTCTCGACTAGTCAGCCCTCCCACGAACCAATGTGGTAAATAAAAAAATAAACTATAAAAAGGATCAAAAAACACGAGTCAAATTACCAAAGGATCGAGAAAAAAGGATTGGGGAACTTAAGAGTAAAGTGACGTACCAATGTAAGCCCTTGAGCTAACTTCAGGGCTAACTGGTCGGCACCCATTTTTTGGGAGCGCTCACGATTAGCAGTGAGCACGAAGCCTTCCAGAAGTGGTAGGGCAAGAAGGGGAGAGTCAACCACACTCCTCCCCTTAGCAGCGGCAGAGGAAGAAATAATCGGAGCCTTCAAGGCATGGGCCCTCTTCTCCTCTTCCCTCTTCCTCTCTCTCTTTCTCTCTCTTTATTTTTCTCTTCCTTTTCCCTCTTCTTCTTTTCTGCTTCACTCTCCCTAGCTCCCGATTTGGAGCCACTTGAATTAGGGGAGTCCCCATCCTTCCTCTTCAATGATTTTAGACGATCAGATAATATATCGTCATCATCATCATAGTTAATTACACACCTCCTTCTTGGTGGTGCCATTCTCTCTTCTTCTTCTTCCTCTTCTTCGTTGGTTTCTTCTTCACTAACTTCTCCTTCACCCTATCCATCCTCTCCACTCTCTTTTTCCTCTTATTTTCCTAATATAATGGGTTCAAAAGGGCCACCAATCTCCCCCTCTAAAACCTCCAACTCAGGAATGGAGTCATCTAGCCTAGTAGTGAAGTTGGAGGTAGTATTCTTGTACTCAAAGAGATAAGCAGCCGAACGGGATGCTCGTCGTCATCAAGATAATCCCTAATTCACCAAGCTTTCAAAAGTTCAGAAGCACTAAACTCACGGGAGTCTGGTTCCTGATTCTTAGCCCTAGCTGCAAAGACAACCGGGATAAAAAAAAAGTACAAACATATTAGAATAACCAAGAAGAAGAAATAGCGAGCACATAATGGAAAATGGAGACAATGTTAGTGACCTATATATTCCTCCCTAAAGGTTGAAATCCTAGGTCCTTTGTACCTTACGCCTTCTGATTGGGGAGGATACTGTCAATTTCTAGTAATAAAGACTTAATTCCAGTAATCCATATGTGAATCAGGCAAGTTTATAACTAAAACACGATCAACACTCCTCGCCTTCAAGTACAGGAGTCCACCTTTTATACGAGAAAAGACATAATAAAAATAATTTTTATAAGTCCTAAGTTGGTCCCATACAACTCATCTATCCTATAGACGCCATTTATAATTTTCTAAACATTTGGAGTACACTGGTCAGGAATAATGTCAAAATACTGGATGAAAAATAAGCGATTAAGGAGAAATGTCAAACCCCCTTAAGAGGCCAACAAGTTATGAATCCAATGGACGTTATCTATAGTACAAATGTTATGAGGAATGGGAACACACTCGATGTCCACCCAATCTAGAATATTATAACATTTTCTAAATTTAGAAAGAGATTTGTTATTAAGCATCGCCATTTTCTACACAAAACCCTAGCTACATCTATAAAAACATTTAAGAAGAGAAGAACCAGAGAAGAGTTAGAGCTAAAGCTTACTAGCGTGGATGAAGCCTTGGGGAATCACTGAAGAAAGGAAGCTCTAATTTTGAAGAAGAAGATGAAGAGAAGAATCTTGGAAACGAAGTACACACAGAAATTACCAAAGACACTTAATTGATGATTAAGTTGCACTTGAACGGTTTTTAAAGTGTCTCAAATCATGAGTCGCGCTTCCCCAGGAAGATATCAACTCTTCAAATTTCCTCCCGAAGGCAAGCGCGTTCTCACCAACTTTCATAAATAATAAAAATGCCATTTCACTATTTCAGGTTGTGGGCCTACTAGCTCGTTTAAAATCTATTAGGCCAAAATTTTGGGACCAAAGATTTTAGGGGCAATGGTGGGAGCTCATTTTTTACTTGCCCATGAGAGTAGCCGAACAAGTCTCAATAAAAACACTTGACCCCTCCCAAATCATGGTTCAACTTCCACACGATACTTTCAGTAACGTGAGAACACTTATGGATATGGTCAAATCAGGTACTAAGAATCTCGGAGGAGATAATCAAGTATCTTATCGACAATCTTCTATGATGGAGTTCCTTAAACAACTCAAACTCTGTAACGAACATATTTATAAATTGTACTCCCTGACACAGGGCAAATGGAGTAAAAAAATTGTAATCATTGAGAGACATTTAATAAGAATAAGTAACCTCTCCGTGGACGTAGGCAAATTATCGAACCACGTACATTGTTGTTGTATGTGATTCCTTTTACTTTATGCCATTTGTGATTGTTTTATTGTGATTTTTTTTGCATTCACACATACATACATATATACATACATCATAAATGGATAAATATATCATGTGTTCTTCATGTATATTTAATGAGGAATGTTGGGGAGTTTGACTATACAAACACACACACACACACACACACACACACATATATATATATATTGAAGCACCTTATACCCTTGACTTACTTGAGTCTACATTGTATAAGTGCTCATCTAGTTTGGAAATTGTGACAAAATATTGAGTCCCATCCCCTAGATACCAAAGAACCTCAGATACTACACTTAATGCCTCAATTGATTCATTCAAAGGTAAAATTCTCAACTCCACACACACTAGGATTGCATACATTTATATATAATGCATTAATTGCTTGTGTGAGTTAATTCCCCTTTAAAATAAGGTTTTAATATTTTTAGGAATTTTTAAACAATTTTTAAAATAATTTCTTTCATAATAAAAGTTTTTGGGGTCATTTTGTAATTTCTGGTTTTATCAAAACTTGTTGAATGTTTGGTTGGGTAGAATTCGAAAGCGCTTGAGACTTGAGGGTGCGTGTGTAATTATTTTAGAACACGCGTTTGGGTTTAATCTTGGCCTTACACTTGTCAGCATTATGGCGGCTTGATTTGTGCTTTCTCTTAGACTCAGAACCTTCACTCAATCTCATCCCTTGAATTTCTTTTATCAACGTACGACATGCGTTCTATCCCAATCCTTATAAACCCCCTTAGACCAATCAGTAAACTTTTAAACCACCGCTTTTGTTAAACCGTTGGATGAGAGTCAACAGTCCATGACCAAACCTCAGCCATTGGATTTGATCTCTTATTCTCGAACCTTCTTTTCTTAGTATAAAAGGAGGTTAAGTCTCAGCATTTAAAGACTTTGGCCAGTTCGTCCAAACTGAGAGAAAAAGAGAAGAGAGAGAAACTAGGGAGAGAAAACCCTAAATCGTTCAAACCCTAATCTCATTTTTAAACCCTAAATTCTTTTTTCCAAAATCAGTTTACATCAAAACCAAACCTGAGTGTTTGAGAGTTATTTTGGTAGTGGTTTGAAGGAAGTTCGTGGTTTGAATCCTCTAAGTTTGAGATCTTGTAAGTAACTTAAGCATTTTAGTTGATCTCTATTTCTTTGTTATAGAAACTGTAAATCTTGCTATTTTATGTTATATTACACTTAAATCTGTATTTTTACGTTTCTCATCTTGAGAAATCATATTTGTTGATTATTTTTCTGCAAATGTTTTTCACCACTCTAGAATCAACAAGTTTTTTTCTGTTTCTAGTTCTTATGAAATAAGACTTCTAATCTAGTTGGAATCGCAATCGGTGGTTTTCAATTTCAAAAATATTTTTAAACCCCTCGAAAATTGACCTTGAACCATCTTTCGAGTAAGGTAACCTTGGATTTTGGGTTAGTTTAAAGATCAAGAAAGTTCTTTGTTTCTAAAGAAGAGAGAAACTGAAAAACTTAATCCATTTAGATATTTCTATAATTTGATAGGACTTGTTTGTATAAATAAGTGTGTGTGTGTGCATACATGTGTTAAATCACTTTCACAAACACTTTTCACAGTACAACACAAGAAGTGTTGGCTATAAGATCCTGAAACGTTAAAGAGTCGACGTAAAGATGGAAAAAAGTGTTGAGAAGTTAGCAAGCTGAGAAAGCCACATCAACATCAGAACTACAGAAAAGTTAGAATCAAACCAGTGGGTACATATTCTAAAATTGTATATGTCTGTTTTGTTTGCATGTGTGTTAAATAGCCTCTAACTTGTATATTTCGTTTTAGTGAATTTTTAGTTTGTGACTTAGAAGTCACCGTGGATGTTTCCTCAGTTGGGTGAGGTTTTACCACGTTAAAAACTGTGTATTTAATTTTTCTACATCTCCTCATTTTATTCTTATTGGTGTGCTGATATAAACTGTTTTGGTTTAGTTTTTCAAAACTGTTACATAATCTTGAACTTATCTCGTACATTTTTTATTAAACACATCTTGTGGTTAATCTGTTTTGATTTAAAGAAAAGAGTTTCTCTAAAAAACAGTTTGGAGTTACTTAGACAGTTTAATCTTGAATTAAACGGCTTAAGTGACAGTTTTTCAATTAGTATCAGAGCTTGGAAATTTCTTTTAAAGATCTTGTGTTTCTGAAATTGTTCTCTTAAAATCAAACTATGGACGAGAAAAATGAAAGATTTGGTAACTTAACCAGACATCCTCTATTTGATGGAAATAACTTTTCTTACTGGAAAGTAAGGATGGTTGCTTTCATACAAGGAACCTTGGGAGATGATGTCTGGGATATTATTGAAAATGGATATACGTATCCTACAAAACCAGCCACTAAAGGAAGCAATGAGAGGATTAAGGAAGTATTAAGTGAATTCATTCAAGAAGAGAAGCAAGCCTCTCGAAACAATCACAAAGGGATGAATGCCATCTTTATGTCTATAAATGAACATGGGTTCAAAAGGATCTCATCTTGTACCACTTCTACGGAAGCTTGGGATACTCTGGTTACTGCACATGAAGGTGACACTAGAGTTAAGGCTGCTAAAACACAGATGATTAGTCAGAAGTATAACTCTTTGATCATGTCAGACTCTGAATCATTTGATGAATTTTACATGAAATTAAGTGACATTGTGACCAAATTACATTATAATGGGATAACCTATGACAGAAATGAAATTGTCTAAAAAATTCTAAGGTCATTGCCACAAAAATTTGATAACAAAAGATATGCTATTGAGGAAATAAGTGATCAAAATCTCACTCCTGAATTACTCAGTAGTAAACTGAGAACTGTGGAAATAGAACTAGAATTTAAGAAACAATTAACCCAGTCCCATAGGAAACAGACTAATTCAAACCTGAGTTTTTCTTCTAAGCTGATAAAACCCGAGCTTAGTATTACCAATAATGATTCTGACGAGGAATGTGATATAGATAGTTTGGATAATCAGATTGCCTTGATGTCAAAGCAGTTTAAGAAAATTGTGAAATTTAGAAACAAAATGGCAACCAAACAAGGCAAGCCAAATTATCCAACTCAGTCTAATCACAAACCTCATGAGAAAGGTCAAGACAAACATCACAAGGACATATATATGAGACCTAACAAAGACATTAAGAATATTGAATGTTTTAGATGTGGAAAATTGGGTCATATAGCACAAGACTGTAGAGTTAACTTGAACACGACCAATAAATATACTAGGGCCAACATTTGCAAGACATGGGATGATTCAAGTGACTCTGAGAATGAGTGTAAGGCCCTAAAACGTGATTATGAATGTTAATTATATGATTAAGTATAGATTATAAGTTATAATTTGGTGAGGGGTGTTAAACATGTTAATTATCATATTTGGGTGCATACATACTCATGTGATATATGTATTGGTTGCATTAGATGTTAATCGAGCTTATGATCGGGGATAACTTGTTTAGATCATATGATTAGTTATGTGATTAAATACATCATAAAAATATGTTTTTCATACATCATTATGATTATAAAATTAAACCAAGGTGTTGGTCCAAAATTGGCGATGTTAGGTCGCCAAATGTGAAAGTTTTGAGATTTTCAGTAAATTACTACTCTTCTGTTCGGGCCCAAATTAGGAATACTAGTTTTATGATTTGGGGAAAACAAAAAATATCAAAGTTATAGATATGTGAGTTAAGTTTATAACACAACAAATTGTGCATCAAACGTTCATTCGAGTATGAAGATATTGTCTTTTTACGAACCTAAGGTAAAGTGGTCATTTAGCTTTAAATGATATATGGTCTTATATGGTGCCACATGTTATATTTTGATTGGACAAAGTGGGAGGTGTCTTAGGCCGACTTAAAACCCTCAAAATGACTCCATTATTCAGACAATTCATCCATGAAAAAAATATTTTGCCTAAGGAGAGAGAAAAAGAGGAAGTTAAGGAAGAAATCCTAGGGAAAATTACCATAAATCAAGGAATTCTCGTAAGGTAATTATCTCTTTATTAAAGTTGGTCACATGAATGAGTTACACACTTGGTATATTTTTATTTATGATTTTGATAAATATGTGAATGATACCCATTTTTCCAAATTGAGTTAAACCAAGGATGGCTTAAGAACATACGTGCGGACTCGTGCTAGGATCGTATATGTTAACTTCAAAGTTTCAGATTTGAATTCCCTTCTCGTGAATTTTTTTTGATGTAGTAAATTCATGCATATGATGTATATATATGCTAAAACATGTTTAGTGTGTGTTTTCCATTATTTATGCCCGAGATGGAGAGTAGGTATGCTTAATTATGTTAAGTTATGCTTTAATGTTCTATTCCGACCAAGTTGTGCTAAAAATGGAATAAATAATGGAATAATTATTGAAATAAAATGATTCCACTTGGAGATTAAAATAGACTCATATATGTATACTATATATGAAAATTATGTTAAAATTCCAAGAAATGAATCGTGGGTGATAGTTGAAGTTCAGGTATAAAATCTGCCTCAAAAGTGTAAGTGCACACACCAGGTGTTTGACGTTTTGCTTGACTTAGCAAATGAACTATAAAAATTATGTAACTTTAATTTTATATTATTCAATGTGTTTAATATATGTTCCCATGATTTATAACCTAGGTGAAGATTATATATGCTTGAAACATGTTAAGTTATACTTTGATGGTCTACTCAGACCTAGATGTGTTAAAAGTGGTATAAATCATTGAATACTTGTTGAAATCAAGAAATTCCAATTGAAAATGTTAGAGAACATATATGAGGATGATATACTTGAAGGGGTGAATAAAATATCTTTTGTTTTGGCTTGGGGGTTGAGTTTAAATTGAAGTTTGGTTGTTGTTTTTCTTTAGAAATGATTTGGAAAACGTTGTAATAAAACGAGCATAACTTTATCTAGAGAATTCGTAATTTAGTTTCGTAAATTATGTTAAGACCCTAATGAATAAGGTGTTATAGAAATGTGAAGTATAATATCCAGTTAATTTCCAGTTATTTCAGATTGACCAACTGATGTGATGTGTTAATAAGTTTAATGTGATTTGGTGTATTCAAATACTAATGATGTTGAATTCTTAGGTGGGGAGGCGGATAACACTACCATACCAAGGAAATAGTTTTGGTATTAATCTTAGTACCCAATTCAAGGTGAGTTACCTTCCCTGTGAAATATAAATGCTTATATTTTCATATGGAATTGTGTAGTTAAATACATTTGTTAAACTGTTTATGGAGTGATGTGGTATTTGTGAAACATATCCATATGATTAAAAACATTAAGTGGAGTTATTTAATGTTATGGACTATGGCGGGTCCTTTATATAATGTTAAGGACTGTGGTGGGTCCTACGGGATGTGGCGGTACCGTTAATCCAACTTAAAAGTTTGTTGTACTGGGGCCTAATTATGGGATGTGGTGGTCCCCAATAACTGTGGCGGGTTAATTCGACTGTGGCGGGTCCAGGCTTGCGAGAGTTACACAATTCCTATTGGGTTATAATATTAGAAAATAAAAATAGTTATTTAAATTGGTTATATGAGTGTTATATGGCCATTCACTAAGATTTTGTTGCTTACACTCCTATAATGTTATGTTTCAGGTATGCCTATCGTTTGGAGTTCACTGCCAAGTTAGGACCATAAAACGGGGGAGTGACGAATATCTAATATGGGTTTGAATATCAACTAGAATTTTTGGCAAATGTTAAACTAAAGAAGTTTTGTATGTTAAGTTGTTTAGTACTTGTAAATTACATGTTAAGGTAGCCATGTTTTCATCTAAACATGTTTTTGAAAAAGAAAAAAAATCTGGTGCTATTTTCAAAGAGAATTAAAGTAAAGTATTGTTTAAGGGAATTTATCTCTAAATAAAAGGATGATTTTAAGTTAATTAAGTCGGGGTGCGACAATGAGGAACCTGAGTCATCTGTTGTTTTTTATCCTTGCATGTCTTTCTTTACTAAGATAATCTATAATGATGATATGCTTGTGCCTAAGTATGAGAATGATGCTAGTAGCTCTACTTCTGTTGTTATGAATCATACTACTACTGGTTTAGATGCTTTAATTTCTAAGAACATTACTAGTTCTGCAGCGGAGTGTGTGAGTCAAAGGGAAAACGATAATGACGATGTCAATGTGTGTGTGAGTTCAATAATTGAATTCTTAGGGGTCACTTCACACACTACACTTAGTGATTCGGACACTGAAGACCTCCCCGATGTTCACACACTTTATGCCAAAACTTTCAAGAAAAGCTCTAGAATAGAGAAGATAGTGAAAGATGCCACTAAGAAACTAGAAGACCTAAGTCTAATGGTTAAACTTAACGTTGAAGAGTACACTAACCAATGTCTAACTCATCAAAATAAAGTCAAAATTTTTGATCAAAAATTGAAAGATTTGATTGAAACAAATGAAACTCTAGATAAAAAATATAAAAGGACATTATTAGAATTGGAACAAGCCAAAGAAAAGACAGCAACTGTTTTAAAAAAATTGCTAAGTTTAAAAATAATTCCAATTGTTTTGATGATTTTGTTGCTGATTCAAAAACCAATTCTGATGATCGAACTGGAATAGGATTTTGCCCAAATTTAAAGACACAAATTAAAAACTTTGAATCAATCAAGTTTGTGTCAGGTGGCAAAAGACCTATGGAAACCTGTCCAGATTTTCAATCACTAAAAGTTGAGTTTGATCAAAAACATCAAAAATTGGATATTGGGGAATCAAATAACTCTAAGTGTGAATGTCCACCTAAGGCTAAATACATTTGCCCTTCTATTAGGAAGAGTGATTCTGCGTTTCAAACTGTACTCCCTAGGAATAAGGTTCAAAATCAAAATTCCATGAAACCTATGTTTAGAGACTTTCCTAAGGAGATAACTTCTTCAAGCAATCTGTATTGCTCTTACTGTGACATATTCGGACATTCTTTTGAAGGTTGCTATTCTAGACGTTTAGTTAATCCTGTTCGTAATACTCCTTTATACCAAAACATTAACTACTCAAGGAGAATCCATAACAATTATATTCTGCCAAGACAACCAGACAAAAACTCTAACTATAAAAAAAGAAAGACCAAACCTAAAAGATCATTTACAAGAAGGATTCCTAGGAACTTTTCTAAACCAAATGCTCATATCCTTTATAAAACTCAAATGCATGCACAAAATATTTTTCAACAAAAATCTAACGCTCGCAAGTTTTATCAAATAAGAGCAAATATGCGCAAAACAAAAACAAGAGCTATTTGGGTTAGAAAAGATGAGCTATTGCCCCAGATAAAGTGTAATATTGTGATTACTGCTTTAAAAGCTGAACACACCTATTCTGGTTGGTATTTAGACTCTAGGTGCTCAAAACATATGGCTGGGGATGATACAAAACTTTTAGACAAAACCAGCTTTGCTGGAGGAAAAGTTATTTTCGGTGATGGTGTATCATCTCAAATCATTGGCAAAGGAACACTCAAAGAAGAAGGAATGCCTATGCTTGAAAATGTTCTTCTAGTAAAAGGTCTTAAGGCTAATCTACTTAGTATCTCGCAATTTTGTGACTCAAATCATACTGTCACATTTTCAAAGAATAATTGCAATATTTTAAATAAAAAAGATGGGTGCATAATTACAGGATTCAGGACTCCTGATAATTTTTATACTACCATGAACAGTACTGAAACCTGTAACGTTGCCAGAATGGATGACAATGAAATATGGCATAATAGGATGAGTCACATAAATTACGATAGTCTTAGTAGATTGTCTTCACAAGAAATAGTTAGAGGAATTCTAAAAATCAAACATATCTCTAACATTGTCTGTGGATCATGTCAGGAAGGAAAAATTGTTAAGGCACCTAATAAGAAAGTTAAAGATATCCTTACCTCTAAACCCTTGGAGCTCATCCATATGGACCTAATGGGTCCTTCTCGTACTGTTAGTCTCTGTGGACACAGTTACATTCTAGTTATGGTTGATGACTTCACCAGGTTTACTTGGGTAGCCTTCTTAAAATAAAAGTCAGACACTTTTAGAACTTTTTTTAAAAATCTTACTGCGTATAGAAAATCAGAAGGACACTCAAGTAAATAGAATTCGTAGTGATAGAGGAGGAGAATTCGTAGATATAGGTATTATAGAGTATTGTGACTATAATGGTTACAAACATGAATTTAGTGCTCCTAAGACACCTCAACAAAATGGAATTGCTGAGCGAAAGAATCGTACCCTTCAAGAGATGGCACGTGCTATGATTCACGCCAAGTGTTTACCTAAATATTTTTGGGTAGAATCAATTCCTATTGCGTGTCACATTATTAATAGGGTCTATCTTAGGAAAAATTCTAAACAAGCTCCTTACGAACTATGGTATGGGAAGAAGTCAAATCTTAAATACCTTAGAACTTTTGGTAGTACATGTTATGTCTGTAAAGACAGGGAACACTTATCCAAATTTGAGACTCGTGGACATAAAGCTATCTTTTTAGAATATTCTCCTGACAGTAGAGCATACCGTATCTATAATCTTCACACAAAGACTTTGATGGAATCCATAAACGTTATTGTAAGTGACACTACTGTTGAGAGTAAGACTGGATAACCAACTATTGTGGAAGAGTCTGAAATTGTTTTAGAAAATGACTCTCCAGAAATAGATGATTCTTTACCAATTGAGACACCTGAAGTACCTAATTAGGTTTCTAAAGATCATCCCATAGATAACGTTGTTGGTAGCCCTTATGAGCTTGGACGTACAAGATCTCAATTAAGAAACTATGCTCATTATGCATGTTTTGTCTCCCTTGTGGAACCAAAGAATGTAAATGAGGCATTGAATGACCCTCAATGGATTTCTACCATGCAGGAAGAACTTATTCAATTTGTCATTCATGATGTTTGGTATTTTGTACCTAGGCTTGATCATAAAAAATGTTATTAGCACACGTTGGATATTTAAAAACAAATCTGATGAAGGTTGGATAATCATTAGAAAAAAAGCCAGATTAGTGGCTCAAGGATATTCTCAAATTGAAGGAATAGATTTTAACGAGACATTTGCTCCAGTTACTCGTCTAGAATCTGTTCCTCTTCTCTTTGCAATAGCCTATTACTTGCACTTTACACTGTACCAAATGGATGTAAAATCAGCCTTTCTTAATGGAATCTTGACTGAAGAGACCTATATTAAACAACCCAAATGGTTTATTGACCCTCAGTATCCAAATCCTGTTTATCATCTTAAAAAGGCGTTGTATGGTCTGAAACAAGCGCCAAGAGCTTGGTATGAGCGTCTTTACAACTTTCTCTTAGATAAAGGTTTTAAGAGAGGCGAAAATGATCAAACTCTCTTTGTCAAATATTTTGGCAAAGATATCATTATAGCTCAAGTCTATGTCGACGATATCATTTTTGCATCCAATTCCCCTTCAGAAGTCAAAATATTTTTCTGAAATTATGCATAAAGAATTTCAAATGTCTCTTATGGGGGAGTTGAAATTTTTCTTGGGTCTTTAAGTCAAATAGAATTCAAAAGGTTTATTTGTGTCACAATTTTCTTATTCTTTAGAGATTGTCAAAAAATTCGGTCTTGAAAGTGCCAAAGAAGCTAGAACTCCCATGAGTACTAAGGTCAAATTATCTAAATATGAGAGTGGTAAATCCATAGATCCTACTTTATATTTTAGTATGATAGGTAGTTTACTATACCTTACTGTCTCGCGTCCTGATATTATGTACGCAGTTTACGTGTGTGCCCGTTATCAAAATAATCCTAAAGAGAGCCTAAAAAGAATCATTAAATACATAAAAGGCACTCTAAATTTGGGACTTTGGTACACCAATGATACTCCTAGTACTATAATAGGATACACTGATGCCGATTGGACAGGGTGTGCTGATGATAGTAAGAGCACATCAGGAGCGTGTTACTATATTGGTAACAATTTGGTAGGATGGAGTAGTAAGAAACAAAAACTGCACTTTGTTATCTTCAGTTGAATCTGAATATATAGCTGCTCGTAGTTGTTGTGCCCAATTACTTTGTCTTAAATAAATGCTAAATGATTATGGCATTTAAGAAGACCAATTGCATCTCTATTGTGATAATCAAAACGCGATCAATATCTCTAAAAATCATGTTCAACACTCGCGAACAAAACATATAAAAATTAGACATCATTTTATACGCGAATTAGTTGAGACTAAGGAATTAGAAATTATTTATCTTCCTATTGATTTGCAGCTCACAGATATGTTTACGAAACCTTTGGATTACAATAGATTTCATTCTTTGCGAAAATCGATAGGAATGGTTTGCGCAAAATAAACTCGTGTGGCTTATGTATTTTTTCCCTTTGTCCATTTGAGACAAAATGGGGAAGAAATTTGAGTCTTATGAGTTCATTTTTTCTTGTACATATTTCTAAAAAGCTTGATCTTAGTCTTATTTGCAGGAATCTGTACCGTTGTCTACAACGGATGTTATTAGGGTATTGGTTTATAATTAGTTGAGTTATGTAATTTTCTTTTTCTAGGATGTGTAGATAGAATTTTGTATAGGAATAGTGTTTTTCTTATTCTTTTCGTATCCCTAAGAGTCCTAGGTGACTCAAAGGAGATTTTGTCTCATATTTCCAAAGGAGGAGATTGAAGCACCTTATACTCTTGACTTACTTGAGTCTACATTGTATAAGTGCTCATCTAGTTTGGAAATTGTGACAAAATATTGAGTCCCATCCCCTAGATACCAAAGAACCTCAAATACAACACTTAATGCCTCAATTGATTCATTCAAAGGTAAAATTCTCAACTCCACACACACTAGGATTGCATACATTCATATATAATGCATTAATTGTTTGTGTGGGTTAATTCCCTTTTAAAATAAGGTTTTAATATTTTTGGGAATTTTTAAACAATTTTTAAAATGATTTCTTTCATATTAAAAGTTGGTTTTATAAACTTTTGGGGTCATTTTGTAATTTTTGGTTTATCTAAACTTGCTGAATGTTTGGTTGGGTAGAATCCGAAAGCGCTTGAGACTTGAGGGTCCGTGTGTAATTATTTTAGAACACGCGTTTGGGTTTAATCTTGGCCTTACACCTGTCAGCATTATGGCGACTTGATTTGTGCTTTCTCTTAGACTCACAACCTTCACTCAATCTCAGCCCTTGGATTTCTTTTATCAACGTACTGCATGCGTTCTATCCCAATCCTTGTGAACCCCCTTAGACTAATCAGTAAATGTTTAAACCACCGCTTTTGTTAAACCGTTGGATGAGAGTCAATAGTCCATGACCAAACCTCAGCCATTGGATTTGATCTCTTATTCTCGAACCTTTCTTGCTTATTATAAAAGGATCTTAAGTCTCATCATTTGAAGACTTTGGCCAGTTCATTTAAACTGAGAGAAAAAGAGAAGAGAGAGAAACCAGGGAGAGAAAACCCAAAATCGTTCAATCCCTAATCTCATTTACAAACCCTAAATTCTTTTTTCCAAAATTAATTTACATCAAAACCAAACTTGAGTGTTTGAGAGTTATTTTGGTAGTGGTTTGAAGGCAGTTCGTGGTTTGAATCCTCTGAGTTTGAGATCTTGTAACCAACTTAAGCATTTCAGTTTGATCTCTATTTATTTGTTACATAAACTGTAGATCTTGCTATTTTATGTTATATTACACTTAGATCTGCATTTTTACGTTTCTCATCTTGAGAAATCAGATTTGTTGATTATTTTTCTGTAAATGTTTTTCACCACTCTAGAATCAACAAATTCTTTTTTGTTTCTAGTTCTTATGAAACAAGATTTCTAATCTAATTGGAATCGCAATCGGTGGTTTTCAATTTCAAAAATATTTTCAAAACTATCTGAAATTGATTAAGACCTTGAACCGTCTTTCGAGCAAGGTAACCTTGGATTCTGGGTTAGTTTAAAGATCAAGAAAGTTCTTTGTTTCTAAAGACGAGAGAAACTGAAAAACTTAATTCATTTAGATCTTTCTGTAATTTGATAGGACTTGCTTGTATAAATAAGTGTGCGTGTGTGCATGCATGTGTTAAATCACTTTCACAAACACTTGTCACACTACAACACAATAAGTGTTGGATATAAGATCTTGAAACGTCAAAGAGTCGACGTAAAGCTGGAACGAAGTGTTGAGAAGTTAGCAAGCTGGGAAAGCCACATTAACATCAGAATTGCAGAAAAGTTAAAATCAAACCAGTGGGTACATATTCTAAACTTGTATAGGTCTGTTTTGTTTGCATGGGAGTTAAATAGGATGCAACTTGTATATTTTATTTGAGTGAATTTTTGGTTTGTGACTTAGAAGTCACCGTGGATGTTTCCTCAGTTGGGTGAGGTTTTACCACGTTAAAAACCGTGTGTACTTAAATTTTCTACATCTCCTCATCTCATTCTTGTTAGTGTGCTGATATAAACTGTTTTAGTTTTGTTTTTCAAAACTGTTACATAATCTTGAACTTATCTCGTACATTTTTTATTAAACACATTTTGTGGTTAATCTGTTTTGATTTAAAGAAAAGAGTTTCTCCAAAAAACAGTTCGGAGTTACTTAGACAATTTAATCTTGAATTAAACGGCTTAAGTGACAGCTTTTCACACACACACACACACACACACACACACACACACACACATATATATATATATATATATAGACAGACAGACAGACTCATGTGCACACTAAGTTTGCACATCATTTTTTTAAAATAGTAAAAAAAATATTTTTGAGTTGATTTTTTTGTGTAATATTTAAACATTTCAAGAAACCCATATAAAAAAAATAAACTCAAATTTTTTTTTTCTATTTTTAAAAAATCAGTCAAACTTTCGTTGTTTTTAAGCACTTTAAAAGCTGCGAAAGTTTGACCTATTTTTTAAAAGTAGCAAAAAATGTTTTTTGAGCTGAATTTTTTTATATGGGTCCGCTGAAACGTTTAAATATCACATGAAAAAAATCAACTCAAAATATTTTTTTTAAGATTTAAAAAAAATTGGTGTGCGTCAGCACATGTGCAAACTCAGTGTGCACATGAGCGTGCCTATATATATATATATATATATATATATATATATATATATATATATATATATAAGCATTATGTATGATCTTAGTATATTATATAATTTAATAAAATATACATATATGTAGTTTTGTGTACATGTACATATATACTTTGTGTACATGTACATATATCCCAAGTCGTACGCCCCGTGTTCTAAAAAATGCGGGGCGTGATCGAGGCTTGGAGGCCAAGCCTTAGAAGCTTAGGTGGGCCTTAGACGCAAAAAAGGCGTGAAAAGGTGTTTATGACTTTTTAAAATTGTGCATATCGTAAAAATATATCTGAATATTTGCAAATTAAAATACTATTTGATTATTTTGGATGAGATAATGGTTCGATTTGTAAAAGAATCTTTAAAAGGCGATATCGTTTCACTAAAGTTTTGTTGTTTTTAGAGAAAAAATGCACCTTAAGGGTTTTATCAAGCATTAGGGGTGAAGAGCTTAAGGCGGGACGTTTCTCCCAAGCCTCAAGTCTAGGCGAGTTTTTTAGAACAATGCTTTTTATTTATTACAATTACACACATATTAATGTATTATGTATGTATATTATATATAAGGTATAATTGTACAAAAATATAAAGAATGAATAATTATGAATTGAAAAATTAAAAAAATAAAATTAAAAAAATATCTTTTTACTGTTTTCTGAATAACTTAATTATAACACAAATATATTATAATTCAATATTTAAAAATAAAATATCAAATATAAATTTTTATCAAAATTATATGTCAATACAAAAAACAAAATTATAATTGATAATTAGGCCGACCCACTACCCAACAAAACGCAGACAAGGCCGACCTTCACAAGCTTCCTGCTGTACGACTTGGGACCGAACATGTGTACAATACGACACGTAACAATAAGCAAAGTTATTGCGTGCACATCTCTTCTATCCACGTTGAAATTGCTCTTCAAAAATATGTCGACCTAAAAATTAGTTGCATTTTCTTATACACCTTGTATTTTATTTTTAATATTATAAGTTGGTTATATATGAGTAACAGCTAAGCTTTGAGCCTGAGGCAAACCAAAAATCTGTCTCCACCTTTTCTGCACCCCCAACTATCGACGTTTAATCACAGTTCCTTTCCCTTTGATTTAATTGAAGGTAATTCAAAATTTTAATTTACTCGTTTAATTGGTTGCAAGTTCAATATAGGTTATATGTTGTTCTTCTGATTATTATATTTTATTTGTCACTGACTTATATACACTTCTAAAAAATCTGTCTAGGCTAGGGTTGACTCATGGGAGAAATGGATTGCCATAAGCTTTTTACTCCTTATCTTTAAGACACAATTTTATCTAAAAACAACAATGCTTTAGCGAAACGATATCTCTTTTTGAAGAATTTTTTTACGAACTGGACCATTGTCTCATCCAAAATAATCAAATAGTATTTTAATTTGCATATATTCATACATATTTTTATGATATATACAATTTTAGTATTTTAATAACCTTGTTATGGTGAAATAATATTAAAATATATAAAGAAGGCCTAAACGCTTTTTCACGCTTAAGGGCCGCCTAGGCTTTTAAGACTTAAGGCTTGACCTCCACGTCTCGATCACGCCCCGCGTTTTTTAGAACCTTCTCATATGTGTAGCAATCATGTTTTAGTTGATTAACTTTTGTTCTGTGTGACAAGAAATTAGTCTGTGGTTCTAGGTCCAAAACTTCTAAAACCCCTTGGGGTGTGTTAGATTGGGAAGATGGAAAAGAAAACCTTTTGTTTGGAAAATGTTTCCAAGCTTAAATTTTGTTATTCGTGTCTTTGATTGTAGAGATGCAAGTCCAAATTTGTTGATCCACTTCACATGATTGGTTGTAACATTAAAAACTGGAGGACCATTTTAATGGTTCAACCAATCACGTGAGAGGGTCACCGCGACCGCGACCCTGCTTTAATGTGGGTCAACTAATTTGAACTGGTCTATATATAAGGTAAAGTTTTCCAACTTATCATGGACAGTGTCTTCCCAAGGTGGAGGTGGGAAAATAGAAGAAAAACTGAAAAAATAAGGGCTTGTTTAGTTATAGGAAAACTGAATGTACATTCTTAAACTTTGGAAAACGTTTTTCATGGAAATTAATGTTTGGATAACAATGTAGAGTACTTTTGCATGAAAATAATGGGCATCGATGGTGTGTGATTACAAAGTTAGAAAATGATTGAAAAATAGTTCATTTTTATGAGAAGTTGGGATAAGATGGGCATGGTTTGGCCTTACTTTTGGAGTTTTCCATAGTAATTAATTCTTCGAGAGGTGACTAAGAAATGTTTTTCATGGAAAATAATAAGACTATGGAGGAATTTTCACACACACACACACACACACACACACACACATATATATATATATATAAATGTTGTTGTCATAGAATGTATTTGAAATCAAGCACCACAAAAGTAAACAATGAACTAAACCAAATATTTTCCATGGGATCAACGCCAATCAAATGGACCCTTAGCGATAAAATGTTTGGAAAGTGAAGAAATTGAAGAATTGAATGTTCAAGATTTAAGTTGTTGGTGCAAAGTGTAGTAACAGGTGTTCTATATGGTTCCAATCAGATATTAACTAGATCCCTGTTTCATTATTCCATGGGCGATCCTCTTGGGTTTTAAACGAAGGATTTTATGAGCTTACCATAACAAGCTTTGTTTATCTTTTGAGCAAAAGTAGGACGAGAAAGGATAAAATTTCTTTTAGGGTTCATGCATGCTTTGTTTCTCTTTTAGCTTTCACTTGACTGGGATTAGTACAGCAGTATTACTGTTTCTCTATGTCGAGGCCCTTTTTTTTCTAATAAACAATGAACAAAAAAAAAATGCAAATTAATCGTAAGATTCAATATTATATCTACTTCAATTGTTCTCTATAATTTGATGTGATTGTGGTTTAGAATACTTTTAAACGCCTAAATTATTCACTTGGTCTCCCATTTCAGAAAACAGATTCTGGGCATGGATATTCTCTCCTGCCATTCGCCCCCAAGCTGTCATGTTGCAAGTTTGAGAGGGAAATCGGTGGAGAGAAGCCTAAGTTCACATCGATCAAAGCTTTTTCCTGCTAGAAAACAAAGATTTTTTCGTGTTCTAGTTGAATCTGAAAGGGGATCCTTGAGATATTCATATCAAGGTAATTTTCGCTTAAAGAGACTTCACCATCATCAAGCCTCTAGATCGATCAAAGCTCTTAAAGGGGCTCAGAATGTTGATACTAGTGTTTTGAGTGAAAGCTCCAACACTTATGTAACTGATGGTAATAGAGGTCTGACTAATGTGACCGATAGTGGCGAATCAATACCCAAGGTTTTGATTCCGGGCTTGCCAGATGAGTCAGACTGCGATTGTGGTGCTCCAATTAGCAGTTGTTTTTGGAAATGGAAGCCTAAACTCAATGTTCATTATGAAAAATCAGGGTCTGAAAATGTTAATTCCCCACCCGTGCTCTTTCTTCCTGGTTTTGGTGTTGGTTCCTTTCATTATGAGAAACAATTAAGGGATCTGGGTCTTGATTTTAGGGTATGGGCACTGGATTTTCTTGGGCAGGGCATGTCTTTGCCATTTGAAGATCCTACTCCTTGTTCTAAAGATGGAGGTAAATCAGAAAGGGAGAATTCTTCATGGGGTTTCGGAGATGAAACTGAACCTTGGGCGGATGAGCTGGTTTATTCTGTTGATTTATGGCAGGACCAAGTTCGCTATTTCATAGAAGAGGTACACTAAAAATTACTTTTCTCAGCCATTGTTTGAAATTAAAACCACATTGTAACTAGGATTTCTTTTGTGGTTGGCTTAACTTCATGCATTTTGAATTATTGTTCTTAAGAACAAACCTAGCATTCTACCTCTTATAGGTTTGCTTAATCAAATTGATGTGTATGGGATTTGTAGCGACACGTGGCGCGTGGTTGTGCCTCCGGGAGAAGACTATCTTTTATTTTCTATTTTTAGTTTAGGGTTTATTGTCATTTTATTGTATTTTTAGTGTTTTATTAGTCTCCAAGCATGTTTGGGGCTAATGAGTCATTTGTAGTTATTAGTTGTCCTTTTTGATTTTTTTGGGTATTAGCGTGGCTAGCAAACTAACTCTTCCTATAAATAGGCCTTTGACCCTCATTTTTAATCAACCTTGAATATTGAGAATTGAGAATAGAGAGAGAAAGAAACCCATTTCATTAGTTTATATATATATATTTTTTTTTGTTGTTGTTGTGTAGTGTAACAATTACGCTTCTGCATTTGTAGATTTACATCAAATTGGTATCAGAGCAAGATTTGTTCTTGGTGTTCATCGTGGTGCGTGAAGCGGATCACGAGTCGTGATTCCAACTCCGGCAACCCTTCAATCGAAAGATTGATAAATGTCCAAATGGGAATTGGGTGGATGGAAATCCTAAATTCCATCGCCACTTTACCCTCCATCTCCACCACCACCCACCTCCACCTCCTATCGCCACACAACCACCATTCCGTCTACGTGAATCTCCGTCTTCATTTTACCCAAACCCTAGCTCAAGAAACCCAAAGCCCCAAAATTGAAATCCTAAACCTCAAGAACCCAACAAATCCCAAGAAACCCTCACCCCACCCCTGTCAAGACAGCCACCTGCCAAACAGAGGCATGCCGGCCTAATTTTTCCTCCCCTCGAGCCCTTTTCCTCCCTGATTTGATCCCCGCTGCCTCCCTATCTATTGCCGACCACTGGCCAGCCCCTGGACCCATTTTCGGTGCCGACAAAACCCCCAAGCCCCCCGACACAACCCCCAGCACCCAAAAAACCCCTGCCTGGGTCGGACCACCTCCTAAGTGTCCGACGAGTCCCCTCCCATTGATTCCGGCCCAGTCGCGTTGCAAATCACTTCGGCCAAGGCCTATATACCTTCTGCCAGCGTTGGACCACCATCCAGGTGACCGACGACCTCTCTTTTGGGTTGGATCCACTAGGGTTTTGCCCTAGGAATGGGCTCCCTCTTCCCTTGCCCTCCCTCTCCACATTTTCAAACCCAAATCGGCCCCACCCCCTTTTAAACCTATTTTTACCCTTTCCCCATTCATCAATGCCCAACCAAATAAAATCCGACCCAAAAGGGCCTGACGTACTTTGAGCCGATCTCACCCTCCCTATTGACCTCTAATCCGGTCAATGTTTAGCACAACACGTGACTTCCATGAGAAATGTACCCACTTGGGACCCATTTTTCGACTATTTGCCATTTTGAGGCCCAACTTTTCGATTTGTCGCCGTTTTCAGTCCACTTATTTCGCCATCGTACTCGCAAAGGTGCGGTCACCGGAGTTATCATCCGGTTAGATTCAAGGGTCCACCAAGCCAAGCTGCAACCATGTGCTCATGGTGTTGAGAAGGCGGATATGGTCGTCAATTTTGGTTGCTCGGATTCCGTAGGGGGGCATCGTTGAAATTTGGGTATATTAGGCCCTATTGTTATCGTCCACATGGGTCTAAAATTCGGCCAGTCCATTTGCGTGTTGAATTTGATTTGGGTTTCACTTTGGAAGATAACACTTGTTGCGAATCGTGTACATTTGGCATTGATGAGTCACCCTCCAAGCTCGAGGACGAGCTTTTTCGAAGACGGGGAGAATGATGTGTATGAGATTTGTAGTGACACGCGGCGCGTGATTGTGCATCCGGGAGAAGACTATCTTTTATTTTCTATTTTTAGTTTAGGGTTTATTGTCATTTTCTTGTATTTTTAGTGTTTTATTAGTCTCCAAGCATGTTTGGGGCTAATGAGTCATTTCTAGTTATTAGTTGTCATTTTTGGCCTTTTTGGGTATTAGCTTGGCCAGCAAACTAACTCTTCCTATAAATAGGTCTTTGGCTCTCATTTGTAATCAACCTTGAATATTGAGAATTGAGAATAGAGAGAAAGAAAGAAACCCATTTCATTTCATTAGTTTAGTTTTTTTTTTTTGTTGTTGTAGTAGTTAATAGTTGTGTAGTGTAACAATAACGCTTCCGTATTTGTAGATTTACATCACAAAAATTTTCTCTCCCATTCTGGTGAAATTTAGTCCAACCGCATGTGCAAAACAGACTTTTTTTTCTTCCTTTTCCCGTATGGTTGATGCTTTCATTTGTTTTTTTACTGAACTTCTTAGTCAATCAATGTTTAGCGTTTTTTGTACTCCTGCTTTACTTCATCATCTACTTAGGCTGGTTTGATGTGCAGTGCTGGATAGAATAAGAGTCATCACGACATAATAGAACAATCCCATATAGGTGGTACAATGGTTTTGTCCTATACCACATGCGAAAAGAGGCTTACTTAGAATAATCTGATTTTGAACATCATCCGATTTAACACCAAACATGGAATGTACTAAACTTGTCCAATCAGACCTCCTAATTAGGCACATCAAACAGATCTTAGTGGTTAAGATGGGCTTATATCTTTTTCTAATTTTAACTCCCGAGTGTGTGCTGATAACTCGCACAGCTCCATCCTGGTTTTAAAATGTTTCTTGTTTCAGTGTGAGCATAAATGCTATTTATAATTGTGATTCCTGACATATACGTTTGATACAATGCTTGCTACTGAAGGATAATCATTAACCAAATATATATGAGTAGTAGTGGCAAAATAGACCCCAAATAATAAAATAACCCATATTAGCCCAATCTTTTAAATATGGGCCCCAATTTAAAAAGTTACGAGTCAAATACAGGTCCCATTTTTAAAACTGAGTCAAATATGGAGCTCATATTTGAAAGCTAGGAATAAAATATGGAGCCCATTTTCAAAAGTTATAAGTCAAATATAGAGCCCATTTCAAAAGGTACGAATCAAATATGTTTTTTTTAAACTTTTACATGGAATTGTAATACTTGGGTAAAAAAAATGGGTTGGCCCAGCCCACATTTGGTCTGCCCATATTTAGCTTGCCCAGATTAGGCCCAGCCCATAAATTTGCCACTACTATTTACGAGTTTCAGATTTGTTAAAGGGGACTGTGGTGCCTTGCAGCCAGTATGACTGCTACTGAGGCTAAAGTGAAAATGAGAGACATTTGAATTAGTATTGATTTGTCAAAAAATATGACGTGAAGAATATTGAGAGTTACTTGTGAATGGGTGTATCTCCTTGTGGTACCCAGAATTAATACCATGGGCCTAGACGAGTAGCCCAGTTCTGGCGGCCCAAAGTCTAGGCCCCCCACCTCTTATTTTGATTCGGTCTCTTCACACGTTCCCCTGAAGGGAAGTTATAGGAAGGATGGAAGACGTGGGGGAACCCATCGCCCCCACTCACCTAAATGTACATGTATATATTAAACCCTAGGTCCGGGGCAAAAGGACAAGTTGTATTCTCTGTAACCAATCTCCGGAGTATATAGAAATAATATCGACTGCACCACCGTGGACGTAGGCGCATCTTTGTCGAACCACGTACATCTTTTGTTGTGTGATTGTCATTTTTCATTCCTTATTCTTCCTTGGTAATTGCCTCTCTTGTATTTATTTGTGTTGCATAATAATTGTCACCACAATTGGCGCCGTCTGTGGGAAGCGTTCATCTTTCCCTGAGAAGAGCCCACACCAAGAAAGGAGTTTAAAATGTCTGGTCACAGCAGCAATGCCCCTCAGGCAGGGGATATTCAAGAATCACCTGCTCCTCGCAAGATTAGGTCTGAAGTTCGACGTTCAGATTAGAGGGCTCGCTTGGAAAAGCCAGCCTCAGAAGAAAGCCAGGGATCAGCGAGGTCCACAGAGATATCCAGATTGATTGATGCGTACGAGGCAAGGCTCCACGAACAAAGGGAGTCTTCTCGCAAGTACGAGGCTGAGAATGCTCGCCTGAAAAGAAGACTGGAAAGACTGGAGAGGGAGTTTCGTCCTGATAACAGGAGACGTCCATACCGCACTCCTAGCGCTCAGGCGAGCAAGTCTCGCAACCGAGGAAGGAGTCCCAGGCGAGGATCTCGAAAGGTCGAGGGAGACGAATCAGACGACGACCTCCGCGAGCAGCTGCGAAGAGCTCGACGTTACCAGAGCCCTGCTCGCAGCAACGAGAACATACGAGATCTGGTCCGTAGGGAAATGGACCAACATCCTGCCCACCACGGTACCAGATCAACCAGAGAACTCGCAAGGCGAGCTCTCAAAACCCAGATGAAGTCACCCTTCACGAGGGAAATCAAAGAGGAAGAAGCCCCCAAGAAATTTGTCATTCCAAGGTTCAAGATTTATGACGGTAAGACTGATCCCATCGATCACGTCAGGCAATACCGACAGGCCATGACCCTCTGGAATCACCGGGATGCACTGATGTGCCGTATTTTCCCCTCGAGCTTGCATGATGTGGCGCAGAAATGGTTCGAAAGACTCCCCCACCGATCCATCAAAAGTTTCAAATCCCTGACCGAACTCTTTACGGCCCGCTTCATTACTAGTAGCTCCCATCCCAAAAGGATGGATGCTTTGTTGACAATGAAGAAGACGCCTCAGGAGACCCTTCGAGACTACGCGAAAAGGTACTGGGAGTTGTTCAATGAGGTCGAGAACTGCTCGGAGCAAGTGGCGGTGGCCTCTTTCAAAATTGGGCTACCCAGTTCTTCCCTTCTCTACCAGTCCCTGACGAAGAAGGAAGCCATAACCATTGACGACCTAATGGCTCGCATCGAGAAGTATGCCAAGGTGGAAGACGTCACCCGCCTCAGTACAGGAGAAAACGGTCGAGCTAAACTCACTACTAAGGGAAGTGACAAAGTTGAGAACCAGAAAAAAGGAGGAAAGAACGGGGGCAAAAATGGCTCCAAGAACGGAGGAAACAATGATGCGTCGAAAGCATTCCAGGCGGTCAACACCGCCTTCAAAGAACCAATTTACAAAATTCTCGCGAAAATCAAAGACGAGCCATTCATCAAATGGCCCAGAAAAATGGGAGGAGATCCCTCAAAGAAGAACAATGCACTGAGATGTGCTTTTCACAAAGAGGGAGGACACAAGACTGAGCATTGCAAAGCTCTAAAGTCTCACCTCGAGGAACTGGCCCAGTCCGGGCATTTGAACCAGTTTGTAGAGAAAAAGGCGGAGAAGGTAGCTGCCAATAGAGAAGCAAGACCTGACAACGTGCTCGGAGATGATGCCGAACATGAGTTCGCGGTAATTCATGGGGCATCTGATGCCAAGCAGATCCAAGGAAATTCAGTTCGAATGGAGATGAAGAAGCTTACAGCAGTAATGCAGGCTTTTCAGATCGATCCAGCAAAAGTCACAGTCAGGAAAGCGCCGACGAGCAGAGGACGTCAACTATAACAAGCATATCGTTTTCACGGATGAAGATCTGGTGGGAGTAAGGACCCCACATCATGATGCCCTAATCATTACACTCAAGATAGCCAACTTTGACGTCGACAAGCTGCTCGTCGATCAAGGAAGCTCATCCGAAGTAATGTACCTCGACCTATTCAGGAAATTGAAGTTAAGCGTCGCCGACCTAAAGGAAGCTAATGTACCTTTGGTTGGCTTCGCTGGAAAAATGACTATGCCCCTGGGAAAGATTGTGCTACCAGTACGTGCTGAAAACGTCTCCAAGATGATCGAGTTTTTGGTAGTTGACATCGACTCACCATACCAGGCCATCCTCGGCAGGGGATGGCTTCATGCGATGAAGGCAGTTTCCTCAACCTACCATAAGAAACTCAAGTACGTAACCGAACGTGGAGTAATGGAAATCCACGGTGATCAGGTAATGGCGAGAAGGTGCTTCATAGCAGCCATCCGTCCAAAACCAGAGAAGAAGTCCGAGCAGTCCAGCGAGAAAATTGAAGAAGGTCTGACACCTTCTAAATAGCAATTAAAGTATGGGAGACCTGGAGTAGAGGAGACCAGGTTCCTCCCCTCTGAGCGGGTCGTCGAGAACCTGGTAGAAGTTATGGCTGGAGATGGTGACAGTAACAGAGTCTTCTTGATTGGAGCATCTCTCACCGACCAAGAACAGAAGGAGTTGACAACCTTGCTGAGGCGCAACGTAGATGTTTTCGCATGGGAACCATACGAACTGCCTGGAATCGATCCTAGTAATGGTCTGTCATCAGCTGCACGTCGACCCCACATTCAAGCCAATCACGCAGAAGGCACGGCGAACTGCACCCGAGAAAGCTAAAGCGGTTGAAAAAGAAGTGGAAAAACTGCTGGGTGCAGGATCCATACGGGAGGTACAATTCCCCAAATGGTTATCCAACCCAGTAGTAGTTCCGAAGAACAATGGGAAGTGGAGAGTTTGCATCGACTTCACTGACCTCAACAAAGCATGCCCTAAAGATAGTTTCCCCCTCCTGAAGATAGACCAACTAGTAGACGCCACCGCAGCTCACGAGCGAATGAGTTTCCTGGACGCATACTCAGGGTATCACCAGATCCCCCTATATGCCCCCGACCAGGACAAAACGGCGTTCATCACAACAGTTGGGTTATACTGCTACAAGGTCATGCCCTTCGGGCTCAAGAATGCAGGGGCAACATACCAGCGGCTGGTTACCAAGATGTTCAAGGATCAGATGGGAGACACCATGGAGGTCTACATCGATGACATGCTCGTTAAAAGCAAGAAGAGGGAGAATCACCTCTCGGACCTGTCAAAAACCTTCGAGATTCTCAGGAAATACTGAATGAAAATTAATGCAAGCAAGTGTTCTTTCGGTGTCCAGTCAGGAAAATTTCTTGGGTACTTGGTTAGTAAGAGAGGCATAGAGGCTAATCCAGACTAGATCGATGCAATCAATAGGGTGCAACCCCCTCGCACAATCCGGGACGTACAAAAGCTCACTGGTATGCTCGCTGCTTTAAATCGCTTCATCTCCAAATCCTCCGAGAAGTGCAAGCCTTTTTTCCAGCTTCTAAAAGGGAGCAAAACGATAGAGTGGAGCCCAGATTGCTCGCGAGCATTGGTCGAGCTCAAGTCCTACTTGAGCTCTCCACCACTGCTTGTCATACCACAGCAAACGGATTCTTTGTACCTGTACCTCTCCGTATCCAGTCACACTGTCTGCTCTGCGCTAATATGCGAGGTTGCAGGAATCCAGCACCCCGTTTATTACGCGAGCAAGACCTTACTAGACGCCGAGCAAAGGTACCTGCCATTGGAGAAGCTCGCCTTCGCGCTGGTAAAAGCCTCGAGGAAGCTGAAGCATTATTTCGAAGCTCATACTATCATCGTTCTTACATCGCATCCCCTTAAGGCAGTCCTAAGGAAAGCGGATTTGTCAGGCAGACTGTCCAAGTGGTCAGTCGAGCTCGGTCGATTTGACATCCAATTTCAACCAAGGATAGCTATCAAGGGTCAGATCCTTGCTGATTTCATAGTCGAATTCACGGGCGAAGGACCCTCCGACCAACCCCAACCAACAAGGCAAACGGAGAACCCAGCAAAGAATGAAACCTGGAAAATGTTTGTTGATGGAGCTTCCAATTCGAAGGGGGCAGGAGTAGGCATTGTCCTCATAACTCCAGAGAACACAATCCTTGAACAAGGAATCAGGCTTGGATTTGCAGCCTCCAACAACGAAGCAGAGTATGAAGCCCTAAATAGCCGCCTCCAAAAGGCGCATACTTTGGGAGTAAAACATTTACAGGTGTTCGGCGACTCCCAACTGGTCTCCAATCAATAAGCGGAGATTACAATGCAAAGAATGAAAGAATGGCAGCCTACCTCGCCTTAGTGAAAAAGCTGATGTCAAATTTTGAAGAGATCAACGTCCAGCAGTTTTCCAGGGGGAAAAACAGTCATGCTGATGCCTTAGCAGCCCTTAGTTCGGCAGTTGACTCCGACCTAAAAAGAATCATCCCCATCGATTTCCTCACTTGTCCGAGCATCGACAGCAATCCACCAAGCATGGAGCAGGTACTCCAGGTGGGGTCAGCACCCAGCTGGATGGACCCCTTAAGAGAATTTTTAAAGAATGGCACGCTCCCGGATGACAAGAAGACCGCCCACCAGATAAGAGTCAAAGTTGCTCGCTTTCACTTATACCCAGAAGGCAACTTGTATAAGAAATCCTTCTCCGGTCCCTACCTCCTATGCGTCCACCCAGGGGATGTCGAGCAAGTGCTACGCGAGCTTCACGAAGGAATCTGTGGAAGCCACACCGGAGGAAGATCTTTAGCCTTTCGAGCGATGAAGGAAGGCTATTGGTGGCCATATATGCAAAAGGACTCCGCAGTATATGTCCGCAAATGCCTTAAATGCCAGCTCCACGCTCCTATGTCCCACCAACCCACCAGCGACCTAAAGTCCCTGTCCAGCCCATGGCCCTTCGCCCAATGGGGAATGGACATCGTGGGACCACTGCCTACCGCTGCCGGCAATCGCAAATATCTGTTGGTTGCGACTGACTACTTCACCAAATGGATCGAGGCAGAACCCCTGGCAAACATCCGAGATGCTGATATGATAAGGTTCATATGGAGGAACATAATCACTCGGTTTGGAATCCCCAGAACCATCATCACCGACAATGGAACACAGTTCGAAAGTGGCTCCTTTCAGAACTTCTGTAACGAACACGGGATCAGACGCCACTTCAGTTCGGTGGCCTACCCTCAGAGCAATGGCCAAGCTGAGGCTTCCAACAAAACCGTTATCGATGGATTGAAGAAGCGATTGGAGCGAGCCAAAGGCGCATGGGTAAATGAACCACCTCACGTCCTATGGGCATATCGGACCACTCCTCGGCGAGCAACAGGAGAAACCCCATTTTCGCTGACATATGGCATGGAGGCAGTCATCCCACTCGAAGCAGGTTTGCCGACAATGAGGTCCAACCTTGTCGACCAAGGCCATAATGATGTAACATTACTCGCTGAGCTCGACCTAGCCGACGAGCGCCGGGAGTTAGCCCTAGTGAAACTAGCGAGCTACCAGCAACAGCTCGCGAGGCATTACAACGAAAGGGTTAACCCGAGGGCATTCCGAATTGGGGACTATGTTCTAAGGAAAGTCCTGGGCAGCGCAGTGAAACCATCAGACGGCAAGCTAGGTCCCAACTGGGAAGGACCCTTTAAAATAACCAGAGACGACCTGCAGGGCGCCTATCACTTGGAAACGGTGGAGGGCAGAGAAATACCACGAGCATCGAACGCAGCTAATCTCAAGAGATTCTATTTTTAGGTCTTTCTATTGTATTCTCTTATTATACAAGTTCATTTCCCTTATTATTAATGAAAATTATTAAATTGGTTGCACGCTGATTATTAACAGCTGCATTTATCGCACATCTTTTCCAAGTAACAGGCACATTGATCACTATGATATAGCAGCGGAATACCCCTCCTCAAGTCATCGTCATGAAACACGAAGAACCTCTTAGCATTGCCCCTGGCAATACATGAAGCCATACAGGGGATCCTTAGGCAATATGATCAAATTCTATACTGGTCATCAAACCTACTTCGGTTGAGTAAAATCCTGATCGGATGAAAACATCCAACACCAGGTGTGTCCTCGCCAATTGCCCCACTTAGGGCTAAGGGAGTGTGACGACACAACCTAAAAGGTAAAGTGGAGCACAATGGTATCTTGGTATTATACTGGACTGGGGGGACAACTTGCATGACAAAACAAAAAAAAAGATTATAAAGCAGCAAGAATATGAAAAGTATGATGCACATGTTTAGTCGGCAAAATTGCCCAAAACACAAACTTTTCATTAATTCATCATACTTACAACAATAGTAATACATGTTTGGTCGGTGAGCTCGCCCAAAGCATTTACATTATAAAAAATACAAAAAAATAACAACTGGCAAAATCTCAATGGGGGGGAAGCCTCTGAGCGAGATAATCAGCCACTCGAGCTCTTCGTCCGTCATCAGGAGCAGGAGCTAACTTTTCCACAACCTCATTCGCATCCGACTCCAATAATTGCCGAGGAATAGCATCGATGGGGATCCATCGATCATCCCTCCGGAAGGGGTTAGGCATCAGAGTAGAGGGAGACATCTCATGGCGATACCATAGCATCGAGTTCCTCGGGACTTGCAGCTCCTTCAAGTCACTTAGCTACCCCTTGATAAAAGAAAGCTCCCCGAACTCAGACAACCTTGTTGGAGCATCCGACCAGCCCTGATCATAACCGTCAGCCCACGCTTGCCGAGGACCTTTCTTGAATAAATGCCGCAATCGAGTAACGTCCCTTTGAAGCCCAACAACAATTACATATGCTCGCTGAACATCACCGCGGAGTTCTTCCATTTCCCTATCTCGAAGTTCTTCTGCTTCCCTGCTTCTGCCCCTGGTGCTCCTACCAGCTCGCGGAACGGGCGGGCGAGTGGGACCTCGCGACACAGGAGTAACATTATGACCAGCTCTAGTTCGGGATGATGAGGAGCCTTGTAATACTGCTGGGGCTGTGCTCGGCGCGTGCTCCTTAAGTCGTGAGACCTCTCTCCTCAGAACCTCATTTTCTTGCTGAAGCATCTCACCAACCTGGTTGATCTCGGAAGCATCAAGAAGCTTTGCTCTCAGCGTATTCACTTCTTGCACCGAAGCCCCAACCTCTTCCATCTCCTGGAGCCTGTCCTTCAGCTTGGCCACAAGTTCAGATTGCTCCTTATACTTCTGATTCCTAGACCGAAGGGATTTACAAAGTCTAACAAAGGCCTGGCGAACCTCAGGACTCGCATTAGGACCAAGGGTCCTGCCCAGTTGAGAAGTAGCAGGAATGTAATCATCAACATCAATTGACTACAAACAATGAGAAGACAAGGGAGAGAAGAAGACATATCAGTGCACAGAAAAATAAAAGCCTTTTTCATTAATGAAGGTTGAAATTACATCGAACTGAAAAAAGAAAGTTTACAGACTGGAAAAAGCAAAAATACAAAGCAATCCTATCAGATAACTAATTAACGACCTCAGGTGGCCCAGAGGTTGATGGCCCTTTCCCCTTATCGGCATCAACAGGAGCACTGCCCTCGGTAGGGGTGATCTCTGTCGCCTCAACAAGAGAAACGTCAGCAGGGGTCGCCTGAGGAACATGATCAGAGCCTTCAACGGCTGGGGCAGGGTCCTCATCTACGACTGGCCTCGGCCCTGGGTCGTGCTCGTAAAAAAGGGGAGATGCAACATCCACTCCAGCAGCTATGAGGGCCTTGTTCCAGCCCTTTTTGAAGTTCAGACGGCTAATATAGCCTATTTGAACTTCAGCATCCTCGTATGCTGCAGCCCAACCAGAATTGTAAGAGTCCTCCTTAGCAGTAACAGCCTCAGACTCCTTCCTCTTCAGCTCTTCAGAGAGAACCCTGTTCTCCTCCACAACTACAAGTTTGCTCGAGCAAACCAAGTCGTAGGCCTGCCTCAGCTCCTTCAGATCCTGGACTGCAGCATCCTTCTCCTTGTTGGCAGTAGCAAGAGCCAATTCAGATGAAATCCGAGCAGAGTCCACGGCTTTAAAACTAGCTTCAAGCTCTTTACCCTTCAGCTTCAATGCGGCGTTTTCCGTCTCCAGCTCGCTGTTTTTCTTCACCACCTCATCGCGTGAACGATACAGCACGGCGAAGTCAGTAACAAACTGCAGAAAGAAGATGTTAAAAGAGAAAAAAATGATGAAGTTCATAAAAACATGGGAGAAAAAGGAAAAACCTTACCAGAGCTAGCCTTTGACTAGCCTGAAGGGCCAATTGCTCAGACTCTACCGCCCTTTGGCGATCAGCTGGGAGGACAGCCCTCTCGAGCAAAGCGGGGGCTAGCTGAGGGGAAATTGCAACAGAAGCCCCCTCGGGCAGCGCGAATACCGGGACCAAGGCCTGCCCGGCCTTCGTCCTCGCTTCAGACCTCCTCTTCTCCTCTTCTCTCTCGTTCTCTTTCTTCTTCCTCTCCTCTGCCCTCCTCCTCTCCTCCATCTTCTTCTTCCCTTTTTCTCTCTCTCTCTCCCTCACCTGCTCCTCCTCCTTCCTCATTCTCTCCTGCTCTTGGGAAGAGGATCGGGAACCAGTAGCCACAGCTCCAGAATTAGATTTTTACTTCTTTGACCTTTGTGCAAGAAGCACGTGGTCCTCGTCATCATCATCCCTGATCAAGTTCTTCCTTGGAGGAACCATCTCCTCGCTCGAACTGCTAGAAGTGCTCGACGACCCTCGAGCTTCAGAAACCTCCCTACGATCAAAGGAACTGCTACTGCTAGAGCTCTCTCCCCGCAAATCACCTGCAGCTCCTACAATGTCACTCCCAGAGTTGCTCTCTTCCTCGTCCAACTGGATAGGACCTGCAGCAGTCTCTTCGAATGAGTCGAACTCTGGGATACTGTCCACAGGCCTTGCTATGAAGCTGGAGCCAATGTTCTTATACTCGAGCAAAAAAGCAGCAGATCTGGGATGCTCGCCGTCACCCAAAGGCTCCCTGATATTCCAAGCCTTTATCAATTCCGAAAGACGAACCTCGCTGAGAGCAGGTTCCAAGTTCTTTGACCTCGCTGCTAAAGAAGAACAGAGAAGGGTTAGAAAGATCACAAATCAACAAAAATCGAAACAACAGTACAATGTCTACCTATGTATTCGTCCCCATAAAAGGGAACAGAGAACCTCTCAGACCTCGACCCTTCAAATTGGGGAGAAAACTGCCAATTTCTAACAAGGAAACCTTCTTGCCAGTAGTCCTTACGGGAATCAGGTAGATTTACTACCAATACCCTGTCAGGGCTCCTAGCTTTGAGGTAAAGGACACCGGAACTAGTTCTAGAAAAGGAGTAGCAAAAACAGACCTCGGCGAGCCCTAACCTAGTTCCATACAATTGGTTTATTCTATGTACGCCATTTACTATTTTCCACACATTGGGCGAGCATTGTGCAGGAACAATATTAAAATAGCCAAAAAAATGCAAAAATAAATCATTAGGAGGAAAAGTGAGTCCCCCCTGGGAAAGCAACAAGACGTGGATCCAGTGGGCATCATCTATATCTTTAACGTTTCTAGGAGAGGAGGCACAGCACTCAATATCTACCCACTCAGGGATGTTGTAAAACTTCCTAAATTCAGAGATTGACCTATTTCCAATCTTCGCCATTGGAAAACCCTAGAAAAGCTACAAACTCAAAGAGAAAGCACAGAGAAAAAGTACAGGAAACTTACAAGATAGAAGACCAATTCGAACGATGAAGAAGCACGAGCCCAAACGACAAGAAAAGCAACGAGAATGGAGATTGAGAGAAGACGGTACGAAGTGCTAGAACTCACAAGGAATGAGAAAGTGCTGGAAAAATTGGAACGACGATAGAAAAGTGCCTAACCCAAGAAGCCTTCAAAATTTTGCTAATCATAGTGCACAAGATATGAAGCGGGTGCCGCCAAAATCAGCTTCACAGTTTCCGAAGAATTGCAAAAAAGCCATTATGGCTAATCATTTAAATTTATTGAGCCCATGAACATGGCCCAACAAACTTAGGGGCAATTGTGGGTACCCAGAATTAATACCATGGGCCTAGACGAGTAGCCTAGTTCTGGCGGCCCAAAGTCTAGGCCCCCCCCCTCTTATTTTGATTCGGTCTCTTCCCACGTTCCCCTGAAGGGAAGTTATAGGAAGGATGGAAGACGTGGGGGAACCCATGGCCCCCACTCACCTAAATGTACATGTATATATTAAACCCTAGGTCCGGGGCAAAAGGACAAGTTGTATTCTCTGTAACCACTCTCCGGAGTATATAGAAATAATATCGACTGCACCACCGTGAACGTAGGCACATCTTTGCCGAACCACGTACATCTTTTGTTGTGTGATTGTCATTTTTCATTCCTTATTCTTCCTTGGTAATTGCCTCTCTTGTATTTATTTGTGTTGCATAATAATTGTCACCACACTCCTCTTGTTGACTAGCCTTTTTCTTATTTTTTAAGTTGCATCTGCTCCCAGAAAATTGTCTAGGAAGTTTCAATTTTGCATATTCAGATGCATTATCGTTATAGGGAGAGCATACGTGATAAAAAATTACAGTGCGAATCATGTCATGAGCACAAAGCAATTACTAAAACTCTCACAACAATAATCAAACACAGCCTAGAAATTTTTTCACTTAGGAAATAACCTCAAGAACAAAATTTTCAATAATAAAAGCTTGACTCAGTACCAAGGAGCCTTGAGGGTTTATATATAATACACCAATGACCCTAATCCTTGATGGCCAAGATAAGTAAAGCCAATCAATTCCTAAAACTACTCCTAATTGTTACTTACTCCTACGTGCATAAGGAAGTAAAAATTAAAATAAAGTAAAACTATTATTCTCCCTCTTAAATCCTGCACATCATGAGCCACGTAGATATGTCGCATCAATGCATTCTTGGAGAATGAACTCTGTAACTGATTATGAATTGCCATATCTAGAAGATAGGGTTTCTTGCTTTCAGGAATACAAGTGACTTCTGTTACTAGTCGTTTGCTAATGGGCTGCAACATCAAGAATTGAAATATATTACTACCACGACAGCCTCCTTTGCCACTAGTTGCATTGCTAGTCCACTGTTTGCTAAGATTTGTTATTGCCCATTTTGTTGATAATGTCAGGTTTCTTGCTTAATATTGGGATGATGAAATGGCCAAGCCTTTTATTAGAATTAAAAGTTAAGGGGTTGGGGATGCCGTAATGTATAAATATTGATCTCTTTTCAAAGTTCTGTGCACGATCTGCCTTGAATATGGTGGACGACTTGACTATATTTATTGATATATTTTTCATCTAAAAGTGAATGAGTTTATTTTCATTGCTTTTCTTTAGCCTGGTAAGGATGAAAGCTGGGAGGAAAGTTTCACGGTATTAAAATTTTTCTTTTGGTTTCGTAATGTATAACTGAACCGTTATCTAAATTTCATCGAAATGATTGCACTGAGTTGGCACATAAACAAGAAAACTTAGTCAGTTAATGCTGTTACAGGTCATTAAAGAACCAGTTTATATTGTGGGGAACTCACTTGGAGGCTTTGTTGCACTCTACTTTGCAGCATGTAATCCTGGACTGGTGAAGGGTATCACCTTGCTTAATGCAACCCCTTTTTGGGGATTTCTCCCCAATCCTATAAGATCTCCAAGACTATCAAGAATATTTCCATGGGCTGGCACATTTCCTCTTCCTGCCAATGTCAGGAGGCTCATAGAAGTTGTGTAAGTGTTACATTTAATCGATTGAGTATTAAATTGTCCTCCTTTTCCGTGTGAATCTCCCCCCGTTAGAATTTTACTCTTGAAGAAAGATTGATCTTCCTGTTAAGTATTTTTAAGTTTCATGGTATTTGTTAAAAGCAGTTTCTGTAAATTTTTCCGCCTGTCTCAAAATTATAGGTTTTGATCTGTTTTATTCATTTGCAAATGTGACTGATACACTAGTCGTGAGACACTTCATTGCTTCATTGAGTAATTATGTTTTTTACAGGAAAAGATGCTATGTGGAATAAACCGTTCTAACCATGCTATTTTCTTTCCTCTTTTTGTGCTTTTAGTTGGCAGAAAATAAGTGATCCCAGAAGTATTGCAGAGATACTTAAGCAAGTCTACGCTGATCACTCAACAAATGTTGATAAAGTATTTTATCGTATACTTGAGACAACGCAACATCCAGCCGCCGCGGCGTCGTTCGCCTCGATCATGTTTGCTCCTCAGGGATCAGTATCCTTCAGGGAGGCTCTATCTAGGTAGGTAGTTAAAATAAACTGATAGGTATGATCATACAGTTCATGTAAAACCCCCCTTTTTCTCTTCCAATTTAAAGATTTTCAATTTCTTTTTTTCAACTGTAGGTGTCAAATGAGCAACGTGCCTATCTGTCTCATGTATGGAAAAGAAGACCCGTGGGTGCAGCCTGTCTGGGGTCTACAGGTGAAAAGGCAGCTGCCTGAAGCTCCATATTACCAGATCAGCCCTGCTGGTCATTGTCCTCATGATGAAGTTCCTGAGGTATGCAGCTCATCACTTGTTAGGTTAGAATTGCATTTCATTGCCTCTATGTAGTAGGCAATAATATTTTATTTGTTTATAAATGGAATACAATTTTATATATTGGATTAAGAAACTGGTATTTATCAATAAATAAAATAAATAAATAGAGTGTGGTTCCTATCATCTAACTGTGTTGGGAAGGGTAGACTGGTTTCAAACGTAACCTCTGGCATTATTCTCTCAGAAAGTGTCTGCCCCAAGACTCAAACCCCTCTCAAGCTTTACAGCATGAGTATATTCCAGCGGTGTTAAATGTTAAATTATAAGGCCATTCAAGCTGTTGATTGCTTAGCAAATGGCAAATAAAGCCTTTGATGGTTCCATTATGGTTTATTTGAGTGATCATCACTCTTGAGCCCTGTCAAAAAATTTATCCTAGGGCTTGTAAGGGAGAGACCATTTTTCACACCGTTGATAGCTGATGAGTGGAAGACTAAGGCAACCTCGAATAAAAAGTTTATTTAGTTTTATACGCTATAATTATTTACAAATAAAGAGAAGCAATTTGATGCATTCTAGATAGTTGTCAAAATTCACAAATAACCTACTAAACAATTTGATGGGAATCCATTATTATTTTCCTTTTATTTCTATTTTCATCTCTTTTTAGTCATTTTCTCTCCTTAATTAGCCTCCAAGCATGTTTGGGACTAATTAGACATTTTTTACTTTTAGTTAGCCCTTTTTAGTCATTTTAGGTAATTACTTGATTAGCAAGTAATTCCTCTCATATAAATACCTCTTGTATTCTCATTTGTACTCATTCTTCAATTCTTGAATATAAAACATCTTTTGAGTCTCTCTCTAAAAGTTAGGGTTTGTTTATTTCTTGTAGCCATTGACGTGTAGTTTACGTCGAATTGGTATCAGAGCGGGGGTCGCTCCAATCATTGATGTTCGTGTGTTAGTTTGTATCGGTGTGTGTAGTGTATCAAAAAAATCGTACGCTACTTTCTCGATGGCTCCAAGAAAATCCAAACCTCAAGTGGAAGAGATTCAAGAATTGAAAGATCGAATGGCAAAAACGAAAGAAAAGATCGATCGAAGAATAGAGGAATTGACCGAAATTTCAAGAAAACAACGAGTTCAATTTGAAATCTTAATGCAACAATTTTCTATGTTGCGAAACCCTAACCCTAGCCCCCAAAACATCCCAACCCATGCTTCCGCAACCATCTCCATCCAAGAAGCTGCCCCAAACCTTTCCCCACACCTTGCGGACACCTGTCATCCATTTTCCAGCCCTATTTAAAGCAGGGTAGCCTTCGTTCCCTGTCAATTGCAGCCTCCACAGTACCGGACCACCTCCACGGTGGCCGAAGTGTGACACCCTGCCTAATTAATCCCGGGTGATCAGTCCTAAATTAGATTAGAACAGGTTTCTCAATTGGTTCATTCTTAGCATCACTGTCGCCTTTTTAATTACTATCCACCTAAGTGAGAAAATTAGACTGGTGCCAAATTTTATCTTTCATTAATTTAATGAAGTACTAATGCGGAAACAAAATAAGTTAAACAATCACAATTAACTGAAATCCACTATTCGCAATTTAAATAATTGACCTAATAAACCATCGGTTCAAAACCAACAAAAGTAAAGACAGATAAAGATAAATCTCAAGAAGTCTGACATAAACTAAATAATGTTGTGAGCGACATGCTCGAGTAACTGATAGGAATCTCTATGCTAGAAATAGAAAGAAATGAGGCACCTATCAAACTCTCGCAACATCCACATATGTTGCAGCAACGAATCCCTGGAATGAATCAAGCCTGGCGTCCTTGTGGCTGGACACCTAAAAGGTTTTTAAAAAAAATTTATAGCAAGGGTTAGAACCCAAATCATTTGGACAACATTTAGCAAATGATTAACTTGCAGTAATAAATAAGTATGCATGCTCTTCATATTATAGTTAGTGTCGCACTCCCTTGAGAATATCCTCACCCCTCCTCTAATGTGTACTACCAACGCCTTAATTAATTTTCTTAGTTATTTATCCCATAACTAGATAATCGAAATAACTCCTTGCAACTACCCTACTCTAATTGAGTATGTCATAGCTATGATGTCTAAGTTATTATCAACCTTAACTTAATTAATCATTTTTCCTTTTTAAATTCATCACTTTCACACCCGTTATACATATAATACAATTCACTGCCTGTATTAATTAACCCGTATATAATTATTTATCTCATTATATACGTATATAGTCATATTACAACATTCACACGTATGCTGGAATAATAATTAATAAAGAATTTCCTCCCGAGTAATAACTCACCGGATGTATATTCTCTAAAGTGCTATCTCACTAGGTGTATTCACATAACCTAGTTACCCCAAATCAGAATCGCTCACTAACTTGGTAAATAACATAAATATTGGAGGCGGTCATATTCCTTCCCTGAAAGTGAGATGCCCCTCACCCATATACTGGACGCTATGACCTGGGGATATACTCGCCCTACTCCTCAAGCTAGGGGATTCATCCTCTACGCGCAACCTCCCCTGATAGCACTAGAGTATATATAATAATAATATCTAGCCACTGATATTAATGCACACACCATATATATATACTATCGCACACCGTATATATATATTTACATAAATAAAATAGCCCGGCTATACCGTGCACTAAGTCCGTAACACAAGCCTATACAAATTATTATGAGGATATGGCCCAACTCTGATTATTAATTAATTTGTACATTAATTAATTAAATTACTTTTGGTGTCGCCCAATCAATATACTCGGACTCGCCCTCGTGGCCCAAATAAAATAATACCCGAGTCTAAATCCCCGACTCCAAATTAATTAGCTTTCCACCTAAATTAATTTAACACCTTAGTATCGCTCAACCAATATACCCGGACTCGCCCACTCGATCCGTATTTAATTATTTCGGAATATTTTTCCCCAAATTTAACCATAGTATGTCACACATAAATTCCCTCAAATCCCATTCATTTTTTCCCCTCATAATTGATTAGAATGTATGTTCTATATTTATTTCTCATTAAATAAGGTATGGGAAAGAAATTTTCCGTACCATCGATCGATTGATCCCCAACCATCGATCGATCGATCGATCGAACAGGTCTTCGTCTTCTCCGAGACCCAGTTTCTGCCATGGACGAAACCTTAATCCTCCAACTCCCTCTACAGTTCAACCCAGGTCTTAACATCAAAATAACACATCAAGAACATCATTAGGAACCCCTATAAAGTCCCCAAAACGAATTAATTTCCCGTTCTCTACTATTTTTCTGAATTGGGGAAAAACCCGTGTTAATCGTTAGCCCGTCTCAACACCTAATTATTATCTCAATTTCGTTCATAATTAGTCTGTGCTTTCACATCTGATCAGTTATACACAAATTTCAGATTATACATGAATCTCTAATCAGGAGATTGAATTACAAAAACCCCATTTTTGTACCCTCTTTACCCCAAAACGAATTTTTGATTCCCACATCACATAAATATGAATCGAAATACAATTTAATGCTACAGCAAGTTAACCACTTGCCTTATGGTTTCGTAGGGTCTGATTCAGAGTCGTGATTCTCAAGGTTGATGATGAACTGTCCCCTTTTGGCTATTTCCTTTGTCCCCCCCAAATTGGTTCCTAGTGCCCTTTAACTGCTCCTTAGGGTTTTCTCTCCCACTATGTGTTTTCTAATCTCTAATCAGCCGTTCCCCTTTTTCTTATAATTAAGTAATTAGGCTTAATCCCGTTTTTAGCCTAATGGGCCAAGCCCAAGTGACCCAAATGCCCCTGTGTGGGCCCGACTATGCTTAAAAACGTCCCGTGACCCGTTTACTACCCCCGGGTACACGTTTCCGACTATCTCGGCCCATCCGGACTCAACCGTACACTCAGAATTGACATCCGAATTAATTTATAAAGATCCTTATCTCACACCCAATTTAGTTTATACCGACTCCCGGCTGAGATAAGTACATACCCCGTCACTAATACCCGAAATGACGTAAATAAATTATTACTATTCACTTAGTAATTAAATTTCCCTAAATATTAATCATTCACTCCCCGATTAATATTTAAATAAATATTACCATAATTAATTCAATTAAAATTACGACACACAAGTAATTTAGAATTCCCGAATTAATTAAATATTAAATGCATAAAATTACGGGGTGTTACACGGAGATGCTAGGAAAAACCTAAAAGGCAGCAGCGGCGGCACAATAACAGAGATAACATCCATTGATTCTCCTGCTGCCCTAGCAGCCGCCGGCAAGAGTCCAACCACATCCGATCTACACCAACGGGATCCGATCCCCTCTTCTGGTGTGCGTTCAACTCCGAACAAGGGTTCCGGCCTTTTTCCGGCCACGAACAGCACCGCACAACCTCCGATTTTCCTCAACAACTCAGATATGGCACAAATCCATTTCGGCAACCAAGATCCGACAAGAAACAAACCCAATTTCGTGGAAGAAATCCTAGAGTTTCAAGAACTAGGGTTTGACATTCCAAATTTGGTTTTTGACCTGGGTGTATGCTATTTTTGATGGTTGACATGAGAGGCAAGAGGAAGATGATGAATCTTGAAATCAAGAATTAAAAAAAAAAAAAACTCTTTCTTAAATTTTCAAGAAAATATTTTTGGCCTCACAAGACTTTGCGTCTCCTTTCATGCACATTTTTGGAACTTCTCACGCGATTCTCCAATCTTACAAAGTTCGAGGATGAACTTTGTTTGAAGCCGGGGAGAATGATGGGATTCCATTGTTATTTTCCTTTTATTTCTATTTTTAGCTCTTTTTAGTCATTTTCTCTCCTTAATTAGCCTCCAAGCATGTTTGAGACTAATTAGGCATTCTTTTACATTTAGTTAGTCCTTTTTAGTCATTTTAGGTAATTACTTGATTAGCAAGTAATTCCTCTCATATAAATACCTCTTGTATTCTCATTTGTATTCATTCTTCAATTCTTGAATATAAGGCATCCTTTGAGTCTCTCTCTAAAAGTTAGGGTTGGTTTGTTTCTTTTAGCCATTGACGTGTAGTTTACGTCACAATTTGATGCATTTTAAGGTGTTTGGGGCCTGAGAGCCTTTCAAATGGGGTTCCCAACACAGCCTGAATATATTCCAGAAAATAATACGATCAACCAAAAATTTGGCCTTTTCAATTGGGTCTTACTATTGCCAATCCCCCAATGTCTGTTTTGCTAATCTAATATATGTAAATGCTTTTGCCAAAACAAAGGGAAAGGAAAGGAAAAGAAAAGAAAGATCATTATGGGACTTGTTGTACTTTCGTAATCTTTGTAAGTAATTAAATCAATATAATATTTAATTTAACGTGGAATACCGGGTTTGTAATTTGTTGTAGGTTGAGGTTGGAGTTGGTAGCATATAAAGTTTCCTTTTGATTGCCTATCATCCTCGAGAGTAAAGAGAGCATAGTTTAGAAATACATTTTACTTATGAAGGAAGAACTCTAGCATTTTTTGTTTTGCCTTTTGACCATATAAAAATTAAGAGAAATAAGATGGAAGCATATATATAGAACAAATGGAGGACTACATATTTCTCATTGTAATTCACCATTTTATGTATGATCCTAAGTTCCTAACTTGTTTATTTTTCACATAAATTTTAAGCACGTTGATTTTACAATGTAGTAGGGTTTAGAAAGCTTAGTAAGCACACGAGTATATATATATATATATATATATATATATATATATATATATATAATCTTATAAGGACTTGGACATGGAAATTTAGGAGGTAGCCGTAGATTAGTGTTGGCAAATGGGCGGTTATGGACGGGTCAAAAATGGATACGAATAAATCTGGGCGGGTCAGGAGCGGGTCATGCAGAATAATGTGGGTGGATCTGGGCGGGTCAAGCTCGGGTTGGGTCGGGTTGACCCGCTTTTCCCAGGTTGTACCTTTGAGTTTTTTTAAACAAATCCAAATTAAATTCTGGAAAAAACAAATCAAATTAAATCTTCGTACCCAAACTAATTCAAGTCTATATTTATAACATTTGTAAATAAAAATTTCAAAAGTAAAAAAAAAGTTAAAAAAAAAAAAATTAACAAACCCAGATTAACAGTTTATATTCAAATAGTGTATCTTCAAAAAAAAAAATATATATATATATGCAGATATTGTCTTAAAAAAAAATTAGGGCAAACTTATCCATGAATGGATATAAAATCAGATATATATAGAAATATGGAAGATCTATACAAATGAACTTCAAAGTTATTTTTTAACATTAGCTGGAAACCGACCACCAATTTAGACGAATTGCTAAATAGGAGGTTACAAACCACTAGTGACCCGCTAATAGTTTTTACACAAGCTGCAAGAGAGAGAATGATCTTACACCAAAACATTTGAACCTGCCAGAGAGAATTGATTTGTTGTTGGGAATGTTTATGGAGAACTGGTTCTTGGTGAGATAGGGTTTAGCGCTTAGGACAACATGGAGACATGCGAAATGGGTTTTCTCTTATTAACCCACTATTGACCCGTTATTAAACCGTGAGGAATGGGCCAACCAAATCATTTGGACCCGCTAGCTATAAACAGGGGCCCGAACTCCTTTTTTATGGGCAGGTCTTGAACCGTTATACCTTCGTTAAACCATATTGCCAGCCCTACCGTAGATACATAACAAATTAAACTTAGGAGGTAGCCCTAGATATATAACAAATTCAGAGGCATCTTTGCAGTACCTTTGCTGGTGGAAAATACAATTTAAATACGGTCTCTTGTCATTTCTTTTCCTTTTCTTCATTACTTTTTTCCCTTTCTTTATGTGGAGTGGGAGTGGGAGCAAGCGAAAAAGAGCCATAATTCTTTTAAGCATTTTTGCCTAGCAATTACCCCAACCCCAACCACCCCACACACAAAAAAAAAAAAAGAAAAAGAAAAATCCCTAGCAAAGATATTTATGCAATGGAGACGTATTTTCACCAAATAATAGATGCAAAGGGTTTAAGGTAAATTAACAGGTAATGATAAGTTTTTACCTTGATTTACTTAGACCACCAGAAGTAACTTGTTCTCAGGCTGAAAGAAGTCAAGGGGTTCTAAAGATATCAATGATGCAGAACATAGATACACCCCTAATCAGGTGGCAACTTAGACACATGAGACACGATAAAACAGAACGTTATAGTTTTTGTCCAGTTCTCATTTGCTGACCTAGTATCAAATAGCTCTTCACAAGAAAAAAAAAATTGGATGGCAGCTAAGAAGTTGCTCAATTTCTATTAACGAGAATGGTAAAGCTCTTTTTCTGATCCACTATTTTGAGATGTCATCAGAATAAATTAACAGAATAGAAGAATCTTGTAGAAGATGTCAGTCCTTACTGCTGCGTTATTATTTTACTTCTTTGGTGGTGCATTTGGCTTGAGTGCAGTAAGGAAACATTTCAAGGGGGTTCCAGTGTCTATAGTGGAGTAAAGAAATTCTTTTTGAGATCCCTCTTCAATTTCTCGGGGACTTTCTCCTTTGTTTATGATTCCTTTATTGGTTAAACATTTTTTGCTGGAATTGGTAGGAGACGTTATTACCTATGAGAGTTTTTTGGGGTCCCCTTCTGTTTGTAGTATAGTTTTTCCCCTTTTTTGTATGCATATTTTGTGTACTTTTTTTTGCTATGTTTGGATCTCGGTAAGTGCATACGAATATGTGAAGAGAAGAAAATATATATTAAACGGTACGACATACTACATTTTTCTGTATATTGAAGCAATTTTTTCCCCTGGTCTCGCATTTTTTCTGTACTTTCTAGTTTCATGCATAGGTATAGTGAATTTTGTCTTAAAAAATTAATAAAAACTGCTTTTGCTTATAAATGATTATGCATGGATAAGGTTTACATTTATTATTTGACATGTGAACGAATGATATTATACAGGTTGTAAATTATTTGCTGCGGGGATGGATCACAAACCTGGAGTCCCAGGGTTCTGTTTCACTGCCTCTGCTTGATAATCAAGAGAGCATTCAGTATAATGTTGCCAAGGATCTAGAGTTTGTTAGAGATGGATCCAAAAAATCAGTGAGGGTACGCTTCTACGGGTCCAACTTCTCTCTTTGGGATCAGATAAGCTCTTTTATCAATTCCCGATTTGAATTCCTTAGAAACAAATCTCGATAGTGCAGCCTAGTTTCCCTTTGTTCGAAACACAAGTGTAAATATGAAATGTATCATATATTCTGATCTTTTTGATTATTTGTAGTGTATAGAATAAATCGATCAATCTTTTACTTCCATTGTTACACATGTAATGTCAAATTTTCACCACAGAAGTTCACTGTGGGAAATTCCACACAGGAAAAATATATTCACCTATATAAAGTTAATAATCCTCAACTTAACTCAACAAAGCCTTTTTCTAATTATTTGGGGTGGGCTTTAAAGTTAATAATTTTGTTTTTTGTAAAATCACAAATGAGTGTACACACTACACTTCAATAAATTTGGACTAAAATAGTGAATCAAATTTAACTCTGAATGGCTGGAAATACTTCTCATTATTACTCGTGTGAAAAACATTTTAACTCCAAACAGATGGAGCCTAAAGGCACTAAATTTAGCAGAATCAAGGTTGAATCAGTCAATCTGACTTGGTTTCAGATTGATCTTTAGAATTGTATATTTCATAACAAAATGCACAGTAATTAGCTAGAGGGAGAAATCAAGAATTTGGAATACTAGGGCAGTTAGCCTTTTTCCAACTATGAGATGTGTTGTACCAACTGGCATCATTCTGCAGGATCTGAAGGCAAGTCTTAGTCAATATTTCTTCCTGGCATATTTGCCCGGGCATATATAGCATCTTGGGGAATATTAAATATTTTTCATCTCTCGTGTTTTGATACCCCAAACTTGCCATCGCAAAGGTTTGCCATGATTCCCATCTTTTGTCGTGTTTTTAAGGTAAAATTTTCTTTGCTAAAGAAAATAAAATTTGTTATGGCAAATTAACTGTTTGCTCTCTTCAATCGAGATAAATTATAAATCAAATTTGTCATAGCTAATAATGAGAGTCAAACAGAAAAAGGATGAAAAATACAAAATTTCACTCTTCTAAGCTAATAAATGTCATCAAACAATTTCAAATATTATTTTGCAATGCAAATTTTATCATGGCAATATTTACCTTGGTAAAATTTTTCAACCTGCTCATTTAACATTTTTTTAAATAAAAAACACGCTTAGTTCCTTTGTTATGAATTTATATGGGAAAAACAAAGGTAGAGTTGACACCCTAGTAATTTATTTGTAATAATTCAACGATCCCTATAAGAACTTCGAAGTTTTATTTGTAAATTAGATTGTATAATATTTATTTTTTACTTTTTAGTTTTGGGTGCAAAATGTTCACTCTCAAAATTATTGTTTGGGTTCTACTTTTGAAATGAAAATTATATACATGACCATTTTGTCATAGATATTAAAACTAATACATAATAAATGTATTACCAATACTTTTGTATCTTCTTAGATTTTTGATTCCTCTTCCACTTCTATTAATCGGAAGTCAATATTTTTAAGAAAAAAAAGTTCATCAAATTTAATCAAAAACAAAGAATCACAAAACTAGACTTGAATTACCTTTACAAACATTAAGATATTCATTATAATTTCATGGTAGTATTATTTGTACTTGTGGGGGCATATTCATTCAAGCCCACTAATGCAGCGGACCAGGCCAGCGTGTAAAGTGGACTGCCTGGCCTAACTCAAATGTTTATTTTAGATTCATGTATTTGACATGTGCTTAAACGCTTGGAAATAGACTCAAATCAGTTATCAACAATCTCAGGGAGATAGGGATACCCACGAGCTATTTACAAGCTGGTTGAGTTACTTGTACAATTCAATAACTTATTCCCACACTTATAAAATATAAACTCTGACTCGGGACAAAGGGATGTAGCTTCAATTATTTTGAGAGACATTAATAAAATACAGTTAACTTCTTTGTGGACATAGGCAAGTTGCCGAACCACGTATCATTGGTGTTGTGTGTGTGATCATTTATTTCTCATCTCAATATTGCTTTATAGATTTCTTATTGTGATAATTCTTGCACTTACAATTGGCAGCGTTTGTGGGGAACGATTCTTTTTCCTACAAAAGTAGTTATCGAAAGAAAGCCCGTGATGTCTCACCACAACAACAACCTTCCTCAAATTGGCGACGTGCAGGACGATCCAGTCCCACTTAGGGCCAGGTCAGAGATACGCCAACCACCAAATCTCAAGTTTCGACAAGAAAGTCAAACCTCTTGGGAAAGTCAGGGACCACCTAGTTCTACTCAGATCTCCAGGCTAGTCGACGCTTACGAAGACAGGCCTCAAGAGCAAGAGGAGGCAACATGCCTCCAGATGGAAGAGAATGTTCACCTACAGAGGCGACTTGAAAGGATGGAGAGAGATATCCATAGAAATACTGAAAAACGTCATGATAGGTCTCCTAATCCTTAGGAGAGCAAGACTCGCAGCCGAGGGAGGAGCTCCCGACACGATCAGGATCGATATGAGAGCGGCAGGTCAGAGCGTGATCGATCAGAGCGTGGCTGATCAGAGAGGCGCCACAAAAGTAATGATCGTCAGGACAAGGATATCAAAATTTTGGTCCGTAAAGAGATGGACCATCACTAGCCCATCGAGGGGCTAGGACTATTAGAGAGCTAGCCAGAAGATCTCTCAACATCCAGATGAAATCCCCTTTCTTAAGGGTGATTGAAGAAGAAGAAACCCAAAGAAGTTCGCGGTTTTCAAATTCAAAATCTATGATGGAAAGACGGATCCCATAGACCATGTTCGGCAGTACAGGCAGACGATGGCTTTGTGGAGCCACAATGACGCCTTGATGTGTCGAATCTTCCCTTCTGGCCTACATGACGTAGCCCAGAAGCGGTCGAGAAGCTATCCCATAGGTCGGTCAAGAGATTCAAGGCGCTAATAGAGGCCTTCACTACTCGCATCATAACCAGCAATTCCCACCCCAAAAGGATGGATTCACTGCTCACGATGAAGAAAAAGCGGCAAGAGAGCCTTCGCGACTATGCCAAGAGGTATTGGGAGGTCTTCAATGAAGTGGAGGACTACTCAGAGCTTGCTGTGACATCCTTCAAGATTGGTCTACCGACCACATCTCTGCTGCACCAGTCCCTAACAAAGAAAGATGCTAGCACCATTGACGTCCTCATGGCACGTATTAAAAAATACGACAAGGTTGAATACGTGGTTCACTCTACCCTATGGAAGAACGGTCGAGATAAAGCAAGCAAAGGAGGAGACAAAAGTGACACTCCAAAGAAAGGGAACAAGAACGGGGGAAGAACAACTTTAAGAATAAGAGCAAGTCGGATCCTTCAAAGGTGTTCCAGGTTATTAACACAGTATTCAAAGAACCAACCTACAAGATCTTGAGCAAGATTAAGGATCAACTATTTTTCAAGTGGCCCAATAAGATGGGTGGTGACTCGACAAAGAGGAATAACGCATTGAGATGCGCATTCCATAAGGAGGGCGACCGTATGAGAAAGAATTGCAAAGCATTAGAGTCGCACTTGGAAGAGTTAGCCCAAGTTGGATATCTGAACGAATACATAGAAAATAAAGCTGATAAGGTCGGAGCCAATGACAACCAGAAGTTGGACAAAGTCCTTGATGACGACATGGGATAGGAGTTCACGATGATTCATGGAGTGTCCGACCTAAAGCAGATTCAAGGGAACGTTGTTCAGATGGAACTGAAGAAGGTCACAATTGTCATAGAGGCATTCCAGATTGACCCTACAAAAAGCCAAACTGGCAAGGGCCTGCGACCAGAAGATGTTGACTACACCAAACACATCGTTTTCACAGAGGAAGATATGATTGGAGTGAGGACTCCACACCTTGATGCGCTCATGATTACTCTCAGAATCGCGAGCTGGGATGTCGACAAGTTACTGGTAGACCATGGAAGCTCATCAGAGTTGATGTACCTAGAGTTGTTCCACAAGTTGAGGCTCAACCTAACCGACCTCAAGGAGGATACAGTTCCATTGATTGACTTCGCGGGGAAAATCACGATGATATTGGGAAAGATAGCATCGGAGATTTGTACAAGTATTCGTCCTATACATCACATAATGGTATCTCAACCAAGTTATGATAGGTTGGCCTGGCATGATAGGTTTTCTCATTACGTGATAGTATCACGTGATACATACCTTGGGACGAAGTTATGATAGCTTCGTCCTGTACATCACGTAATGGTATCTCAAGCTATCACGACTTCCTCCTCCTGTACATCACTTAATGGTATCTCAACCAAAATCACAGATTATAACTTTTTGTTGTTTGAAAGGATGCTTCGTCTTGTACATCACGTAATGGTATCTCAAGCTATCATACCTTGCTTCGTCCTAGTTTATAAATTACGACTTCCTCCTCCTCCTCCTCCTCCTCATGTACATCATGTAATGGTATCTTAACCAAACTCACAAATTATAATTTTTTGTTGTTTGAAAGGATGAAAAAGAAAATTGCAATGAAATACCTTGGGACGAAGGTGCAGGAGAGAATGCAGAAACCGGAATACTCTCAAAACAGGCATTGAGTTTCTCTGTAGGAGAAAAACTCTCAAAATTGTGTGCTGAAAATAAGATCGACCAACAAAACCCTATTTTCTCTCTCGTGGCAGCCATAAAAGAGGGCTTGAGATGGAAAAGAGGGCTAGGGGGAGAGAGAGAGAGGAGTATTTTAAAATGGGAATGGAAGTGGGTTTTCAAAAATCGTGGGTTTCAAGACCTGCCACCATATCACGCCATTCTAGGCAGAGTCTGGCTGCACGTAATGAAAGCCGTACCATTTACGTACCACCGGAAGCTCAAGTGGGCGTGGTCGAGATTCGTGGTGATCAGACCACTGGAAGGAAATGCTTCATCATCGCCATACACCCCCGGAAGGAGAAAATGATTATGAGATGTCGTTGTAGAGTAAAGAAACAGAAGGACACTTCAGAGGAAGCTCAAGATGGGGATACACCTGATATTACGCCTTTTGTGTATATGTCGTTGTAGAGTAAAGACGGTCAATCAAAAATCCCTTTTGGTACCTACAAACATACTAAAATTGTATATTGGTAAGTAAGGGGTCAATCCACGCTCCCTAATGCGGACAAGAGCAAGTGAAAACAAGTATGATTTTTAAAACAATTATGAAGGGATATTTATACTACTAATTATGAACTAAAATTAAAACTACACTAATAAATAAAAAAAATGATAAAGTGAGCTAAATATGAGGAGAAAATAATTATGAGATAATTCAAGGGATTAAACTTCACCACTTAACCTATTTATTTTCATTAATTAGTTTGTCTATTTGAAATACTCCAAAACATATATAAATTCACAAATCAACTCTCGTTGCAAATGTAAATTTACATATAGTCTTTTTAGAAGATTAATATTTAAATTTCACATACTCACAAAAATTAGATTTAAACATTTTCTAGTAAATCACCCGCTAGGAAAAATTTACTAAAAGCATTTAAATCATAAAAAAAAAATAAGTTTTAGAGTTGAGAAATTCAAACTACAATATCATTCAAAAATTGCCTATCTCTAGTTTAATTAATGAATAAATATTATAATTTAAATTTTCGATTTTCTCTCGAAAATAATTCACCCTCTCTCGAGGCATAAATATATATTGTAAAATTTTAATATTAATATTCAAAGGGTCATAATAAATAAACAACCCAAAAATAAAAATAATTAAGTTAAGAGTTCCATCTCACCCCTTGAATGGGGTATTAAACCTCTAATTTTGGCATTATTACATATAAAATGTAATAATGACACAATAAGAGGCATAATAAATAAGCTAAGAGATAACAAAATAAAAATCAAATCTCCTTAAATTTTCATTCCAATCCCAAGCTTTGATATGAATAGTAACTCACAAATTTGAGTTTCACAACACTAAAAATAATGCCACTCAACTTACAATTTATATCTTACAAAGATAATCTACCTCACACTTAAGTCATTATATAAAAAATAAAAAGAAAAAATAAAAACAGAACCAAAAATTTGAGCTCCAAAAATGGAGCTCCTCAACTAAAAACTACACTACTCTTTCTTGCATTGTTCGTTTGGTAGCCCCCCTGTTGAAAATGAAGAGTCTTCTTTTATAAGAGAATACATGGGAATATCGTTGAGGATAGTTTAGAAAAAAAAGGGTAAAAATTAACATGTGACTTTTATTTTTGAACAAATGCAGATACTTGGGGTATGGAGATAAAAGTTTCGGCCATATTGGGTAAGAGTAATAATACACACACACCAAATTTACCCCAAAATTACCGAAATTGTGCTTTAAGGGGTTGTGCCCTGGCGGGACCCACGCCATAGTACAATACCCTTAAAGCACATTCGGTAATTTTTCGGTACCCAATTTCGGTGCATACATCATTTTTCATTGGGTAATGACATATTTGGGAAGTCACCTTTGGCTAGGGTCAAAGGATCACGAGTCTGCAGGTTGATTTTTTGACTTTTGAGCTGGAACTGAGTTGGAGAGTATGGATGGGTTCGGACAGATGGGGTTTGAAATCCGACGGGTAAAAGGAGTGGGGCGGTAGGGTATGGTAGGTGGTTAAAATGGATTTGGGTCAGAGGTCCACTGGCGAGTAGTTGTAGTAGCTCAGGTCATGGGGTAGGATAGCATGGGTATCGAGTTTAACTCGGTTTGGTTGGTATAAGCTAGAGGAGGTCGAATATGGGTGCTGCTGGCCGGAGTTTGGCAGTAGGGGTTCGCCGGAGTTCGCCGGCCGGTTTGGGGTTGGATACTCCAGCCGGAGGTGTATAGGCTGGATGGTAGCGAGTTCGTGGGTTTTGGTTTGGACGAAATGGCTGGAGGTCGTGAGGTGGAAATCCGGGTTAGGGTGGCTGGGTGTTGTGTAAGATAAAGGGTTAGTTGATTAGTGGGTATAAGGTGTGGAGTTCTAAGGTGGTGTTTGTTAATGGAGGTAAGAGAGAGAAAGTGTGGGTTTTGGTGGAGAAGATGAAGGTGAGGGGTTTGGATGTATGTGAGTGCAGGATTGTTAGGGTGGTCTAGGGGTTGTGTTTGTGTGTGAGTGAGTTTATATGTGTGTTTAATTTTTGTACCCAATAAAAATTAAGACCTAACTAAAAACATAAAAATAAAAATCTAATTAAAAATTAAGATGCTAACCTAATAAAATTTAAAAACAAAAGAAATATAAAACCAACTTAAACTAGAAAATTAACTTCTAACTAATAAAAGACTTAAAACTAACTAACAAAAAAAAATTAAAATTAAAATCAATAAAACTAAAAATTAAAATCCTAATCAAATAAAACTAAAGAAAATACAAAATAAAAATCGAAATTAAATTTCTAATAAAAGAAAAAATAAATCTATCCTAAAAATATAAAGCTAAATAAAACTAAAAATTAAAAATAAAGATCAAGTAAAAAAATAAAACTAACACCTAAAGAAATATTAAAAAGAACCAAAAAAATTAAACCCTAAAAATATCTACAAGACTCGAAATAAAAATATAAAATAAATTCTAAAAATTAAAACGACTCAAATAAAAATCTAAAAATTATTAAAAGTGCAAATTCAACACACACAGGGCTCGGGGTAGGTTTAGGCCAGGTCTGGGCTAGGTTTAGGTACGGGAATCGGAATTTAGCCATTTCTTGATGCAATTTGCCTCGAAATAACGCTTTTGAAACCGCAACTGCAATCAAGCATGTACAATAGACAAATATGCGCATAAGATCCATTTTGTCGAGAATTAGTAATTAAAAATCGTCTATTCGGGGGTATTATTTAAACAGTTTTGGGTGTGATAGACAAGATTTCGCCGCGGCGCGAGCATAACCTACGCGCCGGTCGTTTTGAATTCGGCTCAGCTGAACTATACAAAAACCTAAACTTACGACTACACTCAATGGGTGAGTATAGCGGCCAAGTTCGGGTATCGAAAATCCACAGAGACGAGTTGCTAGAATTTAATTGGTTTAATATTCCTAAATAAAAGTGTAAAAGATGAATATGAACAAAAAGGAAAAGATGCACAAAAGGGAAATATTAATCTAGGTGTGGAAAAATAAAGCTAGACTAATAATGCGAGTAAAAACTATAGGTCGCGTCGAATATCCCTCACCTGAGTTAATTAGTATAAAATGGTTACATGGGGTCGACGAGTTATTACAAATGTGTCTCGTTTTGACAGTTAATTAAATCAAAGGTTTTCACGCCCCTAAATGCGCATAAAAGCCTAATACAATTTTGACATCAACAAATACCCTAGAAATTACGTACGCAAGGTTGTAAGCACGGAGCATACATGATATGCCCCATCAAATATCCTAGGCGTAATAACTAGGACAACGCACCCGAAATAGACCCGTAAACTCCATCACCAAAGCCAAGCAACATATCAACCCGGAATGAGTTCAATCCGACACAACCTAGACTAAGTTAGCTGGAAAGCATGGTAAAAATGCGATAAATAAACGCGGTAAATAAACACAATAAATCTACATTAGAAAGAAACAAAATAAAGCAAGTAAACTAAATTAGAAAGCAAGTAAATTAACTACAAAGAAAGAATTAAAGAAATGCAAACTATATTAAATGAGAGGGAATATGAAAAGTTCAATCTTACAAACCCCAAAGTTGTTACACCAAATGAGGAAGAAGATCTCAACTCCCAAACCTTAAGCTAAACTAACCTAAAATCTATTTTTATCTGATATTTACAAAAAAAAACCTTTATATAGTAAGTTGGATTAAATTAGAAAAGAAAAGGAAAAAGAAAAGAAAAGGGAAAAATATCAGCTGAAAATAGGGGATCGATCGATCGATCCCTTTGATCGATCACTCAGATCTGAGCCCACTGATTCCCATCGAAGAATGAAAATTGGAGGATCGATCGATCGATCCCTTTGATCGATCGATTGAGCAAGCAGGGCTGCTGCAAGCTGCTTCCTGTTTTGGCTCAATTGGTTTTCTCTTCCGCTAAAATCGCCGTAACTTCTTCGTTAAGGATAGGATTTGCGCACCGTTCACGACCACGCAAAGCTTGCGAGGAGGGTTACAACATTCGTGAAGATGATGGGCCAGGTGCCCAAAATGTGAAAAGATTAAAATGCCCTTAAACGTGCGACTGGGTATGAAAATTAGCCGGAATGTGTCCGAACTTCACACTTAGCATCCAAATACCTATAAAAACTCAATTAACCCCTGCAAAGCATGTTAACATAGAAATATGAGGTTGTCTGGTTAATGAGCATAAATATAGGGAATAAGATACCCGAGGGGGCTAAAATGCGTAGGTTCGAGGGATGAAATACGCAATATTTGCGTATTATCACACCCCCTAACTTACACATTGCTAGTCCCTAGCAATGAAATAGGATGCAACAAGAACTACAATCAAACCAAAAGCAGGGTACGAGTACAAAACTATGGTATAAAAGCATAAGGCCACTTTTGCGGTCGATTCGATTGCATTTAGCGTATGCAATAAGCCGTTAAACCCCTAGGTTACCCTAATGGACGAGTGTCGTCTCATGAGGGTTTTCAGGGATGATACCCACAAATATCATATGGTTTTCTCAAAATATGGCCAAACCAACATGCGACAAGCACAACAATAGCAAACAAGATTTCATACGCATTATTAACACATTGAACGAATTCAAACAAAAGTCCGAAATCATTAACATTATAGAATGCACCTCATAGAATTGAAACCTTAAAATGTGGGAGGGGAGCGAGCACATACAAAGTGTGATTTGGAAAAAATGTAAATAAATCGTATACTAAATAAAGCAAGAATATATTCAATCCTCACGGGCATTACACTCATCAAGTGAATTCACTCGAAACAGGGAGGTAACACACGGAACATGCGGGCATAAAGAGTAAATGTGAATGGAAACTAGGCCGCACACATGTCACAAATGAAGAACGCTATATATGAAATTAAAAATTGTAATCTCAATGAAAGATACCGCACATTAAAGAGGCAAAATGTATTTTCACAGATTATCAAAACTATTTAAATCTTTGAATTACATCTACTTAAGATCACATAGGACTTAATAGGGTTATAATGTAGGTTTGGCTAGGGTATGAAACGAAGGATACGTATGTACGGATTCAAAGTGTTCGGAATGAAAACTTAGAATAATGGGAAGAATGCGGGCAATATAAAAAATTGGACAAACAACTTCCATAAAAGGCATTAGATATACAAATGGGGAGAGTAATCAAAGCTTATTGAACACTATATGCAACATATACAAATTTCTCTTTCTTTTCTTTTCTTCTTTTTCTCATTTTTTTTTCTTTTGCTTTCCACTTCTCTTTTTCTTCACTTTTTTCAAATCTCTTGTCTTTACTTTTGTCACTCTCACATGCCTAAATTGCAACCGACATCATTCAATCCCAAGTAACATTCCAAACAAAGGTATGGAAGGTGTATGTATGGTTTTAAAACTCCAATTTGGAGTTGGTTTTGGGATTTGGGGTTATGAAATTAAAGGCTATTATTTAGGCTCAAATGGGTTGGCGAGGGTAAACATATAAGGTGAGGTCAAGGCTAATATGGGTGATATAACAAGGATGGCCTATGATCATTTTATAAAGTTTACTCAATTCTCAAGTCAAAACAAACTTTGAAAATCATGCTCAAGTAACACATTTCATAAATGAACTCAATTAATGAACGGTCAAATGAAAGAATAAAGAGATTATCAACGACTGTAACATTTTCAAAGAGGAAAGAATAGTGTATAACACTCACAAATGACGAAAGGTACAAAGCTTACTCGGTGTAAGTATATACAATACAACAAAAGATTACCGAGTTATAAAAATCTTATACCAAATCAATAGAACAATGAAAGTGCATGTGCGCATGGGATTAAAGTTTAATTCATGAAGTTATTCATAATATCAATAATTGAGGACTAAAGTCTAATAACTTCTAAAATCGAGAACATGCATCATTGGGTTGTCTATTGGATCGGGCAATTATTGAAATTTATCATCGAAAACAAAGGCAAAATGCCCAATAAAGGAGAAAAAAGAAACAAAATATTTTTGAAAATTTTAATTTTTCTAAGAAAAGCATACTAAGTAACTAACACGTGAGCAAAAACATGGACTAAATTAAGAAATGGATAGAATATCCCACACCCCTAACTTAAAACCTGACATTGTCCTCAATGTAAATTAAGAACCAAGTTAAAGAGAGGAGAAAAGCGATATTACTCAAAATTGGAGCGATCTCCATAAGAACAAGTCCAAAGAATCTACAAAACAAGTTAGTACCGAACATAGCAAAAACAAATAACAAAAATTTAACTAATTACACTAGACTAAATTAAAAAGGAAAGAAAAAATAAAAAGAATAAAAAGCTAACTATATACAACCTACTATTTAGGCTTCACACTAACTATACACTAGAAGTCTAAATAGATGAGGGTCCACCGCAAAAACGATTTGACTTTGGAAGATAACCGGTGTATCCTCACTCTCATGCATGCCTTCCAAAAAATATGAATTTCGTTTGAACAACGGAAGGCATGTGTAAGGCAGAAGAAATGAACCATCGTCAATTAAAAGTTTTTGAGGGATGATGGGGGATTTGGATTGAACGGGTGACAAAAACATGTGGGGAACGAGAAAAGCCGAATATCCTCCCAAGGATTTTGAAATTGGAATGGGAGGTGGCGCACACGAAGGCAAAGATGCGATCGTGGAAGGTGACTCGAGCAAGTACTCCTCATCGATGAAAAGGTTTACCACATTAAAGTTTGAAACCTATTCATCAGGTACTTGTGACGGTGTGATAACAGAAAATGAAAATGGGGAGGAAAGAAAATCAAACTCAAGAGATGAATCATCATCGCTTAAAGATTGAGTTTCGAAAGAAATAAGATCATTTTCAATGAAATGTTCTTCTTTGGGGGCCAAAGAAGAAATCATTTCATTGTAAATGGATATTACGTCATTTTCATCCTCACTTTCAATATCTATTACGCAAGGGAAAAGTCGACAATGATTTGTTCTAAAGAAGGTGCAAAGTCCTCATTTGGTTCAAAACATTCCTCGATTTCAAAAGTTTCGGAAGAAAAATCGTCGTCGGATTCAAATAATAAATCCAACTCATGTTCCCAACAACTATTTTCTTCCCGATAACGACTTTCAAGTTTCTCATGCTCAAGCATACGCAAGCCCTCGCCAAAAGTCATAGGCCAAGGCGCGGATACTTGAAAATGGGAACTTTGAAAATTACCATCGGACTTAAACTTAAACTCATTATTATAAGAATTTTGAAAACTATTTCAATTCGTTTCAAATTTCCTATTATAAGGGGATAGAGGCCCAAAATCATTATCATCATCATCAAAATTCCAATAACCCAAGTTTTGACTTTCGTTATACTCGCCCAAAGTCATTTTTGAATTTGTAAATTTTTAGGACTCTAAGTATTGATCGAAAGTCATAGGATTATGAGCATTTTGAGAATTATAACAATGATTACCAAAAGAATTGGAATAAGACATGCTTACCCCAAAAATGGCTCGAAGTGGCGAATTCCACAAAGTAGATGCACGCAGGAAATTCAAGCGTTTGTTGGCGCTCAAATGTATAAGTCATACAAAAATGTTAGGCAAATAATACAAATAGAAAGAAAATACTACGAAATACTAAATCAAATAAATTCAAAAACAAGCTCATTTTGAATTCAGTTTCATCGCGGCGCAGACGTCACTTACGCGCCGATCATTTTGAATTCGGCTCAGCTGAACTATACAAAAACCTAAACTTATGACTACACTCAACGGGTGATTATAACGGCCAAGTCCGGGTATCGAAATCCACAGAGACGAGTTGCTAGAATTTAGTTGGTTTAATATTCCTAAATAAAAGTGTAAAAGATGAATATGAACTAAAAGTAAAAGATGCACAAAAGGGAAATATTAATCTAGGCGTTGGAAAATAAAGCTAGACTAATAAAGCGAGTAAAAACTATAGGTTGCGTCGAATATCCCTCACTCGAGTTAATTAGTATAAAATGGTTACATGGGTTATTACAAATGCGTCTCGTTTCGACAGTTAATTAAATCAAGGGTTGTCACGCCCCTAAATTCGCATAAAAGCCTAATACGATTTTGGCGTCAACAAATATCCCCAAAATTATGCACGCAAGGTCGTAAGCACGGAGCATACATGATATGCCCTGTCAAATCTCCTAGGCGTAATAACTAGGACAACGCACCCAAAATAGACCCGTAAACTCCATCACCAAAGACAAGCAACATGTCAACCCGGAATGAGTTCAATCCGACACAACCTAGACTAACTTAGCTAGAAAGCATGGTAAAGATGAGATAAATAAACGCAGTAAATAAACGCAATAAATCTATACTAGAAAGAAATAAATTTGCGTATTATCAGGGTGCAATAATCAGGGTGCTTATCACACCACCCCCAAACAGGACATTTCTAGTCCTCGAGCAAAAAATAGAAAGAAAGAAAGAAAAAAGATAAGAAACCAAACACTACACCAAAATGAGTAAATTGGCACCCTTCCAGCGGCTAGCCTTGTCACAATCATTGACCGTGACAAACAAACACGCATTTTTTTGTCATGGTTAATGACCGTGATAAGCCCGTGACAAAGACTTATCATAGTCAATGACCGTGACAATCCTTATAATATTGTCACGGTCAAGGACTGTGACACGTCTGTGACAAATGTCCCAGTAAAAAACCCTTTACCCTTTTTTCCTCGGCAGATTCTTTCCTCCTTTTTTCTCTTTCTCTCTCTCTCTCTCTCTCTACGCTGCTCTCCCTCTCTCTCTTTCTACTTTCAGTTTAGTTTCTCTCTCATTTATATATATGTGTGTGTGTGCGTGCGTGTGTGTGGTGTGTGGGGGGGTGGGGAGGGGGTGGGGCAGGGGGTGGGGGTAGGGATTGGGGGGGCTATTTGTGTGTGTGTGGTGTGTGTGCATGTGTGTGTAGTGGTGTGTGTGTGGTGGGGGAAGGGTGTGGGGCAGGGTGGGGGGGGGGGGGGGGGGGAGGGGGCAGGGATGGGTGTGTGTGTGGTGGGGTAGGGGGTTGCGTGTGTGTGTGTGAATATAGATGTGTGTGTGTATGTGCGTGTGTGTGTGTAGTGTGCGTGTATGTGCGTAATGTTCCTTGTAAACGAATTGATTGGTTATTAATTTTTTTGGTAAATTAATATATGATTGCCCCTCATTGTAAATTAGTAAATTAATATATGATTAATTATGAAAGTAGGATTGCCCCTCATTGTAAATTAGTAAATTAATAATTGTATACTTTAATTGTTAATTTAATTGATGAAAATAATCAATTGAGTAGATGAATTAGAAGGAGTACGAGATACACATTTGTTGTTGACATTGCTGTTGGATTATAGTGGATCGATGTTGGGTTGGTTAGTTTTAAAAGTGACATGACCACTGGATTATTGTCCACATGGGGATGGAATTTTTCAACTTTTTTTGAAAATTACTTTGTATATCGAAATATATATATATATATAGTATGATAATTAAATGAAACATACTTGAAATTACATATAGTGCGCATAGATACTAGCCTTCTAGTTCTTATGCGTACGCATTCAATAGCCCTTAGACCCGTTCGAGAGTCATTATCCCTGTAATGAGATCTCTCGAATTGTCCCGTTTGGACAGTTTGGTACTGCATAATTTCTGTATAATATTCTTAGTGGCTTAAAGTTGTTACTTTTGGAGGAAGTTCTGTAGTCGTATCCTAATGTTCTTTGGGTACATACTGGATTGACAAGTGTGACTTTTATTTCAATTGATCAATTGAAATAACACTCACACTTGACAATCTACGTCGTGTACTTGGAGAACTAAGGGAATATAATGCCGAATTTTTTTCAAATCGTAACAATGTGCATGAGCTGTTAAGTATATTACAAAAAAATGCGGTCTTGAATGGGATAGGACCACTCACCCTTTAGAGGAGATGGAGGAAATAAAAATTTCTATTATAAATTGAATTTGAATATAAATAAGACATAATTAAATGAAACATACTATAAATCTAATTTTTGTTTATACAAATCCATGAATATACGCTTCATACCTTTAATAGGTGATTAGTTGTGGTAGCTGTGATGGGATATCCGAAATACAAAGAGTGGATGGGTGAGAGAAATATAATGTGGGATGTGTTTCGCAGAGGTGCTAACGAATTTGTGAAATATGCAAAGAGGTGTCATAATGATGAAGAGTTTCCGTGTCCGTGTGCTAGGTGTAAGAATGGTAAGGTGTTTGAGTGGAAAATAGTTGAACTACATTTGTTAAGATCGGGTATGCAAGATAGTAATTGATTTTGGAGTTTTCACAGTGAATTGAAAGTTCCTTTTATCCCCGACGAACCTTCACAACAACCTTCAACAAGTAGGATAGATGTAGAAGGGGACAACGTAGATTATAATATGTTAGAGGATTTAGTTGATGATGCATACGAAGTTTATGAAGCAGAAGAGAATGAAGTTATTGATGATGTAGAAGGATCAAGTGCTCGTAAAGATATCACGATAAAACTTGACGATGACTACCAAACTTTAAAATTTAAGGCGACCCAACCGTTATACTCCGGTTGTGAAAAAGATCAAACAACTTTACATGCCATGGTTGGTTTGCACAGTTTGAAGACGCAATACGATTTGTCTGGCAACAACGTGATAGTAATTCTGAAATGGATGAAGGGCTTATTACCCAAGGAGAATACACTTCCAAATAACTATCCTGTTATGAAGAACGGTTTGAAAGGTCTGGGAATGAAGTATAAATTGATTCATGCTTGTGTGTATGACTGCATACTATACTGAAAGGAGTGTGAAAATCTCGATCGTTGTCCGGTATGCGATGAACCTAGATATGTCCAATCTACTAGTAAGGAAGACACAAGCTCAAAAGTGCCTCAAAAAGTATTGAAATATTTTCCCATTGGGCCTAGATTAAATCAATTTTTCACAGTACCATGGATAGTGGAGGCAATGACTTGGCATGCTAGGGCAGAAGTAGGGGTAATATCATGTGTCATCCTATTGATTCTACTGCCTGGAGGAGGATGAATTATGAGTATCCCGATTTTGCTCGAGAACAATGCAACATTCGTTTGGATATATCAACAAATGGTTTCAATCCATTTGGAAATCTATTCACCAATCAGAGTGTATGGCCAGTGATACTAGCCCCACTTAACCTCCCTCCTTCATAGTGTACGAGACCTGAATTTTCGATGATGGCTTTGTTGATACCTGGGCCAAAGGCACCAAGTGATGACATCGACGTCTACAAGGATCCTTTGGTAGAAGAATTAAATGAGTTGTGGAAAGAGTGTGTGCAATCATTTGACTCTTTTAGAAAAGACGAGTTTACGCTGAAAGCTATGTTGATGTGGGCAATTCATAATTTTTCAGCTTATGAGACATTATCCGATTGTGTAGTACATGGTTATTTGGGGTGTCCTATTTATGGAGAGGAGACTGAATCTCTTCGTCTATCCTTTATCTAAAAAAATGTATACCATTGCCACATGAGGTTTTTACCCCCGGCTCATAGTTTTAGATTTGAGAAAAGTTTCAATTTTTTATTGGGCGGGGTTGAACATAGGCTACCGCCGAGACAACTTTCGAATTCAGAAATTGAAAGTAAATCTTCTGAATGTGACCCTAATGTGCTAGGTAATAATCCCAAATTTAAGAATGTCAAGCATAAGAAGACCCCAACTGGGAATGAAACTGAGACAAGAAAGGCATGGTCTAGGAGGTTAATTTTATTTGACTTGCCTTATTGGAAGAATAACCCGGTGCGCCATGTATTGGATGTGATGTATGCGAAGAAGAAATTCGCTGAACATATTATGGGCACTTGCCTTGGCGGGAGTCATTCGAAGGATAGAGAAAATGCACGAAAAGACCTTAAATCGTTGAAACTTAAGCCATAATTATGGTTGAAAGAAGGTAGTAGGGGAAGGACAATAATTCCCCCTGGTGTGTTTACTTTGACGAGTGGGGAAAGTAAGGTGCTTTTAGACACAATATATAATTTGAAGGGCCCATATACTTTTTCGTCCAACTTACAAAGGATTGTGAATTATGCTACTCATGATTTACATAAGTGTAAGTCCCACAATTGGCATGTGATCATGCAATTGGTTCCTCTATTGTTTAAGCACTGTTTCTCCAAGCACAAGGATTTACGGGGGGCTATTATGCAAATTAGTATTACCTTCTCACTCTTGTGTGAGAAGGTAGTCAATCGAGAACATATAGTGGCCGCAAAATTGGCGGTGACCAAAGAGATTTGTGTGTTGGAGAAGTACTTTCCCCCAGCATTCTTTGACATAAGTGTTCACTTGTTGGTACACCTATGCGATGAGGCACTTCTTTGTGGTCTAGTTAGATATCGGTGGATGTATCCGTTTGAAAGATTGATGAAAGTTTTTAAAGATTACGTCAAGAATACGCGATACATTACATGATCAATTACAGAGGAATACATCACCGTTGAGTTATTAATATATACTCAGGAATATATGCCTGACTCGACTAGCGTTGATGATCTAAAGGTGTGAATCCGATACTTTAGGAAGACACGAGAGTCCATTATCCAAAGGCATGAATCCATCCCGCCGAAGGAGCCGATCTCATTGGCAGAATGGAAAAAGTTCGTTGACAATGAGATCGGGGAGCGACAATTGGCATCTCACCAATCGAGGAGGAAAAACCGGGTAAAAAAGACAGACGTGCACTACTCCGGCCGGACGTCTTACGCCGAGGTGGAGCATAGGATGATGGTAAGATTTAATTTTTCTATAACTACAGAAATATATTATTCTGCATTATTTTACTTTGCGGGGCCGATACTAATTTTACTTTATTTTATTTCAGGGGACAGGGAGTGGCCCTGGGGGTAGGCCACATAGGCTCGATACTTATGTGTCTCTTCGAACGAAGAAGGGGAAGGACAAGGAGGTGTCCCCGAGCATCGCGACCACGATTGTAAGTAATCTGACAGTTTACTTTTTGTTAATTACGTTACAATTTTTTAATTTATTTATTTTACTAATCATGTGACTTTTGTCGTTTCAAGCAAAGCTTAAGGAAGTGTTTGAGTCGCAGTCTGATGTCGATAAGGAATCTTTGTCCACAGACGCACCCAGTCAAGTGCTTGGCTCTGATCGCAAGGGGAGGACAAGGGGGTGAGCTCGCGGGTGTCCAAATCTAGGATCATCGGATTGGAGATGAGCGACACCGGGTTGGCTCGAACGGTGGGCTCGCATGACGCGAAGCTGTCCCATTTGGAGGCGATGGTCCAAGATATGTTCTCATTCATGAAGCGTTCATTGGGCGGCGAAAAACACAAGGGGAAAGGGAAGGAGAAGGTGGGGGGGCAGGAGGTGCTGGAGGACGAGGTGCAGGATGATGATGATGTGGACCTCGATGCTTCATCGCCGAAACGTGCGGACTTTGATGATCCACTTACCTATTTGGCTCCCTTCGATCGACCGATGTCGACACTTGGTTGGCCGAGCGTGTTTATACTGGACATATTTGATGGCCAGTGGATAGGGCGGGGGTTGAGGGACCCGAATATCATCCAGGGTGGACTAGTTCATGGACGTGAGCTTCAAGACATCGAGTCCAAGGTGCTCATCACGCATGTGATACCCGGGAAGGAGAACTCCCCATTGTGGTTGCGCGAACAATGCGACACAATGTATATCAGTGGGTGTGTCAATTCGTATATCGTGTGGCCTACTCACCTCCTCGGATTTAACCTTACCCAAGACATGTAGTGACATTATTTGAATTGAATTGTATTATTTTTAAGTTGGTACATTTGAATTGTTTCTGAATTATATCGTGATGCATATTGTCTCTATTTTGAATGTATATTTGCACTATCTCTATTTTATTTGGATATATAATGTTTGAACAGGTACAACATTGCTATAACAGGTACAAATATACCGCTGGGTAGTGGCAGTGGCCATACTGCCCAACAGATTTTTTTTCAATTCTGCCCAGAATTGTCACGATCATTGACCGTGACAATTTTTTATTATTATTAAATGTCATGGGTTTGTCACGGTCCTTAACCATGACAAAACTTGTCAAGGTTAAGGACCGTGACATGACCGTGACAAGTCTAATGAACTTGTCACAGTCAATGACTGTGATAAGTCCGTGACAAAAAAAGTTGTCACCCCCAGAATTGTCACGGTCATTGACCTTGACAAGTCCAACTTGTCAAGGTCAATGACCGTGAAAATTCGAAAGATTTGGTGTAGTGAAAATCGTGCCACTTTCTTGGGTACAAGTGATTGCACTTAGCATGTGCAACAAGCCGTAAAACCTTTAGGTTACCCTAGATGACGAGTTTTGTCTCGTCAGGGTTTACAGTGAATATACCCACAAAATTCTTTATTTGAAAAAGGAAGTTAATCTCATCTTTTGATAGAGAAATATCATACAATCCATCATTTAAGGAATACGAGTAATGAACTATGAAATATATTAAAGTAAACTCACTTAATACCCAAGGCAAATCCTTTCTAGAACTCAACGTGCGTAGTGTGAATTACTTTAAACGGATTTCAGTATCATAAGAGTAATTTATTAATCACATTTCAAGATCAATGCTTTGACTTCTAAATCTCATCGGATATATTTCTCTAAAATGATCGCAAAAGATTTGGGTAAGTGTATCTCTCTTGTGTGTGATGATGTGAGTAAATTTAAACAAATTCAAACGTCACACATACATATATGAAAGAATGGATACAAGAATGAATTTGATCTCAAAGAAGAAATGCGAATCACTATATGGAGAATGTCGAGTTATTCACCACATAGACTTTTCATTTGTTCGAACACTTCACCAAAGTTAAGAATGGGATTTAATATAAAGGGTGAGGGGAAATGGGATTGGTGATATGGATGATACGATGAATTTTGGGATTTTGAGAAGAGTGGACAACTTGAACAATTAATGTCTCCATTTCACAAAATTTTGATCGCATGCTTTTATTTTTTCTATATATCGCTATCTTTTCTCTTTTTTTTGCGATGTTTTTTATACGATACAATTCGTCTTTTAGAGCACAAATGAGACATATTACATATATAATTTTAAACACTTTTTTCTCAAAAACCAAGGGTGACAATGGAATAATAATATATGGATGGTATGAGTGATGTGGTAATATGGAAAATGGGGTAAATGATTAGTGTTCGGGACAAACTAGAAGACACATGTTTCTTATAACTCAAAAGTGATGTCATCCTCAGTGATTATGCCAAAATTTGAAGAATAATGAGATCATGCAACGATTTAAAGTACGGTATCCAAAGGAAGTTGAGTAAAGTTATTTCTCGGAGATTGCATAATTTTTTTTCAAAAATGATGAAAAGCTCAAATCTCACGGGTTTAAGTCTCCACAAATGATTTTTAAGGTTTTCATGAAAACTATTTTCACTCTTCAACTTTAGACTGTAATGACGTGATAAGTGCGGAAGAATTTTTGAGTCTAGGAATTCATGGTGCAATAGGCCTTATGAAGTATTACTTAAGCTTATAAATTTGAAAATCGACTTCAAGCTCAACATAGAGTATTCTAGACTTTTAATGATGGATGATAGATAAATCACTTCAAAGATAAGAAAAACGTGTATAACGTGAAAAATATAACTTGTTTCTAACAAATGTTTTCAAAATAGGTACGATTTTGAGAAATACCCCACCCCCAAACAAAGAAGAACATCGTCTTCGATGTTAAAAAACATATTTTGAACTTTTTAAAGCACATGGAATGAATGAATATACCGAAATCGACCGATAATGAAGTGTATAAGTTGTAGCCAAAATGAAACTTGAATAAATGATAAGATAAAAATATGTGTACAAGTCTATAAACATAATAAAGCATTGGGTGGTGTGAAATACCACCCCAAACAGGATAAGCCTCATACTCGAAAATAACAGGCTGCCTCTCGGTAGCGCTAAGTTTAATGTCTTCAGTAAGACCGAAGGGATCTCACCCTAAAGATAAGATCAAGGAAAGAGCGTGGCAGCAGAAAAATAGGGTGATGATAATCACCCCCAAACAAGATTGGAGCGTCAGTCTTGTTGGATAGAGGCTACACGGGTCAATGCACTTGTATGGAAAAGTTCATCACATGATGCAAAGCATCGGTGGACCATGGGCGTGTGGGGAGGAATGTATATGGATGAATGGAAATGGTGAGAGTGGAAAGGTACCAACCCAACCTTGGGCCTTATTGAGCTGGAAGGTGAGGGAAATAAGGGCCCTATAAGCTGGATGAGAAGGCGAAATGGTGCATAAATAATGATGAGGTGGGTCTTATAGAAGTTGCACGACCATTATATAAATGGATGATGATAACAATCACATCGTGACACATCGGTGAGCTATCGATGGGAAAAATCAACACCACTAGAGAGTGGCGGGCATGGAGTAACAAGCTCTATGTCACGGAAGTGGAGAGTAGCACCACATATACTCTCGTGGATGGTGGGATGAAGGAAGAATTCACGAAATGGCTCATGAAGTTCAAAGATGGAAGGTAGGTGCAAGTAAGGACCTAAAGAAATAAGTGGCAATGGTAAAGGTATAAGGTCCAAACATTATGGCGGGGCGGGATGGACGATGGGTGGATCGGGTGGGATAAAAGGTGAAGGAAGGTGATCCAACTCAAGTGTAGGGGACACACACTCATCAGGAGGAGTAATTGAATACTCACAAAGGAGTGTGGTATCTAAAGATGGAGTGGTCAACTTCTCCACCAATGTGTCACCATCCGTAATGGTGAAAGGGTCTAATGAGGCATTAAGATCCGAGATATATGAATCAACATCAATATCAGACTCAAAGTGAGCCAAACATCGCTGGAGAGGATCCATAGAAAGGGAGGTGGGAACCATTTCCGATTCGATCTTGGTGCATTGGGGAGCACTCGTAGCCAGAGCTAACCTATAAGGAATGCGCGTCTCAAGGACACACTCAATGGGTGCAATAGGTATAAACTGGGGCGTATTTTTGGATATAACGGGTGGGGGAACCTCAAATATGGGTTCTTTTGGATATGGCAGGGAAGGGAAAACCTCGACGTTAGGTTCTTTTGGATTATTAGGGTAGGGATCAACCTCACAGTCTAGGGATAAGTCAACACAATTGCGGCTCGGACCCCGGGGTGGTCTCAACTATGGAATTCTCAGGGTGATAGGGTTGGTCACACTCAAAATCGGTGTCACAAGAGGACTCATCATCACTCCACATAGGGGCAATAATGGGTTATCTTGTGGTGAAATCCGACTCGCTCGCACAATCAAATTTAGTTATGTGTTGTTCAAGCCATTGAAGGGCTTCATTTTGAAATTGAGTAGATTTCTCTTGATCAAGGATGAATTGTTCCAAGAGGCTTTCGAGAGCGGATGTGGATGATGGAGATAAAGTGATGGGTGGCGGCGATGGTGGAAGTGGACATAACTCACTATTATCATGCCTATACAGAGAATACTCGTATGAAGTGTGGGGAGCGGATTCAAGTTCATCATACACGAAAGGCGCACCTTCGTGATGGACAAAAGGATGTTAATCGTTAGGTGCGTAGTGAGGGAACTGATCGTGATTGGGTGCGTAGTGAGAGAATTGATCGGAATGGGGTGAACTTGAATGCCATGAAGACAGTTGGAACGTGTGAGGATCCGCAATAAGGGTTGGGATTCATATTGTGTGGGAGGGTGATCAATCCGCCACGAATAGCTTGATTGCTCACACCACTCAGTAGTAGATATGTCAGGATAATAAGCCAAAGTGGGTACCGAAACAGTGTCATATGGATACACATGTTCCATGGTGGGTTCAGATCGATAAGGAAGGTACGGGCACTCATGGGGCATATGATTGGCGTGGGAACAATAGGTGCACTGCGAATATGGGAAATGGCAAAAATCGTTCCATAAAGGATTTTCTTCTGCTATGACGGAATGGATAGGGAGAAAAAGGTTTCTCCAAAAATATTTTTAGCCTTTTAATTTTTTTGAAAAAGAAAGAAAATATTTTTTTTTTGAAAAAGAATGAAAATATTTTTGGTATTTTTGAATATAAGAAAAAGGAAAGAATCTTTTTGAATTTTTGAAAAATAAGGAAAAAAAAGTTTTTGGATTTTTTTTTAAAACAAGAAAAAGGATGAAAATATTTTTAAATTTTTGAAAAGGGATAAAAGTGGACTCGATATAAAATACACACTAACGGAGCACACAAAACCGACTACCAAAGGATTAGAATTACACATGTACAAGTGAAAGAAAATCCTAACTAGCATGTAGCCGATTTTTATCTTCAATTAAGTAATTGGGTAGTCAATTTTTTATTAATCTGCGGGCTAGAAAATCACCGAGTCTTACACATCTCCTTTGAAAATTGTGCTCCTACTTGGCTTACTAGTTGGTTAATTTTAATTATTTGATGACACGGGATCACAAGCTAGTGGAATTAAGTGATTGAGTCGGGTGATGAAATCCCTTCTCGTTTCAATGATCGGGTTTAGGTCTTAAATCCAATTAATTCATCAAACCATTCAAAGTAAGACTATGCAAAAAAATAAAGTCACATAAGAGCATATAGTCAAACAATAAATGAACTCGCTCACAGGAGACGCGCGAGTGATAAAGAAATGTACCTCCTACGACTTTTAAACACGTAGGGTGAAGACCGAGTTAAGTCGACTGGGGGGAAGTTCACCTAACTTCAGTCGTCCCCGGGAGTCCTACGGACCCAAAGTAGAGAGACTTAAAAATTCCACTCCAAGGGCGCTCTCTCTCTGCCTTGTCCCGTTTCCCGTTTCCCTTTTCGTTTTTTTTTTTTGTTTTTAATGATTAATTATTACAAATAATTGGTGTCCAAAGCACCACGAATAAATGTACAAGGCCTCAATATCCTAATACAAACAATCTATGTAAAAATAAATAAAGAAATATATACAAATGAACAAATGTACAAGTCTTAAAAACACTCCTCAACTCAAAAAGTCGTTAACGACACTTCGTGAAAAGTCAATCGCCAAAGTTTGAGCAAAGTCCAACGCTTAAAAAGCAGGCAATGACGCCATTTGATATTATGCCTTTTGTGTATATGTCATTGTAGAATAAAAACGGTCAATCAAAAAATCCCTTTTGGTACCTACAAACAAACTAAAATTGTATATTGGCAAGTAAGGGGTCAATCCGCGCTCCCTAAAGTGGACAAGAGCAAAGTGAAAACAAGTATGATTTTGAAAAAAATTATGAAGGGATATTTATACTACTAATTATGAACTAAAATTAAAACTACACTAATAAATAAAGAATATGATAAAGTGAGCTAAATAAGAGGAGAAAATAATTATGAGATAATTCAAGGGATTAAACTTCACCACTTAACCTATTTATTTTCATTAATTAGTTTGTCTATTTGAAATACCCCAAAACATATACAAATTCACAAATGAACTCTCGTTGCAAATGTAAATTTACATATAGTCTTTTTAGAAGATTAATATTTAAATTTCACATACTCACAGAAATTAGATTTAAACATTTTCTAGTAAATCACCCGCTAGGAAAAAAATACTAAAAGCATTTAAATAAAAAAAAATAAGTTTTAGAGTTGAGAAATTCAAACTACATTATCATTCAAAAATTTCCTATCTCTAGTTTAATTAATGAATAAATATTATAATTTGAATTTACGATTTTCTCTCGAAAATAATTCATCCTCTCTCGAGGCGTAAATATAAATTGTAAAATTTTAATATTAATATTCAAAGGGACATAATAAATAAAGAAACCAAAAATAAAAATGATTAAGTTAAGGGTTCCATCTCACCCCTTGAATGGGGTATTTAACCTCTCATTTTGGTATTATTACATATAAAATGTAATAATGACACAATAAGAGACATAATATAAATAAGCTAAGAGATAACAAAATAAACCAAGTCTCCTTAAATTTTCATTCCAATCCCAAGCTTTAACTTGAATAGTAACTTAACAAATTTGAGTTTCACTACACTAAAAATAATGTCACTCAACTCACAATTTGTATCTTACAAAAATAATCTACCTCACACTCAAGTCACTATATAAAAAATAGAAAAGAAAAAATAAAAACAGAACAAAAAACTTGAGCTCCAAAAATGGAGCCCCTAAACTAAACACTACACTACTCTCTCTTGCACTGTTCATTTGGTAGACCTTTGTTGAAAATGAAGAGTATTCTTTTATAAGAGAATACATGGGGATATCGTTGAGGATAGTTTAGAAAAAAAAAGGGTAAAAATTAACATGTGACTTTTATTTTTGAACAAATGCAGATACTTGGGGTATGGAGATAAAAGTTTCGGCCATATTGGGTAATGACATATTTGGGAAGTCAACTTTGGCTAGGGTCAAAGGATCACAAGTCTGCAGGTTGATTTTTTGACTTTTGAGTTGGAACTGAGTTGGAGAGTATGGATGGGTTCGGACAGATGGGGTTTGAAATCCGACGGGTAAAAGGAGTGGGGCGGTAGGGTATGGTAGGTGGTTAAAATGGATTTGGGTCAGAGGTCCACTGGCGGGTAGTTGTAGTAGCTCAGGTCATGGGGTAGGATAGCATGGGTATCGAGTTTAACTCGGTTTGGTGGGTATAAACTGGAGGACGTCGAATATGGGTGCTGTTGGTCGGAGTTTGGCAGCAGATGTTCGCTATAGTTCGCCGAACGGTTTGGGGTTGGATACTCTGGTCGAAGGTGTATAGGCTGGATGGTAGCGGGTTCGTGGGTTTTGGTTTGGACGAAATGGCTGGAGGTCGTGGGGTGGAAATCTGTGTCAGGGTGGTTGGGTGTTGTGTAGGATAAAGGGTTAGTTGGTTAGTGGGTATAAGGTGTGGAGTTATAAAGTGGTGTTTGTTAATGGAGGTAGGAGAGAGAAAGTGTGGCTGTTGGTGAAGAAGATGAAGGTAAGGGGTTTGGGTGTATGTGAGGTGTAGGATTGTTAGGGTGTTCTAGGGGTTGTGTTTGTGTGTGTGTAAGGTGCATGGGAGTGGGGTGTGAGTGGGATTATATGTGTGTTTAATTTTTGTACCCAATAAAAATTAAGACCTAACTAAAAACATAAAAATAAAAATCTAATTAAAAATTAAGATGCTAACCTAATAAAATCTAAAAACAAAAGAAAATATAAAACCAAATCAAATTAGAAAATTAACTTCTAACTAATAAAAGACTTAAAACTAACTAACTAAAACAAAACTAAAAATTAAAATCAATAAAACTAAAAATTAAAATCCTAATAAAATAAAACTAAAGAAAATACAAAATAAAAATAGAAATTAAATTTCTAGTAAAAGACAAAATAAATCTATCCTAAAAATATAAAGCTAAATAAAACTAAAAATTAAAAATAAAGATCAAATAAAAAAATCAAACTAATACCTAAAGAAATAATAAAAAGAATCAACAAAAATAAACCCTAAAAACATATACAAGACTCTAAATAAAAATATAAAATAAATTCTAAAAATTAAAACGACTCAAATAAAAATCTAAAAATTATTTAAAGTACAAATTCAAGACACACAATGCTCGGGGTAGGTTTAGGCTAGGTCTGGGCTTGGTTTAGGTACGGGAATCTGGATTTAGCCATTTCTTGATGCAATTTACCTCGAAATAACGCTTTTGAAACCGCAATTGCAATCAAGCTTGTACAATAGAAAAATACGCGCATAAGACCCATTTTGTCGAGAATTAGCAATTAAAAATTGTTTATTCTGGGTATTGTTTAAACACTTTTGGGTGCTTATCAATACCCTCTAAATAACAACTATGGTACGACCGATCAGGGGTGGAAGAGAATAGGATCCATCCCGCTGATAGGGTCATTGAAAGCCTGGAGGAAGTTATCGCTGATGGCAACTTGCTGGATAGAAATTCTTTGATCGGAACCACTCTTGCTGATCATGGAAAGAAATAATTGATGGCCTTCTTAAGAAATAATCGAGATTTTTTTTTGTGGGAGCCCTACGATCTGCCTGGAATTGATCTCGATGTAGCCTACCACCATCTCCGTATTGACCCAACCTTCAAGTCGATCACTCAAAAAGCATGTCGAATAGCCTGAAAGAAGGCTAAAATGACGGAGAATGAAGTTGAGAAGCTTCTGGATGTAGGCTTCATAAGGGAAGTTTAGTTTCCCAAATGATTTTCCAACCCAGTGGTAGTACGAAAGTGTAGCGGCAGTTGGAGAGTCTGTATTGATTTTACAGACCTCAGTAGAGCCTGCCCCAAAGACAACTTCCCACCGCCTAAGATTGATCAGCTAGTTAACGCTACGATGGCTCACGGGAGAATGAGTTTTTCGGACTCCTATTTGAAGGTACCATCAGATTTCGATGTTCAGCCTTGACCAAGACAAAGCATCCTTCATAACTCCAGTAGGTCTATATTGTTATAAGGTCATGCCATTCGACCTAAAGAATGCAGGGGAAACTTATCAGAGGCTGGTCACAAAGATGTTCAAGAAGTAGATGGGAGACATCATGGAAGTCTATATCAATGACAAGTTAGTAAAAAATAATAACAAAGACGACCACCTCAAGGACTTGGCCAGAACCTTCGAAATCCTCAGGAAGTATCGGATGAAACTCAATGCAAGCAAATGCTCATTCGATGTCCAGTCCGGAAAATTTCTGGGTAGTCTAGTCAGTATAAGATGAATTAAGGTTAATCCAGATCAGATTGATGCGATGAACAAGGTCTAGTCCCTAAGGACGTTGTGGGATATTCAAAAGCTTCCTGGAATGCTCACCACACTCAATCGCTTAATCTCTAAGTCCTCAGAATGCTACCGACCATTCTTTCTATTATCAAAGAAGGATAAGGGCCTCGTATGGAATGATGAGTGATCAAGAGCTTTGGATGAGATCAAGTCCTACCTCAAGAAACCACCCCTACTGGCGATCTCCGATGACGGAGATCCCCTGTATCTTTACCTCTCTCTGTCAGATCATGCTATTATCTCGACTACTGTATGTGAAAAGGAGGGTGGATAATACCCTATATATTATGCCATCAAGACGCTCCTAGATATAGAGCAACGCTACATGCCTTTGGTGAAGCTAGCCTACACCCTGATAGTTGCCTTTAGGAAGCTGAAACACTACTTTGAAACTTACTCAATAACAACTATCACTTCATTCCCCCTAAAAGTTATCCTTCAAAAATTTGACATCTCTAGACAATTATCAAAGTGGTCGATCGAGCTTAAAAGGTTCGATATTCACTTTCAGCCAATAATAGTGATTAAGGGACAAGTCCTGATCGATTTTATCGCCGAATTCACAGGGGATAAGCCAACTGACCAATAGGTCACAGAGCAATCAATAAATAAGGAAGCAAAATCAAAGAACTAGACCCTATACGCTGATGGAGCCTCCAATTCCAAGGGGGAAGGAGTAGGGATCATCCTTATCACACCAGAAGACACTGTCATCGAACAAGGAATTAGGTTGGGATTTGAAGCCTCCAATAATAAAGTCGAATACGAAGCACTAATAGCTGGTCTGTGCAAAGCCTAACTGTTGGGGGAAAATCACCTCAATGTGTTTGGCGATTCCAAACTGGTCTCCAAACAAGTGAGCAGAGACTTTAACATAAACGATAACAGTATGGTAGCCTACCTTGTCGTGGCACGTGAACTTATGGCAGGGTTTGAGGAAGTTCGCATTCAACAGTTTCCCCGGGGGAAAAATAGTCATGCTGATGCCTTAGCCGTCCTAAGTTCAATAGTGGACTCTGATCTCAGAAGAACTATCCAAGTGGAGTTCCTTGCCCAGCCTAGCATTAACTAGACAAATATCTTCGAGCAGATCATCCTCATAGAAAGAGCCCCTAGTTGGATGGATCCCATCACCGCCTACTTGCAGAATGACACGCTACCAAATGATAGGAAATTGGCTCACCAGATAAGGGTAAAGGTATCATGTTTCTACCTTAGTCCAGGGTGAAGCTCTACAAAATATCCTTTATAGGACCTTACCTCCAATGCATTTACCCATAAGACACCGAGCAGGTTCTCAGCGAGCTGCATAATGATTTTTATGGAAGCCATGCAGGAGGAAGATCATAAGCATTCAAATAAATAAAAGAGGGCTACTGTTCACCACACATGCAAAAAAATGCAAGTATTAAATGTGAAAAATGCTTGAAGTCCCATGGTTCACCAACCAGCTAGCGACCTGAAATCCTTGACCAGTCCTTGGCCATTTGCACAATGGGGATTGGTCATTGTGGGATCACTACCTACCGCACCTGGGAATCTCAAGTATTTACTGGCCGACATAGATGACTTCACCAAGTGGGTGATTCATAACCATTAGAAAACACCCGTGATGTCGATATGATAAGGTTCATCTGGAAGAGCGTTATAACAAGATTTGAGGTACCAAGAGCTATCATCACTGAAACTGGCAACTAATGTGAGAGTAGTTTCTTCTTAAACTTATGTGACAAGCAAGAAATTAAGCATCACTTCAGCTTAATAGTGTATCCCCAGAGCAACGATCAAGCAGAAGCTTCTAACAAAATGATGCTCGACGGTCTAAAAAAGAGGGTGGAAAGAGCAAAGGGTGATTGGGTAGATGAACTACCTCACGTTCTTTGGGCCTATCGTACCACATCGAGGAGACCTATCGGGGAAACTCCCTTCACACTCACATATGGAATGAAAGCCATCATCTTGCTTGAAGCAGGTCTCTTTACAATGAGAACCAACTTTGTCGACTAAGGGATAAACGACGAGGCCTTATGCACTGAACTTGACTTAACGTATGAACGAAGAGAGTGAACCATAATCAAGATGGCTTCATATCAACAACAACTGAAGAGGCAGTACAATAAGATAGTCAATCCAAGGAAATTCTAGGTAGGAGATTATGTCCTAAGGAAAGTCCTCAGCAGTGTGGTAAGACTGTCAGATGGAAAATTAGGACTAAACTGGGAAGGACCCTTCAAGGTAATCAGGGACAACCTTTAAGGAGTTTATCACTTGGAAACTCTGAAGGGCAGAGAGATACCAAGATCATGGAATGTGGACAATCTCAAGAAGTTCTATTTTTAGTCTTCTTTAACTGACCTAGTTTACGCAAATTTTCATTTCAGACTTATGTTGCTCTTAAGTTGTTACTTAATGAATAAAGGCCCATTGTCTCTCAAATTATGCTTTTACATATTGGCTATCTTAATTTTATATTATGTATCTCGATATTATGCACCATTTCATAGCAACAACTCCATTCTCTAGACAATAAGAAGAACCACACTTGGTCACAGTAGGCTGCTCAACATACTTCAACCAAGGAACTTCCTCGCGCAGAGAAAATCTCCCTTATATTACAATAGGTTATTCAACTTGTTTCAATTAAGGAATATTCTCGCGCCGAATGGGGTTCATACTGATTACAATAAACTATTGAGTTCATTTTAATTACTGGAATCCTCAGGTCTTTGTCATATCAAACACAAAGGGTCTCACGAGTTGCCCCGACAACAATAAAAGCCCCATAGGGGATCCTTAGGAAAAAAGCCAACTGAGGTTAGTCACTAAAAATTCTGATCAGGTGGATGACCAATTAACCAGGTGCATTCTTGCCATCGTCTCTCCTAGGCCTAAGGGAGTGTGACGACACAACCTAAAAGGTAAGGCAGATGGAATGATATCGCTAAGGAATATTGGACTATAAGAATGATTAACATTAATGATTAACTTATTTAGTCGACAAAGTTCCAAAATGGTTAACGTTAGCTATTAACACATATAGTCGGCAAAGGACCAATATGATTAACAATTTTTATTGACTCAAGTAGTCAACGAAAGGCCCAAAATGATTAATAGTATTATTTGGTCAGCAAAAGTCCTAAATGGTTGGTAGGTATCGACTCTTCCTAGTCGGCAAACGCTCATAATGGAGAAATCATTATTATCTACATTTAGTCGACAAATGACCAAAATACATTACAGTTAATAAATAAACTTTATTCATTTCGACAAAAGACAGGAAAGTACAAAGATATAAAATATTCCAAAAACTATGCAAGGACTCAGATCTACTACGGATGGAAATCTAGATATTTAGCTATGCATGCTCTCCGACCATCATCTGGATTGGGGAAAATACTTCCTCATTGTCTTCAAGGTAGTGGTTCCTCAGCTAGGCAAGAATGCATCAATGGGAATCCACTTCTCGTCCTTCCCAAATGGGGGTTAGCGATAAACATAGCAGTTTACTTGGTACTTATACCACAACTCTGAATCCTTGGGGGTCTTGAGCTCTCTAAGGGAGTTTAACCACACATGCTAGTATACCACGTCTTCAACTTCCTTTAGCCTAGCAAGTGCATCAGTCCAACCCTCATCATAGCTTGCTGCTTACGCTTCTCGAGGACCCATCGTGAAGAGATGCCTCAACCTCTTGACATCCCTCTGAAGACCAGCTATAATGGTATACTTTCGCTGAACCTCTTCCTTTATCTCGATGACCTCTTTCTTTAGGGAATCATTTTCAGCTTGAATAATCTCGCTCACCAGGCCCACATCCTTGCTTGTTGCAAGATGGGACCTCAAATAATTTATTTCCTCCTGTACGAAGGAGTTGATCTCCTCCATGACTTAGAGGTCATCCTTCAACTTGGCCACCATATCAGACTAGTCCTTATACGCTGCAGTCCTTGTCTCAACTATTTGTCGATCTTCAAAAAGGCCCGACGAGTCTGCCCGCTCACACCTGGGCCTAGAACCTGTAACACCACGTAATTTTTAGGATTTAGTATTTAATTATTTTTTAGGAGAAATAAAAATATTTAAATTGGAGAAACTTGAATTTATGATTTGGAGAATTTATTTGAGTGGGAAGAATTATTTTTAATTGGCGACTTTAAATTAGATTGTTCGAATTAATGCGTGTCGCATTTTTGAGGTCAAATGACGATTCTGAGTACGCGGTTGAGTTCAGATGGGTCGAGATAGTCAGAAAAGAGTACTCGGGGGTAATAATCGGGTCTCGGGGAATTTTTGGACATTGCCGGGCCCACACGGGGTGATTTGGGCCATTTTAATTAGGCCCGTATGGCCTAAAACGGGATTAGGGGTTTAAACCTAATTGGGGGAAAAGTTGAACGGCAGTTAAAAAATTCTAAACCTAGGGTTTGAGAGAGACACAGAGGAAAGCAAATCAAGAGCCAATTGGGGATTTTTGGAGCCAAATTAAGGGACTAATTGGGGTGTTCTTTATCAACACCTTAACTACACCGACATATTAGACCCTACGAGCGATTCCAGGCAAGTGGTTAACTGTTATGATTATAAATTGGTGATAATCAATTCATATTTTTGTGATGTGTAAACCAAAATTCGTTTTGGGAATAAATGGGTATTCGGGTGAAATCGGTATTTGGAAAATGGTATATCTTGATGAGATTTGGGATGACATTAGTAGGTTTCATGATTCTGTAGTTTAGAAATATGAACCGTATGATTAAATCCAGCATGAATGGACATTTAAATTCTGATATTAGAAATGTAAAGTGTTTGGGTGTTTGAAACCCGGGTAAAATCCGAATCTGTAAAACGTTAAGATTTGTGGAAATTGGTGATTGAATTAAGGCTTCTAGGTTGAGTAGAGCCTGTTTTCATATGTTACTATGGTAGATTATGATAGAATATTTTTATGGGAGAAAGTAGAAGCTCGAATGGGTTAACAATGGCTGAACAGCAAACCGGAGAAGAAAGGGACCTGCTCGATCGATGGTCCCAGAATTTTGGCAATTCGGCTAGTTTTATATATATAAGTGAAATTAATTTAGGATTTAATCCCTACTTTTATTTAGTGATAAATTCATATGTGACACATATTCCTTAGCAATTATAAGGTGATATAATTGGGTTTAGGAGAGTGGTAATTGTATGCTATGAGATGAATAAATTTCGGGAAATAATTTGTGAGTATTGATTTTGGACCGAGGTAAAATATTCGGGTATTGTAGTTGAGAGGCACTACATTATTAAAGGAATTGAGGTGTAATTAATTAGTTATGGGACGGAATATAGAATCGGGTATTAACGATGGTACAGGCCAAGTGAGCGATTCCGGGTATAATGGTTGGACGACACCAAGTGTTAAATTAATTAATGTGTAAATTAATTAAATAAGAGTCGGACCATAGGCTCAGATTGGTATAAATTAATTAATGTGTAAATTAATTAAATTAGAGTCGGACCATAGACTCGGATTGGTATAAATTAATTAATGTGTAAATTAATTAAATTAGAGTCGGACCATAGACTCGGATTGGTAATTATTAATTGATGTGTTAATTAATTAAATTAGAGTCGGATCGTAGACTCGGGAAGGTAATGAAATTTATTAATGAGAGATTAATTAATTTAGAGTCGGACCATAGACTCGGGAATATATAGGCTAGTGTTACGGGTTTCGTACACGGTAAAGCCGGAATTTATATTTTATATATATACGATATGGTGATAGTATATATATATATATATATATATATATATATATATATATATATATATATATATATATATATATATATATATACATACATGTGTGTAATTTGTGTGTGCTATTAAATATCAGGGACTAGATATTTATTTAAGTTATATAGTCTAGTGCTATCAAGGGAGGTTGCGCGATGGGGGTGAATTACCTAGCTTGAGGAGTAGGGTGAGTATATCCCCATGTCATAGCGTCCGGTATATGGGTGAGGGGTTTATCCCACTTTCAGGGAAGGAATATGACCACCTCCACTACGTTTATATTTTGGGCCAGGTTGGTGAGCGATTGCAACTTGGAGAACTAGGTTATGTGAGCACACCTAGTGAGATAGCACTTTAGAGGGAGTCATCCGGAGAGGGTATACTCGAAGGGATGGATATACATATGATATATGTGTGGATGTTGTGGTAGAGATACGTATATAATGGTAGTAAATATTATATGCGGGTAATAATACAGTGTGTTATGTAATTATTTTATATAACTTGTGACACAGTTATATGATTATTATTTAAAGGAAATTAATTAAGTTAATCGGTGAGATAAATTATTAATCCAGGAATTATTATACTCGGGTTAGAGTAGTATGGCAAGGGGAGATTATACCAGGACTAGTTGGATGGGGTAGTACAATTAGGTGGGGTTAAGGTAACCGTTAGGTGTGCACAATAGTGGAGGGGTAAGAATGTCCTCAAGAGAGTGCGACACTAACTTATATATGAAGCGCATTCATGAATTTTAAATTACTGCAGTTAATTTACTTGCTAAATATTTTCAAAATGTTTTGGGTTCTAACCCTTGCTATAAAACTATTTTCAAAACCTTTTAGGTGTCCAACCACAAGGACGCCAGGATTGATATTATACTCCAGGGACACGGAACTGCGACATATGTGGATGCTAACAGGAGCTTGGATTAGACGCTTCTTTCATTCTTTCTTAGAGTAAGAATCATTTCTCAGTTTTAGTTTACTTAGGGCATGTCGCCCAGACTTTTCAGTTTCAGTTGTTAGATTTATTTATTCTATTGTTGGCTATTTGTATTGGACTATTTACTTTGGTGGACGATGGCTTATTCGGCAAGTAGTTAAAGTAATTATTCATATGATTTTATTCAGTTGTGTGAATGGTTTATATTTTTCGCATGTTATTGGTTGTTTAATTAAAAAGATAAAATTTGGCACCAGTTTTTTGGAATACTAGGTGGTTAGTAAGTTTTAAAAAGTTTTCGACAGTGATGCTAAGGATGAATCAGCTGGGATTCCTGTTTTAATTTGGTATATGACTGATCACCCGATATTTTATTAGGCGGGGTGTCACAAAACCTTCCCCATATTTGAGTAAGGAGAAATATTATCTTCCACAACGATAATCTACAAACACGAGAGAAAATTACAAGTATAAGGACATCAACATAACAAAAAGAGGATTATCAGCAAAAACGAAAGTCTTTTTCATTAATAATCCAAATGGGAGACAAGAGCCATTAAAACTAGAGAAAAGGAAAAATATATTATAATACAAGAACACGATAAAGATAAAGGTCCTAGAATTAAAGGACTTCACTCCTTCACCTTCTTAGAGATTTCTGTCTCTTTCCCCTTCTTGATAGATCTCCCAGCCTGGTCGATAGACGCCTCGACCTTATTCTGCTCCTCTTCAACCTGGTCTGCCGGATGATCAACAGGAGTCTCCTTAGCAGTAAGGGGAGAAGGCACTGGGGAATGAAGCTTATACAGGTCGAGCTCTAGTGGGACTCCCACTGCTCCTAAGACTTCGTCCCATTGTAAAGCCCCGACCCGGATTTAAAGGTCAATTAAGGATTAACCCAATCCGAATCATACGTTAATAGTGAAGTTCAATGAAACATCCTAATTAATGTTTCTAATCCATTCTTATTAGTATTTAACGTTACACTTATTAGCATGCAAGTCCAAATTACAATCACTAAGTGATATGACCTAAGGGAAGTGCTCCCAAGGCCAAGTAAACAGAGCAACTAATCGTAAATGCAGATAGTTACTTACCTGTATAGCGCTCTCAAAGTACGGAATATCATACAAACTGCCGCAACAAAAGAAGGGTTGTGAGCCGAATGCTCAGTGGGATCATATACAAATGCAGTATAGAAACGAGAGGCAGAAAGAAGTACTCACACGCTACACTACATGCATGTGAAAATATGTATATATCTACATATATACCTTTGAAAAATACATATGCCAATGTATTTAACTGTTTATTTCAAAAACATCTTTTAATACCATTTAACTTCCCTGACATTACAAAACAGTCATTTGCATTATCATGCTTAGGACTTATACGTGTTTTCCATTAACTCACACAGTTTAAACAAACGGCATTTGTTTGGAAAACATTATTCTTACTTTCAAGGAGATTTACTCCCTAATATTCATTAACTCACGCCAAAGTTACTTAACCATTTCAGGACTTCCATTCAACACACGCACATGCCGTGTTTAGAAAAATACTCTTTTCCATTGTAAACCTCATGTAACACACGCTTATGTTTACTTTAATTCAACTGTTCTTAGGTAGCTTAATTTCATTAAGTCACCTTATTAAACCATTCCATGTTGACACATGAATTTTAAGCATTTAATGCGTTATTCTTGCATTAGTAAATCAATGAATTAGTGCTATTCGTTTATGCCTCTTTCATGAATATTCGATTCATTACTTAGCATTATTTCTCTTTGGGATCTGCCAACAAACACTCACGGACTTCGTGGCCTCACACCATCGGTCTCCGCCTCCATATACTACTGAAGTTGGTTTGGGGTCTTTCACCACTAGGGACGTCATGCCCTCCTTAATTATTTTCTCTCGGCATCATCCGACTATCATTATCTTGTCAATGTTTTCAACATTTTCACAGTTGCGCTTCAATTTTCATTCCTTTGGGCCAAAGCCAAAGACTTGGACTTAACCGTCCATTTTCCCATTATACTTGGAAAAACATTACTTCCCTTTAAGTCCTTTGTTCACACACGTGTTAATATTACACAAAAATGATTCACATTTTAGGACTTAATTCAATTTCATCGTGCTTGGATAAAAACATTCACTTACATTTTTATTTCATAAAAATGTCCCGCTTTAAGTAAATTATCGATTTACCCTTCTTTTCATCAAAACTCGCAACCTTATTCTTTTTCAAGTGTTATTCACTAAAACACCCTTTTTGAGTTCCGTTCTCGACACGTAGGCATTTTCGTCATTAAAACACTTGTTTAACTTCTCACTTTATCAAATTTTACACAATTTTCATTTTAGCCTCTTTAATGTATTAACCTAAAGATATTAAGTACCCATGCAAACTACATGTAACAAACCGCGATACCATGCGTACCCTCCAACCAATGTAAAATAAAGGTGCTTCCGAAGAAGAGCGTACTCATGTACCGTGACACAACAGCCTCTAACCGGCTTATTCCGCATCACTACTGAGCTACGCAACGCTACGCTACACCTGACAACCAACCCATAATTGAAACAAATTTCCATTACTGAGATCAAAGAAGGCACAATAATATGCGATGGATCAGGCGACGGCCACGCCAGGATGAAACAATTGAATTCGGAGAACGAACCATGCTACGTGAAGTACGAACCACGTACACTTAAAGTTTAAAATTTTCACTGACCCATACGTACGGTAAAGTATTAGCTTAGCCATGTGCCCTAGCTTGAATCATTAATCACGGCTACCCATTTTTTAAGACAACGACTTGGGGATCGATTCACTTGGGAAGCTAAAACGCTAGGTTTCCCTCCTTAAGACTGAGGTTACTCGTTATCCTTCATACCAAAGCGAAGTTACATTTCTCATTGCTTAACGTTAGTTATTGACCTAATATACTCAAGTCTCCACCATTTCAACATGCGAGTGCTAACTTTCAAACCTCGAGATCCTTCTTATTTAGTTAAACACAATAATTACATAAATTCATCCTTAGGGATCATCGCTACAATTCTTGGCAACGTCTTATATAATCCCAAATCATAACTATCGGACTAGTTACAACGTCAACTCGATTTTTTTTAAGTATGACTCATGCCTAATACCCAATGATTTTCCTCACCAGTGTCATACTAATCCATACGGGTAGAACACATAGGTGTTATAATTAAGCCTAACACTCGACTCCGAGTGTTATTTCTAAAACCATAGTGAACATCATTGTGTCATAAGTCTCCCAAGTGTAAAACCTATCATGTATCAACCTATTCTTGATATTCTCCCCAAGTCATACCATAATGAAAGCTTATAAACAAAACCATGGCACTAACTCTAAGGTACTGCCACAAATAACATGACTAAATTGTATTACAATCACCGATAGCTTATGAATTCCTCAATATGATAACTTTTCCCAATGCTTCATGGAAGAGTCACCACGTCAATTGACTCCAATTGAACACACGTATCCTAGCCTGGGAGTTGTCATGAAAAAACTCCTTTCAAGTATAACACTCGAGCATGGCCGCTAAATTATTTTCTCAAAGGCCAAACACTAATTCCAATCACTATGTGTCATACCAGTCATAACTCTATATTCCTGAAGTCATAAGGGATTCCATAATATCAACGAGAGACGTCGACAGTACCGTACCACGTGGTACAACCTTAATTTCACCATTATTAGGGAAATCATATTACTTGCACTGACACTTCATTAGATTAACCTTAGTACATATATCCAAGGAGCAATCATGAGTCCACATTCTTATCCATAATGCTAACCCAAGATCAAACTCATTATATACTATCATTTAACCTCTGTGATTATTCAGCTACGACAACTAACGTGCCTCACTACGTAGCCATCACACTCATTTTCCAGATCGCAAGTTATCATCATTATAAAACTTTTGGTAGGATACTAGGCATCAGGTACTACCTATAAAACTTTTAGGCCAATACCTTTGATGACACAAAAGATCCTATTCCTCAATACCACCTCATTTTTCTAAGATCATGATTTAACATCATAATTTCTAACACTAAGTCCCAAGGACTATATGGATTTGTTCTTAAATCACTTGAAATCGTCAAGGTTATCTAAATCCAAAGCATAATCAATTTACTTAGTCATTCTAATTTCCATAGATGAAACTACAAGCATACCAGCTAAATTCAACTGAAATCATTAAGTCTTGCTAATCATCGAACTTCCACGTGATGTACATCGCACAAGACTAAGGTGTTACCACATAATGGTTGAGAATTAAATAAAATTTAACTCACCTACCTCCAAAGTTAAACTCAACTAATATTTATAGCGACAATTTAGCTCACACTATTTGGTGCATTAACTTCTCATATTCTTTGTTACCATTAAAATCAACACATATTATATCTCTAATACAATGGAATTACGATGTTGGCGACATTAGCTTATGATGACGCCCGTAATTACTAACATATTTATATAAAAAATACGGAAGCGATTTATAACTATCAACCTGATCGTATGCCACTTGACACCAACTTACTTGTCATGCTAACCTCTTTGACATTATTGACGAGGATACAAACTGTCACTAAACTAGCATGACCGACCCAAACCAACATCGACGTTGAAAGATCCACTATCGACATCAGCACGTCACACCCGAAAGAAACATTGAACCTAAAGCTCTGATACCAAGTTGTAACCGGATTTAAAGGTCAATTAAGGATTAACCCAATACGAATCATACGTTAATAGTGAAGTGCAATGAAATATCCTAATTAATGTTTCTAATCCATTCTTATTAGTATTTAACGTTACACTTATTAACATGCAAGTCCAAATTACAATCACTAAGTGATATGACCTAAGGGAAGTTCTCCCAAGGCCAAGTAAACAGAGCTACTAATCATAAATGCAGATAGTTACTTACCTGTATAGCGCTCTCAAAGTACGGAATATCATACAACCTGCCGTAACAAAAGAAGGGATGTGAGCCGAATGCTCAGTGGCATCATATACAAATGCAGTATAGAAACGAGCGGCAGAAAGAAGTACTCACTTGCTACACTACATGCATGTGAAAATATGTATATATCTACATATATACCTTTGAATAATACATATGCCAATGTATTTAACTGTTTATTTCAAAAACATCTTTCAATACCATTTAATTTCCCTGACATTACAAAACAGTCATTTGCATTATCATGCTTAGGACTTATACGTGTTTTCCATTAAATCACACAGTTTAAACAAACGGCATTTGTTTGGAAAACATTCTTCTTACTTTCAAGGAGATTTACTCCCTAATATTCATTAACTCACGCCAAAGTTACTTAACCATTTCAGGACTTCCATTCAACACACACACATGCCGTGTTTAGAAAAATACTTTTTTTCATTGTAAACCTCATGTAACACACGCTTATGTTTACTTTAATTCAACTGTTCTTAGGTAGCTTAATTTCATTAAGTCACCTTATTAAACCATTCCATGTTGACACATGAATTTTAAGCATTTAATGCGTTATTCTTGCATTAGTAAATCAATGAATTAGTGCTATTCGTTTATGCCTCTTTCATGAATATTCGATTCATTACCTAGCATTATTTCTCTTTGGGATTTGCCAACAAACACTCACGGACTTCGTGGCCTCACACCACCGGTCTCCGCCGCCATATACTACTGCAGTTGGTTTGGGGTCTTTCACCACTAGGGACGTCATGCCCTCCTTAATTATTTTCTCTCGGCGTCATCCGACTATCATTATCTTGTCAATGTTTTCAACATTTTCACAGTTGTGCTTCAAATTTCATTCCTTTGGGCCAAAGCCAAAGACTTGGACTTAACCGTCCATTTTCCCATTATACTTGGAAAAACATTACTTCTCTTTAAGTCCTTTGTTCACACACGTGTTAATATTAAACAAAAATGATTCACATTGTAGGACTTAATTCAATTTCATCGTGCTTGGATAAAAACATTCACTTATATTTTTATTTCCTAAAAATGTCCCGCTTTAAGTAAATTATCGATTTACCCTTCTTTTCATCAAAACTCGCAACCTTATTCTTTTTCAAGTGTTATTCACTAAAACACCCTTTTTGAGTTCCGTTCTCGACACGTAGGCATTTTTGTCATTAAAACACTTGTTTAACTTCTCACTTTATCAAATTTTACACATTTTGCAGTTTAGCCTCTTTAATATATAAAATCATGCCTTTCACATATTAAAGTTCCCGCACTTGATTTTGTGAGTTTAACATAAAACTCCATTTTAACCAACATTTACACATTTGAGACTTTATAATTTCAAACTTGGTGTCACACACTTTCATCATGATTAATTGCATAAAAACCCATACTTAATCATTTCTTCCATACTAAGTCTCCTATATTATCACTATTTACATTTTTACCCAAAGTTCTAAAAAAGACTACACTTTTGCATATTTACGCTTTTAACCCCAAAACTTAGTTTAAACAAACTAAATAGTACACTTTATAAATGAAAGTTTATTTGTGCACTTTATAATGATTTATCAACATAAACTCACTATACCAATCTAACAAAAAGGGTACACAAGCTTCAAATGTTCCTTTATCAAAGAAATCATTTATTCACCTTAAAACTTGAAATTTAAACATTTTACTCCATAAAATGTTGTGATTTGGGGTTGAAATTTATCTATTTTAAAAACCCATTAAACCTCTTGTTGTAAGTACCCATTTTCATAGAAAATAGTAAACATGATACTAATAAGTCTATTAGTACATTCAAACCTCATTATTATTTCATAAAAATACTCATCCTTACACAAAATACCAATAGTGTAACTAATAAACCCATGAATTGGTTTTAACCATTTTCTCACACAATTTACACCCAAATGGTGGAAATACTATTCTGAAATTTTGTCAAATTCAAAACCCATTTAAGTCACTTCTTTGAAAACCCACTTGTCCAAGAAATCATAGAAACCCACCCAATGAACTCCATGGATGCAAATCAACACAAATCCTTCATATATTAAAACTAATATATGTAAATAGCAATATGACATTATGCTAAATAATAAACCTATACCAAGGTTAAAGAATCCCACCTCAAAATGTCCTTAAATAATGGTAGAGAAGGTGGGTGACTCCCCCACCTCCAAAGGTGTCCCTAAAGGGAGTCACAATAGTCCCCTCTTCATGATCCCAATTAATCTTCAAGCTCTATGAACTACTCTTTCTTCTACTATGATAAAATCCTTTTAAATTACCCAACAAGACTTCCTTTGAGCTCCAAAAACTTATCTCAAAAACTCCTATGAGCTGTCCCAACTTTGAGAGGTGTTCTAATGGAGTTTGGGGACCTCCAATGTGGTGTTTTGATGGTGGAAAAGTGTTGGCAAAGGAGGACCATGAATTTGGAAGGAAGAACAACTCTTGCAAGAGCTAGAAGATGGAGATATAATCTGAAAATGTTTGAGAGTTTTAGCTCCAAGTATTTCCCTCCCATTTATCTTACAATGGAAGCTTTCCACCCTTGACTAACAAACGCAAGGTTTTGAATGCCCCAGTGGGTGTAATTTATTTTCCCAAGATCTGTATAATAAGTCTTGAAAGTGACTACACATACACCAAACATGTGATCCCCAAGATTCATTTGAAAAATGCCCAAAAACACCCACAAAAGTTGATTTGCGTCACTTTTGGTACAAGCCCCCAAAAAAATTCTTTTTTTTTTGAAAGTTTTAACTGAAGAATCATATTCCTTGCATTTTTTTGGCTAGAAAATCATATTTACAGTAGTCGTTTGGTCTCCCGGATTGTCCTATACAAGGCGCGCAAGAATCGGGACCTCCGTACAAAAGTATTTTTTTTTCGATTTTTCTCTTCACAATAATATTCCTTATATTTTTGTGAGACAAAAAACATATTCACAATATTTTTTTGACCTCCCGAGACGTCCTAAACAATTTGCACAAGACTGGACTTTCGCTGTGTCGCGCGTCGTAAGACAATTAGTACACATGCTTGCGTAACATTCGTTGCTTGTCCAAATCGTACGAAACATAACCAAAGTGCTTAAAATAATTATATAAACTCAAAATAAAACTCGTGTGAACCATGAAACATAAAACTATCTCGTTTAACCAATATTGCGATATTTTACTTTTCGTACCATTTAAATGTCGCGTTGTATTAACCTTATCCGTGTCGCATCCGTTCCTTGATATTTTTTTTCTCAAACTTAATGGACATCCTAGCCAATACTATTAGAGATTAAATATGCATTAATGCGATACATGCATTGTTGGATTTGTTTTTGTTTAAACCATTTACGTAATATGCCACCTTACGTATTACTTGACGTGTTACACTTCAATTATTTATTCCTCCAATTTTTCTTTGGAGAAAACACTTCAAATAACGTTAAATACCTATTTTCTAGGGAGGGCACTAGGGACCTCGGTACCTCTCGCCCTCAGGTAGGCGAGGATGTTGCTAATTCCTGGCAATGAAAACCTGCTCCCAATACCATTTGTAGGAGTCAGGCAGATTTACTACAAAACCCTCTTAGCCTTCCTGGCCTTCAGGTACAGAACACCATCATTAGTGCGCGACCAGATATAACAGTAACAAATTTCAGGGAGCCCCAAGTTAGTCCCATATAATTCATTGATTATATGTACCCCATTCACTATTTTCCAAGTGTTTAGGGCACATTGAGAAGGGACAGCCTCTAAATAACTAAAGAATTTAAAAAATAAAGGGTTTGGGGAAAGTTAAACCCCCTGAACTACGATCAGAGTGTGGATCTAGTGTCCATCTTTTATATCCCGAACATCTCTGGGTATAAGGACACAATTAATTTCCACCCACTCAAGAATACTATAAGATTTTCTAAACTCTACAACAGTTTGCCATTAAGAAGAGCCATGAAGAAAAAGATTTCAGGCATCAAAGAAGGTTAGATAAAATGGTGAATAGAAAGATCAAATCAGATAAATTTAGAAGTAAAAATTATCGAAGAAATCTCTATAAATATGAAGGGATAGAGAGAGGATACAATACGAGTTTGTGAAGAAGAAAAGTTTAGACAAATAACAGTTAAGAAGTGTGAACTTGATTTGAATTTCATGCTAATGATGGAGCGCAACTTCTAATAAAGATTTTGGCATTTCATATATCTTCTCGGACCAGTGCACCCCCACTTCTTCAAGGATATCACAAGTTTTCCATGATGATTCTCTTAGGATGAGTGTGCCCTCAGCAAGTTTACCAGTATTACAAAAGTGCCATGCCGATTTTAAAATAGTTCTAGGCCTTGAGCCTTGAGCTCACTTAAAACTATTGGCCCAACATGTCAGCCCAAAGATTTTAGGGGAAATTGTGGGGGACTTATTCATTCAATCTCACTAATGAATCCAACCAACCCAATGTGTAAAGTGGACTTCCTGACCGACCTCAAATGTTTATTTTAGATCCGTGTAATTGACAATTTCTTAAATGCATGGAGATAGACTCAAATTGATTACCAACAATCTCAGGGAGATATTTAGGGATACCCAGGAGCAATCTACAAGATGGTTGAGTTACTTGTACAATTCAATCACTTATTCCCATACCTATAAAATGTTAACCCTGACCTAGGGCTAAGGGATGTAACTTAAATTATTTAAGATACACTAGTAAAATATAGAAACCTATCCGTGGACGTAGGCAAATTACCGAACCACGTATCCTTGGTGCTGTGTGTGTGATCATTTATTTCTCATCTCGATATTGATTTCTAGATTTTTTATTGTGATAATTCTTGCACTATTGAGCTTCTAAGTATTGATATACACTACACCAAAAAAGGTGATTTGTGAGTGCTGTTAGCAGTCATAAATGGCCTTTATAACTGCTATTTATCGTCATAATTTAGGGGGTGACAAAGGAAATATTGTAACTCCTAACAACAATCACAAATTTTTATAACCCCTATGGGGGTAATGACTGGTGACCCCAATTTGTAATTGCTGGCTGTAACTGCTGTCAGCAGTTACGAATATAGTATTTATAATTGCTGACATCAGTTACGAATCTAATATTTATAATTGGTGTCAACGGTTAGAAATATTATATTTGTAACTGTTGTCAGTGGTTAAGAATCTTATATTTGTAAATGTTATTAACGATTACAAAATTGATAGCAGTGACAAATTTTTGACTGCTATTAGCAGTTAAAAAAGTTGAATTTGTTAAATGTGGTAAGAGCTGTTACAAATATCTTTAGATTTTCACAAAATGATGAAATGATGAAAGTAAAATAAATATCATGAACATGTAACAAGTCGAAATTTTTTGACAACATTTCATTTATATTTATAATATTCTAAATATTATGTACACATAAAACTTGTTTAAACTTAATTTAACTTCAAAGAACCCCTTCTTGGGTGCCAAGTACAAAATGAACATAGAATAAAAAATAAACTAAAAAAATAACGACACAACACTTCGATGACATGAAATGTCATGAATAACTAACAAATCATTCTAAACCTAGACCATGGGTCACCACGCGGTGGATACTCTTTATGAAGTCTAGGTATATCAACCGTGGGGGGTATTGATGCGGTGACATCCTCCCTCATGTACTTGGTGTACGTATCCTGAGAAAATTCAACGGACTCAAATTTTTTGAATACGGCACCTTGGTATCCATTGAATTGTACTTGTGTTTCTTGACACTAAGTATAAACACCTGGATTTAGGCCTTTGAATACTACGTATGTCGGGGATGCCATGTGTAAACCTATAAACAAGGAGAACTAAAGTGCATACAATGTGAGTATCAACAAGGAAAGCATAAACATGAAAACAGGTTAATGAGGAGAGGAGCAAGAAATAAAAAATAAAGCAATATATTAGTTATATAACTTATGTTATATAACTATTTTATAACTGTTATATAACATGAGTTATATGACACTGTTATATAACAGTTATGTTGAGAACAGTGGCTATTATCAATGACAAAGTGGTGATGTAAAGCTAAAAAAACATACGCATAAAGCTAACAATACAAAAAAGACAACAAATAAAGTCACAATGAATAAGCCAAGCCATAAAATTTAAGCATTGTCTTCCCAAAACAGACATTGGATATATTCAAAGCACATATAATGTGATCTTCCTAAAATGATTTAAGTACTGTAAGGTAATGATGAGTTCCTCACTCTATGGCATGAGATATGTAAATAAGATCTGAAGTCTATAGAAGGTGTTGAAGGTTTGATATTGTCCCATATGAATCCAAGGGGGTTATTCCTATGAGATATGGGACCTGACTTAATGTTAGAGCCTTAAACTAAAAGGCTGAGGTCCTCTTACCTATATTTCACATCAAAGGAGCAAGAAACATAAACTAAAGAAATATAACTGTTATATAACTTATGCTATATAACTTATGTTATGTAATATAACTGTTATATAACATAAGTTATATAACCGTTATATAACATTTCAGTTATATAACACCATTATATAACAGTTATGTTGAGAATTGTGGATATTATGAATGACAAAGTGGTGATGTAACGCCCCAAAAAATACGCATAAAGATAACAATACAAAAAAGACAACAAATAAAGTCACAATGAATAAGCTAAGCCATAAAATTTAAGCATTGTCTTCCCAAAACAAACACCGGATAAATTTAAAACAAATTACTAATTGATTCAAAATAGAATACTAATATTCAAAACAGACACTACTAGTTGTTCACTTTGGCAATTTGTTCAAATTTTTTAAGACAAATTACTCCGGATCACTTAAGGCTAAGACAAAGCAACGACCAAACCACCCAAGATTTGTTGACATCCTTAATAGTTTCCACCCTATGACTTCGACGATACAATGAATGATTACCTTCTCCCGGCTCATCACTACTAACGTAAACACTACGTTTAAATATCAATAGTTTATGGCCATGCAGCAGCTAAAGTAACAACTTGTCCACTTGCAATCTTCCTTTGACTTGAAAAATCTAATAAATCAACATATGGATCATGTGGAGGATCAGTTAAATCTCTAAATTCTGGCTTATTTGAATATCCAAAGTTTGGCTTAGTTGATGGAGGGATAAGAGTGTAATCGTGAGGACTTGGATACGGGACTGAAGTGTAATCACGAGGACACGGGTGTGGGACATGACTATAATTGTGAGGACTTTGATTTGGTATTTTGAGTCCATTTGATTCAAAATCACTTGAAATCATGGTGATGAATGATTTTAAAAATGCCATATCCTCGTTGTGTTTTTCTTCTCGTGTCTTTTCTCTAGTCAGCTGTGATACTATAGGAGCAATGGCAATAAGTTTACTTTTGTACATGGGTTCAACACCACATGTCGCCCCTAGTGTCTTTTCCTCTAAAGGCAGTCAATGCATCCGTATCTATACTGGTTTGGGTTGGACAGGGATATGCTATTTCTCTGGTACTCGATCCTTCAGGGACTTTATCCCATCATTGTCCAATCCCTTAAAATAATCCGAGTGGAGGTTACTTCTAAACGTCTTCAATTGAATACCAATGGCTTTCATGGACCCCTCCTTCTGGTCGGCCGAAAGATTGAACTCTTTCATGAGCGTATCCCACAAGTCATATTTTTTTACTTGCTCAACCATATACCAACTCTCATATTTTAAGCCAATACATGATTTTAACAAAGACAAGGCTCGAGCTTTCAAAGGATTCTTGCCACCTATTGGCAAAACCAAATAGGTTAAGGGAAATCTCTGCACGAGAATAAATGGTAGAATGATGATATGACTTGAACTTTCTGGCCTGGATGATGGAATAGTATTCTCGGATGCCATTTTCTGCATTTATATATTTATGCATTAGTCCATATGTTAATACAAGAGTAAGGATATAATATAAAAAATATAATATAAGTTATACCTTTTCAACATATTTTAAAAGTTTTGATAATTCGACCATGTCATAAGTTTCATACTTCATCATTTCACACAAAGTTTTTATTGGCCATGTCTGTGGAAGTTTGTTGACAGTTTCATTTCTGACATTAAACATGTTAGGACGTATGCCTTCTCTCCTAAGACGATAATATATGTTAACTTTGTTATGCATATGTTTTCTCACGGTAGAGTCTGAACGCATCCTTATCCTCTTCAGTTCTATCCACAAAGGACGTACTTTTCTTTCTTCGAGTTCTAAAAACTCTACTAACTGCATCGCATTACTTGGATTGTGTTTGATGAAAACCATTTCAACTGGTTCATCCCAACTTTGAGGCAGTGTGTGTATTATTGATGGAAATAAATATGCTTCAGGTATGTTACACCCATGGTCTTCCAAGCATTGCCTAATTTTTCGATAGCCGTGCCGATAAATTGATGTGTTCTCTATAAAATACTTTTTTTGAAAGTCGTTGCATGTATATACAATATATGACATCCTGGAAAAGGTAATAATAAACTTGTTAACAAAAGTCACTATTAATACATGCTACGAAATAATTGAAACATGCTATTATACATAACTTTTAAGTCAACATTTAAAGCAACAGAACATGCTACAATTAAACATATACTCCTCTAATGTATCTAATAATTTCTTTAATTATGGGTTGTTGTCCACAATATACTGAATCTCGATAGGTTCCTCTATGTCATCTACCAATGTAGTCAAGCGCTTAGGGGAATGTAAAACAATAGACCATGGATTGTTGTTAAGGCTCTTTGCATAAAACACTTGCTTTAAGTTTTGGAATGCACAAATGAATGGTTCGACATTCACATTATCTTTACTCTTTAATTTGGGCAAATCAACCTTCACCATGGGGGTTTTAGGGTCTACCATGCATGCATTATTGTCCTCCACTCTCACCCAATCACAGTATAATACATGTACACTGAAAGATATATAACCTAATAGCACAATTTGTTTTACAATCCCATAATACATCATCTCAGCTTCTGTCAAGTTTTTATTTTTCGCGCTTGCCCTGAAATGAGTTAATGCTTTATATAAAATACCACTATTTTGTTTTCCAATGAGTTTTAACTTGTGTTTTCTTGAAGAGAACACAAAACCATTGACATGAGATGGTTCAAAGGCATTGGATACAAAACTAGGCCCATTTGGTAGACGTGCAAGCCTCGTCGATACTTCACCAACTTTTAATAACTGAAATAAAGAAAGTATTTGCATTGTGAATATGTTGCAAAAATAGTAAGTAAAAGTGAGGTATTACTATAGTCACCTCGGAAGTAACCCAATGCCTAAAGTCATTGTCTGCGCTCGCGCCTCCCTTCCTCCTCTTGACACACTCACAATCATTATATTGTCTAGGTTAAAAACATCAATATTATCTTCTAATGAATATAACATTGAACATATTACAATATTTTACAAAACATTTTAAATAAACTCACATATTCCATTTATCTGTGTCTTCATGCGTCTCGAATACATATCGAGCCACCTAGTTATATTGTGTACTTTTTAGCTTCACTACCTTACCCTTCCCTAGAGTTCCTCATCTACAAACTCTTCTAATTCATCGACAAAGCGTTCACGACCTCCAATATTTGGGTTAGGCATATATTCCTTTGCATACAAAGAAACCTCTCCCATAATATACTCCTCAGCAATGAACCCCTCAACATATCGTGTATTACTAATGTAATCTTTAAAAATTATCATTAATCATTCAAATGGATACATCCATCGGTACCTTACTGGTCCACATAAAAACGCTTCATCGCATAAATGCACTAAAAGGTGGATGCTTATATAAAAGAATGAGGGAGTAAAGTAATTATCCGAAACACATGTAGCCTCGGCTAAAGTTTCTTTCGCCGCCATTATGTGCTTCCTGTAAACAACTTTCTCACATAATAGGTGGAAACATAAGTTAATTTATAGAATGGCCCTTCGAAGATCCTTGTGTTCCAAAAAATAGTGTCCGAACAATAGAGGGACAAGTTGAATTATCACATGCCAATTGTGAGATTTGTACTTTTTCAAATCTTTTGTTGCGTCATAGACAATCCTGCGTAAATTGAATGAGAAATTAGAAGGGGCCTTCAATCCCTTTAATGTTTCTAAGAACATATTTCTTTCTTCAATGCTAAAAGTATAAGATGCAATCGGCATATAATTTTTTCAAGTGTTTGGATCTTCTTTCAACCATAGTGATCTTCTAATCTTTAAATCACGAAGATCTTCATGGGCTTTTTATCTATCCTTGGAATGAGAACCACCAATGCACGTGCCTACAAGATGCTCGATAATATTTTTCTCAGCGTGAATAATATCTATCACGTGTCGAACAAGATGTTCCTTCCAGTATGGAAAATAAAACATTATTGATCTCCTCGACCCCGTCTTGATATTAACATCCTTTTTTTACGCTTCTTGGCCAAAATCATAGGTTGTTTCCCCCTCAACTTTTGATCAGCCTTTAATGACCTTTCTTTAATTTCCAAACTAGAAAGTTTTGGTGGAGGTGGTCTCATCTCGGTTCCTTCTGAGAGAAAATTGCTTCGTATTGACCTGAATTTGTGACTTTTGGTAGAAATCTCCGATGACTATGATAAGAAAGTTTACCCTCTTTCCTAAGCCAGTTAGCTTCAACCTCCTCTCCATAAATAGGAAAACCCAGGTAACCATGTACATTGCACCCATATAAGGTCCCATAACTAGGAAAATCATGAATTGCCCATATCAACATAGCTTTCAAAGTGAATTCCTCCTTTTTGTATGAGTCGAACGCTGTCACACCTTTAACCCATAATTCATTCAATCCATTTATTAATGGCGCTAAGAAAACATTAATGTCACTACCCGATGCTTTTGGACCTGGTATCAACAATGATAAAATTGAGAACTCCTTTCTCATGCACAACGACGAGGGAAAATTTAAAGGTGCCATAAACATCGATCATATAATCTTATATATGCTCAATTTTCTAAACGGGTTAAACCCATTGGCTGATATTCCGTGGTGAACGTTGCCTATTTTTTTAGAAAAGTTTGGGTATCGCTGATTTGCAGATTTCCACAAAGATGAATCAATCGAATGTCGCATGAGATTCTCACCCATCTCCGTTCGACCATGCCAAGCCATTGCCTCTGTTATCCAAGGAATAGTGTAAATCCTATTCAATCGAGGACCTAAAGGGAAATACTTTAACACCTTCTTAGGTATTTGCGCATATACTTTTAAGAAACGTTTATTATGTACTATCATATTTTGTTCATATCTAGGTTCCTTACATACAGGACAATCACGGTTGTCTTTGTGCTCCTTATAGTATAAAATGCAATTATACTTGCAACAATGAATTGATTTGTATTTCATACCCAAACCTTTCAAATTACGCTTCATAATTTGATAATTGTCTGGAAGTATGTTTTCTTTGGGGAGCAAATCTTTTGCCCAAAGGAGTATTGCTGTCACACTTTTCCCGACAAGCCAAATTTGCTCTCTAAGTTTTGCAACCCAACCATGACTTATAACATTGTGTGGTCGGGGTGGAGTTATGGTATAATGGGGTTGCAGCTGCTTCTTTTAACCGTATATAATCCCTATCTTAGTCAGTATTGTTGTCAATATTATCCTCACAACCTAAACCATTCTCTCTACCATCTTTCTTTTCTTGTGCTACGTCACTTCATATGTATCATTTATGAGATCTTTTAACCTATCACGTGCTAAAGGATCATAATCTGTGTGAACCATTTCCTTGACAAGTATTACTTTTGAAATATACGTAAAATCCCTCTCCCCGTGGAATTTCCAAAATGTGTAGTCAACTTGCATACCCCACTGAATCAAATGTAATTTTACATTCGCTCCTTTCAAACGTTTACCATATCTACAACGAATGCACATGCATGGGATAATATCAGTTTTGAGATTCTTCATTGCATAATTCACAAGTCTTTCACCCCATTAATATATACTTTCCCCACTCTAAAATTTTCACCCATCCACTCTTTATATTGTGAAACCCCCATTAATTTTACAATCAAACAAATAGAAACTTAGTAAATTATAAAACTAAATGAGTATGTCCCTTATGATGAAAAATGGCATACATACATATATGCGTAGCACAAGTTTTGTAGTTATTACATATTTTTTCCATATGTTTGAGTAGTGATATATTTAGTTTTATATGTATATATATTACGTGTGTAATTTAAGATTCTACATGTAGCGCTAAAATATTTATGTATGTAGACAAAATGAAGTGATATTCTAAGAGTAAAGATGAAAAATATCAAATTAATAACACTAAAATCCCTTATTATTATTTTGATAACTCAACACTAAAATATCTAACTATTTTACTAGATAAAATGAAGTGATATTCTTAAAACATTGAATAATATTAATTCATATCCAACCCACTTATTAATGCAATTAGCAATTATCACAATGAAAATAATTTATCATATCAAATCGAATAAATCGAATTCATATTTAGACACTAGTAATTACAAATCATAAAATTTGCAAAATATGAATTCAAACCCAAACAAATAAAACACCAGAATATTCAATCAGTAGCATTTAAGAATGAACAAATTAAAGAAAATATAGGATATTTTTTATGGAATTGAAGCAACTGGGTAAATAAAGCTAGAAAAACCTTAAATGCTACAAATGCCTAGGGCCAACCAACTCAATGGCCACCTTAATGTTCAAATTCACTAGTCAACTATAATTCAAGAATCCTAAATAACAATATAATCAATATTCGACAGAATCAAAACCAAAAAGTAAGAAAATTTCAGAAAATCAGTAGCAATAATCAATTGCATTTCCTTTAATCATACTTGATTGGGGCTGAAATCAATTGGAAGAAAATCTCAAAAATTTGAAAACTTAAAATAAATTGCATAATAAAACTTGAATCAGTACCCAAATGAACAAAGTTTGAATCAGTAACCAAATAAATAAAACATGAAATATAGCCTTGAATCAGTAGCTATAATTGATTGTAACCTACCGGGGCTGAAATCAAATATAAATAACGACAACTGTTGTTGTGAAATCAAACAAAAAACCTAAACAAACCTAAATGTCCAGACATAAAACCTAAATGTAAATGTAAATGTTCACAGCAGCAAAAAATAAAAAAATGTTTACGAAATCAAATAAACCTAAACATTAAAATTTACATTAAGGCGCAGTTTCTAAGTTTTAAGTTTATTTGTATACTTTAGGGCCACTTGCCAATATATTCTAAATTTCTCATATTTAAAGCGATAAATTCTATAAATAATTTATCTGTATTTGATGAAAGTATAAAATTGATGATATAGTTGAAAAAAAACTTTTGCATATAATTATCTATTCAAATAATTGTCATCCTTAAATAGGTATATGGAACAAATTAAAAAGCAGCGAAATCTAAAAAAATGCAGATTTCATATGTGGAAACAAACGGGCCCTAAAACTACCGGAGATAAAAACTCATGAGCACAAAGGAAACAAACTCCAGCTAAAGTCTACGAAAGTGTTAACAACACTTAATATAACGAAAAGCAGTAAGCATTTGAATTGGATGTATAATTGGTTCATACAGAAAACAAAGAACAAGTGTAGAGAAGACTGAATAAAAATGGTTGCAATATTACTCTACTGAGGGAACCTTCACAGAGTACCCTATGTTCCTCGCCAGTGGCTTATGCCCAAACCTAAAATCTAACTCAAATATTTCAAGACCCTCACAAAGCCTTCATAAAGTCGGCGACTTACCGACCCATTTCCAGCTATAAGACCCAAACGCAAACCCATCCAACCCAAAATCAAAACCCGAACCTGCTGTTAACCAGTTTCTACTTGGTATTTATACCCGAACCTGCTGTTAATCGAATCCATAACTTGATCTATAACCCGAATGCAAACTCAAACTAACAAATAAGAATAACACATTATATGAAATCGAAAACTCAGACTAACAAAAGAATAACAAATAAGAATAACAACAAAATGAAATGTTCACAAAAAATTATAGCGTAAGAAAAAACTCACCAAAAATGAAATCAAAATCGAAAGGTCAGGAGCTCCTCACAGCGTAAGAGAAATGTTCCCCAATGTTAGGGCGGGATCTCTTCACAGCGTAAGATAAAGAGCGAGAGAGTTGTGAGAAAGAGTGAGAAGAGATAGAAGGGAGAAAGGGAAATTAAAGTTGGGTCAAATTTTTTTTGACCCCTCATAGCAGTCACATATTAAAGTAGGCCAAAATTTGTGAGTGTCGAAAGCAGTTACAAATTTATTACTGTCAATAGCAGTTGTAAATGAATTCTTACACCCAAATTTATGACTGTTACCAACAATCACAAATTTATGACTGTCATTAGCAGTTACAAATTTAGTACTAGGTCAAAATTTGTGACTCCTCATAGAAGTTATAAATTTTTGACTGCTCATAAGATTCATAAGTTAGGACTACTGATAAATTTGTGACTGCTTGTGATAGTTATAAATTTATGACTGCTGATAAAAGTCATAAATTAATTAAATGATAACATTTGTGACTCTCGTTAGAAGTGACAAACTAATTGACTCATATTTTTTATTGCCCTTTATTTTATCACTCCTAATGGGAGTTACAAATAATATTGTGACTGCTTCCGGGAGTCATAAGTTTGTCACCCCAATTAGCAATCACAAAAAGACAGTCACAAAATTAGCATTTTGGTGTAGTGATAACGTATATTGACCCCTCAATCCAAATTGACTGTTAAAATTAATGGAATAAGTCATTTTCAGTGCACATTCCCCTTTTAAAAGGGGCATTGTTGTCCTCTCAAACATAAACTTACGAAAAAATAATTTTGAAAAATAAATTCTCATATTTATTTATAGCTGTTAACAATTATTCACAATATTTTTTAAGAATAAAACTATATAAACTGCGAGATAGAAATGATTTTTTATTTAATGATTATACTTGGCGAAAATTAATTTGATGAGTTAAGTAGTGAACGTTTTTTAAGAATCTGTAGTTAAAATTTTATGTGACTTTTTTTTATAATATTATATTAAGATATTTTTATAAGTGTAGTATAATAATTTTGAGTGATTGGTTTTTTAACTCATGAAATTAATTAAGAAAAAATTACAACCTAATCAAATTATTTACATAAAAATGATGTGAAAACTTATCCTTGATATTTCATAAATTTATAATGAAAAAATATTTCCTTTAGATTTATTAACTTATCAAATGGATAAGTAGATTTTTAAAATCAATTCCCGCAAATCATTTAACTACATCTTAAAAAACCCTTTTGTCATTACTCTAAAATGATTTATCGACAGCATATAGTACACTAAATATATAGATCAGGTACATTGGTTTTCGAAATTGGTTTATTCCTGGACCTTAAAGGGAAAAGTTGAATAATTAATTTGGGAAAATGAGAGTATTGGGGATTTTGCCAACAACATATTATTTTTCAATATGGCCTCGTTTGTTATGCAAGATAAAAAGGTGAGATTGAATAAGCGTTATCCCGTACAAACGGGATAAAATAATACCAACTCGTACGTGAAATGGTTTTATCCCACACTTGGTGTGATAAGAGACTTACTTGGGGTAACTTATCTCACTTGGAACCCAATCTCATCCAACAGTAAACATGGGATGGAATACCTTATCCAACTTGAAATCTTTTCTGATCCCACACCAAACATGGGATGGCAAATGTTATCCTATCCCACCTCATTATCTTGTGAATCAAATGCAGCCTAATGTTACATGGACAAACTTAGGTTCACTGCTCTTTTGACACATTTGGTACATTAACTTGATTCATTTATGTAGTTTCTATTTACACCTAATGTTTTACTTCATAATACCCACAAGCAAAAATAACACACTAAAACCACACTAACACCATTACTTGCTTCCTTCTACCGCCTAAGGGCACCCATACTTCTAAAGTTCAAAATTTTTATATTTCAACCTTTTCCCTCCTCTTAAATTATTTCTCTATCTAGAACCGTCAAACCCTTTTGAACATTAAATGACACACCATCACCATATCCACAACATAAACCCCAGTACCACCAACACAATATTTGTTCTCTCTCTCTAACCACTACACCAGTTAGGCCTTTTTTTCACGGTCAAGGACCTTGAAAAAAAGGAGTTGTCACGGTCAATAACTGTGATAATTCTGGGGGTGACAAAGCCCTATCTCACAGTCATTGACCATTTAAACAACCCTTTATCACGGTCCTTTTTACACTGATAAAATCAAGAAAAATAGGGTTGAACAAGACTTGTCATGGTCACAGACCTTACAACATAACCATAGTCACAGTCCTTGATCGTGATAAGTATTAGTATTGTCCCGATCTTGTGACGGTCAAAGACGATGACAAGGCCAAACTTGTTCGTGTGGACGACTGACTTTTTCCTGTGCGCACGACTGGATTTTGCCTGTGCACATGAGGGAAGGTAGTGCTGAAATGTTTAACAACTGTCCGCATGAACCAAAATTAAGGCTGTGCGAACGTATAATTTTTTTCTTACAGTATTGTCACGGTCCAGGACCGTGACAATACTATAGAACATGAAAAAAATATTATGGGCAGTAACTACTACCCAACAGTAAACTTATTTCAAATAAATCATGTTTTTATTCAAACCAACATCAACACAATCAATAATATAATACGACAGTGTAATGAAATAAAAACTAAAATATGCAAATTCTATGTATCAAACCAAATTAATGTTTCAGGTTAATTCTACAAATTTCAAAATACATAAATTTCAAATACGTCAATTCCTATAGAAACTTAATAACGCTTGAGGAGAAAAGTCAGCCAAAAGATGTATGCCACAACGTGCCGTCAATATTTCAGACACCAGATTACTGATCCAATCACAATACCTCATCCTCTTTCCCCACCATAATCTCAGTGATCGGACTGAGGACTTAAAATCTTGTAGTGGACGGTTGTGCACCATGTTACTAGGAATGATACTCATATCCTTTTATCCCATCGCAATTGCGCCTCCAAACGTGTCAAGGAGATAAAACTTTTCCTCAGCTGGATCAAATGAAGTCGGGATAGTTGGGATGGGGGTAGAGTATATGCTGTATGGTGATGATGGGTCATTCGCAGTGGGAGAGGGGGATGGAGTTGTGGCACCGTCACCCACCTTATCCTTGACATTTCCATTATCTTTTGCCTTCCCATTCCCCTTCCTCTTATCCGTTATGAAACGTTTAACTATTTGAACACGTGGTTCATCGTTTGTTGGAGACTTCCAATTTTGATTCCTTATTTGATTTGTACGTGTCGAACTTGGAGGACAACCCACTGTTATTGTAAACCACACCCATCAGCCCCAAGTATGAACTATTCTATCTTGGCTTTGCACTTGGGCTCAGTGCATCCGTACTCAGAGTTGCCTTGGCGTCTTCTCCCTGAGTGATGTGCACCGCCTGTAGCCTTTCCTAAAACAATATAAAAATGCGTTATTTACTTTGAAAAATAATATTATTAAATAATTTTAAATTGATAATATAATTTCAATTATAACTTATGATTGTCTTGGCGACATGAAGATTAGCAGGCTTGCCCTTCTTCGTTTGAATCTGGATATATGAGTCATTTCTATATGGCTTTACCCTCGGTCCACTCCGAGACTCATGCAAAATGCAACCAGATTAGAGCAAATTGTGACCAAATTAAAGTAATTTACTTACCACTAAATAAAATGTAATTTAAATCAATTTACTTACCACCCTATGCTCCACCCTCACGTAAGATGTCCACCCATAGTAGTGCAGATCCACCTTCTTTGACCAATTAGTCCTCCCCGACCCATGGGAGGACAATTGTCTCTCGGATGCCTCGTTGTTCGCAAACCTCTTCCAGTTGACCAACATGATTAGATCCTTCTACGGGACGGTGTCCTTATATTCAAGCACATATTCTCAGTCCTCCTCGAAATAACGGGAATGCATCCCGCCAATACACTATCCGGTGCTTCTGGGGGCAAGGTGAATTATTGTTGTCCAACAAACATATAATATAAGAAAGTCAGTGAATTAACATTAAAAAAATATAATAATAAAATCTTATATGGAAGTCAAATATTTAATATAATTATTGATATATTAATTCCTTTAAGGCACCCCAAACATCCATATTCAGCTTTATGGACACGATCCTCCAATCTTCGTAACCAAGACCAATTTTAGTAAATCTAACGCCTTTATCTGTAGAATAGTTTTATTTTTAACTATGCTTCCATACTTACCAAACTTAATGGGCTATTATTAGAAGATCCCTCGCCACCCTCATTTTTTCTCGGGTCTGATGGCATGATGAAGTCGTATTCGACAACAAATAATCTTTAGTAGCATAATATATAACATAAATCAAATGGAACAACTCAAGTTTGGGATATAAGAATGTAAATGACACAAAACTATTCCACCCACTTGTTTTCATTGGTGAATCATATGAAAATACACAATCAGGATATAAGAATAAAATGAAAATACTCACACGATTGCTTTAATATAATAACCAACATTAGAGTTAACGAACAATAAATTAAAGTTTGGGATTATTTCAAACTACATATTACAAATTTAAATCTTCAATACATTTTACAACCCAAATAACTCTACTAATTTAAAGTATCTAAAAATTATTTCAAGATCAGGTTGTCATCTAAAACGTATTGATATTCGACAGGGGCAACCGGGCTACCCACGCTACTAGTTAGATGCTTTGGCGTGTGCAAGATGACTGAACATAGCTAGGAGTTGATATAGTCCAAGTAAAACACTTCCTTGAGCATTTCATGTTCACAAACAAATGGCTCATCATTTATATGCTCATTGCTCTTCATCTTGGAAAACTCTACGATTATCAAATTGGTACCCGAATCGACTTTACAAGAATTTTTTCCCTCAACTCTTACCCAATCAGAGTAAAACACAACCTATTTGAAATATATTTAGTTTAATTAAAAAATATTTTGAATTACACCATAGTAAGTCATTTATACTTCAACAAGGTTTTTGTCTTTGGCACTCGCTCTGAAATACGTAAGACCCTTATATGAAATGCTGCTATTTTGTAATAATATGTTTTGATCATACAACCTTGGAGAGAATACATAACCATTCAGTCGATACTTTTTATATTCGTGTGCCATGAAATTGGATCTAGTGGCGAGACAAGCAACCCTTGATGTAGCATCACCCATATTTAACAACTTAAATTATGGATTACATAAGTTAATTAGATAAGTTGTAAATCTTGCAATTACTTATCATTTAATAAGGGACGTTTGACGTAATAATTACCTCCCATGACAACCAAGGTCTAAAGTCACTGTTTGAATGTGAAAACGCCCTTTATTTTTTGTTGTGACTGGACGCATTATATTTTCTAACATTGAATGGCAAAATTTATTAAGAAGGTGATAAAGTATATACGATAACAACACGAAGTAAAATTACAACACAAACTTACTCTCTCCATTCGTCGATATCTTCATGGGTTTCAAACATATAACGAGTCACTTGATCATATTGTAAACTTGTGAGTTTAACTCCTTTGTTCATGACTTCAACACCCTCATCGGCGAACTTATATCAATCATCTATAATGTTTGGGTCGGGTATATATTCCCTCGTGAACATGGATGCCTCTAAATGTAATATATTCCTTCTCGATGGATCCTTCAATATACCTCGTAATTAACATACTCTTTAAAAACATTCATCAACCTTTCAAATGTGTACATCCATCGATATTTTACTGGGACGCAAAGAAGCACCTCATTTCATAAGTGCACCAACAAGTGAATACTTATGTCGAAGAATGCTGGGGGAAATTACTTCTCCAACACAAAAGTTCCTTCAGATAGAGTTGAATTTGCAGCCACAATATGCATTCGGTTGATTATTTTTGCGCAGAAAAGTGTGAACCAAAGGATAATCTGGGTAATGGCCCTCTGCAAACCTTATTCTTAGAGAAATAATGCTTAAACAACAAAGGGACAGTTGCATGATTACATGCCAATCGTGAGACTTTCACTTTTATAGATCATGTGGGGAATAACTCACAATTCTCTGCAAATTTGATGAAAAATTAGAGAAAAACTTTCAAATTAAGCAAAGTTTATAAAAGAACCTTTGTTTCTTCAATCATCAAAGTATATGCACCAGGGAGATTAATTTACTCCCACTACTGTCTTCTTACAACCATAATTGCGACCTAATTTTCAACGCTTTAAGATCACTTTGTACCTTTTCTCCATCCTTCAAATGACTTACACATAGGCATGCTCTCACAAGATGCTTGATGCTATTCTTCTCGGCATGCATGATATCTAATACATAGCGCACAGGGTTACCCTTCTAATATGGAAAGTTAAATAATATTGAATTCCTAGACCACGCCTTCCCTTTATCGGTTTCATTCTCAACATGAGTCTTTTTATGCTTGATATTAGATTGAATTTGAGATTCTTCCCCAGAACATTAGCTTCACATTTGGAGGAGATCCTTTCAATTTATGAACCTGAAGGCTTTCTAGAGGTAGCTTATGTTCGACCCCGCCAAATAAAAAATTAGAGCTTTAATCAAATCTAAACCTATGATCGTGAAGCAAGAATATCCTATGGGAATGATATATAATTTTTTCACTATTCTTGAGATGTAGAGATCCACTTTCCTCTCCACAAATGGGACACCCAAAGTAACCGTGAACAATATGACCCAATAAAGTCCCATAAGTTGGGAAATCGTAGTTTTCCCAAATTAATATAGTTTTTGAAAAAGTGGTGATCACTTAAATAAGCTTTGATACCAATTTGTAAAATTCCATGTGATACTGATTTAAATAAATTCGCAAATTTACAAGTTAACCTTATTTAATTGGAGTTGATTTTTAAATTAAATTAATTCAGCCCCTAAACATGCATCTATGTGGGTGAAATCAAACTATCTTAAACAAAATTGCTAACTCACAGATTTTAGGAAAAAACCCCTTTCGGGTAAAACCTTTTTATTTCACTATATAAAATAAATCGCAACTTACTTCCACAATGAAATCCGCAATGATTACTCCTCAGAACAATCACATAGACACACAACCTAGAGTCAACAATGGAACAACCGCAGTAGTCCACATGAACACGCAATCCAATTCAGTCAGGAACACCCACGAGCACTCCTAATTGACACGCAGTCGTAGTCAGCCGTAGAGATAACACTCCACAAAGAAATAACTTCATCAAAGTTGTATCTTGGGTTCCAAAATAATTCACATAAAGAATGGGAATTGAAAATAAAAATGGATTAAACCCTTAAACGAAGAAGACAAAGTATTCTACTGGTTTACAGTTTGTGCAGAATGAAAAATGTCAGGTCTTCTTAACGAAAACGGAGTGTTTTAACACGCTTTACATAAAAAACTTTTTCTTGTCATTCGAATGATACCATGAACTTTTTCTTATCGTTTGATCGATCGATCTGTGGACTTTACACATGAACTTTTTCTTCGATGGTTTGTAGCGGTATACGACATACACTAATATAAAATGGACAATTAAATAACATCCTTACAAATATCCCCCTATGTCTATGCTGGTACAAAATAAAAACATTCGAATTATCAAGTCAAAATGTCCATACAAATCCAATACCCTCCCATGAACCCAAAACAGAAAAGGTACTAAAAGTGTTCAGACTTGAATTTTTTAAACTTTCTTCAAAAAATCTTCAACATTAAATCTTCAAATCTTTAAGCTTTTCTCATCAGGGTGTGAAAAATAATGATTTTTAATTTTGTACCTACACACATGAGACAAAGCAAATACCTTCGTGACGTATCGAGTTTGAAATGAGATAAACATAAATCAAAATCTCAATTCTGCCCCATAATGTAAAACTTCCCCATAATTCGTTCTCTCCCTTTTTATTTTTTCGAAATAGATCAGCAAAAGAATATACAAAATAAATATGGAGTGTCATGATAAATATTCATAACAGACATTGATCAAACTATGCTCATGCACAAGAATCCTCAAAGTCATCCACAACCTATTTTTGATTTTTCAATTTTTCAAACAAAAAAATGTTACAACAAAAATCACACACCATGAATTTACACTAAGATAACCAAATCATGGAAACGGAATGAATGTGTGTGAACATATTCTATAGAAAAATCAATGCAATCAAACATAACATATGTGCACGATGAATATGTGTACTCATAACGAATGAATCTTAAAATCGTTCGTAGGTGTCAAAAATGAGAATTTAGATGACATCATCTTAATCAAATCGACAAATCAAAGTCCGACATGATTTTCACACCAATAACATCTAAAACTATGTAACGGTTTTTCATGACTTTGTTAGGTTGTGCAAACCCATTTTATATTCCATCCAAACTCCCTCAACCTCTTCTGGCCCAGTTCTGGCATATTTTTCTTTTTATTGCCTTTAAATTTTTTCGGGCTCTTTTCAACCTCTTTGGACCTTGGCAAATATTTATTGTACCACACTTTTTCTCGGTCCGATTTAAATGGTGTCTTATTCGCATAGGATACATGAGTACCTTTCGTAGCCCTTCCCCATTTTTCAAATAAATCACACAAACAACGGTTCTTACATTCACTACTTTCATTGTCAAGTTTTATCACATTTGGTTCGTTTTAATGACAGAATTGAGATGAAAACACATTGACCAACATGTGATAGACAAGAACAATTGTCAAACAAATTCGTGCAAGTGTGCAATAAAGGAAATTAAAGGATGAGTCAAACATGTAGGTAGTAACAACTAATCACATCTCAATGAATCCAAATATTGTAAAGCGCAAAAATTAAAGGATGATGCATATCAAAATACTATCAAATAGTCACATGGATATGGAATGAAATTGTGACTTGGTCATCCTAAATATCCATCCATATATGGTGTAAACAAAATACAAAACTCTTTTTGGATTTTTCAAAATTTTATTATAATAAAATCTTTTTGAATTTTTTAAAAGTTTTATCAAAAATTAAAATTTAATACAAAAAGTACACGTGTTATAACACTAGAAAACATATATCATGAAGAACAACTAGTGTATGACAAACAAATCATGCAAGCAACTATCCATAAGAAATTCCATGTGATGCATCATGTGCAAGCATGTGAGAATCAACCAACGAAGCATTTAGCATCTCCAATACAGATTTCCTAACCCAAATAGGTGTGTACCTAACCTGAGGGGTTATGGGAACCGATGGGATACTATCCTTAAAATTCTTAGGACCTCTTCCAAGATCAAAACAAAAATGCCTAAGGTGGCCTTTCCTACCACAGTGTGAAAATGTGAAAATGGGTGGAACGACACCTATGGGTTGACTTTTTCTAACTTCCTTTGAATTTATTAACCCTCTAAAATAAATAATGGTCTTAGATTTAACACTCGAAACATGAGAACACGATGAGCCACTATCATTACTACCAATACTACTCGAGTCTATCAAATCCTTTTTTATCTCCAAAATTTTTGACTCAAGCAAATAATTAGACTGTTCCAATTTTAGGGACTCATTCTCTAAATTTTCAATTATTCCTAGAAGGTTGTCACGTTCTCCCTTAAAATATTCACACTTATCCCTAAGAGTCTCTTCACGTGCCACAAATTTTTCGATTAAAATATTTTTATCATCTTTGGCACAAACACAAACCCTAGAATTTTTAAAGTCCTCCAATTTTTAAAAAAAATAAGACTCTATCATCACTCTCCTTTTTGGCAAATTTTAAAGCAGTAAAGTCATGGTCCAAAGCAACAAATTTCTCACGATAAAAATCTCTTTGAATTTGAATTGTTTGTAAAAGATCCATAGCAGATTTAAAACAATAATTTTCTTTTTCCAAAAATTTAATCCTTTTTGAAAATGTCAAATTCAAACTATTTAAATCATCAAAGAAAGAAGAATCCATCGAGAGACCAAAACAATCCCAGGAGCAATGAAAGAAATACAATCACCCAAAAATCAAGTAAATAAGATCAAACATAATAAATTAGTGTAACCTGCTTTGATACCAATTTGAAAAAGTGGTGATCTCTTAAATAAGCTCTAATACCAATTTGTAAAATACCGTGAGATACCATTTTAAATAAATTCGCAAATTTTCAAGTTAATCTTATTTAATTGGAGTCAATTTTTAAACCAAATTAATTCAGTCCCTAAACACGCATCTATGTGGGTGAAATCAAACCATCACAAGCAAAATTGCTAACTCATAAATTTAAGGGAAAACCCCCTTTCGGGTAAAACCTTTTTATTTTACTATGTAAAATAAATCACAACTTACATACACAATGATTACTCCTCAGAACAATCACATAGACAGGCAGTATAGATTCAGCAATGGAACAACCACAACAGTCCACACGAACATGCAGTCCAATTCAATCAGGAACACCCACGAGCACTTCCAATCGACATGCAGTCATAGTCACTCATAGAGATAACACTCCACAAAGAAATAACTTCACCAAAGTTGTATCTTGGGTTCCAAAATAATTCACATAAAGATTGGGATGTTTTATGAATTAAAAACAAAAAAGGATTAAACCCTTAAACGAATAAGACAAAGTATTCTGTTGGTTTGCAGTTTGTGCAGAATAAAAAAATTCAGGTCTTCTTAACGAAAACGGAGTGGTTTAACACGCTTTATATAAAAAAACTTAAGTCGACAAATCACTCGAACGAAATCATCTTGTTTCTAAAACGATGCCATGTGTCGCTCGAACGAGATTCACACGACTTCAACTTGTTATTCGAATGAGAAGCTCAAGTCGCTCGAACGACTGGGAAAAAATAAATTTTTTATTTTTTCTTTAAAAATCCGCCTCAACCCTTAGAAAAAAAATTCTTTGACAAAAAACTCCACTTCAACACTTAGAAAATATTTTAGAAAAATTATCCCAACACTCTAAGTGAACTGTTAAGTAACCAAAACACAATCTTATTAAAATTCACCTCGTGGAGGCTTGAATGTTGAAGAACTTTGATATTCGGGTCCGTCTTCATGTATTTTCAAACTTAAACTTTTTCTTTGACGGTTTGTAGCGTTATACGACATACACTAATGTAAAATGGACAATAAAATAATGTCCCTACAACTTTTAATGTGAACTCTTCCTGTATGCTTGAGTTAAAGGCTTTCACACTCGCTACTCACAACTCATTCAACTCTTCCACCAACGGTGCCAAGTAGACATCAATGTCATCACTTGGTGCCTTTGGCTTAGGTATCAACAAAGACAACATCAAAAATTCTGATCTCATGCACAACGAATGAGGGTGATTTACGAGTACTAATATCACCGACTATACACTTTGATTGGTGCTTAGAGGATAAATAGATTGAACCCATCTATTTGATATTTCCAAACAAATATTACGTTATTCATTGACAAAATCCTTATAATTAAATTTTATACTTTTCCAAACGGCTGAGTCCATAGGATGACACATGAGATTATCCCCTACTTATGTCCTAGCCTGCCAAGTCAGTGACTCCGTTATGCACGGTATTGTGAAAAATATCTTCAACCTGGGACCAATGGTGAAATATTTTAATACTTATTGAGGCAATTTTGAAAGAGAACCTTTATTATCATTAGGACCATGCTCTGACACATACTTAGGTTCCCCGCATACCGAATAATGATGAAGATTTTAGTACTCTTTTCGATATAGTATGAAATCTTACTTGCAAGCATGAATGGTATACTTCATTCCTAAACCTTTCAAATTGTTCTTCATACTCGGATAGTTATTTAGAAGTGTATTTTCTTTGAGGAGAAAACCCATCACCCAATTCAAAATTCCAATCATGCTATTGCCAAACAAACCAAAATGGCTCTTCAAACTACACAAACTAACCATGGAATTCAAAGTTGTTTAATCGTTGCCCTATTTAGGTTACACCAATTGACTTTTAAACTTTGATAATCATCGTTAAGATTTATCCCAACAACATCATGAATACTAAAACCTCCACAATAAGATTCATTATCTTCCTTATAAGAATACTCATTGTCTTCCACCACATAAACTCTGTAAGCATCGTCTATTAGATCATCTAACATATTATGCTTTACGGGGGGATCCTTCTATCCTTCCATCGATGTCCTCCTTGATAGTTGTAGTGGAGGTTGTTCAGGGACAAAGGGACAATGCATTTCCTTATGAAAAACCCACACCCGATAACGTCTTGCATACCCTATTAAAGAAGATGAAATTCAACCGTTTTCCACAAAAACACTTTCCCAATTCTACAACATGCGCAAGGACAAAAGAACTCTTCATCATTGAGATACCTTTTTATGAATGTTACAAACTCGTTAGCACCTTTACAGTACACATACCCAAGTATATTTATCTTACCCATCCACTCTTTATATAGAGGCACTACACTAATAAGGACAAAATTACACCCTTCACCTGGCCAGCCTTGTCATGGTCAAAGACCATGACAAAAAAACATGCGTTTTTGTCAAGGTCTTTAACCATGGCACGTCCGTAACAACATTCAAAAGAAAAAAACCGTGCTGCTTCAGCTTTTCTTTCCCTCGTTTTCCTTCCCTCCTTTATTTTCCTAACCTGTGATTCTCTCTCACTCTAACCTACGATTATTTCTCTCACTCTAACCTACGATTCTCTCTCTCTCTCTCTCTCTCTCTCTCTCTCTCTCTCTCTCTTTCTCTCTCTTTGGTGTGTGTGTATGAGTTTGTGTACGTTCATGTCAGTATATGTGTGGATAGTGGGTTAGTGTGTGTGTTAGTTTATGTTTCAGTGTATGTGTGTGTGTGTTAGTGAAGGTGTTTTATTGTGTGTATGTATTAGTGTGTGTTTCAATATGTGTGTATGTGTTAGTGTGTGTGTATTTGGTATAAATTGAAATGGTATTTCTATATTGAACTTGGTATTCTGAAATTGTTATCTGTATATTGAAATTGGTATTCTAAAATTGATATTTGTATATTGAAATTGGTATTGAAATTGTGTGTGTAGTGTGTATTTGACTTTTGGTATAAATTGAAATAGGTACTCAATTCTGAAATTGAAATTTGTTTTTCTCTCTAATTGCAGCAACGACGACCATCTCTCTCTCTCTCTCTCTCTCTCTCTCTCTCTATATATATATATATATATATATATATATATATATATATATATATATATATATATATATATATATATATATATTTATGTATGTATGTATATACACACACACACACACACACACACACACACACACACACACACACACACACACACACACACACACACACACACATATATATATATATATATAGATTGTTGAATTGTTTGGGATTCTTGAATTGTTGTTGATTGGTGGATTTGAACATATAGATGGCCATTGAGTTGGTTGGCCCTAGGAATTTCTAATATATCGCATTATTATTTGCATTGTTGTTGATTGGCGGATTTGAACACTTAGATGTCCATTGAGTTGGTTGGCCCTAGGCATTAATTTGGATTTATGGTTTTATGGTTAGTGAATATGTTAATTTGGATTTTAATCAATTTAAGCATAGATTCAAAGTCCATGACATGACCTGATATTGAAATAATATTTTTATATTTATAATGTCATTAACTCGTACAATATTCTAATACATTTGGATTTGATAATTTTCTCATATACATGTTTGTAGTACTACTAATAATTTTTGCAGAAAGTGTCTTCATTAGGGCTGCGCGGTTACGGAGGTGACGAGGGTCCTCAGCCACTAGGCCCCCAAAATGGGGAAAATTGGGGTTCGTTGTCAAGAACAAGACAACATTACTGGCTAGATAATTGGAGTTACTGAAGGCAATCATTGGCCCGAGGTTTACTGATTGGAGGTCTGTGCCAAATTAGCTCAAGATGGGCATATGGGGGGCACTACAGGTAGTGTATTTATATTTATATTTATATACAACTAACACTTACTTTTGTTTTGGTTTGTATTTGTTTGACAGGATCAATTCGGCCTGCCACCACATGTTCGCGACTCCACGTTGGAAAAGTTGAGGGATTAGTATAAGACGTGGAAGAAAAATATGCAGACATGGTACTTTGAGAAGACTCGGGAGTCCATTCTGAGAGTGCGTGATATCGTCCCGTCGAAGGAGCCGATCTCATTGACACATTGACAACAATTCATCGACAATGAGATTAATGAGAGCCAATTGGCATCTCGTCAATCAGGAAGGGAAAATCGGGCAAAAAAGGTGGATGTCCACTACTCCTGGCGAACGTCTTACACCGAAGTGGAACACATGATGGTAATTTTTTTATTTTTCTATAATTTTAGTTTTATGTTATTATAATTTAGCATTACTTTGCGTTACCTACTAATTCTGCATTATTTTATTTCAGGAGATGGGGAGTGGCCTTGGGGGTAGGTCACATAGGCTCGATGCCTATGTGACAATTCAAATGAAGAAGGGAAAGGATAAAGAGGTGTCCTCGAATGTCGCAGCCTTGATTGTAAGTTATAATTGTTTAATTTTTTGAATTACGTTATAATTTTTTTATTAACTTAATTAACAGATCGTGTATTTTTATCATTTGAGGCAAAGATTAAGGAAGTGCATGACAAGCAGTCTAATGTCGACAAAGCATCTTTGGCTACTGACGCAGTTAGTTAAATGCTTGGGGCGAATCGCAAGGGGAGGACTAGGGGCGTGAGCTCTCGGGCAGGGAAGTCGAGGATCATCGGGATGGAGATGAAAAACACCGGGTTGGATCATAAGGTGGACACTCATGATAATAAGCTATCAAGGTTAGAGGTGCTAGTCCTAGATATGTATGCCTTCATGAAATGTAAGTGGGGGTCCACCTCCAATGAGGGCATCTTCGATAAGGGAAAGGGGAAGGAGTTAGACGAGGACATCACTACTTCATCATCGATATGCACAGACTCGCTGCCCTTATATGATTCATTTCCCATCTTGACCCCCGTCGAACGGACTATGTCAATAATAGGATGACCGAGCATGTTTTTAATAGATGTATTTTATGGGGAGTTGATAGCGAAGGGTTTGAGGGACTCAAGCACCCTCCCAAGTAAGTTGGTTCATGGACGTCCCCTACAAGACATTGAGGCAAAGGTTCTCGTTATGCATATTTTGGCAACAAAAAAGAATTCACCTTAATGCATAGTCGGGTGGCCTTCCTTCCTCCTCCACTCTATTGTATACCCTACTCCATGACATTATTTGTATTTATTTTATTTGAATATTGGATATTATATGTATTTTTTTAATTTGGTTATGGATATTCAAATGTTGGTTTGGTTTTTGTTATGGATATTTTTGCTTTGGTTTTGGTTATGGATATTTGTATTTATTTGTGTTGGTAATTGAATATTAAATGTTGCTTAATATATATGCTGTTCTGACATGTTAAAATTTGAGGTACAAATATACTGCTGGGTAGTGGCAGTGGACATACTAACCAGTAGTCTTTTTTAAAATCTAACCAAATTTGTCACGGACTTTGACCGTGACAAGTCCCTGGCAAAGAAAAATTATCACGGACTTATCATGATCCAAGGCCGTGATAATTTTTTATTTGTCACGGACTTGTCTCGATCAAAGTCCGTGACAATCTTTCCTTTGTCAAGGACTTATCACGGTTAAAGTTTGAGATAAACTTGTTAAGGCCAAAGTCCATGATAAGTCCGTGACAAATCTAATGAACTTGTCACAGTATTTGTCCATGACATGTCCCTGACAAATACCTTTGTACCCCCAAACTTATCACGGTCAAAGACTGTGACAAGTTTTACTAGTCAATGTTTTTGATCGTGATAAGTTGGCAGTTTTGCTATAGTGAGGATACTCCATATCAACTTATAGGAATCGTTACCTACCATGTGTGAACAAAATGGGTGTTTTTCAAGTTAGTTTATCCCCGTGGGTAGTTGAATCATTAGTTAACTCAAACATATTCAACTGCCCACATATAGGCCCAATAGGGCGAGAGGGTGCTTGACGAGTGGATGCAAGGCCAGGCTAGGGGGATGCTACATGAGTAGGTCCTAGAGCAGTCTTGACTAAATGAGCCCAATAGGGAGAGGGGGTGACATGCGAGTGGGACCAAAAGAAGATAAACGAAATAGGCCAATATGACAATTTTGGCGAGAAGGGACACAATGAGTGGGACCCATAGAAAATAAGACAAAAGTAAGCCAATGAAGAACATTTGGCGAGTGGGTCCGAGAGAAAATAAAAAAAGGTAAGTGAAAACAGATCACTTGGCTAGAGGGTGCCACAACGAGTGGACCCAAGACCAAAGAAGCGACATCTGATCAAGTAATTTCCAAGACTGGCGAGGGGGTGTCTAACGAGCAACCCTAAGACGAGTTGTAAAAAGTAAATGAGTAGATCCAAGAGATTGAGGGAATGCTATGTGAATAGTCAGGTGATTATAAAATTTTGTATATTGGAATAATTACTAACATTGTTACCTTCTTTACACATGTAGCCTTGATCGAGCAAGTAGGGCTCGAGTAAACCAGTTGGGATCTCTTGGGAGTTTGGGTCTGGAGGCTAAGAGGCAAGTCTTGTTGGGCAAGCTAAGGCCCAACATTGTGGAAGACACAATTTTTTATAAAGAATTCGCCATGATATATTTGATCCATGGATAATATCATGAAAAATGGATACCAATTTTTGACTGCTACTTAGTATCGAAAATAGGTCTGACAAAGTACATAAAAATATCAAATTTAGATATTTGTTTGCTATCAAAGTAAGGGACCATGGCACCTCTTCAATACCTTAGGATAGAGAGAATACTAATAGGAGGGGCCTAAGAGGTCACTCATGCATTACACAGTCTACACTTAGTCAAATAGGTGAGTAGCAGAGGTGTTGCTCACAAAGTATTTTCAAACTTATTCTTGGCGAGTGGCATTTCGAGTCACTCGCAAGCTTTCAAAAGATTGTTCACCAAGTTATCATTTGAAAAGCTATTTACCAAATCATTTTTTTGGTACTATACTCGACATAATTTCTTTTTGACTTTGGGTTGTGCCAGATGTCGTCTATCAGAGTGGACATATAACATACAGTAAAATGGGACAAAAAGTACATTTAAGATGTTGTCTCAAAGGAATATCCTTTTGGTGCTCACATGACAGATAAACTCTAGTATTTTCCTATAAATCGAGCCCTTGGGAATGGTCAAAACATAACAAAACAAGATAGAACCGTTACTCCGTCAAAATATCACGAGAAAATATTCTCTCGCGTGCTCTCTCCTTAGTATTTTAAGTGCTTGTCTCTTCACATCCACGAACCATCACTTTCAAGTGATCCCTTTTCTATGATGTTATTGTTGTTGTAAAGTTATAGCTAATCATTATTTTCTTAAATAGCCAACATAAAAACTCCATTGTTACCAGAAATAGATAGCTTTCATCTTCAATTTCTCTTTTAACCTTGAACGCCTTGAAGACTTCTTCCATTGGAGTGGGTCACGCCTCACCAGATCCAAATATTCATAGACTCCAGTACAACTACCCTCTTGCATTTGGCAACTCATATGGGGAGGTATTTTAATTATTATGGATAAAGAAGGATACAACATTTCAAAGCATCTAGTGTTTAAAGATACTCCAGCTGGTAATGGATTTCAGAGTGATCAAACCACCAGTGAGGAGGTTGTAGTTATCGGAGTAAGGGCACTTGCCCCTCAATGAGGACATACCAGTGTAGCAGTGGCCATGCCACTAAGTGGGATCACTATAAAAAAAAGTATTTTTTAAGACAGAACCTTTTAAGATGGTTAAAATTTTGGTCTCTGAAACTAACCTTTGGAGACGGCTAAAATTAACCATCTTAAAAAATATTCTTTTTAAGACAAATTTTATTCCCCGTCTCATAAAGTAGTAGCTAAAAAGACGGCAAATTAGTACCCGTCTAAAAAAATATACTTTATGAGACACCCACAAAATATTTGGGTTCCCCCCTTGCCACATTTTAGGTTCCCGCTTCTTTTAATCCCAAGTAAAAATAAAGTAAAAAAGACACTAAAAAAAAACCACGCCTTGGTTCTTCTCTTATTCACCCGATGCACACGCTGGCCCTAGGTAAGCCTCGTTACTCAGCTGCGCACCTCAATCTTAGCCTCGTCGCTCGCCCTAGCCTCGTCGTCCTAATCACCAGCTATCACCATCGCCCTAGGTAAACCGCTAGTTTGTTTACTACTCGAGTTACATATGTTTTGTTTCATCAGTATATGTGGTTTTTTCGTCTGTATATGGCTTTATGTGTGTTGTTTTACTACTCGAGTAGCATATAGATCCGTGTTGGGTGCAATTCCTGATTATTTTTGTTGATTTGTATTGGTGATAGGAGGTTGAGGGTGAGCCAATTGAAAACCCAGATTGTGAATTGGTTGTTGTAGTATATTTTTAAGACTAATTTATGAAAATATTTGTGTGCATGTTAGTTAGAATTATTGATATGCTTATTTGTGTTAATTAATTCATGGCATTCGCAAGTAGTTCATGCTATTAATTTGATTTAATATTTGATTATGATTTTATTTTGTGATATATGTGATGGACCCAAATTAATTCAAAATGCACCACTGTTGAAAAAATCACCAATGTTATCCAATACCATATATATTTTAGGTATTTTGGCATTAGTCCTGTTTCGACAATGTCTTTTTAGAGCCCATCCTTTATTTTTTTCTTTGGTAAAAAATACCATAACTGTTAACAACTGCATCAGTTAGTGGGTTGTGCTGTTGATTTTTTATGCCCTAATTTAATGGACTGAAAGCCATGTATCTTTACATAGTACTAATAACAAAATGAAAATCTCATGAGATCTCTAGCTAATTTCTTTTAAAAAAGAGGACTAATAACCTCAAAGCCCTATTTTTTTTGGTTACATCTAATACCATATCAAATGCTAAATCTTTAACATAAAAATTACTAAGGTTGTGTTTGATTACAAAGTTGGAAAATGGTTGAGAAATAGTTCATTTTTATTATAGGCAAGAAAATGTGTGGAAAATATAAGAGGGATTTGGTCTTACTTTTGAAGTTTTCCATGGAAATCAGTTCTTTGGGTAGTGGATGAGAATTGTTTTTCGTGAAATTGATAAAAATATGGAACACTTTTTATATTTATAAGTAGTGTTCTAATAGAATGCATATGAAATCAAGCACCTCAAAAGTAAAAAAATGAGTATTTTCCATGGAAAACAATTAAACGCTAATCAAATGGACCCTAAGTATTGGGACACAAGATCCAACATATGAGGTGGTACTTAAAAGCAAGCATTAGCTAAAATTCTAGTTTACAAAAAAATTAGTACACACAAAAAAGTAATATCACTATCTTTAAAGAATCTAAAAAGAAAACTTGATTTTTCATTCTCTCTCTGCCTCATACATGATCTAATTACATATCTTTTATCAGAAAATGTTTACAACATTGAAGGAGTACAAGAGGCAGAGGTTGAAGAAAATAGAAAAAAATTGATAGAATTGGGAGTCCATAAATTATATTCGGTAAAGCGGGATCGCGCTAAAAATAAGAAAAGTAAATCAAAGAGTAATAAAAAATTGGTTGACGATGAAGTGTACGTGCCATACAAAGGAGAAGATGAATGTAGTGATTCGAATGGGGATGGAAATGGGCATGTTGGTCGAGTTTTTTTACGTATAAATGTTTAATGATGTAGATGTTAAATGTTGATTGTGTGACTTTTTAATTGCATTGGATGCTGTCATTTCTTAAGATTTGGTGCATTAGTACTAAAATGTTGATTGTGTGAATTTTTAATTGCGTAACATTCTTTCCTTTCTTGACTTTTTTTGTTGATTGTCTGACTTTTTAATGATGTAGATATTAAAATTGATGCGTTGAATTGTTGGGTTATATTATTATTATTTAAATTAGTTTTCTATTGAATTTTTAAAATTTTTGTATCAAATTGTTGGGAATCATTTGTTTTTTCATTTTTAGGTATCACGGATAAGAGTTGGATTAATTTACGTTGTCGGTGTTCAAAAGAATACATTGACGGGATTGAAGGATTTCTTAACTATGCATACGAAAACAAGAACATTGGGACCACAAAAATCTATTGCCCGTGTAAGAGATGTGCAAATCGAGTATACCACACCCGACAAATGGTGAGAAATCACCTTGAGATGTATGGTTTTGACAAGACTTATAAGGTTTGGGTTTTCCATGGAGAGACTTTTGGTAGTGTAGGAAGCAATATGAATTTTTTACGAGATGATATGCTAATTGATGATATACCCGTTGAATGGAATGCTCGAGATGCCATGGTTCAAGAGGTAAGGGGTATTACTCACACAAATGACAATATGAGTAATGATGAGGAATGTAGAACTGAAGAAGCCTTTGAATCGAATGAAAATGTTCCAGAGTATTCTAGACTTTTGAAAGAGGTGAAGTACGATTTGTATGAAAATTGTCCAGAGAACTCTTTCACATGAAGAAACTTAATGGATGGGCAAATTGTCCTTTCACAAAGTTGTTGGGTTTTTTAAGGAGGGTATTTTCGAGTGCTATAATTCCGAAGTCTTACTACCAAGCCAACAAGCTAACAAAGGATTTGGGATTCAAATACGAGACGTGGGATGTGTGCCCAAACAACTGTATGCTGTTTCGAAATCAAGCTGGGAATCATGAAAAGTATGACATATGCAGATCTTATCGATATAAAGATGATGATTCAAGTGTGGGTGTCCAAGGCCCGAAGGTAGCCTTAAAGAAAGTAAGGTATTTCCCTTTAAAACCTAGATTGTAGAAATTATTTTGGTCATCCCATTCAGTTCCTCTAATGAAATGGCATGCTGAGGAACGGATTGACGATGGTGTCTTGAGGCATCCAGCAGACTCTCGTGCCTGGAAAACAATTGATGAGCTAAACCCATCTTTTGCGAGAGAGAGTCGTAATGTTAGATTTGGGTTAACTTCTGATGGATTTAATCCATTAATATGAGCATTAAGCACAGTACATGGCTTGTTATCCTCATTATTTACAATTTAGCTCCGTGGTTGTGCATGAAGCAACCTAATGATTTTGTCTATACTTATAGATGGACCAAATGGACCCGAAGATAAGATCGATGCATTTTTATAACAATTGATTGATGAGTTTATTGAGCTATGGAATGATGGTGTACGCACTTACGATGCATCTAGTAAGGAGTTCTTTCAGTTGCATGCATCTTTGATGTGGAATATTAACGATTTCCCTGCATATGCCATGTTATCAGGATGGAGCACAAAAGGTACATTTGCTTATCCTTATTGTAACAAAGACCATCAGGCAATGCGATTAAATCATGGTAAGAAGTTATGTTATTGGGGTCATCATCGATACTTAGACCCTCGCCATAGGTTTCGTCGACAGAAGACACCATTTAATGGGAGGGTAGAATTATGACCGGCCCCATTAAAACTTTTGGGCTTGGAAGTGTTCCAATAGTTGAATGATGTTGACATTGAAACTAAATATAAGATGGAAGATGTCTTTAGAAGGAGGGAAAGAGAGTCGCTAGAAAAGAAAACAAAGAAAGTGTTGAAACTTAGAATGGGTTGGAAGAAGAAAAGTATTTTTTTTATTTGCCGTACTGGAAGGATAATCTTATTCGCGACAATATCGATGTCATGCATATTGAGAAGAACGTGTGTGATAATGTCCTATTTACACTGTTGGGTACTAAACGTAAGACAAAGGATAATTTAAAGTCTAAAAAAGACCTCAAAAAATTGAATATTAGATATGAGTTACATCCTCAACCACAGGGGTCAAATTTAGAGTACATTCCCCCAACAGTGTTCACGATGAGTAACAAGGAGAAGGCCATTTTTTTAAAAGTGTTGCGGGATGTTAAAACTCCCGATGGTTACTCATAGAACATTTCACGGTGCGTGAACATGAAAGAAAGGAAAATTTCAGGATTAAAAGCCATGATAATCATATTTTATTGCAAAAATTACTTCCTATAGCAGTGCGAAGGGTATTGCCAAAGCATATTGTCAAAGATTTAATTGAATTAAGCAATTTCTTCATGATATTGTGCTCAAGTGCAGTTACCCAAGATGATTTGGAAAAGTTTGAAGATCGGATGTCTATTACACTTTGTAGCCTTGAAAAGATATTCCTGCCGAGTTTTTTTGATGTGATGGAACACTTGCCTATACATTTGCCCAATGAACTCCTAATTTTTGGTTGTATCCTTTACCATTGGATGCATCAAATTGAAAGGTATCTCCACACATTAAAAATATACATTCGTAATCGATCACATCTAGAGGCCTCAATCGCCAACTCTATTCTTTTGGAGGAATGCATGAATTTTTGCTCGTGGTACATTGGTGTGGAAGCCAAGTCTAACCGACCGTCTAGAAATGATGATAAGGGGGATATGGATGGTCGTGCACTTGGGAAAAAAATTCCATTTGAAGTTGATCAAGTAATGTATACGCAAGCTCATCAGTATTTTCTTACCAACACAGAGTCAGTGACACCATTCATTCAGTAAGATTCATTATACCTAGTAGGATTTTGTAAAAACTTTTCTTATAGCTGTAGTCGACCGAAGGGCCTCCGATTTTAAAATAAATTAATTCTTTAAAATCAATTTCCTTGTTGAGATGCGGAAGCGTAAGACGGTTCACAAAACAAACGAATACCAAGTTTTAATTTCTTAACAAATTAAAATTAAACCGAGTGAAATTAACTCATTACACACACACAATTCAAATTTCACTTAAACCAAGTTAATTAATCCAAGTCCTAGAATTTGCCTAAGTCATATTTATTAATATTTCCAAATTAGGCCAAACCAGTTTTAACAATAGACTTGAATTAAATAAACAATTACCCAAATTTAATTAGCACCCAATTAAATTAAGTGTGACAATGAAAACCATTTTTATCTTGAATTATCCTAAGCATGAGTTCTAAGTTATTATGCAAGATAAAAATAAATCAATCACACTACACCGCGATGTACGAGGAAAAACCCAAGACGGGAAACAACCTCGGACGACCCTATCCTCAAATCCACTAAGTATGGAATTTACAATTACTAGACAAAAGACTTACATCACACGACTCGATCCCTCTCAAGCCTCGACGCTCCTTCTTGTAAACAACTCCACTTAGAGAATAACCCCGGAGCTCCATCGCGGTCTCGGAATCCACCGATCGGACTTTATGTGGTCACCGTCACCCGAACTAGGAGTCTTTCTCCAAGTGGGTAAATCACGAAAACCTCTTCTTCTTTGTGGGATTTAGAAGCAAACCCAAACTTCTCTTCTTCAATTGTGTAGAGAAAACCGGTGCCAAAACTCCAAGCAAGATGTACATATATATGAACTTGGATGAAACAAATATGGGTGTAACTAAGTGTTTAATGGATTTTTCTTTATAAAATAAACACTCAAACTCATGAAATTTTTCTTGGAACAAGAAACTCATAAAACTGTCTCTAGGAGTTAGTATGTTATGAAAAAGTTAAACATTTAATAATGATTCCCGCACTTAGATATGCTGTGAAAAGATAGTGGGGAAAGTAGTGGGGAACGTGGGTTAAAAACAGTCAAAAACTGTTCCCGCCTGACATCTCGTTCGAACGACATTTCGTTCGAACGAAATCTCGTTCGAACGATACTTCTAACGAAGTTCCAGATTGAACTCGTTAGAAATCTCGTTTGATATCTCGTTCGAACATAAGGTTCATTCGAACGACATATCGAACGCCATTTCAAAGGACTATAATGGGAACTCGTTGGCAAACTCGTTCGAACGACTTGTGGTTCGAACGACAATCTCGTTCGAATGACACTTCGAACGAACTCACAGAATGTTCAAAAAATTTCTTTTTAAGCCCAGAAACTTTATATACTTATTTATAAAAGTTTTAATAGAAAACATCTAAAAACAAAATACAGTTTTAAAACCTAACACCCAATATAAAAATGTTCCAAGCTCCTATATATATATGAAATGCATTCATACCTTGGGAGCATGGAACCACTGTTGATGACGTTGTGTAATACCCCGTATTTTTATGCTATATTAATTTGGGGATTTATTAAATTTAATGTGAATGATTTATTTAATAAAAATCCAGAAATTAATTATGTTATAATTATTAACGTGACGAGAGTTAGTAATTATGGGAAATTGGTTGAATATTACTAATGAGCAAAGGAATATATTATATTGGTTATATTGAATGTCATGAGTGAATTAAATGACGATTTTGAAAATTTAAGTCGGAACGTGCTCGTGTCACGTCGGGACTAATTTGGTTGAATAAAAAGTGAATATTTTATAAGTTGTCTGTATGGTCATTTTGAGTGCGCCAACGCGTCTGGTAGGGTCGAGATAGTCAGAAAAGTGTACCCGGGGGTGTAGTTTGGGTCTCGGGGCATTTTTAGGCTTAATTAGTACCCCGGGAGGGCATTTTAGTCATTTTACATAATTGGGTAATTAAGCCCACGAAATTTAGCAACCTATATCAGCCATTTAGGTTAGCTTTTAGGTTTAGAATATCCAGAAATCAAGTGACGGCCATTGGAGAAGAGAGGAGAGAGCTCCAAGGCAATTCAAGGCCAAGAAGCCACCGGTTTACACCGCCGCCACCACCACCGCGTAGATCGCGAGACGAGGAACGCAGCGAGACGAGGAACGTAGATCACGAGACGACTTCCTTTATTGGCTCCACTTCTAGCATTCTCATTTATAGGGCATGTGTCGCCCTTTCCATTATTTCATTTGTATTGGGACATTTATATTTCAGTTGTTTCCAGTATTGTTCTATCGGATTTATTCAGTTCGAATTTGTGACTTTAGTTTTCATATGTTGACATTCGATTGACGAATGTATTATATTATTTGGTTTACTGTGATGTGATTCTTAATTGTAGAAATGTTGTTTTTAAATAAATAAATCTTTTTCTTTAATTAAAATTTGGAAAGCATGTATGAAAAATGGTTTTGACACTTAGCTTAATTATTTAGGGTGTTAAATTGAAAAATGTATTTTTATCGACAGTGATGCTGAGAATGAACTGTTTACCTTGATTTAATTTAATAAAGGAGTGATTGCCCGGTATTTAATTAGGCGGGGTGTCACAGGTGGTATCAGAGCATCAGGTTCTAGTGTCCATAGGATCTGTACGGCTTATTTCGCTTTCAGCTTAACGTTATTGCTATAGAGCCCTATTATTAGGATTGTTGTATTCTTGCTTTTACGTTTGAGTCTTAAGCTATTTGAGATTTGATGATAACTGTAGACTAATAAACTTGTTCACGTTTCAGATGCCTCCGAGACGTGCTCCGAAAGATAGGCGTGCCCAAGCCGAGCAGCCAGCAGCTCCGGCACCAGGCACAATGAATGCAAACGAAGTAGCCGCCATTGTTGCTCAGGCGGTGAATGCCGCAATAGCGGTGATTCATCAGGCTCCACCCCAGGTTCAGGCAGTGGCGCCAGTACCAGCACAACTTCCATTTGCATGGGAGAGGGTTCGGGATGCTTTTCAGAAAGCGCATCCCCCTGAGTTTTCTGGTAGCTCCGATATTGTTACAGTTAGCCAATGGAAGAAGGACATCCAGCGGAATCTACGTATGTACGAGTGCACTGATGTGCAAAAGCAGTTATTGTCTTCCTTTAAGCTGGTGGGAGCCGCATTGCAGTGGTGGGAGTCCACTACCACTTTGGAGGAGAGGGACACGATCCCTATTCAGTTATTCTGGGAGCGGTTCGACCGTAAGTATTTTCCACCCGCAGTGCAGACTGAGATGAGGCGAAAATTACTAAATCTGAAGCAGGAGAACCTTACTGTAGCTGAGTATGAGGAGGAGTTCATGAGACTTCTCACAGTTGTGCCAGATGAGGCACCTACTGAGAACAAGAAGATTATGCTGTTTGTCGACGGGTTAGCTTGGAGGATCCGTCAGCACCTTATTGGGAACTTATCCCTGAGTACTTTTACTGATGTACTCAATGCCACGTTGCTACATTGCCAGGATCACCGCTTCCATCTGCAGGGAAGCAAGAGAGCAGGGGAGTCCAGCCAGCAGGGCAGGACCGGGGGTAATAGTGCCAGTGGGGCACCAACTCATGGACAGACTCGTCAGCACGAGCAGAGTTCTCATCAGGGGGACCCTGCTAAGTGATTCCATTCAGGTGATTCTAGGCAGGGATTCGGGGGTTTCAGGCAGGGCCATCAGGGCCAGCAGGGCCAACACCGACCACAGGGACAGCAGTAGGGCCAGCAGGGCCAACAGCGTGCACATCAGGGCCAACAGGGCCAGTGGCATGGAGGAAACGGCCAGCAGGGCCGTGGACAGCAGGGTCAGAGGGGCGGTAACTTCAAAGGCCGATGTTTTGGGTGCGGTAAACATGGCCATAGGTGTCAGGATTTCCCAGAGGGCGATAGGGCCCCACAGCAGCAGGGAGCCCGAAATGAACCGCAGAGACCACTTTTCCCACCTGCCCTCCCAGCTCCAGCCCAGGTGCCAGCCCTACCAGCCATTCCAGCAGCTCCAGTGCAGCAGGGGCAATTACAGTATGGACGTGTCTATAACGTCCACCAGGCAGCAGCTCCACAGGCACCACCCGCGATTGAGGGTATGTTTCCTATCCATGGTACTATGGGTCGGGTTTTGTTTGATACGGGGGAAGCGCATTGTTTTATAGCTACGCATTTTGCGAAGGCCTTAGGGTTGTTAGCCACAGTAGAGAGCACAGTGATGTGTGTTGACTCACCACTGGGGAGTGGGTCACTTATTTTCTTTATATGCCAGGGAGTGGGGATAGAGATTGGTAGCTTGGTATTACCTACAGACATGCTAGTCTTAGACATGCACGAGCATGATGTGATTATTGGTATGGATTGGCTCGTAGCTTATAGATCCATGATTGATTGCTTCGGTGGGATCATTGTTTTTGCCATTCCGGGGAAAGAGATGTTTGTAGTGGCGATGCCTCGCCCAGAGGGAGGTTCGATTGCCCATTTGTATTACATAGAGGAGGAGACCTCTAAGGAGGTTGTGATTCCCTTAGATTCGATCCCTGTTGTCAGGGAGTATTCCGATGTGTTTCAGGAGATACCAGGCCTACCGCCCATTCGTGAGATAGACTTTGTTATAGATTTATTGCCAGATACAAGACCTATAGCACGCGCACCGTACCGTATGGCTCCGGCAGAGATGCGAGAGCTACGAGATCAGATAGAGCAGCTGCTAGGTCAGGGCTTTATTCGTAAGAGTACCTCACCTTGGGGCGCTTCAGTCTTGTTTGTGAATAAGAGAGATGGTTCACTGAGATTGTGTGTGGACTACCGGGAGCTGAACAAGGTCACGATACGGAATAAATATCCGTTACCTCGAATCGATGATCTGTTCGACCAGTTGAGAGGAGCAACCTTCTTTTCGAAGATAGATCTGAGGTCGGGGTACCATCAGTTACGTATTAGAGAGCAGAATGTTTCAAAGACTGCCTTCTTATCGAGATATGGGTCCTATGAGTTCAGGGTGATGCCGTTCGGACTCACAAATGCCCCAGCCGTTTTCATGGACTTGATGAACCGAGTATTCAGAGAGTTCTTGGATCAGTTTGTCATCGTCTTCATAGATGACATCTTGATATATTCACACTCCGAGGAGGAGCATGCCGAACACTTGAGGCAGGTTCTTCAGACTCTACGAGAGCATCAGTTGTATGTTAAGTACGAGAAGTGTGGATTCTGGTTGCGAGAGGTACAGTTCTTGGGCCATGTTGTTTCTGAGCAGAGGATTGCAGTTGACCTGAACAAAGTGTAAGCGGTGAGGGAGTGGAGACAGCCCACGACACCGACGGAAGTGCGTAGTTTCTTGGGACTAGCCGGATACTACAGGAGATTCATTTGGGGATTCTCCAAAATAGCGGGTCCATTGACGAATCTGACTCGCAAGGGAGTACCATATGTTTGGTATGACGCTTGTCAATTGGCTTTCGATGAGCTGAAAGACAAGCTTACTTCAGCGCCAGTCCTTGCGTTACCGAAGCCGGGTGTGGAGTACCTAGTTTACACCGATGTGTCCTTACGGGGACTTGGGGGAGTACTTCAGCAGGAGGAGAAGGCTATAGCTTTTGCTTCCCGCAAGCTTAAGCCGCATGAGAAGAATTACCCCACCCACGACCTGGAGTTAGCAGCGGTCGTCTTTGCATTGAGGATATGGAGGCACTATTTATTGGGGGAGAAATTCCGTTTGTTCACAGACCATAAGTCACTGCAGTACCTGTTCACTCAGCGAGAGCTGAATATGCGTCAGCGCAGATGGCTAGAGTTTGTGAAGGACTACCAGTTCGATATACAGTATCATCCGGGGAAGGCCAACGTAGTTGCTGATGCGTTGAGCCGTAGACTGGTAGACGATGTAGCGGACGTCTGGAAAGCAAAGTGGAAGGAGTTGGGTCACCAGGATGCAGTGGCACGTTCTTTCATATCCGTGATGTCAGTCACACCCGAGATTGTTACGAGGGTGATATAGGCACAGACCACAGACCCATTTTGCCAGGAGCAGATTGTGCGACTTCTAGCCGAGGGTGCTGAGTCCTATTCTGTTAGTTCTGATGGAGGTTTACGGTTTAATGAGAGATTGGTGGTTCCAGAAGGAGCAAAATTACGTCATTCAGTGATGACTCACTCTCATGGGTCCCGATTTGTAGTACATCCTGGAGGAGATAAGATGTACCAGGATATGAGGAGGAAATACTGGTGGAGTGGGATGAAGAAGGACATTGCTGAATTCGTGTCCAAGTGTTCTACCTGCCAGCTGGTAAAGGTGGACCATCAGAAACCGTCAGGATTGCTTCAGCCATTGGAAGTACCCGCGTGGAAGTGGGAGAGTATTTCCATGGATTTTATTACAGGGTTGCCTACATCACAACGGGGCCACGATTCTATCTGGGTGATTGTAGACCGTTTGACCAAGGTGGCTCATTTTCTGCCGGTGCGAACAAATTATACCACGGGTCAGTATGCTCAGTTGTTCATCGCGGAGAATGTCAGATTACACGGGGTGCCCCTGAATATTATGTCAGATAGAGATAAGATTTTCGTGTCTCGTTTTTGGGAAAGCTTTCAGGAGGCTATGGGTACTGAATTGAGGTTGAGTTCAGCTTACCACCCACAGACAGACGGACAGACAGAGCGTACTAATCAGATGTTAGAGGATATGCTACGCATGTGTGTTCTCGATTTTGGAGGAGGTTGGGAGCCACATCTTCCACTGGTAGAGTTTGCTTATAATAACTCTTATCAATTTACGATTGGTATGGATCCATTTGAGGCTTTGTATGGCAGGCCTTGTCGTTCTCCAACTTGTTGGCTCGAGGTGGGGGACAACAAGTTGCTAGGACCAGAAGTGATTCAGGAGACCTCCGCGAGGATTGAGATAATCAGGAGTCGTATTCGGGTAGCCCAGGACAGGCAGAAGAGCTACGCCGATGCAAAACGGTTCTTCCGGGAGTTTAATGTGGGCGATCAAGTGTTATTGCGTGTATCTCCTATGAAGGGAGTGATGAGGTTCGGGAAGAAGGGGAAATTGGCTCCGAGGTACGTGGGACCATTTCCCATCATCGAGAGGATTGGGCCGGTTGCATACAGGTTGGGATTGCCAGAACATTTACATCGCATCCACGATGTATTCCACATCTCGTCGTTGAGACGATATCTTCGGGATGATATGGCCCATACTCACATTGCGATAGATGAGATAGACTTACAGTCTGATAGCTCTTACGAGGAGAGACCAGTGGCTATTCTAGACTATAGTGAGAGGAGATTGAGGTCGAAAATAGTTCCACTTGTGCGAGTCCAGTGGGAGCATCATAATGTGGAGGAATCCACTTGGGAGCGTGAGGCATATATGCGCGAGAGATATCCAGAGTTGTTTTTACCAGGTATGCCTTATTTTCCGAATTTCGGGACGAAATTCCGTTATTAGGGGGGAAGTATGTAATACCCCGTATTTTTATGCTATATTAATTTGGGGATTTATTAAATTTAATGTGAATGATTTATTTAATAAAAATCCAGAAATTAATTATGTTATAATTATTAACGTGACGAGAGTTAGTAATTATGGGAAATTGGTTGAATATTACTAATGAGCAAAGGAATATATTATATTGGTTATATTGAATGTCATGAGTGAATTAAATGACGATTTCGAAAATTTAAGTCGGAACGTGCTCGTGTCACGTCGGGACTAATTTGGTTAAATAAAAAGTGAATATTTTATAAGTTGTCCGTATGGTCGTTTTGAGTGCGCCAACGCGTCCGGTAGGGTCGAGATAGTCAGAAAAGTGTACCCGGGGGTGTAGTTTGGGTCTCGGGGCATTTTTAGGCTTAATTAGTACCCCGGGAGGGCATTTTAGTCATTTTACATAATTGGGTAATTATACCCACGAAATTCAGCAACCTATATCAGCCATTTAGGTTAGCTTTTAGGGTTAGAATATCCAGAAATCAAGTGACGGACATTGGAGAAGAGAGGAGAGAGCTCCAAGGCAATTCAAGGCCAAGAAGCCACCGGTTTACACCGCCGCCACCACCACCGCGTAGATCGCGAGACGAGGAACGCAGCCATACCAAAATCAGCCGTGAATCAGAATACCAAAAATCCCAGGAAAGTGTTTAACTTGCGTATTTTCGTTAATGCAATCTTCATATTGGTTTAAGATTGATTAGAGATGATAAATATGGAAGAACACCCAATTTGTGTTAGGAAAATGCATGTAGATGTGATTTGTAGGAAATTCTAGAACCCTTGCCATGTAGAGGAAATAAACCACGAAATTTTGATGATCATAAGAAAGAAATTCTGGAGAAAGATTTGTTAGAAAACTGTTTAAGAAAATTCTAGGGTTCTTGATAATTAGAGATAATACTAGGTTGAAAATCCATGTTTAAGTGATGAATATGTACATGCCTTACGTTAGAATCATCTGGTATATTGTTATAATGTTAGTAGTAGAATTCTGGGACGATTGGAACTTGAAAATATGGATTTGGTGTAATTTTGGTGATGAAACCCGTAACTGCATTCTGCAGAATTTTTCCCAGACCTGCTTGATCGATCGATCGAGCCCAGAGCTTCGATCGATCGAAGGTTCGATCGATCGAGCCCCAAGCTTCGATCGATCGACCCCTCCTGGCAGACTCCTAATTCCCTCTTTAAATGAGTTAAATTCAAATTGTCGTGATATAATTCTTGGGCATTCTTGATAAAATGATTTGGGAGACATTGAGGACCAGTAGGGCATAGGAATAAATGTTGGGACCTTTAATCTTCAACAAGAATGGTATTTATGGGACATTTACTTTAGGGTTGGTGAATTTATAAATTTAAAGGGTGAGGTGCGTAAGAGAGTTACGTTGGAACCTAATAAAGACACTTACTGAATTTCAGATTTGTGAGGATATAGTCCACGAGTGTCAGGTAATGAGTGAGAAAACCCTTCGAGTTAAGGTTAGGAATGAAACCTTATACGTAATTCTATAAATGTGAAATTAAGGATAAATGGTATAATTATGGGTGACGAGAAGAACCTATATTAATATGATAAAGTGGTATATTTATATGATTGTGTGTACATATATTATATACTTGTGAAAATCATGCCCACGCTACTTGCTATCCCCGAGGTTACCGCGCTGGGACAAGTCTTATCTCGATGGGACCTTTATGAGGGATATTGACTTGTACCCTAGAAGATAGATATCCTTGGTACAGGCTATCGATGTGATAGTTCAGACGGTCCTAAGAGACGCAGGCATGTGCCATCCTCTTAGAGACTTGGAATCTATGATTCGCCTCAATATTGTTTGTGTATTCATGTTAATACAATTCGAGAGTGATTCCGTTTGTATTCCCCTTAATATGAGTGATATGGGGTTCTGGATAGTAGAGTATGCACGCACCATAGTTTTATGAGGGGTGCTGTTATTTTATATATATTATACGAGTAGTTAATATATATATGAGATTTTGAAAATTGAAACTGCCTACGGTGATTTGATAGGTAGGACATGGTTGATGACTCATATAGTAAATACTTGTTTTGTGAAAGTATAATATGTCACTGAGGAACTTTATAAATTAATAAAAGCTAAAACGAGAGTTGTGCTGCTAATTGGAAGCATTCTTTTTAAACAAAAAAATATTGTTCGATTTTGAAATCTTATGAGTAAGAAGATACGCTAAATTATTGGGAAGGTTAGTATGATAAATTGATAAGAAAAACCATTGGGAAGGTTAGTGCGATAGGTGTGCACATTAGAAGAGAGGTGAGTATTTCTCAAGAGAGTGACGCACTAATATGTTGTTGCATTGTCCTGTATCAATTTAAATACTTGCTAAACGTATTTTAAAATCAAACACACTTTCGGGCTCTGACCTGTTTCTTTTTCTCTCTCTCTCTCTTGTATATATATGTATATATTTCAGGTGCCCAGCCACAGGGGCGTCTTGCTTAGGATCCCTTGAGAGGAACGTGCTGCAGCTTAGGTGGGAGTTGCAGGTCACTTACGTAGACGACTTCCTTTATTGACTCCACTTCTAGCATTCTCATTTATAGGGAATGTGTCGCCCTTTCCATTATTTCATTTGTATTGGGACATTTATATTTCAGTTGTTTCCAGTATTGTTCTATGGGATTTATTCAGTTCGGATTTGTGACTTTAGTTTTCATATGTTGACATTCGATTGACGAATGTATTATATTATTTGGTTTACTGTGATGTGATTCTTAATTGTAGAAATGTTGTTTTTAAATAAATAAATCTTTTTCTTTAATTAAAATTTGGAAAGTATGTATGAAAAATGGTTTTGACACTTAGCTTAATTATTTAGGGTGTTAAATTGGAAAATGTATTTTTATCGACAGTGATGCTGAGAATGAACCAACTGTTTACCTTGATTTAATTTAATAAAGGAGTGATCGCCCGGTATTTAATTAGGCGGGGTGTCACACGTTGATGACGAGGCACATAAACCATGACTTTTGATGAAGCTTTATACTCTTTGCCGCTACGTCTTCAACAAACGCATCATAGGCTTGGTAGATGATCAATATACTCTATCCTATGACTCAAACGTTTTTATCCGGAATTGAGCCAAAACTATAAAGGAATCAATTGGAAATTTGCATCCTTACAAATCTCCCCTTTGGCTATTCCGGGACAAAAACCAACAAAAATCCTAAAGGGCCATCAAGCTCTACCAGACTGATAAAAAGTGCCACCCAAAATAAAATTACAATGCTTGACTCAAACAACCCAAAGGATCAACAATCTTTGCCGTTGAAAGTTGCCGCTTTATAAAATAATTCCTGCACACTTAAGCAAATACATTACACACATAGGGAATACCAAAAATATTTAATGCAAGTAAAGTAATTACTCCCCCTAAACTAATTCTCTCCCTTTATCAAGTATGATCAACCTAGAAATACGATAATAATAGGAATATATACCATTTCTTCCCTATCATTCTCCCCCTTTTTGTTCAGGAATAGATAAAGGTTAAAGGAGTAAACATTAATATATAATAGTGCATATAGTGATGATGACGTTACAACACATGGGCAACAAAGATTCAAATAATCCAAGAATAGCATCGAATACCAACTAGGATGCAATAAAATGATACCAAGATGATATATATATATTACTAAGCAGGTGATATCAGTAAAGAATGCAGTAAGATGGATACCAAGTATGATTTAAAGCATATATGGATTAGAAAACACGACAAAGACTAAACAAAAATATCAAATATATGTATACATAATATATACCAAAGAGACTCAAGTACACATATATAGATATAAACACACAAATGACACACACAAAATATAATAGGAGTCTTTCACACTCGTATGGCAAAAATGTGTCATATGGAAACGTAAGTGTTGGGGTGTGAACTATTAACGATTAAATTTAGACCCAATCACTTAAAAACATGTTCACGGAGTTCTCATTTGATTGCAAACTTCATCACATTTGAATATAACCTCATGTGACAATATAGATTGAACTCAATGCATAAACATACACAATGCATACAAGCCTAGCATATTGATAATTCTACAAACCAATAGAGTCATGACATGAAATACGCAACTAGGATAAACGGACATTGTGCAATCCATTGATATACCATCCAATCTCCCTCAATAAGCATAGATTAATTTTGAATAAATATATCAATAAAACATAGGCCTTGGCAAATTATTTTTCTTTTTAATGACATATTTTCTGTTTTTAGGCCTTTGGACCACGTATTTCTTTTAGGTCCATTAAAAACGGTGGATTACAATCACAAAGGATCACTAAGTCCTTTCAGAGCCCTTCCCCGTTGCACATTTATATTTATCATGTTTTCATTTTTCACACATATCTCACGTGCAATGGATTTTGACATGCACTAGTCCTCCCAAGTCACAAATATGTAGATGACAAGATTGGAAGGAGAACACCTCACATAGCTCAAATATACATATGAAGTTAAAATATCAAAAGAGCTCGTGCATGTGTGAACAAAGGCATATAAAAATAGAATCCATTTAATCAATACAAAGTCCAACTACTCCATAAAAATATGGTAAAGAACATTTTAAGGATTGACAATCTAAACCAAAGGTTCTATCCACATGGGAGCGTTAAAGAAGGGATTCAAACACAAGTATATGCCACATAAAGTGTGTCAAACTAAAGTAACAAAAAAAAATCTTTTTGAGTTTTTGAAATTTTTAACCAAAAATAAAAATCTTTACTCAAAAGGCAAACAAAAATCATTTGAATTTTTTATTAAGCTTAAATTCCAATAGATAAAAACCCAAATGATAAACAAAAATCTTTTTGTATTTTTCATTTAATGCAAACAAAATGAAGAAATAAAATACAAAAGATAAACGAAAATCATTATTCTAGTATGAGATTAAGGATAGGGTATAGACTAGAAAATGATTAAACAAGCATACATTTAGCATGTGAATATAGCATGAAGTACAAACGCTAAAGTATGCAAACACTAACACATTCATCCTTTAGGTTTAGCAAGAGAGGAAGCATGTGAAAGTAAATGAGAATCAAAAACCCTATTTTGCAAGGCAACCAAGTCGGATTTCCTAACCCAAATTAATGAAGAATGACTATCTTGGGGTGCAGTAATTTTAAATACATTGGTTGCTTTACGTTGGGATTTTCTAGGAATTCGTTTAAGATCAAAATAAAATTTCCTAAGATGACCTTTTCGACCACAATGTGTACAAGTAAAAACATGTCGAAAAGATTTACCTACGGAGTGATCTCTAAAAGCTTTCCTAGTAGATTCTCCTAAAACGTTAGTTTTGGCTTTATGAGTAGATTCATTACAAGTATTGAAGCCTAAACCACACATGTCATTTTTAATTTGGACCGTTCCTAAGATTTTATCTAATTTTTCCGAACGACATTCCAAATCAAATTTGACATTACTAGAGTCTTTTAATTAATTTTGCAATTCTAAAATGTTAGATTCTAATAAAATATTTCGCTCTTTAAAAGCAAGAAGCTCCTTTTTCAAGGATTCCATTAAACTCCTAAGGCTATCTCTCTCGCCTTCTACATATTCAAGCTTCTCTTGAAGAGTCCTCTCACGTGTCCTAAGGTCTTCAACAACCATACTATCATCAACGACCTTGACACTCTCTCTTAAACTAGCTTCTAACTTCAAATTAGCTCTTTTCAATTTAATAGATTCTTTATAAAGTTCTTGAAAAGCATTTTGAAGTTCACTCACATTAACCTCTTCTTCATTTTCACTCTCTCTTTCTTCTCCACTCTCACTATCATAAAAAATGAGGGAATAAAAAACTTGGACCTCGAAAGTGTCATGAGTTTGAGTATCTTCATGAGAAGATTCACTTTCGGTGCTCACATGACTAGACATAAAAGCCAAAAAATTTGGCTTAGTGGGGGAATCGGGTCCCTCTTCCTTATCACTATCACTAAGGGTTGCATTATATGAAATGGGTGATTTACCCTCTTTCCTTAGTTTAGTGGGGCACTCAGAAGCCCTATGGCCATAACCCTCACAACCAAAACACCTATTTGACTCGTACTTATTTAGTTGTTCATTAATAGGTTTAGGGATCTTCTCAGTTTTGTCATACTTAGGAGTTTCAAATTTCTTAAAATCATTTTTGAATTTATCTTTGTTAAATTTAAGAAATTTTCTAAATTTCCGAGCAAACAAATCCATGTCTTCCGAGTCACTATCAGTCTCGCTCTCTACTACTTATTTGACCTCTTTTCGGGCTTTTAAAGCAACGCCCTTTTCAATTTTCTTTTCAGTTTTAGAGGAAAACATGTCTAGTTCATAGGTTTGTAAATCACCTACGAGCTCTTCTAATTTCATAGAGGCTAAAGTTGGTAAAGAATTTAAAACGGTCACTTTTGGAATAAATCTATCGGGAAGGGACCCTAAAATTTTCTTTACTACTCGGGTGTCGGGTATTTTCTCTCCCAAGTTAAAAGATGAATTAACAATATCGAAAAGTCTAGCATAAGATTCATCAAAAGTTTCTTTTTCCTTCATTTTGATAGTTTCAAATTGAGTGGTGAGGATTTGGAGTTTCGAAGCTTTAACGACACTTGTACCTTCGTGAGTGAGTTGTAAAATATCCCAAGCTTCTTTAGCGGTCTCACATGTCATAATGCGTCGGAATTCATCCGGTGTGATAGAGCTAAACAAGGCATTTAAACCACGGGAATTAAAATTAGAAAGTTTAAATTCACCCTCACTCCATCTATCGGCCGGTTTGGGAACACGCTCATTGTTTACTAACTGAGTAGGTGGGGACCACCCGTTAACAACAGACATCCAAACTCTCTCGTCGATAGATTTTAGTGCCGATTTCATACGTGCTTTCCAATATGCGTAATTAGATCCATCGAAAATAGGAAATTTTGAAAATGGGGAAAATTCCATTTTAGCCAAAAATTATTTAAAGGATCTTTAACGAAATAATTTATCGCTTTGGCTCTGATACCAATTTGTGGTCGACCGAAGGGCCTCCGATTTTAAAATAAACTAATTCTTTAAAATCAATGTCCTTGTTGAGATGCGGAAGCGTAACATGGTTCACAAAACAAACGAATACCAAGTTTTAATTTCTTAACAAATTAAAATTAAACCGAGTGAAATTAACTCATTACACACACACAATTCAAATTTCACTTAAACCAAGTTAATTAATCCAAGTCCTAGAATTTACCTAAGTCATATTTATTAATATTTCCAAATTAGGCCAAACCAGTTTTAACAATAGACTTGAATTAAATAAACAATTACCCAAATTTAATTAGCACCCAATTAAATTAAGTGTGACAATGAAAACCATTTTTATCTTGAATCGTCCTAAGCATGAGTTCTAAGTTATTATGCAAGATAAAAATAAATCAATCACACTACGCCATGATGTACGAGGAAAAACCCAAGACGAGAAACAACCTCGGACGGACCTAGCCTCAAATCCACTAAGTATGGAATTTATAATTACAAGACAAAAGACTTACATCACACGACTCGATCCCTCTCAAGCCTCGACACTCCTTCTTGTAAACACCTCCACTTAGAGAATAACCCCGGAGCTCCACCGCGGTCTCGGAATCCACCGATCAGACTTTATGTGGTCACCGTCACCCGAACTAGGAGCCTTTCTCCAAGTGGGTAAATCACGAAAACCACTTCTTCTTTGTGGGATTTAGAAGCAAACCCAAACTTCTCTTCTGCAATGGTGTAGAGAAAACCGGTGCCAAAACTCCAAGCAAGATATACATATATATGAACTTGGAGGAAACAAATATGGGTGTAACTAAGTGTTTAATGGATTTTTCTTTATAAAATAAACACTCAAACTCATGAACTTTTTCTTGGAAGAAGCAACTCACAAAACTCTCTCTAGGAGTTAGTATGTTATGAAAAAGTTAAACATTCAATAATGATTCCCGCACTTAGATATGCTGTGAAAAGATAGTGGGGAACATGGGTTAAAAACAATCAAAAATTGCCAAAAACTGTTCCCGCCTGACATCTCGTTCGAACGACATTTCGTTCGAACGAAATATCGTTCGAACGAGACTTCTAACGAAGTTCCAGATTGAACTCGTTAGCAATCTTGTTTGATAGCTCGTTCGAACATAAGGTTCATTCGAACGACATATCGAACGACATTTCAAAGGCCTATACTGGGAACTCGTTGGCAAACTCGTTCGAACGACTTGTGGTTCGAACGATAATCTCGTTCAAACGACACTTCGAACGAACTCACAGAATGTTCAAAAAATTTCTTTTTAAGCCCAGAAACTTTATATACTTATTTATAAAAGTTTTAATAGAAAACATCTGAAAATAAAATACAGTTTTAAAACCTAACACCCAAGATAAATATGTTCCAAGCTCCTATATATATATGAAATGCATTCATACCTTGGGAGCATGAAACCACTGTTGATGACGTTGATGACGAGGCACATAAACCACGGCTTTTGATGTAGCTTTATACTCTTTGCCTCTACGTCTTTAACAAACACATCATAGGCTTGGTAGATGATCAATATACTCTATCCTATGACTCAAACGTTTTTGTTCGAAATTGAGCCAAAACTACAAAGGATTCAATTGGAAATTTGCGTCCTTACAATAGTTTTGTATGAAATAGATATATGAGTACATTTGCATTTTGTAGAAAACATCTCGCAGAGCTTTCATCAATTTACCCTCAAGATTCACAAAAGCATCATGTTAATCGTCTTCACAACGAAGAGTTCCACATATGGTTTAAGGATCATGTGAGTAAAAACATCATAACAAATACTTGAATTAATACTATAGATGAGTAGAATGGTAGCCGATGGCGTTGAACTATCCAATGAAATTAAATTCTTGTCTTTAGGTCCCCTCAAAGATGCAGTTCGATTTAAATCTTATATTATTGGTGGTTTTCGATTTCGAAAAAAGAAAGTTGATATACGAAACCCCCCTCAAAGTAGAGGCGTTGTTATAAAAGCGGAAAAGATAAAAATCCTACTGCTGGCGATATTACATACTACGGGGAGCTGACAGACATCATTGAAGTTCAATATGTTAATGGCATAAAGTTTGTGTTATTCAAGTGTGATTGGGTTGAAAATCACATGGGCACAAAAGTGGATGAGTTGAACTTTATGCTAGTGAACTTTAAGCATTTCAAATATAAGGATGGTCTTGAGAGTGATCAACCTTTCATCTTCGCATCTCAAGCAGAATAAGTATTTTACGTGTAGGATCTTGTAGAACAAGATTGGCACATTATTGTTCATATGTCACCAAGAGATCGATTTGATGGGTACACTACGACCGAAGAAGAATTATTGGTCAATGGAGATGAGCCATTTAACATGAAAAATTTGGATGAAGATGAAACTGTAAGGTGGGTGAGGAAAGGAGAAAATGGATCAATAGTTGGCCCAAGTGTCCCAGAGGATGATGATGATGATGAAGATGATGATGATGATGATGATGATGATGATGATGAAATTGGGAGGGGCAATGCTTGAGGGGAATGTAATCCTAAATTAGCTACCTTTTATTTTTGATTTGTTTGATGTCAAAGATTGGAATAATGTGAAGACATGATTATGCATGTTTTCCATTTATTTAAATTTTAAAACTTGATGTTATCTTATGCATATATTTTCAGTATGTATGTGTCCCACATTATTGCCTAAGAAATAATCACAAGCATAATCGAATTCTTGTTCTTCTTCTTTTTGGTTATTTCTTGTTCTTGGTAATAGACTGAGAGTAATGGTTTTGATTGGATTGGTGTTTTCATCTGGATTGTGAGTGTTCAAATGTTCCATTGATTTTGGATCTAAGTAGGTTGCTTCATTGTTCTTAGTTATGCTTAGTAGTGCTCAAACCATTGAATTATGTTTAGGCCTGTCAAAAACCAATGCCTCGCATCGGTCAGTCGACATATGATAAAGAATCTCGTGTCGTTCGGTCGACATTTGATCCTTATAATATAAATAATTTAGTTTACAGACCGATTATACCACTCAAGAATTGTAACCCCCAAAATATTCATCTATAATGTGAAAGATACAACACAGAGTGTTTTACAATTCAAATACCAAAAATTCTGCTATAATGGCCAAATATGATATTGAATCCTCAATCCATTGCAGAAAATAAAGTGTACTAATAATGCAGTTTGATGTCGTGAAAACTAAAGAAACATTATCGCCAAGAAAACATTATGACTAAAATTACTATTGAATTCAACAATAAATAGAGCTTAAAATTGATTTGGAAACAAAAAATTTGTACCTACTAGATTCGGGTATCATACCTGCTATATTCCATACATGCTATATTTCAACACATACAAAATAAAAAATAAATAAACATGTTATAGACTGGGTTAGGGAAGATGCAGTCTACTATGTATAAATCTAAGCCATAAATATAGTCCTAATCCTTTTGGGGTAGGGCAGATGCAACACGACTAAAGAGTGAAAGCAACAACTTGATGTATTCACACTATCTATAGTACCAATCCATAACTAAGACTGGTATGAGGAGAAAGTGAGATAAATTAGAAGAGCATCTTAAGTATGGTTGTAGCAAGAAGAGGGAGGCCAGCAGTAGTGAGTAATGAATAGGGAAAGATCATCATACTAAATGAGGATTTGATCATTGAACCAATCTATCCTTTTATGAATTATACATGAGAAGTGCCAAGGCAGCTCATCATACCAAGAGTTGATAGGAAGAATCACCAAACAGTAGTAGATATATTTGAGCAGGTGCAAACTATTAGACCATTTGAGATAGAGAAGAGTTTTTCCAATCTAGTCCATCCAGATGATAAGGCAGAACATAGTACTAAACTTAGCTCATATCCAAAAAAAATCCAAGCCAAACAAAAATCACATCTTCTCTGAATGAAATAGGTAAAACATGATAGTAAAGAACCTGCAAACAATAGTGTACATCGGGACCTATGTAATACCACCGTTCTATATATTAGAACTGAGTTCCCAAAAATTATATCAACAATAGTGTGTATATCATAGAGCAAGTATTGCAGATGAGCCGAAATTCATTAGAAACAGAGAACAAAATTGTATTACAATCGTCTTCATTATGCTAACAATCTCCCGTAGAATCACATTGAAACTATAGATGAAAAAACATCAAAAGAACTTACACTTGTTGAGAAGAATTTTAAGAATGTATACTCACATTTGACACACCAAAAAAACATCAAATAGTGTAAAACTAACTTGTTAAAAAAATCAGATTTTAAGAATGAGTTATCCCCCTGTTTAGGAAATTAGTTAGCATACCTAGACCTATTAACACAAAGGGAGTATCCCCCGGTTTAAGAAATTAAAAAATACCCTACAACATTACTAATACTCCGTCCTCGACCTCTTATAAGAAACATAATCTATTACACAAAATTTTATTTGGCATTCATATCCTATACACTAAAAGTGGAGGAATAAATGAAATTCATTATATAAAGAATAAACGTAATGCTTTATCAAAGTAAAACATAAAAAATCCACTTGGAACCATAACTATAAAGACCATAAAATATAATAGACCACACTGATCCTTCTTCCTTAATCCACTTTCTTTCAATCCATAAACCTCACGTGCCCTTCTTTCTTCCTCGTCTCCCTCGGATCATGCTTTTTAAGGCTGCAACGAACAAAAGATAATCAAGTCTCAATTTCATAAAGGTTTATAATTAAAAATGTGAGAAAAATAAAACCATTGAGCTTTGTGCATTCAATAGCTATAAGACGATTCCCCCGTAACCAATAACTAATGAACCCAAAATCTATGAGACAAACAAAGAAATTATTAGGTAGAATTATATATGAAAGTGAAAATGAAACTGTTGACATTACAAAGCACATTTCATAAGTGAGATAAATTCATAAATAAAGAGGATAAGCGAGAAAAAAATGCATTGACACATCACTGCTTTTAGCCATCAATAATCAACAACCACCTTTAGTGCAATATGAAAAGTCATTTTGGGTCAATATTAAAGTTTTGAACTATAGTGAAATACAATTACACTCCAAATTTGACATGTAATTAGTTTTGCAATGAATAATCGAGTTTTCAATTCCGTTTGACCCTACTCAGGATATTAAAAAAGAATCTAATTTTTAATTCTGTATCATCTTTAAGGCTGATATACCTCTTTAAGGATGCATACATCTTAAATAAGGATGTTATACCTCTTTAAGGTTGCTATATCAATTCATGCTCATGAAAATGAAGAAAAGTCATTTAAATAAAAAAAAGCTAAAACACCTCTCCCAATTTTCAAACTCCCCAAACCTAAAATCAGTGAGAAAAAGATAAATCTACTAAAATAGGAAAAGAAAGCGATTGAGCACAGAGAAGAGAGAAGACAGAGCATGGATATCTACCTTGATGCTGAAAGAGTGTGAGAGAGAGAGAGAATACACCTCTAGATAAGTGAGCACCATTAAAACTCCACCGAAAACACTACCACTTGTAAATCAGTTCAAATGCTTCTACATGAACTGTATTTCAAATGATTTTACATGGATCGTATTTCTTTCTACGTGAATTGTATTTCAAATAATAAGTAGTAACAATGCAGGGTATAAACATCTAAGAAATCCTTTGGGTAGAAATGTCATGTTTCGTTCTATGTCTTCCCACTGTCCAGAATACATGATTAACTTGGTCTTTATTGGCCTATCTTCAAGTTCCTATAAAATTATCTTGCAAAATATCCCCTACTCCACACATACTTGCAGCTGAAGACTTATTTCAACCAAAATTGTTAGAAGAAATAATATATAAAAAAGGAAGATAAGAAACATGAAGTTTATTTTAAGTGTGACTTCATGTTATCAAAGGTTTCTTAAAACAAAATTAAAAGCAACCAAATACGATATTAAAAAGGATACAAAGAATCAATACTCAGAACATGTATAATTATAGTGTGTAATACATTGAAGAGAATGCCAATGTATGCTCTATGCATATTAGAACAGCTTCCGCATACAGAGTCTACACTGAAAAGAATGCTCTATGCATATTAGAACAACATCCGTTCCAGCGGCTGTTTGTGCAAGGGCAAGGCGTCAACAGCTACGCTGAAACCCTCAAGACCATCACACTCAATATTATTTCTACTCTTCTTCTTACCATGATCTTAAAACACATGAATCACAATTAGTATATAGAATAATAAGTGAGAAAATATATACATAAAACACATGTGTTAGCTGCTTATGACTCCAATCTGTGTTTCGTCAATGAGGATAATATCCACACAGATATATACATAAATGGAACAATAAAAACCAAATTGAAACTAAACAACAACAAAAACCTAATTTGAGGCAGGCAGGTTACGATTTTGGTGAGAAATGAGAGAGGCCAGTGTCAGATCGAGGGTTGCTTGATTCTTGAAATAAATTAAATCCCAATCAATATTTTGAATCAATATTTTGTTCATACTCGATAGTTAAAAAAGAAGGTAGAGAACCATAGGTAGATGAATCATATCCTCGCACAATCAACATTAACTTAGAAAGTTAACACTTCAAAGGGAATTTGGGCAAGCTTCATGAAGAACAAGTATAAACATTCCTTTACCATAAGCACTATTAGCTCTAGTATTGTTAAAAGAATCAGATCTTCTCAAACTGAATTTGAAGACAATTATTTGATCAATGATCAAGACTCTATTTGGAAGCCTTCTTCTACTGGAGAATTCACTTTTAAAATACTGTACCAAATTTGAATGTCAGTTGCTACTTCCAGTGCTTCATGGAAATTTATTTTTTCTGCTCACATCCCCCCTTCAGTAGATGATATATGCAACATATGCATATATATATATATATATATACACACACAACATATGCAAAAACCACATATATGCATATATGCTACTGCTATATATGTTGCATATATGCTACTGCTATATATGTTGCATATATGCATATATGCAGTAGCATATATATGCATATATGCAACATATATAGAAGAAACATATATGCATATATGCAGCAACATATATGCATATATGTTGCTGTTGCATATATGCATACATGTGCAAGAAAATAGGACAAGGTCTTCTCACAGTCGTCGTGATGCAACCACTAAACTTGTTCTGATCAAATCCATGACAGGGGGCTACTCTAAACCATTTTGTATCCGCTGCTGATTCAGCTGTTTTGATTTTAGTTTACTTCATACAATCCATCATCTGTTTTAATTTCACTCTACTTCATTATAATTATTTATGTTCGCGTCTTATTACACCTATTATGTACATATGCGGATCCATGACAACGAAGCGTCGACGTCGATTGAATATGTGTGCTCTCATAGACGAGGAAAGACATCCACTCATAACCCCTTTTGAAGATGATTTAAAGAGGTATGGATCAATAACCCAATTACAAGTTCATGTTTATTTCATGTAGAATTAACGTGATTGCTCCCTCTCTCAATTTTATTATTACGTCATTCAATTGATTATGTATGTTATATGTACGTATACAGATCCATGGTAGGAAATCATCGGCGCCATTTGAATATGTGCGATATCATTGCCGAGGAAAGATCACTTGAGAAACAACCATTCACAATACCAGTGGAAGACGATTTAGAGATGTATATATTAATATCTCACTCGAGTGAGGTGTTGCAACCCTAACAAATGACCCTAGTGGAACCCTAGTCAGACACGTCATATCGCAAATCAAGGGTTCATGTTTCTTTATTTCAGAGCCGTACATGCCAACAAACCTAATATATCGAGCAAATTAATGATCTACGAGAAAATGTTGATCCTTCATACAATGACTCGACTTTAGATGTTGAGGAGCCTGCAGGTATATCATATGTTATCAATGCACTTTTTTATCACATATTTCACATAATAATAGTTTATCGAATATTTATTTAGGTACAGAGAGTACCCCGACTAATGCAAAAAATTTTAGAAAATCTTCCAGGCCTTGGATTGAATGGAATAATAATAAAAAGAAGATACTAGAATGGAATGAGCTTTGTCAGCCAGTTTGTAGGCTTGAATACAAATTGATGTCGCAATTAGGCTACTATGCTAAGAATGAAAATTTATTTCCATTAACAATGTTATATTGGACCGAGGCAAAAAAGGACAGTCTTGAGGGTATTTGGAATGAAGTGAAGGTAGTTCATTAATTCAATTTGATTTATTTGTTTCGTTATATATAAGTTTGTTAAATTTCTAATCAATTGATTAATTCAATATTTATTTGTTTCATTGTAAATTTTAAGGAAAATACAAATGCACCAGAAGGTTTTAAACCAATTTTCTTTGCAAGGATGGGAGCTGCTTGGAGGCAATGGAAGTACCGATTGAACATAGATCACTATCAAAATTTTCAAACCGATGAAGAACGGTTGAAAAATATGCCCCCTCGAGTCGACAAAGTTCAATGGCATACTTTAGTGAAGTATTGGGGTCTAAAGAAGATAATTGTATGACAACTCATTAAGTTTAAAATGAGTTTATTTTCATCTACTTCATTAGTAACATCAAATTTATTAATTTCTCTAACTTTTTTTTATAGGATATAGTGAAGCAAAACTCGAAGAACCGTGAAGGTGAATGTGCTTACTCAAGGACTGGGCGAAAGCCACATGCAAAAATTACCAAGGAGGTTAGAATTATCGTATTATTAACACTTATAATTTTTAGTTTAATAAATATTAATATATACATTATTTTTGTTAGAGGGTGGAGGCAGGAGAGCCCATTGACGAAATTAGCATGTGGCAAGCCACTCGGGCTCCGAATAATACGCCTTTCAATGTTGAAGATGGGTCAACAGATAGAGAGGCATGCATATATGATAACTAAAGCCATTCATTAATTTCTAATATATGTTTAAATTAAATTCATTACTTTTTAGTCTATGTTTAATTGGTAGACAATGCTCGAAAGACGACTAAATGACCTACCAGAAGAGCAGCGAAATGATCCGGAAGCGAGGAATGAGATTTTTAAGGATGTGGTAGGACAAGGAGGCCATGGTTATACTTTACTAAAGGGAGTAGGTATTAGGCCAACATCTACACGAACAAGTTCCTCTCTTGCATTATTGGAGGATATTAATCAACTTAAGAAAGACGTTGAAGATCGAGAGGGTAGAGCTAGACAAGACGCTAAAGATCGAGAGGCTAGACATCGACACGAGCTCGAAGAATTAGAATTTTGCCACCAAAAAGAACTCCTATAGATGAAAACTGACATGAGAAGTGAAATGCAGAGTTTGTTTCAGAGTATTATCCCTAATCATGCTTCCTTTACCTCAACGGCCCATACCGACTAGGTAATGACATATCTTTATTTTACTTTTATATATGTATGTGATGAAGTGTTAGGTAGGATATATGTTGTGGCTATTTCACACTTAGTTATTTACAATGTTGTGGTTATTATTATTGTTGTTTTTGAGTTAATTTTTATGTTTAAATAGGTAGGTTTTCATGAATAAACAAAGGAGACTCTAACGAATTTTAAAAAATATATAAAGTGTTTAAAAGTAAATAAAATGAAGAGATACAAATTTGATAAGGTTTCTAAAGATTGTCATCAATAGGAACTATTAAAAAAAATATTACTTCTTTGTTTACGGTAACTGACACTGGATAAATTTTATTGCAGGTCAAAATCTTTTGTGGACAAGGTAAGACACGTTTTGATGGAGATGATTTACTTCAAGATTGCGAGTATTTATTCTAATGGGACAAGTTAAATTTTGTAGAGATATTTAGTTTGGTAGAGTATTAGGTAGGATATATATTGTGTCTATTTCGCTCTTAGTTGTTTACAATGTTGTGGCTATTTCTATAGTTGTTTTTGAGTTAATTTTTATGTTTAAACAGGTTGGTTTTCATGAATAAACAAAGAGGACTCTGCCAATTTAAAAAAAAAATATTAAGTGTTTAAAAGTAAATAAAATGAAGATATACAAATTTGATAAGGTTTTTAATGATTGTCATCAATAGTAATTATTAAAAAAGATTACTTCTTTGTTTATGGTAACTGACACTGAATAAATTTTATTGCTGGTCGAAATCTTTTGTGGACAAGGAAAGACACGTTTTGATGGAGATCGTTTGCTTCAAGATTGTGAGTGTGTATTCTAATGAGACAAGTTAAATTTTGTAGAGATATTTAGTTTGGTGGAGTATTAGGTAAGATATATGTTGTGGCTATTTCACTCTTAGTTGTTTACAATGTTGTGGCTATTTCTATAGTTGTTTTTGAGTTAATTTTTATGTTTAAACAGGTTGGTTTTCATGAATAAACAAAGGGGACTATGAAGAATTATTTTAAAAATATTAAGTGTTTAAAAGTAACTAAAACGAAGATATTCAAATTTGATAAGGTTTTTAAATATTGTCATCAATAGGAATTATTAAAAAAGATTACTTCTTTGTTTACGCTAACTGACACTGAATAAATTTTATTGCAGACCAAAATCTTTTATGGGCATGGCAAGACACGTTTTGATTTAGATCGTTTGCTTGAAGATTGAGAATACTTATTCTAATGAGACAAGTTGAAATTTGTAGAGATATTTAGTTTGGTGGGCACAATGTTGAATTTTTTTATTTTATCTTTGTATAGCTCTAATTTTAATTGAATGGAAAATTGTGTTATATTTGTTGAAATAATGCCAATATGTCATTTATTATTTTTAAGAGTTTTTGTTTAAAAGTATATAGAGCGTATTATGGAATGAAATTTTAATTTTGGCGCAAAAATTATTAAAGACGAATTTTTTGCCGTCTCAAAAGGATTTCGTAAACGAGACCCTTTTGAGACGGTTAAGTTACCGTCTAAAAAAACTCTTTTGAGATGGCGTACACCATTTCTAAAAAAACTTTAAAAGACGGCTTTTTCGCCGTCTTAAAAGGATCCTGTAAACAATATCTTTTGAGACAGCATATTTCCAGTCGCAAAAGAACTTTTAGCCGTCTCAAAAAGCTATTAAAACGGGGGTCTAATATGATGCCCTTTTGCCATCTCAAATGGTACCACAAAAGGCTTTTGAGACGTCTAGAGGACTTTTTGAGACTGCAAGAGCATTGTCTCAAAAAGCAATTTTTTTTTGTAGTGGATGAATCTGATAAGCATGTTGTTTGAATTTTTGAAGAAACACAATGTGTATATGGATAGTTTGAGCCAGACTTGCATGATGCTTGTGATGCCACTTATAGGAGGAGCAGCAGTAGCAGCAGTGGAGGTGAATCCACCAATAAAATGGTGACGGAGCAGGTGGCGACACCTGTGAATTTGCCAATAGTGAAGAAAGTTAGGGTGGAGGAGTCACCCTCCAAGGTTATTATCATGGAGGAGGTGAAGAAATAAATTAAGTCTTAAAGGGAGTTACCTCATATGTATGTGGACCTGTAGAATGCTTACCCAGAGAGCATAAATGAAAAACCATAACCAGAAGAGTATATTCATCCCATGTTCATAAAATTCAATGCGAAAGGTAAAAACCTTAGGGAGCACGTGAAAAGGTTTGTGGAATACCTTAGTGTGCACGAAAATGACAAAAAACTGAAGCTGTGAGAGTTTTGAAAAACTCTCACTGGAAAGGCGTACATGTGGTACTCCCACTTGGTACCAAATAACATTCCCACTTGGAAGAGATGCATAGGCAGTTTTTTTAAAAGTTCTTTTTGGCAGAGGATGAATTCACTATAAGGAATCTTGTACAGGAGGTGCAAAATCCATCAAACACTTCAGAAAAAGAGCGCAGGATGTTTATGAATATGTATCAAAGGCTAAATTATTATATATCTAAGCCGAGGGACTACTGGAGGAGTAAAAAATCTACTTATTCAATGAGACTCGGAATGGAACGTTTAGAGAGTTCACGAGATTAACCAATAATATTTCCATGATCATCAAGCCCAAGACCTAAAACTGTAGAGAACAAATGCCTTCGACAGAAGGAAGGTTTCAAGTTTCTAGATGACAGGCTATTAACTATAATGATGGAAACTCCAAAGGCAAAAAAGAGGACCAGGTGTTAAAGAACAATATTATCACAGAAAAAGAAATTTTAGAGATGATGTCCCACCACCACTACCTTGTAGCGTAGCAGAGGCCGGGGACTGTTCGCACATTGATGCGCGAGAGGGTGGCAGGTCCTCCCCACTCTAATGGCCATATACCAACAGAAATGGATAAAGCAAATGTAAAGTTCTACGAGTTGTACTAGAGGGTCCAACATGATACCAATGACTGCTACTATTTATGAAGGATAATTAGTGAGCATATGGTCAATGGTACTTTACAGATCCCACCAATAGATGTCAATGAAAATCCTTTGCTATCTCACTACTATGGCATGACGAACATAATGGTGGCGTATGATGAAGAAGGAGTCGATGAACTCGAAGAATGGTGGAGCAATGAAAAGGAATGCGAAGAATGGTTAGATGAATTGGATAGAGAAGAACTAGAAAATGAGTGGGGCGTGTGGGTAAGTTCCCCAGAAGGAAGAGTTGATGTAGTCCTTGCACTAGATGAGGGGGACGTCAGAAGAAAAATATGTGTGTAAAGCAAAAATGTATGGAGTTGAACTTGATTCTGAATGTACAACTATCCCGAGGGGCCCAAAGTTTAAATTATTTTTTGACTAGATTGGAGTGAAGCATGATAACCCAACAGTAATCACCAAGAAGATTTTGGAAATAATTCGAAGGCAAGAGGACCCATCTCTTAATTGACATGGTCGTATAGGAAGGTTGATTAAAAGATACACGTCTGATGTGGTGTTCTCGAAGGCAGACATGAAGGTGCCCAACTTTCACAATCGTCCTTTATATGTCACAACCCGAGTGAATTGAATTAGCTTTCCAAGGGAATTTTTGGATGGGGACATCGATTAACATCATGTCCATCAACACCTTGTATGAAACTGGTATGTTCTAAGAGAATATTGCGCCAGTGCCACTTATGATCTCCTACTTTGATAGCATGTGGATGCATTCACTTGCATATGCAAACATGAGGATCAAGTTGAGAAACATCACATAGCACATCATGTTTCATATTATCAATGCAAACACTAGCTACCAAGTCTTGATAGGATAAGTGTGGATGCATACGCACGAGATTGTGTCATCGACATTCCATCAATAAGTGAAAGAAAATATTAACGAAACATAAATTATAATCAAAGCTAATGAAATACCATTATTGATAGAAGATGCCCACCTGGTTCGATGCAACATTTTATATGGAGTTGGACGAAGAGAGGAGATGTTTAATCAAGGGGGTAGAGGAACCTCGTGTGGTCAAAGAAGGTGCTCAACTCAAGAAGTCAACACATGAGAGGTTGGGCCAGCAAATGTCCCCCTCTGAGAGTAAAGATAAATGATAAAGGAAATTTGAAGAGGAGGAAAGACCCCCGTGGACTTGTAAGAAAATTATTTTGCCCAATGGAAAAGTTATTTACTATTTATAACGGTCTGCACGGTTAGCATTTTGGGACAAAAGCGTCATCTCGACACCCGAATGTTTTGTGATTGATGAGTCCCATATAGTCAAGCACATGAAGGAACCATAAGAAGCTCTAGAATGTATTCGAGATGGGCCACGAGAGCAACTCAAGGAGTTTGAAGAGATAAGTCTAGGCATAGAAGGGGGGTGATGAGAGACTTATCTTCACCTCCAAGGTTTTGAGTCCCAAGCAACGGGAAGAGATCATGAGCTTGATTAAAGAATTCACATATATGTTTGCATGGAAATATACATAGATGCTCGGGATAGATCGAAAAGTAAGCTCCCATAAACTAAACGTCTGGCCCAATGCTTTGCCGGTGAGACATGTCACACGAACTTACAAATCTTAGTTAGACTTAAAGATCAAGGCAGAGATAGAGAAGTTGCTCACGATAGGATTCATCAAGCCTATCCATCACCTAATATCGATATTAAGCATTGTTCCTGTAGAAAAGAAGGACAAGAAGTAGATACGGGTTTGCATAGATTTTAGAGACCTAAATCACGCTTGCCCAAATGATGGATTCCTATTGCCAAGCTTTGAGAACCTACTAAATGCCACAACTAGCCATGAAATGTATAGCTTCATGAACGAATATATGGGCTATAACTGGATTAGAATGGATTTGACAGATGATTAAAATATCTCTTTCAGAATTCCTTTGGGAAATTTGCATTATATGGTCATGCCCTTTGGATTGAAAAATGCAGGTTCCACCTACCAGCGTACCATGCTGGAAATATTTCATGATTTGTTTAATAATATATTGGAATTATTTATAGATGACTTGGTGGTTAAATCCAAGAAAGAGGGAAAACATGTGCATGATCTAAGGAGAGTCTTTAAGGGGTGTCAAAAGTGCAAGATGAGGATGGATCCCTCTAAATGCACTTTCGGAGTAACTGCGGGAAAATTTCTAGGTTTTGTAGTAAATAAGAAAGGGGGAAAACATACGCGGAGAAACGAAAATCCATTCTAATGATGCTACCTTAAAAGAGCCAAAGATAACTCAAGAGCTTCTTAGGGAAGGTTTCTTACTTAAGAAAGTTTATACCAGCTTTAGCGAAGGTCACTCACCCTTTTGCCCCTCTAATGAAAGAAAAAGCCAAGTGGATTTCAGGGGAGGAACAAAAAAAGGCATTTGAGAGGGTAAAGGAGATATAGACTTCCCCCTCGACAATTATGCCACTCGAAGCAGGTGCACCCTTATTGCTTTATCTAACTTCAACTGAGTGATCTATATGAGCTTTAATCGCCCAGGAAAATACCAAAGTAGAGGGGTTGGTGTACTATCTATCATGAGTAATTTTAGGCACATAATCCAGATACACCAGTGTCGAGAGGCATTGTTTGGCATTGGTTTTTGTTGCACAGAGGCTGAGACACTACCTTCTCACATTCACGGTTCATGTCATCACCAAGTGCGATCCTATAAAATATCTGTTGGCACGAACCATCTTGGTAGGTAAAGTAGCTAGATGGTTTTTGATACTGTCTAAATACAATTTAAAGTGTGTCGTCCAAAATGCTATCAAGATCAGGTGGTAGCTGAATTATTAGCCAACTTCCCAAGTCAAAACTTTGAGCCTCCCAGTGAAGAATTTCCAAGTGAAAATTTTCAAGCCTTTCTAGCGGAGGAATGGAAGATGGAATTTAACGGATCTTGGGCCCAAGGGACAGGTGGGTATGGCATCATGCTCTCTAATGGTAAGAGAAAATCACTCTTTCTTTCAAGCTGGTCTTCAAATGATCCAACAATAAGGCGAAGTATGAGGCTCTCATACTTGGCTTGCTGGAGGCACTGAGGAGAGGCATTAGAGTGTTATGAATACGAGGGGACTCTAACTTAGTCATCAAAATAGTTAATCAAGAGTTCGCACTCAACATGCCATCCTAGCCCCATACAGATCAATCATTTAGAGGTTACTTGGACAATTTCTAGAAGTAAAGTGTGACAACCCGGATATAATTATGATAAATTATATTTAAATCATGCTTATCTTATGTGTTATTAGTATATCTAATGTTAAGTGATTATGTTGATTATAATCCTACTTTCATAAATCATGAAAGGTCGAATTATTTACAAACACAAAATTTTGTTATTTTCGGTAGAAATGTTCCTGTTAGAGACTAGTTTTGACGCTTATAACATTACAATTGACTTGAGTTAAAAACTAGATAGTTGTATACTTGTGAGTTAGGGTTGTAACACAACAAACTGTTCATCAAATGGATGCCCGAGTAAAGAGTTGTACCGAATTTACGAACAAGGGGCAAATATGTCCATTCCCTTTAAGTGGTAAATTGTCTTTTAGTAAACCAAATGGCTTAATTTGATTGGATGGAAAGGAGGCATGACTTTGCTGACTTAAAATTCTCCCTCTAACTTATTTATTCAGAAGATATAGCCCTAGGTTCAGTTTGAGAGATTTAATCTTAAGGAAAGAGAAAGTAGAAGTTAAGGAAGAAAGATTACAAGGAAAAGCTAGGAAAAGAATTCCAAGAAAATTCTTAAGGTGTTTCCAAGGTAAAATTATGTGTTATTATTGTTTAAATATTGTATTATACTTATTTCAAAGTATATAAATCGTGAATTGTTGATTAAAATTCCATCATCCTTTGTGATAACATGTATTGGTTCATATGTGAGATAAGTGGTGTTTATAGGTCATATTTCTTTGTATTCAAACCCCTTGTATTAAAACTTTCATATCTCTTTGTGTGATTACTGGAATTGAGAAATTCCAATTGCATATGAAATTAGACTCATATATTCATATCATATCCAAAAATTGGAATTTATCTCCTCGTGGTTAGGCCGTAGTGATGGTTGCAAGTTGGTATATAGTTTCTGTTTGTATATTTCATTTCGGTATGCCCTGAGTTTTGTCAAGCTTTTGACATAGCAAATGAAGTCAAAAATTTATGAAACTTTAATTATGTACTATTAAGTATGTGTAATGAAAATTGGTTTAAAATAATGGAATGTTATGCTGGAGAAAAATTATGAAAATTCTTTGAAGTTGAAGGAACAATAGAGGAGCTTGTAGGACATATTTCTAGTGTTGTAAAGAAATGGCCATAACTTGCTCTAGGAAGCTTGAAAACTTACACCGTCACTTGTATTGGAAAGTATATTCATATATTTTTTCATATTGATAAGGTTGGACCCATGTATTTATACAATTTATGAATATAGGATGGTTGAGTATGGAGGGCAATAATTTCAGGCCATACTGGATACCCCTTGAATGAATGTTTGTATTTCGTCCTTACAAAGGGTATTTTGAGTACATATTTCATGTGTATATACATTCAGAAGTATGTTTTCATATTTACTTGGGTTAAATTATAAATCCCTTATGAGGTATTTCCTACGGTTGAATGTTCATAACGTTATCAACATGTGTACCGTTGTTTTGTCCTTACTCATGTTTCATGGAATGTGACTTAAGTGGAATGATATGGTCATTGTATAGTCACGGAAAGTTACATAATTATGTTAGGATAGTAATTATGATTGAGATTCAGTCCTGATTTAGTTGGATTGACAGGTGTAAGGTCTAATCAACCCAGTTCAGCTCCACCCGAAGGAAACATAAATACGTAGTTGACAACCTAAGGTGAGTGTACTCACTGGAATGATATATTTGTATACTGTAACAAATATGATCATAATGTTATGAATATAAAATTGTTCATTTCGGTTTACCGAAACGGGAGGTTACTCCTCGACCCGGAATGGGGGAGATTTGTCTATTAATGACAAGGGGTTACTCCTCGACCAGGAATGGGGGAGAATTGTCTATTTAGACAGGATATGTGAATCATGATTCAGAAAAGTTGGTCATGCATTATGAATGAGCCGGATAACTTAATACATAATTATATGGACATGATTTATTGCATTTAAATTCATGCAGTAGTATAGTAGTGATACATTCACTGGGCTATTTTGCTCACGGTTCCTATGTTCATATTTTTTAGGTAGCACGATGTCACTGCCAAATCTAGGAGGTCGGGTTGGGTTAGCCAGGAATGGGAGAAACAATGATTTTGTGTAAATGTAAATGATGTAATTAAGTTAACTTATCCTTCAAGAAAGTTTTTATGGGCATGAATACTCTGATGTTGTAAAAAGGTTTTCAGTTAGATGGATTTACAATGATGACTCTGAAATTAGAACTCGTGTTTATGGTTTGGTTAAATTAATCATGGTTTGACTCACTTTGACTTTCAAACTTAATTATAAGTAACTGGGTTGGGGTGCGTCATAAAGATAGAAAGGCATGCGTGAATAATTAACATACATCTAGACGCATTGGTGATGATAGCCCAAAAATTAAAGATGGAAGAGTAGGAGTCCACCATCACAGCTCGACGAAGAACAATGCTAACAATATTGAAGTCATTATTCCAAAGTGAGGAATTGGAAGACAAGAGGTGTCCAATAGTGAAATAGCTAGAAATAAGAGAAGGTAAAATAAGGATGTCTGAGCTGGTTAACTGCCATATGCTCCAAGGGACACTTTCTTTCAAAAGCCCAAGGAGATTTCTGGAAATATGCGTAGGAGAAGAGGAAGCCAAAGAAAGACTAGCAGTATTGCACGAGAGGTATTACGGGGATATTGCTATTCCACTTTATCGATGGTTGCAACAAGGTATTACTATTAGACAACTATGAGCAGAGAGGTTTCTTGTATGTAGCAGAGCTGTTTAAAATGTCAAACATAGGTCGATCAACCAACCGAAGTCAAATTTGTAGAAATTTTTAAGGATTGGAGGAAGCCCTATATTGCATACCTTACAGAGGGAAAATTTCCAATTGAAAGAGAAAATGAGATATACCTGAAGAAAAGGACTGCCCATTTTTACTTGGTAGAGGGGGATCTCCACATGACAAGATATAATGAGAAGGAACTACGGTACGTGACAGGTAGAGATGTGGAGAAAGTAATAAAGGAAAATCATGAACCTTCTTACATGGGTGATGCTAAATTATACGATTAATTGATGATACTGGTGTATTGTTAGTCGATAATGGAGGATGATTCTATCAAATTCGTGAAGAAGTGTAGAGCATGAAATTGCATGGTAATATGGCCCACACCCCTTTAGTGAGCTTGCAAAGTCTAGCAGCCCCTACCCCTTCCACACTTGGGTATTCAGTCTGGTAGGAAAGATTATCCCAACTTATCATGGAAAAGATTTTATTATTATTGCCACAGATCTATATACTAAGTGGGTAGAAGAGATCCCTTTGAGGAGGGTGACTGCTCAAGTAGTGACACGATTTATTCGAGAATACATAATATGCTGGTTTGGCATCTCGAAAGTTATTCTCACAGATAATGGGAAACAATTCTTGTGAAAAGAGATGGGGATCCTCAAGGACAAGTATAAAAATGTTCATAATAGTTCAACCATCTCTTACCCTAAAGGAAATGGCCAAGAAGAGACCACACAAAAGATGCTGATCAATATCTTGAAGAAGATGCTAGAGGACTTGCCAAGGAAATGGGATGAGAAGTTCCTGATGGTCTTATGGGATTATAGAACTTTGAAAAGAAAGCCAAAAGGGTTTACCTCTTTCTCTTTGGTTTATGGGATAAAAGCTATCTTGTTAGTAGAATTGGCCGTACCTTCAACACAAGTGGATCTAAGCCATAACCTCATACCTGATCCTAGACATGTGCAATTGAAAGCTCTGGATGAGCACCGAGATGAGGCCAAAGAAAACTTCAAAGTCCACACCCAATAACTGTTTAGGACATACGAAAATTTTGTTAAGCCCAGAGAGTTCCAAGTGGGAGATCTAGTCTTAAGTTCACCCACTCATCATCTGAGGAACATGTCAGTGTCAAAGTTCAAGTTAAATTGGGAAGGAACCTTTGTAGTTCTATGAGTGGGGAAGTCAGGCTATTGTCAGTTCTCAGAACCTAAGAGAGAATGCATTTAGTTCATCAACTATAAGTGGCTGAAAAATTACTATGCTTGAGGTATCCCAAAATTTTCTTATGATTTCAAATATTAGCTATATAACAGTTAGTCCTTTCAGTAAAAGGAAATTTTGAGAAAGAAACTATTGTAATAGCGAAGACAAATATTTTCTTACAAAAATGAGTGAATACAGTTCCTTTTGACAAGTCATACATAGGATTTCTTTTATAATGTTAATGGATTATGTTTATTTTCAACATCTCTCGTGCACTCGCTTGACAACAATGCGAGTGGATGCACTCAAATTTTCTTGCCTAATAATTTTTCCTAGACTTATAAATTTTTATGAGAAAAATGCATTTTGACTGTTGAAGTTTATATATGTACCTCTTAAGGATAAAGTGTAAAGAAAAAAACCCCTTCACTTATAATAGTTCAGGTACCCAGCATAATATAGGGTACACAATTTTTATTCATTGGCAAACTAAAAAAATGTTAGTTTTATTTTATTTTGAGGACAAGTTTAAAAAAAGTAAGATAATTCCTTTACTTTTGTTCTATAAGTTATTTATTTAAACATCATGATTATTTGATACTGATAAGGGGTTAACCCCCTCTAAATGATCCTTTTAGGTCTAAATGAGATGCTAAACAAGCAACCCACGGACTATGGGGCAATTATAATAGATGACTGACCAAGATCACGAGAAAACACTCCCCCAGAAAAAAGGAGCAGTTGCAGTTCACAACAACCAGATAAAAGTCTAAGTATAGACAATGTAAAAAAGAAATAGAGATAAACAAGTAAAAAAATTTTCTCATTCTCATTAACATAAAGGACCTAATCAAAATTGAGCAGTCCTTGAAGTTACAAAAATAAAAAGGGTGAAAAGTCTCTTTACAATGGCTAAACTTGATAAAAGAAAATTGAGGTTTTCTCGAGAATGGAAATTATCAAAAGAAGGTCTAGACTCTCTTATTAACTCCTCCTATAATCTGGATAGGCGAGCATCATCCTCAAAGTCACCAGCCAAGACCTTGGACAACTTCGCCTCTAGCAGATGGATTTGCTTGCGAAGTCTAGTAGCTTCTGTATGGCGCCGCTCGACCCTGGCCTACTTAGACATTTGAGCTTTCACCAACTTCTTATAAGGGAGATCGATGAGGTTTCCCACAGATGTAACAAGCCATTCAAGCTTGAAGTGGTAGAAACGCTCCAAGTTATGAATAGCTGCTAGGAATAGGCGAGTTGGTGTACTGGTGAGTTCAACAGGAGTAGTGGATAAGAACTTATGCACGTGACTTGTGAGAGACTTGAGGTTGAGGACTGTGAGGCTATTGAGGTTTAGAACGCTCTGAGAAGTGAGTCTCTGGATGATGTTCAAGAATCAAATCCAGGACCTTTCGATCATGCTCTCTAAACCTTTTAGGGAACTTCTCACTCCACAAATCCCTCATGACATTATCGGGAGCCTCCACCTCAATGGAATCATAGCCTATATTCATAGAACTAGGCTCAGAAAGGGGTAGAGAAGACTCCTCACCCGATTCCTCCTCCTCAACTCCATCAGTTTGGGTGGCCTGAGAGATGGGGTAATTGTCACCATATGCCTCCACTGGCTCACTTACATGATCCTAAAAACAAAGATATGAAGAAAAAAATAAGAAGAAGCAAAAGAGATATTGAAAATTTTCAACTAATAAGGATGGTAGAAAAATATTAATATGGGGAAAGAACTTACTCCCAAGCCCAGAGGAGTTAGCATGATACTAGATACCTTGCGGGGTCCTCCTGGGCCCACTGTGTTAATCTGACAAATGGAAAGAAATATAATGTTAGTATACACTTGCACAACAAAGCCAAGACTCTAAAAATATATACAAAAAATAATAAATCAGGTATGATGGTATAATGCTTGAGGAGTGCTCGCTATGACACTCATAGGCTATTCCAAAGATACAAGAACACTCATCTCTCTAACCTGAGAACAATGAAACAGGGGAGTGTTGATGAGTACTTTCACAGTAAAAGCAAGAATGAAAAAAAGAGAGAAGACAAAAAAGAGTGAATAAGGTAAGACAGTATAATACCTCACTCGCAGTAGTGCTCCCAAGTTATTCCCCAGACATTTGAACACTTATAACACTAACCCGAGAATAAGGAAACATGGATGTGTTAGCGAGTAATTGTACAATAAAAGAAAGTTTAAATAAGATGTGATAGAATAAGCACCCGAGGAGTCACTTAAATAGTGCTCACAAGATGTCCCACAGGTAAAGGGACTTCAGTGCCACTAGCCTGAAAATAAAGAAATAAAGAATATATCACCAAGATATTTTTCACGGTAAAGAAAGCAAGTTAGGTGAGGTACCAGGTATAACAGAATAAATACCCGAGGGGCCTCTTATGAGGACGTGCTCAATGGCAAGCTTGCGAGAGAGTGACAGGGACCTATGAGGGGATCACCTAGAGAAAAGGAGACAGTCATAATCTAAGATGTTTACAAACAAAGAAAAAAATACAGGTATGGAAGGGAATATAATGAATACTTGGGATGAAATAGTAGGTGAACTACTCACTCGAGTGCTAATGGCTGGCAAGGAGGTACTAGTGCTAAATTAAAATATAAATTAACAAAGAATAAATAACTTAAGTGAAATGAAGTGCACAAGTTGAAAAATGATAGTAGTAGTATAATCCAAGTACCTGAACATTAGAAGGGGGAAGGGCTCAAATTAACCACAGGGGTTGCAGGAATGGTTGTACCAACCTATCAGAAAAGTTTTGTTAGGAAAGGGCCAGGAAAAAAATAACAAAGGCTATATAGTTAAGTAACTTTATGGAGACAGAGACATGTGAGATAGGTCCACTCTAAGATTGACTATAAATGGGATGAGCAAGAAGTGGTTAGACCTGTGGCCTGTTATCCAGAGGGAGGCAAGCCCTAGGAATAGATATCCTCCTAGAAGGAGACAATCTAGGAATAACCACCCCAGTGGGTAGGAGTATTCCCCCACTAGTTGAGGGGATGCTCGAAAGAGATCCCTGCAACATAAAGTTCAGATTTAATAAAGATAGAGTTTTATTAACCATAAGCAAGAGCAAAAATATTCACAAAGGAAAAAATGATGGAAAAATACCTCTACAGAGATAGTGGTTGAGGGCACAGTTAAAGAACTACTTGCCATAGAGGAAGCAGGAGGCCTAATAAAACAAATTGGGGCTACAATCAACTATCAAGGAAGAAAATATACACATATGAGTATATACGAATAAATTCAAAATAACCATAGGTAAAAGGACTTAAGATGTTTTAAAAAATTGATAAATACCTGGATCGAGCAGGTAGATACAAAAGAAACCTTAGTGGAAGTGGGGAATAAGGTGGAAAGATGCAAAATAAACAAATATTGGAAAAAGGTCCTTAGAAAGTGTGAAAGAGTTAGAAAATAAAAAAAATTCAAGTCTTAGAGCTTTGTGCACAAACCTCTCGAGCAAGGCTAAGAGAGGAGACAAGCGTGGAATTACTCTTAGGAAGGAAAGGTTCTCGAGGAATTGGGGGAGCAGTAGATGAGGGGGTGGCCCTCTCCTCCGAGGGGCCAATCATCCCCAAAGTAGAAACCTGATCAAGAGCAAGGCCAAAATAGTTGAAGTTAATAAATTATTGCAAGAAGATAAGTAAAGAAAATGAAAAAGGGATAATATAAACAAAAGCTCTAAGAAATGTACATGATCTTGATGAGGGGCTTGCCCATAAGGAAAATGCCCAGTAGTTTGGCTGGTGGTAGAGGGAAAATAAATCATGGTGTCATCCTGATCACCATCAGAGCCTCTCGAAGCTGACAAGAAAACACAAGTGTCAAGAGAGTGATCTTGGTGGATGTCTACAACACCAATGTCATATGAAGAAGAACTATTGTAATCATTGGAAGGGGTGATTCCATAATCAATAAGTTCCTCTTCAGATGAGAGAGATGAGGAGTAAGCACTTGTAACCTCATAACTTACAATTTTACTAAGTAAAAAAGAAGTGACTAGAGTACTTTGTATAAGAAGAGGGGCTAATGAAATAGAGGGATATGAAGCATAAATACCAAGGGACTCATAACCCTTCTCGTGAATTATTTGGAAGGAATCCTCAATACCCAAAGTATCAGTGTCTGACTCCTGATTTGGTACAATTGAGGGACTAATGGGCTCAGTTTCCCTCTTCTTCTTATTGGCTGCTATAGTTTTCACATGTAAAGAAGAAGAAGTAGCCACCTCTACTTGAACTAGAATAAAATTTGACACATCAGTGTCAGGATGTTTCCTTTTAGAAAGGGACTTGGACTTTCCCTTGCTTTTGGCATTCCCCTTTGCTGACTGAGCCTTGGGCTCAGGGTGCTTGGCATAGATGGTCTCCTCATGCAAGGTCTTCACTCAAATGGGGGTGACCTGCTCGAGTGGGATCTTTTCCACATTGCTACGATAACAAACTTATTTTTGGGTCCTCTCGACCAAGTACTTGTAATTTGTGGGAATGAGAGTGGAAACGGACTCATGGGGGACATCCTTGATGCAATTATTTATTAACATGATTTGGAATTTCCATAAGACTAACCACAAGTGGTTGAAAAAATATATGTAATCATTAGGGGGTATGAAAAAGTTACCAAAATTATCAGTCCTCTGGAGCATCCCCTCAAAAGTAAAGTTGGCATATGCTTCCAGGTACAAGTTTGTAGGCTAGAGGCTGAAGGGAAAGTTTGGCGTATAAGTCACTTGGTTATAACCAAATTATCTCCTCACACATTTAGAATGATATAATTCTACCCCTTGGCCAACCTCAGTCAATGATGGAATAATAAATGGAAGAACCATTGCCATGACATAAATGTGAGGGCACTCAGGTACTGACTCCACGTCAGCAGGATGAAGAGGGGGAGACCAGTCAACTCATAAATGTACTAAAGGGTAATGGAAAATTCACCCCAGTTGGTGACAACAGTATGGGAATCAACACTCTAACAAGACTCCAAAAGTTTGAAAGTGTTGTTATGTTTGGAAATTGTACAAGTCTTCAAACTTGTAAGGATCCTGGAAAAACCTAGCTACTCAGAAACAACCTTGGGAGTAGGAACAGTCATGACATAGTCCACAAAGAGGTGCCACTTGTCTGGGGCACCACCATAAACATAAATGTTGATATTATAGAAGATGAAATCAACCCTGTCCACTCGTACGTGTAAAATACTATCCTCTAGCACGATTGAAGTATCAGTAGACTCAACAAAGCCTATAAGTATCTCCTTGTTGATCTTCTCAGTGAAATCAGCCTCAAACCTCTCGAGTGAGTAAATAAAAGTGTCCTTATAGACAAAATAAGGGGCAATATGTTAAATAGTGAAGTCTCTCTTTGAGCAGCTCTCGATGTATTCTTTTTGAACCTTGGACAAGGCAGTAGCACCATCAGTGGAAGGGCCAACATCACCAAACCTAGCAGTGGTGGTGGTGGTGGTGGAAATGACCATGGTGGAGGCCACGGTGGTGTCTCCAGTGGCGGCGGTGGTGGAAATCGTAACTTGAATAGGAAATAACCCTTGAGAATTTCACTCACAGAGGTGGAGACGGCGTTCGACACCATAGAAGAGGAAGATTCCATTTGAGATAGTGGAGAACTTAAAAAAATAGCAATGGAGGAAGAAGGAAGTTTGGGAACGAAAAGATTTTTCTCTCTCTAACTAATGAAAAATAGAAGACTATAGTAAGGTGAAGGGTTTGATTTTTTTGAATAAGGTATTTATACCTTGATAGGGGGGGCTCATGCATGATGGCTCCACAAAGAACAATAATGATTGCCCAAATCATGAAACGAGTATTTCCAAGCAAACACATGTCCCCTCGAGACACTAAAAGGGCGCATAAGTATGATAGTAATATTAGGGGCATTAAATGCCCCCCAAAAGTATTGATTTGACTAAAATAAGACTCCTCGAATTCCTAAAAGATAATGATCGATTTCGTGAAAAACTCTTCGTTTTAACCAACACATACACTTTTGAACGAGTGGTATAATGTAGAGCGGCACTCATTGAACTACCCACAAATAAGCCTAATAGGGAAAGGGGGTGCCAAACGAGTGGGTGTAAGGCCAGATAAGGGGGGGTGCCACATGACCAAGCTCTAAATCAAATGAGCCCAATAGGGAAAGGGGGTGCCATGTGAGTGGACCCAAAAGAAGATAAACAAAATAGGGCAAAATAACCATTTGGCGAGAGGGGACATAACGAGTGGGCCCAAGAGTAACTTAGATAGAAGCAAGCCAATGAAGAACATTTGGAGATTCGATGCCACAACAAGTGGGTCCAAGATCAAATAAACAAAGGTAAACAAAAAAAGATCACGTGGTGAGAGGGTGCCACAACGAGTGGACCCAAGACCATAGAAGGGACATCTGATCAAGTAATTCCCAAGACTAGCGAGGGGGTACCTAACGAGCAAACCAAAGACTAGAAAGAAAGTACATGAGCAAATCCAAGAGATTGAGGGGACGCTATGTGAATAGTCAAGTGATTTTAAAAGTTTGTATATTGGAATAATTACTAACATTGCTACTTTATTTACACAGGTAGCCTTAATCGAGAAAGTAGGGATCGAGTAAACCAGTTGGGATCTCTTGGGAGTTTTGGTTTGGAGGCCAACAGGCAAGTCTTGTTGGGCAACCTAAGGCCCAACATTATGGAATACACATTTTTTTCTAAAGAATTCGCCATGATATATCTGATCCATGGATAATATAATGAAAATTGGATACCAATTTTCGACTTCTACTTAGTATCCACAATAGGTCTGAAAAAGTATCTAAAAATATCAAATTTAGATATTTGTACCCTGTCGAAGTAAGGAACCATGACACATCTTCAATACCTTAAGATGGAGAGAATACTAATAAGAGGGGCCTAAGAGGTCACTATGTATTACACAGTCTACACTTAGTCAAATAGGTGAGTAGCCGAGTTGCTGCTCACAAAGTATTTTCAAACTTATTCTTAGAGAGTGGCATTTCGGGTCACTCGCAAGCTTTCAAAAGATTGTTCACCAAGTTACCGTTTGAAAAGATATTTACCAAATCATTTTTTTGGTATTATGCTCGACATATTTTCTTTTTGACTTTAGGTTGTGCCAGATATCGCCTGGCAGAGTGGACAAACGAGAAATAGTAAAATGGGACAAAAGGTACATTTCAGATGTTGTCTTAAAGGAATATCCTTTTGGCACGCACATGCCAGATCAACTCTAGTATTTTCTTAATAGATCTCTTAGGTAGGGTCAAAACATAACAAAACAAGTTAGCACTGTTACTATGTCAAAATAGTACCAGAAAGTATTCTCTCCCCCTCTCTCTCCTTGGTATTATAAGTGATTATCTCTTCACTCCCAAGAACCATCACTTCTAAGTGATCCATGTTCTCTGATATTATTGTTGTTCTAAAATTATAGATAATCATTGTCTTCTCAGATATCAATCACATAAACTCCATTGTTACCAGAAATGGATAGCGAGCATCTTCAACTGCTCTTGAAACCTTGGTCACCTTGAAGACAACTTCTATTAGAGTGGGTCACGCCTCACCAGATCCAGATATTGAAAGACCACAGTACAACTACCCTCTTACAACAATCGCAATTTAATTAACAACCTATCATGTTTAAATAACAATGTTGAAACAGTATTATGTTGAAACCCTACATGCATATAATATTTATTTTTTTGTAATTTATAATCTAATCGAATCCAATTTTCAAAACCAAGTTTGAAAACCTAAGTAATGTATACATACCAAATTGTTTTTAATTATACTTTTATAACCCAATTAAATCCAATTTTTAAAAACTAAGTTAACACCCTAAGTCGCATATTCATACCAAATTGATTTTAATTATACTTTATAACCTAATTGAATCCAATTTTGATAGCCTAGCTAACCCTAAGATACCACTACAACAAAAAAGGAAATTTTCAAGTATTTTAAACACTTACAAATTGTATTTACAATGGTTCAAAACTGTTGCAAATTGTTGGGTTGATTTTTTTTTTTGCAACAACTTAAAACCGTTGCAAAATTGTATTTGCAACGGTTTATTGAGAATGAATGTTCGGCTTGAATAACCTTTGAAAAAATAGTTGCAACGGTTTTGAACCATTGCAATAGTCAGTAAGAATATTTTTGCAACGGTTATGAACTTACAAAAGAAAAAATGTAATTTTTTTTTACAACGGTTCAAAGCACTAACAAATAGTAATATTTAAACGAAAAATGTTCCTTTTGTAAGTGTTATGAACCATTACATAAATAAAAATATTAAAAAAGAAAAAAATATCCACCACATAACGCCATACTCACATCTAAAACCACCACAATTAATGGAACGATGTTATACTATCCATGATATAAGTAGAAAGAAAATAATCTATACCAAACGTCTTAAGAAATAATAACATCACAACAATACTTACTACCACAATCAATAAATAAGATAGAAAATGAATATTCAGTTTAAAAGTGAGTAGCAGTATTTTTTGACCTTTGGCATTTGGAATTTCATCAAGCCCACATAAATGTTTAAAAGGAGACTGAAATATAATATTCATAAGATTTGAATCTCAATATACAAGAAATGACATCTAAGTTTATATTACTCTGAATAATATCAATAATGATCTCATTCTACCAATCTCTTTCTCAACTGGTAATATCTTATTAGCCTCTATCTGAAAACATCACAACAACCACATAAATGATGCGATCTAGCATTCGTCATCATCGTTGCCACCCTTTATTAACCTTAAATGATGCAATCCTGAGATTCACTATCAATGCAATGAGACATTCATTAGGCTAAAGTGCATAAAACATGAATCAGAACATCATATTCAAAAGACAAAAGAACTAAATTATTGACTTTCTATATATGTTACTTATGCACACATAGCTTTTGTATGAGATGGAAAAAATAAAAATATTATGAAATTATGATGGAATATGAGTAGTTTCTTAAATAAACATTAATTCTCAAATAAATAGGAATAAATTATAAAAAACCTAAAATATATATTGTATGTCTAAAATCAAATACTCAAGGCCATAGTTTGGATTATAGCTGAAGAATTCGTATAATGAAATCAAATTCAGATTGCATATAAATTCAAACCATTTCAAAAGAATGTTATATTTTCTTTAAGAGACCCACTCGTAGAATGAAAAATTATCACTTAAAATACAAACTAACAAAAGAATACAAAAATACAGAATAATCATCCAGTACAGATATTGAACTAGAAAAAAAATAGTTGAATTACATCAATGTGAAGTAGTTTCACCTTTTGTACCATATCAGTCATCAACCCTGTGGGTACCTCGATTTATCACCTTGGGCCCAGACGAGTATCCCAATAAATTATGGCCCAAAGTCTAGAGACCTCACGCCCCAACTCATTCAATTACGACCTAGTCTATTCCTAAAATCTCGTAAGGAGATATTCTAGGAGTTATGGATTGACGTGGGGGAGTCCAACACCCCCACTCCTCGAAAATGAACATGTATGTAAGAAACCCTTAGCCCAAGGCAAAGGGCATGTATTATTTTTCCTGTAAAGCACTCCTCGGAGTATAAAGAAATAATATTGAGAGCTCCACCGTGGACCTAGGAATTTTTGCTGAACCACGTAAAATATTGTGTTGTGTGATTACCATTCCCTACTTTCTTTATTTATTCTGGTGATTGTCTTTTCTTGATAATTTGTGCAGAACTTAATTGTCACCACAATTGGTGCCATCTGTGGGAACGTTTGTCTTCCTTTTAGAAAAACCTTACCTACAAAGAATTTGGAATGTCTAGTCAAAGTAGCAATGCCCCTCAAGTAAGGAATATCTAAGAGCAGCCTGCCCCTCGCAGGATCAGATCTAAAGTTCGACGTTCACATCAGAGGGCTCGCCCAGAGCGGCAAGCCTTAGAGGAAAGTCAGGGACCTGCCAGGTCCACGCAAATCTCCAGGTCGATCGATGCCTATGAGGCAAGGCTCCAGGAGCAAGGACAGGTCGCTGCAAGCAAGAAGATGAGAATGCTCATCGTAAAAGGAGATTGGAAAGGATGGAAAAAGAGATCCATCGTAGCACCAGGCGAGGTCAATACCGCACTCTTAGTCCTCAGGCGAGTAAGTCTCGCAGCTGATGAAGGAGCCCTAGATGCGGATCCCAAAGGATCGATGAACATGCATCAGATGATGACTTGCTCGAGCAATAGCTACCAGCTCGCCGTTGCAGGAGCCTGACTCAAGGAAATGATGACATACAAAATTTGGTTCGAAAAGAAATGGACCAGCACCCAACACATCGGGGTGCCAGATCGACCAGAGAGCTAGCTAGATGAGCTCTCAGGACACATATGAAATCCCCTTTCTTAAGGGAGATAAAAGAAGAAGAAGCCCCCAAGAAGCTTGCAATTCCGAGATTCAAGATCTATGATGGAAAGACTGACCCTATCTATCACGTTAGGCAGTACAGGCAGACCATGAATATTTGCAACCACATGGATGCACTAATGTGCTAGATCTTTCCCTCAAGCTTGCATGATGTGGCCCAGAAGTGGTTCGTGAGACTCCCTCAAGATCCATTATGAGCTTTGAGTCCCTGGCATAGCTCTTCACGGCTCACTTTATTACCACCAGCTCCCATCCAAAGAAGATGTATGCCTTGCTAACAATGAAGAAGATGCCCCAGGAGAGCCTCCGGGACTACGCAAAAAGGTACTGGGAGTTGTTAAATGAGGTTGAGGACTGCTCAGAGAAGGTAGCAGTGGCCTCTTTCAAAATTGGTCTACCCAGCTCTTGCCTTTTGCACCAATCCTTGACTAAGAAGGAGGCTATAACCATCAATGACCTGATGGCTCACATCGAGAAGTACACCAAAGCTGAGGATGTGACCCGCCTCAGTGCAGGGGAGAATGGTCGAGCTAAGCTCGCTGCCAAGGGAAACGACAAGGCCGAAAACTAGAAGAAAGGGGACAAGAATGGGGGCAAGGGTGGATCCAAGAATGGAAGATGTTTCGAAAGCATTTCAAGTAGTAAACACTGTCTTCAAAGAAAAAATCTACAAGATCCTAGTGAAGATCAAGGATGAGCCATTCGTTAAGTGACCCAAAAAGATATGAGGAGATCCCTCGAAGAGAAATAATTTGCTGAGATGTGATTTTCACAAGGAAGGAGGACACAAAATTGAGCACTGCAAGGCTCTTAAGTCTCACCTTAAAGAGCTGGCCCAGATCGGGCACCTAAACGAGTTTGTAGAAAAGAAGGAAGAGAAGGTCGCTGCTAACGGAAACACAAGGACCGACACTGTGCTCGAAGATGATGTTGTCCATGAGTTTGTAGTGATTCATGGGGCATCTGATCTAAAGCATATTCAAAGGAATTTAGCCCGAATGGAATTGAAAAAGCTTACTGCAGTAATCCAAGATTTTTAAATTGATCCAGCAAAAACACAGTCAGGAAAGCGTCGTCGAGCAGATGACGTCAACTACAAAAAACACATAGTATTCACGGATGAAGACTTAGTGGTAGTAAGAACCCCACATCATGATGCCTTGATCATTACACTCTGGATAGCAAACTATGACATCAACAAGTTGCTCATCGCCCAGGGAAGCTCATCCGAGGTAATGTATCTCGACCGATTCAGGAAATTGAAGTTAAGCATTGTCGAGTTGAATAAAGCCACTGTCCTTCTAGTTGGCTTGGCTGGGAAAGTAACTATCCCTTTGGGAAAGATCGTATTGCCAGTGAGGGCAGGAAGTGTCTCCAAGATAATCGAGTTCTAGTAGTCGACATTGACTCGCCCTACCAAGATATCCTCGACAGAGGATGGGTACATGAAATGAAGGTCGTCCCCTCGAACTACCATCAGAAACTTAAGTATGTGACTGAGGGAGGAATAATGAAGATCCAGGGAGATCAAGCGATGGAAAGAAGGTGCTTCATAACGGCCATCCGCCCAAAACCGAAAAAGAAGGCCGATAAGGACAAAGAGAAGGTTGAGGAATAAGAAGGTTTGATACCTTCAAATTAGAAGTTAAAGTATGAAAGACCCGAAGTGGAGGAGACCAGGATCCTCCCCTCTGAGCGGGTCATTGAAAACCTGGAAGAGGTCACAGTCGGTGGCAGCAAAAAAGACAAAATATTCTTGATTGGAGCCTCCCTCACAGATCGAGAAAAAAAGGAATTGATGGTACTTTTGAGGAACAATGTGGATGTTTTCACGTGGGAACCTTATGACCTACCTGGAATTGACCCAATTGTGGTTTGTCATCGGTTACACGTCGACCCAAATTTTAGGCCTGTCGCGCAGAAGGCTTGACGAACTGCGCCCTAGAAGGCCAAGGCCGTGGATAAAGAAGTAGAGAAGCTGCTGGATTCAGGATCCATATGGGAAGTTCAATTACCTAAATGGATGTCCAACCCAGTAGTGGTTCCGAAAAGCAACAGGAAATGGAGAGTTTGCTTTGACTTCACTGACCTTAATAGGCCATGCCCTAAGGACAGTTTCCCTCTCTAAAAAATTGACCAGTTGGTGGATGCCACAGAAGCTCATAAAAGAATGAGTTTCCTGAATGCATACTCGGGGTATCATCAGATTCCTCTGTATGCACCAGAATAAGACAAGACAATGTTCATCACCATTGCCGAATTATACTGTTACAAAGTTATGCCCTTTGGGCTCAAAAATGCTGGAGCAACTTACTAACGATTGGTCACCAAGATGTTTAAAGACCAAATGGGAGATACCGTGGAAGTCTACATCGACGATATGCTCGTCAAGAGAAGGCACAAATAAGACAACCTCTCAGACCTGTCAAGGACCTTCAAAATCCTCAGGAAATATCGAATGAAGCTCAACGCGAGAAAATGTTCCTTCCATGTCCAGTCAGGAAAATTTCTCGGGTACTTGGTTAGAGAGAGAGGCATTGAAGCCAATCCGGACCAGATTGATGCAATCAATAAGGTACAGCCTCCCTGCACGATAAGAGACATACAGAAACTCACGAGCATGCTCGCTGCCTTGAATCGATTTATCTCAAAGTCATCCAAAAAGTGCCAGCCATTTTTCCAGCTATTGAAGAAGATCAAAACAGTGGAGTGGAATCAAGATTGCTCGAAAGCATGGGAAGAGCTCAAAGATTATCTCAGCACACCACCCTTGCTCGTGATACCTCAAGAGAGCGATTCCCTGTACCTATACCTTGCTGTTTCCATCCACGCTATCAGTTATACACTAGTATACGAAAGAACTGGAATCCAGCACCGAGTCTACTATACGAGCAAAACCCTTTTGGATGCCAAGCAGTGATACTTATCACTGGAAAAGCTCGCCTTTGCACTAGTGGTAGCCTCAAGGAAACTGAAGCACTAATTTGAGGCACACTCTATCATCGTCCTTACATCACATCCCCTTAAAGTAGTCCTACGAAAAGCGGATCTGTCCGACAGACTATCAAAGTGGTCGGTCGATCTCGGATAATTTGACATCCAGTTACAACCAAGGAATGCAGTCAAGGGGTAGGTACTCACCGAATTCATCGCAGAGTTGAAAGGAGAACAACCTTACGACTAACTGCAAACCGTGGGTAAGTGGGAAGATCACTCGACAGAAGGTATTTGGCGACTGTTTATTAATGGAGCCTCCAACTCCAAGGGGGCAGGAGTAGGCATTGTGCCTGTTACCCCAGAAGATACAATCCTCAAGAAAGGAATCAGACTTGGATTTGAAGCCTCCAACAACGAAGAGAAATATAAAGCATTGATAGCAGGCCTTGAAAAGGCACAGGCATTGGGTGTAAAACAACTACAGGTGTTCGACGACTCACAATTAGTCTCCAATTAGATAAGTGGAGACTTCAACGCGGTGGTTGAGAGAATGGCAACCTACCTTGCCTTGGCAAAGAAATTAATGTCCAACTTCGAGGAATTCAGTGTCCAATAATTTCCCAGAGGATAAAACAGTCACGCTGATGCCCTAGCAACCTTGAGTTCAGTAATCAACTCTGACTTAAAGAGAACAAGCCCTATCGACTTCCTCACCCAACCGAGCATCAACTAGAGCGACGACCTACCAGACATGGGCTATATTCTTCATATTGAATCAGCACCAAGTTAGATGTACCCCCTAAGGGACTATTTGAAGGATGGTGAAATACCAGACGATAAGAAAGTTGCTCATCAGATAAGAGTCAAAGCTGCTCTCTTTCACGTATCTCCTGAGGGGAAACTGTACAAAAAATCTTTCACCGGACCTTACCTCCAATGTGTTCACCCGAAGGACGTCGAGCAAGTCCTGCACAAAATTTATGAAGGAATCTGTGGGAGCCATATTGGGGGGAGATCGCTAGCCTTCTGAGCAATGAATGAAGGTTATTAGTGCCCGTACATGCAGAAAGACTCTAGGATATATGCTCGCAGGTGCGAGAAATGTCAACTACATGCTCCTAAGGTTCACCAACCTGCCAGCGACCTAAAATCACTTACCAGACCCTGTCCCTTTGCCCAGTGGGGAATGGACATCGTCGGCCCTCTTCCTACTGCTACCGATAATCGCAAGTATCTGTTGGTCGTGACAGACTACTTCACCAAATGAATTGAGGCAGAGCCCCTAGCAAACATCAGGGAAGAAGATATGATGAGATTCAATTGGAAAAACATAATTACCCATTTTGGGATCCCTAAAATGATCATCACTGACAATAAAACCCAATTCGAGAGTGGCCTATTCCAGGGTTTTTGCAACGACCATGGGATCAGGCACCATTTCATCTCTGTGGCATACCCTCAGAGCAACGGACAGGCTAAAGCTTCCAATAAAACAGTGATTGATGGGCTGAAGAAGCAATTAGAGCGAGCCAAAGGGGCATGGGTGAGCGAGCTGCCACATATTATATGGGCTTACCTCACCACCCCACGACGAGCAACTGGAGAAACCCCATTCGCACTAACATATGGAATAAAGGCAATCATCCCTTTAGAAGGTGGCCTCCCAACCATGAGGTCCACCTTGGTCGACCAAGGCCATAATGATGCAGCATTACTCGCTGAACTCGACCTAGCTGACGAATGTAGAGAATTAACTCTAGTGAAACTAGCGAGCTACCAACAACAGCTAGCAAAGAACTATAATAAAAAGGTCAATACAAGAACATTTCAGGTTGGGAAATACATCCTAAGGAAAGTTCTTGGCAGCGCAGTAAAACCATCCGATGGCAAGTTGGGTCCAAATTGGGAGGGACCATTCAAGGTGACAAGAGATGACCTGCAAGGAGCCTATCACTTAGAAACACTGGAGGGAAGAGAGATACCCCGAGCTTAGAACATGACTAACCTGAAGAAATTCTATTTCTAGTTTCTCTTCATCGATCTTTTATCACATTACTGGAATTGGCAACTCATTTTTATTCTGTTTGATTAATAAAAGATTGTTTGGCAGTAGCATTCCATAAAGTGTTAATTGTGTATTATAAACTATATATCTTGCACATATTTTCCAAGATATAGGCACATTACTCAATATATAAAAGCAGGGAGCCTCCCTCCTCTGGTTTTCGTTATGAAACACGAACAACCTCTTAGCATTGCCCCTGGTAATATATGAAGCCTACAGGGGACCCTTAGGCAGCTCGGCCAAATTAAATTGGTCGCCAAATGATGTTTGGCTCAGAAAACCTGATCGGATAGAACATCTAACACCAGGTGTGTCCTCGCCATTGCCACACTTAGGCCTAAGGGAGTGTGACGATACGACCTAAAAGATAAAGTAGGTCAGAATGATATCTCATAATCATACTGGACTGGGAGGATACTCACGCAATAAAATAACTCTACCCACATCAAATCTAGTCGGCAATGAAGAGCCCAAAATAATCAAACAAAAATCAATGAAGTAGAAAATATACAACGCATATTTAGTCGACGAATTGCCCAAAATATAAATATTTTATTACTTCACTGCATTTACAATAAGAGTTACATTGAATGAATTAAGTAAATCCTATTGGGGATTAGGTCTCTGAGCAAGGTAATCAGCTACTTGCGCTCTTCAGCCGTCATCTGGGTGGGGAGCTAACTTCAACTCTACTTCATTTGTATCCGGCTCGAGTAGCTGCCTGGGATTAGCATCTATGGGGACCCACTGGTCATCCTTTCGAAGAGGGTTAGGCATCAGAGTCGAAGGGGAGATTTCATGACGATACTAGAGGATTGAGTTCCTAGGGACTTTCAGCTCCCTGAGAGCATTCAACCATCCCCTAATAAAGGACAACTCTTCAAACTCTGCTAACCTCGTCGGAGCATCTGCTTTACCCTGATCATAACCGTCAGCCCACACTCACCGAGGACCTTTCTGGAACAAATGCCTTAGTCGCATGACATCTCTTTGGAGCCCGACAGTTATCACGTATGCTCGACAGACATCTCCTCGAAGCTCATCCATCTCTCAAGCTGGACCCCCATAATTTGTACCAGCTTGCGGATCGACCAATGCAGTGTAACCTCTCAAAACTTGAGGGGTGGCGCTCGGCGCTGTGCCAGCTCATGGACTAGCCGATAAAGAGGAAGCTCGCAAAACTTGAGGCGCAATGCTCGATGCATTCTCCCCGAGTCGTAACACCTCCCTCCTCAGAGTTTCATTATCCAGTTGAAGAACTTCTCCGACTTGATTGATTTCGGAGGCATCCAAAAGTTTAGCCCTCAGAAGGTTCACTTCTTCTTGAACGAAATCACCAACCTCTTCCATCTCCTGAAGTCCATCCTTCAGTTTGGCGACGAGCTCAGACTGATCTTTAATGCTCTTGTTCCTCGACCTAAGGGACTTACAAATACTTTCAAAGGCTTAGAGAACTTGATTTCTCGCATTAGGACCGAGGATCCTTCCCAGTTGAGAGGTAGCAGGTATATACTCATCCACATCAATCAACTACAAGCCATAAAAAGCATTAAAGAGTAGAAGAATCAATATGAAGAAAGGAAAGTGTTTTCATTTCATTAAAATGGAACATTCTAAGTACATCCGTAATCAGAAGGACAGTACAAACAAAGCAAAAATATAAATAAGGTCCTCAGAATAGGCTAGCTGGCAACCTCAGTTTGCGCTAAGGTCGTCGGTTGTTTTCCCTTATCTGCAGCAGTAGGGATACCTCCCTCAGGTGGAGAAACTGCTGTTCCCTGGGCAGAAGAAGCATCAGTAGGAAAGATCTAAGAAGCAGGAACACCACCATCAATGGTCGGGGCAGGTGACTCATCTATAACAGGCTTCGGGCCTGGATCATGCTTGTCAAATAATGGAGAATCGATATCCACTCCAGCAGCCAAAAGTGCTTTTTTCTAGCCCTTGTTAAAGTTCAGTCGGCTGATGTAGCCTACCTGAACATCGACATCCTCGTACGAAGAAGCCCATTCGGTATTATACAAGCTTTCCTTTAGGGTGGCTGCCTCAGATTCCACCTTCTTCACCTTCTCTGCCATCACTTTATTCTCCTCCACTATAGCCAACTTGCTCGAGCAGACCAGGTCATAGGACTGCCTCAACTCTCCAAGCTCCTTGATCGTCGCCTCCTTTGTTCGTTTGTCTTCAAATAGAGCGAGATCAGATGACTTCTGGACAACATCGATAGCCTTTAAGTTGGCCTCCAGCTCGACATTCTTCTTCTTAAGATCGACATTCCTCTTTACCAGCTCGTCGCGGCTGTGGTAGAGGATGGCGAAGTCGGTCACAAACTGCAAAGAAGAGAAATATTAGTAAGGGAAGCATGAATCAAAGTATTACGAGAATAGATAAGTGAGAGTAAACTTACCAAGGATAGCCTCTGACTCGCTTTCAGAGCTAACTAGTCGGTCCCCATCACCTTCTGGCGATCAGTCGACAGAACTGCTCTTTCGAGCAACACAAGAGTCAACTAAGGAGAAAGGGCCATAGGGGTACCTTCGGGCAAGGCGGATACAAGCACTAAAGCCTGCCCTGCCTTCGTCCTAACCTCCTCTCTCATTTTTTCATCTTCCCTCTCCTTCCTCTCCTTCTCAGCACTTTTTTTCTCTTCCACCTTATTTCTCTCCTCCACCTTCTCCCTCTCCTCCTCCTTTCTCTCCCTCTCTCTCAACTGCTCTTCCTCCCTCTTCTTCTTCTCCTGGTCAAGAGCAGAAGGCTGAGAACCAGTTGCAACCCCTCCGCTTCCAGTTTTCTACTTCTTCGATCGGTGAGAGAGGAGCACATCATCATCATTATCACGAATCAAATCCTTCCTGGGAGGAACCATATCTTCCTCGCTGGAACTACTCGATTCACTCGAAGACTCCCGAGCCTCTGAAACTTCTTTTGAGCTGGAAGACCCTTCACCACCGGAGCTTTCTTCACTGGAACCACCCTCAGCACCACCCCTGTCAGCACCCTCACTCTCCTCACCAGAGTTGCTTTCTTCCACGACCAAGTGGATGGGATCGACAACAGCCTCTTTAGTAATGTCTAGCTTAGGGATGCTGTCTATAGGTCGCGTAATAAAGCTGGACCCAACGTTCTTGTATTCCAAGAGAAAATCCACTGATCGAGGGTGTTCACCATCAGCTAAGAGATCCTTGATGTTCCAGGCTTTGACTAACTTAGCAGCTCGAACCTCGCTGAGAGCAGGTTCCGAGTTCTTTGTCCTCGCTGAAAAGAAAGAAAGAAAAATATCAGAGAAATCGTACATGAACAGAGGATCGATGAGAAGAGCAAAGACTAAGCCTACCTATGTACTCCTCCCCATAGAAGGGGACCTCAAACTTGCCACACCTGGACCCCTCAGTGTGGGGAGGAAACTGCCAATTTCTAGCAATAAAACCCTCATGCCAGTAATCCTTGTGGGAGTCAGGTATATTTACTACCAATACCCTATCAGGACTTCTGGCCTTGAGGTAAAGAAGACCAGAACTTGTTCGCGAGAAAGAATAACAAAAGCAGATCTCAACAAGCCCTAAATTGGTTCCATAGAGATGATTTATTCTATGTACACCATTAACAATCTTCCAGACATTGGGCGAACACTCTGCAGGGACAATATTGAAATAACCAAAAAAGTGCAAAAACAAATTGCTTGGAGAAAAAGTAAGACCCCCTTGGGACAACAAGAGAACGTGAATCTAGTGAGCATCCTCAACCTCCCTAACATTACGGGGGATAGGGGCACACTCGATGTCTACCCAATTTGGAATATTATAGAACTTCCTAAATTCGGATATTGATCTATTTCCTATTTTCGCCATTGAAAGACACAAACCCTAGTTACAAATGCGAATAAATTTTAACAGAAAAAGCAAAGAGAAAGAGCAAGAGGAACTTACGAAGTAAAAACTTAGCTTGGGACGATGCAAAGTCACAAGCGAAGACGATGAAGAAGATTGAAATTGGAAGACGAAGACCTGGGAATAAAAGAGCAACGACGGAAGCTTGGAGAAGTTTAGAAATATGGAGAAACTTGAAGAGACAACAAGAAAAGACTTCTCTAGAGGATTTTTAAACGTTTCTAATCATAGCGCACAAGCAACGAGGCAGGTTGCCGCCTAAATCAGTTCAGAAGAGGCGCTTCGATCTTGACACTACAACAATTCTTACATGTAACTGCGATTTTCTTAGCCACAAAGGAAAATTCGTAGCAAAAACTCATTATTTGCAACAAAATTAATTTCGTGGAGAAACATGTTACATTTAGCTACGAAATTCAGATTTTCGTTGACAATAAGTGTCAATATGTTGGCGCCAATATTCCCGCAAAAAAGAAAATTGTTTAGGAACGAAATATGAACAATTGGCAACGAAATTATTCATAGCAAATTACGTTTATGTTTTACAACGAAATAATTTTCGTGGGGTAAAGTGTTAAAATATTAGGCAACGAACTATTTTGTAGTTAAATATTCTAATTACTAAGACCCCTCTAATTATCACCAAATCTCAAAATCTCCAAACCCCTTCGTCCCTCCAAAACCCAAATACACCACGAAACCCTTTTCCTCTTTTCTCTTCAAATCCGATCGCCACTTTCTCTCTAACTACGCACAAACCCTATTTTCCACTTTTGGTAAGCAATTTGTATCTTTGTTACTGATTTGTTATGAGATGACCAAATAAACGAAATCAACGTTTCTTATTTTCCAATTCGTATCTTTGATAAAATGTTTTTTCCCTATTTTCCATTTCGTGATGTTTAGGATTTGGATATAAAATGTTTTTTTCCAAGTTAAATAGACCATTTTTTTCCACAACGAAATGAACGTTTTGGAAATTCGTGATGTTTAGGTTTTTTTCCCTATTTTCCAATTCTATATGTTTAGACTGATGTTTAGGATTTCTACAATGATAGAACGTTTTTTTACCTATTTTACAATTCGTGAAAAAAATGTGTTTTTTCCCCAATTTTTAGGATTTGTTTGTCTCCCTAATTATTTAGGGTTTTATCATATCTGACTGATGTTTTAATAGACTGATGTTTTTATTTGTATTAGATTGTATTATTTGGGTTGCTTATTAAACCATTGATGTTTAATAAAGAATATCATAGTCCATTGATGTTTAATTTGGGAGCAGATTCAGATTCATCAACATCAGCAGTTAAAAGTCTTTTGAATTACACAGGAATTTTTTTAGGAATAATCCATTGATGTTTGTTAGGCTGATGTTACTAAAAATCAGATATAGGTAACACAATTACCCCAACCCTTGTGAGTTGGGGTCTACATTCATATTTAGTAAATTGATGTTTTTTAGTAACTCAACACCCAATTGTTTTAATAGACAACTAAACAAAAAATCATGAAATGTAGTAGACTGATATTTTAGTGGTGTGGGTCGTTGACTTAATTTGATGATTGTCGATTGTTTAGGTGGTGGTTTGGTTTGAATTGATGACCATCGATTGATTTGTTGTTTTTTCATGCTTTTTCCTAATCTATAGTGTCAAATTCCGGCAGTGGTGAAAATAATGTTTTATGGTTTGATGGCAGTTAGTGGTTGGTGTCGGCTCTGAGTTCACGATAATTGTTTTATCGGTGGACTGATCAGAAGTCAAGGTATATCTTATCTCCATCTATCTACTCTTTTCAAACTATTGTTTCCATCACTAAATAATTTTTTAGAAGATCATCCAAGTGCTATACAACTAACGTCACTTTGCTTTCATACACCAACAATCAACAAAATTTTCATTTATGCATTATATTTGTCTTGTCAAATTACCTGTGCGAAACTCTATGTGCAATGTGTATGAATTTATTCGTGTAATCACTTATATAAAAATTTGATTTTATAATTATCTACTTTTCTAATTAGCATACAAATCTTACAATGAAAATTGAGTGTAAAGTTGTTCCGACGTAAAACATATCCTATAAAGTTCTTAATAACCGTTGGAAATGAATAGGATGAGAATAGTAGTGTTAGTATCATATATAGTAACAAAGTCTATCTTGCTTAAATATGTTATTTCTCTGTTTTCTAAACTAATCTTGTCTAAACATAATTGAAGCCACATTCTTTTTTTTATGGCTCTATATTGTAATCGATAACCTTATATGTTGATTATGAAATTACACTTATTTATAACGTGTTAATTATAACATGTCGTTTGATTTTTTATGTGAACTAGATGGATAAGAGTTGGATGCAGGAAACGAATAGATTTTGTGAAAAGTATGTCTTGGGTGTTAGATCATTCATTCGATTTGCGAAGGATCATATGGGACCCGATAGTTACATTAGGTGCCCTTGTTGCACTTGTCTTAACATCGATATTAGAAATATTGATGAAGTAGAAGATCATTTGTTCTTAAAAGGATTTTGTACCACCTATACGCAATGGACATATCATGGGGAATCTTCTAATGATATAGATCACGATGATGTCGATGGTTGGATTGATAATGAAAATGAAGAAGGGGATGAGATGCGAGAAGTGTTTGAAGACATGCAGACAAGGTTTTTCTTTGATACTGGTCCACCTGAAGCGTTTGAAACTGCTAATACTCCAAAATAAGTTGGTATATGGGATGAGACAAGTTTTAACAAATTATTAAAAGATGCAGAGTGTGAATTATATCCAGGTTGCACGAAATTCTCTGCACTGTCTTTTCTTGTGAGGTTACTCCACTTGAAAGTCATCAATCACTGGAGTAATAAATCACTTAAGATGTTGCTTGAACTACTGAAGGAAGCTTTCCCCGAAGGTGATACGCTTCCAAAGTCAGATTATGAGGCAAGAAGCATGTTGCGTGGCTTGGGATTAGGTCACATGTCGATTCATGCATGCAAAAATGATTGTTGTTTGTTTTGGAAGGAGCTTGAAAATAAACATGAATGTCCAATATGTGGGGAATATAGATGGAAGGTCAATGATGACAAGGGTAAACGTATTCCTCATAAAATACTTCGTTACTTTCCACTAAAGTCAAGACTTCAAAGACTGTTTATGTCGAGAAAAATGGATGATGATATGCGATGGCATAAAGAAAAACGTGTCAAAGATAATGTATTGAGACATCCTGCAGATTCTAGTGCATGGAAGGATTTTGATACGGAACATGAGTGGTTTTATCAAGACCCTCATAATGTAAGGCTTGGCCTAACAAGTGATGGTTTTAATCCTTTTAGTACTATGCACAACTCATATAGCATGTGGCCAGTCGTACTTATGCCATATAACTTACCGCCTTGGTTATGTATGAAAGAGTCATTTTTTATGATGGCATTACTTATTCCAGGACCTCTGGCACTAGGTACGGATATGGATGTTTATTTACGATCATTAATTGATGAGTTGAACGAGTTATGGGAAGTTGGTGTAGAAACATATGATGTATCCACCAAAATGAATTTTCAGATGCATGCTACAGTTCTGTGGACTATAAATGACTTTCCGGCATATGGTAATTTGTCTAGTTGGAGCACTAAGGGTTATATGGCTTGTCCAACGTGTAACAAAGATACTTCTTTGAAAAGAATAAGAAGTAAAATATGTTATATGGACCATCGTCGATATTTAGATTCCAACCATATATGGAGGAAGAGTAGAAAATTTGATGGTAAGCAAGAGCTTCGATCAAAGCCCATGGACTTAAATGGGGATGATTTGTTGCGACAATTGAATCATGTCAGTGATTATATACCGGGGAAGCATTCGGGTAATAAAAAGAGGAAACGTACACCCGAAGAGCTAAAATGGACAAGAAAAAGCATTTTTTTTGAATTACCATATTGGAAAACATTAAAACTTCGACATAACCTTGATGTCATGCATATTGAAAAAAATATATGTGAGAGTGTGTTGGGAACTTTATTAAATACTAAGGGGAAAACAAAAGACACGTATAAGGCGAGGCAAGATTTGGAGGATATGAAGATAAGGAAGGAATTACATTTGAAGCGGAATGGAGATACATATATAATGCCGCCTGCTTGTTATACCCTTAGTAAGTTAGAGAAACAAGGTTTTTGTGAGTTCTTGAAATCAGTGAAGTTTCCAGATGCATATGCTTCGAATATCTCACGGTGTGTGAATGTTAGTGATGGTAAGGTATCAGGGTTGAAAAGCCACGATTTCCATGTTCTATTACAACGATTATTGCCCGTTGGGACTCGTGGATATTTGCCCAAGGATGTATACAGTGCAATAGTTGAGTTGGGGAATTTTTTCAAAGATTTGTGTTGTAAAACACTGGATGTAGAAAACCTAAAGAGATTGGAGAAAGACATTGTCTTGATTTTGTGCAAACTCGAAATGATTTATCCACCAACTTTTTTTCGATATAATGGTCCATTTAGCTATTCATTTGCTAGGAGAGGCGATACTTGGAGGACCGGTGCAATATAGGTGGATGTATCCCATTGAAAGGTATGTCAATATACTCATTATCACATTTTTAGGAGGTTAAATCAAAATGCTTATTTTTTACGTATAGTTTATTTATTTAACATGAGATAATTTTTATCATTCTAAATGCTAATAGGTACTTGGGCACATTAAAGGGTTACGTGCATAATAAAGCTCGTCCGGAAGGTTCTATAGCGAAAGCCTACATCGTTAATGAATGTTTGAAATTTTGCTCAATGTACTTTGATGGGATTGAAACTAAACTCAACCGTCCAGAAAGAAATTACGACGGGGAGGATTAAGAGGAGGGATTGGATGTATTCTCTCAAAAGGTACGCCCTTTTGGGGCATGTACTTATGACTTTCTCACATCGGTTGAGATTGAAATGATTCAGTTGTATACGTTGAATAATTGTGAGAAAGTGGCTCCATATATAGAGTAAGTTAATAACTGGGAAGTAATCTTGGTAAGGATTAATTTTGAAACTAATACGAAGCTTATTGTTCTAATTGTTACAATTGTTAGTGAGCATATGGAGGAGTTGAAGAAAGAAAGCCCTTCGAATTTATAAGAGAGAAGTCGAAAGAATTTTCCTAGTTGGTTTGAAGAACGGGTAAGTTAAAGCATAGTTATCATAACATAATATTGATGTATAAATTTAATTATTTTTTAAGTAATATAATTGGTCTAACTTATATCATTCAAATTTTGCCTTTAATAGATGAAGAAGTTGTATGGCCAAAAGTCTCCAGAATGTACTGAGCAACTATATGCATTAGCATGTAGTCCAGACATACGGGCAAATAGGTATAAAAGTTGCATAGTAAATGGAGTTAGATTTCACACTAAAGACTGTGACAATCGCAGGAGAAGTCAAAACAGTGGTTTAGTTGAAAATGGCATTGCTGAACCAGTCCCTAAATATCATATTATATGACCATAATTTGCGTATTGTCATGTAATTTCCACTAATTTGCGTATTGTCGTGTAAATATCAGCTTTTGGTTTTGATGAGGTCTTTATAGACATGATTGATTACAAGTACGTTTGTCTTAGGGAGTTATTTTAGGGAGTTATTTTAAATATCAGTGTAAATATCAGTGTTGAATGTATTTTAAGCTTAAGGGGATTATTTTAGGGAGTTATTTTATTTTGAGGTGATAGTCCCAGAAAAATATAGTAGATCCAAACAGCAGGCCTTATTAATCCACTATCAGCAGGCCTGATTAATCCACTATCAGCAAGCCTGATTAAGCAGGCCTTATTAAAAATACATGATTATTTTAGGGAGTTATTAATCCAAATAACAGGCCTGATTAAGCAGGCCTTATTAATGCACAAAGCCTAAAAAGCTTGATGTCCTTTCTTCAAATCTATTCAAGAATGTCTGGTCAAAAAATAAACATTCATAAAAGTGGTTTTTCTATAGATCCAACCAGTCCTACTGGTTTAAAAAATAGAATTATCTCATATACAGGTCTTTTCGCTAAGCCCCTGCTCAAATATGGATGATATAATCCACTATCAGCCCTGCTTAATTATGAATTTTGTTGAGTTAAGATGCTCTTACCAAGTAATTTATTTACAGTAGCCAGTTTGTTGGTAACTCCAGTTGCTGTCTCATTGTGCACAATACAAATTGCCTTGATAGTATGTGTAGCATCTGCTGCTAGTTTGGATGCCAAAACATCGAGATCAACACCTCTACCCCACTCACTTTCAATAACATCAACGTTGAAGTTCAGGTGTTTCTACTGATCAATCCATAACAAACTGAATTGTCCAATGAGGAAAGATACAATTCTATATCCCGGAGACAACGTGTTTGTAAGGGCTGCACTTGTAAACAAAATTCCTAAACCAAATTTGCTCAAAAACCAAACTCCTAAACCAAATTTGCTCAAAAAGCTACACTAGTGGTTGGGATAAGAAATGGGACTCCAGTATAGGAATTTAAAAAAATGAGTACCTGTGGTTGGGATAAGAAATGGGACTCCAGTAGTGGTCTTGAAAATCTTCTTGACATCCTCAAGGAGGATTTTGTTCATTGCTGGTATGGCAGGAGAGCGATAGTCCTCACTGTTTCTGTTCATTGCTCGAATGACCTGATCCGGGATGTTGACTGGCCCCGGAACAACGAGATGGTTCCTTCCAGGTCCATTAAGATAGTATGCTCGGATTTAGATAGTAACTTCACAAGTCTAGTTGCCTCTTTGTTAAAAGTTTAGGTATTCCTCTTGCTTTTAGATGCAGGGCTTGCCTAGCTAGTCATGCATCACACACGACGATAGGCCTCTTTGTGGGACCTTTTCCAGTAGACCTATCCATATCGAGAGGGGCGTCAATTTAGTTCATGTAGAGGAGATTTCATAGGGAGTGTGTCGAGCGCATCCGACACTTATCTACTTCTCATTTTCTTTTTCCTCACCATCAGATAAATGCTTAATTGGTTTGTGAGTTCTGCATGAACCTCAATGTTCTTCTAGAGGGATCTATCATCATTTTTACATAACCACGAGATTATATTTATAACAGACATACTTGTTGAGTATCTTCGCTTAGGGAGAGAGGAACAACTGGAGTTCATATAATTTTTTATCATGGCATTACTAATGATTCAATTGCCACATATCTTATATTTTCGAGAGAGAGAACTGGTGGAGATAATATATATTTCTATCGAGTTATCTTAGACCTACTTATGTTGTAGTTCATTTCATCATCATCTACTATTTATTTCTGAGATACAGTACACAAGATTTGCATACAAGTGTCATTATCCGAGTGGATTTAGTGTCATTATCAGAGATCATAGGAGTGAAGTGGTGTAGACTTATGCTTGTCCAGGAGGCACTGCAACAAATTCAGAGATGGAACTTTATGGAGGCAAATAATCAATTCCACCCTCAATTCTATTATGTAGTACAATTAACATTCTAAATTGTAATTAACAACACAAACCATTACAACTCAGAGATTAGTCGGAACGAGATTTACCACAATGAACTTACAAATAGGATAAAGGTTCACGATTCCTGTGATACTAGATTATAACAGAAATCTAATATCACCACCATATTTATTTTAAGTATAAGACGCACTAAGGTGCGAATGCCTCCCCAGCGCCCGATGGGCAAACCTGATCACAATAAGGTTCACATTGACATGATATACCTGATAAATACGAACATGAGACACGATATTAAAAAATCTAGGACACTGGGACACGTTGAATACATGATTCTAAAATGTATGAATTAACTATATGTGTTACTGCAAATGGAATTGCTTCTATATGGTACTGCAAATGAAACTGCTTCTAAAATGTATGCATCAACTATACTACTTCTAGATGGTGTTGAATTTTCATTATATGGTACTGAATTTGCTATATGGTACCTGTTATATGGAATTGCAATTGGAATTGCAAATCAATATGGTACCTGCTACATGGAACTACAAATCAGAAGCAGTTTTACTATATGGTTCTTGCTATCATATACACTTCTATACGGTACCTAATCAGTATCAGATACACTGCCTAATTTTCATTATGCAAATGGAAATCAGTATCAGTATACCTAATCAGAAGCATTATACCTAATCAGTATACGCTGCCTACTTTTCATTTGGCACTGAATTTTCATTTTGGTATACAGCTACGATGTTACTTTTCATTTTAGTATTGCTATATATCATTTTGAATTTTCAGTATTAGTAGCATTATGAGCTGATACCATATGAACTACTTTTTATATGAACTACTATCAGTAGTATACAATGTGGTGTTGAATTATGCTACTGAATATCTGAAATGCGGTGTTGAATTATGCTACTGAATATCTGAAATGCGGTGCATAATGCTAGTGAATGTGCTGAATGTACTGCTATACAATGTGTTAGTGAGCTGCTATACAATGTGCTAGTGAATGTATCATTACAATTTCATGAGCTGCAATGCAATGTGCTAGTTAATGTGCTGAATTTTGTGGTGCTACTGAATAGTCCTACTGAATGGTGCTACTGATAACTTTATGCTAACTGATAACTTTATGACAACTAAATGTGGTAACTGATGTAGCCCAGTACGCTTTGATTTAAGAGACTACATTGAGAATGACCATTGATTTCATTTCTTGAGGTGTGTAGTTTAAGCCTGGAAGATTAATAAAGCTGTTTCTTCCTTCTTACTTCAAGTTAAAAGTCGAGTATAAAATTTTTCAACTGTTGAGTATAAATTTTCAGGAGAGATTCAACATTGATTTGGATGATCATGCAAAAGAGTGTTTGGAAGAGCTAATGAAAGGGAGAAGTAGGAGTCAACGGAGCAAGCTTCGTGAAGTGTATAAAAATTATGGATCAGCAGAGGAAGCTCGAGAAAATGTCCCTGCTGGTGTGACCAAGGATAATTGGCTTAGTTTAAGCGATCTTTATGAAAATTCAAGATATCAGGTTTGAACTATTGTTGATCTTGTAACTTGTAAATATTTTTTTTATTAAAATATATGTACTTATGATGTTTGAAAAATTATTGTAGAGACAATATATTGTAAATCAGAATAACAAGTCTAAACAACTTGTGAAGCATAATCAAGGGTCAAAAGCATTTGTGGTGGTTCGTCATGAACTGGTAATATATCTACTTGTTTTGATGTGTCAATTGAGAATTTTATTTTACACGTATAATTATTAATTGTTTGTTGTTTAATAGCGGAGTAAAGAGGTGAACAGTCAAGAACCGAATAAGATCAAGTTTTATAAAGAAACGCATTGCAAAGATGAAAAGTGGACATCTCCCGAAGCCGAAACGCTCTATGTAAGTCTTATCAATTTTATTTTGAATTTACCCTACTATTGCGGAATTACAAACCAACAAACATTGTTGGGTTGTAATTCCTTTGGTACTATTATCTTCGGTATAAAAATTACACATAGTGCATTATGCTTTACTATTTTAAAATTCTTGTATTTAAATGGCTTAAAAATTATAGATGTAATCCGTTTTCTTTTATTTTCTTTGCAGAATGAGATGAAATACCTGGAATCCGAATCAATATCTGAGGATGGTACCATGATGAGCTCAGACGAGATAGCAGATAAAGTTCTTGACACAAGATCGGTATATATTAACGGTCTTGGGTATGGTCCCAAAAGAAAGGATTTTAGAATTAATATAATGTGATTGAGGTATGCCGAATTGGAGGAGGCACTTAAGAAGTCTATAAAAGTTCAAGAAGATTTGATGGATCGTCTGCAAGCTCGTGAGGTAGAGGCAACAATTCAACGAGAAGAGTCAGTGGCACAAAAGGCCACTATGGAGACTCAACGTGCAATGCTAGATGCTATTCTAGTTCGATAAGCGGAGTCCGATAAGTTGATTCAGTCGTTGATCACATCACGTGCCTCATCTTCCGAACGATGGTAATCTAGACGTGCTTTAGTTTTGCTACTCGTATGCTTTTAAAATCTCATTTTATTTTAGCTAATGTTATTGTATACTCTTAATTGCAGATTTGATGTGACAGGAAGCTATTTTTGGGGCTCCATAAACTTTTGACATTTGCAAACGGAATTGGAGACTTCTAAATCCTATAACTAGTTTAAGTTATTTTTTTGCACCATGGATATTTTTCGTTTGTAAGGGGGATTAAATGTGGGACTTGTACGTCCTGTAACTAGTGCTTAGTTGACTTGACAATGTGTTTGTATGTGACTTAATGTGGATTTTGTTTATGATAATTTAGTTATTTTGTGATTTTAACGAATGTGTTTTTTAGATAGTTATTTGTTTAAATTTCGTGGTATACATTAATTTATCAAATTCAAAATAACAAAATATATATTTGGAAACATTCCCTTATAAAAAAAATGTCTTAGTAGTTAAATGCGCAATTGATAAGTAAAAGTGCGTCTTAAGATTTGATAGTTTATTATTGAAAAATTAATGATTAAGAATCATTTTTCAACAATTAAATTTCGTAGCCAATAACTTTTGAGGAAAGGTACAATTTTTGTAGCTAAAAGCTTCTAATGATTAGTTTACTTATAGAATTGGCAACGAAATGTAGACAATTAGCAACGAGATGTTGAACAATTAACTACAAAACAAATTGTAAATTTCGTAGCTAAAAGTTTCTAACACTAGTTTACCCAAAGAATTGGCAACGAAATTAAGATATTTAATAACGAAATGTTAGACTACTAGCTACGAAACAAATCGTAGCCTAAATACAATATTTATCCACGAAAATAATTTCGTAGCAAAAGACCTTAACAATTGGCAACAAAAGTTTTTTTCGTAGACAAATACATTTAGCAACGGGCCTTTGGCCACGAACTTGTTACGAAATAATTTTCATTGCCAAAAACTATCAGCAACGAAATATGAACTTTTGGCTACGAAAAAATTCGCAGTTAAATGTGAGAATTGTTGTAGTGTGAAAAGTGTTGCACAATTTACAAAATAGCCATTGTGACACGTCATTTAAAATTATTGAGTCCAAATTGTGGCCCAACAACTTTAGGGGCAATTGTGGGTACCTCGATTTATCACCTTGGGCCCAGATGAGTAGCCCAATAAATTACGGCCCAAAGTCTAGAGGCCTCACGCCCTAACTCATTCAGTTACGACCTAGTCTATTCCTAAAATCTCGTAAGGAGATATTCTATGAGTTGTGGATTGATGTGGGGGAGTCCAACACCCCCACTCCCCGAAAACGAACATGTATATAACAAACTCTTAGTCCGGGGCAAAGAAGATGTATTATTTTTCCTGTAAAACACTCCCCGGAGTATAGAGAAATAATATTGAGAGCACCACCGTGGACGTAGACATTCTTGGTGAACCACGTAAAATATTGTATTGTGTGATTACCATTCCCTACCTTCTTTATTTGTTCTGGTGATTGTCTTTTCTTGATAATTTGTTCTGAACCTAATTGTCACCACAAACCCCATTGGCATCGCCAATATATTTTCCTCCAGAGTTTCCATTCTCAATCTACTAATATCCAACAACAATGATTTATTAACCCTTATATTTTATATGTATGCTAATATAAAAGAACGATTTCTCCTCATGTCGGATACATGTACTAATGGTTCTTGTCGTGTCATGAAGGCTAAAAAAGACGAGACAAAAACACGAATTGCTATACGTATATATCAATAATTACATATCGAAACACAAATTCTAAAAAATGTTTTCTATGAAATAAAACAAAAGTAAAATTAGTAGACTACTGTATAAAGATACGAATAAACTTATGTGTACCCTCATTTGGTACCCTCTAATAAGACAAGTCAACAAGAGATTGTACTTATTGTTGTGGGTCCCGCCAGGGCAACAAGGACAATCTCTTGTTGTCTTGTCTTATTAGAGGGTACCAATTGGGGGTACCAAATGAGGGTATATGTAGCATTACTCTAAAGATACTCATATTTTCGTCGTGGTGGTATTTGTTGTTGAGGAACAACAACCACCGAGATGAAGTCGTCCATTGTTGTAACATTCGGTAGAATAATCCTTAATAGATATGAGAAATGAATATGTCAACACCTAATTGTTGTAGCACCAAAATAGACAAATAAGAATATTACAGTTTTTCTAGCTTGGTGAATGAAGAGTTGTGGTTTAGTTGTTTTGAACAAACTAAAAGTAAAGTAGAGCAAAAATTATGATGTTTCATTTTAACGTTGTTCTGTTTATTGTACTGTTAATCTGTTAAAAAGGAGAGTTGCGAAATTTGTGACCATAAAGCATGAAGGAAGTTAATCAAACCGCAAAGAATTAACAACGTGATTGTAATACATGTCAAAGTTGATAGAACCATACTTTTGTCAATGAACAATACCATTAAGAAACTTACTTCCAAGGACCTTGTATATTGCCAACAAATCATTATTCTAAAATTATATTACAAACTTTGAAAAGCTTTACCGATACTCTAGTACTTCTTATATTTAAACTAATATAATAAAAATAGCACTAGCACGTTACTTTGCAAAAATAAATTAGTTTAAAAAAAATATAGTAGTAGCAAGTCAAACAAAGTTAGATTGACTAAATAGTCATCTTATTTGGTAAGAACACTCGTAAGTTTTAAAAAAAATTAACATAATGAAACACATAACTCTGGTAGTAAATTTTATAAAATAGAAAGAAGAATGTTCTTTTTGGTATCGCATCAAAATGAATTGAGATGATATATCTTACATAGTGGATAAACAAACATAAAGATTAACTACAATGGAAGTCCATACAATATTTACTTTCTCCATTTGGGTTTGATGCCAAATAGTTATAAAGTAGCATATAGATTAAAAAATTATAGGTCTAGGATGTTCACCTTTCAATCAATCTGGGAGTAGGTCTAATAGCAGACGATACTAAGATGATAGGTAAGATAGTGTGTATAAGACTCTTGTTACTTGTGCAAAATATGTTTATTACCCACCTAATACAAATATCATTAGATGTAAAATATATATACACATTTAAATGAAAGAGAAATTGGAACATGGTCATAAAGGGTATAGCTATTCACACTCCAAAAAATTTTCTAACACTTCACTTTTTTTTCAAATAAAAGTTAAAAACTCTTATACCCTTATGATTAATTCTTTCCATTTTTCTCACTCACAAAAAGATATAAACCTCTTTTTTACCCCAAAAATTATATACATAATTTTAAAAAATGAACTATAAAAAAAATAAGGACTGTAAAAAAATATTATATAATTAAAAAAATGAACTATTAAAAAAAAGAAAAAAACTCTTTTTTACCCTAAAATCATTTTTTTTAAACAAACAAGAACACGACTCAATTAAAAAGAGACACGACACGTGACAAAAAAAAATTCTCCACCTAAAACGAGCACCATCCAAATAAAAACAATACGACGCAAAATCTTTTTTTTTACCGAACATGAAAATGATCAACTAAAAATGCTGTCCGACATGAAATCTAATTTTTATTTGGCTAACACAAATGCAACACAAATAAAAGTGGCACGAAACAATACGACATGCCATAAACTTAAAAAAAAAAAGATACGAACACGACCTAGTTAAAACGCGGCTTGCCATAAAATATTATTTTTTCACCTAACACGAACATGACTCAAATTAAAAATATAAAATAAACTAAAAAAAACTTTAATAATTAGATTATGTCAAGGTTCTAAAAAACGCGAGGCTGATTGAGGCGTGGAGGCCAAGCCTTAAGCCTTAAAGCCTAGGCGTAAAAAGGCGTGAAAAGGCGTTTAGGGCTTCTTAATATATTTTAATATTTTTTAACCATAACAAGGCTATTAAAATACAAAAATTGCACAGATCATAAAAATATGTCTGAATATATGCAAATTAAAGTACTATTTGATTATTTTGGATGAGATAATGGCCCGGTTTGTAAGCAAATTCTTTAAAAGGCGACATCGTTTCACTAAATCATTATTGTTTTTAGAAAAAAGTGTGCCTTAAGGATTTTACCAAGAATAAGGCGTGAAAAGCGTAAGGCGAGGCTTTTCTCCCAAGCCTTAAGACTAGGCGTGTCTAGGCGGATTTTTTAGAACAGTGGATTATGTTAAAAAGGCACCATAAATAGAAAAATGGAATAAATGGTTCTTGAATTTTAAAACAAAAAAATGTTAATATTTTATTTTATCTAACACGAACATAGTCTAATTAAAATACAACACGATAAGACATGGATTCTTATTTGTTTACCTAACACGACCCAAATAAATGTGATAATAAATTAAATCTTATTTTTTAATCTAACATGAACATGATCTAATTTTTGTTTATCAAACAATTTTTTATCAAGAAAAAAAAGTTTTTTTTAATAAAATTGTATTTTATTAAAACTGTTTGTAATAAAAATTGTTTTTGTTAAAACTGTTTTTTATTAAAAATGCAAAACAGTTTAAAAGGGTTTAAACTGTTTAAAAAAAATATAGTTTTAAAACTGTTTTTCATTTTTAATAAAAACAATTTAAAACTATAAACAGTTTAAAAAATACAATTTAAAACTATTTAAAAAAAACCAATTTTAAACTGTTTTACATTTTTTATAAAAACAATTTAAAACTGTAAACAGTTAAAAAAAATACCATTTAAAAATGTTTTAAAGAAAATACAATTTTAAAACTGTTTTACATTTTTAATAAAAATAGTTTTAAAAATGTTTAATAAAATACAGTTTTAAGTCTGTTTTAGATTTTTAATAAAACATTTTTCTTAATAAAAGGCTGTTTTTTAATTAAAACTGCTTTTTATTAAAATTGTATTTTATTAAAACTGTTTTTTAATAAAAGACTGTTTTTTTATTTATTAAAACTGTTTTATAATTATTAAAAAAACAGATTTGAGGGACTACGTTGGCCAAAACAGTTTTGAAATGTTTTTTTAAACAGTTATGAAAAGTAAAAAAACATTTTTTTTATAAAAAAAAATATTTTTTTTTATTAAAAATACAAATTTTTAGTTGTTTTTCAAATACATTTGTTTTAATTGGAGATAAAAAAGTAAAAATTTAAATTTTTTAAATTTAAGTGTATAATTAACATTTGACTAGAAAATTGAGTGTTAGAAGAATTCTTTGGAGTGCCAATAGCTACTCCCAGTCACAAATAAACGACAATGATTAAGGTATGTTTTGGCAATAAAATTTGGGTTCTCATCTTCCTTTTCTTTCTCCTTCCTTGTCATCGCTCTTTTTTTACAAAATTACTTCTTCTTTGCTCTGTTTAGAGACATATATGAGAGTAAAATGCACAAATGCATCTGAAACATGTATGACTTGTAATGTTTTTCCTTTCAAATTGATTTAAAAAAGAATAGTAAACATGATATTTATGTTCGCTTCCTATGAATAATAATTGGCCTATCTATCTCTATCATAATTGACCCCTCTTTCTCTATCCTATCTTTTCCCAGAGCTTTTTCTTCTAAAAGGTGGGATGGAGGGGTTGAAAAATATATCTAAACCTCAACCGTTAGGTGCAGTGGAGTTTTCCAAAGGTGGTGTCATCCTATGAAAGACATCCATCAAGTCATGTCAAGTCTTGGCCAAAAACTTAACTTGCTCCCTGAAATGTGCAAACTCTCTCATGTAATCACCCAGAGCATTATGTGTGGGTGCGTGTATGAGAACACGTGATAAACATCTAAGTGACACACTACCTAACTTAAAGCAAATTTCCCTAAGGTGTCCTCTCTTCTTGCAATGGGTGCAAACATACATGTGCCTAGAAAAACCTCCGTGAAAACGTCTAGGACACACTGTCCTATTGGGTAACGGATGCCTAGGTGGTTTGGGTTGAGAGCCATATGGATCAATCACAAACTCGGGAACCGACTCGAGTGCAACATGGTAACTGGACATACCATCATGACCTATTCCCAATCTATCAACATTACCCAACGTGGGACCGAGGAACATCTTACCTACCTTCTTAGATGTGTCATCTAAAGTGATTTTTACCTCCCGGGCACGTTTAAGATCTCTCTCTAATTGTGACATACGGACTTCAAGTTCATTCTTTTTCTGACATACAACGATCAACTACTCACTTAAAGTAACCCCTACCTTCTCGCGTTGACTCGCCAACGCCTCAAATCCCCTTAAAACTTATAACCCTTTCTCCAAATCTAACACCTTAAGACCTAATTCCTTATTCAACCTTTTTGTCTTTAAGGTCTCGGTGTACAAATCTCTAAATGCAATTTGGATCTCACTTTCACCTTCACTAGCGCACTCACTCTCACACTCGCTAGAAACACTCAAATCATCATCAGGTCTCTCACATGCACAAGTATCCTCATCTATGTGGGAAAGACTAGTTATGCTCACGTGACTAGCTGAAAAGATAACACACATCCTATGTGAATACTCATCCCCAGAATCCTTCACCTCTTCCTCACTATCATAATTTTCTTGCCCTTCCTCTTTAGCTTAGTGGGACACTCAAACGCCTTATGCCCCTTTCCTTCACATTCAAAACATCTCTCATCTTCCTCTTTCTCTTTCTCATCGCTCTCTTTGTCCTCTTCTTTCCTTTTCTTTTTCTCAAAAAAACTTTTATTAGAAGAATTTTATTTGGAAAATTTAAGAAACTTTTTGAAATTTTTAGCTAGCATGACCACATCATCAAAATCAAACTCGCCCTCAGAATCAGAATCAGAATCAGACTCACAAACTTTCACTTTCTTTTTCTTCTCTCTTTTCGACACTTCCTTATTCTTCCTAGACTGGGATCTATGTGCTATCCCTCTCTCCTTAGGTTTGATAATGTCAGGAAACATGTCAATTTCATATGTCTCGAGGTCTCCTACCAGTTGTTTTACTTAAGATTGCTCAAATTTCCTAAGGAATTCAACACAATCACTTTCTAGATAAAACGTTTAAGAAACGATCTTAAAATATTTTTAACTAATCGTGCATCAAGAATGTGCTCAATATTGATACTAGTATTGATAATATCAGACAAACGTTCATCAAACTCATCAAAACACTTAGATTCAAGCATGGTAATCGTTTTAAATTGAGTAGTTAAAATTTTCAATTTAAACTCTTTTACAGCAGTCGTGCCTCATAGGTAAGATGTAAAACATTCAATTCTTCTTTCGACGTTGTGCACGTCATGATACGTCGAAACTCGTTAGAGGTGACGACTCCAGAAATTGCACTTAGCCCACGAGAAATAAAAGTGCTCCATTTAAATTCATCCTCAGTCCAGTTAGTCACATGCTTAAGGTTAGTGAAATTATTAGCGGTGACAGTGGGAGGAGTACACCCTCTTTCACAAACAACCCAAAATCATTCATCGATGGCCTTTAAATGAGATTTCATACGGGCTTTCCAATAGGCATAATTACTCCCTTAAAAAACTGACGATCGATTATATAAGTTTTCATTCAGAAACATTGCGATTCTTCAAAAATAGATTTAAAAAAAAAAGTTAATATAATTTTTTTTTGCGAAAAACAAGGATCTCACGGTAATTTGGTGAAACCAACTCTGATACCAATTTGAGAAGGTAAAATTGCTTGAAATGCTCTGATACCAATTTGAGAAAGCTGTGTGATATTGATTGCAAGTTGATTCACAAATTTCAAATTTAACACTTATTTAATTAATTGTTAATTTCTGATCAAAATTAATTAAGCCCTAACACATTCATCTAGGTGTGTAAATTATGCCATCACAAACAAATATAAATTACTGAAACACAAATTTCAGGAAAAGACCCCTTTCGGGTAAAACCTTTTTTTTCACTATGAAAAGTAAATTGCAACTTACATACACAATGAAATCTACAAGGACTATTCCGCAGAACACTCACATAGTCCTTAATCTAGAATTAGTATTGGATCAATCGTAGCAAAACCCACAAGAACCTTATCTCTATCTTTAGCAAGGAACACATGCAAGCACTCCTAATGATTGCAGTCTTCATTAGTCGTAGAGATGGCACTCCACAATGATAAACTTAAACAAAGTTGTATCTTGGGTTCCAAAACAATTCACTAAAGCTATTGGGATGATTTGTGAATTGAAAAAAAAAGTTAAAAACCCCTAAAAGTGAAGATTAAAAATTCTGCAGTTTCATTTTCGACGAAGTCTTAAAGAAAGAGTCCTCATAAAATTGGTAATTATAACAAAATTGAGTTGGCAGGGTCGATCGCACGACAAAGGCATGTCACTCGAACGATATCTAATGTCGTTCGATCCAGGGATCGCGCGATCTATCAAACGAGGTAAGAATCCCAAAACAGTAGCATGTCGTTTAATGAAATGGATTAAGCGAACTTCATATGAGCTATCGCGCGAGATGATCTATCGCTTGAAGATGTCTTTTGAATGATTTTGTCATGTCGTTTGAATGACATTGACATGTCATATGAATGACGTAGTATAAAATTCATTTTTTATTAAAACTCCGCCTCAAGACTTAGAAAAATATCTTGGCAAAAAATGACGCCTCAGATGTTTAAAAATATTTTAGAAAAATTATCCCACCACTTTAAATGAACCATGGAGGAACTTAAACACAATATTACCAAAATCTATCGCGCACAGGCTTCTTTGATGAAGAATGTTGATATTCGGATCCGTTTTGATGCATGATTGAACTTAAACTTTTCTTCAATAGTTGTAGCGGTATACGACATATTCTAATGTAAACGGACTATGCAAAATATGTCCTTATAACTTTAAGAATACCTCAGATGGGGCACACCTAGTTACTGATCTACATTGACCATACCTGGCTCATCATGCTCTACCAGGCCCAACCACTTCGTACAATGACATGGAACCAATTCGAGTCACCACATATGTGACAATACCGATCCCCGATTATAGAAATCGAAAGGGACACACGAGAGTCAGAGGGAACAAGAAACCGTCCCAAGAAATTTTGCCCATAAGCGTTCGACCAGGATTTACAAAAGCGAACCTACGCCATATGCTTGAAGTCATGTCACTCATTCCCAAAGTTCTCACCGAGCACTCATCCTAGCTACATACCCTGGCCTGGGTCACTAACCGTGACAAATCGAACCAAAACCATTCATTATCGTATAACAAAAACAATATACAAATTTGTTGTCCTCTAGGAACTCAACGCCTGACTTCCCTCCTTAGGAGCAAGTCCCTACCAACCACATTCTTAGTATACATGAACCATTCCACTAAGCAGATGCCTCACACGTTCGTCTATATTGACCTTGTCTATTTACTAGTGATGACGTCACCAACCTACTACACCTTGGTTATTGTTCGCCTTAGCATATCGTGATCGAAATCCCGAAATCCCAAACTCCCATTAGCACTACTTAGTTCAAGCGAGACATTCACCTTATCGTGTCCTTTGACCACATGATATTTCCTCCAAACTTACTTTTGGGTTCTACCCACACATAATTTACGTGGCAACCATGCTCACCGCCAATGACATTCTAAGGGTAGTAACTATCAATCAGGGTACACTTTCTAATCCAAACTGGCTTGGCAAGACGTGACAAAAATTAGTCCTTATATTGGTAAGGCTACCATAGCATATACCTTCGACACACGCACATTATAATCTTGTTTCGATGTTACCCCACCTTGATTTCCATCTTCAAGTCCCCACTTGGCGTCACCACCCTACGTCTTGAATACATTTCCTAGTAGATCTCAAAACCTAATATCATAACTAGTTATTCCATGACATCCGAGCATCACTCCTATAAAGACACAAGCTATTACCTTACCTTAGGGATTACACTACCCATCTGTGCCGATTTGGGAAGACACACTCGACATGTAAACTTTATTATCAACAACTCGTGATCATCACCTAAATCTCAACACAATCATTACTAGGCTTCTAATGCTCTTTCATACCAGACTAACTGGTCTCCTAAGGACACTAAACACATTTTATTTAATTGGCCTCAAGACCCAACAAGATTTCATCATCCATACCTTTATCATTGTAAGTGCACTCTACCAACCTTCCAATACCCACATCACGATCACTCAGTACCCACAAGGACACTAGTACACGAGTTTCTACCTATAGTGAACCTTAACCATCAAATACCTCAGGGCGTCACAGTATTCGATCTCTGTACTCAATAACGCCACACACAATTGGTCCTATGGGCACCTCAAAATGCCTATGAACTACTCTCACACTAGGATTACCTCGCACCTAGCCATTACCTCGACGGCGAATATGAGTCTCTACACGTAGATCATAATCTTATCATACTCCCAAACAATTGTGACGATAAGCCACGTACAAACCATAACCAATGCTACTAAGGATTATGGCCGGGTACTGGACATCAACTACAACCTATAAAGCTCAAGGCCAACCTCATCTAATCCTCAATGAATGTTCAACCATGAAAAAAAAACTATCCTACTATGTGAACATCACACCATGTGCTAATCTACAACTTAACAAGGCTATATATATCTTGGTAGGATATGGGATATTGTGTATTGCCTATACATACTAAGTCCTATACTACAGATGCCATGCGGGATCCTATTCCTCAATACCACATTATAATCAAGATACACTAAACCTAAATCCTCAACCAAGGGACCAATACGTTCTCACACATAATTAATACTTATGAATGCCACTCAATCATTAGCCTTCATATATGAAATATATAACCTTTACAGCTAGGTCGCAAAGAACACTACTCACTGTTACCACTAATAAGGATACTATCATCATCAAAGTTAACACACAATACATCTCATGCAAGGGATCACAATGTTGACACTATTAGACTACACAACCTTGTATGTTCACCGAACTACCATCAAGTGTGATATCACCCCAAGGATCAAATTTGCCTAATTACAATAACGACATTAACTACCCATGAGTGCTGGACCGAAGGACTGTATACTTTTTAATCACCAATCCTCAGTGCCTAATCATGAAACCCTAACCATCAACCTCTACCATTGACTATATGCAATTTGTGACACTCACCCAACGGACCTGACCTCACACTATTAACATCTTAGAAGGCTCTACGTCTTCCAAGATTGGAACATAAGTACCTCACACTAACAACCACGGTGTCACCACTATTGTCTTTCATGGACACCCGTAAATTACTAACAAATCTAATGAGAAGCGTGGAAGCAATTAATAAATAACAACTTGATCATGTGCCACTTTACACTAACCTACTTGTCGTGCTGACCTCTTTAACTTTACCATCGAGGAAACGAAGTAAACGATCACCAAACTAGAATGATCGACCCAAACTAACAGCAATCTTGAAATATCCAATACTGATCTCACCACATCACTCCCGAAAAGAACCTTGAGCCTATAGCTCTGATACCATTTGTAACGCCCCAACCTCGATTTATGGGTCACCCATAGTCAACCCGGTCTGACCCGAGCGTTAGGTCTGAAGTGCAATAAAAGAACCTATATAATGTTTCTAATCCAATTTTATTTATAATTAATATCCCACTTGTTTAGAATTGGATTCCAATTTCAGATTAATCTACGTGAGGGACCCATGGGGAGCACCCCGAAGTCCAAGCATACAGAGCTACTTGCGTAATATAAAAGAAATTACTTACCTGTATAACCCTCTCAAAATATAAAACCGCACCCAACCTGCTGTAACAAGACAAAGGAGTGAGCCAAATGCCCAGTGGGAAATATATAAATCTAGTATAGAATCGAAGGATAGAAATAAGATTCTAACACGTTATACCTACGTGCACATGCAACTACCTTATATACATATTTTACCATACATATATATATACTTAATGCATGAAACAATTTATATACGAAAAATCTTATTTATCCAGATTAATTCAATTTAATCTTGTAAAAGACTTACTTTTTCTCATTTTGACATTTTTCATTCTATTTAACACATACGATTAAATACTTGAAGCAACTAAACTTGGTTTGAACGAAAGCCATTTCTTTATCGAAATTAACCTTTTCATTTTAACCAATGTAAATTAATATTTTCATTGAAAATCACCCTTTTAATACACGCGAACAACATGTTAGAAAATACTCATTTAGACTTTAAAAACCTTTTTCAATACATTCTTGTGTTAATTATAGGTTTAACCACTTAGTTTACTTAACCACCCACTTATCGACTTACCTTACCTTTCTTTTACCTTATGGACATTAATAGATTTACACATTTATTTGTCCGCTTCACCTTTACCTATTAATTCATTCAAGTTAGGTTTTCTTGACTTATCCACACAACCCATTTCTTAATATGTTCCTTATTCCTTTATCATTTTCTCAAAATCTTTCAATAAACGCATACTTCAACGGGCTCCACATTGTCGGCTATGCGCACCATATGCTCTGGCCAGTTATTTTGGATCTTTCATCCTAGGGCTCCGGGCCTTTCTTAATTATCTCGATGTCATCCGAGTTCCTTTGCTCGTATTTTAACATTTTTCAAATGTCCACATTATTACTTCTTTCCCTTTTTACCCGGCCGAAGCCAAATCTTGGGATTTCACCCCAACTTGTGTTACACTTTGAAATTATCATTTCATGTCCTTTAAACCTTGATTTTATTCAAAAAAATTATATTCATTTAGTACTATCATGTGTAACACATTTTTCAATATTTTTATTTTTTAAAAATATTCCACTTTAAGTTAAATTATCATTTTACCCATTTATTTTCAAACTCATCTTTTACTCTATTTTCACAAGTGTTAATTTTCCCCAAAACACTATTAAGTTACCCATACTCTTCTCAACCGTTTTAATACCTTAACACCTTTTTTAAACTTGGAGTAATATTCTTCTTAATTGTAAATATCTTTATCTCATTATTTCCTTTCGAATTTCATAAGTGTTAATCTTTTACAACATTATTAATTTATACACACCAACCTTCCAATGTTCAACCATTAACACTTATCCAAAACCTTTACTAACCGTTTTCCCAAATTATACATTTCTTTACTTTATTTATTACACTTAAAAGACTATTTTCATAAGAAAATATCATTTCCTTTTTATCAGTTCAAGTAGCTTTACAACTTTATGCTTATCACACTTTTACCCTCTTTTTTCACGCACTTTGAAGACAAGAATTTCTACTTTTCTTATTCCACGTTTAGACCCTACAAAATCTTCTTTAAACTTGTTTTATACATTTATTATCAAAATACTACAAGTTTATATGCATGAGAAGATGGATTTCAATTCCTAAAATCCCACTGATGGTTTAAATATCCATTTCCTTCTACAAATTCATCATACTTGCAAAAATATACTTTCAAGGTATAAAAGACATTTAATTTCTTCCAATGTTTATTTTCATAAATTTTACATTTTTTGAAAGAAACTTTGAAACATTATTTCACCCATGTTTAGCAAAATAATCATTATTTTCAAATATTTTATTTCATAAAATGTATAATATTAATCTTTGTAGAAAATACACCATTTTCATAAAATACGAACTTTTAATATTTCAAGACTTTAAAATATTCATTTACTATTTATTTTTAACAAAATAACATTATTTCAACTTTTTTATTCCATAAAAATGTTTATTATTCATTACTCATGATTTTCATTATTTAATCAAAGCACCCTACTCGTGTAATCTAATAACAAGACTATAAATACACAAAATAGAGTCTTACTACTAAGAGTAAGATTTTACCATCTCCGAAAGCTCTAAATGATGGCATGAAGGTTGGAGTAGGAGGAGAAACCCCCACCTCCAAAGGTGGCCTCAAGAGGTTACCAAATGTATCCTCCAAAATGTTCCACTTGTGCTCCTTTCCTGCTTCTAAGCCAAAACCCTTTCAACTCCATGAAAGTTCCATATTTACTTCTTAAAAAAATACCCCAAGACTTCTCCAAAATTCGTAGCTCCACTTCAACAATGGTAGAAATGAGTGTATTAGGCTTGAATATGTTAGAATAGAATAAGAAAATGGTGGTTCATGTTGGTGGAATGGTGTGGAAGGCCAACAAAGGTGGAAGAACACCAAAAAATGGTGGAAAACTTCCCTTTCACGCTCTGATCTTCTTGTATGTTTCTCCTAACAAATTCCCCAAACAAGCCTTATAAAAATCGCTTTAAAGACCAAAATCCCGTCTTGCCCATTTTGGGATCACTTGGGCTTGACAACATACCAAATCAAGGGCTAGAAATGTAACAATGCATAAGGGCAATATGATAAAAATATTTTCAAAACACATCGTTCGAACGACATCACCACCTCATTTAGTGATTGGCTTCGCGCGACCTAGGAAAATATAGTGACATCTCGTTCTATGCCCTCCTTTGATTGACCTTCGTGTGACATGTGGTCTCACTTTGAGCGAACCTCATAGGTCGTTCGAACGACCCCCTTTTTTTATTCTTTCATTATCTTCAATTTTGACCCACATTTTTTTTATAATTCTCATCAAAATTTACTCCATTACATTTTCTACAAAATTTAAATGAAATACTAGGGAAGGGTATTACACCCTCCCAAGACGAGTCTTAACACTCATCACGTTAGAGAACGTGAATAACTTAACTACGTAGGCTTTATTCTCGTAGCCACACAAGTATATAAGCGCAATATGGAGTCCTTCTCGTGAGTTCGAGCCTCGATAATATGTCTCTTGATATGTTGTCTCCATCGACATGCCCCCATCTCTTAACTCTAATACCTTACATATAGATAACAAAAATGAGATATCAAACTATCTCAAGGTAGAATAATATACTCAATAGCTTAAACGTAAACCCATCAAATGTCCAACAAGAATGCACCCATCTCTCAACCATTATCCCATGAATACTACAAACGATATATCAAACTATCTTAAGGTGGATTAATATATACAATTTCTCAAATGCATATCCATTAATTACTAAACGATAATATTTCATATCTACATAAGACCAACGAAGATATGAAACTATCCCAAGGCACTATCCTTTAAATATACACATATAAATGCTCAAATACATACGAACGTGCAAACACGTATACACTAATTACAATAGATATGCACCCACATCTCACCATTATATCTTCCCTCAAACTTCGAACAAGATATAAAAATATCTTATATATATACATTCCTAATAATGATCATCTGTTATACAAAACAAGCACAAAGTCATGCACAAGAAATCTTGTGCACTTGCACCGGTTGAAGTGACATTTCTACACATCTCACTGATATCAATTTCCAACCTAAGCACCTATATACATTTAAGTGATCCTCATGCCAAGCTCTCTAAAAAAATTCTGAAATAACTAAAAATTAATTAATTAATGATAAGATAAATAATAAACATAGAATTAAGGAAGCTTACCCAATAAGTGGGGTGTTTAATATTCCCACTCGTAACTCGGTTCCCTAACCCACACTACAAGCATCTATGGACCAATTATGGGCTTAAAGCATGCCTTAGGATTAACCAGAATCTTTTGTTTATTTTTTATAAATAAAATTAGAAACTCTGAAAAAACCAATCGAACCCTTTATTGCACTACCACACAGCATACTCGGGTCTAGGCTCGAGAACCAGAGATGTGCGACTCAACCTGGACATGGAGTTAAACATATTCCAGGGGAAATTTATCGAGGACCTAAAGACTCGGACTGACAACCCGAACTCGTGGGGGTTGTGGAAGATCAGGAAACAAGCACCCCTGAGCATTCACCATCTGTGCGTAAACGCTCCCGTGGGTGTGTCAACAAACCGGTTTCCCGGGGCCCGCAATGCCACAGTGGTGACGTCACTGGGGATAATTTTTTTATCATCAAAAATTAATATTTCATGTTGTAGATGGATTCCCAGCTACGTCTCAATGGTAACTCCATAGAGGAAAAATCAAAAGAACCGAACTATCTATATGCCTCCTTTCTACTATACTTAACATTGCTATACCGCATGACTACTTTATGTAAATTTTAGAACTTTTTAGGGGCCTTATTTTAGAATCCCTCAAAACATAGTTATATGCATAGGTCCCCATGTACATGATTGTACATCTCCTAAACATATAGGTACACACGAAGGACCTCGTGATAAAATAAACATTAAAGTATGTAAAAATGAAATATTACCTGTTTGCATCACGCACCACAGAGTCTTGATTTTCATATTATTTAAACCCTATACCCTTGAGGGTTCCCATAAGCCTATAGTTGTAATAAGTTCGTACTCTAAGAAAGTCATTTTATCTAAAGGAATGTTTGTATTTCAGAAAATTCACCTCCCCCCAAAAGATAGGTTCGTACTTTCGAGAATACACTTCCTTGGATAAATCCCATACTTTCGAAAGTCATTTCCCCAAAAGGCTAGTCTCCAATGAGTGTCCTCACACTTTTTTCCCACCCGTCTAGTACACCAAACAAATTTTATCTTGATCCAAAAGTCTCGATTACAAGGAACGCTTGAAGTTGGTTTAGTAGTGGGGTATATCAAATAGGCTTCTACAACTATTTAGTACTAGGGTAAAGTACGGTCACATGTATCTTAAAGTTGCTCCATCCAAAAAACCATGTATATCGTGATCCATGGCAATGAAAAGTAAACTTCCAATCATCGAGTCACGTCACCCTTCATATAGAAAAAATCCCTAAGAACACACCCAATTTCACCAAAGAACAGATTCTTACAGGTGAATATCTCTAAAGAAATTTCTCAAAAAAAATTTCAGACGACCGGAGGTTGGTCCAAAACCCCTTAGTTTTCGACTGAATATTTTCCCCTTACAGGGAAGATTAACAGTATAGATCCGTAAGTCATCACCAAAAAAATCTCCCTTACATTGGGCTCCCCTAACCCTATTTTATTTTGAGAAAATACTAGACCACAGTATATTATTTCCTCACTCATTGTTTAAAAAAATGAGAGTTCACTCATGTTCACCCGAATCTAACAGGACTTTATTAAATTTTTCATACTTTGAACATACTAACAAATCAAAAGAAATCAAAAAATAAATAGCAAAGAACTCTTAGGTATCTCGTAAATAAATTTTAAACACTAAAGAAATTTTGACAAATTTTAAACTATTAGGTCCACTAATTCTCTTCTTGTAGAAGTCAATGCTAGTGGCATAACAAGTGGACCTAATAGTAAATTATCCTTAAATGTTTAAAAATTGTCAACAAGGGAACTAATTATAAATTGCCCAAATAAAATACCATCTATATACGGTTAATAATAGATAAAAGAAATGCATCGAAACAGTTATTACATATGTGAGTCCTTCCCTGTGATGCTCCGTTTTTGGGTGTCAATTGTGGAAAACTTTTTTATACTTTGATTTCATTTATGAAAATCCTATTTTAGAATAAAGACTCGATTTCACAAATAAGTCATTTAATATAATTAATAAAATGATGTTCAACTTATGAAATTTATATGAACACTTGAAATATAAGAGTTTTTCCAATGTCACAAAATAAATATCAATTTAAGAAAATTCATATCATCCTGTCTTATTAGAAACTAAATTTAAAATTCTTCAAAACAGTTCCGAATAAGGTTGTCAAAGTTAAATTTAAATAACATATTTAAAGTAAATAGTAAACATAGCTCTACTGGTGGGGTATGAACTTGCCTCTCACAGTTTCCTTGCTTTTATCTTTTTTCGAATTACCTGGGGAGGATGATAAATGGTGGGGTATGAACGAGCGCCCAGTAGGGAAAATACTAGTAGAGTAATATATACAAAGAATATTTATACATATAAAGTATATTTTAAAAATTATGAAATAATCCATCATTTGGTTAAGTGTTCTCATGAAAAATTCAATGTGATATGCAATTGATGTTTGGACCATGTAAGTCGGGCAATAAGCCCACTTACACTTAATCCTTCTTTAATAATACTCATATCCCGCTAATTTAATAATTAACTCACTTTCACATTTTCTAAGTTGTTTCATAAATTTGCATTTACGTTAATGAACATCGTGCTCAAAATCATATTTTCACTTTCTTAATCGGGGTACCAATCCATGAGTGTTATACAAACTTTCACTGACTCACCATGTCGAAATATGCTATTGATCAACGATTTGGGGTCTAAGCATCAAGCCACACCCTAGGGCTCCAGTCCCTTCTCAAATTTCTCAATTACCTTCGAGTGCTTTTTACTTGTTACATCTTTGTAAACATTTCCCTTTCTTTATTTCTTTTCCAATTTTAAACCTTTTTCCGTTATTTCTTTTTTACTGGCCGACGAAGCCAAATAACTGGGACGAGACAAGTTCCAATACACTTCATTTCTAAGTTTCACACTTTATAAAAAGTTTAATTTCATTTTACGTAAGGCTCGATATTTCATGTTTTGAAAACAACTTTAATTACCATTTCTTGTAAAACTTAACCTTTGTGTTCAAATACCCATTTATACAATTTAACGTGCTTTTCACTATTCATGCACACTTCTAAAACTTGCATTTTATACGTTTTGCTAAAAAGGCTTCTTTTCATCTTTACTTTACAAAATATGAGTTTTCATTACGTAAAATCTAGCACTTTAACTAGAGTTCTCTTGATTTGGTAAATCCTTCTTAAGTCCATATTTCACATAAAATGACACTTTTGTGCTAAAATATTTCTTTTGTCATTTCAAGACTTTACCTTTCAATATTAAATTTGAATTGTCTACCTTATTTCTCATCATTTTACTATGTCACTTTCTTCCTTTAAAATCAACTTTTCAAGACAATATTCATTATTGCAAATGTTTCCACTTAATCCAAACTTTTCATAAACTGACACTTTTGGCCTAAAGACTTCATTTTTGACATTTCAAGTCTTATTGTTATGAATTGAGAACCTTTCATCTTAGATTTTATATATTTGCCATTTTATGTGTACATATTACTACATTTACTGTTTTAACCTCAACACTTTACTATTTTCACTTTTAATTTCTTAAACTTTAATCCTCTTAATATTTCTTCACATAAAGTAACGTCGTTTTATGTGACTAATATGCTGATTTTTTCAACAAGGCTTTTTAAAAAATATTTTCAACATACTAAATCCATTTATCCTAACTACATAAGTTTATGTTTATGAATGTAAGGTTTTATACCCATAAAACCCATATATGCATCCTAGATTTTTTTTCATCAAGTTCAACTTAACATTTGACAAGAAATAACTAGTTTAAACATGATTTTCGTACGGAATAACTTCGTTAAGCATTCTAAAATTGTAACTTAATCCCAACTTCAACTTTTAGCCACTTTTATCACATCTTTATCAATTGTTATTCAAATATAGTGATAATAAATATAAATAGTCATGTAAATCATACATATGTATACATATAACTAGAACGCTTGATTTTAAACTTAAAAGTAATGTAGAACCCCTACCTCTTGAAGATACTAATTTTGATGAAAAGGTTGAAAAGAAAATCCAAAAATCTCCAAACTTTATGTTCTTCTAGAAATCATCTTCCACACTCAAAATAACACCTCTATAACACTTGAAAGATCTTGATAATAGAAGAATAATTGTGCAGGATAGTAACAAGGTTGTAGTATACAGAGTATAAATAATCTTTTGCTGAGTTAAAATCGTAGAGAGAATGAATATTTTTGGATTTGAAAAAATGCACATTCTCATTCTCTATAAATAGAAGAAAATGGGGCAGGTAACCCCTATAAACCATCCTATATGACCCTACCCATCTTAAATTGCTCCTAAACATACACTGATAATATCACATACTAAATGGAATAAAAAAAAACAGAAAGAATGGATGAAAATTGTTCAAAGTTGGCAGCCTACCCAAATCAAATTGCTCCATTTTTTTTTGTTACTAACTTCGGACATAAAATGTCCTCGATATGGGTCTAAACGAATTTTTTTCGACATCGTCAAAGAAGAAAAAGTTGTCCAGAATTTAATTGCCAATCTCGTAAAATTATATCAAATTTTTCTAAGAACTTTTATTTTTTAACGAAAATCCCATTATTATTATTATTATTATTATTATTATTATTATTATTATTATTATTATTATTATTATTATTATTATTGTTGTTGTTATTGTTATTGTTATTGTTATTGTTATTATTATTTTTCTTTGAATTTCTTTGTTTTATCCTTATGATATTATAATACATAAATAAATGTAATTATATAATTCATTTCGTTTAATTTTCATTATTTTTCTAAAATGCGTAATTTAATTTAACACGTATAACATGGTACGCAACATTTTTGAATTTTTCTCCTTAATCTTAATTTAAATTAAAAATAACCTATTTAAATTAATCCCATTAAATTTTCATAAATCCTAGTCCATATAATTTGCGAATTACACGAGTCTGAAAATATAACTCGACTTTATTAATTCAACAAAATTCGGGCGTTACATTCTCCCCCTATGTATTGTCGTTTTGTCAGTCCTCCCGTTCATAGAAACCTGAATAAAAATGCTCCGATTTTTTCTACAGTTGTTATCCTGATTAGAGAGATCATACTAAGTTCTTAACCTGAAACCCGAGTTCGCTCACTTTGCGCTCGTTTAGTTTTCGTTAGTGAACTCCCTACCCACGACTGTCAAGTTTGCTCCGCAGTACGCTCCATGTATACTAAAGAAGACCAAGATCTATCCGCAATGGATCAAATTTAGAGATAACTTGAGAACATCACTACGGCCATCCCAAGGTCTTGGATTCTCTTCAGTGCACGCGGGGTTGCGCCCTTCCCCGGGGCGCTCGACCGTCATCATTGTGGGGGATAATATATAAAGATAGAGTCACCAACCTATTTTACTCAAAATAGGCAAAAGAATGTCATCGCCTCGAGAGAACGACATCAAGTCCAATACTGATGCTTTCGAAACCAAATAGTTTGAAAGTTTAGGGACTAAGTTACGAAATATGAAGGTGTTAGGCACCCATCCCGCCCTTTCGGTCTCTCATAGGACAATGTTAATATTCTTTTTTTAGACTCCGTGATATGCATGTACATGCGTAAAATATAAATGGTGGAGAATGGAATCATTCAACCTGCGTCATGGAAAGAGTCGGAGTGCCTTCATCCGTAGGAGTGTTCCAAAAAATAATAATTCAAAATATTATGTAAGGGTTCGCCGAATCACAAGTCGCTACGGAAGAGCGAATGTTCATCGGATGAAACACAAGCATGTAAGAATATGAAATCATAAATAATATATAAGACATTAAAGAAATATATAAACACACATAAAGGGGTGTAAGGACATTGTCCCTAATAATTTAGTATGTCGTATGCAGTTGCTGCAAGTCATCGAAGGATTAAGAAGCTTACATCTACACAAGACGAATTCGAATTTCAAGAAGACTTCAACCTTCAAGCCCAACAAGGATGAATTTGGTAAAGTGTGTTTAAGTTTCATTTTCATTTCACATTAAAAGTGTTGGGATAATTTTTATAAAAGTTAAAATGATTTTTATTTTTCAAAAATATTTTATCATAAAAGTTTTAGATAAATATCTCCTGATCCTGTGAACAGTTTTAAGGTTTTAGGATTCCAAGTTATTTAAAACTTTAAAAAGACTTTTTTAAGGGGATCGGTGACTGTCGTTCAAACGACGTCACATCTCGTTCGAAAGAGATGGAGGTTCGCTTGAACGACGTCGCATGTCATTCGAACGAGAGCTATTTTGCTCTGACACGTCACCGCCTTAATTTTTATTATAAATAAAGGTGTCAGGCTACAGATTTTCGTGTGGAGAAAAAATGGTTTTGACATAATACGTTTTTCTATTCTCTAACCATATTTGAGGGTTCATAACTTTTTCTTTACAATTCACAATCCCAATTGCTTTTGTGTGAGTTATTTTGTGGAACCCAAATCATAGATTTTCTATTGTTCATACTTTGTGGGGAGATCTCTACGCCTAAGGGCTGCGTGCTATTATGGAGTGAGTCTCGACGGAGTTTTGTGACTTCGTGTCATTAGGGAGTGCAGCGGTGTTCCTGGGATGAAGACTGAACTGCGGTCCATGTAGGTTCGCTACAAGTGGACTGACTGCTGATGACATCGACCGACGCCTGCGGGTATTCGAGTGTCAAACTGTATTTCATTGTAATCCGTGTAAGTTGCGATTTATAATTATAGTGAAATAAAAAGATTTTGCCCTGAGGGTATTTTTCCTAAATTTTGTATCGCACATTTTATTTTTGTTGGTTTTACACTTGCACGCATGTAGTTATTTGTGTTTAAGGGATGAATTGACTTGATTTATAAATTGACTATAATTAAATAAGTTTGTGATTGAAATTTGCGCAACTATTTAAATCGGGATCACACATAAGGTTTATCAAATTAGTATGAGAGCAGGTTACGCTAATTTTTTGCGTATTCCTATTTACCGTAAAATTATGTGATATTGATTTTTTTTTTAAATCATACTTTTAAAATTATCGCTATGTTTCCAAACAAAAACTTATATAGTCGGTTGCCAATTTTTGATGGGTCTAATTATGCTTACTGGAAAGACTGAATGAAATACCACTTAAAAGAAATCAATGAAAGAGTTTGGGTCATTTGTGAAAGAGGTTGGATTCTTCCTGATAGTACAAATATAGCACCCTGCGGCAGATGCTACTCAGGCATGCAGAAGCTTATAGGCCACGACCTTACTCAGTACAAGGTGCGGCCCTAATCAGCACGGTGCAACCCTATTCAGTACGATAAGGCACCACTCAGCACTGTGCGGCCCTACTCAGCACAAGGTGCGGCCCTATTCAGCACGGTGTGGCACGCATAGCTCTAGCCTCACTAATAGGGTGCGTCACCTACAACTTTAGCCTCATGCAGGATACAGCCTTCTACTGCGCTTGATACAACCTTAGACTATGCAGGATGCGACACTCAATATGCCTTCCTTACAGGTCGCATCCCCCCCATTCACAGTTGCCGCAGACTTATATGCCACATTCTCAGGGAACATGACACGACTCACATACCTCCTATAAATAAGGGGCGACACCTCATGATAGGGGTCAAATTTTATAATACCGGGCGAAGCCTTTCCAAATTCTCTCTACACAACCTCAACACTTGGGGGCTACACACCTACATCATAGTCATATCTCCGGTACTCCCGAAATCGCTACAACCATGTACTCTCCTTAATTCTCATACTTATACGCCTCTTTAGGATTGATTATATTGTACAATGCAACGCATATAATGAGAATGGAGCAACACAGTGGATGTAGACCTATTTTTGAGGCTGAACCACTCTATATCTTGTCTTCTTTCTCTTTTTACTAATTCTATCCGTTTATTATAATTTACACTTAATTTGCTGGTACGAGAACAACTAGTGGACGATTTCTCGTATAAAAAATTTGGCACCGTTTGTGGGAAATGAGGTATTTCAATCTTGTTTCTCTATGTTTTGGGTTCTCAAATACCTTATTTTATTCATGGGGATCCTTTGGATCATCATCTCATAAGTAAATTTTTGGTTATTGAGCTCTGTTTTAGATTTACACCCATAAGTGGGTATTTCATATATTCAGATTTGCTCTTGGGTCTCCATTTTATGACTTTAGATCTATTTTGCATACCCCTGTGATATCATTCCATCTAGGTAGTGCTGAAAATCATAATGGGCTTTAGCCCCGAAAAGATGAATGATTAGGGAAAGACTGTATATACTCCCCTTTTACTGTTCTTGACCTATGACCTGGGGTTTATCATTGAAACTGTGTCGTTTTTTTCATCGTGAGGGTGTTCTCTCATTAACAGACTCTAGTAGGTATACTCTTCACGTGTTGGGAGAGAAAAACTCAATTTTTGGGTTTCAATTTTGGGATTGTTCCCTTCGCTGCCTAGAAGGGGATGCGGTCTGGCAGTTGAAAGGCCTTTATGGACGTGGCATCTACTAGCGCGACTGCATTACAAAAGCTTCAAAACATTAAGGAACAAACTCAGGTGGTCTCCAGCTCAACCTTGGTGAATATCATACAAAGTCCACGACAATAAACCTGTGTGCCTTACTATCCGTGGCCTCAATAAAAGATCATGAAGCAGTTAAAATGCTGCATTCCAATTTCCTACTTAGTTACTCCAATATTTCTGAGATTACTCACTTCTGCTAGTTGTCTCAGATTATATATTTTGTAAATACTAACAAAAGTAAAAATGGAAGGAGAATCCATCCAGAGCACAGTATTCAAAGATGAGATTGTGCAGCTATACAATCACCTCATCCATCTCTACGATAACCATGCCTCACTCTAAACCCAAGTCAACTATTTGACTCAGAGGGTCCTCATGCTTTAGGCTGTAACCTCTTCCAATATGGGTGTGGCACCCAAGATCATTGCTACAGCTCCTATCAGTGTCACGACTGTAACATCAAAAACCGAGGAAGTGTCCCAACTAAAAGCACTAGTCGCAGATGGAAAGTCCGCGGCCAGGGCTAAGGCCCTAAAGAGGAGGATGAAACAAGAAGAAAGGGAGCTGCGTGAGAACTACACACCACTGAACTCTATCCTGGAGGATATCCTTGGAAGCATCGAGGAGGAATTGCTCAAGAGAATAAAAAAGCAAAGAGCTCCACCTTATAAAAGGGACAAAGACAAGTGGTGAAAATTCCACCATGACCATGGTCACCTCACCGAACAGTGTCACGCTTTAAAGAATGAAATTGAGAGGCTCATAAGGCAGGGGATGCTGCAGCGCTTCCTCAAGAATGCCTGAGGGGTGCAAGCTAGCTAGACAAGCCACATTCCTCTTTTTTTGACCACATTCTATATTTTATCTATATTTGTTCTTAGTGAACTCTTTTGAATAGTTCCATTTTAACTTTGTATTGGAATAGCACTATCTTATATATATGAATAGATATTTCAAATCAAATTCACTCTTATAATGCCATATTTTAATTCTCATTTCCATTAATTATTATCTTATAAAAGACCATTGAGAGTGCAGCAGCAGCGGAAATATTGCGACTCCTCAAATAAAAAACAATTTTAATTAATCCCAAATTTTAGTTAAACCCTAAGACATGCATCTAGATGATTTATCAAATAAAATATAGCATGCAGGATAAAAACAAACAATTTCAGGAAAAATCCCCCAAAGGGGCAAAACCTTTTATTTTCACTATAATTTGTAAGAGAACGGCTTACAATCGAATTACAATGAAAATACAAGTTGACTAAGAATTACCCTCGGGTATCGGATTCTGTAGTCGGCGGCTGGAAATATCCCTTTCCAGGAGGGCAGCAATGAATCCACACGCAACGAACCCACATGAACCTCAGTCCAATCAACAAAGGAAGAACCGCATCACTCCTCAATGACACGCAACCATGAAACTTTGTAGAGACTCCCTCAGCAATGACACGCAGCCCTCGGTTGCAAAGATCTCTCCACAAAGATGAACAACAACAAAGTTTGTGTTATAGGGTTCCAAAAGATTCACAAAAGTAATTAGGATTTTTGTGTGAATTAAAAAGATGTTTTGCACATCAAAAAGGTGAAGACTTAGAGTATTTAGGACTTTGAAAATCGTGTTGAAATGTCTTAAAAAATAACTCCCCGAAGTTGGCTTTAAATAGGAAAACTTTGAGCCTAAAAAATCTCTAGTGAATCTGGCCGAATTTATCCCAGACGGACCGGTCCGGTTCTGAGGCGGATCGGTCCGGTCAAGCGGATCGGTTCTTTTATTTTGGCCTTCATCGGTTCGCTTGCGGTCTGGGGTATATTGGATCTACAGCAAGCGGATCGGTCCGGTTGAGGGCCGGATCGGTCCGGTTGCGGGCCGGATCGGTCCGGTTTTCCCAGAAAAATAAAATCCTTTTAAAAGCCTCATTTTGCTTTAAAAAACTTACTTCTTATTTTTATAAAAAACATTTTATAAAAATTTCCCAATACTAAATATGAACTTTAAGGAACGTAAAAACAAAATTTTACCAAGTTCATTCTCGCAGAGGCTATGATGTTGAAGACGCTTTGATATTCGGATCCGTTGATGTAGATGCGATCTTGAGTTTCTTCAACGGTGTAACGGCGTACGACATACAAATTGATAATGGAAAAAAATGTCCTTACAAATCTCCCCCTATGTCTATGCCGGTACATACATAAAAAAATATCCGAATTATCAACTAATGACCTATACAAATCTACCCTCCCATGAACCCTAAAGATGAAAAGATACAAAGGTATAAATCTTCATCGTTTGATCTTCAATCTTCAACAATCATCAAATCTCAAAACTTTTCTCATCAGGGTGTGCAACATATTGATTTTCAATCTTCATACCTACACACATGAGACAAAGAAAATACCACGTGACATATCGAGTTTGAAATGAGATAAACATGGATATCAATATATGATAAAAACATAAGCTATATCTCAAAAACTCCCCAAAAATTCAAACTCCCCCATAATATGATAATTCTTTCTCCCCCTTTATATGATGTCCCCAAATAGACAAATGAGAAGAATGAATCAAATAAGCAAAATCGGGGTGTCACGATATACAAAAAAAATACACAAACTATTTTTTATTTTTCAAATTTTTCATACGAAGATAGGATACCAATTTGAACAAATATGAAACAAAAATCACACCATAGAGTTTGACTCAAACAACCAAGTCATGGAAATGGAATGTATGGGTGTGAACACATTCGATAGGTAAATCAACTCAATCAATCATATGTGCACGATGCATATGTGTACTCCTAACGAATGAACATCAAAGGTATCCTTAGGTGTAAAGTTTGTTGAATTTAGATGACATCGTCTTATACAAATCAACAAATCAAAGTCAAATGATTTTCACACCAATAACGTCCAAAACTATATAGCGCATTTTCAAGAATTTCAAGGACGTGCAAACCCATTTTGATTCTCCAACCAAACTCCCTCATATATATATTCTTATAGAGGTAATCTAAATTCTCAAACTTTGGAGAATTGGTGCAAAAACCTAAATGGCCCATATTTTGGCATGAATATCTTTTTATTGCCTTTCAATTTTTTCGGGCTCTTTTAACCTCTTTGGACCTCGGATAATAAAATTCCTCAATTTTTTAGGTCCTTTTTAACGGTGGCTTTTGCGCAAAGGATAGATGATTACCTTTCGCAGCCCCTCCCCGTTATCAAACAAAGCACACAAACTCACAAAATGGTTTTTATATGCACAATTTCCTTATCAAAATTTATCGCGCTTGGTTCGTTTTAAGGACAGGATTGAAGTGAAAACACCCAACCAATATGTGATAAGACAATCACAATAATCAATCAAATCCATGCATGTGTGTAATAAAGGAAACATGAGTCAAACATGTAGGAAGAAACACTTAATTACATCTTAATGACTCCAAACATTATAAAGCACATGGATGAATTGACCTATTGTCTCAAAACACTATCAAATAGTCACATGAAAATAATGGAATGATGTTGTGACTCGGTCATCCAAAGTGTTCATCCATAAACGGTGTAAAAAAAAACAAAAATCTTTTTGGATTTTTCAAAAATTTTATCAAAATAAAATCTTTTTGTATTTTTCAAAAAAATTCAAAAACAAGAATTTATACAAAAAGTACAAGTCATCACACTAGTAAAAATATATCATGAAACCACAACTAGTGTATGACAAACATGCAATCACAATTAACCAAAAGATTTCACATGGGGTGAATTACGTGCAAGCAAACGGGAATTGTGGACAAATAAACCATAAGCCTCTAAATCCGATTTTCTAACCCAAATTGATGTGTAACGAAGTGTGGGGGTTTTGGGAATCGAATTTATTCTTTCATTAACCTTCTTAGGTCCATTTAAAAGCTTATAACAAAAGTGCCTAAGATGACCTTGCCTACCACAATGCGTGCAAGAGTAAATCGGGCGGTGTGTGTTACCTAAAGGTGGCCCTCTCCTCAAATTTCTCGGTTGCTCTCTCCGAGTTTGCCTAGGTGGGTCTCTCCTAATGATCCTAGGAGGTTCTCTCACGATGCTCCTATGGGGTGATTTCCTAACAAACTTAGGTGTCGCTTTCTTAACAATCCTAGGAGGCTCTCTCACACGTGTGGGAATGGGTGCAACATATTTTTCAAGCCCAATCCCACCCCTATCAGTTTTGATCTCGACTGTGCCTAAAATCTTATCAAGTTTATCAGACCTAGACTCCAAATCAAATTTCACTTTACTTGAATCTTTCAATTTCACCTCAAGTTCGCCTATCCTAGATTCAAGTACTCGTTTAGAATCCTCAAACTCTAAAAGCTCCTTTTTCATAGTCTCCATCAACCCTCTAAGACTATCTCTCTCACCCTCAACGTACTCAAGCTTCTCTTTTAAAATTTTTCCATGTGCCCTAAGATCTTCAACTAAAAAATCATCATTTTTTATGGCACACTCTTTCAATTGAGCTTTCAATTTCAAATTTTATTTCTTTGTTTTCAAAGTTTCGGCATAAAGTTCATTGTAAGCAGTTTGCAAGTCATGCTCATCTACACTTTCCTCCTCACTTTCATCCACACTCCCATTACTTTCACTATCATCACTAATCACACGGATGGGAAACTCTCGCCTAGAAGCATAAAAAACTTCTTCTTTCGAATCACAATCACTAAGGGTAGAAACATGAGAACTCGATTTATTCAATTTCTTCTTTAAATTTGTGGTACACTCATGTAACGTGTGACCAACACCCTCACAACAAGGACACCTCTCAGATTCGTTTTCAACAGAAGATTTAAAACAATAGTTCGTGTGAATTTTCCAATTAATTTTTTCAAAAATTTGACATCGAAGATCATCAACACCATCAAAAGCCATTTTTGCAAAATCAGGATCAAAACACAATAACTTAGTGCAACCTGCTCTGATACCAATTTGAGAGTGCAGCAGCAGCGGAAATATTGCGACTCCTCAAATAAAAAACAATTTTAATTAATCCCAAATTTTAGTTAAACCCTAAGACATGCATCTAGATGATTTATCAAATAAAATATAGCATGCAGGATAAAAACAAACAATTTCAGGAAAAATCCCCTAAAGGGGCAAAACCTTTTATTTTCACTATAATTTGTAATAGAACGGCTTACAATCGGATTACAATGAAAATACAAGTTGACTAAGAATTACCCTCGGGTATCGGATTCTGTAGTCGGCGGCTGGAAATATCCCTTTCCAGGAGGGCAGCAATGAATCCACACGCAGCGAACCCACATGAACCTCAGTCCAATCAACAAAGGAAGAACCGCATCACTCCTCAATGACACGCAGCCATGAAACTTTGTAGAGACTCCCTCAGCAATGACACGCAGCCCTCGGTTGCAAAGATCTCTCCACAAAGATGAACAACAACAAAGTTTGTGTTCTAGGGTTCCAAAAGATTCACAAAAGTAATTGGGATTTTTGTGTGAATCAAAAAGATGTTTTGCACATCAAAAAGGTGAAGACTTAGAGTATTTAGGACTTTGAAAATCGTGTTGAAAAGTCTTAAAAAATAACTCCCCGAAGTTGGCTTTAAATAGGAAAACTTTGAGCCTAAAAAATCTCTAGTGAATCTGGCTGAATTTATCCCAGACGGACCGGTCCGGTTCTGAGGCGGATCGGTCCGGTCAAGCGGATCGGTTCTTTTATTTTGGCCTTCATCGGTTCGCTTGCGGTCTGGGGTATACTGGATCTACAGCAAGCGGATCGGTTCGGTTGAGGGCCGGATCGGTCCGGTTGCGGGCCGAATCGATCCGGTTTTCCCAGAAAAATAAAATCCTTTTAAAAGCCTCATTTTGCTTTAAAAAACTTACTTCTTATTTTTATAAAAAACATTTTATAAAAATTTCCCAATACTAAATATGAACTTTAAGGAACGTAAAAACAAAATTTTACCAAGTTCATTCTCGCAGAGGCTATGATGTTGAAGACGCTTTGATATTCGAATCCGTTGATGTAGATGCGATCTTGAGTTTCTTCAACGGTGTAACGGCGTACGACATACAAATTGATAATGGACAAAAATGTCCTTACAACCATTTTGTCTTAAACAGGTCTCGATTCGAGACAGTATGTTATATTGGGAATGATCATATTTAAATGGGACCACAATTCCCGTCAAGACGCCTGATTGTTCGAAATCAAAAAGATAACTGAAAATAAGGAAAGCAACTATTGAGAGCAGCTATCTGAATTGGTCTGCAATAATCACTCATAAAGACTATATCCCAGCGTATAATATCTACAATCTCGGAAGCAGTTATCAGAAAGCATTATTGGCCACGGGGGCCTTAAGTTCCCAGTCTAAACTTTCGGGATGCATCATTAGCTATGAGGGCTTACAATACCCGTTCTTAGCTTTTGGGATGCATTATTAGCACGGGGAGGTTACTCCCCCGAAAAATATCATTAACTTGGTGGATATGAGACTAAACATCATTAACTTAGTGATCTAATATTAGCTTGGGGAAGCTTCATAATACCTAGCTCGGGAAGGCCTGAAAATAACCCAAGGGGTCGGAGACCTAATTGTCTACGGATAATCCTATATTTGAAGGGGCCAAAGACTTAATTATCTGCGAATAATCCTATTTTATCCTGGGAAGGCTTTATATATATCCACATAAGCTTGGGGAAGCTTTATAACACCTAGCCTGGGTGGACTGATAAGGCTGTGTTGCTGTGATCATGAAGCATGCCAAAGCTACAGAAGAATGGCCTCAAATTCCTAAAGGGTTAGAAAGGTTCCGTAGCCTTATCAGTACGGTTGCGGCCGTTAAGTGAATTTATTCAGAAGGCAAGGTAGATAAATTCAGGCATGATTGTTAACCTGTGCAACCCTGTTCAATAATGCAGTTAAACATTTGGATTAGGGTCCAATTATAAAGCTACAATCATAAAGCTACAACAGATGGAATTCAAACACTCAAAGGTGTCGCTACCCTATTCAAGAAGAGACTGCAGCCACCATCAAACATGAAAGATTGCAACAATATACAAGAATACAAGTGTAAAGTACAAGCTGAAGAAATCTGTCAGTAGACTATATGAAGAAACCATTTATACTATGGTGTCGCGGCCTTAATCTATTAGTCCTATAAGTTCATTTAATCAAGAAATCAATTTCAAATATAAAAGCATCAGTTCAATCATCAAGGCATTGGAAGAATAAAGCATGCAAGTGATACAAAAACTATTGATTTTCAAAATTGGTCGCAGCCTTGATAATAGAAGCCAAAAATCTTGACAAATATTAGTGTTAAGAATATACAGACAAAAGGTCCATAGCCATACATATACCAAAATCAGTGTTAAAAAGGGGACACAACCCCATGATAAGGAGGTACTAGTTAGCTGCATCATCTTCTAAATCTCCTTCCTCCCCTTCAGCAGCGGTCTCAGCTTCCTGCTCTGCTTCTGCAGCCTCAGCCTCTGCCCTCAACCTGGCTCTTTCTTCTATCGCTACCTTGATCTCAGCTATGCACTGCTGATGTTCAGCATCACCAAGTCTCTAAGTAAGAATCGTCTCTTTAGAGTCGGGAAAGTTATTTATGACTCTGTGCCTGAGCTCTTGGTAGCTGTGGAGGAGGCCCTATTGTTGATAAGGAAGAAGTCTCTGGACCCCTTGAATGATTCTGTTGTGCTGTCAATAGCCAATTGAAGGGCCGCATCATGATCCTCTCCCATATTCTTGACCACCGCAACATGGGCTTCAGCATCCTTGGTTTTTAATTCTCCATACTTCTTTTATAGAAGTCGAAGTTTACTGTTAGAAAACTCCACGGCCTTAGCAGCTTTCACAGTTTGGTTTTAAGAAACCTTGAAGGACTCCGTGGCCTGATTAAAATTTTCCTCGACTTCTTCCTTGGCTTTGACAGTGGCCTCAAGGTTCATTTGAGCCGCCTGCAGTGCCGCGGTTGAGGATTGCTTTCCATCTTCAAATGAAGCCTCCCTGGCATTCTCCAAATTAGTGGAGTGCACTCTATTCGTGGCCTCTTTCAGCCTATATAGGGCCTCGTACTTCCTTTTTTGAGAAATCATGACGTCTACGGCCTACAAAGAGATTTGAAGTTAGAATGTAAATATGGAATTTGAAAATAAAGCTAAGAAGGTACTTGCACTTACCCTCAAAAAATTATGGAGACCATAATCCTCCAAGTCATCGTGGTCTTCATCCACGAGTCGATCAAGGTCCGCTACGTCTGGGACCCTCTTTATCCTATAGACATCCCTTGCAGTTGTGTCCCAAGAGGATTCAAGGTTGGGATGCCTAAGCTGTAGCCGCAGACTACCATCAATACCAACACTGGCGCGGCATTGAGGAAGTGCCAGGTTGGAATTTATTGAGACAATTGGTGGTGGTGGGGGAGAATTTGAATGAATAGGGGCATCAGATGTTGACATTAACCCTGCCGCGGCTAGATTGGCCCTAATTTCGTCATCAAAAGTACCCTCAGGCCTTTCGTGAGGACCCTCCTCAACTTGGAGTTGACGTGCGACAAGGATCGTTTATTTTACAACCCGATTTTCATCACTTGAAGGGACCGCGACAGGGACCTTAGTCTTCGACCTCTTCCTTTTCCTCTGCCTAGTAGTGTTATTGAGGATAGTTGCATCGTCATCCATCTCTGCCAGTTGGGCAACCAAGAGCTCCCTATCGACTTCCTCACCTGTAAGAACGAATGCAACAGTAAAAATTTGGTTAAAAAATAATTATCATGGAACAAATTGTTGATAAAGTTACTACCTTCTGCGGCCATCTCTCTCGAAATAGATTTTTTGGGGAAATATCCCGCTTAAAATATAGAGGCAGAAGTTACAAGTATGCTGAACTTCTTCTTCTTAGCAGGAACTGCCGCGGCCTTGGTAACCCTTTTTTCTTGCCTCTTGCTCAACTGCAAATTGTCAAGAACTACACAAAAATACAAAGGTTAGTATGGAAGCAAGGTGAAAAATAATATACCGCGGATATAATTGAAAAATACAAAGGTTAGTATGGAAGCAAGGTGAAAAACAATATGCCACGGCTATAATTAAAAAATACAAAGGTTAGTACGAAAGGAAGGTGAAGAAAAATATAGAGAGGGCACGCGGCTATAATTGAAAAAGAACATAGTTTCGAAGGACACCCCCATTACCGCGGCATCCTAAATGATCTCTCCCTCTCACTCTCTTCAGGGTGGATCTCCCACCCCTCTCCAGAAATGTAGAAGTATTTGCCGTTCCAGTTCTTTACACTGGTAGGCCTCCCGGAGTAAAGGGTCTCATCCCTGCCGTGGACTGAGAAGTAGTAGTACCCCACAAACTTTATGGAATTTTCCTTGGGGCGGTAGAAGTGGAAAAATTTTGTGGGAGCAATATCCCTCTTGAATTTATTTTCCCATAATACGATAGTTACGATAATGTCCCCCCAGCCATTGGGATCTAATTGGGTTGGGGCTAACATCATTGTCTAGAAAATTCTCTTAATGGGAACAGGGATAGACAACCGTAGCCCATAAATGAAGGCGTGCAAGGGGAAGAAGATCCCATCGTCAGCAAGCGTTGTGCATGATCTTTGTTCCGTGGCAGGTGCTGAGTACATCAAATTCTCTGTAAATTTAAAGGCCTCAGCTACCTGATCAACCCATTTTTGGGTCATCGTGCTGCGGATGCAAAGTGCAGCAAGAGGTCTCACAGCCCTCCCAGATGTGCCAGCAGGATCGTCCCTAACATTAGATGCACCCCCTGCCACGGTATTCTCATCTATGTCCATCGGATGGTTGCTTGAATTTGCCCCTTCTTCCATGTCCGCAAAATCGGAGTATGAATCCAACACTACACAATTAGGGAAATCTCTCAACTGGCACGACCCTATTGTCCTTAAAGGATGGACTGAAGGAAGTTCGGGAGGAGAGGCTCTAAAATGTTTGTTCCAAAAGCCTCTCAAAAATTTATCTGGGTCAAAGTTTATTTGGCCGCAGCAGTACCTAAAAAGTAGAGAGTTCACAGTTAGGCGCCGCAGTTAATATGGTCCTAAGGCCTTTCATAGGCCGCGGCAGGTGTAATGATATATCAAGTCAAGGATGAACAAGAAATATTAGGCCAAATGGGCTAAGTATTCCAAATGCTAATTGCCACTGCGACATATTATTTTATGGGGAAGGATGTGTTATCTTCTTACTTGCCGTAGTCATTAAACTATGGATAATGCATGGTCTAGATGCCGTGAACTCTATCTGAGAACCTAAAGATCATGAGTTACTACAGGCCACAGAAAAATATCTACATGATGCGGCCTATATTGTGTGCCGAAACATCATGTTTAATACCTTCTGCAGCAATATTTTCTATGCTGCAGATATTAATATTTGAAGGGTGCATGGATTCAAGAAAGCCCTAAATTATTAAAGGGATTTTACCATGCCGCGGCTACTCACTTAAACAGGTCAGTATTTAGTCTGGGTAAATTCAAAGATCAAAAACTCTAGAATACGAAGAGTCCCTCTCAAGAAAGTCAAGAACATAATGGGTTACCTAATTCAGAAACCCTAAAGTCTAACCCAAATCAACAAAATCCATGCACTGGCTCAACATTGAAGATTGATTCAAATCTAAACAGCTAAATGAATTCAAACGGGTTCGATTAATTGGGAAATTAGGAGAAATAAGTATATTCAAATCCAAGCAGCAAACATGATTACAATTTAATAAAATACATTCGAATAAGTGCAATTCATGATGAGTATATCAGATATAATTCAAGGTCGGGAAATACAGAAATGCAGAAATTTAGTTGATGAATTGGTGAATTGTGAACTGAAAAGGCTATTAAAGAGGTTTGTAATTGAAAGAATTACCTGGAAATGAAGACACAGACGGAGCTCAAACTCAAACCACCTCAGAACAACCACACACAGCTTTCGAAGGTCGCCGAAAAAAGTAAAAGGACGAACGAACAGAGGTTGGCTATCGATATGCTCTCAAAGATTTGGGAAATGTAATGAAGTCCATGGCCAGAACAATTTATATAAGAGGGCGCGAGAAGACGAAGCATCGCCTTGGAAGTACCGCGACACCTTGAGAGTACTTGACTACTCAGTCGCAGCCTCAATCGCAAATCTCTTAGCAATACGACTTGGGGGCTTATTAATAGTACAAATATAGCACCCTGCCGTGGATGTTACTCAGGCATGCAGAAGCTTATAGGCTGTGACCTTACTCAGTACATATTGTGGACCTAATCAGCACGGTGCGGCCCTATTCAGCACGGTACGACACTACTCAGGACGGTGCGGCCCTACTAAGCATAGGGTGCGGCCCTATTCATCACGGTGCGGCCCCCACAACTCTATCCTCACTAACAGGGTGCGACACCTACAGCTTTAGCCTCATGCAGGATGTAGACTTTTGCTATGCTGGATGCAGCATTATACTATGCAGTATGCGACACTCAATATTCCTGCCTTACAGGTCGCATCCCCCTCATTCCCAGCTGCTCCAGACTTATATGTCACGTGCTCAAGGTACGTAACACGACCCACATACCTCATATAAATAAGGGTCCACACCTTGAGATACGGGGTTAGATTCTACAATACCGGGCGAAGCCTTGCCAAATTCTCTCTACACAACCTCATAATACAGCCTGGGGGCTACATACCTACATCGTAGCAGATCTCCGGCACTCCCAAAATCGCTACGGCCATGTACTCTCCTTTATTCTCTTACTTGTACGCCTCTTTAGGCTTGATTATATTGTACAAGGCAATGCATATAACGAGAATGGAGTAACACAGTGGACATAGGCCTATTTTTGAGGTTGAACCACTCTATATCTTGTCTTCTCTCTCTTTTTACTAATTCTATCCGTTTATTATAATTTACACTTCATTTGCTGGTACGAGAACAACTAGTGGATGATTTCTCGTATCAACACCTCCGACTGTCACTACAAATAATGTCACTAATTTAAAACCTGTGTCAGGCTAGGCTTAGTGTAATTTTTAAAATGTTACCCTTGACGAGTTTCGATGTATTATGATGTGCACCACGTCTAAAGAAGCATGGGATGTTTTGCAGCTCACCCACGAAGGCACTAATGCGGTCAAAGAATCTAAAATTCAAAATTTGACCACTTAATTTGAAACCATTACCATGCTAGAGACTGAGTGTTTTGACGACTTTTATACACATTTGTCTGACTTTGTCAACAATAGTTTTAATCTTGGTAAGACGATTCCTGATGCACGAGTGGTTAAAAAGATTTTAAGATAACTGCCAAAACATTTTATCCCTAAAGTAACTATTTCAAATACCTTAGGAAATTTGAATCATCTGAAATTAGAAGAGTTGGTAGGAGACCTACAGACGTACGAAGTTGACATATTTTTTGACACTGTCAAACCTAAGGAAAGTGAGTTTTTGTGAGTTCGAGTCTGAGGACGAGTCTGATTTTGACATGGACCTTCTTGCAAAGAATTTTAAAAAAATTCTTCAGTTTTCAAAACAAAAATCTTCTAATAAAATATTTTCAGAGAAAAACAAAAAAAAAAGACAAGGAAAAAGAAAGAACTGAGAAAGAAGAAGAGGATGAAGAAAAATTTGAAAATTTAAAATGTTTTGAGTGTGAGGGGAAAGGTCACAAGTCATTCGAGTGTCCCACTAGGCTTAAAAGAGAGAGGAGAAAAGTTTCCATGCCTGCCACACTTAGTGATAGTGAGGGAGATGAGGATAATGAGTCCAATAATGGTTTAACATATGGGATGTCTATATCTTTTTCGAGTCATGTGAGCACACCCACTATGTCCCACGTTGATAGTGTTCACAAGAGCGACGGTGATGACTCGAGTGTTTCCAGTAGAGATGAGAGTGATTTTGAGAGTGGAGATGATAGTGAGTTCCAAAAAGCATTTTGGGATTTGTACACCGAGACCTTGAAAACAAAGAAGTATAATAGAGATTTAGATTGTCGGGTTTTATATTTGGAGAGAGAGAAAGAAGTTTTTAGGAGGAAAAAGTGTGACCTGACCAACCCGGTCTCTAGTCTGATGACACGTGTATCCCAACTCTAGAGTGATCTCGAACGTGCCCAAGAGATCAAAGTCCCTTTAGAGAACGCATCTAAGAAAGTTTAAAAGATGGTTCTTAATCCAGTTTTGGGTGGTGGTAAGAATTTAGGAAAAGGTCATGATGGTGTAGCCACTTCTATTGTTTCACCCAAGACAGTTACCACTTTAGTGACTCAACCCAACCCACCTAGGCATCCCGTACCTATTAGAAGAGCACATCCTAGAGTTTTTGAGAGAGGTGTACCTAGGCCGGTTTATGTTTGCTCCAATTGTGAAAGGAGAGGACACCTTAGGAAGTTTTGTTTTAAATTGGGTTATGTGTCATGCTATACTTCTACACATGTTCACACACATGAACCCACTCATGATACTTTGCTTGCACATAATGATAGAGAGTTTGCACATATTCGAGAGCAAGTAAAGTTTTTGGTCAAGACTTCACACGATTTGATGGAATTGTTTCAAAAGATGTCACCGTCTTTGAGAAACTCCACCGCACCTACGGGATGAGGTCTAGACATGTTTGCTATCATAAGATGACTTACATGATGACACTTTTGCCTATTGCTAGTACGTACTATTTGTTTTATACTTTGTTAGAATTTTTGTTTGCTTTTATTTTTTTTGGTACTATTGTAGAACTTTTTTAGATCTATTTTCCCATTCCAGGAACAGTTTTCTCAAAATTTCCCCACTAGACAAAAATGCATTATTTTCTGGGATTACTGTATTCTCGTTCGAGAGAGATCACATGTCGTGCGATGCTGTCATTCTAATGACATGCACTTTCGTTTGAGCGACATTGATTCTCGTTCGAACGACCTGTTGGGGTTTTTGGAAATTTCAGTCCTCTGTTTCATATTGATATTTTACTTGGAACTATTGGGTTATTTCTGAACAGTGTTGAACAAAACAAAAAGATAGTTTTTAGAAAATTTTGAAAAATCCAAAAAGTGTTTTGTATTTTGTTTGCACCTTATATGAATTGACACTTAGGATGACCAAGTAACAATTTCATTCCATTTATCCATGTGACTGTTTGATAGTGTTTTGAGGCAATATCTTGTGTCATTCACGTGCTTTACAAAGTTTGGAGTCTTTGAGATGATATAGCGTTACTACCTACATGATTGAATCTATTTGTCCATTATTTCACACAAGCACGGGTTTGTTTGACTTTTGTTCTTGTCTATCTCATATTGGTTGAGTGTTTTCATCTCAATTCTGTCTATACAATGAACCAAATGCGATAAAACTTGACAAAAGGTAGTGCATGTCACAACCGTTTCTGAGATTTGTGTGTTTTATTTTAAAAAATTGGGAAGGGCTACGAAAGGTACTCATTTATCCTTTGCGATCAAGACACCGTTTAAATGGACCTAAAAAGTGAGGAACCGAAAGTTATCCGGGGTTCGATGAGGTTTAAAAGAGCCCAAAAAATTGAAAGGAAATTAAAAGAAATATGTGCCAAAAATGGGCCAATAGTTTTAGTTATATGACCTCATAAGAAAAATAAAAATAATTATCTTTTAATGAGGGAGTTTGGATGGAATTTTCAACAGTTTGCACGTCAAGTCATGAAAAAGCATTACATAGTTTTGAACGTTCTTGGTGTGGAAATCATTTATAATTTGATTTGTTGATATGATTAAGACGATGTCATCTAAATTCAACACTTCTACAGCTAAGGACTATTTTGATGTTTCATTCGTTAGGAGTACACTTATGCATCTTGCATGTATGATATGATTGAGTTGATTTTCCTATCGAATTTGTTCATACACATTCATTCCGTATCCATGATTTCGCTATCTTAGTATAAATTCATGGTGTGTGATTTTTGTAACATCATTTTTGCATTTTTGTATGAAAAATAAAAATAGTTTGTTTGTCTAGTTTTTCGTGACACCCCAATTCGATTTATTTGGTTTATTCTTTTCATTATCTATTTTGGACAAATAAAAGGGGGGAGAACGAATTATGATTTTATGGGCGAGTTTAAGTATGGGGAATATTTGATTATTGTAATACCTCATATTTTTATGACTTTTAAAATTGGGGATTTATTAAATTTAATTGAGATATTAATCGGGAAATTTATTTTTAATATTTACTAGCTGACGTGATGTGTTAGTAATTATTTGCAATTTGTTGAATATTACTGGATGAGTAAAGTAATATATGATATTGATTTTATTAATATTATCACGAGTGAATAATATGACAATTATGGAAATTTAAGTCGGGACACGCCTGTGTTGTGTCGGAACTAAATTAGTATTATAAAAGTGAATAAATTATAAGTCATCTGTATGGTCATTTCGAGGGCGCCAAAGTGTCCGGAAGGGTCGAGATAGTCAGAAAAGTGTACCCGGGGGTTTAGTTTGGGTCTTGGGTCATTTTTAGGCCTAATTGACATCCCGGGAGGGTATTGCAGACATTTTGTATTTTGTGGTAATTAAACCCACGAATTTCCTAAGCTATATTAGCCATTAGGAGTTGTCTTCTAGGGTTATCAATAACAAAACCTAAGAACAACCATTAGAGAGGAAGGTGGAGAGTTTTCCAAGCAATCCAAGGCCTAGAACTCACTCGATTGCAAAAGGAGAGGACACCTTAGGGAGTTTTGTTTTAAATTGGGTTATGTGTCACGCTATACTTCTACACTTGTTCACACACATGAACCCACTCATGATACTTTGCTTTCACATAATGATAGAGAGTTTGCACATATTCGAGAGCAAGTAAAGTTTTTGGTCAAGACTTCACACGATTTGATGGAGTTGTTTCAAAAGATGTCACCGTCTTTGGGAAACTCCACCGCACCTACGGGATGAGGTCTAGACATGTTTGCTAGCACAAGATGACTTACATGATGTCACTTTTGCCTATCGCTAGTACGTACCATTTGTTTTACACTTTGTTATAATTTTTGTTTGCTTTTATTTTTTTTGGTACTATTTTAGCACTGTTTTAGATATATTTTCCCATTCCAGGAACTGTTTTCTCAAAATTTTCCCACTAGAAAAAAATGCATTATTTTCTAGGATTACTGTATTCTCGTTCGAGCGAGATCACACGTCGCGCGAAGCTGTCGTTCTAATGACATGCACTTTCGTTTGAGCGACATTGATTCTCATTTGAACGACCTGTTGGGGTTTTTGGAAATTTCTGTTTTGCAGTCCTCTGTTTCATATTGATATTTTACTTGGTACTGTTGGGTTGTTTCTAAACAGTGTTCGAACAATAAAAAAATATAGTTTTTAGAAAATTTTGAAAAATCCAAAAAGAGTTTTGTATTTTGTTTTCACCTTATATGAATTTACACATAGGATGACCAAGTAACAATTTTATTCCATTTATCCAAGTGACTGTTTGATTGTGTTTTGAGGCAATATCTTGTGTCATTCACGTGCTTTACAAAGTTTGGAGTCTTTGAGATGATATAGCGTTACTACCTACATGATTGACTCTATTTGTCCTTTATTTCACACATGCATGGGTTTGTTTGACTTTTGTTCTTATTTATCTTATATTGGTTGAGTGTTTTCATCTCAATTCTGTCTATACAATGAGCCAAATGCGATAAAACTTGACAAAAAGTAGTGCATGTTGTAAGAGGGTAGTGAGACTGGGGTCTATGAATAACTGGAAAGGGTGAGGCGTGACCCACTCCAATGGACGCTGCCTGCAAGGTTCTCAAGAACTTCTAAAGCAGCTTCTGAAGAGACCTTCTTCTTTTGGTAAAAATGGAGCTCAAGCTGGAACTCCCTCCCTGCAAGAAGATGAACTTCCACAACAATAATAGTAATTTTCTCAAGAGGAGCTCTTGAGAGTGATGGCTGTCAGTGGAGAGTGAAAGAACAAGGCACTTAGCACTTAGAGAGAGCAGGGAGAGAATACTAGAGATGTTCTGGTGTGATTTTGACAGAGTGACTTTGCTATTGAGTTTTTTTCTCCTCCCCCTATGACCTTGCCCAGGGGTCCTATTTATACTTGGGCACTAAGATTGGGTTGGCACTTTTGACGCCAAAACTTAGAGGGTTGGTGAGGGACAAAGTCTGCAGTGTACTATTTGTCCCTACCTGCAGGCAGGTCTGCCTGTCCCCTCTGGCAGATGCCCCCTGGCGCCGACCAAAGTTCAAAAGCAAATATGTCTTCTAATGGAGATAAAATATCTGATTTGCTAAATATCTTATGAAACGGTAACTTTGATACAAACTTTGTAAACTTGAGGGGGGGTCTCGAGGACCACCTCCTCTAAAATATTTACGAGCTTAAGGGGGTCTCGAGGACCCCCTTCTAAAATCATTTTTCTTGAGAGGGGTTAAGAGGACCCTCTCCTTTAAAATAATTTTATAAACAGTTCTTTTCTTGCGAGCAACCAACCCTTTGGCTGCTCACTTCACTTATGACTAAGTGTGAGGTGTGTGAGGGTTGGGTGACCCTAGGGTCTCCTACTAGTATTCTCTCAATCCTATAGTGCTAAGTGGTTGAGCTTGCTTAACATACCTTGTCCCTCAGCCGCCAAGCCAAAACTCCCGGGAGGTCCCAACACGCCTGTTCGAGCCCTGCTTGCTCGACTAGGCGACCTGTACAAGAAAGTAAAGTGTTAGTGATGTTGTTCATTTAGAGACTGATGTTTCATGATGAGGAGTTGCTTATGATAGCTGCTCCCTCCATATGAGTTTCTGCCGAAACTCTTGTAGCGGCACTTCTCGAATAACATTTCTGCAGTGGCCCTTACTGTAGTGGTGCTGACGCTTGCAGTAGCGCTGACCCTGGTGGCGCTGACCCTTGCAGCGATGTTGACACTTGCAGCGGCACCGACACTTGTAGCGGCGGAGACCCTTGCAGCGACGCTGACCTTTGCAGCGACGCAGACACTTGCAGCGGCGCTGGCACTTGAAGCGGCGCTGACCCTTGCAGTGGAGCTGACCCTAGTGACACTGACTCTTGCAGCGGTGTTGACACTTGCAGCGACGCTGACACTGGCAGCGGCGCTGCCACTTGAAGCGGCGCTGACCTCTGAAGCGACGCTGACACTTGCAGCGGCGCTGACCCTTGCAGTGGCGTAGACACTTGTAGCGGCGCTGGCACTAAAAGCGGTGCTGACCCTTGCAATGGTGCAGACACTTGCAGCGGCGCTAGCCCTTGCAGCGGTACAGACACTTGCAGCGGCGCTGGCACTTGAAGCGGCACTGACCCTTGCGGCGGCGCAGACACTTGCAGCGGCGCAGACACTTGCAGCGGCGCTGACCCTTACGGCGGCGCAGACACTTGCAGCGGCGCTGACCCTTACAGCGGCGCTGACCCTAGTGACGCTGACTCTTGCAGCGGCGTTGACACTTGCAGCGGCGCTGACACTTGCAGCGGCGCTGGCACTTGAAGCGGCGCTGACCCTTGAAGGGGTGCTGACGCTTGCAGCGATGCTGACGCTCGCAGCGGTGCTCACCCTCGCAGCGGCGCTGGCACTGGCAGCGTCGCTGGTACTTGAAGCGGCACTGACGCTCGCAGCGACGCTGATGCTCGCAGCGGTGCTGACGCTCGCAGATGCACTGACGCTCGCAGCGGCGCTGACCCTCGCAGCGGCGCTGACACTTTTAGCGGCACTTACACTTGCTGCGGCGCTGGAACTTGAAGCGGCGCTGATCCTTGAAGGGACGCTGATGCTCGCAGCGGCGCTAACCCTCGCAGTGGCGCTGACACTTGCAGCGGCGCTGACACTTGGAGCGACGCTGACACTTGGAGCGGCGCTGATACTTTCAGCAGTGCTGACCCTTACAGCGGCGCAGACACTTGCAGCGGCGCTGGCACTTGAAGCGGCACTGACCCTTGCGGTGGCGCAGACACTTGCAGTGGCGCTGGCCCTTGCAGCGGCGCAAACACTTGGAGCGGCGCTGGCACTTGAAGCGGCGCTGACCCTTGCGGCGGCGCAAACACTTGCAGCGGCGTTGACCCTAGTGACGCTGACTCTTGCAGCGGCGTTGACACTTGCAGTGGCGCTGGCACTTGAAGCGGTGCTGACCCTCACAACTGCGCTGACGCTCGCAGCGGCGCTGACCCTCGCAGCGCCGCTGACACCTGTAGCGGCGCTGGGGGTTCCTGTTGAATATGAGTTTTTGTCGGGACCCTGGGGTGGTTCCTTCTCAATTATGCATTTCTGTCGGGACCCTAGGTGGGTTCCTTCTTAATACGAGTTTCTGTCGGGACCCTGGAGGGTTCCTGCTCAATATGAGTTTCTGTCGGGACCCTGGGGGGTTCCTGCCCAATATGAGTTTCTGTCGGGACCCCGGGGGGGTTCCTGCTCAATATGAGTTTCTGTCGGGACCCTGAGTTTCTTCTCAGTATTTCTAATAAAATAATATTTTTACTTTTAGTAGGTAGACACCCTTCTACACATGTCACAACCGTTTCAAAGATTTGTGTGTTTTATTTTGAAAAATGGGGAAGGGCCACGAAATGTACTCATTTATCCTTTGCGATCAAGACACCATTTAAATGGACCTAAAAAGTGAGGAACTGAAAATTATTCGGGGTCCGATGAGGCTTAAAAGAGCCGAAAAAATTGAAAGGAAATTAAAAGAAATATATGCCAAAAATGGGCTAATAGTTTTAGTTTCATGACCTCATAAGAAAAATAAAAAGCATTATCTTTTAATGAGGGAGTTTGGATGGAATTTTTAACAGTTTGCACGTCAAGTCATGAAAAAGCATTACATAGTTTTGGACGTTATTGGTATGTAAATCATTTATAATTTGATTTGTTGATATGATTAAGACGATGTCATCTAAATTCAACACTTCTACACCTAAGGACTATTTTGATGTTTCATTCATTAGGAGTACACTTATGCATCTTGCATGTATGATATGATTGAGTTGATTTTCCTATCGAATTTGTTCACACCCATTCATTCCGTATCCATGATTTCGCTATCTTAGTATAAATTCATGGTGTGATTTTTGTAACATCATTTTTGTATGAAAAATTTGAAAAATAAAAATAGTTTGTTTGTCTAGTTTTTCGTGACACCCCGATTCGATTTATTTGGTTTATTCCTTTCATTGTCTATTTTGGACAAATAAAAGGGGGGAGAACGAATTATGATTTTATGGGGGAGTTTAAGTATGGGTGAGATTTGATTATTGTAATACCCTGTATTTTTATGACTTTTAAAATTAGGGATTTATTAAATTTAATTGAGATATTAATTTAATATTAATCCAAAAATTTATTTTTAATATTTACTAGCCTGATGTGTTAGTAATTATTGGCAATTTGTTGAATATTATTGGATGAGTAAAGTAATATATGAGATTGATTTTATTAATATTATCACGAGTGAATAATATGGCAATTTTGGAAATTTAAGTCGGGACACGCCTGTGTCGTGTCGGAACTATATTATTATTATAAAAGTGAATAAATTATAAGTCATCTGTATGGTCATTTCGAGGGTGCCAAAGTGTCTGAAAGGGTCGAGATAGTCAGAAAAGTGTACCCGGGGGTTTAGTTTGGATCTTGGGGCAATTTTAGGCCTAATTGACATCCCGGGAGTGTATTGTAAACATTTTGTATTTTGGGGTAATTAAACCCACCAATTTCCTAAGATATATTATCCATCAGGTGTTGTCTTCTAGGGTTATCAATAACAAAACCTAAGAACAACCATTAGAGAGGAAGGTGGAGAGTTTTCCAAGCAATCCAAGGCCTAGAACTCACTCGATTGCACCACCACCATCACCAAAATGTAGATCGTGCGATGAGGAATGCAACCATATCTTTTTCATCAATAAATCAGACTCATGAATCCTAGGCAAGTATATATCTTGCTGATTTCCAAGTTAATATACCTTCCATGTTAGTCTAGGAATGAAAATCATATGTTTTAATTGAAGAATTACATGTTTTGGAAGAGAATTTATATGTGTTGTAGGGAGAATCCATATAGTGTGAAATCGTAATCATATGTAGAGGATTACCCACAAATTTATTAGGATAATTGGGAAGAAAATCTGGGTTAAAATAGAGGTTGGTGATTATTCATGCAAAATTTGGTTTTATAAAGAAATTTGAGATTAAACCCTTTTTTTGATTGATTCATTGAGGATTTATTAATGTTGTTACGTTAGAACTTGTTTATATATATTGCTTATACATTTGGATAACTTTGATGGGAGTTTTGGGATGATATTATAGAGGTTTTGAGGGGTTAGAATGAGTGAACCCGTAGGTTGAAATTTGCAGAAAAATTGGCAAGAACTGCTTGATCGATCGATCGACCAAGAGCATCGATCGATCGACCCCATTCCTCGATCGATCGATCCCTCCTAGAAAAGTGCATATTTTTTGCCTTTTTTTTAATCTGGTTAAGATGCGTTGGAACCCTTGATTATTATTTGTAGAGTATAATGGGTTATGAAGATCGATCGACCACATTCCTCGATTGATCGATCCCTCCTTGAAAAGTGTATATTTTTCTCCTTTTTGTTTAATCCGGATAAGATGCGTAGGAACCCTTGATTATTATTTATAGAGTATAATGGGTTATAAAGAGGACCAGTAGGGTCTAAGTAGACTCCGTTGAGTGAAATTAAATATGGAATGAAATTATGGGGTAACTGGGAGTTATTCGTACATAGAAAATTGTGCGTACGTTTACTAAAAGATTGAGACTCGTAAAGGATTTAGACCAGAAGGTAAGTGAGGGTATACCTACTGAAATTACACTTAGATAGAATACTTTGAGAGATGAGAAGTAAGTATGAAATAAATAATAAATGAGAATAAAAGAGATGAATCCGTTATGCGAAAATTGAGTAAAATTTGTGATAAGAACGGATGATAATAATTATGGGTCATGAGCGAACCTAATTTTGAAAATGTGAGTTTTTATATATATGACTGTGTGACTGTGCATATATTATGTATCTGTGTACAAATCATACTCGGGCTACTTTCTATCACCGAGGTTTTCACGCCGTGACAGTCTTATCTCGATTGGACCTTTATGGTGGATATTTACTCCTACCCTAGAAGATAGTATTCGAGATACATGCTATCTAAAAATGATAGTTGATTCGTATCGAATCTTGCACATTATTACCCTCGGGTACCGTAATTGCGATAATTATGCTCAATAACCAGACAACCTCCGTTTTATAAACTAACATGTTATTTGAGGTATTATTGAGATTTTATAGGTGTTACGGTGCTTAGCATGAGGTTTAAGCGCATTCTGATTAAGTTTCGTCGCGATTCGCACGTTCGGGGGCATTTTTGTAATTTCACACTTCGAGAATTTTGCCCGAAGGCTTCATGGAAGTTGTAGCCCTCGGGCAAAGCTTCGCGTGACCGTGAACGGTGCGCGAATCGGAGTCCGAATGAAGGAAACACGAACCTTTAATCGGAGAAAAATGATAAGGATTTAATTTAATATTATTATATTAATATATTAACAATTCAATTTATGACAACCATGTCCTTTTTTCTTTCAATTTGCAGGAGAGCCAATTCAGTCATGGACGATTTTTGGCCAAGCTCGGGTTTGTTCTCAGGTTTTGGGTTCGTCCAAAATTGGTGCTTTTCCTCTGAAATTGAAGATAGGGTCGCGTGCGGACATGGTTGCGGGTTAGTTGGCTCGGTTCTCGAATTTTTTGGAATACCCAATTGGCCATTTTCAAGCTTTGGCCAACAATGGAGGGTTTTTTCATTTTCTTGGTGGATCTCGGCTTGGATGGTGGGTAATTGCGTATTGAGCTTTGCTATGTTGCAGTTTTTAGCCAAAATCGTTTTGGCTCGAGTTAGCAACTCTTGCCAGTGTGGGTTCGGGTTTGGCTTAGGGGTCATGGAGTTTTCTGATTTTGGTCCCCTCTTTTTTGATGCTGCTATGTGCGATTTTGGGGAGTGCTGGCGTACGCGGTCGACCGGTAAACCTAATTTGTGCCTACAACGTTGACAGTAGCCACCATCACTATTCCGACGGTCGACCGGTGCTCTGTATTTTTTGCCACGATTTTTGCTGTAGCCATATTTTTCCTCTTTTTATTTCTTTTTCTTTTTCTATTTTCTTTCTATCCATTTAATCAAGACTTATCCCATTTTATTTTCTTATTTCTTTTTCTTTTCTTCTTTTATTTCCACTTAGTATAAAAGAACCCCTTTGTTTATTTTTGGAAAGATCTTCATTTTTTTAGTCCCATTTTCTCTTTAGGCTAGAGTTTGGAACTATTTGGGGATTTTTGTTGGAGACTACTGATGATATGAGAAATCGTCCACGTAATTTTATTGATTTTTATTTAAGGGATTAATTAAATTAAATGAGAATTAATTGGAAATTAATTCGGGTATAAATACTAACGAGATGTGAGTTGGTATTTGATGATGATGTAAAAATTTATTATTTCCGAGTATGTATGGTGATACATGAGTATTGATAATATTTAAATTGTCACGAGGCAGAAAGACGACAATTTGGAAATTTAGTTGGGACGCGCGTGTCAGTCGCATCAGGAATGAAATTATTTGAATTAAAAAGTGAATTATATTTTTATCAACCGAATGGTCATTTTGAGTGCGCCAACGTGTCCAGAAAGGTCGAAATACTCAGAAAACACTAGCTGGGGGTTTAGTTTGGGTCCCGGGGCATTTTTGGGCCATACCGGCAACCTAGAAGGGTATTTTGGTAATTTTAAAAATAGGGGAATTAAAACCCACGAATTTTAGAGGTTAATTTTATATTAGAAATGAACCTACTAAGTCCAATATCAGCATTTAACAAGTAGTGGACTACGGGAGTTATAGGGAGAGTCTTAAGAGGTTCCAAAAGAAACCCCTAGCCACCATCACCATCTTTGGGAGAAATCTGTAGAGATAAAGAGGAGAATAAACCTTCATCCTTCAACATCAAATCAGAAAACCTAAGGCAAGTTGTTTAATTACATAATTTCAAGCGAATGTTTCCTCCATGATTAGGATTAAATATATGTCTTGTATTGAAAGTTTGATGAAAAACCCATGAAATTAGAGATAGAACTCATAATCTTATGTAGGGATTGCATGTAGAATGGTAATAAATGAACTCCATATTCAATATGTATCTTTTGATGATTTAAAAACGGATTTATAAGGAGAAATTGCAGACGTTAAAATTCTGGCTTCATGTTCTTAGGGTTTGGGATAATGTTTGGGAATTTCGATGATTACGTGATAAATTAGGAGGTATTGACCCCAAATATATGTTAGAGGGTGACTTAGGAGGACTAAGAGTAGTTTAAAAATGTTAAAACTTAATTGGGATGGTCTTAGTGGGGATTTAGAGGAGAGAAATCTGAAGAAAAACGAATTGGGGGAAATTTTGGGCGCAGTCTGCCATCTCGTTAGAAGACCTGCCCAGGTCGTTCGAACGACCTCATTCGAACTAGCTTCTAACGAGATGACAGTATCCCTTCTAACGAGTTGGTAGTTCGTTCGAAGCCTTTCATTCGAACGAGACTTCTAACGAGTTGACATAATGGCCCTTTTGGCTTGATTTTATTTCAAATGTCCCGTAGACTTAAGTAATTGAGAATTAACCTTCCCTTATTGACTAGTGGGTATAATTGTGAGAATTGAGGTACGTTGAAGAGTAGAACTTAGAACTTTATAGTAATTCGAATGAAATTTATGGAGTAGGAAACGAATACCTAATTACAACGTGAGAAGGGTTGACAACGTTAATATACAAATCGGGGACTTGTAAATGTATAACATTAAATGACGGTATAAGAACGAGAAGCATACCAATACTAATAATTCGAGATATCTAATATGTGTGAATGCTTAGTATATGTGGTTTTATGTGTAAAACATACCTACCATACTTGCTATCATGGGAGGTCTGCGTTCGATTAGGGCTATCTAATCTTTGTGTGCCTACGGGGGGATTTAGATTGGTACCTCGAGGACATAGGCCAGAGAAGGACTTATTGAGAAGTTAATAAGTCTGTTGATCATGGGAGCGTAGGTATGTGCGTGACCCATGTGATGTGAACTATGTTCGCCTCCATTTATGTGATTGTTGTTAATTGAGAACGATTCCTGAGAGATTCAGAATGCGTGGTCCTTATGTACGTGATGTACCGGGATTGGATAGCAGAGTATGTGTGCACCGCAACTTAGTCTCGGGGTGCTAGTAGTGTATGTTTATGATGAGAATAATATACTGTAAATTGAAATGAACTGTAATGTATAAATGTGAGTATCTATAATATCAACATTTTGTAAAAGATAAAATGGAAGATCTCTAGTGATTAGTAGTACTAAAATGGGAAACTGTGTAGAAGAGCAAAACACTCTGTTTAAAATAAGATGTCGGAAATTAAATCGTGAATCGTATAGTAACGTTAGATTTTATATTGAACCAGTTAGATACAGACATAACTTGATTCAATTACGGATACATTAGGAGTGCACAGATAGTCGAGAGGTGAGTATTTCATGTGAGAGCACGTCCTAACATGTAATTGGTATTCATTGTTTTATGTCATTAAAACACTTGCTATATTTTAAACTAATTTCCAAAATTGGGCTCTGACCTGTTTGCTTTCAAATATATTTTTGTAAAAACCTTTTAGGTTCCCAGCCACAAGGACACCATGAGTAGGAGTTCCATTCAGGTGAAAGATTGTAGCTGATGTGGAAGTTACAGGACTTTGATAGTAGACGCCTCCACTTTCGATCTTGACTCTATGTTACTAGATTTTCTTCATCTGTTGGGCATGTCACCCCATTTCTTTTAGACACTTTATTTATCCAGTTATATCAGATTTTTGGGTTGTAATTTATTTAGTGATGCTGGCTTAGTATTTGTTTATTCTTGTGTTTGGATTGTTGTGAGGAGTATCCCTCCGGACTCATTACTATTTTATGGTTATTCCATTGTCATTATGTTGTGGTGGTTATGTTAGCATTTCATAATTTAATTATTGCATGTAAATCGGATTTAATTAAAATTGACAGCTCACTTTTTAAATATTAGGTGGCTAGTAATTAATAAAACGTTTTCGACAGTGATGCTATGAACTGAACCAACTTGGTATTTTGTATTAATTTAATAAAGGAGTATCTACCCGGTATTTAATTAGTCGGGGTGTCACAGGTGGTATCAGAGCATCAGGTTCTAGTGTCCTTAGGATCTGTACGGCTTATTATGTTTCCACTGAGCTTTCTTTGATGTAGAGCCCTATATTTTAGGACTGTTGTATTCTTTTATGTATGTTCCGCTCTTCAGCTATTTTGAGATAATAACTGCGAACTTATAAGACTTTACTATCATTTCAGATGCCTCCACGACGTGCACAGCGAGTTCCTAGGGATGCACAGCTCGAGCCACAGCTTGCCCCAGTTCAGGGAACCATGAATGCCGTCGAGGTTGTAGCTATTGTAGCCCAAGCGGTGAATGCCGCCCTAGCAGTTGTACAGCAGGCACCACCCCAGGCACTGGTAGTCGCGCCAGTTCAGGCTCATGCATTACCATCTGCTTGGGAACGCGTTCGTGATGCTTTTCAGAAAGCACACCCTCCGGAGTTTGCAGGTAGCTCTGACGTTGTAGTGTCCAGTCAGTGGAGGAAGGACATTCAGAGGCACTTAAGGATGTACGATTGCACGGATTTTCAGAAGCAGATACTAGTTACTTTTAAGATAGTAGGATCAACATTACAGTGGTGGGAGTCTATTACCACCGCAGAGGAGAGGGACGCCCTTTCTTTTCAGGAGTTCTGGGTGCGGTTCGACCGTAAATATTTTCCGTCAGCTGTTCACACTGAGATGAGGAGGAAGTTGATGAACCTTAAGCAGGAGGGAAAGACTGTGGCCGAGTACGAGACCGAATTCACTAATCTCTTGAACATTGTTCCCGATGAGATTTCGACTGAGGAGAAGAAGATTCAGAAGTTTATGGACGGATTGACTTGGAGGATCCGACAGCACTTGTTGGGAAATCTTTCATTGGCCACCTACTCTGGTGTGGTTAACGCGGCACTGCTTCACTGCCAGGATCACCGCTTTCACATGTCTGAGAGTAAGAGATCAGGGGATTCCATCCATCAGGGCATGACCGGGGTAAATGGTGCCAACGGGGCACAATCTGCTTAGGGTTAACAAAGGCAGGGTGATCAGGGCTCCCAACAGGGGGATCCTAAGAGATTCAGATCTGGGGGTTTCAGGAATGGTCAGGGAGGTTTCAGACATGGCCATCAGGGTCAAAACGGCCATCTGGGTCAGAACGACCATCAGGGCTAGCATGGCCAGATTGGTCAGCAGCAGCAGTTTCAGCAGGGCCAGGATGGTCAAGTTAGGAATGGTAACGGCCATCAGGGCCAAGGGCAGCAGGGACAGCGAGGGGGAAACCTCCTGGGGAAGTACTTCGTGTGTGGCAAGATTGGCCACAAATGCCAGGATTGTCCTGATAGGGGCAGGGCCCCACAGCAGCAGCAGGGTGCTCGACACGAGCCACAGAGACCTATGTTTCCCGCCGCCCTCCCAGCACCACCACAGATGGCAGCATTACCACCCATTCCAGCGGTCCCAGTTCAGCAGGGACAATTTCAGTATGGGAGAGTGTATCAGCTCCAGCAGGCCGCCGTCCCACAATATCCACCTGCTATTAAGGGTATGTTCTCTATTCAGGGGACTATGGGGCGTATTTTATTTGATATGGGGGCCACACATTATTTCATTGCCACGAGATTTGCACGCACTATTAGGTTGTTAGACACTGCAGAGAGCACGATTACTTGTGTAGATTCACCATTGAGTAGGGGTTCTGTAATTTCCCTTATTTGTAGAGGTGTGGGTATAGAGATCGGGAGGTTTACTTTACCCTCTGATATGTTAGTATTAGAGTTGACTGAGTATAATGCGATTGTTGGTATGGATTGGCTAGTTGCGTACCGAGCCATGTTTGATTGTTTCAGTAGGAGTATTATTTTTTTTCCATTCCCGGGCAGGAGATGTTTTTAGTGGCGATGCCTCGCCCTAAGGGAGGATCGTCCACTCATTTGTACTATATAGAGGAGGAGACCTTTAAGGAAGTGGTGATATCACTTGATTCGATTCCAGTCATGAGGGAGTTTGCTGATGTATTTCAGGACATACCTGGATTACCTCCTAGTAGAGAGATTGCTTTTGTTATCGATTTGACGCCGGGCACTCGGCCAATTGCTCGCGGACCGTACCGTATGGCTCCAGCGGAGAAGAGAGAGCTAAGGGATCAGATAGAGCAGTTTTTGGGTCAGGGGTTTATTCGGAGGAGTACTTCCCCGTGGGGTGCCCCTGTGTTGTTTGTAAAGAAGAGGGATGGATCGTTGAGATTATGTGTAGATTATCGGGAGTTGAATAAAGTCACGATACGGAATAAATATCCGTTGCCCCGAATCGATGACTTATTTGACCAGTTGAGGGGAGCTTGCTTCTTCTCAAAGATTGATTTGTGATCGGGATACCATCAGTTGCGTATCAGGGAATAGGACGTCTCGAAGACTGCTTTCTGGACGCAATATGGTTCCTATGAATTTCGGGTTATGCCTTTTGGCTTTACCAACGCTCCAGCCGTATTTATGGACTTGATGAATAAGGTGTTCAGAGAGTTCCTAGACCAGTTCCTCATTGTCTTTATTGATGACATTCTGGTTTACTCCCAGACAGAAGAGGAGCACGCCGAGCATTTGAGACAGGTTTTGCAGACGTTGCGTCAGAATGAGCTTTATGCAAAGTATGAGAAGTGGAGGTTTTGTCTGAAGGAAGTTCATTTTTAGGGGCATATCATTTCAGACCGGGGGATATATGTTGATTCGGGGAAGGTATCCGTGGTGAGGGAGTGGGGACAGCCCAGGACACCGACTGAGATCCGTAGTTTCTTGGGCCTAGCAGGATACTACAGGAGGTTTATTAGGGGTTTCTCAAAGATAGCGGGTCCTTTGACACATCTGACTCGCAAAGGTGTACCATTCATCTGGAGCGATGCCTGCCAGCTGCCATTCGATGAGTTGAAGGACAAGTTGACCTTAGTGCCTGTGTTATCATTGCCCAGACCGGGAGTTGAGTATTTAGTTTACACCGATGCATCCTTACAAGGACTTGGAGGTGTGCTGCAACAGGAGAGTCAGGCCATAGCTTATGCTTCCCGTAAGCTTAAGCTTCACAAGAGGAATTACCCCACCCACGACTTGGAGTTAGCGGCAGTCGTATTCGCTCTTCGGATTTGGAGACACTATCTCCTGGGGGAGAAATTTCGGTTGTTCACAGACCACAAGTCTCTACAATACCTCTTCATGCAGAAGGAGCTGAATATGCGTCAACGTCAGTGGCTTGAGATTGTGAAGGATTATCAGTTCGATATCCAGTATCACCCAGGGAAGGCTAACGTGGTAGCAGACGCGTTGAGCCATCGACCGGTAGATGAGGTGGCCGAGGTGTGGAGAGATAAGTGGAAGGAGTTGGGACACCAGGATGTAGTGGCCTGATCGTTCATGTCTGTGATGACTATTACACCTCGGATTGTTACGAGAGTGGTAAAGGCCCAGGCAAATGACTCGTTCTGTCAGGAGCAGATAGTTCGATTGCTAGCAGAGGGAGTCGATTCCTATACCGTTGGCTCAGACGGGGGATTACGCTTCAACGGGAGACTGGTTATTCCAGAAGGGGAGGACTTGCGACACGAGGTAATGACGGAGTCGCACGGCTCACGGTTCGCGGTACACCCTGGTGGGGATAAGATGTACCAAGACATGAGCCGACAGTATTGGTGGAGCGGGATGAAGAAAGATATCGCCGTGTTTGTTTCTAAATGTGCCACTTGTCAGCTAGTAAAGGTGGACCATCAGAAATCGGCAGGACTTCTACAGCCGTTAGAGGTTCCGACGTGGATATGGGAGAGAATCTCCATGGATTTTATCACGGGGTTACCTACGTCACAGAGGGGTCATGACTCCATATGGGTAATTGTGGATAGGTTGACCAAAGTTGCTCATTTTCTTCCCGTGAGGACCGACTATACTACGGGACAATATGCCCAGCTTTTCATTGCGGAAATAGTGAGACTTCACGGGGTACCTCTAAATATCGTGTCTGACCGAGATAAGATATTTGTTTCACGATTTTGGGAGAGTTTCCAGGAGGCCATGGGAACGGAGTTGCGGTTGAGTACGGCTTATCACCCACAGACTGATGGGCAAACATAGCCGACAAATCAGATGTTGGAGGACATGTTGCGTATGTGCATCTTAGACTTTAGAGGTGGTTAGGAGCAGTACCTTCCACTGGTGGAGTTTGCCTATAATAACTCCTACCAGTTCACCATTGGCATGGCTCCATTTGAGGCGTTGTATGGTAGACCTTGTCGTTCCCCAGCATGCTGGTTAGAGGTAGGGGATAAAAAACTCCTTGGACCGGAAGTGATTCAGGATACTTCGGCAAGGATAGAGATGATACGGAGTCGCATTCGGGTAGCTCAGGATCGGCAGAAGAGCTATGCTAATGCCAAGAGGTTCTTCAGAGAATTCAGGGTGGGGGACCAGGTGTTACTCATAGTATCTCCAATGAAGGGGATCATGCGTTTTGGGAAGAAGGGGAAACTAGCACCAAGGTATGTGGGGCCATTTCCTATCATCGAGCGTATTGGACCAGTTGCGTATAGACTGAGGTTACTGGAGCACTTACATAGGATTCATGATGTGTTCCATATTTACTCGCTAAGGAAATATCTTAGGGACGATTTAGCCCATACTCACATTGCTTTGGAGGACATCGATCTCCAGCCCGATAGTTCCTACGAGGAGGGGCCGATTGCTATTTTGGACCGAAGCGAGCGGAAACTGAGATCGAAGATAGTACCGTTAGTACGTGTTCAGTGGCGGCATGATAATGCCGAGGTGTCCACATGGGAGTGCGAGGATGAGATGCGCGAGCGTTATCCGGAGCTATTTTCACTAGGTATTCTTTAGTTCTGAATTTCGGGACAAAATTCTGTTATTAGGGGGGAAGTATGTAATACCCCGTAATTTTATTGATTTTTATTTAAGGGATTAATTAAATTAAATGAGAATTAATTAGAAATTAATCCGGGTATAAATACTAACGAGATGTGAGTTGGTATTTGATGATGATGTAAAAATTTATTATTTTCGAGTATGTATGGTGATACATGAGTATTGATAATATTTAAATTGTCACGAGGCAGAAAGACGACCATTTGGAAATTTAGTTGGGACGCGCATGTCAGTCGCGTTAGGAATGAAATTATTTGAATTAAAAAGTGAATTATATTTTTATCAATCGAATGGTTATTTTGAGTGCGCCAAGGTGTCCGGAAAGGTCAAAATAGTCAGAAAACACAAGCCGGGAGTTTAGTTTGGATCCCGGGGCATTTTTGGGCCATATCGGCAACCTAGAAGGGTATTTTGGTAATTTTAAAAATAGGGGAATTAAAACCCACGAATTTTAGAGGTTAATTTTATATTAGAAATGAACCCACTAAGTCCAATATCAGCATTTAACAAGTAGTGGACTACGGGAGTTATAGGGAGAGTCTTAAGAGGTTCCAAAAGAAACCCCTAGCCACCATCACCATCATTGGGAGAAATCTGTAGAGAGAAAGAGGAGAATCAGCCTTCATCCTTCAACATCAAATCAGAAAACCTAAGGCAAGTGGTTTAATTACATAATTTCAAGCGAATGTTTCCTCCATGATTAGGATTAAATATATGTCTTGTATTGAAAGTTTGATGAAAAACCCATGAAATTGGAGATAGAACTCATAATCTTATGTAGGGATTGCATGTAGAATGGTAATAAATGAATTCCATATTCAATATGTATCTTTTGATGATTTAAAAACGGATTTATAAGGAGAAATTGCAGACGTTAAAATTCTGGCTTCATGTTCTTAGGGTTTGGGATAATGTTTGGGAATTTCGATGATTACATGATAAATTAGGAGGTATTGACCCCAAATATATGTTAGAGGGTGACTTAGGAGGACTAAGAGTAGTTTAAAAATGTTAAAACTTAATTGGGATGGTCTTAGTGGGGATTTAGAGGAGAGAAATCTGAAGAAAAACGAATTGGGGGAAATTCTGGGCGCAGTCTGCCATCTCATTAGAAGACCTGCCCAGGTCGTTCGAACGACCTCGTTCAAACGAGCTTCTAACGAGATGACAGTATCCCTTCTAACGAGTTGGTAGTTCGTTCGAAGCCTTTCATTCAAAAGTCACTCGTTCGAACGAGACTTCTAACGAGTTGACAGAATGGCCTTTTTGGCCTGATTTTATTTCAAATGTCCCGTAGACTTAAGTAATTGAGAATTAACCTTCCCTTATTGACTAGTGGGTATAATTGTGAGAATTGGGGTACATTGAGGAGTAGAACTTAGAATCTTATAGTAATCCGGATGACATTTGTGGAATAGGAAACGAATACCTAATTACGACATGAGAAGGGTTGACAACGTTAATATACAAATCGGCGACTTGTAAACGTATAACATTAAATGATGGTATAAGAACGAGATACATACCTATACTAATAATTCAAGTTATCTAAGATGTGTGAATGCTTAGTATATGTGGTTTTATGTGTAAAACATACCTACCATACTTGCTATCACAGGAGGTCTGCGTTCGATTAGGGCCATCTAATCTTTGTGTGCCTACAGGGGGATTTAGATTGGTACCTCGAGGACATAGGTCAGAGAAGGACTTATTGAGAAGTTAATAAGTCTACTGATCATGGGAGCGTAGGCATGTGCGTGACCCATGTGATGTGAACTATGTTCGCCTCCATTTTGTGTGATTGATGTTAATTGAGAACGATTCCTGAGAGATTCGGAATGCGTGGTCCTTATGTACGTGATGTACCGGGATTGGATAGCAGAGTATGTGTGCACCGCAACTTAGTCTCGGGGTGCTAGTATTGTATATTTATGATGAGAATAATATACTGTAAATTGAAATGAACTGTAATGTATAAATGTGAGTATCTATAATATCAATGTTTGTAAAAGATAAAATGGAAGATCTCTAGTGATTCGTAGTACTAAAATGGGAAACTGTGCAGAAGAGAAAAACACGCTGTTTAAAATAAGATGTCAGGAATTAAATCGTGAATCGTATAGTAACGTTAGAGTTTATATTGAACCAGTTAGATACGGGCATAACTAGATTCAATTATGGATACGTTAGGAGTGCACAGATAGACGAGAGGTGAGTATTTCATGTGAGAGCACGTCTTAACATGTATTTTGCATTCATTGTTTTATGTCATTAAAACACTTGCTATATTGTAAACTGTTTTCCACAATCGGGCTCTGACCCGTTTGCTTTCAAATATATTTTTGTAAAAACCTTTTAGGTGCCCAGCCATAAGGACACCATGCATAGGAGTTCCATTCAGGTGACGGACTGTAGCTGCCGTGGAAGTTACAGGACTTTGACAGTAGACGCCTCCACTTTCGATCTTGACTCTATGTTACTAGATTTTCTTCATCTGTTGGGCATGTCACCCCATTTCTTTTAGACACTTTATTTATCCAGTTATATCAGATTTTTGGGTTGTAATTTATTTAGTGATGCTGACTTAGTATTTGTTTATTCTTGTGTTTGGATTGTTGTGAGGAGTATCCCTCCAGACTCATTACTATTTTATGGTTATTCCATTGTCATTATGTTGTGGTGGTTATGATAACATTACATAATTTAATTATTGCATGTAAATCGGATTTAATTAAAATTGACAACTCACTTTTTAAATATTAGGTGGCTAGTAATTAATAAAACGTTTTCGACAGTGATGCTATGAACTGAACCAACTTGTCATTTTGTATTAATTTAATAAATGAGTAGCTACCCTGTATTTAATTAGTCGGGGTGTCACAAGTACGTAATAAACAAAAAAAGCAAGTAACTAGAAAGAAAACAAGATATAGAGTGGTTCAGCCTCGAAAATAGGCCCACGTACACTGTGTTGCTCCTTTCTCATTATATGCGTTGCATTGTACAATATAATCGTACCTAAAGAGGCGTACAAGTATGAGAATAAAGGAGAGTACATGGCAGTATAGAGGATTCCAGTGTGTCGGAGAGGTGGCTGCGATGTAGATGAGTAACCCCCATGTTGTATGTTGAGGTTGTGTAGAGAGAATCTGTATCGAAGAATCTGCCCTTAATGTGTGGAATCGATCCAATCCGTCCCCCCTCTATTTTGAGGTGTGGTCCTCTATTTATAGGAGATATGCTCACGTGCTCTGAGCACGTGACGTACATAAAATCTGAAGTTGCTGTAATGGAGAGGGATGCGGCCTGTAAGGCAAGCAATGTGAGTGTTGCATCCTGCAGCAGGCTAGAGCCAAAGGTGCTGCACCCTATACTTGTTAGTGCCGCGATGTCTTCTTAATGGACAAGTATGTTCCGCGCCCTATATTTGTAAGGGCCTTACCCCGCGTTGTGTTGGGCCGCACCCTATGTTGAGAAGGGTTGTGGCATAGTGCAGTACCATCCGCGGCAGGGTTCTATATTTGTACTATCAACTACCCCTCTCCTCATTTTTCTTTGTGTAATTCTCCATTAATGTAAGTCTCTCTTCTATTTATTGCTTTGTCCCTTATTTTTATGCTTTGTATTTATTGTTCATGCCTAGAAACGTAATGTAATTAATTTATTTCTTGCCTTAACTATTAATTAGTTATTAAATTATTTTAATCATGTGTGTTGAGTAGTTAAATAGGGTTTGGATCGAGTGTCCGCCATTAATGGGCGTCGAGCTCCGAAAATTAGGTTTCATGTAAAATTGTATTTAATTGAAACCTTGCGAATTAAAATGGGATTATTATGCATTTAACTTTCATTGTCACGCAACGTTAGTATTTAAAGCGATAATCTGACTTTGAGTCGCGTGCGACCATTTTTTATTAAATATTTAATCTCGCATCGTTGGCTTAAATTCCTTCATGTGTGATGTTTATGATTAATTAGAAATGCTCGATTAAATGTTTTCGAACCAAAATTCTAATTTTGCGTGTTTAGCCCATGGCGGGTACGTGATCCCGACCCTCGTTTTATTAATTATTGTTTAGACTTAACTTCTTATTTTCCCCTTTTATTTACAACCAACGCATCACCTTTTACAATTTTATTCCTGAAGTGATAAATCCGTTACGATCTATCGAACATTCCTTGTGGATTCGATACCCGACTCACCGTTATACTTGTATCGCAAGTGCAGTCGTAATTTAGGTTTTTATATTAACATGGTGAAACGAATTCAACGATTAGCGTTTTGACGCGACGCTACTTTTCATGCGTAATCAATAGTCAGATGTTCTAAGAGACATGAGGGTATGTGCTGACCTCTTAGGATTCGGAACTATGCTTCGTCTCCATTTGTATGTGTTTTGTGTTAATACAGTTCGAGAGTGATTCTGAACTAGTATTTCCCTTAGTTTGAGTGATACGGGGACTTGATAGCAGAGTATGCCAGCACCATAGATTTATGCGGGGTGCCGATAGTATATATATATTACATGAGTGATTGATATATATATATTACATGAGTGATTGATATATATATACTTATATATGGAGACTTTTTACTTTGTGTGTAAGTAGTTAAGTAATGAATAAATGTTTCAGCTTTATAACCAGTTTTCGTGAATTTTGTAACGGTACTAAGTGGTTCTAAGTAATGTAAGAATATAGAAGAGAATGGTTTTTTAAAAACTAAATATTATGGCCTTAGTACTTCTTGGGATAGAAATTTATGGAAAAATAAGTTAGATAGACTTATGTGATCAGTCGTACGGTAGGCGTGCACACTAGATGAGAGGTGAGAATTCTCAAGAGAGTGTCGCGCACTAACATGGTGGTTATATAAGCTGGTAAGAATTTTAAATACTTACTAAACTATTTTTAAAACTGTTTTACACTCGGGCTCTGACCTGTTTTCTGTCATTTCTTTCTCTCTTGTATATATATATATATGTGTGTGTGTGTGTGTGTGTGTGTGTGTGTGTGTGTGTGTGTGTGTGTGTGTGTGTGTGTGTGTGTATGTATGTATGTATGTATGTATGTATGTATGTATGTATGTATTACAAGTACCCAGCCACAGGGGCGTCATTCATAGGTTCTTTGGATTGGACATACTGCAGCTTATGTGGGAGTTGCAGGCCCTTGCTTTAGACGACCTCATCATTGACTCAGTTCCTATTGTAGATCTTTCTAGTTAGGGCATGTGTCGCCCGATTTCCTATTCCATTTGGATTTGTCAAAGATTTATGTTTATTTATATTTACAGTATTCAGTACTCTTCGGGAGTTAACTCTTGTCAGGATGATATCATTTATAGTTCTTAAACTTGGTTTGGTTTATCTAGATGGTTTAATTCTTGTGTGCTAATTTCCATCCTTGGTATGTGTGTGATTCTTAAACTGTTGTTTATTAAGAAGGTTTTCATATTGGCATTTAATAAAATGAAAATAGACTTTAAATTGTTTTGACACTTAGCTTGATTATTTAGGGTGTTCAAATTGGAAATATTATTTTACGACAGTGATGCTGAGAATGAACCAACCGTTCACCTTGATCTTAATTTAATAAAGAGATGATCACCCGGTATTTAATTAGGTGGGGTGTTACAGGTGGTATTAGAGAATTAGGTTCTAGTGTCCTTTAGGATCTGTGCGGATTATTATGCTTCCAGCGTAGCTTTCTTTTATATAGAGCCCTATGTTTAGGATTTTTGATTTCTTTGGTGAGATTTCGTTCTCCTGCTATCACGTATATATCAGTGAATCTTATTTACGTTCGGGCGTGTTCGAACAATGGAGTATGGAAGATGAGGGCCATTGGGAGAGTAACGGGAGGCAGGGCTTAGTGAGGTTGTGAAGTATATTCGAGGATGATGATCGTAGTCGAGGTCACTCCTATTATGGCACGAGAGGCCAGGACTGTAAAGACGGCTAGGACGCAGATTACAAATTCCATGTGCTGGTATAGTCGAAAGTGATGCCAAATTAGACACACACAATGTAGTACGCTTCGGAGAGGGTTAATTGGAAAATCGAGGGGAGTCATCAGTGGAAGTTTTAGAAATGCGGGAATTGTGCGTGTTACCCAACGAACACAATATATTCGAAGGCTTGGGCATATTGTGGAGTGGGGTTAACTAGAAGTGAAAATTTGGGGTAAAATTTTTCTTAATCATTGGAGCAAAGTTATAATAGTGGGAGTCAACCACCACATTTAATAATGAAATGTTGTGTCATTGGAAGGACCTTAGGTACGGTTTAACCGTATGTTCCTTCACCAGTTATTCAGAATAACACGTGAACGATGTTCAGAACCCATCACGAAAGGGACGAATATGGGTCCATTTGTAAATGAAGTTATACTTTTAGCAAATCTTGTATCAGCGGAAGTGGATACCAACGGTAGAGAAGATTTCAAGTGGGAGATCAACTCGTGAGGAAAGTTGACAACACTTAAAGAGAATTCTATTGGACAGTCGATCCATATGGTGACAATGTCACGCATTATCCGTAGAGATGTTAACGCTCTTATGTGAAAGGAGCTAAAGTAATCAAAAGATTCAGTTGGAGAATGAGACTAGATGAAACGCAGTTAGCAACGCACCGTAAGGGGGAGACCCATCAGGGGGACTCATTTAAATGATTAGGATAACTGAATTCTTACCAAGCGATGGTGAATTCATTAAGAGTTATTGAAGCCAGTAGCACGTTCCTTAGGGCCAACAAAGATAAGGGAACGGCAGGGGTAGCCGTCAGGATCAAGGCTATTTAAGTCCGAGAGAAGGACAACTCTAATAGGGTCAGTATGACAGGAGATAAGTGGATTATGAGTTGGGGTATTTTGTGGAGAGTAAAACCACACGAGTTAAAAAAATTCTCAAGCGAGAAAAAGGACAAGGGTATTGTGCTTGCAAGGGAAACGGTTAATGAAATTTTCGATTTGGTTCAGACAAACGCATTATATCCGGAAGACCATTAAGTAGCCAAGGCGATTGACAAAGTATAAGTATGAGTTTTATCCTCGGAGGATGAGGCGTGTTTTATGTGATGCGAGTAAGTCACTACATTTTTTTATTGCTAGATTCGCATGTGAGAAGAATTTAGTGCATATATCTATAGAGTTATTATTGTGTAAGTTTTCCTTGGTATAGTAGGATTTTCTTTAGTGTTCTCCGTGGAGGACAAAAGGGTGCACTGTTAGTGATTTACAATTTTTATTAAGATTACTCGTTTTAGTGATGTGATATGCGAGTATGATATTATTCTAATTATGGTTTTATACATAGTTAAAACGCTAATGGGTTGTGATTGCAAGGCTATCGGGGTTTTTGCCCTAGTGCGTCATGTTTTGTTCTGGAAATAGCTCACCTACGAGAGGGTCGGACTCGAACTCATATTATATATTATAGACGTCGAAGGGTATAGTGGTACAAAAATGTTTAATCCCATGGTGTTTAGGGACTTTGTTATTTTGATTCAGTGTGTATTGGATTTACCGTTGGGCGGAAAGATTTCGCTCATTATTATGTGTAGTGCTCAGAGCTTAGTGTTAGGAGGAGCGCATTGTTATATGTATCCTTTGGGAATGTGAAAATTAAGACTTATATTCATATGGTTGGGAATGGAATTTTGAGAGTCTCGATTGTATACATACGAGGTTTATGGAATTTGATTACCATCAACACTGAGCAATGGTGCAATTAGTAAAAAATTCTTTATTTCAGTAAAATTGCGGGAGGAGATGTAGCTTTTATGTTAAGAGACAAAATAGAGCGGTGCAGGTTATGGACGGAGGACCCAACGAATTTCGATAACCGACTATGCTAGGTAGTAGTGTATTTGGGGGTTCCTTGTTTGGATTTTTCTTTGCGAGACATCCCACGCATGAAACTTGGTGTAAGGTTGGAAGTAGAGAGATGTTTGGTCATTAGTCCATGAGTCTAGTACCTCGATCATCATGAGAGCCGGTAATTATGACTAAGTTACAGTTAAGTGATGATTTAAGGCCAGTGGAGCGAGTTGAGTGTTATGGAAACATTGAAAGTTTTGTTTTATCACCACGAGTTGAAGGGTGGAATGATTATAAGGAGGACTTAAAAATTTCGATTTTTAGGGTGATTAAGAGTACCCAAGAGTTGCAAACACATTGTGAGCACAAGGGAAATAAATAACTGCGTGTTATGTGTGAAGCATAGGTGATGCTTAGACTAGTATGCACGGTTTATAGGGTGTGTGTACATCCTGGTTAATTATTTCTTGAATCGTTCAAGTTGAAGAGACGTGGGAATAGACACGTGGAATATATATTTATGAGAATGACATAGTGAAGTGGAACTGGTAGAGTGGATTAAGTGTGGTGCGAAGGACGATAATTCATATCTACATGTACAATCAGGGTAGCAAAGATGAATTTAGTTAGAAGGCTATAGGAAGTCATTTAGGGGTATTGCTTGAGAAGGACAAAATTTAACTATTATGGAAACCACTCGGAGTGGAGTTTTACCTAGTCAAGTGTGGCAAGCGACTTGCGCATAGGTTGAATGATGATGTTAGTAAGGTATTAAGGTTCAACAATGCACATTTTGGAGAAAAGTGTACGGGTCGCAACTTTTGGTATACGCTAAGGAAAGAAGGGGAGTGTTAAGTGTCACTTAATGTGAGCGGTTACAAGTAGAAGTCGATGTTGGGCGGGACATAGTGAGTAGTCTCCACGGGCACCATTCATAGATAGATATCGGTTGGAATGAGAGGATCAACCAACGAATTTTGTAACAAACCTACGATTCCTAAAGTAGAAGAGAATAATTATGTGAAATTTCTTGGATGCGGTGCCAACTTCTAGGTAAAGTCATGAGTTCCTTAGAATGTGGGGAACAAGTTGACCTACAAGAAAGTGATTATTATTCTTTTGGGTGGTATACACTATTAGACAGTGTGCCTCAACCTTTAAGAGGTTCTTCCTGGCATTATTCTGAACTAGAATGGACTCATTGAACCCCACTTTCAACCAGGATTTCAGAAAGCAGTGGGGATAACATTTCGTTTTGAGTAGGTTGTATCACCCTTAGCCGGGAAGCAGGCGAGGTGATTAAAGATTAGTGGAGCCACATGAAAGTAATTTTGAATACATGGTGATCATTTCATTTCCACAACGGATGTATCTAGCAAGTGACGTTTAGTACAACAGAGTTATGTGGAAGAACTCCTACCTATTTATTGTGGACAAACTGCTTATTGAAATTTTGTGTGGAAAAACCATAACTATTATCCCTCTAGTTGTTTCAAGGTGAGTAGATAATCAAAATTTTTGATCGGTCGAGTTAGAGTCTGATGATTGTGGTGGAATTACCACGGCTATTTTAGGTGACTTTTGAATGTCCTAAGAATTACGTCGCCAAAAATTGAGATTCGAAGAACTGACAAGAGTGGTCAAATGTTCGTATGGTTTGTCTAAAAAAGGTAGTCTTGTGTTTAGATAAATACGAGTAATTGTTACGTAGTGAGGTGCGGCTGGGGTCTATAGAAACTCGCCTTACCCGAAAGTCCGTTTGAGTATTGATAAAGTATCCAGATCTATTTTTACCAGGCATACCTTATTTTCCAAATTTCGAGGCAAAATTCCGTTGTTAGGGGAAAAGTATGTAATACCCCGTATCTTTATGGCTTTTAAAATTAGTGATTTATTAAATTTAATTGAGATATTAATTTAATATTAATCCGAAAATTTATTTTTAATATTTACTAGCGTGACATGACTTAGTAATTATTGGGAATTTGTTGAATATTACTGGATGAGTAAAGTAATATATGAGATTGATTTTATTAATATTGTCACGAGTGAATAATATGACAACTATGGAAATTTAAGTCGGGACACGCCTGTGTCGTGTCGGAACTAAATTATTATTATAAAAGTGAATAAATTATAAGTCACCTGTATGGTTGTTTCGAGGCCGCCAAAGTGTCCGGAAGGGTCGATATAGTCAGAAAAGTATACTCGGGGGTTTAGTTTAGGTCTCGGGGCATTTTTAGGCCTAATTGACATCTCGAGAGGGTATTCTAGATATTTTGTATTATTGGGTAATTAAACCCACGAATTTCCTAAGCTATATAAGCCATTAGGAGTTGTCTTCTAGGGTTATCAATTGCAAAACCTAAGAACAACCATTAGAGAGGAAGGTGGAGAGTTTCCCAAGCAATCCAAGGCCTAGAACTCACTCGATTGCACCACCACCATCACCAAAGTGTAGATCGCGCGACGAGGAATGCAACCATATATTTTTCATCAACAAATCAGTCCCTTGAATCCCAGGCAAGTATCTATCTTACTGATTTTCATGTTAATATACCTTCCATGTTAGTCTAGGAATGAAAATCATATGTTTTAATTGAAGAATTATATGTTTTGGAAGAGAATTTATATGTGTTGTAGGGAGAATCCATATAGTCTGAAATCTTGATCATATGTAGAGGATTACCCACGAATTTATTAGGATAATTGGGAAGAAAATCTGGGTTAAAATAGAGCTTGGTGATTATTCATGCAAAATTTGGTTTTATAAAGAAATTTGAGATTAAACCCTTTTTTTGATTGATTCGTTGAGGATTTATTGATGTTGTTACGTTAGAACTTGTTTATATATATTTCTTATACATTTGGATAACTATGATGGGAGTTTGGGATGAAATTATAGAGGTTTGGAGGGGTTAGAATGAGTGAACCCGTAGGTTGAAATTTGCAGAAAAATTGGCAAGAACTGCTTGATCGATCGATCGACCCCATTCCTCGATCGATCGATCGATCGATCCCTCCTAGAATAGTGCATATTTTTCTCCTTTTTATTTAATTCGGGTAAGATGCGTAGGAACCCTTGATTATTATTTACAGAGTATAATGGGTTATGGTGATCGATCGACCCCATTCCTCGATCGATCGATAGATCCCTCCTAGAAAAGTGCATATTTTTTTACCTTTTTGGTTAATCTGGTTAAGATGCGTAGGAACCCTTGATTATTATTTATAGAGTATAATGGGTTATGAAGAGGACCAGTTGGGTCTAAGTAGACTCCGTTGAGTGAAATGAAATATAGAATGAAATTATGGGGTAACGGGGATTTATTCGTACATAGGAAATTGTGCGTACGTTTACTAAAAGAATGAGACTCGTAAAGGATTTAGACCAGAAGGTAAGTGAGGGTATACCTACTGAAATTATACTTAGATAGAATACTTAGAGAGATGAGAAGTAAGTATGAAATAATTAATAAATGAGAATAAAAGAGACGAATCCGTTATGCGAGAATTGAGTAAAATTTATGATAAGAACGGATGATAATAATTATGGGTCGTGAGCGAACCTAATTTGGAAAATGTGAGTTTTTATATATATAACTGTGTGACTATGCATATATTATGTATCTGTGTAAAAATCATACTCGGGCTACTTGCTATCACAGAGGTTTTTACCCCGGGATAGTCTTATCTCAATTGGACCTTAATAGTGGATATTGACTCATCCCCCTAGAAGATAGTATTCCAGATACAGGCTATCTAAAAATGATAGTCAGATGTTCTAAGAGACGTGAGGGTATGTGCTGACCTCTTAGGATTCGAACTATGCTTCACCTCAATTTGTATGTGTTTTGTATTAATACAGTTCGACAGTGATTCCAAACTAGTATTTCCCTTAGTTTGAGTGATACGGGGACTTGATAGCAGAGTATGCCAGCACCATAGATTTATGTGGGGTGCCGATAGTATATATATATATATATATTACATGAGTGATTGATATATATATATATATATATATATATATATACACTTATATATGGAGACTTTTTACTCTGTGTGTAAGTAGTTAAGTAATGAATAAATGCTTCTGATTTATAACCAGTGTTCGTGAATTTTGTAACGGCACTAAGTGGTTCTAAGTAACGTAAGAATATGGAAGAGAATGATTTTCTAAAAACTAAATATTATGGCCTTAGTACTTCTCGGGATAGAACTTTATGGAAAAATAAGTTAGATAGACTTATGTGATCAGTAGTATGGTAGGCGTGCACACTAGATGAGTGGTGAGAATTCTCAAGAGAGTGTCGCTCACTGACACGGTGGTTATCTTAGCCGGTAAGCATTTTAAATACATGCTAAACTATTTTTTGAAACTATTTTACAATGCGGCTCTGACCCGTTTTCTGTCATTTCTTTGTCTCTTATATATATATATATATATGTATTACAAGTGCCCAGCCACAGAGGCGTCATGCATAGGTTATTTGCATTGGACGTGCTGCAGCTTATGTGGGAGTTGCAGACCCTTGATTTAGACGACCTTTTCATTGACTCAGTTCCTATTATAGATCTTTCTTTTTAGGGCATGTGTCGCCCGATTTCCTATTTCGTTTGGATTTGTCAAAGATTTATGTTTATTTATATTTCCAGTATTCAGTACTCTTCGGGAGTTAACTCTTGTCAGGATGATATCTTTTATAGTTCTTAAACTTGGTTTGGTTTATCTAGATGGTTTAATTCTTGTGTGTTAATTGCCATCCTTGGTATGTATGTGATTCTTAAACTGTTGTTTATTAAAAAGATTTTGATATTGGCATTTAATAAAATGAAAATAAACTTTAAATTATTTTGACACTTAGCTTAATTATTTTGGGTGTTCAAATTGGAAATATTATTTTGTGATAGTGATGCTGAGAATGAACAAACCGTTCATCTTGATCTTAATTTAATAAAGGATTGATCACCCGGTATTTAATTAGGCAGGGTGTTACAAGTGGTATCAGAGCATCAGGTTCTAGCTTCCTTTAGGATCTGTGCGGCTTATTATGTTTCCAGTGTAGCTTTCTTTGATATAGAACCCTATGTTTAGGATAAAACACAAGCATGTAAGAATATGAAATCGTAAAGAATATATAAGACATTAAAGAAATATATAAACACACATAAGGGAGTGTAAGGACATTATCCCTCACAATTTAGTATGTTGTATACCGCTACAAGTTGCTACAAGTCGATGAAGGATTGAGAAGCTTACATTTACACAAGAGGAATCCAAATTTTAAGAAGACTTCAACATTCAAGCCCAACAAGGAGGAATTTGGTAAAATGTGTTATGTTTCATTTTCTTTTCACATTAAAAGTTTTGGTATAATTTTTTATAAAAGTGAAAATGATTTTTGGAATTTTTAATCAATGATTTTTAATTTTCAAAAATATTTTATCATAAAAGTTTTGGATAAATATCTCCTAATCCCATAAACAATTTTAAGGTTTGAGGAATCCAAGTTATTTAAAACTTTAAAAAGGCTTTTTTTTAGGGGATCGATGATTGTCCTTCAAACGACGTCGCATCTCGTTAGAACAAGATGGAAGTTCGCTCGAACGACGTCGCATGTCGTTCGAACGAGAGCTGTTTTGCTCTGACACATCACCGCCTTGATTTTTATTATAAATAAAGGTGTCATGCTACTGATTTTCGTATGGAGAAAAACTGGTTTTGACAAAATAAGTTTTTCTATTCTCCAACCATAATTGAGGGTTCATAACTTTTATTTTACAATTCACAATCCCAATTGCTTTTGTGTGAGTTGTTTTGTCGGACCCAAAGCATAGATTTGCTATTGTTCATACTTTGTGGGGAGATTTCTACAACCGAGGGTTGCGTACTATTGTGGAGTGAGTCTCGATGGAATTTTGTGACTACGTGTCATTAGGGAGTGCTCCGATGTTCTTGGGATGAAGACTGGACTGCGGTTCATGTAGGTTCGCTGCGTGTGGACTTATTGCTGACTACATCGATCGACGCCTGAGGGAATTCGAGTGTCAAACTGTATTTCATTGTAATTCATGTAAGTTTCGATTTACAATGATAGTGAAATAAAAAGATTTTTCCCTGAGGGGATTTTTCATGAATTTTGTGTCGCATATTTTATTTATGTTGGTTTGACACTTGCACGATCGTAGTTATTTGTGTTTAAGGGCTGAATTTACTTGATTCATAAATTGACTCTAAGTAAATAAGTTTGTGATTGGAATTTGTGCAACTATTTAAATCGGTATCACATAAGGTTTATCAGGGAGGACTCGAGATTAACCCAAGACGCCGATATAGCCCAAGGAGCATCAAAGTCCACATTATTCGAAAATAGCATAGGGGTGAGGTTCAATCCATAAATCCAAATGAGGGATTTCTCTTATGTGTGTGTAGATAAAAATGTGTTTTAAGGGTGGGAGTGTGAAATGGAAATCACTCTTTTGGAATTTATGGATAAAACCTCTTTTTCTTTTTTCTTTTTAATTTTTTTTGTTAAAAAAGATTGGGTGAAAATACTACTAATAAAGAGTAAGTAGAAATAAATTGGTAATTAATGAATGTGATGTAATGAAACCAAAAATACTGAAGTAGAAATAAAGTAAATAACACTAAAATGGAAGAGTTTAGAGAAAGGTATGGAGTATTTGACCTCCTCATGTATGCTTGATGTTGACCTTGAGATGAAGATATGCTTATCTTGAAATGGTATGAAAGTGGTATGGAGAGGTGGGGGAATTTACCAAGTGAGGTAAGAAAGTAATGGAAGGTAATGTAGGAAAATGAGTTTTTTAGGAAAGGGAACATCTATGAATTTGAGAGAATGTTCTCGGACATCCTGAGAGGGGCGTTAAGGGGTCTTGAGTGTTGTTTTCGAAGTGTGGACATGGACTCTATTTATAGGGACAAGGGGGTACCGATCGACATGGTCATAGACCTACCTATCGGCATAGCACCTCAGGCACACTTCCGACACTATTGATAGGCACGGTCCCTGGAGTGCCCATAGGCAGTCCAAAATAGGATTTTTGAAAAAATGGGCATAATATGAAAATAGTAAGTCTAAATCGTGCATGGGGTAGACCGTTAGAATGGGTATTCAGATCCCTTTAAGAATCCATGAGCCACTCCTGGGTCCGAAAGTTGACCAAGGTCAAATGGGGGTTGAAAGCTCCCGTTGGTCACTAGACATGAGGTTTTGGGAGGAAAATAGATCGTTCATCTGAATCGTAAGTCCGATTCGCACACGAGATAGACTATTAAAAAGTGTATTAAGTTCCCTTTAAGATTTTATTCAGTTTCATTTGGTTTGAAGAGTTAACCTAGGTCAAACGAAGCTCGGAAGTGCCCGATGCACTTTAAGAGTAAAATGGGTTATTCGTTCAAGCTGTATGGCTAATTCGTGCATTGGAGGAACCATTGGAAAGGGTATTTATATCACTTAAAATATTCATTGAGCTTTGCTCAAGCCAGAGAGTTGATCGGAGTCAAATGGGGCTCGGGAGTGCCTTGTGGCCTTGAGATCAGTTTTCAGAGTAAAAAGGATCGTTCGTATGAACCTTAAGGCTGATTCGCACACGAGACGGACCGTTGGAAAGGGGATTTATTTCCCTTTGAATATTCATTGAGCTTTCACTCAGGTGAGAAAGTTGATCGGAGACAAACTGGGCTCAAGAGTACCCGGTGGCCCAAACACATCATTACTCAGAGTATGACCTAGGGTTTATGGTGGATGGATGAGTGATAGGGAACTAAAGATATTCTTAGAGGGTCCTAAGATGGGGTATCTACCGAGCCCCTCGACGGGTGAGTTTGTAACAATTGAAGGATGTCGAATAATATACACCACACTGATGTTGGGGAAGAGTATTTTAAGTCAATTATGCGGACCTAGAGGATGAGGGTGACTGATTTGAAGGGTCGATGCCAGTTATACGGACCTAGAGGATAAGGGTGACTGATTAGGAGGGTTGAGAAGGTGTTCAGGTTGATTTTGTAAACTTAAAGGGCTAGGGTGACCGATTACAGGATCGAGGTCAATTATGAGGACCTTGAGTTGGGGCAACCAATTCTGCGGGCCGAGGTCAATTTTGAGGACCTAAAGTTAGGGATGACCAATTCTGAGGGTTGAGGTCAATTCTAAGGACCTAAATTTGTGACGACTAATTCTGAGGGCCAAGGTCAATTCCAAGGACCTAAAGTGGTGATGACTGATTCTGTGGGACATGATTAATTTCGAGGATCTTAAGTGGTAACGATCAATTTTGAGGGCCCAGGTCAATTCTAAGGACCGTAAGTGGTAATGACTAATTCTGAGAGCCGAGGTTAATTCTGAGGGCCTTAAGTGGTGATGACTAATTCTGTGGGCCGAGGTCAATTTTGAGGACCTTAAGTGGTGACGACCGATTCTATGGGCCGAGGTCAATTCTGAGGACCTAAAGTTGTGATGACCGATTCTACAAGCCGAGGTCAATTATGAGGACATTAAGTGGTGACGACCGATTGTGTGGGCTGAGGGCAATTCTGAGGACCTAAGGTTGTGATGATCGATTCTGCGGGCCGAGGTCAATTATGAGGACCTAAAGTTATGCCAACATATTCTGTGGGTCAAGGTTAATTTTGAGGACCTAAAGTTATGATGACAAATTTCGTGGGTCGAGATCAATTTTGAGGACCTAAAGTTATGACGAAAGATTTTATGATCCGAGGTCAATTACGAGGATCTAAAGTTGTGACGATCGATTCTACGGGCTGAGATAAATTCTGAGGACCTAAAGTAGTGATGACCGATTCTACGGGTCGAGGTCCATTCTAAGGACCTTAAGTGATAGTATGGGGGGACAACTCTGTTGGAGATTGTGTGGATGATTTTAGGTACAGATGCACTTTTGATTTCGTCGGGAAATACGTTATCTTGAAATTTGGCTGGGGGATTGTGTCGGTTTATGGTTCATGCTGAGGAATTGCATTAGACTTGGATGGGGTCACTTTATTGGTTTCATTGGGGAATATGCTGATGATAAGAGTGTAAGGTTAATCTAGCTGGGGGATTTAGGAGTTTGTAAGGGGTGTAGTTCTCCAAAAAATGATTTTCTTAAGTGAAAATAATGTTTTAAAATTTTAAATTTTATTTTTGGAATTTGGGTGGATTATTGACTCTTTGCTGGGGATGTAGGTGACTTTATACTCTTGGAGTCTTCCGTTGAGGCTTGCAGGAGCTACGGATATGCATTCGTAGATGAGGAGGCTACTTGACATATGAGTTTGGGTATGTTTGGTACCTTGGATAGAGAGTGGTGCGACAGATGAGGTGGCATCCATTTCGAGTTCGTTCCTTTTAGGATTTTCTTGCAGATTTATCGTTATGACTGGAGGAGCTTGGCATTGACCATGTTGCATGCTTGATTTAGCGGCGTTGCACCTGAAAAGATACTTAGGGAGGCAAAAAAAGATGCATTTTTTATTTGAATATCTTGATTTAGTGGCTTATTCTACATGCACTTTAATTTGTTGCTGAGGTTTTATTTTGAGCAAAAGTAGGAGAATGAGTTCTTTGAATTTTGAATGTGTATTTTGGAATTTTGAATAGAGGTGGGCCATGGAGGCTTGGTTAAAGAGAATATCTCTTTGAAGGGATCTATTTTGAGAAAAAGTAGGAAAAACCTATTTTTGGAATTTTCGGATAGAGGGACGCCTTGGATTCTTAGTTGGTATATGGATGTGAAGATAGAAAGCTTAATGTAAAGTGGGGCTAATTGCCTTTATTGTGTTGTACCGAATCTAGTGTGTCAAAGAGATTGTACTAATGATGGCTTTACTAGAGTTCTTGCCATGGGTCTGACTGCTAGGCTATTATTAGTAACGGGTGACCTGACAGTCGATCCTTAGGTGGAAATAATAGTGGAGTGGATGTCTTATCGCTGTAGTCCTACGACGGTGGTGCTGGCAGAGACCTTGAATGATCTCGATGATTGGAAGGAGGGCCGTTTTGATTTTCTAAGGGGAAACCCTATGATGCTATTCATGTGGCTTACAGAGAGGTTTCACCTGGTGTCCCCTCCTGAGAATCCCTTATCGGGTGTGCCTAATTTCTTCATCTGACCTCTCTTTAGTTTTGATCCTTTAACAGAAAATTAGTTAACTGGTTTGCGGAACATGGATCCCGGTGTCTTCATTGGTCGGTGCCATGGTGGGGAGACTTGCAACCTATTTTGTAGCTAGGATAGTATCAGTATGTGAATCTTATTGGTCTTTAATAGACTTATTTATATTTTTCTTAGCAAATTTTTCACGAAGCGAGGAGAAAAAAAATAGTGCCTCGTCGCATAACGAACTTTTTTCAAGTTGAGGATCTGATTGAATCTTTACGGATGATACTGGAACCCTTGTGGTAGTGCCTCCGACTATCTACTTATCCGTTATAATCTGTATGAAGGGTTTGACATGTGTCTGGGGACTACTAGAGGTGGTTGTGGAAACGAGTAGTGGGGAAGATTATGGAGGAAGAGATAGAGCAAAGGTGGCGTGTCACCTTCGATACCGTGGATGAGGGTGTTGTGGTTTTAACCAAACTTGTCAAGGCGCATCGCTGCATGGAGCGCATACATATAATTAATTAGGAATGGGAGACTTGGAAACCTCCGGGGGTAGGAAATGATGATAAGGAAGGGTTGTCTGGCGATTGAGGTCAGTGTTTGTGTAGTTGAGGGTAGCATTTGTGAAGCTGGGGAAATCATGTTTTGGGTGATTTGGATTGGTATCTGAAATGTTTTGGGGTCTTTTTTTGTGAAGATGGTAGGGGCTAGGTAGATTTAATAGGTTTATTGGAAAAGGAAGTGGTCTTGTTTGACTCCTTCCACAGATACGTCATGTAACAGTTGTATTCCATCCATTTGAAATAAAAATAATTTTGACATATTGTGTTGTGTATTTTAATGAGTTTTATATTTTGAATAACCCATACCAATCGCTAAGGCATACATAATCCTTTCTTTCATGTGAATGATGAAATTCACCTCCGTTCTCAGATATTTGAAAAGAATAACATTTTGTAAAAAAAGGGCCGAGCCCATGTATGTCGTATTGGCTGCCTACATGCCTCTGTGGGGTTTTAAAAAGTTCACGAGTTTCATTTTTGAAAAGAAATGTTTTAAGAGGATCAGGTCCCACGTAGTTCCGGGTAGGGGAAATGAAGATTTTTTTAGAATAGATATGTGATGATAACAGTCGTAGCGTGTCAAGAATTTAGATTGAGGATAAAATTTCTTGAGACGATCCAGATTGACAGGATGTTCTCTCTCCTCTCCAACTATGTCTGTGAGTATGGCGGTGTCACCTGGCAGGATTTCTTTCGTAATGTAGGGGTCACTCCAATTTGGTTTGAATTCCTCTCTGAGTCCTAAACGGATTCTATGATCTCTTTGAGGGCCAGGTATCCTTCTTGTTCACCACAGTCCTTGACTTCATGGTTGAATGACCGTGCTATGCATCGATTGTACCCCTATATATGGTATATATCCCTAAGTCTCTTTTCATCCAAGAGTGATAGCTCATCATAATGACTCTGATGCCAATCTTCGTCACTGACCCCGCTCCAGAGCATGATGTGTAGGAAAGGTATTTCCAGCTCAATGGATAGGACTACTTCCGTGCCTATACTAGAGAATAAGGGGTATCCCCAGTAGGTGTTCTGATAGAAGTGTAATAGTCCTAGAGTGCGTATGGGATTCGATTGTCCCAATCTCTACACTTTTGATTAGTTTACTGATAATGGTTTTGAGGCTTTTGTTGGCAGCTTTGATAATGCCATTGGTTTAGGGTCGGTAAGGAGAATATTTGAGTATCTGAATCCCGTATTCATCGACCAATTTCATGACTTGGTCTTCGAAGTGGAGTTCGTTATCTAATACTAATTCATGGGGAATCCTATATTAGCAAATGATGTTCTTTTAGATAAACTTAACCACTTTCTTGGCGTTCGGCACTGCAAATGACTCGACTTCGACCCATTTTATGAAATAGTGGATGGAAACCAGGATGAACTCGTGACCATTGGATGCTTTGGGTTTGAAAGTTTAATAGATCGGTTATTCATAGGGGGATAGGTGATCGATCGATCATCCATTTCATATGCTCGAAACCTAATTAATGTATATGCTCGTTCCTATTTTAGGAAAGACTATTCCATTGTCTTACAGCGACATTTGATTTAAGACTACGACTTCTTATTCCATTTTGTCACACTTCATACCTATCTTTTTCGTTGTTCTATTGATCTCTCATGTATAGGGGTAGTGGGTCAAGCTACGGGATGCCTAATGTCTCGCTTCTATTGTCATTGTCCGCTAGCCTCCTTTGGAAACAAGGGTCTCTTGTTCTGTCCAAATCTGTGGAAATCCAAATTCCTCTCCATGGGAGGTAGAATAACCCTCTTAAATTCAGTCCTTCAATTTATACAAACCTATACCATTTTTTCTCTTATCCCCCCCCTAAGAAAACTATTTCTTTGTAAAATAAAATCCTCAGTGGTTTTCTATGGGAAACTAATAAAAATTTTGGGAAAAAATATCATTGGACAAGTTGTAAGGTCATTTGTACCCCTATGTCAGAGGTTGGTTGGGGTATTAGATGCTTGAATAGTCTTGTTATTTCTTCAAAAATAAAACTAGCATGGGTATTCAAATCAAGTAATTCTTTGTCGTCTTCCTTTATGAGAAAGAAGTATAGTTATACACCTCTTAAAGTTATTTTTATGGATGCAAAAAGAATCGCTCAAGAATTTTCAGTTTGTGAGGATAACTCTACTATCATTAATGGTCTCTATGTGTGGAAACCAACGTCTTTAGGAGTCTTTGATTTCAATTCAGAATATGAGATAGTTAGATCTCTTAAGCGTCCTTTAATCTCGCAATCATTCATTTGGGATCCTAATATCACTCCAAGCTTGTCCACTTTTACTTTGAGAATTCTTAATAATTCTTTCCCTTTTGACTTTAATGTTAACTAGATTGTCATTACTCTTACAATTATATGTTTGTGTTGTTTCAAGTTTAAAGATCATTTAGAACACTTTTTTTTAAAGGTCCTATTGCTAGCAAAATTTGGACTATATTTGGGAACTTAATGGGAAGCCAACCACCCTTTTCAATTAATTATATGATCTTAAAATGGTGGTTGGACATGGGATCTAGTCAAATCTCAAAATGTCTTCATAAGGTAATTCCTATATGTATCTTCTATGAACTATGGCTTGGGAGAAACAAATCTCTTTTTGACAGAATCCAAATGCATGTTAATGTGATAATAGACATAATCAAGAAAAAAATTAAATATATTGCTTCTTACACTTCATTCAAGCCTAGTTCTTCAATCCACCGATCTCATATCCTGCAGTTCCTTAACATAGATCCTCTAAAATCTCATCGTTTCTCCTTGTCTCCTATAAGTTGGTCTAAACTTGCAAAATCTTTTCTAAAGATGAACACATATGGAGCTTTTGATAGATATGGTAATATGGGAATTGGTGTTATTCTAAGATATCACAAGGGGCATTTTTTTTTAGTTTAACTGGTTTCATCTTAGGAGGATCCAGTATTATGGCAATTTTTTTTGCTTTAAAGGAAGGTATATATCAAGGAATTTCATTTTATAGGAACAATCTTGAAGTTGATTCTGATTCTTAGATTGCAATTAACTACATAAACAACAATTTAAAGCCATATTGGAAGACCAGAAGCAGTATAGAAGAAATTCAAGCTCTCACCTTTTTTAGAACATTAATGTGTCTCGTATTTATATAGAGGCTAATCACGTAGCTGATCTTCTGTCTAAACATGGGTTTATCTCCAAAAATCTTCCTAGTTCTATTGTCATGAAGACCTTTCTAAAATTATCAGGGAGCTATTAGGCTTAATGCTTGTAGTTTGCCTTACCTTAGAAGTGTTAAATTGAAATAATTGTGCTCTTTTTTTTTGGTATTTCCGAAAAGAGAGGGCTATTCTATCTAAAATCTAATAAAATCCAGGGGTTTATCCTTTAAACAAAATCTATGCCACTTCCTCCAGTGATTGTAGAGGACAACGTTTCACTCTCTTTAGGTCATTGTGTACTCCCAATTTTTTCGTCAGCATTCACAATAATTTCTCATGGTAAGGATCAATTTATACATATTCGTCAACGTGATGCTAGTTTTGGCATATTGGAGCCGACCTTGGACTCCGACCCCTTCTAAAATGATGGAAGTATTCCTTTTTATTTTTCTTTTGATCCATTTTCTCTTCTGACTAAATTTTTGTTTTATAAATTTCCAGTAGGTATTGGTCACTGCTATACATTTGAGGGAGAAACTGACGCGCTTGTCATCTATACGCCTAGATTTATTCAAATTAATCTCTGAGGTCTATAGGGAAACTACCACTGATTATCGGCGATTATCTACGACCCTTGTTCAGTGTCTAGTTGGTTTTGTTCCTATGATTTGCACATCATTCTTAGTGGCAAAGTCTAGGGTTCCGAACCAAGGTATTGTGGGTGGAAGTTATATAGGTGGTCGTCCAAGGAAGAGGCCTCGTGTATGATGATCGGTGTGATTGGATATATTCGGTGGAATTTGATGTAGCCTCCCTAAAAATATGTTTGTGGTTATTTGGACATTGGGTATGCTCTAGGGCACTTATGTATTATATTCCTCTAGGAGGAACATGAGGATCCTTAGTACACTTTTTAGCATTTATAGGTATTCTCGCATATACATCCTGTTTATAAATAATGGCACTTCACCTTTTAAGGATTCGCACTGTGCATGTTGTATTTTTATTTTTTATTTAATTTATGCATTAATGGTGTGAATATGGACAAAACGAGATGAAGCACTGTTATTAAAATGGAGATGATACACGAGTATGTACCTTTTATGCCAAGGCAAAAATAAAATAACATACAAATAGAATATAGGTAAAGGTAAAGGTATACACACGTGGAATCAAAGGTTCCCCCATATTTTTGAGAATTTTCTTTTGGAGAAAGAGAACTTTTAACTCCTTGATGGCGAGTCCTTTATCTGTACTGACGTAGGAGTGGTGAGGGGATGAAGTTCCCTTTTTGTTTCTTGGTGATCGGGTGAGAGCCTTTTGATATACACTTTGAATTAGAGTGTCATTCCTTGTGCCAGGTAGGCTGCCATTTTGCAATGAGTCCTTAGCATTTTTGCTTTTTAATGATCCATCCCAAGATACAGGGTGTTTTGAGGGGGTGGAGTTTGGTGTTTACTTTTCTAGGGAAGAAGTGTACAGGGCTAGTGCATTTTTCCCTTTTTTAGGCTTCTTTAAACCGTTGCTTTTATAACATCAGCCTTTCTATGATGTATTTAAATAAGGATGACCCCGCGGAGTCTTAAGAATGCTTTAGAACACTATTTTATTCCTTGTTAGATAGTTTATTTAGATTGTGCCTTATCTTTGGGAGCAAGGGCATAATGACCATAAATAGAATTTTCCCGTAAAATGGGTCTTTTAGTATTATTTAGACCGGACCCGAAGTGATATCTTGGGTTGCCTAAGTATCTCCGATTCAAGGACAACTGGGTGTCTGTATCGAATGTTTGTGATAAAAATATAGAAGAGAATCATGTCTATGTAATTCTCCTGCGATAAAAAGTTGGGGGCTTAAATATGTTTTTAGCGTACTTCAAGCAAAATATTGGTGGATCAAATGGGCTTTTTGATATAAGGCTTGGAATATGTATAGGTTTTCATTGTCTTCCCTACCCGCTATGACCGATTGTTTTGATGTTTAAACTTATCTTTTCCTTTTCACCATCAACAGTCGTAAGGAAAAAAATTCTTCAATTGGTCGAGATTGAAGGGTTAGGAAATGTGAATCGGTCGATATCAACTGAGGTAATCGCCCCAACGGAGTTTATTTTGGTGATGAGGTTGGGTCCTCCCCAGTTGGGTGCAAATTTTCCTCTGGTAGTCCGAGAAGTTTTAAGATTCTTTTTTAGGATTAGGTCACCCGTTTAGATGATTCGCTTATTGACCCTCCTATTGAATGCTCAAATGATATGTTACTGGTATCCCCAATTGTGATAAGGGACCTTCAGTCTCCTCTCATTAAGGAGAGATAGTTCTTCGTATTGGGCTTGAACCCAGTCGGTTTCGGCCACTTGGCTTTCTAGCATGACCCGTAATGATGGTATCTCAAGTTATATGGGAAGGATTTCCTCCATTCCATAAACTAAGGAGTAGGGAGTGGCCCCTAATAAGTTTTTCTATATAGTTCGGTAGCCCTAAAGGGCTTTAAGCAAACCTATCATTTCAAGTTCGATGAAGAGTGTTCGCATGCACACACTCTTAGTCAACCACCTCTGTGGACACCCTAATTTGTAATCGGGGCATGATAAATTATGTTTAGTCACAAATGACCACTAACAAGAAACGAAAAAAAATCTACAAAATTATCAACATCACATACCAAAAGCATAAGTTCAAGGTGTTAAAAAACCAAGAATAAAACCTCCAAGGGGTTAAAATTAAAATAAGAAAAAGAAGGGAAAAAATAGCCAAATAAACCTTATAAGTACTTTAATCGATCGATTAAATGATCCTCTAATCCTTTAATTGATCAATTAAAGCACCCAAACCGATAACCAATTGGATATCCCCTCCCAGAGTAATCATTCCGAGATCTTTGGAAATATCTTATTAGCTATACACATGTCTCACTCCTCGGATCCACCATGCAAGGACTTTAATCGATCGAAAAAATGCCTCGGGCCAGACCCCTATAAATAGATATCCCCACTAAGCAAGAAAAGGTAACCAAAACCTGATATTGATTCTTTTTTTTCCCCTTTATTCTCATCTGAGTGTCCGAGATACTCGAGCTCATTCTAAAAAGTCCAAAGAAGTTCGTACTTTTGAAAATTCACTTTTCTCTTACGTAAAGCTCATACTTTCACAAAGTCACTTTATTCCCTGACGAGGTTCGTACTTCTCAAAAGTCTCCTCCGAAAGAAAAATAGAGTCAAACCTCTGTGCGCATTCTGTAAAATTTCTGCACAAAGCTCTGCCTGACTAAAAATGGAGCTCTGTCGATATTTGGAACCTCAAGTGGGGACACTCCCCCGAGAAAATTAGACTCACGCAACATGGGTAAATAACCTTTGCCCAAACAATCTCTCCTTTTGCCTTTGGAGAGGAGAGGGCAGAGAAGAAAATGTCCTTCATGCAAGTTTTTTTGCTTCCTATACCCTTACTAGTAAAGGGTCTCTTTGATCAAGGAGGGATTCTGGTAGGAAGGCCGACCACTACATATGACGCCATCCGTCTAGGAAAGAAGAAAGATTATTTCTTTGATATACCTTCCTGGGGCAGTCAAGAGAATTAAAATGGATCACTGATGGTGGTCGTGGTAGGTTCGAGGATATTTCGCATCGGAGTGAACTCTTCTATCGTGTTGCATTTCCTTTGGCGTCCTAGCTTCGAGTCAAATACCCTATATATATATACTGTGATAAATGGCCCATGTATCTTTATCTCTTTTAATCCGGCCTCCGTTAAGGGGAACATGTATACACTTTACAATGTTTATATTTTAAAGTCTGGTTTTTAACCTAGCACCTCTGTTATTTGACTTGATATCCTCGTTTGTTAAAACAATACTAATTAAATGCCACATTGACCAAACAAAAAATTGAAAACATATTTTCAAAAGCATTTTAGGAAACTGTCTATGAGCTGAGCCAGTCCGAAACTTTGCATAAACCAAAGTCTAAAATTTGACTACTCCCATCGCTTCTCTAAACGAACAAAGCCTATTCCCGTGGCAGCACCCCGAACATGTGTTTTTAATTCAAATATGTGTCAAACGTCGGCCTCTGATTAGACATACTTTTAACATAGAAATATATAAATCCAACATAATGAATATGCTATATTAAGGCCTAGGCTCCATAAATACCGTAATATTGTACATAGTATACCCAGTATCCCGTTGCCTACACCCATAAATATGCCCTATTTACTCAAGTTACATTAGATTTGATCCCAAGTCTTATTGGGTACGTAGGCCCTATACCGAACTAAACTCATGAAGCCCAAGCCTCATAATATGTCTCTTGACGTATTATTTCTTAGGGATGAATCCATACCCAGTTCAAACTTTCCCAACTTCTACCTCTTTCTCCATAGCCAAGGATGTCTAAAACATAGAATCCTTAACGCTACACCTCCAAACTAGTCTGAAGGATAATACCTTCAAGATAGTAATCACTCAACAATTATAAAAAATTATGCCTTTGTCATTGTGTTCGGTTCCTTTCTCATTCTGAAACTCCACCAAAGCTAACATTTATCCTACATATAGATTATCTCCCTCCGAAGCCCAGTCTTACACTTGCACAAACATCATGTTGGAGCATGTGAATAACTGAACTACATAGGCCTTGATATCATGGCTACATAAGTACGTAAGAGAAATACCAAGTCTTTCTTGTGTGCTCAAACCTAATCAATATGTATCATGATATGTTTTCCCCACAGAGATGCACTCATCTATTTTAGTCCTTACTCCTCGCTCTTTATAGTTCTCACAAACATATCACTGAAGTTATGATCCATGGATTATCCGTCCACCCACATGAAAATAGTATTCTCCATTGAGATATCGGAAGAAAAATAAGTATATTCATAGCTATTAACACTCTTATAATTAAGCGGTCTATCTTTCATGTAAGGCTCATACCTTGCATAATTATAACTTACTTGAAGTGTGGATGTAACCATTAAAACGACCATGACCTTCTTAAACTCAAGCGTACATATTTCAAAGGAGGGAAACCCATTATTTCTCACCCCTTATCTCTTTTGTTCAATAAAAATGATGTATCAAACTATTTCAAGCCACGGATTCCCGCGTAAACCTATAAAAATGCTCAAACATATATGTAAAATCAAATTGTGTAGGCTTTGATCCCAAGTATTCTTGGGTACATAGTAAAATAACTGAGCTCTTCTCGTGCTCATGAGCCTTGACAATGTATCTCTTGATATACTGTCACAACAGAGATGCACCCATATCTCATATTACCTTTCTATCTCTCCTCAATCCTCTAAAAAGATATCGAACTATTTCAAAGCCGAGGTCCCTCGAACAATTACATGCATACCAATGATCACACATCATGTATTACCATAAATTCGTCACAAGAACCCTTATTTACCTGCATTGATTAAGTGACGTTCATAAATCTCTTACTAACACCGTTTTCATACCTAAAGCACCTATTTATGTTTAAGGTATTTTTAACCTAAGATCTCTAAACCAACTCTAAAAATAACTAAAAAGTAATCAATTAATGTTAAGAACGATCATAAGTATATAATTAAGGAAGCATAAAGAACAAGCGGGGTTCCTAATACCTTCCCCACTCGTAACTCGATTCTCAAATCCAGGTAATAATGAATCTCTACGCCAACCGCAGACGTAAGACTGCCTTAGGATTATCCCTAAAGGGGTAACACAAATCTTTTTTTTTTCGTGTAAAAAAACTAGAGACTCTGAACAAATCAACCAAACCCCTTATCACATGAAACACCCTTAGGCCTAGGCCTAAAACCTGGTCTGTTTGACTCAAACTAGAAACGGAGTTAAACATCCTTCAAGGAAAAAGTCACTTTAACCCACGTCATACTAATAACCCGACCTCAGGGGGAGGAGGTGTATTGGGAGATAAGCACTCCCGGTCATCCACTATGAACACTCACACAAGAGAGTTCCCCTTGAGTGCATCACCGCTCGGGGATAACAATGCCAAATATTCAATTGTTGTGGGATAGGCAATCGTAATCTATGGATAAAGAGATGTGAACCAAGGTACACATTTTCATATAATTCAAATAATCCCTAAAATAATGATAGATCGGGACAAATTCCACAATTAAAGATTGAACACTTTCATATTCAATTTAAAAAAAAAACCATCATGCTTCTACACAAGCAGGCAAATGTGAGAGGGGTACATATTAATATGTTTTATTCAAAAAGGACATGAATCAAATACAAGTAAGAATTCTTATATATATATCATATCCATTGTGATTAATCAATGATATGAAATTGTGAAGAACTAGAGAATAATGCTCAAACAAACAAGCTAGAATTAGATGAGCAAGGTGTTAAGTATATGAGGTTCCATACTATTGAAATAATAACTCTAAAAGGGATTAAGGGATTTTGATCTAATTCCATCGAGCGAAATTATTATCTAACTCTCAAGGGAACTGAATTAGAGGATAAGGAGCAAAACATTATTAAGACAAAATATATTCATTTTAAGTATATGATAAGGAGAAACTAAGTATTCACTGAAGTTGTTCAAGATGTCTCACAAACCTGGGTGATTTCATAAAGACATTTTCTCTCCCAAATATAAACAAAAATCTTGCAAAAATCACACCACATACATACCTAACCCTTACATCTCACAAAAAAATATACCTTAAATCAGATCACACGAAATCACATCATTTTTTAGAAAAGTACATCCATTATTGTCAATTCCCACTGACTCATTCTAACACGAAGTGTCTAGTCCATCGATATTTCCATCACATATAATTAATATAATAGATACGTACTCGAGATACTTATAAAACATTGGATATTTCCAAACCTCAATACATTATATAAACGCTTATTTCTGAGCATTTAACACACCATTAACAATTTGATCTTACCCTCTAAGAGAGATTGCATTTACTACATTTTTCGCCACTTTCCTTAAGATATATAAGATATTGGACCTTTAAAATAGTTTCGGATCAAGAAAAATAGTTTTAGATACATGTCATTCATCTGATCACGCATAGGTGCTCCACCTGCAATCTCATTATACTTGAAGTTCTTTCCATCTCTCCCTCTGAATCAGCTCTCTTAGAGGTGCTTTAGTTCTATCATTTACATATTCGATATGTGGTCATACTTATCGTGCTTAATGTAATATCTTGCTCCAGTAATTTAATTAAATTATATATGGATTATAAACGAGGAAGAGTTATTGATAATTATAGAAGAATTGTGGGTACAATTGAAAAAATAAAAGAAAAAATGGGTCGTTCAAACGATAAGGGGATTTCTTTCAACGATAAGGGGATGTCGCGCGAAGGTCGTGAGATACAGAGCATTAAACGACAAGCTACTGACTTACAATAGCAGGTCACGCGAAGGGTCACGCGATCTATAGTTCAAACGAGATGAAGATATCATTTGATTGACCTAGTCTTGTCGTTCGAACGAGGTTATTTGAGTTTTTTTAATCTCAATTTCCCTTATGTGCTGTCACAATCTCATCCATTATATCTTTGAGCTGTCGAGATCAGATCAGCCCAGGAGGGGCAAAAGAGGTTTTTTGGCCTTTGGGAGGGTTTTATTAAGGGATGTTTGGGTTATTTGGGGTTATTTTGAGTTGAGAGAAAATGGAAGAAGGAGAGAGAGTGAGAGAGGTAGGTGGTCTTCCACCTCTACCCACTACCATTCCACCACCTTTCCACCTCCGTTTGTGTAATATTCCTCTACACTCATCCCCTAAAATACCCATTTTCACCATTGATAAAGAAAAACTACGAATTTTGAAGGAATATTTGGGAGATTTTGGGAAGATTATAAAGGCTTCCATGGAGTTTTAAGTGGGCCTTGCTTGGAAGCTTGGAAGAAGAATATTTTCGAGCATTTTAGAGGATGCATTTGGTAATTCCTTGAGGCCATCTTTGGAGGTGGGGGTTGCCCATCCTACACAAATATTTCTACTACCATTGGAGCCATTAGAGGTGGAAAAACCTTACTCTTAGTATAAGATTTATTTTGTACATTTGTTGTCTTGTATTTAGACTATTTGAGTAGGTTGCATTTAGATAAATAGTATAATTAATGTGTAGAGATAATAAATATTTTTATGAAATAAAAATATTGAAAAAAATGATATTTTGTTGAAAATAAAGAATGAGTAAATATTTCAAAGTTTTGAAATATTAAAAGCCGGTGTTATATGAAAATTGTGTATTTTCTCAAAAAATTGGTGTCAAACATTTTATGTAATAAAATGTTTGGTAATCATGAATTATTTTGTAAACATTGGTGAAATAATGTTTCTTGCAAAAATAACGATTTTATGAAAAATAAACATTTGTTGAGTTTGAAGAGATTAAATGTCTTTTATGTCTTGAAAATGTATTTTTGTAAGTATGACGAACTTCTAGAATGAAAAATGTATTTAACCCATTTAATAGAATTTTAAGGTTTAAAATCCATTCTTTTTTTTCACATAAACTTGTAGTATTTTGACACTAAGTGTGTAAGCAAGTTTAAAGAAGATTTTGTTGGGTATAAACATGAAATAAGAAGTGTAGAAATTCTTGTCCTTAAAAGTGTGTGAAAATGGGTTAAAAATGTGATAAGGATAAAATATAAGACTACATGTAAAATGAAAGAAATGGTTTTTTCTTATAAAGTAGTCTTAAGTATAAATGAATTGTTTGAATAAAGAAAGTAACGAAATATGTGGTTTGAAAAATTATTAATGAAGTTTATTGAATAAGTGTTAATTGGTAAACAGGAGAAAGTTAGTCGAAAAATATTAACACTTAAGAAGTTGAAAAGAACAAAAGAGGTAAAGGTGTTTCCAAATAAGAAGAATATTACTCCCAGGTTAAAAAGGGTTTTAAGGTGTTAAAACACTTAAGAAGTTAGTATGGGTAACTTAATAGTGTTTTGTGAGAAATTAACACTTATGAAAATGGAGTAAAAGGTGAGTTTGAAAACAAATGGGTAAAATGATAATTTTACTTAAAGTGGAACATTTTTAAAATAAAAATGTTGGGAAAAGGTGTTACACAAGTTGGTCCTAAATGAATATGATTTTTAGAATAAAATCAAGGTTTAAATAAAAGGGACATGAAATGGTAAAATTTCAAAGTGTAACACAAATTGGGGTGCAATCCCGAATTTTGGCTTCGGTCGGGTAAAAAGAAAAAGTGGGTAATGTGAACATTTGTAAAATGTTAAAACACATTAAAAGAAACTCGGATGACACCGGAGTAAGCAAGAAGGGCCCGGATCCATAGGGTGGAAAGCCCAAAACCATTGGCCAGAGCATATGGTGCGTATAGTCGACGGTGTGGAGCCCATTAAAGTATGCGGTATTGGAAGATTCCGAGAAAAGATAAAAGGAATAAGGAACATGTCAAGAAAAGGGGTTGTGTGGTAAAATGTGTTAATATAATCTAACTTAAATGAATAAATAAATGTTCTGGTAAAGGTTAAAATGGACAAGTAGATGTATAATGTTCATACAGTAAGAAAAAAGGTAAAGTGAGTGGGTAAATGGGTGATTAAGTAACCTAAGCAGTTAAACCTATAATTAACACAAGAATGTGTTGTAAAAATATTTTCAAAGATTAAATAAGTATTTTCTTACACAGGGTTTGCGTGTGTTGGAAGGGTGAGCTTCAACGAAAATACTAAAGTGTGTTGGATAAATTAAAAATGGTGATCATGATAAAGGAACATGTTCGGATAAATCTAATGTAGTGGTTTCAAGTATTGAATCGGGTGTATTATAAAGTGAGAAATGTTAAGAATGAGTAAAGGAAGTCTTTATAAGTTAAGGTCAATTAATCTGAATAAATTATATTTTCAAAAATTAAAACCGTTTCATGCATTGAATATATATATATATATATATATATATATATATGCTATGTAATTGCATGTGGATGTAGGCATGACGTGTTGAGTCTCCTTTTCGCCGTTCGATTCTATGATTCATTTGTATATTTTCCAATGAGCATAGGCTCACACCCTCGCTTTGTTACGGCAGGTTGTGAGCGGTTTCATATTTGAGGGCGTTATACAGGTAAGTACATTCTTTATTTTTACGTCAGTATCTCTACGTACTTGGACTTCGAGGTGTTCCCCATGGGTCCCTCACGTAGTTTATCTTGAAACTAGAATCGCATGCTAAATAAGTGGAACGATAATTAAAATAAAACTAGACTAGAAACATTATGTAGGTTATTTCATTACACTTTATATCTAACACACAAGTCGGACTAGGCTAACTGTGAGTAACCTGTAAATTCGGATGGGGGCATTACAAATAGTATCAGTGCTCTAGGTTCAAGGTTCCTTTTGGGAGTGACGTGATGAGGTTGGTAATAGATCTTTTAACGTCTGTGTGGTTTGGTCCAGTTATGCTAGTTTGATGACGGTCTAGTTGGTGTCCTCGACGGTAAAGTCAAAGAGGTTAGAACAACAAGTAAGATAGAGATAAGTGGCATGCGACCAAGTTGATAATTATTAATCGATTTCATGCTTCTGATTATAATCATTATAATTTACGGTGTCCATGCACGCCTTTAGTGGTGATACCATGGTTGTTAGTGTGAGGTGCTTATGTTAAATTCTTGATGACATAAAATCATTTAAAGTGTCGATATAATGAGATGACACCCATTGGGCTAGTGGCACGAGACACATATAGTCAATGGTGGACGTTGATGGTTAGGATATCATGACTAGACACTAATGGTTAGTGATTAAAAGGCATATAAACCTTAGGTGTGGTACTTACGGGTAATTAACACCGGTGACGTAATTAGATGAACTTAATTCTCGGGTGATATCGCAATTGGTAGCAATTCGGTGAACATATGGAGTTGTGTAGGCTAATAGTGGTTATGCCGTGATCGCGCGTGTGCGATGTATTGTATGATAACTTTGATGGTGAGAGTAATTTCGATGGTGGCGACACTGAGCAATACTCTTGACGACCTAACCGTAAAGGTTGTGTATCTCATGTATGGAGACTAGATAATTGAATAACATTCATAAGTATTGATTTTTTGGTGAGAACATATTAGTTCCTTTGGTTAAGGACTTAGGTTGGGTGTGGCTTGATAATAATTTGGTGTTAAGGAATAGGATCTCGTGTGGCGTCTGTTGTGTGAGCCTCGGTATTTATAGGCATCACCTTACGTTCCATATCCTATTAAGATCTGTCTAGTTGTGTTAACTTGTAGGTTAACACATTGTGTGATGTTGACATTGTCAGGAGATTTTGTTATCACGGTTGAGTATTTATTGAGGGTTAGGTGGGGTAGACCTTGAGGTTAATTGGTTGCAGGAGACGTCCTGTATCCTATCATAACTTGTAGTATCGTTGGTTGTGGTTTGTACATGACTTATAGTCACTACCACTTGGAAGGAGTATACGATGATTATTTAGGTGTAGAGACTTGTTTTATCCATCGATGTAATGACTAGGTGAGAGTTAATCCTAGTGTAAGAGTAGTTCATAGGCACATTGACGCGCCCATAGGACAAATTGTATGTGGCACCATTGAGGATAAATATCGAATGTTGTGATGACTTGAGGCGTTTGATGATTAAACTGTACTGCAGATAGAGGATCATAAACTAGTGTTTTGCGAGCACCAAGTAATTGCAATGTGGGTATTGAAAGGTTTGTAGAGCGCACCTATAATGATAAAGGTATGGACAGTGAAATCTTATCGGTTTTGGGACTTTTACATGAGATGTGTTTGGTTTTCTTAGGAGACCAATTAAGTTCGATAAAGGGAGGCAGTAGAATTCTAGTAACGATAGTGTGGAGTGTCAGATGATGATCCCAAATTACTGGTCGTATAGCGTACGTGCCGGGTACGACTTCCCAAATTGGCACAGATGGTAGAGTAGTCCCTAAGGTAGGGTAATAGTTTGTGTCATTATAGGAGTGATGCTCGGATATTATGGAATGACTAGTACGGGTGTGGTGATACCCGATTTCGAGATGCACTAAGAGATGTATTCGAGACTTAGAGTGATCACTCCATGTGGAGACTTGAAAATGACAATTAAGGTGGGGCAGTAGCGAAACTTCATTATTATGTCAATGTGTAGATTGTATATGTTAGGGTAGCCTTAGCAATGTGAGGACTAGTTTTGGGAACGTCTTGTCAACCTGGTACGAGTTAGAATATATAGCCTAGTGTGATATTAACTACCTTTAGGGTGCCAATGGCGACAGGTGTAGTCATCGCGAAAATTCTATATGGGTAGAAACGGTAAGATGAATTGGTGGAAACCTCGTGTAGTAAAAAAAGACACAATTAGGTGCATGCCTCTATTTAATTAAGTAATGTCTATGGGAGTTTGCTATTTTGATCACAATATGTTAAGGTAGAACCTAGGTGTAGTAGGTTGGTGGCACTGTCACTAGTGATTGGACAAGGTTGGTGTAGACTAAAGCATGAGGCGTCCACTAATCAGAATGGTTCATGAACGCCAGGGATGTGAAAGGTAGAGCCTTGCTACCAAGTAGGGAAGTCGGGAATTGACTTCCTAAAGGACTACAGACTCGTTAATTGCTTTTGTATTGAAAAAATGAATGGTTGCGATTCAATTCTCCATTGCCAGTGACCCAAGTCAGGGGGCATGGCTAGGATTTATTCTCGGTGAGAACTATAGGAATGAGTGGCATGGCTTCAAGTGCACGATGTAGGTTCGCTTCTGTAAGTCAGAGTCGGGCACATATGGGTGAAATTCCTTGGGATAATTTCTTGCTCTTTCTGACTTTTGTGTGATCCTTTCGGTTTCGATATTCGGGAATCGGTATTCTCATCTATGTTGTGAATCAAATTGGTGCCACGTCATGGTATGATGCGGTTGGGCCCCAGAGAACGCGGTGGATTGGGTCTGGTCAATGCAGATCTGTAAATAGGTGCGCTCATCTAAGGTATTCTTTCTATTGCATCAATATTTGCGTACAAGTGACTGCATTCTTAGCCACATGGTTTGCTCGTAGTAGTGATATTTCTTAGAACTAGTGGACTTTCGGCTGACCGACTTGGCAATCAATGGCTCGAGTTGCGAAGAGCAGAAGGATAACTTGAGGATATGGTGTAGTGTTAGAAATCAAGGAGACTTAGCATAAGACGTTGCTTTGACACGGTGAGTGTATTAAAGTGAGACTTTAGCGGGTACTCAAGGATGAGGCACCTAAGGTAGTGTTAAGTTCATCAGAGTGACATAACGAAAGGTATAAACTGGGTGTATGGTGATGACTTGATGAGAATATTCCTTATCAAAATGAGAGAATATCATAATATGGGTATTGATGAGCTCATGCGAGTTGTGTAGTCAGGATATCATGAGAATTTATGGAACACGGGATGTATAGTCCTAAACTAGAATTAATTATGGTGATAAATGAAACGATTGGTTGTATTACGGTTCACATGGAGTGAGGTCGACCGTTAGGAAGGGCTTGCCTGTAGAGGTGCAAGTATGCTTTAAGTACTAGCATAGGTAGTGCTAGAAATTTGTTAAATATGATCACCAAGTGAGTGAAGACTCGGAGTCGATTATGTAATGTCATGGTTAACGAAATGATTAGCATTAGAGCATGTCACTTGTTGAATATTTGGTGACCTTAGTGTTGAGGACTTTGATGGTTTGTCTTGGAGGATTTTTAGGACTTAGAATAGAAATTGGTGGACCCCATAAACCTGAGGATTGATGGATCAAGAATTTCGATGACAAAATTCCCCAAGGAGGGAAGTTTTTAATATCCTGCTCCATTAATTTAATTAAATTATATATGGATTATAAATGAGGAGGATTTAATGATAATTATAGTAGAATTGTGGGTAAAATTGAAAATAAAAAAGGTTCATTCAAACGACAAGGGGATGTCGTTCAAGCGACAAGGGGATGTCGCGCAAAGATCGCGAGATACAGGGCATTAAACGACATGCTACTGACTTACAGTAGCAGGTCGCATGAATGGTTACGCGATCTAGAGTTCAAACGCGATGAAGATATTGTTTGAATGACCTAGGCTTGTCGTTCGAACGACGTTGGTCGAGTTTTTTTAATCTCAGTTTCCCTTGTGCGCTGTCACAATCTCAACCATTAGATCTTTGAGCTGTCGAGCTCAGATCATCCCAGGAGGGGCCAAATGGGTTTTTTCCCTTTGGGAGGGTCTTATTAAAGGTTGTTTGGGTTATTTGGGGTTATTTTGAGTTGAGAGAAAATGTAAGAAGAAGAGCGAGTGAGAGACGTGGGTGGTCTTCCACCTCCACCCACCACCCTTCCACTGCCTTCCACCTCCATTTGTGTAATATTTCACTAAATTCAAGCCTAAAAATACCCATTTTCTCCATTGATAAAGAAAAGCAACCAATTTTGGAGGAACATTTGGGGGATTTTGGGAAGATGATGAGGGATTTCATGGAGTTTGAAGTGGGTTTTGCTTGGAAGTTTGGAAGAAGAATATATTGGAGCAATTTGGAAGATACATTTGCTAACCCCTTGAGGCCACCTTTGGAGGTGGGAGTTTATCCTCCTACACCAACATTTCTACCACCATTGGCGCCATTAGAGGTGGGGAGAATATTTATTTTTCACATTTATAGTCTTGTAGTGAGACTATTTGAATAGGGTGCATTTAGTTAATTGGTGTAATTAATGTGTAGAAGATAATTAACATTTTTATGAAATAAAAATATTGAAAAACTGATATTTTGTTAAAAATAAATTATGAGTAAACATTTTAAAGTTTTGAAATATTAAAAGTTGGTGTTTTATGAAAATGATCTATTTTCTAGAAAGATTGGTATTAAACATTTTATAGAATAAAATGTTTGGAAATGATGACTTATTTTGTAAACATTGGTGAAATAATGTTTCTTACAAAAATAATGATTTTATAAAAAATAGACATTTGTTGAGTTTGAAGAGATTAAATATCTTTTATGTCTTGAAAATTTATTTTTGCAAGTATGATGAACTTCTAGAATGAAAAACGTGTTTAACACATTTAATAGGATTTTAAGGTTTAAAATCCATTCTTTTTTTTTTAACATAAACTTGTAATATTTTGACACTAAGTGTATAAGAAAGTTTAAAGAAGATTTTATTGGGTTTAAACATGAAATAAGAAGTGTAGAAATTCTTGTCCTTAAAAGTACGTGAAAAAATGGGTTAAAAATGTGATAAGGATAATATGTAAGACTACATGTAAAATGAAAGAAATGCCATTTTCTTATAAAGTAGTCTTAAGCGTAAATGAATTTTTTGGATAAAGAAAGTAAAGAAATGTGTGGTTTGAAAAATTGTTAATGAAGTTATTGAATAAGTGTTAATGGGTAAACATGGGAAAGTTAGTAGAAAAATATTAACATTTATGAAGTTGAAAAGAACAAAAGAGGTAAAGGTGTTTCCAAATAAGAAGAATATTACTTCAAGGTTAAAAAGGGTGTTAAGGTGTTAAAACACTTAAGAACTTATGATGGATAACTTAATAGTGTTTTGTGAGAAATTAATACTTGTGAAAATGGAGTAAAAGATGATTTTGGAAACAAATGGGTAAAATAGTAATTTTACTTAAAGTGGAATATTTTTATGAAATAAAAATGTTGAGAAAATGTGATACATAAGATGGTCCTAAATGAATATGATTTTTAGAATAAAATCAAGGTTTAAAAGAAAGGGACATGAAATGGTAAAATTTCAAAGTGTAACACAAATTGGGGTGTAATCCCGAATTTTGGCTTCGGCCAGGTAAAAAGGAAAAGTGGGTAATGTGGACATTTATAAAATATTAAAACACATTAAAAGGAACTCGGATGACACTGGGATATGCAAGAAGGGCCCAAATCCCTGGGGTGGAAAGCCCAAAACCATTGGCCTGAGCATATGGTGCACATTGCTAGCAGTGTGAGCTCGTTAAAGTATGTGGTATTGAAAAATTCCGAGAAAAGATAAAAGAAACAAGGAACATGTCAATAAAAGGGGGTGTGCGGTAAAATGTGTTAATAGATCCTAACTATAATGAATATTTTTTTCGGTAAAGGTTAAAATGGATAAGTAATTGTATAATTGATTAATGTCCATAAAGTAAGAAAAACGGTAAAGTGAGTGGGTAAATGGGCGATGAAGCAACCTAAGCGGTTAAACCCATAATTAACACAAGAATGTGTTGTAAAGAGGTTTTCAAAGATTAAATAAGTATTTTGTTACACGGGGTTCGCTTTGTGTTGAAAGGGCGAGTTTCAACAAAAATACTAAAGTGTGTTGGATAAATTAAAAAGAGTGATTTCGATAAAGGAATGTGTTCGGATAAATCAAATGTGGTGGTTTCAAGTGTTGAACCAAATGTGTTAAATAAAGAGAGAAATGTTAATAATGGTAAAGAAAGTGTTAACAAGATTAAGGTAAATTAATCTGAATAAATAAGGTTTTCGAAAGTTAAAACTGTTTCATACATTGAATATATGTAAGTGTATATATATATATATATATATATATATATATATATATATATATATATATATATATATATATATATATGCTATGTAATTGCATGTGCATCTAGGCATAACGTGTTGAGTCTCCTCTATGCTGTTCGATTCTATGCCTCATTTGTCTATTTTTCACTGAGCATAGGCTCACACCCTCTCTTTGTTATAACAGTTTGGGAGCGATTTCATATTTGAGGCATTATACAGGTAAGTACATTCTTTATTTTTACGTTAGTAGTTTTGTATACTTGGACTTCGGGTGCTCCCCATAGGTTCCTCACGTAGTTTATCTTGAAACTAGAATCGCATGCTAAACAAGTGAAACATTATGTAAAATAAAACTGGACTATATAGGTTGTTTCATTGCACTTCACACCTAACGCACGGGTCGGACCGGGTTGACTATGGGTAACCCATAAATCCGGATCGAGGCGTTACACTTCATTATCATTCATAAATACATCTTGCAACTCATTCTTTATCTTAAAGAAATCTAGCTCACACTACCATTTTACAAATCATGTGAACGTTCATTTACATATGAACTTGATAAAGTTTTGGTTTGACAATTTGCAAATTTTTACAAATTCTATTTATGCATAACTTTGTATTGAAATTTCTAAATGCGATTGTCCTTATGTCCGTTTTGATGACCAAAAATAAGTTATCGAATTATACATTTGTTTGATTAAAAAATCCTGAAGAATAATGGCTAGGTATTGAATAATGTGCTTTGGTGCTTATAGCGTATACTTTTGCACGGTTAAAAGCTTTAATTTATTCTCTAGTGTAATTTAATTAACTAATGGTGTGCACGAGATATCGTTTGTACTTTAAAGGGGTGTTTTTGGTCATGGGAGAGTCTGATGGTTGTGTTATGTTCAAATGTCAGAGTCTATGATATTTATGTGATTATAGCATTGGGGTGACTATGTAGTGCTCTGGTAGTGGGGGATTCAGGAATTGTTGGGGGGGGGGGGGGATTATTTTAAGGTAAAAAATGTGATAAACTTGACAAATAAATCCTATTTACATAAGACATTTTTAATTGATCCTATATAAAACAAAATTTTCTTAATAGGTCCTATTTATACATGTAATAAATATTCACTACATGTTTACAAATATGACTTATTGGACCAATAATATTTTTTTATGGGACACGTTTGAGCAGAAAAAGATTGTAAGACTTATTTGAATACATACTTAGTAAACTAGACTAATTGGTAAAATATCCATTTTTAAAATAGTATAAATATTGTATTAATTTTTTATACACTATACACGTGACAAAACGTGTGACTATGATAAGATGAGACAAATTTTAGGAGCAATAAATATACATGATATTGTTGTCCCACTATGAGTTTGTCACAGGGAAAATTGTTAGAATTTAATAAAATGCAATTTTCATGAACGGTAAGTGACAGATGATTTAGGAGTGAAAATATTTCTCTCGAATAAAACTGATTAACAATTTTAAATGTGCATCTATCACACACTTTAACCATGATAAATATTTTTAGAATTAGAAATATCAACACAAATTTGTCACCTACATAGACCGTGACAAATCTACCCAGATTTTGTCACAAGAAAACGGCCGTGACAAATTTATCACGGACATGTTCCATTAAAAATCAATAAATAGCAATAATGGTTGGGAAAATCTCGAAAACTCAGGAAGGACGATCGTCACCCTGGCCCCATGTAACCATGGCTCTCGTGTAATGGTTATAATTTGTGAACATGTACAATGTTAATTAAATAATCATATTGCTTTTATGATTGAGTTTATGTAGATAGTTACTTTATGTGAGAATGCCCCGCGCTAATTTGCAATCATTTTAGGTCATAGTGATTTTCCGACACCTGATAACCGACATTAGAAATGACACATCATTTGGTGTTACAAGTTTATTTTTTATTTTTTTTTGTTTAACAAGTGTGTCCTGGATCAGCTTTCGCGCACCTGAATAATCCTTGCATCGGTCCAAATCAATATCCATGCCAGACATAGTGATCTCACTAGGGCACCCTTAAAGCTTCATTTACAGAGGAATATTTATTTCTTATGTGCATCTATCACACACTTTAACCATGATAAATATTTATTTATTTGTACATCTATCACACACGTGGTAACTAACTTGGACAACCCTTAGTTTATTTATTTATTTATTTGATGCAGGTTTCTTTCACTCTACTCATGCTCACATAATTTACTATTTTAGTTTTCATTGGGGGTATGAAATTCCAAGTATCTTCTTTTTTATTTGTGAATTGTTAAATCACTGCTACTCTTTATAAATTATTATCTCTAATCGCTGATCTTGATTTTTCTTTTTCTAATTTCATATTTAGATTGATGTTTAATTACTTAGCACCCTAATATTATATACGGGACTGACCAACCCTTTGATAAAAAATTGGGAATGTTCCTCTCTATAGGACTTGAGTGATGATGCTTCATAACTCTATTGTGAAAGCTCAACACCAAGAGACGTCTAAAAATGGGTACAGTCGAGCACCAGGCAACAAAGGACCACATCCGAGAACCCCATATTCCTCTGTAAATGAAGCTTTAAGAGTGCTCTAGTGAAACCTCTACACCAACGGAGACGTAAACACATACATATCGTCTCATTTTATAAACCGTAGCATGTAATTCATGTAAACTACTTGTGGTTTAAATTCAGGTCATTGGTACTGCTTAGTTCGTGTCTTTAATTTTTAGCTAATGAACGATTATTATTATTGTTGGCAACAAGGACCAGATCAAAAAACGAGCCATACATGTACAAACAAAAAACAGGCTCCTGTTTGAATGGGCCCCTTTGATATTTCACAAACCCATCAAGCTTTACTCTAATTTGATGTTGATTGGGACCCCCTTTTCACCCTTCCAAAAGTGGCAAACTTTTCTCATGATTTGTTTTGAATAAAAAAGAAACAATTCAGGAATTGTATAATAATTAGTAGGCCCATGTCAAGATGAAAATAATTCAAACAATCGCAATCATCCTGCTGGCCAAAAGTGGATCGGATCGGAAAAATCAATTTGTTGGGTTGGTGGACCAACTGATAGATCAAATTCAAGAAAGTGGGGTATATCACTCTCACAATTTAGAAACACGGTAGTGAGACATTGAAGTATCAGCATTTGAATGGGAGAAGCACATGCAACTGGAAATTAGTGAGCTGTAAAGCCTAGATGTGTGGGAAGGAATATATATTTTCTCACTTACTGCTCGTTGCTACAGACACCACCTAGCGTGTGGAGTTTCAAACGTCTTTGGGTTTGGGCACTTTCTCATTGTCTTGATAACTCAACTCCAACTTTACTTGTGCTAAAGAGGGTATTTAGGATTACTTCAAAAAAAGGGAATTTGGCAGCCACAATAACTCTAACTGAATGTTGGTCACTTCGTGTTTGTGTAGTCCTTTCTTTAGCCCACTTGTCTGCGAAAAATGCGCAGGATTGATAGGAGAATGACCCAATCGACAGTGATCTAGACAATGTTCATTACAAAATAATATATATATATGTATATAAATACACTAGGGTATGTCCGTGCTTAAAGGTACGCTGATAATCGTAAAATAGTGAAAAAAATTGAAGTACGTAATTGCAAGAAGGCAAAAATTTCGTTGCCAAGAAAATAAAATGTAATTTAAAAAAAATGGCCATAATCACATTTGTTTATATGACTAACCACCATGCTTCAAAAATAACAAATAGTCAAACAACGTTCAAATAGTCTAAATTCATCACTTAAATTCACATTGTGCCCAAAATTACAACATGTTTAAGGTATAAAAATACTTCAACAATAAGTTAAATTTAAAAAAAAATGGATAGAATTTTCTTTGTTTATATGACTATTCACCTGTTTAAGGTATAAAAATAAATGATTAACAAAAATATCCTTAGCAGACTTTACAAAAAAAAAGCCTTGGTAAACAATACAAAAAGCCTTAGTAATTCTAACCATAAGCTTCACAAAAAGTTGAAAAGGTCGACATCCCAAAAACTGCTAAGCAGCACCCCCAAAATTTTGGGTGTAAAAGCTGCCTACTACTAAGCAGCACCTCAAAATAATAAGGTATTGAAAAAGGTACCGAATATCCTCAAACACAATAAGTAGCACCCCAACAAATTTCTCCCTCGTTTTGTTCCAAATTGAAAGTTCTTGCGGGGTGTTCGGGTGTTCCTCTATGATCAATGCACGTCAGATCGAAAACACTATAATCCAATAAATGTGTGGGGATGGCGACAACAGTCATGTTAGAACGTTTTTTACATGGCACGCTCAATGACACACATAACAGAATATAACTCAATGTAAATATTAACCCAATCAAGTGTATTGTAATAACAAGTGTATTGTAATAACAAATATCCAACTGATGACTTGAAAGTGAGGGTATTTAAAATATCACTTAATATAATCATCACACACCAACTATATAGATATTTTAAAGTACTGTGGTAAAGGGAAAACACAAAATTGTTTCTTATCACAACAATATTCAATACACTCGCAAATGAAAATATAGAGAAGACCTAAATGTAGTAATTTAAAGTGAAAGGACAATGAATTATAGGGCTACCCTTAAGGTTCATAGTTAGCGATATAATCTTCTTTACGAATATAATGTAAAAGTAATAATTAGATAAGAAAATGTATAATCATCCAAGTAGTTTTAGACATCGTGTCAACCACAGACCCACTGAACTGTTGGGGCTTCGTCCCCTACACACTCTTTAAACTGAAACATATATAAACCCGGAGCCAACCATTGGATTTGAGCAGTAGATAGGTATCCCTTTAATTGAAACAATGCTAAACATATATAAACAACGCTAAAGATCAATGAGCTGTTATGGCATTGTCGACGGATCCCCATTGCCAGCTTTGTCCCGACATTCCGGATCCCCACTGTCGGCAATTGATATATTAGATATTGGGACAATTGGTTTGAACCACAAACGTGTTTGCCCAACGAAACATAAATCTATAACTAAATTGAAATATAAATTGACCTTCTCGCCATCACTGAAAAGATCACAGACCTGTGAACTCACCATTGCTATGAGATTACACTACACTTAATGAGATAAATGAACCAATCATATTTATATAGTATATTAAACCATGAGATGAAATTTATATAAACCTAACTTGATTTTCATCAGACCATGAGATAAAACACCAACATATAGTAGATGTGCAAGCATCAAACCATTAATATAATTTCTTAATAATTTACACTCAAAATTAATACTTTGATGAGGAATTAATATGATGTAACCTATATCCCGATCGTGCCATAACTGGTTTATTTTGTGCCAATTTTACTTGGATTGTGTTCAAGATAGGTACAAAAATTATTTTCTTATCTTCTACAATTTGAAAGGCGCTCTATGTTTTATGTAATCGTCAATCTCTCACAACGCCGAGAAGGGTATCATTCTACTTCAATGTGAATATTCAACTTCTTTGCTGTAGCTTTCCACTTCTCCAAGTCAAGTCCACCTTGTTCTGCATTTTTTTCCAATAAAGAAGTGGCTCCTACATTAACAATACATATATAATGAAAATTTTAATGCTTTTGATTGAGTTTACAAATCTGTAATAAAGATGTAAACATAATAGTTAGCATAAAAGTAAAGGAAATTTATTGCAAATATTAAAATGAAAGCATCCTATGGAACAGATTTTGAGACATGGGCAGTTACTTAAAAACATAGTTGATGCTAGTCTGACCCTCTAAAAGAGGATGATTCTAGTTTTGGTGACGTGTTAAAGATAATCATAAAAACATATATGGTTGGTTTTCTATGGCTGTGCTACTGAATAACCCGGAGGAATCGCTTCATAGGGAGAGAGACAACAAAACTAAATAAGATCAGTACATAGAAGAATTAAATAGACAATATTGAATCACAGTCGAGGAAAGTCTATCAATAAATCAAAGTCACATGTAGAGGAAAAGAAAATTTATTACAAATCGGAGAATAATATTAATGATCACTACAATCGATAAAAATAGTTAAAACAATAAAAAATAGTAAACATGTACCTGGTTAAGGTGTGATGGATCTGCATTGTGACCTCCTCCAAGGTCAGATTCTAAATATATTTGAACCTTAAAAGATATCATTAAATAAGGTAGGAAAATTAATTAATTAGAAAAGAACAAATCACGTGATTTTTGTGGGTGATCCACAAAACCCGAGCACAACTGGACAAATTGTTTGATAATGTTCAAATCAGTTTGCGTAAAAATGAAGAATACCACCACACACACCTATCTAAATAAAACTTTTCAGATTAGCATTTCGTAATGAAAACAACAAACTCACCACTCGTGTACCTTGAGACTTCAGGTTCATCTTTGCAAAGAGTATTAATATAAAGTCTTAAGGAAATAGTAATGTAAATACATCTAAAGAAAGAAAAAGAAATGTAAAAAATATATTAAGAAGTAAATTCTGTAGCATTGTAAATTAACAAACTTGAATTAATATATTTGCATCAAAACATTCACTTGTATTCGAGTCACGATTTTGTTAAAGCTCATTTAATATTTGGCCAACATCATGTTTCAAAAAGTACATCATTTCTAAATATACTTCAAATGAAAATTTGGGAATTCAAAATTCAAAAACAAATATAAATTCATTACAGGTAATAAGGAACAAATATAAACAATTAACAAATTACATTTGAAGCCAATAATGATCTGTGAGAAATTTCCTCAATCTAACTCCCGAAATGGTATAAAGTATTTCCTCTCTTTCTAAATGCACATAATTTATAGGTAATAAGGTCCACAATGGCAATCCTAAACATCAAATATACACAGTAAGCCAACTCTTTTATCAGAAAATACAAACGTAATTTGATAGCTACTCAATCAAAATATATACACATGTAAAATTATGAAAACGCTTGAGTAGTAAAAAGAAAGATATCAAGGTAAAAAAAGCCTCAGCATCAAGTTCATCCTTAGCTGATATTCTCTTAGATCAAGAGTCAACAGATATTTATATGAGTTTAAGTCAAACCAACATCATTTGAGCTTAAGTTCATGCAGATAATAATACACGTCAAGAAGAAATAAATAATCATTTCAAGTAAATAATGATTATACCATATGTATCTGAATCTGAATCCAAATATTATGAAGCTGAATCCAAATATCATTTGAACTAAAATCATCTTTCATCATCACCGTGTTAATGGAAAATGAGGCTTAATCCAAATCTTTTGAAGATGAAATTCTAGTTATAGACCAAATATTATCAAGCTGCTAATTTTTCATTCAAGAAGTTGTACCAACCATAAAACCTATAGCAGCAACAATATTACGATCCACCCTGATTAATCACGCGTTCTTTGAAATCAAGGCTTAAGCCTCCACTAAGTAACTGGTCATCATGTCCTTGTTTATAAGGCTACTGGAAAAGGCATAAGCATCCACCAAGTAACAGGCGTAAGCATCCACCAAGCTATCTGATGACTCCCCTGCGGCTTTCACAGTGTTGCAGCTCATGAAGATGTTTCCTTGTGACACTAAGCCCATTCAGTATCTTGTTTCTCATTGGGGAACAAATCGAGACTCCCTGGGATGTTATTCATATGACTTGGTGGGAAAGCCAGAAGATGCGTATGATACGTTCTGAGAATCATGTGATGAACACATGAAGAACACTGCTTCTACGCACTGCTTCAAACAAAACGAATAGGAAAAGTAAATCAGCTGAGATACTGAATGATGTGGTGGTTAAGTGAGAACAGCAAATGTTTTATAAAACTATAAAAATCAATAATCTACAAAATGCTTCATGTAAAGAATAGAAATATATGAAGAAAACATGAAGTATAATGCTTATATGCACTACTTCAAAACAAAATGAATAGGAAAAGCAACTCATACAATCATTAGTAATAAAAAATTAGGTTATGAACATCATAAATGAAAACACGACCATTGAAAATGACTCCTAATAAAATATACAGTTAAAAATAAGGATATAAACAATGTAATCCACGGAGTAGATGAATAATTAATTCAAGCAGGGGTGGTGAATAAAATTGGTTAAGTGAAAATCCACTTATACAATATTAAGAGCAGTGGTGATTAAAATTGCACATCTTTGGGTTGTAGATGCAACTATGGTGATGAAAATTACACCGATTTGAAAGCTTCTGGTTGTGTAGAAGTAACTGAGATCCGTGGACTCTAAGGAATGAAATCCTTAGAATTGTTAAACATTACTGGATGCATGTTGATTGAAAATTTGACTGATTTGTCAAAACATATGGATTTAAAAGAAATATGTGCTTCTGAATGTGATAAACTAACTGAGATCAGAGGAACCGAGGAATTGAATTTCTTAGAATTATTGGACTTTCACGAATGCAAGTCAGTTAAAAAATTGCCATATTTGCAAACTCGACCAATTTAGAAAGATTTACTTGGATTCATGAAAGATATTTACAGAACTATAACTGCAGTGATTTCTGGCTTGTAAAATAAACACTATTCCCGCACCCTTACTGATGACTATACATTAAAATAGTCAAATTTGCGGGTTTAAAAACACTGACTAAGTGTCGCTCTATCATTTGAAGATGGATTGACAACATTTGAAGATGCAGACTCATCTTCTTTTATTTTCTTTTAAATGCGATTTTCTTGTACTAATAGAAGTGACTCAAAATCCTCAACAGAATATGAGTCAGTCCTCAAGTTAACATATACAATAAAAGTGTCATACTCATCATAAAGTCCACGAAAATTTGCCTCAATGTGATCTTCAGTTGAGAGAAGAAAATCTATAACTTGTTTGATCTAGCAAATATTCATCTAGACTTGACAATCCGTTCTTTGTGTTTTGTAGTTGCATTTTGAATTGAGAGACTTTTTCTTTTAATTGAGAAGAAAAATAAAGTTCAAGTGTTTTTTAATGTAGGAAAAGAAAATATAAAAATGAAAAAAAATCTACTTTAACAAAATAAGGTTCAGAAAAAATCTAAAAATGAGTGGTGATATTCTTTTCCAAAGTATGCAGAAACGCACCTATTTTCGTCTCGACTCCTAAACCCTTCAAGCTCACCCAAAACAATTGTTGAACTATACTGCTCATGTCCCATTTGAGTCTGCACAACATCAATAAATGTGGACACATCAGTTCTTAACAATAATCAATTGAATGCGGGGTGTAAACGGCTCAAAATGGGTTGGAAATTTCACTTGGGAATTTTATCGAATAGTTTGTGCGCCCACTATGAAGATGGTCATGGTAGTTGTGTTTGTTTGTTGTTCTTGCACAAATTGGATTCTCAAATCAACATACATTGATGGAAATGTGTGTGTTAAACAACAATAATGTAGAACACTTGTATTTTGAGGAAGAAAATGAAAACAAACCAACACAAACACCAAAACCTAGGTCAAATCATTATTAATGTGCAAAAATCATTCTAGCCGACCATTCTAAAAAGAAATAAAACCCAACCACGAACCCGAAAACAAAGTGAAAATGTTAGTTACTACAAATAAACTCTTTAGAACTTACGTTCATGGAAATAATAACAAATTTCATGAAGAAATAAATAATCATTTGAACTAATAATATTAACATTATTATACCATATGTCCCATTGTCTTGTCACTTTTTAACATCTAAAATCTAAATAAAAACAGTCAATAAAAAAGAAGAGAAAAGTAAGGATAAACCTACACCACTGCCATATTAAACCATAACATCATATAACATCAAAGCCTCATACCAGCACACTGAGCAGAACTACTGAACAAACCACTAACAGTGTATGTTTACTGTTCACAGAACCAATAAAATGGATCAAGGGTGAACAAACCCAAATCCTAGACCGTAAAACTCAAGAAATAGATCAAGATGAACTATATAATTGTTGGACAAACTATATAATTAAATGGATAGAATCATAGAAGGTCCATTGTTCTGCAAACATGAAAAATAAATACATCCTTAATATAGTGAGGGAAAAAATTATCAATATAGGTGAAAGCAAAATCATGTGTGAAAGCAAAATTAACTTTTGTGAAAGTAAACATACCAATAGGCTACAGATTCTCCAAAATTAACTTTTCAAAAATTTTACACCAAAATTGAATAAAAACTTGGTTTGAATCAAAATAACACCTATAAAATAGAGACTATACTGTCAAATTCAAACAAAAGTTAGAATAAATTAGGTTACACATTAGAAATTGAAACATAAATGCTTATAACTCCATAAATAAAATGAAACCATCTACTTTGAACAAAAATAAAATGAAATCAAAAAAAGAAAAAGAAAATATTAGATCTAACATACCAGGTACGAACCCAACCTCAAACTGATAGGGGATGAAGATCTGCTTGAGATTTAACACATCTGAGTAAAAAAAAGGAAAAAATAAATTATTAGATCTAAAATACAATATCCTATTGAGATCCTTTTGAGTTTATAGTGGGGGGAAGAGGAGCGCGGTAGCGTAGGAGAGGATGATGAGTTCGGAGTAGGGTCGACGACAATGGTGCAGGTGGGTTTTTTGTTGATTGTGTGTGGGAAGTGAAATTTGGGTTTGTCTTGGAAATAAGGGTTTTCGATGAATGAGTAGGTAGAGAAAGTCCAAGATTTCAAATTAAAAGTTCTTATGAGGTGTATTACTGCTGTAGCCTTGAGGAATTTCTGTGCATGCCAAATTTTGAAGGACGAAATAGGCATTGTAGGATAAAATCATATCGATGACATCATCGATCAAACTTATGACATACATAAGTTTCCTACTTTATTATATAGATATATATACAGTCCTGCTCTTGTGCGGACTAGTCCGTATTTTAAGAATGTGGATCGGACATGTGTCACCTGGCGGTGAGCACATAAAATAGAGAGAGTGCGCCTATAATTTAGGCGATAATTTCTAGGTGCACCGTTAGGCGCACTCTCTCTCTTTTCTACGCTCACCGCCAGGTGACACATGTCCGTTCCGCATTATTAAAATGCGGACTAGTCCGCATAAGAACATTATTATATATATATATACAGTCCTGCTCTTGTGCGGATCAGTCCGCATCTTAAAAGTGTGGACCGAACACGTGTCACTTGGCAGTGAGCGTAGAAATTATTGGCTAAATTATAGGCACTCTCTCCCTTTTCTGGGTTCATCATCAAGTGACACACACACACACACACACACACACACACACACACACACACACACACACACATATATATATATATATATATATATATATATATATATATTTCTTTTCTTTAGTCGGTACATGGAGGTAGGATTCGTTGATTTTATGTATCACTTTAGAATTTTTTTATCTGAGCTCTGTTAGTATTATAATTATGAATCCCCTAGTCCTAGTGTGCATGATTGATAAGTGAAAGTTGATCCGAGGATCCTTACACCCATAACACACACAAAAAAGTATTTTTGTAAAAAAATCATATATTCTCTCTTAATATAGAAGGCTTCACTAAGAATTAGTCTAGTGCATAATCTCTATATTATTTACAATTCTTGTCTTCGTGAAATGGTGGGAAAAGTCTTTAAGTTACTCATTTGATTTGTCAATCATGTCAAAGATTGCAATTTCCTAACAACACCGAAGATAGTGAATCTTTAAACTATTAATACCACTTTTGGAGATAAGGACTGCGAATACACCATGTTTCGTGTTGATCAATTTCGTATCATGATACGTAGAGGTGTATAGTAAACTCGGTAACTATGCACGCAATACATTGTAATAAAAAAATCTCAATTTGTCATTGTATATACATAAATTTGAGCTAAAATGTAACTAGTAACTCTTTTTTAATGAAGACTTCAATTTTTACGAAACTCGAAAAGCTACCAAAAATTTATAAATAAATATTTCAAGTGTATGAAGGTCGAATAAACACAAACAACACAACATAACTAGACACGCCATAGATGCTTCCATCCTAATTTCTTGTCGATATTTACAACGATAATCATTTAATAATTTTGCAGTTACTAGAAATGCTACTGTCCTAACGATTTTTGCGTTGATATGTACGTTTCTTATTATGGTACGCTTTCATTCCGATGTATTAAAATTAATGATTCACATATGTGTGAGAATCATTTCTCTATTTTTCCCTAAAATTGATCAAAAATCCAAAATATATAAGAACAAAACATAGAATATTCTCGTTCAATGTGTTTACATGAATCGTTCCACTATATAAAAATTCATAAGACTTAAACTTTGTAATAATATTAATATTATGCATGGTTAATTATTAGTGTTACCGATAAATTTAATGTTTGAAATAGTCTCATTTAAACAACTTCGCCAGGATTAGCATACTCCCATCGTACCACATTTTAAACTACAACATATTGCGTTCCCGATTTGCATTCTATGTTACATCGAATCCTATTAATGATAAATTATTTATTAAAGAAGATAAAATATACAAAAGATATGTATGAATATGGTTGAGTTCCTAGTTTAAGAAACTACTATAATATCATTTGTCACGACCTAAATTATAGAGCGTACAATGTGTAATAGCCCGTGATTTTAATAAGTTTAAAATAGGGATTAATTAAATTAAAATGAGAAATTAATTTGGTTTAAAATAAATATTAATTAGCGAGATAAGAGTTAATATTTATTTATGTTGAATATTACTTAGTGGATGGGTAATAATAATGATATGAAAATAGTATAAATGTCATGAGTACGAAATACAACAATTACAGTAATTTAGTCGGGACGCATGTATTTGTCATGTCGGGAGTTAAATTATGGAATAGAAAAGTAAATTAGAAATAAGTCATTCACATGACCATTTTTAGTGCACCAAAGTGTCCGGAAGGGTCTAGATAGTCAGAAAAGGCTATCCGAGGGTTTAGTTTGGATTCCGGGATAGTTTTAGACCAAACCGACACCCCCGTAGGGTAATTTGGTCATTTTTATTTTTGGAGAAAAAGGACCTACAGAATGATGAGGTGTATATTATAATCTATATAGTGAGGGAATTAGGGTTATCAAACACAAAATTATAGATAGGCCATATGAGGGAGAAGGAAAGGTGCCCAAAGTGTTCCAAGGCCCAGAACCACCACTTTTGAACCACCGTCACCATCATCACATAGATCGGGAGAGGAATTTTGAAACCATACCATCATCTACAACGGATCAGACCTACTGTTAAAGCCAAGTATTTATCTTGCTAAGTTTTAATGAGATATATTATCCATGTTTATATAGGGTGATTAAAGGACTGATTCTATGCATGTATAGGACAAATTTATGGATTTGAAATCATGTTCTAGGTAAAATTGATGATTTAGATTGAACCTCTGTTAAATTTTAACGAAATTTATGTCCTACTGATAATTAAAATGAGAAGAATTCCGAGTTATACATGTGTTCTTGAGGAAAAATGATGAACTAGGTTTTTAGAGGATAATTTTGATTTAATCCCAATTAATTTATGTTTTTGATGATTTTAAGGGTTATAAAACATTAGAAACCATGTATATGTGTTGGTAGAATGATTGGTAATATTTATTGGGTGGATGGGATAGAATTATGGAGGTTTTGGGATTAAGAATGGTGAATTCTGTAGGCGGTCTAAGGAGGAAGAAGATACCTGTAGCATTTCAAATCGATTCGACCCAAGCGCGAATCGATTCGGTTCCCAAGATTTTGATTTTTTTTTTCCATTTTTGGATTTAGAGCTTAAGGGAAATGATAGAATTAACCTTCTAATTAATTTTAATTATAATCAAAGATATACTAAACACCAGTAGACAAATGTTAGGCATTGAGGCTTGAGATTTTGAGATAAGGGACGAGGCTAAGTGTACTTCATTAAAGAATGTAAATTGAATTCGGAAGAAATACAAATATGTCACGGGTATCTTTAGGAACCTATGACGTAGACCAATAGGAGAGAGTGGGGACACCTACTGAATTAACTTAAGTAACACTTAGGGATCGTATGATTAATAGGGAACACTCGGGTTATTATGAGAAGAAGTGTTATGCTAAACAAATGATACATAGGACATTTGAGAGTTATATGCTACATATGAAATATTATGTTATAGGTCATGAGTGTACCTATCTTAACGCTATAAATGCACATCTAGTATGTATACCTATTATGTGATTTATATGTATGACACACCTACGATGTTTGCAATCAAGGGAGGTCTTAGAAAGTAGTCAGTCTAATCCTGATGAGCCCATTGGGGGGATTTTAGATTGATGCCTCAGAACATAGAACCTAGGTACGGGCTACCTATGAAAATGATAGTGTTGACAATCGTATGGGTGCATATCCCATAGGCTTGGAACTATGTTCGCCTCCAATTGTGTCTGAATAGTAAATATATGGTTCGAGAGTGATGCCGAATCGATAGTCCTTTATTGAGTATGTGATGTATCCGGAATTGATAACAGAGTATGCATGCACTCCAGCTCAGTCTAGGGGTGTCGTATTAGTGTATATATATATATATATATATATATATATATCTATATAGTAAAGTGATAAATATATATACTTGTGATTGATTATACTTTGTTGACCTAGTAGATGAGAAAGATAAGGACATTTAGATTAATTTAAGTATGTGGGAACTTAAATAAGTAATGAAATATTCATAATTGGTTAATTGATATTGAGAATTCAGTAACGCATTATTTGGGTGATACAGGTGGGCATAGCGAGTTAGCATGTGTAGTATGATATTGGAGTTGGACTAGTTAGGAAGGATAGAGTAGCTAGGACGGGTTAGAAATATGCATTAGGTGTGCACATTAGTTGAGAGGTGAGAATCTCAAGTGAGGGTATGTAAACCTAGCAGGTATATAATATCTAGTATTTATGCATTTTAAATACTTGTTAAAATTTTAAACTGTTTTCACTCGTGCCTGACCCGTTTCTCTCACATATATTTATTTTGTAAAAATATTTTAGGTCCCCAGCCACAGGATCATCAGGCCTAGGAGTTCCTATCATGGACGTGCTGCAGCTGGTGTGCATGCTGCAGGTTCTTAATATTAGACATCTCCAAATTTACCATTTCTTTCTCACGAGTTACTTATTCCAGTCGGGCATGTAGCCCCTCATTATTCAGATGTATTCAGAGATAGTGGATGTATATTTTTATTCCTCTTTAGTGATGGGATTTATTTTTGTCGGATTACTGTATTTGGGATTTAGGCTGGATGTGTTTACTCCAGTCACGTTTATTTTATTATGTCACTTTATTCCTTATGAGATTGATTATTGAGTGGTGCATGTTTAATTAATTATTTATTTGGTTTGATGTTAATCAACAAGATAAAATTTGACACCAACTTTTTAAATACTAGGTGGTTGGTATATATTAAAAAGTTTTCGACATTGATGCTAAGAATGGACCATCTGAATATTCTGTTTTAATTTAATAAAGGCCTTATCACCCGGTATTTAATGAAGCGGGATGTCACACAATGTCGTTACCAAAATCCCACTCTCATACGAATTAAACTTCAATTTATAGAGAAATTTATGCAAAGAAATAAATTATTTCTCAATAATTTCTCAATTGTCACCCCTTTCAAGTAGTCCTTGTCATCGATGATTGAAGCTTACAGTTTGAGTAGTTTCCACCATGGTTAAACATAAAATTCATTAGTTATTGATCGTATTCCTTGCTTTACTAGACTTTTGATTTCTCTTCATTATCACCTTTAAATACCACCTTTAAAAGTCTGAAACTCCACCCTAATTAATGGTGATACATGAGGTTCAGGGAGGATATTTTTATCTAAAAGGATCTCGGAGCACTATACATCAATACAAAAAATATAGATTAGTCCCAAATACAAGTTTTCAATTAGTGACTCAATTATTCCAAATCCTAGTGTATTATGAGTTAAAGCTACATAATATTGACATATAATTAAAACCAATAAAAACCTTTCCTTTAAATGATCATCAAGAATCTCCTCATGATCTTTCCCCAACTTCCTTAACTCTAAATTTTTATTAACGTACTTCTTGATAGCAACCTTGTTCACAAAAAAATCATAGTATTATCATCGAGTGATCCACCCTCACAATTACACCCATGATTCAAGACTGAAGCGGATGAATTTCATTATATTTTCTCGTTGTACTCATAAAGAACAATAACAAAATGAGTTAAAAATATATTATCTAACATATCCTGTGCAACATCTGTGATAGTTAATGAAGGTTTAATATATAATAAACTGAGGAAACTAGGAGATGCATTATGGGATATTGACACCTTTTACGTGTTATTAATTACCAAATTGAAAACATTAATTTCATTGATGATGTAACAATGTGTTTTACATTTTCTAAGTTTTATTTTCTATTGGCTTATAATGCCTTTCTATCAATTTTATTGTGTTGCATCAGTGAAGACATATACACAAAGACATGTGACAAAGTTTACGGAACTAAACGATACATATTCGTTCCATTTCAGAGATTTGGTAACGTTAACCTTTAAATTTTCTTTTAATTTAATTAATTTCTAGGAAGTGACAAGAGAGGACTTTGATTAAAAAAATTTAAGGAAAAGAGTTTTAAACTAATTTTTGACAAATTTTAACAAGGAAAAAAATCAGTGACCTCGTTCGAACGAGGTCATCCTCGATCTAATATGGTTTTGAATGAGAGACTGATTTTCACAATAATAGACCTCGATCGAAAAAATCTTCATATGAGGTCCCCTTGATTTAAGCTTATTTTAAATGAGGGACGATTGCCTTACCAAAATGACCCTTGTTAGATAAATTTTCAAATGAGGACCCCTCTCTTGAAAGATCTCCTTCGAACGAGGACCTGCCTTGTTTAAATGAGGTCTTCAAACTTGGAAAACATGTTTTAATGATTCTCCTTCACTATGATACTATTTAAACTCATTTAAATTCATCTTTCAAGGTACAAAATCCAATTTTATCAAAATCCAAAGTTGGTTTTAAGAGACTCCTTTAAGTTTGTGAGATCTTGTCAACTTCATACAATCAAAGTAGATTCTAGGTTTACAAATCTCTTGAAATATTCTATTTCGAAGAAGATTTAAGAATGTGGATGTGTGGGGGTGACGATAACACATTGGATTACATATGGATTTGAAACTGCGCGGTGTGATACTTGATTAAACTGAATTCACAAATTTCCATGTTAACCTTTTTTAATCGGTGACAATTTTTAATCCCATTTAATTCAGCCCTAAAACATGCATCTAGGTGTAATGGATATTGACAACACAGACAAATATGAATTGATGACTCACAGATTTCAGAAAAAATCCCCGAAGGGAAATACCTTTTATTTCACTAATAATACTCACAATGATTACAAGCAAAATCTGCAAAGAATTTACCGCATCAAATTCTCACAGGACGCAACCTAAATCAACAATGGAATTTATCAGCAACTTCATAAGAACCGCAGTTCAGTGAGCCCAGGAACACTTACGAGTAATCCGTATTGAGACGCAGCCACGTTATCCCAACACCTCCCTCAAGTGGCACCAATCAGTAGTAAATATCTTATCTATAAGAGAAACTTCACAAAATTGTGTTCTTAGGTTCCAAAACAATTCGCATAAAGATGGGGATGTTTTGCGAATTGAAAACAAAGGATAAAACCCTAAAAATTGAGAAGAAAAATGTTTCTGCCAAAGAAGTTTTATAGGATTAAAATTCGCAGGTCTTCTGAAGAAAAAAGAAATTGGACAAGAGTCGACAGCTCGCTCAAACGAAAAATATACGTAGCTCGAACAAGGCATGATGTCTCTCGATCAAGGCATCGTGCGACAGCCATTGTAGCTTGAACGACCTGAGTGAAAAAATAATTTTTATTATAGTCCGCCTCAACACTTAGAAAAAATATTTTGATAAAAAAGAATGCCTCAACACGTAGAAAATATTTTAGAAAAATCATCCCAACACTCTAAGTGAACCGTTAAGGTATTAAAACCAAACTTACCAAAATTAATCTCGCGGAGGCTTGAATGTTGAAGACCATTTATATTCATATCCGTCTTGACGCATGATTGAACTTAAATAAGTCTTCGACGGTTGTAGCGCTATATGACATACTCAAATGTAAATCGGATAATAAAATAATGTCCTTACAAATCTCCCCCTCTGTCTATGTCGATACAAAATAAAATCATCTGAATTATCAAATCAAAATGCCTATACAAATTTAATATACTCCCATGAACCCAAAATTGAAAAGGTACTAAAGATGAAAGTCTAAAACTTTTCTTATAAATCTTCAACTTCAAATCTTTAAGCTTTTCTCATTAGGGTGTGCAAAATAATTATCATCAATCTTTGTACCTACACACATGAGACAAAGAAAATACCTTCGTGATGCATAGAGTTTGAAATGGTATAAGAATAAATCAATCATCAATAATCAAATCTCCCCCATAATGCAAAACTCCCCCATAAATCGTTCTCCCCCTTTTTATTTGGCCAAAATAGACAAGGAAATGAATAAACAAAATAAACATGGAGTGTCACAAAAAATATGCATTATAGGTAAAAAAGCGTGTGATATTATTTATGCTGACAGTGGGAGGAGTTGAGCTTCTTTCACAAACAACCCAAATGCTCTCATCAACGGCCTTTAACTTTGATTTCATATGTGCTTTCCAGTAGGCATAATTAAACCCATAAAACATGGGCATCCGATTATATAAATGCTCCATTGGAAAAATTACAATTTTTCATAAAATAAATCTTAAAAAAAATCAATATCACACAATTTTTGCGGAAATAGGAATACACAATAAATTAGTGTAACCTGCTCTGAGACCAATTTGTAAATGCGCGGTGTGATACTTGATTAAATTGAATTCGTAAATTTCCAAGTTAACCTTAGTTAATCGGTTTCAATTTCAACCCAATTCAATTTACCCTCAAAACATGCATCTAGGTGTAGTGGATTATGCCAATAAAAAAATATGAATTGCTGACACACAAATTTCAGAAAAAATCCGCGATGGTCAAAACCATTTATTTGACTAATAATACTGATTAAGCGCGTCGTGTTAAAATGCTAATCATTGAATTCATTTCACCGCATTAATACACAAACCGAAATTACGACTGCACTTGCGATACAAGTATAGCGGTAAGTCGGGTATCGAGAATCCACAGGTAATGTCGTATAGATTTTAATTAATTTATTATTTCAAGAATAGAAATGTAAAAGGTGATAGGTTGTTATGGTGAAAAAGAAAAAAGAGAGAAGTTAACGCTAAACTATATTAATTAAAATGAGAGCCGGGATCGCGTACCCGCCATGGGCTAAACAACTAATAATTAGAATTTCGGTTCGAAAATATTTAACCGATCAAATTGTTAGTAAAATAAAATATTAAACAATTCACTTATAATTCTTTTCCGATTAAAGGTCCATGTTTTCTTCCTTCGGACTCCGATTCGAGAAGCGTTCATGGCCATGTGAATCTTGACCCGAGAGATAGAAATTCCATGAAGACTTAGGTTAAAAATACGAAATTATAAAATTACAAAAATACCCCTGAACGTGCGAACTCCAATAAAACGCGGTGAAACTTCATGCCAAGTACCGTAACACCTTTAAACACTAAATAATACCTCAAATAACATGTTAGCACATAAAACAGAGGTTGTCTAATTGACGAGCATAATTATAACAATTACGGTACCCGAGGGGGCTAAAAATGCATAAGTTAACGGGTGGAAAATGTAATATTCGTGACGTATCATACCCCCTATTTTAGGCATTACTAGTCCCTAGCAATGAAGTTAAAATCAAGAAGAACTATTAGAAAATCACAAAATAGGAGATATATACAAAAGCGATAAAAACGAGTTTCGCGGGCGAACGATTGCATTTAGCGTATGCAATAAGCCGTTAAACCCTAGGTTACCCTAGTGGATGAGTGTCGTCTCGTGAGGGTTTTCAGGGATGAAACCCACAAACATGAAATAGTTTCCTCAAAATATGCTCAATCAACATGCGACAAACTCAATAATAACGAAAAAGGTTTCAAACGCGTTATTAGCATATTGAACGAATTCAATCTAATGTCGTTGTTATTAACATTATAGAACGAACTTCATAGAATTGAAACCTTAAAAGTGGGAGGGGAGCGAGCACATGCAAAATATGATTTGGCCAAAACTTAAATAAATTGGATAAACATTAAAGCGTGCATATAAGTCAATCCTCACCAGGCATTACGCTCAACATATGAAATCACTCAGAAATGGGAGGTAGTACACGGGACATGCGGGCATAAAGAGTAAATGTAAAGGAAAACTAGGCCGCACACATGTCACAAATGAAGAATGATATATAGAAAATGAAAAACTATAATCTCAATGAAAGATACCACTCATTAAAGGAGGCGAAATCTATTATCACAAATTATCAAAATTATTCACCCTAAGATCACATAGGACTTGTATAGGGTTATAATTTAGGGTAGGCTAGGGTACGAAATGAAAGGTATATGTAAGTATTCAAAGTTGTTCGGGATGAAAACTTAGAATAACGGGAAGAATGCGGGCAATATCGAAAATGGAAAACAAGTTCCATAATCAAGCATTAGATATAAAAATTGGAGAGTAACAAGGATTATTGAACTCTATATACACATATACAAACTTTATCTTTTCTTTTTCTTTTATTCTTTTTCTGATGTTTTCTTTTCTTTTCTTTTGTTTTTCACTTTTGTTTTTATCTTTTTCACTTCTTTCTATTCTACTTTTCTCACTCTCATTTTCTTAATTGCAACCACGACACAATAACATCATTCAATCCCAACTATCATTCCAAACATAGGTAAGGAAGGTGATATATATGGTTTATTCTCCAATGAGGAGTTGGTTATGGGAGTTTGAGGTTATGAAACGAAAGTCTATATTTAGGCTCAACGGGGTTGACTTGGTAAACATTAAAGGTGAGGTCAAGGCTAATATGGGTGATATAACAAAGATGTCCTATGATCAGTTTCTAAAGTTTACGCAATTCTCGAGTCAGAATAAATTTTAAAAATCATGCTCAAGTAACACATATAAAAAATGAAGTCAATTAATGAACGATCAAATGAAAGAATAGTGAGGTTACCGACGAAATCAACATTTTCAATGAGGAAATAATAATGTATACACTCACAAATGAAGAAAAGCTCAAATCCCACTCGGTGTAAGTATCTACAATGCAACAAAAGATAAACTGAGTTATAAAAATCTTAAACCAAATCAATAAAATAAGAAAGCGCATGTGCTCATGGGATAATGTTTAATTAATGAAATTTCATAATATCAATGATTCGAGGACTAAATTATAATAACTTCTAAAATCGAGAACATGCATTGTTGAATTATCTATTGGATGGGGCATTTATTTAAATTTATCATCGAAAACAAGGCAAAATGTCCAACAAAAGAGAAAAAAAATATTTTTGAAAATTTTCAATTTTTTTTATAACAAAAAGCAAACTTAGTAACTAACATGTGATCAAATCAATGGACAAAACAAAGAAATGGATAGAATATCCCACACATCCTAACTTAAATGTTGCATTGTCCTCAATGCGCATTGAGGACACAACACAAAGATAGGAAAAGAATGATATTACCTAAAATTAGAGCAAACCCCGTAGAGTACGAGTCCAAAGAATCTTCAAAACAAGTTAGTACCGAGCATAACAAAAAGTTTAACTAATTACAGTAGACTAAATTAAAAAGAAAAGAAAAATTATAGAAAGAAAGACTAAAAATCTAACTATTTACAACCTACTATTTGGACTTGACACTAAATATACACTAAAAGTCTATATAGTTGATGATCCACCCAAAATACGATTTGTCTTTGAGGGATAAGCGGTGGACCCTACCTTGAAAGCATGCCTCCCAAAAATCGTTTGAACAACGGAAGTCATCTGTAAGGGAAAGAAATGAACCATCACCAATTAAAATTTTTAGTGGGGTGATGGGGGATTTGGATAAAATGGGGGACAAGACCACATTGATCTTGGAAAAATCAATATCACATCCCCAAGGTTTTTCAATTGTAAGGGGAGGTGGGGCTAGTCCAAGTGAATAGCCCATGAGATGAAGCATCTTAAAATAACATTCCCGTTCAAGAATCAGGTCAAAGTCCTCAAGACTTTCAACCTATTCTTGTGATAAACTTAACTATTCTAGAATAGTGCTGATTAAAGGAAAAGAAGGACCATCAACCTCAATACAATCGGAAGAATTAATAAGAGGTTGAAATTAAAAAGTGCTAAAGCTTGGATCACTCTCAATTATTTCTTCATAAAAAAGGGGTGGAGGTGAAATGTGAGTTTCAACCTCAACCCGATTTTGTAAAGAAATGATCTCATCGAGCATGGCATCATTCTCCAAAAACCAAGATTGAGAACTTTCAGATGGTCATTAATTTACTTAATCATTAACTCATTGTCAAACCAACAAGAAGACATAACATCTTCTTGTGCGGTTTGCTCATAGCTAATGGAATCCCCACTTTCAAAATTACATTCCCAAGGCAATGAGGTACTATTTACAACTTATTGAATTTCACACTCACGCTCAAGGCGTTCATTTTCTAGAATTTGTAGGCATTCCCGCATTGTCTTGGGATTATAATTTGGAAAACTATTCTGACAACAATTGAAGTTATCTAAAGAGTTATAGCAAGACATTTCAAAATAAGCTAATTCAATAAAATGACAAGTGCCAAAATTTCAATCTCTCGAAACAATCTAGCACAAGTAAAAAGGAAAGGATAAAATAAAGAATATAAATATGAATAAAAGAAATATGATGAAATATTAAATTAACTACAATTCATAACAAAACACTCACCGGCAACGACGCCATTTTTTTATTAAGCGTGAAAAGTAGCGTCGCGTCAAAACGCTAATCGTGGAATTCATTTCACCATGTTAATACACAAATCTAAATTACTAATACACTTGCGATACAAGTATAGCGGTAAGTCGGGTATTGAGAATCCACAGGGAATATCGTATAGATTTTAATTGATTTATTATTTCAAGAATAAAAATGTAAAAGTTGATAGGTTGTTATGGTGAAAAAGGAAAAAGAGAGAAGTTAATGCTAAACTATATTAATTAACAACTAATAATTAGAATTTCGATTCGAAAATATATAACCGAGCATTTTTAGTTAATTATAAACATCATGCAAGAAGAAATTTAACTCAAAGTTGCGAGATAAAACATTTAATTCAAAATGGTCACACGCGTCTTAAAATTGAATTATCGCTATAAACACTAACGTTGCGTGACAAAGAAAGTTAAACGCATAATAATTCGATTTTAATACACGCAGTTTCAATTAAAGGTGATTTTACACAAAACCTAATTTTCGGAGCTCGATGCCCATCAATGGCGAACACACGATCCAAACCCTATTTAACTACTCACGACACCTGGTTAAACTAATTAAAGCCAGAAATAAAAAACTACAATTAATTTATCCAGGCATAAAATAATAAAAAGTAAGAAATAAAGGGAAGAACAACTATATTACTTGGTACGGATAATGAATAGTAGAAACATACAAATCCAAAGCGGCCACACCCAAAAAGGAAGAAGATGATCTCTCAAAACCTAACCCTAACCCTAAACTAAACTATCTAAATAAAAAATGAATCTCTAACAAAATAAACAAAGATCCCTTTTTATAGAAAGTGGGAAAAAGGAATAAAAGAAAAAGATAAAAGAAAATAAAAGGGGATACTTTTATATTTAATCAAACAAAAGAAATGAAAAAAGGAAATAAAAAATGAAAAATAAAGATAGCAGCACAAACAGGGCAGCCAAACTACACGGTACCGGTCGACCAGGTCCCAAACCGATCAACCACTTGAACAGTGGGGATGGCTACTAGATGGTTTGTTGGAAAAAATTAGACGAACTGGTCGACCATCTGCCAAATCGCGGTCGACTAGGATAAGCAGCAACAACCCATAAGTCTCCTTTCCTCACACAGCAACAACCCACATCGCACCATGGCTGCACAAGCCGAAATCACAAATGGCAGCAGTAAAATTATGTGTGTGGCCCAAGACCCAACTGCAATCGGAATAAACCAAGGACCTACTTTGCATGTTAGAATTGCAACAATTGCCAACCGACCTGCAACTAATTCCACACATGAACCAAGATCCAATTTCGGACAAAACCAAAGCCTCAGCCAAATCGAAGCACAAAGCAAGAAATTGCCATTTCTAGAAGTTTGCTGCAAAACCAATTATAAGGAGAAGGACATGGTGGGTATTATTCAAATTGTTTGTAAAATAAAATATTAAACAATTCGCTTATAATTATTTTCCAATTAAAGGTCCGTGTTTTCTTCCTTTGGACTCCGATTCGAGCACTGTTTGCAGCCACGTGAACCTTGACCCGAGTGCTACAACTTTTGTGGAGACTTTGGGAAAAAATACCAAAGTATGAAATTATAAAAATACCCCTGAATGTGCGAACTCCAATAAAACTTTATCGAAACGTGACGAAACTTCACACTAAGTACCGTAACACCTACAAACACTCAACAATACCTCAAATAACATTTTAGCATATAAAAAGGAGGTTGTTTGATTAACGAGCATAATTATAGAAATTACGGTACCCGAAGGGGCTAAAAATGCATATGGTATTGGGTAGAAAATGCAATATTCGTGACGTATCAAATACTCACAATGATTACAAGTGAAATATAGAAACAATTTACCGCATCAAAATCTCATAGGCTGTAACCTAAATCAGTAATGGAATTCCACAGCAACTCCACAACAACCGCAATTTAGTCAACCCATGAACACTCATGAGTACTCCCTCTTGACACGCAATCACTTCAGCCCAACACCTCCCTCAAGTGGCACCTAGATCAGTAGTAGAGATCTCCTATACAAGAGAAACTTCACAAAATTATTTTCTTGGATTCCATAACAATTCACATAAAGATGGGGATTTTTTGTGAATTAAAAACGAAGGATAAAACCCTTAAAATTGAGAAGGCAAATGTTTATGCCAAAGCAGTCTCGTCAGATTAAGATTCACAGACTTTCTGAAGAAAAATGAAACTGGACAAAAAAAATTATAGAAAAATTATGTCGGCTGCTCGCTCAAATGAAAAACAGATGTCGCTCGAACGAGGCATGATGTCGGTTGAACGAGACATCACGTGATAACCATTGTCACTTGAACGACATGGCACTGTCGCTTGAACGACCTGAGAGAAAAAATAATTTCTTATTACAGTCCACCTCAACACTAAGAAAAAATATTTTGATGAAAAAGATTGCCCCAACACTTAGAAAATAATTTAGAAAAATTATCCCAACACTCTAAGTGAACCGTTAAGGTATTAAAATAACCTTACTAAAATTATTCTCGCGGAGGCTTGAATGTTGAAGAACGTTGACATTTCGATCCGTCTTGACGCATGATTTAACTTGAATAAGTCTTCGACGGTTATCGCGGTATATGATATATTCAAATGTAAATCGGACAATAAAATAATGTCCTTACAAATCTCATCCTATGTCTATGCCGGTACAAAATAAAAACATCTGAATTATCAAATCAAAATGCCTATATAAATCTGATACCCTCCCATGAACCCAAAACTGAAAAGGTACTAAACATGTAAGTCTAAAACTTTTCTTCAAAATCTTCAACTTCAAATCTTTAAGCTTTTCCCATCAGGGTATGAAAAATAACGATCATCAATCTTTCTACCTATACGCATGATACAAAGCAAATATATATGAATTCTTGACTCATAGATTTTAGGAAAAATCCCCGAAGGACAAAACCTTTTATTTCACTACTAATACTCACAATGATTACAAGCGAAATCTACAAAGAATTTATCGTAGCAAACTCTCATTGGCCGCAACCTAAATCGATAATGGAATTTCGCAGTAACTCCACAAGAAACAAAGTTCAGTCAACCCAAGAACACTCACGAGTACTCCCTATTGACACGCAGTCACGTCAGCCCAGCACCTCCTTCAAGTGGCACCTAAATTAGCAGTAGAGATCTTATATACAAGTGAGACTTCACAAAATTGTGTTCTTGGGTTCCAAAGCAATTCACGTAAAAATTGGGATGTTTTGTGAATTGAAAACAAAGGATAGAACCCTTAAAATTAAGAAGACAAATGTTTCTACCAAAGCAGTTTCGTAAGTTTAAAATTTGCAGTTCTTAAGAAAAACGAAACTGGACAAAATAATTTATTGAAAAATTGAGCCGATAGCTCGCTCAAATGAAAAACAAACGTCGCTCGAACGAGAGATCACGCGACAACCATTGTTCCTTGAACGATGTGGCATAGTCGCTCGAACGATCTGAGAGAAAAAATAATTTTTTATTACAGTCCGCCTCAACAATTAGAAAAAATATTTTAACAAAAAAGAACACCCCAACACTTAGAAAATATTTTAGAAAAATTATCCCAACACTCTAAGTTAACCGTTAAGGTATTAAAACACAATCTTACTGAAATTAATCTCGAGGAGGCTTGAATATTTAAGAACGTTGATATTTGGATCCGTATTGATGCTTGATTGAACTTGAATAAGTCTTCGACGGTTGTGGCCGTGTACGACATACTAAAATGTTAATTGGACAATAAAATAATGTCCTTACAAGATTAATCGTCTACAATTGAGATTGGTGGATATTGAGGTGTTGGAGGTTGTGTCGTTGGTTCCTGGGCTAGAGCATACCTCCTTAGTAAGGGAAAAGGCAAAGGAGAGGAATGGAAGAGAGTGACCAGGTGGTAGTAGTGTCGTCATATATGTAAGATGTGTTTGTTTCATTATTAAGTCATGTAAAACTTAATATTGGTACTAGTGGACTTGATTGTGGTAGAGTCGATAAGGGTTTTTCCCGCAAGGGTTTTCACTCTAAAATCCTTATGTGATTATGTGATTCTTTTATTTATTTTCTTCCACTAATAATCAATTTCTTTGTAGTTTCTACGAAATAATTTCATTGGGTAAAATTAATATTTGTTCAAATTGAAAAGAATTTAATTTTCTTCACGTGATAATTAATTAAGAAATTAATGATAGGAATTGGATACTTAAGAAAATACGTATTTCAAACTAGTATTAAAGCAGGCTTTTATTATGAATCTAGGGGGTATGTCTATTGAGGGTTAGTCGATCATGTATCCATCTATTTTTTTATAGTATTAAATGTGTGTACTGAAAGGTGCATATGAATTATTTCCTTAATCCAAGATTAAAGGATGTTGTTAACTGTCATTATGGGGTGGAAATGCCCAATGACTCTTTTAAGAGAAACGTTGTCCATAAACTTGAGGAGTTATGGTCAAAGGATGAACATCGGCTAGATAACCACAAGTCTAGGGGTTGAATGTGATTTTCTATGGCATCACTCGAGAAGAGTTATGCTAAATATCTACGTATACTACATCCAAGGAGGTGTCAGACATTCTCCAGCTCATCCATAAGGGTACCGATATCGTTTGTGTATCGAAGCTTTAGCATCTCTCCACCGGGTTTACATTGTTGAAGATTCTTAAAAAAACATTTGATGAGTTTAGGCAAAACCCTCCGACATCGTCAACTCTCACTTTTATTTAGATGAGAATATCCAAACTTTATGGTCGTTAGTAAAATCCTCAGGTCACTACCACTTAGATTCCTTCCCTACATATCAAACCTTAATGTAGTAGGTGGAATTAATACCATGAAGGTATACAAGCTTATAGGATGCATCTAAACCTCCGAGTTAGAAAACTGCTTTCCGCGCAAGAAAGAAAAAGGAATTTCATTGAAGGCACAAAAGGGTTTTCCATAGATCATGGATGATGATTTTGATGAGAATGAGGTTAAGATTGACTTATTGACCAAGAAGTTCAAGAAGTTTCTCAAATCCAATCCCCAAAAGTTCATATCTAATAAGAAATGATGAGAAAATAGTAAGGCTAACATGGTAGAGAAGTCCTTTGGTACACGTGACCATAAGTCTCAAGTTGAAAAAAATCAAATGAATACTCTAGGAGTGCTTTTAATGCTAGGGTTTTGGAAATATAGAACTTGAGTGTCCTACCAGGCTTAATATAAGAAGTAATGAGAAGAATGCTATGAATTCCCCTTTTAGTGATATTTCCAAATCTGATTATATTAAGCCTCTAGGACTAGACACTTTTAGGCTTAATAATCTAATCATAATTCCATCTCCCAAATATGATCAAATATTCGACTTAAAGCAGTGCCAAAATCGAATTGCAATGTGTGACACCCCGACTAATTAAATATCGGGTAGCTACTCCTTTATTAAATTAAATCCAAATGCCAAGTTGGCTCAGTTAATAGCATCACTGTCGAAAACATTTTATTTTTACTAACCACCTAGTATTTAAAAAGTAAGTTGCCAAATTTTAATTAAAGTCTGATTAACATGCAGTACAAGATTTAATGCAAGAATAATATCATCATTCACCATAACGAAGTAATAGAATAACCATCACACGATAAAAATAAATTCGGAGGAAAAACTCCTCACAACAAACTCCACAACTGAAATGAATAACTAAATATTGAATACTGAATCAATACATGCCAAAGTCTGAAAAACTGAAATGGAAAAGTCTCTAATAGAATTTGGGCAACATGCCCTACAACTGAAGAATACTGAATATGGAATCCAAATGGTAGAAGCGTCTAAAAGAAAATCCCTGTAGCTTCCACAAACAGCTACAGCTCGTCACCTGAATGAGTATCCTATGCATGGTGTCCTTGTGGCTGGGCACCTAAAATGGTTTTACAAGAAAAATAGATTTGAAAGCAAACGGGTCAGAGCCCGAATGTGGAGATATTTTAAAAACCTGCAAGTGCTTTAAAAACATTTAAAACATTAAATGCAAAGTACATGTTAGGACGTGCACTCACATGAAATTCTCACCTCTCGTCTAACTGTGCACTCCTAACGTAAGTACCCATCTAAAATGACACAAACCACCAGCTAAGTGACATCATATCTAGCTAGACTGTCATAGGTTCTACCCTTATTACTCGGTTCCCATTAATATTATAACGCTCGCAGTTAAATAGGGGCTTAACGTAAATTCAGGTTCTCATATAAAAGTAATACAACTCGTTATAGATTATCCATTTTATGTTATTCCATAGTTATACACACAATACCATATGAAAGTTCTCATTTTACTAAGTGTATATTTCCCACAACATAAATATACAATATAAGCACCCCGAGACTAAGTTGCGGTGCACACATACTCTGCTATCCATCCCGGTACATCACGTACATAAGGATCACATATTCCGAATCTCTCAGGAATAGTTCACAGATAACAACATCATAAATAATGGAGGCGAACACAGTCACATCACATGGGTCACGCACATACCTACGCTCCCACGATCAGCGAACTTATTAACATCCCAATAAGTCTTTCTCTGACCTATGTTCATCGAGGTAACCACTCTAAATCCGGGCAACACAAGGATTAGAGGGCCCTAAGCGAACGCAACCTCCCATGATAGCAAGTATGGTAGGTATGCCATACACACAAATCATGTATCAATACTAAGTAACACACATCTTAGTAATCACTATAATATATTGGTACATATCGCATTCTCGTACCAGCTTAATATATATACCACTTATATAATCCCGGTCCATATTTATACGCGCCATAATTTATTCTCACGTCATAGTAGGCACTCACGTCTCAATCCATAATGTTCATTTGATCCGTTCCACAATTATATAATTTACTCCTCATTATATCCCAAATGTCCCAAGAATACCAATACATCATCGAAGGGATGTTATCTCTATCATCGAACAAGTTTACGGGACTCCCAAAATCAAAACAGGCCAAAAAGGCCTAAACTGCCAGCTCGTTAGAAGTCTCGTTCGAACGAGGCTGTTCGAACGAGATTTCGTTCGAACGAACTGGGATATCTAACGAGATCTCATTCGAACGAGATTATCGAACGAACATCCCTCTCGTTAGAACCCCAAACTGTCAACTCGTTAGAAGCTCGTTCGAACGAGCTCGTTCGAACGACCTGGGTAGGTCTTCTAACGAGTGACCAGATTCAAGCCCAGAAATCCTATCTCGTTTCTCATCAATTTCTACACCTCAAATCTCAACCAAAATTCGTCCCAACAATGTTTTAAGGTCTCCAATCATCCTAAAACATACTAAGGTCATATACTAACGTCTTTTAAGGAATTAACACATCCTAAACATCATTAATTCATCAAATATCTACCCTTTCCCCCAAATTTTTCAAGAACATAAACCCTAGAATTTTAAATCCTCAATAAGTCCATTCTAGATCCGTTTTTGTTACATCCAACATATATTAATATCAGAATAATCATCTCCATACTATTCTACATGCAATTTGTCCTCAAAATTCAAGTCCTAAGTCCAATGAAAAGGGGTTTTTATTTAACTTCCAAGAACAAATGTAAATCTTTCAATTTATCTAACATGGAAGAAACTTAAATAGAATTAAATCACTTTCCTCTAGTGTCTCTGAATTTGGTGTTGATTTGATGAAGATTTTTCTGCAGAATTCCTTCTCTCTCTCTCTCTACAAGCCTTCTTCTCCAAAGGTGGCTAGGGTGGCTAGGGTTTGTTTAGGAGACTTAGAAAACCAATTTTAAAACTCCCCGTAGTCTTATGGGTCAATATGGGTGGTAGTGGGTTTAGTGGTTAGTTACCCAAATCAGATTATAAATCCTAATTTTCGTCATTATTAAATCCCAAAAATACAATATTACCAAACTACCCTTATAAGATGCCGTTATGGCCTAAAAATACCCCGGGACCCAAACTAAACCCCCGAATAGTGTTTTCTGACTATCTCGACCCTTCCGGACGCGTTGGCGCACTCAAAACGACCATACGGTTAATATAATTTAAATTCAATTTTATAAATAAAATAATTATAACCTGACGCGACTGTCACCCGCGTCCCAATAAAATGTCCAAATTGCCGTATATCAATCTCACGACAAATTTCATAATTCAATATTCATATATCATCATATATACTCAATATAGTCAAATACCAACTCACACCTCGCTAGTATTTTATCCGAATTAATTCCCAATTAATTCTCATTTAATTAATTAATCCCAAAAATAAATATCGCCAAAAATACGGGGTATTACACAATGTCTTTTAATGGAGGTTTAAAGGTGTGGTTTAATGGAGGATTAGTATTTTAGAGGTTAGGGATGATGTTTAGAGAGTATGTTGGACTATTTATAAACAGAAAGGGTGAAAACTAAGTTTAAACCTACTATAAGCCTCATATAAATAGGATAAACCAGCGAGCGCTGCGAGTGCGACATAGATTGGCTGCATGCCACCCATCCTTGCAATCACGAGTCAAAACGTGAAGTACTCTCCCTCTCTCCTTTTAACTCTCACACTCATACTTAAGTACGAAATGACCATTGCTATAAACCCTAGAATGATCCCTAAGCTTAACATAAAGGCAACACTAGCCTTGCCCTTTGATGCTCTAAAAACTATATTTGATTAAAGTGTAAATCAATCGTAACAAGTAATAATCAGATAAGTCCGTGATCGATTTCCAGAGGAAATGAACACTTAGAGAAGAATAAATTTGGATTATATGAAGTTACTATACGTCACAAAAGTAAAGTGAAAAAGGTGATTATAGTGGGAGTGGTGAATTACAACTACAAAAATATTTTAACATGCGCTAAAATAAATGTGAATTAGTAAAAGATGATGATTACGGTTAAAATGAACTAAGAAACTTGTGATTTAAAGTAGAGAAAAAATATTAAGGATCATTCTCCCACCTTGGACTAGCTATATAAATGGTGGAGTTTGATTTAATTCAATTATAATCGATCATATCCAATTAAGGCCAAACATAAACCATAGAGATAAAACTCAACAATGAAAGGTTAAGGGTTAATTAGTTATGGTGACAAATGGGTTGAGTTTGTAGTAAAACTTCAAACCAAACCATTGTATGACAAGGGAAGTTAAGATTCTATAATACTCTAATTTCAATACTCGAGTTTTAATCAAAAGGAATATACATCAAACCCTAACTTTTAAGTTCAATCATCCATGATGGGATTATGATCCCTAACCTATAAGGACTAGACACTCATTATAAATACGACATACACAATGAAAGTAAGCATTAACAATAAAGAAGACATCATTTAAGAAAGATATCTACCCAAGATATTTCATTAAATGAAAATTCCAACTAAATAACCAACTAAGTCAAGAGTATATAAGCTTGCAATAACAATTAACTAACAACTCTTATGTATTTAATGGAAGAAAGTGAGGGAAAGAAATTTTTTAATGTTAACCTATGAGAGAGAGAGAGAGAGAGAGAGAGAGAGAGAGAGAGAGTTGAATGCTTCTTCAATATTATCTTTTGAGAATAAAAAATAAGTCCTTATAAATGAAAGGGAAAATCAATATATACAACAATTGGTTGGAGAAAAAATTATAAATAAAGAATCAAGGCGAAAACAGGGGATCCAATTGATTTAGGGCAGAACCAAATTGATTCAGATCAGGGGCCGAATCGATTCGGCACTTTAGTGTGATTGAGAAGCATTGTGGCCTTACTTTTTACAGTGGTCATCCTATAAAAACATTCGTAACTTCTTCAGTATGAGTCAGAAGATAGCTTAGAGAGTTAAAACTTTTGCGAGAGCTCGGGCCTGAATCCTCAGTGCTGAATTTACTACAATTCCCCTGAAATTGCATTTGTCGATGGTAATTTCTCAGAATTCAACCAAACTTCATGTCTAACATTCCCAACACCTATAAACGATCAAATAAACCTTGAATAAGATATATACATTGAAAATAGAGGTTATGCAGTATATGAGCATAAGTCTTGGGATTATTGCGCACTAAAATGCTAGAATGCATAAAGTTAAGGGGTTTTAAATGCAATATTTGTGACTAATCACACCCCTAACATGCACATTCCTAGTACATAGCAATGAAGAGAAAAGAAACCATATTCATGAGTAGTACCACAAGTATGATATATGTATAATGGATAAAATTTACTTTTGTGGACAAATGATTGCATTTAGTGTATGCAATAAGCCGTTAAACCCCTAGGTGGCCCTAAAGGATGAGTTTTGTCTCGTGAGGGTTTCCAGGGATGATACCCACAAACTTCAAGTCACCTTATACAATGATTGTGTGAAATCCAATATGAAAGCTCAATAATAACAAAGAGAACAAAACGTATTAGTAAAGTCAATGATAATTCCCACAAAAATTAAAAATTATGAACATTATTAAAGAAACTTGAACAAAATTTAAACCTTAAATGTGTGAGATGAGCGGGCACATGTGACAGTTTAGATTTCATAAAAAATTTATAACCCATATAAATGTTAAAGTATTCATGAACTCAATCCTCTCCATTGATTACACTCAATAAATGAAATCACTCAGAATGGGGTGTAACACACTTAGGATATGCAATCATAAGAAGTAATTGTAAATGGAAACTAGGCTGCACAAATGTCATAGAGAAGAATGCTATATAAAAGGGAAAAATGTAAACTCATGAATGGATATTATTCATTACATGATTTGAAAAGAACTCTAACAGATTATCATAAATGTTGACTTTCAAATGAATTTCATCCTAGGATCAAATAGGACTTTTAGGGACGTAACATTGGCTAGGTTAGGGTTAAGAAATGAAGGTATATATATGGGTACGAAGGGATTTGAAAAGAACATGCAGGATAATGTAAGATTGGACAATTTCAAAATTAGAATTCAAGTTCCATAAGCAAAAGTGTTCAATTGGAGTATGACTTCTTTATTCTTTCACACAAGTATGGAATTCGAACTTTTTTGGAACTCTTTATTCAGTTTTTTTCTTTTTCTTTCTTTCCCTTTTTGTTTCTTTATTTTAGTTATTTTCTTAAATCGAATTCAACTCATTTCTTGATTGCAACCACATAAAAATAATGATGATGCTAAGAATCAGCACCACCAGGTAAGGTGTTTCCAAGCTCAATATATATATATATAACAATGACAGCACAACTATATAAAGAAGATAATAGAAGGTGGTGAGGATAAGAGGGTAGCACACCGGAATATAAGTGGTTCAGCCAATCTGGCCTACGTCCACTGTGAGTGTGTGTGAGTAATATCAATGGAAGAAGGCACTAATGGCCATGGATACAACCTCTCAAGTTCTCTCTCCTTACTGTATCTTTAGACAGAGTTTTAGCTAGGGTTTTAATAGCTGGATCCTTTTGCAAGGTAGGGGATAACCCCTATATATAGTACCAAGGGGGTGTAATGTACCCCCCTTGCATGCAATGAGCATGTGTGTGGTATCCTCACCAATGTGGGAGTGCCATCTGTCACTGTCACATGTAAGGAATGATGATGAAATATTCTCCCCATGTGTGGAGAATAATCTTGTTACAACTGATTTGTTCCCAGGTGTCTTTATCCAAATGTCAACAGATGCTCGACAGTCATGTTGATGAGTGACCTCGACCTGGGAGAGGCTGAGCCGTAAAGGCTTGATGTCCGTTCAATCCGAGAAGTGTCATAAGGAGTCTCAGCCTGATCTCAGCGGAGACATATACTGGGGTCGACCTGAGCCGAGGTTGGACATCTAGCATGCTGATGATTACTAATGCTTCTCGTCACCTCGGCCCAAGCCGAGGTAGGACCGGTTCCATGTTGAAGGTGATCAGGGCTCCTTGTCACCTCGGCCTACTATTGGCCGAGGTTGCTATACCCAGGTATATGAGGATGCTGTTGATGCCTGCGATGTGCGTAGTGTCCATTGAAGTGTATATGGTAGTGTCGGCCTGGGCCGAGGTTGGTCTAGCCGAAGGATGGTATCGCGGGCCCCTGGCCTTCATAGGGTCGACCAATGTCTCGGCCATCATCTCGGCCGAGGTAGGTGTCCCTGGGCTGAGGTTATACTTGGTCATATCAATCACCCCCCAACCCTTAGTTATATGCGAGGGCAAAAGGCTAGGGGATTGCTTCACCTCCGAGGCCTGTCCGTCCCAAGGATAATAGCCGCATGACACCTGTCCCAATCTAGGGCATGCCAACTTGGCTGGCATGTGCTGTCAGTTGTCCCTTGGGTTTTACCAAGGCAATGATGGGCCTTGGGAAGTGTGCCCAAGTATTTAAGGGGTAAAACCTTTCCTTTCTCTTTCTTCTTCCTCTTTTTTTCATATTTTGTTTGCATTTTCTGGCAAGATTTTGGGGTTTTTCGGTGGTTCTTTGAGTTTTCCGGCAAGCTATATTAACTCCGGCGAACTAGGTTTTCCATAAACTTCCCTGTTCAATCTTTAAACTCCTTTATTTTATAAGAAATTCCTGTTTGTAGCTTAGGAAGTTATCCCAAGTTTAGTGTCGTCTCAAGTTTTGGGTCGTCCTCTGATGCTCAGACCCCTGTACCAACTTCTTGAGGACTTCCCTTCTCTTGGAGAGAAGACCTTAGAAAAAATTAGGTAAATAGAGAGAGCTCAGGAAGAAGCTCGTAGGTCTCAGGAGTTCCCTATTAGACCTCTTTTTCCCCCACCTCTCAAGGTGGTAAATCCTGATCCTCCTGAGAACTTTTATCAGACAGACGTCTCTGCCAACCCATTGCCGATGTCTGAGTCTGAGTCCTCCACCTTAGACCCCATGTCTGTGGACTCTTTCCAAGAGGTCATGGACTTTACACCTCGGCCTGGTCAGGCCCCTGACCAGGCCGAGGTCTCCAGCCGAGCCTCATCCCAAAATGGGTCAAGCACCTCAAATTCTTCTTCAGAGGTCGAACTTGTTGAGCCAAATGTAGCTGTGCCACCCATTCTTGATGCCATCCCTCTATCGGCCGTTATAGGGGCTGAGTTTGCTCAGAGATTCCCTGGTCACCCCTCTACGTCTGCTCCAGCCGACGTTGATCCTGACGATGATGAGGATGCTGAAAGTGATGTTGACATCTCTGAAGAAGCCGAGTTTGAGAGCACAGTCACTGAAGTGGATCTTTTGCACTTCAGATATTTATACTCCATCAGTCCCTCAATCAGATTAAGGAGACCTCTAAGGGAAGAGAGGGCCTATCATGTCCGAGATGGAGAAATCTACTTGTACGAGCAGATGTTTAAGTTAGGATTTTGCCTACCCATTCATCCTATCATCAGATCCATTCTTTCCTTCATCAACTTGGTCCCCTCACAGCTCTATCCCAATGCTTGGAGAGTCATTATTGGGGCCATCATCTTGTGGAGGGCAGTCCACCACTCTGACCTCCCAGTTCAGGTCTTTGCTGGTTGCTACGTCCCTACCTCAGCCAAAAACCATCCGAGCTACTATCATTTCGTGGCTCGAAGGCCTGAGAAGAAGATGCTCCAGGTCACTCAGACCTCTAATCACAATTGGAAGCCCCGGTATTTTTTCGCCTCAGGGCCATGGGAATTTGGCTCATCTGTTCCCTCTTCCACTTTTGAGCCGAGGATACCCCTCAGATGGGGTAATGTCACCATGTCTTCCAGGGTCGATCCTGGCCTAAGTCTTCAAAATATCAAAAAGGTGAAGGCCCTGCAAGATCAAGGGGCACATGGTCTTTTTGTCAAGTTCGAACATCTGCTGTCCCCCCAGTATCTCTCTGGGATGAGCCTAGGTGGAAGTCCCCTTGTTGACTTTGGTAAGGATTTTTTCTTTTTATTTCAAGTCTAATCCCTGATCATTCATGTTTGATTTCTGACTCTTATCTTTTCACTTTTGCAGAGAGACCACCAGGTGTCCCAGACGAATTGTGGGAGATGGCAGCTCCGAGTTTGGCAAGACTTGCAAAGAAGACTGGCTTGAACGCTCCTCCTCCAGTCCCCTCAACATCCAAATCCAAGAAGAGGACCCCTGAGGTCCCGGCCTCTGAGGATCAGAGGCCGACCTCAAGGCAAAAGAAGACCTCAGACGCTGCGATCCCCATCTCAGCCGACACCCTGTCGGCTCGTCTGGACCAGCTGAAGCTTACTGATAGCGTGGTTGGCAATAATAGACAGGCCATGGATGCACTCGCCAATGTGATGACCGAGGTAGATAAGCATTTTTACAGAGCCATGGACACCTCCATGATGGTTGAGTTCGGCCTTCACAGAGCCATTCAGGTAGGACTTTATCCTTTTATAAAAAATTTTACAAGTGCAACGTCTGATTTTACTCCCATCTAACCTCTTCATTAACTGTGCAAGGTGTGACTGCCATGTACCAACTGTCTAACTGGGCCATGAGAAAATTACCTCTCATTCAGAAGGGGCAGGAGGCTGAGAAGGTCGAGAGCGCCCTGAAGGCCGAGGTTGACCGTCTGAGGTCAGAGTTACAGAATTCTGAGAATAAGGCCAAGAACTCTGAAAATAAGGCCCAGAGTTTGGAAAAAGATATCTCTGCGCTCGTCCAAAACCACGCCAAGGCCCTGAAGGATAAGGATGATGCCCTGCAGCGGAAGATCAACGCGACTGTGAAGGCTTCCCTTGCAGATGCCTCAGAGAGAATAATTTCTGACTACAAAGTCTCTGAGGAGTTCGTGGGTTTTGGTTTTGAATACCTCGAAAGAGGTATCAAAGCCACCACCAAATGGGCCGAGGTCAGAGAGAAGGAGGTTGGCACTATAAAGGCCTCCGACTTTGTGGGCCTCGGCTTCGCCGACCCTCAGTTTGCCCAGGCACTGCAAGAGGTAGAAGACGAGGCTGCTGCCCCTGGTCAGACTGCTACTCTGGAAGGGACTGATCTCAGAGGGACTGACCCTGCTGATGATGTGGCTGAGGTGACCAATGCTGATCAGGTCAACCCAGCCGATACTGTCAATGCTCCCCCCTCAGACCTTTAACTTGTAACAAATTTGTATTTTATAACTTGTAATTTGTAACCTCTGAATGTTATGTAATATCTTATTTTTACTGAATGCCAATCTCTTCTTTTATTTTTATATCTGAATGCCTATGAATGCTATTAATCTCTGAAGTCATTACCTAATATGTTGTTCTCATAACCAACTTCACCAAATTAATGATGTTAAGGGTCTGAGGTCGTCTAACCCAGGTGTCTGAGCTCAGACCTCGTCACCACCGAGTGATGTTATGAGGGTCTGAGGTCATCACCTAAGAGGTTAGCCTCATAATAAATCTCACCAAATTAATGATGTTAATAGTCTGAGGTCGTCTAACCCAGGTGTCTGAGCTCTCGTCACCACCGAGTGATGTTATGAGGGTCTGAGGTCATCACCTAAGAGGTTAGCCTCATAATAAATATCACCAAATTAATGATGTTAAGGGTCTGAGGTCGTCTAACCCAGGTGTCTGAGCTTAGACCTCGTCACCACCGAGTGATGCTATGAGGGTCTGAGGTCATCACCTAAGAGGTTAGCCTCATAATAAATCTCACCAAATTAATGATGTTAAGGGTCTGAGGTCGTCTAACCCAGGTGTCTGAGCTCAGACCTCGTCACCACCGAGTGATGTTATGAGGGTCTGAGGTCATCACCTAAGAGGTTAGCCTCATAATAAATATCACCAAATTAATGATGTTAAGGGTCTGAGGTCGTCTAACCCAAGTGCCTGAGCTCAGACCTCGTCACCACCGAGTGATGTTATGAAGGTCTGAGGTCATCTAACCCAGGTGTCTGAGCTCAGACCTCATCACCACCGAGTGATGTTATGAGGGTCTGAGGTCATCACCTAAGAGGTTAGCCTCATAATAAATCTCACCAAATTAATGATGTTAATAGTCTGAGGTCGTCTAACCCAGGTGTCTGAGCTCAGACCTCGTCACCACCGAATGATGTTACGAGGGTCTGAGGTTATCACCTAAGAGGTTAGACTCATAATAAACTTTTGGTCTAAAGAACAAAATAAGAACTTGATATGGAGACTGATATTTATTAATAACCTCTTCTCAGTAAGATAGTACATTTTCATAAAATTCTATACAACAGCATATGTAATATCTCTTGAGATGGTCAGCATTCCATGGGTTAGTGAAAGGTCCTCCTTCTAGGTTTTCTAGCCTGTAAGTGCCAGGCACAACCTCTTTCGTCACCTTGTAGGGGCCATGCCAGTTTGGGTGTAGCTTGTTTGCCTTCTGTAGTGTCTTCTTTAGCACTAGGTCTCCCACTGCAATGGGTCTTGACTTCACCCTCTGGTTGTAGAATTTTACTGCCCTCTGCTGGTAGGCTACTTTTCTGACCTCCGCGTCTTCCCTTCTTTCTTCGATGAGATCCAGGTCTAGCCTTCTCTTCTCCCCATTGCTGTCAAGGTCGTAGGTCTGAATTTGATGAGTTGGCAGTCCTACCTCCGTTGGTATGACGGCCTCTGAGCAATGTGCCAGCATGAATGGGGTTTCTCCCGTTGGTGTCCTTACCGTGGTTCTGTAGGCCCATAGCACTGCGCTGACCTCTTCCGTCCATCTACCCTTCGCATATTCCAACCTCTTCTTGATTCCGTCCAAGATGGTTCTGTTTGTGACCTCTGTCTGGCCATTAGCCTGAGGACGACCAGGGGATGAGAAGAACTGTTTAATCCCCACTCTTAGGCAATATTTTTCTAAGGAGGTGTTCTTGAACTGGGTGCCATTATCTGAGATAAGAGTGTTCGGGAGGCCATATCTGCATATGATGTTCTTCCAAATGAACTGGAAGGTCTTCTGCTCTGTAATTGTTATCATCGGTTCTGCCTCCACCCACTTGGAAAAGTAGTCAATGGCAACTATCAAGAATCTATAGTTGTTGGCAGCTCTTGGCAAAGGTCCTACCAAGTCAATTCCCCATAATGCAAATGGCCATGGAGAAGATATCGACATTATAGGCTGATGAGGTTGATGAGGGATAATGGCAAACCTTTGACATTTATCACACTTCTTCACATAGTCTGCAGCGTCCTTAGACAAGGTAGGCCACTAGTACCCCTGAGTGATGATCCTTTTGGCTAAGGGCCTTCCCCCAATGTGGGTAGAGCAGGAACCCTCATGAACCTCCCGTAAGACCTGGGGTACCTCCATGGTATGCACACATCTGAGGAGAGGCAAAATAAACCCTTTTTTGTACAGGACGTCTCCTACTATTGAGAACTTGGCAGCCCTGTATCTCAACTTTCTCCTTTCCATCTTGGACTCAGGTAGCTCTCCGTCTCTTAGGTATCTGATGAGCGGGTCAATCCATGAGTCTCCCAGGTTCACATTGTGACAAGGGCTACACACCTCGTCCTCCTCGATGCTTGCTTTTCCTAAGACCTCGATTGGAATGGTCCTTCCCAAATCTATCTTCATTGATGAGGCCAGCCTTGCCAATGCGTCAGCGTGGTTGTTGCTCAGCCGAGGCACTCTCTTCAGCTTTGCTTCGTCAAAATACTCTAGCAATCCTCTTACCTTCTTTAGGTATTTGGCCATCCTTTCGTCTTTGGCCTCGTATGCCCCCAGCACTTGATTTACAACCAACCTCAAGTCGCTATGGAGTAGGAGCCGCTTTACTCAAAGAGTTGTTGCCAATAAGAGACCTGCTATCATGGCCTCATACTCAGACTCGTTGTTGGAGGCCTTGAAGTTGAATCTTAAGGCGTACTCAATATTGGCACCATCTAGAGCCAAGAGTACTAGCCCTGTGCCGCTTCCATTGTCATAAGAAGAGCCATCAATGAAGAGGCTCCACACGTCTGCATCTGATGAAAAGACCCCTTCTCTCATAACCCCCTTCTTGAAGAGGTACCGATCCTCTTCGTTCTCTTCCACTCTGCTCCGAGTTTTTCCTGGTATAACCTCTTCTCGGCCTCAGAAGACGTTAGGGGCAGTCTCTTTCGAATTTCGAAAGACACTACGGTTCGTCTCTTCTCCTTCATCTGAACCTTTATCTGTCTCGGCCTCTTCCCAGGTGAACTCTGCAACAAAGTCTGCGAGGGCCTGCCCTTTGATGGCTGTCCTAGGCTGGTAGGTAAGATCATATTCTCCTAGATCGATGGCCCAGGTCATCAATCTTTCGGACTTCTCAGGCTTGTGCAGAACCTGCCTTAGTGGGGAGTCAGTGAGGACTACCATGGAGTGAGCTTGGAAGTAAGGCTTCATCTTCCTTGAGGCGTGTATCAGGGCATAAGCCAACTTCTCCATCCGGGGATAGTTTTGTTCAGACCCTTGAAGGGCCTTACTGTTGAAGTATACAGGCCTCTGGATTCCATCCTCTTCTTGTACGATGGCTGCGCTGATGGCTGACTCAGATACTGCCAGATACACAAACAACCTCTCCCCCGTAATGGGCCGAGACAGCAACAATGGAGATCCCAAGTAAGACTTGAGTTGGTCAAAAGCTTTTTCACACTCTTCGTCCCACTGGAAGGCCTTTCTCAGAACTTTAAAGAACGGAAGACACTTGTCCGTTGCCCTGGAAACAAACCTGTTAAGGGCAGCCACTCTTCCGGTGAGTCTCTGGACATCCTTGATACTCCTAGGAGTCTTCATATCGAGCAAGGCCTTGATCTTCTCAGAGTTTGCTTCAATCCCCCTCTGATTAACGATGAACCCCAAGAACTTCCCGGCTCCTACCCCGAAGACACACTTTGATGGGTTGAGCTTCATCCTGTACGAGTCCATGACATCAAAGGTCTTCTCAAGGTCTGCTACGTGAGTACATGCTTTCAGGCTCTTCGTTAGCATATCATCCACATACACCTCCATGGTCTTACCTATCTGCTCCTCGAACATCTTATTGACAAGACGTTGATATGTTGCCCCCTCATTTTTCAGACCAAAGGGCATCACCTTGTAACAGTACGTCCCCTTGTCAGTAATGAAGGCTGTCTTCTCAGAGTCTTCGGTATCCATGAAGATTTGGTTATAACCTGAATAAGCATTCATGAAACTCATAAGCTTGTGCCCTGCCGTTGCATCCACCATCTGGTCTATCCTAGGTAAGGGATAGCTATCTTTCGGGCAAGACCTGTTCAGGTCTGTGAAATCTACACACATCCGCCACTTTCCATTGTCCTTAGGCACGATGACTGCATTTGAGAGCCACTCTGGATAAGTAACCTCTCTTATGAACTCGGCCTCCTCTAACTTTTTCACCTCTTCCCGGATGACCTCATACTTCTCTCTGGAGTAGACTCTTCGCCTCTGTTTAATAGGCCTAGCATCTCTGTCTATGTTGAGCTTGTGGGTCATGATCTCAGGGTCGATACCAGGCATATCTGCATGACTTCATGCGAAGACACTCTGCCTCCTCCTGAGGAAGTTTATCAGCTCTTCCTTAATCCTCGGCTCTAGGGCTTTGCCGACCTGGACGGTTTTTTCCGGCTCGCCCTCATTGAGGATAATGGATTCTACCTCTTCTGCGGCCTCGCCCTTCTTCAATTTTGTTTCATCTCTTGGGTCAAGAGTGTCAATGCTGTAAGTGGCGGTTGCTCTCTTATGGGCCTCTCTCTTTTTGGCCGAGTTGAAGTAACACTACCGCGCCGTGGTCTGGTCCCCCTGCACTTCCCCTACTCCATAAGAAGTCGGGAATTTTAGCATCTGATGGACCGTCGATGGCACAACTTCAAACTCTTTAAGGGCCACTCTTTCGATGATGAGGTTGTAGGCCGAGAAGACATTTTCGTCCATAACAAAAAAGTTGATCTTCTTGGTCAACCTCTTAGGCCATTCATCCCCCATCCGTACATCCATTTCATACATGCCCAATGGGTTCTCCTTCTCACCACTGAAGCCTATCAACGGGTGATGGTAGGGCACCAGCCTCGCCCTGCTAAGACCCAAACTCTTGAAACAAGGCCAGAACATTACATCTGCTGAGCTTCCCCCATATATGAGGATCCTCCCTACATCGCACCCATGCACCCTTGTTGTTATGACCAAAGGAAGTCAAGTCTGGAGAACCCCACCACGAGGGTGTCCATGTCTACCTTCTTTCTCTTCTGCACTGCATCAGAAGACGTCAGATTCACAACCTCAGGCTTGGCCACTGACTTGGCCTCTGCTATAAGAGCCTTCCTGTCGGCTACCTCAAAGCCACCTCCTGCGAATCCCCCACATATGGTGCTAACACCAAAGGAGATCATTCCTACCCTCTTCACCGGGGTGTTATCATCCTTTGATGGGAGATTCGGGTCATCTCCATCATCTCCCTTTGAGTCATCGTCCCTTCTGGCCGGGACATCGCCACGGCATCGGTCATTTCTTCTCTTCTTAGGGTCTTCTCTTCCACCCTTTGGGTCTTTGCCATCCACATACCTTCTCAGCTTCCCAGATTTCAGCATCTTCTCAATCTCATCCTTTAAAGCGAAACATCTATCTGTGACATGGCCGTGATCCTGATGGAACTCACACCAGAGGTTTTTATTCCTCTTATGTGGTGGGGCCTTCAATTTCTCTGGCCACCTCAGAGTCCGATCAGTCTTTATCTCATTAAGGATGTGCTCACAACTCACAGTCCGAGGAGTGTAATGAGCGAACTTGTCATCTACTGACCTCTTTTTCCCCTCTTTCTTGCCCTGGGACCTCCCAGTGTTACCACGGTTCTCCTCCTCATATTTAACGGCCATTGCCTCTTCCGCATTCATCACTTTTCCCGCGGTTGCCAGCAACTCTTCCATAGACTTAGGAGGGTCTTCCGCCAGTTTCCACAGTAGCTTTCCCTTCTGGAGGCCTCCTATAAGGGCGATCATGGCTATGCTCTCTTCGTAATCCTCCACCTCCAACTTCTCCTTGTTGAATTTTGCTATGTAGTCTCTTAGGCTTTCACCCTTAGCCTGTTTGACATATAGGAGGTGGGTAGTCTTCTTTTGAGGTCTTACCCCAAAGCAGAAGTTGTGGATGAACTGCTCAGCTAAGCCTTTGAAGTTCTCGATCGAGTTCTTCGGAAGAGAGGTGAACCAGCTGTGCGCTGCCCCTGTCAAGGTTCCTGAGAAGGCCCTGCACTTCATCTCATCGGGTATCGAGTAAATATCTGCCGCCGACTGATACATCTTGATATGGTGCACTGGGTTAGTGCTGCCATCATATTTAGGAGTTACTATAGGAGGCTTGAACTTAGCTGGGGTTGGGAACCCCACTATCCTGGCTACAAACGGGGAGCCCTCCGAGTAGCCCCTCTGTAATGGATCCCTGCTCTTTATGAGGTCTCCTATCTTCTTCTCTAGGCGTTGGATAGAGTCATTCCAGGGTCTCTCTTTAGCTTGGCCGAGGTTATCCCCTGCCACCTCCATGCGATGGACAGAGGGTTCCCTAGCCACAACACATTGACTGTTGACCTCTTCCTTCTCCCTGGCTCTTCTCTCCAAGGGTCGGCCTTGATCTGGCCGAGCCTTCCTATTCCCTCTTTGAGAGCCTGCTGCGCTCCTCGACCTTGATAGCCTCTGTCTTAGGTCATTCACCGGGCCCAGCCTCTCGAAGGCCGACCCTCTGCTCAACCTGTTAAAGGCCGACCCTCTCTGTTGGGCCTCATCTCTTCTTCGGCCGACACATCCTTGACTCTGCCTGTCAAAGGTCGACCCTCTTTGTTGGGCCTCGTCTCTTCTTTGGCCGACACATCCTTGACTCTGCCTGTCAAAGGCCGACCCTCTTTGTTGGGCCTCGTCTCTTCTTCGGCCGACACATCCTTGACTCTGCCTAAGAGGTCGTACGGTGTTATCTGACACCTCATACGGCTCCTAGTAGTCTTCAGGGGCCTCTTCAGCTTCTAGGTCATCGTACCTGTCCTCTGGGCAAGGGTTTCCATGCCTCCCCAGGCGCAAGCGCCTAGGGTCAGCAACGTTCCTCCTTCGCTGGGGTGCAGGTTGGTCCTTCATGGGCGCCTGGGGTGGTCCCCTGGCGTCAGGATGAGGCTGAACGGCCACCGGAGTTATCATGTCCGGTGAGACTCCAGGTGGCCTCATCATCATGGTTTGGCTGAGCTGGGAAAATTGCTCTTTCATGGCTTATTGTGTTGCAGCTAAAGATTTCAAGGCTACTGCCACCTCCGCCATTTCGGACTGGGGAGGAGCCTGACTGGAGCTAGCCCCTCCACCTCTGGGCGGCGGAAGAGGTGTTGGTAATTCTGGTGCCATGTGTTAATAATAAAGAGCTTGTGCAGCAAGTGAGCTTAATACCTTAAAGGACCTCTTTCAATGGTGAAACAGCTCCACACAAGGGGTGGTTCCTGGTTCACCACCAGAGTCTCCGGTGAGGTAAAGCAGAAAAAGAGGAAGAGATAGCCTCTCGGTTCCCACAGACGGCGCCAAAATAATGATGCTAAGAATCAGCACCACCAGGTAAGGTGTTTCCAAGATCAATATATATATATATATAACAATGGCAGCACAACTATATAAAGAAGATAATAGAAGGTGGTGAGGATAAGAGGGTAGCACACCGGAATATAAGTGGTTCAGCCAATCTGGCCTACGTCCACTGTGAGTGTGTGTGAGTAATATCAATGGAAGAAGGCACTAATGGCCATGGATACAACCTCTCAAGCTCTCTCTTCTTACTGTATCTTTAGACAGAGTTTTAGCTAGGGTTTTAATAGCTGGATCCTTTTGCAAGGTAGGGGATAACCCCTATATATAGTACCAAGGGGGTGTAATGTACCCCCCTTGCATGCAATGAGCATGTGTGTGGTATCCTCACCAATATGGGAGTGCCATCTGTCACTGTCATATGTAAGGAATGATGATGAAATATTCTCCCCATGTATGGAGAATAATCTTGCTACAACTGATTTGTGTCCAGGTGTCCTTATCCAAATGTCAACAGATGCTCGGCAGTCATGTTGGTGAGTGACCTCGGCCTGGGAGAGGCCGAGCCGTAAAGGTTGATGTCCGTTCAATCCGAGAAGTGTCATAAGGAGTCTCGGCCTGATCTCAGCCGAGACATATACTGGGGTCGGCCTGAGCCGAGGTTGGACATATAGCATGCTGATGATTACTAATGCTTCTCGTCACCTCGGCCCAAGCCGAGGTAGGACCGGTTCCATGTTGAAGGTGATCAGGGCTCCTTGTCACCTCGGCCTACTATTGGCTGAGGTTGCTATACCCAGGTACATGAGGATGATGTTGATGCCTGCGATGCGCGTAGTGTCCATTGAAGTGTATATGGTAGTGTTGGCCTGGGCCGAGGTTGGTCTGGCCGAGGGATGGTATCGCGGGCCCCTGGCCTTCATAGGGTCGATCAATGTCTCGGCCATCATCTCGGCCGAGGTAGGTGTCCTTGGGCCGAGGTTATACTTGGGCATATCAAATAATATCATAAATTCCCATGTTCATTCCCAAATAGTGGCGAGGAAGGTGCATGTAGGGTTTAAAACTCTAATGTGGATTTGGTTAGGGAATTTGGGTTGGAAACAAATGACTTTATTTAGGCTTAAGGGGGTTGATTAGGGATAACAAATTAGCTAAGGTTAAGGTCGATATAGGTTTAATAGAAATAGGGCCTATGGCCCTTTTCCTACGTTTCAACCGATTATCGGGACTCAATAATTTTGAAAACCATGCTCGAGTGCCAAATTTCACGATGAACTCAATTAATAAACAATCAATGAAAAAATAATGAGATTATCGACAAAATTACATTTTTCAAGAGAGAGAGAGAGAGAAAGTGCAATTGTATAACACTCACAAATGAAGATAAGTTACAAAGCTCCCTTGGTGTACGTGTGTACAATGCATCATATGATCAACGGGTTCTGATAGCTTTAAACCGAATCATAAATAAGTATTTGTGCATGTACTCATGGCTTCAAAGTTTAATGTATGAATTTTTTCTTATAATATTAACAATTTGAGGACTAAAGGCTAAATAAATCATAAAATCTATACATGCATCATTTCTATATAAGTAAGTAAGGCGACCATTCAAGTAATCATTGGAAACATAGGCTAGATGCCTAAGAGATAAAAAGGAGAAAATAAAGAAATTCTTGAGAGTATATATATATATATATATATATATATATATATATATATATATTCTTGTGTCCTTTAGTTGATCCTTTCCATCCTTGTATAAATTTCCCCTAGTTGCCGCTATTTAGTTGGTTAAATTATTTAGCCGTGGCCTTTATTTTTAAGACCTTTATGTTAGATGGCTGTGGCCTTGAAGTTTGAACTTGGTGCTTTTTTACTTCTATCGCTGATATATCGACCAAGAATTGGGACTTTAATCTTTCTTGTAGATCTTCATTTAATTTTAACATAGCCACGGCCTCTTTAGTGACCTTCTAATCATAATGGCCGTGACATCTAACTGCGGAGTTCCTTATACTTTTTCAGGTATTATCGCGGCCTTATGCATTGGAACACTTGGGAGTATTTAGAGGATTTCTGGATGAGACACTTTGGAGTTCCTCCTCTCAAATTACTTAATATAAATCCATTGAAGGCTAGTGGGCCCTGCATATTCTTCTGTTTATAGGGATCCCCAAGATATTGTTGAAGAGATGGAAGAGGACACTCAATCTAATAACAATCCTTCTGTAGGAGTAGATATTATGGCAGGGACTGGTACATCTGTTGTGGCCACAAAGTCTAGAGACATTATTACTGAAACTTCTATCCGCCTTCAACCCACCGAGAAAGCTCCCCCAGCATTTAAACACATATGTATCATGGGTGAAGAATGGCTAACTGCCTTGGCTGAAGCCTTTGAATTCATAAAAGGGATCGTTTATAATATTCCCACAATGAAACAAAGGTCATGTTAAGTGATCCCTAATGATAGAGTGTGTTTCCCCCTTCATGCCTTCCTCTTAGGTCTATAGATGCTAATTCCCGTTCTCGTGAGAAGGCTTTTGCGTTCCATGAATTTGGCCCCACCCAAGTTAACCCAAATAGCTAGAGGACCATACATGTTTTCATGGTCATCTAGAAAAATAATTTCAAGAAGGATATCACTCATGTGGAGTTCTTTGAATTTTATAGGCCTAAAGAGAACTCCGTTGAAAATATGTGGTAATACTACTTCGATCTACGAAAGGGAGATAGGTACCTAATGACAGGAAGGCCTTGCAGTGTCAAAAATTGGAAAGGAAAATTCTTTTTTATTTCAGGGGCCAACTGGGAGACCCACGCCGAGGAAAGTGAGAGGGATATTTCAATAAGGTTATCGCGGCAATTTGTTCTCCCAAATAAAAAAGGTAACTTTTTCGTGGCCTTTATCTTTTTTTTTTAATTAAACACTACAGATTATTTTGTATATTTTCCACAACACACTCTAACCCCCTGTGAACAGTTATTTCTGGCCTGAAGCTCAATAGCAGGCAGAAAAAGAGGGTTGAGGATGTAGCCCTCTTAGACAACGATCAAAAGTAATTTCCTCGGATAGTAACATCTTGTAATCTCTTCAAAAGAGACACCAAAGTAATTTCTAAAATGACTGTGAAAGGTATCCATACTTCTTATAATATTTTTTTCGTGGTGTGACTAACTTTACTGATTTTTTCCAAATTCCTTTTCAAGTGGTGCTGAGGAGATTAATCGTGAGCTTCTTATAGGTCAGCTCAATGAAATGGATAAGTCCACTCTTGGCCTCAACCAAGCCCCCAGAAAGAAGGGTAAGAACAAGACCTAAGGATGTGATTCCAGCAGCTGATGAGTTTGCTGCTGGTGGGGTTAAGGAGGCCAACCCTCCTGCTGAGAAGGATGCAACCCCAGTTGATGATGCCGTGGATGGTGGAACACAAAATGAGTCCCTAGTTAATGACAACATTGGTGCTAAGCCGACCATGATATGCATGATCTCTTATTGGGGGACTTCCATAGTGGCTATATCCCTATTAATGAAAACACTGAGTCCCCCCTACGAATAATAATGGCAGTTAATGTCAACTTTCCCACTGTACAGAGCAGGACAAAAAGGGATCTTGATGGTCATTCATGGCCTCATTTGAGACAACTTGATCCCAAATCACCTCATGACATAACTGTCATAGCAATCTCCAAGATGAGGAGGGTTGTAGACACTGCTGATCTCACCCACTTGGTGGCTGAGGATGCTGAAGATTAGGAGGAATATTCCCTCTATAGTTTATTGAGGGTAAGCTATCTTCCAGTTTACTTCTTATTTCTGTAGTTCTTTACATATACTTCAATCTATCATTTTGCTTATATTCTCTCAGGCTACAAAGTTATCCATAACCCAATGGGCTAAATATGAATGGTTGTACAAGTTTTATAGGGATGTAGAGACAAGCCACCAGTCTGATTTACAAAATGCCATGACTTCTTACTTTGAGGCTGGTAAGAAGTCTTTTGAGGTTGCGCTTCAGGCCTATTAGATGGACACGAATGGGCAGGTGTAGGACGCAACCAATGCTAAGAAAGAGGCAAACGACACCTTCAAGCAGGCTACAGATGCCTGGAAGATTGTCAAGGATAAAGATACCGTGGATGCCAAGAAGCTACAACCTTTAAACAAAATTTTAACCGGGTCCAAAAGAAGAATGAAGACCTGGTTCAAAAGAAGGCTGAGGACCTCTAAAACCTTTAGGAAGAGCATGTTGTCTCCCTTAAGGAAAAGGATGAGGAACACGATGGAGCATTGAAGAAAGCTATTGATGACGTTGTGTCATCCTTTAAAACCTCTAGGGACTTTTTCATGCTAAAAAATAAGGCCCATCTCTATGATTTCCAAGGGTTAAGGCACATGGTCACACAAAATTTCCCTGATGCCAAGTACACCATTTTTTCCTAGAATCTCAGTGATCCTGAGCATAAGGAATGCATTGTTGAGCTGAGGGTCATGGAGGAGCTGATAAAGAAATGTCTTGAAAAGGTTGTAACTGATAAAGATGAAGAAACATAGACCACAACCGGTAACAGATAATGATGAAGATGAGGACGTAGCCTGTTAGTTGTTAAGCTTGAATTTTCTTTGTAATGTATTTGCTTGAACCGTGGCGGATGATATCAATCGTTGATTCTAATTTTTAGTTATTTTGTAAAGTTCAAACATTGGATCAAATTTTGCATGTAATTATACAGGGATGCGACCATATTATTTTATGAATGCCATGATTTTTCTTCTATATCTTTTATTGATATCTCTAAATGTATGTAGCTAAGGCTTAAACAGGCCGTGTCCTTTTTACTACTTAGTTTTTAATGCTTTGTAAAGTAGCTATGACATATGTTGTAACCTTTATATAGGAATTCCCCCTTTCTGAGATAGGCCGCAACAATGTAGACTTTGTAGGAAAATTGGTTGTGGCCTGATGGGCAACAACCATAAGATTCTTCATTGTTTTTTTATGAATGTCGTAGTCATTTCTAGTATGGGTGTAACATTAACCTTCCGCCATCGTTAGAACTTAGTCCCTTATAGAATTGTTGTTGTAGTAATGCTAGGTTGTGGTTTAGTGGAAACAATTTTCCTTGCCGCGAACAACCACGTCCTTGGCCCATCTCCTAATTTAACTGTGGCCTCTTCCACTTAGTTTGACCTTTTCCTATTTTAGGACATTTTTAAGCCTCCCCAGGATGGGTTCACTATAAGAAAAATACCCTTTTATGACACTTTAAACAATGACTTTATGACAATTTAAAAAAATGTCATTAAAAATATAATACTCTTATTTACATGACACATTAATTGTAAAGTGTCATTAGAAGAATATTAGTGTTAATGTATATTATAGTTACAATATAAATGTCATATTAAAAGGTAAAAATTATGATATTTTTTGTAATAAAAATCCAATATACATATGTGTAAGATAACATATCATGAAACTTTCAATTTTTTCCCCAAAATTTTAAGACCCGTTACTCTTTCCCTCCATCTCACTTTGGAGCATTTTCCCCCGTCTCTTTCCCTCACTAACTATATGATTCATGTACCCTCTCTCTCTCTCTCTCTCTCTCTCTCTCTCTCTCTCTCTCTCTCTCTCTCTCTCTCTCACACACACACACACACACACACACACACACACACACACACACACACACGAACACACACTGATGCATATACATAGATGAACACAAATGGACACACACACATAGGTGTACACAGAGATGTGCACACACTCACATATACAAATCTAATCAGTTATGATTTCTTCTCTCTTTCTCCGATTGAAATTTTTATGGGCTTTTTTCACTCAGTTTAATGTATAAGGAATCATGTTTGATCTTGGTGCTTTAAAATAAATGGTTCTTAAAATTTAGTAGTTTGAAAATTAGAATTGGGGATTTTTTTGAAATCTAGACTTTGAACCATGTTGTAAGTGATTCTATAGTGGATCGGGGGTTATAATTTGGGACTTTCTTGATTTTTTTGCTTTTTACATTTTCAGTTTGAGAATTCTTCTTGATGAACTTAATATTAATGTTTAGGCTTACATATTGATAATTTTGTTTATTCATGTTTTTTTTTCTTCTAGATTGCAAGGTTTTGAACTATATCATTATGTTGCTTTTTTCGTATAGGACTATTGAAACTATCATAGCGATTGTTGAAATTGATGAGTTTATACTTAATTTGTTGGTTTTTTTATGATTAATTTATGCTTCAAGACTCAATAGTGGCCAGTTAGTCCCCGCAACAACGTATTTAATTAACATTGTGAACCTTAATCATAGTACCATAGTTAATTTAAATTACATCTACATCCACTATAATGTATTTTTTAGTGTAAATGAATGCATAATGGATTGTATTTGATACATTTTGTAATTGGCACAAGTATAAATAAATTGCATTGGGTGAACCGGTGAGCGCATATTGATATAGTTATAATATAACAACAGAGAGATGATTATTAGTAATTATAATTTCTTAGTTATATGATAATAATTTTTCTAAGTTTATTTTTTCATCTTAATTTATATGCATGCTATTAGTTAATCAAGTCCTAATTGTTAGAGTGATAATTGTTATTTACAGGTAGAAGTTGGATCTATAGCTTCATAAAAAATTATTTGAAGACCCTAAATCTCTCAACTGGGATTTGTGTTATTGAGAGGTAATAAAAACTATTATTTCTTAAAGTGATGTGTGTTCTTGGGTACCATAGAACAATTATCCTTTTTTTTACATATGAAGTAGTTTTGTAGCTAATTGAGTTCCCATTTCACACTTAGTCTGATTATAGTTGGTATAGATCAATGCTAATTTGATTCTTACTATTGAACTAAATTCACTAACATTTAGATGGTTTGAATTATTCTGAGCTAATTTAATTGGTGGATTATTCTTGTTCTTACCACGTTCTTCAATATTTCCAGGATTTCCAGTTTACTGATTGTGTCTCAAAGCAAAGAAAGATTGGAGTGAGATTTTCACCTTCCATTTGTGAAGAGAATAAAGTTTAGTGGCGACAAACATGGTCTTGTATATACCAAAATTGGTTGGGTTATTTGAAGGAGAAAAGATAATTTACCTGATGAACTTATCTTCCATATAAACTACCTTGGAACTTATCTTCCATATAAACTACCTTGAAGCTGGTCTAAAATTCTTTTTTTTGCTCGTTTGTAGGTTCAAGTCAAGTCATTGCTCAATATTATCAACTAATCTCTTTGGGTTTTGAGGTAAGAGCCTAAACATATTCATTCATTTATTCAGTTCAAACTAATGTAGTTTTATTGCATATTTGGATTTCTTCAAATTCCCTTATTTATATCCTATTCAATTCAAGAAAAAATATTTGATTTCTTTAGCGGCATTCTCTCTAAAGGACAACACTCGCCACGATGAGTTTGAGGTATCTAATATGCTACGTAGGTTCAGTTGGATTGTGCCAGCGTACACTATGATTGCATATGCACAACACGTGACAGTACTCTGAATTGTCATAAGGGAAGATTCTTACGTACCCTTGTAGAACGCCTCGTCCTCAACGTATCAAAGGCATTACATGCTTTAAATATGTGGACCACTAATTGTTTTTGACTCATTTTTAAAGAGAATCTCTATTTTGACATTTTTATTGTAAAAACATTTATCTTACTAGAGGGTGAAGAGTGTTTGATGTGTCCATGAGCGGAATCTAGTGAAGTACCTTTATCTATAATTTTCCAAACCTATTAATAGGCATGGTCTCTATCGAGATTTAAATAGAGGAACTATGAATTTAAATACCTATTTGAATTTTAATTGCAATACCATTTCTGATGATATTTGAATTGAGTTGAAATTTGTAATTCTTTTGTTTGAATAACAAAAAATCATTGAAAAATAAATAATGTTTCTTAGGTTTAACATTACCTAGTTTTCAATAAGGAGAAAATTAGTTCACTTAGCGTTCGGTTAGTTTCAACATATTTTTTTTATTCTCTAAATGTTTTCTGTTATGAAATATTTTACATGCAAAACTCATTTTATAATTATAACTAGACATTTCCATAAACCTCCAATTTTTAAACAGAAGATTAACATGATCTGGATTAAGTTCACATTCTATTATCATATTATCGGTCAATATCACTTATATGCTATCTAATTCAGGCAATTTGCTGGGTCCGAAAGCTTCAATACATAACTGAGCTGGAAAGTAATGCACAATGTTTACAGGCAAGTATTATATACATGTATGGATAACCATTTTCATCACCTACTACAACCAGTCTCGAATGTTATTTTTCAAACCCGGAGCCTTCATATTCTGATTATTTTAAAATTTTAAAGTAGATAGGTGCTTAAGAAGTACAAATGCTAACAAATTCTTATCCATTCGACAAGTTTTCGTAAGGCAAAATAAAGGTTGTTGATAATTGTCACAGTGATCTATGTGTGTTATATTATACTTTCAATCATCAAAATTAGGGTAGTTAAAGCAGCTAGGAATTTTGGCATCCTACCACCAGACCCTTTGTTCTACTTTGTTTAAATGGTTCAGTTCACTCTCCCACCTGCCATGAAAATTGGTAAGTCAGTGCTAAACGTGTTATGATCATGTTAGTTATATCATAGACATCCTAATTATATAAAATCCATTTTCAAATCAAAACAATCACACATTTTTGGTTTATTACATAGACCTCTATGATATGTTAATTTGAGTACGATTCCATTATTAGATCCTAGAATTCTATGCATATCTTGCTAATATGATACGTTAATGGGATATATGATGCAAAAGTGAAACCTCACATTTGTATTATATCATATTTTAATACTTACAGACCGATCATGGACAAGTCGTATGCCCGCTCTACATACTTCTTCTGTGGCAGTGTGATTGTTTTGCATACATCTTGGATACATGCATGTTTGGTAGTGTCTTCTCTATATATTTTTTGAATACATTTAAATGTTTCTTTATATTTTGGTGGTGGTGGTGTCCGATGATTTTTGGTGCATATGTATGCCTATTTCAGCAAGCCCTCAAACTCATCATTATTGATAATTATATAGTTTATGCAATATATTGATATTTTTGCATTAATACTTTGGTAAGTTTCCATTGAGAGCTTACCCCTTCTCGTGATTGATGATTTTGTTGGATCACGCGTGAAATTACATTTTCAGCAGATGATAGGTCAAAGCTCCTCAGTCAGGTAGCTAATATGTTTTTATTTTTATTGTATTATTGAACTAGTAAGTGCATAAAGTTTTTATGTTCTTGTTAGTCTTCAATTGGTAGCGTTAGAGTTTGGTTTAATACACTTATAGAGGAATTTAATGGTTTGGATGGTTAGTTTCAAATAGGTCCCCCAAAACAGGTCTGAGGAATCATTAAAGGGGATTAAATGACGCTTTCACCAATACATAGTTTGTTTTTTGAAAAAGACAAGTAGAAAATTAATTCTTTGTCATGCATACTTGTAACCAGGTGAACTATGTCGCATTTGTCAAGGAATGTATCCTTTTTGAGGAAAAAAATTATTGAATATGTAATTTCTCTCATCATCACATTTCTTTAATGTTACTCTTGCAGTTTATATGTGTAAATCTATATTCAATTATGATCTTTACAGACATAGTAACTTCATGTCAAATATTGATTCAAGTTTATGTCATCGAAAAGAATACACTCTTTATAATGTTAACAAAAATATACATTCTATTATTTGAAACATGAATTTTATCCTAAAATATAATTATGGATGAAGAGTTTTCAATTTAAAGTTACCATCAATTTATTATTGTGATCCTTCATAAATTTATTATATACATTGCCGAGATTATCAAAGAGCACCTACTCATCTTTGCATTATGCGAAGATGTAAAAAATATGATGCTTTTACTCTCAATTTTTTTTTCGTTTTAGTTCTATAATAACTACCATTAACCAATAGGTTCCATTACAACAAACTCAATACAACCTGCCTTTTATATTTACAAATAATAGGAGATGGAGGTTTTATTGGACTCTAATTTACCGTGTAGGATTTCAAATCACCCAATAGGACGTGTAATATAGTAACATTTGATTATCAATCAACCAAAAGTACTAATATGACATTCTGCATATATTAACCAACTAACCATAATGTGATCGTATGCAAAAGAACTTGAATGTCATAACTGAATAACTTAAATAAAAAACTAAATAATTCATTATTTGATTGGGAAACCTAAGCTACCCAACCAAAGCTACCCATACACACTAGCTGTGGATCTTGGATTATAGAACATGATGTCAATCACCCATTGGTTTCACTACAAGCGTTGCTACAATAAAAAAATATATATATATATATATATATATATATTCATTAGTTCCATAGCACTGGGATGTTTCATAAACACCGAGGTTAGTTACACTGTGGGCATGAATAATTTGAAAATTTTATTTGGCATGTTTTCTTATGAAATTCGTTTTAGTCCTAGCTTGTCATTTGATGTTTCTTTCTATCTTTTGTAGGGATGAATTTAATGTATTCTCCTGAGAAGTACACGAGTTTGGAGATTTGTGTAAAGATCCACAGTGGCACAACATGGGTCATTTCTTTTCGAGGTAAGTAGTATGATCTATATGTTGTAATAACCAACCTAGTAATTTTCTCTAACATTAAAATTAATGTCGTTTATTCAAATAAATGCACTTTTTGAAATCATTGTAACACGTCAGACTAAATTTGGATCCTGCAAACCACAAATAACTTAGACAATAGGCAGAAGTAACAATGCAAGAATTGGCAACATTGGCTCAGCGTACTTCTGTAAGTTATTTCATTATATGCGAATACTTTGACAACGATGTCTTCTCCAGTTACTTTTAGTGAATAAAATAACATCTGAATTTGTTTGATAAATTAGGCCATTTTTCATATTATTGTTGGAGTTTTTTTTATATTTCTTAAATAGGGCAGATAGTCCTATAAACAGAGGAAACTCTGCCAAAATTTTTAAAATTTTTACAATTATTTTTGTTGTATAAAAAATTTATTCGACTTAAATTATACTCGACTTAATACTTTGGAAAAACTGGAATATCTACCACAAATTTACATCACATGATTAACATACTGTGACACCCCGCCCAATTAAATATAGGGTGATCAGTCCTTTATCAATTTAAAACAATCTATACGGTTGGTTCATTCTTAGCATCACTGTCGAAAACAATATAATCCATTTTAATCACCTATAACATAATTAAGCTAAGTGTCAAAAATATTTTCCCCCTTTTTAATAAAACCATTCAACTATAACATTCTAAGTATAACTTATAAACCATTCACCATACATAGGAATATAAAAAGTACTGAACAAGAATTAAATACACAATTTAATAAGACTGGGTAAAGCCTCCCAGTCTAAAACTTCAAACCATAAAATAAACTAAATACAATATCTCTGATAAAGGACTAGAAGCGAGCGACACATGCCCTAAATAGGAAGTCTAAATAAAACTGAATGGAAAGGATAGATGCGTCTACTACAAGGACCTACAGCTTACACAATAGCTGTAGCACGTCTGACAATCCAATCTCTAATTCTGGTACCCCTGCAGATGAGCACCTGGTATTTTATATATATATATATATATAGCAAAAGAGAGAAGAGATGCAATAAACGGGTCAGGGCCAGAGGTTTAAAAATGATTTAGCAAGTATTTAAAACTGGTTCTTAAAACAAGTCTTATACACATGTTAGTTATCGAACTCTCACATGAGCTTCTAACCTCTCATTTATTGTGCACGCCGAATGTACATCTAATTTCCCCCTAGTCATACCACCCAGTATAACTAGTCCAAAGTCATTCTAATAGTATCTATGCCCACTATTAGTATACCCGTATCGCCCATACAATACACTTTCAAATTATCCTATGTCGAACAGCTAATTAATATGTTTTCTCATTTTCATACTAAATCAATTATACTCTTAGGATTTATTTTATATATCAACATTTTCATCTCCACTAACTATACATAGTAGAATGATTCACAAGTTTACGTATATATACATATAGTCACATCTTCCCTATATATATATATATATATATATATATATATATATATATATATATATATATATATATATATATTCTAATACTGCACCCCCGGGCTAAGACCCATTAACGCCCCTAACCATAATAATGTTGCACCCTCGGGTTATCACCCATTAGTGCACTTATAACAATAATCTTGTACCGCCGAGTTATTAACCATTACTACACTCAACGATAGAATTCCTGCACCCCCGAGTTATCACTCATTAGTGCTCCTAATAATAAGATTCTTGCACCCCCGGGTTATCACCCATTAGTGCTCTTAACAATAATATCACATAATAGTCATACACACATCCAATTATAATTTATAGGTATTTCTCCAACCCACATATATATATTTCTCATACGTATTTTAATCTCAACACTACGTATATATAAATATTTAGATTACTATCTCTCTTGTAATCTCCAAGGTACATTCTCTCTATACCGAAATAATTTAAAATATTAATTCTCACATACTTTTCCAAAATTCTGTCTTATTTTAGTTTATTATTGGGCAGTCTTTCTCACTCCAATTAACCGGTAAACTCAAAACTGGACTCTAAGAAAATTCCTAGAAATTTACCATGTCGCTCGAACCAGATGGCATGTCATTTGAACAACTGCCACGTATCGCTCGAGCGACTTCACACGAGATACCACTCTCGTTTAAACGACTTCGCGTGAGACCTACTGTTTCGTCTTCTTCATAGATTTCAGCATTTTCTACCATTTTTGAACCTAAAAACCTCTAAGATTCAACAACCAACACCTCATCATCAATACCCATCAACACATAATAGATTATAAATCATTCTTAACATCCTAGGATCATTAATTCGTCACTAATCATCATAATTTTATAAAATCCCCAAATTAATTCACATGAACCCTAGTTTCCAAAATTTCAATTAAAGAACCTAATCAACCCAGATTCGTTCATCAATATATTGGTCAATTTCGTAGTTTATCCTCTACATACATGAAGTAATATCCACAACTAATTAGCCCAGTCTCTATTCATCATTTAAACTCCAATTTTCACCCAAGTAACATATAAATCAATGATTAATTTCACCTACTCTAACATGAGTATGATTATTGCTAAAAGAAATCAAGTAATAAACACTTGCCTTAAATCGAAGGTCTGAATCCTTTGGTGAAGTTGGTATAGGTGTGTTTCTCATCTTCCGATCTATACGATGGTGGTGGTTGTGCAAGGTGGTGCTAAGTGGTTCCCTTCCTTGGTACTTTTATCTCCCTCACCCTCTGTGGCTCTCCCTTGATTTTTATGTAACTTAACCCTAATGGAACCTCCGTAGATGATATAATTATTCTCTAATTTTCGTCCATTTAATTTTCCCAAAAATCCAAATTACAAAACTAGTCCTACGGGGTGCCGGCTTGGCCTAAAATCTCCCGGAGTCCATATAAAATACTCGGGTAGAATTGTCTGACTATCTCGACCCTCCCGGACTCAACGGCGCGCTCGAAATCACCATACGAGTTTCATAAAAATAATTTATCTTTATATTCCATTCAATTAGTCCCGATACGACTCACACGCATGTCAGACTTAAATTACCAAACTACCGTATATTTCACTCGACAATTTATCAAATTTCATAATTCTATATTACATATTACCCGATAATATTAAATAAATAAGTATTAACCTTTGTCACGCTAATTAATATTTATTTTTAAATTCGAATTAATTAATAATTAAATTCTCACATTTTAATTCAATTAATATCACTATAATAATTAATCTCTTAATTATTTAAATCATAAAAAAAATATGGGGTATTACATACTTCCCCCTAATAACGGAATTTTGTCTCAAAATTTAGAAAATAAGGTATACCTGGTACGAATAAGTCTGGATATTTCTCTCGCATATCCGCCTCACTCTCCTAAGTAGATTCCTTCACATTATGATGCTACCACTGCACTCGAACAAGTGGAACTACCTTTGACCTCAGCCTTATCTCACTATAATATAGGATAGCCACCGGTCTCTCCTCATATAAACTATCTGGATATAACTCAATCTCCTCAATTGCGATGTGAGTGTGTACTAACTCATCCCAAAGATACCGCCTCAGTGACGAAATGTGGAACACACCATGAATACGGTGCAAGTGTTCCGGTAACCTAAGCCTGTAAGCAACTGGTCCGACCCTCTCTATAATAGGGGATGGTCTTACATATCTTAGGACCAATTTCCTTTTCTTCCCAAATATCATTACTCCTTTCATCGGAGATACTCTCAACAAAACCTGGTCCCCCACTGTGAACTCTCGGAACGACCTGTTAGCATCAGCGTAGCTTTTCTGTCTGTCCTGGGATACCCGTATGCAATTTCGAATCATCTCGATCCTGCTCAACGTATCCTGAATCACCTCTGGCCAGAGGAGCTTGTTGTCTCCTACCTCTAGCCAATAAGATGGAGAACGAGAAGGTCTACCGTACAATGCCTCTAATGGGGCCATACCAATCGTAAATTGATAGGAGTTATTATAAGCAAACTCCACTAGTGGAAGATACTGCTCCCAACCTCCCCCAAAGTCAAGGATACACATGCGCAACATGTCCTCAAGCATCTGATTAGTGCGCATAGTCTGCCCATCGTTCTGTGGGTGATACGCTGTACTCAACCGCAACTCGATACCCATAGCCTCCTGGAAACTCTCCAAAAAATGAGATACAAATGTCTTGTCTCTATCTGATATGATATCAAGGGGTACACCATATAACCTCACTATCTCTGTAATAAATAGTTGGTCATATTGTCCTGCCATATAGTCTATCTTGACGGGCAAAAAGTGGGTTACTTTCGTCAACCGATCCATAATAACCCATATAGAATCGTTCCTCCTCTACAAATTGGGAATCCCGATAATAAAATCCATGGAAATGCCTTCCCATTTCCACGTAGGAATCTCCAATGGCTAAAGCAAACCTAGTGGTCCACTTTCATTAGTTGACAAGAGGTACACTTGGAGACGAAATCTGCGATGTCTCCTTTCATTTCGCTTCACCAATACTGCCGCCTCATATCCTGGTAAATTTTTTCCCCACCGGGGTGTACCACAAATCGGGACCCATGAAACTCCGTCATCACTGCATGTCGAAGGTCCTCCTCTTCTGTAATGACGAGTCTCCCATTAAAGCGTAAACCGCCCTAGGAGTTCACCGAATAAGACTCGGCTCCACCGGTTAAAAGTTGTCTAATCCTTTCCTGGAAAAAAGGGTCTGTCGCCTGTGCTTGAGCCACCCTTATCACTATCAGCGGTGTGATGGTCATAGCTGACATGAGAGACCTGGCAACTGCATCCTGGTGCCCCAATTCCTTCCATTTCTCTTTCCAAACCTCGGCTATCTCATCTACCGGTCTACGGCTCAACGTATTAGCAACTATATTAGCCTTTCCCGGGTGATAGTGTATCTCGAATTGATAATCTTTTGAAAACTCAAGCCACCTGTGTTGATGCATATTCAACTCTTTCTGCGTGAACAAGTACTGCAGTGACTTATGGTCTGTAAATAAGCAAAACTGTTCCCCCAATAAATAATGCCTCTAAATTCAAAGCGCAAACATGACTGCTGCCAGCTCTAAGTCGTGGGTGGGGTAATTCTTCTAGTGAGGCTTAAGCTTTTGGGAAGTAAAAGATATAGCCTGCTCCTCTTGCCGGAGTACTCCCCTAAGCCCTTGTAAGGATGCGTCAGTATAAACCAGGTACTCCACCCTTGCCCTGGGAAGTGCTAGTACGGGTGCTGAAGTTAACTTATCCTTCAGCTCATCGAACGACAACTGACATGCATCATCCCAAACAAACGACACAACCTTACGAGTCAAATTCGTCATCGGGCCCGTAATTTTTGAGAATCCCTAAATAAACCGTCTGTAGTAATCGACTAATCCCATAAAACTCGGCACCTCCGTCGGTGTCGTGGGATGTCCCCACTCCCTCACTGCTGATACCTTACTAGGATCCACATATATCCCTTTCTCTGATACAATGTGTCCCAAAAATAATACCTCCCGCTGCCAAAATTCACACTTCTCATATTTGGCATACAACTCATGTTCTCGTAAGGTCTGTAGAACCACGCGTCAGTGCTCGGCATGCTCCTCCTCGGTGCGGGAATAAATCAGGATGTCATCTATGAAGACAATGACAAATTGATCTAAGAACTCTCTGAATACTCTGTTCATCAAGTACAAAAATACTGCTGGGGCATTGGTTAGCCCAAATGGCATAACCCTGAATTCATACGACCCATACCTCATCAGAAAAGCAGTCTTAGCCACGTCCTACTCCCTGATGCGTAGCTGATGATACCCAAATCTTAAGTCTATCTTCGAGAAGTGGGCTGCTCCTCTCAGTTGGTCGAACAAGTCGTCGATGCGAGGCAACGGATACTTATTTCGTATCGTGACTTTATTAAGATCCCAATAATAAATACAAAGTCATAGGGACCCATCCCTCTTCTTCATAAACAGAACAGGGAAACCCCAAGGAGAGGTACTCCTATAGATGAAGCCATGTCCCAAAAACTGTTCTATCTGATCTCGTAACTCCCTCATCTCTGTCGAAGCCATACGGTAAGGCGCACATGCTATCAGACGAGTGCCCGATGTAAAGTTTATCACAAACTCCATCTCCCTACTCAGAGGCAACCCCGGTGTATCCTGAAATACATCAGAAAACTCATAGATGACTGAAATTGAATCGAGTGAAACCACTACTTCATAGGTCTCATCCTCTTCATAAAACAAGTGGGTGGACGACCCTCCTTCAGAACGAGGCATCGCCACTAAGAACATCTCCTGGACTGGAATGGATAACACAATACTCCTACTGAAGCAATCAATCATGTCCCTATACTCGACTAGCCAATCCATGCCAATAATGGCGTCGTACTTATACATATCTAACACTAGCATATCAGCCGGTAATATCAAACTGCCAATATCTATTCCTACTTCCCTACATATGAAGAAAATCAGTGACCCACTACCTAACGGTGAGTCTACACATGTCACTATACTCTCTACCGTGCCAAATAATCCAGTGGCCTGTGCAAAGCTAGTGGCTATAAAGGAGTGTAATACCCCCGTGTCAAATAAGATACGATACAAAGTACCATGGATAGAAAACTTACCCTCCAATGTGGGTGGTGCCTATTGAACTGCGGCCTGGTGGACGTTATAAACACGTCCATACTGCAATTGCCCCTGCTACATCGGAGCTACGAGCAAAGCTAGAACTGGAGCTGGTGCTAGTAGAGCGGCGGGAAAAATGGGTCTCTAGGGCTCTTGGTGAGCACCCTGCTGCCGAGGAACTCTGTCGTTATCGGGGAAATCCTATTTCTTACGACCAGTCTTGCCACAAGTATAACATTTCCCGATGAAGTTTCCTCCCCTCTATCCGTGATAACCTTGGCCCTGCTGGCCGTTACCACGCCTACCTTGGTCCTGGTGGCCCTACTGCTGGCCTTAGTGGCCCTTCTTCCAACCCCCATGACCATGCCTAAAACCTCAAGAATAAAACCTCTTAGTAGACTCCCCCTAATGGGAACCCCGCCTCTGACTCTGCTCAACTGGTTCCCCACTGGCACTACCTCCCCCTGTCTTGCCCAACTGGATGGGCTCTCCCCCTCGCTTACTTCCCTTAGCATGGAAGCGGTTGTCTTGACAATGCAATAAGACTGCATTCAAAATGTCTGTATATGAGTGTAGGGAAAAGTGACCCAATAGATGCTGGCATATCCTCCACGTCAAGCCATCCATGAACATCTGAATACGCTTCTCCTCAGTAGGCACCTCATTTCGATACCATATTTGCCAATTACGTGAACTTCTCCTCGTATTTCGTAACTGATCTCCCTTCCTGGATGAGGTCTAAAAGTTTCCACCTCATCTTAGTCTTCACAGCGGAAGGAAAGTACTTGCGGTTGAACCGCACCCAGAAATCACTGATCGACATCAAGTCTCGCTCCTCAATAGTAGTAGTGGAATCCCACCACCGTAAGGATGCCCCTCTAAGCTTGAAGGCAGCCAAAGATTGCCTCTGAGCCTCAGTGCACTTGTACATACGAAGGTCTCGCTGTATGTCCTTCTTCCATTGACTAGTAATAACCACATCCGAACTACCCATGAACTCAGGGGGACATGCCCTCTAAAAGGACTATTTCACTCTTTCCCATGCAGTGGGAAATGGATGCACTAGGACTGGTGCTACTGCCTGAACCTGGGGTGGATCCTGCTGCACCACCGCTAAGGGTGCATTCACCGCTTGTGCAACTATCGCGGCAACCTCTGCTGCGTTCATTATCCCCTGAGCCTGCACTGCAGGCTTCTCTGTCTTGGCCTGTCTGTCTCTTGGTACACATCGAGGAGGCATCTTAGATGAGAAATAATTTTATTATTCCACAGTTATTACTAAATCTCAAATATCTGAAAATGTAATCGCATAAATAAGATCACAACAGTCCTAAAGATAGGGATCTATATCGAAGGACGCAAAGCTGAAAACATAGTAAGTTGTACAAATCCTAAAGGACTCTAGAACCTGATGCTCTGATACCACCTGTGAAACCCCGCCTAATTAAATATAGGGTGATCAGTCCTTTACCAATTTAAAACATGATATACACTTGGTTCATTCTTAGCATCACTGTCGAAAACAATATAATCCATTTTAATCACTTATAATATAATTAAGCTAAGTGTCAAAAACATATTTCCCCTTTTTAATAAAACCATTTAACTATAACATTCCAAGTACAACTTATAAACCATTCACCATTCATAGGAATATAATAAGTACTGAATAAGAATTAAATACAAAATTTAATAAGACTGGATAAAACCTCCCAGTTTAAAACTCCAAACCATAAAATAAACTAAATACAATATCTCTGATAAAAGACTAGAAGCGGGTGACAAATTCCCCAAATGGGAAGTCAAAATGAAACTGAATGGAAAGGATAGATGCATCTACTGCAAGGACCTAAAACTTCCACAAGAGCTGTAGCACGTCTGATAATCCAATCTCTAATTCTGGTACCCCTGCGACTGAGCACCTGGTATAATATATATATAGCAAAAGAGAGAAGAGATGAAATAAACGGGTCAGGGCCCGAGGTTTAAAAATGATTTATCAAGTATTTAAAAATGGTTCTTAAAGCCAGTCTTATACACATGTTATCGAAATCTCACATGAGCTTCTCAGCTCTCATCTATTATGCACGCCTAACGTACATCTAATTTTCCTCCTAGTTATACCACCCAGTCTAACTAGTCCGAAGTCATTCAAATAGTATTTATACCCATCAATATCTATACCCATAATAATGGTGCACCCCCGGGTTATCACCCATTAGTGAACTTATAAGAATAATCTTGTACCCCCGAGTTATCACCAATTAGTACAGTTATAATAATATTCTTGTACCCCCGAGTTATCACCCATTAGTACACTTAACAATATAATTCCTGCACCCCCGAGTTATCACTCATTAGTGCTCCTAGTAATAAGATTCTTGCACCCCTGGGTTATCACTCATTAGTGCTCTTAACAATAATATCACATAATAAGCATACACACACCTTATTATAATTTATAGGCATTTCTCCAACCCACATATATATACTTCTCATATGTATTTTAATCTCAACACTACGTATAGTATAAATATTTAGATCACTATCACTCTCATAATCTCTAAGGTACATTCTTTCTATATTGAAATAATTTAAAGTATTAATTGTCACATACCTTTCCGAAATTCTGTCTTGTTTTAGTTTATTATCACGCAGCCTCTCTCACTCCAATAAATCGGTAATCTCAAAACTGGACTCTAAGAAAATTCCCAAAAATTCACCCTGTCGCTCGAACCAGATGACATGTCGTTTGAACGACTACCACGTGTCGCTCAAGCGACTTCGCGCGAGATACCAATCTCGTTTGAATGACTTCACGCGAGACCTACTGTTTCGTCTTCTTCACAAAATTTCAGCATTTTCTACCATTTTTGAACCTAAAAACCTCTAAGATTCAACACCCAACACCTCATCATCAATACCTATCATCACATAACAGATTATAAATCATTCCTAACATCCTAGGATCATTAATTCGTCATTAATCATTATAATTAAATAAAATCCCCAAATTAATTCACGTGAACCCTAGTTTCCAAAATTTCAATTAAAGAACCTAATCAACCTAGATTCGTTCATCAATATATGGTTCAATTTCATAGTTTATCCACTACATATATGAAGGAATATCCACAACTAATTAGCCCAGCCTCTAATCATCATTTAAACTCCAATTTTCACCCAATTAACTAAAGCCCTTATACTCTTGACTCACTTGAGTCTATATTGTATAAGAGTTCATCTAGTTTGGAAATTAAGACAAAATTATGTCTATCCTAGAAACCAAAGAACCTCAGAGAATGGTTTGCTATTTCATTCATATATCTTGTAATAATCTAGACCTAATTACCAACACTCACACACACAGTGGAATGCATCATATACATGTCATATTGCATATTTATGTGTGTACATATGTTAAGTATGTTTAAATCCCTTAATTTGCTTCTTAAATATTTTTTTGGGATTCTATAAACATTTTTAAATAAAGGTTTTATTAATTAAAACTAGATTTTAGAAATTTTTGGGTTCAATTCTAATTATGGATTAATGGGTTTATTGGCTCAAAGTTGATTTAGGTAGAAACCAAAAGCGGCAGAGACTTCAGGGTTTGGTTGTAATTATTTATAACACGCGTTTTATATCGACTTATTGGTTAACACCTCTTACTTGCTGATTGGTGGGATTTGTGTTTCTTCACTGAGTATAAAATCGCGTATGTTTGCAGCCATTAGATTAAAACTTATCAACAATTTGCATGTTTTCTTTGATAATCCCTGTGTATCCTTTTTTAACCAATCAGATGTTTTATAACCACCGCTTTCTGTGAGCCCTAGGATTTAAGTCAAACCATCTTTACTCGATCCTGACCCTTGCTTTTGAACCTGCTTCTCGATCCTTCTCTTCGGCCTATAAAAAGGACCCTCCTCTCAATCGTCCAAGACTTTTGGCCATTTCATTCTTGAGAATAAAAGAAAAGAGAAGAGTAGAGAGAAGAGAGAGAAGAGAGAAACCAGAGAGATATAGAGAGTTAGAAACCCTAACTCTTGTTCGTCAAGCCTCTTTAAAACCAAACATACCTCCAAAACTCCTACATATCCAAAACACTACCCTAAGTGTTCTTGAGTTTTTGAGAGTTTGTTTTTGTTGCTGTAACCTCTTGTTCGTTAGATCTTGTTTTCAACTTAAACTGTTTACTTAGATCTAGTTTCTTCTTCATAGAAATTTCAGATCTATGTTCTGCATGTTACATCACACTTAAATTTACATAGTTTATTTCTCATCATGAGAAATATATTGTTGATTCTTTTCTAAAAATTGTTTTTATCTCTAAATCAACAATAAATGTTTTCTGTTTCTATTTCTCTTAAAACTAAACCTTTGACCTAGTTTGGAATCACACTTGGCGGTTTTTAATCTCGAAAATCTTTTCAAAACTTTGAGATTGATTAATATCTTGACTGTATTTCTAAGCAAGATATTCGTGGATTCTGGGATTGATTTAAAGGTCAAAAAGGTTCAAAGTTTTGTGAGAAGAGAGAAAAAGAAAAATCACTGCATATCGACTTATATGTAATTTGTTAGGATTGTTTGTACTTAATAAGTGTGAGTGTGTGCATGCATGTGTTAGAGAGCACCTCCACAAACACTTTCACCCTACAACATGAAAAGTGTTGGTAATAAGATCTTATGAACAAGAGCCGACGTAAAGTGCTAGAACAAATCAGAAGTTAACAAATTGGGAGAACACCATCTACAATCAGAACTGCGGAGAAGTTATAAGGAGACCAGAGGGTACATTCCTAAACTTATATAGGTTTGAGTTGTATGCATGCTAGTTATATAGTTTGTAACTCATAAATTTGTTTTAGTGGAATTTTTTTTTACTCCGTAGAGGGAGTCGTGGATGTTTCCTCAATTGGTGAGGTTTTACCACGTAAAAAATCGTGAACTTAATCTTTCTACATCTCCTCATCTCATTCTTGGTTGTGCTGAGTTTAAAGCATGTTTAAACTACCTTATAAACCTGTTATTCAAATCTTGAATAGATCTCGTACATACTGAATTGTTAAACACATCTTATGTTCAAATAATTTTGATTTTTTTTAAAAGAGTTTCTTCAAAAAATAGCTCGGAGTTACTTAAATAGTTTATTTTTAATAAACGGCTTTAGTAACATATTTTAAATTGGTATCAGAGCTTGGTAAACTTCTTTTCAAGAGATCCCGTGTTTCTGAAATTATTTTCTGAAAATCAAATATGGAGGAGAAAATTGAAAGATTTGGTAACTTGACCAGACCTCCTATCTTTGATGGCACCAATTTTGCTTACTGGAAAGTAAGAATGATTGATTTTATTCAAGGAACTCTGGGAGATGATGTCTGGGACATTGTTGAAAATGGTTACACTTTTCCTACAAAACCAGCCACTGAAGGAAGTAATGAGAGGGTTAAGAAAGCATTAAGTGAGTTCACTCAAGAAGAGAAACAAGTTTCTCGAAATAATAACAAAGGAAAGAATGCCATATTTATGTCCATAAATGAACATGAGTTCAAAATAATCTCATCCTGTACCACTTCTAAGGAAGCTTGGGACACCTTGGTTACTGCTCATGAAGGTGACACTAGAGTTAAGGCTGCTAAAACTCAAATGCTCATTCAACAGTATAATTCCTTAATTATGTCTGAGACTGAGTCATTTGATGACTTTTATATGAACCTGACTGATATTGTGACAAAACTGCATGCTAATGGGATAACTTATGATAGACAAGAAATTGTATCTAAAATTCTGAGATCATTACCACAGAAATTTGATAACAAAAGATATGCTATTGAGGAAATGTGTGATATTAATCTCACTCCTGAACTACTCAGTAGTAAATTAAGGACTATGGAAATGGAACTGGAATTTAAGAAACAATTGACCCAGTCCCATAGGAAATAGACTAGTTCCAATTTAAGCTTTTCATCTAAATTGATTAAGCCTGAGTTTAATACTTCCAATGATGACTCTGATGAGGAATGCAATATAGAGAGTTTAGACAATCAGATTTCCTTAATGTCTAAACAGTTTAAAAAAATTATTAAGTTTAGAAACAAAATGGCAAATAAACAAGGCAAGTCAAATTATCCAACTTCCTCTAATCACAGACCTCATGAGAAAAGCCATGACAAAAATCACAAGGACTCTCACATTAGACCTAATAGAGACCTTAAGAAGACTGAATGCTATAGATGTGGTAAACTTGGACACATTGCACAAGACTGTAGAGTTAACTTGAACACTCAAAACAAACACACTAGAGCCAACATTTGCAAAACATGGGATGATTCAAGTGACTCTGAAAATGAAGAACCTGAGTTATCTGATGTTTTTGATCCTTGCATGTTTTTCTTTGCCAAGATTATATATAATGATGATATGCCTGTGCTTGTTAGTGATGATGAATCAAATAATTCTATGTCTGATGCTTCGACTATTACTGTTTCTGGTTTAGATGCTTTGATTACTGAGAATATTGCTATCTCTTCTTCGGGGTGTGTGAGTCAAAGGGAAAGCGATAATGACGATGCCAATGGGTGTGTGAGTTCTAAGAATGAAGCCTTAGGGGTCACTTCACACACTACACTTAGTGACTCAGATAATGAAGACCTCCCAGACATTCACACACTTTATGCTAAAACTCTAAAGAAAAGCGCTAGACTAGAAAAAATTGTGAAAGATCTCACCAAAAAGTTGGAAGATCTAAGCCTGATGGTCAAACTGAATGCTGAAGAGTATACTACCCAATGTTTAACTCATGAAAGTGAAATTAAAATGTTTGATGAAAAACTGAAAAATTTGACTGAAACAAATGAAATTCTGGAGAAAAAGTACAAAGGGACATTGTTAGAAGTGGAACAAACCAAAGAAAAGACAGCAATTGTTTTCAAAAAATTTACAAAATTTGAAAATAATTCTAACTGTTTTGATGAATTTGTTGCCGAATCTAAAACTAATTCTGATGAACGAACTGGAATAGGGTTTTGCCCCAATTTGAATACACAAACAAAACCTTTTGAACCTATCAAGTTTGTGTCAGGAGGCAAAAGGCCTATTGAAACATGCCCAGATTTTCATTCCCTAAAAACTGAGTTTGATTCAAAACATCAAAATTTTAACATTGGGGAATCAAGTTTCTCTAAACATAAAAGTTCACCTAAGGCTAAATACGTCTGCCCCTTTATTAGAAAGAGTGAATCTACATTCAAACCTGTCCTACCTAGGAATGGAGTTCAACCTCAAAATTCTTCAAAACCTTTGTTTAGAGACTTTCCTAAGGAGACCCCAAATCTGAGCAATCTTTATTGCTCCTACTGCGACATATATGGTCACTCTTTTGATGGTTGCTATGCTAGGAGACTAGTTAAACCTGTCTATAATCCTCATATCTATCAGAACTTTACTATTCTAGTAGGAGCCGCAACAATTATATACTTCCTAGACAGCCAGATAAAAACTCTAATTATTGAAAGAGAAAGACCAAACCTAAAAGAATATTTCCTAGAAGGAATCCTAAGCACTTTCCTAAACCAAATGCTCAAGTCTTTCGTAAAATTCAAAATCATGCGCAAAGCATTTTTCAGCAAAAATCAAAAGCTCGCAAATTTTATCAATTAAGAGCTAATAAGCGCAAAATAAAAACTAGAGCAATTTGGGTTAGAAAAGATGATCTATTACCTCAGTTGAAGTGTAACATAGTTGTTACTGCTTTAAAATCTCAACACACATCATCCGATTGGTATTTAGACTCTGGATGTTCTAAGCACATGACTGGGGATGAAACTAAACTCTTAAAAAAACAGCTTTGCTGGTGGTAAATTCATTTTTGGTGATGGAGTTTCATCTCAAATCATAGGCAAAAGAACTCTCCAAGAAGATGGACTTCCTATTCTCGAAAATGTGCTTCTAGTTAAAGGTCTTAAGGCAAATCTACTTAGCATTTCGCAATTTTATGACTCAGATCATACTGTTACTTTTTCAAAGAACAATTGCAAAATTTTAAATGAGAAAGGTGAATGCATAATTACAGGATTCAGAACCCTTGACAATTGCTATACTATCATGAACAATTCTAAAATATGTAACGTTGCCAGAATGGATGACAACGAGATATGGCATAACAGAATAGGTCACATAAGTTACGATAATCTTAGTAGACTGACCTCTCAGGAAATAGTTAGAGGAGTTCCTAAAATCAAACACATTCCTAACATTGTTTGTGGTCCTTGTCAGGAAGGTAAAATTGTTAAGGCACCTAATAAGAAAGTTAATGATATTCTTACCTCTAATCCCTTGAAGCTCATCCATATGGACCTATTGGGTCCCTCCCAAACTGTTAGTCTCTGTAGACACAGTTATATTTTAGTTATGGTTGATGACTTCACCAGATTTACTTGGGTAGCTTTTTTAAAACAAAAGTCCGATACTTTTCAAACCTTCCTAAAAATTCTTCTTCGGATTGAAAATGAAAAGGACACTCAAGTAAATAGAATCCGTAGTGATAGAGGTGGTGAATTAAAAGACACTGGTATTATAGAATACTGTGACTATAATGGTTACAAACACGAGTTCAGTGCTCCTAAGACTCCTCAACAAAATGGAATTGCCGAGAGAAAGAATCGTACCCTACAAGAGATGGCACGAGTTATGTTACATGACAAGAATTTACCTAAATACTTTTGGGTAGAATCTATTCATACTGCATGTCACATCATAAATAGGGTCTATCTTAGAAAGAATTCCAAACAAACCCCTTACGAAATTTGGTACAATAAAAATCCTAATCTTAAGTACTTTAGAACCTTTGGCAGTACTTGTTATGTATGCAAAGATAGGGAACACTTGTCCAAATTTGAGAGTAGGGGTGATAAAGCTGTATTTCTAGGATACTCGCCTAACAGTAGAGCCTATCGAGTGTATAACCTTCGCACTAAAACCTTGATGGAATCCATAAATGTAATTGTAAGTGATACTATTGTGGAGAACAAAGCTGGTGAATCAACTATTGAGGAAAAATCTACAAACCTTTTAGAAAATGACTCTTCAAAAATAGATAATTCATTACCAATTGAGATTCCTGAAGTACCTAACTAGGTTTCTAAAGATCATCCCATAAATAACGTAGTTGGTAACCCTAGTGAGCCAGTGCATACAAGATCCCAACTAAGAAATTATGCACATTATGCATGTTTTGTTTCCCTAGTGGAACCCAAGAATGTAAATGTGGCATTGAATGTCCCTCACTGGATTTCTGCTATGCAGGAAGAACTTTTATAATTTGTCATTCATGATGTTTGGTATCTTGTTCCACATCCTGATCACAAAAAGGTTATTGGTACTCGTTGGATTTTTAAAAATAAGACTGATGAAAATGGGATAATAATTAGAAATAAAGCTAGATTAGTTGCTCAAGGATACTCTCAAATTGAAGGAATAGATTTTGACGAGACTTTTGCTCCTGTTACTCGTTTAGAATCTGTTCGTCTGCTCTTTGCTATAGATTGCCACATGCATTTTACACTGTACCAAATGGATGTCAGATCTGCATTCCTTAATGGAATATTGATAGAAGAGACCTATGTAGAACAACCTAAAGGGTTCATTGACCCTCAATATCCAAATCATGTATTTCGTCTTAAAAAGGCTTTATATGGCCTTAAACAAGCTCCTAGAGCTTGGTATGAGCGTCTTTCCAGTTTTTTCATAGATAAAGGCTTCAAAAAAAGTGGAAATGACCAATCTCTTTTTGTCAAACATTTTGACAAACACATCACTATTGCTCAAGTTTATGTTGACGATATTATCTTTGGATCAACTTCTCCCTCAGAAGTAAAATCCTTCTCTGAAATTATGAGTAAGGAATTTCAGATGTCCCTTATGGGGGAGTTACAATTCTTCTTAAGTCTCCAAGTCAAACAAAATTCAGAAGGATTATTTGTTTCGCAATCTAAGTACGCTTTAGAGATCATTTAGAAATTTGGCCTCGAGAGTGCTAAAGATGCCAAAACGCCCATGAGTACTACGCTAAAATTATCGAAAGATGAAAATGGAAAATACGTAGATCCTACTCTATATCGTAGTATGATAGGAACCTTACTATATCTTACTGCCTCGCGTCCTGATATTATGTATGCTATGTGTGTATGTGCTCGTTATCAAAATAATCCTAAAGAGAGCCATTTAAATTCTGTTAAACGTATAATTAAATATGTAAAAGGCACTCTGAATCTAGGACTTTGGTACACGAATGACACACCAAGCACTATAATTGGGTACACTGATGCTGACTGGGCTGGGTGTATTGATGATAGTAAAATCACATCAGGAGCATGTTATTATATAGGTAATAACTTGGTAAGATGGAGTAGTAAAAAACAAAACTGCACATCACTCTCGACAGCTGAATCTGAATACATAGCCACTGGCAACTGTTGTGCTCAATTACTATGGCTTAAACAAATGCTAAGTGATTATGGTATTCAGGAAAACCAATTGCATCTCTATTGTGACAATCAACGTGCGATTAATATTTCTAAAAACCCTGTTCAACACTCGCGAACAAAGCATATAAAAATAAGACATCATTTTATACGCGAATTAGTTGAATCTAAGGAATTAGAAATCAATTATCTTCCTACTAATATACAACTCGCAGATATGTTTACCAAACCTCTAGATTATAATAGATTCATTTCCTTGCGAAAATCTATTGGTATGGTTTGTGCTGAATAATAACTTTGCTGTTTATCCAAGTTTTTCCATTTGTCCATTTGAGACGAAATGGGGGAGAAATTTGAGTCTATTGATTCCTTACATATGCTAAACAACTTGATCTTAGTGATTCATTGCAGGTTTTTATTGTACAGTCATTCTCAACTGATGTCATAGGGTGTTCAATTATAAATAGTTGAGTTATGTACTTTTGTTTTCTAGGATTTGGGTAGATAGAATCTTTATAGGAATATGTTTTTCTTATCTTTTTGTCGCCCTACGAGTCCTAGTTGACTCAAAGGAGATTTTTTCTCATATTTCCAAAGGGGGAGATTGAAGCCCTTATACTCTTGACTCACTTGACTCTATATTGTATAAGAGTTCATCTAGTTTGGAAATTAAGACAAAATTATGTCTATCCTAGAAACCAAAGAACCTCAGAGAATGGTTTGCTATTTCATTCATATATCTTGTAATAATCTAGACCTAATTACCAACACTCACACACACAGTGGAATGCATCATATACATGTCATATTGCATATTTATGTGTGTACATATGTTAAGTATGTTTAAATCCCTTAATTTTCTTCTTAAATATTTTTTTGGGATTTTATAAACATTTTTAAATAAAGGTTTTATTAATTAAAACTTGATTTTAGAAATTTGTGGGTTCAATTTCTAATTATGGATTAATGGGTTTATTGGCTCAAAGTTGATTTAGGTAGAAACCAAAAGCGGTAGAGACTTCAGGGTTTGGTTGTAATTATTTATAACACGCGTTTTATATCGACTTATTGGTTAACACCTCTTGCTTGCTGATTGGTGGGATTTGTGTTTCTTCACTGAGTATAAAATCGCGTATGTTTGCAGCCGTTAGATTAAATCTTATCAACGATCTGCATGTTTTCTTTGATAATCCCTGTGTATCCTTTTTGAACCAATCAAATGTTTTTTAACCACCGCTTTCTGTGAGCCCTAGGATTTAAGTCAAACCATCTTGACTCGATCCTGACCCTTGCTTTTGAACCTGCTTCTCTATCCTTCTCTTCGCCCTATAAAAAGGACCCTCCTCTCAATCGTCCAAGACTTTTGGCCATTTTATTCCTGAGAATAAAAGAAAAGAGAAGATTAGAGAGAAGAGAGAGAAGAGAGAGAAGAGATAAACTAGAGAAAGAGAGAGAGAGTTAGAAACCCTAACCCTTGTTCGTCAAGCCTCTTTAAAACCAAACATACCTCCAAAACTCCTACATTTCCAAAACACTACCCTGAGTGTTCTTGAGTTTTTGAGAGTTTGTTTTTGTTTCTGTAACCTCTTGTTCGTTAGATCTTGTTTTCAACTTAAACTGTTTACTTAGATCTAGTTTCTTCTTCATAGAAATTTCAGATCTATGTTCTGCATGTTACATCACACTTAAATTTACATAGTTTATTTCTCATCATGAGAAATATATTGTTGATTCTTTTCTAAAAATTGTTTTTATCTCTAAATCAACAATAAATGTTTTCTGTTTCTAGTTCTCTTAAAACTAAACCTTTGACCTAGTTTGGAATCACACTTGGAGGTTTTCAATCTAGAAAATTTATTCAAAACTTTGAGATTGATTAAGATCTTGACTGTATTTCTAAGCAAGATATCCGTGGATTTTGGGATTGATTTAAAGGTCAAAAAGGTTCAAATTTTTGTGAGAAGAGAGAAAAAGAAAAATCACTGCATATAGACTTATATGTAAGTTGTTAGGATTGTTTGTACTTAATAAGTGTGAGTGTGTGCATGCATGTGTTAGAGAGCACCTCCACAAACACTTTCACCCTACAACACGAAAAGTGTTGGTAATAAGAACTTGTGAACAAGAGCCGACGTAAAGTGTTGGAACAAATCAGAAGTTAACAAACTGGGAGAACAACATCGACAATCAGAACTGCAGAGAAGTTATAAGGACACCAGAGGGTACATTCCTAAACTTATATAGGTCAGAGTTGTATGCATGTTAGTTATATAGTTTGTAACTCATAAATTTGTTTTAGTGGAATTTTTTTTTACTCCGTAGAGGGAGTCGTGTATGTTTCCTCAATTGGTGAGGTTTTACCACGTAAAAAATCGTGAACTTAATCTTTCTACATCTCCTCATCTCATTCTTGGTTGTGCTGAGTTTAAAGCATGTTTAAACTACCTTATAAACCTGTTATTCAAATCTTGAATAGATCTCGTACATACTGAATTGTTAAACACATCTTGTGTTCAAATAATTTTGATTTTTTTTAAAACAGTTTCTTCAAAAAACAGCTTGGCGTTACTTAAATGGTTTATTTTTAATAAACGGCTTTAGTAACATATTTTCATTAACATGTAAATTAATTATTAATTTCACCTACTCTAATATGAGAATGATTATTGCTAAAAGAAAGAAACTAATGAACACTTGCCTTAAATTGAAGGTCTGAATCCTTTGGTGAATTTGGTATAGGTGTGTTTCTCGTCTTTCGATATATACGATGGTGGTGGTGGTTGTGCAAGGTGGTGCTAAGTGGTTCCCTTCCTTGGGACTTTTCTCTCCCTCACCCTCTGTGGCTCTCCCTTTATTTTTATGTAACTAAACCCTAATGGAAATCCCGTAGATGATATAATTATTAATTTTCCCAAAAATCCAAATTACAAAACTACCCCTACGGAGTACCGGTTTGGCCTAAAATCTCCCGGAGTCCAAATTAAATACCCGGGTAGAGTTTTCTAACTATCTAGACCCTTTCAGACTCAACGACGCACTCAAAGTCACCATACGAGTTACATAAAAATAGTTTATCTTTATATCCCATTTAATAAGTCCCGACACGAGTCACACGTGTGTTAGACTTAAATTACCAAACTGCCGTATATTTTACTCTCGAAAATTTATCAAATTTCATAATTCCATATTACATATCACCTAGTAATATTAAATCAATAAGTATGAACCCTTGTCACCCTAATTAATATTTATTTTTAAATCTGGGTTAATTCACAATTAAATTCTCACATTTTAATTCAATTAATCCCACTATAATAATTAATCTCATAATTATTTAAATGATAAAAAAATATGGGGTATTACACATACAATAGAAATCGATCCCACATTCATCGAGTCTATAGATCCATGTATATGTACATACAAGCATATCACAATATGAAGACAACATTAAGATTCCCAATTTACAGAGAACAACACTTATATATTGACTTGACATTGACTCTCAACCTCATTATAAGACCAAGTAGATATTTTAAACTCACCAATCACCACAAAATACCCAATCAATGACAAAATAATATAGAGATGAATCCAAAAAGGTCTCTACCACTAGTTTACATGAAATGGTTTAATAAACAACATAAAATGGCTGCACATTCCAAAAACCACACAGGTATAATGTATATGAACATATTACCATTAAGCAATATCACAACATTAAGATTTCTCATCTACATAGTAAAATGTCGAAGGACTAGCATCGAATCTCAAACTCATCTTAAATACCTTAAACCCATCAATCACAAAATTGAATCAATGACAAACAAATCAACAAATAAATCAAACCTATACCGCTAGTTTATATCATATGATTTAACAAACAACAGAAATATGATCGCTTACTCCAACATGAAGTGGTAAGAATATAAAGTAATCTATAAAATGAAGTGAACAAATTTGTGGGGTGATAGCTATCTAAAATTTGATGGAGGCGGTGACATTAATGTTTGTGCCTTTGGTTTTGAGAAGTATCAATCAAGACCCAATAAGCAAACCGCCGAGTGCATTAGTTGTAATCTATGCATCTTATAGTGTGACAATCGCACTTAGATCCATGCTCGTGGTTAAAGTAAAAATAATATTGGAGCATAAAAATGTAAGATAAGAGAAAAATGATATGAAAAGAGGCATACAAAGCTCACACGGGATAACACAAAGTTATGGAAACAACTCGATTAGTCATGTGACTCATGGGTTTGAGTTTTGATCAAAATTTGGAAATTTTAAGTGATAAAACTTGAAAATTGGGCTTTGTGGGAAAAATGGGGAAAAATAATCAAACATTACGAAAAGAGGCAAACACACCTCATACATGATTAGAGTAACTTGTACAAACAACCCGTGTAGTTATGAGACTCATGGATTCATATGTAGTTCTAAATTTCAAATTTTTAAGTATAAAATTTTAGAGTTGGGGTTAGAGCGTGGAAACACACGATAAGAACATAACGACCCGAAGAGAGGGATTCACACCTCACAAGGGACTAATGTATGAATATTGTTAGGTTGTGCGGGTCCTGTGAGATTATTATTATATTTTTTTTAAACATGGACATGAGTTCGTTGAACCTTTATGTTGATGGACTTATTTTTTTTTATCTTAAATATGTAGAATCAGTGGAAGGGATTTATTGGTGGTTTAGTTGTGGCTTTTGTTGTTGTTAAGTTTATTTTAATATTAAAACAAGTTGGATTTCATGAATAAACATAATAAACTCTATCGAAATTTTCTGAAATTAATAAAAGTTCTAAATTGATTAAGTCGAATAGACACGCATTTGCAAATTGGGTATTGGTTGATGAAAAAGTTAAACAACCAATAACTATACCAAAAAGAGAATATACACAGGCATTGTTTTGCCTAATTTTTTAAAAATTGTTTACAATTATTTATGTTATATAAAAAATCTTATCGACTTAAAATTATACACGACTTAATACTTTGGAAAAACTGGAATTCATATGTTGTGTTTTATGTTTCACTAGAGATTCATATATGATACTTTGAACTTATGCAGGGGCATCTACTTAGAGGCATGTGAAAGGTGTATTACTATCAGACAACATGATAGTGAACGTAATCGGGAAGAGGAATTCGACGCATTGTTGCCTAAAATAATGAAACGATTATTACTACGGAGGAACACTTAATTTTGATAGAAAAATTTAATTTCGTTGATGTGTTAGATGAATTTGATTTAATGTAGTTTTGTTTAATGTGAGACAAAAAAATATATTGGTGGGACTGTTGTTGTATTTCTTGGCTAAACGATATAATCTATAATGTATCAATTGTAATATTGAATGTGGAATAAATGATTTTATGAATTTTGGTTTGTGTTTAGATTCATTTTTTGATTATTTCATTAATATTGGATATTAATTTTTGTATTGTGTGTATAATTTAGGACCGTTTATATGAAATCCTCATGTGATGAAAATTTTAGTATGACCTTTTTAATATTTTGAAAAATGTTTATCATGAAGATTTTTAAATCAATTATGACATCTTATAGTGTATATTATGACCCCTTTTGTAGCAGATATGACAGTTTTGAAAAAAAGTCATATATAACATATACCTAATATGACACTTTTTATGGGTATCAATTATGACACCCAAACTTATGACACTTTTTATTAAAAAATAAAGCATAATAAAATGCATTTTATGACACTTAAAAAATGTCATAAAAAGTATTTTTTTCTTGTAGTGGTTGTCAATAAACCAAGCACGGCTGTACGGGTATTTTTCGGCCTCCAACACTAGGCGTTATCAAGCCTCCCCAAACTAGGTATTTTTTAGTGTCCCCAGACTGTGTTGTCAATAAGATACCCACAGCTAATAATGAGTATTAGGAGCCCTCAAGGCTAATATAAGAAATATGGATCTTCGGGAGTTAAGAGTGGGTATGATGAGCCACTAAGGCTAATTAAAGCATCCCATTAAATGATCAGCTTTACAAACATAAGCATCCCATTTCTTCGTATGCCTTTGTGATGTGAGGGGCGCTATGGGCCAATTAAGGTCGTCATCCCTTCTCCTCTACAAACTCTTCCTCATGTAATAAATAATCTTTCGAGATAATTGGTCATTTTCCTTTGAACTCTGTTTAAGATAAAGGTCTTTCATGAGGTTTTAAATGAGGAGAACAATAATTAAGATATGGCTAAATCCACCATTCACATATTTATATATGACTTTTTTATTAAAATACAAAGCTCATAGGCAAAAGCTAGATTTTCATAAAAATAGGAATAGAGATGTCTGGAGGAAAAAACTAAGCATGTGGTCTTTTAGTTGTGAACTGCAACATTTATGAATCACTGGAGCATTCCCTTCCTAGAAAGACTTTCAATCTCATTTTTTAGGAAAAAGCAGTCGTTGGTGCCATGGACATAGTCTCGATGAAATTCACACCACCAGTCCCTTTTGTGGGGAGGTTACTTTAACTTCTCGGGCCACTTCAATACGGGAGATCAGAGGGGTGTAGTCTTAATAATCTTTTTCTGTTTTAGACTATTCATGTTTCCTCTTCTTCAAAGGCATGGATGCGACCTTGTCTTCAATGGTCGTGGCCTTTTGCTAAGAGGTGAAGGTTGAGAACTCAAGTATCATGACCCTCTATGCCAGGAGGTTGACTTGGCCTTGGAGTGAGGCCTGACTATCGTACTGGTGGTTGATGTAGTTCAGCAACTAGGTAACATCTTCACTCTACTGTGGACCTAATCCAAAGCTTCCTTCCATGACTTATGCTAAGTCAATCTTTAGAAATATATACTCTGAGATGAACTAAACATTGGTGAGAAAACTAAAAAATGCAAAGGAAAGAATCAACGTATGGTCACTAGGATGTAGTTTTTTTCAATTGGTTGCGACCTTGTTATATATAAGTTTGGTAGCTGTAGCCTTGGAGGGCAGAAAAGGGCGAGGTCACGGTCTATGATGCATGTGAGGTTCCCTTCTCCAGGTCGTGACTTTCCAAAGGGATCATTCACCAGAGTTCAATTATGAGCCCAACTTACATGTGTGGGCTACTTTCTTCAGGTGGTGAACTAAAAAGTTAGTGAAAATATGCTAACCGTCATATTGAGTGTTGCACTATAGGAAATCATCTTACTAGGCCGCATCCAGCAAAGAGGCAGTGCAGGTTTGATCTCAAAAATGGACCCAAAAGTTTGGGTTTAACCCATAAAACTAGGGGTCTACCAAAGACCTCGAAAGTCAAGTGTAATACAATGAAAATTTTGTAATGAAAACCCGAGGTATGGGAGCGCATCCCTAGTTTCCCATCTTTTTGAGGCCATGGCATTTTTTGTTTTCCAACACTAACTTGCGAGGGAAACATCACTGGGGTATAGAAAATAGATTTAAGGTCATAAAAAAGGGACTTATAAATAGATCTAGAGGCAAAAGACCCTCATATGGAGTTTACATGTAAAAATATGATCTCTACAACCAAAATCTCACCCATGGGATGGTGACCCGAGAGTCCCCGTGAATGAAATAAGGTGCTAGGAACCCAAAAAGATAAAGTAAACTAGATTTGATACCTCATTTCCCACAGAAGGCACCAAAATGTTGATGTGAGAAAATGTACATACACTATTCACAACCATCATATCAAGTATAAAAGTGTAAATAAAGAAAGTAAGAAGAGAAATGCACAAGATATAGAATGGTTCGGCTATAAAAATGAGCCTACATCCATTTTGTTTCCCTGTTTTCATTATGTATGTTAAATAGTACAAGATTGTGGTTCCATTAGAGACGTACAAGAGATATAAGAGAGGAGAATACATGGATATAAGAAGGCGGGGCTGCCTAGGATGCAGTCTATAGGAGATAACTCCATATGGTTACGACTGGGTGAGTCCCCAAGTATGGTGACTTGTTGATAGAAGTGGGGTTAAGACTTTGGCAGGGCTTCGCCATGAGATTCATCTTGGTATTTGTGTGGTGAGCACCTCTATTTATAGAATTCAAAATGAGGTGTTACATGCATGGGCCACGTGACATGTACATAAGTTGTACGATCATGGAATCTTTCCAGAACGACAACTGTCAAGTAATACGTGTGATTGTCCGTGATAGTTCTTCATTATTGAAGTAGGAGCTGGCTACGGCTTGCCTGGTCTTAGGTAGTGGTATGGTGTTTTATGCTAGCCGTGGCCTGTCTGATCCCAAGCAATGGCCTTTAACTTTTACTCCATGGCCAGTGCCAGTATTGGGCTTATGAATTGGTCATATGACCCAGCATGCAACCTCATAATGTCCTCCTTAAGTGGGTTAAGGTCCAAAGGCTCTTCAGCTCATTCTCGGACCTCAAAAAGTTATAAGGCACCTAACTCCAGAGGTCTTATGACCTTTTATGGGGCTCCAGGTTTGTAATCTTCCAAGTTTAGAGGTCTTTGGAACCTGTGTAACTTCGAATTATGAATTTACCTAAGTTCAGAGGTATTCTAACCCTTTGTGGGACATTAGGTTTTAAATTTAATCAAATATAAAGGTCATATGACCCATTTATTGGACTCCAAAAATTCCTTATGCTAAGTTCAGAGGCCTTAGGTCCCTATAGGGAACTACATCATTCAAAACACCTAAGCTCAGAGGTTTCGGGACCCACGGGGGGGGGGGGGGGGGGGGGGGGGGCTTAAGGTGGAGTATATTTATAAGTTCTAAGGTCTTAACAGAGATATAATTTTTAATCTAAGTTTTTCTTTTAGCTTAAAAACATTTTAGAGCTCTTAGGACATTGCAGAATCAATTTCAAGTTCGAATTTCAAATTTGAGGTCGTATGAACCTAAACATGTTAACTTTTTGGCCTTTATTCCCTTATTTATTTTAGGGAGGGAGGGTAATGCATTGGTACAAAAATGTTGGGCGTTAAGTTCTATAAAAGTACAACTACCAGATATTACGTGGTTCTAAGCTCTACTGGTCCACTACATAACCTCAGTCTAGACTTCACCAGTTGCACAAATACAAGGTAGAGGTCTTAGCATCCTCAAATTTACTCCAGTAAATTCACTACTCGATTTACTATGCTTTGCTAAGAAATAATAGGGGGCTAAGGTAATAATACCTATCGACAAACCTCATACAAATTTCAGGCAGAACAAAAGCTTCCTTAGTAAAGTAAAAAAGTAAGGCAGGTGTGACGAAGATACTGGAACAAAGCAGAGTAGTGCAAAAGAGACCAAGTTTCATGAAGAAAAAACTATTGATCATTAAAGATGAGGATAGAGAATACCAGAAATGGTCCCCGTCCAACCAACAATCTACAAAAATATTTTTTTTACATAAATCCACTTATGGCTTGGGATTTTTTAGGATCTGCAAAAGGTTCACTTTTGAAGGGGCTTGATGATGGCAGAGAGGCACAATATTTTTCCTTGTGTTCCTCTTCTTGGGCCTTGGTATCAGAGGCTTAAATAATTTCATCACTAACACTACCTTCTTTATCTGATCTCTCTTCATCGAGCTGAGGAGCTTCATTAAACATACCAGACTCTCCCACATCAGGAAAAAGTGTTTGAACTTGGCCTTATAAACTTCAAAACCATAACTAAATTTTTTGAATGAGATACTTCTTAAAGGCCACAGATTCCATGTATATATCCAACTGGTTCTGCAAGGTAGTATGGATCTTACCCTGAAGAACTTTGTGCCTCACCAAGATCTCATCATAAGTCTTATACAACTCTTAAACCTTGGAGGTTTAGATGTTCCTCCTTAGCAGTTAAGTCTTTGAGTGGCTACTTAAAAATTTCCACCTCACCATCAACTCGTAGAATTCTCTCTTTAAATCTTTAAAGCTCAGTATCTTGTCCTTGTAGATCCTCTGTTGTCACCTTGAGCTCAACCTGATCAAGGGAGTGTAGCTCATCAACCTTGGACAAGTAGTCCCAAGTGGTAACCAATAAATATGCACTTTCCCTAAGATTTTTTTCATTCAAGAACCTCTCCTTCTCGAATGAGATGATTTTCACTTTCAAAACATTCCTCTCCTCTATAAGGGCCTCAACCTATAACCTCTAATCGTTCATCATATAGTCTAGGTGCATTTGGGTGAGGTACCAACTGGCCACCATTTTAACAAATTTCTTCCACGCCCTGCTTCCATCAAGAGAATCCACCAACAAGGCCTCTATCAGATATTGAGCCTATAAGAAATAAGAGATATGAGAAAAAGGAACAAAAAATAGAGAGACAAAGAAAGGTTATATGGGCCAACTCCTTAACATTGGCATGGGTTTCCTTACTCCTTAGTGTTGCCACCATATCAGAGCTATTTTTGTTTAGCCAAAGAGCAAAGGGTATCTATGGCTGAGGCATAAGAATCCACCTCCTCAGCTAAAGAGGGTCTGTAATAGCTCTCCACCATAGGGGATGACAAGTTTTTCCCCTAAGCAATAGCTGGGCCTTTTGATATACTAGGAGCCTCAACTGATTTCTTTAAACCCCCTCCCCATTGAGGGGGAACCATATTCTCCAAATATTCTTTATGTGAGTCCATGGGCGGCAAGTACCTTATAATATAATGATCACTTGTGGTTTCCCAGAGGTCCCACCTGCCACTGAGTTTGGTTTTAGTAACGGAAGGTTTTTTTAGGCTCCAACACTGAGACCTCAGCAAGGAGTGATCCCAAGATAACCTCTCCATAAGTCGAACCCTAGAAACTGGAATATTCACCAAAGTAATGAACTATAGGTGTTTGGTTGTCTTGGTTCTCATTTTCTTGTTGACAAAAGACTTAAGAGGAATATATTATCCAAGCCTCTAGGAGAGGGTTAGAAGCAATAACAATAGCAGGATAACGGAAAGATAAATTCGCATACATTGAGGATAGTCAGATTTAAGCAGAATAAGATCACTGGCTCGATTTCCCCTAGGTAGGTCTTCTTCACACTCAGAGGTCGTGGGAACTTCTATGACGACCTTCCTATTCTGATGCACAAAGACATAGGGTTCAGACCCCAATGTGTCCATCACCATGGTTATAAGGATCTCACGAGCTCCCTCAAACATCGGAGGTTGGGCTTTTATCCTCAGCCCATAGATGCAAAGAAGCTTTCCCCCCATCCCATAACTGCCAAGATGTCTGGCTATAACCAACTACTCAAAGGGGATGAAGGCTAACTTATGGGCCTTAATATTCCTTAACAATTTCGATATGGTGGGATCGACAACCGCTGCAAGAGATAAGGAAAGTGTTAAGACCCAAAATAGAGGTAATACCAAGTACTAAAGAAAACGTAAAATGTAAACGTACCCACGGTCGAAGGGGTACCAAGGTCTAGGGTGACCCGAGCTCCCCAAATAAATAAGAAACTTTCCTTCTAGGTTTTAGGGGAATTATGATTGTCATTTACAAAGACCACCGCGTTGTTTATGTGGGATAAATACTTCAGATCCTTATTATTAAGCTTTTTATCTCTTGAACCTGGTATAAATTGAAGAATTGGATTGAGGTGACATCAGTTTTACCTTCGGTAGACTCCTTAAAGGCCAAGATTATGGACATCAGAGGTCTCCACAAATTGGCCACCAATTAGGAAGGGGAGATCCTAATAGCCTTTAGGATCCTCACCATTGACAAGGGAAACTAAAATTTATCCACATACTTGAGAAAACATTCCTTGAAGAATACATGTTGGGCCACCATGGAACAAGCCCTCGATATGGTGGGATCGACAACCGCTGCAAGAGATAAGGAAAGTGTTAAGACCCAAAATAGAGGTAATAACAAGTACTAAAGAAAACGTAAAATGTAAACTTACCCACGGTCGAAGGGGTACCAAGGTCTAGGGTGACCCCAGCTCCCCAAATAAATAAGAAACTTTCCTTCTAGGTTTTAGGGGAATTATGATTGTCATTTGCAAAGACCACCGCGTTGTTCGTGTGGGATAAATACTTCAGATCCTTATTATTAAGCTTTTTATCTCTTGAACCTGGTATAAATTGAAGAATTGGATTGAGGTGACATCAGTTTTACCTTCGGTAGACTCCTTAAAGGCCAAGATTATGGACATCAGAGGTCTCCACAAATTGGCCACCAATTAGGAAGGGGAGATCCTAATAGCCTTTAGGATCCTCACCATTGACAAGGGAAACTAAAATTTATCCACATACTTGAGAAAAGATTCCTTGAAGAATACATGTTGGGCCACCATGGAACAACCCCTCTCTTCAGGCATTGAAACCCTCAAAATGACATTTGAGAGAATATTTGAAGTCTTCCAGATCTCCACTAGATCCCGCTCTGTAATTCATCAGGTGGAGTGAGTCTTGCCTATAAAATTAGGTTTATCACCCTAGTGCTAGGGGGCGTACTTAGTAGGAAAATGAGCAGAAGGCTCCCCATAGTGATAAGTAGAGAAATTCGAGGACTAACTGTGGATAAGGGCTTTGAGTCCAACACCTTTGAGCGGAAAATATTCCCAACAAACATGATGAGAAGAAAGATTTTATATATTTAATGAAGTTCTAGAGAGATAAAGTGGATGGAAGAACTAACCTAGCCTAAGGGGCCTTTTTATATCCTTTAAGGCCTATAGCTACAGTCCACGACAACCTCCAAGACTAGACACCTCAATCCCCTTAATCACATTAATGCCTTTTTCCCTCTACACTTTTCATGACAACATGCAAGCGCCTTCCCAATGCAATCTAATCATAATGAAAATCTTAACGGCTAGTTACGACCTTAAACTTAACTTGCATTAAAAATAAATGTTGAGGGCTAATAACTGCAAGAAGAAATAAGGGGTTACTAATGATGCCTTATTTTACACTTAGTGTTTGAAAGGATCTACAAATGCTCAAATATCTTTGGGCAAGAGTAGAAGTCCCACGAAAGACCTTAGAAATATCATTATTTAGCTCAAGACCTCCGATGCACTCAAGAATAGGCCACAATACTGTAGCAGGCCTCAGTCATTTTCCCCTCTGCTAAATATGGTTAATCTTTCTAACATGTCTCCTCAATCAAGACTATAGACCATAACATCAGGGTTTCGCTAAGTCTGATGCCCAGAACAAACCTCATTTTAAAGAGAAATAACCTATCGAGGTTTCTTAACTCTCATAACTAAGTTGTATCATTGCATGGCACCTCAAGGACAACCTATGACAATCCTATAGTTGTTTCTGAACTCTCAAACTTTTGATAGAGCTCCTCAACCAGTTTGTGGTGTAGGTGGAAAGAAAAACACTATTCCACCTATCGCTACTTCCCATCTCAACTTGTATTGATAACTCCCATCAATATCAAATGCTACTAGTAACCACCTTACGCACCCTACAAACCCTTCGATCAATACTCCACCCCTTTGTTGATACCATCAGATCACAATGGCACCCCATCCATATTGTGAAAGTTCACTCATTCTATCTCCTATATTTTGCATATAACTAAGGGGTTGGTTGAACGATGGAGGGACATTCAAGCATCATACTTGTGGATAATAAGAGTTCTAAGAATTCACAAGTGTTTTAATCTTTGGTTCATACTCACAACCCACTGTTATGACTTTGTATTGGTAACCTGGACCATTTTTAGTGTTTACTCATCTTGTATATCTTGTTGAGACCTAAATAAATACTCAGGAGCCCTTGGATAAGTTCAATCAATTATTTCCTAAGGGCATTTGGATTGTTGACGAAGGCCTCAAGACCTCAAACTCTCTTGACCAAAGCTCAAAAGGCCTATTAGACTATAGTAACTCTTTTAAAATATAATAAATAGTACAACACATTTGATAATGGACGTAGGAACTTCTACTGAGGTCCTAACCACTATAAACTATTATCTTACACTTTCACACTCTTCTCCTCTTACCTGTATGAGGTTCAGAGGGGAGCACATGTGGTTCCAAATTCATTTACGATTTGTACACCCATCAAACTTAAAATAAAGACCCCTCGATTGAAGTGTGTTTTGGCACACTGTTTGACATAAATGACCCTCAATCGTATTCTTTATCAATCTTCAAATGAGGACCCATCGATTAAAGTGTGCTTCAAATGAGGGCACACTGTTTGGCATAAATGATCCTTAATAATATTAAGCGAGATCCTCTCGATCGAAAGCTCTCATTCAAATGAGTGCTCCCAGGTTTAAACAATTACATTTGTCTTGGAAAGCATGTTTATTGGATCTTAATCACTACTAAACTAAAAATATTTAAATGTGTATTCCAATTGACGAAAACTAGTTTATCCAAAACCCTGGTTTTGTTTTTCTAGCTCCCTTTTGTTTGTGAGATCTTATCAACTCCATACTAGTAACGTAGACTCTAGGTTTATGAATCCCATTAGATATTCTACATTGTAGAGCATTGCATGTTGGATTATATGTGGTTTGATCGCTCCAAAATAATATCGATAAATAATGAAGCCTCGGAGGATATGCAACAATGTTTCTGGATTGGAGCGATTATCGCTAGTACAGGCGGAGGTAAAGTAGAAGAAGAAAAGAGTGCAGTATCGTGGCGGTAATAATTGTCGTATGTGTATGTCGTGTCTGAGTCATTGTTAAGTTATGTAATCATATTTAAGTACTAGTAATCTTGTTGTGGGTTAGGCAGATAGTGATTTTTCCCATGAGGGTTTGCACTCTAAATCCTTGTGTGCTTTTTGTAATTGTTTTATTTGCTTCTGTTTTTAATGACCCACTGTATGCAGTTTAAACTAAATAATTTTTTTTAAAATTAAAACTTGGTAAAAATTAAAAATGATTTTAATTTTCTCCACACATTAATGAATGAATGTATTGAATTTGGACCCTTACTCACATACATGATTTTCAACAAACAAGTTCTTCTTAATTCATTTTGTTATAAATTTAAAAGATCCAACAAAAATAAAAAGGTTTTACTGAGTATTATCTAAGGATGCACGAGGTAAATCTTATGTGTGAACTTTTTATCATGGATATGGAAACATCAGAAAGTTTTGCTTTAATATCAGGATTTCACGTGTTGGTTATATTAAACATGACATTGATATGATTGATAACTTGAGAACAATGAGTCGTGCTACCGTATCGAAGGTTGACACTTAGTGTTTGGAAAGTGAAAGGTATTTTGTAGAAAATGATGTTATTAGGAGAAATAAGGATGTTAGACATGATGTTGATGATCATCCAAGACCTTTACCTTATGTCCCACATTATTTACATGGAAATAGAAATTTTGGGGTAATGCCGCGTTTTTAAATAAGCGTTTGGGAAGTGTAATGATTTTTTCAAGAGAAAAAACCTTTTGTGAAGTCACTATCGGAGGAATAAGAGAAGGTATACTTTTGTGAGGCCTAAATATCAAACTAATAGTAGATATGAGAAGTTTTTAAGATACATTCCTAAAGAAATAAAACCCATTGTCATTATGTATTCTCTTCATCTAGGAGACATGTACCCTTCCACATACATAAGTAGGTTTTATTGGTTACCTAGGGATTCAGGTGTAGGTTGTTGGTCCCATCATAGGTGATCTTGTTCTTTGGAAACATTGTATTGGGTGAGATATTTTATTACTATATCTTAGATCTATTTATACTTTTGGTGAGATTTCTTTTGCATAGAATTTTCATCTTATGAATTTTACACGCTTAATCTTGTCAATTGTATGTGTACATAACATCTCTTATAAAAATCCAAAAGATTTTATTTTATTTATCTATTTAATTTGGGCTTAATATTTATATATATCAATGGATAATATTTGTAGAGCATAAGAGAATTTAATTAATTTTACTTCATGTGTTTATGTGATATATATTTACAAATATCTTAAAAGTGCCATGAAAGTTAATTTTCGTGAGTGTTTTGTAGATTGTTAGCTTGTATAATCACTACACTCCAATATCACACTTGTTTTAGTAGTTTCTTAATAATTGATATGATGATTGAATTATAATGTGCTTCGGTTTATCATTTTATAAATGTCTTATTAAATTTTCGGGGTCTACCTTACTGAGTGAGAGTTGTATATCATTAACGAAGTTGAATATTTATCATTTTACAATGATAAGGGGTACCTTTAGAGTGGTAATGCCTAGCCTAAATTTTATTTTCACTAGGCTGGATTCATCTAAGGAATGTGTGAAATCCAATCGTTGGCAAAAGTCTACATGTTATGTCAAAGACAATAGCGAAGAGATAACAAATTGATAGGCATAAAAAAATAATATAGGGCATTACCTAAATCCAAAAGAATTTACTATATTAGATTTGGTGTAAAACCTCAGTTACAAAATGTTCTCAAGGGAGTTTATAAAGTCTATTGATACTTCTTTATGGTCTATAATATAATATGATGATCTTGTATTTTATTTCTCAAATGGTGCGAATCAAAAGCTATTTTAAATACTTGTTGATTCATTTTTTTCTTTATGCAGATACTTGATATCATATCTAATCTTAAATGTTAAATTGAGTTTTTATGTGACTTGAGATAAGTATATAATGTGTTTGAAAAACAGTTTGTGTGATAAACAACTCTAATGAATCAAAATGCTTAATCAAGTTTTAAATGCTGAGGTTTATTTGGTGTTAAATTTGAATCTCATGTTTTAATTGCATATTTTGAGAGTATTGGGTTTTTGGGATTCCTGAGCTATAATTTTTTTCTGGAATGTTTTCCCTGACTTTTAGATATATTTAAAGATTTTCCTTACATGATTCAAGTACTTATTCTTTTCAATCTTTGTACTCATTTCTTACGTAGATTTAAGTTCTTAGAGGTATCTATTATGGTTGATTGTGTACATTATAACATTTTGATACATTTAATAGCTTTTCACATACCTTGGTGCACATTATTTCTTGTTTATTGCATTTATTATGTATCACTGCAATTAATTTATTCGTGTTATCGTAATTTATTACACGTATTTCGGTAATCTAAGGGTAATATTAATATTTTTCTTCGATCCTCCATTTTTCGATCTTACATTATTTTGTTGACGATATGATAAAAAAATCTTGCTCCTATCAAGGGTGGACACCATGGTCTAAGAGAGATGTCGGTTCTCATGCCTAGATGTTCATCTCGACAGTGTATGACACCGAACGATTATGCCCCCGATGGTCTGGTCATTAAGCAGTTGATAATCGAGCGCTCCACCCTTCACATTACATGTGACGGATAACCGGTATGTAGTTTCTTTGCCCTGTGTTCCATACATACCAATTAGGAAAGGCATCTTGATCATTTGGAGAGTAATCCAAAGGGGATTAATTATTCTGTGAGTAATAGGAACTTGTCTAGTTCCCATTTTTGTTCTCACTTCTAGGTAGCGAATATTACTCTTGTTTGTAAGGTCCTTGCGAACATGATAATTTCTTTAGAGGACTTTCTTAATATGTCATCCTTTGTTCGAGATCGTTAGGTTATTATTATCTCTAACATCCTCATTCAACATTTAGGATTATTAAAGGTAAAGGATCATGTATTTACTATACATTTTTTAAGTGAAATCACCCATGATCATCTCGTTGTGTTTCTTTTTGGCCGTTAGAGAGACTAGGGAGTTAGATTGTTTCTTTAGTGATATCTTCTGCCATTTCTTATAGACGTTTATTTATTTTTATCATATACTGATTATATCCTAGGCGTGGGAAGGAGGATTTTTCTATATAGGTGGTTGGTTTCATTCATGATATCTGCAAATGATGTATCATGAAACTCCTATCCATTATTCTCGACGTCATTTGGCATTATTCAAAGCATGGTTATCTCAATTCCTTATCATTTGTTCATATGATCAGGACTTACTTGTACTCCCTAGGAGTTCCCAGGATTTTAGACAATGTCTTCGTCGACATGCGAGGTCTTATCATGAGTTCTTTGATATCTCGTTGTGAGGGTTAAACATTTATATAGTCTTTAGTTAAGGATCCATTAATTATAGATCCTCTTGTAGACATTGGTTCTTCCCCCGCTAAACGTTCCAATGATCCACATGTTCCTTCTCTTACAAATGCTCCTTTTATCACTCCATCTCATTCTCCTAGACCTACTCATGTTGGCCCCTAATTTCATTAGAACACCCTACCATGCATGGAGTCATAATTTTCTTTGATTCGAGCATCACATGACATTATCATGAGACATATTGATTCATTTAAGGAGTCCGTTGGGAAATACAACATGACATGATTTTCTTTAGAGATATGTTCCTAATAAAATACACCCTATTTCCCCTACTTCACCATCGACGACTCATGTAGCTCCCGCATCACCTCTTATTGATCTGATCATTTTCCCACAAGTTGGTGAGGATGGAGGTGATCAAATGATGGAGATATTATAGACAATGATTCTTAAACCATATTGTATCCAAATGATTCCAACGCTCCTTTGTATGCATTTGCCACATTTCAAGACTTAGTTTCATATTATTATAATTTGTATGGAGGAGAGTAGTTGTTTATATGGTGATTGTTGTATTTTTTGTTGAATAGTTCAATATATTTTGTATGGAGTGTTTAGATATTATATTTTTCTAGAGATTTAATTGATTTGATGATATATATATGATTCATGTTTATGCTCTACATTCCCTTATATGATTTGGATGAATCTCTTATTGTTATTGTCATATTATTGATCTATATCATGCTTTTTTAGTTATATCCCATGTTATTCATGTTTAGCTTGGCTATCAATTTTTTTATCTAGCTTTTGTTCTTGCTATCGTGAATCTTATCTCTTTTGTTTTGATACTCTTGTGATACTATACCATGCTATATATATTGTTAGGGTATATACCATGTGCCCATTATCTATGTTGCTTCTTCACCAAAAATTAACTATTTCATGTCAAAAAGGGGGAGAAATATCAAAGACATGGGGAGATATTAATAGGGGAAATATCATATTTTGTGGAGATATCCTCTTTTCGATTGGGTTAAGAAGGGGAAGACACAACTTGGATATATTTGTACTACCTCGTGTTTTCAAGATAAAATTATAATGAGTTAATTATGATAAATTAAATTGATAATTTGGAAATCTAGATTCATTATATAAGTTAATTAGTAAATTTCAAATTATTTGCAAGAATTTAAAAGTTAATGAATTGAAATGAAACTATACAGTTTAATTGGTAAGTTGATAAAGTTTTGTGGGCTAAAGTGTTTATTATTATAAAGTTTAGGGATAAAACGATAATTATTATAAGTTAGCAATTCAATTGGACACATGGGTGCTTTTTGGAAGGCTTGAAGGTAGAATGGTATTTATACATTCTTCAAAAATAATTAGGGGTTTATAAAGTTTAAACATTATTAGAATTGATTCGCCAACCAAAATCGAGAGCCCCCGTCAACCCGCGACTGTGGGCCTAACCACCATGACCGCGGGGCTCAAGGTCACGAAAATGGACATGTCTCCGTTAGGTCACCACTCACATTGTCTACCCTTTGATATTTTTATTACTTAAACATTTTTCACTCAAAAAGTAATGAACCCTCACTTTAACATACCTTCTTCTCAAAGAAGCCCTATTACACTCTCTAAAACCGTCATCAATCTACCATTTTCCTAAACCAAATCATAAAGATTTTTAAGGCTTTCCAAGTGGGGATTCAAAAGGGGTTCAACGCAATTAAATCATGTTTTTTAGGGGGTTTTCAAGAAGAATTCATACCTAACATTTCAAGACTTCATCTCTTCAATTCAATCAAATTTGTGTTTCATATTTGAGACAATCTATTGAATCACTCCTTTACATTTATAATAATGTTTATATTGATGAGTAGTACCATATTAAATACATCCTCGTGAGTGATTCGAGAATCCCCTTTAGTCTTAATGAAATGACGTAATGATTGGTTTAAGGATTAGAATGGATCGAAGGGTGGGGATAATGAAAAGTAATAATGTGATGAAAAATAATAAGGTAAATGTGAAATTTGGAAAGGTAATGGAGTAATAATGTTATGAACTTTTAAAAGAAATAAATAATGAATAAGGATATGAGTGTATGCCGAGAGAGAACGCTCTTATGTGGGCGTGCTGAGGAAATATAGTTTTATGTGGGTGTCACACAAGATGTTCCTTGTCCTAAACCCTATATATATATATATATATATTCATTTAAGTTGCATAGCTTTGGTGACTTGCTGAGTTTTGACCCATTTTATCTGCGGTAACCTTTCAGGTTCTAAGATTGGTCCGTATAATTAGATTGTTAGTCCAACTAGCACAGACTGTCATTTCCCTTCCTCTCCAAACATCATCATTAGGAGCATCGATGTAAGTCAATCTCCATGATGTAATAGCTTCTATATGAGTATGCGTGAGTTATTATTTTGGAGATATTAGTTGGCTTATATTATTGATACAAGACATTGGCATGTATATTTCTTTTGTGTTAGGTTTTGGACTCATACCTTATATCAGAACACTTTGAGTTTGGTGAGGTAGTCATAGAGATATATATTATTCTCTTGTAGTTGATGGTGCATCTTATGAGTTTTACATTTGAGGTTTATTTTATCTCATTCCTATATTGCCACTTTTTTTTTTGGTTCCCTTACATGCTGAGAATGATATTTAAATTGTTTTTACATGTTATATATTTTAATGTTAGGAAGTTATTAACTATAATGATTAAATATATGGGGTGCTACAATATTGATATGATTTAGGGGGATTTTCTTGTTATTATTTCCCATGTTATTTCAATTTGATAGTTGTTTAAGGAGAATTCTCGAGCAAGGGAAATTGTTTCTCATATACTCATACTTGTGTTATTATTCACGCTTTCCAGCTATTGACTTGATGGATTTAGACTCGAATTTAGTTATAATGGGTTAGCCATTTGACCTTTTTTTTAAGTTATAGGGTTTTCCATGGATTATCCAAAGGGTGAGATTGAAAATGTATTGTAATCCATGTACATATAGAATTGGCTATCTCACATGTTAAAACATTAAGTCATGCATATGTATGCCCATCACTTAATTCTCATGTAGATGTCATAGGTGAGAGATCACATCCTATTAAATTCCCTTGCGAATTGTTTGACGTCAATGTGTAACACCCTTATTCTCCACGTGCCAGGTGACCAGTCCGATGCACCGAAGATAGGGGAGCATCAATCAATTTTTATTATTCTCATCGTTAAGGAGTAAATAAATAAATTAGTGTGTAATGTAAAACCATCCACACAACATAAAATAAATTGAACAATTGAGATAAAAATAAATGTCTTCAACATGAATCATATAGCTAATAAATCTCCATAGTTAAATGGAAATAATTAACTAGTCTCAAAACCAAAAAATAAATAAGTATCGAACCATTATGGATCCATACAAAATATCTTAATACCAAATACATAATTTTGACTGGGATAACTTGGAAGGAAATAATATCCTACACTAAGAAATGAAATGTGAAAATCTGAATTGATGTAAGTGAGTTCTCAATCCTGGTGTTCTTGGTTAGGAATACTTGTAAAATGGTTTTGGCTAACAAATTGGTTAGAACCTGAAAGTTGTAAGAGATAACTACTTTATCAAAGAAGTAATAACATGGGACTAATGAGTTAACTAAAATGGACTGTGATATTTCATGACACATGGTGGGTTTTGGTAGTAGACTAGATAAATATGGATTATCACTTGTATATATATATATATATATATATATATATATATATATATATATATATATATATATATATATATATATATATCTGACCACGTGATTAGATTTTAGTCCAGCTATCACCGACTATCATCTCATTTCCTGTTCATACATCATCATTATGAGCATCGACATAGGTTCTTATCCATGATATTATCTTTTATTTTAATATGTACGAGTTATCATTTTGAATATATTAGTTGGCTTCTATTATTCCGACATGACATTGCCATTTTTATTTCTTTTGAGTTGGGTTTTGGACTAAGACCTTATATTGTCATAGTTTAATTTTGGTGATGTAGTCATAGAGACATATCTTACTTTTTTTTATAGTTGATGATGATACTTATGAGTTGTACATTTGAAGTTCATGTTATCGCATTCCAATGTTTCCACTTGTTTCTTTCGTTCCCTTACATGCTAAGAATGATATTTAAATTATTTTTACATGTTTTATGTTTTAATTTTAGGAAGTGATCAACGCTAATGTTAAAATAAATGGTTTGTTATAGCTAGTATCAGAGCATGACCACATGTCTCGAGGGTTATACGTTCTTTTAGACTTCTCCATAACATTCTTTAAAATGATCCTTTATTTTTACTCCTATTTATATCTTGTTAATAATAGGAATTTATCTTAAATTACATACTCCACCAAAGAGGAGAGCCCGACCAGGTAGATCACGTGCGGGATAGGCTGACCCTATAATTCCATAACAGTAAGTATTGGAAGTATTGATGTCATACGCCTAGGGGAGGTATCACATTGGCACCCAGGAGTTGGAAAAAATTATCTACCATGTTTGGTCGACATGTTTAGTTATGGGCCACCAGGAGATATCCCTTGATGTAGTTGATCAATTGATTGTTATGACTTCAATTTGGGAGAAGGTGATGGATTCTTTCATGAAGAATTCCCCCTACTTTAATGGTTCCATGGACCTTATAATAATTATCAGTGGCTCTAGGACATTGAGAGTGATTTGAGGTTATTGGACTGCACCCATGTGGAGAGATAGGTATTTATGAATTTTTACCTAATGGGGTTTGCACTCTAGTAGTGGGAGAGTATGACGATTCCAGCTGAAAGATATGGTTTGACATACGATCAGTTTATGGTGAAGTTTGAGGATAAGTGTGTTCCTTATTCATTAATGTCAAAGAAGAAGAATGATTTTCTCATACTGCAGTAGGGATCTTATACGGTAGTTAAGTAAGAGAGAGAGTTCACGAAGTTTCCTGTGTTTTCCTGAGAGGGGGTGAGTATCGAGAAATAAAAAATGGAGTCGTTCATTTAAAGTTTGACGTGGAACATCAAACTAGATGATGGGGAACCCAGTGTATTCTACCTATACTCAAGAGGTGGAAGCCTCTTGATGGATTGTTAGGATAAACGTGAGATCAAGATGAAGTTGGAGAAGATGGGCTATTCTAGTGGGCCCAAAGCGAAGAGTGGTTCACTTAGTGATAAGCGTGGTTTTTAAAGAAAACAGGAACAAAGTTAGTGGAAACACTTTAGTTCAGGGAAACAAAGACCCCATCCATAGCTATAGGGACCCCTTAGGCAGGTGAAGGGAATTAGTAGTAGCAACCAAGGTAGAAGGGGGCACCTTTATACCCATTTGCGGGAGTTTTTTAAGATGGAGTGGTCAGGGACATAGTTATGGATTTTTACCTAGTGCAAAGACACATGGGAATGGGAGATAGGTCCAACAGCACCAAAGGTAGTAGTATCATCCTCCATAGCTCCCATCACCAAGGCCTCAATTGATAGCAACACTTCCAGCACCTCCTAATATGCCCAAAATGTTCCCCCTCGGCTCAAAGACATCAACCTCGGCCATGGATATGACCGATGTTCGAAGGGCCTTAGATCAACAATCAATAACCTCGTCCTAAGCAAGGTCAGCCATGGACGACGTTACTAGCTACCTCGGCAACTGAGGTCTCCGTAATCCACAGGGGCGGATATCCATATGGTCATTCAAGGCTTGTAACCTCGACTTGGTTCAGGCCGAGGTCTCTATCCCATCCTCATAACGGATCTCGGCTGAGGATCAACCGAGATTCCTGCTACGTCCATTACCTTGGCCCAGGCCGACATCACAGCTCAAAATACCTTACCTCAGCTCTCCCACTGAGCCAAGGTCACCACCTCGTCCTCTTCCAGGACGAGGTTGGGACCATTCACAAATGGTCGAGCCCTTATCAGCATATGTATTGATGGGAACACATGTACACAATCAGTTATAACCGAATCATTCCCCTTACGTGGGGGAAGATTGAGGTCATCATTATCTACATAAGATCAGCCAGGTGTCATTCTCATACTGGTTCGATCCTTATGCACATGTTCATTTCATGCTCGGGGGTACATTACAACCCCAGGCACTATATATAGAGGTCATCCTCTACCTTGTAAGGGGTCCGAAATTGGCAACCCTAGCTGAAACTCTGTCCAAATATACAGTAGAGAGAGAAATATTGAGAGATTGTATCCATGGCCATTAGTGCCCTCATAAAGTGATATTAATCACACACTTGCACAGTGGATGTAAGCCTGATTGTATGAACCACTTATATTCCGGTGTTCATCCTCTTCTCCTCGCCATTATCTCTTATATACATATATATAGTATACTCATACGCTGCCATTGTTATCACTAGTTTGAGCATACAAACACCTTGACTGGTGGTGCTATTTCCAGCATCATCATTTTGGCGCCGTCTGTGGCAACGAGAAGCCATATCTTCCTCATCTGTTGCTTAACCTCGTCGGAGACTCTGGTGGTGAACCAGGCCTCACCCCTTGTGTGGAGTTGTTTTACCATTGAATGAGGTCCTGTAGGGTATTAAGCTCATCTACTACACTAGCTCTTTAGTGCTAACACATGGCACCAGAATTACCACAACCTCTTCTTCCGTCTGGAGCTAGTGCACCTAGCTCCAGCCAGGCACCGCCTCAGTCCGAAATGGCGGAGTTGGCCGCAGCCTTGAGGTCTTTGGCTGAAACGCAACAAACCATGCAGGAGCAATTCGCACAACTCAATCAAAATATGATGAGGCCACCTGGAGTCACACCGGAGATGATTACTTCGGTGGTTGTCCAGGCACACCCAGAAGCCAGGAGACCACCCCAGGCACCGCGAAAGGATCACCGTACGCCCCAGCGGAGGATGAACGTTGCTGACCCTAGGAGCTTGCACCTGTGGAGGCAAGGAAACCCTTGCCCTAAGGACAGGTATGATGATCTAGAGACGGAAGATGTTCCAGAAGATTGCTTGGAGCCATATGAGGTTTCGAACAATACAGTTTGTCCTATCCAACGGAGCCAAGGTTATGGAGGCAGAAGAGGTGGAGAAGCCCAACAACGGGGATCAGCTTTTGATCTACTGAGTAGAGGGTCAGCCTTTGAAAGGCTCGGCCCCGTAAATGACCTAAGACAGAGGTTGTGAAGGTCAAGAAGTGCAGTCGACTCACAAGGGGAAGAGAGGCAACGTCAGCCTCATCAGGGACGAGGAAGAGACCAAGAAGAGGTCAACAGTAGACTTTGTGCTGCGGCTGGGGAATCCTCAGTCCACCCCTTGGAGGTGGCTGGGGACAACCTCGGCCAAGCCGATGTTGCAAAACCATGGAATGACTCCATCTAACGTCTTGAGGACAAGATCGTAGACCTCATCAAAAGTCGGGATCCACTGCAAAGAGGTTTCTCAAAAGGCTCTCCGTTCGTGGCTAAGATAGTGAGCTTTCCTACCCCAGCCGAGTTCAGGCCACCTACAGTGACTCCCAAGTATGACGGTAGCACCAGTCCTATAAATTATATTAAGATGTACCAGTCAGTGGTAGACATTTACTCAATACCAGATGAGATAAAATACTGGGCCTTCTCCTGGACTCTGACGGGAGCCGCGCACATATGGTTTTCTTCTCTTTCGAAGAATTAAATTGAGAAATTTAAGGGCTTGGCTGAATGGTTCATTCACAATTTCTTCTTTGGGGTAAGATCTCAAAAAAAGACCACCCATCTATTGTATGTCAAGCAAGGAAAGCATGAGAGCCTAAGAGACTACATCTCCAGGTTCAACAAAGAAAAACTTGAGGTTGAAGATTACGAAGATAATATTGCATGACCTCCCTCATAGGAGGTCTTCAAAAAGGGAAGTTGTTGTGGAAACTTACGGAAGACCCTCCAAAGTCCATGGCGGAGCTATTAGCAACTACGGGGAAGGTCGCTGAAAAGGCCATGGCCTCTAAGTATGAAGACGAGAACTACGGTAGCAACGGGAAATTCCAAAAAAAGAAAGATGCAAAGAAGAGGTCAGTTGATGACAAGTTTGCACGTTATACCCCTCTTACTTTAAGCTGCGAACACATCCTTAATGAGATCAATAATGATTAATCCTTAAGATGGCCAGAGAAATTGAAGGCTCCTCCACATAAGAGGAACCCGAACCTATAGTGTGAATTCCACCAAGACCATGGTCATGTCACAGATAAGTGCTTCGCCTTAAAGGATAAGATCGAGAAGATGTTGAAATCAGACCATGGTCATGTCACAGATAAGTGCTTTGCCTTAAAGGAGAAGATCGAGAAGATGTTGAAATCAGGAAAGTTGAAAAAGTACGTTGATAACAAGGCTCCTAAAAGGGGGAGAGATGACCATAAAAAGAAGAGACAAGACAGGTGCCGCGACGATACCACAACAAGAAGAGACGATGGCACAGATGACGATGATGAGGATGATCCAGACATCTCACCAAAAGACGACAACACCCCAGTGAAGAGGGTTGGTATGATCTCCTTTGGTGTTAGCACCATATGAGGAGGACTTGTAGGGGGTGGTTCTGAAGTGGCTGACAGGAAGGCTCATGTGGCAGAGGCCAAGTCAGTGGCCAACATGAAGTGGTAAATCTAACATATTCTAAGACAAAGCAAAAGAGGAAGAAGGTGGACATGTACACTCTCGTAGTTGGGTTCTCCTGACTCGACTTCAAAGGCATCCTAGCTCCACACGATGACCCTTTGGTGATCACAACAAGAATTCATGGATGTGAGGTGCAGAGAATTCTTGTAGATGGAGGAAGTTCTGCAGATGTGATGTTCTGGCTCTGCTTCAAAAGCCTGGGCCTTAGCAGAGCTAGGATGGTACCCTATCATCATCCGTTAATGGGGTTCAGTAGTGAAAAGGTCCATCCGTTGGGCATATATGAGATGGACATGTGAATGGGTAATGAGTGGCCTAAGAGGTTAACCCAAAAGATAAATTTTTTTATTATGGACAAAAATGTCTTCCCGCCCTATAACCTCATCATAGGAAGAGTAGCCCTTAAGGAGTTTGAGTCCGTGCCGTCGACGATCCACCAGATGCTAAAATTCTTGACCCCCTATGGGGTAGGGGAAGTGCAGGGTGGCCATACCATAACAAGAGAATGATACTTCAACTCAGTTGAAGAGAGAGAGGCTCATAAGAGAGAAACTAACACATATAACATTGATACAGTTGACGCCAGAGATGAAACAAAGTTAAAGAAATGAGAGGCCGCAGAAGAGGTAGAATCCATCGTACTCAATGAGGACGAGCCGAAAAAAACCATCCAAGTCGGAAAAGCCTTAAAGGCATAAATCAAGGAAGAACTGATAAACTTCCTGAGGAAGAGGAAATGTGTCTTCGCTTGGAGTCATGCGGACATGTCTGGCATCAGCCCTGAGGTGATGTGCCACAACCTGAATGTGACTAAGGACGCTAGGCCAATAAAAAAAAGATGAAGAATCTACTCTAGGGAGAAGTACGATATCATCCGAGAAGAAATTAGAAAGTTGGAAGAGGCCGAGTTTATCAGGGAAGTCGTATATCTAGAGTGGCTATCGAATGCAGTCATTGTGCCCAAAGACAACGAAAAATAGAGAATGTGCATAGACTTCACCGACTTGCCCGAAAGACAGTTATCCCTTACCTCAGATCGACCAGATGGTAGATGCAACTGCAAGACATGAGCTCATGAGCTCATGAGCTTCATGGATGCATACTCAGACTACAACTAGATTTTCATAAATGCCTAAGATTCAAAGAAGACAGCCTTTATCACTGACAAAGGGACGTATTGCTACAAGGTTATGCCCTTCAGATTGAAAAATGCGGGGGAAACATACCAACGTCTTGTGAATAAGATGTTTGAAGACCAAATAGGCAAGAATATGAAAGTGTACGTTGATGATATGTTAACGAAGAGCTTAAAGGCCTGCACCCACATGGCAGACCTGAAAAAGACTTTCGATACCATGGACCTGTACATAATGATACTCAACCCTGCGAAGTGTGTCTTCGGGGTAGGAGCCGGGAAATTTCTTGGATTCAATGTCAATCAGAGGGGAATAGAGGCAAACCCTGAGAAAATCAAGGCTTTGCTCGACATGAAACACCAAAGAGTATCAAGGACATTCAGAGGCTTAATGGACGAGTGGTTGCGCTTAACAGATTTGTTTCAAGAGCGACGGACAAATGTCTTCCATTCTTTAAAGTGCTTAGAAAGGCCTTCGAGTGGGACAAAGAGTTTGAGGAAGCTTTTGACCAGTTAAAGTCCTACCTCGGATCTCCCTTGCTCTTATCTCGGCCCGTAATAGGTGAGAAGTTGTACATTTATATAGCAATTTATGAATCGGCAATAAGTGCAGCCATAGTGCGGGAGGAAGTTGGGGTCCAAAGGCCTGTGTATTTCAATAATAAGGCCCTTTAAGGGTCTGAACAAAATTATCCTCGGATGGAAAAGTTAGCCTACGCCCTGATACATGCTTCTAGGAAGATGAGGCCTTACTTTCAAGCCCATTCCATGGTCATCCTCATCGACTCCCCACTACGACAGGTCCTCCATAAGCCTGAGAAGTCGGGAAGGTTGATGACATGGGCCATTGAGTTGGGGGAGTATGGCCTTACTTATAAGCCTAGGACTACCATCAAAGGCCAGGCACTGGCAGATTTCGTCGCAGAGTTCACATGGGAAGAGGCAGAGGTTGAGAATAATCTAGAGACATCTGAGGGATCGAACAAAAACTTCTTCCAAGATCAGGAAGAGGTAGTATCCAAGAGAGCCAGAGGTGGAGTAGCCGAGAATGAGGAAGACCGGTACCTCTTCAGGCAGGGAATCATGTTAGAAGGAGATTTCTCATCAGATAGAGACATATGGAGCCTCTTCATCGATGGGTCTTCTTGTGAAAGTGGAAGCGGTGAGGGGCTGATACTCTCAACCCCGGATGGTACCAACATCGAAAATGCCCACAGGTTCAACTTCAAGGTATCAAACAACGAGTTAGAATATGAGGCCATGATAGCAGGCCTCTCCTTGGCAAGGACCCTTGGGATAAGACTCCTCCTCCTTCACAGTGACTCAAGATTGGTCGTTAACCAAGTGTTGGGGGTTTATGAGGCCAAGGATGAAAGGATGGACAAATAACTGAATAGGGTAAGAGTGACATTTGAAGACTTTGAAGAGGTAAAAATGAAGAGAATACCTCGGCAAAACATCAGTCATGCAGACGCATTAGCAAGGCTAACTTCTGCAACGAGGATAGATATCAAAAGGACAGTCCCTGTTGAGATCTTACCCAGAGCAACCATTGAAGAAGAAGAGGTCAGTAACCCTTGCCTCAATTTGAACCTAGGGGACTCATGGATGGATCCTCTTATTAGATATATCAGAGAGGGGGTGCTATCGGAGTCAAAGTTAGAGAGGAGGAAATTGAGGTACAAAGCTGCAAAGTTCTTAATAGTAGGAGATGTCCTGTATATGAAGGGATTCCTATCACCTCTCCTCAGATGGTTAATCCCAAAGAAGTTCCCCACGTCCTACAGGAGGTACACGAAGGTTCTTTCTCCAGTCACATAGGAGGGAGACCTTTGGCGAAGTGGATTATCACGCAAGGATATTGGTGGTCGACCTTGGCCAAAGATGCTGCAGCCTACGTAAAGAGGTGCGACAAATGTTAGAGATTCTCCACTATCCCACATCAACCTCATCAGCCTATGACGTCAATCAGTTCCCCTTGGCCATTCGCAGTATGGGGAATTGACTTATTAGGACCCCTACCAAGGGCTATAAATAAGTATCGATTTTTGATAGTCGCCATTGATTACTTCTTAAAGTGGGTAAAGGCTGAACCAATGATCACGATTACAGAGCAGAAGACCTTCCAATTTATTTGGAAAAACATCATATGCAGACATGGACTCCCAAACACCCTCATCTCGGACAACGGAACCCAGTTCAAGAATTTTTCCTTGGAAAAATACTGCGAAAGAGTCGGGATAAAGAATTTTTTTTCTTTTCCTGGCCGACCTCAAGAAAATGGTCAAACCGAAGTCACAAACAGAATGATCCTTGATGGGATCAAGAAGTGGTTAGAAGAAGATAAAGGAAGATGGACTGAAGAAGTTTATGCCGTGCTATGGGCCTACAAAACAACGGCTACACCAACGAGGGAGATCCCATTTATGTTATCACATGGCTCAGAGGCCGTCATACCAACAGAGGTAGGAATCCTTACTCATAGGGTTTAGACCTATGACCCTGAGAAAAATGGGGAGGAGAGAAGACTCGACCAAGACTTGATTGAAGAGAGAAGGGAAGACGCAGAAGTTAGGCAGGCAGCTTACCAGCAGAGAACAACAAAATTCTACAATCAAAGGGTAAAATCAAGACCCATAGCTATAGGAGACCTAGTGCTTAAGAAGACATTATAGAAGGCAAACAAGCTTCACCCAAATTGGCATGGCCCTTACAAAGTAATTGAGGAGATTGTACCCGGGACCTACAAGCTAGAAAACCTCGAATGGGAACCTTTCTCCAACCCTTGGAATGCTGATCATCTGAAAAAGTATTACATATGATGTTACCAGGGCTTTCATGTAAATGTATCATATTATGAAGAGATTATTAAAGAGAATATCAGTTCCTGTGTCAATACTTGGTTCATTGTGCTCGAATGGTAAAATTTTATGGGGATAACGTCTTAGTGATGACCTTAGACCTTATAACATCATGATTTGGTGACAAGGTCTGAGGTCAGACATCACACTTAGATGACCTCAGACCCTAGACCATTAATTTGGTGAAAATTATTTATGGGGATAACATCTTAGTTGATTACCTCAAACCTTATAACATCATGACTTGGTGATAAGGTGTGAGGTCAGACATCATACTTGGATGACCTCAGACCCTTAACATCATGATATGGTGAAAACTGTTTACGGGGATAACATCTTAGTTGATGACCTCAGACCTTATAACATCATGATTTGGTGACAAGGTCTGAGGTCAAACATCACACTTGGATGACCTCTGACCCTAGACCATTAATTTGGTGAAAATTGTTTATGGGGATAACATCTTAGTTGATGACCTCAGACCTTATAACATCATGATTTGGTGACAAGGCCTGAGGTCAGACATCACACTTGGATGACCTTAGACCTTATACCATTAATTTGGTGAAAATTATTTATGGCAATAACATCTTAGTTGATGAACTCAGACCTTATAGCATCATGACTTGGTGACAAGGTCTGAGGTCAGACATCATACTTGGATGACCTCAGACCCTTAACATCATGATTTGGTGAAAATTATTTATGGGGATAACATCTTAGTTGATGACCTCAGACCTTATAACATAATGATTTGGTGATAAGGTCTGAGGTCAGACATCACACTTGGATGACCTCAGACCCTAGACCATTAATTTGGTGAAAATTATTTATGGGGATAACATCTTAGTTGATGACCTTAGACCTTATAACATCATAACTTTGTGACAATGCCTGAGTTCAGACATCATACTTGGATGACCTCAGACCCCTAACATCATGATTTGGTGAAAATTGTTTATGGGGATAACATCTTAGTTGATGACCTTAGACCTTATAACATCATCATTTAGTGACAAGGTCTGAGGTCAGACATCATACTTGGATGACCTCAGACCTAAATACACATTGTGTGATAAAGAAAATCATTCAAATAACACTCAGCAAATAAGGAAATAAAGCATGTATCAGAAGTTAATATAGACCAAGAGTTATACAAGATATAAGGTAACCGAGTTTGCAATCAGAAGTTACATCTTGAAATTAAAATCAGAGAATTACATAAAGCTTAACAAAAAAGGCCTAAGGATTTGTAGCTACAGTGTTGGCATCCTCATACTTATTCCCCTGACCGATGTTGGTCACGTCGGCCCCATCATCTTGGAGGTTGGCACTTTCAGTCTCAATAACATCCAAAGGTGCAGTCTCTGCAGGGGCAGCATCTTCCTCTTCAACCTCTTGAAGGGCCTGGGAAAATTGAGGATTGCTAAAACTAAAACCAATGAAGTCAGAGGCTTTCAAGATCCCTGAATCCTTCTCCTTTGCAGCGGCCCATTTTCTAGTGGCTTTAACACCTCTTTCGAGGTATTCAAAGCCAAAGTTGATCAATTCATCAGAGACTTTGTAATCAGCCAGGATCCCCTCAGAAGCATCCTCAAGGGCTGCCTTCACTGCATCATCAACTTTCTGCTGGAGAACGTCGTCCTTGGCCTTTAGAGCAATGGTGTGGTACTTATTAAGCTTAGAGATCTCTTTCTCCAACTCCGTAACCTTCTTATCAGACCCCTCAAAGGCAGACTTCAGATGATCTACCTCAGCATTTAGGGAGCTTTGCACCTTCTCGGCCTCGTAGCCTTTCTAGATGAGGGGCAACTTCTTCAGAGTCCAGTTGGCAAGATGGTGCATAGAAAGAAGGCCCTACAAATCAAGAAATCAAATGTATAAGTTCAAATTCAAAACAGAGGTTACACTTCGGAATTAAATTAAAATTAAAAGTTATACCTGAATGGACATGTGAAGGTCAAACTCAACCAGCAGAGGAGTGTCCATAGAGTGACAAAAGCGTTTGTCAGCATCGGTCATAGCAGAGCCGATGGCACCCAACGCTTGCAAACTATGGCCTATTATGCTATCATTAATTTTTAGCTGCTCCAGACGGGCAGCCAATGCATCTTCAGAGGATATGGGGATGGCCTTTTGGGCCTTACTTTTCCTATGATCCTCAGGGGAGGTGGTTATAGTTTTCCTCTTTCTTGCAGCATCGGCCTTGGACGTGCCGACACTTTTCTTCGGTGGAGGAGGAGGGGGTACATTCAGACCTGCATTCTTCACCAGCTTCGTGAGACTTGGGGCAGACATCTCCCAGACTTCGTCTGAAATGCCTTCGGGGCACTCTGTAAATGGAATGGTCTGAGTTATAAGATTGGAGACATAAAAAAGTCAGAGGTTTAACTTAATGAAATAATAAAATAAGCACTTACGGAGTTCTGTCAGAGGACTACCCCCAAGCCCAGTCTCAGAGAGGTAGTAGGGGGTCATCAGGTGTTCGAACCTGACCAACAGACCATGCTCCCCCTGATCTTGAAGATATTTTACATTTTGATGATTATTTTGGCTTATCCTAGGGTCAACCCTGGCAGCCATTAACACCTTTCCCTATCTCAAGGGTATCCTCGGCTCTAAGTTCGAAGAGGGGACACAAGGGCCAAATTCCCATGCCCCTGAGTTAAAGAAATACCGCGGCTTCCAATTATGGTAACTAGTTTGGGTGACCTGCAACATCTTCTTAGCTGACTTTCGATCTAAGAAATGGTAATAGATCGGATGATTCCTGGTAGAGGAAGGGATGTAGCACCCGGTGAAGACCTGGACAGGAAGGTCTGAATGGTGGACTGACTTCCATAAAACTATAGCTCCAATTATCACCCTCTAGGTATTGGGGGATAACTGAAAAGGAGCTAAGTTGATGTTGGAAAGTATGGCCCTAATGATGTGATGAATGGGCAGACGAAATCCTAACTTGAACATCTGCTCATACAGGCAGATCTCGCCATCTCGACCGCCGAAATCCCTCTCTTCCCTCAGAGGTTTCCTGAGTTTTATGGAAGGGCTAATGAAATATATATACCTGAAGGCAAGAAGGTCGAGATCAGTGACATTTATCTCTATCTCGGCCACCTCAGAGCTGTTAACATCGCTCTCAGCATCATCATCATCATCGGGTTCAACGTAGACTTCAGGAGACGATGGGTGACCACTTGGGAACCTCTGAGCGAACTCAGCTCCTGTGACAGCTGATAAGGGAATGGCTTCAAGAATTTGTGGAACAATAACTTTAGGTCCTACAACCTCAACGTCATAGGAAGAGCGCGATGTGCTTGAACTCTTGTGAGACGAGGCCCGACTACAAATCTCGGCTTGATCAGGGACCTGATCCTGCTGAATGGAAAAGTTTATAGCCTCTTAAAAAGAATCCACATACATAGGGTCTGAGGTAGATGACTCAAACTCAGACATGGGGGTAGTTTCAACTAGGACCTCAGCTGTTTTAACTGGTTCGGTTGGCTCAGGGTATATGACCTTCAGAGGGGGCGAAAATATAGCTCTGAGGGGGAATGCCTCTGCTCTACGAGCCTCCTCTTGGGCTCTTTCAATCTGCCTAATTTTATATAAGGTCTTCTCCCTAAGAGAGGGGAATTCCTCTAAGAGTTGGTAAAGGGGTCTGAGCATATGAGGCAGACCTTACACTTGCGACTCTCCTAAATAAACAGGATTGTCAATTGGATTAAGGATCAAACTATCGACTTTGAACAAAAAACAACCAAGAACAACAAGAACCAGGGCCACCTGAAAACACAAGTGATGGAAGGAAAACTTAAAGAACTCACCGGAAAATGCAAAGAAAAACAGGAACAAAGCAGGAAAAAATGAAAAAGAAGGGATCATGGTTGGTACCTGATGGAATGTGATGAGAAGGGAGGACGACTTGGTAAGGAAATCTACCCAATGTACTTCTAAACGAGCTCTAGTAGAGAGAGAGAAAGAGAAAAAAAATTCAGGCAAGAAAATGAAGAAGTGGGGAAGAAAGAGAAAATAAATTAGGGTTTAACCCTAAACAGCCCCACACTCGTCCCAAGGACCATCATTGCCTTGGGAGCCCAAAAGACTACAATCATCACTTATCGGGAACACTAGCCACTTCAGCAACTCACACTTGTCAAAAAGGTATTAACACCTAAGGAAGTCCAACCTCGGGCAAATATACCCTTTAGGCACCTGATCACACAGGTAACTAAGGGCTAAGGGGTGATTGATATGCCCAAAATGTACCCCCCAGCTCAGAAACATCAACCTCGGCCATGGAGATAGACGATGTTGGAAGGGCCTTACATCAATAACCAACGACCTCATCCTAAGCAAGGTCGGCCATGGCCGACGTTACTAGCTACCTCGGCAACTGAGGTCTCTGTAATCCACAGGGCCGGATATACATCTGGTCATTCAAGGCTTGTAACCCTGGCTTGGTTCAGGCCGAGGTCGCCATCCCTTCATCATAACGGATCTCGAATGAGGATTAGCCGAGATTCCTGATTCGTCCATTACCTCGGCCCAGGCCGACGTCACAGCTCAACATGCCTTACCTCAGCTCTCCTACTGAGACAAGGTCACCATCTCGTCCTCTTCTAGGATGAGGTTGGGACCATTCACAAATGGCCGAGCCCTTAAGCATATGATTGGTGGGAACACGTGTACACAATCAGTTAAAATTGAATCATTCCCCTCACGTGGGGGAATATTGAGGTCATCATTATCTACATGAGATCAGCCAGGTGTCATTCTCATACTGGTTCGATCATTATGCACATGTTCATTGCATGCTTGGGGGGTACATTACACCCCCAGGCACTATATATAGAGGTCATCCTCTTCCTTGTAAGGAGTCCGAAATTTGCAACCCTAGCTGAAACTCTGTCCAAATATACAATATAGAGAGAAAGCTTGAGAGATTGTGTCCATGGCCATTAGTTCCCTCATACAGTGATATTAATCACACACTTGCACAGTGGATGTAGCCTGATTGGCTGAACCACTTATATTCCGGTGTTCATACTCTTCTCCTCACCATTATCTCTTATATACATATATATAGTATACTCATATGCTGCCATTGTTATCACTAATTTGAGCATACAAACACCTTTATTTGTGGTGCTATTTCCAGCATCATCACCCCCAATCGTACATTAGTGGCCCCAACATCAAGGGCAGGGAAGGTCTGGGTGGTGGACGAAATGTTTTATGTTTGTGGCCCCCTAGTTAGAGTTTCGTTTGACAACGACACCATAAAATCTTTCATATCACATTGTTTTATTGGGACTTATTGTTTATTACCAAGACTTTATAATAGGGCTTTATCTATATATACTATGTTGGTAATGTTGACTTTTATCTTGGAAACTTATAATGATGTTAGGATAGATATCAATAAATTGCATTTAGTGGTGGGCTAGTTGGTTTTATATACCCACTCTTATGATATGACCTTGAGTATGGATTTTTTGTTTAGATACGAGGATCATATATATTATAGGAGTCGAGGTATTCTTTTCACAATAATGGGTCAGAAGATGCATATTGTGGTTGTGCCTAGATCTGAGGGGGGGGGGGTGCTATGACACATTTGTACAATAGATTACGATACTCATAAGGACACGATCATGTCTTTAGATTCGATATTGATCGTTTGAGATTTTGATATTGTATTTATGGAGGTACCTGAGTTATCATCGTCTCAAGAGATTGATTTTGTCATTGACTTGTCTCCCGACACTAAGACAATTACTAAGTATCCTTATCAGATGGCTTCCTTAGAGATGAGAGAGTTAGGGGAGCAGATTAAGCAGTTATCGAAGAATGTATTCATTCAACATAACACTTCACCATGGGGATCTCTGATTCTCTTTGTGAGGAAGATAAATGGTTCTCTACAGTTATTTATTGACTACAGTGGGTTGAAAGGTAACACTGAGGAACAAGTACCCTTTTTCCATGGATTGATGATTTGTTTGATCAATTTCAGGGTGTTCTTTATTCTCCAAGATAGATTTGCGTTTGAGTTACCATCTGTTGAGGATACGAGAGGAGGACGTATAGAAGATTTCCTTCTTGAATCGTTATGGTTCTTATGAGTTTAGGTTCATGTCATTTGGTCTAACCAATGACCTAACCGTGTTCATAAATTTGATGAACCAAATATTGTGGCCATACTTGGATAGTTTATGATCGTCTTCATTGATGACATCTTGATTTACTATCGAACTGAGTATGAGCATGCTGAGCATTTAAGTATTGCGGTTTAGATGTTGATGAAGCATAATTTGTATGCTAAATTCAAGAAGTGTGAGCTTTGGAAGTAAGAGGTACAGTTTTTAGGCTGTGTAGTCTCGAAGTCGAGATTGTCGGTATATCTTGAAAAGGTGTCGGCCGTCTTAGATTGGGGATAATGCACGACACCTACGAAGTTTCATATCTTATTGGGATTTTCCGATTACTACATCAGGTTCATTTGGTGTTTCTCAAAGATAGCATGACCCTTAACCAAGTTAACTCAGATTGGGGTTCAATTTTTGTGGATCGAGAGGTTTCAACATGCCTTTGACACTCTCAAGGAGAAGTTGACTTCTGCTTTAGTTTTGAATTTACCTAGGAGTGGGGGAGTATTCGGAATACATTGATGCTTACCTATAGGGAGTACGTGGGTGTTGATACCAGAGGATCGTCTTAATGCCGATGCATCTCGAAGGTTGAAGCCTCACGAAGTTAAATAACTGACATATGATTTGGAGTTAATTGGTGGTAATGTTTGCATTACATGCTTGGAGGAACTATTTATAAAGTGACAAGTTCAGGATCTTTAGCAATCACAACAGTCTTTAATATATTTTTCATTCACAAAAGACTTAAACATGAAATAATAACATGGTTCAAGTTCATTAAAGACTACCAATTTACGATCTAGCATCACCTAAGAAGGCCAATGTGGTGGGAAATGCCTTGATGCAACAACTGAGTAGCAATGTGTTTAACAAATGTGGGTTATGTTCAGGGGTAAGTTGGTCGATGCTTTCACGATGATGCTCACCATAACTCCTGATATCATTATATGGGTAGTCTAAGTGTGACACCCCATATTTTTTAATAATTAGGTTGATTAAGTCTATTTATGAAATATATACAAGCTGTTAAAACAATTATATATCATCCTTAACATCAAATAAGAAATAACGAATAATGATAATTCAAAATAGAGTATGAAATGTAAAATCCTCAAGTAGTCATGTATAATTGATAAGAGTAAATCACCACTAATAATAAAACTGAAACCAAAATTGTCCAACAAAATATACCATCATGAATACATGCTAATATCTCAAAAACAAATGAATCCCGAAATTAAGTACCATGCTAAAGGATAAAGTAAACCTCACATATCTTAAACCGAAAGTAGATAAAACTAGAAGTAGACTCAACACCTACATCTCCAAAACTGAAGATGACTGGACTACATTGGTGGGTGCTCGAGTGAGAAAGCTAAGTTGGATGAACAAGAGCACCAAGAATAACATGACATGTCAGGCCCACTGTAATAAGATAAAATCTATGCACTCATGTAGTAAAACTACCAATCACGAATATAAATAATAAATATACAATTATTAGTTTAACTATTACACCGCTACCTTATCGGTGTTATTTCATTTAGAACATATATCCTATGAACATACATAATATACCACTATTTCCCATAAATGAAGAGATAACTAATATATACAATGCCTACAATACCATAATTGATAATTATAAAAAATAACTATATAATATAACTATAACAATATATCAATCGAAACTATCCACCATTTATTATTGGGTACTAGTACACCAAATAACCCGTGACTATCCCCCATTAATTATGGGGTCACTAGCACGTAAGTCCAACATTTTTAGATGCAATGGATAAAATAAACAAAAACACCCCCCTGTCCTCACTTTATAATCGACACCCCCATCTACCCTCACTCCATAAACTAGCACACCATTTTTACCGCCTTCTTAAAATAACCAATATAGAAAGACAATGAATCTAACCCGATCCATGCAAAACTAGTAAAGTATCCATACCCGACCCATAGTATTATCCTAAAAAACACTTAAGAAATCCATTTCTCTAATTAAAAATTTAATTTCATCATGAAATCAGTTCATCTTCCCAATGTATTTAAAGTCCATAACATATGTATAAAAAACGGAGGCCAAGTTCAACATCAAATTTCGTACTTTTGACGTTTTAAATGTCATAGTTCAGGGGTGCATGTCCATCATAAGAAAACTCCAAACAATACCAAAATTCAACCAATTGAACTAATATCCATAAACTTAGTACTTTTTTATTCTTTTTAAAGATTTAAGATCATCTAACTTTCCATGGGAGTATTCAATCCTTTTACAGTTTCATATTATGGAGGGGAGGTGAATTGAGGTCTAATATCAAAATTCTAACTAATAAGAGAACTTATATATATATATATATATATATATATATATATATATATATATATATATATATATATATATATAATGCTCCTGTGAGGACTAGTCCGCATTTTAAGAATGCGGACCGGACATGTGTCACCTAACAGTGCGCCTATAAATTATCGCCTAAATTATAGGCACTCTCTCTCTCTTTTCTGGTCTCACCGCCAGGTGGCACATGTCCTGTCCGCATTCTTGAAATGCGGATTGGTCCGCACAAGAGCAGGATTGTATATATATATATATATATATATATATATATATATATATATATATATGATTATTACAACTTAAAAATAATTATCTAAATTGAAATTCTCAAAATTTATACAGAGGAAGAATTATTATGTAGCTACTCTCATTATCAGAATTTAGAATTAGGGATGTAATTCTTAATTCAATAACAAGAGATGAGACCTACACCTAATTAAATTCATAAAATTAAGAGAGAAATCACAATTATAAATACAATTGAATAATAACATGACTGTTTCATAATTTAATTCAATTATCATGATTTAAAAATGGATTACTAGTGCATAAACTTATGAAATTTAGTAAACTCATTTGTTATAGAAAACCTTAATTTGAACATGATAAATCAAGAATTAAACCTAAGTATTTCTACTTAATTTTTATAATTTAGAAATATATATTCTGGTAGAAATTATCACTTACAGCATGAGAGAAGAGAGTAGTTTTCTCTTACCTCAATTGGTGAAAAGAATTTTGCAAAAGTGTTGAGATGATTTATAGAATAAAACCTTTTGAAAATGGTTTCAAAAAGACTCCTCAATTCTCCTTAGTCTTGAACAATTGTGACTCCCAGTTATTCTCCAGAAAAAAATAAATTTTATTGCTGATTTGTAGAGTATAATTTTAGGATTGAATTGGTTTAATTTGAGTGGAAATTGTGTTTAGGTTTAGGGTTTAATCACGGGTTAAAAAGATGAAACAATAGGGTTTTAATAAGGAGCTTTAGAAGAAATAAGTGAGAAAAGAGAAAAGGGAAAACCACTGAAGAAAAAAAAGCATGTGCGCCTATTTATAATAATAGGCCCACTATAGCGGCTACTTGTGTCAGCTCTAGCAGCCTCAGCCGCACTCTAGTGGAAAGGAAGGCCCGCTATGGCTGCCTTAGCCGAAATTTTTTCACCTTTTTTCTTCATTAAAACCATAATTCCCTTAAATTTCCTTATTTTCCTCTTTTGACCTTTAACCTAAATTATTCTTCAAGTTACTACTTAAATACTATCTTACCCCTACTTTTACACTAATTACTCCTTTGTTTAATTGTTAGTTACTTTCCATAATTACCAAATTAAATCCCTAATTTAAATAAATTACAATACAGAACAACAACTTTCTTCATTTATCTAACAAATTCCATAATTAGAATCATTTCAAGTATAATTTCTCATGTTAAAGTTTATTTCCATAATTAAATTGTATAAAATTCATGTTTCCAAATAAATAATCAATTATGTTTTCCTAAATTTTAATATTTAATTATTTATTTAATTCTTTAAAATTATGGGATATTACAATATTCCCCCTAACAAAAAGAATTATGTCCTTGGAAGTCACAAATAAAATTTTATACTTCACTAAAAATAGATGTGGGTATTATTTCCTCATTAAATCCTCACGCTCCCATATGGACTCCTCCTTATTATGGTGGTTATACTGCACACATACTAACGGTATCTCCTTTGAACGTAACTTTTGAATCTGTATGTCCAATATACTCACTAGATGCTCACTATATGATGCATTCCAGTCTAACTCGATCTCGCCCAAATCAATGTGATGATAGTCAACCCTTGGATGTAAAAATCGACGAAGTAGCAATACATTAAATACGTTATGCACCCGATCTAGGTGGTCTGGAAAGGATAGATGATATTCAACCTTCCCCACATTCTTTGTAATCATAAACAGTCGAATATACCATTGTGCTAACTTCATTTTCTTCCCAAATTGCATCACCCCTTTCATAGGGAAGAGCAGTAGGACCTTATCCCCCACCTTAAACTCCGTAGGCTTCGAATTTTTATCTGAATAAATCTTATGTTTGTCTTGATCAATCTAAATCCGCTCCGTGATCAACTTAATATTCTCGGTCATCTCTTGGACAAACTTTTCCCCAAGTGTCTACCCTCGCCTGGGTACAACGAACACATCGGTGATCGGAATGGTCTCCGATAAAGATCCTCATAAGGGGCCATATAAATGGACTTCTGGTAATTGTTATTATAATCCAACTTTACCAATGAAAATGTACTTCTCAACTACCTTGAAGTTCATCACACATTCCCGTAACATGTCCTTTAATATCTGATTGACCTTTTCCATTTGGTAATCCATTTATGGATGGTATGCCATGCTATAAGGTGTAGTTTAGTTCCCATGGATTACTAGAAATTATACCAAAAGTGTGCAACAAATGTAGGTCCCGATCTATAATGATCGATAATTGAACCCCATGTAAATGGTCAATCTTGGCAATACACAAATGCACAAATTGCTGGATCGAATAATTGATATGAATGGAAAAAAATGTGCCACCTTCGTAAGGAAGTAAACTATTAACTAAATAGAACCATGATAGGGAGGCATTAAAGGTAACCCCATGATGAAATCCATCGATATGATATCTCACTTCCACTTGAGAATGGGTAGAGGATGAAGCATATTGGATAACTTTTGATGGTCCACCTTCACCACCTGAAAAATGGGGCATCTAGATAAGAACTCTGCCCCTTCTCTTTTCATACTATCCAACCAATACCGTCTCTTCATGTCTTGGTACATTTTATCCCCACCCAGATGTATTGCAAAATGAGAACCATGTGTACCCTCCATAATGGCCCGTCTCAACTCCTTATTCGAGGGTACCAAAAATGTACCCTTATAATATAATCTGACATTGGATCCCACTAAAAAGAAATGTACACTGGTAGCGAGAAGCTTTGTCACATTCTCCTTACACACCGTGTCCTATGACTGTCCTCTGATGACCCGTATCATAATTACTGGAGTCACTGTGAGCATCCCCATAAAATCCCTAGTTAACTTCTTAACCATCTCAAGTGAACCCCACTCAGCTAATTGGAGAGCTTACAAGGTACCACTAGGTCATCATCTCAATGTGTTGTAACTGCATTAGCCTTACCTGGGTGGTACTGGATCGTGAACTGATAATACTTAATAAACTCAAACCATCTAAGCTTTCTCATATTCAGATATTTCTATGTAAATAGATATTATAGACTCATGTGATCGCTGAAAGATTCTAAACTTCTCACCGTAAATGTTGTGCCTCCACGCATGCAACACAAATACAATGGTTTCCAACTCTAAGTCATTAGTTAAATAATGAACCTCATATGACTTCAACTTTCAACAGGCATATGAAATTAACATGTCATCCTGCATCAATACCCCACCCAATCCATGTAAAGAAGCATCAGTGTAAACCAAGAGCTCCCTTCCACTCCTAAGCAAGGCAAGAACCGATGTGGAAGTTAATTTCTCATTGAGAGTGTCAAACGTCTTCTGACACTTCTCAATCTTTAAGAATAGCGTACCCTTCTTTGTCAACTCAGTCATTGTCCCAACTATCAAGTCAGTAATCGACCCAATTATCTTTGAGAAACCATGGATGAATTTACTGTAATAATTTACCAATCCCAAAAAGATGCGAACCTCAATAGGTGTCATGGGTTGTCCCCAATGGAACATAGTTTACAACTTACTAGGATGCACAAATAACCCCTTATCTGGCATGACATTCCATAAAAACTTCACTTACCTTTTCCAAAATTTTCACGTTGGGAACTTAGCATAAAACTTAGGCTCCCTCAATGTCTGAAATGCAATCCGCAAATGCCGGTCGTTATCCTCCTTTGTCCGTCAGTAGCTCAGAATGTCATCGATGACAATTTGGTTTAAATATGGTCAAAATACTCGATTCATCAAATGCATTAATACTTTTGGGGAATTCTCCAACCCAAAATGCATCACTTGGAACTCGTAATACCTATAACGAGACAAGAAGGTTATCTTGTGCATAGCTTCCTCTCTTACCCTCAACTTGTGGTAACTGGATTGCAAATAAATATTTGAAAAGAATGAAACTCCATCCAACTGATCAAAAAGATCATCAATCCTTGATAGCGGGTAATTATTCTTCACCGTTAGCTTATGCAACTTGAGATAATCAATACACAACCTCAAAGACCCATCCTTCTTCTTTACAAAAAATACTGGCGCAACCCAAGGTGAAGTGCTATGAAGGATAAATCCTTACTTTAACAACTGTTTCATCTGATCTTTAAGCTACTTCATCTCTATAGGGGCCATACGATACATTGATATAAATATCAATTTCGTGCTTAGTGCTAAATCTATCACAAAATCAGTCTCCCTACTAGGTGGTAAACCCAGAATCCCATCAAATACTTTTGTGAAGTCTAGAACTATGGGAATCATCTCATCAATAAAATTTAAATGAGTAGTATCTCGCCCCCACGCCTTGGCATAACTAAAAAATATATCTCCTGACCCGTTGTAGAAAATACAGTTGTCCTACCTATATAATGATCTGATCCTTATATGTACACAATCAATTCGTCCTACAATCACATTGAATGTGAGGGTATCTAAAACTAACAAATTTGCTATGAATCATAGCCTACCGATATGAATGCCAACCCCATCACAAGTCTTACTAATAAGAGTGGATACACCTAATGGAGTAATTATGGACATTAGTCTAGCATAAAGAGTGGAAATCATCCCCGATACACCCATAAAGCGTCGTTCAACAAAAGAGAGTGTATCCCCTGTGTCAAATATAACCCTAGATAAAGTTCCATGAACAAATAACATTCTATAAAATGCCTGAATAGGCAGTTGGTCATCCATGGGTCCCACCTGATAAACCCTACCATACTGTAACTAAGGCTGAGGTGCTGCGGCTGGTGCATGATGTGTCATTAGTTCCTACTCCCTTAGGACTGAGATAACTGGCACATGTTGTTGCCTCTATTCCTATTATTGATAATTGGGCTTAAATCATGCTGCAACTAGCCTTACTGGGCTAGGCGATACTGATCGTGCCGACCCTAACCAAACTGTCCATGTTAGCCCTGTCCAAATTTGCCTTACTAAATCTGCTAGCCCTTATTCAAGCTATCCTTTTTCATGTTGTAAATACTACACCCAAAACAACAATCTGGCACGATTAAAAACCGTGCTTGATTTTCTAGCACCGTTTAAACCCGTGGCAGATTTGACAATATGGCACGCTTTTAGCACAGTTTTAAATCATGTCAAATTTAATTTGACACACTTTTGGCACGGTTTCAAAGTGTGTCAGATTTTTATTTTGGCACGCTTTTGGCCCTATTATAAAGCATTTCAGATTGTGTTATACGCGTGCAAATATTTGACAATCTGAACAATTTTGGCACGATTTTAAACTTTACCATGTTTTTCAATAAATAAAAAAATATTTATTATTTACAAACAAATCATGAGAATCAACAAATTGTAAGACTGGTAGAAATAAATATTTACTATAAGCAAAAAATAAAGAGAATCCAACAATTACTAATATGGCACGTTGTTGTTGATAAACTAATGCACATACTAAACTTCAAAATATTACAAGTCTGAATATTTCATAGACCAAAAAAAATGGGATAGAGTTTTGTCTATTTTCTGGACATTTTGTAACCTGTTAACATAAAACCTACTTCATATAAAGCTCGTATAACCATAAAATTTAACAATAATATTACAAAAACCTCAATGACCATAAAAATAGATAATAAAATCACGAAAGCCCACACGGCCATAACACATAAAAAATAGCAATCTCGAATGTCAACAATAATAAATAAACAATAAGCATGGTGTAAACCATTGACATGTTCGTGCGTTCCACGTGGATAAAAACTAATGCTGAAATGTTACCCGGTAAAAATTAGAATACAAAAGAGAGTTAATATCAGTGATCAAATATTATTCAAAAAGTTGTATTCAAGCAGAAAAATTGTGTATACTTATCATTATATTTAATCCTAAGTTAACATATTTGTAAATTATTGTAATATTCTGAAACCGAGTGCCTGGTGATTGCACAATCAGTTTCTACAAGTTACATTGGTTTCGTGCTAGGTGTCCGTGTCTCTAACAGAGCCATTTGGGGATTGTTTCCAGTTTTCTCCCTTGAATGGTATGTTTTTAAGCCTAAGTCTAGATATTTTCAAATTATCGTCATATTCTCAAATTGAGAGTCCCATGACAATGCGATTAGTTCCTTTCGAGTTACATTGCTCCAATGCGAGGTGTCTGTGCCTCTCACCGAGTCGTTTATGGGCTATTTTGAGTTTTTTTCCCTCTAACAGCATATTTGTAATCCTAAGTCTTGATATTTGAAAATTATCATCATATTCTAAAATCAGGGGTCCCCTAACTATGCGGTCAGTTCCTAAGAGTTAAATTAGTCATGTGCTAAGCGTTCGTGCCACTTACGGGGCCGTTTGGGGGTTACTTTGGATTTTCTCCCTTTAACGGTGTGTTTTTAAGTCACAGTCTAGATATTTTCAAATTATTGTCATATACTCAAATAGAGAGTTTTATGACTATGCGGTCAGTTCTTACAAGTTACATTGGTCCCGTGCAGGTGTTTGTGTTTACTATAGGGCCGTTTGGGGGTTGTTTTGCATTTTCACCCTTTAACGACATGTTTTAAGCCTAAGTCTAGAAATTCATAAATTATCATCATATTTTCAAACCGGGGGTCCCGTGACTATGTGGTCATTTCCTACAATTTACATTGGTCCCATGCGCGGTGTGGGTGCCTCTTACGGGCCGTTTGGAGATAATTTTGGGGTTTTCCCCTTTAATGGTTTTTAAGCTGTAGTCTAGATATTTAAAAATTGCCATCACATTATCACACTAGGAGCCCCGTGACTATACGGTTAGTTCCTACAAATTACATTGGTCCCATCCGAGGTGTTCGTGTATTTTATGGGGACATTTTGGGGATGTTTTGTGTTTTTTCCTTTAACGGCATGTTGTTAATTCGTAGTTTATATTTTTGAAAATTATCATCATATTCTCAAATCGAAAGACCCGTGATTACACTATCAGTTCCTATGAGTTACATTGATCCCGTGCGGGGTGTTCGTGCCTCCTACTATGCCATTTGGGGGTGTTTTTGGATTTTTGCCTTCTAACGGCATGTTTTTTAAGCCTAAGTACAAACATTTTCAAATTATCATCACATTATAAAACCGGGGGTCCCGGTTATAATCTATTCAATTTGTATGATTTATATTAGTCCCGTGCAAGGTGTTCATTCCTTTTACAGAACCGTTTTAGGGCTTTTTTGCATTTTCTCCCTTTAATGACATATTTTCAAGTCGTAGTCAAGATTTTCGAAAATTATCATCATATTATCAAATCAGGGGTTCGTGATTAAGCGATCAATTTCTACGAGTTACATTGGTTTCATTCGAGGTGTCCGTGCCTCTAAAGGAGCCGTTTAGGGGATGTTTTGGGTTTTCACTCTCTAACAACTTGTTTTTAAGTCTAAGACTTGTGAGTTGCAAATTATCACCATATTCTCAAACCGGGAGTCCATGACTATACAGTCAGTTCCTATGAGCTACATTGGTCATGTGTGAGGTGTTCCGACCTCTTACGGGATCATTTGGAGGTTATTGTGTATTTTCACCCTTGAACGATATGTTTTTAAGACTAAGTCTAGATATTTTCAAATTATTGCCATATTCTCAAATTGGGACAATGACTATGCAATCAGTTCCTTTGAGATACATTAGTTTCGTTGTGAGGTATTCGTGCTTTTACGAGACCATTTAGGGGCTATTTTGGGTTTTCACTCTTTAATGGAATGTTTTTAAGCCTAACTCAAGATATCTTCAAATTATCATTATATTCTCAAACGGACAGTCCCATGACTATGTGGTTAGTTCCTATGAGTTACATTGATCTCCTGTGAGGTGTTCGTACCTCTTATAGGGTCGTTTGGGTGTTGTTTTGGGTTATTTCCCTCTAACGACATGTTTTTAAGACTAAGTCTAGATATTTGCAAAATATCATCATTTTCTCAAACTAGGGATTCGTGACTACGTGACGTGATCAATTCCCACGAGCTACATTTGTCTCGTGTGAGGTGTTCATGCCTCTTAAGGGGCCATTTGGGGGTTATTGTATTTTCACCCTTTAACGACATGTTTTCAAGAGTATGTCTAGAGATTCATAAATTATCATCATATTATCAAATTGGTAGTCCTGGGACTATGTAGTTAATTCATACGAGTTGCATTGGTCTCGTGCAAGGTCTTCGTACCTCTTACGGGGTCATTTGGGGGTTGCTGTGAGTTTTCACCCTTGAACGACATATTTTTAAGACTAAATCTAGATATTTACAAATTATTTCAATATTCTTAAATCGAGACTATGACTATGGAGTCAGTTCCTATGAGTCATATTGGTCCCGTACGATGTGTTCATACCTCTTACGAGGTCATTTGAGGGTTATTTAGGTTTTCACCCTCTAACGATATATTTTTAAGCCTAAGTCTAGATATTTTTAAATTATCATCATATTGTCAAGTAAACGGTCCCGTGACTACACGATCAGTTCATATGAGTTACATTGTCTCATGTGAGGTGTTTGTGTCTCTTATGGGGCCGTTCGAGGGTTGTTTTAGGTTATTTCCCTCTAATGGCATGTTCTAAGACTAAGTCTAGATATTTTCAAAATATCATTATTTTCTCAAACTGGAGATCCCATGATTATGCGATCAATTCCTACGAGTTACATTCTTCTCGTGCGAGGTGTTCATGCCTCTTACGGGACCATTTGGGGGTTATTTTGCGCTTTCACCCTTTAATAACCTATTTTCAATCCTATGTCTAGAGATTAATAAATTATTGTCATATTCTCAAATTGGTAGTTTCGTGACTATGCGGTTAGTTCCAATGAGTCACAATGGTCCCATGCGAGGTGTTTATGCCTCGTAGAGGACTGTTTGGGGGTTATTTTCGGTTTTCTCCCTCTAACGACATGTTTTTAAGCATAAGTCAAGATATTTTTGAATTGTCATCATATTCTCAAATCGGGGGTCCCGTGACTACTCGATCAATTTCTACGAGTTACATTAGTCCCGTACGAGGTATTCTTGTCTCTTATGATGCCGTTTTTTTTGTGTTTCCTCCCTTTAATGATATATTTTTAAGTCTAACTCTAGATATTTACAAAATATCTTCATATTCTCGAACCGGGGTATCGTGACTATATAGTCAGTTCCTACTAGTAACATTGGTCCCGTGTGAGGTGTTCGTGTCACTTAGGGGGCCGTTTATGGGTTGTTTTGAATCTTCACGCTTTAATGACATGTTTTCAAACCTAAGTATATAGATTCATAAATTATCATCATATTCTCAAACTAGGGGTCCCATGACTAAGCGGTCAGTTCCTACCAGTTACATTGGTCCCGTACGAGGCGTGTGCGCCTCTTACATGCCATTTAGGGGCTACTTTAGGTTTTATTCCTTTAACGACATATTTTTAAGCCGTAGTCTAGATATTTATAAATGATTGTCATATTCTCAAACTGGGAGTTCCATGACTACACAGTCAGTTTTTTCAAGTTACGTTGGTCCCTGGCGTGGTTTTAGTGACTCTTACAGGGCCATTTGGAGGATGTTTTAATTGTTTTCCTTTAACGGCATGTTTTAAGTCGTAGTAAAGATATTTTAAAATTATCATCATATTATCAAACCTAATGTCCCGTGACTATATGATCAGTTCCTATGAGTTACACTGGTCCCATGCAAGGTGTTTGTGCCTCTTATGGGGCCGTTTGGAGGTTATTTTCTATTTTGTCCCTCTAACGGCTTATTTTTAAGTCTAGGTCTTGAGATTTGCCAATTATCATCATTTTCTCAAAATCGGAGTCCCGCGACTACGCGGTCAATTCCTACGAGTTACATTGGTCCCATGAGAGGTGTCCTTTCTTTTTACGGGGCTATTTTAGATTTTTTCCCTTTAACAGCTGTTTAGAGGGGGCTATTTTAGGTTTTCACCCTTGAATCGCCTACTTTTAAGCCTATGTCACACACCAAATTTGCCTAATTGTCACGGTCATTGACCTTGACAAGTTCAACTTGTCAAGGTCAATGACAGTGACAATTTGGGGCGAGAAAAATTTTTCTTTTACGGATGTGTCACGGTCATTGACGGTGACAAGTTCATTAGAATTATCATGGTCGTATGACACGTTTAGTCACGATTAATAACCGTGACAAAGACTTGACCCTTTTTCTAAAAATTGTCATGGTCAATGACCGTGACAATTCTGGGCAGAATTTAAAAAAAATTTGCTGGGCAGTATGGCCACTGCCACTGCCCAGTAGTATATTTGTACCTGTTATAACAACATCATATATCCAAATAAACTAAAGATAATGCAAATATATATTCAAAATAGAAACAATATACATGACGATATAATCCATAATATAATTCAAATGTACCAACTTAAAAATAATGTCACTACATGTCGGGGGTAAATGTGAGGAGGTGAGTAGTCCACACGATATATGATTTGACACACCCACTAATATACATCGTGCCACATTGTTCTCGCAACCACAATAGGGAGTTCTCCTTCCAGAGTATCACATGCGTGGCGAGCACTTTGGACTCGATCTCTTAAAGCTCACGTCCATGAACTATTCCACCCTGGACGATATTCGGGTCCCTTAACCCCCGCCCTATCCGTTAGCCATCAAATACGTCCAATATGAACATGCTCGACCAACCAAGTGTCGACATCGGTCTGTTTAAGGGCGCCAAATAGGGAAGTGGATCATCGAAGTACGCATGTGTCGGTGATGAAGCAACAAGGTCCACATCCTCATCATCCTGCGCCTCATCCTCCCGCACCTCCTCCTCCATCGCCTTCTCCTTCCCTTTCCCCTTACGGTCTCTGCCCAATGTACACTTCATGAATGAGTACATATCTTGGACCGTTGCCTCCAAACGGGACAGTTTCGCTTCATTTGAATCCACCGTTCGAGCTAACCCGGTGTCGCTCGTCTCCAATCCGATGATCCTAGATTTGGCCACCTGCGAGCTCACCCCCCTTGTCCTCCCCTGGCGATTAGTGCCAAGCACTTGGCTGAGTGTGTCTGTTGACAATGATGCCTTGTCGGCATCAGACTGTGACTTATGCACTTCCTTAAGCTTTGCCTGAAACGACAAAAAGCACATGATTAGTAAAATAAGTAAACTAAAAAATTATAACGTAATTAACAAAAAGTAAACTGTCGAATTACTTACAATCGTGGTCGCGACGCTTGGGGGCACCTCCTTGTCCTTCCCCTTCTTCGTTCGAAGAGCCACATAAGCATCGAGCCTATGTGGCTTACTCCCAAGGCCACTCCCTACCCCCTGAAATAAAATAAAGTAAATTTAGTATCGGTCCCGTAAAGTAAAATAATGCAGAATTTTATATTTCTGTAGTTATAGAAAAATTAAATCTTACCTTTATCCTATGCTCCACCTCGGCATTAGACGTCCGGACGGAGTAGTGCACGTCCGTCTTTTTTTCCCGATTTTCCCTCCTCGATTGGCGAGATGCCAATTGTCGCTCCCTGATCTCATTGTCAATGAACTTTTTCCATTGTGCCAATGAGATCGGCTCCTTCGACGGGACAGATTCACGCCATTGGATAATGGACTCTCGTGTTTTCCAAAAGTACCATGTCCACATATTTTTCTTCCACGTCTTGTGTTTCTCCCTCAACTGCTCTAAGACGGAATCGCGTAGCTTTGGATCCAAGTTGAATTGTTCATGTCCAACAAATACAATGTTAGTTGCAAATAAATATAAATATAAATATAAATATAAAATGAAATGGAAATCGAAATTGAAATTGAAATTGAAATATTCATATAAATATAAATATATTACCTGTAGTGCCACCCAAACAGCTAGCTTGAGCTCATATGGCACCTCGTTCCAACTCATAAACCCCGGGCCGATGACCGTCTTTAGCAGCTCGAGGGATCTCGCTAATAGCTTCGACTTGTTCTCGATGGTAATCCCAAATTTGCCATATTTGGGGAGCCTAGGGGCCGAGGAGCCTTGGTCGCCTCCGCTACTACCGAGCCCAGACGACATCATCATAACCAGCATCATCATCCTCGCCTTAATACCTGAAGGAGACATTTGCTGTAAAAAAATGTTATTAGTATAGATAAAAAAAAACTTAGACGAAGACATGCAAATATGTACAATTACTACAAATAAAAATGAGCACTAATTATTAATTTACTTTCATACACCCCCTCCCCTCTCCTACCCCACCACACACACGCACACGTACACGCACACCCCCACCACACCCCCATCACAATTAAAATTACAATTAAAGCTATACAATTTATTAATTAAAGCTATACAATTGTTAAGATTGCCCCACCACAAACACACACACCCCCATCACAACCACCCCACCTCTACCCCCTACCCCCGCCATACACACACTCACATACTATATATATATTGTTCGATATACAAAGTAATTTTCAAAAAAAATTGAAAAATTCCACCCCCATATGAATAATAATCCAGTGGTCAGACCACTTTTAAAACTAACCAACCCAACATTTACTAAACAAAATAATCCAACATCAATCTCAACAATAAATGTGTATCCCGTATTCCTTCTAATTCATCTACTCAATTAATTCATTTCATCAATTAAACTAACAATTAAAGTATACAATTATTAATTTACTAATTTACAATGAGGGGCAATCCTAATTTCATATGAAATGGGCACTAATTATTAATTTACTCTCATATAAAACTATACAATTAAAATTACAATTAAAGCTATACAATTGTTTAGATTTCCCCACCACACACACACACACACACACCACACCCACCACCCCACCCCCTGCCCCCGCCACACACACACGCACATAATATATATATATATATATATATATATATATATATATATATTGTTCGATATACAAAGTAATTTTCAAAAAAGTTGAAAACTTCCACCCCCATATGAACAATAATCCAGTGGTCATGCCACTTTTAAAACTAACCAACCCAGCATTTACTAAACAAAATAATCCAACAGCAATGTCAACAACAAATGTGTATCCTGTACTCCTTCTAATTCATCTACTCAATTAATTCATTTCATCAATTAAACTAACAATTAAAGTATACAATTATTAATTTACTAATTTACAATGAGGGGCAATCCTACTTTCATACGAAATGGGCACTAATTATTAATTTACTCTCATCTAAAACTATACAATTAAAATTACAATTAAAGCTATACAATTGTTTAGATTGCCCCACCACACACACACACCCACCCACCACACCCACCACCCCACCCCCTGCCCCCGCCACACACACACGCACATACTATATATATATATATATATATATATATATATATATATATATATATATATATATATATATATATATATATATATATATATATTGTTAGATATACAAAGTAATTTTCAAAAAAAGTTGAAAAATTCCACCCCCATATGAACAATAATCCAGTGGTAATGCCACTTTTAAAACTAACCAACCCAACATTTACTAAACAAAATAATCCAACAGCAATGTCAACAACAAATGTGTATCTTGTACTCCTTCTAATTCATGTACTCAATTAATTCGTTTCATCAATTAAACTAACAATTAAAGTATACAACTATTAATTTATTAATTTACAATGAGGGGCAATCCTACTTTCATATGAAATTGGTACTAATTATTAATTTACTTTTATCTAAAACTATACAATTAAAATTATAATTAAAGCTATAAAATTTATTAATTAAATCTATACAATTGTTTTGATTGCCCCACCACACACACACCCACCCACCAGCACCACCCCACCCCACCCCCTGCCCCCTCCCCCCGTCACACACACACGCACACACCTGTACACACACACACACCACACCACCCCCACCACCCCACCCCCTTCCCCCTCCCACTACCCCTCCCCTGCCCCCCCTCACCCCACCCCACCACCCCTGCACACACACACGTACACACACAGCCCACCCCACCCCCACCACCCCCTCCCCCACCACACACCACCACACACATATACACACACACATATACACATACATATATACACATATATATACACACATTCACACACATATAGAAATGAAAGAGAAAGAGAGGAAAAAAACATACCTTAGAGAGAAAGAGAGAGAGCTGAAATCGCTTAGAGAGAGAGAGAGGGAAAACAAAAAATCGATGGGAAAAAAAGCCTATGGCTTATTTTACTGACGACATTGTCACGGTCGTGTCAAGGTCCTTGACCGTGACAATTATTCAAAGAATTGTCACAGTCATTGACCGTGACAAGTCCATGACAAAGATATTTGTCACGGACTAGTCGCGGTCAATGACCGCGATAATACTTTGTCACGGTCTTGTCACGGTCAATGACCGTGACACAAAACGCGTGTTTGTTGTCACGGTCAATGACCTTGATAAGGGTGGCCGGCTGAAAGGCGACAATTTGACCATTTTGGTGGAGTGTGTCTAGATATTTGCAAATTATCGTCATATTCTCAAGTTAGGAGTCCTGTGACTACGCAGTCAGTTCCTACAAGTCACATTGGTCCCGTGTGTCGTGTTTGTGCCTCTTACAGGTCCGTTTGGGGGTCTATTTTGGGTTTTCACCCTCTAACGACATATTTTTAAGCCTAAATGTAGATATTTTCAAATTATCATCATATTCTCAAATCGGGGGTCCTACGACTATGTGGTCAACTTTAATCCTCGAAATCCTACACTCAATTTAAATACCAAATCATTAAATCAACCATGGGTTTACGTAATAAAATATTAAAAAATAATATAAGACCGAATCACCAACTAAATGTACAAAAACCAACATACTATCATAATATCTAATTAACCCATAAACCTTCACTCAAATAAATCCATGTCACAACATACAAAACCTTAGAAAAATACATTAAAAAAATTACTAAAAATAACAAAAAAAAATAAAGTGATATATTTAAAGTGAATAATAAAAACATGAAACAATCATAATCATAAATTCTAACACCAGTCGTAACTAGAAAAAGCCACCAAAATCATTGGAAATCATCAAATACGATATCTATTTATATGAAATGAAATTATAAAGAAACTCAATTGTATATTTCAAAATCCCAGGTCGAGTGAAATCCATATCTAATTTTCTCCTAACCTATTAATATACATCGAATCTTGATTAACTAGAAAATATATCATCCTATATGAATCTCATATATTATTATAATACTTAAAATTTCACGGGACATTAAGTTAACATACTACAAATCAAATATCAAAACTGAGTAAACATGTTCTTATATATATTGACACTGTAAATTACGAGTTTTACCTGTTTTGTCATACTAAAAGGTTGATTAGATGAATTAAGAATCTCGTAGTAGAACATTGAGACTTTGAGTGCAAGACCAAACCATATCAAAGTGAAATATCCTTCAACAAAAGTACCAAAAACATAACATAAAATAGCATTCACATTCTACATCACTCACTCTCCTTAAACCTAAAAAATCCAATCCAAATATACTACACTTAAACACAATCTATTATCACTAAAACCCTAAATTCACCATAGACAACATCTACCAATATCACTACAACCCTAAATTCAAAACATCCAAAAATAAATAACAGAAAATCCCTAATTACCAAAATAATACCAAACACTTGATCATCTTTATTATCTTTTTGGGCATACAACTTTGGCATAAACCTTAAGTTGTACAAGTGTAAGAAATTAGGAAGAGGTAGAAAAAGAATATGACTAGAGAAAGATGATTACAACACACACACACACACACACACACACACACACACACACATATATATACATATATATATATATACATATATATATATATACATATATATATATATACATATATATATATATATATATATATATATATATATATATAGATAGAGAGAGAGAGAGAGAGAGAGAGAGAGAGAGAGAGAGAGACCGAACCTCTAGATAATAAATCATCGCTATTTCACCATTTCACCATAACTTCTCTCGCGAAACCTCCAAATGGATAAATACCGATGGTCGTGGAGTTGATAGGGAAAAAAGGAATGGGATTGGGATAGAAGAGAACCGAGGTTGGGGTACGATTGGGTTGGATTCGGATGGGGCGTTTGGTCGCGATTGAGAGAGTAAGAGAAATTCCTTTATTTTTTTAAACTAATGAAAAAGGGTTTTTAGTTTAGGGTTTTATTGTTTTAATATTCTGTGATAAAATTTGGTACGATTTTAAACCGTTCTAAAATCTGGCATCGTTTTAAATCGTGTCAAATTGAAAATAAATCGTTCCAAAATCTATCACGATTCTAAACCGTCCCAGATTCTACTTGTTCAAGCATCTCAGATTAGATTTTTTAGTGTAGTGAAAGCCATTACACTTGACCCAAACCAATGAAAATATTCCTTGTGAGGTATCATCTTGCTTCCCTTGTTATAGTTATTATCCTAGACTTCTCTTCTAGGACTAATTTCTTCTAAAATCCTTGGCCTTACTGGTCCTAAACTCATTTTCGATCGCTATCAGATCCTCCCTCGATATTGGGCCCGCCTCCTTCTCCTCTTTTCTCAAATTTTTTCATGTGCTCAATATGGTCTCTCCAAATAATGAGTGTAGTGTCCAAAATCTAGTCATAAGTAATATATGTCAAATTTTCCATCAAAATATGTTGTATAGGGTAGACGTGACCCTTCATAAAACACTCAATCCTTTTCTTCTCCGTATTCACCTCATCCGAAGAAAACATCGATAAATTGGTAAACACTGTATCATACTCTATGATAGTACGAGTCCCCTATTAGAGTAGAATAAACCTTATCTTCTTCTGAGCTTGAATCGACTCGAGGAATTACTTATCACCCAACCTCTTAATAAACTCAGCATAGGTCAATGGATACCTCTTCTCGGTAGTAGTCACACTCTCCAACCACTTGAGACATCATCGATTAATCAAAAAGTGGATAGAACCTACTTATGAACATCCGTGCAAGACAAGGTTCTAAAGTGGATCTCAATATCTTGATGCAACTATAGCTCCAATAAAGGATCTGTCAGACCTAAGAATGTAAGCTAAGGTGATTCCTTTATTCCCATGTCATTTATACCAACTAATTCAATACAATACCAGATCATTTGGTTTTAGTCTCACATGGATGGAAATGGTGATTTGGTTTTGGTGGTTTAAATATAATTTTTCGTAGATCATAATACACTGATCAATGGGAATTAAATATTATATATCTATGAGTAATAGTTTTTTGTAGACTCTTTGTCCTTTCTCACATATATTTCTTTGCAGGTCTGATCTCCCTCCCCTTCAGATTTACTTTCTCAATCCCTCACCATTTTTCGTGTTAGTTTCTTATTTTTTTGGATTTGAGATACAAAGATCAGTTGGATTATCACACAATTTAACCATAAGTTGATTTTGTGGTGGTATACGTGGGTCGAGAAGCTCTATACGTTTGGATGACTTCGAGGTTGATTTGGAAGTTGATCATATGGCATCCTCGCACATTTTTCACCATCACTGGATTGAGAAGTGGTTAAAGAGGAGTACTACGTGTCTCCTGTGCGCACAGTGATTTACACGTGTATGTGTGTTTATGACTTCCATTTCTATAAAAAAATCAGCAAGTAAAACAACAATATCAATTCTATCTATTACGTCACTATGGTGCTTATGCTGCTACAATTCAGGAAGTAAAACAACATTAGCAACGCAGTCCTTAACGAAGAAGTTGAAGCAATCCTTCCCAATGATGCTTATGCCCTTGGAAATTTCACGTGGGGATGAGTTAATGCTACCCTGTCCAGTTGGACTATAGACTTTGGTGCATACGTAGGCATAAGGTGTGAGGTAATCGGAGTACTTGAATTCATCTTTGAAAGTTTAACGTCTTTTGATGTAATTAGTTTGTTATATATATTATTAAAATCCGTCTTTGTTATTTTCTAGGAATTACTACCAATCTTGATGTAGTCAGTTTGTTATAATATACTTTATCATTGTATAAATTTGTGTAAGTTCGGTTTGTAGTACTGCAATTTCTGATTACGAACCTCCAATAAGATCATAGATCCAATGATAGCGATGATGAAAATTAATCCCCCCTCCAAAATATAGACGTTGAGGAGAACACAATGAAGCCCAAGAAGCTAAAGAAGCCCAAGATCATAATTGCTAACGTGCCAGCTAAGATCGATCCATCTGATCGTCGAACTTTTCTTGCTGACGTGTCTGTGAGTTTGATTTTTAGGTCTTTGACCCTTGAATTCAAAGGTAACGTTTCCATTTCTCTCTTTTCCGGATGCATAAGAACAAATTTAAACACTTTGTTAATTCTAAATCAGGGTTTCTAATTTTGAATTTATTTAACCACACATGGTCAAAAGCAGGTCCAATTATTCTTTTCTCTACATTTTCATGATAAAATGTTTCATAATACTCTGTATTCATTATTTTTTTATGGTTAAAAGCAGGTCCAGTTATTATCTTTATGAATACATAAAGTGATATGCATTCGAAGTTTTCTTTATGTTTTAAAAATGCAATGAGTGAACCAAATAATTCTTTGTTAGTTTATTTTTTGTTTTGAATTATTGGATCCCATGTTTTTCCTACTAACTAATTCTTACGCTCTTTTTCATTGTCGGCTATAGAAAGAGCAATGGAAGAAATTATTATATTGATCAATCACAATAAGAATGGGTGAATCTTTTACAAGTGATGACTGCTTCCTCAAACGAACAACCACTCCCACAACCGCATATGTATGAGAGATCCCTATTTGAACCAATCTACCCAACACCAACACCAGAATTGTTTTCCCAATAGAATATGATCAAATATTTTTCATGGTAGCTAACGTAGGTGAGACTCATTATACTTCAAAATGTAATAAAAATATGATTAGATAGCTAAAAATTTAATAATATCATTTTTGTGGCTGTCTTATTGACTTGAATTATATTGTTCCTTCAAGATTTATATGATTACAAAGTCAATGGGATATGCTGAGTTTTTTGTGGGACAGAATGTTAACTAATTTTGTGTGGATAGTTCGAATACCCATGGTATTATTTCAAATTCAAAGTCGTGTGTCAAAGACACTGATATCCAGTCGTGCCTTTAGTAATGCAGAGTTTTGTGCCTTTAGTCATGAGGTGAAGCTGTTTGGATGCCAAAAGGCAATGATTTGTCAGTGATTTTGGCAAAGCTTTTTGTTTGTTTAAGGAAGTACAAAGTTATTGTTTTTAACTTTTCCAATTTTTGGGTTTGGATATATTCTAGGTATAATCTTTTATTTGTCTCTCATATTTAATAATTTACTTGGGTGGTAAAGTTGTGCTTATAAATCTAGTTTCTCATTATGCTTACTAATGTGATGTTGTTTACAACCAATGATTTATTTCATGTTTCTCATGCCACTTTACATGTATGCTTTATACATATGCTAAGTTCTAAATTTTATAGTTTTTTTTCCAAAAGTACAGAACACTAGTGAAATGTCAAGTTAAAAATGTGTACTCTGTCTTCTCAGTATCTAACTAAAAATTAGCTGCGAAAAAATGTCAAGTTCAAAACTTTTGTGTGTTTGCACTATACAAGAATTAAGAGGTAGCCCTTGAATTATGGGCCATCATCACCATTGATTGTGGGTTTGTAATGTTTATAGTTCTCATTTCTCTGTCTTGCATAAAGTTATCTGCCTTGAAATATAGAAGTGAGGTTACAATAAAGACCACTTTGTGTGGTACTGTAGATAAGTTTGGACAAATATTAACCAATGATAAAAATAGGTGCCAACTATAAATAAATATTAAACTATGTGTCTAAATTATTGAGTATCCCATTGTTAAGCTATATAAGTGCCTATATGTGATGAAAGTGATGTAAGTTCTCTGATTACCATATCAATATGTCTATATATGATGAATGTGATATAATCTGTTTGGTTTTGTTAAAATTTGATAATTTATGATGATAAGTACCAAGGATGTTAATTAATAAGCTTAGATGATAACTAAGCTTTAATCTATGAGCGAGTGGTGTCTGTTGCTAGGGATGTGTGTAATATGGGTGTTTATTTTGCTTTTTCATATACTAACTTGGTGCCCCTCTAATTTTTTATGGGTGTGTATTTCAAATTTTATGATTTTTGGGTTCAAAAACTTATGACTCGACCACGATTGATACTTTGGAAAAAATTTATCGTGCCTTCAGGAACGGGCATACTCCAGTGTGTGTGTGTGTGTGTGTATATATATATATATATATATATATATATATAGAGAGAGAGAGAGAGAGAGAGAGAGAGAGAGAGAGAGACCGAACCTCCAGACAATAAATCATCGCTATTTCACCATTTCACCAGAACTTCTCTCGCGAAACCTCCAAATGAATAAATACCGATGGTTGTGGAGTTGATGGGGAAAAAGGACTAGGGTTGGGATAGAAGAGGCCCGAGGTTGGGGTACGATTGGGTTGGATTCGAATGGGGCATTCGGTCACGATTAAGAGAGTGAGACAAACTCCTTTTTTTTTAAACTAATTAAAAATGGCTTTTAGTTTAGGGTTTTATTGTTTTAATATTCTGTGATAAATTTGGCACGATTTTAAAATGTTCTAGAATCTGGCACCGTTTTAAATCGTGTCAAATTGGAAATAAATCGTGCCAAAATCTATAACGATTCTAAACCGTACCAGATTCTACTTGTCCAAACATGTCAGATTAGAAATTTTGGTGTAGTGAAATCCACTACACTTGAACCAAACCAATGAAGGTATTCCTTATGAGGTATCATCTTGCTTCCCTTGTTATAGTTATTATCCCGGGCCTCTCTACTAGGACCACTGCTGATTGGGCCATAATTTCTTCTACAACCCTTGGCCTTACTAGCCCTAAACTCATTTTCGATCGCTATCAGATCCTCCCTCATTCTTGGGCCCACTTCCTTCTCCCCTTTTCTCAAATTTCTTCTTGTGCACAATATGGTCTCTCTAAATAATGAGTGTATTGTCCACATTCTAGGCATAAGTAATATATGTCAAATTTTCCATCAAAATATGTTGTATAGGGTAGATGTGACCCTTCATAAAACACCCAATCCTTTTATTCTCTGTATTCACCTCATTCGGGGCAAACGTAAACAAATTGGTAAACACTTTATCATACTCTGTGATAGTATGAGTCCCCTAGTAGAGTAGAATAAACCCCATCTTCTTTTGAGATCGAATGGACTTGAGGAATTATTTGTCACTCAACCTTTGAATAAACTCAGCATAGGTCAATGGATACCTCTGCTCGGTAGTAGTCACACTTTCCCACCGTTTGAGAGCATCATCGGTTAGTCAAAAAGTGGATAAAACCTACTTATGAACATCCGCGCAAGACAAGATTCTAAGGAGGCTCTCAATATCTTGATTCCACTATAGTTCCAATGGAGTATCTGTCTGACCTAAGAATTTAAGTGAATCGTTATTCATAAACACTCCCCAAATCTTCTCTCAATCTATCATGGGAGATTGTTTGACTAGTTGTGGTGCCTTTAGTAGTCACTCTTTCTTTCATGCCTAAGAGATTTACTTTAAAAGTTTCTGAGTCCCAAAAATAAACCATCCTTGAGCATTTGGAGTTGTGACGACAGACATCAATGGTATTAGTGCAATTAGTGGTGCGACTGGTGCTGGTGCTGTTGGGACTCGCTGAGCAACACCTGCGAGGGAACGGGTCTTCCTCTTTGGTGCCATCTAGAATATGACACGCAACATTTATTACAATTAGGAATCTTATAATAAGAGTAAAAAGATAAATAACGTATCAAAGAACGCTACACGAACAACCAGAATGGATCTATGGAACCTACATTGCCTAAGACCAAGCTCTGAAATCAACTGTAACACCTTGTATATTTTAATAATCAAGTCTATTTACTAAATCTATAGAGGTTGTTAAAACAATTATGTATCATACTGAGCATTAAATAAGAAGCAATGAATAATGATGATTCAAAATATAATACATCATGCGCAATCCTCAAGTAGTCATATATAATTGATAAAAGTCCATCACCACCACTAAATAGAACTAAAAGAAAAATTATTTCACAAAATATCCCATCATGAATACATATTAATATCTTAAAAATAAAAGAATCTCAAAACAGAGTACCATGCTAAAGGATAAAATAAATGTCGCATCTCGCAAACATAAAGTAAATAAAACTAGTAGTAGGCTCAACACCTATATCTACAAAACTGGTGGTGATTGGACTGGATGATTGGGTGCTCGAGTGAGAAAGCTAAGTCGAATGATCAAGAGCTCCTTGTACAATGCGACGGGTCATATCCACCACTAAAAGATATCAATCGTGCATACAAATAATAAAACTACAATTATTAATTTAATCTAGAATTTGTATTACATGAACGTATAATATCCACTACTTCTCGTAAATAAAGAGACAACTAGTTTATATAATGTACATAATATCATAACCATGATTTACCCTAAATATTTATAATATAACTATACCAATATATAAACCAGGACTAGCCCCCATTTATTACGGGGCCACTTGTACACCATATAACCCATGACTAGCCCCCATTTATTACAGAGTAACTAGAACGCAAGTCTATTGTATTTTACCTGGCACGAGAAAAATAAACCATCACATCCCTCTGTCCTCAATCCATCACCGACACACCCCTCTGACCTCAATCCATAAACCCACATACCCCTCTTCCCCCTCCATAAAATAATGAATATAGCAAGACCATGACTCTAACCCAATACATGCAAAACTAGTAAAGTATCCAAACCCGACCCATAGTATTAGCCTAAAATATACTAAAGAAATCCCATTCTTTAATTAGAGATTTGATATCATCTTTTAATGAGTTCATCTTCCCAATATGTTTAAGGGTCATAACACATGTATTATAAATGGAGGCTAAGTTCAGCATCTAATTTCGTATTCTTAACATTTTAAATGTTATAGTTCAAGGTTACATGTCCATCATAAGAAAACTCTCAAAAATACCGAAATTCAACCAATTGAACTAATACCTATTATTATTTTTAAGGATTTAAGATTGTTTAAATTTCCATGGGATTATTCAATCTTTTTAAACTTATATATTGTGTACGGGAGGTGAATTTAGGTATAACATCAAAATTCTAACTAATATGAGAATTTATATAAATGATTGTCACCAATTAATAATAATTCTCTAAATTAAAATTCTCAAAATTTAGATACAAGAATAATTATTATGTAGCCACTCTAATTATCAAAATTTAGAATTTGGGATAGAATTATAAATTCAATATCAAAGGATGCAACTTACTTCTAATTAAATTCAAAAAATCCCAAATCAAGAGTGAAATCACTACTATAATTTCAATTGAACAATATCATGCTTATTTCAAAATTTTAATTCAAAACCATGATTTAAAAATGGACTAACTAGTATATAAACTTCTGAAATTTAGTAAACTCGTTTGTTTATAGAAAACCTTAATTTAAACATGATGAGACCAATAATTAAGCCTAAGTATTTTTACTCAATTTTTACAACTTAGAAAAATATCTTTAGGTAGAAATGCTCACTTATAGCATGAATGGAGATATCAATTTTTTCTTGCCTCAATTGATGAAAATAATTCCCCAAAAGTGCTGAGTTGATTTGTCAAAAAACCCCTTAAAAAGACCCCCCCCTCCCCCAAAAAAAAAAAGATCATTAGTCTTGAACAATTGTGACTCTCAATTATCCTCCAGAAAATACATTTTTTTTGTTGATTTGTAAAGTATATTTTTAGGATTGAATTGGTATCAATTGAGTGGATATTAGGTTTGGATCTAGGGTTTCATTATGGGTCTAAAATATGAAACATTGGGATTTTTATAAGGGGTTATAGAAGAAATATGTGAGAAAAGAGAAAATGGAAACATGTCGAAGAAAAAAAGCATGCATACTTATTAATAATAGCAGGCCGGCTATAGCGAAAACTTGTGCCCGCTATAGTGGCAAGGAAGGCCCTCTATGGAGGCCTTAGTCCAAAAATTATATCACCTATGTTCTTTATTAAAACCATAATTCCCTTTAATTTCCGTATTTTCCTATTTTGATGCTTAACTTAAATTCTTCTTCAAGAAACTATTTAAAAACCATCTTACCCTTATACTTTTACACCAATTCCTCCTTTTTCAATCATTAATTATTTTTGATAACTACCAAAAATAAAAGACCTAATTTAAATGAATTACAATTAAGAACAACAACTTTGTTCTTTTATTCACAAATTTCATAATTAGAATAAATTTTATTTCAATTTGAATTTCTCATGTAAAACTTTATCTCCAAAATTAAATTATGTAAAGTTTAAGTTTCCAATTAAATAATCAATTAAAATTTTACCAAATTTTAATATTCAACTATTTATTTAATCCTATAAAATTATGGGGTATTACTGTAAGTATTGGCAGATGATTTGGCATGCAAAAAGAAAGTGGTCGAGATTTAGGCTACATGTGTACCTCTCCGACACCGTTGGTTTTGATGGTGGATTGCATTACATGGGGAGGTTGGTACAAGGAGCTACGTAAGACCATCATGCAAGAAGCCCATGGATCGCAATTTTCAGTACATCTCGATGAGAATAAGATGTACTAAGATATGTGGAGATAGTAATGATGGGTAGGAATGAATAGGGGCATTTCTATGTTTGCATCCCAATATAGTATATGTCACATGGTGAAGGTGGATCACTGTAACACCTCCTATTTTTAAGAATTATATACTTAATTAATTCGGGTAATTTAAATTACTTGTGTGTTATAATTTAATGGAATTAATTATTATGAATATATTAAATATTAATCAGAAGAGTAAATGGTTAGTATTTATGGAATATATATTACTAAGTGAATAGTAATTATTAATTTACGTCATAGCGTATGATAGTGACATGGTATTATTTTATTTCAATCGGGAGTCGGGCATAGACTATATTAAGGGCGAGATATAAATTTTAGAAAAGTAATTCGGATGTCAATTATGAGTGCACGGTTGATTCCGACTAGGCTAAAATAGTTAGAAAAGTGTACTCGAGGGTAGTAAATGGATCTCGGGGCATTTTTAGGTATGAGCGGGCCCACACGGGGGTATTTGAACCATTTTAACTTGGCCCACAAGCATAATTTCGGGAATGACACATTAACACTTAAGTTTGAGAGTTCGGGGTGAACACAACTCTAAAAGAAATAGAGCATAAAACCCAAGTTTGAGGAGTTTTTCCAGACACAACTTAAAAGGAAAAACCTTAGTTCTATAGAGAAGAAAATAGGGAGAAGGAAGGGAGAATTTGGGGAGCCAAATCAAAAAGGGAATTTTTGTGTTCTTCATGAAATCACCATCAACACCAAAGAAATTCAGACTCTATGAATTGGAAAAGTCAAGTGGTTAACATGCTTTTAATTTAAATTTTAGTCTTCAATTCATATCATTGTGGGTGTGATGAAATTTATTATTTTTGGGTGGGGTTGACACATATAAATCTGGGTTTTCAATCTTACTTAATCATACAGCTTGTTTGGGCATTTAAACAGTTTGATTTATCAAAGGTATTGTGGTGATAAATTTACGTGTTGAAATTTATTGTAATTTAGAAAATCAGTGACGTTGGTGTTTAATAAATTATAATTCATGAAATCATGTAAATTGTGTTTGAGGAAGTTGGGATATAAATTTGGGGAAAATTTGGTATAATCATAAGGAATTGCAGTAGTGAATTATGGGAAATGGTTTTGAAGTTTTAGTTTTGTGAACAATGGAAGACGACACACTGAAGAAGAACAAGAGGAGAGAGAAAACCAGGGTGTCGCTCGAACGACCCTGGTCCTTGTTCGTGCGACATCAACCGTCGTTCGAACGACATGGTGAGTCATTTGAGCAAGGTAGGTGGGCCAGGCGCAATTTTGGTTGCTTTCTACTTTGGGTCGGAAGAATTATTTTTGGTGGTTGAATAGTAAATTTTGGTTTTTTCATAGTTATGGATTTTAAAAAGGGGAGTTAAGTATAGCTAATTTGTAGAGACAAAAAGGGGGAAGTCTAAATCATAGAATTCGGAGCAATAAATTCTAAGGAATAAATTACGGGCCGAGGGAATGTGTCCCGGCATTTTTGGTTGAGTGACACCATTTTAATAAATTAATTAACTTAGAGTTAGGGAAATTGACTCGGATATTTTAGGCTAGTGCTATGGGAGTTAGGTGTGTATTAGCCAAGATTAAATTTATATATATATATATATATATATATATATATATATATATATATATATATATCTGTGTGTGTGTGTGTGTATTTATTCTTGTGTGGTCTTTTAATATCAGTGTAGATATTTTATAAATACATACCCCCTAGTGCTATCACAAGAGGTTGCATGATGTGGGTGAATCCCTTGGCTTGTAATTGCATGGAGATTATAATCCGTAGGTCATATGCGTCTTATATTTATATGTTGTGATTCTTTTAGGGGGTGAGACGCTTTGGGTATGATTCGGTCTCAAAACCGGGAATTATTACCGCCTCCACTTTGTTTATTTTAATTTTCATTGATTCAGAGAGTTAACTGTATCAGGGTGTCCGGATGAATGAGTATACCTGGGGTGATAGCATTTTAGAGAAAGCATCTGGTGAGTTCTTACTCAGGAGGATGGATACTATATAAACCATATGTGCGATGTGTAGTATATTTATACGTATATAATAGTGTCGATAATTATATGCGAGTAAAATACCAAGAGTGTATTGGTATTATTTTTATAACTAGTGAAATTGTTATATAGTTAATTAAAAATGATAAATTAAGTTAATGTGAGAAATAACTTAACATTCATTAGAAAAAGTTACTCGTACTAGAGTAAGGTTTCAGGAAACGGTTATAACAAGGCTAGTTAGATAGTGGAGTATAGCTAGGAAGGTTATAAGGGAAGCGATAGGTGTGCACAATAGCTGAGGGGTGAGCATTATCTCAAGTGAGTGAGACTCTAGCTTAAATATGACAAGCATTCATGCATTTTAATTACTTCAATCTTAATCACTTGCTAAATATTTTCAAAATATTTTGGGTTCTAACCTTTGCTGTAAAAATAATTTCAAAACCTTTTAGGTGTCTAGCCACAGGGATGCCATACTTGAGATTCTATTCCATATATGCAGTTGCGGCACATGTGGATACATGTAGGATATTTGATTAGACGCATCTGTTATTCCTTCATAGATTATAGATCTCATTTCAGTTACATTTTTATTTAGGCCGTGTTGCCCAATTTACTCTTAAATTCAATTTTGGATTTATTTATCTTTTCATTGGATTATTATGTTGAATTTGGATTTGTAGCCGATAATTTATTCGACCAGTTCCTTATTTATTTTTTCAATATTATTTTCAGACTCATTGATGGTGTGTTTGAATTACTAGTTAATTTTATTCTGTATGTTTAGTAATCTATTTAATGAAAGATAATATTTGGAACCAGTTTAATTAATCATTTAGGTTGTTAGTAATTAATACCGTTTTCGACGGTGATGCTGAGAATGAACCAAATGGAAATCCTGATTTATTTAATAAATGACTGATCAATCAGTATTGAATTAAGCGTGGTGTCACAGATGGTATCATAGCATCAGGTTCTAGTGCCCATAGGATCTATACGACTTACTGCGATTTCTTCATATCGTTCATTTGATAAAGAGCCCTATTATTAGGACGATTGCTTTTATCTTTGTGTGGTTGACATTCTTCTATTAAATTTTGTATAAACTGCATACTTATACAAATTGGATCTCTTTTTCAGATGCCACTGAGGTGAGAGTGAGCAACTAAGGCAGAGGCCAGGAATGAGGTGAGGGAGGCTCACCAGGAGCCATAGGTACCACCGGCACATCCACCACCAGAGATGATATCGAATGCACAGGTGGAAGAAATTATGGCCCATGCGGTCAATGCAGTTATGGAAGCTATGGTCGGTCGTTTATCTCATGCCCAGCTGCAGCAGCTAGTGGCATCGGCAATCCAGGACCATACAGGGTCATCTACTTGGCAGAGGGTCAGAGAGACGTTCCAGAAAGGCCACCCGCTTGAGTTTCAGGGTAGCTATGATGTGGTAAAGACATGTCTGTGGAAGAAGAACATACAATACCATATACGCATGGTGGAGTGTAGTGAGATACGGAAGCAGATGCTAGTGACTTTCAGACTTGTTGGAGAGACATTACAGTAGTGGGAGTCTATTACCACCGCCAAGGATAGGGATATGATGACATATTTTAATTTATGGGTGTGGTTTGACCGCAAGTATTTTTCTCCAATAATAGAGACCAAGATACGAAGGAAGCTTAACGAGGTGACCCGGGTTGATCTCTCAATAGCTAAGTATGAGGAGGAATTCACCCGTTTGGTAAACTTTGTTCTAGAAGAGGTGTGCAACAAAGAGAAAAAAAAACTAAGTTCATTGATGGTTTGTCCTAGAGGATCAGGTAGCACTTGATCATTGCTTCCACATGAGAGGGATTAACGGAGGATGTGGGCCCATCCAGTAGGGTAGGACAAGTGGGGGCACTATTAGTGGATCATAGTAGCAGGTTAGCAAACTGCAAGGGCATGACTCCCGATAGGGGAATTATGGAAAGAGATTTAGATCTGGAGGATATAGATCGGATGGTCAAGGATTCAGATAGGTCTAATAAGGTCCTGATCAACAACAACAAGTTCCCCAGGGCTAGCAGGTTAAGGGAACAATGGGGGTGGCTAGTAGGGCTAAGGCCACCAGGGCCAACAATAGGGACAACCTCATTAGGGCCAACAGGGCCAGGGACAGGAGGACTTTCAGAAAAGATGTTTCGTATGTAGCCAGTCATCGCATGTGAAAAAATAATGTCCACAGAGAGATATGAGACAGAAGTAGGGGTTCCCACAGGGGAAGTACGCACAGAGGCCTAAAGCAAAATCAGTACCACCAGTCCCACGAACTCAAGGCAGATACAATATGGGCGTGTGTACAACGTTCGGGATGTGCCTATACCACCAGCACCTCAGGCGCCACCAGTAGTTGAGGGTATATTTCCTATTCATGGGCATTATTGTAGGATTATTTTATATAGAAGTGCTCTGCACTCCTTTATTACTACTAGATTTGTACGAGCAAGCGATATTTTAGAGATAACTAACACACGCCTTATGTGTATAGAATCACCGTTGGGTAGTGGGTCACTTATACAGTCAGTATGTAGAGGTGTGGATACTATCATTGGGCATCTGATCTTAGGAGTGGACCTTCTAGTGTTAAGCATGGAGGGATACGATGTTATCCTAGGCATGGATTGGTTAGCGGGGTATAGGGCGACAATGGACTGCAATGAGAGGGCCATAGTGTTCTCCATTTCGGGATAAGAGATGTTCTTAGCGGTGATGCCTCTACCTAAGGGAGGGTAGTGCACCCACTTGTACTACATTGAGGAGGAGAACTCACAAGAGATAGTGATCTCAATAGACTCGATACCGGTAGTGTGAAATTTTGAGGATGTATTTCAGGAGATACTGAGGTTACCACCCAACCAAGAGATCGAGTTTGTTATTGAACTAGCACCGGGGATGATTCTGATTACCTGATCACCGTATCGTATGGCCCCATCAGAAATGCGATAGTTGAGGGAGCAAATTCAACAGCTTTTGGGTCAAGGTTTCATTCGACGGAGTACATCATCATGGGGTCCATCGATATTATTCGTGAAGAAGACGTACGGTTCGCTTCGGTTGTGTGTGGATTATAGGGAGTTGAATAAGGTCACGATACGGAATAAGTATCTGTTGTAGAGAATCGATGAATTATTTGATCAGTTGAGAGGGGTTGCATACTTTTCAAAGATTGATTTGCGATCGGGATATCACCAATTGCGTATTCAGGAGGAGGATATTTGCAAAACCAATTTCCTGTTGCGGTATGGGTCATACGAGTTGAGGGTGATGCCGTTTGGGTTCACCAATGCACCAGAAGTGTTCATGGATCTCATGAGCAAATTATTTAGGGAGTTCTTAGACCAGTTCTTGATCGTGTTCATAAATGAAATTCTAGTTTACTCTCGTATCGAGGAGGATCACGCAGAGCATTTGTGTAGGGTCTTGCATACACTCCGAGACCGTCAATTGTATGCCAAATTTGAAAAGTATGAATTTTAACTACGGGAGGTGAAATTTCTTGGCCATATCATATCTGATCAGGGTATTGCAGTTGATCCAAGTAAGGTATCGGCGGTGAGGGAGTGAGGACAACCCATGACACCATCAGATATTCACAGCTTTTTGGGATTGGCTGGGTATTATTGTCGCTTCATTAAAGGATTTTGGAAGATTATGGTTCTATTGACGAACCTGACTCACAAGGTGGTACCATTTGTACGGAGTGAGCACTATCAGCTAGCCTTTGATGAGCTGAAGGATAAGTTGACATCAGCGCCAGTTCTTTCATTGCCTAGGATTGGGGTGGACTATCGAGTTTACACAAATGCATCCTTGCAGGGACTTGGGGGTGTATTGTAGTAGGAGGAGAGTGCCAGAGCTTATGCGTCTTTAAAGCTTAATCCCCATGAGAAAAATTACCCCACCCATGATCTCGATTTAGCAGCGGTGGTATTTTTCCTGAGGATGTGGAGACACTATTTATCGTGGGAGCATTTTTCATTATTCACAGATCATAAGTCACTTCAGTATCTCTTTACACAGAAGGATCTAAATATGAGGCAGAGGCGGTGTCTTAAATTTGTGAAGGATTACCAGTTTGATATGCAATATCGTCCTAGTAAGGATAATGTGGTTACAAACGCGTTGAGCCGAAGACCCACTCGAGAGTTAGACGAAGTCTAGAAAGCATAGTGGAGTGAAATTTGGCATGAGGATGCGGTTACCTAGGCATGCATGTTAGTTTTAGCTATCACTCTCGAGATCATTATGCGGGTAGTGAAAGCAAAAATGGAGGATCAGTACTGTCAGGAAGAGTATGACAGTTACTAGTCAAGGGTGCTCATGGGTAGGACTATATTTTAATAAGAGATTATTTATGCCTGAGGATGAGGATTTGAGGCATGTTATGATAACTGAGTCCTACGGTTAGAGATTTTTGGTACATCCTGGCGGGGATAAGATGTACCGGGACATGAGGAGACAGTATTGGTGGTCAGGGATGAAGCGAGACATAGCGGAGTTTGTCTCCAAATGCATTACCTATTAGTTGGTTAAGGTAGACCACCAGAGGCCTTTGGGTATTCTATATCCGCTGGAGATCCCCGTGTAGAAATGGGAGAGCATTCTGATGGACTTTATTACAGGACTACCGACGTCGCAGAGGTGTCACGACTTCATTTGGGTGATAATGGATAGGTTGACCAAGGTGGACCATTTCTCGCCTTTTCGCATCGATTTTGAGATGATGCAGTACGAACAGTTTTTTATTATGGAGATCGTTAGGCTGTATAGGCTACCAATTAACATGGTGTCCGATAGAGATAAGATCTTTATGTCTAACTTCTGGTAGAGCTTTCGTGAGGCCATGGGCACAGACTTACGATTGAGTATCGCATACCATCCACAAACAGATGGACAGACTAAGAGGGTCAATCAGATGCTTAAGGATATGCTGAGGATGTGAATCCTAGATTTCGGAGGAGGATATATCTTCCGTTGGTAGAGTTCGCGTACAATCACCCTTACCAATTCACTATCGGTATGTCATTATTTGAGGCACTTTATGGTAGGACTTGTCGTTCACCCTCCTATTGGCTAGAGGTAGGGGATAACAAGATATTCAGTCTAGAGATGATATAGGAGACTACTACCAAGATTGAGATAATTTGGGGACGTATTTGTATAGCTCAGTATAGGCAAAAGAGTTATGCCGATGCAAATCGGAGACACATTGAGTTAGAGGTTGGCGACGAGGTGTTGGTTCGGGTGTCTCCCATGATGGGAGTTATAAGGTTCGACAAGAAAAGGAAGCTAGCGTCGAGATATGTGGGACCCTTCCCTATTATTGAGAGAGTGGGGACAGTGGAATATAAACTAGGTTCACTGAAGCATCTTCAGCGAATACATGACGTATTCCATATGGCTTTGCTGAAGAAATATCAGAGGAGAGAGAAAGAGATTTTTGGCACATTTACAACCCGACATCTCGTATAAGGAGAGACCCGTGGCAATTATGGATGGTAGTGAGCGTAAGCTGCAATCTATGGTGGTACCACTAGTCAGAGTTCAGTGGGGACACCACAGTGCTAATGAGTCGACATGGGAGGGGGAGGATGACATGCAAGATAAGTATCTGAAGTTATTCACCATAGGTATGACCTAATTTTGGGGATGACATTCCCTTGTAAGGGGGAAGTATGTAACACCCCATACTTTAAAGCATTATATATTTAATTAATTCGGGTAATTTAAATTATTCATGTGTCGTAATTTAATGGAATTAATTATTATGAGTATATTAAATATTAATCGGGAGAGTAAATGGTTAATATTTATGGAATAAAATAATTAAGTGAATAGTAATCATTAATTTACGTCATATTGTATGATAGTGACGTGGTATTATTTTATCTCAATCGAGAGTCGAGATTTTAGTAAAGTAATTCGAATGTCGTTTCCGAGTGTACGGTTGATTTCAGAAAGGCTGAAATGGTCAGAAAAGTTTACCCGGGGTAGTAAATAGATCTCAAGGTATTTTTAGGCATGATCGGGCCCACACGGGTGTTTGGGCCAGTTTAACTTGGCCCACAAGCATAATTTCGGGAATGACACATTAGCACTTAAGTTTGAGAGTTTGGGGTGAACACGACTCTAAAAGAAAAATATCATAAAACCTAAGTTAGAGGAGTTTTATCAGACATAACTCAAAAGGAAAAATCTTAGTTCTCTACAGAAGAAAAGAGGGAGAAAAAAGGGAGAATTTGGGATGCCAAATCAAAAGGGAATTTTCGTGTTCTTTGTGGAATCTCCATCAACACCGAAGAAATTCAGACTCTACGAATTGGAAAAGGAAAGTGGTTAACATGCTTTTAATTAAAATTGTAGTCTTCAATTCATATCGTAGTGAATATGATGAAATTTATTATTTTTGGGTTGGATTAACACATATAAATCTGGGTTTTCAATCTTAGTTAATCATATGGTTTGTTTGGGCATTTAGACAGTTTGATTTATCAAAGGTATTGTGGAGATAAATTTATTGGAATATAGAAAATCAATGTCGGTTTTGTTTAATAAATTAGAATCCATGAAATCGTGTAAATTGTGGTTAAGGAAGTTGGGATATAAATTTGGTATAATCGTAAGGAATTGCAATAGTGAATTATGGGAAAGGGTTTTGAAGTTTTAGTTTTTTTAACAATGAAAAATGACTCACTGAAGAAGAACAAGAGGAGAGAGAAAACCAGGGTGTCGCTCGAACGACACTGGTCCTCGTTCGCCCGACATCACCTGCGTTCGAACGACATGGTGAGTCGTTCAAGCGAGATTGTTTGGATGCACGAGAGACCTATGCCAATCATTTTCAATACGAATTCGACTTTCGTGTCTCGATTTTATGGAAGCTTTCAGGAGGTTATTGGGACTAGGTTACACTTTAATACATCTTATTATTCTCGGATAAATGGGAAAACGGAGTGGGTGAACCGTATTTAGAAGTTAAAATGAAACTATAAAGTTTATTTAGTATGTTGAAAAAGTTGCATGGGCTGAAGTTTTTATTTTTATAAAATTCAGGGCTATAATAGTAATTATAAGTTAGAAATTCAATTTGACATAAGGGGGATTTTTTGAAAGCCCTGAGGGTAGGATGGTATTTATGCATTCTTTGGAAACACAAGTAGGGCTTTGTAAAGTTTAAACTCTGGTGTTGATGTCCAAAATTGGTATAGGTATTATCTTATCTATAAATTACCAATTTCATAATCACATATAATTATTTAAATAAAAAGAAAGAAAATAAAAAAAAGACAACAAAGATTTTTAATGTGGTTCAGTTAAGGAAAACCTACTTCCATGGTTATGGAATTACTATTGAGGGTGGTTACATAGAACATCGTGCAGTCTTGCTTGTGCGCAGTTTTCTTGTCCCTTGAGCTATGGGAAATGATATACTTATAATGGTTTTGAAACCAAGGGATGCCTTAATATATTCAAGCATTTACACATATATACAACAAATAAGACTATTGATCTTCCATGGCACGTATGGAATGACTCTTGATAATTCTCATGTGAGTGACCTATCTTCTTCTAGATGGTTTATTTTCTTATGTTGGTCAACTGGTATGCGGACCAAGTATTTCGGAATCCGACCAAGTATAAATGAACCACCCCTGAGATGTATACTTATGAGGATATGGGTCCCTATATCATTGGTCCACATGGACTAAATAATTTGACCCACAACAGAAGCCCTTAATGATCCATGCTTGATGGTTTAGTGAAATGATGGAGTATTTTCTCTAGACAGTTGCTCGATGCCCAAATTTAGTGGAGGTTGGCCGCCGACCTTTAGGACTTATGCTTTTCCATCGGTTGCATCAATACAGTGGAATTTTTATAAATAGTTTGAAAATAGCGAACCGCCAAAGGATATGCTAGTCTTTTTACCCTTTAGAAAGCGTGCAGCCATCGGAAGTCTAATCAATGGTTTAGATCATTATTTCGTTCTCAAGCTTTGAGATGAACCTACAAAAATTATAAAAGGATGACTTCTTTTCATTTCTCACTACCTTAGACTTTCAAACTCATATTTACAATGCTTTCCATCTTTCTTTGCTATCATTCGAGCTTGTAGCGATTTTTGGGAAATCAGTAAGGATTTTTTTTCTTCATCTCTTTTCTTTGTTGCTTTATCAAGTATGGTGTACATTATAGATGAAAGCTCTATAGAGGAGTTTAGGGAAAGAAGAAAAATTCCTGACTGGGTGACCTTGGAGGTGGTTGATGGTCTCGTAGACGTGTTATCTCTACAGGAAGGACACTATATTCCAACTCTTTTTATTGTAGAGTGTGGAATTACCTTTCCTCCCAATCAACTCTTTTTGGAGTTTTGTCAATATTTTTATGTGGTTTTCGCTAGTTTATCCCCCAATACATGGCATACAGTGAACGAGGTTAATCGTTTGAATGAGATTTATAGACACCACATTGGGATTCTTGAGCTAATGAATTATTATAGACGGGGTACCAGAGGAGATAACACATTCTACATGAAGATAAGAGAAGCTAATAGAGCTTCGGTGGTTAATCTTCTTGATTGCAATAAAAAATATTAGGATTATGGAGTGGTAGTGAAAATTGGCAATATGCCCCCTTCCTGCGGGTTAGGTATAATGGTCCCAAATGCCCCCGAGAAAGGTGTGGCATAGGTCGGCCATTTTTCTGACCATTTTTTAAGTTCCTATGCATGTTTACTGTTTGATAATATGCTGAATAACATTTGTATTTAGCTTTTATATAGAGCAAAGGTAGAGAAATCCTCCTCGCAACTCTAAAGTTAATTTGAAGATTTCAAATTCCTTTGGTTAATCCAACAAAGACTAGGAGAAGAGCACCTTAGGTCAGCCTCAATTTTACTTGATTATAAGAGTGCAATGACTTCATTCATTTCCTGGACAACATATACCATACTTGATGCCCCCATTAACCTTAAAGAGGAAGAGGAGGACGAGGAGACTATTTTTACCTCCTTGGCTAAAAGAGTATTAGAAATTGGAGGAACATCTGATTCCTTTGAGTCCATAGATATCAATACCATACCTAGTTCATTCTAAGAAGATACGGGAAAGAGGAAAATTCCCAACCTAATCTCACCACCCAAAAAGTCTGTTGCAGTTGAAGGTGGTTCCAAGAATGCTAGTGAAGTTGGTTCTAAGCGACCACTAGTAATTAATTTTTAGGAGCTCAAGGAGACTAAAACTCATTTTAAAAGGTTGAAGAGAGGGCCTGCTATTCAATAGGAGGTGGTGAATTTTTTTTGAGTCGACCAGACTGCTACAAAGTCTTCGTCTGTGGTAGTGAACCCTAGTTTGGCTAGGATCTTTATATGTGAAGGGCCTTAACCATTGATATAGTGGTAATAATACCAATGACAAGGGGCAAATTCATTAAGAGATCTAATCAAAATCTTTCTTTAGTAATTATAACTCACATACTTTTCTTCTTTAATTTTTATTTTCTTTACTATGATTTAATACATGCCTTGTTGCTGGACTGTTTTTTAGTTCTTGGTCGACTATGACCAATTAATTATAAGGGATGATCGATTGAGGTCATCATCAACTGATATGGAGGAATACTTTGAAGTCTTATGGAAGTCTTTGAATGACCCCGAGGAAGCCCGTGAGCGCATTCAAAAGGAATGGCAGGAAAAGCTCAAACAATCTGAGTATAGAGTGACAACAAGCGAGGAGAAGGTGAAGACTTTCGAGTAGATGGTAACTATCTCAATTGTTGAAGCGTCTACTGAGAAGAGGCATATGTTAGAACTGATGGCTCAATATAAGAAGAGAAAGGAGGATTCTTTAAATAGGGTATGGAAGAAGGCCTTTACTGCTGCTGCTATCCAGCTTTAAAATATGAAGAATGTCTCCTTCAAAGACGGTTGGACTGATGCACTAAAGGAGGTCAGCAAAATAAAAGGTTCTAATCTATTCCAAAGGTAGGACCCTGGATCTCCCCCAAATATTGAGGAAGAAGTTGATGATGAAGAAGGCTCTGGGAAGTCCTCAATTATAATTATGGTTGAAGCTGATGTCCCTCCTCCTGAAGAACTTGCCAAGGTCAAAGATAAGGTGTAACACCTTTAAGCTGCCAACTGATTCTTCTTTTATCTGTTTTTAAAGATGTTGTAGAATTTTTCTTTTTCTCCTTTTTTGTTGTAACGACAATGATTTTTTTAAATATAATCAATGGGGGATGGTCGTTCAGTTGAACTACTTTTTTCTGTTTCAAGATTTTACTACTACTAGACTATCATTCTTATACTTCCATAATTCAGCTCAACCCCAAGAAAATTGCTATCATGTCTGTTGAGAGAAAATTGCTCAGAACAAGCCTTAGATTGTTTGGAGATGGATATACATATTTGACTGATGCCGAGTTGAAGGGTTTTTTGGCATTGATGCCTCCAACCAAGTTAAATAAGCCTACCTCCATTTAAAAGGGATATTTTATAGGGTAGTAGCCAATAATTCTACCTAGTATGAAATGATTGGGAAGTTACAAGATGATCATAAACTCTCATTGGCTCCATTTCATTCTGATTATGAAGCTAAGTATGAGGCACTGAATTCAGTCCAGGGTTTTGATAAAAGGCTCCAGGATATCACTCCGACCTTCACAAAGAAATAATTTTTATTAAACCAAGTAGTGGAGAGTGACCAGGAAGTTGCCAAGTGGTTGGAGCAGGAAAGTAACAATCTTAAGAATGACTTAGAAAGCTTAAAGAGGTCTGCAGCCTTTGTCCCTAGTGAAAGAGCATCATTTTTAGAGATGGAGAATGCGTGGCTAATGGATGAGTTGGAAAGTTTGAAGAAGGGTAAGTCTGGTCAATCTTCCAAGTAGGTGATAGTTGCTCGACCTACTGAAGATGAATAAAGGACCAAGAAAACCTTGACTGATCTAACCTTTCAATTAAGTTGTCTTAATAGATGGATATGATGAGGTAATAACTCGTATAGAGGATCAATTGGAGTAGTTTTGCCAAACAATTAATAATTGGGTATAGCTGAACGTAACTAAACTACCAAAGGTAGATGCAAAAAATGAACTGTGGCATTGGCATGATCCAGGCAAGCTGGACTATCCTGACCCTCCGTTCAGCATTAATGCCAAGTGAATTTTGACTAATGTAATTCGCTAAAGATTAGTCCTCTTCATTTGTTCGACTGGCTGAGAACCAATAGTCGTAATAGGTTAAGGGATTTTAAGACTACTACTCTTCCTAATACTCTTATTGTTCCTCCGACTAGGATAGACAAAGCTGATGGGAAACGTCTAATAGAATGACTTTTTTTTCTTGTCATCACCTGTTGATATTTTAATGCCATCTCTGTTCTCTTCCTATTGAATTTTTCTGTAACGAAAAAGACTTTCTTTTTCATACATGTTTGTCTATCTATTTTAGTCTTTGTTTAACAATTAAGTTTTTGATTAGTTGATCGGTTGTGCACCCGACTACTTTTCATGATTGATCTATGTTTGGTCAAGTGTGAACTTCAGTTATTGGGGTTAATGGTTCGTTATATTATTTGTTGAGAGAGATTTTATTTATGTTGTCTCTTATTTGGGTGATGTCAAAATCTCTTTGAATTTAATAATAGAAAAAATTGAATGAATTTCGAGGACGAAATTCCTTTTGTAGGGGGAGAATGTAATACCCCATTATTATGAGGACTTATTTATGAATATTATATAATATTTAAGTGGGAATATCTTATTTTAAATAAAAATATTTTTATTGATATTATGTTTAAAAATAATTTATTTCGATTTCAAATCGAATGAAATATTTAAATGATTCTTGGACATTTTGTAGTGGTTTAAATACGGAAAGTAGACACTTTTGAATTAAAGGGCAATATGGTAATATACTTTAGCTTAGGCTTCAAGATAGGTTTGTATAGAGAGGATTTATAAGGAATATTAGGGATGATTTTAAGGAAAGGAAGATGAAAAAAAAGCCAAAAATGAAATCTAAAGAGGCAAAAACGAGAGGAATGAAAAGTCACTTTGAAGTGTTTTAAATCTTCTTTTTGAGTGATTTCGCATGAGCTTTGAGAAAAACTAGAAACACATACCTGACTAAATTTTTTGTGTAGAATCCAAATATTAAGTCGTATCGGCGATTCAGATATTGTTTGGATATCATTTTTATGTGTTTTCAAAATATGCCTACAATTGTGATTTTGACTAGCTTAATGTAGTTTCGTTCTCCCGTTATTAATTTAATGTGCTACACCTATTCAACCTTGATTGTATAGTTATATCCATGATATGTGTTACATTTATATGTATTATATGCTCGTATACTATATTCATAATTGCCCCCATTTTGTATGTGTTATTTTCATGTCGTGTAGTTTGGGTAATGAAACTAGTTGATTTTACGAGCATGTTGCATTATAGAAATTGGGTAGAAAACATGTATATTTTATTTATGGGAATTGAATATAAAATTTATTTGAATTGAGAGAGTGATATTATAATGATTATTATTGGAGAATGAATAGGCATTCCCTAGCCAAACCACCCGCTAGACAGGGTGTGCTATCGGATACGATTTTGTTTATTATCCAAAGACTAGGACATTGATCTCGATTGGCGAGTAATCCAAGTGTTATTATGGCAGTGATGCCAAGAGTTTATGGAGGTGATGCCATGCTATGATGGTATATGTACCCGAATTATGTTATTTATTTTTGGGGGCAATTGGATTGTTTCGAGGATAATAGACAAGATTATGCACGATAGTCCATACAGTATTATGGCAAGTGTGGCAAGAATTTTGATATGGGATCTTGGGTTGGGTAGTGACCATGGTGAGATCCTAAATTATGATTATAATATTGGGATTTTAGTTTGAGTGTTCGTATTGCATAAACTTTTGTATATGCTGCACCCATACACGAGTATGTTTTTTTGGGGATGTGTAATCGCCATACTCTGGGAAAAAAGGAAGCATAATTGGTTGAAAATCACAACTTTATTAAATGGGATGACCCGATTGTAACACATCGCCTAATTAACTATCGGGTGGCCAGTCCCATACCAAATTAAAACAGAATATATAGTTGGCTCATTCTTAGCATCACTGTCAAAAACATTTATAAATCACCCAATACCCAATTAAGCTGGTGTTAAAAACTTTCCAAATTTGAATTCAACAAAATCCATTTATAGTTTACGAATAACACTACACATAACATTCGACAAAACTAATAATCGAACAGATAACACAAAAGAATCTAAATGTAACTGGAATAAACATTCCCACATAATTTTCCAATATAGTAATCCAAACAATAGTAAATGTATTAAAATGACACGAGTACAAGACTATTTGACTCAGATAGAAAGGAGATAACAAAATTCCTTTGGGCGACATGCCCTGAATAAAAGAATCACTATGAATCAAATGAAGATAGACATCGAAGCAATACTCCATATCTCCATAGCTCGTCATAATCCTCTAAGGTTGGCGTCCTTGCTGCTGGACACCTGATATAGAAGGTACAACAGAAAAGAGAATATGCAAGGAAACGGGTCAGAGCCCGATGTAAAAATAGTTTTGAAAACAACAAGTATTTGACAAGTGCAATAAAGCATTTATTATGTACATGTTAGTATCCAGACTCTAACTTGATATTCTCACCTCTCAGCTAGAGTGCACGCTTACCATTTCTTGTTAACCTCCTAGTTAATGGTTCATCCTAACTAGTTTCCATAATATGATTCTATCCCATTGCATAACCCCGTACGTCTCGTAGTATAATCATTCATATATGTTTCTCATTAATATGAATTAAGCTTTTCATATCTATAAGAACAATTATTCATTAACTTAATTCAATACTTTTTCTCTATTCACTGTCATCTATAATTATCACACAGTAGATTGGTTTAACAACTATACATACATTCATTTAATTCATTATATATATATATATATATATATATATATATACATACATATATAATACGGAACCCCAAGATATAGCCGTGGTGCATGCATTACTCTTCTATCATGTCCCAGTATCGCTAGTCACCGAATAGGGGACTAAAGGTTCGGTAAGGATTCCTCGAACCACACATATCAACACAAAAATTGGAGGCGAACATAGTTCTCTTACCCACGGGTCATGCACATACCTATGTTCCCATTGTCAGCGGACTTATTAACTCCCCGATAAGTCTTTCATAGACCTATGTTCTCGAGCGACAAATCAAAATCTCATGGATTCATCTGGATATGACTGCCCTCATGCGCAAACCTCCCATCGATAGCAAGTAAGCTAGGTATGTCATACACATAAATTATCAATCAATCAAATAGGCATTATCATCTACCTATATAAATATAATATCAACAAGGTACTCACACTACCCTAAGATAGTTCTCATACGTAGCATTATAGCTCTTAAATCCTACGTATTAAAATATTATGACTTTACTTCTTTAATTTAATTATTCCAGAGTCTCACTCATTACTCAAGGTTTAAATAGGTTTTCCTCAATATATTTATTCAGTAAGAAATCACTAATATCCTACTGGTCCATATCATCTTATCTCCCGAATTACTACGAATCAAACTATCCTTTAAACACATCTTCTATCACCTAGGATTGAAACTCCTTGTAAACCTAAGGCTGCCCAAGTGATATATTAAATTTCCCATATTGTACCTATCCTTAATCCTCATGCATACAAATTCGAATACAACACATTAATATAACAACAAAAATTTCTTCCAATTTAATTATCATAATTTCAATCAATTAATTCCCAATCACATTCATTTGATTCTTATCTAGGGCTTACTGATCTTGCCTAAGTCCCATTATATCCAATCAATAATCAACAAAGATTTATAAAAGATTTGGAATAAGAACAAGAATTAAAAAGAAACAACATCATCATTTCTAGGGAGATCAATCGATCGATCACCAGATATCAGCCCATATTCTGCAATTCTTATATTACGGGTTTCATAACTTTCAAACATTCAAACCTTCATATTAACAACCTAAATTCCTTATAATCCTTACTACATGATATAGAAACATATGTAAATCATTTCTAATGATCTAAACGTCCTAGAATCATCAAGAGTTTGAATTAAAAGCACATATTTATCCTATTTTTCCAAAAAATTATGTACATGATATCTCCAAGAACAAACCAATGATTCTCAGAATTTCTTCAACAATTTGATGATTATTTCGTGGATTACTATCTACCTACAACATGAGTTTGATTCCTATATATTTCCATTTTTCAGCAATCAATTAACAACTCTATCTTTATCTTCCAAACATGTAAAATCTCATTTTTAATAACTATCCTAACATGGACATTATACAAACTAGATTGCAATTATCAAATAACTTGCCTCTAATGAAGGTCTGATCCATTGGGGTTGTCTATCAATGGTGGTTCTCCCCTTCTCCGTTCAACTTTCGGTGGTGGTTGGTGGTGGTGACCTTTGGCCCTTGGTTCTCCGCCTTTCCAAGCAATCTTCTCTTCTCCCAAGCACCCTTTCACTCTCTCCTAAAAGGTGACCTCTCAATTTTGTGTAGAAGAGAAAATGAACCTACGTACAACTAATCTCCAAATATTTTTAATAAGAAAAAATTGAAAATCACTATTCATCCCTTTTTGGTTGTCTTTTCATTTCCAAATGACCCGAGACCCAAAACCAACATCCAAATAGTCTTTTCTGACTATTTCTATCCTTTCGGTTGTAAAGACGCACTCAAAATGACTATAAGGTTGACAAAAAAAATAATTTTCCTATTTAATCTAACAAATTAGTCCCGACACGTCCCATACCGCGTCCGACTAAAAATTCAAATTACTGAATTAATAACTCACAGCAATATCAATAACCTCACATTCATTTTAATATCCAAAAATTCAGATTTAAACCCAATTAATCAATTTATAATACAATCCAATTAATCCATTGATTTAAAATATAACACATTTTAAAAGTCATTAAAATTACGGGATATTACATACTTCCCCCCTTATAACGGAATTTCGCCCCGAAATTCGGAAAGATAAATCATACTGGTAAGGTCAACTCTGAGTATAAATCTCACATTACAAGTAACCTATGTCGTACCGCCCATACAGTACATTTTCAAAAATCCTTATTGATGTTACACCAAGTGTCACCATATAGTTTCAACTGACTCGAATTTTAAACTTTACCCAATCTTCCTTATACCATCCTCATGACAAACTTCCAATGTAAAATGGATATGGTTACCTGCATAATACTATAATTTACCTCAAAGGTTATAAAATAATATTCTAAAGACCTAACTTACTTCGACTCCCAACGTTTATTAGTTTCATGCGTGGGGTGTCTCACAAGCGAAATCCAAACAAGGAACCCCCCGATACACTTCTATCTAAAGTACTCGGTCATCGAAACTCCTCAGGTCCTTAGTCAATAGTATATAACTTCTCTAAGGTTTTTTTTTCAATTTCATATAAATTCCTACTCATCTAATCTCTTATTAAAGACAAGATGCTAGCTATAGTAGTCCATACGCTCTTATATACCACAAGTAAATCCACGCCGATAGTCACATCATGTTCGGACATGCCTAAAGTAAGAAATTCCGTGATAAAAATTAGACCCACGTGATGACATGTAAAAATATAGGTGTCCCCAACCCCTCGGTGAGTTTATGTAAATAACAGTGCTATAGGCTATGTTTAGTAACCCGTTAGCCCATACAATATTAATTGCTACAAAAATCAGTATGCGCCTCATAACTCCTTAGATAGAAAACATACCCTCATTCGTGGGCGGTGGTTGTTGACTCCCACTATTATAACTTTGTTCCGATGAGTCAAGAAAAATTTTACCCGAAATTTTCAATTCTAGTTAACCACACTCCACTATATGTCCAAGCCTTTGAATATATTGCCTTCGTTGGGTAACACACCCATTTCCCGTATTTTTAGAACTTCTACTGATGACTCTCCTCAATTTTCCATTTGACCCTCTCCCAAGCGTACTACGTTGGGTGAGTCTAATTTGGCTTCACCTTCGGCTATAGCAGCACTTAGAATTTTTATGCAGCGTCCTAATCATCTTTACCGTCCTGGCCCCTCATGCCATAATAGGGGTGACCTCGACTACGATCATCATACTCGAACATACTTCCTAACCTCCTAAGTACAACCTCCGCTATTCATCCAATGGCCCCCATCTGCCATACTTCTTGTACGTACCCGTTCGAACGCAAATAATATTCACTAATATATACATTATTGCAGGAGAACAGAATCTTACCAAAGAAATCAACAATCCTAAACATAGGGCTCTATATCAAACAAAGTAACGTTGAGCTGAAAGCACAGAAAATCGTACAGACCCTAAAGTACACTAGAACCTGATGCTCTGATACCACCTGTAAGACCCCTCCTAATTAAATACCGGGCGGCCAGTCCCATACCGAATTGAAAAAGAATATACAGTTGGATCATTCTTAGCATCACTGTCAAAAACATTTACAAATCACCCAGTACCTAATTAAGCTGGTGTTAAAAACTTTCCAAATTTGAATTCAACAAAATCCATTTTTAGTTTACGAATAACACTACACATAACATTCTACAATACTAATAACTGAACAGATAACACAAAAGAATCTAAATGTAATTGGAATAAACATTCCAACATAATTTTCCAATACAGTAATCCCAATAATAGTAAATGTACTAAAATGACACGAGTACAAGGCTATTTGACTCAGATAGAAAGGAGATAACTAAATTCCTTTGGGCGACATGCCCTGAATAAAAGAATCAATATGAATCAAATGAAGATAGGTGTCTAAGAAATACTCCATAGCTCCATAGCTCGTCATAATCCTCTAAGGTTGGCGTCCCTGCTGCTAAACACCTAATATCGAAGGTACATTAGAAAAGAGAATATGCAAGGAAACGGGTCAGAGCTCGATGTAAAAATAGTTTTAAAAACAACAAGTATTTAACAAGTGAAATAAAGCATTTATTATGTACATGTTAGTATTCAGACTCTCACTTGATGTTCTCGCCTCTCAGCTAGAGTGCACCCTTACCGTTTCCTATTAACCTCCTAGTTAATGGTTCATCCTAACTAGTTTCTATAATATGATTCTATCCTATCTCATAACCCCGTATGTCCGGTAGTATAATCATTCATATACGTTTCTCATTAACATGAATTAAGCTTTTCAAATCTATAAGAACAATTATTCATTAACTTAATTCAATTCTTTTTCTCTATTCACTGTCATCTACAATTATCACACACTAGATTGGTCTAACCACTATACATACATTCATTTAATTCATTATATATATATATATACACATATATAATTTGTCACCCCGAGACACAGCCGCGGTGCATGCATTACTCTGCTATCATGTCTCAGTATCGTTGGTTGCCGAATAGGGGATTAAAGGTTCGGTAAGGATTCCTCGAACCACACATATCAACACAAAAATTGTGGGCGAACATAGTTCTCATACCCACGGTTCATGCACATACCTATGTTCCCATAGTCAGCTGACTTATCAACTTCCCGATAATTCTTTCATAGACCTATGTTCTCGGGCGACAAATCAAAATCCCATGGATTCAGCAGGATATGACTGCCCTCACGCGCAAACCTCCCATCGATAGAAGGTAAGCTAGGTATGTCATACACATAAATTATAAATCAATCAAATAGTCATTATCATCTACCTATATAAATATAATCTCAACAAGGTACTCACACTACCGTAAGATAGTTCCCATACGTAGCATTATAGCTCTTAAATCCCACGTATTAAAATATTACGACTTTACTTCTTTAATTTAATTATTCAAGAGTCTCACGCATTACTCAAGGTTTAAATAGGTCTTCCTCAATATATTTATTCGGTAAGAAATCATTAATATCCTACTGGTCCATATCATCTTATCTCCCGAATTACTACGAATCAAACTCTCCTTTAATTAGGGTTATAACCGATAGTTTCTAATCTCTTATAAACACATCTTCTATCACCTAGGATTGAACCCCCTTGTAAACCTAAGGTTGCCCAGGTGATATATTAAATTTCCCCTACTGGACATATCCTTAATCCTCATGAATACAAATTAGAATCCAACAAATGACTATAGCAACCGAAATTTCTTCCAATTTAATTGTCATAACTCCCATCAATTAAATCCCAATCACATTGATTTGGTTCTTATATAGGGCTTACTGATCTTGCCTAAGTCCCATTATATCCAATTAATAATCACCAAAGATTTACAAAAGATTTGTAATAAGAACAAGAATTAAAAAGAAACAACATCATCATTTCTGGGGAGGTCGATCGATCGAAGGTAGGGGGTCGATCGATCGATCACCCAGATATCAGCCCAGATTATGCAATTCTTATACTACGGGTTTCATAACTGTCAATCATTCAAACCTTCATATTAACAACCCAAATTCCTTATAATCCTTACCACATGATATAGCAACATATGTAATTGATTTCTAATTATCTAAACATTCTAGAATCATCAAGAATATGAATTAAAAGCCTATATTTATCCTATTTTTCCAGAAAATTATGTACATGATATCTTCAAGAACAAACCAATGATTCCCATAATTTCTTCAACAATTTGATGATTATTTCGTGGATTACTATATACCTACAACATGAGTTTGATTCCTATATATTTCCATTTTTCAGCAATCAATTAACAGCTCTATCTTTATCTTCCAAACATGTAAAATCTCATTTTTAATAACTATCCTAACATGGATATTATACAAACTAGATTGCAATTATCAAATAACTTGCCTCTAATGAAGGTCTGATCCTTTGGGGTTGTCTATCAATGGTGGTTCTCCGCTTCTCCGTTCAACTTTCGGTGGTGGTTGGTGGTGGTGACCTTTGGCCCTTAGTTCTCCTCCTTTCCAAGCAATCTTCTCTTCTCCCAAGCACCCTTTCACTCTCTCTCAAAAGGTGACCTCTCAATCTTTATGCAGAAGAGAAAATGAACCTACGTACAACTAATCTCAAAATATTTATAATAAGAAAAAAACTGAAATCATTATTCACCCCCTGTAAAAATGACCAAAATGACCTTTTTGGTTGTCTTTTCATTTCCAAATGACCCGAGACCCAAAACCAACATCCAAATAGTCTTTTCTGACTATTTCTATCCTTTCGGTTGTAAAGACGCACTCAAAATGACTATAAGGTTGATAAAAAAATAAGTTTCCTATTTAATTTATCAAATTAGTCCTGACACGTCCCATACCGTGTCCGACTAAAAATTCAAGTTACTGAATTAATAACTCACAACAATATCAATAACCTCACATTCATTTTAATATCCAAAAATTCGGATGTAAACCCAATGAATTAATTTATAATACAATCCAATTAATCCATTAATTTAAAATATAACACATTTTAAAAGTCATTAAAATTACGGGGTATTACATACTTCCCCCCTTATAACAGAATTTCATCCCGAAATTCAGAAAGATAAATCATACTGGTAAGGTCAACTCTGAGTATAAATCTCACATTGCAAGTAACCTATATCGTACCGCCCATACAGTACATTATCGAAAATCCTTACTGAAGTTACACCAAGTGTCACCATATAATGTCAACTGACTCAAATTTTAAACTTTACCCAATTTTCCCTATACCATCCTCGTGACAAACTTCCATTATAAAATGGATATGGTTACCCACATAATACTATAATTTTGCCGCAAAGGTTATAAACTAATATCCTAAAGACCTAACTTACTTCGACTCCCAACGTTTATTAGTTTCATGCGTGGGGTGTCTCGCAACCGAAATCAAAACAAGGAACCCCCCGATACACTTCTATCTAAAGTACTCGGTCATAGAAACTCCTCAGGTCCTTAGTCAATAGTATATAACTTCTCTAAGTTTTTTTTTTCGATTTCAAATAAATGCCTACTCATCTACTCTCTTATTAAAGACAAGACGCTGGCTATAGTAGTCCATACGCTCTTATATACCACAAGTCAATCCACGCCGATAGTCACATCATGTTCGGACATGCCTAAAGTAATAATTCCATGATTAAAATTAGACCCACGTGATGACATGTAAAAATATAGGTGTCACCAACCCCTCGGTGAGTTTATGTAAATAACAGTGCTATAGGCTATGTTTAGTAACCCGTTAGCCCATACAATATTAATTGCTACAAAAATCAGTATGCGCCTCATAACTCCTTAGATAGAAAACATACCCTCATTCGTGGGCGGTGGTTGTTGACTCCCACTATTATAACTTTGTTCCGATGAGTCAAGAAAAATTTTACCCGAAATTTTCAATTCTAGTTAACCACACTCCACTATATGTCCAAGCCTTTGAATATATTGCCTTCGTTGGGTAACACACCCATTTCCCGTATTTTTAGAACTTCTACTGATGACTCTCCTCAATTTTCCATTTGACCCTCTCCCAAGCGTACTACGTTGGGTGAGTCTAATTTGGCTTCACCTTCGGCTATAGCAGCACTTAGAATTTTTATTCAGCGTCCTAATCATCTTTACATTCCTGTCCTCTCATGCCATAATAGGGGTGACCTCGACTAAGGTCATCATACTCGAACATACTTCCTAACCTCCTAAGTACAACCTCCGCTATCCGTCCAATGGCCCTCATCTGCCATACTTCTTGTACGAACCCGTTCGAACGCGAATAATATTCACTAATATATACATTATAGCAGAAGAACGTAATCTTACCAAAGAAATCAACAATCCTAAACATAGGGATCTATATCAAACAAAGTAACGTTGAGCCGCACAGACCCTAAAGGACACTAGAACTTGATGCTCTGATACTACCTGTAACACCCCGCCTAATTAAATACCGGGCGGCCAGTCCCATACCGAATTAAAATAGAATATATAGTTGGCTCATTCTTAGCATCACCATCGAAAACATTTACAAATCCCCCAATACCAAATTAAGTTGGTGTTAAAAACTTTCCAAATTTGAATTCAACAAAATCCATTTTTAGTTTACGAATAACACTACACATAACATTATACAATACTAATAACCGAACAGATAACACAAAAGAATCTAAATTTAATTGGAATAAACATTCCAACATAATTTTCTAATACAGTAATCCCAACAATAGTAAATGTACTAAAATGACATGAGTACAAGACTATTTGACTCAGATAGAAAGGAGATAACTAAATTCCTTTGGGCGACATGCCCTGAATAAAAGAATCACTATGAATCAAATGAAGATAGGTGTCTAAGAAATACTCCATAGCTTCGTAGCTCGTCATAATCCTCTAAGGTTGGTGTCCCTGCTGCTAAACACCGAATATCGAAGGTACAATAGAAAAGAGAATATGCAAGGACACGAGTCAGAGCTCGATGTAAAAATAGTTTTAAAAACAACAAGTATTTAATAAGTGTAATAAAGCATTTATTATTTACATGTTAGTATTAAGACTTTAACTTGATATTCTCACCTCTCAGCTAGAGTGCACGCTTACCGTTTCCTATTAACCTCCTAGTTAATGGTTCATCCTAACTAGTTTCCATAGTATGATTCTATCCCATCGCATAACCCCGTATGTCCCGTAGTATAATCATTCATATACGTTTCTCATTAATATGAATTAATCTTTTCAAATCTATAAGAACAATTATTCATTTACTTAATTCAATTATTTTTCTCTATTCACCGTCATCTACAATTATCACACAGTAGATTGGTCTAACCACTATACATATATTCATTTAATTCATTATATATATATACATATATAATATGGCACCCCGAGACACAGCCACGGTGCATGCATTACTCTGCTATCATGTCCCAGTATCGCTGGTTGCCGAACAGGGGACTAAAGGTTCAGTTGGGATTCCTTGAACCACACATATCAACACAAAAATTGGAGGTGAACATAGTTCTCATACCCACGGTTCATGCACATACCTATGTTCCCATAGTCAGCGGACTTATCAACTTCCTGATAGGTCTTTCATAGACCTATGTTCTCGAGCGACAAATCAAAATCCCATGGATTCATCTGTATATGACTTACCTCACGCACAAACCTCCCATCGATAACAAGTAAGCTAGGTATGTCATACACATAAATTATCAATCAATCAAATAGGAATTATCATCTACCTATATAAATATAATATCAACAAGGTACTCACACTACCCTAAGATAGTTCCCATACGTAGCATTATAGCTCTTAAATCCTACGTATTAAAATATTATGACTTTACTTCTTTAATTTAATTATTCCAGAGTCTCATTCATTACTCAAGGTTTAAATAGGTTTTCCTCAATATATTTATTCAGTAAGAAATCATTAATATCCTACTGGTCCATATCATCTTATCTCCCAAATTACTACGAATCAAACTCTCCTTTAATTAGGGAAATAACTGATAGTTTCTAATCTCTTATAAACACATCTTCTATCACCTAGGATTGAACCCCCTTGTAAACCTAAGGCTGCCCAGGTGATATATTAAATTTCCCATACTGGGCCTATCCTTAATCCTTATGAATACAAATTAGAATCCAACACATGAATATATCAACCGAAATTTCTTCTAATTTAATTATCATAATTCCCATCAATTAAATCCCAATCACATTGATTTGGTTCTTATCTACGGCTTACTGATCTTTCCTAAGTCCCATTATATCCAATTAATAATCACCAAAGATTTACAAAAGATTTGGAATAAGAACAAGAATTAAAAAGAAACAACATCGTCATTTCTGGGGAGGTCGATCGATCGAAGGTAGGGGGTCGATCAATCGATCACCCAGATATCAGCCCAGATTCGACAATTCTTTTACTACGGGTTTCATAACTTTCAATCATTCAAACCTTCATATTAACATTCCAAATTTCTTATAATCCTGTAAATGATTTCTAATGATCTAAACATCCTAGAATCATCAAGAGTTTGAATTAAAAGCATATATTTATCCTATTTTTCCAGAAAATTATGTACATGATATCTTCAAGAACAAACTAATGATTCTAAAAAAAATTCAACAATTTGATGATTATTTCGTGGATTACTATATACCTACAACATGAGTTTGATTCCTATATATTTCCATTTTTCAGCAATCAATTAACAGCTCTATGTTTATCTTCCAAACATGTAAAATCTTATTTTTAATAACTATCCTAACAAGGAAATTATACAAACTAGATTGCAATCTTCAAATAACTTTCCTCTAATGAAGGTCTGATCCTTTGGGGTTGTGTATCAATGGTGGTTCTCCCCTTCTTCGATCAACTTTCGATGGTGGTTGGTGGTGGTGACCTTTGGCCCTTAGTTCTCCTCCTTTGCAAGCAATCTTCTCTTCTCCCAAGAACCCTTTCACTCTCTCAAAAGGTAACCTCTCAATTTTGTGTAGAAGAGAAAATAAACCTACGTACAACTAATCTCCTAATATTTATAATAAGACAAATTCTGAAATCATTATTCACCCCCCTGTAAAAATGACCAAAATGCCCTTTTTGGTTGTCTTTTCATTTCCAAATGACCCGAGAACCAAAACCAACATCCAAATAGACTTTTTTGACTATTTCTATCCTTCCGGATGCAACAACGCACTCAAAATGACTATAAGGTTGATAAAAAAAATCCTATTTAATCTAACAAATTAGTCCCGACACGTCCCATACCGCGTCCGACTAAAAATTCAAATTACTGAATTAATAACTCACAACAATATCAATAACCTCACATTCATTTTAATATCCAGAAATTCGGATTTAAACCCAATGAATTTATTTATAATACAATCCAATTAAACCATTAATTTAAAATATAACACATTTTAAAAGTCATTAAAATTATGGGGTATTACACCAATTACATTAAATGCTTAATATAGCTACTGATAATATTTTCTGAAATGATCGAAAGTCCATGGATTCACGAATTCTTCCCATTCAAGTGTTTTTAATCGATAAGTTCTTGGTAGGGTGACTGCTGATATGCGATAGGGACCATGCCAGTTTGGTTCTAACTTGTTTACTTTTTGAATGACCTTGTTAAGAACATAGTCTCCCTCTTTTGAGTCGGTCGGCTTGACCCTCCTGTTGTTATATTTAGCTGTTATTTATTGATAAGTAGCTACTCGAAGTGAAACATCCTCCCTGACTTACTCAATCAAGTATAAATCCAATCTTCTCATGAGATCACTTTTAAGGAAATTAATGTTCAACATCCCGTGAATCGGTAGACCTATCTCGACTGGTATCGTTGCCTCAATTTCAAAATCAAGCATGTATACAGTTTCACCTATGGCCCTTTTCGATCTAGTTCTGTATGCCCAAAGAACACTTTGCAACTCATTTATCTAGTTTCCATTCGCATCACCTGACCTTTTTTTCAACCCACCAAGTAATGTTTTGTTGGTGACCTCTGTTTTGCCATTACACTGTGGGTGTCCATGTTCAGACTGAAGTTTTTGAATCTTGTACTGAACATAGTACTCCTTAAACTCCTCATTATCAAACTGAGTGACATGATTAGTGATGAAGGTATATGGCATTTCATACCTGCATATGATATTTTTCCAGATGAATTGGAAAAGTCGTTCATAAGTCATTTCAACTAATGGCTCAGCCTCCACCCATTTCGTAAAGTAATATATTGCCACCACCAAGTACTTGAATATTCCTTTGGTCTTCGACAATGCGACGACCAAATCAATTCCCTACATCACAAAAGGCCATGGAGAAGTAATAGAAGTTAAGTTAGACCCTAGTCTTTTATGGATTGCAATGAACATCTGATAGTTATCACACTTTTAGTCAAAGGAAATACTGTTTATTTTCATAGTCGACCTATAATATCCCTAGATAGCTATCATTCTCACTAATGATTATCCAGTTGAATAACTCCACAGGAACCTTCATGCACCTCTATGATCAAATCTAGTATCTCGGTGGGGGTATACACACCAAAGTAGTGAAATAGTGTATCCCCTTTTGTATAAGACTCCTCGCTCTTGCACATAACTAGTTGCTTGTAACTTAACTTCCTGGGGTCTCTTGGGTCAATGGGTAATACACCTTTATCAATGTAGATTTTAATAGGATCCATCCTTGAGGGTCCTAAATCCATCGTAATGAAACTTATAATAACTTCCATATCTATACTTCTATGTGCAATAATTTCCATCAGGATGGTTCTCTTGAGATCAGTCTGGGTCACTGAAGCCAACCGAGCAAGTGCATTTGCTTAGGCAATTTTTATCCTTTGTATCCTAATCATTTTGATTGGGGAAAACTTGGAGATGACTTCCATGGTTTTGGATAAATACTTGACCATGAGATCTCCTTTGACCCCATATATTTGAAGCACTTAGTTAACAATGAATTAAGAATCACTATGAGCCGTAATATACTCGGATCCTAATGATAAGGCTAACTCTAGTCCTGTGATTAGTGATTCATATCTTCTTTAATATTGGAGGCCTATAATTGGAAACGACGCACATATTACATATGTCTTTGTCTGGAGTATTGATGATAAGACCTACTCTACTACTAGAGGCACATAAAGATTTGTCTACATATAACTTCAAAACTGGAACGTTATCATTAAAGTTCCCCTCAGATAATACTCCTCGCTGGAATATTTTCTTTCTCTTCTCATTGTATCGTTGAGCCATCTCTTGTGCAGATAGTGTTTCAGGTTGGTCGATGGTAACTTTAGATTTCTTTGGATCGATCTCTCTTCCAAGGAAGTATGCTCGGTAGGAAAACTTGGGTTATTCATCATTTTTAGATATGTGAATCGGTGATGAAATATATTATTGCCTGTCCCTTTAGCACGATTATCAACTCATAAATGGTTTCGTATTCTCCTACCTCTACTGCCCACTACATCAATATCGTTAATTTATCTAATTTGTGAAGCTCTTGGCATAGAGGTAAATCTATGTAGACCACGATCGTATGCATTTGAAAGGTATGGCTTCATCCTCCTTGAAGCTTCAATAAGAGCAAGGGATAGTTTTTTAGGCATGGATACCTGATTTCTACTCCTATGAATACTTTACTAGTATAATACACGGGATTTTGAACTTTATTTTCCAATCTGACTAATGCTGAGCTAACAACAGATTCTGAGAGAACCAAATATAAATAAAATTTCTCCCCCGATATTGCTCTAGAGAGTAGTGGTGTGGATCCCAAATACTTTTTCCAATCTCGAAAGGAATTTTCGCATTCCTCATTCCATTCGAAGGTTTTCTGAGCACTTTGAAGATTGGTAATCATTTGTCAGTAGCTCGGGATACAAATCAGTTGAGGGCATCCACTCTTCCAGTTAATTTATGTACATCATTTTTACATGTTGGAGATTGCATATCAATCAATGACTTTATTTTATCTAAATTGGCTTCAATTACTCTTTAATTCATAATGAAGTCCAAAACATTCCTTCATGTGCACTGAACACATTGGGTCGGGTTGAGATTTATTACTATTTTTTAAGTTGGTCAAATGTTTAGCTAAGATCTTGGATGTGATATGTTGCCTTCTTACTTTTAGTGAGCATATCATCCATATAAACCTCCATATTCTTCCCAATATGCTCGTCAAAAACCTCATTTACTAGCCTTTGGTATGTTCCTCCAGCATTTTTAAGCTCGAAAGTCATAACATTGTAGCAGTAAGTTCCTCGACTAGTGATAAATGATGTGCTTTATTTATCCCCAGGATTCATTTTGATCTGATTGTATACATAATAGGCATCCATGAAGCTTAGTAACTCATAGCTTGATGTGGCATCTACCAACTGATCAATCCTTGGTAAAGAAAGTGATATTTTGGGCATGCTTTATTGCGGTCGGTGAAATCCATGCATATTTGCCATTGTCTTTATTCTTCTTGATCATCACTATATTGGCCAACCAGTCGGGGTATTTGACATCTTTAATGAATTCATCTTCCTGTAATTTTTTTACCTCTTCTTAAATAGACACATTTTTCTCGGGGCTAAATACCCTGTGCTTCTATTTAATCATCTTGGCATCCTTGTTGATGTTAGGTTCATGGAATATGAAGTTTGGGTTAATTCTAGGCATATCTTCATGGCTCTAAGCAAACATGATTTTCCATTCTCTAAGGAATGTAATTAATTCCTATTTGAGGGATGGTGCTAGGGTTGAGACAATCTGGGTGGTTCTCTATGGATTTTCATTGTCTAATATGATGGTTTATGTGGCTTCCACGACCTGCCCTTTAACTAAATTGGCTTCTTCTCGGGGTTCCAGCGTGTCAATTTAGTAAGTGGTGGTGTTCTTCTTCATTTCTTACTGGTCAACTGGGGGTATGGTAGCACTCTTTGGCCTCCACTTAGCTTCCTTTTACTACGCCAACCCTATAGTGAGTGGGGAACTTCAGACACTGATGTGCTATAAATGACACTGCCTTGAATTATTTTAATTCGACTCTATTGAAGATCATATTATAGGCCGAGGGAACATTTTTATCTAGGATGAAGAAGTGAATCTTCTGAGTTATGCCTTCTGTCCAAATGTCGATTAAAATTTCTAACTTGACAGTTGCCAAAGGATAAACCTTTTCTCCGAAGAAGCCGATTAAAATCCTATGATAGGGTTCTAGTTTGCTATCTCATAATCCCAGGTTGTGAAAGAATTTAAAGAACCTAACATCTACTGAACTACCATTATCTACGATAACTTTGGTAACCCTTGCCTACCGTACCAAGAAGGTAATGATCATCGGGTCATCGTGAGGGTAAAGCACTCCTGATAAGCCATTCTTAGACAAGCCAATTACCAACATGTCTTTATTCACCTTTATAGGACGACCATTTATCTCATTTTATAAATTGATTCACCTAATGTAAGAATAAGATTTGGCCTATTTAAATAGGCATTTATCTCGGTTACTTCATCTTCGCCTCAAGCATCTCCTCCTAAAGTGAAATGACAACCAAAAGATATAATTCCTACCTTAATTAAAGTCTCTCTAGGTTTCTTTTGGCAACTCAGATTCATCCTCAACATCGTCACCTCGACCCTTTTTATTATCATCTTTCTTTTTGCAAGGGGACTCTGATCTTTTTCTCGTGTCCTGGCCTTCCATACGGTCAACAAACTTGGTCAGTTTTCCTATACGGATATGAGATTTAATTTTTTTAAAGAAATGCAGTTATTAGTGGTATGCCCATGGTCTTTGGGAACATCACAATATTTAGACTTATCCCTCTTATTGGGTGGTGATTTTAATTTCCCAGGCCACTTCAAGTCCTTACTTCCCCTAATCTCCTCCAAGATATGATGCACACCTATAGTAAGTGGAGTATATTCCTCATATTTTTTAGGTTTCTTAGTATTTTTATCTTTCTAATCTTTCTTCTTCGAGCTCTTCTGGCCATCAGATTTTGTCCCGAGGGCTTTCTTGGTAGCCATAGCTTCTTCGGAGATCATGATTTTACCAAGCTTTGCTATCAGTTCAGTCATGGTCTTTAGAGGTTCTTTTTCTAATGCATAATAAAACTTCTCGAGAAGTAATCCACTCATTAAGGCAGTAATGGCAATTTTCTCTTCATAATTTGCCACTTGGAATTTCTCATTGTTAACGCGAGTAATATATTCCTAGGTGATTTCTCCTAGTCAATGGAGGACACTCAATAAATTGGATACTCTCTTGATTCAATTTTCTCCAAAGAAGAAATTACTGATGAATAGCTTGATGAGCTAATGAAAATTAGCAAATTTTCCGTGGGGGTAGATTATTACACCATATTTGGGCTGGACCAGTGATTGTAATTGAGAAAGATCGACACCGCATCTCGTCAAGAATAGAATAAATATCAGTAGTAACCTAGTAGTGTTCAATATTAAGGACGAGATCGATTTTACCATCATACTTAAGTGTAACCACTAGTGGTTTGAATTTGGACGGTGTAGGGTAATCCACAATGTCCGGGATGAAGGGAGATCCTTTCACAAAACTCCTTTGCATAGGATTCTTGGTCTTATCCATCTCCCCCATACGATCCTATAATCTTTGTATTGATCCTTTCTAAGTGTGATCTTCTGGTTTGGACTCCACTGAGGCGGTTTTGGTGGTCTTACTATGCATTTGTACGGAGTTATCTTCCTGAGAAGTTTGCTCAGCATGTGCGGATCTTCAGATGCTAGCTCTAGACTTGATTAACCCTTCTCGATGCTCATGGGACCTGCATGGTTCTCTATGATGACCTCTGGTTATTCGGGGACCCAAATGATCAAAATAATATGCCTTGCTAAATCGTTCCAATACGCTTGTCCGTTCAAAAGTGGAAAACGAACCATTATAGTAACCAGTAGATCGAATGGATGAAGTTGCTCATGAGCGATAAGATATGTCATGTGAGGATATAGAATAATGATTTCTCTCAATTCTGGGAGGAGGATGCGACATCTCCCTCCAAGATGGTGTCGTAGTAGACTTGTCTTATAATATTTGGGCTAAGAAGATGGAGTAAAAGTGTTACCCACCGCTGCGAGGTGCTCTTAGGAATGCCCGCCATCCCTTATATAGCTTTCAAGGTGAACAAGTGAACAGGATGATAAGAAACAGTTGTTTCCATAGACGACACCAATGTATTAATATCGAAAATTGGCATAGATATTATCTTAGCTATAAATTACCAATTTTGTAATCACAAATAATTATGTGAAGAAAAAGGAAGAAAATAAAAAAGGCAACAGAGATTTTTAACGTTGTTTAGCTAAGGAAAAGCCTACGTCCACGATTATGATATTACTGTTGAGGGTGGTTAAGTAGAACTTTGTGCCGTCTTTCTTACGTACAATTGTCTTGTCCCTTGATCTATGGGAAATGATATATTTATAGTGGTTTTGAAACCAAGGGATGAAATGCCTTTATATATTCAAGCATTTAAACTCATATACAATAAATAAGACTATTGATCTTCTAGGGCACATATGGAATGGCTGTTAATAATTCCCATATGAGTGACCTTTCTTCTTCTTGATGGTTCATCTTCTTATGCTGGTTGGCTGGTTTGTTGACCAAGTATTTCTGGAGCTGACCAAGTATAAATGAACCCCTGAGATGTATACTTATGAAGACATGTCTCCCTATTCCATTCGTCCACGTGGCATTAAAAGTATGACCCACAACTTTTGGTATAAATGAGAAGCCAACCAAAACCTAAATCTCGTGCTACCCGTAACCACAGGCCTAACCACCGTGACCATGAGGTTGAAGGTCGTAACCCCATCTAGGTCACGGCTTGAACTAACTCTCCCTTGTTATTATGATTACTTAAACATTTTTCACTCCATTAAAAGCTATGATCCCTCATTATACATACCTTATTCTCAAAGAAACCTTAAACACTCTCTAAACCTTACCTCTAGCTACCATTTGCTAAATCGAATCAATATGACTTTTGAGAATTTTCAAGTGGGGTATCAAAAGAGGTTTTCCATGAAATTAATTTATGTTTTTCAAGGGGTTTTCAAAAGGTATTAAACCTTAACATTTCAATTCAAATTTTTGGTTCATCTTTGAGTCAATTTACTAAACTACTCCTTTACTTTTATATATGCACTTGTAAATTCAACCTACACCCTAATCTTAGGATAAAAAATTGTATTACTAACTCTTAGGGTTATGAGATCCCTTATTGTATTATCTTATATAGGTCAAATTGGTTAGCCTCACATGTTATATATTAAGATTAGGCCCTTGTTAGTTAATGAAATTGGAAATTTTAATCCTTCATAGTAGACTTACAAATTAGGGTTTGAGACTTAATCTTTCTATCATGTTGATTTGAAGGTATGTTGAATAATTAATACTTAATAGAGACTTAATTAGAATAGAAAATTCATGTGCTAAGTAGGGTTGCACATTAAGCGTTATTACTAGTTCCCTTGCCAATAATTGCCTAATTGATTAAATTTTAAGCATGTTGATTTATAATTAGAGCCTATACTTATGAAAATGAATGAATGATGATTAACCTCATTTTTATAATATTGAAAATTAATTAGAATCATCTTTTATTGATTTATACCCTTGAAATTATAAATTGAACCTAATTGTGTATGGAACAATATAGGCCCTTGATTATTTTCCTTCTGTTGTTAAAAATGGAATAATTGAGTAGATGAATTAGAAGGAGAACAAGATAAATGGTGTTGGGTTATTATTTTGGGGTTGTTGTTGGCTTATGTTGGGCAAATGCAGTTGTAATAGATATTGGTGGTTTAATTTGATTAATCCTTAATTTAATTCACACTATTAAATATTTAATTAATCATATTGTCTTAAAGACTACCCTATCTAGATGGAAGTGTATGGTTGAGTTCCTTGTTTAGAGTTTATTCATGAGACATGTGGTGACAATAAATCTCAACACAAATTATAAGTAAAGGTAATCACCAGAAAAAGAATTAAGAAAAGAAATAAGAATAATCACAATCACACACAACACAAGATTTACGTGGTTCAGCAAATTGCCTATGTCCATAGTGGTGCTCTTTGTTTATATACCTCTTTTCTCTAGGGGAGTGTTTCTGATTACATACCCTTTGCCCCGGGCCAGGGGTACAATATATACATGTGAACTCGGGAGAGTGGAGGTGTTGGACACCCCCACATTGGCCCATAATCCCTAGAATATCTCCTGAGAGATTTTAGTGTTGAATGGATCGCTGCTGATTTAGTCATCTGTGAGACTTTGGAGTTTGGTTCGGACTCTCCCTATTCTTGATATGGCTTAGTCAGACTACTTCTCTGGGCCAAGAAAAATGGACGAGGTACCCACAATTGCCCCTAAAATTTTTGGGTCACAATTTAGGCTCAATAATTTTAAATAATAGCTCTGATGGCATTTTTGTGAATTGCAAGATGCCTTAGGGAGTGAAACGTCTTTCCCTAGTAGATTTAGGCGGAAGATTCGCTTTGTTCTCCGTGTGTCATCATTGAGAGGGTTTAAATTTGTTTGACGAGGCCATTTTTTACGTCGCTTCAAAAATCTTCACACTCTCAAGATATCTCCAGCTTCTTATTGCATTTTCTCACTTTTAGGTCTCTCCTTTCGTCTTCGATCTCTTTGTTGTCTTTTCATCTTCCTTGCGTCGTCTCAAGATCATTTTTACTTCGTAAGTTTTCCAAACTTCTTCCCTTTTCTTTTCTGTTGAAATTTCTTCTTTATCACTGCTAGGGTTTTTTCTTCTGATGGTAAGAATATGTAATAGGTCAATAGCTAAGTTTAGGGAGTTTTACAACATCCCTAACTGGGTGGACATTAAAGGTTCCCCTATCCCTCGCAATGTTCGAGACATTGAGGATGGGATTGGATTCATAATCTTCGGTTGTCTCAGGGGGTCTGACCTTTCCGCCAAATCGCTTGGTTTTTAACTTCTTTTTATACTTTTATATAGTACCTGCCCAATGTTCTCCAAATGTTTAGAAAATTGTCAACGGTGTTTATAGGATCAATCAACTTTATGGCACTAATTTTGGTCTCGATAAAATCTGTTATTGCTATACTTTTTCTCGAATAAGTTCTGGTCTCCTCTATCTGAAGGCTAGGAGTCCTGACAGGGTGTTGGTAGTCAATCTACCTGATTGCCACAAGGACTATTGTTAAGAAGGGTTCATTGCCAGGAACTGGCAGTTCCCTCCCCAAATTGGGGGTGCGATATACAGGGGACCTACGATTCCCTTTTATGGGGAGGAGTATATAGGTAGATATATCTCTTGTTCTGCTCATTGATTCTCTGCTAGTGTACTTTATTTCTCATGTTTTCTTTTTTTTCTTTTTAGAGAAGACAGAGAACTTGAAACCTTCCCTCCACGAAATTCGAGCTGCTGAGCTACTCAAAGCTTGGAAGATCAGGGAATACTTGGATGACGGAGAGCATCCGCGATCAAATTAATTCCTTTTAGAGTATAAGAACATTGGGTTTAGATTCATCGCCCGAACTGTTAATAGTATTCCTCACCTTGATATCATATAAGAGGTTGCAGCTGAACCAATTCAGTTGGACGAAGAGGAGAGAAGCTCTGGTGAAGATGGCGTGGGGGATGACAGAGGTGGAATTAAAGGTGATTGTAGCAAAGAGAGTTTAAGTGGTAAAGGACCTTCCAGTTCAAAGGAAGGTTCAGAGGGTTCAAAGAGTTTGAAGGATTCAGATAGCTCCAGTGAAGAGGCTATGGCCCCTTCTAGGAAAAATTTAATCTAGGGTGATGATGAGGATAATGTGGCACTTGCTCACAGGTTGAAGGAGAAAAATTATGGGAGTGGGGATACTGCCACTAGCTCCCAGGCTATATCTCATGAGTAAGAGAGGAAGAAGAAAGAGGATGCGTTGGTGAGAGAGAGAGAGAGAGAGAGAGAGGAAGAAGGAAGAAGAGAGGAAGAAAGAGGAAGAAAGAGGGAGAGAGGAAGAAAAAGTGGAGAGAGGAAGAAAGGAGGGGAGAAGAATTGAGGACCAAGACGGGGAAGTCTATGGTGCCCGTGTATGCCCTAGCTCAGGGGGCTTCTATTGCTTTTTCCCCTCAGTTGGCTTCGGCGGTGCTCAAGAGAGCAGTCTTTACAACTAATCGCCAGAGGACGTCAAGTATAGGGACCGACCAGTTAGCCCTAAAGGCAAGTCAGGGGCTAGCCTTAGTAAGTTTTTTTTACTTCTCTACTCTTGCAATTTTCCTTTTAATACCTTCTTGGCTAATGTTCTTTTTATTTCTACAGTTTGTGTTTAATTTCACCGTCCTTTATTGCAGCCGCGACAAGCTGACGAGGAAAAATGCTGAGCTCTGGGTGAGCCTAAGGACTGCTAGTGCTGCTCAGAAGTCCTCTGACCTTGCCTTGGTTGAAGCCAACAAAGAAAAATAGGCGGTGTCTAAGTAGCTGAGGTAGTCTCATGACATGGTCTGCACGAGAAAGCTAGCAGTGGTGGAGGATAATAAAGGGGCTCACCGCAAAGATAAAAAAGGGGAGTCTGAGGCTTCCACCATCAAGTAGAGATCTTATGATGTTGGATGGCTTGCAACATATCAGGACACCGAGGCTCAGATCGGCTATATCAACTACTTCAACTTTAAGAAAGGTTGGGACAGGGCTTTGCTCACCACTGAGGTGGATATTGATTCTCCTACCTTTGACGAGCACGACCCTGGCCTGAAACTTATTGTAGAGGGTGTGCCTCTTCCTACTACTAGTGAAGATGCTTCAAATATGCCAACCACTGCTACTGATGCTCCCCTTAATCAGGGAATGGTGACTACTCCGTTTGAGGGAGGTGCACCTGAGGTTGCCATGGATAAGGGGAAGTAACCAGTATACTCAGAATAGACTGAGGTCACCATCTAGTCTTCTTAGGGATCTTTTGTATTTTTTGTATCTCTGTTTCTTCTCGTCAATATAATCAAACTGTTTTTATTTTAATGAAATAAAGTTATGTTCCTCTTCATTTACGGATTTATTTATTCTTGATGCTCGTATGATTTTTAGCTTATCGATATTAAGGAATATATTACTTCTAACTCTCACCTAGGAAAAATTCTTAGTCCCAATGTGAGCAACCCAGTTCACCGTGTCTTTGTAAAAATCTACAAGTCTCTTAGAATAAGGAATCAAGACTATAAATACAAGTCAGAGCTAGTTACCAAGCTGAAAGATAGGCTTGAGGAGATGGAGGAGGTCAGCGCTTCTGTTCAAGAAGAAATAGATTCTCTGAAGGCTAAGATTGTGGATGCTTTTGAGATCAATCAAGTAGGAGAGGTCCTTCAATAGGAGAATGATGCTCTGAGGAGGGAAGTCTCGTAATTTAGGGAAAATTCTTCTAGAATTTACCCTCGATCTTTACGTGGTTCCTCTTCATCAACTGGGCAGTGAGCTGGTACTGACGATAGTGGTTCAGCTAGGGAGATTGCCGAACTGCGAGGTGACATTCACAGGGCGTATGTGATAGCTACTGGTATTCAAGAGATGTCACCTTACTGAGGCACCTGTTGAAGAAAGGTCCTCGGTAGGTGTGTGCTGATGGCTACGACCAGGGTTGGACTGACGCTCCAATGAAGTTGAAGGAGGTTGAGGAGTTTGATTTCATAAGAGGGTGGTTGAGTGAGCTTACAGAGTTGCAAGTCCCTAGTAACTCTATTCTATGGTATCGTCATGAAATATCTCCCTCAAATTTTATGCTGAACCCATTCATAAGGGATAATCGATGGGTTTCCATAGATGCGATCTGTAGACAGCTCCTGGAACCAAATTCAGACAAATTCGAGGAGGAATTAGCTCCTCGTCCAGATGATGGCCGAAGAGCGCGAGTGGCTGACTACCTTACTCAGCGGCCTAGTTCTCATTAGGATTTGAATTACTCAGCATATGTAACTCTTTGTATATGTAATGATGTAATAAAATAGTTATGTTTGGGCGATTTGTCAACTAAACATGTGTTGTGCTATTGTTTAGTTCATTGATCTCTTGTTCAGTTATATTGGGTTCTTCCAACTGACTAGATTTAACTTAGGTAGAGTTAGTTGTTGAGTGAGTATCCCCCCATTTCAATATGATTTTAGTGTACCGTTCTACCTTACTTTACCTTTTAGGTTGTGTTATCACACTTCCATAGGCCTAAGTGAGGCAATGGCAAGGATACACCTGGTATTGGATGTTCTATCCGAGTAGGATTTCTGAGCCAAATAATGTTGGCGACCAACTTGGGTTGGCCATGTTACCTAAGGGTCCCCTGTAGGGCTTCATATATTTATAGGGTCAAGCTAGGAGGTCATTTGTGTTCGTTGATGAATGCCAGAGGAGGGTCATTACACATTGTCCCTACTTTAATAAGCTTCTCATGATCTTAGTTTTGTATGTTAAGAGGGGAGCCTGCAACTTGGAAAGGGTGCATGAATTATAATGTGGTTGAGAAAAATCAACACTCCATAAAATGCCACTTCCTAAAAAATCTCATTAATCATAAATGAATTGAAAATTCAACACTGAGTTCAAAAAGAAAACAGAAAACTAGAAGTAAAATTTCTTCAAATTGACTGCATTCCAAGCTTTAGGTATCTCCCTGCCCCATAGCGTTTCTAAGTGATAGGCTCCTTGTAGGTTGTCTTTTATCAGATTGAATGGACCCTCCCAGTTTGGTCCTAGCTTGCCATCCGATGGTTTTACAGTGCTGTCGAGAACTTTCCTCAGTACGTAGTCCCTAACCTGGAATGGTCTTGGATTGACCTTTTTATTGTAGTGCTTTGCTAGTTGTTGCTGGTAGGCTGCTAGTTTCAATAGAGCCAACTCCCTTCATTCCTCAGCTAGGTCAAGTTTAGCAAGTAAATGATGCATCTCTGGCCTTGGTCGACAGGAGTGGACCTCATTGTAGGGAGGCCAACTTCTAAGGAAATAATTAAATCCATCCCATACGTCAGTGCGAATGGTGTCTCTCCAGTTGCTCATCGTGGGGTGGTCCACTAATCCCATAAGATGTGGGGTATTTCGTTTAACCATGATCCCTTGTCTCTCTATAAATGCTTTTTTAATCCATCAATCACTGTTTTATTGGAAGCCTCATCTTGTCCGTTGCTATAAGGGTATGACATAAAACTGAAGTAATGCCTGATCCCGTGGTCGCTGCAAAAATCCTGTAAGAGGACAATCTCAAACTGGGTTCCGTTGTCAGTGATGATAGTCTTAGGGATCCCAAAACGAGTGATGATGTTCCTCCATATGAATCTTATCATGTACGTGTCTTTAATGTTCGCCAGTAACTCTGCTTCTATCCATTTGGTGAAGTAGTCTGTTGCGACCAACATATACTTGCGATTATCGACTGCGGTTCCATACCCCATTGGGCGAAAGGCCATGGGCTACTAAGTGACTTCAGGTCGCTAGCCGACTGGTGAACCATAGGTGCATGAAGTTGGCCCTTTTGCATTTTTAAGCATAGATTCCAGCGTCTTTCTGCATGTACGTCCACCAGTAGCCTTCTTTTATTGCTCGAAAAGCTAGCAATTTGCCCCCAATGTGACTCCCATAAATTCCCTCATGGGGTCCATGTAGGACTTGCTCGACGTCCTTTGGATGAACGTATTGGAGGTAAGGGCCAGTGAAAGATATTTTGTACATCTTTCCCCCAAAAGATAAGTGATAGCGAGCATCTTTGACTCTTATCTAATGAGCGATCTTCTTATTGGCTGGTAGTGCACCACCCTTCAAATAATCCCTTAAGGGGTCCATCTAATTGGGGTCTATCTCAATCTAGAGAACATGACCCATGATCTACAGCTCGTCGATCTGGTTGATACTTGGTTGGGCAAGGAAATCAATCTAAATTGTCCTCTTCAAGTTGGAGTTAACCGCGGAGCTTAAGGCTGCTAGGGCATCAACATGGTTGTTCTATCCTCTAGGAAACTACTGGACGATGACTTATTCAAAGTTGGCCATCAATTCTTTCATTGTGGCGAGATAGGATGCCATCCTCTCATCTCTAGCATTGAAATCTCCACTTATCTGGTTGGAGACCAACTTTGAGTCACCGAACACTTGGAGTCAGTTTGCTTCGAGCGTTCGCCCTTTTTGCAGGCCCACGATCAGTGCTTTATATTCTGCTTCATTGTTGGAGGCTTCAAATCCAAGCCTAATTCCTTTCTCGGGTATAGCTTCTTCAGGGGTAATCAGCGCGATGACTACTCATTGGAGGCTCCATCAACGAATAGTCTCCAGACGCCTGACACTGGGGGAACTTCATTATGATGAATAGTTTGGGGTTTATCGCAAGGATGTTCTCATATAAAATTTGCGATGAAATCAGTGAGGACCTGCCCTTTGATGGCATTCCTCGGCTGGAACTAAATGTCAAATCTCCCAAGCTGGACCGACCACTTTGATAGTCTTTCAGAAAGGTCTTCTTTTCTCAGGACTTCTTTAAGAGGGTGGGATGTAAGTACTATGATGGAGTTGGATTCTAAGTAGCGTTTTAATTTCCTTAAGTCTACCATTAGCGCAAAGGCAAGTTTTTCTAGTGGTAGGTATCGTTGTTTGGTGTCCAAAAGAGTATTGTTCGCGTAATAAATTGGGTGTTGGATCCTCGTTTTCTCATATACCAGTGCAGAACTTATAGCATGACTGGTTACTGTAAGGTAAAGGTATAGATAATAATTTTCTTGAGGGATTAAGAGCAAGGGAAGTTTTTTAAGGTACGCTTTGATCCCCTCTAATGACCTCGAGCAATTATCATTCCACTCCACATCTTTTCTCTTCTTTAACAACAAGAAGAATGACTGAAACCTTTCGATTGACTTTGAGATGAATCAATTTAAGGCGGTGAGCATCCCTATGAGTTTCTGCACATCTCTTATCGTACGGGGGGGGGGGGGGGGGGGGGGGGGCTGCACCCTGTTAATGGTATTAATTTGGTCTAGGTTGGCATCAATGCCTCTCTTGCTGACTAAGTACCTAAGGAATTTTCCAGACTGGACACCGAAGGAATACTTACTTGCATTGATCTTCATTCGATACTTACTGAGGATTTTAAAGGTCCTTGATAGGTCAGAGAGGTGGTTTTCTTTGAGCCTGCTCTTGACGAGCATGTCATCTATGTAGACTTCCATAGTGCTTCCCATTTGGTCTTTGAACATCTTGGTGACCAACCGCTGGTGAGTTTCTCCTGTGTTTTTTAGCCAAAAGGTCATAACCTTGAGCAATATAATCCAACCATGGTTATAAATGCTATTTTGTCTTGTTCTGGCTCGTACAGAGGGATCTGGTGATACCTCGTATGCATCTAGGAAGCTCATCCTTTCGTGTGCGGTAGTGGCATCCACCAGCTGATCAATCTTTGGGAGGGGGAAGCTGTCTTTACGGAATGCCTTGTTGAGATCGGTGAAATTGATGCATACCCTTCACTTTTCGTTGCTCTTAGGTACAACCACTGGGTTGGATAGCCATTTGGGTAACTGGACTTCCCGTATAGATCCTGCGTCCAACAGTTTTTCAATTTCCTTCTCCACTACCTTGGATTTTTCTGGAGCAGTTCGGCGAGCTTTTTGTGCTATTGGTTTGAAAGCGAGATTGACGTGCATTCAATTACAAGTGATGTTCGAATCAATACTTGGAAGCTCGTAAGGCTCACATGCAAAGACATCTAGCTTACTTCGAAGTAGGTCGGCCAATTCCCTCTTTTCATGGTCGGTGAGTGAGGTTCCAATCTAGAACTTTCTTTCACTTGAACGACTACTGGCTGTGACTTCCTCCAGGTCCTCGATGACTCTTTCAGATGGGAGGATACTGGTCTCCTCCACTCCTGGTCTCCTATATCTTAGTTGCTATTTGGAGGGAATTAGCCTCTCCTGCTCTTCGTTCTTGCTTCTAACTTCCTTAACCTTCTTCTCTGGCTTGGGGAAGATGGCTACTATAAAGCACTTTCTCGTCATCACCTGATCCTCATGGATCTCAACCACTCCTCATTCAGTCACACATTTGAGCTTCTGATGGTAGGTAGAGGGTATAGCCTTCATTGCGTGCAGCCATACTCGGTCAAGGATCGCTTGGTAGGGCGAGTCAATATCGACCACGAGAAATTCAATCATTTTTTAGTTGTTTCCTACCCTTACTATCAAGACAATCTTAAGGGGATGGTTACTTTCCCAGCAAATCCAACTAGAGGAACAATGACTTCCTTTAGGTCGACGATACTTAACTTCAACTTCCTGAATAGGTCGAGGTACATTACTTTGGATGAGCTACCTTGATCGACGAGCAACATTTTGACGTCATACTTAGCTATCCTGAGTGTAATGATCAATGCATCATGATGTGGGATTCTTACTCCCACTAGGTCCTCATCTATGAAAACAATGTGTTTGCTGTAGTCGACATCCTCTGCTCGCCGACGCTTCCCTGCTTGCATTTTGGCTGGATCACTTTGAAAAGCTTACATTACTACTGTACTACTGTAAGTTTTTTGACTTCCATCCGAGTCGTGTTTTCTTGAGTCTATTTGAGGTCGGAATCTCCATGAATTACAGCGAACTCATGGATGACATTTTCATTAAGCACGTTGTCGGGCCTTTGCTCTCCATTGGCAGCTACCTTCTCTGCCTTCTTTTCCACAAATTCGCTCAAGTGTCTAGCTTCAACTAATTCTTCAAGGTGAGACTTGAGGGCTTAGCAGTGCTCGGTTTTGTGCCCGCCCTCTTTGTGGAAAGCACATCTCAATGCGTTATTTCTCTTTGAAGGGTTTCCATTGATCTTCCTGGGCCACTTAATAAATGGTTTGTCCTTAATCTTCACAAGAATCTTATAGATCGATTCTCTAAAAATCCTGTTTACTGCTTGAAATGCCATCGAGGCATCACTCTTATTCCCATTCTTAGGGACACATTAGACCCCATTCTTACACCTTTTTCTTTTCACTCTCATTTTTGTCACTTCCCTTTCCGGCAAACTTGGCGCGACCATTTTCCCTTGCACTGAGATGGGTCACATCTTCAACTTTAGCATATTTTTCAATATGAGCCATCAAGTTTTTGATGGTTGTGGCGTCCTTATTACTGAGGCAGTGGTGTAAGAGGCAGGAACTGGATAAGCTTATTTTAAAGGATGTAACGGAGACCTACTCCGAGCAGTCCTAGACCTCGTTAAACAGCTTCCAATACCTCTTCACGTAGTCTCTGAGGCTCTCCTGGGGCTTTTTCTTCATAGTCAACAAAACACCCATCCTTTTCGGATGGGAGCTTCTGGTAATAAAGTGAGATGTGAAGAGCTCTTCCAGGGACTCGAAGTTCTTGAAACTTCATAAAATCTGTCGAATTATCACGATCATTCATCTTGACAAGTTGGACTTGTCAAGGTCAATGATCGTGACAATTTTGGGGGTGACAACGTTTGTTGTCACGGATGTGTCACGGTCATTGATCGTGACAAGTTCATTAGAATTTTCACAGTCATGTCACGGTCTATGACCTTAACAAGTTTTGTCACGGTCATTAACCATGACAAACTCGTGACTTTTAATAAAAAATTGTCACGATCAATGACCCTGACAAGTCCGTGACAAGTGCATGACAAAATAATATATACACACACGCACATTTACACACACGCATATACACACACACACACACACACACACACACACACACACACATATATATATATATATATATATATATATATATATATATATATATATATATATATATATATATATATATACATATATACATACAAACACCCCCTCCCCTCCCCCCAACCCTGCCCCCTCCCCCCCCCCCCCCCCACGCATATATACACCACACACACACACGTGCACATTTATACACACATATATACACACACGCACATATACATAAATGGAGGAGAAATAGAGAGAGAAAACATACCAAATTTATAGAGAGAGAGAGAGAGAGAGAGAGAGAGAGAGAGAGTGCAGTCGCTAGAGAGAGAGGGAGAAATAGAGGGAATGGGAATCGATGAGAAAAAAGAAGAGGGAGGGTTTTTTTACTGACAAAATTATCGCGGAGATGTCATGGTCATTGATCGTGATAACTTTATATGATTATCACGGTCAATGACCATAACAAGGTATTGTCATAGCCTTGTCACCGTCATTGACTATGATAAAAAATGCATATTTTTTTTGTCACGGTCAATGATCGTGACAAGGCTGGCCGGTTGAAGTGTGCTAATTTGACCATTTTGGTGTAGTGTGATAGATCTATGGGGGAGTTTCTTGAACCACTTTTAAGACACGTTGTGCAAGCTCGACGGGAAAATTCGACACATAAATGCGTCTTTGTGGATCCAAAGGGTCATGGCATGTCTGTATTGTCTGACATGATCGATGGGGTCAATCTTACCATCGTAGATCTTGAAACTAGGCATGGTGAACTTTTGGGGGGCTTCTTCTTCCTCTATTTCCCTTGAAAAGGGGGATTTCATCTAGGTCTGAGAGCTCGCCTGGCTAGCTATCTAGTCGATCTGGCACCCCGATGTGCTGGGTGTTGGTGCATCTCTCTCTGGATCAAATTTTATTTATCGTCGTTCCCTTGGACTGGGCTCTGGTAACGGCATGCTAGTTTTTGTTCGAACCAGTCGTTATTTGACCCGTGTCCTTCAATTCTTTGAGATCCACATCTTGGGCTCCTTCTTCGGCTTCGAGATCTGCTCGCCTGAGGGCTAGGAGTCCGATAACAACGTTGCCTCGTATTGTGATGGAGTTCTCTCCATTTTTTCCAGTCTCCTTTTGAGGTGAGCATTCTTGGCTTCCTATTTACGAGTGGCTTTCTCCTGCTCTTGGAGCCCGGCCTCGTAGGCATCGATCATCCTGGAGACTTGCGTGGACCTATCTGGTCCCTGGCTTTCTTCTGAGGCTTACTTTTCTTGGCGAGGCCTTGGGTTTGAGCGTCGAACTTTAGATCTAACCCTACGATGGATAAGTTGCTCTTAAATATCCCCTGCGTGAGGGGCATTACTACTGTGACCAGACATTCTAGGTTCTTGTTGATGAAGGCTTTCTTAAAGGAAAAATAATCGCTTCCCACAGACGGCGCCAATTGTGGTGACAATAAATCTCAACACAAATTATAAGTAAAGGAAATCACCAGAAAAATAATAAAGAACAAAAATAAGAATGATCACAATCACACACAACACAAGATGTATGTGGTTCGGCAAATTTCCTACGTCCATGGTGGTGCTCTTTATTTGTATATCTCTTTTCTCGAGGGGAGTGTTTCTGATTAGATACCCTTTGCCCCGGGCCAGGGGTTCAATATATACATGTGAACTTCAGAGAATAGGGGTGTTGGACAACCCCGCGTTAGCCCATAATCCCTAGAATATCTCCTGAGAGATTTTAGGGGTTGAATGGGTCGCTGCTGATTTAGTCATCTGTGAGACTTTGGAGTTTCGGCCGAACTCCTCCTATTCTTGATATGGCTTAGTCAGTCTACTTCTCTGGGCCAATGAAAATGGACGAGGTACCCATAAGACATCCCACACATGGAGTTTAGAGATTGGTAGGAGTAATGACTTTATAATCCTTCATTAACATATCTCTTTTATTTTAATGTGTAGATTGATGAGTATTCCAATATTAGATACATCCTCATGTGTGATTTGAGAATCCCCATTAGTCTTTAATGAAATGACATAACAATTGGTTTAGGGATTTGATTACAATGGCCTGAAGGGTGGAGTTAATGGAAAGTAATAATGTGATGAAAAGTGATAAGACAAATGTGAAACATGGAATGGTAATGGATTAATGATGATATGAATGTTTGAAATAAATATATAATGAATAAGGATATAGGTGTGTGTTGAGAGTGAACACTCTTATGTGGGCGTGCAGAAGAAGCATTGTTTTACGTGGGCATCACATAAGATGTTCCTTGTTCTGACCATGCTATCACAAAAGTGGTGCCCAATTGGAGTTATGGTATGTAGATTGGATGGTACGTGGATTAGATGGTATGTGTATTTTTAACATCACACGGTTTAGTTATGTGTATAGTTACGACCATTAGAATACTAGGTGGCAACCGATTGCGTGATGGGATTTATGTGTACACCACATGATTTTGTGGATATTTCTAGCCATGCAAATAATAAGTGGCGTCTGGATGTGTGAAATTTTTTGTGTGCGTACTGCATGTTCTTGAGATATGGTCCGTGAAAATTTTCACACATGTACTGGATGTGTGAAAAATATTATATATAATTTTGAGTTATGTAGCTTTCGTGACTTGAAGGGGGTTAACCCGTTTTATTCGCAGTAATGTTTCAGGTGCTACGACTGGTCCGCACAATTATATTGTCAGTCCACCTAGCACTGATTATCATTTCCATTCCTCTTTAAACATCATCATCAGTAGCATCGACGTTAGTTCATCTCCGTGATGTGTTATTGTTTATTTTAGTATGTGTGAGTTAGCATTTTGGAGATATTAATCGGCATCCATTATTGATACATGACATTCTCATGTACATTTGTTTTTAGTTGGATTTTGGACTGAGAGATTGTTGGGGATTGATAAATGGGGGATAAAAATTTCTTCTATAGATGTTTGATTAATCAATCACGATAAAAAGGCAAAACCAAAAGCTAGGTTTGAAGAAGAAACCTAGGGTTTGGAACACAGTAACTTTTTGGATCCGGTCGTAATCTCGAGGAGAGAAAATTATTTTTTGATAATGTATACTACACCAAATTAAGCGCATATTCACAGCATTGCGGTCATGGATATGGTCTGTGATCAGATGGTCACATCCTAAAGCTGTGATTATAGACAATAAATGTTTGACCAGTTCCAAAACCCTAAAATGTCATGGAACTAGATGGATATAGTCACGACCTTTAGCCTGACCATGTGGGTTACGACCCTCGTTAGAGACCATGGATTGACCATCATGGTGCCAAATTTATGGTAAAATTCCCTTCAAATTTGGTCAAGGACTAAGTTTGTGACCATGTTCATAACCAATCCCAAAATTCCATCCAATAGGGTCATAACTTTGGGCTATTACAAATTCAAAAGGATCAAGAACATGGGTTGCGATTAAGGTCTATAACCAGTGATATTTTAATGCAATGGTCACGGCTTCTGACATGGAAAAAAATGTGATCACGACATTAGGTTACGGCTTTGGACCGTGACGAGGGTCTTTATATTAAAACCCCCAAGCAGCCTCTTTATTTTCACCTGAATTCTCTCTCTCTCAAAAACCCTTGAACTCTAGTTGCTCTCTCTCCCTCTCTTAAATATTTTGATTTCCTCTACCTCTCAATCTCAAAGGTAAGATTTTTATTATTTATGTATTTGATTATGTGTTTATATGTGTATTTAGGTGTGTATATATGTGTGTGTGTGTGTGTGTGTGTGTGTGTGTGTGTGTGTGTGTGTGTGTGTGTGTGTGTGTGTGTGTGTGCGTGCGCGTGTGTGTGTATGTGCTTATTTGTAATGTGTGTATGTGTGTGTATTATGTGTGTGTGTGTGTGTGTGTGTGTGCTCATATGCAATGCATGTGTGTGTGTGTTTGTATTGGTTAATGGGTGTTTATTTTAACCCTAATTAAAATTGAAATCCTAATTTTCTAATATATTTTAATATGTATTTATTTTAACCCTAATTAAAATTGAAATCCTAATTTGCGAGTACATGTTAATGTGTGTTTATTTTAGCCCAGTTAAGATTGAAACACTAATCTTCATGTATATGTCTATGTGTATTTATTTTAACCCTAGTTAAAATTCAAACCCTAATCTTCATGTATATGTCTATCACTACACCAAAAAGGCCAAATTGTCACATTTGAGTCGGCCAGCCTTATCACGGTCATTGACCATGACAAGTCCGTGACAACATCTTGTCATGGTCAATGACCGTGACAAGTACAGTTGTCACGGACTTATCACTGTAATTTATCGTGACAACTTTAGAAAGTTATCACGGTCAAAGACCTTGACAGGTCCACGACAGTTCTTTCGACTAAAGCCCTATTCCCCCTTTTTTTTCCACCGTTTTCATTTCCCACCAATTTTCTCCATCTCTCTACTGCGGTGGTTCTCTCTCAATATATACTTTCAGGTTCATTTTTTCTCTTTCTCTCTTTCCTTTGTGTATGTGTGTGTCTATGTCTGTGTATGTGTGAGACTGCGTGTGTGTAGTGCAGGGGTGGGTGTGGGGGGCAGGTGGGTGTGTGTTTGTCTGTGTGTGTGTGTAGTGGTGGGGAGCCTAGGGGGGCATGTGATGAGGCGGGGGCAGGTGTGTGTGTGTGTGTTTTTAATTGATCGAGTATCTAGCTTATATATTGATTTAATATCATATTATTGATTTAAAATGAATTGGGTGTAGTTCTAAAAATTTTTAACAAATTTTTAATTGACTGGGTATTTGGTACAAAATATGGATAAGGTATTATATTAGCATTTGAAATTAATGATTATTTGTTTGAAATATGCTAAGAATACCTTTGATAACCACAATATGCTAAGAATACATATAAGATAAATTTCATTTTCGTGTGTAGAGAATGTGATGGATTTTATCCAACAACATTACTAAGTTATTGACCGAGTTCATTGCATCTAATCAAAAATTCAAAACACTAATTGATATACTTAAAAGTTTAGGGTGCAAAGTAATATAACCTATAAAGTTAGTGGGGACATAATTGATTTAACTCCAATAAAACAAAGATAAGTAAAATTGGTAGTTCTTTAGTTAATTAGTTTAGATAATTGTTGTATTTGCAATCATTAATATAATACATCAGCGCATTGCGTGGGTTGCAGGCTAGTCTATCTAAATTTCCTGAAAAATAATTCAAAAGTAATCATAAAACCTTAAAATTAACAACTTACATTTATTTCTTTATTGCTTCAAAACAAGACTGTAGGACATGCTTTTAATGTAGCATTATATTTCATGAGAAGTCACATAGTGTTACCATCCCCTTAGCTCCTTATGAAATGGACTAAAAAATTCTATAGTTCTTACGCGTACTTTAAATTAAATGAAACATACTTTAAATTGCATAATTAAATTAAATCTCTCGAATTGTGATAAGACGTAAATAAATGAAACATACTTTAAATTACATATAGCGCACATAAATACTAGCCTTCTAGTTCTTATGCGTATGCATTCAATATCCCTTAGACCCGTTCGAGAGTCATTACCCCTGTAATAAGATCTCTCGAATTGACAACAGTTTGGGACTTCATATTTTCTGTATAATAATATTCTTAGTGGCTTAAACTTGTTAATTTTGGGGAAGTTCCGCAGTCATATCTTAATATATTAAACGATGTCAAGTGTTATTTTAATTGATAAATTGAAATAACACTAACACTGGCAAATTTATGTTGTGTACTTAGAGAACTATGGGGATATGCTGCCGAATTTTCCTCAAATTGGAACAATGTGCATGAGCTGTTAAGTATATTACAGAAATATGTGGTATTGAATGGGATAGAACCACTCACTCTTTAGAGGAGATGGAGGAAATAGGAATTAATATTATAAATTGAATTTTAATTTCAAATTAAAACTGAATGTGAATTTGAATGCGCGGATAAATTTATACATAGAAACTAGCCTTCTAGTTGTTATGTGTACACATTCAATAGGTGATTGCTTATACTAATGGGAACTAAATATTCACACTTTTGTTTATGCTATTTTATCCATAATAGTTGATTGTTTGTACTAGCTGTGTTGGGATGTCCTAAATACAAAGAGTGGATCGGTGAGACAGATAGATTAGGGCATGTGTTTCACAGAGGTGCTAATGAATTTATGAAATACTCAAAGAGATGCCATGATAATGAAGAGTTTTTGTATCCGTGTGCTAGATGTAATAATGGTAAGATGTTTAAGTGGAAAATAGTTGAACTATATTTTTTAAGATGGGGCATGCAAGAATGTTATCAAAGTTGGGTTTTTCACGAGGAACCGAAAGTTCCTTTTGTCCCTAAGAAACCTTCACAACAACCTTCAATAAGTAGGATAGATTTACAAGGGGAGGATGAAAATATAGATCATAATATTCTAGAGGATTTAGTTGATGGCACGTATCAAGTTTATGTAGTGTAAGATAATAAGATCGCTGGCCATGTATAAGGTTCAGTTGCTCACGAAGATATCGAGATAGACCTTGATGATGACTACCAAAGTTTAAAATTTATGGTGAGATAATCGTTTTACTCTAGCTATGAGAAAGATCAAACAAATTTACATGCCATGGTTGGTTTGCATAGTTTGAAGACTCAATATGGTTTGTCTGGCACTAGTGTGACATGAATTTTGAATTGGGTGAAGGGCTTGCTACCTAAGAAGAATACCCTTCCAAACAGCTATCCTACTATGAAAAATAGTTTGAAAGGTTTGGGAATGAAGTATAAATCAATTCACGCTTATGTGTATAATTTCATATTATACTAAACCTCGATCGGTGTCCGGTATGCGATGAACTTAGATATGTCCAATCTACTGACAAAGAAGGCATAAGCTCAAAAGTTCCTCAAAAAGTGTTGAAATATTTTCCCATTGGCCCTAGATTAAAGAATTTTTTCACAGTAACATGGATATCAGAGGCAATGACTTGGCATGCTAGGGCAGAAGCATGGGAAAATATCATGCGACATCCTATTGATTCTACAATTTGGAAGAGGATGAATTTTAAGTATCCCAATTTTGCTCGAAAATAGTGTAACATTCGTTTGGCAATATCGATAGATGGTTTCAATCCATTTGGAAATCTAAGAGGAAATAAGAGTGTATGGTTAGTGACCTAGCCCCACTCAACCTCCCTTCTTCATAGTGTATGAAACGTGAATTTTCCATGTTGCCTTTGTTCATCCCTAGGACAAAGGCACCAAGTGAGGACATCGATGTCTACCTGGATCCTTTGATGGAAGAATTAAATAATTTGTGGGAAGAGCGTGTGCAAGCATTTGACTCTTTTAGAAAACAAGAGTTTACGATACTTTGCAAAGACCCGGGAGTCCATTCTGAGACTACTTGATAATGTCCCCCCCAAAGACCCTGATCTCATTGGCACAGTGGAAAACGTTTATCGACAATGAGATCGATGAGCAGAAATTAACATATTGCGAATCGGGGACGGACAACCGGGAAAAAAAGTTAGATGTGCACTACTTCGGGATGACGTCTTACGTCGAGGTGGAGAAAAGGATGGTAAGTTTTATTTTTATTTAATTTTAGTTATTCTAATTATGTATTATTTTATTTCAGGACACGGGGAGTGGCTCTGGGGGTAGTTGACATAAGCTTGATGCATATGTAGTAATTCGGATGAAAAAAGGCAAGGACAAGGATAAGGAGTTGGCCCCAAGCGTCGTAACCACCATTATAAGTTATAAATGTTTAATTTTTTTAATTACGTCATAACTTTTTTATTTAATTAATTAACTAATCATGTACTTTTTTCCTTTTTAGGGAAAGATTAAGGAAGTTCATGAGTCACAGTCTGATGCTGAAAAAGTATCTTTGTCTTCGGACACACTCAGCCGAGTGCTCGGGCCGAATCGTAAGGAGAGGACTAGGGATGAGCTCGTGAGTGTGGAATTCTAGGATCATCGGAATGGAGACGAGAAATAGTGGGTTGGCACATAAGGTGAACGGCCATGAGGAGAAGCTATCAAGGTTGGAGGCGAAGGTGCTAGATATGTACACCTTCATGAAACGTTAGTTGGTCAAGGGCAAGGTAAAGGTAAAGGAGAAGGAGGTAGATGTAGACGAGGATGAGGATGAGGACATCACTGCTTCATCACCGATACACACGGACTCGGTGACATATGATGATCCATTTCCCAACGTGACCGCCGTCTAACGGCCTATGTTAACAATCGGTTGGTCGAGCATGTTTCAACTCAATATATATTGTGGGGAGCCATTAGAGAGGGGGTTAAGGGATCCGAGCTTCCTCTTGGGTATGTTGGTTCTTGGACTTTCCCTCCCAGACATTGAGGCAAGACTGCATGATAGCGCGCGAGAGGTGTGCGCGTGTAAAGTGCACAGTCGTTGTTTTTGGTCTCACCGCAACTATACAAACAAACCTAAATTACTACTACACTCAACTGGTGAGTATAGAGGTAAGTCGGGTATAAAAAATCCACAGAGATGAGTTGCTAGAATTTATAAGATTTAATATTCCGAAATAAAAGTGTAAAAGATGATTACAAACTAAAAGAAAATATGCATGAAAGGGAAATGATTAACTAGGCGAGGGAAATGAATCTAGACTAATCAAAGCGAGTAAAACTATAGGTTGCGTCGAATATTCCTCACCCGAGTTAATTTGTATAAAATGGTTACATGGGTCAACGAGTTATTTAGAATGCATCTCGTTTCGACAGTTAATTGAACCAAGGGTTGTCACGCACCTAAATCCTCATAAAAGACTAATATGATTTTGGCATCAACAAATATCCCAGAAATTACGCACGAAAGGTCGTAAGCACGGGACATACATGATATGCCCCGTCAAATCTCCTAGGCGTAATAACTAGGACAACGCACCCGAAATAAACCCGTAAACACTATCACCAAGAAAAGCAACGCGTTAACCCGAGTGAGTTCAATTCAAACACAAACTAATTTAAATTACCTAGAAAGCATCGTAAAAATGCAATAAATAAACGCAATAAAGAAACGTGGTAAAGTTATACTAGAAAGCCTGTAAAGAAAGAAAGTAAACCTAATTTTGAAACCATGTAAACTACACTATAAAGCAAGAAATTAATGAAATACAACTATATTAATGGAGAGGATGAATGAATAGTCAACTTACATACAAAAAAATGTGTCAATCCAAGAAGTAATGAAGAAGAACTAAGCAAAAACCCAAACCCTAAGCTAAACTATCTTCTGAAACTATCTAAAATCGTTCACACCTGTTTATTACAACAAAATTGGTATATATACTAAGTTGAAATTAAATTAGAAAAGAAAAGAGAAAATAAAAGAAATGCCAAAATATCTCCTGAAAACAGGGGATCGATCGATCCACCAAAAGGGTCGATCGATCGATCAAGGCAAAATTTCGACTGCTCAGAAGGATCGATCGATCGACCAAAAAGGTCAATCGATCGATCAAGCAGGGGTGAGCCAAGCAGAACATTACATTGCTATTTTGGTTTCTAATCTTTTCTCGTCCGCTAAAATCGCCGTAACTTCTTCGTTATGAATCAAAATCGCGCACCGTTTGCGGCCACGCGAAGCTTTACGAGGAGGGATACAACTTTTTTGAAGATGATGGGCCAGGTGCCCAAAAAGTGAATTGACTAAATTTCCCTTGAACGTGCTATTGTGTATGGAAACTGAGCGGAATGCATTCGAACTTCACACTTAGCATCCAAATACCTATAAAAACTCAATTAACCCTTGCAAAACATGTTAACGTAGAAATACGAGGTTGTCTGGTTAACGAGCATAAAGATAGGGAATAAGATACCCAAGGGGGCTAAAATGCGTCCATTCGGAGGATGAAATACGCAATATTTGTGTATCATCATACCCCCTAACTTACACATTGCTAGTCCCTAGCAATGAAATAGGATGCAACAAGAACTACAAGCAAACCAAAAATAGGAGATAGTACAAAAGTATGGTATAAAAGCAAAAGGCCACTTTCGCAGGCGATTCGATTGCATTTAGCATATGCAATAAGCCGTTAAACCCCTAGGTCACCCTAGTGGACGAGTCTCATCACGTGATGGTTTTTAGGGATGGTACCCACAAACATCACATGGTTTCCTCAAAATATACCCAAACCAACATGTGACAAGCCCAATAATGGCGAAAAGGATTTCATACGCATTATTAGAAAATTGAATGAATTCAAACAAAAGTCCAAATCATTAACATTATAGAATGCACCTCATAGAATTGAAACCTTAAAATGTGGGAGGTGGATGAGCACATGCAAAGTGTGATTTGGCGAAAAACTTATATAAATCGGATAAGCATTAAAGAAAGCATACATTCAATCCTCGCGGGCATTACGCTCATCAACTGAATTCACTCGAAACAGGGAGGTAACACACGGAACATGCGGGCTAAAGAGTAAATGTAAATGGAAAATAGGCCACACACATGACACAAATGAAGAACACTATATATAAAATGAAAAACTGTAATCTCAATGAACGATACCACACACTAAAAGAGGCAAAATGCATTTTCACAGATTATCAAAACTATTTCAACTTTTAAATTACATCAACCTAAGATCACATAGGACTTTAATAGGGTTATAATGTAGGTTTGGAGAGGGTACGAAATGAAAGGGATGTATATACGGATTCAAAGTGTTCGAAATGAAAACTCGGGATAATGGGAAAATGCGAGCAGTATCAAAATTAGAAAAACAAGTTCCAAAACGGCATTAGATATATCATCGGGGAGAGTAATCAAAGCTTATTGAACAATATACAACATTTACAACTTTCTCTTTCTTTATTTTCTTCTTTTTCTCATTTTCTCTTTTGTTTTCTTTTGCTTTTTTGCTTTCTCTTTTTCATCACTTTTTTCACCTTTTTCTTTTCTTTACTTTTCAAACTCTCATATGCCTAAATTGCAACTGACATCATAACATCATCATTCAATCCCAAGTAAAATTCTAAACAAAGGTATGGAAAGTGTATGTATGGGCTAAAACTCCAATGTAGAGTTGGTTATGGGAATGGGGTTATGAAACGAAAGGCTAATATTAGGCTCAAGGGGGTTAACGAGGGGAAACATATAAGGGTGAGGTCAAGGATAATATGGGTGATATAACAAAGAGGGCATATGATCATTTCACAAAGTTTACGCAATTCTCTAATCAAAACAATATATGAAAATCATGATCAAGTAACACATTTCAAGTATGAACTCAATTAATGAACGATCAAATGAAAGAATAGAGAGATTACTAACTAATTCAATGTTTTCAATGAGAAAAGAATAGTGTATACACTCATAAACGACGAAAGGTATAAAGCTTACTCATTGTAAGTATATACAATGCAACAAAAGATTACCGAGTTATAAAAATCTTAAACCAAATCAATATAACCGTAAAAGTTCATGTGCTCATGGGATTAAAGTTTAATTCATGAAGTTATTCACAATATCAATAATGGAGACTAAAGTTTAATAACTTCTAAAATTGAGAACATGCATCATTGGGTTGTCTATTGGATCGGGCAATTATTGAAATTTATCATCGGAAACAAAGGCAAAAAGCCCAAAAAAGGAGAAAAAAGAAAGAAAATCTTTTTAAAATTTTTAATTTTTCTAAGAAAAGCATACTAAGTAACTAACATGTGAGCGAAAACATGGACTAAATAAAGAAATGGATAGAATATCCCACACCCCCTAACTTTAAACTTATCATTGTCCTCAATGTTAATTAAGAACCAAGTTAAAGAGAGGAAAAGAGCGATATTACCCAAAAGTGGAGCGATCCCCATCAGAACAAGTCCAAAGAATCTACAAAACAAGTTAGTACCGAGCATAGAAAAAACAAATAACAAAAAGTTAACTAATTACATTAGACTAAAATAAAAAGAAAGAAAGAATAAAAAGCTAACTATATACAACCTACTATTTAGGCTTCACACTAGCTATACACTAGAAGTCTAAATAGTTGAGGGACCACCATAAGAACGATTTGACTTTGGAGGATAACCGGTGTACCCTCACATACAAGCATGCCTTCCGAAAAATATGAATTCCGTTTGAACAACGGAAGGCATGTGTAAGGCGGAAGAAATGAACCATCGCCAATTAAAAGTTTTGGAGGGACGATGGGGGGTTTGGAGTGAATAGATGACAAAAATAAGTGGGGATCGAGAAAATACGAATATCCTCCCAAGGATTTTGAAGTTAGAATGGGAGGCGGCGCACACAAAGATAAAGATGTGATTGTGGAGGGCGACTCGAGCAAGTACTCCTCATCGGTGATAGGATTTAAAACATTAAAGTTTGAAACCGAATCATCGGGTACTTGTTCCCGTGGGATAATAGAGAATGAAAATGGGGATGAAAGAAATTCAAACTCATGAGATGAATCATCATCGCATGAAGATTGAGTTTCGAATGAAATAGTATCATTTTCAATGAAATGTTGTTCTTTGGGGGACAAAGAAGAAATCATTTCATTGCAAATAGATATTACGTCATTATCATCCTCACTTTCAATATCTATTATGCAATGGGAAAAGTCTAGAATGTCTTGTTCCAAAGTAGGTACAAGTTCCTCATTTGGTTCAAAACATTCCTCGACCTTGAAAGACTTGGAAGCAAAATCATCGTCGGAGTCAAATAATAAATCCAACTCATGTTCCCACGAACGATTTTCTTCTTGATAACGATTTTCAAGTTTCTCATTTTCATACATACGCAAGCCCTCACCGAATGTCATGGGTCGAGGTGCGGATGCATGATAATGGGAACTTTGAAAGTTGCCATTGGACTTAAAAGAAAACTCATTATTATAGGAATTTCGAAAACTATTCGAATTCATTTCAAAATAACTATTAGAAGGAGGTAAAGGCCCAAAATCATTGTCATCATCATCAAAATTCCAATAACCTAAATTTTGACTTTCGTTATACTCGCCCAAAGTCATATTTGAATTTGTTATTCTTTGGGATTCCAAGTATTCACCGAAAGTCATAGGTTTGGGAGAATTTTGAGAATTATAACAAGGATTACAAAAAGAATTGGAATAAGACATGCTTACACAAAAAATGGCTCAAGTGGCGGATTCCACAAAGTAAGTGCGTACGGGAAAAATTCGAGCGTTTCTAAGTGCTAAAATGTGGAAGTCCTGCAAAATATTAGCAAATATTACAAATAGAAAGAAAATACTATTGAATACTAAATAAAATAAAGTCTAAAACAAACTCATCCCTGGCAACGGCGCCATTTTGATAGTGCGCGAGAGGTGTGCGCGTGTAAAGTGCACAGTCGTTGTTTTCTGTCTCGACGCGACTATACAAACAAACCTAAATTACTACTACACTCAACTGGTGAGTATAGAGGTAAGTCGGGTATCGAAAATCCATAGAGACGAGTTGCTAGAATTTATAAGATTTAATATTCCAAAATAGAAGTGTAAAAGATGATTACAAACTAAAAGAAAAGATGCATGAAAGGGAAATGATTAACTAGGCGAGGGAAATGAATCTAGATTCATCAAAGCGAGTAAAAATATAGGTTGCGTCAAATATCCCTCACCCGAGTTAATTTGTATAAAATGGTTACATGGGTCGACGAGTTATTTAGAATGCGTCTCGTTTCGACAGTTAATTGAACCAAGGGTTGTCACGCCCCTAAATCTGCATAAAAGCCTAATATGATTTTGACGTCAACAAATATCCCAAAAATTACGCATGAAAGGTCGTAAGCACAGGACATACATGATATGCCCCGTCAAATCTCCTAGGTGTAATAACTAGGAGAACGCACCCGAAATAAGCCCGTAAACACTATCACCAAGCAAAGCAACGGGTTAACCAGAGTGAGTTCAATTCAAACACAACCTAATTTAAACTACCTAGAAAGCATCGTAAACACGCGGTAAATAAATGCGACAAAGAAACACGGTAAAGTTATACTAGAAAGCGTGTAAAGAAAGCAAGTAAACCTAATTTAGAAAGCATGTAAACTACACTACAAAGCAAGAAATTAATGAAATACAACTATATTAATGGAGAGGGTGAATGAATAGTTAACTTACATACCAAAAAATGTGTCAATCCAAGAAGGAATGAAGAAGAAATAAGAAAAACCCCAAACCCTAAGCTAAGCTATCTTCTTACCTATTTAAAATCGTTCATACATGTTTATTACAACAAGATTGGTATATATACTAAGTTGGAATTAAATTAGAAAAGAAAAGAGAAATGAAAAGAAATGCCAAAATATTTCCTGAACAGGGGATCGATCGATCGACCAAAAGGGCCAATCGATCGATTAAGGAAAAATTTCGACTGTTCAGAAGGATCGATCGATCGACCAAAAGGGTCAATCGATCGATCAAACAGGGGTGAGCCAAGAAGCATACTCAATTTCTGTTTTGATTTCGAAGCTTTTCTCGTTCGCTGAAATTGTCGTAACTTCTTCGTTATGAATCGTAATCGCGCACCGTTCACGGCCACACGAAGCTTGTGAGGAGGGATACAACTTCCGTGAAGATGATGGGCCAGTTGACCAAAAAGTTAATTGACTAAATTTCCCTTGAACGTGCGACTGTGTACAAAAACCGAGCGAAATGCGTCTGAACTTAACACTTAGCATCCAAATACCTATAAAAGATCAATTAACCCCTGCAAAACATGTTGACATAGAAATCCGAGGTTTTCGGGTTAACGAGCATAAATATAGGGAATAAGATACTCGAGGGGGCTAAAATGAGTCCGTTCAGAGGATGAAATACGCAATATTTACGTATCATCAGTGCGCGTCACGCATGTGGTTCCGTAAACATCGTGGCATTCAACATATTGAGGGGTGTCTCAATTCATATGTTGTGTGCAATTCCTTCCTCCTCCGACCTGATCCTTCTTCATGACATTATTTCTATATTTTTATTTGGATATAGGATTGTATTTGTATTTTTTTTTTATTTTGGTACATGTTGATGGATATTTACATATCTATTTTATTTGGATATGGATTATACATGCCATGATTTGGTGTATTATTTCTATTTTATTTGGATATATGTTATTTGGACATGTATAATTTTGCAATAACAGGTACAAATATACTGTTGGGCAGTGGCAATGGCCATACTGTCCAATAGTTTTTTTTTAATTTCTGCCTAGAATTGTCACGATCTTTGACTATGAATTTTTTTTTTATTTTTGTCATGATTTTTTATCATGAAAAATCTTGTCAAGGCCAAAGATCCTGATAGGACCATGACAAGTCTATTGAACTTGTCACAACTAAAGATCGTGACAAGTCCGTGACAAAGACGGTTGTCACCCCCAGACTTGTCATGGTCATTGATCTTGACAAGTGAATAGTTTTGGTGTAGTGTTTGTGTATTTATTTAATCATAGTTAAAATTCAAACCCTAACCTTCATGTAAATGACTATGTTTATTTATTTGAACCCTAATTAAAATTGAAATCATGATCTTCATGTTTATGCTTAATGAGAAATTACCCTACTTTTGTGAGATATTGTGATTATCGGTATGTGTTTTATCATGTAGATGATAAAAGGAGTAAGGAATAATTATTTTTATTGATTTGGTCGTTGGATAGTATGTTGGATTTTTTGTATTGAAAATAAACATATACTTTTAAACTCTCCCATAAAAAACCCTAATAAAATGAGTCTTAACACTTATGGCAGGTTGTTATTTAGATTTCACCTAGGTGAGATTCAACATGCAGGGGTTAAGAAAAGGGTAGTGATGAATCAAAACCTTAATCAAACCAATATACCCTTATACCTTATTTGTAGGACTCATATTCATACCTGCATATTATGGAGTTAATCTTCAGTAAGAGTAGTTGTTCGATCGTATTCTATTTTCCCTACCAAAAAGCTAGGATGATGCTATAGGGAATATAATCCACACATATAATCCCGATGTTGCCCTGACCTTGCTTACGTTCTTAGAGAAGGCAGAAAAAAAAAATCACTCGTTATGGATACAACTGCGTACATAGAGCATTGCCATAGACTGTGATGTCTTGCGACATATGCATATAAAATTGAATCTTGCCAATAAGTTTAAAAAGATGGGATTCCGGGTTCATGTCACGGATATCTATACATCGATCATAGATATTCTTCCTCCTAGTTGGTCACGTGAAAAAATCAATAGGTTTTGAAAAACTGATACCAAATGGATGGAGATCAGACATATTGAACATATTCTAAAGTCTTACTCTAAAAAGGTATATATATAAACATGATTGTTTGGCTATAATTTCATCTTATTATTATTATTGAGTTTCTTATGGTTTTTCATTTTTGTAGAAAATGTCAAGAGGCAATGCCCAAAATGTACCAAGTGACAAGGTGACACCCCCACTAGGATCCTTATCTCATGCACAACAACAAGAATTCTCATCACCAATAACTGAGAAATTCATAAATCCACCTTTGGTCCATTACCCTGTGACACCCCGCCTAATTAAACATTGGGTGATCAGGCCTTTATTAAATTAAAATAGATTTATCAAATGGTTCATTCTTAGCATCACTGTCGAAAACTTTTTAATTACTAATCAACTAAGTGAAAATTAGACCGGTGCCAAAATTTTATCTTTCTTAAATAGATAGATCAACCATGCGGAAAAATAGTAAAATAAATACAATGCCAAAACTCAAACCAACAAAGTATAAGTACAACACCATAAGAGTATTACCGAGTAAACCATCGGCTAAAAATACCAAACAACAATATAACAACTACTAATCTGCAACTAACATCTGAGACAAATACCGGACTACAAGTCCATACATAGAATAGGGTGAGATCCAATACTAGATCTGAAAGGGAGATATCGTCTAGTCAAAATCCTGTAAGCATCCACTGTGCTACAACTTTGAGTCCCTAGAATAAAATCATCATACATGGCGTCCTTGTGGATGGACACCTAAAAGGTTTTGAAAATATTTTACAACAAGAGTTAGTACTCAAAACATTTAGCAAGTGTTTATCACAATATAAAATGCGGTTATTGGTTACACATTTTAGGTTCTCGTACACTCTCTTGAGTTTACTCACCCCACATCTTTTGTGCACACCTAACATCCTACACTCAGCCCACCTAGTCATATCTTCCAAGATAACTAGGACTAAGTAATCATCTGAACTTATCTATACTTAAGTTCTCGTATCGCCCACACAGTACATCCATTTCATTAACATCTCGCGAAGGTTAATTAATACTCAAGTAACATTCCACATATGTTATGTTTCAAAACTTCTCATTTAGTTTCACTACTAAATTTCTACAATTATAATAATTTTTATCTTCCCACATTTGTAATTAAGTTGCACTACTTAATTTACTAAATAGATATTCTCTATCTAATGTAAGGTTCGTAATTTAAGTTTCACTAATTAACTTACCAGTTCGGTATGTATTCTTTAAATACATAATATATATCAATCTACTAATACACAGAAGTAGAATATCATCAAGTATATATTTCACACACAATATATACTAAATATCAGTAATTACTATTTTGTCATTTTTACACACGTAAGGACTCTTGGTTCGGAATGATTCATCGACCCCAAGTAAGAATTGGTTCGGAATAATACATCGACCCCAATTATTTATATACACAAATTAAGAATTGGTTCAAAATGATACATCCACCCCAATTATTTATATACACAAATTCTGGCTCGGACTCTTTCATCACGCCACCAGTACAAAGGTTTAGTTCGACATTTTACATCGGCCCCAAACATATAATAACCCTATGTTAGTTCGAAATATCTCATCAACCCTAACATAGTAATTTAGGTATACTTCAATTAACCTAAAAGTTCATACAATTCAGTAGGTACACGCCCGACCTATCAATCATGTTCGTACGTAATATTTTATTCTCTTATATATGCCGTACAATATTCGTTTTACGATTTATCTCATTAATCGCATTTATTGAGTATTCACACAACTCTAAGGGTCCTAGTTACCCCTCACATATAATTTCATTAGTTACTACTTACCCTACTGGCCTATTACTTGAATTGACTTTACCTCGCCTCGTAACTCAATTCCAAATTTCCCGATGCTCTACTAAATCGGATTATTCTCGTCGGTCCATAGCCCAAGACCTACACCCAATGGCCTTATCGGACCTCAACAATATACCTACTGGTCTTATTCTCACTCCCATACAAGTATAACATAAATTCTAGGATACCCATTCACTCCCTGAAATCAAAGAAACCTTAAACACGGAAAATTCGAAGAAAAACAGCTTACGTCGATCGATCGACCTTCGAGATCGATCGATCGATCGAACTGGGACAGACGCAGTTCATCTTCTTCGTTAACCTCTTCCTCCATTAACAAATCTCCAAACTACATTATAGTCCACCAAACTTCGACCCAATGATCCTAACATATTTCCACATATACTAGGACAATTTCTAACGTTTTAAATACATCAAAACCTCAATATATTTAAAGGAATTGTGGATTAAACCTAAGATTTCTTGAAAACCCTAACTATGGTGTTCTTCCCATAATTTCATTCAAAACCCAGATTTTATTCCGAAATACTCATCAAGTCAAATCTGAATATTATTCCTCTACATATGTTACATCATTCTACATGCAATTCCTATCCCAACATGTATAAATATCATTATTTTCTTTCCAAAATATGAGTTTAACCAAAATCATTCAAAAGACCATACACATGGGTATTTTAACTTTATAATCTTTGTAATAAACAACTTGCCTTAATAGAGGATTCCTGATTTCGTGATTGTTGATGATGTTTGATTGTTTTTCTCCTTCAATCCTCCTTCCCAACAAGTTTTTGGTGACAATCTCTTTTGAATCCTTCCCAACTCTTTCTTTTTCCTTGAGAATTGTTCCTCTCTTATCTCTAATGGATATGGTATGTTTTCATGGGTTTTCTAACCCTAACCCCTCTTTCATACGGCTGATAAAAGGCTCTCAAATTCGTAGGTCTCCTTACCATCTCATGTTAAAAGACCAAAATGCCCCCGAACGGTCTCCGTTTAGTCCAAAATTACCCCGAGACTCAACTAGCACCCCCGGGTATACTATTTTGACTAATTTGACCCTTCCGGACTCATCTGTGACATCTAAATTATCATTTGAGTCACTAAAAAATATTACTCGTTCTCACCCCAACACGGTCTACACGCGTTAAGTAACTATTTACCACTCGCACTAAGTAAATATAATGAGGCAATATAAATCGGTAACTATCTCTCGATTAATATTCCAAAATTACAATTTTTAATAAATCTCATTAAATTGCTCCTCTTACATAATTTAAATTAAGCAGTATTTTCTCATTTAATTCTCCAATTTAATTAAATAGAATATTCAGTCGAATATTCAGAAATACGGGGTATTACATACTTCCCCCTTACAAAGGAATTTCGTCCTCAAAATTAGGATAAGTCTGGTATTGAGGCTAAGGACCTTAAATATCATTGCATCCTCTAATACCCACAACCAAATCCTAACATCCTAACGACACCTATAAATTCTTATCGCATGTTACCCATGCCGCATATATCATAATGAAGTCTCACTACTTAATTTCTCCATAGATTTTTCCCAATCTAACGTTAACTCTTGAAATTAAGTTCCTCCCTACTTAATTTACTCTTTTGATGTATATCTCTGTATATAACATCTATGTGTCTACTATCACTCATAAGTAGAATATTATAAGGTATATATTTCACACACAATATATACTATAAGGGAAATTGGCCCGGCAAAATCATCGGCCCCAATCATCCTATCATTTACATTGGTCCGAAAATCCCTCGACCCCAAGGTAAATGTAATGCATATATTGGTTCAGACCTTCCGTCGATACCAAATTAATCATCGATTTGGTTCAGAAAATCATCGACCCCAAATCGATCCTTCATGTATTGGTCCGTAACATCATCGACCCCAATACAGAATTTAAGCATACTTATTATTGCACATAAGTAGGAAAATCATAAGGTATATATATCTTACACATAACATATACTATCAACACTTATTTTATAATTTCCCCCTTATATAACACTTTTGGGGTTATTGGATCGGAATCCCACCTCGATCACCAATAGTGATTGGTTATATTGTCTCGGAATCACACTTCGAGCACAATATAAATATATATATCTCATCGCACATGAGTAGACAATTTGTGAGCCATATCTTTCACACTTCATATATTCTAAAATGTCATACCCCAATAGAATGTCCTCATATCACGCGTTAAGGATCGAACCACACCTCAAAGTACATGTATTGTTCGTAATAGGTACCCACGAACCTAATCCTTATGTACAGTTCATATAGGGAGTCACACTGCCTATAAATATGTTCATAAAGGTACAAATTTAACCTATGAATTGATCATTGGGCTTCTCCAAAATTCCACTATCGTAAAGGCGTATTATTATCTTTTCTCACTAACATTGAGTCGTAGGCGACACAACATACTCAAAATAAAACTTTATCTCTATTCCTCCCTGACCATCTCTCACAGGGTGGGATTTTAGGATTTCATCCTGATTCACAACCATGTAGAACGGCACCGTGCACTTGTGCACTCTTCCTTTTTTACTACATACTAATTCATCCCGGTCAACCCATTCCACTATCCCAACGAAATGTTGGTTTAGTTATGATGTTCACAGCCCTTCAATAATATATAAGCCTGTCTCCTCATTCCATCATTAGAAACGTAGGTTCACTACCAAATTTTTGGTTGCTCATCTCGTTCCCATCTTTCTCTATCAACTAGTGGTGCGTCTCGAGACAATCTCACTATGTCTCTTCCTCAACACCGCTTCCCACTTACGTCATCTTTCCTCAAGTGTTACTCTATTCCCCTTTCACTCCGGGTATATTATACTTTACAATCCGTGCACTCTTCGTAATTGGCGCTCCTTTAGGGTTGATTAACTTATAAGAATCAACATTTTAGTAACGCGTAAGTCACTCTCAACACTCAGTTAAGTAGAACCTTGCGTCATTTCTTCACAACAGTTAGGCCTCCCATATCAGGAGATAACTTTTGAATGGATTCCCACTGACTTTTATCCCATAAGGTGTGCTGTCTCTCTCAACACATAAAATCTTAGATTACCGTCTATGTCCCATGACGTTCATTCCATTTCATCAACACGACTAGCCGCAACTTCCCCCATCGGCGTACTTAATAAATAATTAACCGCATCCCTCTTTCTCAAGTGATTAAGAAATCCAATTAACTAAGGAGCCCATACACCCTTTTTTCATGCAGATTTGTAAAACATTGCAACTGTCGCACTCGTGACACGCTTTTCCTCACTCTCGCCTTGTCTTCACGGTGTGACTACAATCTTGCGGGTATTCTCAATCCCCTATAAACCAAGAATCCAATTCTTGCCCACAAAGTCCCACATATCCCTTCATGGTGAACTAAGCCTTTCAGTGTTTCTCCATAACACTACCGGTTCCACTGATGCCCTAGTATCTAACAACGTCTCTTCTCCTGACATGCATAAAAATTTAGTCGCATCCCCTTTCGCAATCGAACTTAAACAAGGGACTTCTCTCCATGCATTATTACTGAGCATTATTGGAACAACACATAGTCGAGATACTCAAATTCCATTCCTCGACAATATGTGTGACCATACTCCAATATCTCTAAAGGAGTCAAGTGGCACTTCACTTATACTGTCACTTAGTCCTTAGCACTAATCATAACAACGAGATCGATCTCTCCACTCAACGATCATATGATATACCTTGAATCGCATCATTAAAGTCCCTATACATCGGGATCAATCACTATGACACATCCATAATCTCTGAAGTCTCCAACATACTGATGAATAATGCGAGCTTGACCCTCTTTCAGGTGAGGCATCATCAAATACCTCATTCACTTGAGGCTAAAACTCATGTACTTTCTTGCCCATCACACTGGTGGTTCAAATGGTCCCCGGACATAATACGCTTGTCCTTACAGAAATGAAAAACTTATCGGAGTTATTATTCCCTTAAATAACTTTGGACAAGATTATCACGCGTGGTCTTACGTCCCATATAAGATATCTTTTCATAAATCCCCTTATTCTAGGCCACACCGACTGGTTTAAGGTATTCCTCCTCTCGGACTTGGCAACCTTGATTTTTAACACTATCATCATGGTTCCCTTAGTTTCGCTGACCAAGGAACGCACTATTAGACTTAACATTCCCGACTTAGGATCAAATCAATGAATCCCTTAGTGGGTTTCCACTTATGGCTTGCACTAGCCCCATTACATTCAGTCTTACTCTATGACTAAATCAGTAAACTCTTTTAGCTCCGCCCACCTAGGAGCATTTACCTCAACCATGTAAGAAGCACCATACTGCCTTCATACACATAGCTCGTCCATACAGATTTTTAACAAAATTGCGAACGGAAACTCGAGAGTCCATTCTCTCAAGGGATCTTAACTATCTCATCGGTTACAAGTTCACTTCAACAGATAAATTTCTTCCTCACAATTGGCCTCTACCAGGCTTTCACGTGATGGGTTCAGAAATTTCCATTCACTTCGCTTCTGAACCATCATTGGAGAAATTTGCGATTAAACTATACGTAAGGTTCCTCTATTTGTATACTAACCCTCAGTCCGGATGTGGTGATTGGTATCCCCACCACGTTGCCTCTAAAAATTTACTCAAATTTTCACTTCTGAGTATTTATACTCTATCCTAAATGCCAAGACCTCTAGGCATTCAACTTCCATGGATCAACATGCATAGTCGTCATTTTATCACGTTTTCACTGTCCGTTCTCATCAAAAATCCCCAAGACCTCCTCCCACTATTACAGCATTGGGCGGGTCTAGACTAGCATCCCCCTTTGCCATCGCAACACTTGGAAAATGCCTACTATGCCTTAACAGCCCTTATATCATCTACTTATAATTTCACACTAGGATTGACCTCGACAACAGTCATCTCTCCTATGATTACCATCCTCGAACTCTCCCTGCTTCATGCCGAGCTCCTCCCTCCTGCAGTCCTTCCAACACCAATGCTGGTCCTACCGCCATGTTCGACGTACCATGCCCAATCGAACTCGTATATATAAAACTACATATACTAAATAGCAGGAGAATGTAAACTACGTACGTAGAGGAGTACAACACCACTAAGATATGGATCTATATCAATCAAATGATACGCTGAAAAACGTAGTAAGCCATACAGATCCTATGGACACTAGAACCTGATGCTCTGATACCATCGGTGACACCTCGCCAAATTAAACATCGGGTGATCAGGCCTTTATTAAATTAAAACAGGTTTCTCAAATGGTTCATTCTTAGCATGACTGTCGAAAACTTTTAAATTACTAATCACCTAAGTGAAAATTAGACCGGTACAAAAATTTTATCTTTCTTAAACGGATAGATCAACCATGCGGAAAAATAGTAAAACAAATACCATGCTAAAACTGAAACCAAAAAAGTATAAGTACAACAGCACAAGAGTATTACCGAGTGAACCATCGGCTAAAAATACCAAACAACAATAGAATAACTACTAATTTGCAACTAACATCTGAGACTGATACCGGACTACAAGTCCATACATAGAATAAGGTGAGATCATGTACTAGATCTGAATGGGAGATATCGTCTAGTCAAAATCCTGTAAGAATCCACTGTGCTACAGCTTCGAGTCCCTGGAATGAAATCATCATACATGGCTTCCCTGTGGCTGGACACCTAAAAGGTTTTGAAAATATTTTATAGCAAGAGTTAGTACTCAAAACATTTTGAAAATATTTAGCAAGCGTTTATCACAATATAAAATGCGGTTATTGGCTACACATGTTAGGTTCTCGTACACTCTCTTGCGTTTACTCACCCCTCATCTTTTGTGCACACCTAGCGTCCTACACTGAGCCCACCTAGTCATATCTTCCAAGCTAACTAGGACTAAGTAATCATCTGAACTTATCTATACTTAAGTTCTCGTATCGCCCACACAGTACATCCATTTCATTAACATCTCGCGAAGGTTAATTAATACTCAAGTAACATTCCACCTAAACTTCTCATTTAGTTGCACTACTTAATTTACTAAATAGATATTCTCTATCTAATGTAACGTTCGTAATTTAAGTTTCACTAATTAACTTACCAGTTCGGTATGTATTCTTTAAATACATAATATATATCAATCTACTAATACACAGAAGTAGAATATCATCAAGTATATATTTCACACACAATATATACTAAATATCAGTAATTACTATTTTGTCATTTTTACACATGTAAGGACTCTTGGTTCGGAATGATTCATCGACCCCAAGTAAGAATTGGTTCGGAATGATACATCGACCCCAATTATTTATATACACAAATTAAGAATTGACTAGGTGGTGGCGGTGGGTGAGGTGGACACAACGCTCTACTATCATGAGTATATGGAGAATACTCAGAGGAAGTGGGTGGGGTGGGGCCAAGTGCATCATACACAAAAGGATTGCTCTCGTGATGGACAGATGGTTGATACTCATGGGGTGCGTAGTGAGGGGACTGATCGTGAATGGGTGCACAAGATTGCCATGACGACTGTTGGAACGTGTGAGGATCAACAACATCGGGTTGGGATACGTATTGCATGGAAGGGTGATCAGGCCTCCACGAATAGCTCGGGGACTCACACAACTCGGGATTGGTTATATAGGGAGAATAGGTCGAGGTGGGTTCCGAAATAGTGTCATATGGATACACATGTTCCATGGTGGGTTTGTACGGATATGACAAGTATGGACACACATGGGACATGTGATCGGCATTAGAACAGTGGGTGCACAACAAAGGAGGAGGCACAGTGACACTTGACACCGAGGGTGATGGAATAGGTGGTGCGTGCATAGATGGGTCAAGAGTACCAACGGTACTCGTGAGAGAGGTGAAATCGTGAAGAATATCATAAAGAGATCGCTCGGGACCACTCTCACACGTGTCACGTGTCAATGGAAAATGACCAAAGTAGTCCCTTAAAGGACGTTCTTCGGCCATTAGGTGAGAAATATTTTTTTTGATTTTTTGAAATTTTTTCAAAAGGAAAGAAAATATTTTTGGAATTTTCTAAAAATTAAAATAAGAAAAATATTTTTGGATTTTTTATAAAAAAATAAAGGAAGAAAAATATTTTTGGATTTTTTTTTTTTGGTGGAAGAAAAGGTGGGGAAAAAATATGGACTCTTTGAATTGGACGGACCAACTAAAACCGACTACCAAAAAAAATGAATTGGACACACACACAAGTCAAGAAAAATTCCTAACTAGCACATAGCCAATTTTTATCTTTGAATTTAGTGAGAGGGTAGTCAAATTTTAATTAAGTCCGCGGGCGATAAAAATCACGAAATTTTTATGAGTGATCGCCTTTGCAAAAATTTTCTCCTAGTGGGCTACCTAGTTGATTGATTTTAAATTTAGTGATGGCTAGGGTAGCACACAATGGTAAGCGAGTGAGTCGGGTAATGAAATCCCTTCTCGTGAGTGACCGGGTGTAGGTCTTAGCAAATTAATTAATCACACCATTCGAAAATAAATGCGAGAATAAAATCACATAAGATCACACAAATCACACACAATAAATGACTCGCTAACAGGAGAGGCGCGAGGGTGTAAGAAATATACCTCCCACGGTTTTTACGCCGTGGGGTGGCGAAAATGTTTAGTCGACCGGGGGGAGAATACGCCAATCTCAGTCGTCCCCGGGAGTCCTACCGACCCAAGGTAGAGAGGCTTCTAAATCCTCGCCTTGGACGCCCTCTCTCTACCTTGTCCGGTTTCCCTATCATGCTTGTCTTGAATTATTACAATTTTAAATGAAAATTTAATGGTGTCTCTAAGCACCGCAATACAAGCAATGATAGAATAATCCTAAATACAAGCCTTCTAATAAAATGCAAAAATGGTACTAAAATGAAAAAAAGTACAATACAAGTGAATCACAAAATGGAATCCGCTCCGAGCTTCACAATCCCAAGAATGGCAACGACGCCATTTGATAGAAAGACTTTTTGCGTATGGTCGTTGTTGTTGAAAGCCAAGTTAGTCAAAACCTCAAATACCTACAAATAATAATAAACTCAAGTGTAGCGGTAAGTAAGGGTATCAATCCACTTTCTAGGGAGTAAAACACATGGAACAAATTCAATTGTAATTCACTATTTATTTTCTTTTTGTGCTTTTTCACTTTTCTATTTTTTTTAGCTTTTTCAATATTAAAACAAAAGGGTGAGGTGAGATCTAAACTAAAATAAACTAAATGTAAAATGATAATAACTAACAAGAAAGTAACTAAAATGAAAATAAAGTCTAATACTAAAATAAAAGATAAAGTGAGGTAAATAATTGTGAGAACAATCAAGGAGTGGGATTATACCATAATTTCTAGTTAATCTATTTAATTAATTTATTCAAATTAAACGTCCCAAATTAATATTTAAATTACAAATCAACTCTCGTTGCAAATGTAATTTTAATAATAATCTTTTAGAGGATTAAATTTACAATCCTACAACTCACAAAATGTAGATCTAAACATCATCTAACAAATCACCCGCTAGGATAGATTTACTAAATTAGTTTAGATCATGAAAATATGATTAGAGTTGAAATTCAAAGAAATAATTTCACATTTTAGAAAAACCTATCTCTAGTTCGATTCTAAGATGGAAATTAAGACTAGAATCTCGATTTTCTCTCGAAAATCATTTACCCTCTCTCGAGGCGTAAATTAAAAGTAAGATTGCAAAAATAATCATCAAAGGGAATTTTAATTTAATTAAACTAATTAAATTAACATTAACATCAAAATAATGGGTTTCTCCACCCCTTGAAAGGGGTTTTAGCCTAACATGATATGAAACATGACAAATTAATAATCAAGGCTACTAAAATAAAAGAGAAGAGAATAGAACAAGCAAACCAAGTCTCCTTGAGAAAGTTGAACTCTAATCTTCCAAAATGAAGCATACACCACTTAATTGAGCATCCAAATGATATGAAATCAACTATCCACTCAATTAATTCTTTAACAATATTTAATCTCACAAATATCTAAAAAAAAAAAATGAAAAACTATTTACAAAAATTTATTTTCTAAACTAAACTATCTCTCTCTAGAATTTTCTATTTAAAGCTCTCTAATCTAGAATTCTCTTCAAATGAGGTCTTCATCTTCTTTTTATATGCAATGGAGCAAAGGGGTATATGTGGAAATTGGCTAGAGGTGCATGGGTTTTGGGTGAGGTCACATGTGCATGGGGGTGTGAGGTAATGTAAAGTGAGGTGAGGGAAAAATCAGATTGTTATTGAGGGTAATGTGGGAAAATGGCTTAAGGTGGTTAGTTGGGGGGTAAACTGGGTAGTGGGACCTAAATGGGTATTAGGCACATGGGGAATTGGTTTGGCTTGCATTTGGTTTATGGCAGGTCACGTTTTTTTTTCTTTGGAGAAGTGGATGAAATGGGAAATGGGTTTGGGTTCTTTGGATAAGGGGCTGGATATGGGAGGTGAGAGAGAGAGGGCGGCCGAAAATGGGTGTTGGCCGCAGTGGGCTGCTTCAGGAGAGAGAGAAGCGCGAGTTGGTCGGAGAGAGAGGCTGCGCACGGCGGTGGTCGGAGTTGTTGGATCGAGAGAGAGGAGAGGGAGGCTCGCGACGGGGCTGCCGCCGGAATTTCTGATCGGAGGTGGGTACAAGGGGTCAGGTGAAGTCAGCGCCGGTAGTGACGCAGGCGGGTGGCTGGACGGCGGGTAAGGATCGTGCGATTGCTGCGAGTTTGGGTCAGTCGCCGGAGTAGTAGGGAGAGAGGGGTTTAGATCGCGCCGGAGGCAAGGGGTAAAGGGCCGGCGGTGGGGATAAAGGGTATGGGGTTTATGGTAGTTTAGAGGTAGAGAGAGAGAGAGAGTGATGTTGGGTTGTAGGTGTTGGTGAGAGGAGAGAGAAGATGGGTGATTTGGAAAAGATAATGAGGTGTAGGTTATGGTGTGTGTGGGTTTAAGTTGAACCCCTAAAAAAAATAATAAGACTAAAAATAATAATAAAATCTAACTAAAAAACTATAAAAACTAAAAATTTAAAAATTAAATTCCTATAAAATAAAGACTCAAAATAAAAAATTAAAACTAAAAAGAAATGAAAAGAAAAATGTAAATCTATTAAACTTAAAACTAAAGTCCTAATAAAAATAAAATCGAATAAAACTAAATTCCTAAAAACTAATCCTAATAAAATAAAATAAAATAAGATAAAAACTAAAACTAAAAAATTAATAAAATAAAATAAAATTATATTAATAAAAATAAAATCTAAAAATTCTAAAATAAATCCTAAAAATAGAAAAGACTCAAACTAAAAATCTAAAAAATTAAAATAAAATAAAAAGGGAACAAACCAACACACACGGGTCTTAGGTGACGGTTTAGGGACAAGTTTAGGCTAGGATGGGTTAGGTTAGGGTCAGGGAATTTGGTATTTAGCTCCGTAAAATGCACAATTGCCTTGAAATACTCGTTTGAACACCGCAACGTACATTAAACCTGCATAATAAACATTTACGCGCATAAGACCCATATTGTCGAGAAATAGCAACTAAAGTACGTCTATTTGGGGCATAAATTGTACAGTTTTGGGTGCTTATCAGTTCGAAATGATACATCCACCCCAATTATTTATATACACAAATTCTGGCTCGGACTCTTTCATCACGCCACCAGTACAAAGGTTTAGTTCGACATTTTACATCGACCCCAAACATATAATAACCCAATGTTAGTTCGGAATATCTCATCGACCCTAACATAGTAATTTAGGTATACTTCTCTTAATCTAAAAGTTCATACAATTCAGTAGGTACACGCCCGACCTATCAACCATGTTCGTACGTAATATTTTATTCTTGTACAATATTCGTTTTACTATTTATCTCATTAATCGCATTTATTGAGTATTCACACAACTCTAAGGGTCCTAGTTACCCCTCACATATAATTTCAGTAGTTACTACTTACCCTACTGGTCTATTACTTGAATTGACTTTACCTCGCCTCGTAACTCAATTCCAAATTTCCCGATGCTCTACTAAATCGGATTATTCTCTTCGGTCCATAGCCCAATACCTACACCCAATGGCCTTATCGAACCTAAAAAATATACCTACTGGTCTTATTCTCACTCCCATATAAGTATAATATAAATCCTAGGATACCCATTCACTCCCGGAAATCGAAGAAACCTTAAACACGGAAAATTCGAAGAAAAACATCTTACGTCGATCGATCGACTACTGGGTTCGATCGATCGACAATTCGAGATCGATCGATAATTCGAGATCGATCGACAATTCGAGATCCATCGATCGATCGAACTGGGACAGACGCAGTTCGTCTTCTTCGTTAACCTCTTCCTCCATTAACAAATCTCCAAACTACATTATAGTCCACCAAACTTCGACCCAATGATCCTAACATATTTCCACATATACTAGGACAATTTCTAACGTTTCAAATACATCAAAACCTCAATATATTTAAAGGAATTGTGGATTAAACCTAAGATTTCTTGAAAACCCTAACTATGGTGTTCTTCCCATAATTTCATTCAAAACCCAGATTTTATTTCGAAATACTCATCAAGTCAAATCTGAATATTATTCCTCTACATATGTTACATCATTCTACATGCAATTCCTATCCCAACATGTATAAATATCATTATTTTCTTTCCAAAATATGAGTTTAACAAAATCATTCAAAAGACCATACACATGGGTATTTTAACTTTATAATCTTTGTAATAAACAACTTGCCTTAATAGAGGATTCCTGATTTCGTGATTGTTGATAATGTTTGATTGTTTTTCTCCTTCAATCCTCCTTCCCAACAAGTTTTTGGTGACAATCTCTTTTGAATCCTTCCCAACTCTTTCTTTTGCCTTGAGAATTGTTTCTCTCTTACCTCTAATGGCTATGGTATGTTTTCATGGGTTTTCTAACCCTAACCCCTCTTTCATACGGCTGATAAAAGGCTCTCAAATTCGTAGGTATCCTTACCATCTCATGTTAAAAGACCAAAACGCCCCCGAACGGTCTCCGTTTTGTCCAAAATTAGCCGTGACTCAACTAGTACCCCCGGGTATACTATTTGGACTAATTTGACCCTTCCGGACTGATCTGTGACCTCTAAATTATCATTTGAATCACTAAAAATATTACTCGTTCTCACCCCAACACGGTCTACACGCGTTAAATAACTATTTACCACTCACACTAAGTAAATATAATGAGGCAATATAAATCGGTAACTATCTCTCTATTAATATTCCAAAATTACAATTTTTAATAAATCTCATTAAATTACTCCTCTTACGTAATTTAAATTAAGCCGTATTTTCTCATTTAATTCTCCAATTTAATTAAATTGTATATTCAGTAGAATATTCAGAAATACGGTGTATTACATACCCTCCTCCAAGTACGAGTAGGCAACAAACCCTATTTCTCCAATGTCCCCATTTAGTGCTTCTGAAACCTCCCGCTCAAATGAAAATAATACCATTGGGTTCTCGTCCTCAGAAAAAAACCCACGGGTGACAAGAAGGATCTGCAGATATTTAAATCCAAGTGTTTGTCGCTAGGAAAAATGAACGTAAGAGTCAGGGGAGTAGATAATTAGAACCTTGTTGATCAAGCCATCAAAGATGACATCTACGATCAACTCTACAAGCGGTTTACATTTCTCGACAAGTCAAGGCATAAGGTTATTTCTTGGGTTACTAAAAAATTAAGGACATACCGTAGAAACCTTGGGTAGAGACATGTCTCAAAGGATGCATTGAGCTCCAATATTTTGGGTCTAAAAGACACAGTTCCTACCAATTTTGAAATGTCAGTGGAGCAGTGGAATGATTTTTTAGATAATGAGTCGAAGGACAAGAAGCTTGTCTAGAAGAAGAAGAAATAAAAAGGGCAAAAAAACTGATGTCCACGAGCTGTGCTTCAAATCTTATGAATATTTTAAGAATTAATGGTTCATTAGGACAAAGTGTGGTCTAGATGCCGGTAAATAACCAAATCGGGCCAACCTATATGTTCATGCTCGACGGGACAAAGATAATAAATTCCCACTACACTTTGCTAAGTCTCTGGAATCTATAGAGACCATTAGTAGTCAATCAAGTTCTAGCCCTTTTAATTACTTGGAAAATGATGCCCTGGCCCATTCCTTTGGAAAGGACAAAAGGGTAAGTATGAGAGGTGTTGGATCATATATGCCAAAAAAAAATTCAAACACACCGCACCTCTCGGGGATGAACTTTCTTTGGTCAGGAATCGCATCTCGACCCAAGAAGAACAATAGTTCAAGACCGATGGGGATGTCTAGGAGATTAAAAATAACCTAAGACTCTTGAGGAATAAAATTGGAAAAATGGTGACTCTTTTTACTAAAGGTTATCGTCCCCCAATGCCTCCTCAAGGTTTCTCATACCCTCCTCCTCAAGGTTTTGCCTCCTCATTATGGAAGTGTCCCATCCTAAAGGCTACCTCCTTTAACATTCCCCTCCCCAATGCCGCCTCCTTCAACATTCCCCTTCCCATTGCCTCTGCCAGTCACAGTTCTTGGATCTTCGTCAACCACTCAAGGTGACTATGGCAAACAATTATATTTCAAGGACTTGGCCAATAGTAGGATTGTGGCGTGTGCACACTCATCTCTGTAGTTGTCATTTTATCAACAATTAGATTCTGAACTACCAAGAGATCAGGATTACATACGATTAATAGCCTATGCGACCAGACCGTTGTATAAATATTACACTCAGTATTGTATTCAATGATTGGTTTGCATAATTTTAAGAGTCAATTTGATTTGCCTGGAAATAGTGTAACCGTAATTCTAAAGTGGGTCAAAAAAATTCTCCCAAAAGAGAACACATTACCAGATAATTATACTACCATGAAGAAGATCTTGAAGGGTTAGGGTTTGAAATAAAAAAAATTCATGCCTGCAAGTATGATTTCATATTGAACCATAACGAGTGTGAAGAGAAGGATGAGTGTCTTGTATAGAGTGAGCCTATATATGTAGTTTGTGAAAATGAATAGGACAAAGTTGTAAAATATTGCAAGTCCTCGCAAGTACAAAAAAATGTTTTGAAGCATTTCCACTCGGTCCACGGTCAAAATGGATTTTCATTATACTGTGGATAGTGGAGGCCATGCATTGGCACTCTCGATGTGAGGTGAGTGGGAATCTAATGCGTCATGTGGTTGATTCACTCATCTGGAAAACTTTAAATGCATGACATATTGAATTTGCAAAGGAATCCTACAACTCCTCTATTGCAATCTCAACCAATGGGTTTAAAACTTTCTGTAATTTACGTACCAATCAGAGTCATTGTTCAGTTCTCATTTGGCCTTTAAGTCACCCTCTAAAACTGTGCATGAGAAAGGAGTTTGCATTGTTATCTTTATTTATACTCAGGCGAAGGCTCTCGAAGATGATATTGATATATATTAGCCCCATTAATGGAAGAACTTAAATAATTATGGGACAAAGACTTGAGAATATGTGACGCTCATACGGGTGAAGAATTCACTCTTAAAGCAATGGTGATCGGGGTGATCCATGACCTTCCTGCTTATGACACCTTGTTCGATTATAATTTTCATTATTATTATGGATGTACCATATATGGGGACAAAACTTAAGCTAGTTGGCTATATCATAGTGGTGAGATGTGTTATACGAGTCATCATAGATTTTTGCCGACCAATCACCCTTTCAAGAACGACAAGTCAAAATTTTTACCTGTCAGTAATGAGGACAGGACGCCATGTACTCGACTTTCTAGTCAACAGGTTGAGGAGAAGGTAATGACTGTGACTCGGGGCAATAGTAACGTAGGCAAGCACCTTCAGTTTGTAAACCTGAAGCTAAAGCTAGGGAGAATTTAAACGGCCCTAATAAAGCGAAGCTATGACCCAGACGATCAATATTTTTTGACTTATCACATTGGAAAGATCATTGTGTAAGGCATGTAATTAATGTGATGCACACATAGAAGAATTTTATAGAACATCTGATGGGAACATGTCAGGGTGGATCATATTCAAAAGATAGAGAGCGAGCTCGTCGCGATCTATAGTATATGAAAATAAAGAAGAAGCTTTGGTTTAAAAGCATCCTAGTACAAGAAGAATTTCTATCCCCATGCTGTGTTCACTTTGACTATTAGGGAGAAGAATATACTCTTAGACAATTTGTTCAACTTGAAGACTCCAACTGGTTATTCTGATAATTTACATGGGATAGTAAGCTACTAAGCAAATGACTTGAAATAATGCAAGTCTCATGACTCGCACGTAATCATCTAATTAATCTCTCTACTATTTTGGCATTGCTTCTCTAAACAAAAATATCTTCATTGAGAAATTATGAAAATCAAATTGTGTTTTGCCCTACTTTGTGCAAAAGTGGTAAATATAAGGCACATTAAAGCTGCGAAATCAACTTTAGCCAAGGCAGTTTGTGTATTAGAGAAATACTTTCCTCTGTCGTTCTTCGATATCAACAGCCACCTACTTGTACATTTAAGCTATGAATATTTATTATGTGGTTCTGTTAGGTATCACCGAATGTATCCTTTTGATCACTTAATGAAAACCTTCAAAAATTACTTAAAGAATACATGGTATATTGGAGGGTCAATTACTGAAGAATACGTAACTGTGGAATCATCTCTATATGCTAGGGAACATATGCCGGAACATGAGGTAACGAGTTTCAATCCTCATAGTGAACGAGTGATCAAGGAACCTGATGATTTTGAGGATGAATTCCATTTTGAGAACCCTAAAGGGGTTAATCTCGTAAATCTATAATACGAGAAAGAAACTCGTTATGTCTTCGAATCACAAAATGAAGTCGAAGACTGAAGAGAGTGAGTATCTACTAAATTATTCTTCTTTGGTTATTTTTATTTTATATTTTATGATCTAAACTCTATAATTTACCCATAGAAAGTACAAGAACGAAATTGTCGAAAATCAAAGGAGAAATCGCACAACTTATTTTAGTGCATTGGTCTGAAAAGAGGTCATTTTCATCTCTTATGTGTGCGGTTATTTATTCATGTGTGGTAAAATTATGCCCTAATACAAATTCATTAATAAATGCATCTTTTAAAAAGAGGTGACGTCTCTTCAAGGCTTGCACGCCTTGCAAAAGGTCCTAGTTTTCGTTTGAACGAGTTTAAGAAATTCCACACTAACGATTTTGATTTCTTTTCATATCCATATGAGGAAAAACTTTTTATGCAAAACAGCAAAATTTCAATTGCTGACTTGACTACCTATATTGCTAGCAAAAGCGATAAAATCCAAAAAAATACAGTGTTAACCTATTATGGGATAATCCAAAAAATCCTAGAACTTGATTATTTATATTTCATAGAAATCGTATTCTATTATTATTGGCTAAATGGGCGGAGGGTACAATGAATTCTTGCAAAGTTGATCCTGACTCCAAATTTATTATGGTAGATTTATCAAAGTTGAAGAGTAAATATCGTATAGTCGAAAAGCCTTTCATAACGTGAAGAATGTATTCTACTCGAAGTGCATAAACGATGGCAATTGGTCTATTATTGTGCATGCATCAAAGAGCACGACTACTCAAGTAAACGCATTAAAGTCTCCAAAAGAGTTCTAGTAATCTCTTGATGACAACCCTAATTAAATGATCTTTTAGTTGATTACAGGAAGATTGAGTATCAAACATTATTTTACTCTTGGCAATCTTATTTGTATCCTATTATGATATTGATACTATATTATCACTTTACTTTGATCTATCGGTATTTAGTTGTAAAAAAGTGCGTTACAGCGGAATAATGCGACTTTTCAAATAAATCCAATTTTAATTAAACCTAAATATTAGTTAAACCCTAACACGTGCATTTAGGTGATTTGATAGCATAACATCAATAAGAATGCAAAGGAAACCAATTTCAGGAAAACTATGAGACACAAAGTTCAGGAAAAATCCCCTAAGGGAAAAACCTTTTATTTCACTATAATTATAAATTGTAACTTACATGGTTAAAATAAAATAGATTTTGACACATGAATACCCGCATGCGTCAGTCGGTGTCGTCAGCAATGAATTATGTGCTGCAATCCACAAGAACCACAGTCCTATCTTCAGCCCAGGAATATCGTAGCACTCCCTATGAACCCCGGTCCTAATCAATAAAGAATCGTCACGTAGCAAGATCCTCAATGACACGCAGTCATATGATGTAGATTTACCCTCTCTAGAAGAGAAAGATCAATAATATTGTATTTTGGGTTCCAAAAAAATTCACATAAGATTGGGATGTTTTGTGAATTGAAACAAGGTGTTTAAACTCAAAAAGTGAGAAGACAAATTCGTACAACTATTTGTAGAAAACGTAGACAGTTTTTGCACAGGTTTTCTTACAAAAAAATGGAGTTCGGAAGTCCTATTTATAAAATGCTTAAGGCGTCGGCTCGTTCAAATAAGATTGGATGTCGTTCGAACGAGATCCAATGTCGCTTGATACTTCACGCGACATGCCATGTTGTTTAAACGACAAAGGCTGTCATTTGAATGATAGTAGAATTAAATATTTTTCTTTTTCTTTTTCTTTTTCTTTTTCCTGGTAAATGCACCGCCTCAAAAACTCCAAAAATTATATTTTTGATGAAAAACATTAAAAACTCCCCTCTAACACTTAGAAAATATATTATGAAAAATAATCTCAATACTCTAAGTGAAATGCTGAAGTAGTTAAACACAACCTTACCAAAATTAATCTCGCGGAGACTCCTTTGACGAAGAACTTTGATATTCGGATCCATCTTGATGCTTGAATGATCTTGAATAGTTCTTTGATGGTTGTAGAGGTATACGACATACTCTACTGTAAACAGGACTTATAAAATATGTCCTTACAAATCACCCCATATGTATATGCCGGTACAAAATAAAAACAATCTGAATTATCAAATCAAAATGCGTATACAAATCTAATACCCTCCCATGAACCCAAAAGTGAAAAGGTACTTTAAATGTAAGTATTCAATCTTTTCTTCAAAAATCTTCATTGTCATCATCAGGGTGTGCAATACGATCATCAATATTCTCCTACACACATAAGGCAAGAAACAAATACCTTTGTGACGCATCGAGGCTGAAATGATATAAGAATAAATCAATCAATATAATCAATTCTCCCCGTAATTCATTCTCCCCCTTTTTATTTGATCGAAAAACGCATGGAAAAGAATAAACAGAATACACATTGAGTGGTCACGATAAGAAAAAAGTATGGATCAAACTACGCGCACGTAGAGGAAATACTCAAAATATCGACAAACTATTTTTTATTTTTCATTTTTCAAACAAAAATAATTTACAAAAATCACACACCATGAATTTACACTAAGATAACCAAATCATGGATATGGAATGAATGGGTGTGAACATATTCAATAGATAATAAAACTCAATCAAATATATGTCCACGATGCATAAATGTACTCCTATTGAATGAACATCAAAAATATTCTTAGCTGTAAAATTATTTAATTTAGATGATATCGACTAAATCAAATCAATAAATCAAAGCCTAAGTGATTTTAACACCAATAATGCCCAAAAATATTTAGTTTCGTTTCGAGAACTTTTCCAAGGACCTACAAACACAATGATTACTTTCCAACCAAACTCCCTTATATAAAATATTTCAATTTTTATATCTAATGAGGTTCTGAATTCCCAACTTAGAGAAAACTAATTAGCCCAAATTTTGGCATATTTTATCTTTTTATTGCCTTAATTTTTGTGTGGGATCTTTTCAAATGCTGGCTTTCACGACGCGATTATTATTCACTCGTAGCCCTTTCCCGTGCACTCATTATTTTTTCAAAATTTAAAAAATTCCTCACGAGTAATGGTTTTTACATGCACTACTTTAATTACTCTCGTATTATTGCACTTGGTTCGTTTTAAGGACATGATTGAGATGAAAATGCTAGACCAATATGCGATAGACAAGTACAATAATAAAATAAATCTGTGCATGTGTGCATTAAAGGCAATAATGAGTCAAACATGTAAGAAGTATCAACTAATAACATCTCAATGACTCCAAACATTTTAATGCACATGGAGGACATGACATATTGTCTCAAAACACTATCAAATTTTCACATGAATAATTGTAATGAAATTGTGACTCGGTCATCCTAAGTGTCCATTCATATACGGTGTAAAATAAAATACAAAACTCTTTTTATTTTTTTCAATTTTCCTTTAAAAAAATGAAAATCCTTTTGTATTTTTCTAAAAAAATTGAAAAACAAAAACCATAAATACAAGCATGGTACACACTAACAATAGGCATAATATCCGCATGAGCATCATCCTATGCAAGCAAACAATAAATCACACAAAGAATCATCAATTTAATCAGGTGTGATTAAATGAACAATGCAGTATTAGCAAATAAACATAAATACGAAAAGTAACTGCATATAAACTGACAGTGGCAACCCAGCAGTACCAAAAACATAAGCATATGTCCCTAGGGTATTGAAGCAGATGGATGCAGAAACCCAAATAGGTCATTCAAACGAAACTCAATGTCGCTCGAACGAAAATGCATGTCGTTAGAACGACAGCTTCGCGCGACATGAGATCTCTCTCGAATGAGAAAATATAAAGTCCTAACCTCATCCAGGATGTTAAACAGTGTCTCCCAGTAAAAAAATTCTAAAAACAAATACCTGGAAGGTGCTAACAGATTCAAAACAGTGATAAAACAGTAGTTAAACTAAAAACAATGTAAACTACAACAAAGTGAGTCATCACACTAGTAAGAGTATATCATGGAGCAGAACTAGAGTATGACAAATATCAAACACGATCAACGAAATGATATCACATGGGGTGAATCACGTGCAAGCAAACGAGAGTCGTGAACAATTAGACCATAAGCCTCTAAATCCTATTTCCTAACCCAAATTTATGAGTCATGGGGTATGGGGGTTTCAGGAACCAGTATGACTCTCTTTTTAAACAACATAGGAGTGTTTTGAAGTTCATAACAAAAATGCCTAAGATTTTCTTGCCTACCGCAGTGAGTGCGCGTGTAAATCGGGCGGTGAATGTTGCCTAAAGGCGGTACTCTCCTAAAGTTTACAGGTGGCACTCTCCTAAAATTCCTAGGTGTCCCTCTCACGATGTTCCTAGGAGGCTCTATATTAACAACCTTCGATGTCTCTCTTCTACCAACCCTAGGAGGATCTTTCACACGTGTGGGAATGGATTTGGAAATGGGTGAAACACTCTCATCGAAGCCTATACCACCCCTATCTTCCTTAATTTGGACAGTCCCTAAAATATTATCTATCTTTTCAGACCGAGACTCCAAATCTAATTTCACTTTACTCGAATCTCTCAAAGTTTTCTCAACTTAACCTATCCTAGATTTAAGTACGCACCTAGAATCCTCAAATCAAGAATCTCATTTTTCATAGTCTCCATCAAACCTTTAAGAGTATCTATCTCACCCTTGACGTACTCAAGATTCTCTCTCAAAATTCTCTCACTTGCCCTAATATCGTCAAGTAAAACATCATTATTTTTTAAGGCGTGCTCTTTCAATTGAGCTTTTAATTTCAAATTTTCTTTCTTTATTTTCTAAGATTCAGCATAAAGTTCATTGAAAGGTGTTTGCAAGTCACGCTCATCTATACTTCCATCCTCACTCCTGTCACCCTCACTTTTATCACTAGACACAAGGGTGGGAATCTCTCGTCTAGAAGCATAAACTACTTCTTCTTCCGAATCACTATCACTAAGAGTAGAAACATGAACTGTCAGTTTATTCAATTTCATCCTTAAATTTGTGGTACACTCATCTATCATGTGACCAACACACTCACAACTCGAACACCTCTCATAATCATTTTCAACTAAAGATTTAAAACAATATTTTATGTGAATTTTCCAATTAGACGTTTCAAAAAGTTGACATCGAAAATCATCAAAACTATAAAAAGCCATTTTTAAGAAAAACAGGATCAAACACAATAACTTAGTGCAACAGGCTCTGATATCAATTTGATGACGTGAGTAGTCTAATTATATTAGCAAAAATACATGAAAAATCAGGATCACGTGATAAATTAGCGTAACCCGCTCTGATACCAATTTGTAAAAAAGTGCACTACAACGAAATAATGCGACTTCTCAAATAAATCAAATTTTAATTAAAGCCAAATATTAGGTAAACCCTAACACATGCATCTAGGTGATTTGATAACATAAAATCAATAAGCATGCAAAGAAAACCAATTTCATGAAAAATACGATACACAAAGTTCAGGAAATATTCTCGAAGGGCAAAACCTTTTATTTCACTATAATTGTAAATCGCAACTTACACGGTTACAATGAAATAGATTTTGACACACGAATACCCGCAGGCGTCGGTCGGTATCGTCAGCAATGAATTATGCACAACAATCCATAAGAGCCGAAGTCCTATCTTTAGCCCAGGAACACCGCAGCACTCCATATGAACCTCAGTCTTAATCAATAATGGATCTTCGCGCAGCAAGATTCTCAATGACACGCAATCATATGATGTAGATTTACCTTATCTACAAGAGAAAGATCAGGAAGATTGTATTTTGGGTTCCAAAATAATTCACATAAGATTGGTATGTTTTGTGACTTGAAAACAAGGTCTTCAAACCCGAAAAGTGAGAAGACAAATTCGTACTGTTGTTTGCAGAAAATATAGACAGTTTTTGCACAGGTCTTTTAATTAAAAACGGAGTTGGAGAGTCCTATTTATAAAAGACTTAAGGCATAGGCTTGTTCAAACAAGATTGGATGTCATTCAAATTATATCCAGTGCCATTTGAGACTTCACGCGACATGCCATGTCGTTTGAACGACATAGGCTGTCGTTTGAACGACAGTAAAATTAAATATTTTCCTTTTTCTCAGTAAGTGCAACGCCTCAAAAACTCCAAAAATTATATTTTTGACTAAAAACATTAAAAACTCCACTCCAAAACTTAGAAAATATTTTATGAAAAATAATCCCAATACTCTAAGTGAAATGCTAAGGTACTTAAGCATAACCTTACCAAAATTAATCTCGCGGAGACTCCTTTGATGAAGAACTTTTATATTCAAATCCGTCTTGATGCTTGAATGATCTTGAATATTTCTTCAACAGTTGTAGCGGTATATGACATACTCTGATGGAAATAGGACTTATAATATATGTCCTTACATTAGTTTAATTTACGAATGTTTAATATGATTTATATATGTTTAGTTGTGACATTTCAAAACTTTTCTTATGTAATGCATGTGTGTTTGTAATAAGACTAAAGTGACATATGCTAATTTTACCCTATTCATTTGAAGAATTAGCTTTTGGACACTTTATACGTGAGCAATATCGAAAGTTAACTTACATGATGACAAATCAATATTTGTACATGCTAATGATGGAGAGTCCTTAATCTTTTTTAAGGAACAATTTTCATTTTTTTTCCTCCAAATATTGATTTGGAGTCATTGAGTTAACTTTCGATAATATGTTATACTCAATCAAATGTTGGGGTCACGGACACCTTTCACAAGATGCTCGGCTTGTAAATAGAGTCTCCTGAGTTTGTGTTTGGACCAAATTGACACACTCAATTTCCACAAGTTCCTATATAAATACATTTGTTGACTGGTTTCAGTGATACAATCTTCATAAAATGAAAGTTAATTAATGTCTCACATGGGACTAAAATCAATGTTATTGATATCCTCAAAATTCGAATATTCTCATAAACAACCAACAAAATTTTGAGAATATCAACAATGTTAATTTTTGTCCCATGTAGAATGCTAATTCTAGCTTCATTTTATGAATATTGTATCAAAGAAACTAATCAACAAATGTACATGTACAAGAATAGGCTGGGGGCTCCAGGATCAATTTGGTTTGATCACACATTAAGAAGACTCTATTTAATGGCCTTTTATAGATTGCAGGAACTAGGCATTCTTCACTTTAACAAACATATTTATATAATTGATATGCATTATCTTTTAGATCTTTTAGATGATAGAAGAAGTACGGGATAATTATCGGTTTGGTTTGGTTAGGTTGTTGGATAGTATGTTAGAAGGACTACGGGATAATTTGAAGTAATACAGGATAATTATTGGTTTGGTTGGTGGATAATATATTGGTTGTCGTAGCACTTAGGCTTGAAAATGTTTCACGAGTGGGGGGACACCAGCAAACCCACCTCCTCAAATGACATTATGAGTGGCATGAATACCTCGTGTGTGTCCAATGTAACACATAGAATCCATCCACGTAGTTGCGGGACTCTCGATTTGAGAATAAGACCCAAATTTAAAAATCGTAGAACTTAGGATTGAAAGCATGCCATGAGTGGGGACCCCCCTCTCCCCAAACGGAACTGTGAGTGTCATGAACACCTCATGTGTATCCAATATAACATGTAGCAACCAGTTGCATCATTGCGGGAATCTGATCTTGAGAATAGGATTTGAATTTTAAAATAGGCATACTTAGGCTTGAAAACGTGCTGCGAGTGGGGGGACACCCCAACCCCCCCACCCCACCTCAAATGGCACCGCAACTGGCACTAACACCTCGTGTGTATCCAATGTAACATGTAACAACCGTCCACATAGTCCGGGACTCCCGATTTAAAAATAAGACCCGAATTTGAAAATAAGCACAGTTAGGCTTCAAAAAGTGTTGCTAGTGGGGGGATACCACAAACTTCCCCTCCCCTAACCAAATGGAAACATGAGTGGCACAGTCTCCTCATACGTGTACAACATAACACGTAACAACTGGCCACGTGGTAGCGGGACACCCGGTCTAAGAATAGGAGACAAATTTTAAAATAGCCACACTTCAGCTTGAAAATGTGCCGCGAGTGGGGAACACTACCCCCCCCCCCCCCCCCCAACCCCCAAAAAATACTGTGAGTGGAAAAAACACCTCGTCTGTGTCCAACGTAACACGTAACAACCATCCATATAGTCGCGAGACTCCCGGTATGAGATTATGACCCAAATTTGAAAATAAGCACACTTGGGATTGAAAATGTATCGCGAGTGGGAGGACACCACTAACCCTCCCCCTCACATCCGAAAACGGCACCATAAGTGGTACAAACACCTCGTGCATGTCCAACATAACAATTATCAACCGATCGTGTAGTCGCAGGACTCTTAATTCAAGAATATGGCCCGAATATGAAAATAGGCACACTTAGGCTTGAAAACGTGCCACGAGTGGGAGGATGCCACCAACCTCACAAACAGCATCGCAAGTGGCACTAACACCATGTATGTGTCCAACTTAACATGTAGCAATCGGTCGTGTAGTCGCGGAACTCATAGTTTGAGAATAGGACCCAAATTTTAAAATAGGCACACATAGGCTTAAAAATTTATCGCTACTGGACGGACACCACTAACCTCCATAAAAAGCACCGAGAGTATCAAAAATGCCTCATGCATGTTCAACTTAATACGTAGCAACCGTTCGAGTAGTCGCAGAACTCCCGGTTTGAGAATAGAACCCGAATTTGAAAATAGATACACTTAGGCTTGAAAATGTCCCACGAGTGGGGGGGGGGGGGACACCACCAACTCCCCCCCCCCCCCCCACGGCACCACGAGTGGCACAAACACATCTTACGTGTCCAACGTAACGTGTGGAAATATTCCGCATAGTCGTGGAAATCTGGGGAGTCCCACGACTATGCGGACGATACATAATATGATTACCCACGTTAACCTTCCGATACCCATTTAGTTAAATCGTGTTGCGCAAGTTTACTCTAACTAACATTTAATCAATTCTTTGATTCTCAGACTTAACTTATTTTGCTACTCAACCATACTATAAATAATATAATGATCACGTTTACTAAAGGAAATAAACCTTATAAGTCTATCAAGGGTATCTCAATCCTAAGTCTGAGTTAAGATCTCTAACCTACTTACATAACTGTCACCCAATATTCGCACATCATTTGATTAGATCCAAGATTGAATCGCACCCAAATCAATCAAAGTAATAATCATATAATCATTTCAATCCTCATATTTAAGAATCTTTGCACCCATTGTAAATGGCGTGAGATTTCTTGAGTCTAATCAACACAACCCTTATACTCAAATCTTACAGGTGGTCCTATTCAATACATTCCTGGGATGTGCTGATCACAATCCTCTATTCAAGTCTCATACAAGTTCTCAACCCATAACATAAGTTACCATAGTTTTAGATAACCTACTAGGGTTGCAGCGCAACCATTTTAATGAGATGTCAACTTCCTATCTCGGTTGTGAACCTTTCAATGATGCTAGAATCATATTTCCAATCTCCTAGTGATCAACCCGAAGTCGACTTACTAGAGTTTTTACTAATATCTACTCACCTAAATTTATATATGAAATAATATATTTAAACAAATATAAAGCATTCTCACAAACCTTATTCTCATTTAAAAAAAACAAAACAATTCTCTATTAACTAATAATAATAGTAAAATGTTTTACACATTGTTTTATAAATAGACCTCAATAATATTCAACTTATTTTTATAGTCATGTGGCCATGCACTTGACTCCTATTCCTTCTCCAAGAATGTTAAAAGTCCTAGCTGGTAAGAGCTTTGTAAAAGGATTCATCAGGTTATCCTTAATTTCAATCTTGGTCACAATGATGTCGCCCCTCAGCAATATCTCCCGAATCAGGACATACTTGCACTTAATGTGCTTCGATATCTGATGAGTCCTTGGTTCTTTCTACTTTATAACCGCACCTATATTATCACAATAAAGTGTAATAGTTGATTGGATGTTTTAAATTTATCGTTCAAACATCTTGGATTTTTAAATTCCATTAATGCAATTAGCTTTTGTATTGTTTTAAATGGAAGGTTAACGTCATTAATTACAAATCAACACTATGGCAAGGCCATCATCATTTCAAGTTCGTTCAAAATTTTCCAGTAAACTTTTGATCACCCCTTTAATGCCTTAGTAGGACTATATTTAATCATATCTTAAGCTTACATGTTTTTGTTACTAGTAAACACAAAAACATCATAAATTTTCAAGGCAATAAAAAGATTGACGGGGGATACTTAGGCATTATATGTTCTAACTTTGGGTAGCTATAATCCTAAATGAGTGGATGCCCCTATAATCAGGTGCATTTTAGACACAATTTTCTCTAAGCCCAAGGAGGTGTGATGACACTAACTTAAAAAGTAATAAAATATCATCGGCATAAAAACGGGAAAATTCAAAACATGAAATTAATTGAAAATTTCATTCACAAAACATTTATTTAATAACAAGTGGACTAATCAATATAATTATAAAATGAATATATACAAAGTCATAAAATGAAAAAAAATCCATCATCTTCGATGAGTCACCATCTCGATAATAGCAGCTCGGTGACCATCATCAGAATTGGGTTGGAACCCATCGTCACTGTCATGAGCTAAGAGATAACTATTCACCAGTTGAAGAGGAATGGCATCAATGGGTATCCAACATCCATCAATAATAAGGGTAGGAATCCATACAGAGTGACAGTCCACCTAGTACCAATACCAAAGTTGGGAGTCATTGAGAATCCTAAAAATAGTTAGGTCATTGAACCAACCATGCTTGTATGCCAAATTCTTGGCCTTATCCAAGTTTAGGGGTCATCCATCCAGCCTTTGTCATAGCTAGTGGCCCAGACCCCACAAGGACCCTTCGTGAAATGATATCCCAACTTAATGATTTGGCAATTCAAACCCTGCTTGATTACCTCAGTCCTTTCAAAATCTTATTCGACCTTAATGAGTTACTCTCTTAGGGAATAATTCTCATTCTACACCAGACCAACAATGTCTCTGATGTCTTTGATCTCAGCCATAAGAGAATTAACTACACGAGTCTGCTTGCATTAAGACCTTTTCATCTTTTGAAAAGATTATATAATAGCGAAAAATGCTTCTCGATCTCGGCTAGAGACATCTTAACCAAGAATAAAGTCCAATTATTCACCTTCTTAGGCTATTAGAACCAAGGACAAATTATTTTTAGATTATAAAAATCATTAAAACAAATGGGCATTCAGAAAGAGAGAATAAGAAAACATAAATAGGTAATCAATATAAGCCGAACAAAGCATAATGGAGCCAAAATAATGAGTCATTTCACCAAATCAGAAATTAGGTTGACCCTTACAAAGTGAACATCGTAAAGACAAGTAATAAAAAATACAAGAAAATTCCTAGACTAATCTAATTAGACTTTTTTATAGACATTTACTCTTGATCAACCATGGTCATTCCTTGATCTGTTGTCTTTTTCGCTGGATCGGCACCGTTTTTATCATGATCGACGCCCGCTACCTCATCTTCCTCCCCTAAGTTTGGGGGATAATCTGGATCATGTTCATCGAAGAGCACAGACTGGAAAGAAATTTCATCCTTGATGAAGGCTTAATTCCATCCTTTTTTTAAAGAAAGACTTGGGAATGAAGTCCAATTATTTTTAGCAAGACCGAAGGCATCATCCCAACCATTATTATAAGAATTTTACTTGGCCTATAAGGTAGTAAATAGAGAATGTAAAAAATCCTCGAAAACTTCCTCAATTTTCTCAATCTTGGACTTTTCTTGGCAATTTCTAAGTCCATGGCCCTCATTTGAATCTCCTGGGCCTTGCCTATAGCCTTTAGATAAAAAATAGGCGAGCAAACCTCTGCACCCCCAATCAGGCTGCTAAGCTTTGGCAGAAATTATAGGGGAATTATTAGACCAAGAAGGAGATGATGATGCATATCGGGCGGATTTAATGAATAACCACAACTTAAAAGGATAAAGACGAATTGAGTCCGATCAATGAAAATATTGGAATTATATTCACCCGATCTTGTTATGATAGTAATCCAAGGGCATGGAGTCCCATATGACTCAACCTCTTTTTGTTCTCTATAAATGTAACCCACACCCCTGGTAAAAGGGGGCGTATAATCTTTGTTATAAAGAATTGATAAATAAAGTGAGAGAAAACCCCATGGACGTAGGCCAAATTATCAAACCACGTACATACTGTATCATTGTCATTATTTTACCTTGCTAGGCTTAATTGTGTGAATTCATAACAATAGGATATTTCCACCTACAATTACCATGTTTAATTAGGGATCATTAACAAATTCATGTCTCACCCTTAACATGTATTTTCATCATCAAAATAAATTTTGAATACATGAAATCACCTCTATAAATTAATCTTAAATGTTTTATAGCAGATTGTCACAGATTACATGAGTAATTATTTTTATTTCCAATTAATATCATATTAATGGCAAATTTTACAAGTCTAAACCTCTGATCAGTAATCACCTAAGATTATATAACACTACACCAAATCTTCCCATTTGTCAAGGTCAATGACCGTGACATTTCAAGGCGAGACAACTTTTTTTATCACGATCGTGTTGTGGTCAATGACCGTGACACGTTTGTCACGGTTTATAACCGTGACAAAGCCGTGACCCTTTCTAAAAAAATGTCACGGTCAATGATCGTGACAATTCTGGGCAGAATTTAAAAAAAATCTGTTGGGCAGTATGGCCACTGCCACTGCCCAGCATTATATTTCTACCTGTTATAGCAACTTTGTACCTGTTCCAAACATTATATATCCGAACAAACTAAAGATAATGCAAATATATATTCAAATAAGAAACTATTTAAAAAGAAACAACATCACCATCATTTTATCTCAAATCTACAAACTATTTGCATGGAAAAGAGATTTTGTACCGCGACGCTCGGGAACACCTCATTATCCTTCCCTTCTCGTTCGAATAGCCACATAAGTATAGAGCATATGTGGCCTACCCTTAGGGCCACTCCCTGTCCCCTGAATTGAAATAAAGTAAAATTAGTATCCGCCCCTCAAATATAGATAAATATAAATCGTAATTGAAATTGAAATCGAAATTGACATATAAATATAAATACATTACCTGTAGTGTCACTCAAACAGCTAACTTGAGCTCATATGGCACCTCCTTCCAACTAATGTACCCAGGGCAATCGTGTCAAATATAATTCTCTTCATATCTAAACACTAAGAAATAACATAATCCTATGGAGTTATGCGTTGCAAATTCCTTCTAACCGTTGTGTAGCCAAAAATCAGCAATTGAAGCTGTCAATTCCACCTTTCAATGGTCTCCTATGTTTTGCTAGAAGTTCCAAGTGGTGGGGTATGGAAAGTGGAATTGACAACTTCAACTGGTGATGTTTGGCTACATAACGGTTGGGAGGAATTTGCAGAGCATCGCTCCATAGGATTATGGCATTTCTTAGTGTTCGGATAGACGAAAAGATTCAGTCTCCTCTCCACAAATAGGACACCCCAAATAACTATGTACTAAACACCTATTAAAGGTAAGAAGCGTATATTCATGGATTAGTATAAATAAAACTTAGATGTAGTTGGAATATTTATGTATTAATCTCCTCTCCACACACGCACACTACACAAGAGTGAAAATGATAAAGTGCAGATCAAGTAAAAGCATTAAAAATGGATGTTTCGATACAAATTGAAATATTTATTACAAATTTAAAAATTGTTTCAAATTCGGGTTATCATAAAAAATGGATTGATATTCGGTAGGAGCAGCCAAGTCATCCACACTACTATTTAGACGCCTTGGCACGTGTTGGACAATTGACCACGGCTCGTTGTTGATATACTCCGAGTAAAACACTTGCTTAACCTTTTGAAATACACAAACAAATGGTTCATCGCTCACGTGGTCGTTGCTCTTCAACTTGGACAAGTCAACCATGAACAAATTGGTGACAGGATCAACTTGACAAGCATTTTTATCCTCAAATCTTACCCATTCACAGTAAAATACAACCTCTTTGAAGCTTATATAATGCAATTCAAATATATTTTGGATTACACCATAGTAAGTCATTTCACCTTCAACGAGGTTTTTATCTTTTGCGCTCGCTCGAAAGAAAGTAAGAGCCTTGTATGAAATTCCCGAGTTCTGTACATTTGTACTTTCCTCGTACACTTTAGCGCCGAAAATGTAACCGTTCAATTGTACTCTTGTGCCACGAACAAGGGTCCAGTGGCTAGACGAGCAAGCCTTGATGTCGCATCACCCATCTTTAGGAGCTGAGAATATAGATAAATTAATTATATTAGTGGTAAAATTTGAGTGTAATGTAACGTTATATAATGACTATTTTCATTATAATTACCTCTTGTGTCAACCATAGCCTAAATTCGCTGTCTGATTGTACCATTGTTTTTCTTCTTTTATTGTTCTCACAGGCTTCATATTTACTGCATATTGCAAAATTAATCATGTATAAAATAATCTAAAATAATGTTGAACATTATAATATTCGAAACTTACTTAATTCTTCTACCAAAGGAGCGTAAACTCTTCTTTTCTAAAAGAGTCAAATGATTGCACACCCTCTTCCCACAACTCATTTAATTCTTCTACCAAAGGAGCCAGGTAGATATCAATGTCATCACTTGGTGCCTTTGGCCCAGGTATCAATAAAGCCATCATTGAAAATTCAGGTCTCATACACTGTGAAGGAGGGAGGTTGAGTGGGGCTAGGATGACTGGCCATACACTCTGATTGGTGCTTAGATTTCCAAATGGATTGAAACCATCTGTTGATATAGCCAAACGAATGTTGCGTTGTTCTCGAGCAAAATCAAGATACTCAAAATTCATCCTCCGCCAGGCAGTAGAATCAATAGGATGACGCATGATATTACCCCTACTTCTGCCCTAGCATGCCAAGTCATTGCCTCTGCAATCCATGGTACTTTGAAAAATCGCTTTAATCTAGGCCCAATGGGAAAATATTTCAATACTTTTTGAGGCACTTTTGAGCTTGTGCCTTCCTTACTAGTAGATTGGACATATCTAGGTTCATCGCATACCGGACAACGATCGAGATTTTCATACTCCTTTCGGTATAGTATGCAGTCATACACACAAACATGAATCGATTTATACTTTATTCCCGAACCTTTCAAACTGTTCTTCATAACAGGATAGCTATTTGGAAGTGTATTCACCTTGGGTAATAAGCCCTTCACCCATTTCAGAATTCTCGTCACGCTATTGCCAGACAAATCGTACTGCGTCTTCAAACTGTGCAAACCAACCATAGCATGTAAAGTTGTTTGATCTTTCTCACAGCCAGAGTATAACGGTTGAGTCGCCTTAAATTTTAAACTTTGGTAGTCATCGTCAAGTTTTATCATGTTATCTTCACGAGCACTTGAATCTTCTACATCATCAGTAACCTCATTCTCCTCCGCTTCATAAACTCCGTACGCATCATCAACTAAATACTCTAACATATTATGATCTACGTCGTCCCCTTCTACATCTATTCTACTTGTTGAAGGTTGTTGTGAAGGTTGGTCGGGGACAAAAGGGACTTTCAATTCACCGTGAAAACTCCAAAATCGATAACTATCTTGCATACCCGATCTTAACAAATGTAGTTCAATTGTTTTCCACTCAAACACCTTACCATTCTTACACCTAGCACACGGACACGGAAACTATTCATCATTACGACATCTCTTTGCATATTTCACAAATTCGTTAGCACCTTTGCGAAACACATCCCCCATTCTATTAGTCTCACCCATCCACTCTTTGTATTTCAGATATCCCATCACAACTACCACAACTAAACACCTATTAAAGGTAAACAAAACTTAGATTTATAGTATGTTTTATTTAATTATCCCATCATTTAATTATCCTATTAAAGGGTAAGCGATCCTATCCCATTCAAGAATGCATTTTTCTGTAATATACTTAACAGCTCATGCACATTGTTACGATTTGAAAAAAATTCGACAGCATATCCCCTTAGTTCTTCAAGTACACGACGTAGATTGGCAGGTGTGAGTGTTATTTCAATTGGTCAATTGAAATAATTGTCACACTTGTAAATCTAGTATGTACCCAGAGAACATTAAGATACGACTGCAGAACTTCCTCCAAAAGTTACAACTTTAAGCCAATAAGAATATTATACAGTCTCAAACTGTCCAAACGGGACAATTCGAGAGATCTCATTACAGGGGTAATGACTCTCGAACGGGTCTAAGGGCTATTGAATGCGTACGCATAAGAACTAGAATGCTAGTATCTATGCGCACTATATTTAATTTCAAGTATGTTTCATATAATGGGTTAATTCAAATACAAAAATAAATTCATGGGTTAATTCAAATACAAAAATAAATTCATGGGTTAATTCAAATACAAAAATAAATTCATGTATTGACCACATACACACACACACACACTATCTAAGCTGTTCTATAGGAATAAAAACAACATTTTTAAAATATGAAGGGCTCACCAATTTGATCAAAATTTTCAACAACATAGACTAATTGATCTTTATTATAAGACAATTACTACAAATTTACGTGCATCGCCCGAATTCAAAAAGTAATTTAATGACTAAAATAATACTTTTTTTAACTTTAGTTATTCACCACAAATCTTAAAAGATATTTTATTTTTCATGCTTTTTTAACTTCGGATGCTTTTAGCAACTTCGGATGACAATTACTACAAATTTACATTTTTGGATATTATTTACATTTACAATTTTGGATATTATTTTTGGAAATTTATAGAAAATTACTTATTTATTTACGTTTTTAACCCCCTACCCTCACCCTGCCCCCACCCCTACCCCACCCTGCCCCACCCCCCACACATCCACACACACGCACATATATACACACATACACATATATATATACACACAAACATATATATAAATGGAAGAGAGAGAGAAAGAGAGAGCAGCGTCGAGAGAGAGAGAGAGGGAGGGAACGACGCGGGAGGGAAAAAAGAAGGGGGAAAGGGATTTTGCTGTGAACATTGTCACGGTCGTGTCAAGGTCATTGACCATGACAATTATTTAAAGAATTGTCACGGTCATTGACCGTGACAATTTCTTGTCACGGTCGTGTCAAGGTCAATGACCGTGACAAAAAACGCGTATTTTTTGTCACGGTCAATGACCTTGACAAGGGTGGCCGGCTGAAAGGTGACAATTTGGCCATTTTGGTGTAGTGTAAGCTTAATTATCAAATCAGATACTAACATGTGTATAATCCCAATTTCATTCATAGCACTAATCAAAACATAAATAAATTACATGTTAAATTATAATAGAGCAAGATATTTCATATCTATTAATGAAGGGTTAAGATCCTTCTATCTCCTTTGTAATCTCGTAGTTCTTGCCAAAATCATTCCTTAGCTCTGGTAAATCTCATTTATTGTTAGGGTTTGTGTTTTAGTTTTAGATAATTGATTAATAAGGGTTAATGCCACTTTTAAACCCCTAATCCCATAGGACCATAAAAGGTCTAATTTTGGAACTTTATATGAGCCCAAAATGCTTCCTAGACTACCTAAGAACCTAGCTCAAAAGTATACCTACCTATGGAGCTCAATCCAAAACACTAAAAATACATATATGTGCCTCTATACCACCCTAAATACTAGTCCAAATAATGATACCACAATGAAGAATAAAAATATCTGTCTTAAGATATTACCAGTTAATAACACATAATAATTAATGTCACCAATTAATTAGTTTATAACTTGCACTCTAGATGTCACGCAACATAAATTTTGAATGTCACATAAATTTTGCAGCTATTACTACAATATAACACAAGAAATAATAATTCGCAATTAATAATAATTAGTACTAAATAAAATACGGAATACTACACAACGACTCAATGTATCTACAAGATCTTAACCTTATTTAAACATTGATACCCCTCTGGTTGAAGTATTGTGACATTTCAACTTTGCCCACATGCAAGTTTTTGATCAAATTTATTTTGGACGTTTAGTATATTGAAAAATATTTTTAAAAAATTGAATGTTTTTAAAAACATTGGGCTTTCTTGATTAAAACCATCGCAAAGCTAGATATTAGGGTTACTGTGCACAACCATGCGCATGACGCTAATTAAAATTGTGCGAATAGATTTAATGAACACAAGATGGATTCATGAAGATTAATGATAGCCAATAACATTTCTACCGGGCGTTTAAGTGCAATTTGTCACTGTGGGCATGTTTGCCCTGCTTTTTTAGATTTTCCTATAATTACCTTTTGGTTTCAAAATTTAGTAGATGAGAAGAGTTAAATATTTGAGATATTATACTAACTCATTTTTAGAGGTATTTTAGAGACACTCTTTCAATTATTCACGTCCTTCCTAAATTGAGAGAATTGACTAGATCCATACTTGATTTATGTCTTGTTAGAGCTTTATAGTGTCAATTTATTTTCAAATCGCAAAACTTTAGATTCAACTTCAATTCACATTAGATCATTTCTATATTTAGATTTAAAAGAGAGATTTATTAGAGGGATTGAATCAAGGTTTTGATTCATCATAGGATATGAACTTCATCTCATTATTGGAAGAGTTTCAGGAGTGATTCTCATTCAACAAGGGAAAGTTGTGCATAGGTAATTACTTAAGAAGGATAAGAGGAGAGGTACTTTTCTGCATTTTGTAAATTTTCTTTTCAAATTAAATGAGAGAGATGCATGCACCCGAGGTTTTTCCCCTATATGGGGTTTTTCTTGTAGAATTGGTTTTGTATGATTGTTTGTGGATTGAATTCTTAATTTATTTCAAATCAAAAAAATTTGCACTCAAATCTAGGTTTATTATACTGGCTCTAACCTAGCTAGTTTCCATTAATTTGCATAAATCTAGACTCATGTGTGAGTTTCAATTGAAGTCATTTAATTTTTTCTAAGATTTGAAATCGCTAAAACATTTGTTTAATTTATAATTGATGGTTAAAATTTTGTCATTTATGAGTTTAACCAAATCTGGGTTTTAGATTTCAAAGTTCAATAAAAATTGAGTAAATTTTGGTACATATTTTATTCAACCCCCCCCCCCCCCCCCCCCTCCAAGGGTATTGAGAGGTGCTTTCATAAATATAAACCTCACCTTTTTTTTACAGTAGGATAAGACTGTACAAGTTTGGTTCCTTCCTCATTTGTCGATCTGATAATGAAATTGAATATGGTTTCGGAATAGGAACAAGTGTTGGAGCCTAAGGTATAGACTTATCAAGAAAAGTTGGATCCAAAATGCAAGTTCCCATGGAGAGTCTCTCCTTCATATATTCAATGCATTTACCACTAAACCCAATAAAGACCTTGAAGTGGGACAACTATTTTTAGGGTTCTTTATCTTCATTTATGTTCAATGTAATTTTGACATGTTAATGAAATGTTTGATACATTTTTTATTGTAATTAAATGTCTTATAATAATTTAATTTAATTTTGTAATTTATTAAATAATAACTCATAAAATTTCAATTTCAATAAAAAAAAAATGCTTAACTTTGCATAACTTAAAATAAAAATTGATAATACCTAAATGTTTTAAAATAATAAATCAATCACCCGGGAACTCAAAATCCCGTTCTTTGTACCGCCTCGCTCGTTCAATAAATAGATTAACCACCCATATCTTAAGGATGACCCTTTTCTTCTACAACCAATACATGTTCATACGAGTGCCATATTGGAGTAGTCGTGATTGACTATATCTTCTTTCATTATACTTTCAATTCTTTTTTAGGGAAATTCTTAGATTCATTCCCAATAAGCCCAGTTTGGTGACATCCTCGACTAATTTGTTATGATAAAGTGAGTGAAAACATGAGTTCAATCAACAAACTCGGGAATAGTGGTGGTGGAGGAGCTACTATCATCTTTCATGTTCTCCTTCGCGGTGTTTCTGCACCTGGTCGGCTGCACCCTTAGCTGAGTGAATGTCGAGAAGGCATGTCCTCTAATCATACGCCCTCTATCAAAGGAAAAAATGGTTATTTTGTTGGCACAGAGGATAGGGTGGGCTTTGAGCAGTGGGCACACTTTACTCTGATGGGGAGGTAGTTATAGCCTTCTTCCCTAGCTTTTACCTCATTTGAAATGTGTGGTTCCATTTCGAAGTTTCATTGAGAGCAGTGATATGACGCAAATATTGTGTATTTCACCCGTAACCTACGCGTTATTAGCCCCCTCGGGTATCTTAATCCCTATACTTATGCTCGTTAACCAGACAACCTCGGATTTCTATACATACATGCTTTGTAGGGGTTAACTGAGTTTTTGTAGGTATTTGGATGCTTAGTATCAAGTTCGGACGCTTTTGGAAAAAGTTTCATCGACTTTTGAGGCTTCGGGGGCATTTTAGTAATTTCAGCATTCGAGTTTGAATCCCGAGCTCTTCATGAAACTTGAATACCTTTGATTTCTCTTCACGTGGACACCGACGGTGCACAGTTCTGAGTTGTATCGAAAGAGTTATGGCATTTTTAGGATGGTTTTTACTTCAAATTCACACTTAAAGCCACATTCAAGGGCATTTTTATCATTTCATAATTTGGTTTTTTGGCCTAATGTCTTCTTGGATGTTGTAGTCCTCTGAGTTATCTTCGCATAGCCTCCGACCCTTTTCGTAAATTTGGACAAAGCTACAGATTGCAGACCTGTAGGTACCGAATCGATTCGGACACCCCAAATGGATTCAGTCCTGCAGATATTTGTTTTTCTTCTTCTTTATTCACAAGTTTGGCATGTGATTTTTTTTGTATAAATACACTTTCTCTTCATTTTGAAGAATATATCTCTCATTTTAATTAGATTTAAGGGTTTATAAGGGTAGATCTTCACCCTCCTCCCCATTTGGTTTGGATTTTTGCCCATTTTTGTTATGTAAGTTTACTATTCATTGTCTCTTTTGTTGTTCTAGCTTTATTTCCATTGGCGTCATTCCATTTCTTGCCTAGATAATTAGTTGTAGTTATCTATTTATTTATTTAATTAGTTAATTAGTTGTTTAAAGTAGTTTAATCCATGTATTGTCTGTAGATAACGGGTTGGGATTGCGTTTCCGCCATTAATGGGCGTCGAGCTCCGAAAGTTAGGTTTTGAGGAAAATTGCATTTAATTGAAACCTCCGGTATTAAAGTCGAATTATTATTCCTTTAACTTTCTTTGTCACACAACGTTAGTGTTTATAGCGATAATTCGAATTAATCCGCGTGTGACCATTTTTGATTAAATGTTTAATCTCGCAACTTTTGGTTAAATTCCTTATTGTGTGATGTTTATGCTTAATTAAAAATTCTCTATTAAATGTTTTCGAAACAAAATTCTAATTATTAGTTGTTTAGACCATGGCGGGGACGCAATCCTGACTCTCGTTTTATTAATTCTAGTTTAGACTTAACTTCTTAATTTTTCCTTTTTCTTTATAACCACCATATCACCTTTTACAATTTTATTTTAGAAATAATAAATCAATTAAAATTTATACGAAACTCCCTGTGGATTCTCGATACCCAACTTACCGCTATACTTGTATTACAAGTGTAGTCGTAATTTAGGTTTTTGTATTGAGTAGGCGAAACGAAAACAACGATTAGCATTCTGACGCGATGCTACTTTTCGCGCTTCATCAAGCAGGGTCTCACTTCATGAACCTCAAATAATCCTTCAAATCCAAATTTTATATCTAAGTGTAATATCATTGATGGTTCAGTTGCTGAGCAACCCTCGCTCGACCTAGCCAATCTCTGAAAAAAAATTACTCATAGCCCGTCTAATGGCGTCGAACTATGTGCTAAGAGAGATCAAAGAATGATACTCTATGTGATGGTTCCCTTGTTAAATATGTAGTCAACATTCTTCCATGACCATATTTTTTTTTATTTTCTCTATGAATAGAGTCCTCGGATATAACAACCCAACTTATACAAAGTAGGGCATCTTCATCCTCCATAAAATAATTCTTCCAATGGATCCCTTTAAATGTTTGGATTTTAGGGGCTTCTTGGACTATGGTATCTTCAAAATGTAGTGAGGGTAAGTTCTCTAATGAAATTTGATAAGACAATAAGTTGAAAGTGTTTGCAAAGCCGAGGATAAAATTGGAGGTGAAAAATGTTAAATTTAGAAGGTATTTATACAATTTGTGAAATTAGCCATTGTAAAATAAATGTTCATCCTGAGGCATTATAATTACCTCAATGACTAAATATGTGCAAAAAATCATTAAGAGCGGTAAGGTTGCCCTTGCTAAATGCCTTTGAGAAAGTGTTGTCTTTGGAAGAGAAATATGGCATTGAATCATTTCGAAAGAGAAAAAATTATCCAAATCCTTGGAGATGGTCTAAATATGGAAAAAACAACTCACTGAATTCATTTAGTAATGTTGATTTCTCAAAAGAGCGTGATATATGAGTTGACACAAATGTCATACAACGTAGATCAAATAAGAGAGAAAAGGAGAGAGAAATATATGCATATAGGAAGATGTTTCTAAGAATATTATTTATTTTATCACATATTCATATATCATAAGATTATAAATTATTTTAGCCCGTTATTATGTAATAATAGACAAATAAATTAATAGTAATTAAAATAATGGAAAAATTGGCTTGAAAAATGGGAGGCACAAAACTATTGTTCTAAAGTCATATGCCCTTCTTATGTGAGGGAATGAACGGTCCATTATGGCTCCAAGACATAACCCATATCCGCTAGTGGTCCCCTCATAGCCACGTATAAAGAAGATGTCTAGTGCTCCACCATTCATCACATTTCCCATATAACATGTACTCAAATTATGACAAAAGAGGTGTAAAAATTGTTGCTTGTTCAATATGAAAAAATAAGTTTTTCACCTCACTAAAAATCACTAATTTTTCAATATTGCTCACGATCCTTTATTTTAGAGAGATTATATAAAGACTAAGAGGCTATCTAAATAAGAGATATTCTTATTGACCTCCCTTTTTCAAACCAAATCAAGCCATCATAATATAAGGGTGTCAAGGGAAACAATTGAACCTTATATGTTAAAGGGAGCTTGTAAACTTTTGGTTATAAATTCCACAACGGTAATAAACCAACTACTAAAAATCAACTTCAATTTAAAAAAACACAATAAACAGTAAATTAAAAATTAGATGATTCTTCGACAAACATTGTTTACAAAAATACATCCATGTTAATTTTAATTATTCTTATTCCAAATGGAAAGTATAAAGAAGAGGATGTTCTACAAATGGCTATGGATTATAAAAAGAGAATACTGGCAACCAACATACAAAATGAAAACATGTTTATAAAAAAATCTTAGAGAAAACTTATTTTGTCGATGAATGTTAGATATCTATGACCAAAACTACAATGCAACCAATGTTTATTGATTAATTTAAGTCTTTTGATTAGTTTTCCCTTGACTAATTGCAAAATTACACTTACCCTTAGAACTTTAAAATTAAACATAATCCCTGCAGTGCATCAATCTACTTATACTTTATGCAATATATGTTTCATTCAAGGTAGTATAATTTTTTAAGGCTAAGTTGATAATGCAATTACATTAGGGAGAAAATTAATTTTTTAACTTATTCTTCTCTAAAAGTTATTGAAATATATTATGTTCTTCTATGAGAATGTGACTGACATCAAATTTAATACAAGAAAATGAATCCACATTCTTGCCAAAGTAGTTGAATTGGATTTCATTGGTAAGAATAAAAGCCAAAATCCCCGATCTAAAACTTATTCATATATTGCAAGTCAGAATGCACCCCAAAGATGAATGTTCAAGGTGAATCATAATATTCTTTGTAATATCTCCAAAATTGAGGATGGGAAATGGACTTAATGGTGTAAATAATGGTTTTTGTTACGTTTTCTTGTGGCTCTAGAATGATTTTTCCCTGGTTGAAAAAAACACTTGAACTTCACTATGCAAGATATTTTTGCACCATCTCTAATTGTGTAACTATCTCGTCAACATCTATTATGAAAATCATCTGAACTTTTAGCATCAACAGAGATTGGGAATTCCTCTTCTTGAGGCCTTTTCAAATGTCAAGTACCTTGTTCACCGATAGCTTCTTGAATTTCTAGACTTTTGACTTACTTCTCGATGGTTTCCAACATTGGATGTCGCCACTATTTATGGTTTGACAGAGGATTTTGATAGACATTTACTTGGATCTCAATCATTCATTTTTTGTAAGAGTATGAATGTACTCATTGTCCCCCGCTTAATTAAATTATCTTAAATCATTTCCAAAATATACTTTGAGTCCTAGTCCTTGAGGTAGTTCCAGTAAAGCTTTATACAAATCATTCAACAAATATTTGTATTACCTTTGTTTGGCATTCTATCCTTCTATGCCACTTTAGAAAAAGGTAAAAATAAATTATATGGACTGACTACACTTTTCACACCATTTATCACACTTAATATTTTTTCTTAATTGGAAAATAATATTTTTGTGTGTGTCTATGTATTCTTTATGGCTTTTGGAGTAATGATATATCTTATGCAAGTGAACTTATTTTCATACAAAACTTTTTGTATACAGTTCATAAATTATATTATATAAACCAAAATTGAATTTTATTATTCAAAGTCAATTTATAGATTTTATGTCAAACTCCCAGTAGCTTCGTGGTAACGAAGCTACAACGAATCAATACTTTGCTGCAGCGATAAGTCTTCATTACCTGCGAAGTTGTCTCGAGGTTTTGGTGATTTATGTCGTGACTCCCATCACAGTCCTCATTGTAGCGAATATTTTTTGTTGTACAAATACATTAGTGCTCAAAGACACGTTTTGGCTAGATATCATGTATTTTTCATGGGGTACATGGAAAACAAAAACCTCAATCATATCTTTATCACTTTAGTGTCTAAATCAATTGTATGGGCTACTCTCAGTTATGTGTTCCCCCATATATTCCCCTGTAATCTAGTGTGTACACTTTTGTGAGTTTTTTTCATCTCCATGAATGAGATACGAAGTGCATTAAAGCCACGAGATAATAAGAGAGAAAAATAAGAGTTAAGAACTTTTGAAGAGAGAATTCTTTTGTTTTTCTTCTTATTTTTCCCTTTTTATATTTTTTAGATACTTTGAGTATTTTTTGTTTGATCTAAAATCTCTTTGAAGTAATGTATTTCTTTAACTTTTATGACCTTGAACAAATTCCTTTTTCTGTATTGTGTGATTTCTATTTTTGTTCTCTCAAAATATATATTGTGAGTTTTTTTAGCAAGTTAAACTTACACTTTCAAATCTTTAGGATTCACACACCCTAGAAAGTGGTATTTATACTATAATGACTTTATATCCCGTTCCATTTCCTTGAAACAAAAAGTTTGTGTTCCACTTGAAAAGTAGAATTTGTCTTCTTGGGAAAGTGAAGATTGTGGTTGCGACCAAAACTGGTGGCGGTTACGAAATGTTCTCCGACTGTTGTTGCCTTCTTGTAGCGGAAGATAAGGTGTGACAATTGCAGCAATGGAAGTTATCCATTATCATTGTAAGATGTAGTCTTATATTTATAAGTTTTACCGTAATTCATTTATCATTCATTCGGTCCAAGGTTTTTTCCTATTATGGATTTTTCTTTGTATACCTTGGTGTTGTGTCAATTATTTACTCCTTCCAAATTTATATTAAATTACCTAATATTGATGACAAAATTATATGTAATCTATTTAGTAAATATTTTTTTCACACAGACGTAGGTTATTCTTCTTGTGACTTAAATGAAATTGTAAACATCACTTTGTCTCTTTAAATAATTAGTTTTGATTGGATACCCTCCATCCATCTTTGTTTTGAGCACACGCACTCTCAAATGGTATCAGAACTAGACCTCACTTTTATAAGTTTAAACATTTTAAGGAAGATCTAGTGTGTGTGATATGGAAGTTATCATATGTGATCAGATCTAAGATTTGATTGGAGATGACATTAGTCATACATACACCAGACTCATTGCACCGTACGATTTATTAAGTCACTCTGAGACTAACAATGTAAAGTTTTTTGTTATCAATAGTGTTAGTGATAGTAAAGATAATGATCTATATTTTTCTCTTCATGTGTTTTTTCAAAAAACAAGTAATCATTAAAACATAATGTTATGCTTTCCACGAGAGTAAAACATTTGGAAAAGAAAAGTCCATCAAAGAAAACTAAGACCGTGCCTCTTCTTAGTTATCTATTGATATGGATATTCTTATTGATAAAATTAAGGCCCTTGAAATCGAGAAATCCAAAATTTTGTACGAGCTAACCCTTGTTAAGGAAGAAAATAATTTTTTTTCAATCTATTGAAGCTCATCGACATTCTCTCTTCCTTAAAATTAAAGATCTGGATTTAGAATCTGACGACTTTTTATAATTCCTTGATGACCTTGCAAGAGATAAGGAGTTACCTTTAGTGGATGATGAATGTATTACCACCTTGAAAAATAAAGTAGATGATTTAGCCATCTCTATGGACCTTATGAAAGATGAATTTCAAAATTGTATAGAATTAAATGCAAAACTTTTAAACAAAATAGATGACCTTGAAAATGACTTGAATTATAATAATTACGACATTCACCACTTAAAAATTGCCTCATTTTTTAGCAAGTCATTTTCATGGTAAAGGATCGTGACAAACAAAACATGCATTTGTTATGATGGTCCTTGATCATTATAAGGTCTTTGCGAAACATATTTTTATCACGGTCAAGGACCATGACAATTCTGATGAACAATAGCCAAATTAAAACCCTTTTTCGACTTCTTTTCTATTTCCCCTTCTCTCTCACAATACACCAAATCCTGCAAATGGTCATGCCAAGTGGGTCACGGCCCAAGTCCGCCGACAAACTGGTCGCGGACTTAGGCCGTGACCCACTCAATATTTGGCGTGACAAATTTTATTACCACATTAAATTATCCATGCTCTGGAAATGGTCACGGACTAAATCCCTGACCATATAGCGTCACGACCTGAGTCCCTGACCAGGTCGTGACCAGTTTGGCGCCAAAATTCCCTCCAAACTAGTAGCAGGTCGGTCACGGCCCAAGTCCTTGACCAGGTCGTGACCAGTTTGGCGCCAAAATTCCCTCTAAACTGGTCGCGAATGGGTCACGGACTTGGGCCGTGACTAATGGCAACGAAGCAGAAAACACACACATTAAGGGTCACGGCTATGGGCTGTGACCATTTGTGGGCCTGGGTCACGGCTATGGGCCGTGACCATACATCATTCAAACACCAAGGCTGTTGGAAAAGGGTCACGCATTATGGGTCATGGCCCTAAGCCATGACCAGATCGAAATCCCCATTGTCCTGCAAGAAAGTGATGGGTCGCGCGTATGGGTCATGGCTCTTAGCCGTGACCAATTTGGAATCGCCATTGTCAAAGTCAGTAATGGGTCACGGCTCTTGGCCGTGACCAGGTCGAAATCGCCAGAATTCATGCTCATTAATGGGTTGCGCACATCGGTTCAGGGCTCTAGGCCGTGACCATAGTCTGGTCTTAAAAAGAAATATTCCCAGCTTCTCATTTATTACGTCCGTCTTCGTTGTTGTTAAGGTTTTTGCGATTTCGAGCTCCTGCGATTTCGGTTGGATTTCAGTTGGATTTGCATTTGGATTTCGGTTGGATTTGCATTTGGCTAATCGATTTCAGTTGGTATGTATTGATTCATTTGGATTTTGTGATTTCAAACTAAAGCCCTAATTTTTGTGTATGTATGTGTAGATTTATGTTTGTATATGTGTATGTGTGTGTATGTATAGATTGTATGTATGTGTATGTATAGATTTATGTCAAAAAAAATATTAGGGTTTAGTAAACCTTAAATAGTATGTGTGTGTATGTATAGATTATGTCAATAAACCCTAGCTTGTATGTGTGTGTATGTATAGATTATGTCAATAAATCCTAGATTGCATGTGTGTGTATTTTTTTTAATCAAAATATGCCTGTTTTTTTTTTTGAGAAAATATAATTAAATGATTTTTTTTACATACGAGTTGCAAACACGTGTACACATTACTATAGTGAGATATTGTTGGCTTGGTTGTTGGATACTGTGTTGAATTTATTGAATTGATACTAGTGTCGATAAATGTATATGTTATTAAATTTGTTGGGTGTGCTCTTGATTTGCCTATGAAAAAGTATATCACATATGCTTGTCTTGTTTATGTGTATATGTATGTTTAAACTCTCATAACTTTCAAACCTAAACCTTAATAGCAGGACTCGTACTCATGCCCTCGTATACTTTTCTCAGAAAAAATGAGGCACGGTGATAAATACTGTCAACAAGAGTGGGAGAGGTTGCAATTAGACCGCACACATAACTCTTTTATTAGCGTGCGTCATATAGAGGGTACTCCTATTTATAGGTACGGAAATAAAAAGATCAAACAATTTAACTACCTTATAAATCATGGATTTGATATCCGGCAAGATTACTTGTTCGATTGTATTCTATTTTCTCTACCAGAAAACTGGGATGACGTTATACAAAATATATTTCAGACACATAATCCCGACATAGCCCTGACCTTGGTTACGTTATTGGAGAAGGCGGAAAAAAAAATCCACCCGTTATGGATACAACTGCGTACAGAGAGCATTGACATGGACTGTGATGTCTCGCGCCACATGCACGTAAAATTGAATCTTGCCAACAAGTTGAGAAATAGGGGATTCCGAGTTCATGTCACTGACATCTACACATCAATCATAGATACCCTTCCTTCTAGTTGGCCACGTGCAAAAATTCATAGGTTCTTAAAAACTAATACCAAATGGATGGAGATCAGACACATTGAACTTATTCTAAAGTCTTACTTTGAAAAGGTATCTATCTATCTATATATATAAAATTAATTAAGCTTGATTAATTAGTTATAATTTCATATTACTATAATTATTTAGTCACTTATATTTTTTAATTTTTGTAGATAATATCGAGAGGAAACAACCCTAGGGTACCAAGTGCCGATGTGACACCACAACGAGGTTCACCATCTCGTGCAGAACCTGAATTCTCAACACCAATGGCTGAGCAATTCACAACTCCACCAATGGTTCACTCCTCACTAAGTCCAACCCCAAGTGCTCCTACGCCCCAATCCAGCACTCCCGTTGCTTTAACGCCCCAATCCAACACTCATGATGCCTCCCGCTCAAATGAAAAGAAGCCTATTGGCTTCTCCCTTCTCGGGAATAACCCGACGGGTGATAGGAATGATGTGCTGAACTTTAAAGCCCGGTGTTTGTCGCTGGAAAAAAATGAACATGGGAGTCGGTGGACCAAACAATTGGAACCTTGTTGATCAAGCTGTCAAAGATGACATATATGACCAACTTTGCAAGCATTTCTCATTTCCTGACCGTTCCAAGAATAAGGTTCTATCTTGGGTTGCTGAAGGATTGAGGACATACAGGAAAACCTTCGGAAGAAACATTTCCCGAAAGAGGCAGCGAGCTCCGATATTTTGTCTTTGAAAGAGAAAGTGCCTCTCAATGTTGAAATGCCGATGGATCAGAGGAATAAGTTTTTGGAGAATGAGGTGAAGGAAAACATGTTGGTCCAGAGGGAGCAAAACAAAAAAAATAGGGCACAAAAAATTGATATCCATAGGCTGGGATCCAAATCATATGAGGATTTGAAGAATGAATGGGAGAGTAGGACAAAAGAAGGTCCATATGCTGGTAAAAACCCAAATCGGTCCAACTTATTCCTTCATGCTCGACAGGACAAAGATAATAAATTCCCGCTGCACTTGGCTAAGACACTGGAATCAATAGAAGCCATCAGCAGTCAATCAGATTCAATCCCTAATGATGACTTTGACCTTGAAAATGATGCCCTGACTAAGACCTTTGGAAAGGACAAAAGGGGGAGGATGAGAGGTGTTGGCTCACATATGCCAAAAATAAAACTTCAACACATTGCACCTCTTGTGGACGAGCTTTCTTCGGTTAAGAATTGTATCTCATCCCAAAAGGAGCACCAGTTGAAGACCGATGGGGATGTCCATGAGATTAAAAATTCCATGGGATTACTGACAAATCAAATTGGGAAACTTGTGAATCTTATTGAAAGTTATAGGCCCCCAATGCCTCCTCAAGGTTTCACACATCCTTCCCCTCCAACATTCCCCTCCCCTGCACCTCTGCCAATCACGGGGCTCAGATCATCATCAAACACTCACAGTGACTATGGCGAAGAGTACTATATCAAGGACATGAGAAATTCGAGGTTTGTTGGCATGTGCATACTCATCTCCAGGGTTTCTGGAACTTTAGTACATCACCGACCTTTGGAGAAGGGTGAGGCTAAAATAATGGTCGATGAAATATACAACGGCTGCGGAGATGTACCTGTGTACGTTAACAGCGGGGATGGTATGGAATTGAGGAATTATGCAAAATCTTTTATTACTTGGCCACTTTATCTGTTGGCCAAGATTTAATAATATTTTCTTTCGTTTCAGTTGTAATAATTTTTTTTGTTTTAGTTGTAAGAATATTGTTTTTGCTTCAGTTGGAATGATATTTTTTGTTTCAGTTGTAAGAATATTGGTTTTGTTTCGTTTGGAATGATATTTTTTTTGTTTCAGTCGTAAGAATATTCTTTCCGTTTCAGTTGTAATAATATTTTTTAACCTATTACCACAGGACTGAAATTTGAAGATTATTACATGGATTTCCCACAATACAAAGAGTGGATGGGAGAGACTAATCGGATATCAATTAATCATGTAAAGGGCGTTTATGGATTTGTTAAATATGCTTCCAAAAATCTTAAAAGTGAGAAGATTCCGTGTCCGTGCACTCATTGTATTAACGGAAAACATAAGTCATTGGAAGTTGTTGAGTTGCATTTACTAAAGTGGGGAATCTGTCAAGACTGTATAATATGGACATACCATGGTGAAAAAGTTGTACCTTATGTTCCAGAAGAATTACCGGGAGCCGACCGTGTAACGGAACCTCAAGGAGTAGAAGTGGTACATGATTCACCAACACATCGTCCATTGATCGACTTAATTGATGATGCTTACAGACTCCACAACCAATAAAACCACCAACCTATGGATATAAATAATGCGCATTATGAGCAAGTAAATGAACAAATTAATGTTGAACTACTAGGAGATCGGGAATACATACGGTTGAAAGCCGATGTGACTAGATCGATGTATAAAGATTGCGATGAAGATCACTCGGTATTATATGCAATGATTGGTTTACATAATTTGAAGAGTCAATTTGGTTTGTCTGGAAACAGCGTAACCGGAATTCTTAAGTGGGTTAAAGAAACTCTCCCAAAAGAGAACATGTTACCAGACAATTATCCTACCATAAAGAAGAGTTTGAAGGGTTTAGGTTTGAAATACGATTCTATTCATGCTTGCAAGTATGATTGCATATTGTACCGGAATGAGCACGAAGAGAAGGATGAATGTCCTGTATGCAGTGAGCCTAGATATATGGTTTATGAGAATGGAAATGACAAACATGCAAAAAATCGCAAGTGCTCGCAAGTCCCATAAAAGGTTTTGAAGTATTTTCCACTTGGGCCACGGTTAAAACGTTTTTTTACCGTACCGTGGATAGTGGAGTCCATGACATGGCATGCTCGATGCGAGGTGGGTGGGAATTTGATGCGTCATCCGATTGATTCACTCATCTGGCAAATTTCAAATGCACAACACCATGAATTTGCAAAGGAACCGCGCAACGTTCGTCTTGCAATCTCAACCGATGGGTTTAACCCTTTCGGTAATTTAAGTACTAATCAGAGTTATTGGCCAGTTCTTATGGCGCCTTTAAGTCTTCCTCCGACGTTATGCATGAGAAAGGAGTTCACATTGTTATCTCTGTTGATACCCGGGACGAAGGCTCCCAGTGATGATATTGATATATTCTTAGCACCATTAATCAAAGAACTTAAAGAGTTGTGGGATAAAGGCGTGACGACGTTCGATTCTCATAAGGGTGAAGAGTTCACACATAAAGAAATGGTGATGTGGGCGATCCACGATCTTCCTGCTTATGGGACCTTGTCCGGTTGTAATGTTCATGGTTATTATGGATGTCCCATATGTGGGGAGGAAACTGAAGCCTGTTGGTAAAAACATAGTGGTAAGTTGAGTTACACGGGTCATCGTAGATTTCTGCCGACAAGTCACCCTTTTAGGAATGACAAGTCTAACTTTTTTCCTGTCGGTCACGAGCGAAGAACGGCACCTATTCGACTTTCTGGTCAGCAAATTGAGGAAAAGGCGGTGGCTGCGACTGCGAGGAATAGGTATGTAGGCAAACACCCCCAGTTTATAAACCTGAAGCGTAAAGCTAGGGAGGATCCGAACGACCCTAGTAAAGCGAAGCCATGGTCCAAGCGATCAATATTTTTTGATTTATCGTATTGGAAAGATCATCGTGTAAGGCATATAATTGATGTGATGCACACAGAGAAGAATATTGCATAATATTTGATAGGAACATGTCTGGGTGGACCTCATTCCAAAGATGGAGAGCTTGCCCACCGAGATCTACAGGATATGAAAATAAAGAAGAGACTGTGGTTAAAAAATGATCCAATGACAGGAAGAATTTCTATCCCCCCGACTGCTTTCCCTTTGACTACTAGTGAGAAGAAGATCCTCTTAGACACGTTGTTCAAATTGAAGACTCCAACCGATTATTCTGGTAATTTACATAGGGTAGTAAACTACCAAGAAAATGACTTGAAACAGTGCAAGTCTCACGACTGGCACGTAATCATCCAATTAATCCCATTGTTATTTCGGCATTGCTTCTCTGAACACAAAGATCTCCGTCGGGCAATTATGCAAATCAGTTTTTGTTTTACCCTACTTTGTGCAAAAGTGGTAAACAGAAGACACATTAAAGCTGCGAAATAAACTTTATCCGAGGCAGTTTGTGTGTTAGAGAAATATTTTCCTCCTTCATTCTTCGATATCAGTATCCACCTGTTTGTGCATTTATGCGATGAAGATTTATTATGTGGTCCCGTGAGGTATCGTTGGATGTATCCTTTTGAGCGCTTGATGAAAACCTTCAAAGATTATGTAAAGAATACACGGTATATTGGAGGGTCAATTGGTGAAGAATACGTAACGGTGGAATCATCGATATACGCTAGGGAACATATGCCAGTGAGGAGGTTTAATACTCGTGGAGAACGAGTGATAGAGGAACTTGACAAGTTTGAGGACGAAATATCGTTTGGGAACCCTAAATAGGTGAAACTCACAAACCTACAATACGAGAAAGCAACTCGTCATGTCTTCGAATCGCAAGATGAAGTCCAAGACTGGAGAGAGTGAGTATCTACTGAATTTTTCTTCTTTGATTATATGTATTTTTTATTTTATGATCTAAACTCTATAATTTTTCGGTAGGAAGTACGAGAATGAAATTATCCAAAATCAAAGGAGAATTGGACGACAACTGACTTTAGGGCATGAGTGTCAAAAGAGGTACTTTTCACATCTTATGTGTGCGGTTATTTATTCATGTGTGGTAAAAACATGCCCTAATACAAATTCATTAATAAATGCATCTTCTAAAAAGAGGTGATGTCTCTTCTAGACTTGCACGCCTAGCAAAAGGTCCTAGTTTTCGTGCAAAAGAGTTTAAGAAATTCCGCACCAACGGTTTTGATTTCATTTCATATCCATATGAGGAAAAGCTTTTGATGCAAAATAGTGGAATATCAATTTCTGCCTTGACCACCTGTATCGCTAGCAAAAGTGATAAAAATCCAAAGAATATGGTGCTAACCTATTATGGGATAATTCAACAAATCCTAGAACTTCATTACTTGGATTTCACAGAAATCGTATTCTATTGTGATTGGGTAAAGGTGGAGGATACAACGAATGCTTGCAAAGTTGATCCCGACTCCAAACTTATTATGGTAGATTTATCAAAGCTGAAGACTAAAGACCGCATAGTCGACGAGCCTTTTATTTGTGCCTTTCAGAATGTAAAGAAGGTATTCTACTCGAAGTGCATAAATGATGGCAATTGGTCTATTGTTGTGCATGCACCAAAGGGTATGACTACTGAAGTAGACGCATTAAAGGCTCCAAAAGAGTTCCAGTCAGCTCTTAATGACAACCCTAATTTGAAGGATCTTTTAGTTGATTTAGAGGAAGATTGAGTATCAAAATATTATTTTATCCTCATCAATCTTATTTGTATCCTATTATGATATTGACATTGTATTAGCACTTTACATTAACTTATGAATTTCATCTACTTTTAAGTGTAATGTCCCGCTATTGAACATAACTGTTTGCAAAATATTTTTTGGTTCTACCATTTTTTTAATTGAACATAACTGTTTGCAAAAAATTCATTATTTTTTCATTGTCATAGGATACATTGATGTTGGGGTCGAACTACTATCAAACATAATCTGAAATTGCATCGCTGCTGGCATAGAGAAGGTTCTGATTGGCGTTGGGTGTAACAAAATATCCAGGTAATGGATAGACCTATGATGAACTTTATTTTAAGGTTAAATATGCATTGATTCAATTTTTTAATTATTTTGGGTTTGGATAACTTTTGAGCAAAGAATAGTTAGGGTGAACACTAGAAAAAGAAGTCATTATCCAACGGATTGCCACTTTCTAGGTTTAAGGCGCTCCCGGTTTGATTGTACGACGTAAATTTGCAAAAAATTAGACTTAAGCATAAAAACATGCCATCGAATGGTGAAAACGTAAAATAGCCACAAAACAGTCCCATAAGAGTCACGAACACCTCGCACGGGACCAATGTAAATCGCAGGAACTGACCGTGTAGTCACGGCGCTCCCGGTTTGAGTGTATGACGTAAATTTGCAAAAAAATAAACTTACGCATAAAAACATGCCATCGAAGGGTGAAAACATAAAACAGCCTTAAAATGGTCCCGTAAGAGTCATGAACACCTCGTACGGGACCAATGTCACTCGTAGGAACCGACCGCGTAGTAACGGGGCTTCCGAGTTGAGTGTACGACGTAAATTAGCAAAAAGTTAGACTTGCATGCTATCGAAGGGTGAAAACGTAAAACAACCTTAAAACGGTCCCGTAAGAGTCACGAACACCTCGCACGGGACCAATGTAACTCGTAGGAAACGACCGCGTAGTCACGGCGCTCCCGATGGGAGTGTACAACATTAACTTGCAAAAACTTAGACTAAAGCATAAAAGCATGCCTTAGAAGGGTGAAAACGTAAAAAAGCCACAAAACGGTACCGTAAGAGTCACGAACACCTCGCACGGGACCAATGTTAATAGTAGGAACCAAACGCGTAGTGACAAGGATCCCAGTTTGAGTATACGACGAAAATTTGCATAAAATTAGACTTGAGAAACGCCCACAAAACGGTCCCGCAAGAGTCACGAACATCTCGCACGAGACCAATGTAAGTCGTAGGAACCGACCATGTAGTCACGGCGCTCCCGGCTTGTGTGTGTGCGTGTGTGCATATTTGTGTGTGTACGCCTGTGAGTGGGAAAGGGGGGAGGGGATGGGCAGGGGGCGCGTGTGTGCGTGTGTGAAAACTCGAAACAGCCCCCGAACGGTCCCGTGGGTGGCACCAACACCTCCCACGGGACCAACGTAACTCGTATGAACTGACCCCGCAGCCGCGGGACTCCCGGTTTGAGAGTACGACGGTAATTTGCTTATTTCTAGACTTAGGCTTAAAAACATGACGTTAGAGGGTGAAAACTCGAAACACCCCCCGAACGGCCCCGTGGGTGGCACCAACACCTCCCATGGGACCAACGTAACTCGTAGGAACTGACCTCGCAGCCGCGGGTCTCCCAGTTTGAGAATACGATCGTAATTTGTGTATTTATACACTTAAGCAAAACATGGTGTTAAAGGGTGAAAACTCGAAACAGCCCCCGAACGGCCCCGTGGGTGGCACCAACACCTCCCACGGGACCAACGTAACTCGTAGGAACTGACCCCGCAGTCGCGGGTCTCCCGGTTTGAGAGTACGATGGTAATTTGCTTATTTCTAGACTTAGGCTTAAAAACATGACGTTAGAGGGTGAAAACTCGAAACAGCCCCCGAACGGCCCCGTGGGTGGCACCAACACCTCCCACCAACACCTCTCAAAACGACGGTAATTTTTATATTTCTACTTAGTTACTGATAATTTTAACTCATATATGCAATTTTTCAGCTTGATTAAATTTTTTGTAAAACTACTTGGTTACTGATATTTTTGTTGTTTGTATCCTATCATTTGTAGGATTTTTGCACGTGGATCAAATGAAGGAGGCAATGGTTTACAACATGATGATTATTTATATGTTGTGGACATTCAGGATAATGTTTTTTATGTGCTATAGTCGTGCAGGCTTTTATTGTTTAGTTTTATGGTCGTGCGGGCTTTTATAATTTGATTGCTGAATTTTATAGCCGTGCGGGCTTTATAATAAGCAGGTTTTTCATTTACAGGTTTTGGAATGTCAAGAAAATAGAGGAAACTCTGCCCAATTTTTTTTTGGTCTGTGAATTATTAAGACGTGTAATATTTTTTAGTTTGTATATATATTTTTTTATTAACAACATTCTCAATTCGCAATTTCTGATTTTTTTTTATTGTTTTGCCTATAATAAATATTTGTAACACCTCGTAGCAACTGACGGTGCACTCACAGGACCCCCAATTTTAGGATTGGACAAAAAAAATACATTTTTTTTAAATTATAGATAAATATGGTCATGGACTTTGTCCATGACCATTTTTTTTTTTTGTCGCGCTTAAAAATGGTCGCGGCCAAAGTCAGCAACCTTTTTTTTATTTTTTTGTCACGGTTATGGGTCGCGGACTAGGGCCGCGACCAATTTTTTTAATTTTTTTTTGTCACGCACGTGGGTCGCGGACTTTGGCCGCGACCAATTTGTCACGGTTGTGGGTCACGGATAAGGGTCGCGACCAATTTTTTTTTATTTTTTTTGTCACGGGCGTGGGTCGCGGACTTTGGCCGTGACCAATTTGTCACGGTTGTGGGTCACGGATAAGGGCCGCGACCAATTTTTTTTGTCGCGGACTTTGGCCGTGACCAATTTGTCACAGTTATGGGTCACGGATTAGGGCCGCGACACGTCACGACATGGGTCACGGCCAAAGTTCGCAACCATCTGCCGTGACACCTCTTGGCCGTGAGCATTTTTTGGTCACGGACTTGGGCCGCGACCCACGAAAATGGTCACGGCCGAAGTCTGCGACCCACAGTTTTGGTCAGGGATTTTGGCCGTGACCAATCGCCAGTTTTGGTGTAGTGTCATCAACCCGACTCTCTCTCTCTCTCCTAGAATTCGGTATTTTTGCATTCACTCAAATGGTATGATTTATTTCTATATATATATATATATATATGTGTGTGTGTGTGTGTGTGTGTGCGCGCGCGCGCGCGTGTGTGTGTAGTTCTTGGATATATATGTTGTAATCTAGTTGTATATACATGTATTGTCTTTTTATTCTTTGAAATCAAGTTGTGAAAAGACTAGGTTTGAAAATTAAAAACCATTGTTCACTAGAATGTGAATATTTGACTTTAGGTATTTGTTTGGGATTCATTACAATGTTTTTTATTTTTTGTAAACTAGTTGTATATACATGTATGGCTTTGATATTATTGAAAATAATTTGTGCAAAAAAGAGGTTTAAACATTCAAACCATTTTTTATTATAAAGTGAATATTTGACTTTGTTATTTGTTTGGGCTTCATTATATTGCGTTTGTTTATTTGTTTGTTTTATATGTATTCATTTTGATTAAAACATATAGTTTAAATTGAGGATTTTTGGTGAAAATAGCAAAAAATATAATGAATGTTCTTCGAGATTTTTAACGTTATTCAAATGTACATAGGTTTTGAAAGTTGGATTCAATTAGGTTATACAGTATAATTAAAACAAATTTGGTACGTATATGTTGCTTGGGATTCCAACATGGTAGTGTCACGAGCCCCACGAAACACGTTATTATTAACCCATACATGACTTAACCTCTTTATCATTATTAATTTTGTTAGTTAAGTTATTAGTTAGGCTGTTATTATTAATCAAGTTGTTCTTGTGTTTGAGTTAAATAATATTTAACTATCCCGGGGGACTAAACTTGTAAAAAACAACCATTGCATTCATGTGACTCACATGGTGAGAATTGGGTAGAAATTTCCAAAATTAGAAGTCAATGTCCTATTGATAATTTAATTAATGTGTTCAATGATACAAATGGAATTTATATTAAATCAGTAATTAGTCCCGGGTATGATAGATGGAGGAACTCTAACACCCCGTAATTTTAATGATTTTTATATTGGGATTACTTAAATTAAAATAGGAAATTAATTCAGGTTAAAATAAATATTAATTAACAAGACAGGGGTTAATATTTAATTATATTGAAGATTACTTGGTGAATAAGTAATAAATTTATAAGAAAGTATTATGATTATCGTGAGTGAGAAATACGATGGTTATGGTAAATTAGTAGGAACGTGTGTGTCAGACGGGCCGAGACTTAAACTTATGAGATAGAATTTAGTTTAATTATGGGTCATCCAAATGGTCATTTTGAGTGGGCCAGTGTGTACGAAAGGGTAGAAATAGTCAGAAAAATGTACTCGGGAGTTTGATTTGGGTCCCGGGGCATCTTTAGGCCACATCGACATCTTGGAGGGGTATTTTTATCTTTTGGATTTTTGGGAAAAAGGGACCTACGAAAATTACATGTTTATATCAGCATATGTGATAAGGCAGTTAGTTTTATAGTTAGAAAATCATAGAGAGGCTACTAAAGGAGGAGGAGAGGAGTTCCCAGGGCATTCCCGTACCATTTTGCATCACCACCACCGCCGGAGCATAGATAGGGAGAAAAGGAAACCAACCAACCACAATTCTACAGAAAATCAGACCTTTGATTTAAGGCAAGTATTTATCTTATTAAATTCCAAATAGATATAACATCAATGTTAGTGTATGATGAATAAACTATTGAATTCATGAATTTTGGCCTTAAATTAGAAGATGTAAATCATGTTCTCGGGTAAGAATCGTGATATGTTTAATCTCTTATGAATGTAGAACGAATTTGATGAATTAGTGTGATGAACATGGGAATAAATTTGGATTCTTGTTGAAGTTCTTCAACAAAAATATTAATCTAGGGTTTTTAGAATTTAATGTTGAATTAAGACAATTTAAACATGCTCCTTAATGATTTAATGTTTCTATTACGTTATAAATCATGCATATATGTTAGTATGATGTTTGGTGTACTTGGTTGAGAGATTGGGACTGACACGCGGAGGTTATTAGGGTTAAAAATGGTGAAACCCGTAACTGTTATAAGTAAGAAGACGAGACATGCTATCGGTGATTCTATTCGGCTCCTTGGCCAAATCGATTCGAAAAGAGAATTATTTCAAAACAAGGCTGAATCGATTCGATTTTTGAGAAATTAACATTTTTTCCCTTTCTGCCTAGAACTCGTGGAAAATGATCGGGTTGATTTTTCTAGTAAGTTTAAAATAGTCCAAAGTTGGTATTGAGACTTAGTCACATGAAGGAATTTTAGGGCTAAAGTTTATTAGGTTTAATTGGCTAATAAAACCTAATTCAAATAATCACTACAAGAAAAATGAATACTATGGACGGTTTTTAAAAACTGTCCTTTATGGTATGTATAAAAAAGGACGACTTAAAGTATATGAGAATTTTTTGTGCTGATTTTTCCCGAACTAATATAAGTGACGGATTTTTAAACCGTCTCTTTTACTATACCAAATAGGACAAATTTTAAAAATTCGTCCCATTTGGTATAGTAAAAGAGACGGTTTAAAAATCCGTCCCTTTAGGCATATGTTAAACTTTTATCTTTTTTCCAAACAAATATAAGGGACGGATTTTGAAACCATCCCTTTTGGTATGACAAAAGGGACGGTTTTTAAAATTCGTCCTTTTTAATATGATAAAAGGGACAGTTTTAAAATCCGCCGCTTTTTCTATACTTAAAGGGACGGATGTTTCTGACCCTTTTGATTATTTTTCCCTCACATATTTTCACTCTCCAAATTCAACCCACGACCTAACATCTCACTCCCTCTCTCTCTCTCTTTCTCACTCGCAGCTCTCAAACTGCTCTCTCTTTCCCCTCTCTCTCTCGCTACCGCCCCACCTTCCTCTCCCCTGCGCTGCCCCACCCCTGTGCCACCCACCCCGCGGCACCGCTTCTCCACCCCACCCCACTGCACCCCTGCGCCCACCCTTCTACACCCCTACTCCGTCCCTGCCTCATATCATCTTCAAGTCTTGTTCTTGTAAGGTAAAGTGATTGTTATGCTATTTTAGTTGATAATGTGGTGCAGTAGAAGGATTGTTCAAAATGTTTGTTTATATTGGATTGCGTATTATTAATGGGTTATAGTTTCATCAAAAGGGGCACAAGATAAGATCCACTCCCGTGTTGAAGAATATTTTATGTCATCAAGTGGCTTTCTTCACATCATGATTTGATCACTTTTGGGGATTACACGATTGACGATTGAGATAGCTATATTTTTTAACAGATTTGGATCGTTTTTATCAAGTTCAGATCTGATTACTGGTCCAAATGGTTGAAATCAAGCTGGGCCTCAAGTATTATATACGTGCCCAATAAGTGGAATCAATTTAGTCTTCAAGTTGGTCTTCATTGTTGTACATTTATAGCTTATAGCAGCTTGTGCCCCTTTTGATGTAAGGGAAGCTTTTTACATCAGAAAAGGTTCGGGAGGGGTTCTTGCAAAAATTGCATAATTCAGGGGGAGATTTTCACATCTCTCAAAAAATGAGACAACCTTGCTATAAAATAATTTGATCAAGTAGTCTTTCTTACAGCCTGTAACAAAATAAGTAATTGAAGGAAATAATAGGATGCGCCGTCAATGGTAGCAAACTGCAATTTTTCAGGACCTTCAACAGCTAAGAAATCTCCATCTGTAGAGTGATTCAATCCTCCGACCATCCATGCCAATTTTCTGTATCCTGCTTGGTGTAGCATTAAAGTGACCATCATGGATCTGCAGCCGTAAATGGGGTCGGTCCTCAAATTTATAAAAAAATTACAAGGATTTGGGAAAAAAATTCAAATACGTTAAACATACAGAATCCACTGTAAGTTATGTTGCATTAAAATTGCCTCAATCTGTTACACACAGTTTGTTTACATGATACTTTTATTTATGTTGCATATAAATTGTGAGTAGCTCCATGTCTCTAATGGAGTAGTTTTTAAAAAAAATCGTCTATTTGAATATAAAATTTTTCTTTGTTCTATAATCTTATGTAATTTTAAGGACAAATAGAAGTTAAATAATGTTTAGTTCCTAGATTTTTTTAATAGATAATATATCTTTATGGTTTTTGTTAAGTGCCCCAAAAATAATTAACAAAATTTAAGTCGCACAAGATGAAAACAGTCTAATTAATTTTTACTTGGGTGCTTAAAGAGAAAAAAAAAATCAAAACGGGTTCCCCGCGGGGAACCCAATACCTGTTTTAAATGGGGACGGGGATCCCCAAACCCGTTATAATAGGGAACGGGGAATGGGGTCGGGATGGAGAATGGTTTCTCTAACGGGGACAGGGATGTGGAGTTAAAACTCGACCCCGAACCGACCCATTGCCATCCCTACTCCCTGAGCCACCTTCTCGGAGTTGCCCTAATTGCAAATCTACTTTGGGCATCATCTTTATCTTCTTACAAATATGTTACATTTAATTGGCCCATTATCCAACAATCTCGTACCTGGCATAGGAAGGTTCTGATTCACATTGGGTGTAACAAAATATTCAGGTAATGGAGAGACCTATGATGAACTTTATTTTAAGGTTAAATATGCATTGATTCAAATTTTTATTTATTTTGGGTTTGGATCCTATTTATTTCTAAACCCCGTAATTTTAATTCTTTTGTGCCCCCCTAATGCCTCAAATATATTTTTTGAATGCTTTTTTTGTATAGTATGCCCAATATGTTTGAGATGTGCTAATTTGCAAGTAGAACCTAATTGGAGTAAAGGTACGAAAGAATAGGTAATGGACATCAACTAATCAATTAAATACCTTGCAACCCTCTGCTTTTGGATATCACGATGAAATTTCTTAGTTTCTACTACAATGTCTGGATCCATTTATTTTAAATTTTAGTGTTCGTAGTAAAGTAAGTTATTCTTGGAGATTTAAAAACAACTTTTCCTTCGAATAACAATTGTTTCTTCCATTATTTGCTTTCCAGCTACTTACTACACCAGATTTGTTGTCTTGATATTTCGCAATACGCCATCATGGAAATGATCAATAGGTTTGTGGACACAACACTCAATGGTGTAGCATTTTATTATATCTCTAATCAATTAGGATAAGCTTGTACCGATGATACGATGATAATTTTCTTAGGTGTTCATGCTTATAATAGGAGATTTCCTAGAACAACCCCAAAATGGTCTTTTAACGATGTTAACAGCGAGAATACGATGAGGATTTGAAAATAGTTAGACTTAGGCATAAAAACAAGCCATATAATGGTGAAAATGTAAAATAACCACAAAACGGTACCGTAAGAGGCACGAGAACCTCCCACGAGGCCAATGTGACTTGTACGAACTGAACGCATAGTCATGGGATTCCCGATTTGAGTATAGGAGGAGAATTTGTAAACAGTTAGACTTAGGCTTAAAAACATGTCGTCAATGGGTGAAAAAGTAAAACAGCAGCAAAACAGTCCCGTAAGAGGCACGAGCACCTCGCACGGGACCAATGTAACTCATACGAACCGACGGCGTAGTCATCGGACTACCCGTTTGAGTATTCGATGAGAATTATAAATCGGTTAGACTTATGCTTAAAAATATGCCGTCAAAGGGTGAAAACATAAAACATCCACAAAACGGTCCCATAAGAGGAACGAGCGCCTCGCACGGGACCAATGTAACTCATACGAACCGATCGCGTAGTCACCGGCCTCCCGGTTTGAGTATACAGCGAGAATTTGCAAAATTTAGACTTAGGCCTAAAATATGGCGTCAAGGGGTTAAAACATAAAACAACCACAAAACGATCTCATAAGAGGCACGGGCACCTCGCACGGGACCAATGTAACTCGTATAAATCGACCGCGCAGTCACCGGCCTCCCGATTTAAGTATACAAATAGAATTTGTAAAACCTTAAACTTGGACTTAAAACATGACATCAAGGGGTGAAAATGTAAAACAGCCGCAAAATAGTCCCGTAAAAGGAACGAGCATCTAGACACGGGACCAATGTAACTCAAACGAATCGACTGCACAGTCACCGATCTCCTGGTTTGAGTGTACGACAAGAATTTGCAAAAAATTAGACTTAGGCCTAAAATCATGGCGTCAAGGGTGAAAATGTAAAACAGTCACAAAACGGTCTCATAAGAGGTGTGAACACCTCGCACGGGACCAAAGTAACTCGTACGAACTGACCACGTAGTCACAGGGCTCTCGTTTGAGTATACGACGAGAATTTGCAAAAATTTAGACTTGGATTTAAAAACATGGCGTCAACGGGTGAAAACGTAAAACAGCCACAAAACGGTCCCGTGAGAGGAAAGAGCACCTCGTACGGGACCAGTGTATCTCATACAAATCGACCGCATAGTCCCCGGCCTCTCGGATTAAGTATACGACGAGAATTTGAAAAAAAATTAGACTTATGTTTAAAAACATGACATAAAAGTGTAAAAACATAAAACAGTCACAAATCGGTCCTATTAGAGGCACGATCATCTTGCACGGGACCAATGTAACTCATACGAACTGATAGCGTAGTCCCCGACCTCTCATTTTGAGTATACGATGAGAATTTCAAAAATTTAGACTTAGGCTTGTTTGACGTCAAAGGGTGAAAACATAAAACTGACACTAAACGGTACCGTGAGAAGCACGATCTCCTCGTATGGGACCAATGTAACTCGTACGAATGGACCGCGTAGTTACCGGCCTCCCGATTCGAGTATACGATGAGAATTTGCAAAAATTTAGACTTGGGCTTAAAAACATGGCGTCAATGGGAGAAAATGTAAAACAATCACAAAACGGTACCGTGAGAGGTAAGAGCATCTCACAAGGGACCAATGAAACTCGTACGAACCGACCGCATAGTCCTCGGCCTCTCGGTTTGAGTATAGGACAAGAATTTGTAAAATTTAGACTTTTAGGCCTAAAAACATGGTGTCAACTGGTGAAAACGTAAAGCAGACACAAAAATGGTCCCGTGAGAGGCAAGAGCACCTCGTACGGGACCAATGTAACTCGTACGAATAGACCGCGTAGTCCCCGGCCTCCCGGTTCGAGTATACGATAAGAATTTGAAAAATTTAGAGTTAGGGTTTAAAACATGGCATTAAAGGGTAAAAACCTAAAACAACCTCGAAATGGTCCCGTTAGATGCATGATCACCTCGCATGGCACCAATGTATCTCGTACTAACCGAACCCATGATCATCGACCTCCCGGTTTGAGTATACGACGAGAGTTTGTAAAAATTTAGACATAGGCTTAAAAATAAGAATAAAAGTGTAAAAACGTGAAACAGTCACAAAACGACCCTGTAAGAGACACGATCACCTCGCACGGGACCAATGTAACTTGTACGAATCAACTGCGTAGTCCTCGACCTCTCGATTTGAGTATACGACGAGAATTTGTAAAATTTAGACTTAGGCTTGAAAACATGGCGTCAAGGGGTGAAAACCTAAAACCACCACAAAATGGTCCCGTGAGAGGCACGAGCACCTCGCACAGGACCAATGTAACTCGTATGAACTAACCGTGTAGTCCCCGGCCTCCCGACTTGAGTATACGATGACAATTTGTAAAACTAAGACTTTTTGGCCAAAAAACATGGCGTCAATAGGTGAAAACGTAAAACATCTGCAAAACGGTCCCGTGAGAGGCACGAGCACCTCGCAGGAACCAATGTAACCTGTACGAACCGATCGCGTAGTCACAGGCCTCCCGGTTTGAGTATACGACGAGAATTTACAAAATTTAGACTTAGGCCTAAAATATGGCGTCAAGGGGTGAAAACGTAAAATATCCACAAAACGGTCTCATAAGAGGCACGAGCACCTCGCACGGGACCAATGTAAATCATACGAATCGATCGCGTAGTCCCCGGCCTCCAGGTTTGAGTATACGACGATAATTTGAAAAACTTAGACTTGAGGTTAAAAACATGGCATTAAAGGGTGAAAATCTAAAACAACCACAAAATGGTTCCGTTAGAGGCACGATCACCTCGCACGGGACCAATGTAACTTGTACGAACTGACCCCGTAGTCATTGGACTCCCGATTTGAGTATACAACGAGAATTTGCAAAAATTTAGACTTAGGCTTAAAAACATAATATAAAGGTGTAAACATATAAATAAGTCACAAAACGGTCCTTTAAGAGGCACAATCACCTCGTACGGGACCAATGTAACTTGTATGAATCGACCGCGTAGTCCTCGACCTCTCAGTTTGAGTATACGATAAGAATTTGTAAAATTTAGACCTAATCTTGAAAATATGATATCAAAGGGTGAAAACATAAAATAGCCACAAAACGGTCCCATTAGAGACATAATAACCTCGATCGGGACCAATGTAACTCGTACTAACCGACCGCGTAGTCCCCGGCCACCCGGTTTGTGTATACAACGAGAATTTGCAAGATTTAGACTTCTAGGTCTAAAAACATAGCATCCACGAGTGAAAATGTAAAACAACCACAAAATGGTCCCGTGAGAGGCAAGACCACCTCGCACGGGACCAATATAACTCGTACAAACCGACCGCGTAGTTCCCAATCTCCCGGTTTGAGTATGCGACGAGAATTTGTAAAATTTAGACTTAGGCTTAAAAACATAGCGTCAAGGCGTGAAAACCTAAAATAACCACAAAATGGTCCCCTGAGAGGCACGAGCACCTCGCATGGGACCAATGTAACTCGTACGAACTAACCATGTAGTCCCCGACCTCCCGGTTTGAGTGCATGACGAGAATTTGTAAAATTAAGAATTTTTAGTCTAAAAACATGGCATCAACGAGTGAAAACATTAAACATTCGCAAAACGGTCCCGTGAGAGGCAAGAGCACCTTGCAGGGAACCAATGTAACTCGTACTAACCGATCGCGAATTCCCTGCCCTATCGATTTGAGTATACGACGAGAATTTACAAAATTTAAAGGTGAAAACCTAAAATAACCATAAAATGGTCTCGCTAGAGGCACGATCACCTCATACGGGACCAATGTAACTCCTACGAATCGAACCCGTAGTCATCGACGCCCCGGTTTGAGTATAAGAAGAGAGTTTGAAAAAATTTATACGTAGGCTTAAAAACATGACATTAAAATGTAAAAACAAAAAACAGTCAGAAAATGGTCCTGTTAGAAGCACGATCACCTCGCATGGAACCAATTTAACTCGTACGAACTCATCGCGTAGTCCCTGGCCTCCCGGTTTGAGTATACGATGAGAATTTTCAAAATTTAGACTTTTAGGCCTAAAAACATGGCGTCAATGGGTGAAAACGTAAAATAGTCACAAAACGGTCCCATGAGAGGGAAGAGCACCTCGTACGGGACCAATGTAACTCGTACGAATTGACCACGTAGTCCCCGTCCTCCTGATTTGAGTATATGATGAGAATTTGTAAAATTTAGACTAAGGCTTAAAAATACGGCGTCAAGGGGTGAAAACCTAAAACCACCACAAAATGGTCCCGTGAGAGGCACGAGCACCTCGCACGGGACCAATGTAACTCGTACGAAATGATCGCGTAGTCCCCGGCCTCCCGGTATGAGTGTACGACGAGAATTTGTAAAATTAAGACTTTTTGGCCTAAAAACATGGCGTCAACAGGTGAAAATTTAAAACATTCGCAAAACGGACCTGTGAGAGGCAAGAGCACCTAGCACGGGTCCAATGTAACTCATACGAAATGACCGCGTAATCCCAGGCCTCCCGATTTGAGTATACGATGAGAATTTGTAAAATTTAGAATTGGGGTTCAAAATAGGTGTTAAAGGGTGAAAAACTAAAACAACCACGAAATGGTTCCGTTAGAGGCATGATCACCTCGTACGGGACCAATGTAACTAGTACAAATCGACCTTGTAGTCATCGGCCTCCCGATTTGAGTATACGACGAGATTTTGCAAAAAATTAGACATAGGCTTAAGAACATGACATAAAAGTGTAAAATCATAAAACAGTTACAAAACGGTCCTATAAAAGGCACAATCACCTCGCACGGGACCAATGTAACTCATACTAATCGACCACGTAGTCCCCGGCCTCCCAATTTGAGTATACGACGAGAATTTGTAAAATTTAGACTTTTGGCCTAAAACTAGGGCGTCAACGGGTGAAAATGTAAAACAGTCACAAAACGGTCCCGTGAGAGGCGAGAGCACCTCGCACGGGACTAATGTAACTCGTACGAACCGATCGCGTAGTCCCCGCCCTCCCGATTTGAGTATACGACGAGAATTTGTAAAATTTAGACTTAGGCTTAAAAACATGGTGTCAAGGGGTGAAAACCTAAAACCACCACAAAATGGTCCCGTGAGAGGCACGATCACCACGCACGGGACCAATATAACTCGTATGAACTGATCGCGTAGTCCCCGGCCTCCCGGTTTGTGTGTACGACGAGAATTTTTAAAATTAAGGCGTTTTGGTCTAAAAACATGGTCTCAACGGGTGAAAACATAAAATTTCTACAAAACGGTCCCATGAGAGGCAAGAGAACCTCGTACGGGTCCAATGTAACTCGTATGAACCGACCGCGTAATCCCCGGCCTCTCGATTTTAGTATACGACGAGAATTTGCAAAATTTAGACTTGGGGTTCAAAACATTGCGTTAAAGGGTGAAAACCTAAAACAACCACGAAATGGTTCCGTTACAGGGACGATTACCTCGAATGGGACCAATGTAACTTGTACGAACTGACCACGTAGTCCTCGACCTCCCGGTTTGAGTATACGATGAGAGTTTGTAAAATTTAGACTTAGGCTTGAAAACCTGGCGTTAAGGGGTGAAGACCTAAAACCACCACAAAATGGTCTGGTGAGAGGCACGAGCACCACGCACGGGACCAATGTAACTTGTACGAACTGACCGTATAGTCCCCGGCCTCCTGGTTTGAGTATACGATGAGAATTTGTAAAATTAAGACTTTTAGGCCTAAAAACATATCTTCAACGAGTGAAAACATAAAATAGCCACAAAAATGGTCCCTTAAGAGGCAAGAGCACCTCACACGGGACCAATGTAATGTGTACGAACCGATCACGTATTCCCCGGACTCCCGGTTCGAGCATAAGACAAGAATTTACAAAATTTAGACTTAGGGTTAAAAACATGGCATTTAAGGGTGAAAACCTGAAACAACAACGAAATGGTCCCGTTAGAGGCACCATCACCTCGCACGGGGCCAATCTAACTCATACAAACTAACTGCGTAGTCATGGGATTCCCGATTTGAGTATATGATGAGAATTTGTAAAAATTTAGACTTAGCCTTGAAAACCTGATGTCAAAGGATGAAAATGTAAATCAACAACAAAACGGTCCCGTTAGAGGCACTATCACCTCGCACTGGGCCAATGTAACTCGTACGAACCTAACGTGTAGTCCCCGGCCTCTTGATTTGAGTATAAGACGAAAATTTGGAAAATTTAGATTTAGGCTTGAAAACATGGCGTCAAAGGGTGAAAACGTAAAACAATAAAAACAAAACGGTCCCATTAGAGGCACCATCACCTCGCACGGGACCAATGTAACTCGTAGGGATCGATCGTGTAGTCCCCAACCTCCCGATTTGAGTATACAACGAGAATTTGGAAAATTTAGACTTAGGATTAAAAACATGATGTCAAAGGGTGAAAACGTAAAACAATAACAAAACGGTCCCATTAGAGGCACCCTCACCTCGCACGGGACCAATGCAACTCGTATGAACTGACCACGTAGTCACAGGACTCCTGGTTTGAGTATACGACGAGAATTTGTAAAAATTAAAACTTAGGTTTGAAAACCTAATGTCAAAGGATGAAAACATAAAACAACAACAAAACGGTCCCGTTAGAGGCACTATCACCATGCACTGGACAAATGTAACTCGTACGAACCGACCGCGTAATCCTCGGCCTCTCAGTTTGAGTATACGACAAGAATTTGGAAAATTTAGACTTAGACTTGAAAACATGACGTCAAAGGGTGAAAACGTAAAACAACAACAAAACAGTCCCATTAAAGGCACCATCACCTCGCAAGTTACCAATGTAACTCGTAGGGACCGACTTCGTAGTCCCCGGCCTCCCGATTTGAGTATACGACGAAAATTTGGAAAATTTAGACTTAAGCTTGAAAACATGATGTCAAAGGGTAAAATCATAAAACAACAACAAAATGGTCCCATTAGAGGCACCATCACCTCGCACGAGACCAATGTAACTCGTACGAATCGACCGCGTAGTCACGGGACTCCCGGTTTGAGTATATGACGAGAATTTGCAAAAATTTAGACTTATGCTTAAAAACATGGGGTCAACGGGTGAAAACATAAAACAGCCACAAAACGGTCCAGTGAGAGGCGCAATCACCTCACACGGGATCAATGTAACTCATAGGGACTGATCGCATAGTCCCCGACCTCTCGGTTTGAGTATACGATGAGAATTTGTAAAATTTAGACTTAGGCTTAAAAACATAGCGTCAAGGAATGAAAACCTAAAACAACCACAAAATGGTCCCGTGAGAGGCACGAGCACCTAGCACAGGACCAATGTAATTCGTATGAACTGACCGTATAGTCCCTGGCCTCCCGGTTTGAGTTTATGACGAGAATTTTTAAAATTAAGACTTTTTGGCCTAAAAACATGGCGTTAATGGGTAAAAACGTAAAACGTCCACAAAACGGTCCAGTGAGAGGCAAGAGCACCTTGCACGGGACCAATGTAACTCGTATGAATCGACCGCGTAGTCCCCGGCCTCCCAAATTGAGTATACAATGAGAATTTACTAAATTTAGACTTGGGGTTAAAGACATGCCGTCAAAGAGTGATGACCTAAAACAACCATGAAATGGTTCCGTTAGAGGCACAATCACCTCGTATGGGACCAATGTAACTCATACGAACCGACTCCATAGTCATCGCCTTCTCGGTTTGAGTATACGACGAGAGTTTACAAAAAATTAGACTTAGGGTTTAAAACATGGCATTAAAGTGTAAAAACGTAAAATAATCACAAAACGGTCCTGTAAGTGGCACGATCACCTCGCAAGGGACCAATGAAACTTGTACGAACCGACCGCGTAGTAACCAGCATCCCGGTTTAAGTGTATGACGTGAATTTTCAAAATTTAGACTTTTAGGCCTAAAAGAATGGCGTCAACAGGTCAAAACATAAAACAGCCACAAAACAGTTTAGTGAGAGGTAAGAGCACCTCGTACGGGACCAATGCAACTCGTAGGAACCGACCGCGTAGTCCCTGCCCTCCCGATTTGAGTATACGACCAGAATTTGTAAAATTTAGACTTAGGCTTAAAAACATGGCGTTAGGTGGTGAAAACCTAAAACCACCACAAAATGGTCCCGTAAGAGGCACGAGCACCTCGCACGGGACCAATGTAACTCGTACGAACTGACCGCATAGTCGCCGACCTCCCAGCTTGAGTGTACGATAAGAATTTGTAAAATTAAGACTTTTTGGCCTAAAAACATCGTATCAACGACTGAAAATGTAAACATCTGCAAAACGGTCCCGTGAGAGGCAAGAGCACCTCGCACATGTCCAATGTAACTTGTACGAACCGACCGTGTAATCCACGGCCTCCCGATTTGAGTATACAGCGAGAATTTGTAAAATTTAGACTTGGGGTTCAAAAGATGGAGTTAAAGGATGAAAACCTAAAAGAACCGTGAAATGGTTCCGTTAGCAGCACAATCACCTCGAACGAGACCAATATAACTCGTACGAACTGACCCAGTAGTCATCGGCCTCCCGGTTTGAGTATATGATGAGAGTTAACAAAAATTTAGACATAGGCTTAAAAACAGGACATAAAAGTGTAAAAATGTATAATAGCCACAAAGCAGTCCCGTTGGAGGCACAATCACCTCGCACGAGACCAATGCAACTCATACGAATCGACCTCATAGTAACGAGACTCCCGATTTGAGTATACGACTCAGAATTTGCAAAAATTTAGACTTTATCTTGAAAACCTGATGTCAAAGAATGAAAACATAAAACAATAACAAAACGGTCCAGATAGAGGCACCATCACCTCGCACTGGACCAATGTAACTCGTACGAATCGATCGCATAGTCCCCGGCCTCTCGGTTTGAGTATTCGACGAGAATTTGGGAAATTTAGACTTACGCTTGAAAACATGACGTCAAATGGTGAAAATGTAAAACAACAACAGAAAGGTCCCGTTAAAGGAAACATCACCTCGCACGGAACCAATGTAACTCGTACGAACTGACCGCGTAGTCACAAGACTCCCACTTTGAGTATATGATGAGAATTTGCAAATTTTAGACTTAGGCTTAAAAACCTGACGTCAAATGATGAAAATGTAAAATAACAACAAAACGGTCCCGTTAGAAGCATCATCACCTCGCACGGAACAAATGAAACTCATATGAACCGACCGCGTAGTCACGGGACTCTCGGTTTGAGTATACGATGAGAATTTGCAAAAAAAATAGGACTTAGGTTTAAAAACCTGACGTCAAAGGATGAAAACGTAAAAAAACAACAAAATGGTCTCGTTAAAGGCACCATCACCTCGCACGGGAACAATGTAACTCGTAGGGACCGACTACGTAGTCCCCGACTCTCGGCTTGAATATCCGACAAGAATTTAAAAAATTTAAACTTAGGCTTAAAAACATGATGTCAAAGGGTGAAAATGTAAAACAACAACAACAAAATGGTCCCATTAGAGACACCATCACCTCGCAAGGAACCAATGCTACTCGTATGAACCGACCGTGTAGTCACGGGACTCCCTGTGTGAGTATACGACGAGACTTTGTAAAAATTTAGACTTAGGCTTAAAAACCTGATGTCAAAGGATGAAAACATAAAACAACAACAAAACGGTCCTGTTAGAGGCACCGTCACCTCGTACTGGACCAATGTAACTCGTACGAATCGACAGCATAGTCCCCGGCCTCTCGGTTTTAGTATTCGACGAGAATTTGGAAAATATAGACTTAGGCTTGAAAAGATGACGTCAAAGGGTGAAAACGTAAAACAGTAACAAAACGGTTCCGTTAGAGGTACCGTCACCTCACACGGGACCAATGTAACTCGTAGGGACTGACGACGGAGTCCCCGGCCTCCCAGTTTGAGTATACGATGAGAATTTGGAAAATTTAGACTTAGGCTTGAAAACATGATGTCAAAGGGTGAAAGCATAAAATAACAATAAAACAGTCCCGTTAGAGGCACCATCACCTCATACGAACCGACCGTGTAGTAAAGGGACTCCCGGTTTGAGTAAACGACGAGAATTTGCAAAAATTTAGACTTAGGCTTAAAAACATGGCGCCAACGGGTGAAAAGGTAAAACAGCGACAAAACGGTCCACTAAGAGGCACGATCACCTCGCACGGGACCAATATAACTCATAGGGACCGATCGTATAGTCCCCGACCTCCCGGTTTGAGTATACGACGAGAATTTGTAAAATTTAGACTTAGGCTTAAAAACATATCGTCAAAGGATGAAAACCTAAAAGCACCACAAAATGGTCTCGTAAGAGGCATGAGCACCTCGTACGAGACCAATGTAACTCATACGAACCGAATGCATAGTCCCCGGCCTCCCAGTTTCAGTATACGAAGAGAATTTGGAAAATTTTGACTTAGGGTTAAAAACATGGCGTCAATGGATGAAAACATAAAACAATAACAAAACGGTCCCGTTAGAGGCACCATCACCTCGTACGGGACCAATGTAACTCTTACGAACATACCGCGTAGTCACGGGACTACCGATTTGAGTATACGATGAGAATTTGCAAAAATTTAGACTTAAGCTTAAAATCATGGCGTTAACGGGTGAAAACGTAAAACACCCACAAAATGGTCCAGTGAGAGGCATGATCACCTCGCACGGGACTAATGTAACTCGTAGGGACCGACCGCATAGTCCCCGGCCTCCCGGTTTGAGTATACGACGAGAATTTATAAAACTTATACTTGAGCTTGAAAAAATGGCGTCAAAAGGTGAAAACCTAAAACCACCACAAAATGGTCCCGTGAGTGGCACGAGCACCTCATACGGAACTAATGTAACTCGTATGAACCAACCGCGTAGTCCTTGGCCTCTTGGTTTGAGTATACGAACAGAATTTGTAAAATTTAGACTTAGGGTTAAAAACATGGTGTCAATGGATGAAAATGTAAAACAGTCACAAAATGGTCCAGTGAGAGGCTCGAGCACCTCGCATGGGAGAAATGTAACTCGTACGAACATACCACATAGTCAAGGGACTCTCGGTTTGAGTATACGACGAGAATTTGCAACATTGAGACTCTTAGCTTTTAACATTATTTGATTACTGATATCTTTTTTGTTCTGTTTCTTATATTTTTTTTTGCAGGATAACAGTTAGGGTTATATTTTATTCGCATGGAACACATGAACAAAGCAATGGTTTGCAACAGGTAGATTGTTTATTTATTATTGTTGTTGATATGCAAGATTATTGTTTTAATTTTTTATTTCTGGTCGTGCGGGCTGTTGTGTTGATTAAACATGTTGGTTTTCATGTATAAACAAAGGAGACTGTGTCCAATTTTTTTTAAAATTGTAAAGAATTATTAATATTCGAGATTCTTATAGCCGTGCGGGCTTTTGTATTAATTAAACAGGTTGGTTTTCATGTATAAACAAAGGAGACTCTATCAAATTTTTTTAAAAATTGTAAAAAGTTGTTGATACAATTAACTAATATATTTAAATATTTTATTCTACTATAATATTATTTTGATAAAATGATAATTTATTGATTGCAAGTTGTGCACAAGAAGTTGAAGAGACATGTTTTTTAGCGTGTCAACTATATGTGACACTAGGAGAAGTTTTTGAAGCGTGACAACCATATTTATCATCTTAATTTAAGGATGATATTTTTTTTACAATTTTATATCTTCGTAATTAGTATGAATTTGTACTCATTTAAATATTTTGACTTGAATGTAGTTTAACGAAAGAAATTGTTATTGGATACGTGCTTCAATGAATGTGGTTGATATATTGCGTTTATGATCGGATGATTTGATTTATAATGCAAATTAGATGTCAATTATTATTGCAACATAAACCATATAATAATGTGACTATTTATGATAATTATTTATTTATCAATTGGGACAGTTATAAACTGTCCCTAATACTTATTTGTATTAATTGAGAATACCTTTTGGGACGGTTTTTACCGTCCCTACTATCCATTTGTGCATCAATTGAAATTACCTTTGGGGATGATTTTCACTGTTCTAATTGGGTTGCCAGAACCTCAGTAGTATAGGGACTGTTTATCTGTCCCTAATACTATTGGCGGGAGTGGGAATTTTTTCGCGGGAATACCATTTGGGACAGAAAAATCCGTCCCTAATGCCAAATGCAAAGCGTTCATGAATTAACATTTTGGACAGTAAAATCCGTCCCTAGAATATTTGCGACGCCTAGTATAAGGGAAGGATTTTTGCCGTTGCAAAAATCGTCCCTAATACTCTTTTGGAACGTTTTTTGTACTATTAGGGACGGATTTTTACCGTCCTTAATACTCATTTTTCTTGTAGTGAATAATATCGTGTTATGAGAAATCGAGGGGACATATAACCTAGACCAGTAGGGTATGAATGGGGTATCTACCGAATTGGCTTAAGGGACAGTTGGTAACCTTTCGAGTATTGGGAAACACTCGGGATTATACGATGAGAAGTATTATGGTAAAGTAATGATACTTAGAATACTCGAGGGTTATAAATACTAAGTGTGGATGTATTATAGGTTAGGTGTATGCTTATACTGAAATTATATATATATATATATGTGTGTGTGTGTGTGTGTGTGTGTGTGTGTGTGTGTGTGTGTGTGTGTGTTGCGTGAATACCTATTGTGTGAATTTTCATGTGTTAACATACCTAGGATACTTGATATCACGGGAGGTTCTGTGTCATGGATAGTCTTATCTTAATGAGTCCATTTGGGGATGGGGGAGGATTTTGACTTTTACCTCAGAAGATAGAACTTAGGGATTGAGTTCCACTTATGTGAATAAAGGTGTGACCGTTCATTTGGGTGCGATAGGTGTGTGCATAACCCAAAGGCTTAGAACTATTTACACCTTCAATTTGGATGAATTGTGAATATATGGTTTGAGAGTGATTCCAAACCTAATGTTCTTTATTTAGTACATGATGTACCAGGACTTGATAGTAGAGTATGCCCGCATCATTGGTCTCTCCCTAGGGATTTCGTATTTGTATATATTACAAGTGTGGTGTATATATATATAATAAGTTAGGGAAGTTTTTGAATTATGTACACATTTTAACGGTCAAGATGTGTGCCACCTACCTACACATTTTTACCCATTTTAATGGTTCAGATCACATCTATTTTCTTTTTACAAACTTACCCCTCAATTATTTGGTTCCCCCTCTTTTTACTCATCAAACTTTGGCTTTAATTCAAAATCTGGGGTAATTTAGTAAGACTCTCCCTTTCTTCCATTGGCACGTTTTCAACCTATTCTCACATCTTTTGACAAACCCATCTGCAGACTCTTTTCATCAAACCACGACATCCTGCTCTCTCTCTCTCTTTGAATTACGAAACCACCATCTCTCTCTATATATATGCTTTATGAATGTTCTCTCTATGTGTTTTATGTTTTTTTGTAGATATCCGTTCCAGCTCTAGAGTTTCTAGCACCACCCTTCGACCAAGGTTTGTGTCTCACACGATTTGGTTAGGATTTTTTTAGGGTTTGAGTTTTAGGGTTTGCTGATCTATTTTCTTTTTAGAGATATGATATCACTAGCAAATTATGGAATGTTTTTCTTTTATCAGACATAGAACATAATCTTCACGATATTTTTTGTGCTTTTTCTGTTTGAATGGGTTTATATTTGGAATTTTGGTTTGATTTCACTTATTTATTGGATTTCTTTTGCAGATTTCAACATATTAAACCCCCACTAATGATGAAGACTTTATCAGCACAAAGGATTGGGTTGTTCACAAATTTGTTGGCCATAGTACTGTTGAAACCCCCATTATTTAAGGGAGGATTAGTAGATCATTTCGGATTAGATCTCTCGCCGTTAGGTATCCTCTACCTCTCTCTTTACGATTTTACATCTGGTATGTTATATTTTTGTGGGTGCTGATTTGCGTAAAACTGAAATCATTATCTGGGTTTATTATTAGGGGGTTTTGGGTGTATGGGTTTTTATCTTCCCAAGATATGGTGGGAATTGTTGTGAATAATTTCTAGGTTAATTGTTGTGAATAATTTCTTCAAAGAAATCTTAATTGTTGCAGACGAAATCAAGTTTTCTTTTATTCATGTGTAAAAACTTGGGCATTTCTTTCTTCTGTTTATTTGGGATGAAAAAATTACTCAACTATAATACTTCTGCTTAGTTTTCTTTTCATTATACATTACATTTAATTTTGTTCCCTTTGCAGGTATCGTCATCAGGTATTCTTCTCTTCGTGGCGCTTCAATTCATCATGGGTTTATTCAAGTTGTTCTTTGAGTATAGGCATCATCGTTTAGCTTCGGGTAAGCGAACGGATGTAGCTTCATTTGATATTCAATTTGACCTCATGCTATCATTAGTTAATTAAAGTTTTGATCTGGAAGTGTCATTTTTGTGTGATGTAGAGCACTTGGAAGTGTCATTAGTTAATTACAATTTTTAAAGTTTTGGTACTATTTTAAAGTTCTGATTTTATTTCGCACTTCAAATCAATATTACGTTTTGTTTTAGTATCAAACTTCGTTACATCTGTGAGTGTAAATGTCAGCTCCGATGGAATCACCCTCAATGGATATTATGGGAACCAGTAAAATGTGCAGGGATTTGTATGGTGTTGTTTAATCTTGAAGCATTGTGCTTTTAATGCTTCAACGGAAGATTATCATAGAAAAATTATGTTCTGAAAGATAATAAATTTCAATATTGACGATTCTTAAATTGACTGGATGATGACATATCTGAATTATTTTACTTCAATAATACAGGGGAATTTGGATTTTAGATTTCAAGTCTGTCTTCTTAATTAGTTACTTAATATTGCTTTTCTAAGTTTTGTTAAGGGATAATTAAAAGGAACCCTTCGAGATTTGTCTACGTCGGTGGATTATTGGTAATTTCTTTTTATTTTAAACCTTTTTTTTTGTTAATTTGATACTTTTAATTTTGTTCGAGCATTTTATAGGTTCAATACATCTTATGTATCAACAGATTAAGTTTGTATGAATGAGTTTAAGGTACTTTTTTCAGGGTATTTCATTCTTTTTCCTTTATATTCTTTCTCCTCATATAACTGGTGTTTTCATTTCAGCTTTAAAATTGCATCAATGAAGAAGTGGTATGTTCCTTTTTCTTGAAGTGTATTCTTCTACCGAAGTGGTTTAGATATCATTTACATTTTGAATGGTTTATGTATTGTTTACATTTTAAAGTGGTTTATGTCTTTACATTAGGTCCTATCAAATATCTAAAAATTGTGAAGCAGGTCCTATCTACATTGTCATCATAGCAAGCCATTTGAACCATGATTGAGCAACCATATGGGTTGGGCAGGACTGCAACATTAAGAGGCTGGAAGTAGCAGCAGCAGATATAAAAAAATGAATCCAAGTAGTTGCAACAGACCATAAGTTGGCCATAGAAGGGATGTTGCTCGAGTAGCAGAAGCAGCAAACCATTGTCCAAGTAGCAGTAGCAGCAGACCATTGTCCGACATTCATTAGTAGCTCACGATCTATCTCATGGTTTCTATTATTTGACTTCTTATTCAAGGTTTCTATTATTTGATTTTCAGTTCTTGAATTTTTTAGGGGTTTTAGGATCTCCTAACTCCACAACTCTATTGTTCTTATCAGAGTTTCTCTCTCTACACTCTTTTTTGTATTATTTTTTTACATTAAAAATCTCAATATATATGATTACAAATCTTTTTTTAGGGGTTTTTAGATCTCCGGTCTTAATTATTGGGCATCAATGTTCTGGAGAGTTTTATCATTGAATTCAGACGATTTCTGCTGAATATGTTATGAGTGGAAACCTCATTTTCTTTTTAAATGTTTTTGCAACTTCATAATTTCACCATATAAATCCAATCTCATATATGATTAGACAAATATGTCAAGCTCATTTGTATCACAAATGATCATCCAACTTTACGGGCATATTTGTTCATTTTGAAGTTCTATCTGGGATCTATTCAATGTTCACAATCTCATATTCGGTATATAGATGATTCGGAGATCATTCAATCTTATTTGTTCATCTGTTTTAATTTTAAAGTTTGTTTTTGTCTATTTGCATCATTCAATAATTATGATTTGATTAGGTGAATAATTGTGATTTGATCAGTTTGGATTCTTTTACACACCAAAGGTGTTTGGAGAGTGAAGCTGGTATAGAGGCCTTGATTGAACAATTGAGGATGGATGCCAGTTGAGCAAAGGTCCCAAACACTAGGATGAGGAGTTATTGGGGAGTGAGTTTAAAGTTGAAGCGAATTTTCAGTGATGTGTTTAAATTTCATATTGATCGGCAGAGTGAAGTAGAATCTGTTGCAGTTGTATAGAAGCAATTCAGCTCATTTGGTAAAATGGATGCTCTTCATCCAATTGAATCTTAATTTAGTTAGTACATGAATTGATAGAGAAAGCAAATCTGAACCTAGATGAAGTTAGAGACACTGTTGTTGAAATTGTGCTCGCTCCCGGCTCCCAAAACGTAAGTGAGTACAGGATGGCTGCATTATACTCTTTAATATTTTTGCATTTAAAGTTGTATATATTTTCTTGATGCTCTATTTATAAAATATTGATCCAAACTCCTTTTCTTTTCGGATTTGTGCAGCTATTCCATTCAAGAAATTAGCCTTTAAGTACCACCCCGACGTGCCACCACATGCCCAAACAGAGGAGTACACGAGGAGGCTCATTCGAGTACAAGATGCTTATGAGACTTTGTCAAACGAGCATAGTATAAGCATGCTGGCTTTGGTAACGAGGCAATAGCATGTTAGCTTTGGCAGCGAGGCAGTAGTGCTGCTGTCGTGGCAGTAGCATTTTATGCACTATAATGTCTCCTAATTATTTCTTCTGAAACTTAGATATTGGTGCTACATGTTGGGTTAGATATAGAATATGAAACGATTCTCTTATTTATGATGTTATAATGTGTACTCTTGATGGAATCAGTTGTATGCAAGTTGGATTAGCTCTACTCCATTAGTAATATATTAGGGAATTAGTTGTATGCAAGTTGGATCATCCATATATGTTGAGGGGCTATTGCAGATTGATTGTGGAAGTTGTCCAGTTCCAAAAATCATAGGAAAAGGGCCTATGAACCTGCTGCATTGTTCCACTGTTATATGCATTGGCTATTGACACATGCACAGATGCACACTCACACACTCTCACGCACACACACACACACATTTAAGGGCTTCGTGTGCCCCTCACAAAAGAAGCATTGCTTTTGCAAAAATAGGATCCTAGATTTATTGAATTTTTTTTCTTCGTGTCTCCCTCTTTTTTTCTTCGCTTCACCTAATGTGTCTCTAAAGCTCACATTTGTGCCCCTCTTTTCAAGAACATTTGTGAAAAAATTGAGATAAACCTCTACAAGTGTCTCTAAAGCTCACAATGTGTTATTTTATCCCGTCATTTTGAAAGATTTCATTTATTTTTCGTCATTTTGGGCAGACTTCTGTGGCTAATTTTTCACTAGAGAATTACGGCAGTATTTATAATTCAATGACACCAGCTCCACTCCACTTTTAGGCATATGATGAGCTGAACCGCATCAACAAGAGAGCTCATCGTTAGACAAGCCTTATAAAGCTCTGAGACCTGATCTGATGAGACATATGCGTGTTTGGATCGAACTGGTAGCAACCATTTGGATTATTGTGTCTTGGCATATTACATTTACACCTCTGTTGTGATGGTACTATTTTGACTGATTATGCCCCTTTATCTTGGCACGCATTTATTAAATTTAGTGTAAATTAAAGAGGTCATTCTTTGTTTTGGTTTAATGTCTGCATTTACTTATAAAGTCAACCTTATGCTCCCCTATGAATAGTGTCCTGATCAGATTGTATTGCATAGGGTATGTGTATGTGGATATGCCAAGCGAAGATAGACTTTAGGGATTTTTCGATGTGCTCAGGTATACCTTCGAGGAACATAGTGAGTTTTTCATTTTCGATGTTAATTAGACTTGATATGTAGTGGTTGGAGGTTTCTTTATATGTTTCTCCTATGGTGAATAAGTTTATATGGTGATGGTGATGGAGAATTTGTTTGTTCTCTTACTACTTTTTCATTATATTTCATTATATTCATTAGATTTGGAGCATTCAGATATGCGGTTTTTGAACTCTCTTACAAGACTTATTTGTTTTAATATAGTTGCAATCCTATGCTGTTTGTCATAGTAATTATGTTTCTTCTTTTTCATTCAAATCTTGAATATTTACCCGACTTATTATGCTTACTCGAAGGAAAACAAGATTAGGTCAGATTTGGTTAGTTTCCAATATTGATGGCAACAACTTAAAAACTATATTATTGTTTTTGATCAAATGTTATAATTTTGAATGTTATGCCATTAATGGTACACTATTTGGGTTTGGGTGTATACGAAAGTCACTCTCACACACTACCACTTCATACAGAATTGGTTGTGGCATATAAACACTATTTGATCCCTCTTTGAAACATGAATTCTGGAACAATGATCCCTATTTTAATCTGTATACGTTCTCTATTAGCTCATCGGGCCTTCAATCGATGATGTTTTTATAGATCGTAGATACTAGATCAGTTTTCTTTCTTTTTTTTTAGTTTACAAAACAAGGTATATGTTGATACCAAAATTAATATGCTGATATGGACGAATAATATGAAGACACGTGTCAATCTACTTGGCACAATAATAACGAGGAAGTTTCATTTCCCCGACCAACTCATGTTCTCTCCGAGCAACGAGGATACACCGAGGAACTTCAGCACTCTGAGGTACACTAGCGCTCCGAGGAACTCCTGATCAACGAGCAACTAAGGCGGTCCGAACTGCATCTCGGCCATAGCATTAACTACCAGATAATCAACAGTTTAATTATTCATTGAATGTTTATCATCTTGACGCACACACTGCATTAAATGTATTACCATTTCATATGTATATCATTTAATGTATCAAACCATTCATGTACAGCCTAAGGGCTATAAATACCTTGTATCACCCTCATTCAAAGGGATCGGAATTTCTTGAGAGAACATATACTCGAGAATTCCAAAAACACTCAGCAATAACATAACAGTGGACGTAGGCCATTCTTATAAGGCTGGACCACTTTAAAAATCTTTGTCTCATTTTATTTATCTGTGATTGAATAATTAGAGCAATCTAATTTTTTACATCAACAGATTGGCGCCCTCTGTGGGAACGATTGTTATTATCGTTTTTCACCAAAAATTGTCCATCATCAATGGCGGATAATCCAGAATCTAGCAATCGAAACGCTGGAAATATTGGAAATCCTCATAATCCCTCTGCACCTCCAGATCTGGCCGGGATTATGACGAATCTTGCTCAAGGACAAACCGCCATACAAGAAATAATGAGGCAACTTATACAAACCCTTCATGGTGGTGCACCTGCACGATCAGGACAGCAAAGTGGTCAGAGGCAAACTTATTTACTTTCTTCACGATCCAGGCGTACTCAGTCACGTCGTAATGAGGAGTCTGATGATTTCTCTTATCAACCTGGGCGAACTTCGTCAATAAGGGCGACAGATACTAATCAACATATCACCCTCTCTCCAGAAAGACCCAGTGCTTTAGAAAGACTGAGTAGGGTGTCTCCTTTCAGTCGATTAGGCCCTAGGAGGAATAGGAGTCCACTTAAGACCATGTCGAGGAGTTTTCGACAACCGTCAGATCTAAGAGAAGGATCAGCACAGTCAAGACCGGCTGCTCGTCAAGATAGATCTCAAGAGGCTACTTCAGAACGATCTATTGCTCGAACCAATAGGCCCGAGGAAGGAAATGAAGCGTGGAAAGGATCCCTCCAATGGTTAGAGGATAAATTGGTAGAAATGGCCAAAGCAAAGAACCCCCTACAACGAACTTTTGTTCGAGGAACACCTTTTGTACAGGCTATTATGAATTTTCCTACACCGTCAAAGTTCAAAGCACCTGTAGTGACCCCCAAATATGATGGAAAGACAGATCCTGTTCTTCACATAGAGCAATATCAAGCTGCTGCCGACATCTATGTCGTCCCCGACGAGATGAGATGCAGAGCGTTCTCAGGAACTCTTACTGGAGCTTCCCAGATATGGTACAACAATCTTCCTAGGGGTAAGATTTCAACTTTCTTTCAGTTAGCCGAGTTGTTTATTGGCAATTTCTGTTTTGGAGCAAAGCCAGTAAAACGAGTAGCACACTTGTTAAGTGTTAGACAAAAATCTGGTGAGAGTACTAGAGATTACATAACTCGTTTCAATAACGAGAAGCTGGAGGTCATAGATTACGAAGAGAAGACAACAATCACCGCTTTGATGAGTGGGTTGTTGCCTAATAAGTTGTATTATACTTTGGCGAAAGATCCACCTAAAATTATGTAAGAACTGATGGCAAAAGCGGCCAAAATCATGAATGCCGAGGAAGCTATGGCTGCAAAGAAGAATATAGATAAAGACACCAAGGTGGAAATCGACAAGTCTAAGAATAAAGAGCATAAGAGCAATGGCGGTGATAAACGCTCCAAAAATAATAAATCATCATGGGAAGTCTTGAAGAAATATAACAATTATACTCCTTTGAAAATGGGTATTCATCATGTCTTGGAAGAAATCAAGAACAACGAGGAGGTAAAATGGCCAAAGAAATTGAAGTCAGATCCTGATTCGAGGAGTAAGGATAAATATTGCGAGTTTCATAAAGATCATGGTCACATGACCAAAAATTGCATAGCTCTTCAGAACGAGATTGAAACACTCATCCGAAGAGGAAAGCTATCAAAATATGTTAATCGGGGAGGTGAAAGAAAAAATAATGACTGAGCTAGAGAGAGGTCTAGATCTCCTCGTCGAACAGAGGAGAAAAAGAAGAGAAACCATGAAGATGATCCAGATGATGACCCCGACTATCCCAAGAAACCAAGACAGCCAGAACGAGAGGTATTTTCTATACGTTTTGGGTCATTTGATTATAATGTCATTACAGGAGGAGATGCAGGAGGAGGAGACCTTACTGCAGAAAGAAAGGCTTACCTTGGAGAGGCTCAAGCTTGTTCATATATTCAGCGAATCTTTATCCTCACGACGATCCTCTGGTGATCAAAATGAGGATGAAGGAAGTAGTGATTTCAAGGGTGTTGGTAGACAATGGAAGTTCGGCAGACATCATGTACTATTCATGCTTTGACATCTTGAATCTGAAATTATCTCAATTGGAACTGTATCACAGACCCCTCCTGGGTTTTGCTGGCGAGAAAGTTTTTCCACTTGGGACGATCAAGTTGGATATACTCATTGGAACTTGGCCTGCTTATCGAACAGAAAGAATACGCTTCTTTGTGATGGATAAGAATGTGCAGTCAGCCTACAACATCATCATGGGAAGAGTTGGTTTGAAGAAGTTCGAAGCAGTTCCATCTACAGTGCATCAATGCTTAAAATTCCCAACAAACCTCGGAGTAGGAGTTGTGAAAGGTGATCAAAAAGTAGCTCGGGAATGCTATTATTCATCTGCCGAGCAAGAGGAGCTTGAGGAATCAAGGAAAAAGACTACTACCTACCAGGTGGAAGAAGATACAGAGATTGAAACTCTCGATCCCAGGGATGAATCCCAACTTGTAAAAGGACAGGTGGTGGAATCTACAGAAAATATTATTCTGGACGACGAGCACCCTGAACGAGTAACCCAGATAGGTTCTACGTTGGATGCTTCAATAAAACAGGAGTTGATAACTTTCTTGAGAAATAGGAAGAAAACTTTTGCGTGGAGTCATGAAGACATGCCAGGAATAGATCCAAACTTCTTATGTCATGAGCTCAATGTGAATAAGGAGATCAAGCCTGTAAAGCAGAGAAGAAGGGTATTTAGCCCCGAGAAGAATCAGGCTATACAAGAGGAGGTCGAGAAGCTCCAGAAAGCCCAATTCATTGAAGATGTGAAGTATCCAGACTGGTTGGCAAACGTGGTGATGGTAAAAAAGAAAAACAATAAATGGAGAATGTGTGTTGATTTCACCGATCTTAATAAGGCGTGCCCAAAAGATCATTTTCCATTGCCTAGAATTGATCAACTAGTGGATGCTACCTCTGGGCACGAGCAGTTTAGCTTCATGGATGCTTACTCTGGCTACAACCAGATCAAAATGAAACTTGAAGACAGGGAAAGTACTTCTTTTATTACCCCTAGGGGAACTTATTGCTATAATGTTATGCCTTTTGGTTTGAAAAATGCAGGAGCGACATACCAGCGGCTGATGAATAAGGTTTTCACCGAACAAATCAGTTGCAATATGGAAGTCTATGTCGATGATATGCTGACAAAAAGCAAGAAAGCTGCAGATCATCTAGTTGACTTAGCTCAGACATTTGATCAACTGGATAAATACCAAATGAAGCTCAACCCGACGAAGTGCACATTTGGAGTACGAGAAGGAATGCTTCTCTGGTACATTGTCAACCAGCGAGGCATTGAAGCAAATCCAGATAAGATCAAAGCTCTTTTAGGGTTGCGATCTCCAACAACAAAGAAAGAAGTGCAGAGTCTTACAGGACGAGTTGCAGCGCTCAACAGATTTGTGTCCCGAGCAACTGACAAATGCCTCCCATTCTTCAAAACACTTCAAAAAACTTTTGAGTGGACTGATGAATGTGAGAAGGCCTTTCAAGACATGAAAAAGTATTTGGGAGCACCTCCATTGTTGTCCAGGCCAATAACAGGAGAGAAGTTGTATTTGTATCTGGCAGTATCAGAGAATGTAGTCGGTTTAGCATTGATCAGATTGGAGAATGGAGTCCAGAAACCAATCTATTACACAAGTAAGGCTTTTCGAGGTGCGGAAATCAGATACCCAAAGCTGGAGAAATTAGCATTGGCATTAATTGAAGCAAGTAGAAGAATGAGGCCATATTTCCAGGCCCATACCATCATCGTTTATACATACATGCCACTGAGGCAAGCCCTTCATAAGCCAGAAAAGTCAGGGAGATTGATGTACTGGGCAATAGAGCTCGGTGAATATGATATTGTGTATGAGCCCAGATCGTCATTGAAAGGGCAAGCTGTAGTAGATTTTATAGCAGAATTTACATATCCTGATACCCCCGAGGAACAAAAATTGCTCGCTGACCAACCTGTGGATGTTACAGGATCAACAGACATAAATCCAGACCAACTCCGGTTGGTAAAAGGACTTATGGATGAAGAAAGATCATCAACTTCGAGCTCAGACCAGCTCCGGTTGGTAAAAGAGCGAGAAGAGATGATCGAAGAGGAGCGAAAAGTGTCAGGGAAGGATGTAAAGAAGCAACAAATATTTCACCGAGGAACTCTGTCAGATAAGAAATTTGAAGACGGGTTGCCCATATGGAGATTATATGTAGATGGATCATCTTGGACAGCAGGTTGCGGGGCAGGAATTGTTTTGAACACCCCAGACGAGATTGACATGGAATATGCTTTGCGATTCCAATTCAAAGCCTCCAATAATGAGGCTGAGTATGAGGCCATGATAGCAGGTCTTAATTTATCAAAGATTATGGAAGCGCAACAAGTGATGGTATTCAGTGATTCTCAATTGATTGTGAATCAGATGATGGGAACATATGCGGTTAAAGGAGAATTAATGGTCAAGTATCATGCAAAGATGATGGAATTGTTGGCAGAATTTGATGCCATTCAGTTGATCAGAATACCCAGAATAGAAAATGCACAAGCAGACGCACTGGCCCGACTAACATCAGCTACTCGTACCGAGCTGCGAAGAACAATACCAACTGAAGTACTGGAAAGTCGGAGCATAGATGAAAACCTGACGATGAATGTTATTACCCTTGATTTAGGACCATCTTGGATGGATCCCATCAGAGTATATATTGAAGAGGGAAAATTTCCAGAGGATAAGCTCACTGCCAAGAAATTGAAGTATAAAGATGCTCGGTATGTATTAACTAATGGTATTTTATATAGACGAGGAATTATGGCAGGTTTGCAGAGATGTGTAAATCCCTCCAAAGTGAAAGAATTGATTGAAGAGATCCATGAAGGGTCTTGTGGAGCTCATGTAGCAGGTCGAACACTTTTGCAAAGGGTAATGACTCAAGGATACTACTGGCCGACGATGAGGGCTGATTGTATAGCCTATGCTAAGAAATGTGACAAGTGCCAACGATTTTCCTCCATCCGACGAACTCCACAAGCATTGTTGACACTAATAACTTCCCCTTGGCCGTTTGCCATGTGGGGAATTGATTTGGTTGGACCACTTCCGACCACCCAAAGAAGATTCAAGTACCTCATCATTGCAGTGGACTATTTTACTAAGTGGGTAGAAGCTGAGCCGCTTATTGATATGACATACGAGAAGGTATACCAGTTCATTTGGAAGAACATCATCTGTCGATATGGTCTCCCTCATGCCTTCATCACAGATCATGGAACACAATTCGACAACGAGGAGTTTGCTGCCTATTGTCAACAATCAAACATCCTGAAGACCCATTCAGCACCAGGTCATCCTCAAAGAAATGGGCAGACTGAGGTGACAAACATAACACTACTAAATGGTTTGAAGAAGAGGCTAAGTGAAGCTAAAGCTAACTGGATTAATGAGCTACAATCAGTATTGTGGGCTTACCAAACAACTCCCCGAGCAGCGACTGGAGAATCACCATATATGCTGGCATTTGGAAGTGAGGCTGTAATACCTGCCGAGTTGGGTCTTCCAACGCATAGAGTACTGAATTTCAATTCTCCTGTCAGTGACTTGATGAGAAGACTGGATTTGGATATGCTCGAGGAGGTCAGAGAAGAGGCAGCCATTAGGAATGCTGCTTATCAACAACGAACAGCTTTTTTATACAACAAAAGGGTGAGGAAATGCGATTTAAAGGAAGGAGATTATGTGCTAAAGAAGGTAATTCAGAAGCACAATAAATTGGAGGCAAACTGGCATGGACCTTACCGAGTTACAGAAGTTGTTCGACCAGGAACTTACCGAATAGCAACTCTAGAAGGAGAAGAATTCAAGAATGCTTGGAATGCTGAACACCTTCGCAAGTATTATCAATGATGTAAAATGTACAACGGTTTTATCAATATGAATAAAACGATGATGTTTTCACCATTTTTCTCTCCTTTGTTTGAAAGTTTTTTGGGGAATACTAGTGTTGTACACTACGCTGCTCGACAGCAAGAAGAAAATGATAGTTCAGACCCACGACCAACTCCGGTTGGTAAAAGGGCGAGAACAAAAATGATATACTCTTTTGGTTAGGAGGCGTACACTAGCGTGACCAACTACGGTTGGTAAGATAACTAGTGGACAGATAGTTCGAAAGAACCTGATAGTTCGAGCGTGATCAACTTCGGTTGGTAAAATAGCGAGAACAAATTATACTCCTTTGGTTAGGAGGCGTACACTTGCGTGATCAACTTCGGTTGGTAAAAGAGCTTGTGGACAAGATAGTTCGAAAGAACTCGATAGTTCAAACTCATGACCTACTCCGGTTGGTAAGAGGGCAAGAACAATATTCTTAAAAATGCCAATTTTGGTTGGTTAAGAAACAAAATATGCCAACTTATGTTGGTCGGGAAGTAAGATTATTTTAGAAAATATAAAGTTCCTCGAAGAACAAAATATTCCAAATTGAATCAAGTATGGTTGGCCGGGGATAAAAACCCACTAACTATAGTTGGTCGACGAGGATAAATTATCAATTTTGGTTGGTCGGAAAAATTTACCAAGTGTAGTTGGTCGACAAGCACAATTTAACAACCTAGGTTGGTTGGAAACATTTCATACTCATTACTTTATTATTAAGTGATTTAGCAACATTGATACTTGTAATTTTGATTACTAAGTTGGTTGATGAACAGCACCATATTGTTATCTTTTTAACAGATACATATGCACAAATGTAAAAATGTTTGATAAACACAAAATAATAGCAATACAGATTTGCAAACAGAAAATGAAAGTCTTTCATTAAAATCAAAATAAATTACAAGCTACATATATGTGATAACTGTTACATTGAAAAACCTATTCTATCGGTTTCTTTCCTTTAGCTTTTGAAACAGGTTCCTCGCCAGCAGGAGGATCCTCCAGGCAAAGAGGATAATTAATGAAATTAATATCTCTGAGCATTCTGACGTTCATCACAGAAGGTTTATCCAAGAGATGCTCAGGACGAGATAATTCAATCTGAGAATGAAGACTATAGTCGCTAAGGTATTTTGAAATTAAGCTCCGAGGAATGGCACGAGCTGGGATCCACTCCATGTCTAGTTTATAAGGCGGTACAGGCAAGTCTACTAGCCCAGGAGCATGATAATCCCATAAGAAATGGCCCTGCACTAGCTTTAACACACCCAGGGCGTTCAACCATCCTTGTTTATAACCTTCGTTATTGGCACTTTCAAGACGAGCATCCAAATGACAAAGGGCTTCATTGTAGCCTGCCATCCAAAACTCACGAGGTTGTTTGTGAAATTGGAAAGTTATTCTCTCTAGTTGCTCGTGAAGGTTCCTGGCAAAAACATCTTTATCATTCAAAGCAGACTTCATTGCAGTAAGTTGATCTTCCAAAGATAGATTTTTCTTGGACAGATAAAGCCTGATCTTTGGCGTTCAATTGGTATGCTTGAGTTTCCAATGTTGACAGAGTACGAGATTCTTCAACATTACGGCTGAGAACTCTTGATCGACTCCGAGCAGGTGGAGAATTTTGCTCCTCGACAACATTTTGAACAGCTCTTCCTCGCCCACGAGACCCTCTTCCTCATCCCCGAGCAGTAGTAGAGATACCAGATCTTCTCAGAGTATCCAATTCTTGCCTTAATTTGGCATTCTCAACCTCTAAGAATGAGAAACCTTCATCGGTAACCGGTACTAAAGCAGTGGAAGAGGAAGCTGCAGACTCATATTGTGCCAACTTTTTCTGCAAATTATTGTTCTCTTGTTCCAGTAACTCAGCGATCTGTCTGCAGGCCTCAACTTCACCTTTTAGGGTTTTCTCCCTAACATCATACCCAGCGATGATCTTTTTGTGACCTGTTTCAGAGGAAAGCTATTGATACCTATTCTCATATTCCTTGTGCAACAAAGCAGTTGATTCATTGTGCTGGCTCTGAAGATCTTCTAAGGAATAATGTAGCTCCTCAATCAAGTCATAGTAGGCCACGTTGTTGGCCACAGCTCGATCAAGTAAATCCTTCAAGTACCGATAAGCCTCAATTGCTTGTTCTGAGGCATCATGGCCAAGGATGTCAGCAATTTCTGATACACTCAAATTTGTATGACCAGCTTTATAATATTCATGGCATTGCTGCATCAGCTTTATATCATGTGCAGATATCAGTTCCATTCTAGCCACAAACTAATAATGAAAAGAAGACAACAGTCAACAAAAACAAATCATCAACAACAGAGATGAACAAAGATGTATTTTATTAGATCACAAAAAGATTACATTGTTTGATTACAAATAATGAAAGATAGAGATGATACCGAACAACTTCACACCTTTTCCTTGTCTCCCAAGACTTTCTCGGGAGGCTGGGACTAGAAGCTTGGTTGCTCGGTGGTAACAGCAGCTTGATCAGCATGAGTTGAAACTTTCTCAGGAGGAGGAGACATGGAAGAAATGTCCTCGTTGGTAGAAGGTAGAGATGCAGGGACTTGATCACCTATGGCCATATAAGATTCATCAGAGATAGGCTCATCTTCTTCTTCTTCTACAATTGGTGGGGGAGGACCAGGGAGGTGTAGCTGGAATAGCCCAGAGTCGTATTTGATCTTCAATTCCTGCAGGGCAGCTACCCATCCATCTCGGAAGTATTTCAACTTCCCGTATTGTACTTGGGATGTCATCGCAGCAATCCCTTTGTCCCATCCTTTATCCCAGTCAGCTCTGAAGGATTTTTTAACTGCGAGCTTTCTTTTCAGTTTCTCCGAGGAGAGCTTCTCGGATAGAAGATCCTCGGCAGTCTTTAACTTCACACCCAATTCTTCTTTTTGGCGCTTTACATCTCACAGGACGGACAAATCTTCCTCTGCCTTCCTCAGCTTATCTTCAAGCTCTCCAAAGTTCTTGAGCTTGTCATCATATTTTTTATGCTCAATCTCTAATCTTTTCACCTTGCTCTCCAAACTCTTGGAGATCTCAGCCAACTTCACCTTCTCAGCTTCAACTATTGACAACTTTTTCTCCCAGACAGCTTTGTCCTCACTATACTGCTGACGAGAATCCTTCAAGGATTGGGTCAAACCCAACAGAGCATCATCTACCCCCGACGAGGAGCTGGAAGCTTTAATTGCTTCATCTTTCTTCACGATGTTGTTAAAACAATTCACCAGCTAAACAAAGGAAAAAGTGACAGGTCAGTACAAAAATACAAGTATTCAAAGAAAGAAAGGAAATTCAGAGTGTGAGAAATTTACTGAAGCAAGGTGACGGGTAGCTAGGGATGTCAGCATATCCCTAGAAATTTTTTCATCAATTCCTTGGACCTCGAGTATGATCCAAGTTTTTACCGAGCTCATGGCAGAGCTCGGAGGAATGATGGTTGGAACACCAACACCACCAGCTGGTAGAGAAGAGATGGTTTCAGTCAGATTGGCAGTTTCAGCCAAATTGACTGAGGACGATTTCCTCAATCTCCTCAAAGGGACTTCAGCATTTTCAACCAAGGAAGAGCTCTTAGTCGGAGAGATAGCAATTATCTCCACAGGAGCAACCTTCTTGCTCGGAGCCACTGGGGGCTTCTCGGTAACTTTGGAAGGCGCAACATCCACCTTCTTAGTCCCCTCTGGGACATCAATTTTGCTTTTCTTGGCTTCAGCAGCAGAAGTAGTGTCATCAAATAGAGCAGGGGGAGCTCTTTTCTTGCCCATTCTTTGACTTAAAGGGATGTGAGAATCTGAAGAAGAATCCTCTGGAGTTGAGGCTGGCTCAACAGATCTAATCACAGGACGAGCAGTATAAGAAGTCGTCTAGCTCCTATACTGCAGCAAATATGATGCAGCCCTGATGTGCTCATCTGCAACGTTCTTATGCAAACCCCAGATAAGTTTCAGATGCTTAATATTAACCTCTGACTCTTTTGGAGTTTTTCTTTTACTATCAACTGCAAATAAATACATAATGAAATATCAGTCATACATTTTGTCAAATATGATAAAAGCATAATTTCATAAGTAAAGGAAAATGAGAATAAACCTATCCCATTGCCATATGGGGGGCATTTAGGACCCTGGTATACTGCATCTCCAACCAAGGGGGCATATTGCCAATTTTTAATCACCACCCCATGTTCAAAATAATCTCTATTTGCATCAGGGAGGTTAACTACAAGAGCCCTATTTAAAAACCTAGTTTTTAAGTAATAAACATTATCTAAAATAGCCCACCTATAGCAATACATAATCTCAGGAATCCCTATACGAGTTCCATGAGTTAGATTTAATTTATACACCCCATTAATTATTCTCAATGAATTGGGGGCTATTTTTGCAGGAACAACGTCAAAGTACTGACAGAATTCTACGCATAAGGGGTTTGGCGGAAAAGAAAATCCACATTCAGCAATGAATAGACTGGGGAACCAATGTCCCTCAGCCAATCGAAAATAATCTAAAGGCTCAGAAAGAACCTCCAGAGTTACCCAGGAAGGAATGGAAAAATCGAAACGAAATTTCTCAACAGACTCCACAATATAAACCATAGTGAATAAAAGAAATACAGAAGAAAAGAAGAGAATCTTACAGGAAAAAGGAAGAGCTGACAACTAGCGAAGGAAAAGATGAACGCACAAGGGAGAGAGAGAACAGAAAGCTTGAATGCAGAAAATTGGAAAAGGTAGAAGACGGTATGGTTACCTAAGAAGTTTAAATACTTTACCTTGGGAAGCAGCGAAGGAAATGATTACACAAAAGAAATTAATACGCCACCGGCGGCTAAAAGGACAAAAATGCACGAAGATCGAAGCACTCATAAAAATTCGAAAAAGGCGGATTCTGTGAATTTGAAAGAAATTTAAATATGAATAAAAGGCTCCTAAAACCCAGGAAAGTCATTTAATATCGCCATATACCGAGAAAGAATGTTCCATACTCCTCAAAGTTCGAAATATGAAACATTGGGGGCTTCTGTTGATACCAAAATTAATATGCTGATATGGACGAATAATATGAAGACACATGTCAATCTACTTGGCACAATAATAACGAGGAAGTTTCATTTCCCCGACCAACTCATGTTCTCTCCGAGCAACGAGGATACACCGAGGAACTTCAGCACTCCGAGGTACACTAGCGCTCCGAGGAACTCCTGATCAACGAGCAACTAAGGCGGTCTGAACTGTATCTCGGCCGTAGCATTAACTACCAGATAATCAACAGTTCAATTATTCATTGAATGTTTATCATCTTGACGCACACGCTGCATTAAATGTATTACCATTTCATATGTATATCATTTAATGTATCAACCCATTCATGTACAGCCTAAGGGCTATAAATACCTTGTATCACCTTCATTCAAAGGGATCGGAATTTCTTGAGAGAACATATACTCGAGAATTCCAAAAACACTCAGCAATAACATAACAGTGGACGTAGGCCATTCTTATAAGGCTGAACCACTTTAAAAATCTTTGTCTCATTTTATTTATCTGTGATTGAATAATTAGAGCAATCTAATTTTTTACATCAACAGTACATATTGATTTTTGGGGACTAATGGTCCAAATTGATTTAATCTTTGTATGTTCTACAGAGTATGTTTTGCCCAAAATTTTTGATGATGCAAGTTTCGTCTACTTTGATGCCAAGCTTATCCTATTGAAGCAGCTGCAGAAAAGGAATGTAGAGAAGAATATTTGGATAATAAAGATTTCCCAACCGGACAATGATCCTCCCCGCGCGTTGATCCTGGATAAGACACTAAAAAGAAGAAAAGATGACACGAAGATGGTTACCTGTAAGGTGCATTAGTGCCAAAAGCAAAAATCAAGGTTGTCCTCAGCAGAGGAAAATAAAATCTATCAAGAAGAATTCAGGATGAAGATATAGACCCAGTCATTTTCGGCCGATCGATGTTGTAAATGTATATGAAGGTTAGTTGCGATATATTTCTTGCGTATCAGTTGTCAAGGTTCTGGCAATAGAAGTACTGTAATAGTGCCGCGAACAAAAAACACATGTATGCTATCTTCTTACGATAAAGTTCTTGAGAAGCTGATAGGAGATGAAAACATGTATTCCATATTTCTATGTTGATTAAGAGTACAAATTAGAAATTTATTGTTTCTATTCATATTAATATCACTCATATTTATGCACTGAGTAGTAGCGATGGTAGATGATGATCCTAGCAGTATTGTGGTTTAAGTGGAGTTGTGGGTTGATTACTTTGGATTTAATAGGTCAATGAGAACTGTTTTATATATTTAAAATTTTAGTTCCATATGTATTGTTTATCATAAATCCTTGGATGTGTAGGCAACTATGGTTTAATAATCCCTCACAGGTTGAAGTATTGTGAACCCGTCTATTCTATACGAGGTCGGTTATTTTTTATGCAAAGTCCAAGATGTATGATTAGTATTTTTGTTGATTATTTTTTTTTATTTCTTAACATGGTGGATGGTCATATATACAAAGAAGTTGTCTAATTTTTTTAATTTGTTTAGAGTTATTTGTGTTATATAAAATTTAACAATAATTATGTTTCTTACTATTATATTTAGGAAGATTGAATGTTTAGTTATGCACTCTTATATATATTGGGGACCGATATATAGATGTTTTGTTGGGGAACGATATTTTTGTTGTTTTGCGATTATGTACTTTTGAAATTTTCATCATTTCGTGATTACGCACTTGGGAAATGTTCGTCGTGCCTTTAGGCACGGGTATAATTTTTTTTTTAAATTTCACTTTGTTTTGGTGGGGAACGAAATTTTTACCGTTTTGTAATTACGTACATTGGAAAATTTTCATCGTGCCTTCAGTCACGGGCATATACTAGTGTGTGTGTGTGTATATATATATATACATATATATATATATATATATATATATATATATATATATATATATATATATATATATATATATATACATATATATATATATATATATATATGTGTGTGTGTGTGTGTGTGTGTGTGTGTGTGTGTGTGTGTGTGTGTGAGTGATTTAATCTACTACGAGTGCACTAGTAGATGAGATAGATAGTGATATCTAACATAATTTAATTATGTGGGAACTTAATAATTAATTTGTAATTTTCACGGATAATTGATCTTGAAAATTTAATAACGTATTGTATGAGCCATACAAGTGGGAACAATGAATTATTAGACGGGACGAGACTGGTTTGAACTAGTTAGGTGGGGTAGCATAACTAGGACGGTTTAGGAGTAAACGTTAGGTGTGCACAATAGTTGAGAGGTGAGGACCTCAAGTGAGAGCACATGGAATTAACATGTATACAATATCTTCTCTTACTACATTTGAAATATATTTTAAACTTTTTCAAACTGTTTTACTTGGGTTGTGACCTGTTTCAAATTTATTTTTGTAAAAACATTTTAGGTGTCCAGCCACAGGGACGCCAGACTTAGGAGTTCCTTCATTTGATGTGCTGCAGTTGCTGTAAAAGTTGCAGGATCTCAGTAGTAGACGCCTCCACATTTATCCATTCCTATTTATAATTTATCTATCTCAGTCGGGCATGTCACCCATATCTAGCCAGTGATTATTTTCAAAGACTTGCACTTTTATTTTATTTCCAGTATTGACCCTGGATTTTTTTATGGATTATTGTATTGGGATTTTTCATCTAGAGTGTTATTCAAGACATATTTATCCATCTCGTTAATTTATCATTCATTACTATGTGTATGTAAATGGTGAATGTGATTTATCAGTTTAACTAATTTCCTATTGATAAAAAGATTAAAATTTTGACACCGGGATATTAGGGTATTAGTAAAACAAATTGGATTTTAACAGTGATGCTAAGAATGACTCCATTAATAAATCTTGTTTAATTTAATAACGGACTGATCACCCAGGATTAGAATAGGTAGTGTATCACAGATGGTATCAGAGCATCAGGTTCTAATGTCCATAGGATATGTCCTGACTTGTTATGTTTCCAGCATAGCGTTCTTTGATATACAGCCCTACTATTAGGATTGTTGTATTCATGATTACTCATTTATGTCTTCGGCTATTTTAAGGTATATTGAATTGGTGACTGATAGAAAACTCTTGTTCAGTTCAGATGCCTCCCCAACGTGCACCACAAGCCACCCCAGATGCACTGCCCGAGCTACAGCCAAGTCAGGCATTGGGGACCATAAATGTTGTTGAAGTTACCGCTATAGTTGTACATGTGGTTAATGCGGCCCTGACTACCTTTGCTCAGCAGGCACCACAGGTGCCACCCCAGCCTCAGGTTGTGTCTCTATCTCGTGCACACTCATTTCCTTTTACCTGGGAGAGAGTCAGAGATGCTTTTCAGAAGTCTCATCCTCCCAAGTTTCAGGGGAGTTACGATGTAGTTGCGGCGTGCCAATAGAAGAAGGATATTCAGAGGAATTTGAGGATGTATGAGTGAAATGATGTATAGAGACATATACTAGCTACCTTTAAGCTAGTGGGGGTAGCCTTACAGTAGTGGGAGTCCGTTACCACAACACAGGAGAGAGACACCATGACTATTCAGGCGTTCTAGGAGCGGTTTGATCGCAAATACTTCCCATCCGCCATTTCAGACTGAGATGAGGTGGAAATTTCTAGACGTTTCCTAGGAAGGGATGACTGTAGAGGAGTATGAAGAGGAATTTACTAGGATAGAAAACTTTATTCCCGAAGAGGTAAGTACGGAAGAGAAGAGGATATAGATCTTTGTGGACGGTCTTACTTGGAGGATCCGACAACATTTTTTGGGTAATCTCGCTTTGAAGACATATACGGATGTGTTAAATGTCGCTCTATTGCATTTTCAGGACCACCACTTCCATGTTATGGGAAGAAAATGCTCAGTAGAGTCCATCCAGTAAGGTAGGACAGTGGGTAGCGGCACAATCGACTCAGAGTTAGTTGAGGCAAAGTGATCACGGTTCCCATCAGGAGGATGCTGTTAAGCGATTTCGTTCGGGAGATTACAGGCAGGGATAGGGTGGATTTAGGAATGGCCATCAGGGTCAGCTGGGCCAACATCATTTTCAATAGGGCCAGGGAGATGTGGTAGTGTCCAGCATAGTCGAGGCCAACAGGGCCAGAGGGGAGGAAACTTCACAAGCAGGTGTTTCATATGTGGAAAGAATTACCACAAGCGACCGGATTATCCTGATAAGGGAAGATTTTCGCAGCAGCAGGGTGCTCGCAGGAGCCCCAAAGGCCTATTTTCCCCACTGTCCTCCCAACACCAGCACCTGTATCAGCATTGCCTGCAGTACTAGTCATCCCAGTACCCCCACCTCAGTAGGGGTAATTACAATATGGGCGTGTATATAATTGAGCGTGCGGCTTATGATAGACTATAATGGGGAAGTAAAACAATTTGTTGTGAGTTGTTTACAGCTATAAGGACGCGTGTCAAATTTTTGATGGAACACTTTGTGTTTCTTTGTGATTACTCAGACCTGTATTAATCAACAGATGTGTGTAATTTTATGTCAATCCATGTGACCCTATTTTACACCAATCAGCACACACTTGTGCACTCTATAAATAGTACCCTTTGTGTATCATTTTTGTAAGGCTAAGAAAATTATTTTTCTGGCAAAGCTCTGTCAAAATTTTTAGAGAGAGAGAGAGAAAGATTAAACTAGAACTATTTTTGTGTCATCTTCAAGTGTTGATTTTTTTCAAAACTAAAATGAAGATTGGACATCTCTCATTCTAAATCTACACTTACGATTTTTCAAGATTATATAATTTTTTTAAGTGATTTCTCTCATTTTTGTGTGTATTATTTAGATCAGTCTTTAGATCCAATATTTGTACACAACTCACACACTATTCACGAAATTAATTTTTGTGTGTGAATATTTTGTTTGTATCTTGTTTGTGAGATCTTGAATGTTTTTAAACATATTATTTTAAAATAGATTTTTCAGAAAATATTTTGATAATATTCAGATTTATATTTTTGGTGGTTTAGAAAGTTAAACCCAAGATTTTTGAGATCTGATTTGTGAAGATTTAAAATCTTGATTGAATATTATTTTCTTCAGTGATTAAGTCTGTTTTGATCTAATCTGAAAATATATTTTTTGGATCTATTTGTGTGATAAAACTGTTAGAACATGAATAGTATATTTTTGGATTAATTTTGTTTTAATCTAAAACTTTTTAACAACAGTTTTATATTTGACTTAAGCTCATATAGTAAAAATATTTGAAGTCATATTTTTTTGAATATGATTTCTTGATTGTTGAAGTGATTTTCAGGATCTGTTTTTATCTCATATCACTCACATAATATTCACGTAGACACATTTATTTGTGTAAATATTTGAACAAGTCTAGTGTTCAAAAGTTAAAGAGAAAAGAAAGCTTTTCAAAACTGTTTTGAAAGTCAAGAAGACTTGACTAAAGGTGACATAAGACTTACGAAGATATATAGGAGATATAATCTGTTGCATAGCATTTGGTGTGTGTAATTTAAATGTGGGTGTGTCATCTAGGATAGAACACCGCACACAAAATACTTCACTAGAAAATAACACAATAGGCATTAAGCTAATATTGAGCTAGAAGAGCAAAAGGGAGAAGCTGTGAAGTGTAGAACGCAATAACAAGCATGGACAGACTTAAAGAGAGAGCAGAATAAGCAACCAGGGAGGAGTCTTGGTCGTGTGGGGTAATCGCTACATCTATCTTCTTTAGTTGTCAAGTTTGTTGATTGCAACTCGTTCCTGTTGGTTTTATTATTTTAGTGGAAGTAGATTAGGTAACTCCTAGAGGAGTTCGTCGTTTTTCCCGGGGAAGGGTTTTTGCGATGTAAAATAAATACCTTGTGCTTTACTTTACAAATTTGCTATATCTCACCTCATACGAAAAGGTAGGTTTAATACTATAAACGCACCTAATTAATTGAATCATATATTATCTGTTTTGACACCTAGTTAACTCAAGATAATAAATAGGACTATTAATTAACTTGGCAAACTAAAACCTGTTTTAGCCAAGTTAGCAATTCAAGAAAAGTTTGAATTGGTCCCTTCTTGAATAACATAGATAACTCATAGGTAATTGGAGTTTATTTTGGCAAATAGTTTACTTCTGCACATATAGTTCTTTGCACATAGTCGGTGCTTACAATAATGTCCACCAGGTCGCTGTTCCACAGGCTCCACCTGCAGTTAAGGGTATGTTTCTTATACATGGGACTTTGGGGATCATTTTATTTGACACGCGAGGATTAACACTCGTTCATAGCCACTAAACTTTCATAAGCCTCAGGATTGTTAGACATAGACGATCCTACAATCACGTGTGTAGACTCACCACTAGGTAACGGGACACTTATTGTCTTTATTTATCGAGGTGTGTGTATAGATATTGTTAGACTTATTTTGCCCACCGATATGCTTGTGTTAAATATGTTAGAGTATGATGCCATTATTGGTATGGATTGTCTAGTATCATATAGGGCCATGATTGATTGTTATAGTAAGAGCATGGTGTTCCCGATTCCTGGCCAGGAGATGTTTTTAGTGGCGATGCCTCATCCCGAAAGAGGATCGCCGACTCCTTTTTATTATATAAATAAGGAAAACTCTCAGGAGTAGCTATTTCCCTAGATTCGATTGCAATTGTATGTGAGTTTGTAGACGTATTTCAAGAGACATATGGATTTCTGTCTAGCAGAGAGATTGAGTTTGTCATTGATTTAGCATCGAGCACTCGGTCGATATCTCGGGCATATTATCGTAGGCCTCCTATAGAGATGAGGGAGCTACGGGATCAGATTGAGCAGCTGTTGGGGTAGGTATTTATCGATCAGAGTACTTCACCTTGGGGTGCCCCAGTGCTGTTCGTGAAGAAAAGGGATGGTTCTTTACGATTTTATGTGGATTACAGGGAGTTGAATAAAGTCAAGATATGGAATAAGTATCCGTTTTCCAGAATCAATGACTTATTTGACCAGTTGAGAGAATAAGCCTACTTATCTAAGATAGAATTTAGGTCGAGATATCACAATTTGCGCATCCGGGAGCAGGATGTATCTAAGATTGCCTTTATGACAAGATATGGGTCTTACGAGTTTCGGATTATGCCATTTGGGCTAACCAATGCACCAGTTGTATTTATGAACTTGATGAATAAGGTGTTAAGAGAGGTCTTGGATAGTTTATCATTTTCTTTATTGATGACATCCTAGTTTATTCTCATATCAATACGGAGCATGTCGAGCATCTATGTTGTGTCCTGCAGTCATTGAGCGAACGCCAGTTGTACGCTAAGTTGGAGAAATATGGGTTTTGGCTGCGTGAGGTACAGTTTTTGGGTCATATCCTATCTCCCAGAGGATATCAGTGGATCCTAGTAAAATTTCAGCGGTGAGGGAGTAGGGACAACCCACGACACCGACAGAGGTGAACAGTTTCTTAGGGTTAGTCGAGCACTATAAACAATTTATTCAGGAATTTTTTAAGATTGCGAGTTAGTTGACCAACTTGAATCGCAAAGGGGTATCGTTTACCTGGTATGATGCTTATCAGTTGGCATTTGATGAGCTGAAGGACAAGTTAACGTCATCACCCGTACTCACATTTCCCAGCGCAGGAGTAGAGTGTCATGTTTTTACTAATGCATCCCTACAGGGACTTGGGGGTGTGCTACAGCAAGAGGATCAGGATATAGCTTATTCTTATCACAAGCTTTAACTTTACTAGAGGAATTACCCCACCTAAGATTTGGAGTTAGCGACAATCATGTTTGCGCTACAGATTTGGAGACATTACCTTTTAGGGGAGAGATTTCGCCTATTCACAAATTGTAAGTCACTACAGTACTTGTTCACTCAGAGAGAGATAAATATGCATTAGTGTAGGTGGCTGGGATTTGTGAAAGATTATCATTTTGACATCCAGTATCACCGGGGGAAGCCTAACGTGGTGGCAGACGCATTGAGCTGTAGGCTAGTGGGGGATGTAGCTGAAGTTTGGAAGGAAAAATGGAAGGAGCTGGGACACCAGAATTTAGTTGCAAGATCATTTATGTCGATCATGACCGTCATCACCCCAGATTATCACGAGGTTGGTACAATCCCAGCCAACGGATTCATTTTCTCAGGATCGAATTCGATAACTTTTAATCGAGGGAGCCATGTCGTACTCTATGAGTTTGGAGCGAGTCTTACGCTTAACGAGATATTGATTATCCCGTAGGGGGAGGACTTGAGACATGAGGTGATGGTAGAGTCGCACGAATCGCGATTTGTGGTACATCCCAGAGGGGATAAGATATATCGAGATATGAGATGGAAGTATTGGTGGAGTGGGATAAAGAGGTACATTGTAGAGTTTGTCTTGAGGTGTACCACTTGTTAGCCGGTGAAGGTAGGCCATCAGAAGTCAACAGAGGTTTTGCAACCATTAGAGATTCCGATGTGCAAATGGGGGAGAATTTCCAGGGATTTTATTAGTGGGTTGCCTACTTCATAGAGAAGTCATTATTCCATTTGGGTGATAGCGGATCGATTGACCAATGTAGCTCACTTTCTGCCAGTCTGGATGAATTATACAATGGGATGATATACCCAGATTTTCATCGCTCAGATAGTGAGATCGCACAGGGTGCCACTTGATATTATGTCTGACATGGACAAGATTTTTGTGTCTTAATTTTTGGAGAGTTTTCAGGAGTCCCTAAGTACCGAGTTGCGATTGAGTAAGACCTATCACCCGCAAACGGATGGGCAGACAAAGAGGACAAATCAAATGTTGAAAGATATGCTACAGATGTGATTCCTTGATTTTAGAGGGGGTTGGGAGTAGTATCTTCCACTAGTGGAGTTTGCGTATAATAACTCATATCAATTTACTATTAGCATGGCACCATTCGAGCCATTGTACGGTAGACCTTGTCGTTCGCCCGCTTATTGGTTAGAGGTGGGGGATAACAAGCTACTTGGATCATAGTTGATTCAGGATACTTCGGCCAAAATTCAATTGATTCGTAGTTGTATACGGATAGCCCAAGATAGACAGATGAATTATGCCGATGCCAAGAGGTTTTTCCTGGAGTTTAATGTGGGGGACCATGTGTTACTTCGTGTTTCTCCTATGAAGGGGATAATGAGGTTCAAAAATAAAGGTAAATTGGCACCAAGGTATGTCGGGCCATTCCCTATCATTGAGCAGTGATTAGGCATAAATTATTCATATTTATCCCCTTAATTTTGGTATTTTTATGATCCCGTGCGGTGTAAATAGCTTGGATTTTTCTCATATCTATGCTACTAACCCTTTTTGGCAAGTATTTCGTATTTTGTGAATCTCTTATGTGTTTTACAGGTATTTCATGCAAGAAAGATGGAAAAGAGAACTCAAAATAGTGAAAGAAACTAAGAATCGGGGAGTTGAAGGATATTTTTGTAATTTTTCAGCCTTAGTTCGGAGGTGGGGCCAACTGGAAAGTTGAAGAGCTTTCAATTACAAGACCACTAGAAAAAAATACACCTCAATCCGAGCTACGGTGAAGAAGTTATGCCAATTTGAAGTTGAGAAAAAATCCAAGAAAAAAGCTGTCAAACCCAAACCGAACCGAAGCTAAGAAAAACGAACTTGCCCGTCCATTTGTCATGCTCCAGATCCATTACAAAATTAGTCACGCTTTCTAAGTGTGACGAATTGGCAGATACGGGATTTTTATTTTGTGCTTATCTTTTAGCCAAAAGAGTTTTATGTTTTAGGGACTCTTCTAAACGACCTCTAGCGTATATATTTAGTCATTAGGACTCTTTTTATTAAGATTTCATTGATGTAAAAGCTCCATAACAAGTAGGAACATCTAGGAGAAGAACTTACATACTTTGCATCATTAATTCAAGAGCTTTTCCGGTTTTTCTTCAATCTTTGATTTCTTCTTACATGTTCTTGTTCTTCAATCTTGGTAACTTTTATTTCCAGCACTTTTATTATTATTCACCATGTTAGGCTAGACTTTTCAAGGTCGGGATGCATGAACCCAGCCTGATGTGTTAGTTGCATGTGTATAACATTAATCCTCTGAATTTAGTGATTGATTACGACCGTATCACATAAGAACACAACAATTGTAGGTCTTTATATCTCGTTTGCCTCTGGATAACCGGGATGATTTAGAATGCAATTCGAGTGTCACTATCGCGATACCGATTTACTCGTCCTCAGATTAAGTATGATGCGGACTTGAACCTCATACACATAATGCTTGGGAGTACTAAATTCTGGGTCTAATTAATCAGTTAAATTTACGATTAGAATTATAACTGCTATACACTAGGGTTGGGGGATTGTATTCATGTCCTGTTTTTCTCATCACATAGTTTAAAGTTTCAACACATTCTTCATTAATAATTTAGGTAAGTTAGTCTAATTGCATCTTTTCATAATTTCATAATTGCACTTAGTTGTAGTCAATTCTCGAAACCAAATCATTTTTTTTCTTTTTAGAGTCAAAGTTAGGATTCCTTCGCCTTTTTCCGTCGTTACAACTTCATTGTCTTAGTTCCCTGTGGATACGATCCCGACTTACCGGGTTTATTACTAACACGACAGGCTTGCACTTGAGCCTAGAGTGAACTCACATTAGAGACACTTTAGGAGTCGCGTCAAGTTTTTGGCGCCGTTTCCGGGGAGTGTTTTGTTATAGATTATAATTGATTTACTATTTTGCAAGATATTTTTTCTTTCCTTTTTTTTTACATGGTTGCACAATTGAGCGCCAAGAAACGTTGAATCCTTAACCTCACACCTCTTTACGTAGATTGTCCATTTGCAAACCATTCGGTAATCATATCTTTTTATAGTGAGTTCGGTAATTATAATGGTTTATATGGGAATAGTTCTCAAACTTTTTATTTTCAAGAATTCGTGCCTCGACCTATTACCATTAGTGAGGGTCTTCGAATTATTGAGAATGAAAGGTTTGAGAATATATATCGGGAAGAAAATCGTTTTCGAGCTTTTTATTTTCAAAAACTTCGGCCTCGACCTATTACCATTAGTGAGGCCTATCTATGTATTGAGTATGAATGGTTTGAAAATAAATATCGGGAAAGAAATCGTTTTGGGGAGAAAGAGTTGAATGCATTATTCGAATTCAATGACAATTTTTCTTTCGATATTTTTGAAACTAAAGAACATTTTCAACCAAATGAGGAATTCAAGGTTATAGATACAAGGAATCTTACTTTGGAAGAAAGAATGTTTTTTCTGCGCAAACAAATACTCAATATTCTTTCCACCCAAAGCACGATGAATATAGATATTGGTTTTATTAAGGAAATTCTTGCACTTTGCAATGAGATGCGTTATGATTGGAAAAACAAAGAGGAGGTTGAGACTTGTGTGTCACCTCAATTTTTTGAAGAACATCTCATTGAAAGTGAGTCTTTTCCCCTTGAAATTCAATCTCTAAGTGATGATGAATCACTTGAGATCAAGTTTATCTCATCACCATTCCCGTTCACCATTATTGAACCATTACAAGTACCGCTAGATTCCTATGAGTCGGTTGAAACTTCTGAAACGTTTACACCTTTTACCGACAAAGACACTTTGCTAGAATTGTTTTCTAATATGGACTCTTCCTTTTTGTGTGCCCTCTCCCCATACTACTTCAAAAATATTTGGGAGGTGATTATATTGGATCTCAATTATACTTGTCCCTCCTAGCATCCAAACCACCCATTATCCCGTTAAATTTTCTAATTGGTGATGGTTTATTTTTTCCATCTCACACATGCCTTCCGTTATTCAAACGGAATCCTTATATTTCGGGAGGCATGCATCCTAGTGAGGGTACACCATTAATCCCTCAAAGTCTTATTGTATTTTGGGTGGACCCTCAAATTTTTCGACTTCTAGTGTATAACTTATTAGAATTGGAAAATCGTAGGTTGTACAATAGTTAGCTTTTTTTTTAGTTTAGAGTTTTTGTTATTCTTTTTGCGATGCTTGGTTCTAACATGTTTTGTAGATTCAATGGACTCGTACTTTTCGGGGATCGCTCCATTTTGGGTAATATCTTTCTTTTCCTCTCTTTATGTTGTGTTCTTGATTCGCATTGAGGACAATGCAACATTTAAGTTAGGGAGTGTGGGATATTCTTCCCATTTATTGTTTAGATTCATTGATTCGATCACATGTTCTTTCCAAGTGTGTATTTTTTAGAAAATTTAAAAAAAAATGAAATTTTTTGAAAAAAGCCATAAATATTTTTCTTCGAAATAAATAAAGATTGGAATTTAAAAGCTTCAAAAATATCACAAATATTTTGTCTCAAGTTGTAAAAATCAAATGCACAAAGCCAAAATTGACCAAAGATGGAAATTGAAAGAAAATTGACGACTTAACGAATAAGTGTAGCGATTAATCAACCCGGTGAGATTTCGAGCTTATCGATTTTTTTTCGAGTTTTTAAATCAATCCGAGTTAATGATTAACTCAAAGTTCATTTCAGCGTTTTAAAAAGTCGTTGATGATCTCTATTTTATTATTTTGAATTGTTATGGGAAATGGAATGTTGCCTCAAAAAGCGTGCTATAAATCTCTAAATTAAATTAATCTTAAGACGCATATGGTAAAGCAACCCGCATTTGGACAATGAAGTAGGACATCATTTGTTACCCAAAAATATTGGCCATAAAAAGTTGTGAAAAATCATCCCTTTTGTAACCCAAATTTGAGCCGAATAATTTTTCCTTTCGTTTGACAACCCGAAAAATCCAAATATCTCGGAATTGTGAAAAAATGGAAAAAGTCATAATTTAAGTCCGAAAAGTGCAACAAAAAGGGGCAAGAAAAAAATAGAAGAATGCTCAACAAAAAATAGCAAGAAAAGAAAAGTGTGAAAAAATAGAAAAAAATTAGAAAAAGAAGAGAAAATGAGCAATAACCCGAAAAAGCACTAACGGACATCATAAGAAAAGTTTCCAATTCCGAAGTTCCCAACCTTTCCCATATTATCCAATACACCTTTAACCCGAAAAAGTCCTAACCGAGTCCAAATTGTGAAATTGGTTACCGCGTGGAGAGTTAAAACACAAAAAGATAATACAAGAGATTACATGGAGTGAAAAATAGATGATGTTTCCCGTTTCCCTATGACCGTATTCCGATGAAGAGATCTTTTCACCCAAAAATTTCCGTCTTTCAAATTGTGTGCGTGACTTTGCGTCCATTATATTTACTCTTTATAAATCACGCATACCGAGAGAATATCCACATTCCGAGAGATTCGCTTGAGAGATCATCCCGTGAGCATTTGAATCAAAATAAATTTTTGGAAAGTAACGTAATGACCAATCAGTGGAAGTTAGCGGTTCAATTTTTGGCTTCGCACACACACACTATGACTTGAGACTCCTGAATAAGATTTTAAGGTGACCATTTTTGGGGAGTTTAAATTTTACAATTTTTAAGTATTTTGATTTATTCTTTGAGTCAATAACGAATTTTTGGGTATATTCACTGCAAACCCTCACGAGACACAACTCGTTCTACTAAGGTAACATAAGGGTTTAAAGGCTTGTTGCATATGCTAAATGCAATCGCTTGCCCACGAAAGAGGTATTTTATCCCAATAAATTTTTTGAAGGGTCCTTAACTCATAATCTCATTCTTTTACATTTCTCGGGACGCGCAAAGCTCTAAGTTGGGGGGGTTGAATAGGCATAAATTCTTCACATTTATCCCCGTAATTTCGATATTTTTATGATCCCGTGCGGTGTAAATAGCTTCGATTTGTCTCATATCTATGCTACTAATCCTTTTTGACAAGTATTTCGTATTTTGTGTATCTCTTATGTGTTTTACAGGTATTTCATGCAAGAAAGATGGAAAAGAGAACTCAAAATAGTGAAAGAAACCAAGAATCGGGGAGTTGAAGAACATTTTTGTAATTTTGCAGCCTTAGTCCGGATGTGGGGCCAACTGGAAGGTTAAAGAGCTTTCAATTACAAGAACACTGGAAAAACGACACTTCAATCCGAGCTACAGTGAAGAAGTTATGCCAATTTGAAGTTGAGAAGAAATCCAAGAAAAAAGCAGTCAGACCCAAACCGAACCGAAGCTGAGAAAAAAGAACCGGCCCGTCCATTTATCACGCTCCAGATCCGTTACAAAATTATTCACGCTTTCTAAGTGTGATAAATTGGCAGATACGGGATTTTTATTTTATGCTTCTCTTTTAGCCAAAAGAGTTTTATATTTTGGGGACTCTTCTAAACGACCTCTAGCCTATATATTTAGTCATTAGGACTCTTTTTATTAAGATTTCATTGATGTAAAAGCTTCATAACAAGTAGGAACATCTAGGAGAATAATTTACATACTTTGCATCATTAATTCAAGAGCTTTTCCGATTTTTCTTCAATCTTTGATTTCTTCTTGCATGTTCTTGTTCTTCAATCTTGGTAACTTTTATTTCCAGCACTTTCATTATTATTCACCATGTTAGGCTGGACTTTTCAAGGTCGGGATGCATGAACCCAACCTGATGTGGTAGTTGTATGTACATAAAATTAATCCTCTAAATTTAATGGTTTGATTATGACCGTATTGCATAGAAATACGACAATTGTAGATCTTTAGATCTCGTTTTCTTTCGAGTAACCAGGATGCTTTAGAATACAATTTGAGTGTAACTATTGAAATACCGATTTACTCGTCCTCAGATTAAGTATAATGAGGGCTTGAACCTCATATACGTAATGCTTGGGAGTACTAAATTTTGGGTCTAATTAATCATTCAAATTTACGATTAGTTCTATATCATCAATACACTAGGGTTGGGGGATTGTGTCTCTACTTTAATTTTTTAATTAGCTTTAGTTAACTTCTTTATTATTCCCTTTTTCCTTTCTCACTCAATCATCATCTTTTACATTTTATTTTTTGAAGTAATAAATCAATTAAAATCTATCAAACATTCCCTGTGGATTCGATACCCAGACTCGCCACAATACTCCACAAGAGTGTAGTTAAAGTTTAGGATTTTTTTGTATTGTGGTTGGAAGCCGACAACAATGATTAGCGTATTTACACGGACGCTCAGTTTCCACCTCGATCAAGCAGATTGGGCCAGTGGCATATAGACTCGGGTTTTCGGATCACTTGCATTGGATTCATGATGTATTTCACATTTCTTCATTGAGGCGATATCTTCGGGAAGAGTTATCTCACACTCACATTATGTTGGGGGAGATTGATTTACAGTCCGATATTTCATACGAGGAGAGGCCATTTGCTATCCTAGACCATAGTGAGATGAGAATTAGGTCTAAGGTAGTTCCACTTATACGTGTGCAGTAGGGGCATCATAATGCCAACAAGTCAACTTGGGAGCGCGAGGATGAGATTGGCAATACATATCCAGAGTTATTTCTACCGGGTATTCTTTTTTTTTTTTTTTTGGGACAAAATTCCGTTATTAGGGGGAAGTATGTAACACCCCGTAATTTTAATGATTTTTATATTGGGATTAATTAAATTAAACTGGGAAATTAATCTAGATCAAAATAAATATTAATTAGCGAGACAAGGGTTAATATTTAATTATATTGAAAATTACTTGGTGAATGAGTTATAAATTAATAAGAAAGTATTATGATTGTCGTGAGTGAGAAATACGACGGTTATATTAATTTAGTCGAGACGCGTGTGTTAGTCGTGTCGAGACTTAAACTTATGAGATAGAATATAATTTAATTATGGGTCATCCAAATAGTCATTTCGAGTGCGCCAATGTGTCCGAAAGGATCGAAATATTCATAAAAGTATACTCGGGAGTTTGATTTGGGTCCCGGAAAATTTTTAGGCCACACCGGCACCTCGAATGGGTATTTTGGTCTTTTAGACTTTTAGGAAAAAGGGACCTACGAAAATTGCATGTTTTTATCATCAAATGTGATGAGGGATTTAGAGTTAAGGTTAGAAAATCACAAAGAGGCTACTAGAAGAGGAAGGAGAGGAGTCCCCAGGGCATTCCCACACCATTTTGCATCACCACCACCGCCGGAGCGTAGAATGGGAGAAAGAGGAAACCAACCACACCATAATTCTACAAAAAATCAGACCTTCGATTTTACGCAAGTATTTATCTTGATAAATTCTAAATAGATATACCATCAATGTTAGTGTAGGATGAATAACCTTTTGAATTCATGAATTTTGGCCTTAAATTAGAAGATGAAAATCATGTTCTTGGGTAGGAATCATGATAGGTTTAATCCTTTATGCATGTAGAACGAATTTGATGAATTAGTTTGATGAACTTGGGAATAAATTTGGATTCTTGTTGAAGTTCTTGAACAAAAATAATAATCTAGGGTTATTAGGGTTTAGTGTTTAATTAGGTCGATTTCAACATGTTCCTTTATGATTTAATGATTCTATTACATTAGAAATCATGCATATATGATGTTGATGAGATAGTCCACTACCCAAAGTCTCTAATAAGTACATATATTCCTTATTTTGATAAGAACTAAGTTGCCAAGACGTTGTATTTAACTGATGGGGGGGATAATGAAAACTATCATACCCCTATGATTGAGGTAACTATTTGCCTGATAAATTAATGGGAAGATCAGTTCAAGAAAGCAACAGGCATGTACCAAATTTGTCCAGTTATAGAGAAGAGAAAAATAATGTAAGACCTATGTTCAAAAGAATAACAAAATCAACTTCCAAAGGTATTACAAACTCATTACCCTCAAAATCTCAATAATTAACTTGATTGTATGGAATATAATAGAGGTAGCTAAGAAATCATCTTTTCGAAGACTTAAACTTTTTAAAAGATTTAACAAATTCCTTTCCTAGCTCTTCTTGAACCCAAAGTTGATATGGGTAAATTGGATTTCTATATGAAGAAATGGGGTTTTGAAGGTTCTTATTACAATTTGAATGGGAAAATATGGGTTCTTTGGAGATTTTATGTGTCAATTCAATGCCTCTTTGACCCTCACCAACATCTCACATTTAAAATTAGCCACCCATATTATAAAACTCGATTGGTTTTTACCATTATTTATTATAAGTGTAACAAAGTAGAAAGAACATACATGTGGAACCAGATGTCATATGTATCAGGTTTATCTCAAGATCTGCCTCATATTGTGATAGGAGACTTAAATGAAGTTGTGGATCAAAATGAGAAGTTGGGAGGTAATAACATTGATCAAGGTTCAGTTGATGATTTCATCCAATCTATTAAAGATAGTGGGCTCATTGAGTTGGGCTTCAATGGTACTAAATTCACCTAGTGTAACAACATAAAGGAGGAGGATCTTATCATAGCTAGCTTGGACTTTCATCTCTAATTTCCCTTATTCCAAGATCAGTCGCCTAAATAAAACATCCTCTAACCACTCTCCTCTACTCCTCTCTATTAAAATTTCTATGGATTCTCAACCTAAACCTTTCAAGTTCCAACATATATGGTGTAGCCATCCCCAATTTAAAGCTCTTGTTCAGCATTCTTGGGAAGCAGATTTGAATGATTCAACTATTAAAAAAATTGTAAAGAAGCTACAAAGGTTGAAAGGAGTGCTAAAGAAATGGAATAAGAAAACTTTTAAGGATATCTTTCAAACATTAAAGAACCTATTAGATGACATTCTCTAATTGGAACTTAACTATGATTTTAATAGATCTGAAAATAACAAAACGACATTATAAAGGGGAGAGAAGACCTTATTCAAGCCTAAATAAATGAAGAGATGTTCTGGAGTCAAAAGTCTACTCAAAATTGCTTGACCAAGGAAATTCCATTACAAAGTACTTCCATAACTTTGTGAAGACCAAGAATCAAAAGTTGCATATCCATTCTTTAAGAGATAATGATGGTGCCCTTATTGAAGATACTGAAGAAATCAAGAGGCATATTATGGAGTTATACCAAGAATAACTGTTAGAATATCCTTTTATCCCAATGACAGATGTGTGTGATATAGTCCCCTCTATTGTCACCAACAAAATAAATGCATCTCTTGAGGATTTCACTAATGAAGAAGAATTTTTTGTTACTATCTCAAACCTTAATGAATAATCTGCTCCAGGGCCTGATGGTTTTAGAGGATATGTTTATAGGTTTTGTTGGTCTATTATTTAAGAAGATTTTATATGTGCTAATAACTCCTATTTTGCAAGTTTTGATCTTCCTCAGAGTTAGACTAGTACATTAATTGTGCTAGTCCTTAAAGTGGAGGAACCTAAGAATTGTGTAGATCTAAGACCTGTAAGGTTGTTCAACTTCTCTTTTAAGATTATTATAAAGATTCTAGCATCAAAACTCTCTATAGTACTACATTCTATCATATCTCCAAATTAAAGTGATTTTGTTAAAGGAAGGACTACCCAAGAGAATGTACTGTTAGCAAAAGACATGGTCAATAATTTGGGGAAGAAAAGTCATGGTGGAAATGTAACTTGCAAATTTAATATGGAGAAGGCTTATGATAGAGTCCACTTGGTTTTTTTAGGGGTTTTTACCAATTAGTCCCGTTTACAAAGTATGTAGTTCAATAGGTCCTAACATCTTTTTTTTACTCCATCAGGTCCCATGAAATAAGATTTTTGTTCCAATAGGTCCTATTTGTAAACATATAGTGAATATTCACTGTATGTACTGATAGGAACTATTGAGGAAAAAATATTGTGATAAGACCTATTAGGAAATATCCCCTTCAAACAGGACTTAATAGGAAGATCCCCTTTTTTTAATGCAAGTTCTTAGAGTTTTACGATTCTGAGAGAGGTGGATCGACCTTCTATGGAGGAGTATATCCAACAACTAGTTCTCAATTCCAATTAACGAACAATCTTGTGGTTTTTTCTAGTCAACTAGAGGATTGAGATAAGGGGACCCTCTGTCCCTTAGCCTTTTTATTATAACTGTTGAATTCTTCAGTTGAGGACTCAAGAACTTGATGCTCTCTGGAAGGATTTCTCATTATTACCATCCTAGTGGCACCCCCTTGATCTCCCATCTCGCCTTTGCAGATGACCTGATTATTTTCAGTAGAGGTGACAAAAGGAGCATTAGTAACATAAAAGAGTTCTTTCAACTATACTGCTACCTTTCTGGTCAGAAAATTAACTACAGAAAGAGCAGCTTCACTGTAACTTCTAAATGCAGACCTGCTTATAAAACTAAAGTGACAAACATTTCTGGCCTTTCCCACAAGAACTTGCCTCTAAAATATCTAGGGTGCCCCCTCTTCACAGGCAGAAATAAGATTAAATACTATGACAGCTTTATTCTTTCCTTGAGATCTAAAATAACTGGTTGGCCATCTAAGACTCTCTCTATAGGAGGTAAACTTATTCTCCTAAAGCATGTCATGTTATCTATCCTATCACATTTTTTCACTTCTCTAATCCCTCCCAAATCTGACATTCTTAAAATGTATTGCATATTCAGTAAGTTCTTTAGGGGAAGCACTAAAGAAGAACGTTGGAAGCATCAATTTGATAAATGGGACCTTATTTGTAAAGATGTCAAACAAGGTGGATTGGGTCTTGTTGATCTTTCCAACCTTTCAAAAGCCTCTTTTATGAAGCTTTTCTGTAAGTTGACTCTTAAGAATTCTCTATGAACTTCATTCATGTCTAAAAGATACGAAAACGGTAGTGTGCAGTCTACTGGCTCCTCTCATACTTGGAAACAATTTATGAAAATTAAAGATCAATGCTTAGATTTCATGGTATCTCAAGATGATAAATGGTTATGGACTCCTAATATTTCAGGTGAATTTTCTATTTCATCTTCCTATTCCATCTCTAAACACCACTTTCCTTCTTTTTTCGTCCAAAGCAATTTTTGGGGCACCCACATTCCTAAAAAGTGCTCTATTAATCTCTTGAAAATCTCCCACAACTGTTTGCCCCTTGATGTTAATATCCAATCTCTTGGTATTAGACTTTGCTCTAGATGCAAGGTTTGAAAACAAGACATTGAATCTATTGATCATATGATTCTGCTCTTTCCAAAAATAACTCTTGTTTGGAAGTTTTTCTCTAATCTACGGGGAATTGAAATGTCCACTCTAAACTTTTCTTCCATGATCCATAGCTGGTGGATTAAAAGTGACCCTAAAGACCATGCTATGTTCCTTGGCAAATGTATCCCTAATATTGTATGTTGGGAAATCTAGAAAAGTATAAACCAACCATTCTTTGAAAACTTAGAATTCCATCCTCAAACAGTGATTAACCAGTCCATAAACTTCATTTCTTCTATTTGCAAAGGTTTGACTTTCTCCTCTCGATGCTCTAGTTTTGATAGTGGAATATTGAACACCTTCAATATCTCAATCAAACATAAAATCATGTCTCTCACTCCTATCAAATGGATCCCTCCTTCTCCTTTATGGTTTAAGTTGAATATAGATGGGGCTTCTAAAGGCAATCCTGGAAATAGTGGCACAGTGGGTATTTTGAGAAACAGTAAAGGTGATCTTGTCTTTGCACTTACTAGTTATGAATGTAATTCTACAAACTCTTATGTGGAGATAAAAAGCTTATGGATGGGTCTTAAATTATGTTTGGATTTTGGTATCAAAGATGTGCAGATTGACTCAGATTCTTCATATGTTGTGAACTTGATCAAAAAGAATTATAAACCTCCTTGGTCCCTAATAAAGTGTGTTCAAGAAATCAAAGACTTTTTCTCCAATATCAACTACTCTCTCAATCATTGCTTCAGATAATCAAATATGGTGGTTGATGTTCTTGCTAATGTTGGATCTAGCTCTCACTCTTCATCCATATTCAATAACTTATTGAATATTCTTCCCATGGCTAGAAGGGCTGTAAAACTAGACAAGATAGGATGTTGTTACTTGAGATATTCAAAATGAGATTTATTTCTAGCTTTTTTAATGAGGCTATCATAAAGCTCCATATTTATTACTTTCTTTTTCATTTGCTTGTAAGCTTGTTCTATTATTGGGAGAGGCTATTTCTCCTCATAATAATAATAATAATAATAATAATATTAATGGAGCTTAATCTCCTATTTATTTATTTATTTAAAAAAAAATATGAATAAGAGTCTTACACTCTCTCTCTCTCTCTCTCTCTCTCTCTCTCTCTCTCTCTCTCTCTCTCTATATATATATATATATATATATATATATATATATATAAACATGAAATGTTAACAAAACAAAAACGCATTGAAGCAATTGTATAGATACAGCAATTTGATTAATCGAATTCAGACATCACAACTCTCACTAAACCCAAATCATAGATGGGTGCGGATGATATATAATGTTCTAGAAGACGGATGAAATCAATATTAGGCTATTTCACTATTTTGGGTGCCTCAGTTATGGATTAAATGGCTCCATGACTTTGATTAGACACGGAGCGTAATTTTTACACGCTATCATCTAAGTGAACATGGAATTAACGATACAATAATATCTTCTTGTACATTGGATTTTATCGAGATTTTCTCTAAGATTATATTTTGTAGGTTGGCATTATAGGAGCTTTGCCTTATTCGTGGAATGATACCATATCAATCTGAGAGGGATAATACGAAGGGCCTATAACTTGTGGAGGCACATTATAAGTTTGTGTGGCACGGGGTTTATGGAAAGAAAGTTAGAAACTAAGAAAGAAATTAGAGGACCTCCGAGAATATAGAGAACTTATCCAGGATAGTGGTTTTCAGGACCCAAATGAACTGCTATGCTTTTTGAACATATATTTTACTCTATATCCTACTTTATTTGTCCCTTTTTAGTTCGCATAACATTCACTGCATGACTAAAATTGCATGATTCTTGTTGGCATCTTTTAACCTTTTCTGTTTCACTATCATAAATTTGAACCCACTTATGCACTTGCCGTCTCCCGGGCCGGTTTTGAGGAGAGACGAGAGAAACAGGTGCCTCGGGCTCCCGATTTTCGACGCATTTAGAGGTCCCAAAATTTTATATATGTATATATATATATTTATAGCGTCATTTTCCAATTGTACCAGAAATAATATGTTGAAAACTGAACAGACAATAATATAAGTCAGGCATCTTTTCTGTAAAAAAAGGCCTACAATTTATAAATTAATAAAAAAATCTCTTGTTAAATATGGGACCCTCAATTATAGAGTTCGCATCGGTCCTGACCGCCTCACTCCCACAAGTTGAACAGCTGATTGTCCTGCCCAGGACGGACGCCAACCCATTTTAAGGTTTTACTGTGGGTTTTTCTTTCCCTGTGAGTTTTCGATGTTTTTAGAGAAAAACAGATTTAGAAAAACAGTCCAGTTTAATTTTTCTCAACTTTTAATGCCTCCCCTTCTGTCTTCCCATTCTTGTATTTTCTACATTTATTCTTTATGATGTTAGTTCGGTATTCCAATGTTTAGGTAGAGAACTTGACATTTTACACTTCCAATTGCAGATTAAAAATGAGAACAACATGGTCAGTGCTCGTTAAAAGAAATGGTCAGTAAATACATTAAGTGGGCAGCAGATATGGTCCCTCACTTTTCAGAGAAATGCAATGGAAGGCATTGTTGAATGTTTCTTTATTGAATGTGTGTTGAATATTTATATTCGAAACCCTATTATTCTTATGTCTCTTTGTTGAATGTTTTATCATCTAAAAATTTTAGGTATCTTAACAATTTATATTGTCATCTTAAAAATAGTATTTGGAAGGCTAGGGAACATTTGGAGTTTTGTTGAAAATTTATAAAGACATTTCAATAGTGTAATTTGAGGTTTTCTTTTATTTAAAAATGTTTGGTGGTGTTTGGCAACTTATGTGGTGGAGCATTGGTGTTTGGCTAATAATTTTTTTGTTTTATAATTAAATATTATGCAGCAGTTCATAACACTTGCAAATATGAACACGTTTTTTATTTACATATGCTATTTGCAAGTGTTATAAACCATTGCAAAATAATATATATTCAAATTTTTGTAAGTGTTAGAAAACGTTGCAGATATAGAAGTGCATATTACATATTACAACGGTTATGAACTGTAGCAAATAATTAATTTGCAACGGTTTTAAACCATTGCAAATTCAATATTTGCAACGGTTATCCAACCACAACATACGTTCCCAAAAACTGTTGTAAATACCGCTGCAAAATTTTTGCAACGTAGCAATTTGCAATGATTTTGGGCCGTTGCAGAGACCATTTACAAGTGTTTTAAACACTTGCAAATTGCTTTTTTTGTTGTAGTGATAGATTTAGCTAGTACTTCTATTAAGATATTATACAATTGAGATGTATAAGATGATTAAGTAGTGAATACCCATACTTGTACTCTGTGGACGTAGATGTAGAGACTATTTTTTTCTGTGACATTATACAATTGTGATGTATAATAAAATGGAATCGGTACACAAAAGTCTATAGCGATGATTAAGACTTAATCACGGGGAACATATGGGCCTGGGTGTAGACGCATGTGATGTTTATGGTTGTTTGGGTTGGGTTAACTTAAAAGAAACTAAAAGACTGGAAGAAGGTGTATAGTTATATTGTGACTCAAAATCAATTACATTTTTATGTTATTCAGGCTTGGTCTTAACGTCTCCTATTAACATTTTCAGGATATAGGCAATTGTGTAGCCTCCGCTCTGAGATCATTTCAGTAGTTTGATTTACGTTGATACAGTTGTAGTTACACAATGGTACTAGTACTATTGCTTGGTTCGGTATGAGAGTTATGTGATTCACCTATGGTATGTTTTAGTTATTTATTTTATTTTATGTATTTAGTTTTAGTACAGTCATGATTAGAATGATATTCAATTGTTTGACTTCTCTGAGTTTGTATTATCAATCTAGTATTAAATTTTATTTTATTAAATTTTACAGAGTGTCATAGTCACCATCTACAAATGTCTCGGCAGTACGAGGCATTTCAGAGGACACAGGTTGATTTTTGTTATGTGCAAGTCCATGTCTTATGACGCGATGTCAACTCTTAGGACTTATTGTGAGAGAGGTGATGAGTAGGAGGACGATGAGTAGTTTATTGTTGGGGTGGATTGTGTTGATTTATTTGTGAAGTTCCCTTTCTATGGTGGTTATTTGGGTGGTTTTATTTTGGTTTGTAACTAATTTAAACCTTTTTGTTGCCTTTATAGATTAAAATTGTGAGAGTTACGATTATTATGTAATTTGTATGATCCTAAACACCGGTATCCTTGGTTGATACATTTATGGAATTATTGCAATAATGTACTTCATATATACCATCACTACACCAAAACAGTTATTTAGTAACGGTATTCTAGTGTTACAAAAATAATTACTAACACTAATTACTGTTACAAAAAAAGCGTGGCGAAGCAAATTACTAACACTTTTTTACCATTACTAAATTATGTGTTACTAACACATCCCTCATTACTAAAGTGTTAGAAATTAATTAAAACCCTAACGGACTTTTACTATTACCAACATTTCATAGCACATTTCTAACACAAAATTTATTAACGGTATAGGTCCGTTACTAATATTGAAGATTTTTTTTTTAAAATAATATATATTTTCTTATAATCGCAACAATGAGTAAAACCCAACACACCTGGCCATAAGCAGATCAATTATTTTTGTTGTTTCAATCCACACCAGACCATACATATGAATTTTAAAAAAAAATAATAATCGAAAATTTACGAAAACATATATTCTTTCAAAATGAGAAAGCAAATAAGGATAGAAATCCACTATGTAGTTTTCATATATGAAAGCAGTGTATCAAGCGTTTCCTAACTATAGTTCCATTACCTCCTACGCATACAAAGTCAGGAAACAGCTAAACAAAAGATAGATGATATAACAACCTATACTCTACCATAATCAGACTACGTTAAATTCAGCTAATCGCAAACAAATTGGATTTTCTAAAAAAACTTATTAGCGTTTAATTTGACACTGCTAAATTTTCTTCTGGGACTTCTTGAGCAACGTCCCCATAGTGTATCAAACCCTTGGATGCAATATTAAAATCTTCTTCTGGGACTTCTTGAGCGATGTCCCCACAGTGGTCTGTAAAAGTGAAGACATAGAAAAGAAAAAGGGAAGAAATAAAGTTATTTGATACCACGATTCATTGATATAAAAGGTTTTCACCATGCAAAATGAAGGTACATATTATACACCTTCTCCTTGTGTTCCTCATTCTGAAGGGGCTTTTGCTGAATTCCTAATCAACATTGATGATTTGAGTGAGCAGTTTAGTTCCATGCATTACTAATATAGCTTTATTTGTTTCCTCAAAGTTCTCATATTCAATCAGTGCATATCTCTGTGGGCCAATATTTCACATTTGATAATTGTGACAAATAACAAAAGGCCGAAAGTGTCCAAGTGATAGTGATTTGTTAGTTAAATATGAATAAACAGTGAAGCCAACCAAGTCCAACTGTCAATTATAAATTAGTTCTATATTTTTTTTGAGTGAAACTTCGTGCACACATATTATGGGGCTAGAATTACTCTAGAAATATATTACAAGTAGTATATAGTGGATAGTCAATACAGAGTATAAGGTTATCATCCATACATCAACAAATATATGGAAAAAATTCTTAAAGATATGATGTAATACCTGCCCTAACATTTCATTAAAAATTCTGTATAAATTTAGCTAAAGTGGGGCTTGATGATAATTATTGAAATTGTGCGTAAAAACTAGAATTTGGAGAAAAGAATAATAAAGGGGGGGTTGAACGAAAGTAGGATCGTTTGAACAGTATTTGGATCTCGTTAGAAGCAGGAATCGAACGAGATTCAAACGAGAGCCCACTATACCACATTCAATGGTCGTATGATGTAAGGGCATTGTCCGTCACAATTTAGTATGTCGTATACCGCTACAAGTTGCTGCAAGTCGTCGAAGGATTGAGAAGGTTACATATACAAAGACGAATCCGAATTTCACGAAAACTTCAATATTCAATCCCAACAAGGATGAATTTGCTAAACTGTGTTTAAGCTTCATTTACATTTCACATTAAAAGTGTTAGGATATTTTTTATAACGTTTAAAATGGTTTTTGAAATTTTTAATAAATATTTTTTTTTAATTTTTCAAAAATATTTTATCATAAAAGTTTTGGATAAACCTTTTCTGATTTCATAAACAATTTAAGTTTTGAGGTTTTCGAAATATTTAAAAGACTGAAAGTTTCTTTAGGTTAGTGACTGTCGTTCAAATGACGTCACATCTCATTCAAACGAGATGGGTTCTCGCTCGAACGACATCGTCCTTCGTTCAAACGACAGAGGTTTTAACTGACATGTCACCGCCTTGATTTTTATTATAAATAAAGTGTCAGACTTCTGATTTTTGCATGGAGAAACACTAGTTTTAAAGAGAATATGATTTTGAGTGTTTTGGTTTATTCTCCAATAATTTTGATGGTTCGTCTTTTGTTTTTACAATTCACAATTCCAATAGCTTTTGTGTGAGTTGTTTTGTGGAACCCAAAACATAGTTTGCTATTATTCATACTTTGTGGGGAGATGTCTACAACTGAGGGTTGCATGATATTGTGGAGTGAGTCTCGACGGAGTTTTATGACTGCGTGTCATGAGGTAGTACTGAGGTGTTCCTTGTTGAAGATTGGACTGCGATCTTTGAGGTTCATTGCGTGTGAATCTTTGCTGAAAATAGAAGGCGTGTTCTTGAGGAGTAGTTGCGGTTGTTCCTTTGCTAACGATACCGACTGACACTTGGGGGTATTCGTGTGTCAAAAATTTATTTCATTGTAATACGTTGTAAGTTATGATTTACTAATTATAGTGAAATAAAAGGTTTTGCCCATGTGGGGGATTTTTTCTGAAATTTGGTTTCTTTTGCATGATTATTGCTTTATGATTTCATATCACTTAGATGCATGTGTTAGAACTGAATTAAAACTGATTTTATTGACACACAATTAAAATTGGTTTTATTTGAAAAGTCACACGTATTCTGCTGGAGCACTCTCAAATTGGTATCAGAGCGTGTTGCACTAAGTTATTGTATTTTGATCCTGATTTTTTTTCCCAAGTACATTTTTGAAATCCCGATTTTCTTAAATATGCCTTTTGGGGGATTTGAAAATTTTAGATGACAGGTGTCTGACGAAACTATTTGGAAATTACGGTTGAAATCTTCTTTTAAAACTCTCGTTAAAAAGAAAGAATCTGAGAGATGTATTTATTTTTAGTGGATTATCCATAGCATAGATGAGTGCCCCACCAAATTTAGGGAGTTTTAATAAACCGATTGCTTATGTTTCCACCCTTAGTAAGAGTGACCTGAGTGAAGAAACTTTTTGTACAAGTAAGCGTGTCCTTCCCAACTATGCGTCTACTCATGATAGTGACGATAATACTTCTTCCATAGCCACTGATAGTGTATCCCATGAAAGTGAGGGTGATGGGAGTGAGGATGGAAGTGAAGATGAGCAAAACTTGCAAACGGCTTTCAATGAACTCTATACTGAAGCTTTGAAAACAAATAAAGAAAATTTAGAATTCAAAGCTCAATTAAAAGAGCCTGCTTTAAAAAATAATGATGTTTTAATTTAAAATCTTAGGGCACGTAAGAAAATTTTGAGAGAGAAGCTTGAGTACATCGAGGGAGAGAGAGATAGTCTTCGAGGGGTGATGGAGGCTATGAAAAAGGAGTTTCTTGGGTTTGAGGATTATAGACGCGTACTTGAATCTAGGATAGGTGAACTTGAGAAAAGTTTGAGAAATTTGAGTAAATTAAAATTTGATTTGGAGTCTAGGTCGGAAAAGCTTGATAAGATTTTAGGCACTGTCGAAATAAAAAAGGATAGGGTGGGATTGGTTTTGAAAAACAGGTTGCACCCATTCCCAAAGCTATCCCCACACATGTGAGAGATCCTCCTAGGGTTGTTAAGAGAGAGGAACCGAGGGTTGTCAAGCGAGAGCCACCTAAAATTAATAGGAGAGAGCCACCTAGGAATTTGAGGAAAGGACCATCTTTAGGTAACATTCACCACCCGATTTACACTTGCACACATTGCGATAAGTAAGATCATTTTAGGCGTTTATGTTAAAAACTTTTGAATGGACCTAGGAAGATTAATAGAAAAGTAAATTCGATTCCTCAAACCCCCACACCTCGTTACACATCAATTTGGGTTAGGAAATCGAATTTAGAGGCTTATGGTCTTTTTGTTCACGACTCTCGTTTACTTGCACGTGATTCACCCCATGTGAGATCGTTTGATTGCTTGTGTTGATATTTGTCATATGCTAGTTGTGCTCCATGATATACTTTTTCTAGTGCTATGACTCACTTTGTTGTAGCGCACATTGACTTATTTATTGAGTTTTCTATTTCGCTATTGTTTTGACAATGTGTTGGATCTATCAGGCCCTTCCTGATACTGTTTTTAGGAAATTTTTGCACTGGGCAAAATTGTGAAAGTGTTGTTTACTCGTTCGAGAGGGATTTAATATCACGAGAAGCAGCCGTTTAAACGATAAGCATTCTCGTTCGAGAGACACTATACTTCGTTTGAATGACATGTTTGGTTTCCTGCACTTTTCTGTTTGCAGTACCCCGTGTTCATATGCTTAGGTTTTTGGTACTACTGGTTGCTTCTGGAACAGTTTATATGCAGTTATTCTTAGTTTTCATGCTTAATTACTAATATTGAATTGTTTGTTTAATCACACCTGCTTTAATTGATGATTCATTTATGTGATTTATGCTTGCTAGCATAGGATGACTTTCATGATGATATTATACCTATTGTTGATTATACTACATTTGTCATTTATTATTTTGAAAAAGCCAAAAAGATTTTATTTTGATAAAACTTTTTAAAAAGACAAAAAGATTTTTGTATTTTGTTTTACACCATATATGAATGGACATTTAGGATGACCGAGTCACAATCTCATTCCATTTATCCATGTGACAATTTGATAGTGTTTTAAGACAGTATATCATGTCATCAATGTACTTTACAATGTTTGGAGTCATTGAGATGTCAGTAGTTGATACTTCTTACATGTTTTACTCATTATTTCTTTTAATGCACACATGCATGAATTTGTTTGATTATTGCACCTGTCTATCACATATTGGTCGAGTGTTTTCATCTCAATCATGTCCTTAAAATGAACCAAGTGCAATAATACGAGAATAATAAATGTAGTTCATGTAAAAACCATTTTGAGTGAGAAATTTGCTTTAATTTGAAAAAATGGTGAGTGACACGAAAAAGGGTTGCGAGTAAATAACAATCACGTCATGAAAGCCACCGTTTGAAAAGAGCCCGCTAAAAAAATTAAGGCAATAAAAAGATGAAATACGCCAAAATTCGGGCCAATAGGTTTTCTCTAAGTTGAGAATTTAGGTTTTCTCTAAGTTGAGAATTTAGAACCTCTTTAGATATAAAAGATTGCAATATTTTATATGAGGGAGTTTCGTTGGAAAGTACTCAATAAGTTTGCACATCCTTTGAAAAATTCTCGAAAGGGAACTATATATTTTGGATGTTATTGGTGTGAAAATCACTTAGGCTTTGATTTGTTGATTTAATTTAGTATATTTTTTATGTTCAATCGATAGGAGTACACTTATGCATCGTGCACATATGCTTGATTGAGTTTTATTACCTATTGACTTTGTTCACACCCATCCATTCCACATACATGATTTGGTTGTCTTAATGTTATTCATGGTGTGATTTTTGTATATTATTTTTGTTTGAAAAAACAAAAATAGTTTGTGGATCATTTCATTATTTGCTCTAGACGCGCGTAGTTTAATCCATATTTTTTATGTTTGTCATGACATTCCATGTTTTGATTATTTATGCTTTTCCTTGTCTATTTCGGACAAATAAAAAAGGGGGAGAAAGAATTATGATTTTATGGGGGAGTTTAAATATCGGGGAGAATATATTATGCTTTCAATGTTATGCTTTATATCATTTCAAACTCGATACGTCACGAGGTTTTTGTTTTTTCTCATGTGTGTAGGTACAATTGAAGAATTTTTGGATTTCACACCCTGGTGAGAAAAGCTTGGAGTTTTTGAAAAGTTGATTGTTGAAGCATCATTTGAAACTTTTCAAGACTTGACAGTTTATCTTTCTACGTTTGAGTTTATGGGAGGGTAGATTTATATAGGTCATTTAAGATTGATAATTTGGATATTTTTATTTTGTACCGGCATACACATAGGGGGAGATTTGTAAGGATATTGTCCGTCATAATTTAGTATGTCGTATACCGATATAAGTTGCTACAAGTCATCAAAGGATTGAAAAGCTTACATCTACAAAGACGAATACAAAATTCAAGAAGACTTCAACATTCAAGTCCAAAAAGGATGAATTTTGTAAAATGTGTTTAAGTTTCATTTAAATTTCACATTAAAAGTGTTGGGATATTTTTTTATAAAGGTTAAAATGGTTTTTGGAATTTTCAATAAATGTCTTTTTTATTTTTCAAAAACATTTTACAATAAAATTTTTGGATAAACCTTTTCTAATTTCGTAAACAATTTAAGTTTTGAGGTTTCCAAAATATTTAAAAGACTAAAAGTTTCTTTGGGTTAGTGACTATCGTTCAAACGGCGTCACACTCATTCAAACGAGATGGGTTTTCGCTCGAACAACAGAGATTTTTGCTGACACCTCACCGCCTTGATTTTTATTATATACAAAGTGTCAGGATTCTGATTTTCATGCGAAGAAACACTGATTTTAAACAGAATACGATTTTGAGTGTTTTGCTTTATTCTCCAACAATTTTGAGGGTTCATCTTTTGTTTTTACAATTCATAATCTCAATAGCTTTTGTGTGAGATGTTTTGTGGAACACAAAACATAGTTTGCTATTATTCATACTTTATGGGGAGATCTCTACAAGTGAGGGTTGCTTGCTATTGTGGAGTGAGTCTCGATGAAGTTTTGTGACTTCATTTCATGAGGGAGTGCTGAGGTGTTCCTTACTGAAGATTGGACTGCGGTCTTTGAGGTTCGCTGCATGTGGATCTTCGCTGAAAATAGAACTGCGTGCTCTTGAGTAGTAGCTGTGATTGTTCATTTGTTGATGACACCGACTGACACCTCAGGGTATTCATCTGTCAAAAATCTATTTCATTGTAATCCATTGTAAGTTGCAATTTACTAGTTATAGTGAAATAAAAGGTTTTTCCCCTGTGGGGGATTTTTCTTGAAATTTTATTTCCTTTGCATGCTTATTGCTTTATGATTTCATATCACTTAGATGTATGTGTTAGGACTAAATTAAAACTTGGGTTTCATTAAAATTATTTTTGTTGACAAATAATTAAAATTGATTTTATTTGAGAAGTCGCATTCATTCCGTTGTAGCGCTCTCTTATGAAGGTTGTGAGAAACCATAAATCGAATGAGATGACTTTGTCATTCGAACGAGGCTAAGTGTCGTTCGAATGACGTGCTTCGAAAATTAGAGATTAAATTGCCCATGTGGTTGTCGAATTTCTAGCCCTTGGATAGTTGAGTTATCGAGCTCTGGCGAGCCCAGATGAGAGAAAACGGTATTTTTAGTGTTTTAAGGGATTTTGTAAGGGTAGGGCTGGTTCATTTGGGTATTTTAAAGTTACAAGAAGAATATAAAGAGAGAGAAGGGTGGTCTTCCACCATGGATGAGCTTATCTCCACCTCAAAACACCTAAAACCATCCAACCTTATTCTTCTAGTAATTCACCACATTCAAGCCTACAACATCCATTTCCACCCTTGTTTAATGAAGCTACGAATTTTGGAATAAGGTTGAGGGAGTTAAGAGACGATGAAAATGAAAGATTTATGAAGTTTTAAGTAAGTTTATACTTGGAAGCTTAAATGAAGCACACATGTAGCTTTAATGGAGGATGCATTTGGATACCCATTGAGGCCACCTTTGGAGGTAGGGGTTGCTCCTCTTACACAAACTTTTCTACTGAAATTTGGAGCCTTTAGAGGTGGGAACAACCTACCCTTAGATTAAGACTCTATTTTATGCATTTGTACTATTGATTATTAGCATATTAAGAATAGGATTGTTGTGAACTTGATGATGGGTTGTCTATACAAATTAATGATAAACATTTTTATGAAATAAACTGTTGGAAAAATATCATTTGGTTGAGAATAAGTGAAGAATAAATATTTGAAAGTTTCCTCGAATTAAATGGGATTTTCATGTAAATGGCATGTTTAAAGTTGGTGCTAAATATTTTCATGGAATAAAAATATTTTAAATTTTTATTTTTATCTTGCTAAAGATATTTGGTAAATTAAGTTCGATTTCCTGCAACATGAAGATTTTAAGAATAAAAATTTATTTTATTCTAAAATGTCCTACAATCAATGAGAGAAAGAAAGTCTTTATAAGATTAGGGTGAATTAATTTGGATAAACAAGGTTTTTAGAAGTAAAATAGTTTCATGCATTATATATATATATATAGTAGATGTTCAATTCTCAACTTCATTTCGTATATTTCCCACTAAGCATTTTGCTCACTCCTTCACTTTGTTGCGGTAGGTTGGGTGCGATATCGTATTTTGAGAGCGTTATACAGGTAAGAACTCTCTTTTATTAACATTAGTATCTCCGCATGCTTGGAATTTGGGGTGCTCCCTATGGTTCCTCACATAGTTTGATTTGGAAATAGAATTCGCATGCTAAACAAGTGAAACGTTAATTAAAATAAAATTGGAGTAGCAACATTATATAGGTTGTTCATTGTACTTCACACCTAACTCTCGGGTCGAACCGGGTTGACTACGGGTAACATATATATCCAGGTCGGGGCGTTACAAATGGTATCAGAGATCTAGGTTCAAGGTTCCTTTCGGGAGTGATGTAGTGAGGTCGATTGTGGATCTTTCGATATCGGTGTTGGTTTTAGGATGATCACGGGAGTCTTAGTGATGGTTTAGTTCGTATCCTTGACGGTGAACTCAAAGAGGTTAGCACAATCGGTGAATTCAATGCCAAGTGACATATGGCTAAGTTAGTTGTCGTTATTCAGGTCTACGCTTCTGATTTAGGTATGTAGTAAGTTGTGAGTGTTTGTGCGAGCCAATAGCAGCGACATCACAGGTTTTTAGTGTGAGGTGCGTGTGTGTAAATACGTAGTGATATAAAAAGTCAATTGAGGTGTAGAGAATGATTAATGACATCTTTGAGTGAGAAATATGACTCGTGTGAAGTCAACCGTAGATATTAGGTAGCTAGTGTGTCATACTTAAATAATGTTGATTGGTGATATAAATACGTTAAAATTTGGTGAATATGTACTTCGGGTAGTTGGTACTGATGATGTGATTAGGTGAATTTGACCCTCGGGTGGTATCAAGTCACAAGGCAGTTGATGATATGATGGGCATGTTGAACCATGTTGGTCAACTCTTAGGATGTGTTCTCGGTCTAAGTCGATAAGATAGTATAATTGTAAGTAAGCGTTATGGTGATTCTTGATTAAGAGTCATACCTCGTAGGGTATGGTGAGAATTATGGGCAAATTATAGTATGTATTTATGTATGCGATAATGATGGTTGAGGAGGTTTAGGAATGAACACTAGGTAGTCTTCTATGTCTAAGTTTTAGAAAATATGATGTGATTTAAAGGAATAGGATCTTTAGTGATGTCAATGATGCAGACCTAGAGGTTTATAGATTATAGGCGCCGTCTTGTATCCTTCCATAATCCTTAGTAGCGTTAGTTGTGGTTTGTACGTGTCATATGATCACAGCCATTTGGAAGAAAGATAAGATTAATATCTAAATATACAGGCTCGTTGTAGCCTCCGAAGTGATGGCTGGGTGCTAGGTGCTAGGTAATCTTTGTGTGATGGTGGTTTAAGAATATAGTGGAGTGTTAGTAAGACTAATGGTGTGTGGATTCATTGGGGATAAAAATGGGTCTTTATGATGCCTTGAGGTGCTTGATGGTTAGGGTGTGCCATGTGTAGAACCTCGTGGACCAGTGTCCTTACGAGAAACTAGTAATCACGATGAGGGTATTTAAAGGTTTGTGAAGTGCACCTACAATGATTAATGTATGGATGACGAAATCTTAACGGGTATTAGGTACTTTTACATAGAATGTGTTTGGTGTACTTAGAAGACCAGTCAGGTCTGGGATGAAGAAGCATTAGCATCCCAGTAATTATTGTGGCGAGGGTCAGGTGATTATCCCATGTTATTTGTCAAGGTTTAGAATATTCGTATAGTGTACGTGTCGGGTGCGATTTCCCAAATCGGCACAGATGGGTGGTTTCCTCCAAGGGGGAGTTAGAAGCTCGTGTCGTTTATGGGGCGTAGTTCTCGGGTATCATGGAGCGACAAGTAGTGAAGATGTGTCACCTTATTTTGAGAATTATTTTGAAAGGTATTAAACTTAGATTTATGACACTATGTAGAAACTTGAAATGGTAGCCGAGGTGGGGTAATATCAAAGCATGATTTGAATGTTGGCGTATGTCGACGGTGTTCTAGGATTAGCTCTTGGCACGTCCTACTAATCCAGTAAGGATTAGGATATGTATCCTTAGGTGTTACTTACTATCCTTAGAATGCCAAAGTCAGTCGGTGTGGTCGTCACATGAGTTCAATTTGGGTAGAACCCGTAAATAAGATTGGTGACAATCTCGCATAGTCATAGGACACAATAAGGTGAATGTCTCTCTTGAACTAAGTAATGCCTATGGGAATTTTGGATTTCAATCACGATATCATAAGGAAGACAGTAACCTAGGTGTAGTAGGTTGGGGACGTCTTCACGGGTAAATGGACTTAGGTCAATGTGAATAAGGGAGTTAGGCATTATCCACTCGAAGTGGTTCATGTGTGTGCGAAGGTTATGAGGGGAGGGGCCTTACTCCCAAGGAGGGAAGTTGGTCATTGACTTTCTAGATAATGGTAGGTTTATATGTTACTTTTGTCTTATGAGGATGAATGGACACGTTTCAATTCATCGCGATTGGTGACCCAAGACAGGGTATGTGGATAGGTTAGCACTTAGTTATGATATTTGGAATGAGTGATAAGATTTTGAACATATGGCGTAGGTTCTCTTTTGTAAATTATAGTATGTCACGTATGGGAGGGATTTTCTCGAAACGGTGTCTTGTTCCTCCTGACTCTCTTGTGCCCCTTTCAATTTCGATAATCGAGAATCGGTATTCTCACGTGTGTGGTAACTTGGATTGGTACCATGTCATGGTATGGAACGATTGGCTTGGTAGAGCGCGGTGGGATGGGTATGGCCAATGCAGCTCGATAACTGGGTGTGCCCTATTTGATATATTCTGCTATTGCATAATTTTTTATGTACGGGTGGATGTGATTTTGGCCACATGATTTGCTCATAGTATTGGCCTTTCTTAGGAATAGAGACCTTCTTGACTGGTCGACATGGTAGCTTGTGGCTCTGGTTGTAGGAGAGGAATGATGAATTTAGTATATTTTATAGTGTTAGAAATTAAGGAAAACTTAGCACACAGTGTTTCTTTACCATAAGGAGTGGAGTAGTGCGAGGCTCAAGTGAGTTCACTAAGGTGAGACACCTAAATAGTACTAGGGTCATCAGAGTGACATGGCGAAAGGTGTCAGCTGAATGCACGATGATGATTTGGTAGGTGTATTACTTTTTAAAGGGATAAATTATCATTATATGGTTAATGGAAAACTTATGCAAGTCATGTAATTAGGATAGGGTGAAGGTTTATGGGATGCAGGATGTGCAGTTCTAAGATAAAATTGGTTTTGATGATGAATATGATAACTGGTTATATTATGGTTCACTTTAGGTCAGTGTTGATCGCTAGAGAGGGTTGCTCGATGGAGGCGCCAGTATGCCTTGGGTACTAGCATAGGTAATACTAGGAACTGTCTAAACAAAATCATCAAGAGAGTGGAGACTCAAATCCAGTTGTGTGAAGCTCATGGTTAGCGAAGTGGTGAGCGTTAGAGTATGTCATGTGTTGATCACTTGGTGATAAACCCCATATGAGGGCGCGTAATGTGACTTTAGTATTGAGGACTTCAATGATTTTATCTTAAAAGATTTTTATGACCTAGAATAGAAGTTGGTGAACCCCGTAAGCTTAAGGATTGACGAGTCGAGAATTTCGAGGATGAAACTCCACAAGGAGCGAAGTTTGTAATACACCTCCCTAATGTTTCATTCAGAATTTTGTATAAATTGTGCTGAAATGGGGTTTGATGATAATTGTTGAAATTTTGGGTAAAAATTCGAATTTGGAGAAAAGAATAAGAAAGGGGGTTTCGAACGAGAGTAGGATCATTTGAACGAGATTTGGATCTTGTTAGGAGTAGGGACCGAACGAGCTACGAATAAGAGCCCACTGTATAAATTTTAAGGATCGTTTGAATGTCATTACAATCCATGTATCGAACGATATGCCTTTGTCGTTCGAACGATATGCTTATAAAATTCTAGATCAGACTGTCATTGTCCACTGTCATGTTTATGGACCTTGGATCGTTGAGTTATCGAGCTCTGGTGAGCCCAGATTGGGGAAAATGGTATTTTTGGTGTTTTAAGGGTTTTTATAAGGGTGGATTTGGTACATTTGGGTATTTTGAAGTTAGAAGAGGAAGATAGGGAGAGATAAGGGTATTCTTACACCATGGATGAGCTTCTCTCCACCTCAAACCACCATAAATAACATTATTCTTCTAGTAGCTCACCACATTCAAGCCTACAACACCCATTTCCACCCTTGTTGAATGAAGCTACGAATTTTGGAATAAGGTTGGGGGAGCTTGGAAAATAAGAAAATGAAATATTAATGGAGTTTGAAGTGTGTTAAGGCATGAAAGCTTAAATGAAGCACATATGGAGCTTTAATCGAGGATGCATTTGGTAACCCCTTGAGGCCACCTTTGGAAGTGGGAGTTGTTCCTCCTACACCAACTTTTCTATCACTATTTAGAACCTTCAGAGATGGGAACAACAATCTAATCTTAGATTAAGATTCTATTTTATGCATTTGTATTCTTAATTGTTAGCATATTAAGAGTAGGATGCTCGTGAACTTGATGATGGGTTTTTTAGTAGAAATTAATGATAAATATTTTTATGAAATAAAAACGTTGGAAAATATCATTTGGTTGATAATAAATGAAGCATAAATATTTCAACGTTTTCTTTAAATAAATGGAATTTTCAAGTAAATGGTATGTTTAAAATTGGTGTTAAACATTTTTATGGAATAAAAATGCTTTAAATTAAATTTTTATCTTGCTAAAGATATTTGGTAAACTAAGTTTGATTTCTTGCAAAATGAAGTTTTTATAACAAAAATGGGACATTGATTGGAGTTTTTAAGAAATAAAATGTCCTATGGTCTAGAATAGGTATATTTTGCAAGTATTATGAATTTTTAGAATGAAATTCATGTTTAACCCGTTTAATAGGATTTTAGGATTAAAATCCATCTTCTCATGCATATAAACGTGCAGTATTTTGATAATGGACATTTAAGCAAGTATAAGAAGGTTTTATTGGGTTTAAATATGAAATAAAAAAGTGAAAATTCTAGTCTCCACAGGGTGTAAAAAGGGAGTTATAAGTGTGATAAGTGTAAGGTAATTAGATTACATGTGTTAATAATTAAATGGTATATTTATTATAAAGTAGTCTTGTGAGTTATAAATTCCTGAAAACAAAAGTGTTGAAATAAAGATGTTTTCACTTTAGAAGAATATTAATCCAAAGTTAAAAAGGTGTTAAGGTGTTAAAAATATTTAAGAAGTTAGTGTGGGTAATTTAATAGTATTTCGAAAATATTAACGCTTGTAAAAATGGAGTAAAAGATGAGTTTGGAAACAAATGGGTAAAATGGTAATTTTACGTAAAGTGGAATAAAAATGTTTGAAAGGGTGTTACACATGATAGTCACAATGAACATAATTTTTGGAATAAAATCAAAGTTAAAGTGTAAATGGCATAAAATGATTTTCAAAGTGTAACACAAATTGGGGTGAAATCCCAGGTTTTGGCTTCGGCCAAATAAAAAGGAAAAGTGGAATATTGTGAACATTTATAAAATATTAAAACACATTAAAAAGGAAATCGGATGACATCGAAAAATATAATAAGGGCCTAGAGCCCTGGGGTGAAAGACCCAAAATCACGAGCCCGAGCATATGGTGGCGTCGTCGATGGTGTGGAGCCTGCTAAAGTACGTTGCTATTGGAAGATTCTGAGAAAAGATAAAGGAATAAGGAAAATGTCAAGAAATGGGTTGTGTGGTGAAAACGTGTTAAGACAACCTAATTTGAATGAATTAATAAATGTTCTCGTAAGGGATAAAATGGACGAGGAAATGTGAAATCGATTAATGTTCGTAAGGTAAAGAAAAAGGGTAAAGTAAGTGAGAAAATGGGTGGTCAAGCGACCTAAGAGGTTTAACCTATAATTAACTCAGGGTGTTCTATGAAAGGTTTTTCAAATGCTAAATGAGTATTTTCTAACACGGGCTTCGCTTGTATTGAAATGATGATTTCAATGAAAATACTTATATGGATTTGTCAAAATGAAAGGGTTAATTTTGGTAAAGAAATGGATTTTGGTCAAACCAAGTGTGGTTGTTTCAGATATTTAACCGTGTGCGTTAAATAAAGGGATAAATGTCAAAATGAGAAAAATGAAGTCTTTACAAGATTAAGGTGAATTAATCTGTATAAATAAGATTTTCGAAAGTAAAACAATTTTGTGCATATATATATATATATATATATATATATATATATATATATATATATATATATATATATAGTAGTTGCATGTTCACGTAGGTATGCTGTTTTAGAGTCATCTTTCTGTCATTCGATTCTGTATTGCATTTCGTAAATTTTCCACTGAGAATTTGGCTCACTCCCTCGCTTTGATACAGCAGGTTGGGTATGATCTTGTATTTTGAGAGCGTTATAAAGGTAAGTACTCTTTTTTATTTATGTAAGTAGGTCTGTAAGCTTGGAACTTTGGGGTGCTCCCCACGATTCCTCACGTAATTTGATTTGAAACTGGAATTTGCATGCTAAACAAGTGATACGTTAATTATAATAAAACTGACGTGTCAACATTATACATGTTGTTCAATGAACTTCACACCTAATGCTCGAGTTGGACCAAGCTGACTATGAGTAACGTATATATTCGGATCGAGGCGTTACATATTTAGATCTTTCTGTGAGCTAAAGTTTATCATTTAGATATCGGTGAAGTGAGAAAATCTCTTATCACATGGTTGTGTACTTACCTATAAATCAAATTGTACGTTATAATAAATTTATGTAGTGGCCTTCTGAATTATTCTATGGGTTACCCCTTGAAGGAAATGAAAGGGATAAAATATAATACTATTATACTCAGAAAGAAAGAAGAAAGTAAAATGTGAAAATTTTAGTTAATGTCCTTCAGAACCCAGCTGTTGATGTAAAAAATTAGATCACTCTAATAATTCAATCACAGATAAATAAATGAGACAAAATATTTTTAAAGTGGTTCAGCCTTATATGAATGGCCTACGTCCACTGTTGTTTTATTGCTGAGTGTTTGGGAATTCTAGATTACAAGAAATTGCGTTCTAGATCCCAAAGTTTGGGTTCAGAATCAGGTCCCCTTATAATGAGGATTGTACAACGTATTTATAGCCTTGAGGCTGTCATCTGAAAGGGTGATACATTAAATGATATACATATGAAAGGGTAATACATTTAATGCCCTTTAAGCGTGTGCGTCTAAATGATAAGCATTTAATGAACCAGTTGAACTGTTGGTTATTCATCAATTAATGCTCTGTTCGAGATGCAGCTCGGACCGCCTGAGTAGCTCGGACCGCCTAAGCTTTTTGGTATTCAAGAGTTCCTCGGAGAGGTCTGTTCCTCGGAGCATATGAGTTCCTCGGTGAGGTTTGTTCCTCGGATCGTATGAGTTCCTCGGAGTAACATGGTTCCTCGGAGCGTGTGATTATCTCGGAAGTACTTGTTGTTGCCATGTAGATAGCCACGTGTCTTTGTTTGATTGATCCAAGTCAGCAGATTAATTTTGGTATCAACACCAGCTTTATTTTTATTTCACCATAATATCAAGTTTCATACAATAACAACCAGTAAAACATTAGTAATATTTAAAGTTATAGTGGATCCCACAAGAGTACATACATAGCCAAGTTATATAGTATTGCAATGTAGATTCAAACATCAAGGTGCCAACCCCAAATACTTGGGAAAAATCTTTGTCGAGTTGACCTGATGTTCAAATATCAAGGGGAGAGGAAGGTGTAATCATATTGGCATACAGGAAATCAAAAGGTGTTGAGTATCTAGAAATATGGAATTAGGTGATCAAAATTGTGCAATTAGGAAATTTTAATCATACAACAATAGGGCACTGGATTGATAAGAAATTAAGAAAATCGATAACTTATTGGCATTCTTTATCCACTCAACAATTCATGATAAGTATCTCAACTCGACAATGATGCCTAAAATTAACATAGTTGGTATGTGTACAAAAGCCAACTGGAATTCAGAATCGATACGAAGTTTAAGAAGCTAAAGTTTGTTAAATTGGCATATCCACCATAATAATGTAATTCTTTCCTAGACGTTCACTTGAGATTTTAAATGGAATAAAGTTTAATCTTATGCTGAAGCTCATTTATATATAGATCAACTCGATAAACCTTCTTTGCTTATCAGAAACAAGATCTGTTATATTATCATAAGGAAGTGCATAACATCATACATCATACTGGGAAATACCCTACATCTACTTCAAGAAAAAAAAATATTTGGTACTATAACAATGAAGTTAGCATGATAAAACTATTTTAAAATGTAAATGCACACTCATGTGTATGATATCATTACCTTGTTACCTATATATGATATTTTTAAATTTATTACCTTGACGAATCCATAAAAACGGTTAAGATTCCAATGAAATTTCTTCATAACCCCAATATCACCAAATGCAATTATTAAGGTCATCCTCTTGTGCCTCCTCATGAACTCTAGTAACCAGAATGATCCATCCTTCAATCGCTGTAAAATTCACCATGATTAGAACTTCCGTGGCTCAACATTTTCAGTTAATATAACCTTGAACATTAAAATTTCTATTCACACGTGGTTAAAATATAATTTAAACTTGTAAAGGTCCATATATATGTTAGATGTACTCTTCAATATGCATTAGGTCAAACACTCAACATATTTATAACGGTATGGGACATACGTCCAATAATTCTATCATACACGTATACTAAAAGGAGACATTAATGTGAGATACATATATATAGAATAGTAGTCGAGGAGACATTGATATCATATACATAAAAATCAACTCAACTCCAAACCACAAACACGGATCAATAATTCCTACTTCATTCCAATTCAATAATCTCCTCATCTATTACAGAGCATAAGCATTACTTGGGTAGACTAATCGAGGAAAGGTTCTCATTATGCTACATTTGGAAAATATCAAGATAGGAAATCCTTTTATAACCCCTCAGCAGAATCATATTATAGACAAAAATATTGTAAAATATACCTTTGAGCATCCCTTTGACATTAGACCAGTGGTCATGATTATTGCATGAAGCTTTCTCTAATCAAAATCACCCAAGAAGGCTGGCAGCATAGTAAAATTGGACACAATTGTTATTCCATGCAACGCAGTTGCGAGTCTACTGAAGCTTTCTATTACATAAGAGAAGATACTTGATTCCCCTACATTCCTATCATCACTATTGGCTTTTTACCACTCTTCATCATCACTATTAGGTAAAAGATCGAGAACTAATTTAGATACCATATTTCATAGGTTGTTTTGGACCACCAACTGGGAAATAAAAATTATATATGATTTAAGGATTAGGGATCAAGCACATAAACTAGCATAAGTACATAATTCAGAATTTACAAGATTCATAATGCACTAAGCATCCAATAAAGTGATAAAATTTTAAAGTATGTGATAAAATTTTATGCACTTTATGAAAAAAGAAACATCACATCATCACACTGACATTTCATGCATATTATATACTACCTTCTTACAAAACATGCACATAGTGGAAAAATTACCTTATCCAACCATTTATGCATGCCTTGAATTTTGTATATTCTGACGGGGATGAAAATTTCATGGACATATGCCAAATTCTTATGATTAAGCATGAGGAAGAAAGAGGTATACTAAGTACCCTCCCTAAATTAACATAAACTAATTAAAGTGCCGAACATTATAATCTAAGTGTTTCATTTTTTTCAAAAGAAAATATGTATTAAAAACAAATATTTATCAAATACATTATATAAAAGAATTATTGAAATTATAACACTCATGGACAATAAACCCTAGGGGAAAAATATAATAAAAAACATATATTTATGTGTATATGTGTGTGCGTAAGAGAGAGATAAAGAAGTACATATATCTTGAATTCTCTGAAGAAAGACATAAATATATCTTGAATTCTCTGAAGAAACTTTTAATTTCTCCCTTCTGAACCCAACAATCTTATAAAGTATTGAGAAAGACATTCTAAGATTTTCACAATCAAAGTAAAAAACGGAAACATTCAGTAAAGGCCCTTAATAGTTCCTCAAGATTTGATTTTGTACGAACAATGCAAACCTATATAAGATAAGGTCGTCAATATCGAGAAAAATTAATATCAAACCAAAACAATAATGAATTAACTAATAATAAAAAAAGTAATAAGCAACGGAGTGTTTCTTCACTTTTCCCCTCCTCCTTTATCCGGGCTTGCGATCGGTAATGCTTATATAAATATTGGCATTGCGGAGTTAAAAAGATTTTTACAATACATAATTCAAGTATAGATAACTTAAATACAATCCATAACAAAAGCATACTACAAATTCAGTCCAAATCTAGATAACTTAAACAAAGTCCATAACAAAAGCATACTACAAATTAAGTTCAAGTCAAAAGCATGGAAAATTCAATCCAATGCAAAAATAAAAGTATGGTCTTAAATCATAAACTAAATATATTTAAGCCAACAATCCATCCAAATCAAATATCCTCCCAAGACTAAATCGGCAAAAGCATAATTTACACCTTGAGGAGCATCCAACAACATAGCATCGGGTTTCGTAACTTCCACCACATATATTTTCCTTTCTCCGACTCCAACTCGCCTCCTGTGATATATATCCTTTGTCGTATTCATCATGACATGCCCCTTTTCCAATTTTTTATTGTACTTATCAAGCAAAATGACATTAGGGTTAATGGAGGAGGAAGGTATGGTTCCAGGGAAAGGACGAGGAGCTAATCCAAAAACATTTTCTACATTTTTAGAAATATTTATCCGTGGATAACTTGTATTAGATGCATTCTCACTTATTCGTGTTGGTTGTGAATCATTTTTTTTTTGCGCATTGAAGGCCTGAACCAAACTTTGTATAGCATCCTTGACAAACAAGATCAAACAACAGTAAGATTTTATAACTAGATAGGTAAGTTGCATAAATAAAATTATATATCATACAAATATACCTTCATAGATTGAATCATTGTGTTATTTTCATTGAATTTTTTATTCATAAAAACAATGATCTCTTTATTTAATGCATTTGCACTCTCACTTAACTTCCTTCTTTGCTTGATTTTTACCTTTGCCACCTCTAAACGCATCAACCGCCTCTTCAAAATGAGGGGAAAACTGCACGAACTTTACCCTTTTTCTCCTCTCCAAAAACTTATATCACCTTATTACTTTCTAAGCATTGGATCTTGTTACTACCCTCTCCACTCTCACTCTTACCTTTTGCAACCACGTCCTTGAGTTTATCTTATCACAACATACTTATATATCTAAATGAGAAAAACTCATTAATATAAATAGGGAAATATACTTTAAAAAAACTTTTACTTTTCATATAAATATTCACATAGTGAATCATAGCACTTTCTAAGGCATTCCTATTTTTATCCTCATGTCCCGCAAACCATACATCTACTCGCTTTACTTTTTCTTATGCGTTTGCTTCAACCTATAATTTAATTGGCACATGTTAACAATTTAAATGGCACGTGTTCTACACAAAAGTGATGATAAGAATTTATAGTTGTTATGATACATACAATTTCGTATTGCACTACATCATAGGTGCATCGCCAAGTGTATGGGCATGTTCTAATTTGGTATGATTCTTGGCATTTTTAGTAAGTTGTGCCTCTTTTTTGCTTTACTTTCATTTTCACAAAACGATCTCCATAGATCAGGAGCAACACCTTCCGGTATAATTCCAATGGTATACAAAAAAACATCTCATATTATTTTTGTGCATCCTAAATTTTTATGGGAACCTCTTCTCCATTAACGGGCAAGCCACCTCCGGTTCGACATCGAGCTTAAATTTTCCCTATAATTAACATTAATAAATAATAAAACAATGAATATCATATAACCAATAACTAAGTCATTTTTATCTTTAATATGAAAATATTACAAAGCATTCCAAACATCATCTTTATAGTTCTTTGGCATAGCTCTCCAATATTCGTAACTAATCGGGGTATAAGATCTAATAAAATCACCAGCATGAGTGCTCTGATCTTCGTAACTAGAACGGTGATCATCATTTTCCAATTGTTTAGCCTTTTTTTAATTTCTGCTTGATTCTTTTACTTGCACTTGAAGATAGTTGGTCTGAATCTCCATCCACTAATGCTTCTTGTGGCGGAACAAATGTTTTTTGCATCTCATTTTATAAGGATGGTTTCTTCGAACCTCCACCAACACTTGAAGCCATAATGTACAGAACGATGCTGCCAAAACAAAGAACAATGACCAACAACAAAATTTATAATCATCAGTATAAAATATAACATGAATAACTACATAATACAACAATTCATACGTATTGGATTATCATATTTTTACATCATTATCATATTAATAAACTTATAAATATAAATCACAAGATCATACCATGAATGTGAACAAAAATTCAAAACAAACAATTTTCAAAATGAATCAGAAAAAACTACTTGAAGCTTCATACCACCGACAAAATATTATATTATCAATAGGACAAAACAAATAATTTTTAAAATAAAATACTAAATAAAACTAAATAGAATCGTAGTGCTTCAGAAAACTTTCCAAATGTGGTTAGTCTTCAAGAATAGACTGAAAGCGTGTTGGTATCTTTAAATCATCCACTTGACTCGTCAATCTCTTCGCTGAATGTACAACTACTCACCAATTCGTATTTTAAGAACTTTAGAATAAAATACTTGATTAGCCTCAGATCCGAGAATACCAGGCTCATCAAACTCATTGTTAACATTCTTAAACTTATCAAAATTTACCATCACTAAATTGAAGTCCGAACAAAGCTTACAACCATTAGTCTTATCCTCTACCCTCACCCCAATCACAATAAAATACCACTTACTTAAATGCAGTACAGTCTAAATCAATTATTTATTTGATGACTCTATACCACATAGTCCAAGTATTTGTGAGGTTCTTTTCACTTTTTCAAGCTCGAAATTATATCCTTGACTTCAAACAAACACCGCTATCATATGTAACAACCGTATTGTCATGATACTTAGGAGAGAATACAAAACCATTTACACGATACTTTTTAAAGGTTTTATCCTTGAGTTGCGTCCGTTGAACTAATCACAACAATGTTTCTTTATTCTTTGTCTCTCTTGATTTTACCAAATGTGTTCAATGGAAACAAATCATAATTACATCAATATATGTTTTTATCTCATGAGATTATGTAAAAAAGCATTAAAAATGTTAATATTTATGGAATCACCTTATTGGATAACCTAGGAATAAAAGAAGTTTGTTTCTCTACTTCTGTCATTTCAATCCCCTTCTCTTTGGCATGAGACATGAATTTTAATAATGCTTCTTACTCATTACAATATGTCATTTGATATAAATGGTTATTAATAAAGATATTCATTAAATTTTAATTGATAATTAAGAAAGAACTCTAACCTTTAATAATCCTAAAGTCCATCGACATTAAGTCCAAATAACACCCATCGACATATTTATTGGAATTGTACTGGTCCGAACGTTATAGTCTTATCACTAAGCAAAGGCCCTTCATTGGAGAACTCTCCATCCTCCTCTAAAAAGAATTCACATGAGTATTTGTGATTTCCATCTTACAAATTTGGCATGTACTCCATGCAATATCTAACGGATTTAGCTATGACATAGGACTCTGTAATGGAACCTTCAACATATCGCTTATTACTGGGTATACCTTTTCATCGTCTTGTTTGTATAAGGCAATAAAAATTAATAATAACCAATGTTAACCTGAATTATCACTACAAAAATATTGGTTTTTTTCGGAAGAAATTAAATGTCGAGAAAAACACTACAAATGCCGAAAAAACTTTTGGCGGTATTTCCACAAGTGCGGTAATAGCCAATGTGGTAAACGAACATCATCATATTGAAAAATTCCATGAAAAGTTAGCGGCATTTCTCACAGCATTACCTAAATTGCTGTAAAAAAACTTTTGGGGTATTTATATTAATGTTGGCAATAATATTTTTGCGACATTAAAAAAATGTCAAGAATAACCTTTTGCAACACCTATCAAATGTTCAATGTACTTTTGGCGACACTAAAAAATGCCGAGAATAATAGTAGCGTCATTAAACAAAATGTTGATATTATTTTGCGATATATGACTAGGAAAAAGTGTTTAAAAAATCATGTGTAACAAGTATTGTATTTATGTAATTCTTCTGTGAATTCATAACATATATAAATATAAAAAAATACACTACCATAACATTAAATTAAGAGGTAGGTAATCAAATTTAAACTTCATTAAATTAAAACCAACAACATTTATCATAAATAAACATAATTGAGCTTGGGACAGTTATCCATCCACAAAATAAAATGTATGACATGTCCAATAAGAAAAGGGGGGAAACATGAAGCAAAACAAAGTTTCATATAAAGTACGATCCTTCTCCATCAATGTCAAACATCATCTTTGATCTACAAATAAAAAAGTCAATCGTTATTCATTGATAATTATTCTTTAGTATTTTAATTAGAAAATAAAAAATTAGTACATTCGCAATATGTGATGCTACAATTCAATGGTATGCATCTCCAATTGTGGACTTGTTCCATAAGGCTTAGGCAATGATTCATTTGTTACAAATATTTTCTCAATATATAATTTGCAAAAGTCTTCACCCAATGGCATACCACCTACTTTTGCTGAAGGGTCCTTGCTTACAATGTATTTACGTTCCACAACTACTTTTAAAAGTCCAAAAGTAATAAGGCCAATAATTTTAGCAAGTGCATTGTTTGAGACCATTTGTCATAATTGGTGGTTATTTTTCTTCTTCTTTGATGGTTCTTTCTATAAACAAGATGAATATGTCATAAAATATATATTTCTAAAAAAAATTGGCTTAGTTTTATTTTTTTTAAGACATCCCGAAAAACTAAATATTATATACAACCAACAACCCAATGTCAAGTATATATAAACTCCCCAAGGAATCGCGGATATATAAGTACTTATGATTTATAAAATCCATCTACAACCTCCTATAATAAGACAAAACTCATTCCATTATAATACGATTAACCAAGATTTATTATTCTATAAGCACCGTCTAGTATCATTCTGAATGCATTAACATTTACTTGAATTGTTTAGACAAAAAATAACCATCAACCCACCACTTTAAAAAACCAGTAAATTGCCTCATATTTATCCTAAACCCACCACCTTATAGCGTCGGATAACAAAGTAAATAATAATATAACTATATTGTCATAAATATAATTTTAGAATTTCTCGTGAAGAAAATTTGGACCAGCTCTTGGGGAGTAAAATTAAGGATGTACCGGATCAGCACTTTGAGATCTCATGCTGAGAAAAACATTTATTTTTCCTGGATCTCAGACAATTGACAAATGAATTCTCATATGATGAAAGTATAGATATTGAAAAAATGTACAAATATGTTAACAGATAATTTTCTATCGTATTATAATATTATGTAATCAACACTTACAACTATATAATCCTATCATAAATTGTTTTTAGTTTGTAATGTTCATTACTATTTTATTTCTAAATATATTTTATTTTCAAATTAACTTTAAAGGTGCATTGCACACATACCGCAAGTGCACACATGGTTATTCGTGGAACAGTGTTCCAAGATAAGGTATTTTAAAGTTAGATTAATGGATGTTTTGGGGTTTTATTGAGTTTTATTGGATTAATAATTTAAGTTATTAACATCTTAAATATTTCTTCATCTCCTTACTAAGACACGTGACTTGATATGGTAGCAGCAGTTCCTTTAAATTAGGAACATACCTGAATTGAAGTAGCATTCGTTTGTTCACTAACATGAGCAGAGTCTCGAGGGCAGCCAAGTGTTGAGAATTTACAATCTACAAAAATTGATTTATGTGAGTCATAATGTTTATGCGTATCAACTCAAACTGAGGCTCTAAATGATCAAATTTATCTGAAATTCAAATCAAATCTCATATCATAGTTGCTCATTCTCTTTTTTATTATCCATCAATCTCTTAGTTCTATGCACGTCAGTTGGAGATGGTCTATGCCCATAAGCTTAACAATGACCGTATTTATCAGGTCCCAGGACTTCATAAAATATCTCATGTTTACGACTAGCAGATTCAGTACAATCTGGCAGAAGTTGATCTACTTTTTGCTTCATTTTTTACTGAAATGAAATGATTCTTATTATATAAAATAAAAATTATAATCATTCATTCACAAAAACCACAAACAAAACAAAAATATCAGTATCCCCCCCCCCCCCCCCCCCACTAATTTTTAATGCTTCACATATTAATTTCATGCATTATTTTAACTTATAAATATTAAACTTATTTAATTGTTAATTTAATCATTAGTCATATATGATATATATTATGCTTCTAACAATATGACACAATCTCATGCATGTTGTCTTTTATAATAGTAGATAAACTGAATAAGAAATTTGATTAATGAGTAAAATCATGTCGTTGAGATTTTCTAAGAAAGAAAGGAAGGAACATGGATGATATTTTTGTACCATTACTTCAGAGAAATCCTTATCGATGGCAGAGCCATCGTTCCTCTTGTGTGTTTTGATATAAACATCAACTAATGAAAACTTTTTCCCTTGATCAGCCTCCATCTGCATAAACCCAATGACTCGTAAGTCCTTACATAAATAAGTTTGATAACACAAAATAATACTCACAATCAAAATCTTTTATAAACACTTTATAAGCAACATTCGCATGACTCTTTCTTCCGGAAGCATATGGTGTTCTTTGCTTTAGAATCATTTTCTGTTACCAAAATATAGTTAAAATATATGTTTAACTTGAATTTATAAAACTTTCCAATTATTCCATGTCTTTCCAACCTGACTCATGCACATTTTTTTTTAAATCTTCAGGGGCATCAGAGTTTTCCTATATAATTACAATATATAGAAAAATAAGTCACCTCCTACTATATAAAAGCTTCCTCCATTAGGTTGTGTCACTTTTTTATACCAAAAAATTTAATCGATTTTGTCTATCAATTTAGTCTCGGTTTAGACTAAAATTAAAAATTTAGACAAACTCTAATCATCTCAAAAACAATCATACAATCCTTACTTTTAACCAATCATAATCATCTGAAAACAATCATACAATCCTTACTTTTAACCAATCATGCTTTTATATCAAGCTTTATATACAATCCTTACTGTGACATTTTCTAATTTTATTAACATAAGAAAACATATTTCCACCGTGAGACTGGTTTTATTTCAAGCACAAAAACAAATGAAAAATGAAAGAAATTTATTACCAAAATCACTGGGACGCAATCAGTATCAATTGATGGGGCATTCTCCTGCATCTTCTTTCTTATTGAGTCAATAATCCATGTGTGAATTGCTTCCGCCCAATGGTAAGTTGTAATATTCTTCACGTCATATATGTATTTTCCGAATTGCCATCCAAAAGAATTTCCAGTGTTGGCAAAGAATATTGAAACACAAAATACAATGACATGTATCGGACCACATCACTTATACCTTATTCTTTATGTCCTTATAGTGTAACTAAAAAAGAGGATTTACCTTTTTTTAAGTTCTACATCGGTGTTGAAATATTTGTTGATGAATATCCTTTGGTACTTCTTTTTAGTGTATCTCTATCGATTCACCTCTTGCCATTTTATATCCATTAATTTCAATCTGAAATTGTGTAGTATTGAGGTTTGTAGTTATGGCTCTATTTATAATATTTTGTTCACAAATATACATTAACTCGCTATCTACAAACTAAATATCACTTTGAACAATTCCCCACCCCTTCATTTGCACACTCATGCACTCACCCTAACTTATAAATTTTAACTAATTTTATAATCCAGCCATTGTTAAATCGAGTCAATACTAAATCAAGTAAACTAGACAAATACCTCATCTGATTGGGATTATTTTTTATTATGGATACGTGAACATCACCTCATTCTTATTTCTAGTACAAATGATATTCAGTAAAACAACTTGACTAGCAGAATATGAGTAGCTAAATGAAATGAAAGTGAAAAATATTATTATGTAAATTAAAAAAAACATGGGATTGATTAAAACTGCATCATTCAAAATGGGAGTAAATACTTAAGATAATGCACTTAAATACCCAATCAAAGATCAATAAGAAATAAGCCTACTAAATTTTGTGCACACATTGATATATAACAAAACAATCGGTGAGTGTTAGTTCCATTTTAATGAGAAATGGTTTTAATCAAAGCCTCGGATGTTGATTTTTTATTCCACGTTTCACACAGAACAAAAGTGGTATCAAGAAATGAAACAACCCAAAATAAGAGTTCATGTCAATATTCTCTCATCCTAGTTGAAGTCACTATGTACTAAAATAAGAAATGTAGTTTACAGTCAAGGATGAGGTTCCAAAAAAATACTCATTAGTTCCTGATGGGACCTAGCGGCTGCTTCCAAAATCTTGGATAAACTTCTTATTAAATCTTCAATATGTAACTTTCATAATATAGTTGAAGACGAGGAAGCAACTCATGCCACCCAAAAGGATTTTTCATTAACGAAAAACGTACTCATTTTGAACATTTTGGGTCCTTGAGCTAGTTTTATAGCCATATCAATATGTTATAAAACATGGTGGACACAAGGCAGGATTTTTTGTGTGTATGTCCATTTGGAAAGAAAATAGTTAATAAGTGGGTATGCTTATGTTAAGTCTTTATTAATGATGTGAAAAGGTTACAACATTTTATACCTCTTAAACAAAATTATTGATTTGTAACTATAAGAAGTTTGGCTATATGTTTTTGTATCAGTAATTACATAGTTAAATCTCAAGAGTACATGAAAAATAAATCGGACCATTGTTGTTTTATAGTGCTTTACACTCATGTATCATAAACTGGACATTTGAAATGAGGATTAAAAGTCAGGTGGAATAATTTTTAGCACTGTATAATTATATAGCCTTAAGTGATCGCTCATTTGGTCTGAATTTTTTAGCTTTCTTGTAAATTGGTGAATTCATACATGAAGATTTTTACTTAATATCCATTTGAATTAAACCATATAAACTTAATAACTAATGTCAACAGTGGCAACAGTGAAGCAATTTGGCTCAAATGAAGAGTTTATGTTTGCACTTGGTTTTCATGGGAGTTTGGATTTTCTTAGAGACTCTCTCTTGTGGGATCAGCTTAGAATAATTCCTTTTAAAGACAATAGGTAACTAAGTTACCTACTATGTTGCACCTATCCGAATAAAAATAAAAGTCCAATATGAGTTACAATTTGTATTTCTTCAAATTCGATAGATAAGGCAAAAAAGTTTACTTGATGTGTTAGTATCCATGTTGGATACAAACATAAAATAAAGTCAACTAAAAGTAAATTTCAACTAAATAACTAAAAAATACCTAGTTCAAGCCCATAAATTATTTCAACTCCGAAACCAAGAATAAATACTAGCCACCACCATAAATAAAATTCAAATCCATAAATTTATAATACAATAGAACCAAATATAACATGTTTCTGATATTTGTACCATCTTCCTATACATGGTGTATATTTTTGTGTTAGTACCTACAAATGAAGACAAAGAGTATGAACAAAATAATTAGGGTACTCTCCCCAATTTAAACCAAATTTCTCGGTGTGTAAAACTTCACATATAGGATTTGATTCATGTGAATTTGATTGAACTCACTGATTTAATTTTGAAAATTATAAGCATATTTGAGTTGATCAACAAGTTTTCTAAACATATTACATGAGTATTCCTCAATTATTGGTTCTCACCGTTCAAACAAAACAAAAGTGGTATCCAGAAACAAAACAAAGAAGAGTTCATGTAAATATATTCTCATCCTAATACTAAAATCACAAATGGAGTAGACAGTCAAGGATGAGGTTCCAAATATTGCCATTTTCAACACCTATAATTATATTTTCAATACGGATGTGCTTGCTTGTTGATGAGTTATACCTAATGCCTAAGCAATAGGATACCATAAATATGCAAAGTATCTTAGAGATTAGGATCATGATTGCTTTAGCATGTTTCGAGTTTTGTTGAGAATGTTTAATATAATTTAATTTTTGAATTACAATCGCTTTATAATTTTTCTATTTTGAATCATTTTTGTTAACCTTTTGTCCTAAAGTGTTGTTGAACCCTCAACTGGTTACTAACTATTCCACAAAATGGAAAGGAAAAACACATCATCATCGCATTATAAATTATGCACAATAGATGAATTACAGGGGAATGTTTCTTTTACATAAATAATGAGAGTATTATAAGTTTGAGCTCACAAGGCACGTGGTCTTTGATTCCTCTTATTAGTTATGAATTTACAGCTACTTTCCAATAATACAGTTGAGACTCAACCTTCGTACTAGTTGTACATGGTAGAGGATCCACTAACATGCTTGATGAAAGGTGGACGATGTAAGAATGCTAACTAGTTCTTACACTAAAATGAAATTTAATCCTTACATATATACATGTATTGTACATACTAGATCCTAGTGAAAAAGTTAAAATTCGATTTCCATATGCCAACTAAGATCCAACTCTAAGCATTTTGGCATTTTGGCCTGCCATGACTGCAACTTTTACCCTTTTGTTTTTTTGCGTAACTCCAAGAGTTTGGGCTAATATGGGAACCCACCCATATTGGGCATGTTGCCCAAATGTCTTTATTACATTGAACTTAAACATGAAGAAATATTATTTATAATGAAACAAAAGGAAAATCCTTGGGTTGTTAAGACTGTTGCTGATCGAAAACCATTTTTACCAATTCGGGCTCGGAAAAAGATCTTGCTAAGATAACTAAAGTTTTATGTTGAAAAATAACTTTTAGCTATTTTCTCTCCCCACCAAGGTTGATTTTGTCTACCAAGGCGCTAGGAGGTGGCATAACATGAGAAAACTAGCAAACATACAAATTAAATACTCACAGAGATGCCTCCTTAGTTATGACACTATTAAATTGGTCATAATTGTCAACTGTAATAACTTAAAATGTCCACAATTGACTAACCTCGTGCATTTTTTGGAGTTCAAAAATTGCTAGCGCGTGTGATACTTGAATAGACTCACAGAGTTGAAATATTCAATAATAAACTAAAGTAATTGGGAAGTCCTCCACTTAAGATGTTGAGAGAGAGATCCTTGCATTACAGGCATGCCAACTCAATATGTAGAATATTAGAAGTCGTAAAGAGTGAACCCCTAATAACAACACGATTTATAGAATATTAAGAAACATAAAAATAAGAAGGGATTTGTAAATTAACACATAAAACTCTACATTCAGTCATACTAAAAGAAATAACGAATGGAGATTTAAAATGTCCATAATACATTTATATTTTTAAGATTGAAATTTCACCCCAAATCCTTTCTGAGAATTTTATTAGGGTTCGTGTATGGTTTATTAAACCGCTAACTAGAAACTTATGGTAAAGTACCCAAATAATGATTAATTTTAAAAAGACAACAATCAATACTCAGTTTCTAAAAAAATAATTTCATCAATATTCCTGGTTTTAAAATGTCAACCCATATCAAGCCATGGTAGTAACAACGTCTCATGGTTTTCTCATTGCATTCTAATTATTTTCCATTATTTTAAAATATCATATCATAGTAATATTTGTCCAATCAAATTTGAAAATACCAGAGTAAAGACTATCTCTATTCATAGCACATGCATTTCAAATATAGAAAAATAAAAACTTTACTACAAAAATAACAATATGCTTAAATTAAAAGTAAAAAATTTGACACGAGAATTAAAATATGTAGTGTGGAAAGATAAATAAGAACATTGTAGATAGGCACCCTAGAAGAAAGTCAACGATGTGAAATGAAATAAAGAAGACGCTTTTCATATCACCTCAACAATCTATTATTTTTTGTAATCAAATACGTTCCTGTGATAGAATCAATCAAAGATCAATTCTAAATTTTACAATATAATCAGTCACACGGATTGGACTAGCAAGAACTATGTCTAAATATTTTCAACTTAACCATTTTTCCAAAAAGAAATAGAAAGGTTGCAAGAAAGAAGTAAAAATAAAAACACAAAACAGAGGTTCTCCTACATTGGATAAAACTATGATGGCAATAATTATCTAATGACATCCTACGAGACATAACTAAGGGGAGAAAATAATCATGAAAGAATAAAACGAGGCTGCCTAACATGGACTATTCCATTTAATTTCCCACAAATCCAAACCACTTCAACTACAAAAAGTAAAGAGTGTCCAAATGAATTAAAATCAATTCAATGTGACAAACCATGACAATTTAGTCACTAGGAAATAATGCACCACACCAAAATTATAGGGGAGGGGGAAGGGAGGGATTAACAACAAACAACAATGAAATGACGAGTGTATATTTCATTCAGATAGATTACAAGGTTGAAAGTCTAGTAAGATTAATAAAAAAAATCTCCAATTGACTGAGAGAGCGAGTTATGGCTAGTGTTCCTGAAATCGGTAAATATTGAGTTAAGAAACTCAAAATATAAGTCAATTATGTCTAAGGTAGAGCTTTTCATACTCCAAAATATATACTCTAGCTCTCCATCCCTTTATGTAAGGAAATTACTTCTATTACCATTTTACAATTTTATCATATCCAGAGTACCTCTTTCTCTCTTCCCATTGAGTCTATTTGTTCCTGCATTAGAACAAACCTCAGAGCTCTTTTACTGCTCATGCATTGAATTTGCTCCTCCTCCCATAGCTAGACTCCTATACTATGTCACCTCCCATCTTAGGACCTTAGATTCTATTTTTATGATCTTAGAACTCTACAACCTACCTTCGTATGGGTCAATAACTTAGTGGTCTCCTACCTAACATATATACATTTTGTTATGTTCGTGTAAGTTATGAGCAAGAACCTCAAATGGATTTCCTCCAAGCCAAATAATGATTGGTTCAGAAAAGATTATGATTAAGATTAGCAAATAAATGGTTTGATTGAAAGTAATACACTGGATTAAAGCAAAGGAGTTAACTGGTAATATGACTTCACTAGAGAAGAAAAATAAGAAGTAGTGAAGGATAAGAAAATCAATCAAGTTTTGTTTCACACTAGTACAAACCGAAATATTTGATGAAAAGATTTGGTGAGAGTATTTACATTTTGTTTAATTGGTGGTAAAGACGAGCACAAGCATATGTTTCTGGAGTGTGAATAGATCTAAAAAGTAGTTCGGAAATGATATGATCATAAACAATGATGTCATTTGCAATTAATAACCAAAACTCATTACAGAGTACAAAAAATGTCTTAAAGTAATAAGAATAAAACAAATCTAATATGATACTATGTCATAATTTTATTAATGGTGACTATGAGAGGGTATTGTTGCAATGTTCAAGGGGGTGGTTAGTTAAGTGTTAGACAACAAACTTTGTTCTGCAGACTCCATGCCAAAACCGTCGCTTGATAACAAAACCATCAACTTGGCATTCAAATGAATATTCAAGATTCCATATGAGCTTGACCTATACATGGGATTCAAAATCTTTAATGATAAAATCAGCGAAGTATAAATAATACTCGGTGTTGCAGTTGTGAAAGGTGTTGTACAAGTGTTTCATCGAGTGTCAGTTTGTGGCCTCATTCGATTGTTGTTACGTTTTCGCTTCAATGGTCTCAATTTTTTTTATTTAGTGTTTTAGCTGAGTTGGTAAGGGATGGGTTTTATAGTTGAAGAATAAATTAGGCTTTGAGAATTTAGGCTTAAAGTTTTGGGTGAAAAAGTTTATATAGACAGGATGATGAAGGCATTTTAGCATTTAAAATATGCGGGGTATCAAGTATAATATTGAATTAAAGAATTTTTAACCGAAGTCACTCTACGCTCTCAAAATTCAAGGGGTAAGTTCAAATTTTCAATTATAAGGAGCTTTATCTACATAGGAAACTCTAAAAGGGTTAAGTCAAAATAACTCTTATATTTAAGTGTTAGTGTCAACAATCCTTGCACATCACATTTTTACCCCACATGTCAAATAATGCATGAAATCAATCCACAGTGTATGAACCATTTGGAACATCTTTCACATTCTCCTTCAAGTGTCTTCAATAAAGAACACTTCTACGAGTCCTAATATCTTAGATCATTTTGAAAAATCCTTTAATTTTCTGAATCAATTTGAAAAATCTTTTGAAGATCGAGTTTTGAAAAAAAAAAAATATGGTAAAACAGAATATTTTATAATGTTCCATATATTTATTTCTTTAGCCAATGAGTCTGTTCATTTAGGTTTCGTTCGATGAGTGGGATAAGGTGGGATAGGATAATATTTTCTCATTTCATGTATGATGTGGGATGAGATAAGATTTAAGTGGAATAAGTTATCTCATATTATGTTTGGTGTTAGATGGGATTGAATTTCAAGTGAAATAAGTTGTTCCAAGTAACCCTCTTATCCCACGAAGTGTAGGATATAACCATCCCATGTAGTTGGTGAAATTATTTTATCTCGTTGGAATTTGATAAACCTCATCATATATCAACTCCTTATTCCGCGGACCATACCCAAATAAAAGTTTATATGACTCTACAATGTAATAAATTGAAACATGAATAACTCATTAAGGACTTCATAATTTTTAATGAGATGTGCATATATGAGTTGAGAGTGAGAAATGGAATGCTTTTCAATTTTGACCAAAGGATACGTCATGTCACAATAACAAGTGACGACTGCATTACGGCCTGATTCTAACACACGTATAATTGAAACAGAATAGAATAATTTCATATCCAATGGGGCATGTAAAAGCTTACAAAGCGTAGAATAATGGTCCAAGTAATTAGAACTACACTTCGAGTGTGTCTTAAATAAAAATCTTTGGAATCCACGTGACAATGTGGCAGCATATGTATCCAGCTTTCCTTGCACATTTATCTATTTAGACGAATGCCTGAGCATGTGTAGCACAAATAAGTCCACCACTGAGATTAAAGTAAGGATGCCTGAGTTTTGGTTATCAATATTCTCAATCACAGTACACACACAGCAGAGCAGAAAAGGACAGAGAAAATAACAAAACGATAATGGTGGTTTCTTCGCAGAATGACAGTCCGTGACATTGCGTAGACTTCTAGATTAAAATAATCATTTCATTAATCATAATCGCTAAATATGGAAAAACCAATGCATATTGTATTTAATAATTTTGCTTTCTCAAAAGAACACGTGGTTTATGAGTTGGCCGAAATTGGGAGAAAAAAGGGGAGAGAGTGGGCAGAAATTACTTACTTCAAAAATTTAGACGGTTGTTCGTCAAACATGACTTACTCCTTAGGCCAATGGAAAACATAAAGCAGATGATGTTTATTGGTACAACTAGATTTTATTTAATGTTCTACAATGGGCCTGATGATTATAACATATAAGAGTATTAAATAGCCAATATACCTAATGAAAACATGAAGAAAAAACACGTGTCATCAGTTATAGCAGTATATTTATATATATATGGTTTCCTATGAAAGAAAATGCAAATCCAATTTCTTAATCTGAATCTCCAGCAACATTCTAGATCATAAGTTGCACGTATGAATGCACCCCAAAATGACCTTTCTAAACATTTGTTTTAGAGAAGCTTCATTTCGGAAGTTTTGGATGAGAATTAAAATTATTGAGCAGCCTTGGTATTAAAGATGCAAATTTAATCTTGAAATTTGTCTCAATTGAATACTAAACCAACTATCAATTTCGTAAAATGATGTCCCCCCTAAACACATTTTGTGTTGCGCTCCAATGACACATAACACTCAACCAAAACGTGGATATATATACCCAAGATAAAAGAAATGTAAGCAAGTTCAAAAACTATCAAAATGAACAAAAGAGATTTTAATGTGGTTTAGCCCTACATCCACAGGAGAGAGAGAGAACAATTTCACCAAGTTAAAACACAAAAGTTATTATCACTCTCAGCCCAAACCCCAAACCAATTACACTCACTTCTCACCTTAAATTCAAATTTAAAAATACCCATAACCTCTTTCACTTTTTTCCCTATCTCACTTTTGTTCTATGTATACCCAAGCGATACATGTGCAAACACAGAAAATACCCCCAACATAAAATCTACTATGAACATTATCACACGAAGCAGAAAAACACTTGAGCTGAAAACGTCTCCCACATTTTGAACACAAATAACATACTACTCCAGAGTCTTGTGTGTGCATAATGGAAACCCCAACATTTTGACTTAAATCAAATTATTATAGGAACACATCTCATATGATCATACAAAGAGAATTATGATACATAATAAATATTCCCTGTAATTTTAAGTAAATCTATACAGAATTAAAACATAAACTAGATACTGTCTCGTAATGAAAACCCAAAAATGTTTGAGATATCAAAATATTTGTTGCTGTAATTTGTAGACTACCTTTCACAACTTGGTCAATCCAAATAGATGTGAAGAGAACATTGATAAGTCTGTCTTGCCTCCGTCAAAACCATCTTCCCATTCATAAGACTAAGAAGATACTAGAAACTAATAGCAAGTCTTCTAATAACTACTTCAGACCTTGTGAAACATTAAAGTTCTAGAGAAAGGTAAGATAAGTAACAACACAAAATTGTTGACAGCATACATATTGAACATCAATTTCTATTATTCATTAGATTTGAATAATGAAGAAAAGGGAGTAAAAAGGTTAACAATTCATGCGATGAGAGGTACATCATCAGTGTCCCTTTTGAGTTAAATACATGCCTAAATGATCTAACAAATAGACTACCATTTCAAGAATACATAAAAGAACTACTAACTTAAACACACAAATAATCTACATCAATCTGATCTGAAACTGAAACAAAGAAAATCTTACAGGCTCAATCCAAAAGGCCCACATAGATAGCTTTACAAGCTGCTATCAATTGCTTGAGCATTAGAACTCGAACGAGCAACTGAATTATGTCTTCTCAAATACATATCTAAATTCTCCCCAACAGATTGGTTTCTTCTCAACCTCGACAAACCGCTCTTGTTTACAACTCTTTCACTCTCACTCCCATTTTTCGATTTTGATTTCGACTCATCCCCATTTCTCTCTCCCAACTCCCCATCATTTCCAGCCATGAGATCCATCAAATTATGCCTAAATCCCAAATCAGAATAAACCCTTTTCGAATTCCTCAACTGCCTAACAAATTTCGAATCAACACCATCAAACAGTCTGGATTCCACCGGAGCCCCCACTGACTCGACCATCAAACAAGGATTTGCAAAACCATTCCAAGAATGAAGTGGAACAAATTTACTCAACCCGCTAAGACACTCAACAATTTCCTTCATGGAAGGCCGTCTTTCTCTACAAGACCTCACACACTTAGCCGCAATCACCCCCAATTGTTTCCTAACCAAAGGATCCTTAGGAGGCTCAATTCTCGGATCGTAAATGGTCAAAAGCTTCCCTCTCCTAATCAACGGAATCGCCCAATCCACAATTGAAGGGGGGGAATACCCAACATCAATAGCCTTCCTACCACTAATAATCTCCAACAACAAAATCCCAAAACTGAAAACATCAGTTTTAGTACTTAAATTATCAGGAGTGACATAACATGGGTCAAGGTAACCCATTGTACCAGCAGGTGGAGTTGAAAGAAGCTTATAATCATCAGCATGACACCTAAGAGCTAAACCAAAATCACCCAACCTAGCATTAAAATTTCGATCTATCAAAACATTAGCTGACTTTATGTCACGATGGATAACAGGAGGTGAAGAAGAATGAAGGGTATCAATTGCTTTAGCAGTTTGGAGAGCAAGTTTAATCCTACGGGCCCAATTGGGTGGGCGAGGGGTAGAGTGAACAACGTCATAAAGGGTACCATTGCTCATAAACTCAACAACCAAGAGTCTTTTTTTAGGGTCATTTGTGAAACCCAACAAGTTGACCAATCTTGGGCTACGTAGATTTGATAAAATATCAATTTCATTTTCAACTTCAGTTGGGTTGAGATGGTTGGTGGTGGCACGTGAAGGTTTTTTGACAGCAACATGTTGGCCACTACGTAAGACAGCTTTGTAGACCAGGCCGTGGCTGCCACGGCCGAGGAGCTTTTGGTCAGAGAAGCCATTTGTGGCAGCTTCAAGGTCGCTGTATTGGAATTGTTGGATTTTGATGGGTTTTGAGTTTGTGGGTTTGTGGTGGGTTTTCTTGGAGGAGGACGGTGTTTGGGGATCGGAAGTGGAAATGGAAGATTCGGCTTTGCAAGAAAGGTAACCCATGAATTGGGTTTGATGAGGTGTATGTATGTTTGTGGATATATTCTGTTAATTAAGGAGGAGAGAGGGGAAAGTAAAGGCCCTTTTCATAGGTTGGGTTGGTGAGGTGAGTGGTTCTTGATGTGGGTGAGGGGGGAAGGTGGGAGAGAGGTCGAGTCGAGTCGAGTCGTGGCCAAGTGTAATGGAATGGGTAAGAGAGGAGATGATGGCCCAAATGGAATCCCATGAATTTGCCAGCCTATGTGGTGTGTAGTATACTACAATTAAAGGTCTTGCACACAAGATGAAATCTCTGACCCTATACATAGATAGGTCGTCATATTTAGCAATTAATAATTTTTCACCCGTGGGAAAAATAAGTTCGGATCTCAACCCGCCACAAGTTTTAGTCTAAAAGAAAAAGTTACTCCTAAAAGAGAACGTGTTAACATGTCGATGTACGCGTTATTAATTTGGGAGAATCGAGATTATTGCTTGAGTGATATAAGATTGTCACTGAAATAGTTTTGAGAGTTAATTAAATTTGGTTCTCAGTTTGATATTTAGCACTGTCAAAATTATATTTGATCAACGAAAGTCACGAATTGTGAACTTGAATTAGTCAAAGTGCGCTTCGTTGGAAATATTATTTGCAGAATATATGAAAAAATCCAAACACGAAGAAGATAAAATTGGAAGGATTTATCGATCGAGGTTTGTGTTTGACACAAAGTCCTAAAAGTGAAATTGTTCGCTGATATTTGTAGATGTCAGTCTCGTGAACATACCCCTCCCATGATTCAACGATCAGATTTAAAAACCAGCTTTGTGTTAAATCTTTGAACTCTCGGGATACTCCAGCACTTCCAAAAGAATAACAAGCATAAGTGTATAGTAGAAAATAACAAAATTATTTTTGCAGAGATAGTGAGAGAGATTATTTTTTCCGTGTATTCCTCAAAGTTGTATCCTGAGTTTTATATAAAAAAATGGTCAAAAACGTGGGTAGTGATTTTAGGCAACTAACTCACCAACCTTTCCACTAACAGCTATATTTTAACAAATGGAAGAAATAGTCAAAGTATTAAAAACGGGTTAATTAAAAATTAAAACGAGTTTAAAAAGATTTAATGCACATTAGAAATTCCCAAGAGCCCAAGGCCCAAGGCTCAATCTTTGATCCTTAATACCTCTTAGGGATTGAACCCATGACATCAAGCACACACCCCCACTAACTTACCACTTGGCCACTTAGCCTAACTTATTTACTTCATTCAAAATAAATATATATACTTATACCCAACAATCCCCCACATGAATAAAATAAATAAATAAATAAATAAATATAAAAAGTCGCTCTGGAGTATCATAAGAAGTGACGTAAATAGCGAATGTGTCATTCGACTTGAACCTTTGTTTTGTGTTAATCTATTGAGTTTATCGGTTGATAGTGAACTGATGTCTTGAACTATTTTACCGTTGTTGTAAACTTAGGTCAATAGAATACACATGTGACTCCCAAAAATCATCATCGAGTTCCCACAGTTGTGCTCATTTTGGTGTTGAGCATGCCCAGGTTTCTTGAGTGCTCTAGAGAATTAACTTTAATTCTCATAGGAAGCGGCCCCTCTACCACACTCATATAGGTGCTTCTATCAAGAGTGTATTGTATCTCACACGCCACTGAATAACAGCTATAGAAAGCATTAAGAGATTAAATATCATCCTTCATCAATACAGAGGTACTACATCATAGGAATGGATTTTAAGTAAAACTTAAATTTGTACCCCCACAAATCACTCGTATAACTTTGTTATCCCATTAAACCCAGATCTTGGGATATCCAGTCATATGGGTTGGGTTTCCATTATAGGTGATTTAGATATTAATAGGATTTAGGCTCATTCCCCTCGATGTTTGATAAACTAGCGCTCTAGCTAGACCTTTAGTCAATGGATCTGTCAGGTTTTCCTTTGACTTGACATAGTCAACTGCTATAACTCCATCTTTCAATAGTTGCCTCACTGTGTTGTGTCTCCTCCTAATATGTCTAGACTTTCCATTGTAGGAATTATTATGTTCTCTTGCGATCGCTGCTTGACTGTCGTAGTGAATGGACAAGGATGGAACTGGTTTAGGCCACAAATGAATATCTAATATGAATTTCCTTAACCATTCAGCCTCTTCGCTTGTTTATCCAACGCTATGAACTCTGACTCCATAGTGGCCCTAGCTATGCACGTTTACTTGGTAGATTTTGAAGATATATCGCCCCCTGCCAAGGCAAAAACATAGCCACTCGTAGACTTACATTCATCATTATCTGAAATCCAATTAGCATCACAAAAACCTTATATTACAGCAGGATATTTAACATAATGAATGCCATAATTTATTGAGTATTTTAGATATCTCAAAACTCTAATCAAAACATCCTAATGTTCATTAATAAGATTACAAGTATATCTGCTAAGTTCACCCACAGCATATGCAATATCAGGTCTGGTACAGTTCATAAGATACATTAGACTACCAATAACTCTAGAATATTCTAATGATGATACACCAGGACCGGAATGTTTCCTCAAGTGACAACTAGGGTCATAAGGTGTCTTAGTAGGAATACAATTAAATTGCTCAAATTTTTATAGAACTTTCTCTACATAATGAGATTGGGTTCAAACAATTCCTTCAGAATTTTTAATGATTTTAATTCCAAGTATAACAGCAGCAACACCCAAATCTTTCATATCAAATTTCTTATTAAGGAAACTTTTAGTTTTATTAACTACATCCATATCAGTTCCAAAAATAAGCATATCATCCATATATAAGTAAATAATCACGCCATAATTATCCTTGAATTCGCTATAAATACATTTATCCGCTTCATTAATGTTAAAACCATTAGAGATCATTACTTGATCAAATTTTTTATGCCATTGTTTAGGAGCTTGTTTCAGTCCATATAATAATTTTTTAAGTCTACACACTTTTTTATCTAGGCCTTGGACTACAAACTCCTCGGGTTGATCCATATAAATTTCTTCTTCAAGATCTCCATTCAAAAATGCTGTTTTAACGTCCATTTGATGAATTATCAGATTATGTAATGAAGCAATAGCAATTAATAGCCTAATAAATGTAATTCTAGTAACGGAAGAGTAAGTATCAAAGAAATCAATTCCTTCCTTTTGCCTATAGCCTTTAGCTACCAATCTTGCCTTAAATTTATCAATAGAACCATCAGTTTTTCATTTCCTTTTAAAAATCCATTTGCATCCAATAGTTTTACATCCTTTAGGCAAGTCAACTAACTCCCACGTGTTGTTAGAAATAATAGAATCGTATTCACTATTAATAACTTCTTTCCAAAAAATAGAATCGGGTGAGGACATTGCCTCACTAAAAGTGACGGGTAAGTATTTTAAAAATTCAGGACCAAAAGAAGTAGCTATCCTAGGTCTTTTACTTTTCTTAAATTCAATTTTCTCTAAATTTGGAGATTCATTTCTAACACTAGGACCCACTGGAACAGAACTACTAGTCCCCTCACTTCTCACTTTAAAAGGAAATTTGTCCTCATAAAATTCAGCATCTCTTGACTCAAAAATAGTGTTTTTATCAATATATTGATTTTTAGAATCAATTACAAGAAACCTATATGCATTACTATTTTTATCATAACCTATAAAAATACAACCAACAGTCTTTGGGCCAAGTTTAGTTCTCTTAGGTACTGGTATTGAAATCTTAGCAAGACACCCCCACACTTTATGGTGTTTGTAAGAAGGTTTTTTATTTTTTCACATTTCATAAGGAGTTTTATCATTTTTCTTAAAATGTATTTTATTAGGAATATAACAAGCAGTAAGAAGTGCCTCACCCCATATATTATAAGGTAATCCCGAAGTGCTTAACATTGAATTTACCATATCCTTAAGAGTTTTGTTTGTTCTTTCAGCTACACCATTAGATTGGGGTGAATAAGGAGGAGTAACTTAATGAATTATTCCATTTTCTTTACAATATTTATCAAGATCACCGGTGTATTCTCCTCCCATATCAAATCTTAATGTTTTAATGGATTTTTAAAATTATTTTTCAACTTCTAATTTATAAAAAATAAATTTTGAGAAACTCTTATCTTTACTCGTAAGGAGATAAATATAACAATAACGAGAGTAATCATCAATAAAAGTAACAAAATATTTATTTCCTCCACGTGTCACATAACCTTTTAAATCACAAAGATCAAAATGTATTAAACTTAAAACAGTTGAACTTCTTTCGACACTTGAAAAAGGCTTTTTTAGCATATTTTGATTCAACACATATTTCACATTTAGAGTTAGTAGAAATATTAGATTTTGGTATGTTTCCCCAAAACATTAATTTTTTAATAGATGCCTTATTTACATGACTAAGTCTAAAATGCCACATATCACAAGAGTCAATCAAATAAGCAGAAGAAGTAGATGTTTTATTATTATCAGTCACGGTTACATTTAGTTTAAAAATACCCTCATGAACATAACCTTTCCCCACAAAAGCACCTCCCTTAGTCACAACTACCTTATCACTCTCTAGAACAATTTTAAAACCCTTCTTAACTAAGACAAAATTGAACACCAGATTCTTCCTAACCTCATGGATATACAAAACATCTTTCAATGTGAGAACATTTCCCGAAGTGAACTTTAAAACTACGGTTCCCTTGCCCTCAACCTTAGATGAAGAGGAGTTCCCCATGTATAGACGTTCATCCTCACCCACAGCAGTGAAGGTAGTGAAGGCACCTCTCGTGCCGCAAATATGTTTAGTGACGCCAGAATCAAGCCACCAGTCTGTCATGTTACTCACAATGTTTGCCTCGATGACAACAGCAGAAAAGTTACCCTCCTCGGTTACATTTGCTTGAGGCTTCACATTCTGACTCTTCCTGAACTTGTAATCTTTAGCGTAATGACCTGGTTTTCCACACACAAAGCATTGACCTGCAGGTTTAGATTTAAACTGAGGTTTAGAATTTTTATTCTGATCATTAGGTTTGAATTTATGGTTAGACCTCGAATTCTGGTTTGGTCTATGGTGCCCATTTTTCTAGTTTGAATGGTTAGTCTTAAATTGGTTCTATTTTTGGTTTCCATTTGATTTTCCCTCGACCAAATTAGCCTTATAACTGAATTCGTAATTTTTCGCCTTAAGTTCTGCATTCATATTATCTTCCTCAATTCTCAAACGAACTATCAAATCTTCTAGTGCCATCTCCTTTTTCTTATGCTTAAGACCGTTTTTATAATCTTTTCAAGAAGGTGGCAGTTTTTCCATTATAGGCGACACTTGAAATCCCTCACATATACTATAACCCTCGGCCAGAATTTCATGAATAAAAATTTGTAGTTCTTCAAGTTGCGACACAACAAATTTATTATCTTTCATTTTGAAATCCAAAAATTTTCCAACCATAAATTTTTTAGACCCAACATCTTCGGTTGCATATTTTTTATCCAATGTGTTCCATATTTCTTTAACAGTAGGACATGACCAATAAGCATCATACATGATATGCCCAAAGTTCACCTGCCGGCTCAATGACAGTAACCTCGGCCTAGATGACGGCTGAGGTGACGAGAGCTCAGGTCAACCATCAACGGTATCGTCCTTATTAGGTCGACCAGAGCCGACGTTCCATCAACTTCGCACCCCAACCTTGACTGGGCATTAGTCGAGGTCAGCAAGGACCCATGGGTTCGGCTACCCATCAACGTCAAGATCATCCCTAGCCGACGTAACAAGTATCACCTGAGACCACCAAATTCCTCATAGGCTCAATCAACAAGCATCATGTCATCATCGGCTCTGGTCGATGTTACACCTCATATCCAACATCGATCGTCCATCTTGGCTGAGGTCTTCATAGAACCTAGGCAAGGGTCGTAATTCACCAACCTTGTACTCATCCAGGTCGAGGTTGGTACCAAGCAAAGACATCCGAGCATCTACTCGCTTATGTATGGCTTGGAATACGTGGACAAATCTTTTATAATTGAATAATTCCCTCCACGTGAGGGAATATTGAGGTTATCATTACTTAGTTGAGATCAATCAGGTGTCATCCTTACAATTGTTGGATCTCCATGCACATGCACATTGCATGCTTAGGGGGTACATTACACCCCCCAAGCGCTATATATAGAGGTCATCCTCAACATTGTAAAGGATGGATAATTTTCAACCCTAGCTGAAACTTTGTCATTTTGATAAAGTGGAGAGAGAAAGCTTCAGAGATTGTATCCATGGCCATTAGTACCTTCATTCAGTGATATTACTCACACACACTCACAGTGGACGTAGGACAGATTGGCTGAACCACTTATACATAAGTGTTCATCCTCTTCTCCTCATCGCCTTCTCCTACTATACATATATATACTCTTGCTCCCATTGTTGCGCTTATTTGAGCTTGTTCATATCTTATCTGGTGGTGGTGTTTCCAGCATCATCAATACAGTTCAAGGCAGAGACAATTCAGAATATAATTCCTACACATATATTCTATTTGATTCAAAATAACTAGTTCTTCAGGTACAGAAGGTCTATCAGATGCAATAACGTCAACAACCTTAAGAGTTATTAGGTAAAATTCCAGTTTCATTTGCCATCTCTTAAAATTCTTTCCATCAAACAATTCAGGTTTTTCAGAGTATTTTTCATTAGGATTTTCCATAGCAGATTGTAGAATAACAACATAATTTCACCTTTAGAATGTTGGAAATATTATTTGCATAATATATGAAAAAACCCAAATACGAAATAGATAAAATTGGAAGGACTTATCGATCGATGTTTGTGTTTGACACAAAGTCCTAAAGGTGAAATTGCTCGCTGATATTTGTAGCTGTCAGCCTCATGAACATACACCTCCCGGGATTCAACGATCAGATTTAAACACGAGCTTTGTGTAAATCTTTGAACTCTCAGGATACTCCAGCACTCCCAAAAGAATAACGAACATAAGTGTATAGTAGAAAATAACAAAATTATTTTTTCAGAGAAAGTGAGAGAGATTGATTTTTTCTGTGTATTCCTCAAAGCTGTAGCCTGTGTTTTATATAAAAAAAATTGTAAAAAATGTGGGTAGTGGTTTTAGGCAACTAACCCACTAAACTCTCAACTAACAACTATATTTTAACAGATGGAAGAAGTAGTCAAAGTCTTAAAAACGGATTAATTAAAAATTAAAACGAGTTTGAAAAGATTTAATGCACATTAGAAATTTCCAAGAGCCCGAGGCCCAATCTTTGACCGTTAATAATTAGTGTGCCTCCTAGGGATTGAACCCATGACCTCAAGAACACACCCCCACTAACTTACCACTTGGCCACTTAGACTAACTTATTTACTTCATTCAAAATAAATATATATACTTATACCCAACATGCTTAAAGCTAGCGCGAACACCATGTGATATGATATCAAAAAGAAAATTAATTTGGAAGAAAATGAACGCATTTTTCAAGACATCAATGTATTTATCGAACCTTATAATAGCACAATTTTAGTGAAATAATGGATGACTATATAGAGGGTAGTCACCAAATTCACCTATACTCATGTCGTGATGAAATTATTTCATGGGAGTAATTGAGGTGTCAAAATTGACATAAAATTGACACACTAGTATGTTTTGTTGAGATGGGGCCTACTTTAAGTTCAACGAATACTGTGTCACATCAAAAGAATGAGTCATATGTCTGCAGACTCGGTACACGTTGACCCAAAAAGTAACGATCAAGTCTATATCTCCCATTACTATTGTTATACCCAAATTATATCCCCCAATAGACATATAACGCGTGTTAGGGGTGTTCGCAGTCCGGTCCAGTTCGATTTGGAGTTTTTTTTTTATCGGACCGACTTGGTCGCTCCTCTAAAAAAATGGATCGAGACCGGACCGATAATGTCGGTTTGAGTTTTTTAGGGTCGGTCCGGTCTAACCTGTCGGCCCTCACATTAATGAATTACATCATTTATAATAATAAAAATATACACGAGTCTATTTTTTTCAAACATAAAAAACTAAAAAATATCAAAATTTGTAATTAAAACAAACCTACTATTCGATTAAACTATAATTGAAACTAATCAAATATTAAAATATGTACTTCTACTATATATATGTATATATATATATATATATATATATATGTGTGTGTGTGTGTGTGTGTGTGTGTGTGTTATTTTATATGGAGTCAGTCCGAGTCGTTCCTAATAGGTTTTTTGAAACTGTAAACAGTGGACCAGACCGACTAGGTCGGTCCTCCAGAAAAATAAATCAAGAATTGAACGATTAAGCAAAAGACCGAAAAAAGTGTTAGTTCGGCTCGGTTCGATTCGGTCCATCAGTCCAGTCGGTTTTTTAAACACCCCTAATGCGTGGCATTGAAGACCACATAAGAAAAATGAAGTATACCAAAGTACTAACCACATGCCACAACATGTACCCATTCGGGCCGCGAAAGGCACTCCCTTTCCCTTTATACACTCAAGATCACATCCTGGTACAAAGACAGGTCATAAACACGATAGCATGCCTACGTTAAAGGGGCAGCAACCATACCTGTAATGGACCTCATCCCCTCAGTCTCCATATCCCCAAATGTCATAGCCACAGGCCCTGACACGTCGCAGACAACCGGCCAATTATGTACTATCCGATAATATTTCATCTTATCCACATTTATCAATAAGTCACATGCACTAGGCACATGACATTCACATTAACCCCTATAAATAAAGGTCGTCATCTCCTCATTAGGGGGTGACATTAAGATAGTGAAGCCCTACTAAATTTTGTCCTACCTATCTACACTTTAGAACATACTCCAGTCACCTGAGCACACCTGATAGCAGTCGTTCCCCAGTCTACGCTACAAGGACGCAACCTTTACTACACAGAGCTTGTATGTTATGCATTTAGCCTATCTTCCTCCTCTTGTATGCCTCTAAGGCCTCCCAAACTTGTACAAACTACATGTATCAAAAGAGAATCAAGCTCCAAAGTGGATATAGGCTCATTTCCACTGACGAACCACTTTAAATCTCTCGTTATCTCACTTTTACTTTATTTTCTATGCTTTGACTGTTGTGCATAAATTTATTCTATACAAAGTTTAGGGATTTTTTTCCATAGTACAACCGATGTATTAGGACTTGCTGCTAACCTTATGTTATTTTGAACATAAGGGCTTGTTATGCCTTAGGTCAACACACCAAAGACTGCTGATTCCAATTCTTGTGTTGTAAAATCATATTTGGAAATTTTGGGGTTAGACCTACACGTTCTCCCTTACTATCCGTGGCCTGACCATGTTATCGTACTACAGGCCTTGGCCTCCATTTAACAACTTTATCCTTTTTAATTAAAGAATTATTTTGTTTTAGACCAAAGATGTCACAAAATTATTTTTACAAAAAAAGTAATCTGTTTATTGACTTACGATTCTAGTTAAATCGCATAAGTCTACGTCTTAGGATTGAAAATCGATGATTCTAGGGGAAAAATTTGGCTATGATATTACCTCAAGGATTGATAAACTTTCCAAAATAGGTTAAGATGCTTTTACTAATTTTTCAGTTACTGTTCCGTCCAAGGGCATGTATTCGACAAATTATCTGCCAAACATCTCGTGTTTGATCATATCAATTGCGGTGTGAAAAAAACCCTTATAAAGGAAAAAGTCCACGGCCTCATCCCTAATTGGCCTCACACGTTGTGGCCTCAAAGTGAAAGGTTGTTTATTATTGTTAATATCTGCTTAATGTTTTATTGTTCTTACTCTATAACTTAGATTTTGCACTCTGTTTAGTTAGTCTCAAAGAAAATATTATCAAAAGAACTAATAATATATAAAGAATAATCATGGAAGGAAGCTCAAGATTAGGTCCCCAGCAAATTGAAGATGTAGCCCATTTGAAGAGATGCATTAATTATCAGTATGAGGGTCAAGCCTCTCTCCAGAGTTAGGTTAACCTATCAGGACAGAGAATTATAATCGTAGAGTCCAAAACCTTCACCAATATGCTGAGGGTCGAAGCCCCCATGGCAAAGACAATGTCCATGGATCTAAGAGGAAGATTGTGACAAAATCAGTTCAAAGGAAGAAAAGTAAGAGCGAAGATCGCCCAGAAAAACCAAATGAAGAGTTCACCTCTCTAAATTGCAACCTATAGGATCTTTTAACTAGCATCAAATGAGAGATCCTCCTCAAATGTATAGAGAAGCTGAAATCTCCTCCCGGTAGGAGAGAGAGAAGAAGGTGATGTGACTTCCACAAAGACATTAGACACATGACCAATTAATTCCACTGACTGAAGAATAAAGTCTAAAGGATTTCCAAACAAGGAATGCTATAATAATTCACAGAGCCTACAACCTTCAATTGAACTGAGATAAGCTATAGCCCTATGGATGTTTTGAGGGAGTTTTATACTTTTGCAAATTAGTCCAAAGATATAGATTATATATCAAATTTTATATTCCCTAAATAGATATTTAATGAAAAGTTTTATTTTAATTTAATTCATTTGTAACTTCTCATCCACAAGTTCAATAAGAGACTTGACAATCATCACCCCTTCAGGTAACAGCCAGGACAATAGTAATTTCAGGCCACCAAGAAGGTTGAGACAAGGGTAATTGTGACACTCTACCCATTTAATTATCGGGTGAGTCCTTCATAAAAATAAAACAGGAATCTCATCTAGTTTATTCTTAGCATCACTGTCGAGAACTTTTTAAATTACTAACCACCTACGTATTAAATAAATCGATGTCAAATTTTTATCTTACATTAAATTACAATAGGTGAAAAATAAATACAATCACCAAACTATCCACACAGTAATAATATAAATCCATCACAAGATAAATACTGAATAAAATAATACGAATAAACCATTGGTTGCCAATACAAAATTCCAACTGAATATCTAATGAAATAAACTGAGTCCACAAATACAAAGTATGATAAAGTGAATAAAAGAAATAGTTGAAGGGCGACATGCCCAAATGGAATAAAAGAATTGCATCCTACTCTAGGAATGGAGTGACTAAAGCATCTAATTCAAATCTGCAAGCATCCACAACTGCTGCAGCTACGCATCCCTGGAACAAATAATCAAACTGGGCACCCCTATGGATGGAAACCTAAAAGGTTTTAAAAATATTTTGCAAGAAGGGTCATAGCCCAAGAAAACCTTTTGAAATTATGTAGCAAGTATTTATCATAGTTTAAAATCAGTTATTGATTACACATGTTGGTTCAAAGCACACTCCCTTAAGTTCTTCACCCCTCAACTAATGTGCACGCCTAACGTATCCTACCTAGCTATGCTACCCATACCAAATATCTATCCTTAATAACTATCTATCCGCTAAAGAGTTTGGCTCTCCCGTAATGCACATATCGTACGCTACCTATTAAGTCCTTAATTAAATATCTCTTTAACTTCTCCCGTAATGCCCATATAGTACGCTATCGTAACACTAGTAAATAACATGTCTCATATGTTATTATTAAACATAATTAACACATCACTTATGTTATCATTAAATCGTTTCATTAAGTTACTCTACTTAATTTATCTTTTAGATATACGCTATCAAACTTTATTACCATCACACACTAGGTAGAATATCTCTCAAATACATCACATTTAGATATACATTATCTACAGCTACTACTTTCACACACTAGTAGGATAATACGCATGTCTGTATAGATATGTCACATAATCTATATACATAACTCCAGCATCCCCAGGCTAAGAACCGCATTGAGAATCTGCATACTCTGCTATCTAGTCCATGTACCTCTCGTACTCAATCAAGGACTATTGGTTCGGCATGTCTCCTCGATCCCAAAATAAATCAACACATAATGGAGGGGAACATGGTTCTAATCCTTTGCCCTACGCACATACCTAACGTACCCAAATGACCTGTCAGCTACACTAATACACACACATAGTGAGCTACCTTAATTTTTATGTTATGGGGGACAAATCCAAACGTCACTGGAATTGTCAAGGTAGGGTTACCCTCCGCGTGAAAACCTTCGGATAGCAAGTAGCATAGGTATTTTCACACACATAAGAAAGCACATAAAAGGCATACACACCACCTAGCCATATGTCGCATATAGGTATACACATAACCTATAAATATAATCCATATAGCTATACATACAACCTATAAATATAATCCGTATAGGTATACGCTCAACCTATGAATATAATCCGTACGTAATATATTTCTCGAAGATTCAATGTACTATCAATATACGATTATAACTCTCTATTGCATTTTCTCGCGTATTATACTCTATCCGAAGGGCCCTAATTACCCCTACATTATTTTAGTAGTTAATTCACTCATACTCTACTAGTCTATTTCATAAGTTCACTCGAAATCCCCTCTACTCAGTTTCATTCTTTCGAATTCAGTTACACTCATCTTCAAGCCCGATAATCTTAGTCTTAATTCTCTCATTCATGACTAAGTACCAATCCTACCAAGGCCAATTGTAATTCGCAATATCCCTCATTATGCTATAAGGATGTCTAAAAAGTTTCCCCATTTATAAATCACATTTTAAGGGATTAATAAGGGTAATAACACAATTCTGGGCAAACCGAAACGATTTGCCCTAGGGCCGAATTGATTTGCCTTGTCGAATCGATTTGCCCTTGGGCCGAATCGATTCGAACAGTAGTAGGTTGTCTTCTTCATTGGGTTTTAGCATTTTTCACCATTTGTATTTTACACAACATCCATAATCCTTCACCAAACTTATAACCAAGTGTCCCAAACGTTATCTACATATGTTAGGACAATTTCCAACGTGATTATAACATAAAAAAACTATGATTTCTAATCAAGAACAGATCAAATCATTAATTCATCAAAACCCTAGATTTTCATGTTCTTCATTCATACTCAACATAAAACCCAGATTTTTCCCATCCAAATCATTACATATCATCTATTTTCATAACCTCTACATACATGGATCAATTTACATGTAATCTTACCAAAGATCAAGTTTTTAATTCATCAAATTTCCAAGAACTTCATTTGAAATCATCAAATATAAAACCCGACACTACATGGGTATTATAACCTCAAAAGAAATTGCAATAAACACTTGCCTCGTATGAGTATTATGATGATGGATTGCTTGTCTTCTCCTCCAATCATCATTCCAAAGTTGATGGAGGTGAAAGAACAATGAAGAATACTTCTAGGATCCTCTTCAAATCTCCAAGAATGCTCTATCTTCCTTCTTTAATGGCCTCCCTTGGCTTTTTAACCTCTCAACCCTAGCCTCTCCCATCTACCAGTTGATATAACCTTTGGAAATTCGTAACTCCATTTACCCTAGGCTACAAAATGGCTAAAATTATACGGTGTCGATTTAGTCTAAAATTGCCCCGGGACCCAAACAATACCCCTGGGTACACGTTTTTGACTATTTTGACCTTTCGGACACACTGGTGCGATCAAAATGACCATTTGGATAAAATATAAATAATTCACATTTTATTTCATACATTTTAAGTCCCGACACAACTAACACTCGCGTCCTGGCTAAATTATCGTAACTGTTGTATTTCTCACTCACGACAACCATAATACTTTCTTATCAATTTATTACTCATTCACTAAGTAAAACTCAATACAATTCAAATAAATAAATATCAATCTTTATCACACTAATTAATATTTATTTTAATTCGAAATAATTTCCTATTTAATTTAATTAATCCCCATATAAAAATCATTAAAATCTACAGGGTGTTACATACTTCCCCCCTTACAAAGGAATTTCGTCCGCGAAATTTGGATAAGCTCAATACTAACAGTTTCGGATACTTCCTCGTAATGTATTCACATCTTTCTAAGATTTAGAACATTACGTTATTACCAGTACTCCTTCACTAACGGTACTCTTTAGTCCGACAGTCTATACTCTACAATTCGAACTATTGATCAATCCTCCCTAATCAGTTTCCTCTGCAATATTCCTTCATTTCCCTTACCATTTCACCTTGGCTCCTGTGAAACCTGTAGCCCTTCTTCCAAGAATATCCCAACGTGATTTGGCCAATATTCAAACGGTTATCCCGTTCAATGTACTAGAAAAGGTCCCCTCCTCTTTAGGTACCAATTTCCCCCTTTTTAAATTATATACTCCCTTCGTGGGAGATATCTGTAATCATACCTTACTATTCACATTAGACTTTACATCTATAGTTGGTTATTACGTAACTCTCTTCATGTTACTACTCTGCTCCAATTAGTTCCTGATTATCCTTGAAAATTTAAAATGTACCTTCCTTGTATGTTTCAACACTATGGCCACCCCTTTCCATCTACCCTTTGGTTTCTGGTGAGACTCATTGCTCACAATGCAACTACATTCTCTTTGTCTCCTTCTCATTTTGTCTCTAATTTATTCATGCATATTTGTTTATTTCATACGTGTCCCCGTCTTCTCCTCGTTAATGATACAAAAAATACCAACTAACTAGGGTGCCCTACACCCTATGACCCGTGCATTTTGCACAAATTAACTACATGTAACCTATTGGTTTTAAATTAAGCCTTATATACTAGGAATGACTATGCAATAGGGTTACACTTAACCGCTCGACCAACCACAACTTAATTATTTTCCACATCGACATCATATGGCTCTTCTGTCCTTAAATCATCATATAACTATCTTCTCTCAGTTATAACTTCATACAAGTATAATAATCTATATCCTAAAGGCCACATATTTACAACCTCTCGACGTTCGCTAAGTTTTATGCGTGGAATGTCTCACAAAACGAAGTCCAAACATTCGATCAACCCCGATACACTATTAACTAACATTGTCGGTCGTTTAGATCCGTTAGGCCCTTAGCACATAAGCAGTACTCCCAATTTCACGTCTCCTAACTTAATAATCTACTCGTGCACTCTCATATCACTAAATACAATATACAACACGACGCTCTTACTATTATTGAGTCCTTGATGATAAATCAATAACGAGGTAGATCTCTCCGCTCAATAACAAACCAATATACCCGGAATCGAATCGGTAAACGTCCCTCCTCACCAAGATCAAATGTAATAAGACAACATATTCATCGAAGTCTATGATATAAAAAAATATGTATATATATGCAGGCTGAGCCCTCTTTCAGGTGATGCCTCACAAAAATAATATATCTCTCCCTGGAATAATGAGCACGATAGTCTTATCATACAATCTACTAACGCTCAAAACTTTGGCATCCAGTCACTTCGAATGATCATACTAACTTCTAATTTCATAACTCTAACAAGTAGTAAAACTAATTACACAATATGAACATCCTCCTAGTGTACACACCCGCTCCCCTCCAGGAATACCAAGAGCATCACTACCCAACGATAAATATACACTTAATGAGGCTGGCACTGCCAATATACCCACTAAATCCGACTCACTCGAGAATTTATGTGTTAAATAATCATATATTGTGATGCACCAAAGTCACCCGAACTTATCTGATTGAGGGGAATCAAGCGTCGGTGTAGACACACTAGTCGTTATTATCGGCTCCCGACTGTGATGCAAAAAAACCTACACTTTAACTATTCTTAAATGGAGTATATAAGTAAGTTTGGGTATTGAAAAATCCACAAGGAGTGTTGGGCAGATTGTAAATGATTTATCACTTCTAAAATAAAAGTGTAAAATGTTATATGGTGAGATAAGAGAAAAAGAGAAATAAGAGAAGTTAATTTCTAATTAAGACTAAACAAGAATGAAAAATGAGAATAGGGTCACATCCCCGCCATGGGCTAAACAACGCATAATTAGGATTTTAGTTTAAAAAAAAAATAATCGAGCATAATCAATTAATTATAAACATCACACATGAAGGAATAAAATCCAAAAATGAGAGATAAAACATTTAATTAAAAATGTTCACACGTGGATTAAATTTGGAATATTGCAATAAACACTAATGTTTCATGACAAAGAAAGTTAAACGCATAACATTCCAACTTTAATACACGCGGTTTCAATTAAATAAAATTTTACCCAAAACCAAACTTTCGGAGATAAACGCCCATCAATAAAGGAAACATGACCCAACCCCTTAAACTAGCTACAATACATGATTAAACTAAGTAAAACAACTAATTACTAAAGAAAATAAGAATTAAACTACCAATAACTAATAAATCAAAGCAATAAATCAAGAGAACAACACTTAAACAAAGAAATAAAGAATTAAATAAAGGAAGAGGATGAATGAATAGTAACTTACATACAAATGGCTATAAACCCAAAGAATGGGAGAAGGGCCAAAGCTCCCAAAATAAGCCCTAAAAATCGTCTCTAGGAAGTATATAATGAATGTCCAACTTAAGGGACAGTTTCCCTTAAATACCCCACCAAAACCCCTACAAAATAGTCATTTGCGGACATTCAAAAATTCCAAATCGATTTGGAAAAATGGCCGAATCGATTCGCCCCTCGCAGGTCTCATTCTTCATTTTGGAAAAGCATACGAAAAATGCCATAACTTCTTTGTTATGGATCGGAATTAGGCGCGGTTAGAAGTTATGCGAAGCTAACTCAGAGGGATACAACTTTCAAGAAGACACTGGGCCAAAAACCCAAATGATAAAATAACTAAAATGCCTTAAATGTGCCCATAATGATAAAAATTTCTCGAAATGAGACCAAACTTGAAGCTAACTGTAATACCTACAAAAGCTCAATTATACCTCATAAGCATGTAAACATATAAAATGGAGGTTGTGTGGTTAACAAGCATAAATATAGTAATTAAAGTACCCGAGGGGGATAAAATGCAAGTATAAATAAATGCAATATTCGTGCCGAATCACACCCCTTAACTTACACATTGTTAGTCCCTAGAAATAGAATAGAAAGCAAGAAGAACAACAAGTAAACCACAAGACAGGAGATATATACAAAAGAGATAAAAGCCATTTTCATGGGCGAACGATTGTCGTTAAACCCCTAGGCTACCCTAGTGGACGAGTGTTTTTGCGTGAGGATTTTCAGGGATGAAACCTACAAACATAAAAGTTTCTTCAAAATATATGACCAATCAACATGCGATGAGCCTGACAATAACGAAGAGGATTTCAAACACATTATTAGCATAGTGAACAAATTCACATAAAAGTCCGTTGTTATTAACATCGTAGAACGAACTTCATAGAATTGAAACCTTAAAAGTGAGAGGGGAGCGAGCACATGCAAAGTATGATTTAGCAAAAACTTACATAAATTAGATAATAAACATTATAGCATGCATAAATAGTCAATCCTCACCAGATATTATACTCAACAAATGAAATCACTTAGAACAGGAGGTAATACACGGGACATGCGGGCATAAAGAGTAAATGTAAATGGAAACAAGGCTGCGCACATGTCACAACTGAAAAATGCTATATATAAAATGAAAATCTTGTAATCTCAATGAAAGATACCGTCATTAAAGGAGGCGAAAATATTTTCACAAATTATCAAAACTATTATTACTTTTGAATCAAATTCACCCTAGGATCACATAGGACATTATAGGGTTGTAATGTAGGTTTGGGGTTAAGGCTATAAAACGAAGGGTATATGTATGGATTCAAAGGTGTTCAAGGATGAAAACTTGGGATAATGAAAAATTATGGGCAATTTCAAAATTGGAATATAAATTCCATACAAAAGCATATGATAAAACATTAGAGAGAGTAAACAAAGCTTATTTAGCACTATCTATAGCATATACAACTTTCTCTTTCTTTTATTTTCTTCTTTTTCTCTCTTTTTTTCTTTTATTTACTTTTGTTTTTTGCCTTTTCTTTTTACTACACTTTTTTCTTCACCTTTTCACTATCACATGCTCAATTGAAACCACGTAACACGAACATCATTCAATCCTAAGTATCATTCCAAACAAAGGTAGGGAAGGTGATATATATGGCTTATAACTCCAATGTGGAGTTGGTTATGGGATTTGGGTAATGAAATGAAGGGCTATATTAAGTCTCAAAGGGGTTGACTATGGAAATATATAAGGTGTGGTCAAGGTCAATATGGGTGATATAACAAAGTGGGCTTATGATTATTTTCTAAAATTTATGCAACCATTGAGTCAAAATAACTTTGAAAATCATGCTCAAGTAACACATTTTAAAAACGAACTTAATTAATGAATGATCAAATGAAAGAATAGTGAGATTACCGAAGAATTTAACGTTTTCAAGGAGGAAAGAGTAGTGTATAACACTCATAAATGAAGAAAAGGCCGAAGCTCACTCGTTGCAAGTATATACAATGCAACAAAAGGTTACCTAGTTATAAAAATCTTAAACCAAGTAAATAAAACAAGAAAAGTGCATGTGCTCATGGACTTAAAGTTTAATTCATGAAGCTATTCATAATATCAATGATTTGAGGATTAAAGTCTAATAACTTCTAAAGTCAAGAACATGCATCGTTGATTTGTCAATTGGATCGGGCATTTATTGAAATTTATCATCGAAAACAATGGCAAAATATCCAACAAAGGACAAAAAAGAAAGAAAATATTTTTGAATTTTTCAACAAAAGCATGCTTAGTGAATAACATGTGAACAAATCAATGAAACTACCAATGAATGGATAGAATATCCCACACACCCTAACTTAAATGTTTCATTTTCCTCAATGCAAATCAAGAACACAACATAAAAAGAGGAAAAGAAATATATACCCACAATGGAGCGATCCCCAATAAGTTCAAGTCCATTGAATATACAAAACATGTTAGTAACAAGCATAACAAAAATTTTAACTAATTACCCTAGACTACAAAAAAAAAACTATTTACAACCTATAATTTTAACTTCTAACTAACTATACACTAGAAGTTGAAATTTTTGAAGGTCCACCCAAAATACGATTTGGCTTTGAGGGATAATCGGTGTACCCTCCCTTTCATGCATACCTTTTGGAAAACAATAATTCCATTTGAATAACGGAAGGCATGTGTATGGCGTAAGAAATGAATCATCACCAATTAAAAATTTGAGTGGGCTAATGGGGGATTTGGATGCTAAGGGTGACAAGACCACGTTGATCTCAAACAAATTAAAATCATCTCCCCAAGGTTTTTCAATTGGGAGGTGAGGCGGGGAAAGTTCAAGCGAATAGCCCCTAAGATGAATCATCTCAAAATAATATTCCCGTTCAAGAATCAGGCCAAAGTTTTCAAGAATTTTAACTGATTCTTGTGATAAATTTAATGGTTTGAAAATAGTAGGGAATAAATGAAAGGAAGGACCATCCACCTCAACACAATTGAAAGAATTAATAAGGGGTTGAAATTCGAAAGTGCTTGGATCAATCTCAATGATTTCTTCCTAAAAAAGGAGTGGAGGTGAAACGCAAGTTTCAACCTCAACCGACCTTTGTGAAGAAGAAATTATCTCATCGAGTTGGGCATTTATTTCTAAAGGCCATGCTTTATAACTCTCGAATTGGTCATTCAATTCGTTAAAAGCTAACTCATGATCAAACCAACAAGAAGACATAACATATTCTTGAGAGGTTTGCTCAAAGTTAGAAAATTCCCCGCTTCCCAAAGTTTCCTTACAAGGCGATGATGGATTACTTATAAATTCTTGAATTTTACGCTCAATGCGCTCATTTTCAAGAATTTATAGGCATTCTCGCATAGTCCTGGGAGTGTAACTTGGAAAACTATTCTCATAAAAATTTAGGTTATCTACAGAGTTATTGTGAGACATTTTAAATTAGGCAATTCAAAAACGCGATAAGCACTAAAGTTTCAAAGTTCTAGAAATAATCTAGCGTAAGTCAAAAAGAAAGGAGAAAATAAAGAATACAAATATAATGAAAAGAAAACTGCGAAATAAAAAAAAAATTGAAATCTATAACAAACACTCCCCGAAAACGGTGCCATTTTGATGAGAACCGACCCGAGCATCCGCGTAGACACGCTGGTCATTGTTATCGGCTCCCGACCGCGATGTAAAAAATCTAAACTCTAACTACACTCAGATGAAGTATAGCGGTAAGTTCGGGTATCGAAAAATTCACAGGGAGTGTTGGACAGATTGTAATCGATTTATCACTTCTAAAATAAAAGTGTAAAAGGTGATATGGTGAGATAAGAGAAAAAGAGAAATAAGAGAAGTTAATTTCTAATTAAGACTATACAAGATGAAAAACAGGAATATGGTCACATCCCCGCCATGGCTAAACAACGCATAATTAGGATTTCAGTTTTAAAACATTTAATAGAGCATAATCAATTAATTATAAACATCTTACATAAAAGGAATTTAATCCAAAAATGCGAGATAAAACATTTAATCAAAACGGGTCACAAATGGATTAAATTCGAAATATCGTAATAAACACTAACGTTGCGTGACAAGGAAAGTTAAATACATAACATTCCAACATTAATACACATGGTTTTAATTAAATGCAAATTTACCCAAAACCTAACTTTCGGAGCTCAACGCCCATCAATGGAGAAAACATGACCCAACCCCTTAAACTAGCAACAATACACGATTAAACTAAGTAAAACAACTAATTACTAAAGAAAACAAGAATTAAACTACCAACAGCTAATAAATTAAAGCAATAAATCAAGAGAACAAAGCTTAAATAAAGAAATAAAGAATTAAAGGAAGAGGATGGATGAATAGTAACTTACATGCAAATGGGTATAAACCCAAAGAAGGGGAGAAGGGTCAAAGGTCCCAAACAAACCCTAAAAATTATCTCTGTGAAATATATAATGAATGTCCAACTTATGGGAAATTTTTCTCTTAAATACCCCACTAAACCCCCCTCCGAAAATAGTTATTTGCGGACATTCAGACACTCCGAATCGATTCAAAAAAATGGACAAATCAATTCGCCCCTGGCAGGTCTCTTCTTCATTTTGGACCAGCATAAAATTTTTTTTGTAACTTTTGCGTTATAGATCGAAATTAGGCGCGGTCAGAAGCTACGCCAAGGTAACTAAGAGGGATACAACTTTCAAGAAGACATTGGGCCAAAATCCCAAATAATAAAATGACTAAATTACCCTTGAATATGTCCTTAATGTGAAACTTTCTCAAAATACGATAACTTCACCCTAAGCACCGTAATACCTACAAAGCTCAATTATACCTCATAAAGAATGTAAACATATAAAATGGGGGTTATCGGGTTAAGGAGCATAAATATAAGAATTAAAATACCTGAGGGGGCTAAAATGCACAAGTATAAAGGGTGAATAAATGAAATATTCATGACAAATCATTATCATATACTCATAAGAACAAGATAGAAACCCTATCTTCATTTGCCTAGTCAACGGGTTCCTGAACAAAACTCTCACGTCAGAACTGGCCCATGATTTACTGCGATGGTTGTATATCCAGGATCTCAACCTGTAGTTTCCCCCTGCTTCACTTTGGGCAATTCTCCTTCTTATGACAAGTCTCTCCACAACCATAAAAACTACCAGAGAAACTCTTTTGCTTCTAGCCCTGGCCCTGCTGACCTCCCCCGCCATTCCCTTAGTCTTAATAGCCCTGAGGAATGGAATGCTATTGCTGCTGTTGACAACTCTGTTGGTTTTGCCTAATCTCATAACTTCCGGGTTAGTAACATCTGCCCTTAATCTCTTAGCATGATTCCTCTGTCAAAAATCTTGATCCTCCTACTATTGTGCCCCACGACACCATTCTAATCTACTTTTCCAGTCTGACTGGTCTCATTTTCTCACTATGGACATATTCAATATAGGTGACATTAATCGCAACATATAGGACACCTTTTTGTTCTATCCCCCTTAACTATGGCCCCTTTGGCCATATCGGGGTGTCCCTCTTTCAGACCTGGTAGTCTTGGCCCCAATTGCTACCCCCATTGTCCTTTGTTTGCTCCGCTAGCCCTATGGAACTCATTACTGGCCTTAACGGTCTTGACTAAATACACCTTAACTTAGTAGGAATCCCATTAATCTCAATTATTTAAATGGGTATCCTTCTTGTGATGTTTCACTAGCACCGCTAAATCCAATATTGCTCATCGACTAGATTCTCCAACCCTCAAGCGTTAATATAAACTTGTAGATGTATGACCTTGACGACATCGACACTAGTCTTCCTAGACAAATTTCCCATCTATGCTCGTATATTCTACTCATGAGTCCATTATCAACTTACGAACATTTTCATTTCCCATATCCCCTTCATCGGGTACGGAGTTCATTAAATAAGTCCACTTCTCTCTCATGATCGATCTCTATCTGGTCCACTTGTGATAAGTTTCGAAACTTCATTCGCATCTCTGTCTCAATAGAAGATGGAAGATCTCATAGTTAAATCGAACCCAAATTTCCTATTATTAATGTATCTCCTCATGGTTCTGGTGCCTGACTCCCATAATTATAACGTTGCTCCTATGTGCAAAATAATTTTAGCTAAAATTTCATCCAGGGGTCGTTGCACTCCACCCTACATAATTACCTTTAGATTGTCTCCTGCCATTGTACCAATCACACTCCCTCTGTTCCCCAAATCATTACAAGCATCCCTTCGAAATAGTTCCCCTGACTTCCTCCCCTGTCGACTTTGCTGGGTGAGTCTGAATTTGCACTACTGTTATCTATGATAATGCTTAAGGATGCTACTGCTCTCAAGTGATTATCCAATCATCGGCTACCTAAATAATAATCACGGTGACTTCTAATGCGATCACTGTTTCCAGAATACTCCATGTCTTTTACTGAGCCCCTCCTCCTACAGTCCTTCTAACGGCCCTCATTGATCGTCTTATATTATTCGTTGTACCAAACCCAAGCGAACTCGTATATGAATCACATCAACTATACTTAATAGCAGGAGAACATAAGTCACATACGTAGAGGAATACAACAACTCTATAATAAGGCCCTATATCAAACAACGCTACACTGAAATGTAAAAATCCGTACAGATCCTAAGGACACTAGAACTTGATGCTCTAATACCATCTGTGACACCCGCCTATTTAAATACTGGGTAACCAGTCCTTCATAAAAATAAAACAGGAATCTCATTTGGTTCATTCTTAGCATCACTGTCGAAAACTTTTTAAATTACCAACCACCTATGTATTAAATAAATAGGTGCCAAATTTTTGTCTTACATTAAATAATAACAGACGAAAAATAAATACAATCATCCCACCATCCACGCAGTAGTAATATAAATCCATCACAAGATAATTACCGAATAAAATAATACCAAATAAACCATCGGTTGCCAATACAAAAGTCTAACTAAATATCTACTGAAATAAACTGAGTCCACAAATATAAATTCTGATAAACTGAATAAAAGAAATAGCTGAAGGGAGACATGCCCAAATGGAATAACTGAACTGCATCCTACTCTAGGAATGGAGTGACTAAAGCGTCTAATTCAAATCCTGCAAGCATCCACAACTGCTGTAGCTACGCATCCCTGGAACAGATCATCAAGCTTGGCATCCCTGTGGCTGGCCACCTAAAAGGTTTTGAAAATATTTTGGAAGACTGGTCAAAGCCTAAGAAAAGCTTTTGAAAAATATTTAGCAAGTATTTATCACAGTTTAAAAATCAGTTATTGATTACACATGTTAGTTCAACGTACACTCCCTTGAGTTTGTCGCCCCTCAACTAATGTGCATGCCTAATGTATCCTACCTAGCTATGTTACCCAGCCCAGATAGGTCTCCTCAATGACTATTTATCCACTATAGAGTTTGGCTCTCCCATAATGCCCATACCGTACACTACCCATTTAATCCTTAGTTAAATATCTCTTTAACTCCTTCTGTACCGCTCATATAGTACGCTATCGTAACATTTGTAAATAACATGTCTCATATGTTATTATTAACCATAATTAATACCTCACTTATGTTATCATTAAAACATTTCATTAAGTTACTCTACTTAATTCATCTTTTAGATATACGATATCAAACTTTATTACCATCACACACTAGGTAGAATATCGCTTAATAAGATCACATTTAGGCATACGTTGTCTAAAACTACTAATTTCACAAACTAGTAGGATAATACACATGTCTGTATAGATATGTCACACAATCTATATACACAACTCCAGCATCCCCGGGCTAAGAACCGCGGTGCGAGTCCGCATACTCTGTTACGAAGTCCATGTACCTCTCGTACTCAATCTAGGACTATTGGTTCATTATATCTCCTTGAACCCAAAATAAATCAACACACAATGGAGGCGAATAAGGTTCTAAGCCTTTGGGCTACACACATACCTAACATACCTAAATAACCTGCCAACCACACTAATACACACACATAGTGAGCTGCCCTAAGTTCCATGTTCTGGGGCATAAATACATACCTCACTAGAATCATCAAGCTGGTATCGCCCTCTGCGCAGAACCCACCGAATAGCAGGAAGCGTAGGTATGTTCACACACATAAGAAAGCACATAATAGGCATATACACCACCTATCCATATGTCGCATATAGGCATACACACAACCTATAAATATAATCCATATAGGTATACACAAAACCTATAAATATAATACGTATAGGTATACACTTAACCTATGAATATAATCCATACGTAATATATCCCTCGAAGATTCAACATACTATCGATATACGATTATAACACTCTATCGCATTTTCTCAAGTATTATTCTCTATCTGAAGGGCCCTAATTACCCCTACGTTATTTCAGTAGTTAATTCACTCATACTCTACTAGTTTATTTCATAAGTTCATTCGAAATCCCCTCGACTCAATCTCATTCTTTGGAATTCACTTACACTCGTCATTAAACCCAATAATCTTAGTCGTAATTCTCCCATTCATAACTAAGTCCCAATCCTACCAAGGCCTACTGTAATTCATAATATCCCTCGTTATGTTATAAGGATGTTCCAAAAGTTTCCCCATTTATAAATCACATTTTAGGGGCTTAATAAGGTAAATAACACCAATTTGGGCAAACCGAATCGATTTGACCTAGGGCCGAATCGAATTGAACATTAGCAGGTTGTCTTCTTCATTAGGTTTTACTGTTTTTCACCATTTTTTTTACATAACATCCATGCTACTTCACAAACTTATAACTAAATGTCCCAAACGTTATCTACATATGTTAGGATGATTTTCAAAGTGATTATAACATCAAAACACATGATTTCTAATCAAGAACAAATCAAATAATTTATTCATTAAAAACCTAGATTTTCATGTTCTTCATTCATAGTCAACGTAAAACCCATATTTTCCCATCCAAATAACCACATATCATCTATATTTGTATCCTCTACCTACATGGATCAATCCACATGCAATCCTACATAAGACCATGCATTTATTTCATTAGTTTTCCAAGAACTTCATTTAAAATCATCAAATAAAACCCTACACTATATGGGTATTATAACTTCAAAAAAAATTGCAATAAACACTTGCCTCTTATGAGTATGATCTGATTTCGTTATTAAGATGATGGATTGCTTGTCTTCTCCTCCAATCTTCAATCCAAAGTTGATGGGGTGCAAGAACAATGAAGAACACTTCAAGGATTCTCTTCAAATCTCCAAGAATGCTCTATCTTCCTTCTCTAATGGCTTCCCTTGGCTTTCTGACCTCTTAACCCTAGCCTCTCCAATATATTAGCTGTTATAACATTTGGAAATTCGTAGCTCTATTAACTATAGGCTACCAAATGACTAAAATGCCCTTATACGGTGCTGGTTTTGTCTAAAATTTCCCCAGGACCCAAATAATACCCCTTTGTGCACTTTTTGACTATTTTGACCCTTTTGGACATACTGGCGCACTCGAAATGACCATTGGGATGACCCATAAATAATTCATATTTTATTTCATATGTTTTAAGTCCTGACACGCGCGTCTCGACTAAATTATCGTAACTACCATATTTCTCACTCACGACAACCATAATACTTTCTCATCAATTTATTACTCGTTCACTAAGTAATACTCAATATAATTGAAATAAATAAATATCAATCTTTATCACACTAATTAATATTTATTTCAATCCGAATTAATTTCCCTTTTAATTTAATCAATCCCTATATAAAAATAATTAAAATTTACGAGGTGTTACAGTAATAAAGCGGAGCAAAATTCTCCGAAAGAGAGCTCAGTCGATAAGAGTTCTCCAGGAGAGATCTCAACCGAGCAAACTTCTACGAAAGATATCTCAACAACAAAATCATCCACATAGACTTCTACGAAAGAAAGATCACCAATAAGATCAACCAAGCAGACTTTTTCGAAAGAGAGCTCAGTTAAAACTACTTCTACGAGAGAGAGAGATCATCCAAGAAGACTTCTCTATAAGAGATATAAGTCAAGAAGACTTATATGAAAGAGAGCCTAATAATAAAATTAGTCGAGCAGATTTATTCGAAAAAGTATATTCTAAAGCCTTAGGGCAAGAAGACCATGGTTATAATATAATGTTGTGGAGTTATAAAGACAACAATATAAAGCTTGTGGCCATACGTCATATATCTGTGAAGGTACTATTCACAAGCATTTTATTTTAATGTTGTGGACATATCCACGATAAGCAGTTGGAATTAAGTCCCGTTAAAAGTATAAAGCTGTAACTATAAGCAAGAAAGTCTAGCATAAAAAAATAAAACCATGGAGTCATAAAGATAATATGCATATCAATAAAGCATAGAAGGATGCATAATAAAATATTCATTCTAATAAAAGAGTTTTATACAAGCATTGTTGAACAAAAATGATTACAAAATTAAAAGAAAGAAAGATAAGCTTAGGACTCCTCATCCTCATCCTCATCCTCATCGCCATTGTCGTCCTCCACAATTTTCTTAGTTTCTTCAGCCTTAAGATCCGCAACCGCGGCCTCTTCCTTTTATTTCCTGGCCAGATCATCCTCTGCATGTATTTATTCAACACACTTGGTGTGATCGGTTTCAGTGAACCTCCATACATAGATGTTCTTCTTGGCCTTTGGATAGTTATTGACTAACATATGACTCGTTTATTTGTAGTCATGGATATATGTCTTATTTTAGATTATGAAATGGTTCCCAGAGGTCTTGAAGCTGGCCATGACATACTTAAAAACCTTCTTCAAGGTTGTGACATGATCTTTAAAATACTCTTAACATCCATAGCTTAGCTTTGAATTAAGGCCTCCATCTCAACATTAATTTAGCTATCTCTTCGTTCACTGGTCGCGCCTTTCCTCACATCCCCCAACCATTTTTCCTCAAAAACCTTAGGATCTTCTGTAACCTGCTTAAAATTATCTTTGATTGCATTTATGTCTTTGAAAGTGCCCTTTATAGCCCGATCCACAACATCAACCTGGACTTTAGTAGCCTTAATAAAGGCCTCTGCGAATACCTTCCCTGCTTCAAAAGAAAAGTCCATGGCACATTCCACCATAGATTAGTGGGACCCCTCCATGGCCTTATACCGATTGACAAGTTTTTCATAATTTTTCCTCTGGCTCATATAACTTCAATGGACTAGAAGAAAAAGAGCAGAAGTTAGTCAAGTGAACATAAAATAAGGCCGCGAAGGCATACTATACAAATAGTTACCCTAAGAAGATAGTGGAGGGTGAATTCCTCTAAATCCTTAACATCTTCGCCAAAGAAACATTTGAGGTCTTCAAGGTTCGTAACCCATTTGTGGCCATCTCGGGGTGGGTGGGGGTTGGGTGAGGAGGGTCTCTCCCCTTCCTTTCCTTTCAGCGTGCACATAGGATTCCTCCATTTATCAGGGCGCTCTACCATCGTCGATGTGGGGTAATATGTAGTGATAGAGTCTCCAGACTATTTTGCACGAAACAGGCAACATAAATGTTGTCGTCTCGAGAGAACAACATCAGGGATAATACTAATGTTTATGAAACCAAGTAGTTTAAGGGTTTGGTGACTAAGTTATGGACTGGAAAGGTGTTAGGCACCCATCCTACCCTTTCGGCCTCTCATGGGCATGTATTAATCTTCTCATGTTAAACTCCGTGAAGTGTGTGCGTGTGTGCATAATATAAATGGAGAATGGAATCATTCAACTCACGTCATGGATAAAGGCGGAGTGAGTTCATCCCGAGGAGTGTTCAAAAAATAATAATTCAAAATATAATGTAAGTGTTTGCCAATTTACAAGTCATTATAGAAGAACGAATGTATACATCAGACACGAACCTAAGTCAGAATCACACATGAAGTGGACCGTTGGAAATGGTATTCAGATCCCTTTAAGAATGCATTGAGACAATCCCAGGTTTAGGAGTTGACCGAGGTCAAACGGGGCCTGAGAGTACTTATTGGTCATTCAACAGGAATTTTTTGGAGAAAAATGGATTGTTCGTTCGAACCGTAAGGTCGACTTGTGCATGGGATGAATCATTGGAAAGGGTATTCACATCCCTTCAATATTTTATTCAACTTCATTCGGTTCGAAGAGTTGGCCAAGGTCAAACAAGGACTGAAAGTGCCCGATGACCCTTCAAAGTAAAATGGGTCATTCGTTCATATCATAAGGCTGATTCAGGTACGGGACAAATAGTTTGAAATGATATTCACATATTTTCAAAGATTCATTCATATCCATTCAATCTGAAGAGTTTACAGAAGTCGACTGGGGTCCGGGAGCACCTGGTGGCCTCCAGATCAGTTTTTGGGATAAAATGAATTGTTCGTCTGTACTGTAAGGTCGATTCGTGCATGGGGGGGGGGGGATCATTAGAAAGGGAATTCTGGGCCTTTTGAAGATTCATTGATCTTTCACTCAGGCGATGAAGTTTATCGGTGTCAAACGAGGCCTGGAAGCATCTAGTGGCCTCCAGATCAGTTTTTGATAGTAAAACGGATCGTTCGTCCGGACCATAAGGCCTATTCGCACATGGGGCATACTATTATAAGGGGAATTCAGAGCCCTTCAAAGATTCATTGAGATTTAGCTCAGATGAGGAAGTTGTCTAAAGTCAAATGGGGCTTGGGATCCCCCGATGGCCTCTAGATCAGTACTCAGAGTATAACCTAAGATTTATGGTGAATGAGTGAACTCCAGGGACCTAAGGAGGTGAATAGGTGGGTCCTAGGATGGGATGTCTACACATCTCATTAAGTCACCACAGTGGAAGTAGTGTCCCATGGAGATTTGGGATTTTTTTGCCTTAGACGAGATCGCGGATGCGAAAAAAATCCCTACTTTGCAGAGTTCCCACATTTTCATTAACAAGAGTGGTCATCATGTAAAAGCAAGTTATATAATAATTTTTTATTTTATTTAGATTATCCCGTTACACCCCACTTCACCTTCATGACTACTTCCACATATTCGAAGATAAAAAGTTGATTACTTTTGGAAGATTGAAGATCATTCGTCTCAATAACATTCGGAAGACTTATGAGGTGGTTTAGTAAAGACTTTAATTATCCAGGGTTTATTTAAAAAAAATATTTTGCATTCTAAAGTTTTCAAAATGTTTTAAAAGAATTTTTAAAAGATTTTTTGAAATTTCACTAACTTGGTAGAATGATATGGATATGTGATTCGAACGAGATTAGGCATATCATAAGAACAATTGCCCACATTCGAATGGGATCTGGAACATCACCTTTTGGTACACTTTAAAATATCATTCGAAGTTTCGTTGGAAACACGTTCGAACGTGATGAGGTACCACGTTCGAACGAGGTACCATTTCGTTCAAACGAGTACATGAGTTTTTTTTAAACAGATCGTCGCAAATCTCTATTGCCTATCTCTTTGCAACTATTTTCCCTATAAATAGAGATGAGAGGTTAGACTTATTTCAAGCCTTTTTAGAGTTCTTTTTGTGATCACAATCTATCAATTTTTAGTCAAACCCGTTGTATCTTTAAAAATCACTTTGCAAAATCAAGAAGAACTAATTTTAAGTTCAGGATATCTTGTAGAGATTTTCTCCACTACTAAAAGTGTAGAGTCAAGGTTCTACTACTGAAGAAGAAAGGAATTGCGATTTCGGATGTTGGTTGGTAAATACCGAGGTAAGAACTACTTGCTATGGATGATGCTAGACTGTGGCGTATTCATTGATGATTTGAAGATCCAAACATTATACTTAGTGGAATTCTAAGTAGTCTGTAAGTCACTGAGTCTGTCAAAGTCTTTACGGTGCTGAAATTAAAAATTTTACCCAAAAGGAATTTTTCCTCAAAATTTGAGTCACCAGTTGTGGCCTCAATTTGGGACCCACGGGGGATGTCAGCTTCTAGGACAACATCTTTGTTCGCACCCGTCTTATTTTTTTCCCTTTACCCCTCCATGGAGCTTGGTTAGAATTTTGGATAGCTCTATTCAGCTCATCAAACTGGGAAAAGAGCAACTCCTTATCAATCTCCATCATTGGATGTCCGTTCGCAGAAGTACTTGTACAAGAGTTGGCACACTTAATATTAAAAACAATAAATAGCAATACAGGTCACGACCACTGAAGTTAATTTGTCTACCTCCTAATGCTGGCCTCATAGGTACCACGTGGGAGGTGTGTACTTAAGATCGTAAAAATACCTAAGGTTGACCACCTCATCAAATTGTTTCTTTTTATCACGAATCAAGATCATGGTCTCAATCCTCTTCCTTTGTCACTCATTGGGAATCAGACTTGCATGAACTATAAATAACAATCAATTAATAATATTTTAAGGATCAAATACAAATGTCACGGATATGTCATTCCACTATGGGGGATGTCCCCAGTACTGTAGAAGTCCTCTTGGGATCTTCGGCATAAACCTCCTAGTTGTCATAAAAAATAAAGAAGTATTTTCGTTTCTAGTTTTTTGTACTAGAAGTTCACCCCCATTAAGTATTTGTAGACATTCCGCTATCTCGTGTTATAGTACCATGAATTTTCCACGGAGTTCTCTTTGAGCCTATAAAAATTAAAGAACTCCGCTGCCGTTATATCTCTCCCAAATTTCTTCTACCAAATGACCATGGATGCCAGTATATCCCTCCACTCTCTAAGATCAACTTGGGATGGAGCTAAAGTCATGACCTTCAAAATTTTCCCGATTGGAAATGATACTGGAAGCAATAATACCCAAAGGAAGGCATGTAAGAGGAAGTAGAACCCATCATTTTGGACCGCGAAACATTATTATTGGTCCGTGGAAAAAAGGTACCTATAGTTAGACAACTCCACGGAGGCAGAGTCAATATGATTATGCAAGTGGGACATTCTTTCAGTCTATACACACCAATAGTTTCTAATGGATTTATGTGTGAAACCACGGGAGGAAGAACACTAAAATTCATTTTCCAAAAATCCTCCAAGTACTCCCAGGTATTCAAATTCATAAGTCTAGGACAGGAACTTGTAAAAGCAGAGGGAGCTCTACAGTTAAAGGGTCGTAGTCGTTATGAGTACAATATAGGAAGAATAAGCTTTAAAGAGAAAAACCTCATGATCAAAGTACACGGAATCAACAAAAGATAGGCATATATATAATAGGATGGAAATCGGGGACTCCTATAAGTATGCGGAATGACCCACCTAATTTGCAAGGACAACCTAAAACAGGTTAGTATTAGTAGAGTAATGATAAAGTGCAATGTTGTAGCCATTAAACAAAAGTCGTGGCTTGATTAGATAAACAGTCGGTATCCTAAATTAAATTTACTAAGAAGATCAAAGTGGGGGAGACCTGAGGGTTTAGACCAAAAATTTTCCATGAATAGCAATTCATTTTCTCGGCCCAAGAACGACCCAAAAATACTCAAAATCGATCCTAAATCGCCAAAACTCATTCATATCCAATCTTACATTAATCCTAAAAATCCCTAAACATTATTTCATATAAAAAATTTAACAAATCCAATCAATAACCAAAAATCCAATTGGTTTTAACAAAATCAAGAAAATCCCAAGAGTCAACAAAGCCAAGTTCACATATTTCTTGTGATTTTAGTGATAGTTTATGAGATTCAAAGTTTAAAGATAAAATAAGGCTAAGAACAAATGAATATAAGATGAAAGGGTAGAAAATATCAAGGAAAACTATCCTCAAATCGATAAATTAAGTTGTCTAAATCTCGTCAAAAATCGCCTATGGTCATCGAAACTTGCCAGAGTCTATTTTCTCTCAAAGTATGAAATAAGGTAATGAGGCTAGGACCTCAGCCCATTTATATAAGAGGTCATGGAAAGATAAATCCTCACAGAATTTGAAATGCTTTAATAAATGGCCATGGGACTCACAAGATCGCCATCAACAATAAGCACTTCCATCATATTCTCGACCCTCAAATAAAGCTCCATAAATAAGAATAAAGTCACATTTCTAAATCACTTGCCTCTTAGTACTGAGGCTTGGGTTGCTTTTTCTATACCCAGAATACATTCACAATATATATATGATTCATGTTATGGAAGACCACATAAGAACAATGATGATATACCGAAGTACTAACCAAAAGCCACAAACTGTAAATAAGGCCACTACCTATACCCAACCAAGTCGTGGAAGGCACAACCTTACCCTTTTATACACTCAAAACAATGACCTGATGCACAGATAGCCCGTAAAAACCATAGCATGCCTACGTCAAAAGGGAAGCAACCATGTCTTTAATGGATTGTATCCCCTTAGCCTCCACATCTCCAGATGTCCTAGTTGCGAACCTTGACACATCACTGATAACCTGCCGACTGTGCACAATTTAGAAAGATTCCATCTTATCCGCACTTATCCCAAGTCACGTGCATCGGGCACATAACATTCACGCTAACCCCTATAAATAGTGGTCCTTGCCTCATCATTAGGGGGTCATTAAGGTAGTGAACCCCTATCAAATTCTCTCCTACTATTATAGACTCAAGAGTATACTCCGATCACCCATTCGTGTCACATGAGCACATCTAGTCGTGACCTCTCCCCAGTCTACGCTATAAGACTGCAACCTCAACTATAAGAACTTATATGTTATGAATTTATCCTATCTCCCTCCTCATGTATGCCTCTAAGGCCTCCCAAACTTGCACAAACTGTATGTATATAATCAGAATCAGGCTCCATAGTGAACTAGGCTCATATCCATGGTCGAACCACTCTTAATATCATATTATATCACTTTTGCTCTATTTTCTAAACTTTAACTGTTACGTATAACTTTGACGGTATGATTTACTTTAGTAAACCATTTTTAGACACTAACAGTTGGGTTATGTTATACCCAAAATATATCCACCAATAGATAAATAATGCCTGGCTTGAAGACAATATAAGAACATGGAAGATATACTAAAGTACTAATCAAATGCCACAACCTGTAAAGAAGGCTATGGCATATACCCAACAAGGCTGCGGAAGGCATTCCCTTTCCCTTTTATACACTCAAAACCACGGATTAGTGTACGGACTAGCCATGGACATTAACACACCTATGCCAAAGGGGCCACAGTCATGCCTATAATGAACTGCAGCCCCTTAGTCTTCATATCCCCAGATATTTTAGCCACAGACCCTGACATGTCGTTGATAACCTATCGATTGTGCACTATCCAGAAAGATTCCATCTCATCCACACTTATCCACAATTCATATGCACCAGGAATGTGACATTCACACTCAACTCAACTCAACAAATCATTTTACCACTTATTTATGGTCGGCTACATGAATTTTTTTTCATTCCATTATGTTTAGTGAAATATATTCAGTTAAACCACGTGATATCATGTCCCTTTTTACAATATTTCACCAAGTCAAACTAAGCCTACCTTTGACCCTCGCGTTACTATTAATTATAACTAAATCACTCTTCCTTACGGGAGCTTCTATTGGTCTATGCTTAACGTGTCCAAACCATCCAAATCGATTTTCTATCAATTTGTCATTTATAGGAGACACTTTTACCATTTCACGAATTCGTTCATCTCTAATTTTATTCTTTCGAGTTTTATCACAAATCCATCTTAGCATTCGCATTTTCACCATACTAATTTTTTACACAATTTTTATGGTTGTCCAACACTCTGTCGCATATAATATGTCAGGTCTAATGGCCATGCTATGGAAAAATTCTTTTAAATTCAGAGGTATGCACCTATCACACAATACGCCAGTAGCACTTCTCTACTTAACCCACATTGCTTTAATTCTTTGAGTAACATCATCACTAATATCTCCATCTTTTTGGATACTCAAGCCTAAATAATTAAAATGATGAATTCTAGGTATCTTTTGACCCTCCAATTTCATCACCCCCGATTTTCCTCCTATTACTACTAAAATTGCACTCCTGCTTATTTTAAATCCCCTTGTTTTATAGTTTTTGTCCTCAATTCCAATCTAGCATTAATCCCCATCTTAGTTTCATTCATTAAACAATATCATCAGCAAATAGCATACACCACACTAACCCATCTTGTATTTTCTTAGTTAACTCATCCACAATGATAAGCACCTAAAATTGTACATTTTATACTCTGAATAGACGTACTTTAGTTGCTAATTCTCGGCAATATGGATCTTATGTGCTTAAATGTGTATCTTGTAGGTCAAATGTCCGTTTGCGGTATCAAAAGCTATATATCAAGGCAAATGCGCGTTGAATGGAGCTAAATTCCCTCCCCCGTAACCTTACCCGAGCCTAAACCTACCTCAAACCCTGTGTGTGTTTTGTTTGTCCCTTTTTATTATTTTTTAGATTTTTAGTTTGAGTCGCTTTATTTTTAGTATTTATTTTTTATTTATTTAGTGTTTTCTAGGGTTTATTTTCTATTTTTCTATTTTATCTTTATTAGTATAATTTTATTTTATTTTGATTTTTATTAGTTTTTATTTTTATTAGGATTAGATTTTTTTTGAATTTCATTTATTTTTTTAGTTTTATTTGATTTTACATTTATTTAGGATTTTAGTTTAGTTTTATTAGATTTTATTTCTATTTTTCTATTTTTTTTTATTTCTTTTTAGTTTCATTTTTAATTTGAGTCTTTATTTTATTATTAGAAGTAGAATTTTTTTTTTAGATTTTTTTTTAGTTTTTATTTTTTATGTTATTTTTAGGTGTCCAAATAAAACACACACATAAACTTCCCTATGCCTAAACCCACTCACACCCGCCTATCATTCACTAAACTACACACAAACAAACCCTCATCCCTACCATATACTCACATACACCCAAATACACCCTCACCATCACCCATCCTAACCTACACCCACACACACCAAAACCCACACCTCTTCATCTTCAACCTCCCACCAAACCTTCTTCTCTCTCCTCCATTAAACCCAACATCCACTTTATCTCTCCAAACTCCATAGCCACAAACCCCATCTCATCAACCACCACCACCTTCAACCCGACCACCAGCCCTGCGTGCCCCGACCCCCATAGCGTCCCCAAACCAACTAAACCCGAACCCTCCGGTGACTCCCCTTATGCTGACTCGTCGAGATCAACTTGCGTCGGCGAGCTCCGGCGACTAGCGCCCAGTAACCTGTCACCCCTGCTCCGTCCACCAACCCCTAACCCGTGTCCCTTGCTTCGGACCTCCTCCACCCACCGAGGACCGGATCCGAAACTGCCTTCAACCCCCTGCCATGGTCGACCCCAACTCGACTCCAACAACCCATGGACCAGTCAACCTCCATTCCAACCCATTTCAACCCATTTCCCAAAAGCCTCCAAACCCATTTCCTTTCTAAACCAAAATCGTGTTGCTACAAACTAAGACAAGCCAAACACAAAGCAAATCCCATATATGCCAACTAAACCCATTTTACTCCTTTTTCCCGAACTACCCCCAACTACCACTTCTACCCCCATTTCCATAAATGCCCCCAAACCTCTCATCCAAAAATTAGATTTTATTCCCTCACCTTACTACCCACATTACCTCACACCTTCCCATGCACATGTGTTCATAATTCCCTAGATACCCTCACTCAAATACCTTTCATATCCTATACACCCTTGTCCCCCATTTTTACCCCCATGCTCCATGCCTACTATTTAAAGAATGGAAGACCCAATTTGAAGGGGGCTTTAGAAATCAATTTGTACAGAGAATTCTAGAGAGAGATAGGTTAGATTAGAAAATAAATTAGGAAATTATTTTTGTAAATAGTCTTTATTTTTCTTTTTAGAGATTATTGAGTGATAAATTGTTAGTAATTCAATTGAGTATTATATTGAGTTGATTATTGTTGGACGCTCATATTGGATGGATTGTGCTTGCTTTCAAGGAAATAAGAGTTCAATTTCACTTCAAGAGATTGAGTTTGATTGTTCTCTTATCTTCTCATTTATTTTATGCCTTTGATTATTAATTTGTCAAATCTCATACCATGTTAGGCTAAATCCCCTTTCAAGGGGTGGGGGGAAACCCTTATTTGATGTTATTTTAGTTTAATTAGTTTTATTACTTGAAAATTTCCTTTGAATATTAATTTTGATCCCTCACCCTTAAATTTACGCCTCGAGAGAGGGTAAATGGTTTTCGAGAGAAAATAGAAATTCTAGTTATAATATCCATTTTAGATTCGAACTAGAGATATATAACTTCAACTTCAACTTTAAATTTATTTTCTAAGATTTACATAAATTTTAATTAAACGATCCTAGCGGGTGATTAATTAAAGTGAGTGTAGATCTATTTTTCTAGAGTTGTGGGGTATTAAACTTAATTCTCTTAAAGATTACTATTAAAATTACATTTGCAACGTGAGTTGATTTGTAATGTTGATATTAATTTGGGAGAATTCAATTAATTAAATTAATTAGTTAGAATAGCTAAAATTTGTGGTGTAATCCCACTCCTTGATTGTTCTCAAATTTATTTACCTCATTTATCTCTTATTTTTGTGTTAGACTTTATTTTTCATTCTAGTCACTCTTTAGTTTGTAATTTGATCTTCCATATAGTTTAGTTTTAGTTCACATCACCTCACCTAATTATTTTAATATTTGAAAAAGCTAAAAAAAAATAGAAAAAGCGAAAGCCCAAAAAGAAAATAAAAATTGAACTACATTTGAGTTTGTCTCTAGTTTACCCCTACATGTGAATTGATACCCTTACTTACCTCTACACTTGAGTTTGTTATTATTTTGTAGGTAATTTGAGGATTTTTATTAGAAAAGCTTTTCAAGCAAAGATAAAAAATACACGTAAAAAGTTCTTTCTATCAAATGGCGCCGTTGCCATTCTTGGGAGCGTGAAGCACTTGGAGCGAATTTCAACTTGTAGTTCATTTATTTTTCGCACTTTTTTATTTATTTTTATTTATTTAGTACCATTTTTTATTTTATTAGCAGGCTTGTATTAGGTTTATTTTATCTTGGCTTGTATTGCGGTGCATAGAGACACCATATTTTTTTTCATTTTAAAAATTGTAATAATTGAAGAAATTGTGATAGGGAAACCAGACAAGGTAGAGAGAAGGCGTCCAAAGGTGAGGATTTAGAAGCCTCTCTACCTTGGGTCGGTAGGACTCCCAGGGCCGACTGAGAAAGGCGTAATCTCCCCCCGGTCAACTCAAATTTTTCGGCACGCCACGGGGTAAAAGCCGTGGGAGGTAAATTTCTCAAACCCTCGCGCCTCTCCTGTTAGCAAGTCAATTCTTTTGTGTGCTCTTACTTGATTTTATTCTCACATTTATTTTTGAATGGTGTGATGAATTAATTGACTAAGACCCACACCCGGTGACTCACGAGAAGGAATTTCATCACCTGACTCACTCGCTTACCAATTGTGTGCTACTCTAGCCATTATTAAATTTAAAATCAATCAACTAGGCAACCCAATAGGAGAACATTTTTGCAAAGGCGATCACTCAGAAAATTTCGTGAATTTTTATCGCCCTCGGACTTAATTAAAATTTGACTACCCCTTTCACTAAATTTCAAGATAAAAATTGGCTATGTGTTAGTTAGGATTTCTCCTTAACTTGTGTGTGTGTCCAATTCATTTTTCGGTAGTCGATTTTAGTTGGTTCGTCCAAATCAAGAGTCCATACTTTTTCCCACATTTTCTTCCAAAAAAATCCAAAAATATTTTCTTTCTCTCAAAAATCCAAAAATATTTTTCTTCCTTTATTTTTCACAAAAATCCAAAAATATTTTCTTCTATTATTTTTATAAAAAAAATCCAAAAATATTTTCTTTCGCTCATTTTTAGAAAAATCCAAAAATATTTTCTTTCCTTTTGAAAAAATTTAAAAAACTTCAAAAAAATATTTTTCTCATCATGGCCGAAGAACGTCCTTTACGGGACTACTTTGGTCATTTCCCATTGACACGCGACACGTGTGAGAGTGATCCCGAGCCGTCTCTTTATGAGATACTTAGTGGTCTCACCTCTCTCACGAGTACCGTAGATACTCTTGACCCGTCTATGCACACACCTCCTATTCCATCACCCTCGGTGTCAAGTGTCGACATGTTGAATACCTTGTCGTGCACCCACTGTTCCTATGCCGATCACTTGTCCCATGAGTGTCCGTACTTGTCATGTCCCTACGAACCCACTATGGACCAAGTGTATCCATATGACACTATTCTGAAACCCACCTCGGCCTACTAACCCGATATACCTAATCCCGAGTTGTGTGAGTAATCGAGCTATTCGTGGAGGCCTAATCACCCTTTCACGCAATACGAATCCCAACCCGATGTTATGGATCCTCACACATTCCCACAATCTACATGACAACTTTGTGCACCCATTCACGATTTGTTCCCTCATTACGCACCCACTGAATATTAACCATTTGTCCATCATGAAAGAGATCCTTTCGTGTATGATGAACTTGGCCCAACTCCACATACTTCATTTGAGTATTCTCCATATATTCATAGCGAGTTGTGTTCACCTCAACCACCGCCACCACCCTTAACTCCACCACCACCATCCACATCCGCTCTCGAAAGCCTCTTGCAAAAGTTCATACTCGAGCAAGAGCAAGCCACTCAACTTTAAAATGAAGCCTTCCAACAGCTTGAATTTGAGTATGCGAGAGAGTCAGAAATTCCCATGCATCCACTCATTGTTGCACCCAAGTGTGATGATGGTGTGTCTTCTTTTGACATGGATTTTGAGTGTGACCAACCCTACCACCCCGAGAATCTCAAAGTTGAGACCATCCCATGGTCTGGGCCCTAAGTCGATAATTGTGTTGACTTACCTTTCGATAGTGAGCCTGATCAAATTCCACCATATCCAAATGAACCCATCATTGCGGTTCACATTCCCTTTCCCGATAAATCCAAAAAAATGCTCGAGTCTACACCTATCGAGCTTCACCCTTGTGTTCCCGATGAACATATTCATCCTAGATTAGCTCCGGCTACGAGTGCTCACCATTTTCTCGAGATAGAATATGTGATAGTTCCTAACTATCCGGATATGGATGATGTCCCACCATGCATGGCTCCCTTTGAGACCGATATTTCTAGTGATTCCTATATCTCTGAGCTTGGTACCTCGTCTTACCTACCCACCACATTCACTGATGCTACTCTTGTGGACAAGTTGACAACTCCATCTTTAGAAACCACACTCCCTTGTGAGTATTCCTTTACTCCTCCCAATGAGTGTGTGTCTCCCCCGCTTGAGTTGGATCATCTTCCTCCACCATTTATCCCACCCGACCCACCCATTATCCCTTCCAACTCATCACCTGGTTTGGATCTTGATTTTACACATTTCATGTATCCCTCCACATTTTTATATCCTCACCTAAAACCATCTTCCACCTTCTAAGAGAGTATTTTTTGTGCTACTCTCCACCGTGACACCGAGCTTGTTCCTCTATACCCCCCACTATCTTGTGGTGTTGATTTTTCTCGAGATAACTCACGGGTGTGACACAGTGCGACCATTATCTTCGCCCATTCATAGAACGGTTGTGTCATTTCTATGAGCCCCACCCCATTCCAATTACCAAACCATTTTTCCTCCCTCACCAATTAGAGCACTATGCTTATAGGTCCCTAGTTTCCCTCACCTTTAAGCTCAATAAGGCCCGTGGAGGATACCTCTTCACCCTTTCTACCTTAACCATTACCCTAATACCCACCCTCCCATGGTCCACCGATGCTTTGCATCATGTGATGCACTTTTGCATACAAGTGCAATGACCCGTTTTAGCCTCTATCCAACAAGATTGACGCTTCAGTCTTATTTGGGGGTGATTATCATCACCCGATTTTTCTGCCGCCCAACACTTTCCTCGTTATTATCCTTAGGGTGAGATTCCATAGGTCTGGCGGAAGACATTAAACTTAGCGCTACCGGGAGGCAGCCCGCGTTTCTTGTACTAGTCTCATCCTGTTTGGGGGTGGTGTTTCACATCACCCTATGCTTTACCATGTTATGGACTTGTACACATTTTTTCTCTCACTTTTTATTCAGGTTTATTCTTGGCTACCTCTGTCCACTTCCTTAGCGGTTCATTCTGGTAATCTCTTTCCTCCCTTATGCTCTCAATTTTAAAAATCATTTTATCTAACATCGAGGACGATGTTCCTTTCTGTTTGGGGGTGGGGAAATTTATCAAAATCGCAACTCTTTTGAAAATTTTTGATTTTTAAAATTTCGTGTAGTTTCTTTCATCTCAATCGTTGATGTGAATTTTCAATCATCCATCTTTCAAAAGTCTAGGAATCAAGTTAGAGAATATTTTTTCTAATAGCTTATGTAATACGTAACAAGGCATGTTGCACCATGAATTTCTAGACTCAACAAAAATTTGTGAACTTATCACGTCACTATAGTTAGAGTTGAAGAGTATTCAAGAGAACCTTAAGGATCACTAGTAGAGACTTTAGCTTGTGAGATTTGTGACTTTCATCCTTTTAGAGAGTTTTACGCAATCTCTGAGTCACAAGTTGATTCAACTTCATTTGGGTTCGCACTTTAATTGTTGTATGATCTCATTATCCTTCATTAAATTTTGGCTTGATCACTGAGAATGACATCACTTTCGAGTTATAAGAAACATGTGTCTTGAAATTTGTCCCGATCACTAGGTTTTCATGCATACACCTACCACTTTTCCATATCACATTTCCATTCACTCACCCTTTACCTTCCCATTTATTTCCCTCATGATCCATACACATTCGCACTCCATTCATATATCATCTATCATCATTTTGAGAAAAAGAGTGTGATTTCAAATGTAAATGTCTTCATTGTTGGTTTGAAAAGAGAAAGAAAAAAATAAATAAATAAAAAAGAAGAAAAAAAATTAGTAAAAATAGAAAAAAGAAAAAGAAAAGAAAAATCGAAAAAAAGAGAGTTGTAGTTAGTTCTTGTGTAATAAAGACATTTTGTTCTTCAAGTATAGAACACTCTTCTCACACATCCATCGTACATTCATCCTTCATCCATCATATCACTATCACCATCCCATCTTATCCTTCATATCATACCCTTCCCATTTCATTTTCCCCTCGCCCATATATAGTCATCCATATTTCCCCTAGGTGTTCATGCAAATGAAAGTCAACGTGGTGAATAATTCGACGTTCTCACTATAGTGATTAGCATTTCTTTCATGACATCACTTTTCATTCTAATTGTTCTTTATTTCTTATATGTGTGTGAGACGTTTGAACTTGCTTATATTTACTCACCTCCTCACACACAAGAGCGATACACTAACCCAAATCTTGAGAGTTCTTTTGAGAGCGATATACCAGTGAGATTTTGAAGTTGAAGCGTTGATTTCGAAAAGGCAATCTAGGAATTACTCTTATGATACTCGAGCCGTTTTGACTGATTCACACCACACACGTTGAGTTCTAGGAAGGATGTGCCTTGAGTATTTACTTAGCTTAATCTTTTTACACATTCTAGCTTGTATTTCAGAAATCATTTATCTCGTGATGGATTGTGCAATTATTCTATGTCTAATAAGAGATTGACTGCCTGTCACTAAATTTTTGCAAAATAAAAATTTTGTGGGTATATTCCCTGCAAACCCTCACGAGACACAACTCATCCTGTATGGCAACCTATAGGTTTAAAGGCTTGTTGCACATGCTAGTGCAATCGCAAGTGCCCGCGAAAGTGGTACACTTTTGGTTACTTATCTTTCTCTTTCTCTCTATCTTATTACTCGAGGACTAGCAATGCTCTATTTGGGGCTGGTGTGATAAGCATCCAAAACTGTACCTTTTATTCCCCGAATAGACGTACTTTATTTTCTAATTCTTGGCAATATGGGTCTTATGTGCTTAAATATTTGTCTTATAGGTCAAATGTCCGTCTGCAGTATCAAAAGCTATATATCAAGGCAAATGCGCGTTGAATGGAGCTAAATTCCCTCGCCCGTAACCTTACCTGAGCCTAAACCTACTCCAAACATTGTGTGTGTTTAGTTTGTCCCTTTTTATTATTTTTTTAGTTTGAGTCGCTTTATTTTTAGTATTTATTTTTGATTCATTTAGTATTTTCTAGGGTTTGTTTTCTATTTTTCTATTTTATCTTTATTAGTATAATTTTATTTTATTTTGATTTTTATTAGTTTTTAGTTTTATTAGGATTAGATTTTTTTAGGATTTCATTTATTTTTTTAGTTTATTTGATTTTACATTTATTTAGGATTTTAGTTTTAGTTTTATTAGAATTTATTTTTATTTTTATTTCTTTTTAGTTTCATTTTTTAATTTGAGTCTTTATTTTATTATTTGAAGTATAATTTTTATTTTTTAGATTTTTATTTTTATTAATTTTAATTTTTTATGTTATTTTTAGGTGTCCAAATAAAACACACACATAAACTTCCTTACCCTAAACTCACTCACACCCACCTATCATACACAAACTACACACAAACAAACCCTCATCCCTACCATATACTCACATACACCCAAATACACCCTCACCCATCCTAACCTACACCCACACACATCATAACCCACACCTCTTCATCTCTCTCCTCCATTAAATCCAACATCCACTTCATCTCTCCAGACTCTATAGCCACAAACCCCATCTCATCAACCACCACCACCACCTTCAACCCGACCACCAGCCCTGGGCGCCCCGACCCCCATGGCGTCCCAAAACCCACTAAACCCTAACCCTCCGGTGACTCCCCCTATGCTGACCCGTCGAGATCAACTCACACCGGCGAGCTCCGCCCAGTAACCCGTCACCCCTGCTCCGTCCACCAAGCCCCTAACCCCCGTCCCTTGTTTCGGGCCTCCTCCACCCACCTCGGACCGGATCCAAAACTGCGTTGAACCCCCTGCCATGGTCGACCCCAAATCGACTCCAACAACCCATGGACCAGCCAACCTCCATTCCAGCCCATTTCCCAAAAGCTTCCAAACCCATTTCCCTTCTAAACCAAAATCGTGTTGCTACAAACCAAGACAAGCCAAACACAAAACAAATCCTACATGTGCCAACTAAACCCATTTTACCCCTTTTTTCGAAACTACCCCCAACTACCACTTCTACCCCCATTTCCATAAATGCCCCCAAACCTCTCATCCAAAAATCAGATTCTATTCCCTCATCTTACTACCCACATTACCTCACAACTTTTCCATGAACATGTGTGCATAATTCCCTAGATAGCCTCACCCAAATACCTTCCATATACCATACACCCTTGTCCTCCCATTTTTACCCCCATGCTCCATGCCTACTATTTAAAGAATGGAAGATCCAATTTGAAAGGGGCTTTAGAAATCAATTTGTTGAGAGAATTCTAGAGAGAGATAGGTTAGATTATAAAATAAATTAGGAAATTATTTTTGTAAATAATTTTTATTTTTCTTTTTATAGATTATTGAGTGATAAATTTTGAGTAATTCAATTGAGTATTATATTGAGTTAATTATTGTTGGGTGATCATATTGGATGGATTGTGCTTGGTTTCAAGGAAATAAGAGTTCAATTTCACTTCAAGAGATTGGGTTTGATTGTTCTCTTATCTTCTCATTTATTTTATGCCTTTGATTATTAATTTTTCAAATCTCGTACCATGTTAGGCTAAATACCCTTTCAAGGGGTGGGGGGGAACCCTTATTTGATGTTATTTTAGTTTAATTAGTTTGATTACTTGAAAATTCCCTTTGAATATTAATTTTGATCCGTTACCCTTAAATTTACGCCTCGAGAGAGGGTAAATGATTTTCGAGAGAAAATCAAAATTCTAGTTATAATACCCATTTTAGATTCGAACTAGTGATAGGGGTTTCTTAAGCGCGGTATTATAACTTGAATTTCAACTCTAAATTTATTTTATAAGATTTACATAAAGTTTAATTGATCGATCCTAGCGGGTGATTAATTAAAGTGAGTGTAGATCTATTTTTGTAGAGTTGTGGGGGTGTTAAACTTAATTTTCTAAAAGATTACTATTAAAATTACATTTGCAACGTGAGTTGATTTGTAATGTTGATATTAATTTTGGAGAATTAAATTAATTAGTTAGAATAGCTAAAATTTGTGGTGTAATCCCACTCCTTAATTGTTCTCAAATTTATTTACCTCATTTATCTCTTATTTTTGTGTTAGACTTTATTTTTCATTTTAGTCACTTTTTAGTTTGTAATTTGATCTTCCATATAGTTTAGTGTTATTTCACATCACCTCACCTAATTGTTTTAATATTTGAAAAAGCTAAAAAAAATTAGAAAAAGCAAAAGCCCAAAAAGAAAATAAAAATTGAACTACATTTGAGTTTGTCTCTAGCTTACCTCCTAGATGTGGATTGATACCCTTACTTACCTCTACACTTGAGTTTGTTATTATTTTGTAGGTAATTTGAATATTTTGATTAGAAGATCTTTTTAAGAAACGGCGAAAAATACACGCAAAAAGTTCTTTCTATCACATAACAAAAACAAAGAGATGAGGACTTAGTGTTGAACCTTGATGCAAACCTATAATAATTGGAATTCACTACTTTCTCCAGCGGATGTACTTATTATAATCATGGCCCGATCATACATATCATTAATCACATCAATATATCTTTAAGTCAGTCATTTGTTATGTAAAAACGACCATATTATATCACTTGGTATTAGAGAATACATGTTGAATTAGGCAGTTCATATATTAGGTTCCTTACATACAAATTCCAATTTTATTCAATTTTTTATCTTGAATAACAATTTAAGTGTTCATGTGATGTAACAATCCAATTTCAATTCTAAAGAATCACATACCGTCAAAATACGTATGCAACCCAAATAAGGAAAAATCCCTGAAAAAGGCAAAACCTATATTCAGCATTATAGAGTAATTGACAGACACAATCAACTTATAAACTACTTATACCAAGTAAGTATAATGCGCAGAGTATTGAATTTTTTCTACAAAAAACCACTAAATCCAGAGCCATCCACATGAAATGATCTTCCCTCGGTATCCACCAATCATCTTTTGTCTTCTTCAGCAGTGAAACCTCAGTTCCACAAGTTAGTTGTACAGATTGAACTCTACTAGGGTTTATGCAAGGTTTTTTGAAACTAAGGTTTCATAAATGACACACCCCAACCCAATTACTTATAATTAAGTCTGGAAGTCAAAGTGAGTCAAACCATAATTAATCTAACCAAACTATAAACACAAGTTTTGATTTCAGAGTCATCATTTTAAATCCGTATAACTGAAAACCTTTTTACAACATCAATATAGTCATGCCCATAAAAACTTTCATTAAGGATAAGTTAACTTAATTACATCATTTACATTTACACAAAATCATTGTTTCTCCTATTCCTGGCTAACCCAACCTGACCTCCTAGATTTGGCAGTGACATCGTATTACCTGAAAAATGTGAACATAGGAACCGTGAGCAAAATAGCCCAGTGAATGTATCACTACTATACTATTGCATGAATTTAAATGCAATAAATCATGTCCATATAATTATGTATTAAATTATCCGGCTCATTCATAATGAATGACCAACTTTTCCGAATCATGATTCACATATCCTGTCTAAATAGACAATTCTCCCCCATTCCTGATCGAGGGGTAACCCCTTGTCATTAATAGACAAATCTCCCCCATTCCTGGTCGAGGAGTAACCCCTCATTTCGGTAAACCAAAATGAACAATTTTATATTCATAACATTATGATCACATTTGTAACAGTATACAAATACATCATTCCAGTGAGTACACTCACCTTTGTTGACAACTACGTATTCAGGTTTCCTTCTGGTGGAGCTGAACTGGGTTGATTAGACCTTACACCTGTCAATCCAACTAGATCAGTTCTGAACCTCAATAACAAATATTATTCAAGCATAATTATGTAACTTTCCATGACTATACATCAACAATATAATTCCAATTAAGTCACGTTCCATAAAACATAGGTAAAGGCAAAACAATGATATACATGTTGATAAAGTTACGGACATTCAACCGTAGGAAATACCTTATGAGGAATTTATAACCAAAGTCAAGTAAACATGAAATTATACTCCTCAATGTATATACACATGAAACACTTACTCAAAGTACCCTTTGTAAGGACGAAATACAAACATTCATTCGAGGGGTATCCAGTATGGCCTGAAATTATTGTCATACATACTTAACCATCATATATTTCTAAATTTTATAAATGCAGGGGTCAAACCTTATTAATATGAAAACATATATGAATATATTATCCAGTACAAGTGACGGTGTAATTTTTCAAGCTTCCTAGGGCAAGTTATGACCATTTCTCTACAACACAAGAAATCTGCCCTACAAGCTCCTCTATTGATCCTTCGAATTCCCAGAATTTTCATAATTTTTATACAGCATAACTTTCCATGATTTTCAACAAACTTTCAGTATACATACTGAATAGTACAGAATTAAAGTTTCATAATATTTGGACTTCATTTGCTATCTCAAAATCTTGACCAAACTCAGGGCATACCGAAATCAAGTATACAAACAGCAACTATGTACCAAATTGAAATCATCATTACGGCCTAACCACAAGGAGATAAATTCTAATTTTCAGATATTCTATGCATATATGAGTCTACTTTCATTTCCAATTGTAATTTCTCAATTCCCGTAATCACACAAGGAGATATGCAGATTTGAATACAAGGGGTTTCAACACAAAGAAATTTTAAGGGTTTCTACACTCAACTTAACATAAGCTTGCATCTAACCATACATATATATAAAGGGCTGAAAATTTCGTAAACTTATGATGATTTATATCATATAAATCAGTAATATAAGATAAATAACAAGAATTACAATTAGGATTACCTTCAGGGCTTTTACGTAATTTCCACGGATTTTTCTACACTTTTTCTCCTCACTTTTTCTTCCTAAACATCAACTTTCTATTTCCTCAAGCTAACAACACTTGAAACTGAACCTAGGCTTTGTTTTGCTGAAGAAATATGTTATAGGGAGGGTTTTAAGTCAGCCAAGGCTGCCTCCCAAGCCAACCAATCAATTTAAAACATTTGGTTTAATAAAGGACAAAATACAACTTAAAGGGAATGAACAACTTTGCCCTTTGTTCGTAATTTCGGTATAAATATTTACTCGGACATCCATTTGATGATCCGTTTGTTGTGTTACAACCCTAACTCACATGTCTACAACTACCTAGTTTTCACCTCAAGTCATTTATAATGTTATAAAAGTCAAAACTAGTCTCTAACAGGAACCTTTCCATCGAAAATAACAAAATTTGTGTTTGTAAATAATTAGACCTTTCATCATTTATGAAAGTAGGATTATAATAAACATAATCACTTAACATTAGATATACTAATATCACATTATTCATATCACATAAGATAAGCATGATTTAAATATAATTTATCATAATTATATTCGGGTTGTCACAATAAATCTCACAAATCACATATGGGAATGAAAGATTTGTGAAGTTAAAACTGGCTTTAAAAAGAAAAAGTGAAAGATTTTGGAATGGGTATACAAAAATCATTTTCATTGAAGTTCTTCTAAATTTCTAAACAAAATTGGTTTTTATAACAAAAACACAAATTTTGAGGCGATGGGTTCATTCAAATGAAATCAGACCTCGTTCAAATGAAAATAATGGTTTCATTCGAATGACATCACCTCTCGTTATAATGACATCCTATTCTTGTTTGAACGACCTTTTAACGATCTTTGAACGACCAATCTCTGTCAGGGCAGGGATATCTTGTTAAAAGTTCGTTTGAAGGTGGTTCTAACGATATCACAATATCGTTCAAATGAGATTCAGTCTCATTTGAATAAGACAAAAAAACTTCTTATTTTTAAATCCCATTTATAAAAAGCCTCGAATTTTAAAAGCTAACATCACAAAATATCATTCTTATAAATTCATAAAAACTGCAAGTTTATATCTCAATAATGTGTTAGTGTGTCTTCGATCTTGGACATGACAGTGTTCGATTTGAGGTTTCAATTTGTAACGAAATACGCCAAAACAAAAGCCTAACCCTAAGCTATGAGCAATCATAAACTTTGTCTTCAATTGAAACTGGTTCTCCCCGTGGTCAACACGGTTTTCATGTTATGTAGTCCATAAGATCATCATCAAAGTAGGAAAGTCCTACACATATTATGAAACAAATAGATATCGTGGCGCATACGAGTTTTAAATAAAAAATAAAAACTACCCCTCAATTTGTTCTCCCCCTTTTTTGTCCGCAATAGACAAAGCAGTAGAAACTAGTCATGAATAAGCACCACATTAGGAAGAAAGATATCATCATAAGAATAATCAATAATGCACATGTAATGATAATCTCAAAAGGCATAAATTTATCCACTGACTATTTTGAAAATTTTCCATTTTTCGAGTATGAAGTATAAAATGTACAAATACAACAAAGTCACCATGGAATAATTCTAAAATATCCGAATCAGAAAAATGGAAAGAAGTTATGTGAACATTTTCCATAGGCAAATCAATATAAACATTCATAACAAGTGTGCACGAAGTCATGAGACACCTCTAAAGAAAGAACTCAAGGTCTACCATAGGTGTACAAATGGTGAACTCTTATGAAACCAACTTAACTTAATCAACATGTCATGAACTTAAATAATTATCACACCAATAACGCCAAACTATTTAATGTTTTTCAAGAAAGTCTATTATGCAAACCCATTGATCTTCCACTTTAACTCCCTCAAAATCTCTCATATGTTATGAATTCACTCTAAAATATTTTAAAGAAATTAATGCTCTTTTGTAGATAAGCATCAATGAATCTAAACTAAATGGCCTTGGTACTTCTGTTTTTGTGTGCCGTTACCCTTTTAGGCTCTTTTATGCAAATGAAGACTTTTAACGCAAAGAATATTTTGATCTTTCGTAGTCCCTTTCCATTTCTTAACATATAATATTATTTTTCTAAAAAATAATAAAATCCGAGTAATGGTTCTTACATGCACAACTTATCTCTTTTCACATTTGGTTCGTTGTTAAGCAGAACTGAGATAAGAACAACGTATTCGACACATGACAAGTAAGTACAATGTTCATAAAGCTCATACACGTGTGCAATAAAGGTGAAAAGGAGTCAAACATACAGAAAGTAGTTATCAATAATCAATGCAATGATGTCCACACATTATTAAGTACTCTAATGAACAAAGTCACGTCTCAAAGCACTACGAAAAATTCACACGAGTGGATGGTATGAAGGGGTTATTAGAAATCTTAAATGTTCATTTATATACGGTGAAAACAAATGTATAAAACTCTTTTTCAAAATTTTTATGAACTCCATCTTTTCTTAAAAACTATTTTTTTTGAATTTTTTTAATCTTTTTCCAAAAAAACTAAACTATTTGGATTTTTCAAAATATATCAAAAAGAAAAAAATCATATAAATACAATGATAATACAATCTAACAATAGGGATATAACACATGAACATGATAAGCACCCTATGCTAGAAACAAGTCCCAATCTCAGTCATTAGGCTCGAAGGAGTTCTTAAAAGGAGAATACATCCTATGAAATTTTTCCATCAAACATTATGAAGTCTTGACTAAATACTATAATTTCTCTCTAAAAATCTCAAAATCTCTAAGATGATATGCGGGAGCATGTGGAGCAACACATATTGGAGTGCATGCGAGAACATGTGTAGGAACTTGTGTTGAAGCATACCGGGGGAACATGCAAGTGAGAAACGTTTCCTAGCTTAAGACAAAACTCTCTAAGGTGACATATTTGTTTGCAATGGGAAGAAACATAAATGGGCTTGGGCCCACCTTGCTCAAAATCTCTACAACGAGCTCTCCTTGGTAGGTTAGGTCACTTTGGTAGGTGAGGTTGAGGGCCATAAGGATCCATCATAAACTTAGGAGCTGGTTTGGACGTGGCTTTGGAAATAGATGCACCATCATAACCTATTCGTTGCCTCTCAACGTTACCTAATACGGGATCGAGGATCATCTTTCCAACCTTCTTAGATGTGTCCTCTAAAGTGACCTTGACCTCTCGGGCATGTTTAAGATCAATTTGGAGTTGGGATACATGGGCTTCAAGTTTCTTATGAGTCTCCATTGGATATTGAAGATTTCTCGTAAGACTAGACACGGTGTTGGTCAAATCGATCTTCTCCATATCTATAATAATCAACTTCTCACACAAAGAAACTTTCACCTTCTTGAGTTGACTCGCCGATGCCTCGCACTCTCTAAATAATTTCACCTCCTTCTCTAAATCCAATACCCTAAGAGATAAATCTTTAATAAGATTTTTTTTTTATTTTTAAAGTCTAGGTGTAAAGATCACTAAAGTCTTTTGAGAGTCCACCTTCTCCCTCATTAACATTCTCTTCCTTACTCTCACTCTCTTTAGAATAATTTGAAATATTGTCGAGGCTCTTACATTCAGAAATTTCCTCATCAGTGTGGTACAAACTAGAAGTTCTAATGTGACTTGCCATGAACGCACAAAAATTTCATTCATATGGTGATTCATCCCTAGCATCCACTGACTCAAATTCACGAGTGGCTTTATGTGCAACTTCCTTGCCTTGCGTTCCCTTTAATTTTTCTTAAAAATATTTTCTTTTGAAGAATTTTCTTTGTTAAATTTCAGAAATTTTTTGAAATTTTTAGCAAAAAAGGCTAAATCATCGAGATCAAAATCAAACTCGGACTCATAATCAAAAAAATTTCTTTCTTCTTTATAACTTGAGCTTTCAAAGCAATCCTTATTTCCTTAGGTTTAACAGTTTTGGGCAACATATCAATCTCATAAGTCTGAAGGTCTCCTATGAGTTCTTCTAACCTAAGTTTATCTAATATCCCTAACGAATTAAGCACGATAACCTTAAGAATAAAACGGGCTAAATGTGATCTCAAAATTTCTTAACTACACGCGTCTCAAGGATCTTCTCACCTAAATTAAAACTAGAGTTTATTATGTTCGACAAACATGCATGAAATTCATCAAATGACTCAAACTCTAGCATAGTGATTATCTTAAATTTTTTTGTGAGATTTTACATCTTAGAAGCTTTCACATCATTGTACCTTCGTGAGTGAGCTCGAGGATATCCCACGATTCTTTAGACGTGGTGCACGTCATAATACGATGGAACTCGCCATGGGTGACAACTCCAGAGATGGAACTCATACCGCATAAGTTAAGTTACTCCATTTAAAGTCTTTCTCTGTCCAGGAAAAGACATGTTTAAAGTCTTTCTCTCGTTATCTCACTTTTACTCTATTTTCTATACTTTAACTGTGTATAACTTTGATGGTATGATTTAATTTGGAAAACTATTTTTAAACAACAACTATATTATTCTAATTCAGCATCTACGAACCACATTCTCTTATTAATCCTATCGTGAACATGAAAGTGGGAGATTACACTGACCTTATTATTAGAAGGAGTGCTATGAATGAGAACATAAAGACAGCCGACCCCACCCCTCAATGGTATTGTGCTTAAGATGACCAATCATATCTACTCGCGACTTTAAATGATGCAATTTGAGTGCAATACCAATTGAAAAATATAAAACATGTTGTTACATGAAAAATTGATGATCATAAAGTTAGATTAAAAAATTGATATTTATAACAAGGTGATTTGGATAAGAACCTGGTCGACATACTACTTCATATATGCGAGTATTGGGAGAAGGAGTAAGAAAATATGTTGGCAGAGTCTTGGACGGACCTCAAAGCATGGAAGGTGGCGGTGAGGGAAAATGATAATGTGATTTCTTTTCAAAGGGAAATGAAGTTCCACGATTAGATGGTTGTCGATTTTTTCTTTAATTCAATTAGTAGATAATTATTACGTTTATTTAATTTTTATTTTAAATTAGCATGTAATGTTTTATTGATCACTTAATAAAATATATTTGGTATATATATTTGAATGACGTAGTGAATGATGTTTTAGAGTGTGCCGTTCCTCATTAGTCGATGTTTAGGGTCATTTGTGAAGCCCACTAGTTTAGAAACCTATGACTTTGAAGATTAGATAATATGTGTAAGAGAGTCGTTGGTTTTAAGGAGATACCGAGATTTTGGTGGTTTTTAACTTATATTTAGGATTCGATATGGCTAAGTGGTTACATATCCATCGAAATATAATCAAAGACAATGTAGTTTGTATGAGTGGGAGGTTTGTAATATTTGTTTCCAAAAATCCCTGAGAGATGTGGATAAGAGAATTGGGAAGGAACAACCCTCCAGCTACATATAATCTAATTCTAGAGAAAGAGGGAGAGAAAGAGATATTCTTAAACTTTCTCTTATTGTTAACTTTGAGAGTGTCGTGTGCTCGAAACCTTGAAAGGAGTGAAAGTGCGAAAATTAAAATTATCGCCGAATGGAAGAGATGTTTTTGTTAAATTCTTTTTCGGCACAAAATAGATAATTTAATTCTCTATTACCAAAAGTTTATCAACTAGGTAACATCAAATTTTATCTTCAATTTAGGTTAGTAAATTTAATTGCGAAAATAAGGCAAACAATCACACAACACCAACTCGTACAATAAAAAATCCTCAATGGAAAAAAATCTTGGGCCGACAAACGACAAATGCACTAATGTAGAGTATAACAACTAGAAGACAAACTTACAATCACATAATGCTATGACCGACTAGAAAGGATTTTTCAAAATACTCTCTAAGGAAAGCACCAATAGCTGGAAAATGCTAAACAATTGTGACTAGTTTTTAAGTCGTCCAATGTCTTTTGCAGATACACCAGGAATCAAAATCCTATTGAATTAGAAGATGAATATTGTTGAGAATACACCAATGCTTGATTACCATTTTCTATGACATGAGTCTGTCTAAAGGTTTTGAAAGTGTTTAAAATTATTTTGATTGTTTAAACCTTACAATGTGTTGTTGAAGTATTCATACAAGTATTCAAGAATAAGACTATAATTATTCATGTTTAAGACTACAAGTATTCAAGTTCAACAACAAAGGTATAAGGTTTTAGGTTTTAGTATGACTTGTGATGAAAGTTTAAAAATCAAACACTTCAAGAACACAAAGAGAAATCTTTGCTAAAAAAATTCAGTAAATTTTCTCTTCAGATTTGTGAAGACAATTTTCCATTTAACTTGAGATCTTCCAAGAGAGGAAGACAATCCCAAGGCAAGTGAGTGATGATGTCGCAAAAGATCAAAAGCAATTGATTATATGAAGGATTTGATTGCCAAAACAATATGCATGTTTTCCAAAAAGATATTTTTAAAATATCTAGTTTTCATATAAAGGTCACAGCCAACAATGGACCTATTGCGAGTGTGATGGAATCACTTGAAGAAATGAACAACTAGCGAACAAAGTCGCGAGGATTTGTGGCAAAACTGGAGAAAAACGTTGGACAATATGCAACCAGCGAAGCAAAAGATTTGTGTCGGTAAAGCCAAGGTTCCTTGCAACGGGGCACCAGTGAGAGATCCCAACTTATATAATATAAGTCCAAAAATAAGCCATAAATGTTTGAACCTTTACTCAAACAATCTTATGATATGCTTATGAAAAATTAACTTTAAAAAGAAATTTTTATAATAATAGTATACCTGTGTAAGTTAAACACTTAAACCATAAAACCAAATCAACACACACACACACACAAAAAAAGTATTAATTTGAATGTGACAAAGTGTGAAACGGTCTCTAGGATGTCCAAATACCTCAACCTAGTGGATACACCAATATGTGAACATGTGGGTGATGGGTTTAGAACTCTAAGCAAGTCCGAAAAAAATGTACCATTGATGTGCTATGTCAGAACAACCTCAAAGAATAATAAAAGACACAAAGTATATTTTGTACACATAATAAAACATTCTAAATATGTGTGGGTCACATGAGAATATAAATACTCTTATTATCTCTCCCTTTGTCTATTCTGTGACAAAATATAAAAAAAAAAAATTACAAGAAAATAGAACCAAATCTATAACCTTATGAAAACAACGACACAAGCCCTACTAAAGTCATACATCACCCTACCAACCTAGAACCAACAAGAACTCACTTTAGTTCTTATAACCTATTAACTCGTCCAACACTAGAAAAGATATCACAATACCAATGTATATACAGAAGGTTAACTTATTGTAATTATGATGTGGGAAATATATGTTAGATAAAGAATGAGACATCTTAATTACCTGAAATATATCAACATTTACATATGCATACATCCTAGAATATCACATTGATCACTTGCACTTCATCCCATGAAATATATTCTTCCTAAGATCATGTCATTCTAAAGTAAATGATTTTATTTAAATTAAATCTCCCTTTAATGTAATCTTCTCTTTCCCATAATTTATCCCCATATATTGTCTTGGTTATTAACAAAGGACAGTAATCATACTAAAAAAATAACATTGACTCAAGAAATAAGTTAAGTTAAAGTTATAAAAATGCATTTTTGACATATATTGATATTAAAAAGGTATAAACCACTAAGATATGAGACTCCATTCATTAATTATAAATAATGATAAAAGAAAATGCATACAAATATGATATACATATGCATATATGGTAGACATGGGATATATCTAAGATAATAATTAAAGCAAACCCATAAAGGAAATATCAAAGAAGCGTCAAAATTGTAGTTAAGTATGACTACCTTTGAGAATTAGAACTAATAATACTACAAACCATACTTGAGCTCATGACTACAAGTTTATAATCAGTACAATCCAAAAATATCCTAACTCAAATAAAACAAGTTTTTAATAAACAAAAACTTCAAAACAAACAAACAAACAAATAACCCAAGCCAAGCCAAAGTAGATATTTTTTTACATGAAATCACTTTTGGTGATGGAAATCCATCAAATTTGCATGAAACTATCTTTGCATAATAAAAAATATCTCAAGAATCAAAATAAATTATATTATTAAAATATGTTTGAACAAACCAAAAAAAGTCCTCAAATAAGATTTAACATAAAATCGAACTAAAATAGAGGAATGATGCATACCTAGTATAGGATTTGTGATATGGATCTTGAATAATTCCATAAATCTCTTGAAATCACACTAGAATAAAGCTAAAAGATATGAAGGGACTTCATGGGTAAGACAAAAATAGGCTCAATGGTGTGAAGCGTATGAAAATGAATGGGCTCCTTATATTTATCACCCAGTTCACAGATGCAAAAGACTTATTGTGGGTTATGAGTTTTTTTTCGATCACAATACTCTATTTTTGTTGGTCAATATGTTACCTTAAACTTTTTCAGTTCTAAATCTTCGCTGTAATGACATGCCTTTCATCAGTCATGCTTTTTTAGATTCAACAACATTTTACTTTTACTGATTGTGATAAGTACCAATTTTTTTTTATTGTTCCCAAAATAAGAAATAAAAATGACCAGAGGAAGGTATAGAGTCAAGTGAAATACACTATGATATTTATAAAAAAAAAAAATCTTATTTTTCCCTGAAAGTATAAAATATTCACCTAATAATTCTTTCTTCCTCAAATTAAGAAAATCATTAAAATCATTTGGTCTTATATCCTTGGTGTAGGGTGAGCTTAAAGATAAACTCAAAATTAGAGATAATGCCCCCACATAATCAGAGGAAAGTATAGAGTCAAGTGAGAAGGCTCATAAGCTAGTTCAAATAAAGGAGGAAGAAGGCAGCGAAGAAGCTTCCCAAAGGAATTCTTCGAGGGAGCTCTGTATTTTTATTTATACTTATTTAAGCTATTTATTTGTAGACATATTATAACTTTATGAGATGTATTGTAACATGTGGGTGAGGTTAAACAGTATTTGTGAGGGACCAAGTCTGGAAGGGCTTGGGAGAGCCTTCATTCTCTATCAAATGACCTCACCGTGGGAACCTACGTGGAACTCGTTTTAAGGATTGAGAAGCAAATCAATGTTAAGGCATAAATTAACCACTCTAAATACACCAGGTAAAACACAGAGGGAACATAACCCGAGAGAGCATAGTCAGAGCAACCACGAGTTCCATTCCCCATTGGGTTTAGTGCTAAATAGTTCTTTACCAAAAGTAACATCTCTCTTAAGTGATGTCACGTGTGACTTACCTTTTGTCCAATCCAAACTTGCATAAACCGTGGTGGTTTGGGGGCTGTCAGGTATTTTATTGGATACAATTATTATGACAACCGCCTAACACGTAGTTGGTCACCAAAAATCTATCTGCTGGCATTTAATGCCAATAATGTAGGGTATTGCTGACACATCTTTACATTAAATGCTAGTGACATAGAGGTATGAGGAGCTGTCTTTCGTATTTATTGAGCATCAAACTACTCGAGTGAGGACTGACTATATTGGCACCTTAACCATTCCATGAGAGAGGGAGTTGATGTTATTATTGTTTTGATTTTTGGGATTCTCAGTGAGAATTTATTCACCCACCATTAATACACTTTGTCCAAGCTTTTCGTGCCAAGAACAAAGCACTTAATAACCTCTGACTAGTGTTTTTGAGACCTTAGTGTTTGAGCTACCTGCCTAAAGTGTATCTAAGAGTGCTTGCTTTTTCCCCTAACTAAATTGCTTCAAGGGTTCATTTATTGCCTATCATTTAGTTATACACGAGTATTTTTGTGAGTTCAATACAAAAACTTTGGTAATATTTTATCTGAGTTCATCTCATTATTTTTAATAGCATCTTGTTTAGTAACTTATTACCATTTCAATAGAGGTTACGTTGCTATTTTTATTATAGCAACCTAGCCTCAAGAGGACTCCCCTCTTACATTTGGCGACTTTGCTGGAGAGGTATTCTTTTAGTGAAATGGATTGAGATAATCTTAACCATGTTCTTAACTTTGACGAGATCTAACATAGGGAGGAGTAAGACACGAGGGAACGTGAGGCTTCATCAGATGGGGTGCCTGGAATGGAGGTTCCCCAAGTGCCAGTGGTCATTAAAGCTTATACAATGATGCATGCTTCCACGAGCATTGTGATGAGGCCTGGGGAAGTTGATGGAGTTTCTATAGATGCCAATGGTCGCAATGACTTTTGGGGCAACCCGGGACCCCAGTTCATTCATTACTACTATAGTGACTCTTGCAGTTCCTTTGAGCGGAGTTCCCTAAAAAGTTATTTCCACTCTTGCACCCATTGTGGGAACACCTAGTAGCAGATGTTACACCTATTGTCCCTCGACTAAGTGTTGCAGTAATAGGGCCAGAGGATCACCTTCTTTGAGATTTGAAGAAATAAAGAAGGAGATATTGAAGATGATGAAAACTTCTTTGCAAACTGCCAATGAGACTTCCTCAATGTATGATAACTTTTGTAATCCTTGTCTGGGAGATTTAAATGATGAGACATATCCTAAAGATTACATTCTCCCTATCTTTAATAAGTACACCAGGAAAGGGAGAAATCCTAAGGAACACATTAAGAGATTTTTGGAGCATTTAGGTGCTCACTATAAAAATAAAAAGCTACATTTTAGAAAGTTTCTAAATCCATCACAGACAAAGATTACACATGGTACTCATACTTAGCTTCAAGGAGTGTCTCTACGTGGGAGGAAATGCATGTTCTGTTCATTTAAAAGTTTTTTTTGGCTGAAAATAAGTTCACTCTTACCTAGCTTGAATGGGAGAAACAACGGCCAGAGGAAGAGGTAGTGGAAAACATAGGTAGGTTTAGATAAAGGTCTCTTAATATGAGAGAAGAGGATAATGAGTCCAAGTGCTTGAAATTTATGCAGAGGGTTTGATCCCTTAATATATTTGCCATTTTATATACAAAATGCGTGAAGTCACCTTTGCAAACTTCTTGAAGTCAGTGTGAAACATCTCACTAGTTCTTCGCCCAAACCCAATTATGTCCCCTCTGAGGTTTATACCACAAATTGGGTAGGAAAAGGCCAAGATCTACGGGTGGGTTATGAAAGCTGAAGCTGTAAGCGGACAGAGGAAGGATAAGAAGCGAAAGTTTAGGAGAGATAGAGAAGATCCCCCAGAATTGCTTTACATAGTGGGGGAAGCTATCATCTTCTATAATGACATGTTGCATCGAGTTGTAGTCTACACCCCAAAACATGCTCCTTAATTTGAACCAGGAACAAATGTTCAAGACGATCCTAAATATTTCCATGTACATTGGCATGTTTGCCACCTAACCAACTCATGTTTTACATTAGGGAGGATTATTAACAAAAAATTGTTAGCTAAAACATTACAAACACCTCAGAGAGATGTTAACAACAATCTATTACTAGTCCATGGAGAAAATTTGGTAGTGGTCTATGATAAAGAGGCCGAAGAACGTATAAGGGAGCTGGGAAGAGAAAAGAAGGTGTTCGAATCATCCCTAGAAAATTGCACGGTTAGAATGTGAGTGATATGTATATGGAGGAAGTATATAATGTGGAAGGTTATGTTGTGGAACCCAACTTGGAGTACGAATCTCTATCTTAGTCCCCCAAGTTCACGTAGTTCTTCGACCAAGTGGGGATACCTTTGGAGAATGGGATAGAAATTACTCAGGCAGTATTGGATATTATAAAAAAAATGCAGTTCCCCAACTGAGGTGGAAGGGCCCCATGACCGGGCTACTAAAGAAGCTCATGATAGACGCTGATAGAGTAGTAAGGTTCCCAGTTGTATATCATGACAAGTGTGAACAGAGTAAGCTTTGTCAGAGCATTGTTGGATGGATGTGCATGCATAAATATTATGCCTATCATCTCTTTCTACGAAGATAATATTTCCTAGGAAAGGTTAATACCAATGTCATTGGTAATTTTTGGTTATGATAACCAATATTCAAAATCCAATGGTTATGTGAATGTTGTAATTGTAATGGATACTCTCACATAACAAATCAAATTCCATGTTTTAAAGAGAGACACTCCATACCACCTTTTGATAGGATGGTGTGGACGCACAATCATGGACTAGTTCCCTCTACCTATTACTAGTGTGCCAATGCCAACATGAAGGGAATAAGGATAGTCATCCGGGCAACTAAGAAGTCATTTGCCCAGGATGAGGCACACTTGGTGGATACTGTATTTTACACCGATCTAGAAAAAGATGAGCTCATTCTAACATGGCATATGGAAGGATTCAGAGTCTCCTCGATTAGAGAAAGGTAGGGACTAGGGATCAACCATGTGTAAGTAGGGGCAAATGCAGTAAAAAATTATAGGAAGTACATAACCCAATTCTCAAGCCTCAAGCTATCTACAAACATCTAAGAGATACAATGGAGCATGAGGTTAGGCGAAAGAGTGTCCTTAGTAGGTTTTATGAGGCAATATTAGAGGAAGTTAAGAATAAATAAAAGAGGAAAACAGTTGCCTTGCCCAATTGCCAGTGCAAGAAGATTCAATCAAAATATGGAAGATTGGTGTATCACCTTTGAAGGTGTGCATGGGCAGTCTAAGAAGCTGACAAGGAGGTTGATCCGAAATATGAATGTTTTTTGGTGGATAATCAAGGAAAGTGTATTACCATTGATAATTTCAACATCCATTAGTTTTTAAAGGAAGTTGAAGATGAATCGGAGTGTATAACTGAACACCCAAAATCACAGGTGCAAGAGTTGGAGGAAATTGACTTAGTTAAGGCTGGAGAAGATCAATGGGCAATTTTTATTTCGAAAGACCTAATGTTGAGAAGAAGTACAGGCGAAGTGAGCTCATTTGGGAATACAACGATGTCTTTGTGTGGATGTACACAGAGATGGTTGGGTTGGACCAAAGGTGAGCTGCCACAAATTGAACATGATGACTTCAGCCATACCAGTGAAGGTGGTAACCAGAATATATAAGGCAGAGAGGGATCTCAAGATCAAAGAAGAGGTACAATATTTATTGGTAGTAGGATTCATCAAGCCAATACAATATCCCATTTGCCTTTCTAGCATTGTGACAATAAAAAAGAAGGATCAAAATCAAATTCCCATTTGAATTGATATTAGAGACCTCAACAGAACTTTCCCGAAAGATGAGTTTACTCTACTTTCTATTGATATCTTAATAAATTCAACAACATGCGATGATATATATATCTTTATGAACGGTTATGTGGGATATAACTAGATTAAGATAGATCCAACTGATGTAGAGAAATTAGTGTTGAGGACTCTTTTGGGTAATTGTATGTACAATGTTATGCCTTTTGGGTTAAGGAATGCTAAGACAACTTATCAAAGAACAATGATATAACCATCTTTTATGAATTTTTTCATAAGATATTGGAGTTCTATGATATGAACTGGTGAAGGAGGAGTCTAGCTTGATTGACCTCAGGATGGTTTTCAACAGATGCAGGAAGTACAAGTTAAAGATAAACCCACTTAAATGTGCCTTTGCTATAACAAGTGGAAAATTCTTGGGCTTTGTGATGCATCATCAAGGGGTGCAGATGGACTAGGACAAGTAAAAGGCTATTCTTGATATTCTCTGTCTAAGAATAGTGAAGTAACTAAAGAGTTTCCTTGGGAAGGTCTCTTACCTAAAGAGATCAGTGTTAGGGTTAACCAAGATTACTCATCCCTTGATGGACCTGCTATGCAAGATCATGAAGTTTAAATGGGAGGAACCTTACCAGGAAGCCTTTAGCAAGCTCAAGAAGTTTCTCATTGTTGATGTAAAAAATTAGAATCGATCTAATTCTTTAATCACAGATAAATATGAGTAAGTAAAAGAAAGAGACAAAAAAGTTTTTAAAGTGGTTCGGCTATAGAAAAAAGCCTACGTCCACTGTGATTCTTATTGCCTTGTGTTTTCCTTTCAATAACTTGCCCTTGATGAAGGGATTACAACGTATTTATTGCCCAGTAGGGAGACAAAGAGATGAAATGTTAAAGGATGGAATGCCTTTATAAATTAGACATTTACATCAGTACATGATGTCCATTATATTTCTGGCTGTTGGTATTTTTCTAATAAAGTTGGTTGGCCTCCCTACTGTTGGTCGGGCTTCCTGTATGGTGGTCAACATTCCAGGCCTTGGTCGATGGTTATGCCTTCCTGAGTATTATTATTGCCACAGTGGATGACATATGTCTATTTCTGATCGGTCCACGTAAGTGGGTAATTTTTGGTATCAACAGAAGCCCCCAATGTTCCATGCTTGATGCTTGCTTGAAAGTATAGAGCATTTAGTTTTGGTAATAGCTCGGTCTACATTTATGATGCTTGGTCGGTTGCCGACTTCCCATACTTGTAATTTTTTGTTAATATGGTTAGTAGCGTGTTTATTAATGTCATTTTTGTAAATATTCCAAACTTTAGTGAACAGTTTTAGGGCAAATACGTCTTTTTCTGTCTCGCGGCCAAAATTGCAATCATTGTTTCTCTTTAATCACTGCGCTCACCAATTTTTGAGGCAATCCATAAAAGACGATACATTTTCGGTTGTCGCTTACCTCAAACCTTCTATGTTTTTGCTATAAATTCTTGAGCTTTCGTGTGATCATTTTTCCTGTAATCTAGTTCTTACTGAATTCTTAAGTTTTTGTAAGAATTCTTTCTCTTTCTTCTTTTCTTCATATCGAATCGTGGCTTAAATTGTAGTCTCTCTAGATGTGTTTAGAAAGGCATGGAATATACCAGACTAGGTAGACTTAGAGTTCCCTAGTCCCCCTATAGATGTTTTTTATTTATCTGAAGGTCACTGGATCCCTTCATTATTCGTTGCTAAATGTGGCTTCACTTTTCGCCCAAATTATTTTTATTTGGAATTTTGTCAATACTTTCATATTGTACCTGCTAGAGTAGCCCCCAAAACCTGGAGAATAATTAACGGTTTCCATAGGCTTAACCAAATCAATGGGACCCATATCGATATCCATGAGATTATGTTTTGTTAAAAATGGGTCACCAGTGACAGTACATATTATTTAAAAACTAGGTCTGTTAATAAATCTCTAGTCGTCAATCTACCTAATTCCAAAAGGGTTTACTTTGATCATGGAGTTATTGCCAAAAATTGGTAATATGTACCTCTTGAAGGGGAGGAGATATATATTGGACCAAGATTCCCTCAAGAGGGTCATGACATAGGTTGTTCTAAATATATTTTATATTTTATATGATGCTGAATTATCTGTTAAAATGTTAATTAACATTGGTTATTTGTTTACTTGCAGTTGTTAGGAAGAGGAAGTGTCCCAAGGAGGGTGATATTAATCTTGACTAGCTCAAGTTTCTCTGGGGCCTTCATAAAAAAATTAGTGAAGAGCATACTAGGTCGGCATTATAATTACTGAAATATAAGAGTTATGTCACCTCCTTTATTGTCCAACCTTCTACTGTTGCTCCTACCACTGTGCTTGACTTGGACCAGGACCTAGTGTCCACTTCATCAGGCACTTGTGAACTTCTTGTTGTCCCTTATTCTTCTCTTGAATCAAACGTTCCTCTTTTTACGGTCATAAGCAAAAGAAAGTTTCCCAACCTTCTTGGAGATGATACTGCTGCTGGCACCCACAAGCCTGTGGATGGTGGGGCCAAAAAGATAGATGATGTTGGGAAGAAGCCCCCGGGATATGATTTCCTCTTAAAAAGATTGAGGAGAGGTCCTGCTGCTAAGCAGGTTGAAGAAATTATTGATGCCGACCAATAAATCTTGGTCGGTGTTACTCCATCTGTTATTGGCTCCTCTGTAGCCATAGGTCCTAGCTTGTCCAGGAAATTTATTAAGTCTGGTACTCTTCTAGACCACTAGAGTGCTGCTTCCTCTATGTCCCGACATAAAATTTTAAAAAGGGCTCCTCAAAGCCTTGCCATTATGAGAATTATTATTTTTCTCTTTCATACTTTGTATTTCGTCTTTAACCTCTTGTACTAATTTTTGCTTTCTTCTTTGCAATTACTGGTTTATTTCAACCAGATGTTGAAGAAGGAGGATGCTTTTCATTCTTCTTCAACTTATGTTGAGTAGGCCTTTGTTGGTCTCAAGAAGTCTTTTTTTGACTCCCAACAAGCATTGGAAACCGAAAAAAGACTTGGGAGAATAAAATAAAAGCTACCGAGGAAGCTCGGTAGAAGGTTAAGGATGAGGCTGCTAAAGTTCAGAAGCAGGTGGCTAAGATGATAAATATCCTAACTGATGATAAGGTCAAAAGGAAGAAGGCCAGAGAAAATTCCTTTAATAAAGGATGGGATAAAGCTATCACTACTGCCTCTGCTCAGATTGAGTATGTAAAGAGGAAATATTTCAAGGATGGTTGGTCGACTTTTATAAAGGAGGTTGGCACAACAGAAGACTCTGAACTCTTACAAAGGTATGAGTATAGCTCACCCCCTAACATGGATGTTAAAATTGAAGATGATGTTGGTTATGGGTAGTCATCTCTGGTGGTTGAGTCTTCAATCAATCAACCTAAGAACGTTATTGAGTCAGTCCTCCTATCCACCGAGAAAGTCACTCCATCCATCCCTTCTACCAACCAAGATGGAGTTGAAGTTGACAGAGAGAAGGTGTAGATTTGATCGGCAATTGGCCTCTATATTATTTGCCTTTGTTTCATTTATTTTTTGTTGTAATTGTAATTTTCCTTCATATCAATAAAAGGACTTTTTTCTTCTTCATACTGTTTGTCGTTTCTTGGTTGCTATCATATATTCCTTTTCTTGTTGTTGATTGGATATCTCTTTATTTTTCTAGTTCATGGACAAGATGGAACAACAATCTTCTAACGATTCAGATCTACTCAAGCATTAAAATAATTTGTTTAAGGCTGGTGATATAACTTTAACTGAGGATGAAGTGTCAGGCTTGCTCGAGGCTGATGACACTAATGAAGCTAAAGATGCGTATATTTATCTCAAGTTTCTTCTTGATCGGGCTATGGCCAATAACGTGGCTTACTTTAAGATGATTGAAGAACTTCAAGAAGATCATAATGAATCTAAATCTCTCCTTCACACTGATTATGAGTCCAAGTACAAGGCCTTAAGTGGAGTTTGGGGTTTTGAGGAGAAGTTGGAGAAACATCTTTCTGTCTTTAAGAAGAAGGAATTCCTGCTTAAGTGTGAAGTTGATGAAGCTAGAGCCATTGCTAAGTTATTGTAGGAAGAAAATAATAAATTAATGAGTGAATTGGATTCTGTGAAGGCTCCTTCTACAACTTCTGCTGCTGATGAAGGGGTATCATTCTTAAAAACTAAGAATGATAGGTTAATGGAGGAACTGGAAGCTTTAAAGAAATCCAAAACTTCTTCTACTTAACGACCAAGATCTAGATTTAGTCGACTTACAACTGATGAGGCTAGAACTCAATAAATGCTTGCCAACCAGGATGCACATATAAAGGCCAAGAACTTAGCCATTGCTAGATGTCTCAAAATATGCAAACTTAGGAAGAGAAACTGTCCACCCAGTCTTCTCAATTACAAATTATGGATGGAGTGTTGAAGAAATTGCAACATCAGGTTGAAAGATTAACCTTTAGATTCACAAGCAACCCAGAGAAGTTTGGAAAGAATTGTATAATGAAGCCCTTGGACGATTTGATGATCATTTTACTCAGGCTCAGTGCGAAGGCTATAAATGGGACTGGACCAATTGCCTAACAGTTATGAAGGTTGACCAAGATAGCAAACTATGGTACTGGGATAATCTGGGGCTTTTGGAGTGTCAAGACCCTCCCTTTAAACTGGATGTCAGCTCGATCCCTGCTAATTCGATTCCCCATTGCTTGATCTCCAAATACTTAGGGGATTATGGCCTATACGATGAGCTAGAAATAGTTCGGCCTCCTCATCTGTTAGATGTTTCGAGCAGCAGTAATAGGAGAATCCTTCAAGATTTCAACTTCATTAACTCCCCATACACATTGGATGATCCTTTAGAAGGCATGGAACCAGCATTAAGCTCCTCCAAAGCTGAAGGAAAGTGCCCAGTAGGATAATTTATTCCCCTATTGCATTTGTAAATAATATTTGCATGTAATCATTATTTATGTAAATGAAAGGCATTTTATTAACTTATCCTGTTAATTTCTGGATGCTTGAATGACTTCTTTGGTACATTAGGTCTACTAATACACTTAGACAATTGTCTAAATTTAGTACCAGTTACTAATGAGATTATCATCGGTTCTACTGATATACTTAGATTTCTAAGTTTAGTATCATCTACCATTGATGTGGTCATAGTATTTACTAGCGCACCTAGATTTAAATATAAGTTTAGTACTAGTTTCCCATGGTATTACCATAGGTTCTACTAATGCACCTAAATTTTTAGGTTTAGCATTAATCACCAATGGTGACCAGGCATATGTGGAATATGTGTCTACAATCCTATTCAGGAATATTCACAACGTTCTTCCTCCACTTTGCCCAGTAAGGATAAAACTTGTTAATTTTTATACAGAGTTCTATCCCTGATTTGTCTTGATGATTATCTTGACCAGGTATTGAGGACTTAAAATCCTATCTTGACTTGGGTTTCTATGCATCATCGATCAAGTATTTCTTATTCTGACCAAGTATTGAAGCATTGTTGATCAACTATTGAATGTTTGCTGACCAAGTATTTGTGGGGATGCATATCACCACTACTCCCCAAAAAAATCAAAAATATGGAAGAAACCAACATTTTATTGATACTGAAGCAAATTGATTACAAATATTTTTCTCGTTACATTATTGGTAATACTTCCTAAGATGCTCGCCATGCCAAGGATTTTTTAATTCTTCCCCCTCTAGAGTTTCAAGCCTATAAGTTCCTAGTCGGACTACTACCGAGATACGATATTGTCCATGCTAATTAGCTTAAAGTTTGTTCATTTTCTGAATCACTTTCTTAAGTACATAATCCCCTTCCTTTAAGTTGGTCGGCTTCATCCTTTTGTTATAAAAGCGTGATGTTCTTTGTTGATAGGAAGCATTCCTTAAGGCTGGATCTTTGTGACCTCTTCCAGCATGTCCAGGTCTAGCCTTCGCATTAAATCACTGACAGGAGAATCAAAGTTCAACAATCTATGAGTTGGAAAACCTATTTCAGCTAGTGTGACTGCTTCCGTCCCAAATGCCATCATGTATGGTGTTTCTCTAGTAGGAGCTCTTAGAGTTGTTCGGTATGCCCACAAAACTGAGTGTAATTCATTCATCTAATTCCTTTTAGCATCATCAAGTCTTTTTTTCAACCCATTGAGTAAAGTTATATTCATTACCTCAGTTTTTTTATTGCTTTGAGGATGACCTAGAGCAGCGTGTAACATTTGAATCTTGAATTGGGTACAGTAGGCTACAAATTCCTCGTTATAGAACTGTGTAGATTGGTCTGGGATGAAGGCATATGGAAAACCATATCTACAAATAGTGTTTTTCCAGATAATTTGGTATACCTTCTCATAGGGCATGTCCACCAATGGTTCTGCCTCAACCCATTTGGTGAAGTAATCCACAACTACAACTAAGTACTTGAATTTTCCTAGGGTTGTTGGCAATGGTACGACCAAGTCTATTCCACACATAGCAAATGGCCAGGGTGAAGTGATGGTAGTCAGAGCAGCCTGTGGAGTTTTGCGAATGTTGAACAACCTTTGGCACTTGTCACATTTCCTTGCAAAAGCTGTACAGTCCACTCTCATGGTTGGCCAATAATATCCACGTGTGTTTTTTCGTTATAGTAATGATCTTCCTGCTACATGAGCTATATAATATCCTTTGTGAATTTATTCTATCAAATCTTGATCTTCCATTGGGTGAACACAGCGTTGCAGAGTAGCCGTTAACCCTCTCTTTTATAGCACTCTGTTATCTAACACATATCTTGTTGCTTTGTACTTAAGCTTTTTGGCCTTAATTGGATCTGCCAGAAGAAATCCTTCTTCAATATAAGCTCTGATGGGATCCATCCAGGATGGTCCCATGTCTACTGTAATGAAACTAATCATTAAGTCTTTATCAATACTTTGATTAGCCAAACTTTCGATGGGAATGGTTCTCTCGAGCTCAATTCTGATTGATGATGCTAGATGAGCAAGTGAAACAACTCGGGCATTTTCTAATCTTAGAATTCTGCTCATCTGAATGGCGAGCAATTTTGCTATAGCCTTTAATGCCTTGGCTAGGTAACTTGTCATCAGTTCACCTTTGGCTCCATATAAACTCAAAATTTGATTCACCACCAACTGAGAATCACTATGTGCCATAACTTACTCGACGTTCAATGATTGAGCTAAACTCAATCCAATAATGAGAGCTTCATAGTCTACTTCATTATTTGAGGCCTGAAATTGGAATCGCAATGCATAATCAATATTTATCCCATCAAGAGTGTTGAGTATAATACTTGCTCCACTTCCTGCTGCACATGATGATCCATCTACATACAAATTCCATAATGGGATGTGATTATCAAACCCTTAATCTGACAATATCCCGTGATGGAATACTTTATTCTTTGCCTCCTCATATCTTTTATCCATCTCCTACATATTTATTGATTATTCCGATAGGTCGACATCAACTTCTTTTGAGCTCTCCCTTGTCGGGGTCTGCTTGGGATGTTGGTCGGTGATGACTTCAGTTGAGCTTTCCCCAGTTGGGGTTTGTTCTGTTCATATTCTTTATTTCTCAGGAACCTCCTAATAAGTGAATTATGCAATGAAGTCTACCACAACTTGGCCATTTAATGAGGACCTTAGCTTATATACAATATCGTACTTCCCCAGTTCTACTGCCCAATACATTAATCTGGCAGACTTCTTAGGTTTATGCAGATCTTGTCGAAAATTCATGTCAGTGTATACCACAATGATATGCACTTGGAAGTAAGGTTTAATTCGTCTCGATGCCTCAATCAATGCCAAACCTAATTTCTCCAAACGTGGATATCTAATTTTTGCTCCTCGAAAGGCTTTGTTAGTGTAGTAGACTGGCTTCTGAACTCCGTTATCTTCTCGTATCAAAGCAGAACTTACAGCTGACTGAGAGACGACTAAGATTACATATATTTTTTCTCCCAAAACTGGTCAGGAGAGCAACGGTGGTGATGCCAGATAAGTTTTCAACTCTAGAAAATCTTTCTCGCATTTATCATTCCATTCAAAAGTCTTCCTCAACACTTTAAAGAATGGTAAACACCTGTCTGTAGCTCGGGACACAAATTTGTTCAATGTTGCTACTCGCCCAGTGAGCCTCTGTACCTCCTTTTTACAAGTCGGAGACTGCATTTCAATCAATGCATTGATTTTGTCAAGCTTAGCCTCAATTACCCTCTGATTCACTATGTACCCGAGAAACATTTCCTCTTGGACACGGAATATGAACTTGGTCGGATTCAACTTCAGCTGGTGCTTCTCCAACCGATCAAAGGTTTGGCTAGGGTCTGCAATATGATCAGATGTTATTTTGCTCTTCGTTAGCATGTCATCTACGTATACCTCTATGTTTTTTCTTGTCTGGTACTCAAAGACTTTGTTCACCAACCTTTGGTAAGTATGACCGGCATTTTTCAGACCAAATGGCATAAAATTATAGCAATAAGTTCCGCTGGGAGTAATAAAAGAAGTGCTTTCCCTATCTTTGGGTTTCATCTTAATCTGGTTATAACCTGAATATGCATCCATAAAACTCAATAGTTCATGTACTGACATAGCATCAATAAGTTGATCAATCCTGGGCAAAGGAAAGTGGTCATTTGGGCAAGCTTTATTCAAATCTGTGAAGTCCACACACATTCTCCATTTGTTGTTTTTCTTTTTGACCATAACAACATTGGCCATTCAATCTGGATATTTCACATCTTCAATGAATGAGAGTTTCTAAAGCTTCTCAACCTCCTCCTGGATAGCCTAGTTCTTCTTGGGGATAAATACTGTAAGTATTTGCTTCACTGGCTTTGCGTCCCTATTGACGTTGAGCTCATGGCAGAGGAAATTGGGATCAATCCCAATCATGTCCTCATGACTCCAAGTAAACACGTTCTTTTTCTGTCTCAGGAACGTCATTAGCTCCTGTTTAAGAACAGGGTCTAGCGTTGACCCCAAATATGTAATTTTCTCTAGCTTGTCTTTGTTTAAGATGATATTCTCCGTTACTTCCATAATTTGACCTTATACTAACTATGTCTCTTCTCTTGAATCTAAAGTTTCCACCTTAGATTCTCAATTGGGCTCAGTAATGTCCACTTGGTAAGTGGTGGTCTTCTTCTTTATTTCTTCTAAATCCTCTTGCTCGGCAGAGGAGTAATAGCATTCTCGGGCTACTTTTTTATCACCCTTCACCACATCTACTCTAAAGTTTTTCGGTAACTTCAAACACTGATGGACTATTGAGGGAACTGCTCCAAACTTCTTTAATCCTACTCTGCGAATGATGACAATGTAGGCTGACTGCACATTCTTATCCATCATAAAGAAAAGAACTTTCTCAATTTTGACTTGCTGGACAAGTGCAGAGCAATACCTCCAGCTAGATTGTGCCCAAACGATAAACTTTTTCACTAAAAAAACCGATCAAAGGCATGTGGTACAGATCTAGTTGACTGAGCTTCAAATCCATCTTTTGAAAACAGGAATAAAATATGATATCTGTTGATCTACCATTGTTAATTAACACTCGATAAATGGTTGTATCCTGGTATCTGAATTTTACCACCAGAGGGTCTCCATGGGGGTATAGAACTCCTGACAAATCATTTTGGAAAAACCAATTACCAAATTTTCTTTATTAACCTTCCTTGGTCTATCTTCTTCGGCTAGATTGATCATCTGGATATAAGAACAAGCTAGAGCCTCATTGAGGTAAGCTTTTCTCTCAGTAGTGTGATCTCCACCTCCAATATCTCCTCTTGTAATCATCTGACAATCAAAGGTACCAAAACTAAGTGTAAATACCTCACGCTCTGGTTTCTTAGTTTTTTTGGGGGAAGTTGGGATCACCTTTAGGATCACCTTCATGATTTCTTTTCTTCTCTTCCCTGTGCTTGCATGGAGATTTTGACCTACGTCGAGCTCCTCTGTCGTCCTGCCGAACAACAAACTTCTCCATTTTTCCTCATCGGATAAGGGTTTCTATCTCATTTTTCAAAGCAATACAACGATATGTCATATGCCCATGGTCCTTATGAAATTCACAGTATTTGGATATGTCCCTCTTCCTAGCAGGTTCTCTAATCTTCTCGGGTCAACGTACCTCCTTGTTGTGTTTAATTTCCTCTAAAACATGATGAATGCCCATCGTTAATGGAGTGTAATTATTGTATTTCCTGAGCCTGTCATCAATCTTCTTTTGCCTTGAATCTTTGTGCTCCTTGTGTTCCTTCTTTTTAGTTTTTCCCTCAGACTTCATGCCCGAGACTTATTTCGCTGCCATGGATTCCTCAGCGTTTATTTTCTTGGCTACTTTGGCCATTAATTCCGTCATTATCTTAGGAGGATATTTGGAAAGTGTGTAGTAAAGCTTCTAGGGAAGAAATCCACTCATGAGGGTTGTAATAGTTATTTTTTCTTCATAATTAATGACCTATAACTTTTCATTGTTGAAGCGAGTAATGTAGTCCCTTGTACTTTCTCCTACTCGCTTCCTCACACTTAGTAGGTGAGCTACTCTTTTTATAGGCTTGGCTCCGATGCAAAAGTTTTCAATAAATAGCTCGACAAGCTAGTTGAAATTAGAAATTTTTCCTTGAGGAAAGTCATTGTACCAAATATGTGCAGGACCTACGATTATCCCTAAGAATGCCCTGCATCTCATCTCATCAGGGACAACATAAATATCGTTTACTGCTTGATATTTCTCTATATGAAGAACATGATTTATTTTCCCATCATATTTGGGAGTAACCATAGGAGCTTTGAACTTTGAAGGAGTAGGAAAATCCACAATAGCTTGGACAAAAAGAGACCCTTTCATAAAGCTTCATTGCAAAGGGTTCTTAGCCTTTACCATCTCTCCCAACCTATCTTCCAATCATTGAATAGAGCCCTTCCACGCATTATTGCCAAAATCATATTTATGAGTGGTAGCTCGACTATTATGACCAACTATTTGTGCTGAGCTCTCCTCCTGTGAGGTCTGTTCGGCAAGGATAGATTGCTGGACATCTGATCTGGATTAAGCTAAGCCCTCACGTTGATCATCTGGTCATTGAGTATTCCTCCACAATGCCCTAGGAACATTTCTATTCCCTGTGGGTCCCAGATGATCAAAGGGAGATGCTCTGCTCAATCTTTCTAACGCACTTATTATTTTAGGAGTAAAGGATTGCTCATCATAAGGCTCTAAAGTCCTAAGAGAAGAACTTCCTCCTAGATGGTAGGACGTGTCCCTGGTAGTCCTGGATTGGCTGTGCCTACTAGTTTTTTGAGGCGGTGGTGGCATATTCCTATTCTTGTGAATAAACAAGGTGAGAGATCCAGATTGTAGTGTTTGGGCTAATACCTTATCGTATCCTGCATAGCCTCCTGTACTCTAGCAAAACTAGCCAAAATTCTAGTCAGATCATTATTTGTTGGAGGAACAAATGAAATAGGCGAGTTGCCATCATTTCTGGCACTGGATTCAAGAATGTCAGCCATTTGCTGAAGGCTAGTGAATGAATGAGTGAAAACATATAACAATACGTTTCCACTGACGACACCAATATGTTGATGAAAAAAACAAGAATAGATCTAATTCTTTAATCACAGATAAATATGAGTAATTAAAAGAAAGAGACAAAAAAGTTTTTAAAGTGGTTCGGCTACGGGAAAAAGCCTACGTCCACTATGCTTCGTATTGCCTTGTGTTTGCCTTTCAATTAGTTTCCGTTGATGAATGGATTACAACGTATTTATAGCCCAGTAGGGAGATAAAGAGATGGAATATTAAAGGATGGAATGCCTTTATAAATTAGGCATTTTACATCAGTACATGATGTTCATAATGTTTTCGGCTATTGGCATTTTGATGATAAATTTGGTCGGCCTTCCTGGTGTTGGTCGAACTTCCTGTATGCTGGTCGGCATTCCAGGCCTTGGTCGGTGGTTATGCCTTGCTGACTATGATTATTTCCACAGTGGGTGACACATGTCTATTTCTGATTGGTCCATGTAACTGGATAATTTTTGGTATCAACACTCACTTCTCCAAAACTTATGATACCTCTAAGGGCTAGAATACCATTGCAGCTTTTACTCTCTTCCACCATGGGGTCAATCGGTGCTTTATTGGCACAAGAGATTGATGGGCAAGAGAGACATATCTACTATTTGAATAAAATCATCCATGGCCCAGAAGCAAGGTACACTAGCATTAAAAGGCATTGTTTGGCTTTGGTGTTTATTACTTAAAAATATAGACATTACATTCTATCTTTCATAATTCACATTGTGACAAGATGTGATCCCATTGAATTTTTATTGGCACAAACAATTCTGATTAGGAGGGAAACAAAATGGTTACTTATCCTCTTAGAGTATGACTTAAAGTGTGTGGTTCCTCATGCAATCAAGAGCCAAGCTTATGCAAATCTATTATTGATTCCCATCAGGGGTATTTGAGCCACCATATGAGAGAATTTTGGGTGATGACTTGCAAGCCAATTTCTTGGAAGCCAACCTTGAGGAGTGGACTATGGAGTTTTATAGTTCATCGATCCAAAGAAAAAGGGGAGCATGATTCATCCTTTTAAAACAAAAAGAGGAAATTTACCTATCTTTCAAGTTTGATTTCTTTTGCTCCAACATGAGGTAAAATATGAAGCTTTGGTGTTGGGACTGTTAGAGGCCCTTCGAAGAGACATCCGTTCACTCTGCTTCAAAGGAGATTCCAACCTGGTGTTTAAGAAAGTGAATAGGGAATACACATTGAAGCATCTCAACCTAGAACCCAATAGAAGAATCATTTAAAGGTTGATCGTCCAGTTTCATTATGTTAAAGTGAAAAGGCATCCTAGAACGATGAACATACATGTCGATGCTTATGCCATCATTTCATAAAAAGTGGCCATAAATAGCGAGAGAAAAAATATTGTTATCTAACGAAGTACTTCTCCTTCGGTGGTGCTAGAAATTTTGCCAATGGAAGAGGACTCTGACTGGAGGGGTGAAATTAGGAGGCAAATTGAGTCTATAAAAGTAAAGATTAAGTTCAGAGAGCTAGCTTAGTATTTTGTTAGCCAAGGGAATTTGTATTTCAAAAATATGGGAGGCTGGTTGGAAAGGTGCATTGGCCTAGAAGAGACAGAGCAAAGGTTGAAGAAAACACACGAAGGTAATTGAGAGACAACATAGATCCCTTTATACTAAATAATCCAAAGAGAGGGGTATTTTTGGGCCACGATGAGGCAGGACGCAACAATTATGCAAAGAGAATGTGTTAAGTGTCAACTTTTCTTTCAAGTAGATGAGTGTAACTTCTTGGAAACTCAAGTAGATTGGAGGTAGCCTTACATTTATTTCATCAAGGGTGGAGTTATTTCTAAAGAAATACGGATACCATGAGGATTGGAAGAAGAGCCCCACGTTTATACGTTCAAGAGTATAAGGTCTATCACAGATGATATTTCAATAGACCTTTGAGGTACATTACAAGGGAGGAAGACAAACAAGTCCTCAAGAAAGCCCCTGATCCATCTCACATTGGGGAGCTAAGTTATATGATCAACTTATGACATTGGACTATTATTGGCAAACCATGGAGAAAGATTCAACTAACTTTGTTTGGAAGTATAAGGCATGCCAACTATATAGGAATATGATTCATGCTCCTTTGGTAGACTTTCACTCCTTGGAAATTCCATATCCATTTCACACTTGGGAGTTTGACTTAGTAGGGGAAATCAATCCCTCCTTAAGGGGAAAAATATGGATACTCTTGGCCACAAAGTGTTTCACAAAATGGACAGAGGCAATATAATTGAAAAGAGCAATAGTAGGCGCGGTGGCACAGTTTATTAGAGAGTACATAATGTGTCGATTTGGCATTACCAAGGTTATTTTATCTCATAATGGAACTTCATTTATCAATAAAGACGTAACATTTCTCACAAACAAATATTCGATCATACACTACACCTCAACGGTAGCCTAATCCAAAGGCAATAGTCAAGCTAAAGCAACAGACAAGACCTTGGTTAATATCTTGGCTAAGATAATGGAAGACTTCCTAAAAGCGTGGGATGAAAAAATTCCAATAGTATTACGGGTATACCGAACGACCAAAAGAAATCTAATTGGTTATACATCCTTCTCACTGGTGTATGGAGCTAAAGAAATTTTATCAGTTGAGGTAGAATTCCCTTCGGCCAGATATGCCTTGTGAAGCAGCATGCTCCCTTAAAATAAGTATGTTCAGTTAGAGGTATTTGATGAAAATCCAGATAATGCGATGCAACACATTCAAATGTATACGAAGCAACTCTCTACAGGATATGACAATTTGGTAAGTCCAAGAAATTTTATGGAAGGAGACTTAGTACTCAAGGGAACTGTTAGACACATCAGAGGACTCCTATTGCCCAAGTTCGCAGCCAATTTAGAGGGCCTATTTATAGTCAAGGAAGCACATGACTCAGCCTACTGCTCAATCTCCAAGATAAAAGAAGATAAGCCTTTTAAAATTAACAACAAATAGTTGAAGATTTGTCATGTTTATGGTTGACTAGCATATTGTGAGTTTTGACTTTATTTTATTTTTTGGTCTTAGAGGAAAAATCTAGAAATATGTTGTAGATTGTAAATAATCCACCATGTACTAAGCAATCCCACAGTTGTATTGAAATGTAAATATAGAAAGAAAGAATATCACTTCTCTCATATTTTAACTTATAACAAAAATACATGGTGTTTGGGACTACTACCCAAAAATACAAAGAAAATAAAATGAGGCCTACCCTATGAGGAACCACAAATCTGGTGAAGTAAAGTAGCCTCCAGGGAGTGTAGAGGTATCATGAATGAAAGCATTATGTGCCTCCGTGGAAGTTTGGAGTCTAATTGAACTTAGGACCGTTGGCCCAGCACCGCATCACACTCACTCAAAGCTTTGGCCAAAGCTTGTTTAGTGGCTTTGACTTTATTATTTAATCCCACAATCAAAGGGTCAAGCTCCTTTAGCCTGACCTCCTCTGGACATTGAGCCTCCACACTTTTATGATAAAACTCCCCTTGAGCTTCCAGGCAAGAGTCCTTTAAGAGCTTTACATGGTTGATAAGATAACCAAAATTAAAACCATCCTTATATAGCTCCTTAGATTATTTAGATACTGGGTGATTGTAGAGCTATCAAGGTTGCTCGTAAGAATGTTCACAATATCTGACATGATGGTTGCAACACCTTGAAGTCTGTATCCCATAATGACACGATTTGATCTAAGGCATTCCACCACAAAAGTACCTGGGTGGTGGGGAATCAGTTGTTGCGGTGGCAACCTTGGATAAAAGGGTACTGCTGGAGCATTTGTAACCAAAAATCTGAAGGTGGAACATTGGGGAGAGGGAACTCACAACCAAATTCACTATTAGCAGGGGAATTAGGCATGGAACCACGATCGCTATCACTGGAGTAATTAACTTGAGCAGAAGGTGGTGGAGGTTGCATGGAAGCTTGTGAGGGAACATAATGAGGTAACTCATGTGTTGCAATGGATTCACTCAAAGCCTGTAAAGAGATAACAACAACAACTAAGTGCAAATGAGATTTTTGATTAGATATTATCAAATATTTTGCTAAGTCACCAAGAAGGTGTGAGATTTGAGTTAAAATCTTAGAAAATATTTTTCTAAGTCACCAAGAAAGTGTGAGATTTGATTTAAATCCATAACAAATATTTTTCTAAATCACCAAGCAAGTGTGAGATTTTTTTGTTTTCTTTATACAAATATATTTCCAAATATCTTAGAGGAAGATGAAAACATACCTCGGGAGCTTGATCATGAGCAATCGGGGATAAGGAATGCTAATATCCATAGCTTTAACAACACGGACTTACCTGGAAAGAGCTGCTTCTTGAGATAGCACGGGACTTTCATCTTCCACGGTCAAGAAAGCCAGGTGAGACGCATGCTTTTTCGATGAAGCACCCACATCGATATGAGATAGGACAACTTCCACTGGGTGGAGAGGAACCTCATGAATGGGTAGGCCAGCTTCCACTGAGGTCAGAGGAACCTCAGTACGAGAAGCGATGGGACCACCTTACGAGTGATGTATCATCAAGAATAATTTAGCTAAGTGTTAACACGGGCTAATACAAGAAAGCATGAGAGTGCGCTACAGTTCAATGGTCCAAACCTTTTTAATTTAATGTCAACTTAACCAGTTTTAAACCCTAGTTCATGCAACTATCTGATTGAAAGCAGTAAATCATATAAGCATGCAACCAAACAATCAAGAAGACGAATTTTAGGAAAAATCCCCGCAGGGCAAAACCATTTCTTATTTCACTATTATTTACAAATCGTAACTTACATGTACATAGAGAAATACAGACGTTTGACAGACGAAAATTTTGCAGGCGACACTTCGTTTTCCTCAGCAATAGTTCCCATTGGAACTGTAAGTCTAGCAATAGAGACACCTTCTCCACTAGAGAAACTTTAAGAATGGAATATGTGTTTGTGAGGGTTTCACAAAGATTCACAAATTATTAAAAGGGAGGAAGTGCGAATCAAAAAATGTTTTTGTCCTTTTAAAAGAAGACTTTTTGTGTAGCAGCTCCGTAGAAAGTTAGGTTTTAAAAGTCTTACGAAATACCTACAGGAAGTAGGTTTAGAACGACATCGAGAGGTCTTTTGAACGTGATGTTAATCTTGCTAGAAGCAACCTTCTAACGACTTGAAAAAACTAAAATAGTGCGCCTTCATTTGAGCCATATTCATTGTAAGCCATCAAATGATGTATCAAACGACATCAACATGTCGTTCGAACCACAAGGCCATGTCATTCTAACGACAGAAGGCTGAAAATATTTTAATTTAAAATCCAGCCTCATTTTTGTTAAATTAAAACCAAGTAATATCAAATAAAAATTCTCCGAGATATATTTGCGAAAGCCTAAGAACTCCAACTAAAGAATATACCATGAAGGAACGTGGAGTAGCAGAGAATGGTTAAAGCTAAACATGATGTATGTTGAAGATGAGTGGTACGTGATGATGAGTACGTTACCAAATATTCAGATTGTGGACATCGTGGATGATCGTGTAAACGTGCCAGTGTAATGGGATATGCCATATATGATATAATCTAGAATGTTAAAGACAATTCCTAGATTTTAGCGGACAGTGATAGAAAATGTCCTTACAAATCTCCCCTATGGCTATGCTGGTACATACATTAAAATACAAATTATGCAACCCCCAAAAAATCCTAAGATGTACAATATTATAATATCCTTCAAAACCCACAAATGGAAATATATCAAAATGCTTAAGTCTTTAAATCATTAAATCTTCAAAATATTCAAATCTCCAACTTTCTTTGTGTTCATCGAGTGTGTCATGAATACGATCTTCAAATGTACCTTCACACATGAGACAAGAAATAAAATACCCACGATGCGTAAATGTTTGAAATAAAATGATAATCATAAATGATAATCATAAGTAAGCACAAGTAAATCATCAAAGCATCAAACTTTCCCCACTCCCCGATAATTCATTCTTCCCCTTTTTATTATGTCCCAAATAGACAAGGAAAATAAACATAAGCAATAAATGCGGAGTGTGTCACAAGCAATAAAAAACTATTTTTGGAATTTTTCAATTTTTTTCTCAAAAAAATAAATACAAAGATAATACACACCATGAACAAACACTAAGATAACCAAGTTGTGAAAGCGTAATGAATGGGTGTGAACAAATTCGATAGGAAAATCAACTCAAACAATCATAACTTATGTTCACGATGAATTTTGGATATCCCAACGAATTAACTCAAAATCGTCCTTAGGTTTGAAAAAATGTTGAATTTATATGATATCGACTCAATCTAATCAACAAATCAAAGTTTAAAATAATTTTCAAGCCAATAACGTTTAAAACTGTGTAATGCTTTTACAAGAATTTTTCATGACGTGCAAACTCATTGATCTTTGACTTAACTCCCTCAAAACTCACATATGGAATATTTCAATCAAATATTTTATTTGAAGAGATCAATGCTCATATATAGCGAAGCATCAATGTTCTTTGAAAATTTGGCCTAGCACTTTATATTTGTTCTTTTGAGTGATTTTAATCTTTTAGGCTCTTTTCTTTTGTAAATGGTGGCTATTCATCAAAGATATTTTTACTTTCGCAACTCGAGCCATTGCTTTTAAATTAACACATTTACCGGATATATAAATTTCAATTTTTCCAATTCGGGCAATGGTTCATACAAGCACTGATTTCATTGTCTCTTTTTATCACATTTGGTTCGTCTTAAAGACATGATTGAGATGAAAATACTTTGACCAACTTGTGATAAACAAGGACAATACTCAAATAAATTCGTGCATGTGTGCATTAAAGGAGTCAATGACTCAAACATGTAGAAAGTAATCACTAATCACATCTCAATGACTCCAAACATTATAAACCACGTGGATGAAATGAAGTTATGTCTTAAAACACTATCAAAAAGTAATGTGGATAATGAAATGATATTGTTACTTGGCAATCCTAATTGTCCATCCACAAAAGGTGTCAAACAAACTACAAAGATATTTGTGTTTTTCAAAAAATTTATAAAAAGAAAATCTTTTTGCCTTTTTCATTTTTCTTTAAAAAATCAAAAATATTTTTTCATTTTTCTCTTTTTCTTAAAAACCCAAAACATTTTTGTATTTTTCATTTTTTCTTAAACACAAATTGAGAATCTTTTTGGATTTTCTAAAAAATATGAAAGAGAAAAAATAATACAAGAATAATACAAATAGTACAATCTAGTAATAGGAATCAAGAATATGAACATGAAAAATCATCCTATACTAGACACAGTAACCAACCCTCAATCAATTTTTTAGATACCTAAAGACTTCCTAAGACTCTCGAATCTAAGGGCATCTAAAGGTTTCGTAAATATATTGCTTACTAGTTGACGTTGGTCACAAAGCTCAAGGACACGACCTTCTCCTCTACTAGGTCTCGGATAAAATGCTCGCTTATCCTAATGTGCTTCGTGCGCGAATGCTGGACTGGATTGCGGAATATATGAATCGTGCTCATGTTATCACAGGAAATAGTCATGGGGCCCTGTGAAATCCCATAATTCTCCAGTATTCGCTTCATTCACAAGAGTTGCATGCAGCAACACCCGACGACGATGGTCTCAACCTCCATAGCGGATAAAGAGATGGAGTTCTATTTCTTGCTCAACTAAGAGACAAGAGCACTCATAAAATAGAAACACCCACCTGAAGTGCTCCTACATCCATTTATATCTCTGGACCAATCATCATCCAAATAGGTAGATAAATGGTCGTCGGTATCAAAGGAATACCATATGCCATATGAGAGAGTCCCACTAACGTATTTGGTAATAAGTTTAAGAGCATGTAAGTGTGACTCCTTCAGGGATGCTTAATATTATGCACAAACTCCAACACTAAAGGCAATATCGGGACGGCTGGTAGTCAAGTAGAGAAGACTATCTATCATACTTCGATACAAGGTTTGCTCTATATTCTTGAATAAATGTCCTTGCTAAGCTTTGTCAAGGTACTCATGGGGTTGCATGAGTGCTTAGTGGAGTCTAAATAGAACTTCTTCATGAGGTCTCTTGTATACTTGGATTGGGAGATGAACATCCCATCCTCTAGCTAACGAACCTGACCACGGAAGAATGTAAGCTCACTAATCATGCTCATCTCGAACTCACTCTTTATCTCCTCCTCAAAATCATGAGCACGACGGGAGCACGTGGATCCAAAGACTATGTCATCCATATAGACTTGGGAAATCGAAATAACACCTTTTCCTCTTTTAACAAACAACGTCTTATCTACCCCCTCTCTTAAAGCCACATGCTAAGAAATAGGAAGTAAGCCTCTCGTACTAAGCACGGGGTGTTTGCTTCAAACCATACAAGGCTTTCCTTAGATAATAGATTTTTTCAGGGTTCTAAGAGTCTTCAAACCCTTTCGATTATTCCACATAAACCTACATCTGTACAGTGCCATTTAGAAAGGCACTCTTGACATCCGTCTGATATAACTTGAAGCGTAGATGACATGCGATGGCGAGTAGTAAACAGACAAACTCAAGCCTCGTAATAGGATTAAATGTCTCCTCAAAGTCTACATCCTCAATCCATGTATAATCCTGAGAAAACAACCTAAACTTATTAAGGATAATGGTACCACTCTCATCCATCTTATTCTTGAAGATCCACGTAGTACCAATCACATTTGTCTCACTTGGTCAGGAGATAAGTTCTTAAACATCATTCTTTCTAAACTAAAGTAACTCATCCTGCATAGCAGATATCCAGTGTTCATATTTGGGTGCTTATTTGATGTTCTTGGGATCTACTTTGGACGTGAAACTCAGATAGCTTACAACGTTCTTAAACTGATCGCGAATCTTCACACCTAAACTAAGATCTCCTAAACTAGTGGAAGGGTCACGACTCTTGTGAACGCAAGAAGGTGTGTCCCCTAAATTAGGAGTAAGGTCCAGCCTAGGTGTGTGAGGAATTATAGGATCATCACTAGGGGTGAATCATCCTCACACTAATTATTAGGATCAACAAACACCGGCGGCTCATCATCTTTAACAGTGATGTTTATTGATTCCATAAAGAGTTGTTCAGGTTAAAAACTCGATCATCTCTGCTCATTGATGAATATCATAACAACATTCCCTTATCGCTCTGGGAGTCAAACTTTCCTGATTCCTCTCTATCCCTCGGGATGTAGTATTTACTCCTAAATACACGAACATACAATCGGTTGGGCTTCTTACATGTCCACAACTCATATAGAGTGTGACAACTCGAATATAATTATGATAAATCATGTTTAACTCATGATTAGCTTATGTGATATGAATAATATATTATTAGTACATATATAATGTTAAGTAATTATGTTTAGTTTAATCCTACCTTCATAAAGCTTGAAATATCGAATTAGTTACAAATGTGAAAGTTTAAAGTTTCGATAGGAATGTTCCTGTTGGAGGCTAGTTTTGACCTTTATGAAATAACAATGAACTTGAGGTATAACTAGATATTTGTAGATATATGAGTTAGGTGTATAAAAAAACAAACGGTTCATCGAACGGACATCCGAGTGGGAAGATATTGTCTTTTTACGAACAGGGGGTAAAGTAGTCATTTAGCCTTAAATGATATTTTGTTTTATATAATCCCACATGTTATATTTTGATTGGTTGGAGGTGGAGGTTGGTTTGGCCGAATTAAACCCTTGAGATATCCTCTTTTCTTCAGAAAATTCAGTTGGGGAGAGTTTTAGGTTGAGGAAAAACAATTGTGAGGTTTAGGAAGAAGAAAGTGAGGAGAAACATTCAGAAAAATTCATAGAAAATTACGTAAACGCCCCTAAGGTAATTTCATCCATAAATCTTGTTTGATTTTTTTGTATTACTGATTTAAATGATATAAATCATCATTTTTTTTACTGAAATTCCATGTCTTGATGTGTACTCATGGATTGATGCATGTTTAAGCAAACTTGAGTGTGTAATCCCTTGAAATTGCTTTGTTTAGAAACCTTGGGTATTCAAACTATCATATCTTTTTTTATACTTACTTAAATTGATTGATTCCAATTGGAGATTATAATAGACTCATATATTTATATTATATCCGAAAATAAAGTAAAAATACCAAGATTTGAATCTTGGGTGATGGTTTGAAGTTCGGGTATGAAATCTTCCCCAAAAGAGTAAATATGCATACCATATGTTTGATGTTTTGCTTGACATAGCAAATGAACCCAGGAAATTATGAAATTTTAATCTTGTGTTATTAAATATGTTTTCTGAAATTGGGTGAAATATCATAGAAAGTTATAATATATAAAAAATTTGAAAATTCTTGGAAGATGACTAAACAATATATGAGCCTTTAGGGCGGATTTGCTATGTGGTAAAGAAATAGGCATATCTTTCTCTAGGAAACTCAGAATGATGTGTCGTCTTTTGTGTTGGAAACCTAAAATGATAAGTATTGGATTACCAAGAAGAATTAAAGAAGTTTTGGGCTGTAATTTGAATATGTTAGATATCAGAACCTGAGTCTATATGGGACTTCATTTATAATGAATAATTTGAATTGAATCATATGATGCTTATGAATTGAGTTATGTGGAAGTTATTCTTTGGACTATTAATATTCTTATGATGATACTAATATTTTAATAATGATAGGAAGGGAATAAGATCTGATTGGACAAGTACCAGATAAAGGCAAGGGAAAAGCCAGTTAAACTATCAAGGTGAGTGTACTTATGATTGTTCATATATAGATATGAAAATGATATGTCGGATTTGAATATATCTCTAAGAGAGGATTTGTTTGAATACTTCGGTATTCAGGATTTGTTTGGATATTAAAATATCCAAGATTTTTTATTGCCAATGGGCAGAATTATTTGGATCTTATGATCCAAGATTTGTTATTATTTGGATCTTATGATCCAGGATTTGTTATTGCCAATGGCCAGAATTATTTGGATCTTATGATCCAGGATTTGTTATTATTTGGATCTTATGATCCAGGATTTTTTATTGCCAATGGGCAGAATTATTTGGATCTTATGATCCAGGATTTGTTATTGCCAATGGGCAGGATTGTTCAGATTTTTTATCCACCGATTCGATATAGAATTGGTATTCCATTGCAGGTAAGGAGTACCTCACTAAGCTAAATGCTTACGATTTATATTTTAACAATTTCAGGTTACGCTGCCAGCTAGGATACCATATGATCGGTAACTTTGAGAGTTGCACCGTTGGAGAGAGCTGGAGTTTAAATATGGGGATTTTATCATTGTCTCACTGAATGTTTTAATATACTCACACATTGTATATATTGAGTTAGCAGGGATTGAATTGATGATTGTAATATCTAATCATAGTATTATATGTTCGCTTAATTATGACTCTGATATTGATTTTGTTATGGTACAAGAATAATATTATGTTGATTATGCACATTATGTAGTAAAATATGGATAGATGAATTATATTTCCAATGAGCTCAAGATTGTGATTTAATTATTCTAATAATAAATAATTAGTATGGATATTGGGTTTGGCGTGTGACAATTAGTGGTATCAGAGCGCGGTTATTAATTCTGAACGTGTGTTATGGTTAGATGGCAATATTGAGTTGATTTGATATTTATGAATTGTTTATGTACTAACCAATAGTTTAGTATTATAAACTGTTTATATTGGTTGTTAGAACTTTGTTGTATTACAAAAAATTCCAGATGGAACCTGGGAATGGACAACATAGAGAAGAGGGAGTATCTTCTCGTACAGACAATACTGAAGAAGAGCAAAGTGTTACAGGAAGGGCCAGAGAGCCTGAACAACCTACAGATTCAGATAATGGCATAAGCAATGTTGAGGATGGCAGAGCAACAAGAAAGAAATATGGATCAAATAGAAGAACAACAAGCTAGATATTTAGAATCAAAGACTGTGGCCAGGATTGACAAAGAGGCAAGGGAGGAAATGAAAGATTCCATGCATGAGAAGTTTTTGAAGTTAAATCCTCCAGAATATTCAGGGTCAGTTGAACCTACAGAAGTTGAGATGTGGGTCAGGGATCTAGAAACTATCTTTACAGTTATGAAGGTTCCAGATAACCAGAAAGTGAATCTAGTTGTGTTTAAGCTGAAAGGAGAGGCCAAATATTGGGGGGAAGCCAACAACCATTTGGGGCCCAGGATGGAAGGTACTGATGCTATTATTTTGGGCTGAATTTATTAAATATTTGTATGCTAAGTATTTCCCTAAAGTTTATAGGAGGGAGAAGCTGAAGGAATTTATAAATTTGACCCAAGGGAAAATGTCTATGAGGGAGTATGAGGCTAAATTTACTGCTTTGTCTAGATTTGCTACTAAATATGTGGAGAATGAAAAAGATAAATGTAGTAAGTTTCAAGATGGATTGATTTGGCCTATTCAGAATAGAGTGGCCACTTATGAGTTAGAAGATTATGCTTCTCTGGTAAACAAAACCACGATAGCAGAAAGGCAAATGAACCAAGGGGTGGCGATTAGAGAGAGTTTTAAGAAGATTAGATTCGATGTATCTCACTCTAAGGGAGGTGAGGGTGGAAGTGTTAAGATGGAACCCCATAAATTTCATAGAGGTGGTGGAGATAGTGGTAGAGGTCAGGGGAGATTTGGCAGAGATACCAGGGGTGGAGGATCGTTTGGTTCAGTCAAAAAGTCAGGGAGAGGTGAGGCCCCAATAGGAGGTGTTATATGTTTCTTTTTTAAAGAGGAAGGGCATTATAAATTTGAGTGTCCTAAGCTTAAGGGATTGGAATGCTACCATTGTCATCAAGTGGGGCATATTAAGAAGAATTGTTCGCAGTTGGCAGAGACTCCAGCAGCACATAGTGAAGTAGCAAGTAGAATGTTATCCCCAGGTAGTGCAGTAAAAATTATGGGCAAAGGACAAGCTAGTAGTTCCAGGCCAGGTGGATGAGTTTTTACAATGAAAGAAGCTCAGATTACTCCAGATGTGGTGACAGGTACACTTTCTGTTACTAATTGAAGTGCTTATGTTTTGATTGATCCTGGTTCCACACATTCTTTTGTGTCCTATGCTTTTGCTGTATACCTGAATAGACCATGTACTCGTTTAGATGTGGGGTTGGGTATTTATATGCCTATGGGGGATATGGTTGTAGATGAATATGCTTTTCGTGATTGTGTTTTGACTGTGGGGGTTAGAGATACAGTTATAGATATACTTCCATTGGATATTTCTGATTTTGATATAATTCTAGGAATGGATTGGTTATCTAAATATCATGCATCTATGGATTGCTTCTGTAAGGAAGTTATTTTTAATATGCCTGGTGAGCCCGAATTTAAATTTGTGGGGGAAAGAAAAATTGTTCCCAGTTGCATCATTTTTGCTATTCAGACGAGGAAATTATTGAGTAAGGGTTGTGAGGGTTTTATTCCATATGTTCTTGACACTAAGAAGGGGGCCTTACAGTTAGTTGATGTTCCTATTGTACGGGATTTTCCAAAAGTGTTTCCTAGTGAGTTGCTCGGGTTACCTCCAGAAAGAGAGGTTGAATTTAGTATTGAATTAACACCGGGGACAGACCCTATTTTAATGGCACCGTATAGAATGGCACCCGTTGAATCGAAAAAACTTAAGATCCAGTTGCAGGATTTACTTGATAGGGGGTTTATACAACCCAGTGTATCTCCATGGGGTGCACCAATTTTATTTGTGAAAAAGAAAGATGGTACTATGCGTTTGTGTATTGATTATAGGCAACTGAATAAAGCTACAATTAAGAACAAATATCCTTTACCTCGTATAGATGATTTGTTTGATCAGTTACAGGGTGCTAAAGTGTTCTCAAAGATAGACTTGTGATCAGGGTATCATCATTGAGGGTAAAGGAGAGTGATATTTCTAAAACTGCTTTTCGCACTCTGTATGGTCATTTTGAGTTTTTGGTGATGCTTTTTGGGGTGACTAATGCTCCAGCTGTATTTATGGATTTTATGAACCGGGTACTGCATCCTTTTGTTGATTCATTTATGATAGTTTTTATTGATGATATTCTGATTTATTCACGTGATATGGTTGAACATGAAAAGCATCTCATAACTACTTTGAATGTGTTGAAAGATAAGCAATTGTATGCTAAGTTTAGCAAATGTGAATTTTGGCTATAAAAAGTTGTATTTTTAGGCCATGTTATTTCTAGAGATGGTATATATGTTGATCCCAAGAAGGTAGAAGCTATTGTAAATTGGGAGAGGCCCAATAATGTGACTGAGGTGAGGAGTTTTTTGGGTTTAGTTGGGTATTATAGAAGGTTTATTAAGGGATTTTCTTCGATTGCCTTGCCGATGACTAAACTAACCCGAAAAGATGTTAAGTTTGAATGGAATTCTGATTGCAAAAATAGTTTTGATGAATTTAAAAAGAGGTTGGTAACTGCACCTGTTCTTACTATTCCGCATGGTGGAGATGGTTTTGTTATTTATACCGATGCTTCACACCAAGGGTTGGGTTGTGTTTTTATGCAGCATGGTAAAGTTATTGCTTATGCTTCTAGGCAGTTGCGTACACATGAATGTAATTATCCTACACATGATTTGGAAATTGCTGCTATTTTCTTTGCTTTGAAATTATGGCGTCATTATCTATATGGTGGGGTATGTGAAATTTTTACTGACCATCAATGCCTTAAGTATTTATTTAATCAAAAGGAGTTGAATTTGAGGCAGAGGCGATGGATGGAGTTAATTAAAGACTATGATTGTACAATTCACTACCACCCAGGGAAGGCAAATGTAGTTGTAGATGCTCTGAGTAGAAAGGCTTCGGGCAGGTTATCTTATATTCGTTGTGTGATAGAGTTTCCCATATCATGGAGTTGAGATTGATGGGAGTAGAATTGAAGCTAGATGATGGGGACAGGTTATTTCCTCATGTAAGCATGAGACCTTTGTTAGCTACCCGTTTTCGTGATTTGCAAAGTCAAGATCCTTTTCTTGAAAAAAAATGACAAGATGTCCGAGATGGTAAGTCTGGAGATTTTTGTATTGTGAATGATGGCACTTTATTGTATAAGCAGCAATTATGCGTGCCTAATGTGTGTGGATTGAAAGAGAAAATTTTAGATGAGGCTCATAATTCCATTTATGCTATGCATCCTGGTAGTACTAAAATGTATAGGGATTTAAAGGAGCATTATTGGTGGAATAATATGAAGAAGGAAATAACTGATTTTGTTGATAGGTGCCTTATATATCAGGAAGTGAAAGTGGAGCATCATAAGCCTACTGGTCTGCTTCAGCCATTGCCAATACCGGAATGGAAATGGGATCATGTAATGATGGATTTTGTGGTTGGGCTTCCTCGATCTCAGAAGGGGTCAGATTAGATTTGGGTAGTGTTGGATAGATTGATGAAGTACAATCATTTTCTAGCAGTCAAGACTACGTATACAGTTGATAGATATGCTAGATTGTATGTTAATGAAATTATTCGATTGCATGGAGCACCAGTATATATTGTTTCAGATAGGGACCCTACTTTTACATCAAGATTTTTGGATAGCTTGCAGTGTGCTATGGATACTAACTTGAAGTTTAGTACGACTTTTCATCCTCAGACAGATGCACAGTCTGAAAGGACAATACAGATTTTGGAAGATATGCTTAGAGCTTGTGTGCTTGATTTTAAAGGAAATTGGGATGAATATTTGCCTTTGATAGAATTTGCATATAACAATAGTTTTCAATATACTATTGGTATGGCACCATATGAAGTGTTGTATGGTAGACGGTGTCGTACACCCGTACACTGGGGTGAAGTTGGTGAAAGGAAGATAGAGGGCTAGAGTTGATTAAATTTACCACTAAAAAAGTGAAGATTATTCAAGATAGAATAAGAACGGCTCAAAGCAGACAAAAAAGTTATGCAGATAAGCGACGGAAAGATTTGGAATTCCAGAAAGGGGATTATGTGTTTCTTCAGATATCTCCATGGAAAGGAGTTATGAGGTTTGGAAAGAAAGGGAAATTAAATCCACGCTACATTGGACCTTATGAAATCCTTGAGAAAGTCGGGATGGTTGCCTACAAGTTAGCATTACCACCAGAGTTATCTCGGTTACATGATGTTTTCCATGTTTCTATGTTAAGAAATTATGTAGCGGATCCTTCACATGTGTTGGTGGAACATCCTATTGAGTTAAAGGAAGACTTGAGTTATGTGGAAGAACCAGTTGCTATCGTGGATAGGAAGGAACAAATATTGAAATAAAAAGTGATCCCACTTGTGAAAGTTGTGTGGGGAAGGCATTCCATGGAAGATGCTACATGGGAGAGCAAGGATAACATGAAGATTAGTTATCCGTATTTGTTTTATTCGGACAACCAAGGTATGTCAATTTCGGGGACGAAGTTTCCTAACAGGGGGAGAATTGTGACAACCCGAATATAATTATGATAAATCATTTTTAACTCATGATTAGCTTATGTGATATGAATAATATGTTATTAGTACATATATAATGTTAAGTAATTATTTTTAGTTTAATCCTACCTTCATAAAGCTTGAAATATCGAATTAGTTACAAATGTGAAATTTTAAAGTTTCGGTAGGAATGTTCCTATTGGAGGCTAGTTTTGACCTTTATGAAATAACAATGAACTTGAGTTATAAACTATATATTTGTAGATATATGAGTTAGGTGTATAAAAAAATAAACGGTTCATCGAACGGACATCCGAGTGGGAAGATATTGTCTTTTTACGAACAGGGGGTAAAGTAGTCATTTAGCCTTAAATGATATTTTATTTTATATAATGCCACATGTTATATTTTGATTGGTTGGAGGTGGAGGTTGGTTGGGCCGACTTAAACCCTTGAGATATCCTCTTTTCTTCAGAAAATTCAGTTTGGGAGAGTTTTAGGTTGAGAAAAAACAATTGTGAGGGTTAGGAAGAAGAAAGTGAGGAGAAACATTCAGAAAAATTCATAGAAAATTACGTAAACGCCCCTAAGGTAATTTCATCCATAAATCTTGTTTGATTTTTTTGTATTACTGATTTAAATGATATAAATCATCATTTTTTTACTGAAATTCCATGTCTTGATGTGTACTCATGGATTGCTGCATGTTTAAGCAAACTTGAGTGTGTAATCCCTTGAAATTGCTTTGTTTAGAAACCTTGGGTATTCAAACCATCATATTTTTTTTATACTTACTTAAATTGATTGATTAAAAATGGAGATTATAATAGACTCATATATGTATATCATATCCTAAAATAAAGTAAAAATACAAAGAATTGAATCTTGGGTGATGGTTTGAAGTTCGGGTATGAAATTTTCCCCAAAAGAGTAAATATGCATACCATATGTTTGATGTTTTGCTTGACATAGCAAATGAACCTAGGGAATTATGAAATTTTAATCTTGTGTTATTAAATATGTTTTCTAAAATTGGGTGAAATATCATAGAAAGTTATAATATATAAATTTTTTGAAAATTCTTGGAAGATGACTGAACAATAGATGAGCCTTTAGGGCGGATTTGCTATGTGATAAAGAAATGGGAATATCTTGCTCTAGGAAACTCAGAATGATGTGTCGTCTTTTGTGTTGGAAACCTAATATTTTAAGGATTGGATTACCAATAATAATTAAAGAAGGTTTGGTCTGTAATTTGAATATGTTAGATATCAGAACCTGAGTCTATATGGGACTTCATTTATAATGAATGATTTGAATTGAATAATATGATGCTTATGAATTGAGTTATGTTGAAGTTATTCTTTGGACTATTAATATTCTTATGATGATACTAATATTTTAAGAATGATAGTAAGGGAAGAAGATCTGATTGAACAAGTACCAGATAAAGGCAAGGGAAAAGCCAGTTAAACTATCAAGGTGAGTGTACTTATGATTATTCATATATAGATATGAAAATGATATGTCGGATTTGAATATAGATCTAAGAGCGGATTTGTTTGAATACTTTGGTATTCAAGATTTGTTTGGATATTCAAACATCCAGGATTTTTTTATTGCCAATGGGCAAAATTATTTGTATCTTATGATCCAGGATATGTTATTATTTGGAACTTATGATCCAGGATTTGTTATTGCCAATGGGCAGAATTATTTGGATCTTATGATCCAGGATTTGTTATTATTTGGATCTTATGATCTAGGATTTTTTATTGACAATGGGCAAAATTATTTAGATCTTATGATCCAGGATTTGTTATTTCCAATGGGCAGAATTATTTGGATCTTATGATCCAGGATTTGTTATTGCTAATGGGCAGGATTGTTCGGATTTTTTATCCACCGATTCGATATAGAATTGGTATTCCATTGCAGGTAAGGAGTACCTCACTAAGCTAAATTCTTACAGTTTATATTTTAACAATTTTAGGTTTGTACGCTGCCAGCTAGGATACCATATGATCGGTAACTTTGAGAGTTGCACCGTTGGAGAGAGCTGGAGTTTAAATATGGGGATTTTATCATTATCACACTGAATGTTTTAATATACTCACACATTGTATATATTGAGTTAGCAGGGATTGAATTGATGATTGTAATATCTAATCATAGTATTATATGTCCGCTTAATTATGACTCTGATATTGATTTTGTTATGGTACAAGAATAATATTATGTTGATTATGCACATTATGCAGTAAAATATGGATAGATGAATTATATTTCCAATGGGCTCAAAATTGTGATTTAATTATTCTAATAATAAATGATTAGTATGGATATTGGGTTTGGGGTGTGACATAGAGTATGAATTGTGTATGGACGAAGATATACCCTATTCACCTTGTGTCATACACAAGACACTGCCTCTGCCCAAAACCTCCCAGGCACTCTACAATCGAGAAGCATAGATATAGCCATCTATTAAATTGTCTAATTTTTCCTCTCAACGATCACATTTTGCTAAGGAGTTTTCACAGCCCAAAATTCATGTTTGATTCCAAGGCTATCATAGTAATGATGAACCTTTACTTCTTTAAATTATATGTTGTTGTTACTACACATCCTATTGATAGTGACACCATGTTGATTTTATAGGATACGACACTTAGTTGAAAGAAACTCTAAAGCATCAAATTTTGCTCTTAGGAAACCAACTATTGAATAACGAGAGAAATCATATTCCATCACGAGGATATACCTCTTACCACCTGAACTCTCAGTGCAAGTAGGATCCATGAGATCCATATCTATCAACTCAAGTACACGTGAAGTGGTAATGGAATTCAACTTCCAATAGGGACTCCGGACTTGTTTTCCTTGCTAACAAGGGCCACAAATCGTGGAAGTTGGCTTTCCAAGCGATGATAAGCCACGTACTAGGTCTTTCTTCGCTAAACTCTCTAAATATCTAAAATTAACATGAACTAGACATTCATGTCATAGATCAATAGAAGATATTGTGGCACTATTGCACACAAATTAGAATTTGGGCACAATCCCATAACAATTATTTTGTGTCCTCATCCCTTGCAGTAAAAGTTAACCGACTTGATAAAAAAAATGTTACACTCGTTCTTTTCAAACTTTATAGCAAAGTCTATGTCACACAACTAGCTAATGCTAATAAGATTTGCTTTCAAACCTTTGACATAAAAAATATTATCTAGCTTAGGAAACCTGGGCATTTCTATTGTACCACGTCTTATAATCCTATATTGACTCCCATCTCCAAAGGTGACTTTACCGTCCTTGCGATCCTCAAGGTTGGGGAAAAAATTAAACATCATCACTCATATGCCTGGAGCAACCACTGTCAAAATACCATTAGGAGGTATTATGAGCCTTAAGAGCTACATGAACAACAAGGGGGCTTTTTCATCATATTTAGGCACCCAAGTAGTGGTGACCTTTTATTTACCCTTGTCGCTATTTGTTCTAGTCGATAAATTGGTAGTATCCACTAATAGAAAAGACATCCATTAGAACACGTCAATCAAACTATGAGACGTGGAGAATAGACACTCAACTTACTCTTTCAAGCTAGCAAAATCGCTAAAGTGGTGCGACAGAGAATGTGTACATCGAGTTCAACCCAAATTATAGCTTTCTCTTAGAATAAGTACATAAATAAACAGTCTTAGGCGGACTTTGGTTTGTTATTCTTGGATGAACTTTTCTTTGGGGTTTTGATTGAAGGCCGTAAAGATTCACAGTGAATTCAAGAACTGGTTCCGATACGATATGTGATGTGGAAGCATCATCGTAACTTATTCCTTGTTGCTCACTAAACCCTAAAGAAGGGGAGAGTAACATCTTTCCCATCTTCCCAGACGTGTCCTCAATCTTTACCTTGACCTCTCGGTCTCTCTAGAGATCTTTTTCGAGTTGAGCTACATGGACTTCAAGTTTCTTTCAAGTCTCCACGAATGGAAGGAGCACACTCATAAGACTAGCCACTTGTTTGGTAAAGTCCCCTTTCTCTTTCTCTCCAAAAACTCTCTCTCTCTCTCAAATATTCTCTAACGTAGGACTCTCCCTCTCTCCTAAATCCTTATCTAGCGTAATGATCCTAGTTGTTAACCCTTTGTTTTGCTTTTTCATTTTAAAGGACTTAGCATATAACTCGGTGTAGGCGCGCTTTAGGGCACTCTCTCTATCACTTGCTTCATCCTCACCCTCACTCACATCGTTTTCACTATCGACGTGTCCCCGTGAAGTAGCTTCCTCATCTTAATGAGGTGAACTAGACTTACTCATATGACTAGCCATGAATGCAGTGATTCTTCTCCTGAATCCACTGACTTGACCTCACTCTCATCACTAAGGATGGTATTTAAGGCAACTTTGTAATTACCTTTATGCTTTAACCTAGTTAGGCACTCATAGACTTTGTGACCTTTCCCATCACACTAGTAACACGTCTCTTCCTCTCTCTTTAGGGTGTCCTTTTTATTTTTTTCAAATTTCTTCCCACTTTTATTTTTATCAAAACTCTTTTTATCTTTAGATGTGCCATTATTTTTAAGTTTGAGAAATTTCTTAAAGTTTTTAGCAAAAAGGGCTAAATCATCTAAATCAAAACCATACCCAGTATCGGAAAAAACCTCCTCTTTCTTTCTAGATACCTCTTATCTCTTCTTAGACGTCTACTCACTCTTTTTAGATTGGTCCTTAAGTGAAATCCTTTTCTCTTTTGGTTTTACAGTTTTAGAAAATATGTCGATTTCATAGGTTTGAAGCTCTCCTACAATTTCTTCTAACCCAAGTGAATTTAATACTCTTAAAGAATTAAGCACGGTGATTTTCAAGATAAAATGGGCAGGCAATGATCTTAAAATCTTTTTGACTACTCTAGTGTCATGAAATTTTGCACCAAAATTAAAACATGAATTAACAATATCCAACAGGCTATTATAAATTTCATCAAAGCTCTCGAATTCAAGCATGGTTATAGTTTCAAACTGTATAGTCAAATTTTACAATTTTAATGCCTTAACAGCATTTGTGCCCTCATGTGTAAGCGACAGGATATCTCATGCCTCTTTTGGCGTGGTGCACGTCATAATACGTTGGAACTTATTGGGTTTGACGAATCCAGAAATAGAACTAAGGCCACGTGAATTAAAGTTACTCCATTTAAGTTCTTCTTCAGTCCATAAATTTATAGGTTTAGGGTTAATATCATTACCTACAACCATAGTGGGAGGTGTCCACCCTTTTTCACAAGTAATCCCAACTCGTTCATCAATAGCCTTCAAAGTGGATCTCATTCTAGCCTTCCAATTGGGATAATTGGATGCATAAAAATTTGACATTCTATTATATAAGTTATCCATTTGAACTTAGCTTTTTCAAAACTCAATTTTTCAGAAAATTGATATCAAGAAAAATTTTACGAAAAATCAATTACACGGTAAAGTTGTACAAATGGCTCTAATACTAATTTGAGAGTGTGCCATGGTTTAATGGCCTAAAATTATTTAACTGAATGTTAACTTAACTAGTTTTAAATCCCAGTTCATGAAACTATGTGATTGAAAGCAGTAAATCATATAAGCATCCAACCAAACAATCAAGAATACGAATTTTGGGAAAAATCCCCGCAGGGCAAAACCATTTCTTATTTCACTATTATATGAAAATCGCAACTTACATGTACATAGAAAAATAAGACGTTTGACAAACAAAAATTCTGCAGGTGACTCTTCGTCTTCCTCAGCAATAGTTCCCACGAGAAATGCAAGTCCAGCAGTAGAGACACCTTCTCCACAAGAGAAATGCCAAGAATGGAATATGTGTTTATGAGGGTTTCACAGGGATTCACAAAATATTAAATGGTAGGACGTGTGAATCAAAATAGTCTTTAGGCCTTTTAAAAGAAGATATTTTGTGCAGCAGTTTTGTAGAAAGTTAGGTCTTAAAAGTTTTACAACAAACCTTCAAAAAAAAGGCTTAAATAGGCAAATACGAAAATCGAGGCAGCGTTAAGTCATTAGAACGAGATCGAGAGGTCATTCTAATGAGATGTTAATCTCGTTGGAAGCGGCCTTTTAATGACATGCAAAAATTAGAAAAGTACGCCTTCGTTTGAGACATTCAATGTAAGCCACTAAACAATGTATCAAACGACATCAGCATGTCGTTCGAATAACGCCATGTCGTTCTAATGACATAAAGGGGAAAATAGTTTCATTTAAAATCTAGACCAGTTTTTGTTAAAATAAAACCAAGTAAAATTAAATAAAAATTCTACCAGATATATTCGCGAAAACCTAAGAACTCCAAATAAAGAATATACCATAAAGGAACATGGAGTAGTGGAGAAAGGTTAAAGTTGAACATGATGCACGTTGAAAATGAGTGTTGCATGATGATGAGCACGTTGCGAATGATTCACATTGTGGACGTCGTGGATAATTGTGTATATGTGCCAATGTAACGGGGTACGCCATATCTCATGTAATCTATAATGCTAAAGACAAGTTCTAGATTTTAACAAATAGTCACAAAAAATGTTCTTTCAAAGCAAAGTGGAAAATTATTTTTTTTTACCTTTTCAAAGGTCTCTGGTGGAATCCAATCCATGATTGGCCTTATAAAGAGGAAAGAGGACAAGGATTCAATGAGAGGCCTAATGACGGTCGCCACATACACTTGAAAGGAAAACATTTGTAATAGTTAGCTCTCAATAAAATAGCCTAAGGAAAATATATGTTAACAATATTGAAAAGAAATAAGTTACCTCTGGTGGATTGGAAGGAGGAACCACAGCCAAAGGAAGAGAACTTAGGGCTGAGGAGTCAGAAACAAAAGGATAAACTTCCCATGGTACCATGGAAGCTCTATCAACACGGGCCGTGGGAGCATCACTTTCTTCTCTCAAGGAGAGCCTACGAGCTACCTCATTCACACGAATGAAGGCAGGATGCAAGGAATACGTAAGTCTAATCATAAAAGAGCGGCGGACTAGAGTGTTTTCTCGTATTAACTCTTCTATGATTAGGATTGGGGAGTTCCTTGGAGATAGGGGTGAGTATCGAGCGGAATGGAGTCCCAAAAGAGCAAAGAACAAAAAAATATGTTAAGTATAAAAAGAAGATCCAAATGAAAGAACAATACTTACGCAAATTATTAAAAGAACTACCTCTTAGACTGGGGAAGGGGGTGGCGTGGGGATAACATGTGTTAGGACTATGGGTACTTCTTCTTCCAAAGGGATATTTTTCAGCATTATGGGCTCAGAAGAATCTAGTAGTGGAGGAGATTCACTTGGTCATGGAGGAATGACAACACACTCTTTGGTGACGCACTTCCTCAAATCTTAGTGTACAAAGGTTTTTTTCTTTGAGGGGGAACCAGAAGAAGTTACCTTCTTGGAAGTTCCATCACGTGAGCTTTCTCCTCGTCGATCCTACGGAGTAGTAGCAGGAGGAAGTGGGGGAAACACAAGAGCATTAGGATAAAGTTGGATGAACACTCTCAATATTCGTTCAACCTTTGAACGACATTTTTCAGACAATATAGGGTCAACAGGGCTAACAACCTTTAGAGGAATCTCAGATAGCTCTGTTACACTCTTTTGGGATTTAGATGAGCTAACTATGGGAGTATTAGGCCTCTTGTTAACAAAGGTAACAATGGAATTCTTCTTGCCTTTTTGAGGTACATTGCTCATAGGGGCAAGGGGAGATAATTCATGGGGTGGGCTCTTTGGTTTGGTACTTAGAGGAAACTCAATCCCACAAACATAATTGTTTTTAAGTCCCAACTCATTGGCAGGAAACTTATTCACTGGTGGGTAAGTTAGGGGGGTTTAAAGCCAATTATTAGACTGATTGAGATGAAACAGCCAAAACTTCATAGCCAATTGCAAGACACATAACCTTTTTTACTTTATGAGGAATGGTGAACTTGCCATTTAAATTCTCACATAGTACAGCAATAGCCATAGTTGTGTAGGCCGAGAAGGATTATGAAAAAGTTTTTAGGGCATTATTATTTTGGAAAATAAGGGAAGGATAACCTTGATCGTACCCAAATTGGCAGGGCACAATGGTGGGGGTTGTATGATTAAGTGGAAAATCCCCAATCATTGAATGAGGGGAGATATCCAAGTGTTAGGATGAGCATAACTGCCAGACCAGGTCCGTCTGTGATCGTCTTTTTAGTGACTATTTCAAATGTACAAGGGGCCTCAGTGAAGAATGACGATGTATGAGCTTTCATTTCCTCATTATAAGGACTTGGGATGAAGGATGAATATCTGTTAAGGAAGGGGAGGATATCTTTCTTACTTTGCTTCTTGTTCCAGCAAAGCAAACGATGGGACTTTATTATAGAGGGAGCAATAGAAACCTCTGAATGTCAGGGAATCTTGTATAAATAAAATGAGTTAAAAGGATAGTGTTTACAAAGTTTGAAACGTTATACTTGCCCAAAGAACGTTCCATATCTAAATGGGTCATGTCTAACCAAGTGTAGAGGGACCCTAGTATAATAGCAGCAAAGGGAAGGCTAACTCCATGAGTAAGACTCACAAAAATATTGATTAGTTCCCTTTAAGGCTGGTCTTTGGATTTACCAAAAAGAAGGAAATGAGAAATCATGTAGAGAATAAGAAGATAATCCAAAGGGGAACCTTTGCCTTCACTATAAGTGATTTCAGGTATGGAACCTTGGGCTTCCTCAACTAGAGTGAGCTTGGGGGGAACATAAAAGTAATATTTGATGAGCTAGGTGAAGGTGGATTTATTTGACTCCGGAATGCACTCACAACAAATACTATCCAAGGCATATAAAAAATAAGTCTTATCGGCATTCAGAGCCTCATGATTGTAAGTGAAAGCTCCAATGAGCTCAAGCCCCATCAGTTCATAGACATCTTCTAAGGTGATTGTGAATTCACTAAGGAAGCAATAAAGGTATGTGACATTGTGTTCTAATGAGAAATGAGAAGTTGGAGTCCAACATTATGTTTGGATAAGGCAAAATCCACAAACCAGAAAGCACGGTCAAGACCTACCTTCTTGTGGATGTTTGGTTAGATGGATTGCATGGAGTTGGACTAATTAGGAAATCCATTCGGGTAACCTCTAGGACCCTCGAAGTTGATGTGGGAATATAGGAAGTCCCCACGATCCAAACGGAAGTGAAAAGTCACTTATAGGGTCAAAAATTCCCAAGATTCCTTATATTCAACTTCTTACCCAAAGTACGGGCATCATACTTGGCATTTAGTTGGACAGAAAAGACCTTGCTTTTAGTTTAAAAATGATCTCCCTCCTCAAAATACGGATCAAGACGATAGGATTGGAGTTGTGCCTGATGCGTCTCCATCCCAGAAGTTAGAGCTTGGATGAAAACTTGTCCAAAAGTCTCTGGTTTATGACTAGAAGAATCCATATGTGTTTAACAGAGGATGGCATAGAAAAATAACTCAAAGAAGGAAAGGATGAAAGAAAAGAGGTGGAGATGGAATTTCAATATCAAGGAAAGAGGGTTTATAGGATAAAATGAGGTTTCTCTCTCTAGAAAAACTTAAGATATGATCGTCAATGGCAGAAGAAATGAAGAAGTGAAATTGAAAATAAGTGGGAAACATTTAAGTGTTAAGATAGATAATCGTTTGAAAAGACAAGTTGGACGTTTAGATTTCCCACGCGTGGGAATTTTAAAAGGCACGATGACGTTTGGAGAGACAAAGTTGATATAGTTCACCTTAAATTGCCACGTGGCACTTTGATGATAGATGTGTCAGATGATAGGAAGCCAGAATTAAATTAGGGCACGCACTAAGAAAAAAGGAGGAAAGCTTCTTAATGAATAAAGATTTTTCTTAGGTATTTTTTGTTAGGTGTTGTTTCTTTGAAATTCAAAATTCACTAAGACGCCTTACTAGAAGCTCACTCAAGCCCTACCTTATCATGGGCATGCATGAGAGGGTTTGACGGAATGAAGGTTTGTATGCTTGAGATGTTTTGTACAAACATTTCTTGTCCACATAACAAATTTCTACACGAAGGGGAAAATGTAAGGGGAGCTTTAAGAAAAACTCATAATTATAGATAATTTCCCATCATAATCAGAGGAATGTACAAAGTCAAGTGAGAAGGCTCATGAGCTAGTTCGAACAAAGGAGGAAGAAGGCAGTGAGGAAGCTTCCCAAATGAACGATTCGATGGAGCTCTGCATTTTTGTTTGTACTTAGTTAAGCTATGGATTTGTAAATACATATTGTAACTTTATGAGATGTACTGTAATATGTGGGTGAGGTAAAGTGATATCCGCGAGGGACCAAGTCTGGTAGGGCTTGGGAGAGCTTTCATTTTCTATCGAATGATCTCACAGTGTGAACCTATGAGGGAACTTATTTGGAGGAATAAGAAGAAAGACAAAGTTAAGGCATGACTTAGACACTCTAAACACACCAGTTAGTATACCAAGGGAGCATAACCCAAGAGAGCATAGTGAGAGCAACCACAAATTCCACCCCCCATTGGGTTTAGTTGCAGATAGTCCTTTACTAAAAGTAAAATCTGTCTTAATTGATGTCACGCGTGACTTACATTTTTTCTAATCTAAACTTGAGTAAATCATGGTGGTGTGGGGGAATTCAGGAGTTTGGTGGATTACCACTATGGTGACAGTCGCCTAACACATAGCTAGTCACCAAAAAGATGTATGCTGATACTTAATGCCAATGACGTAGGGGCATGCTGACACATCTTTACATTAAATGCCAGCGACATAAAGGTATGGGGAGCTGTCTTTAGCATTTATTGAGCCTCATCTTACCCGAGTGAGGACTAAATATATGGGCACATTGACGACTCCATGAGAAATAGAGTTGATGGCATTACCGTTGTGATTTCTGAGGTTACGAGAGAGAGAGAGAGTAATTGTGAAGCCAGAGCATTTATCCACCCACCATTTTTAAACTTTTTCCAATCTTTCCTCATTAAGAACCAAGAATTTATTGACCTCTTAGCTGTGTTTGTGGGACCTTGGTGTTTGAAATTCCTACCTAGGGTGTATCTAAGAGTGCTTGCTTTTCTCTCCCTCTAACTGAGTTGCTTGAAGGCTTCATTTATTGCCTCTCATTGAGTTATACACGAGTGTTTTTGTAAGTTCAATACAAGGGGTTTGGTTATATTTTATATGAGTTCATCTCATCATTGTTGATAGTATCTTATTTTGTAACTTATTGCCATTTTAATAGAGGTTATGCCTCCGTTTGTATTATAATACCCCAGTCTCAAGAGGACTCCCCTCTTATAGTTGGTGTTACCCAATTTAGGATAGAGATCATTCTTTGTGACATCATTTTATCAAATCTATTTCACGTGGTGGCTTTCGCACAAGTATAAAGGTGGGATAAATATTTTCTAATTTTTCAAAGGTATCCAAAAAAATTAAATTTTAGCCCTATACACAATATCTCACATGATTTTTACAGATATTACCTTTTTCTTTTCAACTACAAACATAAAAGAAAATCTCATGTCCATAAGGCATAAAAATGATACTCCTTTTTCACACCACGGCCATTTTAAAAACAATGAAGCACAAATCAAGGTGATTTATTTTAATCATTCGATCGAAGAATACACAAGAATATTTTACGGTGTCAAGTGCATAGAGTTTACAACATTTGTTCCATATTGATCAAGATTAAGAGTTTTAACACTTTAAAGCTACATATTTCCATTTGGAGAGTATACATACATAAATAAAATCGAGATACAACTATCATATACAAGAGTTTATGAATTAATGTAACATTATTATCTAATTAACCGATAAACACATAATCATCATTTAAACCTAAAAGAAAATTTTCAAGGTTGATAACAAACACAACACAAGGAATATGATGAGCTCAGGAATGATATTATAATTCGAAGAGATCCAATCACATTAAGAAACCTCTATATCCAGTTGAGGTTGATGGAACCAATTTGGGATCTATAGACACCCCATCCTAGTACCCTTTAAATACCTTGGCATGCCCCTAATACTTCTCATACCTCCATAACCCCTAAGTCATACTCTCAGTACTAATTTTTATGCCACCAGGCATTTTTAGGACCCTTTGACTCCGATCAATTCTCTAACCTGAGTGAAGCTCAATGAAACCTTGAAGGTCTTTGAATTAATTTTCCAATGATCCATTATCGTGCACAAATCGGTCTCGTGGTTCGCATAAACAATCCCTTTTACTTTGACTATTGATTTAGAGGTGATCGAATGCTCCCGTTAACTCTCCAACCTGAGTAAAGCTTAATGAAACCTTGAAGGGATCTGAATCCCATTTCCAACGGTCCGTACCATGCATGAATCTTCCTTACGGTTCGCATGAACGACCCGTTTTACTCTTAAAGGTCACCGAGCACTTCTGGGACCCATTTGAACTTAGTAAATCCTCTAAACAGAGCGAATCTCAAAGAAATCTTGAAAGGCTATGAATTCCCTTTTCAATGGTCCATTCCGTGCACGAATCGTCCATATGGCTCGCACTAACGACTCATTAAACTCCTAAAACTGAGAGTGGCTCAATGGATTCATAAAAGGATATGAATTCCCTTTCTAATGGTCTCAATTGTGTGTGATTCAAAAATATAGTTTGCATTTTATGCTCCAAAAAAGTCCGTTCTAGACTGCATATAGATACCCCAGACCCCATGCCTATCGGCATATGGTGTACTTTTCTTTCCCAGTAAGGAAGGAAATATGTTGATACGTAGGCCATGGTCCATGTCAATCAGCATCCCCAACCCTAAAGTGCATTATATAAAGAGCGTATGACCTCACTTCTGAAGGGGGTCCCTTTTAGCAGTTAACTAACATTCTCTCGAAATCATAGCACTGTCATTACCAAAAAAAACCCTATTTACCTACATTCTCCCACTTCACTTTCCTACCAATTTGATAATTTACTTCATCCTATGATACCACACGCATACCATTACAAAAATCAACCTACATATCTCCCAAATTCAACAACAAAAGTCTTTTAGGAGGTCCACCCTTAAATCTTTTCTACTTTATTCACTTTATTCTCATTTTGTGATACCTTTTAGTCTTGTCTCAGTATCTCACATAAACTAATATCCAGTTTTAATATTATAATACCACACAACTTATTCCCATAAAAATCCAAAAGAGATAAACAAAAAAAGGGTTAACTTGTAAAATTTAAGACTTCCTCATTTTCTCACACTTTACTCTTGAACACATTTTTCTCAAAAGTATTCGAAGATGAGTCTTAAATTTGAGTTTATGAGTTGAACCTCATCCCTACGAAAACGTTTAAGAAATAGGCTTATATGATTTACATCGCCGTATGTTCTTTGTTTAAGAAAACGTTAAGAAATAGGTTAATAAAAACATGGTCCATTTTATAATGAAACGTTGCCTTTAAATTTAAATCCATGATAGATTCCTTGTTTTCTAAAATCCAATTCACTTATCATTGTTCCAATATTTTTCTGAAATTTACCAATGATTCTTCGCAACTTTGAAATTTCTCTCCAAAGTGTCAAAAAAATGGGTATGTCATTTATCTCCCTTTTCAATGTGGGCACGCATTCATTTGCAACCAAGGGTAACTTCTTATCTACAACAAGTTTATCAAGAAATTCTAAGAAGTTATTAAATACAAAACGAATTAAACATGATGGTTTCTCAATCTCAAGGGTTATATTTTTTTAAGTAAATAATCCTATTCCATAGAAAATGCAGAAAACGTGTGATTTTTGTTCTTCTTTAAAGCCTTTTCTTTTACCAAACGCTTTACTTTCATAATGGGTTTAAAATTTTATTTCAATAAAACTTTTGACTTCAAAACAAGATTTCTATGAGAAATACGTAAATCATCTTCTTCATTATCATTTTCACTACTAACATTAACCTTTTTAATCTCAACAAAGTGATTTAAGGAATCGAACGACATTACAAGTCCATTGAATACATGAACTAATTAGGTCACTAATACTCTAACATATAGCTAACTCCATTTAAAGGCACGTGGGATTAACCTCGAGGTGATTAAACCTACGGAATGCATATTGTCTCTGATAGAAGTTGAGAATTTTGTGTGATAGAGACCTTGAATGGAGTCAAAGTATCCAATTAAAATTATCACCGAATATAAGTGATGTTTTCGTTGAATTTGTTTTAGGAACAAAATAGAAAACCTAGTTCTATGTGATCAATAGTTTACCTATTAGACATTGCAAAATTTTATCTTGAATTTAGGTGAGTAAATATACATGCAAAAATAAGGCAAACAAGCAGATAACTCCAAGTGGTACAAGGAAAAAAACATAATGAGAAAAAACCTTGGCCTCACGGAATGACAAATGCACTATGGTAGAGTATTACAACTAGAAGAAAAATATTTACAATCACATGACGCTATGACCGTAAAACTATTTCCCACTATATACTCCGTGGAGAGAGCTAATAATTAAAGAACGTTATATAACCATAACCGGTTTTAACATGTCTAATGTATTCCAAAGCTACGCTAAGAATCAAGATCCTCTTGAAGTAGAATAAGAACTTTATCAAAAAGCCATCAATTCCCCGTTACCACATTCTAGGATGTTAGTCTTCTTAAATATTTTGAAAACGTTTAAACTAATTGCTTTCTCAAACAACCCCGTGTGTTGTTGAAGTATTCACAGAAGTCTTCAAGAACAAAGATAGAAGGTTTTAAGATTCAATATGACTTGTGATGAAAGTTTGAGAATTAAATACTTTGAGAACACAAAGAGATATATGAAGAAAATAAAAAATATTTTAAATATCTAGAGTAATCACAACAAGAAAATCTCTTAAAGTTTTCCTCTTTTGATCAAGTGTATTTTCACAAAATTATTTTTACATTAAGTTTTGTCTTGATATTTTGATAAAAAAAAAGATATGTAGATTGTGAAGATAATACTCCATTTAACCCAAGCTCTTCCATGAGAGGAAGACAAGCATAAGACAAGTGTATGAAGATGTCACAAGAGATTAAAATCACTTGAGTAGTAGAAGGATTTGGTTGCCAAGAAAGTCTATACGTTTTCTAAGAAGATAATTTATAAAATATTTAGTATGTATGTCAAGGACGCGACCAACGAAGGATCTTTCATGGTTGAGACAGAATAACTTGCGTTAACAAACAACCAACGAAGGAAGTTAAAAGGATTTGTGGCAAAACTGGAGGGAAACTTTAAATATTTTGGCGATCAATAAAGCAAAAGTTTCGCTGTAGCGAGAGGACCCAACTTACATAGTTTAAGGATAAAAAAATCCATGATTATTTAAACCTTTACTCAAACATTCATGTAATATACTTATGACAAATTAACTTCAAAAGGTAGATTTTATATAAATATTATACTTTCATAAGTTGGACACTTAAAACTAAACCAAAACACACACACTCATAATGACTAACTGGTTTTTATGATGTCCAAATACCTCAACCTAGTGGCTATACCAATGTGTGAAGTCTGAGCACGTTCGGATCAAATGTATTATTGATATGCAATATCGAATCAACCTTAATAAAAGACAAAAAGTATATTTTATTTACAAAATAAGACAATCTAATATATGTGGGACACATAAGTATATAAATACTCTTACAAACTCTCTTGTTCATGAGGAGAGATGTCTTATTAATAGCCAAATGAGCCCATGTGGGAATGACACATGTACAAAACGTGATGGATCTACATAACCTAATTTGAGTGGAATATGGAGCATAACATATGTTGCACCCTCCATACTAGAATAATTATCTAATTGTTGCATAAATGATAGAAAATATGCGTTGTATACCTATATGTAAGAGCAAGATTTAATAATTGCTTATAGCTTTTTTATTTTGGCATACTCTATTGCAAAGCATTGCTAAAAATTAAACACTACATCCTCATATGCTTCAACGATCATTTGAAGACATTTTAGATATCGAGCATCGTTTCCAAACTTTAAGCGTCACAAACATTTTGTGGAGGTATACGAACTTTGTGGTTTAGATTTACTTTGTCAAATTTATTATGGGATGTTTTATTTTTACTCGAGACACTTTTTCATAAAAGGATTTTGAAAGTAAAAAAAAAATTAGTTTGTTGGAACGAGATCTAGTTCTCATTCGAACGAGGTTAAATTTCATTCGAATGAAGTGTTAATTTTATTAGAACGAACTTCTAATGAGCAGCAAACGAGATGGTCTCCGTTTAATAAAACAACTGTCGTTGAAAGGTCGATCGAATGAAATAAGTCGTTCATTCGAATGAGATTGGACCTCGTTAGAACGAAACCTTATTTTCATTCAAACAAAGTCGTATTTTTGTGTGAATGATTTTATCGCCTCAAAATTCATGTTTTATTATTAAAATGATTATTCTGGGATGTTTTACACAACTCTTTTGTCGAAAATCATTTGCAACATCCACACTAAAAGTTTTCCTCTTTGTTTTTAAAATAAACACATTTGTTTTCCAAATCATACATCCCTAAATATGATTTGCTGAGTTTTATCAAGACCAAATTTCTGTACATCGCATCAAACCCTTGTAGAGAAATCATTACTGTTGATTATGGAGTTGTGACTCTAAGGTTGAAGGAGAAAGGATTCTATAATCCTGAGGTTGATTGGTGGATACCGATGGAAGAGCTGCTTCATGTAGGTGGTGTTAGACTGCATCACTTTTTACCAAAGAGTTGGAGACCCATGAATTATACTTAGTGAATATCTAGGTAGTTTGTAAGTCATCTTGTCTCTCAAATTCTTATACAGTGCTGAAATCTAGTTTTTTTTCCGAAAGGGATTTTTTCCTCAAGCATTCTTCTTCTGATTTGTTTGATTCTATGGTTTGGTATATTTAATTTGGATTTATCGTGCTTTCACACCTAATTATAATAAAGATAAAATTTGATTTAAAAATTGAATATTTATGTGTGTATATACAAGTAATTCCATATAGTCCTTTCTCCATTTACGAAGTGGTATCAAAGAGGGTTACATTATTTTATTGTGTGATCTTTAAATTGGGTTAAAATGAATAATTTGTATACTAGGGTTTCAATTTTTGATGGGTCAAATTATGCTTACTAGAAAGCAAGAATGAGGTCAATTTTAAAATCAATTGATGAAAGGATTTGGCTTGTTTATGAAGTAGGGTGGACACCAGACACTGTGACTAATGGCGATGTTATAAGTTTTAAACCCATCACCTCTTAGACAAATGAAGAATTTAAATGGAGTAATTTTAACTCTCGTGGCTTAATTGCCATTTATGGATCCGTAACTCCTGACGATTTTTGTTGCATCATGACGTACACCACGTCTAAAGAAGCATGGGATAGCCTCCAACTCACTCACAAGGGTAATGCTATGAAAGTTTCTAAATTTTAAAATCTCACCACTTAATTTGAGACCATTAGTATGCTAAAGACTGATACCTTTGATGAATTTTATGCATGTTTATCTGACATAGTCAACACTAGTTATAATCTGGGTGAGAGAATTCTAGAGACGAGAGCCATGAAAAAGATTTTGAGATCCCTACCACCTCGATTTATCCCTAAAGTCACCATCCTCAACTCTTTGAGAACTTTAGATATGCTTAGGTTAGAAGAACTTGTAAGAGATCTTCAAACTTATAAGATTGACATGTTTCCTAAAACTGTTAAGATAAAATAAAAAGGGATTACTCTAAAATCCTAAGATTAAAGGAAATATGAGGTCTCTTTTGACTTCGAATATGATTTTGAGCTCGATGTTCTTGCCTTATTTGAGAATTTTTTTAAAAAATTTCTCAAATTTAACAAAGAAAACAAATGTCTTGATAAACATAAAAATGGCAATGAGGACAAGAAATTTTGTGAGAAAGATGAGGTGAGATGTTATGAGTGTGAGGGTAAGGGTCATAAATCCCACGAGTGTGCCACTAGGTTAAATATACGGGGCAAAGACAAAAGTTCATACAAAGCCACTTTCAGCTATAATGATGTCGAGTTGGTGGATTTCGGGAATAAATTACTACATAAACCTAATTTTTGTGCGTTTATGGTCAGTCATAATAGTAATTCTAGTTCATCCCACGGCGATGATGACATCTCTAAACATGATAGCCTCGAAACTTTGTCGAATCGTTCTAGGGAGAGTGAAAGTGATGAGGAGAATTTGAGTGAGGGAGAAGGTGGAATACAACGCGCCTACCACAAACTTTACAAAGAGTTTTTGAGAACCAAAAATCAAAATAGAAGTTTGACTCTTAAGGTGTTTGATTTTGAGAAGGAACTGGAAGTTTTTAGAGAGTGGGAGGCGTCAGAGAGTCAACACGAGAAGTTTAATGTATCTTTATGTGAGCAATTAATTGTGGTTGGTAAAGAAAAGACCAATTTGACCAACACTGTGTGTAGTCTTATGAGCTACCTCCAAGCTTCATTAGAGACTTGTGAGAAACTTAAAGCCCGTGTATCCCAACTCTAAAAAGATCTCGAACGTGCTCTAGAGGTTAAGGTCACTTTGGAGGACAAATCTAAGAAGGTTGGAAAGATGTTTCTCGATCACGCATTAGGTTTTAACAAGAGGCAAGGAATATATTATGATGGTGCATCCACTTCTAATGTCGTACCTGAGTCGGTTCTCGAGTTTGTGGTGGATCCTTATGGCCCTCGTCCTAACCCATATAGGAGGTCGAACCCTTTAAGGAGAGTGCGTCCTAGACGTTTTGATCAAGGTAGACCCAATACGATTTATGTTTGTTCCCATTGCAAATAAAGAGGTCACCTTAGGGAGTTCTGTTTTAAGCTAGGGAGAGTGTCTCATATGTGTGTTCCCCGATTTGCTCCCACAAGAGTTCACACGTGTGATCCTGAATGCACTCCCCCACATGTTACTCCACAGGCTCCCACATAAGACCGTAGATATTTTGAGTCTTTGGGAGCAAGTAGAGTTTTTGGTCAAATATTCACAAAGTTTGATATGGGAATTACAAAGGAAGCTTATTCCTACTAAGAACACCTCCTGGACTAATGACTAAGTTTGGGCACTTTTTCTAGTGTAGGGTGATTATCATGCTCATATCATTTTTCCAATTGCTATATTATATTTATATGTATTTATTTACTTTTCTTCCTTTTGATATATCTTGAAAAATCCAAAAATATTTTTGGTTTTAAGAAAAAGTTTGAAAAATTACAAAAAGATCTTTTTTTGATAATTTTTTTGAAAAAGACAAAAAAAAATTTATAATTTCATTTTTCACCATATATGGATGTGCATTTAAGATATTCGGATCACCCCTAAATTTCATCGATTGATGTGACTTTTTTTAGTGCTTTGATACATGGCTTCGTTTCTTTAGTGTGCTTAATAATGTGTGGATAGCATGTCATTGTTAACTAATGATTAATTTTTCATGCTAGACACTTTATGACCTTTATTGCATACGTGCACATACTTTATGAAACTTATACTTATTTGTCAAACATCGAATTTGGTGTTCTCGTCTCAATAATGTTTAATAACAAACCAAAGATAATTTGTGCTTGTAAGAACCATTGTATAAATTTCGTTTCCCGTAAATTTTTGTAAGCAATAGAAAGGGGCTACGAAAGAGCTAAATTCTCTTTGCATTAAAAGCCACCATTTGTAAAAAAGGCAAAAATATTAACGGCACACAAAATTGTAAGTTACAAGTCCATCTTTTATTACATTTGTGCTTCGCTACATATGAGCATTATAATATCTTTAAAAAATTGGGAGTGAATTCTTACATATGTGAGATTTTAAGGGTATTATAAAGTACAAGATCAATGGGTTTGTACAACAGAATCTCATGAAAAGCATTAAATAGTTTGGCATTGTTTATTTGAGAAAATTTATTCATGGCATGTTGCATGAGTCGAGTCAATTTCATTTGAGTTCAATATTTCCACACTTAAGGTTAAAATTGAGTTTTTTCTTTAGAAGTACCTCATTGACTTCGTACAACTTTGTTACGTATGGCTACGTTGATCTGCCCATAGAGAATGTTCACACAATTTCATATCTCTTTCACTATTCAGATATTTTAGTGTTATTCCATGGTATGTTGTATTTGTACCTTTTATACATTTTTTATACTTGAAAAATTTGCAAAAATAGTTAGTAAGCTTCTTCAAAATTTTATCGCATGTGCTTAATTAATTATCTTTGTGATGTTATTTCAATTGGATTTGGGTTATGCTTACTATTCATGATTAGTTTTTAACCCTTTGTTTATTACGGACAAAAAGGGGGGGAACAAATTGAGGGGGACTTTATTTTTCTTTAAACTCGTATGCATAATAGTATTCTTTTGTTTCACATGTGTAGGTCTCTTTCTCTTTGATGATGATATCATGGACTACACAAGTTGAATAATTTTTGTTCAAGACAAAGTTTTGAATGTAGTTCCATTTTTAGGTTTGGGGGACATTAGTAGAACGTTGTATTAGGGTTTTTATTGTAATTTGATTTTGATTTTTATTTTGTACCGGAATAGTCAAAGGGGGAGATTTGTAAGATAAAGATTTTATAATTGCTCATATCTTAGTTATTTTGGTGTATCCCATTACAAAACGTTGTTACAAGCTGAACACTACATCCGCATATGCTTTCACGATCATTTGAAGACATATTAGTAATCGAGTATTATTGATACCAAAATTTACCACCCTACGGTGACCAATTACAAGACATCACGTATCATCTAATGTGGCACAAGTCCAAGTCAGCCTGCTACAAAATCCCAACCAACAAGGAAGCCTGACTAACTAGGAAGCTCGACCAACGACCAGTATTACCAACAAAGCGACACTGGTCTTACAGCCTGTATTGCCAATGAAACGACAATATTCATATATTTAATTCTCATTATGTATTGATGTAAATGCCTAACTAATTAAGGCATTACATCCTTTCACATGACAACTATAAAGTTCCCTCTTGGGCTATAAATACATTGTATCACCCTCATTGCAAGGGATCGAAAAAATAACTCAAGGCAATCAATACATAACAGTGGACGTAGGATATTCCATTGATCCTAACCACTTTAAAATTTCTTCTGTCTTGTTTGTTTTACTTATTTTATCTATGATCAATTAATTAGGCCTAGTCTAGTTTTTTTGCATCAACAGATTGGTGCCGTCTGTGGGAATGTATTGCTAAACGTTTTCAGTCATTTATCATTCATGGATGAAATTCCTGAATCAAGAACCAGAAACGAGGGAATTATGCCTACTTCTTCTATGCCTCCAAATAACAATGATTTAACAAAAATTTTACCTAGATTGGCTAAGGGTTAAGAGGCTATGTAGGATAATATACAATAGTTGGTCCAAACTATATAAACTGGAGTCCCTGCACAATTTAATCAAAGGAATATGCCACCACTACCAATAAGGAGTGTTGGGCATAGCTGTTCTAGAACTTCAAGGAATCCTCCATACCTTCCTCGAGAAACTTCCTCTATCAGGATTACTAATTCCGCTAATGTATAGTCCCCCATCCCATAAATATTGAGTGCCTTATAAAGGCTAAGTAGGGTTGTCCTTTCGATCTTTTGGGACCCCAGGGAAATTCCCTAATGGTTGCATCGAGAAATACTCGATGACCAAGCGATCTAAGGGAAGGTTCAGCCCAATGCAGATTGAATACCCGACGAACTAATTGGTCCAGTCAAAGAGAGTGATCGCAAGAAAAAAGCTCAGCACAATCAGCTAGTCAACATAAAAAAGTCTTCACCCATAAATCTGGTGCTGGTAGTGATGCTTAGAAAGGCTCCATTCAGCGTTTGAAAGATAGGTTAGGAGAAATGGCCAAGGCCAAAAACCCTCTCCAGAGAAGTTTATTAAGGGATCACCCTTTGTGCAAACCATCGAAGATCTCCTTACGCCGGCCAAGTTTAAAGCTCCAGTGGTCACTCCCAAGTATGATGGGAAGACTGACCTAGTTCTTTATATAGAACAATACCAAGCAGCGACTAATATCTATGATGTTCCTAATGAGATGATGTGCGGATCTACTCAAATCTGGTATAATAGTCTTCCTCAGGGACATATTTCTTGCTTCCAATAACTCACTGAGCTATTCATAGGTAATTTCTTCTCTGGATTAATTGGCCATTTAAGAGAACTTTATAACCGGGGAGGTAGGTAGTGGAGAGGAAAGTTCTTAAGTTCAGGGTTTAGGATTTAGAGTTTAGGGTTCAGGGTTTGGGGTTCAGGATTCAGCGTTCAGGGTTCATGGCCCAGCGATCAAAACAGAGAAAGTGAGGTTTTTTGTAATGGACAAAAATATTCATTATGCATATAACATGATCATGGGAAGAGTTGGTCTAAAGAAATTCGAAGTTGTACCCTCTACTGTTCATCAATTCCTGAAGTTCTTGACCAACTTTGGAGTTGGAGTAGTAAAAGGAGATCAGAAAGTAGCTCGAGAATACTACTATTCCTCTGTCGAGGAGGAAGATATGTTAGAAACAAAGAAGAAAACAACCACTTATCAAGTGTATATGTCTGAGCTGAACAGTGAATCTGAGGTTAAAACCTTAGATCCACGAGATGATGATAAACCAATAGAAAGCATTATTCTGGATGATGATAAAAGGCCAAGTGATGGAGGCAATAGAAAGAATTATTCCGGATGATGATAAACCAAAACAAACAACTCAAATAGGAGCATCTTTCGAATTGATTCTCAAACAGATTGGTGGCATTTTTTAGACAAAGAAAAGAGGTGTTCGCGTGGATCCATGAAGATATGCCTGGCATAGACCCAAATTTCCTATGCCATGAGCTTAATGTTAATATGGAGATTAAACATATGAAGCAGCGAAGAAGAGTTTTTATACAGGAAGAAGTGGAAAAGCTTAAAAAATATTCCTTTATTGAAGACGTGAAGTACCCGAATTGGTTGGCCAACGTAGTTACGGTCAAGAAAAAAAGCAATAAATAGAGGATCTGTGTGGATTTTACTGACTTGAATAATGAATGCCCAAAGAATCATTTTCCTTTACCATAAATTGATCAACTAGTGGATGTTACTTCAGGGCACGAGTTGTTGAGTTTCATGGATGCGTATTCTGGTTATAACCAGTTAAAAATGAAGTCAGAAGATAGAGAAAGTACTTCCTTTATTACTCCCCGAGGAACTTATTGCTATAATGTTATGCCGTTTGGTCTAAAAAACGCAGGTGCTACTTATAAGAGACTGATGAACAAAGTATTTGAGGAGAAGATAGGCAAGAACATGACGGTGTATGTTGATGATATGCTCACCAAGAGCAAAAAAGTTACGAATCATATTTCTGACCTCAACCAGACATTTGATTAATTAGAAATGCACCAAATGAAGTTAAACCCCACCAAATGCGTCTTCGAAGTTCAGGAGGTAATGTTCCTCGGGTATATAGTAAATCAAAGGGGCATTGAAGATAATCCAAATAAAATCAAAGTTTTGATAGATGTGTAATCCCCGACCTATAAAAAGGATGTTCAAAGGCTAATAGGGTGTGTAGCAGCACTCAATAGGTTTGTGTCCTGAGCAACAACCAAATGTTTGCCATTCTTTAAGGTGCTCAGGAAAACCTTTGAATGGAACGATGAATGTGAAAAAGCCTTCCTGGAATTAAAGAAATACCTGAGAACGCCACCACTACTCTCCTGACCAGTGTTGGGAGAAAAGTTGTATCTATATTTGACAGTTTTTGAGTCGGATATTAGCTCTGCCTTGATCATGGAGGATAATGGAGTCCAAAAGTCAGTTTACTACACTAACAAAGCTTTTCGAGGAGCAGACGTTAGATATCATAGACTAGAAAAATTAGCACTGGCTTTAATTAAGGCTAGTAGACGAATGAAGCCATACTTTCAAGCTCACACCATAGTGGTATACAATAACATGCTACTAAGGCAAGCTTTACATAAGCCAGAGAAACCCGAGAGATTGATGTATTGGGCTGTAGAGTTGGGAGAATATGATCTTATGTATGAACCAAGGACTCCTTTAAAAGGCCAAGTTGTGCTAATTTTATTACAGAATTCACTTACCCAGAGGTCCCCGAACAATATGCAGGAATCATCAGACCTAATAGAGATATGCCCAACCAACTCCAAGCAGGGGAAACTGGAGAAAAAGATCAACCAGAACCGTTCAGCGGAGTACAAGAGATGAACAATAAATATAAGAAGGTGAAATATAAAATCTTCCATCAAGGTATTCAGACAAACCAAGCATTTGAAAGAGATATCCCCATATGGAGTCTGTATGTTGCTGGGTCATCTTGTGCAACTGGATATGGAACTGGAAGCATTCTCATAGTCCAGATGAGCTAGTTATAGAGTATGCTCTACGATTGCAATTTCAAGCCTCCAATAATGAGGCAGATTATGAAGCTATGATTATTGGTTTAAATATATCTAAATCACTGAATGCTTAGCAAGTTGTGGTATACAGTGATTCACATTTAGTGGTAAATTAGGTTTTGAACATATATGTAGCTAAAGGAGAACTGATGTCTAGATATTTAGACAAAGCTTTGAAGATAATTAACACTCTACTAGTTGTCCAAATAATTAGGATCGCAAGGTTGGAAAATCCCCGAGCAGACGCACTTACTCGATTAGCTTCAGCAACCGGAACTAAGCTGCGAAGAATTATTCCTATTGAGCTCCTTGCTAATAGGAATATTGACGATTGTTTGATGGTTAATTTTATTGCGGTTGATATGGGTACATCTTGGATGGATCCCATAAAAGCTTATATTGAAAAAGGAATTCTGCCAGCCGATCTAATTAAATCTAAGAAGATAAAATACAGAGCCGGAAAGTATATGCTAGATGGTGGTGTGTTATATAAAAGAGGATTAACTGCTGGTCTACAATGGTGTGTTCATCCAGCTGAAGTGAAGGATTTCATTAAAGAAGCCCATGAAGGGTCCTGTGGAGCCCATGTAGCAGGAAGAACATTGTTACGAAGAATCCACACACAGGGGTACTACTGGCTAACTATGCGAGCAGATTGTGCAGATTTTATCAAGAAGTGTGATAAGTGATAGAGTTTTTTCAACATTACTTCACCTTGGCCCTTTTCTATGTGGGTAATTAACTTGGTCGGGCCTCTGCCGACCACCCGAGGAAGGTTCAAGTACCTGGTTGTAGCTGTTGATTACTTTACGAAGTGGGTGAAGGCTGAACCATTTATCGATATGTCCTATGAAAAGGTTTATGAGTTCATTTGGAAGAATATCATATGTAGGTATGGCTTGCCCTGTGCCTTTATCACTGATCATGGCACATAGTTCGACAACGATGAATTTTCTGCTTATTGTGCCCAATCCAACATCCAAAAAATCCATTATGCTCCTAGCCATCTTCAAAGCAACATCCAAACAGAGGTAACTAATAGAAATTTGATGAATTGGTTGAATAAAAGGTAGAAAAATGCTAAAGGGAATTGGAACAATGAACTGCAGTCTGTCTTGTGGGCTTACCGAATAACTCCTAGAACAGCTATAAGAGAAACTCCCTACATGTTAGCGTTTGGCACTGAAGCAATAATTCCTATCGTGCTAGGTTTACCTACGCACAGAGCTCTTAACTTCAATACCCCAGTCAGTAATTTGATGAGAAGGCTGGATTTAGACATGCTAGAAGAAATCCGTGAAGATGCAACTTTAAGGAATGCAGCCTATCAATAACGGATTGCACGTTTCCACAACAAGAGGGTCATGCCGAGCAACTTAAAAGAGCGTGATTATGTTTTGAATAAAGTGATTCATAAGAGCAATAAGTTGGAATCTAATTATCATGGGCTTTATCGTATCATTGCAGTCATCCGACCAGGCACACATCGAATTGAGACTTAGGAGGGTGAAGAGTTCAAGAACCCATGGAATGCAGAACACTTGAGAAAATACTATCGGTGATGTAAACATGTTGTATTAAGTTCATTTCAATATTAATAAGAATGCGATTTCCCCAAAATTGTTATTTTTTTGGAGTACTGGTGTTATGCACTACATTATGCAGGTACCAACAAACTTGGTTGGTATTAACAAAGACCACCAACAAAGTTCGTCGGTATCAACAAAGACCACTAAAAAAGTTTATCGGTATCAATAAATACCACCAAAAAAATTGATCGGTATCAATAAAAGTCGCCAACAAAGTTGGTCGGTACCAATAAAGGCCACCAACAAAGTTGGTCGGTATCAGTAAAGGCCACCAACAAAGTTGTTCGGTATCAATAAAGGCACCAACAAAGTTGGTTGTCAAACATATAAAAAACCACGCAAGGTAAAATTATAAGTCCCAAATGCCTGCTTAACGAAGACCTGGGTGAATAATTTTCATCTAAATTGGGCTAAATGATGGACAAATGTTCCACTCACGCCTGGGAACTGAGGTAACTAATGCAATTACCTAAAAACTTTGGGTACATTAGTAGAACCATCATGATGCATTGGTAATTGATATAATACCTAGGATAAGCCTAAGGATATCAATAGAACCGGTGAAAAACTAAAGATTAACTAAAAGTTGATCCATTCATAGTCAAAGACTAAGAAAAAATTCATATATGCAAAGATTAACTAAGAGTTGATCCATTCATAAAACAAATTTTTCATTAAATCAAATGATTACATATTGTTGGTTAAACATGCAGAAACAAAATACAAAGCCATATTCTACTGGACATTTTCCTTCAACCCTAGAAATAGGATCCATGCCATTTGGAGGATCATCCAAAGTAAAAGGGGAGTTGATGAAGTTACAGTTCTGAAGAATCCTGGTGTTGCTGCTAGTAGGACGATCAAGCAGATGAGGAGTTCGGGCGATCTCTAGTTCATCATGTAGCTCATAATCTCCTAAGTATTTTGAAACCAAGCATTGAGGAATACGATGAGCATGAATCCATTTAAGATCTAATTTGAATGGAGGATTATCAAGCTCCAGCAACCCTAGGTCATAACAATCCCACAAAGAGTCGTTATGATCTACTTTCATCACGGTTAAAGCATTCATCCAATCCCATCTATAGGATTCATTCTTAGCCTGTTGAATTTATTCGTCAAAATGTCCCAGAGCTTCATTATACCCATCCATCCAAACTTCTCTTGGCTGCTTGTGGAATTAAAAGGTTAATTTATCAACCTGAGATTGCAGTTTCTTCAATACTACATCCTTAACCTCTAATTGGGAAGATTTACTGGATAATTGTTCAGAAAAGGTCTGCAGCATCTGGGACATCTTAGCAACAACTCGGTATTTTGCTTTTAATTGTGAAGCTTGATTGGCAAGGGCTTGCTAGGGCCTAATTTCTTTTGTGGTTCCTCGGCCAGGCTTACTTCTTACTCAGGAGGAAGATGTAGGCTTAATATTTTTTAAAGCCTCCAACTCATCCCTTAATGTTGCATTTTCAGCCTCTAAAAAGGAGTGACCTTCATCAGTAGTAGCAGTAACAGCTCTAGAAGCAGACTTCAAAAGATTCACTTCATCCCTCAAATTGTTATTCTCCTCTTCCAGGATTTTGGAAACAGTCCTAGTTTCTTAAACTTCAAGCTTAAGCAAAGCTTCCTTTATATTATAAATAGAGATAAATTTATTAAAGCCCCGACCTACACTAAAACTTTAATACTTCTGCTCGTAGCTCTGATGCAACAGTGAAATACTTCAAATACTTAAAGGATTATTTAGCCTTCTCTGATACATCATCATCGAGCAACTGAACAATTTATTCTTCAAACAAGTCCGTATGACCTGCTTTAAAAAAATCATTGCACTTCCTCAGCAGCTCGGTATCATTGGAAGACAGTTATTCCATCTTTGTTATAAACTAGTAAGAAGAAATTACCATCAATTAACAATAAGAATGGAGAACATGTATAATCAACAAGAGATAAAAAGGAACAAAAGGTACTTTTATTGATAACGAAGAGTTCAAGTACAATCAAAATAAAGAAAAAAGAAATAATAAAAGCAAAAGGGTAAATGCTGAATAACTTTACGCCTTCTCCCTATCATTCTCGACCTTCTTGTCCTGCTCAGAAGAAGGAGCTACATGATAGAGTTACTCAATTTTCTCGGATAGAGGATGAAAAGACTCAAAAATTTTAGGTTGATCGGCAACAGATTCAACCACTAGGGAAGATTCTCCAGAACCAGCTTTATCTTCAAAATCATCCTCAATGGCTAGAGGAGGACCATGGACATATCTCTAAAAAGGTTCAGAGCCTTCAATTGTGTTCAGCTCATGAAGGGAAGAAACCTAGCCATCTATGAAGTATTTTTGTTTTGCATATTCAATCTGAGCAGAGGTAGCAGAAATGGCTTTGTTCTAGCCTTTGTCCCAACTAGCACGGAAGTAGGCCTTCATAGCAAACTTTATATTAGATCTAGCAGAGGATACAAGCTCTTAAGCATCCTTTACCCTGTGCTCAGCTTCCTCTGCCCTACACTCAACTTTCTCTTCCTTGCGCTCAGCTTCCTTAGCCTTGCGCTTAGCTTCCTTAGCCTCGTGCTCAGCTTCAAGGGCATTATCATTAGACGTATGCCAAGTAGTCTCAGTTGTTTTTAGTTTGTTTACCCTAGTACTATTCTCATTCTCCAAGGCCTGTTAAGATTCGAGCAGAGACTTCTTCAAACCAACCAAGGTTTCCTCTACCTCATTTGAAGAGGAAGAAGCCATGATTGCATCATCCTTCTCCAGTATATTATTGAAGTGTACCAAGAACTGAAAAATATGAAGATTAAAATGATTATATAAGAAATATAAAAGAAAACCAAACTAAGAAAATGGAAGCCACTTACTAATGCAAGGCTCTGAGTAACCAATTCAGAAACCCTCGTTCGGGGGAGCATAACATCCATCCCTGTGGTCTGGAAGAGTACCAGACTTGATCAATTTTTTGGCCAAACCAGGAGTAATAACTAATGGGGGAACAACATTAGAAGAGGGTAATTCAACCAAGGATAGTTGATCAGTCACCTGGTCGACCTGCTTCTTTGCAAGCTTTCTCTTAAGTCTCCTCAAAGGAACTTCAGCATCTTTAGGAGCTACATCTTTGGGGGTTGGGACTTTGGGAGATGGGTCTTTGGGGACTGGACCCTTGGGAACTGGGGGCTTCATAACATCCCCTGTATTCTTCTTGGATCCTTCAGCAGGTGCTTAGGATCCAAAATTGCTACAACTAAGAAGGTCAGTAAACTTCCTCTTCTTCATGATTTCAGATAGAGGAGTGTCAGAATCAACAGCAACCTCTTGATCAAGATCAATTACCTGAACATGAGAGGCAACAGGTCTGGCAATAAAGGAAGAAATAATGTTTTTGTATTGAAGCAGATAGGCAACAGACCTAACGTGCTCCTCAGCAACTACCTTGTGAAGCCCCCTAAAAACTTTAACTCTTTCAGCTTTACTTCACTCTCTTTGGAGGGATTTCTTTTCTGGTCAACTACAATTCAATTTATAAAGCAACAGTCAGTATGAAATTTTATCAAATATAAACAGGGCAAAAATATTAAAACACATAACAACGTATCCCGTTGCTAAATAGAGGACATCTAGGTCCTTGGTATTTATCACCTCTAGTTAAGGGAGCATGTTGCGAATTTTTTACAACTACCCTCTTATCAAAATAATCCCTATTAGAATCAGGGAAATTAACTACTAAAGCTTTACTAGTTGGCCTAGTTTTCAAATAAAAAGTGGTATTGCTAGTTACCCATTTATAACAAAGTATTATTTATGGAATCCTTAGATGGCTTCCATGGATTTGATTTAACCTATATACTCCATTCACTACTATCCATGTGTTAGGAGCCAATCTTGCAGGAACAATGTCAAAATATTGACAAAACTCTAGACACAAGGGATTGGGAGGAAATTTGAACCCACATTCATCAATAAAGATGGAAAGGAACCAATGGCCCTCAGCAAGAGAGAAAAAATCAGAAGAAAAAGTGGGATGTTCCAGTATAACCCAAGATGGTATATTAAATTCGATTTTGAACTTATCAAGTGACTCGATGGAATAAACCATGATGAAGAAAACAAAGAAGAAGAGAAGAAAAATTCTTACAAAAGTTTAAGGATTCAGCAAGAACTAAAGACAGAAAAGAAAACGATCGCACAAAAGTTCAAAAAACACAGCAGCAGAATTAGAAGTGAGAGGTAGGGAATGATCGAAGTTCTACCTCTCTTTTTATAAGACGCATTGGAAACTAGAAAAACTAATGATTAAATCGAATGACTGTTGGTTTTACGAAGACTAACAAGGGAAAAGACAAAAATACCCCAGAAATATTCACTAAAATTTGAAATATTTACAAAATTATCATTCACACTAAAAAACTGCCAATAAGTGGATAAATTTCACAAGTCTGCAAGGTCTGCAGCCCGAACTACTGTTGAAGTATAATATTCCACACTTTCGCATCAGCTCGAAACATTGGGGGCTTCTGTTGATACCAAAATTTACCACCCTACGTGGACCAATTACAAGCCAGCACCTGTCATCTAATGTGGCACAATGCCAAGTCAGCCTGGTACAAAAGCTCGACCAACAAGGAAGCCCGACTAATAGGAAAATTCGACCAACTGGGAAGCCCGACCAACGACATGTATTGCCAACAAAGCGACAACGGTCTCACAGCCTATATTGCCAATGAAACGACAATATTCATATATTGAATTCTCATTATGTATTGATGTAAATGCCTAACGAATGAAGGTATTCCATCCTTTCATATGACAACTATCAAGACCCCTCTTGGGCTATAAATAAATTTTATCACCCTTATTGCAAAGGACCAGAAAAAAAACTCAAAGCAATCAATACATAACAGTGGACGTAGGCTATTCCATTGAGCCGAACCACTTTAAAATTTCTTATGTCTTTTTTGTTTTATTTATTTTATATGTGATCAATTAATTAGGACTAGTCTAGTTTTTTGCATCAACAAGTATCATTTTCGAACTTCAACCATCATGAACATTATATGGAGGTATATGAACTTTGTGGTTTCGATTTTACTCAGTCAAATTAATTATGGGATGTTTTATTTTTACTCGAGGCACTTTTTCGTAACAGAATTTTGTAAATAATTTTTTTTCTTTTGGTTGGTTGGAACGGGATTTCCATATCGTTAGAATTAGATCTGATTCTCTTTCTAATGAGGTTAAATTTCATTGGAATTAAGTGCTATTTTCGTTAGAACAAGGTTATAATGAGAATCTAATGAGATGGTGTATGTCTGATAGAACAACTCTCATTAAAATTTTATTGGAAGGTCGATCGAACGAAACAAACTTTTCGTTCAAACGATATTGGACCTCATTCGAACGAAATCCTATTTTCATTTAAACGAGTTTGTCACCTCGAAATGCGTGTTTTATTATAAAATGTATTCTTTTGGACTTTTTTACATAACTCTTTTGGCGCAAATCATTTGTAATATTTGCATCATAAGTTTTCCTCTTTGTGTTTAAAAGAAATAATTTTATTTTGCAAATCATACATCCCTGAGTATGATTTGTTAAGTTTTGTCAAACCCAAATTTTCATATATTACATCAAACCCTTGGAGAGTGATCTCTACTACTGATTGTGGAGTTGCGACTTTATGGCTGAAGAAGAAAGGATTTTGCAATCCTGAGGCTGATCAGTGGAGCTACTTTTTGTGGATACTGAGGGAATTGCATCATTTTGTGTCAAAGATTTGAAGACCCGTGCATTATATTTAGTGGAGCTCTATGTAGTTTGTAAGCCATCGAGTCTGTCAAATTCTTTCATAGTGTTGAAATCTAGGTTTTTCCCGAAAGGAATTTTTTCCTCACACATTCTTCTTCTGCTTAGTTTGATTGTATGGTTTGGTACATTTAATTTGAACTATATCTTGCATGCACATCTAATTGTAACTCAGATAAAAATTAGTTTAAAAATTGAATATTTTTTTGTATAACCTAAGATACAAGTAATTCTATATAGTCCTTACCACGTTTACAATATATGAGTCACATAAACACATATGTTGTAATCGAATTTAATAGAAATTATTAATTGCTTAAGACCCTACAACATTCCCCTTCGTACTCTGAGTCGATTATTATATTGACCCTGTGTACAAAACAACATAATGAATTATGTATATATTTCTTGAACATCCTCCAAAATTGACATGTTTCATATTTGTGAATGAATAATCTCATGTGATGAAATTCATTTCGGTGAAGCCTAGTTTCTTTATATACTCGTTATGTTTAAATGCATATGTCTTTCTTAAATACAAAATTTATATAAGCGTTTATGTTCGACAAGCAATGAGATGACGTCTCCGATAGACCACGAAGGGCCATTCTAGATAAAAAAAATTTATTATTGTTTATAAAACTTGGGAGGTTATTTTAATGGACCATAAAGGGTCATGCCTAATAGACCACGAAATGTCATTTCTGATGAACCATGGGGGGTTATTACCCATAAAACCATAAGAGGTTGTTCTCTATTAACCATAAAAGGTAATTTTAGATAAGCCGGAAGAGGTCATTTTCAACAAGTCGTGAAGGGTTATGTCTGTAGATTATGAAGGTCGTTCTTGATACACTATAAGGTGTTATTACCAATTGATCGTAGAAGGCCGACTCTGATTGATCATAGCAGTTTGCATGTAAGATTTATAAAGTATGTATATAAACATTGAATTTTGCTTTGTTACTTTATATCTAATTAACGGTACATGAATATTTTGTTTCACAAGCGGTTCTTAGCATGTGCCAAGTGAACGATCGTAAAGGGCTTTCCATTGGTCTATTTTGTTATTACTTATACCTACATTATAATTTTTGCACAGGACCTCGTCAATTTTTATTAATCTCATGATCGGTCCTATTTGGTTTCCTTGTAATGCTAGTGTAAGAGTTGGAGATTTTGTTCCTTAAAAACTCATGTGGCCGAATAATCACATTAATGCACCTTGATCATGTATATTGAGATTTCATTGCCCATAGTTACTTTCTAATGAATGCGTTTTCTCAAATTGGTGTGTTGTTTTAGTTTTATAAAGTATTAATTTTTAGCCCCGCTTTGAATTAAAAATTGATAAAATTATATCATTATCTCCCACTATATTCAAATTAGAGACGCGTGTCACAAAAATAAAAGAAAATGGAGGAAGTAATGAAAATTCGATAAACTGAGTAGATGAGTTCTAAGTCTATCATAATAACACTTGATAATAATGACGACCACATTCAGCCAAAAAAATATGTGAAAGACTAATATATTTATTTCATTTTTAGCTTAGGAATTCCCTTAAATTTTTTGAGAAACCTGAAAATAAAAAATATATAAGAATATTAAACAAACTGAAGTGGCATTGCAATGGAGTATTGTACATCACTCACTCCAAAACAATGTAGAATACTTTATTGCAATGTTACCTTATGTGACTTCTTTGTGTAATTTCTTTTTACCCAAAGCATTCACACTTAAGAAAATAGTCTAAAGATTAATGATCTTTAAAGAAATAAAAAAATACATAAAAATGAATTGGCCTACATTTTGAACCCCCAGAATTCAATTATTACCATAATATACTTATAGGGATTGCTTTCCAAGTTTTTATCAGAAGTAGAAATTGACATAAGATTCTAAGAAATAGTATATTGAATGGAACTTTATTTATTTTAATGACTTGATGGAACAATTGTAATAATCTCTCTTGAGATTATGCTCCTCCAACATGCCCTGTCTACGTTGTGTTGTTCTTAGTGATAGAACTTTATACCCAGGGAAATTGACATGTACTATTGAGATCATTATTGATCACATTTACATTAACAAGAGTAAGAATACAGAAGCTGAACTTCTTATATAGTATGCTACTTTAATTTCAAAAATAGTTAAATGGGGTTTGAGAGATGAAATAAGAAAACAACAAAATAAATGTATAAGGAAAAATGAAAAGAAAAAAAGGTTATAAAAATTGCAACTTTCCTTTATATTTTATTTTGGTGAAATGTAAATTTTCCCTTATATTTATAATGTGTAAATATTAATAATGGTTTATAACCTTTTCATTCTTCAAATATCTTTCAATTTTTGCTAAATGGTCGTATTAAAGGAAATTAAAATATAAGAAAAATATTAAAAATTTCACCCATATAATTGGAGGACGAAACTTCGCTGGGTACCTATATATTTTATAAAATACTAAAAATAAATTATAACATATAAAATTATAGATTTTAAAAGAGAAAATCATATTAATATCAATAAGAAGATATGTATTCATGCCATACCCATTGACTACTGAAATAATGGTCTGTCAAGCCTATGGTATTCACGCCAGTGCACTGTCGCCTCCTCCCTCAACCACCACCTCCGATGTCGTAAACTTCCCTATTTTCCCCGAAGGTGGTAGGGAGTAATTTAATGCTATTTCCCCCCAATGTAAGATCTATATTAGAACAGTTTTAACTTGCCTAATGTGAACTCCTAAAATTAGCTCAAAAGTTCAACCACATTCTCATAAAAAGGAAAATGTATATTAAAAAAAAAGATAACAAAATCACAAACCTAGCCTCATGCATTCATATACTTTCAAAATGCTTTATGTAAAACTATTCCAAGTCAATATGCCAATTATTTAAGAACCTCATAAACTATATTTAAAAAAGAATGGAGTTGGAGGATTAGAAAAGTGTTAGTATAAATTATATTTTTCCTATTAAAAGAAAATCATAATCTAACAACAAATCAACAATCCAACTGAGATGAGAATTCATGAAAAGATAATTTTCAATGACTTGTAAACAAAAAAGAGAAGATGGTTGTAAGTGACATTTTTTCAAACATGTATGAATTACCACATGAGTGTGTAACCATCCAAACATCATATTTTATCCCCACAGATACATTGCCTATTAAATTTCAAAATGTAGTTGCATCCTTTCTCTTTCCATGACTCTAGTCTCACCTTCATAAATGTAAACAACTTTTGAGATAACAAAGATAATGTAAGTAACAATAATCTCTACACAAAGAAACATAATAGATTATTACCCGACTTAATATTAGTGCGTTGAAGTTTACCTTCATAATTGACAACATTGTCTAGTGGAGATATTGCCATTGCAGAGGACATGGCAAAAGCCGGTTTTGAGCATTGTGACTGGGATCTGCAGCGTAACGAAAAAACAAAGTCTTCAATCTCTATATAAACGAACAAACCTAAAAGCTGATAATTAGATAAAAATATAACTAAATAAGGACTCAAAAAATTTTAAGGTGACAATGTAATAAAAAAATTATTATACACCTAAGCCATTAATATTGAAATATGTTAACTCTCTTTGTAAGTATATGTGAAAGATAAATGTTTATTAAAAAAGTATATCAACAGATATGCTTACTCTCATTTAAACTTATCAACAGAAAATGAATTAAAAATCGAAAGTTAAACTTTCAATCCTTGTGACTCTATCTAGACAACTTCGAGATCTTTGAAATAAGCAATTAAAAGTTTCAAACAAATTTAAAAAAATGAATGAAATAGTAAAGACAAATATTTGATACCTAATGTTTTACTAAATAGATTTTTCTCCAATAGTAAACCGATTCAAATTTGGAACATCTATGTTAGCATAAAAAAATATCAAATTAAGTTAAGAATAACTTAATTAAAAAATACAATACAATATAACCATGAGAGGGAGGGCCCAAAAGAAAGTGAGTATACCCATATCTGGCTATGGCTTCTAAATCTTTACTTCATAGGAATAATATTAAATCTGCAAAACTGTATTAGTATTTTTTTTGGTTTTAAATCTATGACAAAATTATTATTTGGGGTTTTAAATAAATACGTTGAAACAAAAAAAATAATAAAAAAGATTATACCAATAGTAGGTCGTCGTAGTGGAATGGAATTGAGAGGAACATGTAACACCCCGCGCGCCCGAGAGGACACACGGCGTGATACTACGATAAAATTAAACTAAAACCATCAACAAAAGTAAAGAGCATCTAAATGTCCACAATTAAAATACAACAAGTCCATAATTTCTATTTCCTCAATAATGATTACAATGAGGTCTCTCAAATATAAAATTCTCTAACTAAAATTTCACCACTAGATTATACATAAAAAAACTTCCAAGACAAGCTCTAAAATAATTCTCTAAAATAGCCCATAGCATCTCAATCCACGTTGGCCTTCCACTAAAAGAAAATACGGGGAAGTATACAATATGACACGAATAGATGCTCAAAAATAATTAGCACGGTGAATAAATCGCAACAATACAAATCGCATATACAAAGCAAATGCAACACTCAAGCATTATATCAATATTAATTTCTCAACAACACATCAATGAGTCATCAGGCCTCACCTAACAGCGCCTACGCATTCTCAAGCATATCCGGATTTTGGACTATTGGCGGGTGCCCATTCTCCGTGCCATATTAAAATCTCATGACACTATGCTCAAATCAACAATATAATATATCACAATGAATCAAAATTTAGATTCCAACAATTATTTCAGATTTTAAATGAATCACAATTCAACATGAGTTCAATCGACACAGAAAAACAAACGGAATACTCTCGATAGAATTTAGGAGCATATTGTGTAAGTTCCGTACCTCAAAATCATCACATGAATCGACACAAAATTTCAGCCTATAAATTTTATCGCACCTTCACGTTCCTCTCACGAAAATAATCAAATCGCGTTCTACCCCCAACACGAGATAACCCCAAATAGGCCTCCAAATATAAGGTTGAACATTGAATAAAATAGGGGCTTGGGTTTGCATATAGAGGGAGAGGAAATAAAAATGGTCTCTGTATAATTGAGATGACAAAAGGTTGGTTAAAAACTCTCACCCACGACCTCTATAAATAATGGGAAAAGCAAGAATCTGTAAAGCCTCCAACTCTAAAAAAAAATCCGTCGACTCAAATATGGGCATAGTCGATCGATTAACTCCCAGAATCGATCGATCGACCCTAGAGGTTTGGCAACAGTTCCCCCCCAAAATGCCTATGAGGCAAAAATATTAGAAACTCCACTAAAAATTAATTTTAAATCCTATTTCAATTCTGCTTGAAGTTTTACTCTTCTAAAATCATAACCAACATATTTAACCAATATAAAAACATTAAAGCCAAAAATTTATTTTTCTCGAATATTCCAATATTAATTTTAAAACACCCATTTAAAAATCCACGTTGTTACATACTTCCCCACGAGCAAAGGAATTTTGCCCTCTAAATTCAACGAAGCCTAGCGCTCAAAAATCAGGCCACATTAACAATCTCCAAAAATAAATCTCGTCTCCAAATATCAACTCTAAATACATCACATCTAACCTCGATTCCTAACACGACTTATCACCAAAATTTCTATCTCAAAAGAAAACAGGACTAACCCGCATGCTAGACCCAAAATCCAAGACCCGAGGGTTATCGTATATAATTTGTGTACTAAGAAAAGAGAAATAACGAGACAAAAATAAAGAGTGGAGTTAGGGAATGAAAACTTGAAATGTAATCAAACATTCTTAGGGAGTCACGGGAAGGAGAGGGAAGGTTAGATGTAAAAGGGATTTTCAACATTCTTACCAATTGATAATGTGGAATATTAAGTGGAAGATAAAGGGAGATGAAGGATAAACATGTTTCGTGCTCTATGTAGGGTTAGGCACTTAAGCTTTAAAGAAAATTATTAAGGGTTCCACGTGGTAGAACTACATTTAGGACATCAGTTTTAAATAGATATAGTATATTATTGTGGTAAAATAATTACTACTTCAGTTTCAATCATGTACTTGTCATAAGTCAAACGAAGTGGAATAAGAAATAAGCATGGTAATTTGACTACGTGTGGCGTTTCTTCATTTATCATGTTAGAATGATCAAACAAATTTTGACTGTGCTACATCAATGTAACACTTATTTTATCAAAAATAAATATCATTAAATGTTTCTTAGAGTTTTATCAACTGATATGATAAAACGATTCTTAATTATTTTATGAGTTTTTAACCAATTAGTCCCGTTTACTAATTATGTAGTTGAATAGGTCCTAACATCTTTTTTTTCTCCATCGAGTCCCATGAAAAAATATTTTTTTTCAAATAGGTCCTATTTGTAAACATATAGTGAATATTCACTACATGTACAAATATGATCTATTAGGAATAAAATATTGTGATATGACCTAATAGGAAATGTCTTATGTCGACATGATTTATCTGTCAAGCTCCCTTATTTTATCATGTTAGTATACGTCATCCTTTGACCCATCACAAGAAGTTCATATGTTATAATAACTTTTTGTACGAAGTAATCATCTTCCCCAACTTAATGAGGATATTTCATATGTTTTTTTCTAAGATCTGAATGGGATTTTCATTATCTCGATTGATATGACCAAAGTGCACCTTCGTACTCTAAGCAAAAATGTCGTCCTATCTCATGGCCGAGTCGTTAAAAGAGACCACTGGTCAGCAATAAGGTCATCCCTGATGAGGCCGGCCTCATCAGCACCAACCTCGGCTGAGCATCAGCCGGGATCAGCAATAACTTTATGGGTTCAACTTCATTCTGTCTCATACTCTACATAGGTCGATAGCACAAATGAGCCCAGTTACCTGACCTCAACTGGTCTATCCGACCGAGGTTATACTTGTGGTTGGAGGATCAGTGGTCTTGTCGGAGTCATCAACCTCGTACCCAGCTAGGTCGAGGTTCCAATGGATGATGCCACCAGTCCGAGCATATACAAGTACAAAGAAGCCTGGAACATGTGGACAAAACCATTATAACTGGATATTCCCTAACGTGAGGGAATATTTGCTCATTATGATCTGCATGTGGCACATCCAGGTGTCCACATGAGATTGGCTAGATCATCCTACACATGCTCGTTTCATGCTTGGGGGGAACACTACACACCCTAAGCATTATATATACCATTTATCTTATTCCTTCAAGGGGATCGCATATTACAAACCCTAGCTGAAGCTCTGTCAAAATATACAGTAGAGAGAGAGTGTGCCTATTGTATCAAAAGGCCATTAGTGCCCTCCTTTTATAGTTAAGATCACTCACCTGCACAGTGGATGTAGGCCTAGATAGGCTTAACCACTTATATTGATATCTTTCTCCTCTTCTCCTCATCTCATTCTACATTTATATTTCTTATGTGCTGCCATTGTTATATATGTTTGAGCTCTCCAACACCTTAATCTGGTGGTGCTATTTAAAGCATCATCAGTTTGGCACTATCTGTGGGAACAAGAAGCTTCATCTCTTCCTTTTTTATAGCTTGGCCTCACCGGAATCCCTGGTGGTGATCCAGTCCCCCCCCCCCCCCATTGTGTGGAGTTGTTCCATTGAAAGAGGTTCTGTAAGGTCCAGAAGCTCTCAAGTCTTCTAAATCACAACTCAATTTTTAAGGAGACACATAGCACCAGAATTACCAAAACCTCCTCCATTGGCTGGTGGAGGAGGACCCAACTCCAGTCACGCGCCACCCTTATCTGAGATGGCCGCAACCTTAAAATCCCTGGCGGCCAGTCAACAAGTGACGCAAGAGTAGTTCTCTGCACTCAGCCAAAATATGATGAGGAGGCCACCAGGAATCTCACCTGAGATGATCACTTCGTCAACTGCACAAGAACAACACCAGGAGGCCAGGAGACCACCCCAAGCACCATGCAAAGATCTACCTCCTCCACAACGGTAGAGGGACGCTGCTGACCCTAAGTGTTTACGCTTGGGGAGGTAAAGACACCCTTGCCCTGAGGACCAGTATGACGATGTGGAGGTTGATGATGCTCCAACAGAATGCTGGGAGCCATATAAGATTTCCAACAATACTATACGACCCCTCTAAGAGAGCCAAGGAATGTGTAAGAGACAAAACCCCAAATATCGCCCGAGAGGCTCAGCATTTGATCGTTTGAGCAAAGGGTCGGCCTTTGAAAAGATCGGCTCAGTCAATGGCCTAAGGGAGATATTGATGAGGTCAAGAAGCCTTGCAGGGTCCAGAAGAGAAGGGGCTAACTGTCGGCCTCATCATGGCCGACCATATCATAGACGAGATGGGGGTATGGATAATTTAATAGCCGACGGAGGTCAGATGCAGGGGAACCCCCTGTACATCCATTGGAAGTAGTAGGGGACAACATCGGCCATGCTGACGTTGCAAAACCCTGGAATGATTTAATTCAAAGACTTCAAGACAAAGTTGGCGACATTCTGAATAACTGAAACCCTTTGCAGAGGGGGTACTCATAGGGTTCACCCTTCATTGCAAAGATAATCAACTTACCAACCCCGGCCAAATTCAAGCCGCCTGTCGTGACTCCCAAGTAAGATGGAAGCACTAATCCTGTCCATCACATTAAAATGTACTAGTCGAAAGACGATATCTAATCCATCTCAGATGAGATGAGATGTCGTGCTTTTTCAAGAACTTTGACCGGGGCTGCACACGTTTGGTTTACTTCACTTCCAAAGAATTTTATCGAGAGATTCAAATAGTTGGCTGAGAGATTTATCCATAACTTTTGTTTTGGGGGTCAGACCTCAAAAAAATACGACTCGTCTGCTTTATGTCAAGAAGGGGAAGAATGAGAGTCTAAGGGATTACATTACGAGGTTCAACAAAGAGAAGTTTAAAATGGAAGACTATGAGGCAAGCATAGCTATGATAGCCCTCATAGGAGGCCTCCATAAGGGAAAGTTATTATGGAAGATTGCTGAAGACCCTCCTAAGTCAATGGTTGAATTACTTGCAACAGCTGGGAAAGTTATGAATGCTGAAGAGGCAATGGCTGCTAAGTATGAGGATAAGAAAGGAAGTGGCAGTGGAAGAAAGTTTCAGAAAAAGAATAAAGATGGGAAGTAAAGGTCGGCAGATGATAAGTTTACAGACTACACTCCAAATTTTGGTAAGCTCGGCAGATGGAGTAGGGTAAGTTCAGGGTGACCAAATTTCGACATGATAATGCTACTTTAATTCTGCTGAGGAGAGATAAGCACACGAAAAGACAACCACCACTTATAACATTGACACCCTTGATCCTAGAGACGAGACAAAGATCAAGAGAGGGGAAGCCACATAAGAGGTAGAATCTATCGTCCTCAATGAGGAAGAGCCGAAAAAAATCGTCCAGGTAGGCAAAGCCTTAAAGTCAGAAATCAAAGATGAGCTGATCAAGTTGTTGAGGAGAAGACAAAGCATCTTTACTTGGAATCATGCAGACATGATAGGCATTGATCCTCAGATAATGTGTCACGGGCTCAATGTGGCCAAAGATGCAAATCCAGTTAAACAGAGGAGGAGGATTTACGGAAAAATATGATGTTATGAGGGATGAGGTTAAAAATCTTAAAGAGGCTGAGTTAGTTAGAGGGGTCATATATACTAAATGGCTATCCAATGCAGTGATTGTACCCAAGGCAAATGGAAAATGGAGGATGTGTGTAGACTTCACCGACTTGAACAAATCTTATCCCAAGGACAGTTTCCCTCTCCCGCGGATTGATCAGATGGAAGATGCTATGGCAGGTCATGAGTTTATGAGCTTCATGGATGCCTACTCTAGTTACAACCAAATTTTTATGGACTTGGCCGACTCAGATAAAATAGCCTTCATCATGGACAAGGGAACATATTATTACAAGGTTATGCCATTCGGCCTGAAGAATGCTGGGGCCACATATCAACATCTGGTAAATAAGATGTTCGAAGATCAGATTGGAAGGTCCATGGAGGTTTATGTTGATGACATTCTAATAAAGAGTCTGAAGGCTGACACTCATGTGGACGACCTTGAAAGAACCTTCGATGCGATGGATGAGTATAGAATGAAGCTTAACCCGGCTAAATGTGTTTTATGAGTCAAGGATGGAAAGTTCTTCAGTTTTATTGTTAATCAAAGAAGTATAGAGGTTAATATAGAGAAGATAAAATATTTTCTAAAAATGAAGACCCCCAAGACCATCAAGAATATTCAGAGGCTTACTGGACGAGTGGCTTCCCTAAACAAGTTTGTCTCCAGAGCCACGGATAAGTGTCTTCCATTTTTCAAAATTATAAGAAAATCTTTTTAATGGAGTGAGTAGTGTTACAAGGCTTTTATAGAGATGAAGTCCTACCAAGGTTCCCTCTTACTTTTTCCACGGTCGATCCAAGGTGAAAAATTATATGTATACCTAGACGTCTTAGAGTCGACTATTAGCACTGCTATTGTGAGAGGAGAGGATGGGGTACAGAATCCATTTCAACAGCAAAGCACTCCAAGGGTCTAAGCAAAGGTATCCTAGGATGGAGAATTTATCATATGCTCTGATTCACACCTTTAGAAAGATGAAACCATACTTCCAGGCTCACTCAATGGTCATCCTCACTGACTCACCACTCAGACAGGTCAAGCACAAACCTGAGAAATCAGGGAGACTAATGGCTTGGGTAATTGAGCTAGGAGAGTTTGATATTATCTACCAGCCGAGGGTGGCAATCAAAGGACAGGCATTGGCAAACTTCGTATCCAAGTTCACTTGGGACGAGGCCAAGGCTAAAAATGAGAATTTTAAAAAGGCAGATAGTCTGCAAGGAAGACCTCTCAGCCCACTCTTGGACGAGGCCGATACAAGCACAACAAGAGGGAAAGTGCCTGAAAATGAAGAGTGGAGATATCTCTTCAAACAAGGATCCCTGCCAGAGGGAAACTTCTCGTAGGTCGATGATGTATGGAACCTCTTTATCAATGGATCATCTTGTGAGAATGGAAGTGGTGATGGATTGATAATGTCGGCACTGAACGGTATAGATATTGAGTATGCTCTGAGGTTTAATTTTAAGGCCTCCAGTAATGAGTCTGAATGTGAAGATCTGATAGCAGGTCTCTGCTTGGCCTGAGCTCTTAGTGTCGGTCAACTCCTAATATATAGTGATTCAAGACCGTGGTAAATCAGATCTTAGGAGTATATGAGGCCAAGGAATAGAGAATGACTAAATATCTGGGAAGAGTGAGATCGATGTTGAAAATTTTCAATGAGGTAAAGCTAAAGAGGATACGTCGTCTAGACAACGGCCAAGCCGATGCACTTGCGAGACTTGGCTCAACAATAAGAACTGACATCAAAAGAACAGTGCTAGTGGAAATCTTAATTAGGCCGACTATTGAAGAAGAAGAAGATGACACATCTGAAATGTGTTTGAATGTGAATAAAGAGCCTCATGGATAGATCCTCTCGTCAGATACATTCGAGAAGGGGAGTTACCATCATCAAAAACCAAGAGAAGAAAATAGAGGTACAAAGCTGCAAAGTTCTCTGTCACAGGCGACATTTTGTACAAAAAGGGGTTTTTGCTTCCTTTACTCAGATGTGTTCATCCATTTAAGTTACCATATATCCTTCAAGACGTGCACAAAGGTTCTTGCTCTAGTCATAGTGGGGGAAGGTCATTGGCTAAGAGGATTATTACTCGAGTGTATTGGTGGTCTACCCTGGCCAAAGATGCTGCAGCGTATGTTAAAAGATGCGATAAGTGTTAAAGGTTTGTTACCATCCCTCACCAACCTTATCAGCCTCTGACCTCCATCACGTCCCCTTTGCCATTTGCGGTATGGGCGATCGACTTAGTAGGACCTTTACTTAGGGCAGTGAATAACTATCGGTACCTGATTATAGTGATAGACTATTTTTCTAAGTGGGTAGAGGCTGAGCCGATGATCACTATTGCAGAACAAAAGACCTTCCAGTTCATCTGGAAAAACATCATCTGTAGGTATTGTCTCCCAAATACCTTGATCTTAGACAATCGGACTCAATTTAAGAATATATCTTTGGAGAAATATTATGAAAGGGTTAGGATCAAATAATTCTTCTCCACCCCTGGCTGACCTCCGGTAAATGGGGAAAATGAGGTTACAAATTGAACGATTCTTGATGGGATCAAGAAGAAGCTAGAAGAGGCAAAAAGAAGATAAACTGAAGAAGTGTATGTTGTATTATGGGCATACAGGACGATAGTCAACTTTTACAGGGGAAACCCCATTCATGTTGTCTTATGGTTCTGAGGTTGTCATCCCTACCGAGATTGGTCTTCCTACTCATAGAGTTTAGATGTATGACCCTCACAAAAATACGATAGAAAGAAAACTTGATCTTAATATGATTGAGGAAAAAATAGAAGATGCTGAGGTGAGGCAAGCAACCTACCAGTAGAGGGCTGTCAGATTTTATAATCAGAGGGTGAAAGAGAGGCCAATAGTTATGGGAGACCTAGTTCTCAAGAAGACATGGAAAAAAACCCAATAAGCTCCATCCAAATTAGCATGGCCCTTATATGGTTATAGATGAAGTCCCAACAGGCACCTAACGACTGGAGAATCTTGCAGAAGAGCCATTCTCAAACCCCTGGAATGATGATCATCTCAAGAAGTATTTCTAATGATCTTATAAATTTTTGCCTCCATTCTATTGTAATACATGTATCAGACTCAAGATAGTGAATATCAATGAGAATATCAACTGTTCCCTCATATTGTTGTTTATCTATTCAGATATTTGTTGTGTTAGTTTACCCTAAGCCACAAAACATCATTAATTTGGTGAATTATGAGATGAAGAATCATTAATTTGGTGATTTCAGACCCTAAACATCATTAATTTGGTGAGTTACGAGATAAAACACCATTTAATTGGTGATCTCAGACCTTAAACATCATTAATTTCGTGAGTTATGAGATGAAACGTCATTAATTTGGTGATCTTAGACCCTAAACATCATTAATTTGGTGAGTTGTGAGATGAAACATCTTTAATTTGGTGATCGCAAACCTTAAACATCATTAATTTGGTGACTTACGAGATGAAACATCATTTAATTGGTGATCTCAAATCCTAAACATCATTAATTTGGTGAGTTATGAGATGAAACACCATTTAATTAGTGATCTCAGACCTAAACATCATTAAGTTGGTGAATTATAAGACTAAACACCTTTTAATTGGTGATATCGGACCCTAAACATCATTAATTTGGTGAGTTATGAGATGAAACATCATTAATTTGGTGATCTCATACCCTAAACATCATTAATTTGGTGAATTGTGAGATTAAACACCTTGTAATTTGGTAATCTCAGACCTTAAACATTATTAATTTGGTGAGTTATGAGATGAAACATTATTAATTTGTCAATCTCAGACCCTAAATGTCATTAATTTGGTGAGTTATGAGACTAAACACCATGTAATTTGTGATCTCAGACCCTAAAAATATGGTTGTCTCTATTGCCATTTTTTATTTTTTGGTGAACAAGTGGAACATCACAGAAGAACAAATTAGCAAGATGGAAAAGCAATAGAAACAAGGTATAATGGGATTCCACTTCATTCATGATAGATGAGGTTATAAAAGTTTACAGATGAGGTTATGAAAGTTTACATCCACAAAACTAAAATATTACAACCACAGTTCATAAAAGGAAGGGTTACCATTATCTTCACAAAATAAAAAAGCAGAAAAAGGCCCTCATGGATGAATTTGTCCTTCGGCTGGAGCCGAACCATCACCGGTTGGGCTATCTTATCAAGTCTAGCATCGGTGACTTCAACCCCATCCTCAAGGTTAGCAACGTCTTTAGTCTCAGTGACGTCCAAAAGACTCGTGTCTGCAGGAGAAGCACCATTATCCTCTACCTCCTTTAGAGCCTTAGCAAGACGAGGGTCAATAAAGTCAAGACGAATGGAGTCATCTAGAGACAAGCTTCCAGACTCTTCGTGCTTGAGGGCAGACCATCGGCCAGTAACTTTGATGCCCCTCTAGAGATATTCAAAGTCGAAATCTATAACCTCATCAAAAGTTTTGTAGTTGGTAATGATCTTCTCCTCAGACTCGACCATTACAGTTTTAACGGCCTCATCAATCTTACTTTGAATGCTCCCATCTTTGGCCTTTAGAGCCTTGGTATGTTCCTCCTTTTGACGAATAATTTGGTCATCTTTCTCTTTTAAGTTTTTCTCGACCTTCTCAAGTTCGGCCCTCAGCCCAGCCTCCACTTGCTCGATATCCTTCCTCTTTTAGATTAAGGGCATCCTTTTTAAGGTCCAATCAGCCAAGCGGTGAAGAAACAACACTCCCTGTAGGAAAGGATCAGACATATGAGTAATGATAATTCAAAGAATGCAGAGATAACATTTTAAGAAAAAAGTTTAATCATTAAAGTACCTGAACGATCTTGTGAAGGGAAAATTCTGCCAGCAAGGGAACGTCCAAAGATTGAAGAAAAGGTTTATCTTCCTCAGTCATAATCCCGTCGATAGCATCAGTGACCTGCAGACTGTGGACGATCATAATATCATCAATCTTTAACTGAGACAGACGATCAACTAAAGCATCATCGATGGATATGGGGATGCTACAATTTGTATTTTGAGTTTTTAGTGGCTTAGTTGAAGCAGGGTCTGCATGAGCTTTCCTCTTCTTGGTAGAAGCATCGGCCTTGGATGTGCCGATACCCTTTTTTATTTGAACTGGCTAAGGGATAATCTTGTTGCCTCGTCTATCGATGAGTTTGGCAATATTGGGGGCCGACATCTCCCAAAGGTCGTCTGAGATACCGTTTGGTCGCTCTGCAAAAGAAGAAGTCTCAAAGTTAGGACCTCAAATAAATAAAAGTATGAGATATAACTTGATAATAAAATTTTAAAACTTACGATGCTCTTCCAAAGGACCACCCCCTAAACCTGTCTGAAAAAGGTAATTAGGGGCCATCAGATGCTCATACTTAACAAGATGACCATTCTCGCCTTGGGTAAGAAGGTATATGATGGCTTTGGTGTTGTTAGGACTTAAACTAGAGTTAGCCTTAGTCGATAAAGAGGCTTTGGCCCATCTCAGAGGTGTCCTCATTTTAGAGGCTCCACATGCCTGGTTTAGACCAAATTCCTAGGCATCGGCACAAAGAAGTATCGGGGTTTCCAGTTGTGGTTTGAAGTCTGAGTGACTAGGAGCATCTTCTTTTTATATTTTCTGGCTACAAAGTGGTAGTATCCTGGATGGTTCTTATCAGATGAAGGACTATAACAACCTATGAAGACTCTAACTAGAAGGTCAGTATGATAGCTCCTATCATGACCCTCCATGCATTGGGAGATAGTTGGGATAGGGCAATATTTATGTACGAAAGGATGGCTCGGATGGTGGGATTAATGGGTAGGCAAAAACCCAACTTGAACATCTGATCATAAACGTAGATCTCACCCTCCCAGCCATCAAAAGCCCTCTCATTTTTCAGAGGCTTCCTCAAGGAGATTGAAGAAGGAATGCCATAGAAATGTCTGAAGACTAAAAGGTCGTACTAAAAAATAGAGTTTTTATACTCGGCAGCTATAGAGGTGTCGACTTCACTATCCTCACCATCGTCTTCTACAACAACCTCACCCTGAGCATCAGTCGGTATATCACTAGGAAACCTCTCGACGAACTCAACATCTGCGGCAGCTGATAGAGGAATATCATCAATTGGGGGAGGAAAGGCGACGCTAGGCTCTAAAATTTCTATAAAGGCAGAGCGTCATGAGGGACCAGCGTCCTTAGAAGACAAGGCATGGGAACAAATTTCCTCATCCTCAGACCCTCCATTTCATTTGGGGGAATAGCTCATAGCCTCTTGAAAGGAGTCAACACTCTCGATCGGCTCAGATATGGACATGGGGTCTACAGAAGACAACTCCAACATAGGGTCACAGACCTCAACAGGCTTCGGATGTAAGCCAGCTAAAGGAGATGGAAAGATAGGTCGAAGAGGAAAAGCCTCGGCCTCATGAGCCTCGGCTTGGGCTAACTCTATTTGTCAGTTTTTTCGAAACACTTCTCTCTTAAGGTTGGAAACTCCTCTGCAAGTTTATATAGACGTTGTAACATCCCAGTTATGAGACTACACTTCTAATGAAAGATAAACAAGAAAATAGGTAAATAACTCCTAACGCCTACGTAAAAGGATCAAATCCTAGAATTCAAAAGGGTTTTTATGAAGAACACCAAGAACAGTGGCGAAGTAGCACACCGGAGATGGTGACCGAAGTGTCACAGGAGAACCGAGGAATGGGAAATTTCAACCTAAATTAACCTTTAAACAAACAAAGGTGGCCTAAGGGTCACCAAACAACCAATGGCCTAACCTTAAAACCACCAAACGGTCGTGGAAAGGATCACCAGAAAGAGTAAAAAATGCCGAAAAAACTAAATAAAAGACAAACAAGCCAATAATGGAGAAATCAAGGGTAAAGAACAATACCTGAGTGAGGCTACACGCATATAATGAAAGAAGGAAGGCAGGAGGCAACCAAGATTAACAAGTGGCGAAGCTAGAAAGCGACGGAAACTATGGAGGTTTTCCTTTTGCAGAAGGAGAGTAAAAGCGGAAAAGCAAAGTGAAGGAGAGAAAAAAATTGGGGCTTTTAAATATCAAAGAAATGATTTCACGCGAAGTCTAAGGAACCTCATCATTTCTCCTTAAAACCCTAAATATGTAGCCACATCATGCATTACCTTGGGGCCGATTTCAACTAGTTCCAAGAATGACATGTGTCCCAATGACAATCCCAATGCAAGTAAATACTTGGAAGTGTCCATTCATCAACCGAGCATATGTACCCCTCAGTCACCTACTCACATAGAAGGCTAAGGGTTAGGGGGTGATTGATATGACCAAAGTGAACCCTCGTACTCTGAGCAACAATGTCATCCTATCTCATGGCTAAGTTGTTAGAAGATCCCATTGGTCAGCAATAAGGTCATCCTAATGAGGTCGGTCTCATCAGCACCAACCTCGACTGAGCAGCAACTGAGATCAGTAATAACTTCATGGGTTCAACTTGATTCCGTCTCATACTCTGCATAGGTCGATATCACAAATGAGCCCAATTACCTAACCTCGGTTGGTCTATCCGGCCGAAGTTATACTTGTGGTTATAGGATCAGTGGTCCTGTCAGAGTCATCAACTTCGTACCCAGGTAAGTTGTGGTTCTAATGGATAATGTCACCTGTTCGAGCATACGCAAGTACAAAGAAGCCTAGAACATGTGGAAAAAGCCATTATAACTGGATTATTCCCTCTTTTGAAGGAATATTTGGTCATTATAATCTCCATGAGGCACAACCAGGTGTCCACATGAGATTAGCTAAATCATCCTACACATGTTCATTGCATGTTAGGGGGGACCCTACACTCCCTAATCATTATATATACCATTTATCTTATTCCTTGAAGGGGATCGCATATTACAAACCCTAGATGAAGCTCTATCATAATATACAGTAGAGAGAAAGAGTGTGTGAGTATTATATCACAAGGCCATTAGTTCCCTCCTTATATAGTGAATATCACTCACCTGCACAGTGGACGTAGGCCAAGATAGGCTTGATCACTTATATTTATATCTTTCTCCTCTTCTACTTATCTCATTCTACATTTATATTACTTATGTGTTGCCATTGTTATACATGTTTGATCTCTCCAACACCTTTATGTGGTGGTGCTATTTAAAGCATTATCAGTCTTTTTTAATACCTTGATTGATATTTCAAGATCTTAATGGGTTTTGTAAAAATATCCATAAGACTTTTTCAATCCCTTCCACTCATAGTTGATTGTTTTTCTTTAATTTTTTATCGGTCATAAAATTATCCATGCTCTTCTCCTATTTGTTAGGTGAAATGAACTCTATGCGCATTTTTCAAGCCCTCTCATGTATGTTTGAAAACAAGTAGATGTGTGTATCAATCAATGTGATAAACTTATTGATACATTTCTCCTATCTATTAAGTGAAACAAAATATCTTCATTTTATCAATCACTATTTTTGTACCATGAAACTGGAGTATGACCTAGACCAAGGAAATTGTGATGCTTGACATCAAAAAATACTCATTTGAGCATTGTCAGCTAATCACTATGATGGTCGACTCGATATTCTCTCGTAGTCTGTTTGATGGCCGACCATCAACAAGTCGTGTGAGATACACGAGGGAATACGTATTGTCTCTTTATATAAATTCATGTGGGCTAAACCTCCCAGCTATCTACAGTTAGCTCATGATTGGTTGTCATAAAAAATGTAAAAAGGCTTATTTGCTTGACTTATAAAAGGCATTACACCACTTCTTCTTCTTACTCCTATTACAAATATCACACCATATCCCATAGTTGGAATATGAAGAAAATAGCATACACTAAACCCTAGAGAGAACCTTCAAATCTTGTGCCTTATCCTATATAAGTAACTTTACACTTGTGGATGTAGGTACCTTATTGGGCTGAACCACACTAAACCTTTTATCTCTTTCTATATTTCACATCTTTCTCAAGTTCAAACTGTTTTAGACAATAACAGATTGACACTATCTGTGGGAACAACTAGACAAACCATCTATTATTTCCTACTCAAATTCACATGTCAGCTCCTTTGTTGTAAGAAATGGGGGATAATACCAAAACTAGCAGAGTGAATGAAAAAATTCCTCCCTACACCTCTATAGGGATGGGGGACCTACAAGGAATTTTGATGAGCATAGACAAAGGTCAAGAGGAAATGCAGGAAATAGTCAAATAATTTACTCAGATGCTCCAAGCGAGCCAGAGCAGGCCCGTAGCAGACCAATCATGCCATATGGGCGATAACTCCCTAATAGGAGAGGATAAATGTTACATATTTCCTCCTATATAGATAGACAGACATCCTACCATGATCGAGCGCGACTAAACCCTACTAGGATGAATGTTGGATCACAAAATAAAAGAAGCAAATCTAGATATTTTAGATCAACAGATGAAAGATCATATTGTTCAGGAGCCATGTTATCCCTTAGGATCACTAATCACTATAATAAGCAATCATTCTCCGAGGAAAGGCTAAGCATTTGGAAAGGATGAGTAAGGGCTCTGCGTTTGATCGACTAGGTCCCCGAGGTGTGAGGGGGCATTATCATAGAGAGTCTAGAGGATCCATAAACCACTAAGAAGGATCTGTTAGGTCAAGGACTAGCGTAAGGGTTAGTACACACCAATCAAACTTCCCATAAAGAGATCTTATCATAAAATAATGACCGATAAACTATAATTTTCTCGACTAAGGCCAATCTATATGATTAGCCATGAAAGGGCTCAATCCAATGACTGGGAGATCGTTTAAGGGAGATACCCAAGTCAAAAAATCCCTTACACAGGAGTTTCATTAAAAGATCACCCTTCACACCTTTAATTGTAAATTATCCTACACCTTTCAAGTTCAAGAGATAAGTGGTAACTCCCAAGTATGATGGCAAAATGGATCCAGTACTATATGTGGAATAATACCAATCTTCCCTCGAAATTTATTCAACCCCTGATGAGTCGCATTGCCGAGAATTTTCCAATACTATCACCAGATCGGCACAAATCTAGTACAATAATATGCGATGAGGACAGATCTCCAAGTTTTAATAGCTGGCTAATTTGTTCATCAGTAATTTCTCATTTGGTGTCAAATTGGCCAAAAAGGTAGCTCATCTGATACGTGTTTGCCATAGAGTTAGAGAGTTCACTTGTAAATACATCACCCAATTTAATAGTTGCAAAGCTAGAGGTCATTGACTATGACGAGAATATGATGATCACCGCATTAATAAGAGGATTTTTACCCGAAAAGTTTTACCATATTTGGTCGCTACTGATAACTGATGTGAGCACTTGGTTAAAATGACAAAATTTGTTTATAGGTTCAATAAGCTAATGTACTACATGTTAGTAGAACCAAAGGCGGGACAAATTAGGTTCGTCCGACATCGATAACTAGTAAGGCAGATTAGTCAACCGACAACAAAATCATAAGGCTAAACTACTAGTATATCATTTAGAAACAACTAATAACAAATAAGTTAATGGGGGGAAAAAAAGGATATAATTTATCATTAACCATGGTGAATTATTAAAAATCTAACAAAATGAAATTACAATATAATACCAAAGGGGGATGAGGTAGCTCGTTTGAATCCTTCCCAAAACTAGCCAAAGGAACGTCTAAGGCATAAGGAGTAACAGTATTACTCAAATCTCTAAGTCTTGTTTGGATGATGGAACTTACCCAATTTGTCAAGTGAAGTGGCTGGATAAGTTTATCATCACCATGCATACCATAATCCCTGAGATATTTTCTAATCAATCTCACTGGAATAACATTTGGATGAATCCATGAAACATCCATCTTGAAAGGAGGATTAAGGTTCTCTAAGCAGCCTGGATCATGCCAATACCACAACTAATTTTCTTGCGGCAACTTCATTACTGTGAGGGCATTGAGCTAACCTTGTTTGTACCCTACTTTACAGGTGTTGTCAAGTTTTGAACTCATATATGTAAGGGATTCATCATAAACATCCATCCAGACAGTATGAGGTTCCTTATGGAACTGATATGTAAGACGATCAAATTTTTCATTCAACCTTTTTATGGTCGAACACTACTTATTTATGATTTAGGCTTATCGAGACAAAGTCTTATTGGTCCTCTCTTCCTCCACTGGCTGAGGGACCCTCACTAGATACTGAGAGGACTAACTTTCCCCTTAAACTTTTTTAGCTTCTCTAAATCTTCCATCAAATGGGTGTTCTCTTGTTCTAGAAAAGAAGCACCTTCATTCTGGTCGGCAGACACTAGATTGTTAAGGCCCTCAAGCTCAATATGTAATGAATTTTTCTCTTGCTGAAGAAACTTGGCAATTATTCTAATGCTTTTTAGCTTTGAGTCGAAGATAAATTCTTTCTTAAAATAAGCTGAAGATAAGGATAACAGCTTTTGGTTAAACCCACTGATCTTTTGCAAGCCGGCACACTTTTTCTCGTTATCGGCGGAGAGACTTGCCACTATTTCTTTATGACTTCACTGGAGATTAAGTATCATTTTATGGTAAGAAGTATTATTCGCCATTATAAGGTGAAAAAATGATGCAAACTTAGATAGACATCCTTGGCTTGATCTTATACGTCTGGGTCGAGAAATTCCTCAAGATCGTCTTCGTCTATCTCCTTATAACTAGCACCGAATATTATGAGTTTCAAAAAGATCATGGCCATAACATCGATAACTTATTAGCCCTGAATAACGAGATAGAAAACCTAATTCAACTGCAAAAGTTTATGGATAATGGAGGCCAAAAAGATCATGCGGAGGAGAAGAAACCCAAGAGATGATCGGAACCTCCTTGTAGAAGAGGAGAGGACAAAAAAAGAGGTAGGGATGACAACTCTGAAGATGATCCGGACCTGCCAAGGAGACCTAAGGGGCGTATGAGTGAGGTATAAATAATCTCTTTTGGATGTAAATTTATTACAGGAGGCGGTGTAGGTGGAGGAAATAAAATAACAAAGAGGAAATCCCACCTCAATGAAGCCAAATCCATTTCTTGCATTCGACGGATCAATTTGTCTAGTGACGAATACACCTGTTCGAGGAAAGTGAACAAAGATCGTTTGGTGGTGGGATTCTCTAAAAATAATTTATTAGGGGTGATTTATCCTCATGATTATCCTATGGTTATCACGATGATGTCACATAAAGGAAATATGGCTAGATTTTTTTATCGACAATGGTATTTCATTCGATGTCTTATTACTTAATTACTTTAGAGGTTTGGGAATGCGAGATAGAAAACTTGAAGCTTACCACAAGCCCCTCATTGGTTTCTCAGGAGAAATTCTATTTTTCATCCAAGATAAGAACGTCAACCCAGCTTATAATATTATCCTCAACAGGGTTCGATGGAAAAAATTCAAAGTAGTGCCTTCTATTGTACATTAGTGTTTAAAGTTCCTCACTCCTTATGAGGTCGGCGTGATTAAAAGGAATCAATTTGAAGGTAAAAAATGCTATTACACTTCAGCAGACAAGGAGTAATAGAAGAAATTGACCACTACCTACCAGATATAAACATTGGACCCACGCAAAGAGGCAGATCTAGTTAAAGGGTAAGTTGTGAAAATAGTAGAATCAATTATCTTAGATAATTAACACCCAGAGAAAAAAAAGTCGATTGGCTCATCACTGGACCCTACCATTAGAAATGAGTTAGTGGATTTTCTCAGGCAACAAAAAATATTTTTTCTTGGAGTCACGAAGATATGTCGAGGATTGATCCAAAGTTCATCTGTCCTGAACTTAACATAGTCAAGGATGCCAAGCTAATCAAACAAAATCGACGTGTCTTTGACCAAGAAAAAAGCATAGTCATACAAGAAGAAGTAAAGAAGCTACAAAAAGCAAGATTCATTAAGGACATCGAGTACCCAAAATGGTTTTTCAACATAGTGATGGTCAGAAATAAGAATAAAAAATTGTGTATAAGTATTCACTCCACGTATTTGAACAAAGCCTTCCCAAAGGACCATTATCCTTTACCAAGGATTGATCATTTGGTTGACGCTGATGCCGAACATGAAATACTTAGTTTTGTGGATACGTACTCAGGCTATAATCAAATCAAGATGAAACTAGAGGATATAACCATCCAAGGTACCTATTCTTATGACGATATGCCTTTTGGGCTTAAGAACACTGAGGCAACGTACCAAAGCTTGGTAAACAAAGTGTTTGAATAACATATTCGTAGGAACATGGAGGTATACATCAACGACATTCTCACCAAGAGAAAGATAGACGGCGACGATATCAGAGACTTGGGTTAGATATTCGACCAATTAGAAAAGCACATAATGAAGATCAACCCAACAATGTAAATTTGGAGTACGGGAAGGAATGTTCATTGGCTTAATAGTAAACCAAAGAGGTATTGAAGAAAATCTAGAAAAAATCCAAGCGCTAATCAACATGCAGTCCCTAAAAAATAAGAAAGGCATACAGAAGTTAACAGGCAGGGTAACAATGCTAAATTAATTCCTTTTTCCAGATACCGACATATGCCTTTCTTTCTTTAAGGTACTGTGAAAGTCATCAGCATGGAACGAAAAATATGAGGTTTCCTTCTTGGAATCAATTAAAAAATTGGGATCCCCACCCTTTCTCTCAAGGCCTATCATGGGAGAGAAACTCTATTTATTCTTAGTTGTATCTGAGTCGACAGTTAGCTCGACGTTGATCCGACTAGAAAATGGGGTTCAAAAACCCGTTTACTATACGAGAAAAGCATAGGAAGGAGAGGAAATTCAATTCCAAGGTTAGAGAAACTTTATTTAGCTCTAATTTAGGCTTCTTGAATAATGAAGCCATATTACCAAGATCATACCATTATAGTCTATATAGACTTGTCACTACAACAAGCTATTCACAAACATGAGAAATCAAACAGACTAATGGCTTGGGCTATAGAGTTAGGATAGTATGACATACAGTACGAACCAAGAATGATGATAAAAGGCCATAAAGTAGTGGATTTCATTACTGTGTTCACATACGAGGAAAACTCACCCAGCAGACTTCTAAAGAAGAAAGATAACTAAGGGAAAAGACGAAGCAGACTTCTACAGAGAAGACATCTTTGAAAAGGAGATCAGCACTTCAACCAAACGAGCACACTCCTATAGGAGATAGCCCGACCATCAATCCATCTGATTAGTTCATTGATATCCTCGAATTATCGAATAAACAAGAAGAAATTGCTCGTAATTTAATGCAACAGAAAAAAGTGGCCAATTACAAGACCCAATGAGATTTCAAAAACGACCCTCATGTTTAGAAGATATATGTAGACGATTCATCATGTGCCTCTGGCAATGGAGAAGGCTTGAAAGTCATCACGCCGGATAACATTGACATAGAATATTCCTTCAAAATCCAATTTGAGGCCTCTAATAACGAGGCATTACATGAAGCACTCATAGCAGGGTTTGGCATAACTTTATCTCTTGGCACCGAGTAAATACAGGAAAATAGTGATTCTGAACTGATAGTGAACTAGGTATTGGGAGTCTATGGGGCAAGAGAAGAGTTCATGTCAAAATACCTAGAAAAAATACAAAAGATGATATCAATGTCCGTAGTAGTCATGTGATTAGGATCCTTAGGGATGATAAAGCCCGAACAGACGCACTTGCTTAGCTTGCATCTGCCACAAGAACAAAGCTAAGAAAAATGATTCTAACATAAATCCTTATACACCAGAGCATAGACGAAAAGAGTACCAACATAATTGATTTATACTTGATCCCATTATGGATGGATCCAATATGAAATGACCAATAAAACGAAATTATGTTTATCGATCTTAAGGAATCTAGGAGACTCCGATACAAAGTGATAAAGTATGTCTTAGAAGCAGGACTCTTATATCGGAGAGGGTTCACCATTAATTTACTTAGATGTGTCCATTCAGACGAGGTCAAAAACTTAATAAAGGAAATACATGAAGGCTCCTTTGGAGGAAGATCGTTGGTCAAGCGAGCAACCACGTAAATCTACTATTGTCCCACCATGAAAGCAGATTGCACGGACTATGCAAAGAGAAGCGATAAGTGCCAAAAATATGTCATATTCTATAGAAGACTAGGGGTTTCACTCACACCAATCACATTTCCTTTGCCCTTTTTCATGTGGGTATTGACTTGGTCGACCCCTTACTAAAAATAAGAGGGAGGTTTAAGTACCTAGTCATTGTAATTTATTACTTCACGAAATGGGTGGAGGTTGAACGTCAAGTGGAAATGTCATATGAAAAGGTCTTCCATTTCATTTGGAAGAACATCATTTGTCGTTATGGGATGCCATATTCCTTCATTGTTGACCACGACACACAGTTTGATAACCAAGAATTTGAAAAATATTGTATTTGATCTGAAATCCAGAAACTACATGCCTCGCCTTGTCATCCATAATGCAATAGGGAGATGGAAATAACAAACAAAACTTTGCTCGACGAAATAAAGAAGATACTAGATAATTCTAAAGGGAATTGGATTAATAAGCTCCAAAGCATACTCTGGGCATATAAAATAACACCGAGAATAGCTATTGATGAGACTCCACACGTGTTGGCCTTCGAGATAGAAACAGTGGTGCCAACAGAGATTGGTTTGCCAAGTCATTGGGTCATTTAGAAGGCTAGATTTAGACCTAATAGAAGAGGTCTTAAAGCACGCAGAACTTCGGGTGGAAGTTTAATAATAGAGGACCGCTCGATTTTATAACAGAAGAGTGAAGCCCAAAAATATGAAAGAGGGAGACTAAATGCTATAGAAAGTACTCCAAAAGGAATCAAGTTTGAGCCCAATTGGTATGGTCTGTATTTTGTTATTGTCCGAGCACAAATGTATGGAGGTGAAACACTAGAAGTGGAATAGTTCATGAACCTTGGGAATGCATAACATTTGAAGAAGTACTACCAATAATCACACAAAACAAAATTTATTTTCATGTCCTTGTAACTCATTTTCAGTGATCAATAAAGATTGTTCATTCCCAAAGGATAATATTTCTCTCTCTTTTTTTTATCGGAGTGGGAGTTATGCTAAAAATTCAAAGAAATTTCAAACAATAATCTCATATAACTTCATGTATGGCCTCACAGGGTCAAGAACAAGAAGTTATAAAAAAAATTATGTATGACCCCACAAGGTCAAGAACGAGAAGCTTATTAAACCTAATTAAATTCAGTTCAGTCAGTTATAAGGAGAACAAAGACCAACAATAACTGGCTAAAATCAAGGACTAATCCTACCACATTTGGTCTCCACCGATAACTGACGTGAGCACTTAGTCAAAACGATGAAATTCGTTTATACGAACAATAAGATATAGTATTACATTGTAGTACAACGTAAGGAAGGACAACTTAAGTTTGTTTGACATTAGTAACTATTAAGGCATATTAGTCGGGTAATATTTGACCACATGATGATGAAGATATAACGGAATATGCCAAACGAAAATAGATGATGAGCATTTATAAATCTTTCTATTAAAATTAACACATGTAAAAATAAGAAAAAAGGTAGGAAGTTCAAGTTAAATAATTTGAATTACAAGTATTGAAAAGACGAAAGTCGTATTTTAGTACAAAAGTGTCATTTTATATAAAATTGGACTTAAGAGGAAATTAACTAAACTAAGAGGACTTTAGTGAAAGAGTTGGATTTAATTTGATGAAAACTCATGTTTTGCAAATTAAATAAGAAAAGAAGCATTTTTGCAAAATGAATAAAACATGGATTTACTAGTGTGCGTGAATAGTGAAAAGTATACAAAATGTAAGAAATGGGTATTTTAACTCAAGGGATTAAGTTTCACAAGAAATTATAAATAATGTTATTTTCAAAAGGTGAATTATCTAGTTTTAAAGTGAAATGGAAATAGACTTTTGATAAAGTGTGAAACTTGGAAATAAAATGTGTTGGGACTAGTTTTGTCCCCTGTATTTTTCCTCATCGGCGAGTGAATATGAAAGAAAGAAAAATGGTTACAATGATGATATAAGTAAAATAAAGTTGGAGGTAATCAACAAATTTAAAGACGACCCTAAGCCCCAGGATGCAGCTGAATGCTTAGACCCAAGACCACTGATCAGGAGCACATTCTGGCATGGTCGGAGTCAATGAAGGGTCGTATAATACTCATGGATTAGTACCCCGATTAATCGAGTGAAAAAATAACTTTGAGAACGACGCTCATTAATGTAAAGGAAAGTTTATGATACAACTTGGAATGTGTGAAAGTATGTTAATGTTTGAAATAACGGGATACGAGTAGTATTAAATGAAATATTAAGTGTGAGTAGTCTCATTTAATAAGTTACATAGTCGAAAAATTCAATTGCATAGTTACGATATAAACTTGCATGAGAACACTAAATTAAATAAATAACAATTTCATAATTACTAAAATACATTCTATATGTAAATAATCCCTTATACATAATATTCTGGTAGTATTTATCTTACTAGGCGCACGTTCATACCCCCTCCTTTTGGCCTCTCCCTCGATACTTTAGGTAAAGGCAACGATAAGGATACTAAAAAAGGGAAGGACAGTTCTTCACGCCCGTAGAGCTCGGATCATTATTTTGTTTTAATACATAATCTATTTCGGACTATGGTTTTTGTTATTTCGGACATTATACAAGGATTTTAAGTTTGGTTGTAATAATACAAGGCAAATGCAATTTTTCCTTCGATGGCTATTTATTCAATGAAACTGCAAAACTCTTTTATTTCAAGTGTTCCTATGAATTTCATAAGGGGTCATTTACTATTTGGGGTACGTTTGTTTATAATATTAGTTGCTTGGGGTACGTTTGTTTACATATTAGTTCATTGGGTTCAAAACAAACGAAAACCGTTAATTGACTCAGTTGACCGTTAACTGACATCATAAATATTTTTCTCTCACATGATAAAAGACATCTTTGCCCTTTAAATTAAAGCATAAAATTTGTTGTTTAATATTAATAAAATATTTTTAATAGATAATATATATATATATATATATATATATAACAAGGTTAAATAATTAGGAAAAAAACAGTTAAAAAAGTTGTTAAAAATTGTTTAAAAATAAATTCCAAAAATTGTGAAAAATTGTTAAAAATAATTTTTGAAAAAAAATATTTTCCACCCATTAAAATATATATATAAAAAAGAATTTCCACAAATTAAAAACTGTTTTCCACCCAAAATAATAATTTTCGTAAATAAAAAAGGATTTTCGGTTAAAAAAATATTATCCATCATAAAAAAATAAATTCCAGAAATATAACTGTATAAAAAAATAAAACTGAATATATATATATATATATATATATATATATATATATATATATATATAAGTTATATATACTATAATTTTAAAAACTGAATATATATACAAATTAAAAATATATATAAAAAAATATTTTCAGCTTACAAATACATCTTCAAAATCCTTTTTGACAGTTTATATATTAAAAATACATCATGTTTATAATTTCAACCAAAAAATACATCCTGTTTATATATAAATATATTAAAAACTTTTTGACAATTTTTTTAAGAATAAAATACTAAACTATTTAAAAATAATTGATTAACAAAAACTATTTAAAAATTGAGTTTCAACAAAAAAAAATGTTTTCAAAAAAAAAAATAACTCCAGAAAGTCCAGTATACAAATTTATAAAACAGTAAAAAAAATTTAAATAAAATTATTCAAAACGTGTAAAAATATTAAAAAACTGTTAAAATATAAAAAGGATTTTCAATTAATTAATGAATTGTTTCGAACTAATTTCAACCGAAAAATATATTTCCTAAGAAAATAATTTTCAGAAAAGAATTATTTCCAAAAAAAATATTTGAAAATAACTATTTTCTGAAAAAAAACATTTTTTGATAAAAAAATCCAGCCATGAACTTCAGCCTTGAAATCCCAACCTCCGTCCATGGAACTGAAACCACCAAAAAAAATTCAACAAAAGAAAAATATGAAACTGAACTCCAAATAATTTCCAAAAAAAAGAATTATATATGCTCATATATACCCAAACCTCCGGCCAAGAAACCAAACTCCAAATCCCAAATCTCCAGCCAAGAAACCTCCGGTCACCAAAAACCTCCAGCCATCCAAAATCGAACTCCAAATCGTCTAAATAGCTACCAGATCTAAAGCCACCCATGAGAACTAGACTCCAACTCCGGTGTGGTGTGTGTAGGTTTCGGCCATGAAAATCGGAAAAGGGATCGGAGAAGGAATCAGAGAGAAAGAGGGAGAGTGTTTTAATTGAAATAGGTTATAAAGGTATTAAGATATAGGGGTATAATGGTAAATGATAATTGGATTTGACAAAGTAGACGGAAGGTAACAAAAATCGTCCAAATAACACCCATGTAACTATAATGTAAATTAGCGTACCCCTAACAACTAATATTATAAACAAACGTACCCCAAATAGTAACTACACATTATTTCATTAATTAAATTAAGATTATTTTGCGATACAAATCAATGAGCAAGTGCTTATTTAAAAATGAGATATTCCTAATTGGAATTAAAATATAAAAATGTTTTCCGCATTGACATCCAGAAATGAGTCATCACATAAGCAATTGTTCAAGCATTCCAATCCTTATGAACCTCAAGATTAAGAACATATGAACCCTTCGCAAACTTGTGAGATTGTGCAAGTATAATCTAATCAAAAGATAGACTTGAATATCAGTCGTGTCCTTGCTCATTATAGACTTGAATATACCGGTCACAATCCTCTTTGAATTATCAAAAAAGTTTCCAAACCAATAGACATGTTCCTTTAATGTGAGATAAAGTACTAGGACTGCACATGCGACTTTACCGTTGGAAAGTCAATTCCCTATCTAGTTTCTGAACTATTTGATTATATGAGAATCGATCTCCCGTGATCAAGCCAAACCTAACTCATTGAAATTCCTACTAACTCCATTGACCAACATGGCATATAAAATGTTTAACCATAAATTTTAAGGAATTCCCATAAACATGATTCTTATTTTAAAATGACTTGACACGCCTTTAATACAAAGTAAATGCCATACATGGTTTTAAGAATAAAATCCCAATTAGGTGGATTTTGAAGAAACCATCACCGATGAAAGTAGAATTGGAGATGAAAAAATAAAAAAGTCAGGTCACCCCCTAAAATTCTAAAAATCCACTTGCTTCCATTAATAACATATCCTCAAATCCATCCTCTTCAACCTGCAACCCATCCCACAACCATTAAAAAAGGTTACACCGAGCTTCACGATACCCTCTATAAAGGTTATCAAACCCTCATTTGCTTTAATATCATCAATCCATTGGACTCTCTTCCTTTTCCTGATCCACTTCACTGATATTTAAATTATGACACTCATTACGATTTACCTCAGACTGTTAGTCACACTACTGATCAGTGTCATCACCATAAGAATGTTGTTTAATGACTTATTGAGAAGGGAATCATCACCCCTCCAGTGATGTCAAATCCAAACACCACCTATACCTCTTTTCCTCCACATAAAATAATTTTGAATATCATATTGATTGATAAAGATACAAAGTTCGATCTCTTAATAAAAATCAAACCCATAAATAACCTTACTTCACCTATTCCCTCAGACAGTTCCCTAACTCCCCTACAAATGTGCCCAACTAAGCTGCTTCATCCAAAAACCACTTATGATTTAGACCTTGCCTTAATAACGTGAGATTGCATAGCGGCCCACACTAAGTCTGACAGAAAGCATGAACTTGTTGACCATCCTCGAGAAACTGAAAGAATTTGGAATGAAATTTTTGTTCAACATAAATCTAGAGGAAGAAGATTATACAAAAATAATAAAACTATACATGGAATCCCGTAAGTGGGATTGTAAATCCAAATATCAATCGTATCCCTAAAAGAATTCAGTCTAGAAAGCATATTCGAGGCTCTAACTAAATAAAGCCTCAAGAAAGGGAGGATTTATGAAGCTTATGATCTCTTCGTCTTCATGAAACTCAGAGGAGACATGGTCCCATCTCAGAAACACTTCTCCTAGGTGTTGGAAGAATTTTACTTGGAATATCTTGAGGTTTTTCAATGTATAGATTTCTCAGGGAATAATTGAATAGTTTCCATAAGATGGGACGATGATTCCGACCACCCAGATGAATTAGAAAATGAGCCTAATAGTGAAACTTCCAATACTCTTACCTCATTTTTTTGGAATGATCTCCTATGAGGAACTATTGTTCAAGATTAATGAGGTTTTTGGTGTCATCTAGGTGGACGAACATAAAGGATTCTTCTTATATCTTCCATCAGTGAATAATATGACTCGTTCAGGTCAGTATTATAAGGATCCGGTTCCTGTTAAAAATAGTTTACCCACCGAATTAGGGAAACAAGTTTTCTAAGAACTTCCAATGCTAAAGATGAAAGAAGAGGACAAAATGATCGAACAATTAAAGAAAATTTAAGAAAATATCAGACTGTAGGGGTTTATTCATGCCTTCACATGTCCATATAAATTTTCTCATCAAATTTCTCACACAATACTAAGTTCTTACTACTACATCTCCCGATGAGTCTATTAACATAGTTTGTACCTTGACCACTAAGAGGATTAATACATTTATTGATGAAGAGATCCCCATAATTTTACCTAACCATAAGTACACCTTATATATCCTAATTGATGTCCTCTTAAATATTGCTCCTCTGGTATTAGTTGATAATGGCTCTTCCCTTAATATTTTGCCACTCCGAATGTTCTGATGCCTGGGGCTAAAAATTAGTACCGTTACTCCCACATCTGTTATCGTGCATCCTTATAACAATACTCATCGAGAAGTAGTGGGATTAATTATCATCACATTACGGATTGTCCCAATATTCCCTTAAGTTAACTTTCCAAGGATTGGCATTCCAACCTATTTTAACCAGTTCCTTATTGGACTGTGGATGCGTAGTATCCACGGTGTTTCTTTCACTCTCTATCAAAATATTAAGTTTAATGTGTACAAGCCTTTGTGAAACTGGTGGAGCATCTCAACTAGAACGACCCTACTAACCAACAACCCTACCACTTACCAACTCGAGACTAAACCAGGTCCTAAATTTATTTCTAATCTTGAGGTGTCGTTCATGTAACCAACTTGAATAATTAGCTCTGAAATTTACAAGAGTTTGGCCAAATTAAAACTCTTAGAAAAGGATAGAAAATCTGAGAAAAATTGCAAGTGGTCCGGATCCATCGGGCAAGGCGGTCCGGATCTCCCCTTTATTTCAAACAGGGATCCTTAAACAAGGGCGGTCCAAATCCTTTTTGAATAAAAGGTCCAAATCACACCCCTTTTTCATGCAGGGGTTTTTTTTTCCATGCGGTTCGAACCCTTTTTGAATAAAAGGTTCGAATTGCCTTCAATTTCCATACAAAACTTGCTTTACACCCTGTCCAGAATTATTTTCCAGGGCGGTCCGGACCACTTGCCAAATTCATGCAGGGATCTTTTCTGGACTTTTCTCATCTTCAAATGCTCATAAATTTTTCACCAAAGCTTGGATTGAGGTGTCGTTTCCTTCGGTGTTCTTATGATTGAAATATCTTCAACTTTCCAATTGGCTCTGCTTCCGGACTATGGTTGCAAAGTTATGAAACTGCCCTTCTGAATTTCCTTCTTATATTTCTTTAAATGATTTTCCAATTTCTTTCTTTCTCATTACTTTAAATACCTGCAAAACTCATGAGAAATACACAAAACTAGATGTACTTGTTATAAGGAGTCAGTAGAAAGGAAATGCGATAATTTAACTCATTTTTCCTTACTCGAGATGATAAAAGTCCATAAATTAAGGGGGAAAATTCGGAAGAATTTGAGCCTAATAATGGATAATGCTTGGGATGCAAACAGTTCGGGTTGGTTCGGTTTCATTACAAAACTAGGACCAGAACCGAAGTGGTCCGATTCCGAGATTTTGGAACCGAAATCGAAACCAATTATTCTTAGATGCAAACCAAACCGAACCAATGGTTCTTGGGTTAGTTCATATCGATTCTCAGTTCTAATCACTTGGCTCCGATCACAAACAGAAAGATATAAAAACTTGGCTCCGATCACAAACAGAAAGCTCACTAAACAAGATGTGTATTATCAAATATATATTTTTGCACCCATGGGAAATCTTATGTGTATTACAAAATCTAATGTGTATTATAAAACCGGATGTGTATTATAAAACCTGGCTCCGATCACATACCTATTTGTTCTATTTGGATCTGAAGTGTATTATCACTTCTATTTGTTCATAAATAGTAAGATACGATCACAAACATGAAGCTCAGGTGAAAAATGAAAATTGAAAAGAAGGAAAGAACATAGGATGGAAAATAAAAAAAGAAAGAGAAAAGTATTAAAATAAATATATTTGTTGCTCTGACCTCAACTGAGCTCCGATTTGAGCTCCAACCTCAACTGAGTTATGGTTTACTTCGAACTGAATGGTCTTTTGTGTTAGTACGGTTTGAGATTTTATTGGGCAGTATGGTTTGAGGTGAGCTCCGATGAAGAGAGCAGAGAGAGAGGAACCGGGCTGAGCATGAGCAGAGAGAGCGTGAGCATAGAGAGAGGAACGATTCAATGTTTTCTTTCAATTGGTTAGAGTTTTTACTTAGTATATATATTTATATTATATATTAAATATAATATATAATATTAATGAAATCGGGTCCGATTCAGATCAGTTTTCGGATTGGATTATTTTTTTTAGAACCGGGAACCGAACCGAAACATCAATTTTTTTTGGAGGACCTGAACCGAACCAGTAGTTAAAAAACACGAACTGATCCAAACCAATACTATCAGTTTGGTTCGATTTATTGGATTTTCAGCTTCACTGCACACCCCTAGATTATACCACACTGGAAAAGATGTGTTTTGCCCTGGTCTAGGTTAGCTAGAAACTTTAACAATGCATGTTTGTAATCTCCATAAAGTTTGTGCCCCGAATGGATCCCATAAACTATCTCCTAGAATATCGCATCTTGTCATGCCACATGGATCATTAGTTACTCATATTAACTAAATTCGGCACTGTCTATATCATGCAAAAAATCATCAAAGGAAGAGGCATCTCTAATTAATTAATGGATCACCCCATGGTAGAAGCTAATGTAAGATCACATAATTTCACGATGAAGATATCCTATAAACTACTCTTAAAGAGCTCCAATGGACATTTTTATTTTATGAAGAAGACAACAAGAAATGATATGGCATTGGGATATTGTTGATTATCTTTGATCATTCACATACTCCCATTGCCATCAAACTAGATTTTCCTTGCACTAACAATATGACATAATATGAGACATGCATGGATAGGATCAAAGGTTACCTTAAAAGGGGAATCTAGTATCTCAACGCCTACAGAGATTCAACCCTTATCATAAGACAAGTTCTCTAGATATCGCAAGTCAAAGATGAAAAGGTTTTACCTTTCCAAGCTCATCTCGAGGAACTTGCCTCAGAATTCAAAGGTTTCACTTTCTATTACCTTTTCCATTCCATATATAGCATCTTCGATGCATTAGGGAAATTGAACTCTATGTTTTACATGCCTAAAGGAATACAAATTATCCCCTTACAAGTTCAAAAATAGTCTAAGCTAACCCATTGCTAATAAATAGAGCTCACAACTGATGAGGACTTAGATATAGGTTGGGCTTTGGTATTATGGCATTCAGTGCCTTCTCAAGTATGGCTGATACCCTCAAGGGTTGATAAGAAAGATCTCATAAGCCTTTGAAAACTTTTATCTCGGTACATTATTTATGACAAAGCCTTATTCAAATGAAGTTATGATTGTACTCATTTGTAGTGCATAGTAGGGGTTAACGTTGAACAAATCATGAAGACAATCCATAATAGGGAATCCTAACCCTATATGAATGACAATATGTTTTCTAAAAAGATCGTTCGATAAGGATACTATTAAAATACCATGTTCCACGACTGCACAATATATGTTAAGAGACGTCTTAAATGTGAGAAATTCACCAATCTCCAACTTTTTCCTCCCCGTGAGTTATATAGCATGACTTATCAGTGGGCTTTCTCAAACTGGGGCATCGGCATCATTGGGCAAGTCACTCCAAAAGAATTTTATGGGTATGAATTCATCCCGATCGCCATTGATTACTCAAAAAATGGGTCAAAGCCTAGTTATACACCGTGATGAATTCCAAAAAGGTATAAAAATTCATTCAAAAGAATATCATTTTTCGCTACAGGGTTCCCCACTAACTCATAACGGTCTCCATTTTGAAGCAGAAGTCACATAACTAGTTAAAGAAAATGGGATTTTGAGACAATTCCTCACCATACAGACCATAAACAATTGAGTTTGTGGAAGCCTCAAATCCATAATTAGCAAGATAGCTAATAGTTGTCTATATTAGGTCGATATGATTCTTTATGCTCTTTAGGGCTACTGCATGTCTATCAGAATGCCAACTAGGGCTACTCCATATTCTCTAGTCTATGAAATGGAGGCTATTTTACCTATTGAGATTGAGATACCTAACCTACAAGTCATGATTGAGAGTCAAGTAGGAGAGTCCAATTGGAACCAAAATGGATATGATGAATTGAAATTTTTGGATGAGAAAAGGATAAGATCATTATACCATATATAAGGATATCACCGCCACATTGCACGATCATTAAATATGAAAGATAAAATCGTTGTTTACGATAAGGTTGAAGATGATGAGGATGAGATTGAAGATGAAGATAAACATTCACATCAAACATATAACAGACAAAGGTTTTTAAAGTGGTTCGGCTATAAATAAATCCTATGTCCACTGTTCTTTTATTCCCAGGGGTGTAAAATAGAACAATATGGTGTAGAGAGAGAGAGAGAGAGAGAGAGAGTTGTATCTTGTGTATCGTGTCTCTTACTTGTCCCTTTGGCTAAGAGAATGCATGTATTTATAGTGATAGGAGTTAAAGAGATACAATGTCTTTATACATTCAGACATTTATATCTATATACAATGAATGTAACTGTTGGTCTTTTAGGGTCGTTGGTCTTCCTTGAGTTGCTTGGTAGGTCGTGTGTTGGTTGGTATTCCGACTAACTCTCCTCGGATGCCAAGCAAGTATAAATATTGCCATGTAAGATGACAGGTGTCCATTTCTGACTGGTCCTCGTAAATGGAGAATTTTTGCGTCAACAGAGTTATTCTTCCATTAATAAATCAATGAATCAATACCATTCATTTATGCCTCTTTCGTAAATATTCAATTCATTACTTAGTATTTTCTTTAGGAAATCCGCCGACACACACACCCGTCACAATACATGCACACCCACAATTTTACGGAATTTCACCGTCCGACATCGAGCGCCAAGTAAACTGTAGTTGATCTTAGATTTTTCACCCTAGGGACAACATGACCCGACTTAATTATTTAACCCGACATTATCCAATATCATTATCTTGTCAACATGTTCGACATTTTTCATATTGTCCACATTAATTTGCCTTTTTCGGGCCGAAAACAAAGCCTTAGACTTAACCGTCCATTTTTCCATTATTCATTTAGGAAAAAAATGTTATATTCCATTAAAGTCTTTTTTTCACATATGTTGACTTTACTTCGAAAATTATTTCCATTTAAGGACTTATTTCATTCTTTCTAAATACCTGTCAAAACACTCTTTAACATTTTTATTTCATGAAAATATTACATTTTAATTAAATTCCCAATATGAATAATGTACTATTGATACATTTGTATTAAGGTTAAATTACATGTGGATGTGATAATCAATTAAATCATACTACTTGGGTTTAAATGGCTAACTTCGGGATGAACAACTTTACATCCTTATTTACATCAATGTGGTTACCTATTTCAGGGCATTATTTATTAAGAAGACTTTAATATGAGACCACATGACTATCTTTTAAATGCCCCACAAAAATGTCTTCTAATGTGTTGATTTTAATTTTTGAACTTGTAGAAAGCGCGTAAAAATAATCACGCATGATGACAAGCGAAAAGGATGCAGAAAAGAGAAAATTGAGTGCTTGAAATTGTCTTTGAAAGTGAAAACAAGAACGTGACAATCTAATAGATACAGTATAGTGAATGAAAATATTACAAATAAAGAAAGACTATAAAGTAAATTAAATCATTATAATCTAAAAAATGATATAAAAAGTAGTAAATTAAATGAAAAGAAGTGTATTTATTGGGGAATATCCTCATTTCACACCACCTACATAATATTGAAGACTAAAACATGATCCAAAGTTTTAAAAAATTACTTGAAAGATTAAATAAATGACAACATGTTGTATTTTGTATACATTTTTTTCTCACTGAACCCTTGAACTAAATGCATATTGAAATATTGGAACACATTAGTTCATGGGAATGTTAATGTTGTATTGTATGCTAAATAAGGCCTTGGCACAATACGAATAGTGACTGCCTTAACTAGCAAGGGAGACACTAAAGGATGAGAGAAAGATGACACGACCCCCTCCAAGATTTTTTAAAACATAGAACTATTTCATCCATTCTTTCTTTCCTTCTAAGCATGGCGGCCCCGCGAATATGGGGGCCCTAAGCGAAGACTCGAAATGAGGTCTCTTAATTTTATTTTAATATTTACTACAAAATATAATGATCTATTATCATAATATAATCTAAACTGCAGGTGCGTATAAATTTTAAATTGACGTTTTCTATATAAACCACAAATATGCTAATTAGGATAAAGAGAAGAAAATATATTATTTTTGGGTGTTTGATTTGAAGTTTAAACTAATTTATTGTAAATTATCTAAGAAAATGTATATTAAATCAACCACTTTATAAAATAATAATCATAAGTAAATCTAAAAATCAAAATTTTTCAATGCCTTAGGACTCTAAAGTGTATCATTAGAATTAATTTTCTGGTTAGTTGTGTTGTTATCCTCTCAATTGGACCAAAAGTGTCTTATTTTATGCAAAATGTAATAAATAATGTAGCCCCTTGAGATTGAACAAGGGAACTCATGTTTCTCAAAAAATGTATATGACCAATTAGGTTAATAACATTATTTTTTAAGTACTTATGCTGATTTAATATCAAGGTAAATAAAAACTAGTATTTGAAAAAATCGGGCTCCTAAAATTGACAAAAATTGACCAAAGAAATCGGCCCCCTAAAAATATTTAGTAAGAAAATGTTTTGAAACTATACTGTGACCCTTTTATATTATTAGGGACCTCGTTATTTACGAGTTTAATAAACAAAACTCCATTTTTGTACTCTAACATTCAACAAGTGTCATCAAAAGTATAAGAAGTGACTTCTCAAAGTGTCACTAAAAGTAATCCTAGAGTGCTAATGTTAAAGTAAATTGTTGGTATTCGTTGCCCTTAATCATAGATAAAATATTGTGAAATGGTGACAAACTATTTGCAAGGAATGTGAGAAAATTGTTATAAAGTCGAACTAAAACCATTCAATCTCGTTTTGTTCAACTGACTAGCGATTTAATTTTAGTCAAATCATTTGATCGTGTTCGCCCCCTTCGACCTGTTAGACACGATAGCAGAAAAAGGGTGACACAAACTCGGTCATACACAACACGAATACAATGTGTACATATATATATAATAATGCTCTTGTGCGGACTAGTCCGTATTTTAAGAGTGCAGATCGGACATGTGTCACCTAAAGGTGCGCCTAGAAATTATCGCCTAAATTATAGGCACACTCTCTCTCTTTTCTGGGCTCACCGCCAGATGACACATGTCCAGTCCGGACTCTTAAAATACGAACTAGTCCACACAAGAACATGACTGTATATATATATATATATGAACTGACACGACATGAACCCAACCCAACCCATCGACAAGTATATCCCAAATATTTCAAATATCAACTATATTAGCTTGTCAAATCTTCTGTTTTTTTGACATTTCAAATTGAGAGCCGCATCATTGTTTTTTATTTTTTATATTTTTTTTTTTGTGCCGCATCTTGAAGATCAATATATCAATTTTCTTAATTGGTTACTATAATTTTAATGTGATTTAATAAAATTTACTTGTTCCATTTGATTCCAATGAAATATTTCTCATTTAAAGTAATTTCACATAACAGGTAATTTTTAACAATTATTTAGTCCTGAATCTCATAATTGTAATGTATACAGTTTTATATGACCAATTTTTCTTACGTTAAATAGATACTATATTGATCATCAGTTTACATTTTATATATGTGAAGAAAAAGAATCCTAAAACTAAACAAAATCGAACATAGTGATTTAGTTTGAGTGGAGGTAGGGATATGAAATTGACCAAATCAATTTTATACGCTCGTGAGTCTTGAAAGCTCAGTTGTACCCATCTCACTTTCTAAGAACAATTCCAACCCGTGGTATTGGCAAACAGTCCTGCTGCATTCCACTCAATATAGTGATAATGTCAATTGGTTTTTCTATGAGCAGGGTCACATGTGGATATGTCATCGATCAATCAATAGACCAGAAAAATTGTACAAGAAGAGAGGAAAGTATGTCCCATTTCCATAATGGCGAAAAAGGTTCCAGCATTATAAGTCATTAATTTGAAAAGTGATATTAGACCGAACTAAAAGTTGCTGCTTTTCTAATAAATTGATTTCCACATCATCTAGAAGTATTGTGATTTGTGGTGGATGGGTAGTTTTATCGCATATCAATTGTATAAACCCACTTGATTTGCGGGATTCTTAATTTGTTAGTAGACCGATATTAATCAATAAAAACATAGAGGAAAAAAAAGGTCTTCGATGTTAATTTATTGTGTTCGGTAATGTACACTAATTTTTATTTATTTTAATATATTTTTGGTCATTAAAAGTAAAAAATTATCGAAAAAGTGATATGTGATGATATTTAGAGACAAAAATGTATTAAGCCCAAATAAAATTAATAAAAAGTACCAAACTCAAAAAAGAATAATTATGAACGTATTAAAGTGAAAAAAATCCATAAACAAAATGTTATTCAAATTTGCAAATTATAAGAAATTTGAGCGGAAAAATATGGGACGAAAAGTCTGCTAATTTTTTTACGGACAATTACTATCTTATTCAAAGAAAATTCTTATTTTTACCTATTTTTAGTTTTACTAGGAATTGGTAGAATGACATATGTTAAGTCTTACTTATGAGAGATTTATTATAAATGATAAAAGACTTAAAAAAAATTTAAATAACAAATATGAAATAATATTCATGAGTTCCAAATTAATAATGCAACTTACGAACGTCCCAAATTATGAGCCTACTTTTCTTGTTTAATTAATCATAATCAATGCACTAAATTGTTGGAGATTTTTAAAATAAGAGAGTAAGAGTTTTTTGGGTGTAAAAGCCTTAAGAGTTTGTCCCACATTGGAAGTATGTGGAAGAGGTGGGAAGCTAACCCAAATATAAAAGGGGATAGTGTCCCACATTGGAAAATGTACAAAGCTAAGTGTCACCACTAAGCTATAAAAGGGTGGGCAACCTTTGAGTCCCACATTGGAAAAATGTTAAGAATTTGTACACTTAATAAGTACAAATGGAAGATGAAGGGTTAATTCATCTATCATTTAAGAGGCTATTCAAGAGACCTCAATACGGTGCCAAGCACCGTACGCACACGCACACGCGCGCGCGCGTGCGGGTGCGGGGCAGTGGGCTGTAGAGGCGCTAGTGGCGCACTTTGCACTTCGCACGCCGCGTGTCCGCAGTGGTAGCGGGTTGCCGGGATTCGTCCGGCTCGGGCGCGGTCACTTTTTGGTTGACCCGTGCAAAACCGATTCGGTATTATTATACCTGTTCGGAATGGACTTAAGACTGTTGGCAATTAACAGTCATACCTGTTCGGAAATGACTTAATTCAACAGTCATGACTCTTGAAGAAAAAGCCTTTCATTTTCTATAAATAAAGGCTGCCTAAAAACGGAATTACATTGATAACCAAAACCAGTTTCAGATTTCCAGACCCTGCTATTACTCTCTTACAATTTTCAGGAGATACAAATTCTCTTATTCTGTTTTGTGCACATAAACAGAATAAGAACTTGATTGACTGTTCTTCGTTGATACATCCAAGGGCTGTCTTCAAATATACAAGTTGCAGACAGTGCAATTGCTTCATTGTATCTTGAGTACGGATTTGCTGATTCCCGTTTGTATACCGAAATTCTTCGTGTGGGGCAAATACTGTATTTAGGAAAGTGACATCACGCCTTGAAGTTTTATAGTGACTGTTCAGAAATTACATTGTTGTATTGAAGTTGACATTTTTGAAGATATATAAAGAGTTCCATTTCTGTATTTGCATTCATAATTTCCAACAATCTAAATACAGTAATTTTTGGAAATGGCCGACTCTTCCAAATCACTTCGACAAATAACAGAAAGCTTTGTCAAGTTGGACCGTTTTGATGGTGGTAATTTTCTGCGTTGGCAGAAAAAGGTTCATTTTCTTCTAACAACATTGAAGATTGTATATGTCTTGTCACAACCGAAACCAAATGAAGATGAAGATGAAACCGTGGAACAGACTAGGCAACGCACAAAATGGGAGACCGATGATTACTTGTGTCGTGGTCACATTCTCAATGCACTTGCTGATAATTTGTTCGACTTGTACCAAAATGTTGGGACAACAAAAACTTTATGGGAAACATTGGAGACCAAATATCTAACGGAAGACGCTACAAGTAAGAAGTTCCTTATAGGTCAGTTTCTAAGCTTTAAAATGCATGATAATAGGCCTGTGCTAGAACAATTTCATGACATCCAACGCATCATAAATCATTGCAAACTGAAAAAATTAAATATGGATGACAATGTAATTGTTGCTGCCATAATTGAAAAACTTCTTCCTTCTTGGAAAGACTATAAGAAAGAACTCAAACACAAAAAGGAGGATCTTTCACTTGAAGAATTAGAGACTCATTTAAGAATTGAACAAGAGTCTCGAATTCTAGATGGTAAAGAGGAACAAGAAAATTCTGTTTCTAAGGTCCATGTGGTGGAGGAAGGAAAGGAGCAAAAATATGGCAATCATGGAAAAAATAACAAGCGGAAGAATTTTTCAAATAATTCTAAAGCAAACAAAAAGAAGAAAGGAAATTGTTTTCATTGCAACAAACCAGGTCACTTTAAGAAGGATTGTCGTGAGTTCAAGAAACTAAAGGAAAAAGGAGGGACATCAGACACAAAGCAAAAATTTGCTGCTATGATATCCGAGGCTAATATGCTTGGAGAAGACAACTCTTGGTGGGTTGATTCTGGTGCCACAAGGCATGTTTGTAAGGACAAGAACTTGTTCTCTGCCTATGAAACAGTGGAAGGAGATGTTCTCTATATGGGAAATTCATCTACAGCTGCGGTTAAAGGCAAAGGGACAGTGGATCTCGAATTCACTTCCGGGAAAATCCTTAGCCTCACCAATGTTTTTCATGTTCCTGATGTTAGGAAAAATTTAGTTTCTGGAAGTCTTCTTAACAAATTTGGCTTTAAGCTTGTATTTGAGTCAGACAAATTTATTCTGACTAAGAATGGTACCTTTGTAGGTAAAGGATATTTGTATGAGGGCATGTTTAAGCTCAATATCAATGAAAAGGATTCTTCTGCTTATATCGTTGATTGTCTTTCATTATGGCATAGTCGTTTAGGACATGTTAATACAAAGAAAATGCATTTCATGGTTAATTTAAATTTAATTCCTAAATATGATAATGATATGAATGAAAAGTGTAAAATATGCATGCAAACAAAAATAACAAGATTGCCTTTTCCTAAAATAGAAAAAACTACATCTTTGTTGCAATTAGTACATAGTGATGTTTGTGATTTGCATGGAACGCCTACTAGAGGTGGTAGTAAATATTTTGCTACATTTATTGATGACTTTTCAAAATATTGTTACGTATATCTTTTAAACTCTAAGGATGATGTGCTTAATAGATTTAAGACATATAAAAATGAAGTTGAAAATCAATGTGATTCTAAAATAAAATGTCTTAGATCTGATAGAGGTGGTGAATATCACTTTCCTCAATTTTGTGAAGATATGGGAATTATACATGAAGTTACTGCACCTTATACACCACAACAAAATGGAGTAGCAGAAAGAAAAAATAGGACACTAACTGAAATGGTTAATGCTATGCTTTCTTATTCTGGTTTAAGTAAAGGGTTTTGGGGAGAAGCACTTTTAACTGCATGTCATATTCTGAATAGAATACCTGTTAAAGATAATAAGAAAACTCCTTACGAATTATGGAAGAATAGAAAACCTAATTTAGGTTATCTTAAAGTTTGGGGTTGTAGAGCTATTGTAAGACTACCTGAAACTAAGAGAAAGAAATTAGGAAGCAAAGGTGTTGAGTGTATTTTCATAGGTTATGCACAACATAGTAAAGCCTATAGATTTTTGGTTAGTGAACCTAATGATTCTGTTGAGGTAAATACAATAATTGAATCGAGAGATGCAATTTTTTATGAACAAAGGTTTTCTTCTATTCCTAGAATTAATAATGAAAAAGAAGTAAGCACTCCTTCACAGTTACCTGAAACTCCACTAGTAGAACAAGAAGAGATTAGAAAAAGTAAAAGACCTAGGAAAGAAAAAAGCTTTGGTCCCGACTTTGTAGTCTATCTTGTTGAAGGAACTAGAAACACATCTTGTAATCAATATGCTTTGACTCTTAGCGTTGAAACAGACCCACAAACTTATAATGAGGCAATTAAGTCTGTAGATTCAGCATTTTGGAAAGAAGCTATAAATGATGAAATGGATTCAATTTTGGGAAATAAAACTTGGAAATTAGTAGACTTACCTCCAGGATCTAAACCCATTAAGTGTAGATGGATTTTTAAAAAGAAAATGAAAATAGATGGAACAATTGATAAATTCAAGGCTAGATTGGTTGCTAAAGGTTTTACACAAAAAGAAGGAATTGATTATTTTGATACCTATGCACCTGTTGCTAGAACCGCCACTATTAGAATTTTAATTGCATTAGCATCTATATATAATTTTGAGATTCATCAAATGGATGTGAAAACTGCCTTTTTAAATGGTGACTTAGAAGAAGAAATTTACATGGAACAACCTGAAGGGTTTGTTATGCCTGGACAAGAAAACAAAGTATGTAAACTTATTAAGTCCTTATATGGCCTAAAACAAGCACCTAAACAATGGCATGAAAAATTTGATAAAGTCATTATTTCTTATGGTTTTAAAATTCATGAATCTGATAAGTGTGTTTATAGTAAATTTGCTAATGGTAAAGGTGTGATCATTTGTTTATATGTAGATGACATGTTAATTCTTGGTACTGATTTAGAAAGCATTAATAATACTAAGAGTTTTTTGTCTTCTAAATTTGATATGAAAGATATGGGTGTAGCTGATGTCATATTAGGAATGAGAATAATAAGGAAAGATAAAAATATAATTCTCACTCAATCTCATTATGTTGAGAAAATTTTAAAGAAATTTAATCAGTTTGATTGCACACCTGTTAGTACACCTTTTGAACCACAGCTAAAGATGATCCCTAATAATGGTAGAGCTATTTCACAATTGGAATATGCACGAGTAATTGGTAGTTTAATGTATGCCATGACATGTACTCGACCTGATATTGCTTATGTTGTTGGTAAATTAAGTAGATATACTAGTAATCCAAGTTTATTGCATTGGCATGCTGTCAATAGAATATTAAAATATTTGAAAGGAACTATGGACTATGGTATATACTATAGTGGATATCCTTCAGTATTAGAAGGGTTTTCTGATGCCAGTTGGATAACTGAGCGGGAGGATCATTCCTCAACAAGTGGATGGATTTTCACTCTTGGTGGAGGAGCTGTTTCTTGGGGATCAAAGAAACAAACTTGTATAGCTGACTCTACTATGGCAGCTGAGTTTGTAGCATTAGCTGCAACTAGTAAAGAGGCAGAATGGATAAGGAATTCATTAATTGAAATTCCAGTTTGGCCAAAACCAATGCCTCCAATATCTATACATTGTGATAGTGAGCCTACACTTTCCAGAGCTTATAGTAAAGTGTATAATGGAAAGTCTAGACATATTGGCCTGAGACATAGTTATGTCAGACAAATGATTACAGATAGTGTAATCACAGTGGATTATGTAAAATCAAGTCAAAATTTAGCTGATCCTTTTACAAAAGGTCTTGCAAGAGGACTGGTGTCTAAGACATCAATAGGGATGGGACTAAAGCCCATTAATAATAATCACTCTTGATGGAAACTCAACTTGAAACTTGATATATTCAAGTCTCAATTTCAATGATTAAAGTACATCATACGACGTGATTGTAAGCACTATAAAATTTAACATCCCAAGGATAAGTGCTTAGAACATGTAATGAATAATGAAAGAGGATGGGTTTAACCTTAATAGATTTATGGTGTTTTAAGTTACATGGACACCTATGATAATCTACCTATATGAGTGTGGAAGTGGTGCCGCTTCCTATGAGTATTGGGCTTGACTCTAAAGCACTCATGAAATCAAGGTACAGACACAAGGCCTAATTCATGTGTCGGCTTATATGGATAATCAGTGACTAAAAGATTTGTGTGTGAAGACAAATCCGGATAATCAATATAGATTGATAGTTCAAAGACAAGTCTACTATACTTTCATGGTTAACCTTGACGAACCTTCACAGGGTATTGGTTCAAGTCGTGAGACACCAATGCTTATACACAGTCTTACAGACAATCAAAGATTTACAAAACTTATTTTGAAAATGGTGGAGGAATGTTGGAGATTTTTAAAATAAGAGAGTAAGAGTTTTTTGGGTGTAAAAGCCTTAAGAGTTTGTCCCACATTGGAAGTATGTGGAAGAGGTGGGAAGCTAACCCAAATATAAAAGGGGATAGTGTCCCACATTGGAAAATGTACAAAGCTAAGTGTCACCACTAAGCTATAAAAGGGTGGGCAACCTTTGAGTCCCACATTGGAAAAATGTTAAGAATTTGTACACTTAATAAGTACAAATGGAAGATGAAGGGTTAATTCATCTATCATTTAAGAGGCTATTCAAGAGACCTCAATACGGTGCCAAGCACCGTACGCACACGCACACGCGCGCGCGCGTGCGGGTGCGGGGCAGTGGGCTGTAGAGGCGCTAGTGGCGCACTTTGCACTTCGCACGCCGCGTGTCCGCAGTGGTAGCGGGTTGCCGGGATTCGTCCGGCTCGGGCGCGGTCACTTTTTGGTTGACCCGTGCAAAACCGATTCGGTATTATTATACCTGTTCGGAATGGACTTAAGACTGTTGGCAATTAACAGTCATACCTGTTCGGAAATGACTTAATTCAACAGTCATGACTCTTGAAGAAAAAGCCTTTCATTTTCTATAAATAAAGGCTGCCTAAAAACGGAATTACATTGATAACCAAAACCAGTTTCAGATTTCCAGACCCTGCTATTACTCTCTTACAATTTTCAGGAGATACAAATTCTCTTATTCTGTTTTGTGCACATAAACAGAATAAGAACTTGATTGACTGTTCTTCGTTGATACATCCAAGGGCTGTCTTCAAATATACAAGTTGCAGACAGTGCAATTGCTTCATTGTATCTTGAGTACGGATTTGCTGATTCCCGTTTGTATACCGAAATTCTTCGTGTGGGGCAAATACTGTATTTAGGAAAGTGACATCACGCCTTGAAGTTTTATAGTGACTGTTCAGAAATTACATTGTTGTATTGAAGTTGACATTTTTGAAGATATATAAAGAGTTCCATTTCTGTATTTGCATTCATAATTTCCAACAATCTAAATACAGTAATTTTTGGAAATGGCCGACTCTTCCAAATCACTTCGACAAATAACAGAAAGCTTTGTCAAGTTGGACCGTTTTGATGGTGGTAATTTTCTGCGTTGGCAGAAAAAGGTTCATTTTCTTCTAACAACATTGAAGATTGTATATGTCTTGTCACAACCGAAACCAAATGAAGATGAAGATGAAACCGTGGAACAGACTAGGCAACGCACAAAATGGGAGACCGATGATTACTTGTGTCGTGGTCACATTCTCAATGCACTTGCTGATAATTTGTTCGACTTGTACCAAAATGTTGGGACAACAAAAACTTTATGGGAAACATTGGAGACCAAATATCTAACGGAAGACGCTACAAGTAAGAAGTTCCTTATAGGTCAGTTTCTAAGCTTTAAAATGCATGATAATAGGCCTGTGCTAGAACAATTTCATGACATCCAACGCATCATAAATCATTGCAAACTGAAAAAATTAAATATGGATGACAATGTAATTGTTGCTGCCATAATTGAAAAACTTCTTCCTTCTTGGAAAGACTATAAGAAAGAACTCAAACACAAAAAGGAGGATCTTTCACTTGAAGAATTAGAGACTCATTTAAGAATTGAACAAGAGTCTCGAATTCTAGATGGTAAAGAGGAACAAGAAAATTCTGTTTCTAAGGTCCATGTGGTGGAGGAAGGAAAGGAGCAAAAATATGGCAATCATGGAAAAAATAACAAGCGGAAGAATTTTTCAAATAATTCTAAAGCAAACAAAAAGAAGAAAGGAAATTGTTTTCATTGCAACAAACCAGGTCACTTTAAGAAGGATTGTCGTGAGTTCAAGAAACTAAAGGAAAAAGGAGGGACATCAGACACAAAGCAAAAATTTGCTGCTATGATATCCGAGGCTAATATGCTTGGAGAAGACAACTCTTGGTGGGTTGATTCTGGTGCCACAAGGCATGTTTGTAAGGACAAGAACTTGTTCTCTGCCTATGAAACAGTGGAAGGAGATGTTCTCTATATGGGAAATTCATCTACAGCTGCGGTTAAAGGCAAAGGGACAGTGGATCTCGAATTCACTTCCGGGAAAATCCTTAGCCTCACCAATGTTTTTCATGTTCCTGATGTTAGGAAAAATTTAGTTTCTGGAAGTCTTCTTAACAAATTTGGCTTTAAGCTTGTATTTGAGTCAGACAAATTTATTCTGACTAAGAATGGTACCTTTGTAGGTAAAGGATATTTGTATGAGGGCATGTTTAAGCTCAATATCAATGAAAAGGATTCTTCTGCTTATATCGTTGATTGTCTTTCATTATGGCATAGTCGTTTAGGACATGTTAATACAAAGAAAATGCATTTCATGGTTAATTTAAATTTAATTCCTAAATATGATAATGATATGAATGAAAAGTGTAAAATATGCATGCAAACAAAAATAACAAGATTGCCTTTTCCTAAAATAGAAAAAACTACATCTTTGTTGCAATTAGTACATAGTGATGTTTGTGATTTGCATGGAACGCCTACTAGAGGTGGTAGTAAATATTTTGCTACATTTATTGATGACTTTTCAAAATATTGTTACGTATATCTTTTAAACTCTAAGGATGATGTGCTTAATAGATTTAAGACATATAAAAATGAAGTTGAAAATCAATGTGATTCTAAAATAAAATGTCTTAGATCTGATAGAGGTGGTGAATATCACTTTCCTCAATTTTGTGAAGATATGGGAATTATACATGAAGTTACTGCACCTTATACACCACAACAAAATGGAGTAGCAGAAAGAAAAAATAGGACACTAACTGAAATGGTTAATGCTATGCTTTCTTATTCTGGTTTAAGTAAAGGGTTTTGGGGAGAAGCACTTTTAACTGCATGTCATATTCTGAATAGAATACCTGTTAAAGATAATAAGAAAACTCCTTACGAATTATGGAAGAATAGAAAACCTAATTTAGGTTATCTTAAAGTTTGGGGTTGTAGAGCTATTGTAAGACTACCTGAAACTAAGAGAAAGAAATTAGGAAGCAAAGGTGTTGAGTGTATTTTCATAGGTTATGCACAACATAGTAAAGCCTATAGATTTTTGGTTAGTGAACCTAATGATTCTGTTGAGGTAAATACAATAATTGAATCGAGAGATGCAATTTTTTATGAACAAAGGTTTTCTTCTATTCCTAGAATTAATAATGAAAAAGAAGTAAGCACTCCTTCACAGTTACCTGAAACTCCACTAGTAGAACAAGAAGAGATTAGAAAAAGTAAAAGACCTAGGAAAGAAAAAAGCTTTGGTCCCGACTTTGTAGTCTATCTTGTTGAAGGAACTAGAAACACATCTTGTAATCAATATGCTTTGACTCTTAGCGTTGAAACAGACCCACAAACTTATAATGAGGCAATTAAGTCTGTAGATTCAGCATTTTGGAAAGAAGCTATAAATGATGAAATGGATTCAATTTTGGGAAATAAAACTTGGAAATTAGTAGACTTACCTCCAGGATCTAAACCCATTAAGTGTAGATGGATTTTTAAAAAGAAAATGAAAATAGATGGAACAATTGATAAATTCAAGGCTAGATTGGTTGCTAAAGGTTTTACACAAAAAGAAGGAATTGATTATTTTGATACCTATGCACCTGTTGCTAGAACCGCCACTATTAGAATTTTAATTGCATTAGCATCTATATATAATTTTGAGATTCATCAAATGGATGTGAAAACTGCCTTTTTAAATGGTGACTTAGAAGAAGAAATTTACATGGAACAACCTGAAGGGTTTGTTATGCCTGGACAAGAAAACAAAGTATGTAAACTTATTAAGTCCTTATATGGCCTAAAACAAGCACCTAAACAATGGCATGAAAAATTTGATAAAGTCATTATTTCTTATGGTTTTAAAATTCATGAATCTGATAAGTGTGTTTATAGTAAATTTGCTAATGGTAAAGGTGTGATCATTTGTTTATATGTAGATGACATGTTAATTCTTGGTACTGATTTAGAAAGCATTAATAATACTAAGAGTTTTTTGTCTTCTAAATTTGATATGAAAGATATGGGTGTAGCTGATGTCATATTAGGAATGAGAATAATAAGGAAAGATAAAAATATAATTCTCACTCAATCTCATTATGTTGAGAAAATTTTAAAGAAATTTAATCAGTTTGATTGCACACCTGTTAGTACACCTTTTGAACCACAGCTAAAGATGATCCCTAATAATGGTAGAGCTATTTCACAATTGGAATATGCACGAGTAATTGGTAGTTTAATGTATGCCATGACATGTACTCGACCTGATATTGCTTATGTTGTTGGTAAATTAAGTAGATATACTAGTAATCCAAGTTTATTGCATTGGCATGCTGTCAATAGAATATTAAAATATTTGAAAGGAACTATGGACTATGGTATATACTATAGTGGATATCCTTCAGTATTAGAAGGGTTTTCTGATGCCAGTTGGATAACTGAGCGGGAGGATCATTCCTCAACAAGTGGATGGATTTTCACTCTTGGTGGAGGAGCTGTTTCTTGGGGATCAAAGAAACAAACTTGTATAGCTGACTCTACTATGGCAGCTGAGTTTGTAGCATTAGCTGCAACTAGTAAAGAGGCAGAATGGATAAGGAATTCATTAATTGAAATTCCAGTTTGGCCAAAACCAATGCCTCCAATATCTATACATTGTGATAGTGAGCCTACACTTTCCAGAGCTTATAGTAAAGTGTATAATGGAAAGTCTAGACATATTGGCCTGAGACATAGTTATGTCAGACAAATGATTACAGATAGTGTAATCACAGTGGATTATGTAAAATCAAGTCAAAATTTAGCTGATCCTTTTACAAAAGGTCTTGCAAGAGGACTGGTGTCTAAGACATCAATAGGGATGGGACTAAAGCCCATTAATAATAATCACTCTTGATGGAAACTCAACTTGAAACTTGATATATTCAAGTCTCAATTTCAATGATTAAAGTACATCATACGACGTGATTGTAAGCACTATAAAATTTAACATCCCAAGGATAAGTGCTTAGAACATGTAATGAATAATGAAAGAGGATGGGTTTAACCTTAATAGATTTATGGTGTTTTAAGTTACATGGACACCTATGATAATCTACCTATATGAGTGTGGAAGTGGTGCCGCTTCCTATGAGTATTGGGCTTGACTCTAAAGCACTCATGAAATCAAGGTACAGACACAAGGCCTAATTCATGTGTCGGCTTATATGGATAATCAGTGACTAAAAGATTTGTGTGTGAAGACAAATCCGGATAATCAATATAGATTGATAGTTCAAAGACAAGTCTACTATACTTTCATGGTTAACCTTGACGAACCTTCACAGGGTATTGGTTCAAGTCGTGAGACACCAATGCTTATACACAGTCTTACAGACAATCAAAGATTTACAAAACTTATTTTGAAAATGGTGGAGGAATGTTGGAGATTTTTAAAATAAGAGAGTAAGAGTTTTTTGGGTGTAAAAGCCTTAAGAGTTTGTCCCACATTGGAAGTATGTGGAAGAGGTGGGAAGCTAACCCAAATATAAAAGGGGATAGTGTCCCACATTGGAAAATGTACAAAGCTAAGTGTCACCACTAAGCTATAAAAGGGTGGGCAACCTTTGAGTCCCACATTGGAAAAATGTTAAGAATTTGTACACTTAATAAGTACAAATGAAAGATGAAGAGTTAATTCATCTATCATTTAAGAGGCTATTCAAGAGACCTCAATACGGTGCCAAGCACCGTACGCACACGCACACGCGCGCGCGCGTGCGGGTGCGGGGCAGTGGGCTGTAGAGGCGCTAGTGGCGCACTTTGCACTTCGCACGCCGCGTGTCCGCAGTGGTAGCGGGTTGCCGGGATTCGTCCGGCTCGGGCGCGGTCACTTTTTGGTTGACCCGTGCAAAACCGATTCGGTATTATTATACCTGTTCGGAATGGACTTAAGACTGTTGGCAATTAACAGTCATACCTGTTCGGAAATGACTTAATTCAACAGTCATGACTCTTGAAGAAAAAGCCTTTCATTTTCTATAAATAAAGGCTGCCTAAAAACGGAATTACATTGATAACCAAAACCAGTTTCAGATTTCCAGACCCTGCTATTACTCTCTTACAATTTTCAGGAGATACAAATTCTCTTATTCTGTTTTGTGCACATAAACAGAATAAGAACTTGATTGACTGTTCTTCGTTGATACATCCAAGGGCTGTCTTCAAATATACAAGTTGCAGACAGTGCAATTGCTTCATTGTATCTTGAGTACGGATTTGCTGATTCCCGTTTGTATACCGAAATTCTTCGTGTGGGGCAAATACTGTATTTAGGAAAGTGACATCACGCCTTGAAGTTTTATAGTGACTGTTCAGAAATTACATTGTTGTATTGAAGTTGACATTTTTGAAGATATATAAAGAGTTCCATTTCTGTATTTGCATTCATAATTTCCAACAATCTAAATACAGTAATTTTTGGAAATGGCCGACTCTTCCAAATCACTTCGACAAATAACAGAAAGCTTTGTCAAGTTGGACCGTTTTGATGGTGGTAATTTTCTGCGTTGGCAGAAAAAGGTTCATTTTCTTCTAACAACATTGAAGATTGTATATGTCTTGTCACAACCGAAACCAAATGAAGATGAAGATGAAACCGTGGAACAGACTAGGCAACGCACAAAATGGGAGACCGATGATTACTTGTGTCGTGGTCACATTCTCAATGCACTTGCTGATAATTTGTTCGACTTGTACCAAAATGTTGGGACAACAAAAACTTTATGGGAAACATTGGAGACCAAATATCTAACGGAAGACGCTACAAGTAAGAAGTTCCTTATAGGTCAGTTTCTAAGCTTTAAAATGCATGATAATAGGCCTGTGCTAGAACAATTTCATGACATCCAACGCATCATAAATCATTGCAAACTGAAAAAATTAAATATGGATGACAATGTAATTGTTGCTGCCATAATTGAAAAACTTCTTCCTTCTTGGAAAGACTATAAGAAAGAACTCAAACACAAAAAGGAGGATCTTTCACTTGAAGAATTAGAGACTCATTTAAGAATTGAACAAGAGTCTCGAATTCTAGATGGTAAAGAGGAACAAGAAAATTCTGTTTCTAAGGTCCATGTGGTGGAGGAAGGAAAGGAGCAAAAATATGGCAATCATGGAAAAAATAACAAGCGGAAGAATTTTTCAAATAATTCTAAAGCAAACAAAAAGAAGAAAGGAAATTGTTTTCATTGCAACAAACCAGGTCACTTTAAGAAGGATTGTCGTGAGTTCAAGAAACTAAAGGAAAAAGGAGGGACATCAGACACAAAGCAAAAATTTGCTGCTATGATATCCGAGGCTAATATGCTTGGAGAAGACAACTCTTGGTGGGTTGATTCTGGTGCCACAAGGCATGTTTGTAAGGACAAGAACTTGTTCTCTGCCTATGAAACAGTGGAAGGAGATGTTCTCTATATGGGAAATTCATCTACAGCTGCGGTTAAAGGCAAAGGGACAGTGGATCTCGAATTCACTTCCGGGAAAATCCTTAGCCTCACCAATGTTTTTCATGTTCCTGATGTTAGGAAAAATTTAGTTTCTGGAAGTCTTCTTAACAAATTTGGCTTTAAGCTTGTATTTGAGTCAGACAAATTTATTCTGACTAAGAATGGTACCTTTGTAGGTAAAGGATATTTGTATGAGGGCATGTTTAAGCTCAATATCAATGAAAAGGATTCTTCTGCTTATATCGTTGATTGTCTTTCATTATGGCATAGTCGTTTAGGACATGTTAATACAAAGAAAATGCATTTCATGGTTAATTTAAATTTAATTCCTAAATATGATAATGATATGAATGAAAAGTGTAAAATATGCATGCAAACAAAAATAACAAGATTGCCTTTTCCTAAAATAGAAAAAACTACATCTTTGTTGCAATTAGTACATAGTGATGTTTGTGATTTGCATGGAACGCCTACTAGAGGTGGTAGTAAATATTTTGCTACATTTATTGATGACTTTTCAAAATATTGTTACGTATATCTTTTAAACTCTAAGGATGATGTGCTTAATAGATTTAAGACATATAAAAATGAAGTTGAAAATCAATGTGATTCTAAAATAAAATGTCTTAGATCTGATAGAGGTGGTGAATATCACTTTCCTCAATTTTGTGAAGATATGGGAATTATACATGAAGTTACTGCACCTTATACACCACAACAAAATGGAGTAGCAGAAAGAAAAAATAGGACACTAACTGAAATGGTTAATGCTATGCTTTCTTATTCTGGTTTAAGTAAAGGGTTTTGGGGAGAAGCACTTTTAACTGCATGTCATATTCTGAATAGAATACCTGTTAAAGATAATAAGAAAACTCCTTACGAATTATGGAAGAATAGAAAACCTAATTTAGGTTATCTTAAAGTTTGGGGTTGTAGAGCTATTGTAAGACTACCTGAAACTAAGAGAAAGAAATTAGGAAGCAAGGGTGTTGAGTGTATTTTCATAGGTTATGCACAACATAGTAAAGCCTATAGATTTTTGGTTAGTGAACCTAATGATTCTGTTGAGGTAAATACAATAATTGAATCGAGAGATGCAATTTTTTATGAACAAAGGTTTTCTTCTATTCCTAGAATTAATAATGAAAAAGAAGTAAGCACTCCTTCACAGTTACCTGAAACTCCACTAGTAGAACAAGAAGAGATTAGAAAAAGTAAAAGACCTAGGAAAGAAAAAAGCTTTGGTCCCGACTTTGTAGTCTATCTTGTTGAAGGAACTAGAAACACATCTTGTAATCAATATGCTTTGACTCTTAGCGTTGAAACAGACCCACAAACTTATAATGAGGCAATTAAGTCTGTAGATTCAGCATTTTGGAAAGAAGCTATAAATGATGAAATGGATTCAATTTTGGGAAATAAAACTTGGAAATTAGTAGACTTACCTCCAGGATCTAAACCCATTAAGTGTAGATGGATTTTTAAAAAGAAAATGAAAATAGATGGAACAATTGATAAATTCAAGGCTAGATTGGTTGCTAAAGGTTTTACACAAAAAGAAGGAATTGATTATTTTGATACATATGCACCTGTTGCTAGAACCGCCACTATTAGAATTTTAATTGCATTAGCATCTATATATAATTTTGAGATTCATCAAATGGATGTGAAAACTGCCTTTTTAAATGGTGACTTAGAAGAAGAAATTTACATGGAACAACCTGAAGGGCTTGTTATGCCTGGACAAGAAAACAAAGTATGTAAACTTATTAAGTCCTTATATGGCCTAAAACAAGCACCTAAACAATGGCATGAAAAATTTGATAAAGTCATTATTTCTTATGGTTTTAAAATTCATGAATCTGATAAGTGTGTTTATAGTAAATTTGCTAATGGTAAAGGTGTGATCATTTGTTTATATGTAGATGACATGTTAATTCTTGGTACTGATTTAGAAAGCATTAATAATACTAAGAGTTTTTTGTCTTCTAAATTTGATATGAAAGATATGGGTGTAGCTGATGTCATATTAGGAATGAGAATAATAAGGAAAGATAAAAATATAATTCTCACTCAATCTCATTATGTTGAGAAAATTTTAAAGAAATTTAATCAGTTTGATTGCACACCTGTTAGTACACCTTTTGAACCACAGCTAAAGATGATCCCTAATAATGGTAGAGCTATTTCACAATTGGAATATGCACGAGTAATTGGTAGTTTAATGTATGCCATGACATGTACTCGACCTGATATTGCTTATGTTGTTGGTAAATTAAGTAGATATACTAGTAATCCAAGTTTATTGCATTGGCATGCTGTCAATAGAATATTAAAATATTTGAAAGGAACTATGGACTATGGTATATACTATAGTGGATATCCTTCAGTATTAGAAGGGTTTTCTGATGCCAGTTGGATAACTGAGCGGGAGGATCATTCCTCAACAAGTGGATGGATTTTCACTCTTGGTGGAGGAACTGTTTCTTGGGGATCAAAGAAACAAACTTGTATAGCTGACTCTACTATGGCAGCTGAGTTTGTAGCATTAGCTGCAACTAGTAAAGAGGCAGAATGGATAAGGAATTCATTAATTGAAATTCCAGTTTGGCCAAAACCAATGCCTCCAATATCTATACATTGTGATAGTGAGCCTACACTTTCCAGAGCTTATAGTAAAGTGTATAATGGAAAGTCTAGACATATTGGCCTGAGACATAGTTATGTCAGACAAATGATTACAGATAGTGTAATCACAGTGGATTATGTAAAATCAAGTCAAAATTTAGCTGATCCTTTTACAAAAGGTCTTGCAAGAGGAATGGTGTCTAAGACATCAATAGGGATGGGACTAAAGCCCATTAATAATAATCACTCTTGATGGAAACTCAACTTGAAACTTGATATATTCAAGTCTCAATTTCAATGATTAAAGTACATCATACGACGTGATTGTAAGCACTATAAAATTTAACATCCCAAGGATAAGTGCTTAGAACATGTAATGAATAATGAAAGAGGATGGGTTTAACCTTAATAGATTTATGGTGTTTTAAGTTACATGGACACCTATGATAATCTACCTATATGAGTGTGGAAGTGGTGCCGCTTCCTATGAGTATTGGGCTTGACTCTAAAGCACTCATGAAATCAAGGTACAGACACAAGGCCTAATTCATGTGTCGGCTTATATGGATAATCAGTGACTAAAAGATTTGTGTGTGAAGACAAATCCGGATAATCAATATAGATTGATAGTTCAAAGACAAGTCTACTATACTTTCATGGTTAACCTTGACGAACCTTCACAGGGTATTGGTTCAAGTCGTGAGACACCAATGCTTATACACAGTCTTACAGACAATCAAAGATTTACAAAACTTATTTTGAAAATGGTGGAGGAATGTTGGAGATTTTTAAAATAAGAGAGTAAGAGTTTTTTGGGTGTAAAAGCCTTAAGAGTTTGTCCCACATTGGAAGTATGTGGAAGAGGTGGGAAGCTAACCCAAATATAAAAGGGGATAGTGTCCCACATTGGAAAATGTACAAAGCTAAGTGTCACCACTAAGCTATAAAAGGGTGGGCAACCTTTGAGTCCCACATTGGAAAAATGTTAAGAATTTGTACACTTAATAAGTACAAATGGAAGATGAAGAGTTAATTCATCTATCATTTAAGAGGCTATTCAAGAGACCTCAATACGGTGCCAAGCACCGTACGCACACGCACACGCGCGCGCGCGTGCGGGTTCGGGGCAGTGGGCTGTAGAGGCGCTAGTGGCGCACTTTGCACTTCGCACGCCGCGTGTCCGCAGTGGTAGCGGGTTGCCGGGATTCGTCCGGCTCAGGCGCGGTCACTTTTTGGTTGACCCGTGCAAAACCGATTCGGTATTATTATACCTGTTCGGAATGGACTTAAGACTGTTGGCAATTAACAGTCATACCTGTTCGGAAATGACTTAATTCAACAGTCATGACTCTTGAAGAAAAAGCCTTTCATTTTCTATAAATAAAGGCTGCCTAAAAACGGAATTACATTGATAACCAAAACCAGTTTCAGATTTCCAGACCCTGCTATTACTCTCTTACAATTTTCAGGAGATACAAATTCTCTTATTCTGTTTTGTGCACATAAACAGAATAAGAACTTGATTGACTGTTCTTCGTTGATACATCCAAGGGCTGTCTTCAAATATACAAGTTGCAGACAGTGCAATTGCTTCATTGTATCTTGAGTACGGATTTGCTGATTCCCGTTTGTATACCGAAATTCTTCGTGTGGGGCAAATACTGTATTTAGGAAAGTGACATCACGCCTTGAAGTTTTATAGTGACTGTTCAGAAATTACATTGTTGTATTGAAGTTGACATTTTTGAAGATATATAAAGAGTTCCATTTCTGTATTTGCATTCATAATTTCCAACAATCTAAATACAGTAATTTTTGGAAATGGCCGACTCTTCCAAATCACTTCGACAAATAACAGAAAGCTTTGTCAAGTTGGACCGTTTTGATGGTGGTAATTTTCTGCGTTGGCAGAAAAAGGTTCATTTTCTTCTAACAACATTGAAGATTGTATATGTCTTGTCACAACCGAAACCAAATGAAGATGAAGATGAAACCGTGGAACAGACTAGGCAACGCACAAAATGGGAGACCGATGATTACTTGTGTCGTGGTCACATTCTCAATGCACTTGCTGATAATTTGTTCGACTTGTACCAAAATGTTGGGACAACAAAAACTTTATGGGAAACATTGGAGACCAAATATCTAACGGAAGACGCTACAAGTAAGAAGTTCCTTATAGGTCAGTTTCTAAGCTTTAAAATGCATGATAATAGGCCTGTGCTAGAACAATTTCATGACATCCAACGCATCATAAATCATTGCAAACTGAAAAAATTAAATATGGATGACAATGTAATTGTTGCTGCCATAATTGAAAAACTTCTTCCTTCTTGGAAAGACTATAAGAAAGAACTCAAACACAAAAAGGAGGATCTTTCACTTGAAGAATTAGAGACTCATTTAAGAATTGAACAAGAGTCTCGAATTCTAGATGGTAAAGAGGAACAAGAAAATTCTGTTTCTAAGGTCCATGTGGTGGAGGAAGGAAAGGAGCAAAAATATGGCAATCATGGAAAAAATAACAAGCGGAAGAATTTTTCAAATAATTCTAAAGCAAACAAAAAGAAGAAAGGAAATTGTTTTCATTGCAACAAACCAGGTCACTTTAAGAAGGATTGTCGTGAGTTCAAGAAACTAAAGGAAAAAGGAGGGACATCAGACACAAAGCAAAAATTTGCTGCTATGATATCCGAGGCTAATATGCTTGGAGAAGACAACTCTTGGTGGGTTGATTCTGGTGCCACAAGGCATGTTTGTAAGGACAAGAACTTGTTCTCTGCCTATGAAACAGTGGAAGGAGATGTTCTCTATATGGGAAATTCATCTACAGCTGCGGTTAAAGGCAAAGGGACAGTGGATCTCGAATTCACTTCCGGGAAAATCCTTAGCCTCACCAATGTTTTTCATGTTCCTGATGTTAGGAAAAATTTAGTTTCTGGAAGTCTACTTAACAAATTTGGCTTTAAGCTTGTATTTGAGTCAGACAAATTTATTCTGACTAAGAATGGTACCTTTGTAGGTAAAGGATATTTGTATGAGGGCATGTTTAAGCTCAATATCAATGAAAAGGATTCTTCTGCTTATATCGTTGATTGTCTTTCATTATGGCATAGTCGTTTAGGACATGTTAATACAAAGAAAATGCATTTCATGGTTAATTTAAATTTAATTCCTAAATATGATAATGATATGAATGAAAAGTGTAAAATATGCATGCAAACAAAAATAACAAGATTGCCTTTTCCTAAAATAGAAAAAACTACATCTTTGTTGCAATTAGTACATAGTGATGTTTGTGATTTGCATGGAACGCCTACTAGAGGTGGTAGTAAATATTTTGCTACATTTATTGATGACTTTTCAAAATATTGTTACGTATATCTTTTAAACTCTAAGGATGATGTGCTTAATAGATTTAAGACATATAAAAATGAAGTTGAAAATCAATGTGATTCTAAAATAAAATGTCTTAGATCTGATAGAGGTGGTGAATATCACTTTCCTCAATTTTGTGAAGATATGGGAATTATACATGAAGTTACTGCACCTTATACACCACAACAAAATGGAGTAGCAGAAAGAAAAAATAGGACACTAACTGAAATGGTTAATGCTATGCTTTCTTATTCTGGTTTAAGTAAAGGGTTTTGGGGAGAAGCACTTTTAACTGCATGTCATATTCTGAATAGAATACCTGTTAAAGATAATAAGAAAACTCCTTACGAATTATGGAAGAATAGAAAACCTAATTTAGGTTATCTTAAAGTTTGGGGTTGTAGAGCTATTGTAAGACTACCTGAAACTAAGAGAAAGAAATTAGGAAGCAAAGGTGTTGAGTGTATTTTCATAGGTTATGCACAACATAGTAAAGCCTATAGATTTTTGGTTAGTGAACCTAATGATTCTGTTGAGGTAAATACAATAATTGAATCGAGAGATGCAATTTTTTATGAACAAAGGTTTTCTTCTATTCCTAGAATTAATAATGAAAAAGAAGTAAGCACTCCTTCACAGTTACCTGAAACTCCACTAGTAGAACAAGAAGAGATTAGAAAAAGTAAAAGACCTAGGAAAGAAAAAAGCTTTGGTCCCGACTTTGTAGTCTATCTTGTTGAAGGAACTAGAAACACATCTTGTAATCAATATGCTTTGACTCTTAGCGTTGAAACAGACCCACAAACTTATAATGAGGCAATTAAGTCTGTAGATTCAGCATTTTGGAAAGAAGCTATAAATGATGAAATGGATTCAATTTTGGGAAATAAAACTTGGAAATTAGTAGACTTACCTCCAGGATCTAAACCCATTAAGTGTAGATGGATTTTTAAAAAGAAAATGAAAATAGATGGAACAATTGATAAATTCAAGGCTAGATTGGTTGCTAAAGGTTTTACACAAAAAGAAGGAATTGATTATTTTGATACCTATGCACCTGTTGCTAGAACCGCCACTATTAGAATTTTAATTGCATTAGCATCTATATATAATTTTGAGATTCATCAAATGGATGTGAAAACTGCCTTTTTAAATGGTGACTTAGAAGAAGAAATTTACATGGAACAACCTGAAGGGCTTGTTATGCCTGGACAAGAAAACAAAGTATGTAAACTTATTAAGTCCTTATATGGCCTAAAACAAGCACCTAAACAATGGCATGAAAAATTTGATAAAGTCATTATTTCTTATGGTTTTAAAATTCATGAATCTGATAAGTGTGTTTATAGTAAATTTGCTAATGGTAAAGGTGTGATCATTTGTTTATATGTAGATGACATGTTAATTCTTGGTACTGATTTAGAAAGCATTAATAATACTAAGAGTTTTTTGTCTTCTAAATTTGATATGAAAGATATGGGTGTAGCTGATGTCATATTAGGAATGAGAATAATAAGGAAAGATAAAAATATAATTCTCACTCAATCTCATTATGTTGAGAAAATTTTAAAGAAATTTAATCAGTTTGATTGCACACCTGTTAGTACACCTTTTGAACCACAGCTAAAGATGATCCCTAATAATGGTAGAGCTATTTCACAATTGGAATATGCACGAGTAATTGGTAGTTTAATGTATGCCATGACATGTACTCGACCTGATATTGCTTATGTTGTTGGTAAATTAAGTAGATATACTAGTAATCCAAGTTTATTGCATTGGCATGCTGTCAATAGAATATTAAAATATTTGAAAGGAACTATGGACTATGGTATATACTATAGTGGATATCCTTCAGTATTAGAAGGGTTTTCTGATGCCAGTTGGATAACTGAGCGGGAGGATCATTCCTCAACAAGTGGATGGATTTTCACTCTTGGTGGAGGAACTGTTTCTTGGGGATCAAAGAAACAAACTTGTATAGCTGACTCTACTATGGCAGCTGAGTTTGTAGCATTAGCTGCAACTAGTAAAGAGGCAGAATGGATAAGGAATTCATTAATTGAAATTCCAGTTTGGCCAAAACCAATGCCTCCAATATCTATACATTGTGATAGTGAGCCTACACTTTCCAGAGCTTATAGTAAAGTGTATAATGGAAAGTCTAGACATATTGGCCTGAGACATAGTTATGTCAGACAAATGATTACAGATAGTGTAATCACAGTGGATTATGTAAAATCAAGTCAAAATTTAGCTGATCCTTTTACAAAAGGTCTTGCAAGAGGAATGGTGTCTAAGACATCAATAGGGATGGGACTAAAGCCCATTAATAATAATCACTCTTGATGGAAACTCAACTTGAAACTTGATATATTCAAGTCTCAATTTCAATGATTAAAGTACATCATACGACGTGATTGTAAGCACTATAAAATTTAACATCCCAAGGATAAGTGCTTAGAACATGTAATGAATAATGAAAGAGGATGGGTTTAACCTTAATAGATTTATGGTGTTTTAAGTTACATGGACACCTATGATAATCTACCTATATGAGTGTGGAAGTGGTGCCGCTTCCTATGAGTATTGGGCTTGACTCTAAAGCACTCATGAAATCAAGGTACAGACACAAGGCCTAATTCATGTGTCGGCTTATATGGATAATCAGTGACTAAAAGATTTGTGTGTGAAGACAAATCCGGATAATCAATATAGATTGATAGTTCAAAGACAAGTCTACTATACTTTCATGGTTAACCTTGACGAACCTTCACAGGGTATTGGTTCAAGTCGTGAGACACCAATGCTTATACACAGTCTTACAGACAATCAAAGATTTACAAAACTTATTTTGAAAATGGTGGAGGAATGTTGGAGATTTTTAAAATAAGAGAGTAAGAGTTTTTTGGGTGTAAAAGCCTTAAGAGTTTGTCCCACATTGGAAGTATGTGGAAGAGGTGGGAAGCTAACCCAAATATAAAAGGGGATAGTGTCCCACATTGGAAAATGTACAAAGCTAAGTGTCACCACTAAGCTATAAAAGGGTGGGCAACCTTTGAGTCCCACATTGGAAAAATGTTAAGAATTTGTACACTTAATAAGTACAAATGGAAGATGAAGGGTTAATTCATCTATCATTTAAGAGGCTATTCAAGAGACCTCAATACGGTGCCAAGCACCGTACGCACACGCACACGCGCGCGCGCGTGCGGGTGCGGGGCAGTGGGCTGTAGAGGCGCTAGTGGCGCACTTTGCACTTCGCACGCCGCGTGTCCGCAGTGGTAGCGGGTTGCCGGGATTCGTCCGGCTCGGGCGCGGTCACTTTTTGGTTGACCCGTGCAAAACCGATTCGGTATTATTATACCTGTTCGGAATGGACTTAAGACTGTTGGCAATTAACAGTCATACCTGTTCGGAAATGACTTAATTCAACAGTCATGACTCTTGAAGAAAAAGCCTTTCATTTTCTATAAATAAAGGCTGCCTAAAAACGGAATTACATTGATAACCAAAACCAGTTTCAGATTTCCAGACCCTGCTATTACTCTCTTACAATTTTCAGGAGATACAAATTCTCTTATTCTGTTTTGTGCACATAAACAGAATAAGAACTTGATTGACTGTTCTTCGTTGATACATCCAAGGGCTGTCTTCAAATATACAAGTTGCAGACAGTGCAATTGCTTCATTGTATCTTGAGTACGGATTTGCTGATTCCCGTTTGTATACCGAAATTCTTCGTGTGGGGCAAATACTGTATTTAGGAAAGTGACATCACGCCTTGAAGTTTTATAGTGACTGTTCAGAAATTACATTGTTGTATTGAAGTTGACATTTTTGAAGATATATAAAGAGTTCCATTTCTGTATTTGCATTCATAATTTCCAACAATCTAAATACAGTAATTTTTGGAAATGGCCGACTCTTCCAAATCACTTCGACAAATAACAGAAAGCTTTGTCAAGTTGGACCGTTTTGATGGTGGTAATTTTCTGCGTTGGCAGAAAAAGGTTCATTTTCTTCTAACAACATTGAAGATTGTATATGTCTTGTCACAACCGAAACCAAATGAAGATGAAGATGAAACCGTGGAACAGACTAGGCAACGCACAAAATGGGAGACCGATGATTACTTGTGTCGTGGTCACATTCTCAATGCACTTGCTGATAATTTGTTCGACTTGTATCAAAATGTTGGGACAACAAAAACTTTATGGGAAACATTGGAGACCAAATATCTAACGGAAGACGCTACAAGTAAGAAGTTCCTTATAGGTCAGTTTCTAAGCTTTAAAATGCATGATAATAGGCCTGTGCTAGAACAATTTCATGACATCCAACGCATCATAAATCATTGCAAACTGAAAAAATTAAATATGGATGACAATGTAATTGTTGCTGCCATAATTGAAAAACTTCTTCCTTCTTGGAAAGACTATAAGAAAGAACTCAAACACAAAAAGGAGGATCTTTCACTTGAAGAATTAGAGACTCATTTAAGAATTGAACAAGAGTCTCGAATTCTAGATGGTAAAGAGGAACAAGAAAATTCTGTTTCTAAGGTCCATGTGGTGGAGGAAGGAAAGGAGCAAAAATATGGCAATCATGGAAAAAATAACAAGCGGAAGAATTTTTCAAATAATTCTAAAGCAAACAAAAAGAAGAAAGGAAATTGTTTTCATTGCAACAAACCAGGTCACTTTAAGAAGGATTGTCGTGAGTTCAAGAAACTAAAGGAAAAAGGAGGGACATCAGACACAAAGCAAAAATTTGCTGCTATGATATCCGAGGCTAATATGCTTGGAGAAGACAACTCTTGGTGGGTTGATTCTGGTGACACAAGGCATGTTTGTAAGGACAAGAACTTGTTCTCTGCCTATGAAACAGTGGAAGGAGATGTTCTCTATATGGGAAATTCATCTACAGCTGCGGTTAAAGGCAAAGGGGCAGTGGATCTCGAATTCACTTCCGGAAAAATCCTTAGCCTCACCAATGTTTTTCATGTTCCTGATGTTAGGAAAAATTTAGTTTCTGGAAGTCTTCTTAACAAATTTGGCTTTAAGCTTGTATTTGAGTCAGACAAATTTATTCTGACTAAGAATGGTACCTTTGTAGGTAAAGGATATTTGTATGAGGGCATGTTTAAGCTCAATATCAATGAAAAGGATTCTTCTGCTTATATCGTTGATTGTCTTTCATTATGGCATAGTCGTTTAGGACATGTTAATACAAAGAAAATGCATTTCATGGTTAATTTAAATTTAATTCCTAAATATGAGAATGATATGAATGAAAAGTGTAAAATATGCATGCAAACAAAAATAACAAGATTGCCTTTTCCTAAAATAGAAAAAACTACATCTTTGTTGCAATTAGTACATAGTGATGTTTGTGATTTGCATGGAACGCCTACTAGAGGTGGTAGTAAATATTTTGCTACATTTATTGATGACTTTTCAAAATATTGTTACGTATATCTTTTAAACTCTAAGGATGATGTGCTTAATAGATTTAAGACATATAAAAATGAAGTTGAAAATCAATGTGATTCTAAAATAAAATGTCTTAGATCTGATAGAGGTGGTGAATATCACTTTCCTCAATTTTGTGAAGATATGGGAATTATACATGAAGTTACTGCACCTTATACACCACAACAAAATGGAGTAGCAGAAAGAAAAAATAGGACACTAACTGAAATGGTTAATGCTATGCTTTCTTATTCTGGTTTAAGTAAAGGGTTTTGGGGAGAAGCACTTTTAACTGCATGTCATATTCTGAATAGAATACCTGTTAAAGATAATAAGAAAACTCCTTACGAATTATGGAAGAATAGAAAACCTAATTTAGGTTATCTTAAAGTTTGGGGTTGTAGAGCTATTGTAAGACTACCTGAAACTAAGAGAAAGAAATTAGGAAGCAAAGGTGTTGAGTGTATTTTCATAGGTTATGCACAACATAGTAAAGCCTATAGATTTTTGGTTAGTGAACCTAATGATTCTGTTGAGGTAAATACAATAATTGAATCGAGAGATGCAATTTTTTATGAACAAAGGTTTTCTTCTATTCCTAGAATTAATAATGAAAAAGAAGTAAGCACTCCTTCACAGTTACCTGAAACTCCACTAGTAGAACAAGAAGAGATTAGAAAAAGTAAAAGACCTAGGAAAGAAAAAAGCTTTGGTCCCGACTTTGTAGTCTATCTTGTTGAAGGAACTAGAAACACATCTTGTAATCAATATGCTTTGACTCTTAGCGTTGAAACAGACCCACAAACTTATAATGAGGCAATTAAGTCTGTAGATTCAGCATTTTGGAAAGAAGCTATAAATGATGAAATGGATTCAATTTTGGGAAATAAAACTTGGAAATTAGTAGACTTACCTCCAGGATCTAAACCCATTAAGTGTAGATGGATTTTTAAAAAGAAAATGAAAATAGATGGAACAATTGATAAATTCAAGGCTAGATTGGTTGCTAAAGGTTTTACACAAAAAGAAGGAATTGATTATTTTGATACCTATGCACCTGTTGCTAGAACCGCCACTATTAGAATTTTAATTGCATTAGCATCTATATATAATTTTGAGATTCATCAAATGGATGTGAAAACTGCCTTTTTAAATGGTGACTTAGAAGAAGAAATTTACATGGAACAACCTGAAGGGCTTGTTATGCCTGGACAAGAAAACAAAGTATGTAAACTTATTAAGTCCTTATATGGCCTAAAACAAGCACCTAAACAATGGCATGAAAAATTTGATAAAGTCATTATTTCTTATGGTTTTAAAATTCATGAATCTGATAAGTGTGTTTATAGTAAATTTGCTAATGGTAAAGGTGTGATCATTTGTTTATATGTAGATGACATGTTAATTCTTGGTACTGATTTAGAAAGCATTAATAATACTAAGAGTTTTTTGTCTTCTAAATTTGATATGAAAGATATGGGTGTAGCTGATGTCATATTAGGAATGAGAATAATAAGGAAAGATAAAAATATAATTCTCACTCAATCTCATTATGTTGAGAAAATTTTAAAGAAATTTAATCAGTTTGATTGCACACCTGTTAGTACACCTTTTGAACCACAGCTAAAGATGATCCCTAATAATGGTAGAGCTATTTCACAATTGGAATATGCACGAGTAATTGGTAGTTTAATGTATGCCATGACATGTACTCGACCTGATATTGCTTATGTTGTTGGTAAATTAAGTAGATATACTAGTAATCCAAGTTTATTGCATTGGCATGCTGTCAATAGAATATTAAAATATTTGAAAGGAACTATGGACTATGGTATATACTATAGTGGATATCCTTCAGTATTAGAAGGGTTTTCTGATGCCAGTTGGATAACTGAGCGGGAGGATCATTCCTCAACAAGTGGATGGATTTTCACTCTTGGTGGAGGAACTGTTTCTTGGGGATCAAAGAAACAAACTTGTATAGCTGACTCTACTATGGCAACTGAGTTTGTAGCATTAGCTGCAACTAGTAAAGAGGCAGAATGGATAAGGAATTCATTAATTGAAATTCCAGTTTGGCCAAAACCAATGCCTCCAATATCTATACATTGTGATAGTGAGCCTACACTTTCCAGAGCTTATAGTAAAGTGTATAATGGAAAGTCTAGACATATTGGCCTGAGACATAGTTATGTCAGACAAATGATTACAGATAGTGTAATCACAGTGGATTATGTAAAATCAAGTCAAAATTTAGCTGATCCTTTTACAAAAGGTCTTGCAAGAGGAATGGTGTCTAAGACATCAATAGGGATGGGACTAAAGCCCATTAATAATAATCACTCTTGATGGAAACTCAACTTGAAACTTGATATATTCAAGTCTCAATTTCAATGATTAAAGTACATCATACGACGTGATTGTAAGCACTATAAAATTTAACATCCCAAGGATAAGTGCTTAGAACATGTAATGAATAATGAAAGAGGATGGGTTTAACCTTAATAGATTTATGGTGTTTTAAGTTACATGGACACCTATGATAATCTACCTATATGAGTGTGGAAGTGGTGCCGCTTCCTATGAGTATTGGGCTTGACTCTAAAGCACTCATGAAATCAAGGTACAGACACAAGGCCTAATTCATGTGTCGGCTTATATGGATAATCAGTGACTAAAAGATTTGTGTGTGAAGACAAATCCGGATAATCAATATAGATTGATAGTTCAAAGACAAGTCTACTATACTTTCATGGTTAACCTTGACGAACCTTCACAGGGTATTGGTTCAAGTCGTGAGACACCAATGTTTATACACAGTCTTACAGACAATCAAAGATTTACAAAACTTATTTTGAAAATGGTGGAGGAATGTTGGAGATTTTTAAAATAAGAGAGTAAGAGTTTTTTGGGTGTAAAAGCCTTAAGAGTTTGTCCCACATTGGAAGTATGTGGAAGAGGTGGGAAGCTAACCCAAATATAAAAGGGGATAGTGTCCCACATTGGAAAATGTACAAAGCTAAGTGTCACCACTAAGCTATAAAAGGGTGGGCAACCTTTGAGTCCCACATTGGAAAAATGTTAAGAATTTGTACACTTAATAAGTACAAATGGAAGATGAAGAGTTAATTCATCTATCATTTAAGAGGCTATTCAAGAGACCTCAATACGGTGCCAAGCACCGTACGCACACGCACACGCGCGCGCGCGTGCGGGTGCGGGGCAGTGGGCTGTAGAGGCGCTAGTGGCGCACTTTGCACTTCGCACGCCGCGTGTCCGCAGTGGTAGCGGGTTGCCGGGATTCGTCCGGCTCGGGCGCGGTCACTTTTTGGTTGACCCGTGCAAAACCGATTCGGTATTATTATACCTGTTCGGAATGGACTTAAGACTGTTGGCAATTAACAGTCATACCTGTTCGGAAATGACTTAATTCAACAGTCATGACTCTTGAAGAAAAAGCCTTTCATTTTCTATAAATAAAGGCTGCCTAAAAACGGAATTACATTGATAACCAAAACCAGTTTCAGATTTCCAGACCCTGCTATTACTCTCTTACAATTTTCAGGAGATACAAATTCTCTTATTCTGTTTTGTGCACATAAACAGAATAAGAACTTGATTGACTGTTCTTCGTTGATACATCCAAGGGCTGTCTTCAAATATACAAGTTGCAGACAGTGCAATTGCTTCATTGTATCTTGAGTACGGATTTGCTGATTCCCGTTTGTATACCGAAATTCTTCGTGTGGGGCAAATACTGTATTTAGGAAAGTGACATCACGCCTTGAAGTTTTATAGTGACTGTTCAGAAATTACATTGTTGTATTGAAGTTGACATTTTTGAAGATATATAAAGAGTTCCATTTCTGTATTTGCATTCATAATTTCCAACAATCTAAATACAGTAATTTTTGGAAATGGCCGACTCTTCCAAATCACTTCGACAAATAACAGAAAGCTTTGTCAAGTTGGACCGTTTTGATGGTGGTAATTTTCTGCGTTGGCAGAAAAAGGTTCATTTTCTTCTAACAACATTGAAGATTGTATATGTCTTGTCACAACCGAAACCAAATGAAGATGAAGATGAAACCGTGGAACAGACTAGGCAACGCACAAAATGGGAGACCGATGATTACTTGTGTCGTGGTCACATTCTCAATGCACTTGCTGATAATTTGTTCGACTTGTACCAAAATGTTGGGACAACAAAAACTTTATGGGAAACATTGGAGACCAAATATCTAACGGAAGACGCTACAAGTAAGAAGTTCCTTATAGGTCAGTTTCTAAGCTTTAAAATGCATGATAATAGGCCTGTGCTAGAACAATTTCATGACATCCAACGCATCATAAATCATTGCAAACTGAAAAAATTAAATATGGATGACAATGTAATTGTTGCTGCCATAATTGAAAAACTTCTTCCTTCTCGGAAAGACTATAAGAAAGAACTCAAACACAAAAAGGAGGATCTTTCACTTGAAGAATTAGAGACTCATTTAAGAATTGAACAAGAGTCTCGAATTCTAGATGGTAAAGAGGAACAAGAAAATTCTGTTTCTAAGGTCCATGTGGTGGAGGAAGGAAAGGAGCAAAAATATGGCAATCATGGAAAAAATAACAAGCGGAAGAATTTTTCAAATAATTCTAAAGCAAACAAAAAGAAGAAAGGAAATTGTTTTCATTGCAACAAACCAGGTCACTTTAAGAAGGATTGTCGTGAGTTCAAGAAACTAAAGGAAAAAGGAGGGACATCAGACACAAAGCAAAAATTTGCTGCTATGATATCCGAGGCTAATATGCTTGGAGAAGACAACTCTTGGTGGGTTGATTCTGGTGCCACAAGGCATGTTTGTAAGGACAAGAACTTGTTCTCTGCCTATGAAACAGTGGAAGGAGATGTTCTCTATATGGGAAATTCATCTACAGCTGCGGTTAAAGGCAAAGGGGCAGTGGATCTCGAATTCACTTCCGGGAAAATCCTTAGCCTCACCAATGTTTTTCATGTTCCTGATGTTAGGAAAAATTTAGTTTCTGGAAGTCTTCTTAACAAATTTGGCTTTAAGCTTGTATTTGAGTCAGACAAATTTATTCTGACTAAGAATGGTACCTTTGTAGGTAAAGGATATTTGTATGAGGGCATGTTTAAGCTCAATATCAATGAAAAGGATTCTTCTGCTTATATCGTTGATTGTCTTTCATTATGGCATAGTCGTTTAGGACATGTTAATACAAAGAAAATGCATTTCATGGTTAATTTAAATTTAATTCCTAAATATGAGAATGATATGAATGAAAAGTGTAAAATATGCATGCAAACAAAAATAACAAGATTGCCTTTTCCTAAAATAGAAAAAACTACATCTTTGTTGCAATTAGTACATAGTGATGTTTGTGATTTGCATGGAACGCCTACTAGAGGTGGTAGTAAATATTTTGCTACATTTATTGATGACTTTTCAAAATATTGTTACGTATATCTTTTAAACTCTAAGGATGATGTGCTTAATAGATTTAAGACATATAAAAATGAAGTTGAAAATCAATGTGATTCTAAAATAAAATGTCTTAGATCTGATAGAGGTGGTGAATATCACTTTCCTCAATTTTGTGAAGATATGGGAATTATACATGAAGTTACTGCACCTTATACACCACAACAAAATGGAGTAGCAGAAAGAAAAAATAGGACACTAACTGAAATGGTTAATGCTATGCTTTCTTATTCTGGTTTAAGTAAAGGGTTTTGGGGAGAAGCACTTTTAACTGCATGTCATATTCTGAATAGAATACCTGTTAAAGATAATAAGAAAACTCCTTACGAATTATGGAAGAATAGAAAACCTAATTTAGGTTATCTTAAAGTTTGGGGTTGTAGAGCTATTGTAAGACTACCTGAAACTAAGAGAAAGAAATTAGGAAGCAAAGGTGTTGAGTGTATTTTCATAGGTTATGCACAACATAGTAAAGCCTATAGATTTTTGGTTAGTGAACCTAATGATTCTGTTGAGGTAAATACAATAATTGAATCGAGAGATGCAATTTTTTATGAACAAAGGTTTTCTTCTATTCCTAGAATTAATAATGAAAAAGAAGTAAGCACTCCTTCACAGTTACCTGAAACTCCACTAGTAGAACAAGAAGAGATTAGAAAAAGTAAAAGACCTAGGAAAGAAAAAAGCTTTGGTCCCGACTTTGTAGTCTATCTTGTTGAAGGAACTAGAAACACATCTTGTAATCAATATGCTTTGACTCTTAGCGTTGAAACAGACCCACAAACTTATAATGAGGCAATTAAGTCTGTAGATTCAGCATTTTGGAAAGAAGCTATAAATGATGAAATGGATTCAATTTTGGGAAATAAAACTTGGAAATTAGTAGACTTACCTCCAGGATCTAAACCCATTAAGTGTAGATGGATTTTTAAAAAGAAAATGAAAATAGATGGAACAATTGATAAATTCAAGGCTAGATTGGTTGCTAAAGGTTTTACACAAAAAGAAGGAATTGATTATTTTGATACCTATGCACCTGTTGCTAGAACCGCCACTATTAGAATTTTAATTGCATTAGCATCTATATATAATTTTGAGATTCATCAAATGGATGTGAAAACTGCCTTTTTAAATGGTGACTTAGAAGAAGAAATTTACATGGAACAACCTGAAGGGTTTGTTATGCCTGGACAAGAAAACAAAGTATGTAAACTTATTAAGTCCTTATATGGCCTAAAACAAGCACCTAAACAATGGCATGACAAATTTGATAAAGTCATTATTTCTTATGGTTTTAAAATTCATGAATCTGATAAGTGTGTTTATAGTAAATTTGCTAATGGTAAAGGTGTGATCATTTGTTTATATGTAGATGACATGTTAATTCTTGGTACTGATTTAGAAAGCATTAATAATACTAAGAGTTTTTTGTCTTCTAAATTTGATATGAAAGATATGGGTGTAGCTGATGTCATATTAGGAATGAGAATAATAAGGAAAGATAAAAATATAATTCTCACTCAATCTCATTATGTTGAGAAAATTTTAAAGAAATTTAATCAGTTTGATTGCACACCTGTTAGTACACCTTTTGAACCACAGCTAAAGATGATCCCTAATAATGGTAGAGCTATTTCACAATTGGAATATGCACGAGTAATTGGTAGTTTAATGTATGCCATGACATGTACTCGACCTGATATTGCTTATGTTGTTGGTAAATTAAGTAGATATACTAGTAATCCAAGTTTATTGCATTGGCATGCTGTCAATAGAATATTAAAATATTTGAAAGGAACTATGGACTATGGTATATACTATAGTGGATATCCTTCAGTATTATAAGGGTTTTCTGATGCCAGTTGGATAACTGAGCGGGAGGATCATTCCTCAACAAGTGGATGGATTTTCACTCTTGGTGGAGGAGCTGTTTCTTGGGGATCAAAGAAACAAACTTGTATAGCTGACTCTACTATGGCAGCTGAGTTTGTAGCATTAGCTGCAACTAGTAAAGAGGCAGAATGGATAGGGAATTCATTAATTGAAATTCCAGTTTGGCCAAAACCAATGCCTCCAATATCTATACATTGTGATAGTGAGCCTACACTTTCCAGAGCTTATAGTAAAGTGTATAATGGAAAGTCTAGACATATTGGCCTGAGACATAGTTATGTCAGACAAATGATTACAGATAGTGTAATCACAGTGGATTATGTAAAATCAAGTCAAAATTTAGCTGATCCTTTTACAAAAGGTCTTGCAAGAGGACTGGTGTCTAAGACATCAATAGGGATGGGACTAAAGCCCATTAATAATAATCACTCTTGATGGAAACTCAACTTGAAACTTGATATATTCAAGTCTCAATTTCAATGATTAAAGTACATCATACGACGTGATTGTAAGCACTATAAAATTTAACATCCCAAGGATAAGTGCTTAGAACATGTAATGAATAATGAAAGAGGATGGGTTTAACCTTAATAGATTTATGGTGTTTTAAGTTACATGGACACCTATGATAATCTACCTATATGAGTGTGGAAGTGGTGCCGCTTCCTATGAGTATTGGGCTTGACTCTAAAGCACTCATGAAATCAAGGTACAGACACAAGGCCTAATTCATGTGTCGGCTTATATGGATAATCAGTGACTAAAAGATTTGTGTGTGAAGACAAATCCGGATAATCAATATAGATTGATAGTTCAAAGACAAGTCTACTATACTTTCATGGTTAACCTTGACGAACCTTCACAGGGTATTGGTTCAAGTCGTGAGACACCAATGCTTATACACAGTCTTACAGACAATCAAAGATTTACAAAACTTATTTTGAAAATGGTGGAGGAATGTTGGAGATTTTTAAAATAAGAGAGTAAGAGTTTTTTGGGTGTAAAAGCCTTAAGAGTTTGTCCCACATTGGAAGTATGTGGAAGAGGTGGGAAGCTAACCCAAATATAAAAGGGGATAGTGTCCCACATTGGAAAATGTACAAAGCTAAGTGTCACCACTAAGCTATAAAAGGGTGGGCAACCTTTGAGTCCCACATTGGAAAAATGTTAAGAATTTGTACACTTAATAAGTACAAATGGAAGATGAAGAGTTAATTCATCTATCATTTAAGAGGCTATTCAAGAGACCTCAATACGGTGCCAAGCACCGTACGCACACGCACACGCGCGCGCGCGTGCGGGTGCGGGGCAGTGGGCTGTAGAGGCGCTAGTGGCGCACTTTGCACTTCGCACGCCGCGTGTCCGCAGTGGTAGCGGGTTGCCGGGATTCGTCCGGCTCGGGCGCGGTCACTTTTTGGTTGACCCGTGCAAAACCGATTCGGTATTATTATACCTGTTCGGAATGGACTTAAGACTGTTGGCAATTAACAGTCATACCTGTTCGGAAATGACTTAATTCAACAGTCATGACTCTTGAAGACAAAGCCTTTCATTTTCTATAAATAAAGGCTGCCTAAAAACGGAATTACATTGATAACCAAAACCAGTTTCAGATTTCCAGACCCTGCTATTACTCTCTTACAATTTTCAGGAGATACAAATTCTCTTATTCTGTTTTGTGCACATAAACAGAATAAGAACTTGATTGACTGTTCTTCGTTGATACATCCAAGGGCTGTCTTCAAATATACAAGTTGCAGACAGTGCAATTGCTTCATTGTATCTTGAGTACGGATTTGCTGATTCCCGTTTGTATACCGAAATTCTTCGTGTGGGGCAAATACTGTATTTAGGAAAGTGACATCACGCCTTGAAGTTTTATAGTGACTGTTCAGAAATTACATTGTTGTATTGAAGTTGACATTTTTGAAGATATATAAAGAGTTCCATTTCTGTATTTGCATTCATAATTTCCAACAATCTAAATACAGTAATTTTTGGAAATGGCCGACTCTTCCAAATCACTTCGACAAATAACAGAAAGCTTTGTCAAGTTGGACCGTTTTGATGGTGGTAATTTTCTGCGTTGGCAGAAAAAGGTTCATTTTCTTCTAACAACATTGAAGATTGTATATGTCTTGTCACAACCGAAACCAAATGAAGATGAAGATGAAACCGTGGAACAGACTAGGCAACGCACAAAATGGGAGACCGATGATTACTTGTGTCGTGGTCACATTCTCAATGCACTTGCTGATAATTTGTTCGACTTGTACCAAAATGTTGGGACAACAAAAACTTTATGGGAAACATTGGAGACCAAATATCTAACGGAAGACGCTACAAGTAAGAAGTTCCTTATAGGTCAGTTTCTAAGCTTTAAAATGCATGATAATAGGCCTGTGCTAGAACAATTTCATGACATCCAACGCATCATAAATCATTGCAAACTGAAAAAATTAAATATGGATGACAATGTAATTGTTGCTGCCATAATTGAAAAACTTCTTCCTTCTTGGAAAGACTATAAGAAAGAACTCAAACACAAAAAGGAGGATCTTTCACTTGAAGAATTAGAGACTCATTTAAGAATTGAACAAGAGTCTCGAATTCTAGATGGTAAAGAGGAACAAGAAAATTCTGTTTCTAAGGTCCATGTGGTGGAGGAAGGAAAGGAGCAAAAATATGGCAATCATGGAAAAAATAACAAGCGGAAGAATTTTTCAAATAATTCTAAAGCAAACAAAAAAAAGAAAGGAAATTGTTTTCATTGCAACAAACCAGGTCACTTTAAGAAGGATTGTCGTGAGTTCAAGAAACTAAAGGAAAAAGGAGGGACATCAGACACAAAGCAAAAATTTGCTGCTATGATATCCGAGGCTAATATGCTTGGAGAAGACAACTCTTGGTGGGTTGATTCTGGTGCCACAAGGCATGTTTGTAAGGACAAGAACTTGTTCTCTGCCTATGAAACAGTGGAAGGAGATGTTCTCTATATGGGAAATTCATCTACAGCTGCGGTTAAAGGCAAAGGGACAGTGGATCTCGAATTCACTTCCGGGAAAATCCTTAGCCTCACCAATGTTTTTCATGTTCATGATGTTAGGAAAAATTTAGTTTCTGGAAGTCTTCTTAACAAATTTGGCTTTAAGCTTGTATTTGAGTCAGACAAATTTATTCTGACTAAGAATGGTACCTTTGTAGGTAAAGGATATTTGTATGAGGGCATGTTTAAGCTCAATATCAATGAAAAGGATTCTTCTGCTTATATCGTTGATTGTCTTTCATTATGGCATAGTCGTTTAGGACATGTTAATACAAAGAAAATGCATTTCATGGTTAATTTAAATTTAATTCCTAAATATGAGAATGATATGAATGAAAAGTGTAAAATATGCATGCAAACAAAAATAACAAGATTGCCTTTTCCTAAAATAGAAAAAACTACATCTTTGTTGCAATTAGTACATAGTGATGTTTGTGATTTGCATGGAACGCCTACTAGAGGTGGTAGTAAATATTTTGCTACATTTATTGATGACTTTTCAAAATATTGTTACGTATATCTTTTAAACTCTAAGGATGATGTGCTTAATAGATTTAAGACATATAAAAATGAAGTTGAAAATCAATGTGATTCTAAAATAAAATGTCTTAGATCTGATAGAGGTGGTGAATATCACTTTCCTCAATTTTGTGAAGATATGGGAATTATACATGAAGTTACTGCACCTTATACACCACAACAAAATGGAGTAGCAGAAAGAAAAAATAGGACACTAACTGAAATGGTTAATGCTATGCTTTCTTATTCTGGTTTAAGTAAAGGGTTTTGGGGAGAAGCACTTTTAACTGCATGTCATATTCTGAATAGAATACCTGTTAAAGATAATAAGAAAACTCCTTACGAATTATGGAAGAATAGAAAACCTAATTTAGGTTATCTTAAAGTTTGGGGTTGTAGAGCTATTGTAAGACTACCTGAAACTAAGAGAAAGAAATTAGGAAGCAAAGGTGTTGAGTGTATTTTCATAGGTTATGCACAACATAGTAAAGCCTATAGATTTTTGGTTAGTGAACCTAATGATTCTGTTGAGGTAAATACAATAATTGAATCGAGAGATGAAATTTTTTATGAACAAAGGTTTTCTTCTATTCCTAGAATTAATAATGAAAAAGAAGTAAGCACTCCTTCACAGTTACCTGAAACTCCACTAGTAGAACAAGAAGAGATTAGAAAAAGTAAAAGACCTAGGAAAGAAAAAAGCTTTGGTCCCGACTTTGTAGTCTATCTTGTTGAAGGAACTAGAAACACATCTTGTAATCAATATGCTTTGACTCTTAGCGTTGAAACAGACCCACAAACTTATAATGAGGCAATTAAGTCTGTAGATTCAGCATTTTGGAAAGAAGCTATAAATGATGAAATGGATTCAATTTTGGGAAATAAAACTTGGAAATTAGTAGACTTACCTCCAGGATCTAAACCCATTAAGTGTAGATGGATTTTTAAAAAGAAAATGAAAATAGATGGAACAATTGATAAATTCAAGGCTAGATTGGTTGCTAAAGGTTTTACACAAAAAGAAGGAATTGATTATTTTGATACCTATGCACCTGTTGCTAGAACCGCCACTATTAGAATTTTAATTGCATTAGCATCTATATATAATTTTGAGATTCATCAAATGGATGTGAAAACTGCCTTTTTAAATGGTGACTTAGAAGAAGAAATTTACATGGAACAACCTGAAGGGTTTGTTATGCCTGGACAAGAAAACAAAGTATGTAAACTTATTAAGTCCTTATATGGCCTAAAACAAGCACCTAAACAATGGCATGAAAAATTTGATAAAGTCATTATTTCTTATGGTTTTAAAATTCATGAATCTGATAAGTGTGTTTATAGTAAATTTGCTAATGGTAAAGGTGTGATCATTTGTTTATATGTAGATGACATGTTAATTCTTGGTACTGATTTAGAAAGCATTAATAATACTAAGAGTTTTTTGTCTTCTAAATTTGATATGAAAGATATGGATGTAGCTGATGTCATATTAGGAATGAGAATAATAAGGAAAGATAAAAATATAATTCTCACTCAATCTCATTATGTTGAGAAAATTTTAAAGAAATTTAATCAGTTTGATTGCACACCTGTTAGTACACCTTTTGAACCACAGCTAAAGATGATCCCTAATAATGGTAGAGCTATTTCACAATTGGAATATGCACGAGTAATTGGTAGTTTAATGTATGCCATGACATGTACTCGACCTGATATTGCTTATGTTGTTGGTAAATTAAGTAGATATACTAGTAATCCAAGTTTATTGCATTGGCATGCTGTCAATAGAATATTAAAATATTTGAAAGGAACTATGGACTATGGTATATACTATAGTGGATATCCTTCAGTATTAGAAGGGTTTTCTGATGCCAGTTGGATAACTGAGCGGGAGGATCATTCCTCAACAAGTGGATGGATTTTCACTCTTGGTGGAGGAACTGTTTCTTGGGGATCAAAGAAACAAACTTGTATAGCTGACTCTACTATGGCAGCTGAGTTTGTAGCATTAGCTGCAACTAGTAAAGAGGCAGAATGGATAAGGAATTCATTAATTGAAATTCCAGTTTGGCCAAAACCAATGCCTCCAATATCTATACATTGTGATAGTGAGCCTACACTTTCCAGAGCTTATAGTAAAGTGTATAATGGAAAGTCTAGACATATTGGCCTGAGACATAGTTATGTCAGACAAATGATTACAGATAGTGTAATCACAGTGGATTATGTAAAATCAAGTCAAAATTTAGCTGATCCTTTTACAAAAGGTCTTGCAAGAGGAATGGTGTCTAAGACATCAATAGGGATGGGACTAAAGCCCATTAATAATAATCACTCTTGATGGAAACTCAACTTGAAACTTGATATATTCAAGTCTCAATTTCAATGATTAAAGTACATCATACGACGTGATTGTAAGCACTATAAAATTTAACATCCCAAGGATAAGTGCTTAGAACATGTAATGAATAATGAAAGAGGATGGGTTTAACCTTAATAGATTTATGGTGTTTTAAGTTACATGGACACCTATGATAATCTACCTATATGAGTGTGGAAGTGGTGCCACTTCCTATGAGTATTGGGCTTGACTCTAAAGCACTCATGAAATCAAGGTACAGACACAAGGCCTAATTCATGTGTCGGCTTATATGGATAATCAGTGACTAAAAGATTTGTGTGTGAAGACAAATCCGGATAATCAATATAGATTGATAGTTCAAAGACAAGTCTACTATACTTTCATGGTTAACCTTGACGAACCTTCACAGGGTATTGGTTCAAGTCGTGAGACACCAATGCTTATACACAGTCTTACAGACAATCAAAGATTTACAAAACTTATTTTGAAAATGGTGGAGGAATGTTGGAGATTTTTAAAATAAGAGAGTAAGAGTTTTTTGGGTGTAAAAGCCTTAAGAGTTTGTCCCACATTGGAAGTATGTGGAAGAGGTGGGAAGCTAACCCAAATATAAAAGGGGATAGTGTCCCACATTGGAAAATGTACAAAGCTAAGTGTCACCACTAAGCTATAAAAGGGTGGGCAACCTTTGAGTCCCACATTGGAAAAATGTTAAGAATTTGTACACTTAATAAGTACAAATGGAAGATGAAGAGTTAATTCATCTATCATTTAAGAGGCTATTCAAGAGACCTCAATACGGTGCCAAGCACCGTACGCACACGCACACCCACACGCACGCGCGCGTGCGGGTGCGGGGCAGTGGGCTGTAGAGGCGCTAGTGGCGCACTTTGCACTTCGCACGCCGCGTGTCCACAGTGGTAGCGGGTTGCCGGGATTCGTCCGGCTCGGGCGCGGTCACTTTTTGGTTGACCCGTGCAAAACCGATTCGGTATTATTATACCTGTTCGGAATGGACTTAAGACTGTTGGCAATTAACAGTCATACCTGTTCGGAAATGACTTAATTCAACAGTCATGACTCTTGAAGAAAAAGCCTTTCATTTTCTATAAATAAAGGCTGCCTAAAAACGGAATTACATTGATAACCAAAACCAGTTTCAGATTTCCAGACCCTGCTATTACTCTCTTACAATTTTCAGGAGATACAAATTCTCTTATTCTATTTTGTGCACATAAACAGAATAAGAACTTGATTGACTGTTCTTCGTTGATACATCCAAGGGCTGTCTTCAAATATACAAGTTGCAGACAGTGCAATTGCTTCATTGTATCTTGAGTACGGATTTGCTGATTCCCGTTTGTATACCGAAATTCTTCGTGTGGGGCAAATACTGTATTTAGGAAAGTGACATCACGCCTTGAAGTTTTATAGTGACTGTTCAGAAATTACATTGTTGTATTGAAGTTGACATTTTTGAAGATATATAAAGAGTTCCATTTCTGTATTTGCATTCATAATTTCCAACAATCTAAATACAGTAATTTTTGGAAATGGCCGACTCTTCCAAATCACTTCGACAAATAACAGAAAGCTTTGTCAAGTTGGACCGTTTTGATGGTGGTAATTTTCTGCGTTGGCAGAAAAAGGTTCATTTTCTTCTAACAACATTGAAGATTGTATATGTCTTGTCACAACCGAAACCAAATGAAGATGAAGATGAAACCGTGGAACAGACTAGGCAACGCACAAAATGGGAGACCGATGATTACTTGTGTCGTGGTCACATTCTCAATGCACTTGCTGATAATTTGTTCGACTTGTACCAAAATGTTGGGACAACAAAAACTTTATGGAAAACATTGGAGACCAAATATCTAACGGAAGACGCTACAAGTAAGAAGTTCCTTATAGGTCAGTTTCTAAGCTTTAAAATGCATGATAATAGGCCTGTGCTAGAACAATTTCATGACATCCAACGCATCATAAATCATTGCAAACTGAAAAAATTAAATATGGATGACAATGTAATTGTTGCTGCCATAATTGAAAAACTTCTTCCTTCTCGGAAAGACTATAAGAAAGAACTCAAACACAAAAAGGAGGATCTTTCACTTGAAGAATTAGAGACTCATTTAAGAATTGAACAAGAGTCTCGAATTCTAGATGGTAAAGAGGAACAAGAAAATTCTGTTTCTAAGGTCCATGTGGTGGAGGAAGGAAAGGAGCAAAAATATGGCAATCATGGAAAAAATAACAAGCGGAAGAATTTTTCAAATAATTCTAAAGCAAACAAAAAGAAGAAAGGAAATTGTTTTCATTGCAACAAACCAGGTCACTTTAAGAAGGATTGTCGTGAGTTCAAGAAACTAAAGGAAAAAGGAGGGACATCAGACACAAAGCAAAAATTTGCTGCTATGATATCCGAGGCTAATATGCTTGGAGAAGACAACTCTTAGTGGGTTGATTCTGGTGCCACAAGGCATGTTTGTAAGGACAAGAACTTGTTCTCTGCCTATGAAACAGTGGAAGGAGATGTTCTCTATATGGGAAATTCATCTACAGCTGCGGTTAAAGGCAAAGTGACAGTGGATCTCGAATTCACTTCCGGGAAAATCCTTAGCCTCACCAATGTTTTTCATGTTCCTGATGTTAGGAAAAATTTAGTTTCTGGAAGTCTTCTTAACAAATTTGGCTTTAAGCTTGTATTTGAGTCAGACAAATTTATTCTGACTAAGAATGGTACCTTTGTAGGTAAAGGATATTTGTATGAGGGCATGTTTAAGCTCAATATCAATGAAAAGGATTCTTCTGCTTATATCGTTGATTGTCTTTCATTATGGCATAGTCGTTTAGGACATGTTAATACAAAGAAAATGCATTTCATGGTTAATTTAAATTTAATTCCTAAATATGAGAATGATATGAATGAAAAGTGTAAAATATGCATGCAAACAAAAATAACAAGATTGCCTTTTCCTAAAATAGAAAAAACTACATCTTTGTTGCAATTAGTACATAGTGATGTTTGTGATTTGCATGGAACGCCTACTAGAGGTGGTAGTAAATATTTTGCTACATTTATTGATGACTTTTCAAAATATTGTTACGTATATCTTTTAAACTCTAAGGATGATGTGCTTAATAGATTTAAGACATATAAAAATGAAGTTGAAAATCAATGTGATTCTAAAATAAAATGTCTTAGATCTGATAGAGGTGGTGAATATCACTTTCCTCAATTTTGTGAAGATATGGGAATTATACATGAAGTTACTGCACCTTATACACCACAACAAAATGGAGTAGCAGAAAGAAAAAATAGGACACTAACTGAAATGGTTAATGCTATGCTTTCTTATTCTGGTTTAAGTAAAGGGTTTTGGGGAGAAGCACTTTTAACTGCATGTCATATTCTGAATAGAATACCTGTTAAAGATAATAAGAAAACTCCTTACGAATTATGGAAGAATAGAAAACCTAATTTAGGTTATCTTAAAGTTTGGGGTTGTAGAGCTATTGTAAGACTACCTGAAACTAAGAGAAAGAAATTAGGAAGCAAAGGTGTTGAGTGTATTTTCATAGGTTATGCACAACATAGTAAAGCCTATAGATTTTTGGTTAGTGAACCTAATGATTCTGTTGAGGTAAATACAATAATTGAATCGAGAGATGCAATTTTTTATGAACAAAGGTTTTCTTCTATTCCTAGAATTAATAATGAAAAAGAAGTAAGCACTCCTTCACAGTTACCTGAAACTCCACTAGTAGAACAAGAAGAGATTAGAAAAAGTAAAAGACCTAGGAAAGAAAAAAGCTTTGGTCCCGACTTTGTAGTCTATCTTGTTGAAGGAACTAGAAACACATCTTGTAATCAATATGCTTTGACTCTTAGCGTTGAAACAGACCCACAAACTTATAATGAGGCAATTAAGTCTGTAGATTCAGCATTTTGGAAAGAAGCTATAAATGATGAAATGGATTCAATTTTGGGAAATAAAACTTGGAAATTAGTAGACTTACCTCCAGGATCTAAACCCATTAAGTGTAGATGGATTTTTAAAAAGAAAATGAAAATAGATGGAACAATTGATAAATTCAAGGCTAGATTGGTTGCTAAAGGTTTTACACAAAAAGAAGGAATTGATTATTTTGATACCTATGCACCTGTTGCTAGAACCGCCACTATTAGAATTTTAATTGCATTAGCATCTATATATAATTTTGAGATTCATCAAATGGATGTGAAAACTGCCTTTTTAAATGGTAACTTAGAAGAAGAAATTTACATGGAACAACCTGAAGGGTTTGTTATGCCTGGACAAGAAAACAAAGTATGTAAACTTATTAAGTCCTTATATGGCCTAAAACAAGAACCTAAACAATGGCATGAAAAATTTGATAAAGTCATTATTTCTTATGGTTTTAAAATTCATGAATCTGATAAGTGTGTTTATAGTAAATTTGCTAATGGTAAAGGTGTGATCATTTGTTTATATGTAGATGACATGTTAATTCTTGGTACTGATTTAGAAAGCATTAATAATACTAAGAGTTTTTTGTCTTCTAAATTTGATATGAAAGATATGGGTGTAGCTGATGTCATATTAGGAATGAGAATAATAAGGAAAGATAAAAATATAATTCTCACTCAATCTCATTATGTTGAGAAAATTTTAAAGAAATTTAATCAGTTTGATTGCACACCTGTTAGTACACCTTTTGAACCACAGCTAAAGATGATCCCTAATAATGGTAGAGCTATTTCACAATTGGAATATGCACGAGTAATTGGTAGTTTAATGTATGCCATGACATGTACTCGACCTGATATTGCTTATGTTGTTGGTAAATTAAGTAGATATACTAGTAATCCAAGTTTATTGCATTGGCATGCTGTCAATAGAATATTAAAATATTTGAAAGGAACTATGGACTATGGTATATACTATAGTGGATATCCTTCAGTATTAGAAGGGTTTTCTGATGCCAGTTGGATAACTGAGCGGGAGGATCATTCCTCAACAAGTGGATGGATTTTCACTCTTGGTGGAGGAACTGTTTCTTGGGGATCAAAGAAACAAACTTGTATAGCTGACTCTACTATGGCAGCTGAGTTTGTAGCATTAGCTGCAACTAGTAAAGAGGCAGAATGGATAAGGAATTCATTAATTGAAATTCCAGTTTGGCCAAAACCAATGCCTCCAATATCTATACATTGTGATAGTGAGCCTACACTTTCCAGAGCTTATAGTAAAGTGTATAATGGAAAGTCTAGACATATTGGCCTGAGACATAGTTATGTCAGACAAATGATTACAGATAGTGTAATCACAGTGGATTATGTAAAATCAAGTCAAAATTTAGCTGATCCTTTTACAAAAGGTCTTGCAAGAGGAATGGTGTCTAAGACATCAATAGGGATGGGACTAAAGCCCATTAATAATAATCACTCTTGATGAACTCAACTTGAAACTTGATATATTCAAGTCTCAATTTCAATGATTAAAGTACATCATACGACGTGATTGTAAGCACTATAAAATTTAACATCCCAAGGATAAGTGCTTAGAACATGTAATGAATAATGAAAGAGGATGGGTTTAACCTTAATAGATTTATGGTGTTTTAAGTTACATGGACACCTATGATAATCTACCTATATGAGTGTGGAAGTGGTGCCGCTTCATATGAGTATTGGGCTTGACTCTAAAGCACTCATGAAATCAAGGTACAGACACAAGGCCTAATTCATGTGTCGGCTTATATGGATAATCAGTGACTAAAAGATTTGTGTGTGAAGACAAATCCGGATAATCAATATAGATTGATAGTTCAAAGACAAGTCTACTATACTTTCATGGTTAACCTTGACGAACCTTCACAGCGTATTGGTTCAAGTCGTGAGACACCAATGCTTATACACAGTCTTACAGACAATCAAAGATTTACAAAACTTATTTTGAAAATGGTGGAGGAATGTTGGAGATTTTTAAAATAAGAGAGTAAGAGTTTTTTGGGTGTAAAAGCCTTAAGAGTTTGTCCCACATTGGAAGTATGTGGAAGAGGTGGGAAGCTAACCCAAATATAAAAGGGGATAGTGTCCCACATTGAAAAATGTACAAAGCTAAGTGTCACCACTAAGCTATAAAAGGGTGGGCAACCTTTGAGTCCCACATTGGAAAAATGTTAAGAATTTGTACACTTAATAAGTACAAATGGAAGATGAAGAGTTAATTCATCTATCATTTAAGAGGCTATTCAAGAGACCTCAATACGGTGCCAAGCACCGTACGCACACGCACACGCGCGCGCGCGTGCGGGTGCGGGGCAGTGGGCTGTAGAGGCGCTAGTGGCGCACTTTGCACTTCGCACGCCGCGTGTCCGCAGTGGTAGCGGGTTGCCGGGATTCGTCCGGCTCGGGCGCGGTCACTTTTTGGTTGACCCGTGCAAAACCGATTCGGTATTATTATACCTGTTCGGAATGGACTTAAGACTGTTGGCAATTAACAGTCATACCTGTTCGGAAATGACTTAATTCAACAGTCATGACTCTTGAAGAAAAAGCCTTTCATTTTCTATAAATAAAGGCTGCCTAAAAACGGAATTACATTGATAACCAAAACCAGTTTCAGATTTCCAGACCCTGCTATTACTCTCTTACAATTTTCAGGAGATACAAATTCTCTTATTCTGTTTTGTGCACATAAACAGAATAAGAACTTGATTGACTGTTCTTCGTTGATACATCCAAGGGCTGTCTTCAAATATACAAGTTGCAGACAGTGCAATTGCTTCATTGTATCTTGAGTACGGATTTGCTGATTCCCGTTTGTATACCGAAATTCTTCGTGTGGGGCAAATACTGTATTTAGGAAAGTGACATCACGCCTTGAAGTTTTATAGTGACTGTTCAGAAATTACATTGTTGTATTGAAGTTGACATTTTTGAAGATATATAAAGAGTTCCATTTCTGTATTTGCATTCATAATTTCCAACAATCTAAATACAGTAATTTTTGGAAATGGCCGACTCTTCCAAATCACTTCGACAAATAACAGAAAGCTTTGTCAAGTTGGACCGTTTTGATGGTGGTAATTTTCTGCGTTGGCAGAAAAAGGTTCATTTTCTTCTAACAACATTGAAGATTGTATATGTCTTGTCACAACCGAAACCAAATGAAGATGAAGATGAAACCGTGGAACAGACTAGGCAACGCACAAAATGGAAGACCGATGATTACTTGTGTCGTGGTCACATTCTCAATGCACTTGCTGATAATTTGTTCGACTTGTACCAAAATGTTGGGACAACAAAAACTTTATGGGAAACATTGGAGACCAAATATCTAACGGAAGACGCTACAAGTAAGAAGTTCCTTATAGGTCAGTTTCTAAGCTTTAAAATGCATGATAATAGGCCTGTGCTAGAACAATTTCATGACATCCAACGCATCATAAATCATTGCAAACTGAAAAAAATTAAATATGGATGACAATGTAATTGTTGCTGCCATAATTGAAAAACTTCTTCCTTCTTGGAAAGACTATAAGAAAGAACTCAAACACAAAAAGGAGGATCTTTCACTTGAAGAATTAGAGACTCATTTAAGAATTGAACAAGAGTCTCAAATTCTAGATGGTAAAGAGGAACAAGAAAATTCTGTTTCTAAGGTCCATGTGGTGGAGGAAGGAAAGGAGCAAAAATATGGCAATCATGGAAAAAATAACAAGCGGAAGAATTTTTCAAATAATTCTAAAGCAAACAAAAAGAAGAAAGGAAATTGTTTTCATTGCAACAAACCAGGTCACTTTAAGAAGGATTGTCGTGAGTTCAAGAAACTAAAGGAAAAAGGAGGGACATCAGACACAAAGCAAAAATTTGCTGCTATGATATCCGAGGCTAATATGCTTGGAGAAGACAACTCTTGGTGGGTTGATTCTGGTGCCACAAGGCATGTTTGTAAGGACAAGAACTTGTTCTCTGCCTATGAAACAGTGGAAGGAGATGTTCTCTATATGGGAAATTCATCTACAGCTGCGGTTAAAGGCAAAGGGACAGTGGATCTCGAATTCACTTCCGGGAAAATCCTTAGCCTCACCAATGTTTTTCATGTTCCTGATGTTAGGAAAAATTTAGTTTCTGGAAGTCTTCTTAACAAATTTGGCTTTAAGCTTGTATTTGAGTCAGACAAATTTATTCTGACTAAGAATGGTACCTTTGTAGGTAAAGGATATTTGTATGAGGGCATGTTTAAGCTCAATATCAATGAAAAGGATTCTTCTGCTTATATCGTTGATTGTCTTTCATTATGGCATAGTCGTTTAGGACATGTTAATACAAAGAAAATGCATTTCATGGTTAATTTAAATTTAATTCCTAAATATGAGAATGATATGAATGAAAAGTGTAAAATATGCATGCAAACAAAAATAACAAGATTGCCTTTTCCTAAAATAGAAAAAACTACATCTTTGTTGCAATTAGTACATAGTGATGTTTGTGATTTGCATGGAACGCCTACTAGAGGTGGTAGTAAATATTTTGCTACATTTATTGATGACTTTTCAAAATATTGTTACGTATATCTTTTAAACTCTAAGGATGGTGTGCTTAATAGATTTAAGACATATAAAAATGAAGTTGAAAATCAATGTGATTCTAAAATAAAATGTCTTAGATCTGATAGAGGTGGTGAATATCACTTTCCTCAATTTTGTGAAGATATGGGAATTATACATGAAGTTACTGCACCTTATACACCACAACAAAATGGAGTAGCAGAAAGAAAAAATAGGACACTAACTGAAATGGTTAATGCTATGCTTTCTTATTCTGGTTTAAGTAAAGGGTTTTGGGGAGAAGCACTTTTAACTGCATGTCATATTCTGAATAGAATACCTGTTAAAGATAATAAGAAAACTCCTTACGAATTATGGAAGAATAGAAAACCTAATTTAGGTTATCTTAAAGTTTGGGGTTGTAGAGCTATTGTAAGACTACCTGAAACTAAGATAAAGAAATTAGGAAGCAAAGGTGTTGAGTGTATTTTCATAGGTTATGCACAACATAGTAAAGCCTATAGATTTTTGGTTAGTGAACCTAATGATTCTGTTGAGGTAAATACAATAATTGAATCGAGAGATGCAATTTTTTATGAACAAAGGTTTTCTTCTATTCCTAGAATTAATAATGAAAAAGAAGTAAGCACTCCTTCACAGTTACCTGAAACTCCACTAGTAGAACAAGAAGAGATTAGAAAAAGTAAAAGACCTAGGAAAGAAAAAAGCTTTGGTCCCGACTTTGTAGTCTATCTTGTTGAAGGAACTAGAAACACATCTTGTAATCAATATGCTTTGACTCTTAGCGTTGAAACAGACCCACAAACTTATAATGAGGCAATTAAGTCTGTAGATTCAGCATTTTGGAAAGAAGCTATAAATGATGAAATGGATTCAATTTTGGGAAATAAAACTTGGAAATTAGTAGACTTACCTCCAGGATCTAAACCCATTAAGTGTAGATGGATTTTTAAAAAGAAAATGAAAATAGATGGAACAATTGATAAATTCAAGGCTAGATTGGTTGCTAAAGGTTTTACACAAAAAGAAGGAATTGATTATTTTGATACCTATGCACCTGTTGCTAGAACCGCCACTATTAGAATTTTAATTGCATTAGCATCTATATATAATTTTGAGATTCATCAAATGGATGTGAAAACTGCCTTTTTAAATGGTGACTTAGAAGAAGAAATTTACATGGAACAACCTGAAGGGTTTGTTATGCCTGGACAAGAAAACAAAGTATGTAAACTTATTAAGTCCTTATATGGCCTAAAACAAGCACCTAAACAATGGCATGAAAAATTTGATAAAGTCATTATTTCTTATGGTTTTAAAATTCATGAATCTGATAAGTGTGTTTATAGTAAATTTGCTAATGGTAAAGGTGTGATCATTTGTTTATATGTAGATGACATGTTAATTCTTGGTACTGATTTAGAAAGCATTAATAATACTAAGAGTTTTTTGTCTTCTAAATTTGATATGAAAGATATGGGTGTAGCTGATGTCATATTAGGAATGAGAATAATAAGGAAAGATAAAAATACAATTCTCACTCAATCTCATTATGTTGAGAAAATTTTAAAGAAATTTAATCAGTTTGATTGCACACCTGTTAGTACACCTTTTGAACCACAGCTAAAGATGATCCCTAATAATGGTAGAGCTATTTCACAATTGGAATATGCACGAGTAATTGGTAGTTTAATGTATGCCATGACATGTACTCGACCTGATATTGCTTATGTTGTTGGTAAATTAAGTAGATATACTAGTAATCCAAGTTTATTGCATTGGCATGCCGTCAATAGAATATTAAAATATTTGAAAGGAACTATGGACTATGGTATATACTATAGTGGATATCCTTCAGTATTAGAAGGGTTTTCTGATGCCAGTTGGATAACTGAGCGGGAGGATCATTCCTCAACAAGTGGATGGATTTTCACTCTTGGTGGAGGAGCTGTTTCTTGGGGATCAAAGAAACAAACTTGTATAGCTGACTCTACTATGGCAGCTAAGTTTGTAGCATTAGCTGCAACTAGTAAAGAGGCAGAATGGATAAGGAATTCATTAATTGAAATTCCAGTTTGGCCAAAACCAATGCCTCCAATATCTATACATTGTGATAGTGAGCCTACACTTTCCAGAGCTTATAGTAAAGTGTATAATGGAAAGTCTAGACATATTGGCCTGAGACATAGTTATGTCAGACAAATGATTACAGATAGTGTAATCACAGTGGATTATGTAAAATCAAGTCAAAATTTAGCTGATCCTTTTACAAAAGGTCTTGCAAGAGGACTGGTGTCTAAGACATCAATAGGGATGGGACTAAAGCCCATTAATAATAATCACTCTTGATGGAAACTCAACTTGAAACTTGATATATTCAAGTCTCAATTTCAATGATTAAAGTACATCATACGACGTGATTGTAAGCACTATAAAATTTAACATCCCAAGGATAAGTGCTTAGAACATGTAATGAATAATGAAAGAGGATGGGTTTAACCTTAATAGATTTATGGTGTTTTAAGTTACATGGACACCTATGATAATCTACCTATATGAGTGTGGAAGTGGTGCCACTTCCTATGAGTATTGGGCTTGACTCTAAAGCACTCATGAAATCAAGGTACAGACACAAGACCTAATTCATGTGTCGGCTTATATGGATAATCAGTGACTAAAAGATTTGTGTGTGAAGACAAATCCGGATAATCAATATAGATTGATAGTTCAAAGACAAGTCTACTATACTTTCATGGTTAACCTTGACGAACCTTCACAGGGTATTGGTTCAAGTCGTGAGACACCAATGCTTATACACAGTCTTACAGACAATCAAAGATTTACAAAACTTATTTTGAAAATGGTGGAGGAATGTTGGAGATTTTTAAAATAAGAGAGTAAGAGTTTTTTGGGTGTAAAAGCCTTAAGAGTTTGTCCCACATTGGAAGTATGTGGAAGAGGTGGGAAGCTAACCCAAATATAAAAGGGGATAGTGTCCCACATTGGAAAATGTACAAAGCTAAGTGTCACCACTAAGCTATAAAAGGGTGGGCAACCTTTGAGTCCCACATTGGAAAAATGTTAAGAATTTGTACACTTAATAAGTACAAATGGAAGATGAAGAGTTAATTCATCTATCATTTAAGAGGCTATTCAAGAGACCTCAATACGGTGCCAAGCACCGTACGCACACGCACACGCGCGCGCGCGTGCGGGTGCGGGGCAGTGGGCTGTAGAGGCGCTAGTGGCGCACTTTGCACTTCGCACGCCGCGTGTCCGCAGTGGTAGCGGGTTGCCGGGATTCGTCCGGCTCGGGCGCGGTCACTTTTTGGTTGACCCGTGCAAAACCGATTCGGTATTATTATACCTGTTCGGAATGGACTTAAGACTGTTGGCAATTAACAGTCATACCTGTTCGGAAATGACTTAATTCAACAGTCATGACTCTTGAAGAAAAAGCCTTTCATTTTCTATAAATAAAGGCTGCCTAAAAACGGAATTACATTGATAACCAAAACCAGTTTCAGATTTCCAGACCCTGCTATTACTCTCTTACAATTTTCAGGAGATACAAATTCTCTTATTCTGTTTTGTGCACATAAACAGAATAAGAACTTGATTGACTGTTCTTCGTTGATACATCCAAGGGCTGTCTTCAAATATACAAGTTGCAGACAGTGCAATTGCTTCATTGTATCTTGAGTACGGATTTGCTGATTCCCGTTTGTATACCGAAATTCTTCGTGTGGGGCAAATACTGTATTTAGGAAAGTGACATCACGCCTTGAAGTTTTATAGTGACTGTTCAGAAATTACATTGTTGTATTGAAGTTGACATTTTTGAAGATATATAAAGAGTTCCATTTCTGTATTTGCATTCATAATTTCCAACAATCTAAATACAGTAATTTTTGGAAATGGCCGACTCTTCCAAATCACTTCGACAAATAACAGAAAGCTTTGTCAAGTTGGACCGTTTTGATGGTGGTAATTTTCTACGTTGGCAGAAAAAGGTTCATTTTCTTCTAACAACATTGAAGATTGTATATGTCTTGTCACAACCGAAACCAAATGAAGATGAAGATGAAACCGTGGAACAGACTAGGCAACGCACAAAATGGAAGACCGATGATTACTTGTGTCGTGGTCACATTCTCAATGCACTTGCTGATAATTTGTTCGACTTGTACCAAAATGTTGGGACAACAAAAACTTTATGGGAAACATTGGAGACCAAATATCTAACGGAAGACGCTACAAGTAAGAAGTTCCTTATAGGTCAGTTTCTAAGCTTTAAAATGCATGATAATAGGCCTGTGCTAGAACAATTTCATGACATCCAACGCATCATAAATCATTGCAAACTGAAAAAAATTAAATATGGATGACAATGTAATTGTTGCTGCCATAATTGAAAAACTTCTTCCTTCTTGGAAAGACTATAAGAAAGAACTCAAACACAAAAAGGAGGATCTTTCACTTGAAGAATTAGAGACTCATTTAAGAATTGAACAAGGGTCTCAAATTCTAGATGGTAAAGAGGAACAAGAAAATTCTGTTTCTAAGGTCCATGTGGTGGAGGAAGGAAAGGAGCAAAAATATGGCAATCATGGAAAAAATAACAAGCGGAAGAATTTTTCAAATAATTCTAAAGCAAACAAAAAGAAGAAAGGAAATTGTTTTCATTGCAACAAACCAGGTCACTTTAAGAAGGATTGTCGTGAGTTCAAGAAACTAAAGGAAAAAGGAGGGACATCAGACACAAAGCAAAAATTTGCTGCTATGATATCCGAGGCTAATATGCTTGGAGAAGACAACTCTTGGTGGGTTGATTCTGGTGCCACAAGGCATGTTTGTAAGGACAAGAACTTGTTCTCTGCCTATGAAACAGTGGAAGGAGATGTTCTCTATATGGGAAATTCATCTACAGCTGCGGTTAAAGGCAAAGGGACAGTGGATCTCGAATTCACTTCCGGGAAAATCCTTAGCCTCACCAATGTTTTTCATGTTCCTGATGTTAGGAAAAATTTAGTTTCTGGAAGTCTTCTTAACAAATTTGGCTTTAAGCTTGTATTTGAGTCAGACAAATTTATTCTGACTAAGAATGGTACCTTTGTAGGTAAAGGATATTTGTATGAGGGCATGTTTAAGCTCAATATCAATGAAAAGGATTCTTCTGCTTATATCGTTGATTGTCTTTCATTATGGCATAGTCGTTTAGGACATGTTAATACAAAGAAAATGCATTTCATGGTTAATTTAAATTTAATTCCTAAATATGAGAATGATATGAATGAAAAGTGTAAAATATGCATGCAAACAAAAATAACAAGATTGCCTTTTCCTAAAATAGAAAAAACTACATCTTTGTTGCAATTAGTACATAGTGATGTTTGTGATTTGCATGGAACGCCTACTAGAGGTGGTAGTAAATATTTTGCTACATTTATTGATGACTTTTCAAAATATTGTTACGTATATCTTTTAAACTCTAAGGATGGTGTGCTTAATAGATTTAAGACATATAAAAATGAAGTTGAAAATCAATGTGATTCTAAAATAAAATGTCTTAGATCTGATAGAGGTGGTGAATATCACTTTCCTCAATTTTGTGAAGATATGGGAATTATACATGAAGTTACTGCACCTTATACACCACAACAAAATGGAGTAGCAGAAAGAAAAAATAGGACACTAACTGAAATGGTTAATGCTATGCTTTCTTATTCTGGTTTAAGTAAAGGGTTTTGGGGAGAAGCACTTTTAACTGCATGTCATATTCTGAATAGAATACCTGTTAAAGATAATAAGAAAACTCCTTACGAATTATGGAAGAATAGAAAACCTAATTTAGGTTATCTTAAAGTTTGGGGTTGTAGAGCTATTGTAAGACTACCTGAAACTAAGATAAAGAAATTAGGAAGCAAAGGTGTTGAGTGTATTTTCATAGGTTATGCACAACATAGTAAAGCCTATAGATTTTTGGTTAGTGAACCTAATGATTCTGTTGAGGTAAATACAATAATTGAATCGAGAGATGCAATTTTTTATGAACAAAGGTTTTCTTCTATTCCTAGAATTAATAATGAAAAAGAAGTAAGCACTCCTTCACAGTTACCTGAAACTCCACTAGTAGAACAAGAAGAGATTAGAAAAAGTAAAAGACCTAGGAAAGAAAAAAGCTTTGGTCCCGACTTTGTAGTCTATCTTGTTGAAGGAACTAGAAACACATCTTGTAATCAATATGCTTTGACTCTTAGCGTTGAAACAGACCCACAAACTTATAATGAGGCAATTAAGTCTGTAGATTCAGCATTTTGGAAAGAAGCTATAAATGATGAAATGGATTCAATTTTGGGAAATAAAACTTGGAAATTAGTAGACTTACCTCCAGGATCTAAACCCATTAAGTGTAGATGGATTTTTAAAAAGAAAATGAAAATAGATGGAACAATTGATAAATTCAAGGCTAGATTGGTTGCTAAAGGTTTTACACAAAAAGAAGGAATTGATTATTTTGATACCTATGCACCTGTTGCTAGAACCGCCACTATTAGAATTTTAATTGCATTAGCATCTATATATAATTTTGAGATTCATCAAATGGATGTGAAAACTGCCTTTTTAAATGGTGACTTAGAAGAAGAAATTTACATGGAACAACCTGAAGGGTTTGTTATGCCTGGACAAGAAAACAAAGTATGTAAACTTATTAAGTCCTTATATGGCCTAAAACAAGCACCTAAACAATGGCATGAAAAATTTGATAAAGTCATTATTTCTTATGGTTTTAAAATTCATGAATCTGATAAGTGTGTTTATAGTAAATTTGCTAATGGTAAAGGTGTGATCATTTGTTTATATGTAGATGACATGTTAATTCTTGGTACTGATTTAGAAAGCATTAATAATACTAAGAGTTTTTTGTCTTCTAAATTTGATATGAAAGATATGGGTGTAGCTGATGTCATATTAGGAATGAGAATAATAAGGAAAGATAAAAATACAATTCTCACTCAATCTCATTATGTTGAGAAAATTTTAAAGAAATTTAATCAGTTTGATTGCACACCTGTTAGTACACCTTTTGAACCACAGCTAAAGATGATCCCTAATAATGGTAGAGCTATTTCACAATTGGAATATGCACGAGTAATTGGTAGTTTAATGTATGCCATGACATGTACTCGACCTGATATTGCTTATGTTGTTGGTAAATTAAGTAGATATACTAGTAATCCAAGTTTATTGCATTGGCATGCCGTCAATAGAATATTAAAATATTTGAAAGGAACTATGGACTATGGTATATACTATAGTGGATATCCTTCAGTATTAGAAGGGTTTTCTGATGCCAGTTGGATAACTGAGCGGGAGGATCATTCCTCAACAAGTGGATGGATTTTCACTCTTGGTGGAGGAGCTGTTTCTTGGGGATCAAAGAAACAAACTTGTATAGCTGACTCTACTATGGCAGCTAAGTTTGTAGCATTAGCTGCAACTAGTAAAGAGGCAGAATGGATAAGGAATTCATTAATTGAAATTCCAGTTTGGCCAAAACCAATGCCTCCAATATCTATACATTGTGATAGTGAGCCTACACTTTCCAGAGCTTATAGTAAAGTGTATAATGGAAAGTCTAGACATATTGGCCTGAGACATAGTTATGTCAGACAAATGATTACAGATAGTGTAATCACAGTGGATTATGTAAAATCAAGTCAAAATTTAGCTGATCCTTTTACAAAAGGTCTTGCAAGAGGACTGGTGTCTAAGACATCAATAGGGATGGGACTAAAGCCCATTAATAATAATCACTCTTGATGGAAACTCAACTTGAAACTTGATATATTCAAGTCTCAATTTCAATGATTAAAGTACATCATACGACGTGATTGTAAGCACTATAAAATTTAACATCCCAAGGATAAGTGCTTAGAACATGTAATGAATAATGAAAGAGGATGGGTTTAACCTTAATAGATTTATGGTGTTTTAAGTTACATGGACACCTATGATAATCTACCTATATGAGTGTGGAAGTGGTGCCACTTCCTATGAGTATTGGGCTTGACTCTAAAGCACTCATGAAATCCAGGTACAGACACAAGGCCTAATTCATGTGTCGGCTTATATGGATAATCAGTGACTAAAAGATTTGTGTGTGAAGACAAATCCGGATAATCAATATAGATTGATAGTTCAAAGACAAGTCTACTATACTTTCATGGTTAACCTTGACGAACCTTCACAGGGTATTGGTTCAAGTCGTGAGACACCAATGCTTATACACAGTCTTACAGACAATCAAAGATTTACAAAACTTATTTTGAAAATGGTGGAGGAATGTTGGAGATTTTTAAAATAAGAGAGTAAGAGTTTTTTGGGTGTAAAAGCCTTAAGAGTTTGTCCCACATTGGAAGTATGTGGAAGAGGTGGGAAGCTAACCCAAATATAAAAGGGGATAGTGTCCCACATTGGAAAATGTACAAAGCTAAGTGTCACCACTAAGCTATAAAAGGGTGGGCAACCTTTGAGTCCCACATTGGAAAAATGTTAAGAATTTGTACACTTAATAAGTACAAATGGAAGATGAAGAGTTAATTCATCTATCATTTAAGAGGCTATTCAAGAGACCTCAATACGGTGCCAAGCACCGTACGCACACGCACACGCGCGCGCGCGTGCGGGTGCGGGGCAGTGGGCTGTAGAGGCGCTAGTGGCGCACTTTGCACTTCGCACGCCGCGTGTCCGCAGTGGTAGCGGGTTGCCGGGATTCGTCCGGCTCGGGCGCGGTCACTTTTTGGTTGACCCGTGCAAAACCGATTCGGTATTATTATACCTGTTCGGAATGGACTTAAGACTGTTGGCAATTAACAGTCATACCTGTTCGGAAATGACTTAATTCAACAGTCATGACTCTTGAAGACAAAGCCTTTCATTTTCTATAAATAAAGGCTGCCTAAAAACGGAATTACATTGATAACCAAAACCAGTTTCAGATTTCCAGACCCTGCTATTACTCTCTTACAATTTTCAGGAGATACAAATTCTCTTATTCTGTTTTGTGCACATAAACAGAATAAGAACTTGATTGACTGTTCTTCGTTGATACATCCAAGGGCTGTCTTCAAATATATAAGTTGTAGACAGTGCAATTGCTTCATTGTATCTTGAGTACGGATTTGCTGATTCCCGTTTGTATACCGAAATTCTTCGTGTGGGGCAAATACTGTATTTAGGAAAGTGACATCACGCCTTGAAGTTTTATAGTGACTGTTCAGAAATTACATTGTTGTATTGAAGTTGACATTTTTGAAGATATATAAAGAGTTCCATTTCTGTATTTGCATTCATAATTTCCAACAATCTAAATACAGTAATTTTTGGAAATGGCCGACTCTTCCAAATCACTTCGACAAATAACAGAAAGCTTTGTCAAGTTGGACCGTTTTGATGGTGGTAATTTTCTGCGTTGGCAGAAAAAGGTTCATTTTCTTCTAACAACATTGAAGATTGTATATGTCTTGTCACAACCGAAACCAAATGAAGATGAAGATGAAACCGTGGAACAGACTAGGCAACGCACAAAATGGGAGACCGATGATTACTTGTGTCGTGGTCACATTCTCAATGCACTTGCTGATAATTTGTTCGACTTGTACCAAAATGTTGGGACAACAAAAACTTTATGGGAAACATTGGAGACCAAATATCTAACGGAAGACGCTACAAGTAAGAAGTTCCTTATAGGTCAGTTTCTAAGCTTTAAAATGCATGATAATAGGCCTGTGCTAGAACAATTTCATGACATCCAACGCATCATAAATCATTGCAAACTGAAAAAATTAAATATGGATGACAATGTAATTGTTGCTGCCATAATTGAAAAACTTCTTCCTTCTTGGAAAGACTATAAGAAAGAACTCAAACACAAAAAGGAGGATCTTTCACTTGAAGAATTAGAGACTCATTTAAGAATTGAACAAGAGTCTCGAATTCTAGATGGTAAAGAGGAACAAGAAAATTTTGTTTCTAAGGTCCATGTGGTGGAGGAAGGAAAGGAGCAAAAATATGGCAATCATGGAAAAAATAACAAGCGGAAGAATTTTTCAAATAATTCTAAAGCAAACAAAAAGAAGAAAGGAAATTGTTTTCATTGCAACAAACCAGGTCACTTTAAGAAGGATTGTCGTGAGTTCAAGAAACTAAAGGAAAAAGGAGGGACATCAGACACAAAGCAAAAATTTGTTGCTATGATATCCGAGGCTAATATGCTTGGAGAAGACAACTCTTGGTGGGTTGATTCTGGTGCCACAAGGCATGTTTGTAAGGACAAGAACTTGTTCTCTGCCTATGAAACAGTGGAAGGAGATGTTCTCTATATGGGAAATTCATCTACAGCTGCGGTTAAAGGCAAAGGGACAGTGGATCTCGAATTCACTTCCGGGAAAATCCTTAGCCTCACCAATGTTTTTCATGTTCCTGATGTTAGGAAAAATTTAGTTTCTGGAAGTCTTCTTAACAAATTTGGCTTTAAGCTTGTATTTGAGTCAGACAAATTTATTCTGACTAAGAATGGTACCTTTGTAGGTAAAGGATATTTGTATGAGGGCATGTTTAAGCTCAATATCAATGAAAAGGATTCTTCTGCTTATATCGTTGATTGTCTTTCATTATGGCATAGTCGTTTAGGACATGTTAATACAAAGAAAATGCATTTCATGGTTAATTTAAATTTAATTCCTAAATATGAGAATGATATGAATGAAAAGTGTAAAATATGCATGCAAACAAAAATAACAAGATTGCCTTTTCCTAAAATAGAAAAAACTACATCTTTGTTGCAATTAGTACATAGTGATGTTTGTGATTTGCATGGAACGCCTACTAGAGGTGGTAGTAAATATTTTGCTACATTTATTGATGACTTTTCAAAATATTGTTACGTATATCTTTTAAACTCTAAGGATGGTGTGCTTAATAGATTTAAGACATATAAAAATGAAGTTGAAAATCAATGTGATTCTAAAATAAAATGTCTTAGATCTGATAGAGGTGGTGAATATCACTTTCCTCAATTTTGTGAAGATATGGGAATTATACATGAAGTTACTGCACCTTATACACCACAACAAAATGGAGTAGCAGAAAGAAAAAATAGGACACTAACTGAAATGGTTAATGCTATGCTTTCTTATTCTGGTTTAAGTAAAGGGTTTTGGGGAGAAGCACTTTTAACTGCATGTCATATTCTGAATAGAATACCTGTTAAAGATAATAAGAAAACTCCTTACGAATTATGGAAGAATAGAAAACCTAATTTAGGTTATCTTAAAGTTTGGGGTTGTAGAGCTATTGTAAGACTACCTGAAACTAAGATAAAGAAATTAGGAAGCAAAGGTGTTGAGTGTATTTTCATAGGTTATGCACAACATAGTAAAGCCTATAGATTTTTGGTTAGTGAACCTAATGATTCTGTTGAGGTAAATACAATAATTGAATCGAGAGATGCAATTTTTTATGAACAAAGGTTTTCTTCTATTCCTAGAATTAATAATGAAAAAGAAGTAAGCACTCCTTCACAGTTACCTGAAACTCCACTAGTAGAACAAGAAGAGATTAGAAAAAGTAAAAGACCTAGGAAAGAAAAAAGCTTTGGTCCCGACTTTGTAGTCTATCTTGTTGAAGGAACTAGAAACACATCTTGTAATCAATATGCTTTGACTCTTAGCGTTGAAACAGACCCACAAACTTATAATGAGGCAATTAAGTCTGTAGATTCAGCATTTTGGAAAGAAGCTATAAATGATGAAATGGATTCAATTTTGGGAAATAAAACTTGGAAATTAGTAGACTTACCTCCAGGATCTAAACCCATTAAGTGTAGATGGATTTTTAAAAAGAAAATGAAAATAGATGGAACAATTGATAAATTCAAGGCTAGATTGGTTGCTAAAGGTTTTACACAAAAAGAAGGAATTGATTATTTTGATACCTATGCACCTGTTGCTAGAACCGCCACTATTAGAATTTTAATTGCATTAGCATCTATATATAATTTTGAGATTCATCAAATGGATGTGAAAACTGCCTTTTTAAATGGTGACTTAGAAGAAGAAATTTACATGGAACAACCTGAAGGGTTTGTTATGCCTGGACAAGAAAACAAAGTATGTAAACTTATTAAGTCCTTATATGGCCTAAAACAAGCACCTAAACAATGGCATGAAAAATTTGATAAAGTCATTATTTCTTATGGTTTTAAAATTCATGAATCTGATAAGTGTGTTTATAGTAAATTTGCTAATGGTAAAGGTGTGATCATTTGTTTATATGTAGATGACATGTTAATTCTTGGTACTGATTTAGAAAGCATTAATAATACTAAGAGTTTTTTGTCTTCTAAATTTGATATGAAAGATATGGGTGTAGCTGATGTCATATTAGGAATGAGAATAATAAGGAAAGATAAAAATACAATTCTCACTCAATCTCATTATGTTGAGAAAATTTTAAAGAAATTTAATCAGTTTGATTGCACACCTGTTAGTACACCTTTTGAACCACAGCTAAAGATGATCCCTAATAATGGTAGAGCTATTTCACAATTGGAATATGCACGAGTAATTGGTAGTTTAATGTATGCCATGACATGTACTCGACCTGATATTGCTTATGTTGTTGGTAAATTAAGTAGATATACTAGTAATCCAAGTTTATTGCATTGGCATGCTGTCAATAGAATATTAAAATATTTGAAAGGAACTATGGACTATGGTATATACTATAGTGGATATCCTTCAGTATTAGAAGGGTTTTCTGATGCCAGTTGGATAACTGGGCGGGAGGATCATTCCTCAACAAGTGGATGGATTTTCACTCTTGGTGGAGGAGCTGTTTCTTGGGGATCAAAGAAACAAACTTGTATAGCTGACTCTACTATGGCAGCTGAGTTTGTAGCATTAGCTGCAACTAGTAAAGAGGCAGAATGGATAAGGAATTCATTAATTGAAATTCCAGTTTGGCCAAAACCAATGCCTCCAATATCTATACATTGTGATAGTGAGCCTACACTTTCCAGAGCTTATAGTAAAGTGTATAATGGAAAGTCTAGACATATTGGCCTGAGACATAGTTATGTCAGACAAATGATTACAGATAGTGTAATCACAGTGGATTATGTAAAATCAAGTCAAAATTTAGCTGATCCTTTTACAAAAGGTCTTGCAAGAGGACTGGTGTCTAAGACATCAATAGAGATGGGACTAAAGCCCATTAATAATAATCACTCTTGATGGAAACTCAACTTGAAACTTGATATATTCAAGTCTCAATTTCAATGATTAAAGTACATCATACGACGTGATTGTAAGCACTATAAAATTTAACATCCCAAGGATAAGTGCTTAGAACATGTAATGAATAATGAAAGAGGATGGGTTTAACCTTAATAGATTTATGGTGTTTTAAGTTACATGGACACCTATGATAATCTACCTATATGAGTGTGGAAGTGGTGCCGCTTCCTATGAGTATTGGGCTTGACTCTAAAGCACTCATGAAATCAAGGTACAGACACAAGGCCTAATTCATGTGTCGGCTTATATGGATAATCAGTGACTAAAAGATTTGTGTGTGAAGACAAATCCGGATAATCAATATAGATTGATAGTTCAAAGACAAGTCTACTATACTTTCATGGTTAACCTTGACGAACCTTCACAGGGTATTGGTTCAAGTCGTGAGACACCAATGCTTATACACAGTCTTACAGACAATCAAAGATTTACAAAACTTATTTTGAAAATGGTGGAGGAATGTTGGAGATTTTTAAAATAAGAGAGTAAGAGTTTTTTGGGTGTAAAAGCCTTAAGAGTTTGTCCCACATTGGAAGTATGTGGAAGAGGTGGGAAGCTAACCCAAATATAAAAGGGGATAGTGTCCCACATTGGAAAATGTACAAAGCTAAGTGTCACCACTAAGCTATAAAAGGGTGGGCAACCTTTGAGTCCCACATTGGAAAAATGTTAAGAATTTGTACACTTAATAAGTACAAATGGAAGATGAAGAGTTAATTCATCTATCATTTAAGAGGCTATTCAAGAGACCTCAATACGGTGCCAAGCACCGTACGCACACGCACACGCGCGCGCGCGTGCGGGTGCGGGGCAGTGGGCTGTAGAGGCGCTAGTGGCGCACTTTGCACTTCGCACGCCGCGTGTCCGCAGTGGTAGCGGGTTGCCGGGATTCGTCCGGCTCGGGCGCGGTCACTTTTTGGTTGACCCGTGCAAAACCGATTCGGTATTATTATACCTGTTCGGAATGGACTTAAGACTGTTGGCAATTAACAGTCATACCTGTTCGGAAATGACTTAATTCAACAGTCATGACTCTTGAAGACAAAGCCTTTCATTTTCTATAAATAAAGGCTGCCTAAAAACGGAATTACATTGATAACCAAAACCAGTTTCAGATTTCCAGACCCTGCTATTACTCTCTTACAATTTTCAGGAGATACAAATTCTCTTATTCTGTTTTGTGCACATAAACAGAATAAGAACTTGATTGACTGTTCTTCGTTGATACATCCAAGGGCTGTCTTCAAATATACAAGTTGCAGACAGTGCAATTGCTTCATTGTATCTTGAGTACGGATTTGCTGATTCCCGTTTGTATACCGAAATTATTCGTGTGGGGCAAATACTGTATTTAGGAAAGTGACATCACGCCTTGAAGTTTTATAGTGACTGTTCAGAAATTACATTGTTGTATTGAAGTTGACATTTTTGAAGATATATAAAGAGTTCCATTTCTGTATTTGCATTCATAATTTCCAACAATCTAAATACAGTAATTTTTGGAAATGGCCGACTCTTCCAAATCACTTCGACAAATAACAGAAAGCTTTGTCAAGTTGGACCGTTTTGATGGTGGTAATTTTCTGCGTTGGCAGAAAAAGGTTCATTTTCTTCTAACAACATTGAAGATTGTATATGTCTTGTCACAACCGAAACCAAATGAAGATGAAGATGAAACCGTGGAACAGACTAGGCAACGCACAAAATGGGAGACCGATGATTACTTGTGTCGTGGTCACATTCTCAATGCACTTGCTGATAATTTGTTCGACTTGTACCAAAATGTTGGGACAACAAAAACTTTATGGGAAACATTGGAGACCAAATATCTAACGAAAGACGCTACAAGTAAGAAGTTCCTTATAGGTCAGTTTCTAAGCTTTAAAATGCATGATAATAGGCCTGTGCTAGAACAATTTCATGACATCCAACGCATCATAAATCATTGCAAACTGAAAAAATTAAATATGGATGACAATGTAATTGTTGCTGCCATAATTGAAAAACTTCTTCCTTCTTGGAAAGACTATAAGAAAGAACTCAAACACAAAAAGGAGGATCTTTCACTTGAAGAATTAGAGACTCATTTAAGAATTGAACAAGAGTCTCGAATTCTAGATGGTAAAGAGGAACAAGAAAATTCTGTTTCTAAGGTCCATGTGGTGGAGGAAGGAAAGGAGCAAAAATATGGCAATCATGGAAAAAATAACAAGCGGAAGAATTTTTCAAATAATTCTAAAGCAAACAAAAAGAAGAAAGGAAATTGTTTTCATTGCAACAAACCAGGTCACTTTAAGAAGGATTGTCGTGAGTTCAAGAAACTAAAGGAAAAAGGAGGGACATCAGACACAAAGCAAAAATTTGTTGCTATGATATCCGAGGCTAATATGCTTGGAGAAGACAACTCTTGGTGGGTTGATTCTGGTGCCACAAGGCATGTTTGTAAGGACAAGAACTTGTTCTCTGCCTATGAAACAGTGGAAGGAGATGTTCTCTATATGGGAAATTCATCTACAGCTGCGGTTAAAGGCAAAGGGACAGTGGATCTCGAATTCACTTCCGGGAAAATCCTTAGCCTCACCAATGTTTTTTGATGTTCCTGATGTTAGGAAAAATTTAGTTTCTGGAAGTCTTCTTAACAAATTTGGCTTTAAGCTTGTATTTGAGTCAGACAAATTTATTCTGACTAAGAATGGTACCTTTGTAGGTAAAGGATATTTGTATGAGGGCATGTTTAAGCTCAATATCAATGAAAAGGATTCTTCTGCTTATATCGTTGATTGTCTTTCATTATGGCATAGTCGTTTAGGACATGTTAATACAAAGAAAATGCATTTCATGGTTAATTTAAATTTAATTCCTAAATATGAGAATGATATGAATGAAAAGTGTAAAATATGCATGCAAACAAAAATAACAAGATTGCCTTTTCCTAAAATAGAAAAAACTACATCTTTGTTGCAATTAGTACATAGTGATGTTTGTGATTTGCATGGAACGCCTACTAGAGGTGGTAGTAAATATTTTGCTACATTTATTGATGACTTTTCAAAATATTGTTACGTATATCTTTTAAACTCTAAGGATGATGTGCTTAATAGATTTAAGACATATAAAAATGAAGTTGAAAATCAATGTGATTCTAAAATAAAATGTCTTAGATCTGATAGAGGTGGTGAATATCACTTTCCTCAATTTTGTGAAGATATGGGAATTATACATGAAGTTACTGCACCTTATACACCACAACAAAATGGAGTAGCAGAAAGAAAAAATAGGACACTAACTGAAATGGTTAATGCTATGCTTTCTTATTCTGGTTTAAGTAAAGGGTTTTGGGGAGAAGCACTTTTAACTGCATGTCATATTCTGAATAGAATACCTGTTAAAGATAATAAGAAAACTCCTTACGAATTATGGAAGAATAGAAAACCTAATTTAGGTTATCTTAAAGTTTGGGGTTGTAGAGCTATTGTAAGACTACCTGAAACTAAGAGAAAGAAATTAGGAAGCAAAGGTGTTGAGTGTATTTTCATAGGTTATGCACAACATAGTAAAGCCTATAGATTTTTGGTTAGTGAACCTAATGATTCTGTTGAGGTAAATACAATAATTGAATCGAGAGATGCAATTTTTTATGAACAAAGGTTTTCTTCTATTCCTAGAATTAATAATGAAAAAGAAGTAAGCACTCCTTCACAGTTACCTGAAACTCCACTAGTAGAACAAGAAGAGATTAGAAAAAGTAAAAGACCTAGGAAAGAAAAAAGCTTTGGTCCCGACTTTGTAGTCTATCTTGTTGAAGGAACTAGAAACACATCTTGTAATCAATATGCTTTGACTCTTAGCGTTGAAACAGACCCACAAACTTATAATGAGGCAATTAAGTCTGTAGATTCAGCATTTTGGAAAGAAGCTATAAATGATGAAATGGATTCAATTTTGGGAAATAAAACTTGGAAATTAGTAGACTTACCTCCAGGATCTAAACCCATTAAGTGTAGATGGATTTTTAAAAAGAAAATGAAAATAGATGGAACAATTGATAAATTCAAGGCTAGATTGGTTGCTAAAGGTTTTACACAAAAAGAAGGAATTGATTATTTTGATACCTATGCACCTGTTGCTAGAACCGCCACTATTAGAATTTTAATTGCATTAGCATCTATATATAATTTTAAGATTCATCAAATGGATGTGAAAACTGCCTTTTTAAATGGTGACTTAGAAGAAGAAATTTACATGGAACAACCTGAAGGGTTTGTTATGCCTGGACAAGAAAACAAAGTATGTAAACTTATTAAGTCCTTATATGGCCTAAAACAAGCACCTAAACAATGGCATGAAAAATTTGATAAAGTCATTATTTCTTATGGTTTTAAAATTCATGAATCTGATAAGTGTGTTTATAGTAAATTTGCTAATGGTAAAGGTGTGATCATTTGTTTATATGTAGATGACATGTTAATTCTTGGTACTGATTTAGAAAGCATTAATAATACTAAGAGTTTTTTGTCTTCTAAATTTGATATGAAAGATATGGGTGTAGCTGATGTCATATTAGGAATGAGAATAATAAGGAAAGATAAAAATATAATTCTCACTCAATCTCATTATGTTGAGAAAATTTTAAAGAAATTTAATCAGTTTGATTGCACACCTGTTAGTACACCTTTTGAACCACAGCTAAAGATGATCCCTAATAATGGTAGAGCTATTTCACAATTGGAATATGCACGAGTAATTGGTAGTTTAATGTATGCCATGACATGTACTCGACCTGATATTGCTTATGTTGTTGGTAAATTAAGTAGATATACTAGTAATCCAAGTTTATTGCATTGGCATGCTGTCAATAGAATATTAAAATATTTGAAAGGAACTATGGACTATGGTATATACTATAGTGGATATCCTTCAGTATTAGAAGGGTTTTCTGATGCCAGTTGGATAACTGAGCGGGAGGATCATTCCTCAACAAGTGGATGGATTTTCACTCTTGGTGGAGGAGCTGTTTCTTGGGGATCAAAGAAGCAAACTTGTATAGCTGACTCTACTATGGCAGCTGAGTTTGTAGCATTAGCTGCAACTAGTAAAGAGGCGGAATGGATAAGGAATTCATTAATTGAAATTCCAGTTTGGCCAAAACCAATGCCTCCAATATCTATACATTGTGATAGTGAGCCTACACTTTCCAGAGCTTATAGTAAAGTGTATAATAGAAAGTCTAGACATATTGGCCTGAGACATAGTTATGTCAGACAAATGATTACAGATAGTGTAATCACAGTGGATTATGTAAAATCAAGTCAAAATTTAGCTGATCCTTTTACAAAAGGTCTTGCAAGAGGACTGGTGTCTAAGACATCAATAGGGATGGGACTAAAGCCCATTAATAATAATCACTCTTGATGGAAACTCAACTTGAAACTTGATATATTCAAGTCTCAATTTCAATGATTAAAGTACATCATACGACGTGATTGTAAGCACTATAAAATTTAACATCCCAAGGATAAGTGCTTAGAACATGTAATGAATAATGAAAGAGGATGGGTTTAACCTTAATAGATTTATGGTGTTTTAAGTTACATGGACACCTATGATAATCTACCTATATGAGTGTGGAAGTGGTGCCGCTTCCTATGAGTATTGGGCTTGACTCTAAAGCACTCATGAAATCAAGGTACAGACACAAGGCCTAATTCATGTGTCGGCTTATATGGATAATCAGTGACTAAAAGATTTGTGTGTGAAGACAAATCCGGATAATCAATATAGATTGATAGTTCAAAGACAAGTCTACTATACTTTCATGGTTAACCTTGACGAACCTTCACAGGGTATTGGTTCAAGTCGTGAGACACCAATGCTTATACACAGTCTTACAGACAATCAAAGATTTACAAAACTTATTTTGAAAATGGTGGAGGAATGTTGGAGATTTTTAAAATAAGAGAGTAAGAGTTTTTTGGGTGTAAAAGCCTTAAGAGTTTGTCCCACATTGGAAGTATGTGGAAGAGGTGGGAAGCTAACCCAAATATAAAAGGGGATAGTGTCCCACATTGGAAAATGTACAAAGCTAAGTGTCACCACTAAGCTATAAAAGGGTGGGCAACCTTTGAGTCCCACATTGGAAAAATGTTAAGAATTTGTACACTTAATAAGTACAAATGGAAGATGAAGAGTTAATTCATCTATCATTTAAGAGGCTATTCAAGAGACCTCAATACGGTGCCAAGCACCGTACGCACACGCACACGCGCGCGCGCGTGCGGGTGCGGGGCAGTGGGCTGTAGAGGCGCTAGTGGCGCACTTTGCACTTCGCACGCCGCGTGTCCGCAGTGGTAGCGGGTTGCCGGGATTCGTCCAGCTCGGGCGCGGTCACTTTTTGGTTGACCCGTGCAAAACCGATTCGGTATTATTATACCTGTTCGGAATGGACTTAAGACTGTTGGCAATTAACAGTCATACCTGTTCGGAAATGACTTAATTCAACAGTCATGACTCTTGAAGACAAAGCCTTTCATTTTCTATAAATAAAGGCTGCTTAAAAACGGAATTACATTGATAACCAAAACTAGTTTCAGATTTCCAGACCCTGCTATTACTCTCTTACAATTTTCAGGAGATACAAATTCTCTTATTCTGTTTTGTGCACATAAACAGAATAAGAACTTGATTGACTGTTCTTCGTTGATACATCCAAGGGCTGTCTTCAAATATACAAGTTGCAGACAGTGCAATTGCTTCATTGTATCTTGAGTACGGATTTGCTGATTCCCGTTTGTATACCGAAATTCTTCGTGTGGGGCAAATACTGTATTTAGGAAAGTGACATCACGCCTTGAAGTTTTATAGTGACTGTTCAGAAATTACATTGTTGTATTGAAGTTGACATTTTTGAAGATATATAAAGAGTTCCATTTCTGTATTTGCATTCATAATTTCCAACAATCTAAATACAGTAATTTTTGGAAATGGCCGACTCTTCCAAATCACTTCGACAAATAACAGAAAGCTTTGTCAAGTTGGACCGTTTTGATGGTGGTAATTTTCTGCGTTGGCAGAAAAAGGTTCATTTTCTTCTAACAACATTGAAGATTGTATATGTCTTGTCACAACCGAAACCAAATGAAGATGAAGATGAAACCGTGGAACAGACTAGGCAACGCACAAAATGGGAGACCGATGATTACTTGTGTCGTGGTCACATTCTCAATGCACTTGCTGATAATTTGTTCGACTTGTACCAAAATGTTGGGACAACAAAAACTTTATGGGAAACATTGGAGACCAAATATCTAACGGAAGACGCTACAAGTAAGAAGTTCCTTATAGGTCAGTTTCTAAGCTTTAAAATGCATGATAATAGGCCTGTGCTAGAACAATTTCATGACATCCAACGCATCATAAATCATTGCAAACTGAAAAAATTAAATATGGATGACAATGTAATTGTTGCTGCCATAATTGAAAAACTTCTTCCTTCTTGGAAAGACTATAAGAAAGAACTCAAACACAAAAAGGAGGATCTTTCACTTGAAGAATTAGAGACTCATTTAAGAATTGAACAAGAGTCTCGAATTCTAGATGGTAAAGAGGAACAAGAAAATTCTGTTTCTAAGGTCCATGTGGTGGAGGAAGGAAAGGAGCAAAAATATGGCAATCATGGAAAAAATAACAAGCGGAAGAATTTTTCAAATAATTCTAAAGCAAACAAAAAGAAGAAAGGAAATTGTTTTCATTGCAACAAACCAGGTCACTTTAAGAAGGATTGTCGTGAGTTCAAGAAACTAAAGGAAAAAGGAGGGACATCAGACACAAAGCAAAAATTTGCTGCTATGATATCCGAGGCTAATATGCTTGGAGAAGACAACTCTTGGTGGGTTGATTCTGGTGCCACAAGGCATGTTTGTAAGGACAAGAACTTGTTCTCTGCCTATGAAACAGTGGAAGGAGATGTTCTCTATATGGGAAATTCATCTACAGCTGCGGTTAAAGGCAAAGGGACAGTGGATCTCGAATTCACTTCCGGGAAAATCCTTAGCCTCACCAATGTTTTTCATGTTCCTGATGTTAGGAAAAATTTAGTTTCTGGAAGTCTTCTTAACAAATTTGGCTTTAAGCTTGTATTTGAGTCAGACAAATTTATTCTGACTAAGAATGGTACCTTTGTAGGTAAAGGATATTTGTATGAGGGCATGTTTAAGCTCAATATCAATGAAAAGGATTCTTCTGCTTATATCGTTGATTGTCTTTCATTATGGCATAGTCGTTTAGGACATGTTAATACAAAGAAAATGCATTTCATGGTTAATTTAAATTTAATTCCTAAATATGAGAATGATATGAATGAAAAGTGTAAAATATGCATGCAAACAAAAATAACAAGATTGCCTTTTCCTAAAATAGAAAAAACTACATCTTTGTTGCAATTAGTACATAGTGATGTTTGTGATTTGCATGGAACGCCTACTAGAGGTGGTAGTAAATATTTTGCTACATTTATTGATGACTTTTCAAAATATTGTTACGTATATCTTTTAAACTCTAAGGATGATGTGCTTAATAGATTTAAGACATATAAAAATGAAGTTGAAAATCAATGTGATTCTAAAATAAAATGTCTTAGATCTGATAGAGGTGGTGAATATCACTTTCCTCAATTTTGTGAAGATATGGGAATTATACATGAAGTTACTGCACCTTATACACCACAATAAAATGGAGTAGCAGAAAGAAAAAATAGGACACTAACTGAAATGGTTAATGCTATGCTTTCTTATTCTGGTTTAAGTAAAGGGTTTTGGGGAGAAGCACTTTTAACTGCATGTCATATTCTGAATAGAATACCTGTTAAAGATAATAAGAAAACTCCTTACGAATTATGGAAGAATAGAAAACCTAATTTAGGTTATCTTAAAGTTTGGGGTTGTAGAGCTATTGTAAGACTACCTGAAACTAAGAGAAAGAAATTAGGAAGCAAAGGTGTTGAGTGTATTTTCATAGGTTATGCACAACATAGTAAAGCCTATAGATTTTTGGTTAGTGAACCTAATGATTCTGTTGAGGTAAATACAATAATTGAATCGAGAGATGCAATTTTTTATGAACAAAGGTTTTCTTCTATTCCTAGAATTAATAATGAAAAAGAAGTAAGCACTCCTTCACAGTTACCTGAAACTCCACTAGTAGAACAAGAAGAGATTAGAAAAAGTAAAAGACCTAGGAAAGAAAAAAGCTTTGGTCCCGACTTTGTAGTCTATCTTGTTGAAGGAACTAGAAACACATCTTGTAATCAATATGCTTTGACTCTTAGCGTTGAAACAGACCCACAAACTTATAATGAGGCAATTAAGTCTGTAGATTCAGCATTTTGGAAAGAAGCTATAAATGATGAAATGGATTCAATTTTGGGAAATAAAACTTGGAAATTAGTAGACTTACCTCCAGGATCTAAACCCATTAAGTGTAGATGGATTTTTAAAAAGAAAATGAAAATAGATGGAACAATTGATAAATTCAAGGCTAGATTGGTTGCTAAAGGTTTTACACAAAAAGAAGGAATTGATTATTTTGATACCTATGCACCTGTTGCTAGAACCGCCACTATTAGAATTTTAATTGCATTAGCATCTATATATAATTTTGAGATTCATCAAATGGATGTGAAAACTGCCTTTTTAAATGGTGACTTAGAAGAAGAAATTTACATGGAACAACCTGAAGGGTTTGTTATGCCTGGACAAGAAAACAAAGTATGTAAACTTATTAAGTCCTTATATGGCCTAAAACAAGCACCTAAACAATGGCATGAAAAATTTGATAAAGTCATTATTTCTTATGGTTTTAAAATTCATGAATCTGATAAGTGTGTTTATAGTAAATTTGCTAATGGTAAAGGTGTGATCATTTGTTTATATGTAGATGACATGTTAATTCTTGGTACTGATTTAGAAAGCATTAATAATACTAAGAGTTTTTTGTCTTCTAAATTTGATATGAAAGATATGGGTGTAGCTGATGTCATATTAGGAATGAGAATAATAAGGAAAGATAAAAATATAATTCTCACTCAATCTCATTATGTTGAGAAAATTTTAAAGAAATTTAATCAGTTTGATTGCACACCTGTTAGTACACCTTTTGAACAACAGCTAAAGATGATCCCTAATAATGGTAGAGCTATTTCACAATTGGAATATGCACGAGTAATTGGTAGTTTAATGTATGCCATGACATGTACTCGACCTGATATTGCTTATGTTGTTGGTAAATTAAGTAGATATACTAGTAATCCAAGTTTATTGCATTGGCATGCTGTCAATAGAATATTAAAATATTTGAAAGGAACTATGGACTATGGTATATACTATAGTGGATATCCTTCAGTATTAGAAGGGTTTTCTGATGCCAGTTGGATAACTGAGCGGGAGGATCATTCCTCAACAAGTGGATGGATTTTCACTCTTGGTGGAGGAGCTGTTTCTTGGGGATCAAAGAAACAAACTTGTATAGCTGACTCTACTATGGCAGCTGAGTTTGTAGCATTAGCTGCAACTAGTAAAGAGGCAGAATGGATAAGGAATTCATTAATTGAAATTCCAGTTTGGCCAAAACCAATGCCTCCAATATCTATACATTGTGATAGTGAGCCTACACTTTCCAGAGCTTATAGTAAAGTGTATAATGGAAAGTCTAGACATATTGGCCTGAGACATAGTTATGTCAGACAAATGATTACAGATAGTGTAATCACAGTGGATTATGTAAAATCAAGTCAAAATTTAGCTGATCCTTTTACAAAAGGTCTTGCAAGAGGACTGGTGTCTAAGACATCAATAGGGATGGAACTAAAGCCCATTAATAATAATCACTCTTGATGGAAACTCAACTTGAAACTTGATATATTCAAGTCTCAATTTCAATGATTAAAGTACATCATACGACGTGATTGTAAGCACTATAAAATTTAACATCCCAAGGATAAGTGCTTAGAACATGTAATGAATAATGAAAGAGGATGGGTTTAACCTTAATAGATTTATGGTGTTTTAAGTTACATGGACACCTATGATAATCTACCTATATGAGTGTGGAAGTGGTGCCGCTTCCTATGAGTATTGGGCTTGACTCTAAAGCACTCATGAAATCAAGGTACAGACACAAGGCCTAATTCATGTGTCGGCTTATATGGATAATCAGTGACTAAAAGATTTGTGTGTGAAGACAAATCCGGATAATCAATATAGATTGATAGTTCAAAGACAAGTCTACTATACTTTCATGGTTAACCTTGACGAACCTTCACAGGGTATTGGTTCAAGTCGTGAGACACCAATGCTTATACACAGTCTTACAGACAATCAAAGATTTACAAAACTTATTTTGAAAATGGTGGAGGAATGTTGGAGATTTTTAAAATAAGAGAGTAAGAGTTTTTTGGGTGTAAAAGCCTTAAGAGTTTGTCCCACATTGGAAGTATGTGGAAGAGGTGGGAAGCTAACCCAAATATAAAAGGGGATAGTGTCCCACATTGGAAAATGTACAAAGCTAAGTGTCACCACTAAGCTATAAAAGGGTGGGCAACCTTTGAGTCCCACATTGGAAAAATGTTAAGAATTTGTACACTTAATAAGTACAAATGGAAGATGAAGAGTTAATTCATCTATCATTTAAGAGGCTATTCAAGAGACCTCAATACGGTGCCAAGCACCGTACGCACACGCACACGCACACGCACACGCGGGTGCGGGGCAGTGGGCTGTAGAGGCGCTAGTGGCGCACTTTGCACTTCGCACGCCGCGTGTCCGCAGTGGTAGCGGGTTGCCGGGATTCGTCCGGCTCGGGCGCGGTCACTTTTTGGTTGACCCGTGCAAAACCGATTCGGTATTATTATACCTGTTCGGAATGGACTTAAGACTGTTGGCAATTAACAGTCATACCTGTTCGGAAATGACTTAATTCAACAGTCATGACTCTTGAAGACAAAGCCTTTCATTTTCTATAAATAAAGGCTGCCTAAAAACGGAATTACATTGATAACCAAAACTAGTTTCAGATTTCCAGACCCTGCTATTACTCTCTTACAATTTTCAGGAGATACAAATTCTCTTATTCTGTTTTGTGCACATAAACAGAATAAGAACTTGATTGACTGTTCTTCGTTGATACATCCAAGGGCTGTCTTCAAATATACAAGTTGCAGACAGTGCAATTGCTTCATTGTATCTTGAGTACGGATTTGCTGATTCCCGTTTGTATACCGAAATTATTCGTGTGGGGCAAATACTGTATTTAGGAAAGTGACATCACGCCTTGAAGTTTTATAGTGACTGTTCAGAAATTACATTGTTGTATTGAAGTTGACATTTTTGAAGATATATAAAGAGTTCCATTTCTGTATTTGCATTCATAATTTCCAACAATCTAAATACAGTAATTTTTGGAAATGGCCGACTCTTCCAAATCACTTCGACAAATAACAGAAAGCTTTGTCAAGTTGGACCGTTTTGATGGTGGTAATTTTCTGCGTTGGCAGAAAAAGGTTCATTTTCTTCTAACAACATTGAAGATTGTATATGTCTTGTCACAACCGAAACCAAATGAAGATGAAGATGAAACCGTGGAACAGACTAGGCAACGCACAAAATGGGAGACCGATGATTACTTGTGTCGTGGTCACATTCTCAATGCACTTGCTGATAATTTGTTCGACTTGTACCAAAATGTTGGGACAACAAAAACTTTATGGGAAACATTGGAGACCAAATATCTAACGGAAGACGCTACAAGTAAGAAGTTCCTTATAGGTCAGTTTCTAAGCTTTAAAATGCATGATAATAGGCCTGTGCTAGAACAATTTCATGACATCCAACGCATCATAAATCATTGCAAACTGAAAAAATTAAATATGGATGACAATGTAATTGTTGCTGCCATAATTGAAAAACTTCTTCCTTCTTGGAAAGACTATAAGAAAGAACTCAAACACAAAAAGGAGGATCTTTCACTTGAAGAATTAGAGACTCATTTAAGAATTGAACAAGAGTCTCGAATTCTAGATGGTAAAGAGGAACAAGAAAATTCTGTTTCTAAGGTCCATGTGGTGGAGGAAGGAAAGGAGCAAAAATATGGCAATCATGGAAAAAATAACAAGCGGAAGAATTTTTCAAATAATTCTAAAGCAAACAAAAAGAAGAAAGGAAATTGTTTTCATTGCAACAAACCAGGTCACTTTAAGAAGGATTGTCGTGAGTTCAAGAAACTAAAGGAAAAAGGAGGGACATCAGACACAAAGCAAAAATTTGCTGCTATGATATCCGAGGCTAATATGCTTGGAGAAGACAACTCTTGGTGGGTTGATTCTGGTGCCACAAGGCATGTTTGTAAGGACAAGAACTTGTTCTCTGCCTATGAAACAGTGGAAGGAGATGTTCTCTATATGGGAAATTCATCTACAGCTGCGGTTAAAGGCAAAGGGACAGTGGATCTCGAATTCACTTCCGGGAAAATCCTTAGCCTCACCAATGTTTTTCATGTTCCTGATGTTAGGAAAAATTTAGTTTCTGGAAGTCTTCTTAACAAATTTGGCTTTAAGCTTGTATTTGAGTCAGACAAATTTATTCTGACTAAGAATGGTACCTTTGTAGGTAAAGGATATTTGTATGAGGGCATGTTTAAGCTCAATATCAATGAAAAGGATTCTTCTGCTTATATCGTTGATTGTCTTTCATTATGGCATAGTCGTTTAGGACATGTTAATACAAAGAAAATGCATTTCATGGTTAATTTAAATTTAATTCCTAAATATGAGAATGATATGAATGAAAAGTGTAAAATATGCATGCAAACAAAAATAACAAGATTGCCTTTTCCTAAAATAGAAAAAACTACATCTTTGTTGCAATTAGTACATAGTGATGTTTGTGATTTGCATGGAACGCCTACTAGAGGTGGTAGTAAATATTTTGCTACATTTATTGATGACTTTTCAAAATATTGTTACGTATATCTTTTAAACTCTAAGGATGGTGTGCTTAATAGATTTAAGACATATAAAAATGAAGTTGAAAATCAATGTGATTCTAAAATAAAATGTCTTAGATCTGATAGAGGTGGTGAATATCACTTTCCTCAATTTTGTGAAGATATGGGAATTATACATGAAGTTACTGCACCTTATACACCACAACAAAATGGAGTAGCAGAAAGAAAAAATAGGACACTAACTGAAATGGTTAATGCTATGCTTTCTTATTCTGGTTTAAGTAAAGGGTTTTGGGGAGAAGCACTTTTAACTGCATGTCATATTCTGAATAGAATACCTGTTAAAGATAATAAGAAAACTCCTTACGAATTATGGAAGAATAGAAAACCTAATTTAGGTTATCTTAAAGTTTGGGGTTGTAGAGCTATTGTAAGACTACCTGAAACTAAGATAAAGAAATTAGGAAGCAAAGGTGTTGAGTGTATTTTCATAGGTTATGCACAACATAGTAAAGCCTATAGATTTTTGGTTAGTGAACCTAATGATTCTGTTGAGGTAAATACAATAATTGAATCGAGAGATGCAATTTTTTATGAACAAAGGTTTTCTTCTATTCCTAGAATTAATAATGAAAAAGAAGTAAGCACTCCTTCACAGTTACCTGAAACTCCACTAGTAGAACAAGAAGAGATTAGAAAAAGTAAAAGACCTAGGAAAGAAAAAAGCTTTGGTCCCGACTTTGTAGTCTATCTTGTTGAAGGAACTAGAAACACATCTTGTAATCAATATGCTTTGACTCTTAGCGTTGAAACAGACCCACAAACTTATAATGAGGCAATTAAGTCTGTAGATTCAGCATTTTGGAAAGAAGCTATAAATGATGAAATGGATTCAATTTTGGGAAATAAAACTTGGAAATTAGTAGACTTACCTCCAGGATCTAAACCCATTAAGTGTAGATGGATTTTTAAAAAGAAAATGAAAATAGATGGAACAATTGATAAATTCAAGGCTAGATTGGTTGCTAAAGGTTTTACACAAAAAGAAGGAATTGATTATTTTGATACCTATGCACCTGTTGCTAGAACCGCCACTATTAGAATTTTAATTGCATTAGCATCTATATATAATTTTGAGATTCATCAAATGGATGTGAAAACTGCCTTTTTAAATGGTGACTTAGAAGAAGAAATTTACATGGAACAACCTGAAGGGTTTGTTATGCCTGGACAAGAAAACAAAGTATGTAAACTTATTAAGTCCTTATATGGCCTAAAACAAGCACCTAAACAATGGCATGAAAAATTTGATAAAGTCATTATTTCTTATGGTTTTAAAATTCATGAATCTGATAAGTGTGTTTATAGTAAATTTGCTAATGGTAAAGGTGTGATCATTTGTTTATATGTAGATGACATGTTAATTCTTGGTACTGATTTAGAAAGCATTAATAATACTAAGAGTTTTTTGTCTTCTAAATTTGATATGAAAGATATGGGTGTAGCTGATGTCATATTAGGAATGAGAATAATAAGGAAAGATAAAAATATAATTCTCACTCAATCTCATTATGTTGAGAAAATTTTAAAGAAATTTAATCAGTTTGATTGCACACCTGTTAGTACACCTTTTGAACAACAGCTAAAGATGATCCCTAATAATGGTAGAGCTATTTCACAATTGGAATATGCACGAGTAATTGGTAGTTTAATGTATGCCATGACATGTACTCGACCTGATATTGCTTATGTTGTTGGTAAATTAAGTAGATATACTAGTAATCCAAGTTTATTGCATTGGCATGCTGTCAATAGAATATTAAAATATTTGAAAGGAACTATGGACTATGGTATATACTATAGTGGATATCCTTCAGTATTAGAAGGGTTTTCTGATGCCAGTTGGATAACTGAGCGGGAGGATCATTCCTCAACAAGTGGATGGATTTTCACTCTTGGTGGAGGAGCTGTTTCTTGGGGATCAAAGAAACAAACTTGTATAGCTGACTCTACTATGGCAGCTGAGTTTGTAGCATTAGCTGCAACTAGTAAAGAGGCAGAATGGATAAGGAATTCATTAATTGAAATTCCAGTTTGGCCAAAACCAATGCCTCCAATATCTATACATTGTGATAGTGAGCCTACACTTTCCAGAGCTTATAGTAAAGTGTATAATGGAAAGTCTAGACATATTGGCCTGAGACATAGTTATGTCAGACAAATGATTACAGATAGTGTAATCACAGTGGATTATGTAAAATCAAGTCAAAATTTAGCTGATCCTTTTACAAAAGGTCTTGCAAGAGGACTGGTGTCTAAGACATCAATAGGGATGGAACTAAAGCCCATTAATAATAATCACTCTTGATGGAAACTCAACTTGAAACTTGATATATTCAAGTCTCAATTTCAATGATTAAAGTACATCATACGACGTGATTGTAAGCACTATAAAATTTAACATCCCAAGGATAAGTGCTTAGAACATGTAATGAATAATGAAAGAGGATGGGTTTAACCTTAATAGATTTATGGTGTTTTAAGTTACATGGACACCTATGATAATCTACCTATATGAGTGTGGAAGTGGTGCCGCTTCCTATGAGTATTGGGCTTGACTCTAAAGCACTCATGAAATCAAGGTACAGACACAAGGCCTAATTCATGTGTCGGCTTATATGGATAATCAGTGACTAAAAGATTTGTGTGTGAAGACAAATCCGGATAATCAATATAGATTGATAGTTCAAAGACAAGTCTACTATACTTTCATGGTTAACCTTGACGAACCTTCACAGGGTATTGGTTCAAGTCGTGAGACACCAATGCTTATACACAGTCTTACAGACAATCAAAGATTTACAAAACTTATTTTGAAAATGGTGGAGGAATGTTGGAGATTTTTAAAATAAGAGAGTAAGAGTTTTTTGGGTGTAAAAGCCTTAAGAGTTTGTCCCACATTGGAAGTATGTGGAAGAGGTGGGAAGCTAACCCAAATATAAAAGGGGATAGTGTCCCACATTGGAAAATGTACAAAGCTAAGTGTCACCACTAAGCTATAAAAGGGTGGGCAACCTTTGAGTCCCACATTGGAAAAATGTTAAGAATTTGTACACTTAATAAGTACAAATGGAAGATGAAGAGTTAATTCATCTATCATTTAAGAGGCTATTCAAGAGACCTCAATACGGTGCCAAGCACCGTACGCACACGCACACGCACACGCACACGCGCGCGCGCGTGCGGGTGCGGGGCAGTGGGCTGTAGAGGCGCTAGTGGCGCACTTTGCACTTCGCACGCCGCGTGTCCGCAGTGGTAGCGGGTTGCCGGGATTCGTCCGGCTCGGGCGCGGTCACTTTTTGGTTGACCCGTGCAAAACCGATTCGGTATTATTATACCTAATCGGAATGGACTTAAGACTGTTGGCAATTAACAGTCATACCTGTTCGGAAATGACTTAATTCAACAGTCATGACTCTTGAAGACAAAGCCTTTCATTTTCTATAAATAAAGGCTGCCTAAAAACGGAATTACATTGATAACCAAAACCAGTTTCAGATTTCCAGACCCTGCTATTACTCTCTTACAATTTTCAGGAGATACAAATTCTCTTATTCTGTTTTGTGCACATAAACAGAATAAGAACTTGATTGACTGTTCTTCGTTGATACATCCAAGGGCTGTCTTCAAATATACAAGTTGCAGACAGTGCAATTGCTTCATTGTATCTTGAGTACGGATTTGCTGATTCCCGTTTGTATACCGAAATTATTCGTGTGGGGCAAATACTGTATTTAGGAAAGTGACATCACGCCTTGAAGTTTTATAGTGACTGTTCAGAAATTACATTGTTGTATTGAAGTTGACATTTTTGAAGATATATAAAGAGTTCCATTTCTGTATTTGCATTCATAATTTCCAACAATCTAAATACAGTAATTTTTGGAAATGGCCGACTCTTCCAAATCACTTCGACAAATAACAGAAAGCTTTGTCAAGTTGGACCGTTTTGATGGTGGTAATTTTCTGCGTTGGCAGAAAAAGGTTCATTTTCTTCTAACAACATTGAAGATTGTATATGTCTTGTCACAACCGAAACCAAATGAAGATGAAGATGAAACCGTGGAACAGACTAGGCAACGCACAAAATGGGAGACCGATGATTACTTGTGTCGTGGTCACATTCTCAATGCACTTGCTGATAATTTGTTCGACTTGTACCAAAATGTTGGGACAACAAAAACTTTATGGGAAACATTGGAGACCAAATATCTAACGGAAGACGCTACAAGTAAGAAGTTCCTTATAGGTCAGTTTCTAAGCTTTAAAATGCATGATAATAGGCCTGTGCTAGAACAATTTCATGACATCCAACGCATCATAAATCATTGCAAACTGAAAAAATTAAATATGGATGACAATGTAATTGTTGCTGCCATAATTGAAAAACTTCTTCCTTCTTGGAAAGACTATAAGAAAGAACTCAAACACAAAAAGGAGGATCTTTCACTTGAAGAATTAGAGACTCATTTAAGAATTGAACAAGAGTCTCGAATTCTAGATGGTAAAGAGGAACAAGAAAATTCTGTTTCTAAGGTCCATGTGGTGGAGGAAGGAAAGGAGCAAAAATATGGCAATCATGGAAAAAATAATAAGCGGAAGAATTTTTCAAATAATTCTAAAGCAAACAAAAAGAAGAAAGGAAATTGTTTTCATTGCAACAAACCAGGTCACTTCAAGAAGGATTGTCGTGAGTTCAAGAAACTAAAGGAAAAAGGAGGGACATCAGACACAAAGCAAAAATTTGCGGCTATGATATCCGAGGCTAATATGCTTGGAGAAGACAACTCTTGGTGGATTGATTCTGGTGCCACAAGGCATGTTTGTAAGGACAAGAACTTGTTCTCTGCCTATGAAACAGTGGAAGGAGATGTTCTCTATATGGGAAATTCATCTACAGCTGCGGTTAAAGGCAAAGGGACAGTGGATCTCGAATTCACTTCCGGGAAAATCCTTAGCCTCACCAATGTTTTTCATGTTCCTGATGTTAGGAAAAATTTAGTTTCTGGAAGTCTTCTTAACAAATTTGGCTTTAAGCTTGTATTTGAGTCAGACAAATTTATTCTGACTAAGAATGGTACCTTTGTAGGTAAAGGATATTTGTATGAGGGCATGTTTAAGCTCAATATCAATGAAAAGGATTCTTCTGCTTATATCGTTGATTGTCTTTCATTATGGCATAGTCGTTTAGGACATGTTAATACAAAGAAAATGCATTTCATGGTTAATTTAAATTTAATTCCTAAATATGAGAATGATATGAATGAAAAGTGTAAAATATGCATGCAAACAAAAATAACAAGATTGCCTTTTCCTAAAATAGAAAAAACTACATCTTTGTTGCAATTAGTACATAGTGATGTTTGTGATTTGCATGGAACACCTACTAGAGGTGGTAGTAAATATTTTGCTACATTTATTGATGACTTTTCAAAATATTGTTACGTATATCTTTTAAACTCTAAGGATGATGTGCTTAATAGATTTAAGACATATAAAAATGAAGTTGAAAATCAATGTGATTCTAAAATAAAATGTCTTAGATCTGATAGAGGTGGTGAATATCACTTTCCTCAATTTTGTGAAGATATGGGAATTATACATGAAGTTACTGCACCTTATACACCACAATAAAATGGAGTTGCAGAAAGAAAAAATAGGACACTAACTGAAATGGTTAATGCTATGCTTTCTTATTCTGGTTTAAGTAAAGGGTTTTGGGGAGAAGCACTTTTAACTGCATGTCATATTCTGAATAGAATACCTGTTAAAGATAATAAGAAAACTCCTTACGAATTATGGAAGAATAGAAAACCTAATTTAGGTTATCTTAAAGTTTGGGGTTGTAGAGCTATTGTAAGACTACCTGAAACTAAGAGAAAGAAATTAGGAAGCAAAGGTGTTGAGTGTATTTTCATAGGTTATGCACAACATAGTAAAGCCTATAGATTTTTGGTTAGTGAACCTAATGATTCTGTTGAGGTAAATACAATAATTGAATCGAGAGATGCAATTTTTTATGAACAAAGGTTTTCTTCTATTCCTAGAATTAATAATGAAAAAGAAGTAAGCACTCCTTCACAGTTACCTGAAACTCCACTAGTAGAACAAGAAGAGATTAGAAAAAGTAAAAGACCTAGGAAAGAAAAAAGCTTTGGTCCCGACTTTGTAGTCTATCTTGTTGAAGGAACTAGAAACACATCTTGTAATCAATATGCTTTGACTCTTAGCGTTGAAACAGACCCACAAACTTATAATGAGGCAATTAAGTCTGTAGATTCAGCATTTTGGAAAGAAGCTATAAATGATGAAATGGATTCAATTTTGGGAAATAAAACTTGGAAATTAGTAGACTTACCTCCAGGATCTAAACCCATTAAGTGTAGATGGATTTTTAAAAAGAAAATGAAAATAGATGGAACAATTGATAAATTCAAGGCTAGATTGGTTGCTAAAGGTTTTACACAAAAAGAAGGAATTGATTATTTTGATACCTATGCACCTGTTGCTAGAACCGCCACTATTAGAATTTTAATTGCATTAGCATCTATATATAATTTTGAGATTCATCAAATGGATGTGAAAACTGCCTTTTTAAATGGTGACTTAGAAGAAGAAATTTACATGGAACAACCTGAAGGGTTTGTTATGCCTGGACAAGAAAACAAAGTATGTAAACTTATTAAGTCCTTATATGGCCTAAAACAAGCACCTAAACAATGGCATGAAAAATTTGATAAAGTCATTATTTCTTATGGTTTTAAAATTCATGAATCTGATAAGTGTGTTTATAGTAAATTTGCTAATGGTAAAGGTGTGATCATTTGTTTATATGTAGATGACATGTTAATTCTTGGTACTGATTTAGAAAGCATTAATAATACTAAGAGTTTTTTGTCTTCTAAATTTGATATGAAAGATATGGGTGTAGCTGATGTCATATTAGGAATGAGAATAATAAGGAAAGATAAAAATATAATTCTCACTCAATCTCATTATGTTGAGAAAATTTTAAAGAAATTTAATCAGTTTGATTGCACACCTGTTAGTACACCTTTTGAACCACAGCTAAAGATGATCCCTAATAATGGTAGAGCTATTTCACAATTGGAATATGCACGAGTAATTGGTAGTTTAATGTATGCCATGACATGTACTCGACCTGATATTGCTTATGTTGTTGGTAAATTAAGTAGATATACTAGTAATCCAAGTTTATTGCATTGGCATGCTGTCAATAGAATATTAAAATATTTGAAAGGAACTATGGACTATGGTATATACTATAGTGGATATCCTTCAGTATTAGAAGGGTTTTCTGATGCCAGTTGGATAACTGAGCGGGAGGATCATTCCTCAACAAGTGGATGGATTTTCACTCTTGGTGGAGGAGCTGTTTCTTGGGGATCAAAGAAACAAACTTGTATAGCTGACTCTACTATGGCAGCTGAGTTTGTAGCATTAGCTGCAACTAGTAAAGAGGCAGAATGGATAAGGAATTCATTAATTGAAATTCCAGTTTGGCCAAAACCAATGCCTCCAATATCTATACATTGTGATAGTGAGCCTACACTTTCCAGAGCTTATAGTAAAGTGTATAATGGAAAGTCTAGACATATTGGCCTGAGACATAGTTATGTCAGACAAATGATTACAGATAGTGTAATCACAGTGGATTATGTAAAATCAAGTCAAAATTTAGCTGATCCTTTTACAAAAGGTCTTGCAAGAGGACTGGTGTCTAAGACATCAATAGGGATGGGACTAAAGCCCATTAATAATAATCACTCTTGATGGAAACTCAACTTGAAACTTGATATATTCAAGTCTCAATTTCAATGATTAAAGTACATCATACGACGTGATTGTAAGCACTATAAAATTTAACATCCCAAGGATAAGTGCTTAGAACATGTAATGAATAATGAAAGAGGATGGGTTTAACCTTAATAGATTTATGGTGTTTTAAGTTACATGGACACCTATGATAATCTACCTATATGAGTGTGGAAGTGGTGCCGCTTCCTATGAGTATTGGGCTTGACTCTAAAGCACTCATGAAATCAAGGTACAGACACAAGGCCTAATTCATGTGTCGGCTTATATGGATAATCAGTGACTAAAAGATTTGTGTGTGAAGACAAATCCGGATAATCAATATAGATTGATAGTTCAAAGACAAGTCTACTATACTTTCATGGTTAACCTTGACGAACCTTCACAGGGTATTGGTTCAAGTCGTGAGACACCAATGCTTATACACAGTCTTACAGACAATCAAAGATTTACAAAACTTATTTTGAAAATGGTGGAGGAATGTTGGAGATTTTTAAAATAAGAGAGTAAGAGTTTTTTGGGTGTAAAAGCCTTAAGAGTTTGTCCCACATTGGAAGTATGTGGAAGAGGTGGGAAGCTAACCCAAATATAAAAGGAGATAGTGTCCCACATTGGAAAATGTACAAAGTTAAGTGTCACCACTAAGCTATAAAAGGGTGGGCAACCTTTGAGTCCCACATTGGAAAAATGTTAAGAATTTGTACACTTAATAAGTACAAATGGAAGATGAAGAGTTAATTCATCTATCATTTAAGAGGCTATTCAAGAGACCTCAATACGGTGCCAAGCACCGTACGCACACGCACACGCGCGCGCGCGTGCGGGTGCGGGGCAGTGGGCTGTAGAGGCGCTAGTGGCGCACTTTGCACTTCGCACGCCGCGTGTCCGCAGTGGTAGCGGGTTGCCGGGATTCGTCCGGCTCGGGCGCGGTCACTTTTTGGTTGACCCGTGCAAAACCGATTCGGTATTATTATACCTGTTCGGAATGGACTTAAGACTGTTGGCAATTAACAGTCATACCTGTTCGGAAATGACTTAATTCAACAGTCATGACTCTTGAAGACAAAGCCTTTCATTTTCTATAAATAAAGGCTGCCTAAAAACGGAATTACATTGATAACCAAAACCAGTTTCAGATTTCCAGACCCTGCTATTACTCTCTTACAATTTTCAGGAGATACAAATTCTCTTATTCTGTTTTGTGCACATAAACAGAATAAGAACTTGATTGACTGTTCTTCGTTGATACATCCAAGGGCTGTCTTCAAATATACAAGTTGCAGACAGTGCAATTGCTTCATTGTATCTTGAGTACGGATTTGCTGATTCCCGTTTGTATACCGAAATTCTTCGTGTGGGGCAAATACTGTATTTAGGAAAGTGACATCACGCCTTGAAGTTTTATAGTGACTGTTCAGAAATTACATTGTTGTATTGAAGTTGACATTTTTGAAGATATATAAAGAGTTCCATTTCTGTATTTGCATTCATAATTTCCAACAATCTAAATACAGTAATTTTTGGAAATGGCCGACTCTTCCAAATCACTTCGACAAATAACAGAAAGCTTTGTCAAGTTGGACCGTTTTGATGGTGGTAATTTTCTGCGTTGGCAGAAAAAGGTTCATTTTCTTCTAACAACATTGAAGATTGTATATGTCTTGTCACAACCGAAACCAAATGAAGATGAAGATGAAACCGTGGAACAGACTAGGCAACGCACAAAATGGGAGACCGATGATTACTTGTGTCGTGGTCACATTCTCAATGCACTTGCTGATAATTTGTTCGACTTGTACCAAAATGTTGGGACAGCAAAAACTTTATGGGAAACATTGGAGACCAAATATCTAACGGAAGACGCTACAAGTAAGAAGTTCCTTATAGGTCAGTTTCTAAGCTTTAAAATGCATGATAATAGGCCTGTGCTAGAACAATTTCATGACATCCAACGCATCATAAATCATTGCAAACTGAAAAAATTAAATATGGATGACAATGTAATTGTTGCTGCCATAATTGAAAAACTTCCTCCTTCTTGGAAAGACTATAAGAAAGAACTCAAACACAAAAAGGAGGATCTTTCACTTGAAGAATTAGAGACTCATTTAAGAATTGAACAAGAGTCTCGAATTCTAGATGGTAAAGAGGAACAAGAAAATTCTGTTTCTAAGGTCCATGTGGTGGAGGAAGGAAAGGAGCAAAAATATGGCAATCATGGAAAAAATAACAAGCGGAAGAATTTTTCAAATAATTCTAAAGCAAACAAAAAGAAGAAAGGAAATTGTTTTCATTGCAACAAACTAGGTCACTTCAAGAAGGATTGTCGTGAGTTCAAGAAACTAAAGGAAAAAGGAGGGACATCAGACACAAAGCAAAAATTTGCTGCTATGATATCCGAGGCTAATATGCTTGGAGAAGACAACTCTTGGTGGGTTGATTCTGGTGCCACAAGGCATGTTTGTAAGGACAAGAACTTGTTCTCTGCCTATGAAACAGTGGAAGGAGATGTTCTCTATATGGGAAATTCATCTACAGCTGCGGTTAAAGGCAAAGGGACAGTGGATCTCGAATTCACTTCCGAGAAAATCCTTAGCCTCACCAATGTTTTTCATGTTCCTGATGTTAGGAAAAATTTAGTTTCTGGAAGTCTTCTTAACAAATTTGGCTTTAAGCTTGTATTTGAGTCAGACAAATTTATTCTGACTAAGAATGGTACCTTTGTAGGTAAAGGATATTTGTATGAGGGCATGTTTAAGCTCAATATCAATGAAAAGGATTCTTCTGCTTATATCGTTGATTGTCTTTCATTATGGCATAGTCGTTTAGGACATGTTAATACAAAGAAAATGCATTTCATGGTTAATTTAAATTTAATTCCTAAATATGAGAATGATATGAATGAAAAGTGTAAAATATGCATGCAAACAAAAATAACAAGATTGCCTTTTCCTAAAATAGAAAAAACTACATCTTTGTTGCAATTAGTACATAGTGATGTTTGTGATTTGCATGGAACGCCTACTAGAGGTGGTAGTAAATATTTTGCTACATTTATTGATGACTTTTCAAAATATTGTTACGTATATCTTTTAAACTCTAAGGATGATGTGCTTAATAGATTTAAGACATATAAAAATGAAGTTGAAAATCAATGTGATTCTAAAATAAAATGTCTTAGATCTGATAGAGGTGGTGAATATCACTTTCCTCAATTTTGTGAAGATATGGGAATTATACATGAAGTTACTGCACCTTATACACCACAACAAAATGGAGTAGCAGAAAGAAAAAATAGGACACTAACTGAAATGGTTAATGCTATGCTTTCTTATTCTGGTTTAAGTAAAGGGTTTTGGGGAGAAGCACTTTTAACTGCATGTCATATTCTGAATAGAATACCTGTTAAAGATAATAAGAAAACTCCTTATGAATTATGGAAGAATAGAAAACCTAATTTAGGTTATCTTAAAGTTTGGGGTTGTAGAGCTATTGTAAGACTACCTGAAACTAAGAGAAAGAAATTAGGAAGCAAAGGTGTTGAGTGTATTTTCATAGGTTATGCACAACATAGTAAAGCCTATAGATTTTTGGTTAGTGAACCTAATGATTCTGTTGAGGTAAATACAATAATTGAATCGAGAGATGCAATTTTTTATGAACAAAGGTTTTCTTCTATTCCTAGAATTAATAATGAAAAAGAAGTAAGCACTCCTTCACAGTTACCTGAAACTCCACTAGTAGAACAAGAAGAGATTAGAAAAAGTAAAAGACCTAGGAAAGAAAAAAGCTTTGGTCCCGACTTTGTAGTCTATCTTGTTGAAGGAACTAGAAACACATCTTGTAATCAATATGCTTTGACTCTTAGCGTTGAAACAGACCCACAAACTTATAATGAGGCAATTAAGTCTGTAGATTCAGCATTTTGGAAAGAAGCTATAAATGATGAAATGGATTCAATTTTGGGAAATAAAACTTGGAAATTAGTAGACTTACCTCCAGGATCTAAACCCATTAAGTGTAGATGGATTTTTAAAAAGAAAATGAAAATAGATGGAACAATTGATAAATTCAAGGCTAGATTGGTTGCTAAAGGTTTTACACAAAAAGAAGGAATTGATTATTTTGATACCTATGCACCTGTTGCTAGAACCGCCACTATTAGAATTTTAATTGCATTAGCATCTATATATAATTTTGAGATTCATCAAATGGATGTGAAAACTGCCTTTTTAAATGGTGACTTAGAAGAAGAAATTTACATGGAACAACCTGAAGGGTTTGTTATGCCTGGACAAGAAAACAAAGTATGTAAACTTATTAAGTCCTTATATGGCCTAAAACAAGCACCTAAACAATGGCATGAAAAATTTGATAAAGTCATTATTTCTTATGGTTTTAAAATTCATGAATCTGATAAGTGTGTTTATAGTAAATTTGCTAATGGTAAAGGTGTGATCATTTGTTTATATGTAGATGACATGTTAATTCTTGGTACTGATTTAGAAAGCATTAATAATACTAAGAGTTTTTTGTCTTCTAAATTTGATATGAAAGATATGGGTGTAGCTGATGTCATATTAGGAATGAGAATAATAAGGAAAGATAAAAATATAATTCTCACTCAATCTCATTATGTTGAGAAAATTTTAAAGAAATTTAATCAGTTTGATTGCACACCTGTTAGTACACCTTTTGAACCACAGCTAAAGATGATCCCTAATAATGGTAGAGCTATTTCACAATTGGAATATGCACGAGTAATTGGTAGTTTAATGTATGCCATGACATGTGCTCGACCTGATATTGCTTATGCTGTTGGTAAATTAAGTAGATATACTAGTAATCCAAGTTTATTGCATTGGCATGCTGTCAATAGAATATTAAAATATTTGAAAGGAACTATGGACTATGGTATATACTATAGTGGATATCCTTCAGTATTAGAAGGGTTTTCTGATGCCAGTTGGATAACTGAGCGGGAGGATCATTCCTCAACAAGTGGATGGATTTTCACTCTTGGTGGAGGAGCTGTTTCTTGGGGATCAAAGAAACAAACTTGTATAGCTGACTCTACTATGGCAGCTGAGTTTGTAGCATTAGCTGCAACTAGTAAAGAGGCAGAATGGATAAGGAATTCATTAATTGAAATTCCAGTTTGGCCAAAACCAATGCCTCCAATATCTATACATTGTGATAGTGAGCCTACACTTTCCAGAGCTTATAGTAAAGTGTATAATGGAAAGTCTAGACATATTGGCCTGAGACATAGTTATGTCAGACAAATGATTACAGATAGTGTAATCACAGTGGATTATGTAAAATCAAGTCAAAATTTAGCTGATCCTTTTACAAAAGGTCTTGCAAGAGGACTGGTGTCTAAGACATCAATAGGGATGGGACTAAAGCCCATTAATAATAATCACTCTTGATGGAAACTCAACTTGAAACTTGATATATTCAAGTCTCAATTTCAATGATTAAAGTACATCATACGACGTGATTGTAAGCACTATAAAATTTAACATCCCAAGGATAAGTGCTTAGAACATGTAATGAATAATGAAAGAGGATGGGTTTAACCTTAATAGATTTATGGTGTTTTAAGTTACATGGACACCTATGATAATCTACCTATATGAGTGTGGAAGTGGTGCCGCTTCCTATGAGTATTGGGCTTGACTCTAAAGCACTCATGAAATCAAGGTACAGACACAAGGCCTAATTCATGTGTCGGCTTATATGGATAATCAGTGACTAAAAGATTTGTGTGTGAAGACAAATCCGGATAATCAATATAGATTGATCGTTCAAAGACAAGTCTACTATACTTTCATGGTTAACCTTGACGAACCTTCACAGGGTATTGGTTCAAGTCGTGAGACACCAATGCTTATACACAGTCTTACAGACAATCAAAGATTTACAAAACTTATTTTGAAAATGGTGGAGGAATGTTGGAGATTTTTAAAATAAGAGAGTAAGAGTTTTTTGGGTGTAAAAGCCTTAAGAGTTTGTCCCACATTGGAAGTATGTGGAAGAGGTGGGAAGCTAACCCAAATATAAAAGGGGATAGTGTCCCACATTGGAAAATGTACAAAGCTAAGTGTCACCACTAAGCTATAAAAGGGTGGGCAACCTTTGAGTCCCACATTGGAAAAATGTTAAGAATTTGTACACTTAATAAGTACAAATGGAAGATGAAGAGTTAATTCATCTAGCATTTAAGAGGTTATTCAAGAGACCTCAATACGGTGCCAAGCACCGTACGCACACGCACACGCGCGCGCGCGTGCGGGTGCGGGGCAGTGGGCTGTAGAGGCGCTAGTGGCACACTTTGCACTTCGCACGCCGCGTGTCCGCAGTGGTAGCGGGTTGCCGGGATTCGTCCGGCTCGGGCGCGGTCACTTTTTGGTTGACCCGTGCAAAACCGATTCAGTATTATTATACCTGTTCGGAATGGACTTAAGACTGTTGGCAATTAACAGTCATACCTGTTCGGAAATGACTCAATTCAACAGTCATGACTCTTGAAGACAAAGCCTTTCATTTTCTATAAATAAAGGCTGCCTAAAAATGGAATTCATTGATAACCAAAACCAGTTTCAGATTTCCAAACCCTGCTATTACTCTCTTACAATTTTCAGGAGATACAAATTCTCTTATTCTGTTTTGTGCACATAAACAGAATAAGAACTTGATTGACTGTTCTTCGTTGATACATCCAAGGGCTGTCTTCAAATATACAAGTTGCAGACAGTGCAATTGCTTCATTGTATCTTGAGTACGGATTTGCTGATTCCCATTTGTATACCGAAATTCTTCGTGTGGGGCAAATACTGTATTTAGGAAAGTGACATCACGCCTTGAAGTTTTATAGTGACTGTTCAGAAATTACATTGTTGTATTGAAGTTGACATTTTTGAAGATATATAAAGAGTTCCATTTCTGTATTTGCATTCATAATTTCCAACAATCTAAATACAGTAATTTTTGGAAATGGCCGACTCTTCCAAATCACTTCGACAAATAACAGAAAGCTTTGTCAAGTTGGACCGTTTTGATGGTGGTAATTTTCTGCGTTGGCAGAAAAAGGTTCATTTTCTTCTAACAACATTGAAGATTGTATATGTCTTGTCACAACCGAAACCAAATGAAGATGAAGATGAAACCATGGAACAGACTAGGCAACGCACAAAATGGGAGACCGATGATTACTTGTGTCGTGGTCACATTCTCAATGCACTTGCTGATAATTTGTTCGACTTGTACCAAAATGTTGGGACAACAAAAACTTCATGGGAAACATTGGAGACCAAATATCTAACGGAAGACGCTACAAGTAAGAAGTTCCTTATAGGTCAGTTTCTAAGCTTTAAAATGCATGATAATAGGCCTGTGCTAGAACAATTTCATGACATCCAACGCATCATAAATCATTGCAAACTGAAAAAATTAAATATGGATGACAATGTAATTGTTGCTGCCATAATTGAAAAACTTCTTCCTTCTTGGAAAGACTATAAGAAAGAACTCAAACACAAAAAGGAGGATCTTTCACTTGAAGAATTAGAGACTCATTTAAGAATTGAACAAGAGTCTCGAATTCTAGATGGTAAAGAGGAACAAGAAAATTCTGTTTCTAAGGTCCATGTGGTGGAGGAAGGAAAGGAGCAAAAATATGGCAATCATGGAAAAAATAACAAGCGGAAGAATTTTTCAAATAATTCTAAAGCAAACAAAAAGAAGAAAGGAAATTGTTTTCATTGCAACAAACCAGGTCACTTCAAGAAGGATTGTCGTGAGTTCAAGAAACTAAAGGAAAAAGGAGGGACATCAGACACAAAGCAAAAATTTGCTGCTATGATATCCGAGGCTAATATGCTTGGAGAAGACAACTCTTGGTGGGTTGATTCTGGTGCCACAAGGCATGTTTGTAAGGACAAGAACTTGTTCTCTGCCTATGAAACAGTGGAAGGAGATGTTCTCTATATGGGAAATTCATCTACAGCTGCGGTTAAAGGCAAAGGGACAGTGGATCTCGAATTCACTTCCGGGAAAATCCTTAGCCTCACCAATGTTTTTCATGTTCCTGATGTTAGGAAAAATTTAGTTTCTGGAAGTCTTCTTAACAAATTTGGCTTTAAGCTTGTATTTGAGTCAGACAAATTTATTCTGACTAAGAATGGTACCTTTGTAGGTAAAGGATATTTGTATGAGGGCATGTTTAAGCTCAATATCAATGAAAAGGATTCTTCTGCTTATATCGTTGATTGTCTTTCATTATGGCATAGTCGTTTAGGACATGTTAATACAAAGAAAATGCATTTCATGGTTAATTTAAATTTAATTCCTAAATATGAGAATGATATGAATGAAAAGTGTAAAATATGCATGCAAACAAAAATAACAAGATTGCCTTTTCCTAAAATAGAAAAAACTACATCTTTGTTGCAATTAGTACATAGTGATGTTTGTGATTTGCATGGAACGCCTACTAGAGGTGGTAGTAAATATTTTGCTACATTTATTGATGACTTTTCAAAATATTGTTACGTATATCTTTTAAACTCTAAGGATGATGTGCTTAATAGATTTAAGACATATAAAAATGAAGTTGAAAATCAATGTGATTCTAAAATAAAATGTCTTAGATCTGATAGAGGTGGTGAATATCACTTTCCTCAATTTTGTGAAGATATGGGAATTATACATGAAGTTACTGCACCTTATACACCACAACAAAATGGAGTAGCAGAAAGAAAAAATAGGACACTAACTGAAATGGTTAATGCTATGCTTTCTTATTCTGGTTTAAGTAAAGGGTTTTGGGGAGAAGCACTTTTAACTGCATGTCATATTCTGAATAGAATACCTGTTAAAGATAATAAGAAAACTCCTTACGAATTATGGAAGAATAGAAAACCTAATTTAGGTTATCTTAAAGTTTGGGGTTGTAGAGCTATTGTAAGACTACCTGAAACTAAGAGAAAGAAATTAGGAAGCAAAGGTGTTGAGTGTATTTTCATAGGTTATGCACAACATAGTAAAGCCTATAGATTTTTGGTTAGTGAACCTAATGATTCTGTTGAGGTAAATACAATAATTGAATCGAGAGATGCAATTTTTTATGAACAAAGGTTTTCTTCTATTCCCAGAATTAATAATGAAAAAGAAGTAAGCACTCCTTCACAGTTACCTGAAACTCCAATAGTAGAACAAGAAGAGATTAGAAAAAGTAAAAGACCTAGGAAAGAAAAAAGCTTTGGTCCCGACTTTGTAGTCTATCTTGTTGAAGGAACTAGAAACACATCTTGTAATCAATATGCTTTGACTCTTAGCGTTGAAACAGACCCACAAACTTATAATGAGGCAATTAAGTCTGTAGATTCAGCATTTTGGAAAGAAGCTATAAATGATGAAATGGATTCAATTTTGGGAAATAAAACTTGGAAATTAGTAGACTTACCTCCAGGATCTAAACCCATTAAGTGTAGATGTATTTTTAAAAAGAAAATGAAAATAGATGGAACAATTGATAAATTCAAGGCTAGATTGGTTGCTAAAGGTTTTACACAAAAAGAAGGAATTGATTATTTTGATACCTATGCACCTGTTGCTAGAACCGCCACTATTAGAATTTTAATTGCATTAGCATCTATATATAATTTTGAGATTCATCAAATGGATGTGAAAACTGCCTTTTTAAATGGTGACTTAGAAGAAGAAATTTACATGGAACAACCTGAAGGGTTTGTTATGCCTGGACAAGAAAATAAAGTATGTAAACTTATTAAGTCCTTATATGGCCTAAAACAAGCACCTAAACAATGGCATGAAAAATTTGATAAAGTCATTATTTCTTATGGTTTTAAAATTCATGAATCTGATAAGTGTGTTTATAGAAAATTTGCTAATGGTAAAGGTGTGATCATTTGTTTATATGTAGATGACACGTTAATTCTTGGTACTGATTTAGAAAGCATTAATAATACTAAGAGTTTTTTGTCTTCTAAATTTGATATGAAAGATATGGGTGTAGATGATGTCATATTAGGAATGAGAATAATAAGGAAAGATAAAAATATAATTCTCACTCAATCTCATTATGTTGAGAAAATTTTAAAGAAATTTAATCAGTTTGATTGCACACCTGTTAGTACACCTTTTGAACCACAGCTAAAGATGATCCCTAATAATGGTAGGGCTATTTCAAAATTGGAATATGCACGAGTAATTGGTAGTTTAATGTATGCCATGACATGTACTCGACCTGATATTGCTTATGCTGTTGGTAAATTAAGTAGATATACTAGTAATCCAAGTTTATTGCATTGGCATGCTGTCAATAGAATATTAAAATATTTGAAAGGAACTATGGACTATGGTATATACTATAGTGGATATCCTTCAGTATTAGAAGGGTTTTCTGATGCCAGTTGGATAACTGAGCGGGAGGATCATTCCTTAACAAGTGGATGGATTTTCACTCTTGGTGGAGGAGCTGTTTCTTGGGGATCAAAGAAACAAACTTGTATAGCTGACTCTACTATGGCAGCTGAGTTTGTAGCATTAGCTGCAACTAGTAAAGAGGCAGAATGGATAAGGAATTCATTAATTGAAATTCCAGTTTGGCCAAAACCAATGCCTCCAATATCTATACATTGTGATAGTGAGCCTACACTTTCCAGAGCTTATAGTAAAGTGTATAATGGAAAGTCTAGACATATTGGCCTGAGACATAGTTATGTCTGACAAATGATTACAGATAGTGTAATCACAGTGGATTATGTAAAATCAAGTCAAAATTTAGCTGATCCTTTTACAAAAGGTCTTGCAAGAGGACTGGTGTCTAAGACATCAATAGGGATGGGACTAAAGCCCATTAATAATAATCACTCTTGATGGAAACTCAACTTGAAACTTGATATATTCAAGTCTCAAGTTCAATGATTAAAGTACATCATACGACGTGATTGTAAGCACTATAAAATTTAACATCCCACGGATAAGTGCTTAGAACATGTAATGAATAATGAAAGAGGATGGGTTTAACCTTAATAGATTTATGGTGTTTTAAGTTACATGGACACCTATGATAATCTACCTATATGAGTGTGGAAGTGGTGCCGCTTCCTATGAGTATTGGGCTTGACTCTAAAGCACTCATGAAATCAAGGTACAGACACAAGGCCTAATTCATGTGTCGGCTTATATGGATAATCAGTGACTAAAAGATTTGTGTGTGAAGACAAATCCGGATAATCAATATAGATTGATAGTTCAAAGACAAGTCTACTATACTTTCATGGTTAACCTTGACGAACCTTCACAGGGTATTGGTTCAAGTCGTGAGACACCAATGCTTATACACAGTCTTACAAACAATCAAAGATTTACAAAACTTATTTTGAAAATGGTGGAGGAATGTTGGAGATTTTTAAAATAAGAGAGTAAGAGTTTTTTGGGTGTAAAAGCCTTAAGAGTTTGTCCCACATTGGAAGTATGTGGAAGAGGTGGGAAGCTAACCCAAATATAAAAGGGGATAGTGTCCCACATTGAAAAATGTACAAAGCTAAGTGTCACCACTAAGCTATAAAAGGGTGGGCAACCTTTGAGTCCCACATTGGAAAAATGTTAAGAATTTGTACACTTAATAAGTACAAATGGAATATGAAGAGTTAATTCATCTAGCATTTAAGAGGCTATTCAAGAGACCTCAATACGGTGCCAAGCACCGTACGCACACGCACACGCGCGCGCGCGCGCGCGTGCGGGTGCGGGGCAGTGGGCTGTAGAGGCGCTAGTGGCGCACTTTGCACTTCGCACGCCGCGTGTCCGCAGTGGTAGCGGGTTGCCGGGATTCGTCCGGCTCGGGCGCGGTCACTTTTTGGTTGACCCGTGCAAAACCGATTCGGTATTATTATACCTGTTCGGAATGGACTTAAGACTGTTGGCAATTAACAGTCATACCTGTTCGGAAATGACTTAATTCAACAGTCATGACTCTTGAAGACAAAGCCTTTCATTTTCTATAAATAAAGGCTGCCTAAAAACGGAATTACATTGATAACCAAAACCAGTTTCAGATTTCCAGACCCTGCTATTACTCTCTTACAATTTTCAGGAGATACAAATTCTCTTATTCTGTTTTGTGCACATAAACATAATAAGAACTCGATTGATTGTTCTTCGTTGATACATCCAAGGGCTGTCTTCAAATATACAAGTTGCAGACAGTGCAATTACTTCATTGTATCTTGAGTACGGATTTGCTGATTCCCGTTTGTATACCGAAATTCTTCGTGTGGGGCAAATACTGTATTTAGGAAAGTGACATCACGCCTTGAAGTTTTATAGTGACTGTTCAGAAATTACATTGTTGTATTGAAGTTGACATTTTTGAAGATATATAAAGAGTTCCATTTCTGTATTTGCATTCATAATTTCCAACAATCTAAATACTGTAATTTTTGGAAATGGCCGACTCTTCCAAATCACTTCGACAAATAACACAAAGCTTTGTCAAGTTGGACCGTTTTGATGGTGGTAATTTTCTGCGTTGGCAGAAAAAGGTTCATTTTCTTCTAACAACATTGAAGATTGTATGTGTCTTGTCACAACCGAAACCAAATGAAGATGAAGATGAAACCGTGGAACAGACTAGGCAACGCACAAAATGGGAGACCGATGATTACTTGTGTCGTGGTCACATTCTCAATGCACTTGCTGATAATTTGTTCGACTTGTACCAAAATGTTAGGACAGCAAAAACTTTATGGGAAACATTGGAGACCAAATATCTAACGGAAGACGCTACAAGTAAGAAGTTCCTTATAGGTCAGTTTCTAAGCTTTAAAATGCATGATAATAGGCCTGTGCTAGAACAATTTCATGACATCCAACGCATCATAAATCATTGCAAACTGAAAAAATTAAATATGGATGACAATGTAATTGTTGCTGCCATAATTGAAAAACTTCCTCCTTCTTGGAAAGACTATAAGAAAGAACTCAAACACAAAAAGGAGGATCTTTCACTTGAAGAATTAGAGACTCATTTAAGAATTGAACAAGAGTCTCGAATTCTAGATGGTAAAGAGGAACAAGAAAATTCTGTTTCTAAGGTCCATGTGGTGGAGGAAGGAAAGGAGCAAAAATATGGCAATCATGGAAAAAATAACAAGCGGAAGAATTTTTCAAATAATTCTAAAGCAAACAAAAAGAAGAAAGGAAATTGTTTTCATTGCAACAAACCAGGTCACTTCAAGAAGGATTGTCGTGAGTTCAAGAAACTAAAGGAAAAAGGAGGGACATCAGACACAAAGCAAAAATTTGCTGCTATGATATCCGAGGCTAATATGCTTGGAGAAGACAACTCTTGGTGGGTTGATTCTGGTGCCACAAGGCATGTTTGTAAGGACAAGAACTTGTTCTCTGCCTATGAAACAGTGGAAGGAGATGTTCTCTATATGGGAAATTCATCTACAGCTGCGGTTAAAGGCAAAGGGACAGTGGATCTCGAATTCACTTCCGGGAAAATCCTTAGCCTCACCAATGTTTTTCATGTTCCTGATGTTAGGAAAAAATTAGTTTCTGGAAGTCTTCTTAACAAATTTGGCTTTAAGCTTGTATTTGAGTCAGACAAATTTATTCTGACTAAGAATGGTACCTTTGTAGGTAAAGGATATTTGTATGAGGGCATGTTTAAGCTCAATATCAATGAAAAGGATTCTTCTGCTTATATCGTTGATTGTCTTTCATTATGGCATAGTCGTTTAGGACATGTTAATACAAAGAAAATGCATTTCATGGTTAATTTAAATTTAATTCCTAAATATGAGAATGATATGAATGAAAAGTGTAAAATATGCATGCAAACAAAAATAACAAGATTGCCTTTTCCTAAAATAGAAAAAACTACATCTTTGTTGCAATTAGTACATAGTGATGTTTGTGATTTGCATGGAACGCCTACTAGAGGTGGTAGTAAATATTTTGCTACATTTATTGATGACTTTTAAAAATATTGTTACGTATATCTTTTAAACTCTAAGGATGATGTGCTTAATAGATTGAAGACATATAAAAATGAAGTTGAAAATCAATGTGATTCTAAAATAAAATGTCTTAGATCTGATAGAGGTGGTGAATATCACTTTCCTCAATTTTGTGAAGATATGGGAATTATACATGAAGTTACTGCACCTTATACACCACAACAAAATGGAGTAGCAGAAAGAAAAAATAGGACACTAACTGAAATGGTTAATGCTATGCTTTCTTATTCTGGTTTAAGTAAAGGGTTTTGGGGAGAAGCACTTTTAACTGCATGTCATATTCTGAATAGAATACCTGTTAAAGATAATAAGAAAACTCCTTACGAATTACGGAAGAATAGAAAACCTAATTTAGGTTATCTTAAAGTTTGGGGTTGTAGAGCTATTGTAAGACTACCTGAAACTAAGAGAAAGAAATTAGGAAGCAAAGGTGTTGAGTGTATTTTCATAGGTTATGCACAACATAGTAAAGCCTATAGATTTTTGGTTACTGAACCTAATGATTCTGTTGAGGTAAATACAATAATTGAATCGAGAGATGCAATTTTTTATGAACAAAGGTTTTCTTCTATTCCTAGAATTAATAATGAAAAAGAAGTGAGCACTCCTTCACAGTTACCTGAAACTCCACTAGTAGAACAAGAAGAGATTTGAAAAAGTAAAAGACCTAGGAAAGAAAAAAGCTTTGGTCCCGACTTTGTAGTCTATCTTGTTGAAGGAACTAGAAACACATCTTGTAATCAATATGCTTTGACTCTTAGCGTTGAAACAGACCCACAAACTTATAATGAGGCAATTAAGTCTGTAGATTCAGCATTTTGGATAGAAGCTATAAATGATGAAATGGATTCAATTTTGGGAAATAAAACTTGGAAATTAGTAGATTTACCTCCAGAATCTAAACCCATTAAGTGTAGATGGATTTTTAAAAAGAAAATGAAAATAGATGGAACAATTGATAAATTCAAGGCTAGATTGGTTGCTAAAGGTTTTACACAAAAAGAAGGAATTGATTATTTTGATACCTATGCACCTGTTGCTAGAACCGCCACTATTAAAATTTTAATTGCATTAGCATCTATATATAATTTTGAGATTCATCAAATGGATGTGAAAACTGCCTTTTTAAATGGTGACTTAGAAGAAGAAATTTACATGGAACAACCTGAAGGGTTTGTTATGCCTGGACAAGAAAACAAAGTATGTAAACTTATTAAGTCCTTATATGGCCTAAAACAAGCACCTAAATAATGGCATGAAAAATTTGATAAAGTCATTATTTCTTATGGTTTTAAAATTCATGAATCTGATAAGTGTGTTTATAGTAAATTTGCTAATGGTAAAGGTGTGATCATTTGTTTATATGTAGATGACATGTTAATTCTTGGTACTGATTTAGAAAGCATTAATAATACTAAGAGTTTTTTGTCTTCTAAATTTGATATGAAAGATATGGGTGTAGCTGATGTCATATTAGGAATGAGAATAATAAGGAAAGATAAAAATATAATTCTCACTCAATCTCATTATGTTGAGAAAATTTTAAAGAAATTTAATCAGTTTGATTGCACACCTGTTAGTACACCTTTTGAACCACAGCTAAAGATGATCCCTAATAATGGTAGAGCTATTTCACAATTGGAATATGCACGAGTAATTGGTAGTTTAATGTATGCCATGACATGTACTCGACCTGATATTGCTTATGCTGTTGGTAAATTAAGTAGATATACTAGTAATCCAAGTTTATTGCATTGGCATGCTGTCAATAGAATATTAAAATATTTGAAAGGAACTATGGACTATGGTATATACTATAGTGGATATCCTTCAGTATTAGAAGGGTTTTCTGATGCCAGTTGGATAACTGAGCGGGAGGATCATTCCTCAACAAGTGGATGGATTTTCACTCTTGGTGGAGGAGCTGTTTCTTGGGGATCAAAGAAACAAACTTGTATAGCTGACTCTACTATGGCAGCTGAGTTTGTAGCATTAGCTGCAACTAGTAAAGAGGCAGAATGGATAAGGAATTCATTAATTGAAATTCCAGTTTGGCCAAAACCAATGCCTCCAATATCTATACATTGTGATAGTGAGCCTACACTTTCCAGAGCTTATAGTAAAGTGTATAATGGAAAGTCTAGACATATTGGCCTGAGACATAGTTATGTCTGACAAATGATTACAGATAGTGTAATCACAGTGGATTATGTAAAATCAAGTCAAAATTTAGCTGATCCTTTTACAAAAGGTCTTGCAAGAGGACTGGTGTCTAAGACATCAATAGGGATGGGACTAAAGCCCATTAATAATAATCACTCTTGATGGAAACTCAACTTGAAACTTGATATATTCAAGTCTCAAGTTCAATGATTAAAGTACATCATACGACGTGATTGTAAGCACTATAAAATTTAACATCCCAAGGATAAGTGCTTAGAACATGTAATGAATAATGAAAGAGGATGGGTTTAACCTTAATAGATTTATGGTGTTTTAAGTTACATGGACACCTATGATAATCTACCTATATGAGTGTGGAAGTGGTGCCGCTTCCTATGAGTATTGGGCTTGACTCTAAAGCACTCATGAAATCAAGGTACAGACACAAGGCCTAATTCATGTGTCGGCTTATATGGATAATCAGTGACTAAAAGATTTGTGTGTGAAGACAAATCCGGATAATCAATATAGATTGATAGTTCAAAGACAAGTCTACTATACTTTCATGGTTAACCTTGACGAACCTTCACAGGGTATTGGTTCAAGTCGTGAGACACCAATGCTTATACACAGTCTTACAGACAATCAAAGATTTACAAAACTTATTTTGAAAATGGTGGAGGAATGTTGGAGATTTTTAAAATAAGAGAGTAAGAGTTTTTTGGGTGTAAAAGCCTTAAGAGTTTGTCCCACATTGGAAGTATGTGGAAGAGGTGGGAAGCTAACCCAAATATAAAAGGGGATAGTGTCCCACATTGGAAAATGTACAAAGCTAAATGTCACCACTAAGCTATAAAAGGGTGGGCAACCTTTGAGTCCCACATTGGAAAAATGTTAAGAATTTGTACACTTAATAAGTACAAATGGAAGATGAAGAGTTAATTCATCTAGCATTTAAGAGGCTATTCAAGAGACCTCAATACGGTGCCAAGCACCGTACGCACACGCACACGCGCGCGCGCGCGCGCGCGTGAGGGTGCGGGGCAGTGGGCTGTAGAGGCGCTAGTGGCGCACTTTGCACTTAGCACGCCGCGTGTCCGCAGTGGTAGCGGGTTGCCGGGATTCGTCCGGCTCGGGCGCGGTCACTTTTTGGTTGACCCGTGCAAAACCGATTCGGTATTATTATACCTGTTCGGAATGGACTTAAGACTGTTGGCAATTAACAGTCATACCTGTTCGGAAATGACTTAATTCAACAGTCATGACTCTTGAAGACAAAGCCTTTCATTTTCTATAAATAAAGGTTGCCTAAAAACGGAATTACATTGATAACCAAAACCAGTTTCAGATTTCCAGACCCCGCTATTACTCTCTTACAATTTTCAGGAGATACAAATTCTCTTATTCTGTTTTGTGCACATAAACAGAATAAGAACTTGATTGACTGTTCTTCGTTGATACATCCAAGGGCTGTCTTCAAATATACAAGTTGCAGACAGTGCAATTGCTTCATTGTATCTTGAGTACGGATTTGCTGATTCCCGTTTGTATACTGAAATTCTTCGTGTGGGGCAAATACTGTATTTAGGAAAGTGACATCACGCCTTGAAGTTTTATAGTGACTGTTCAGAAATTACATTGTTGTATTGAAGTTGACATTTTTGAAGATATATAAAGAGTTCCATTTCTGTATTTGCATTCATAATTTCCAACAATCTAAATACAGTAATTTTTGGAAATGGCCGACTCTTCCAAATCACTTCGACAAATAACAGAAAGCTTTGTCAAGTTGGACCGTTTTGATGGTGGTAATTTTCTGCGTTGGCAGAAAAAGGTTCATTTTCTTCTAACAACATTGAAGATTGTATATGTCTTGTCACAACCGAAACCAAATGAAGATGAAGATGAAACCGTGGAACAGACTAGGCAACGCACAAAATGGGAGATCGATGATTACTTGTGTCGTGGTCACATTCTCAATGCACTTGCTGATAATTTGTTCGACTTGTACCAAAATGTTGGGACAGCAAAAACTTTATGGGAAACATTGGAGACCAAATATCTAACGGAAGACGCTACAAGTAAGAAGTTCCTTATAGGTCAGTTTCTAAGCTTTAAAATGCATGATAATAGGCCTGTGCTAGAACAATTTCATGACATCCAACGCATCATAAATCATTGCAAACTGAAAAAATTAAATATGGATGATAATGTAATTGTTGCTGCCATAATTGAAAACCTTCCTCCTTCTTGGAAAGACTATAAGAAAGAACTCAAACACAAAAAGGAGGATCTTTCACTTGAAGAATTAGAGACTCATTTAAGAATTGAACAAGAGTCTCGAATTCTAGATGGTAAAGACGAACAAGAAAATTTTGTTTCTAAGGTCCATGTGGTGGAGGAAGGAAAGGAGCAAAAATATGGCAATCATGGAAAAAATAACATGCGGAAGAATTTTTCAAATAATTCTAAAGCAAAAAAAAAGAAGAAAGGAAATTGTTTTCATTGCAACAAACCAGGTCACTTCAAGAAGGATTGTCGTGAGTTCAAGAAACTAAAGGAAAAAGGAGGGACATCAGACACAAAGCAAAAATTTGCTGCTATGATATCCGAGGCTAATATGCTTGGAGAAGACAACTCTTGGTGGGTTGATTCTGGTGCCACAAGGCATGTTTGTAAGGACAAGAACTTGTTCTCTGCCTATGAAACAGTGGAAGGAGATGTTCTCTATATGGGAAATTCATCTACAGCTGCGGTTAAAGGCAAAGGGACAGTGGATCTCGAATTCACTTCCGGGAAAATCCTTAGCCTCACCAATGTTTTTCATGTTCCTGATGTTAGGAAAAATTTAGTTTCTGGAAGTCTTCTTAACAAATTTGGCTTTAAGCTTGTATTTGAGTCAGACAAATTTATTCTGACTAAGAATGGTACCTTTGTAGGTAAAGGATATTTGTATGAGGGCATGTTTAAGCTCAATATCAATGAAAAGGATTCTTCTGCTTATATCGTTGATTGTCTTTCATTATGGCATAGTCGTTTAGGACATGTTAATACAAAGAAAATGCATTTCATGGTTAATTTAAATTTAATTCCTAAATATGAGAATGATATGAATGAAAAGTGTAAAATATGCATGCAAACAAAAATAACAAGATTGCCTTTTCCTAAAATAGAAAAAACTACATCTTTGTTGCAATTAGTACATAGTGATGTTTGTGATTTGCATGGAACGCCTACTAGAGGTGGTAGTAAATATTTTGCTACATTTATTGATGACTTTTCAAAATATTGTTACGTATATCTTTTAAACTCTAAGGATGATGTGCTTAATAGATTTAAGACATATAAAAATGAAGTTGAAAATCAATGTGATTCTAAAATAAAATGTCTTAGATCTGATAGAGGTGGTGAATATCACTTTCCTCAATTTTGTGAAGATATGGGAATTATACATGAAGTTACTGCACCTTATACACCACAACAAAATGGAGTAGCAGAAAGAAAAAATAGGACACTAACTGAAATGGTTAATGCTATGCTTTCTTATTCTGGTTTAAGTAAAGGGTTTTGGGGAGAAGCACTTTTAACTGCATGTCATATTCTGAATAGAATACCTGTTAAAGATAATAAGAAAACTCCTTACGAATTATGGAAGAATAGAAAACCTAATTTAGGTTATCTTAAAGTTTGGGGTTGTAGAGCTATTGTAAGACTACCTGAAACTAAGAGAAAGAAATTAGGAAGCAAAGGTGTTGAGTGTATTTTCATAGGTTATGCACAACATAGTAAAGCCTATAGATTTTTGGTTAGTGAACCTAATGATTCTGTTGAGGTAAATACAATAATTGAATCAAGAGATGCAATTTTTTATGAACAAAGGTTTTCTTCTATTCCTAGCATTAATAATGAAAAAGAAGTAAGCACTCCTTCACAGTTACCTGAAACTCCACTAGTAGAACAAGAAGAGATTAGAAAAAGTAAAAGACCTAGGAAAGAAAAAAGCTTTGGTCCCGACTTTGTAGTCTATCTTGTTGAAGGAACTAGAAACACATCTTGTAATCAATATGCTTTGACTCTTAGCGTTGAAACAGACCCACAAACTTATAATGAGGCAATTAAGTTTGTAGATTCAGCATTTTGGAAAGAAGCTATAAATGATGAAATGGATTCAATTTTGGGAAATAAAACTTGGAAATTAGTAGACTTACCTCCAGGATCTAAACCCATTAAGTGTAGATGGATTTTTAAAAAGAAAATGAAAATAGATGGAACAATTGATAAATTCAAGGCTAGATTGGTTGCTAAAGGTTTTACACAAAAAGAAGGAATTGATTATTTTGATACCTATGCACCTGTTGCTAGAACCGCCACTATTAGAATTTTAATTGCATTAGCATCTATATATAATTTTGAGATTCATCAAATGGATGTGAAAACTTCCTTTTTAAATGGTGACTTAGAAGAAGAAATTTACATGGAACAACCTGAAGGGTTTGTTATGCCTGGATAAGAAAACAAAGTATGTAAACTTATTAAGTCCTTATATGGCCTAAAACAAGCACCTAAATAATGGCATGAAAAATTTGATAAAGTCATTATTTCTTATGGTTTTAAAATTCATGAATCTGATAAGTGTGTTTATAGTAAATTTGGTAATGGTAAAGGTGTGATCATTTGTTTATATGTAGATGACATGTTAATTCTTGGTACTGATTTAGAAAGCATTAATAATACTAAGAGTTTTTTGTCTTCTAAATTTAATATGAAAGATATGGGTGTAGCTGATGTCATATTAGGAATGAGAATAATAAGGAAAGATAAAAATATAATTCTCACTCAATCTCATTATGTTGAGAAAATTTTAAAGAAATTTAATCAGTTTGATTGCACACCTGTTAGTACACCTTTTGAACCACAGCTAAAGATGATCCCTAATAATGGTAGAGCTATTTCACAATTGGAATATGCACGAGTAATTGGTAGTTTAATGTATGCCATGACATGTACTCGACCTGATATTGCTTATGCTGTTGGTAAATTAAGTAGATATACTAGTAATCCAAGTTTATTGCATTGGCATGCTGTCAATAGAATATTAAAATATTTGAAAGGAACTATGGACTATGGTATATACTATAATGGATATACTTCAGTATTAGAAGGGTTTTCTGATGCCAGTTGGATAACTGAGCGGGAGGATCATTCCTCAACAAGTGGATGGATTTTCACTCTTGGTGGAGGAGCTGTTTCTTGGGGATCAAAGAAACAAACTTGTATAGCTGACTCTACTATGGCAGCTGAGTTTGTAGCATTAGCTGCAACTAGTAAAGAGGCAGAATGGATAAGGAATTCATTAATTGAAATTCCAGTTTGGCCAAAACCAATGCCTCCAATATCTATACATTGTGACAGTGAGCCTACATTTTCCAGAGCTTATAGTAAAGTGTATAATGGAAAGTCTAGACATATTGGCCTGAGACATAGTTATGTCAGACAAATGATTACAGATAGTGTAATCACAGTGGATTATGTAAAATCAAGTCAAAATTTAGCTGATCCTTTTACAAAAGGTCTTGCAAGAGGACTGGTGTCTAAGACATCAATAGGGATGGGACTAAAGCCCATTAATAATAATCACTCTTGATGGAAACTCAACTTGAAACTTGATATATTCAAGTCTCAAGTTCAATGATTAAAGTACATCATACGACGTGATTGTAAGCACTATAAAATTTAACATCCCAAGGATAAGTGCTTAGAACATGTAATGAATAATGAAAGAGGATGGGTTTAACCTTAATAGATTTATGGTGTTTTAAGTTACATGGACACCTATGATAATCTACCTATATGAGTGTGGAAGTGGTGCCGCTTCCTATGAGTATTGGGCTTGACTCTAAAGCACTCGTGAAATCAAGGTACAGACACAAGGCCTAATTCATGTGTCGGCTTATATGGATAATCAGTGACTAAAAGATTTGTGTGTGAAGACAAATCCGGATAATCAATATAGATTGATAGTTCAAAGACAAGTATACTATACTTTCATGGTTAACCTTGACGAACCTTCACAGGGTATTGGTTCAAGTCGTGAGACACCAATGCTTATACACAGTCTTACAGACAATCAAAGATTTACAAAACTTATTTTGAAAATGGTGGAGGAATGTTGGAGATTTTTAAAATAAGAGAGTAAGAGTTTTTTGGGTGTAAAAGCCTTAAGAGCTTGTCCCACAATGGAAGTATGTGGAAGAGGTGGGAAGCTAACCCAAATATAAAAGGGGATAGTGTCCCACATTGGAAAATGTACAAAGCTAAGTGTCACCACTAAGCTATAAAAGGGTGGGCAACCTTTGAGTCCCACATTGGAAAAATGTTAAGAATTTGTACACTTAATAAGTACAAATGGAAGATGAAGAGTTAATTCATCTAGCATTTAAGAGGCTATTCAAGAGACCTCAATACGGTGCCAAGCACCGTACGCAAACGCACACGCACACGCACACGCGCGCGCGCGCGCGCGCGTGCGGGTGCGGGGCAGTGGGCTGTAGAGGCGCTAGTGGCGCACTTTGCACTTCGCACGCCGCGTGTCCGCAGTGGTAGCGGGTTGCCGGAATTCGTCCGACTCGGGCGCGGTCACTTTTTGGTTGACCCGTGCAAAACCGATTCGGTATTATTATACCTGTTCGGAATGGACTTAAGACTGTTGGCAATTAACAGTCATACCTGTTCGGAAATGACTTAATTCAACAGTCATGACTCTTGAAGACAAAGCCTTTCATTTTCTATAAATAAAGGCTGCCTAAAAACGGAATTACATTGATAACCAAAACCAGTTTCAGATTTCCAGACCCTGCTATTACTCTCTTACAATTTTCAGGAGATACAAATTCTCTTATTCTGTTTTGTGCACATAAACAGAATAAGAACTTGATTGACTGTTCTTCGTTGATACATCCAAGGGCTGTCTTCAAATATACAAGTTGCAGACAGTGCAATTGCTTCATTGTATCTTGAGTACAGATTTGCTGATTCCCGTTTGTATACCGAAATTCTTCGTGTGGGGCAAATACTGTATTTAGAAAAGTGACATCACGCCTTGAAGTTTTATAGTGACTGTTCAGAAATTACATTGTTGTATTGAAGTTGACATTTTTGAAGATATATAAAGAGTTCCATTTCTGTATTTGCATTCATAATTTCCAACAATCTAAATACAGTAATTTTTGGAAATGGCCGACTCTTCCAAATCACTTCGACAAATAACAGAAAGCTTTGTCAAGTTGTACCGTTTTGATGGTGGTAATTTTCTGCGTTGGCAGAAAAAGGTTCATTTTCTTCTAACAACATTGAAGATTGTATATGTCTTGTCACAACCGAAACCAAATGAAGATGAAGATGAAACCGTGGAACAGACTAGGCAACGCACAAAATGGGAGACCGATGATTACTTGTGTCGTGGTCACATTCTCAATGCACTTGCTGATAATTTGTTCGACTTGTACCAAAATGTTGGGACAGCAAAAACTTTATGGGAAACATTGGAGACCAAATATCTAACGGAAGATGCTACAAGTAAGAAGTTCCTTATAGGTCAGTTTCTAAGCTTTAAAATGCATGATAATAGGCCTGTGCTAGAACAATTTCATGACATCCAACGCATCATAAATCATTGCAAACTGAAAAAATTAAATATGGATGATAATGTAATTGTTGCTGCCATAATTGAAAAACTTCCTCCTTCTTGGAAAGACTATAAGAAAGAACTCAAACACAAAAAGGAGGATCTTTCACTTGAAGAATTAGAGACTCATTTAATAATTGAACAAGAGTCTCGAATTCTAGATGGTAAAGAGGAACAAGAAAATTCTGTTTCTAAGGTCCATGTGGTGGAGGAAGGAAAGGAGCAAAAATATGGCAATCATGGAAAAAATTACAAGCGGAAGAATTTTTCAAATAATTCTAAAGCAAAAAAAAAGAAGAAAGGAAATTGTTTTCATTGCAACAAACCAGGTCACTTCAAGAAGGATTGTCGTGAGTTCAAGAAACTAAAGGAAAAAGGAGGGACATCAGACACAAAGCAAAAATTTGCTGCTATGATATCCGAGGCTAATATGCTTGGAGAAGACAACTCTTGGTGGGTTGATTCTGGTGCCACAAGGCATGTTTGTAAGGACAAGAACTTGTTCTCTGCCTATGAAACAGTGGAAGGAGATGTTCTCTATATGGGAAATTCATCTACAGCTGCGGTTAAAGGCAAAGGGACAGTGGATCTCGAATTCACTTCCGGGAAAATCCTTAGCCTCACCAATGTTTTTCATGTTCCTGATGTTAGGAAAAATTTAGTTTCTGGAAGTCTTCTTAACAAATTTGGCTTTAAGCTTGTATTTGAGTCAGACAAATTTATTCTGACTAAGAATGGTACCTTTGTAGGTAAAGGATATTTGTATGAGGGCATGTTTAAGCTCAATATCAATGAAAAGGATTCTTCTGCTTATATCGTTGATTGTCTTTCATTATGGCATAGTCGTTTAGGACATGTTAATACAAAGAAAATGCATTTCATGGTTAATTTAAATTTAATTCCTAAATATGAGAATGATATGAATGAAAAGTGTAAAATATGCATGCAAACAAAAATAACAAGATTGCCTTTTCCTAAAATAGAAAAAACTACATCTTTGTTGCAATTAGTACATAGTGATGTTTGTGATTTGCATGGAACGCCTACTAGAGGTGGTAGTAAATATTTTGCTACATTTATTGATGACTTTTCAAAATATTGTTACGTATATCTTTTAAACTCTAAGGATGATGTGCTTAATAGATTTAAGACATATAAAAATGAAGTTGAAAATCAATGTGATTCTAAAATAAAATGTCTTAGATCTGATAGAGGTGGTGAATATCACTTTCCTCAATTTTGTGAAGATATGGGAATTATACATGAAGTTACTGCACCTTATACACCACAACAAAATGGAGTAGCAGAAAGAAAAAATAGGACACTAACTGAAATGGTTAATGCTATGCTTTCTTATTCTGGTTTAAGTAAAGGGTTTTGGGGAGAAGCACTTTTAACTGCATGTCATATTCTGAATAGAATACCTGTTAAAGATAATAAGAAAACTCCTTACGAATTATGGAAGAATAGAAAACCTAATTTAGGTTATCTTAAAGTTTGGGGTTGTAGAGCTATTGTAAGACTACCTGAAACTAAGAGAAAGAAATTAGGAAGCAAAGGTGTTGAGTGTATTTTCATAGGTTATGCACAACATAGTAAAGCCTATAGATTTTTGGTTAGTGAACCTAATGATTCTGTTGAGGTAAATACAATATTTGAATCGAGAGATGCAATTTTTTATGAACAAAGGTTTTCTTCTATTCCTAGAATTAATAATGAAAAAGAAGTAAGCACTCCTTCACAGTTACCTGAAACTCCACTAGTAGAACAAGAAGAGATTAGAAAAAGTAAAAGACCTAGGAAAGAAAAAAGCTTTGGTCCCGACTTTGTAGTCTATCTTGTTGAAGGAACTAGAAACACATCTTGTAATCAATATGCTTTGACTCTTAGCGTTGAAACAGACCCACAAACTTATAATGAGGCAATTAAGTCTGTAGATTCAGCATTTTGGAAAGAAGCTATAAATGATGAAATGGATTCAATTTTGGGAAATAAAACTTGGAAATTAGTAGACTTACCTCCAGGATCTAAACCCATTAAGTGTAGATGGATTTTTAAAAAGAAAATGAAAATAGATGGAACAATTGATAAATTCAAGGCTAGATTGGTTGCTAAAGGTTTTACACAAAAAGAAGGAATTGATTATTTTGATACCTATGCACCTGTTGCTAGAACCGCCACTATTAGAATTTTAATTGCATTAGCATCTATATATAATTTTGAGATTCATCAAATGGATGTGAAAACTGCCTTTTTAAATGGTGACTTAGAAGAAGAAATTTACATGGAACAACCTGAAGGGTTTGTTATGCCTGGATAAGAAAACAAAGTATGTAAACTTATTAAGTCCTTATATGGCCTAAAACAAGCACCTAAACAATGGCATGAAAAATTTGATAAAGTCATTATTTCTTATGGTTTTAAAATTCATGAATCTGATAAGTGTGTTTATAGTAAATTTGCTAATGGTAAAGGTGTGATCATTTGTTTATATGTAGATGACATGTTAATTCTTGGTACTGATTTAGAAAGCATTAATAATACTAAGAGTTTTTTGTCTTCTAAATTTGATATGAAAGATATGGGTGTAGCTGATGTCATATTAGGAATGAGAATAATAAGGAAAGATAAAAATATAATTCTCACTCAATCTCATTATGTTGAGAAAATTTTAAAGAAATTTAATCAGTTTGATTGCACACCTGTTAGTACACCTTTTGAACCACAGCTAAAGATGATCCCTAATAATGGTAGAGCTATTTCACAATTGGAATATGCACGAGTAATTGGTAGTTTAATGTATGCCATGACATGTACTCGACCTGATATTGCTTATGCTGTTGGTAAATTAAGTAGATATACTAGTAATCCAAGTTTATTGCATTGGCATGCTGTCAATAGAATATTAAAATATTTGAAAGGAACTATGGACTATGGTATATACTATAGTGGATATCCTTCAGTATTAGAAGGGTTTTCTGATGCCAGTTGGATAACTGAGCGGGAGGATCATTCCTCAACAAGTGGATGGATTTTCACTCTTGGTGGATGAGTTGTTTCTTGGGGATCAAAGAAACAAACTTGTATAGCTGACTCTACTATGGCAACTGAGTTTGTAGCATTAGCTGCAACTAGTAAAGAGGCAGAATGGATAAGGAATTCATTAATTGAAATTCCAGTTTGGCTAAAACCAATGCCTCCAATATCTATACATTGTGATAGTGAGCCTACACTTTCCAGAGCTTATAGTAAAGTGTATAATGGAAAGTCTAGACATATTGGCCTGAGACATAGTTATGTCAGACAAATGATTACAGATAGTGTAATCACAGTGGATTATGTAAAATCAAGTCGAAATTTAGCTGATCCTTTTACAAAAGGTCTTGCAAGAGGACTGGTGTCTAAGACATCAATAGGGATGGGACTAGAGCCCATTAATAATAATCACTCTTGATGGAAACTCAACTTGAAACTTGATATATTCAAGTCTCAATTTCAATGATTAAAGTACATCATACGACGTGATTGTAAGCACTATAAAATTTAACATCCCAAGGATAAGTGCTTAGAACATGTAATGAATAATGAAAGAGGATGGGTTTAACCTTAATAGATTTATGGTGTTTTAAGTTACATGGACACCTATGATAATCTACCTATATGAGTGTGGAAGTGGTGCCGCTTCCTATGAGTATTGGGCTTGACTCTAAAGCACTCATGAAATCAAGGTACAGACACAAGGCCTAATTCATGTGTCGACTTATGTGGATAATCAGTGACTAAAAGATTTGTGTGTGAAGACAAATCCGGATAATCAATATAGATTGATAGTTCAAAGACAAGTCTACTATACTTTCATGATTAACCTTGACGAACCTTCACAGAGTATTGGTTCAAGTCGTGAGACACCAATGCTTATACACAGTCTTACAGACAATCAAAGATTTACAAAACTTATTTTGAAAATGGTGGAGGAATGTTGGAGATTTTTAAAATAAGAGAGTAAGAGTTTTTTGGGTGTAAAAGCCTTAAGAGCTTGTCCCACATTGGAAGTATGTGGAAGAGGTGGGAAGCTAACCCAAATATAAAAGGGGATAGTGTCCCACATTGGAAAATGTACAAAGCTAAGTGTCACCACTAAGCTATAAAAGGGTGGGCAACCTTTGAGTCCCACATTGGAAAAATGTTAAGAATTTGTACACTTAATAAGTACAAATTCAAGATGAAGAGTTAATTCATCTAGCATTTAAGAGGCTATTCAAGAGACCTCAATACGGTGCCAAGCACCGTACGCACACGCACACGCGCGCGCGTGCGGGTGCGGGGCAGTGGGCTGTAGAGGCGCTAGTGGCGCACTTTGCACTTCGCACGCCGTGTGTCCGCAGTGGTACGGGTTGCCGGGATTCGTCCGGCTAGAGCGCGGTCACTTTTTGGTTGACCCGTGCAAAACCGATTCGGTATTATTATACCTGTTCGGAATGGACTTAAGACTGTTGGCAATTAACAGTCATACCTGTTCGGAAATGACTTAATTCAACAGTCATGACTCTTGAAGACAAAGCCTTTCATTTTCTATAAATAAAGGTTGCCTAAAAACGGAATTACATTGATAACCAAAACCAGTTTCAGATTTCCAGACCCCGCTATTACTCTCTTACAATTTTCAGGAGATACAAATTCTCTTATTCTGTTTTGTGCACATAAACAGAATAAGAACTTGATTGACTGTTCTTCGTTGATACATCCAAGGGCTGTCTTCAAATATACAAGTTGCAGACAGTGCAATTGCTTCATTGTATCTTGAGTACGGATTTGCTGATTCCCGTTTGTATACCGAAATTCTTCGTGTGGGGCAAATATTGTATTTAGGAAAGTGACATCACGCCTTGAAGTTTTATAGTGACTGTTCAGAAATTACATTGTTGTATTGAAGTTGACATTTTTGAAGATATATAAAGAGTTCCATTTCTGTATTTGCATTCATAATTTCCAACAATCTAAATACAGTAATTTTTGGAAATGGCCGACTCTTCCAAATCACTTCGACAAATAACAGAAAGCTTTGTCAAGTTGGACCGTTTTGATGGTGGTAATTTTCTGCGTTGGCAGAAAAAGGTTCATTTTCTTCTAACAACATTGAAGATTGTATATGTCTTGTCACAACCGAAACCAAATGAAGATGAAGATGAAACCGTGGAACAGACTAGGCAACGCACAAAATGGGAGACCGATGATTACTTGTGTCGTGGTCACATTCTCAATGCACTTGCTGATAATTTGTTCTACTTGTACCAAAATGTTGGGACAGCAAAAACATTATGGGAAACATTGGAGACCAAATATCTAACGGAAGACGCTACAAGTAAGAAGTTCCTTATAGGTCAGTTTCTAAGCTTTAAAATGCAAGATAATAGGCCTGTGCTAGAACAATTTCATGACATCCAACGCATCATAAATCATTACAAACTGAAAAAATTAAATATGAATGATAATGTAATTGTTGCTGCCATAATTGAAAAACTTCCTCCTTCTTGGAAAGACTATAAGAAAGAACTCAAACACAAAAAGGAGGATCTTTCACTTGAAGAATTAAAGACTCATTTAAGAATTGAACAAGAGTCTCGAATTCTAGATGGTAAAGAGGAACAAGAAAATTCTGTTTCTAAGGTCCATGTGGTGGAGGAAGGAAAGGAGCAAAAATATGGCAATCATGGAAAAAATAACAAGCGGAAGAATTTTTCAAATAATTCTAAAGCAAACAAAAAGAAGAAAGGAAATTATTTTCATTGCAACAAACCAGGTCACTTCAAGAAGGATTGTCGTGAGTTCAAGAAACTAAAGGAAAAAGGAGGGACATCAGACACAAAGCAAAAATTTGCTGCTATGATATCCGAGGCTAATATGCTTGGAGAAGACAACTCTTGGTGGGTTGATTCTGGTGCCACAAGGCATGTTTGTAAGGACAAGAACTTGTTCTCTGCCTATTAAACAGTGGAAGGAGATGTTCTCTATATGGGAAATTCATCTATAGCTGCGGTTAAAGGCAAAGGGACAGTGGATCTCGAATTCACTTCCGGGAAAATCCTTAGCCTCACCAATGTTTTTCATGTTCCTGATGTTAGGAAAAATTTAGTTTCTGGAAGTCTTCTTAACAAATTTGGCTTTAAGCTTGTATTTGAGTCAGACAAATTTATTCTGACTAAGAATGGTACCTTTGTAGGTAAAGGATATTTGTATGAGGGCATGTTTAAGCTCAATATCAATGAAAAGGATTCTTCTGCTTATATCGTTGATTGTCTTTCATTATGGCATAGTCGTTTAGGACATGTTAATACAAAGAAAATGCATTTCATGGTTAATTTAAATTTAATTCCTAAATATGAGAATGATATGAATGAAAAGTGTAAAATATGCATGCAAACAAAAATAACAAGATTGCCTTTTCCTAAAATAGAAAAAACTACATCTTTGTTGCAATTAGTACATAGTGATGTTTGTGATTTGCATGGAACGCCTACTAGAGGTGGTAGTAAATATTTTGCTACATTTATTGATGACTTTTCAAAATATTGTTACGTATATCTTTTAAACTCTAAGGATGATGTGCTTAATAGATTTAAGACATATAAAAATGAAGTTGAAAATCAATGTGATTCTAAAATAAAATGTCTTAGATCTGATAGAGGTGGTGAATATCACTTTCCTCAATTTTGTGAAGATATGGGAATTATACATGAAGTTACTGCACCTTATACACCACAACAAAATGGAGTAGCAGAAAGAAAAAATAGGACACTAACTGAAATGGTTAATGCTATGCTTTCTTATTCTGGTTTAAGTAAAGGGTTTTGGGGAGAAGCACTTTTAACTGCATGTCATATTCTGAATAGAATACATGTTAAAGATAATAAGAAAACTCCTTACGAATTATGGAAGAATAAAAAACCTAATTTAGGTTATCTTAAAGTTTGGGGTTGTAGAGCTATTGTAAGACTACCTGAAACTAAGAGAAAGAAATTAGGAAGCAAAGGTGTTGAGTGTATTTTCATAGGTTATGCACAACATAGTAAAGACTATAGATTTTTGGTTAGTGAACCTAATGATTCTGTTGAGGTAAATACAATAATTGAATCGAGAGATGCAATTTTTTATGAACAAAGGTTTTCTTCTATTCCTAGAATTAATAATGAAAAAGAAGTAAGCACTCCTTCACAGTTACCTGAAACTCCACTAGTAGAACAAGAAGAGATTAGAAAAAGTAAAAGACCTAGGAAAGAAAAAAGCTTTGGTCCCGACTTTGTAGTCTATCTTGTTGAAGGAACTAGAAACACATCTTGTAATCAATATGCTTTGACTCTTAGCGTTGAAACAGACCCACAAACTTATAATGAGGCAATTAAGTCTGTAAATTCAGCATTTTGGAAAGAAGCTATAAATGATGAAATGGATTCAATTTTGGGAAATAAAACTTGGAAATTAGTAGACTTACCTCCAGGATCTAAACCCATTAAGTATAGATGGATTTTTAAAAAGAAAATGAAAATAGATGGAACAATTGATAAATTCAAGGCTAGATTGGTTGCTAAAGGTTTTACACAAAAAGAAGGAATTGATTATTTTGATACCTATGCACCTGTTGCTAGAACCGCCACTATTAGAATTTTAATTGCATTAGCATCTATATATAATTTTGAGATTCATCAAATGGATGTGAAAACTGCCTTTTTAAATGGTGACTTAGAAGAAGAAATTTACATGGAACAACCTGAAGGGTTTGTTATGCCTGGACAAGAAAACAAAGTATGTAAACTTATTAAGTCCTTATATGGCCTAAAACAAGCACCTAAACAATGGCATGAAAAATTTGATAAAGTCATTATTTCTTATGGTTTTAAAATTCATGAATCTGATAAGTGTGTTTATAGTAAATTTGCTAATGGTAAAGGTGTGATCATTTGTTTATATGTAGATGACATGTTAATTCTTGGTACTGATTTAGAAAGCATTAATAATACTAAGAGTTTTTTGTCTTCTAAATTTGATATGAAAGATATGGGTGTAGCTGATGTCATATTAGGAATGAGAATAATAAGGAAAGATAAAAATATAATTCTCACTTAATCTCATTATGTTGAGAAAATTTTAAAGAAATTTAATCAGTTTGATTGCACACCTGTTAGTACACCTTTTGAACCACAGCTAAAGATGATCCCTAATAATGGTAGAGCTATTTCACAATTGGAATATGCACGAGTAATTGGTAGTTTAATGTATGCCATGACATGTACTCGACCTGATATTGCTTATGCTGTTGGTAAATTAAGTAGATATACTAGTAATCCAAGTTTATTGCATTGGCATGCTGTCAATAGAATATTAAAATATTTGAAAGGAACTATGGACTATGGTATATACTATAGTGGATATCCTTCAGTATTAGAAGGGTTTTCTGATGCCAGTTGGATAACTGAGCGGGAGGATCATTCCTCAACAAGTGGATGGATTTTCACTCTTGGTGGAGGAGCTGTTTCTTGGGGATCAAAGAAACAAACTTGTATAGCTGACTCTACTATGGCAGCTGAGTTTGTAGCATTAGCTGCAACTAGTAAAGAGGCAGAATGGATAAGGAATTCATTAATTGAAATTCCAGTTTGGCCAAAACCAATTCCTCCAATATCTATACATTGTGATAGTGAGCCTACACTTTCCAGAGCTTATAGTAAAGTGTATAATGGAAAGTCTAGACATATTGGCCTGAGACATAGTTATATCAGACAAATGATTACAGATAGTGTAATCACAGTGGATTATGTAAAATCAAGTCAAAATTTAGCTGATCCTTTTACAAAAGGTCTTGCAAGAGGGCTGGTGTCTAAGACATCAATAGGGATGGGACTAAAGCCCATTAATAATAATCACTCTTGATGGAAACTCAACTTGAAACTTGATATATTCAAGTCTCAATTTCAATGATTAAAGTACATCATACGACGTGATTGTAAGCACTATAAAATTTAACATCCCAAGGATAAGTGCTTAGAACATGTAATGAATAATGAAAGAGGATGGGTTTAACCTTAATAGATTTATGGTGTTTTAAGTTACATGGACACCTATGATAATCTACCTATATGAGTATGGAAGTGGTGCCGCTTCCTATGAGTATTGGGCTTGACTCTAAAGCACTCATGAAATCAAGGTATAGACACAAGGCCTAATTCATGTGTCGGCTTATATGGATAATCAGTGACTAAAAGATTTGTGTGTGAAGACAAATCCGGATAATCAATATAGATTGATAGTTCAAAGACAAGTCTACTATACTTTCATGGTTAACCTTGACGAACCTTCACAGGGTATTGGTTCAAGTCGTGAGACACCAATGCTTATACACAGTCTTACAGACAATCAAAGATTTACAAAACTTATTTTGAAAATGGTGGAGGAATGTTGGAGATTTTTAAAATAAGAGAGTAAGAGTTTTTTGGGTGTAAAAGCCTTAAGAGCATGTCCCACATTGGAAGTATGTGGAAGAGGTGGGAAGCTATCCCAAATATAAAAGGGGATAGTGTCCCACATTGAAAAATGTACAAAGCTAAGTGTCACCACTAAGCTATAAAAGGGTGGGCAACCTTTGAGTCCCACATTGGAAAAATGTTAAGAATTTGTACACTTAATAAGTACAAATGGAAGATGAAGAGTTAATTAATCTAGCATTTAGGAGGCTATTAGAGAGACCTCAATACGGTGCCAAGCACCGTACGCACACGCACACGCGCGCGCGCGCGCGCGTGCGGGTGCGGGGCAGTGGGCTGTAGAGGCGCTAGTGGCGCACTTTGCACTTCGCACGCCGCGTGTCCGCAGTGGTAGCGGGTTGTCGGGATTCGTCCGGCTCGGGCGCGGTCACTTTTTGGTTGACCCGTGCAAAACCGATTCGGTATTATTATACCTGTTCGGAATGGACTTAAGACTGTTGGCAATTAACAGTCATACCTGTTCGGAAATGACTTAATTCAACAGTCATGACTCTTGAAGACAAAGCCTTTCATTTTCTATAAATAAAGGCTGCCTAAAAACGGAATTACATTGATAACCAAAACCAGTTTCAGATTTCCAGACCCTGCTATTACTCTCTTACAGTTTTCAGGAGATACAAATTCTCTTATTCTGTTTTGTGCACATAAACAGAATAAGAACTTGATTGACTGTTCTTCGTTGATACATCCAAGGGCTATCTTCAAATATACAAGTTGCAAACAGTGCAATTGCTTCATTGTATCTTGAGTACGGATTTGCTGATTCCCGTTTGTATACCGAAATTCTTCGTGTGGGGCAAATACTGTATTTAGGAAAGTGACATCACGCCTTGAAGTTTTATAGTGACTGTTCAGAAATTACATTGTTGTATTGAAGTTGACATTTTTGAAGATATATAAAGAGTTCCATTTCTGTATTTGCATTCATAATTTCCAACAATCTAAATACAGTAATTTTTGGAAATGGCCGACTCTTCCAAATCACTTCGACAAATAACAGAAAGCTTTGTCAAGTTGGACCGTTTTGATGGTGGTAATTTTCTGCGTTGGCAGAAAAAGGTTCATTTTCTTCTAACAACATTGAAGATTGTATATGTCTTGTCACAACCGAAACCAAATGAAGATGAAGATGAAACCGTGGAACAGACTAGGCAACGCACAAAATGGGAGACCGATGATTACTTGTGTCGTGGTCACATTCTCAATGCACTTGCTGATAATTTGTTCGACTTGTACCAAAATGTTGGGACAGCAAAAACTTTATGGGAAACATTGGAGACCAAATATCTAACGGAAGACGCTACAAGTAAGAAGTTCCTTATAGGTCAGTTTCTAAGCTTTAAAATGCATGATAATAGGCCTGTGCTAGAACAATTTCATGACATCCAACGCATCATAAATCATTGCAAACTGAAAAAATTAAATATGGATGATAATGTAATTGTTGCTGCCATAATTGAAAAACTTCCTCCTTCTTGGAAAGACTATAAGAAAGAACTCAAACACAAAAAGGAGGATCTTTCACTTGAAGAATTAGAGACTCATTTAAGAATTGAACAAGAGTCTCGAATTCTAGATGGTAAAGAGGAACAAGAAAATTCTGTTTCTAAGGTCCATGTGGTGGAGGAAGGAAAGGAGCAAAAATATGGTAATCATGGAAAAAATAACAAGCGGAAGAATTTTTCAAATAATTCTAAAGCAAAAAAAAAGAAGAAAGGAAATTGTTTTCATTGCAACAAACCAGGTCACTTCAAGAAGGATTGTCGTGAGTTCAAGAAACTAAAGGAAAAAGGAGGGACATCAGACACAAAGCAAAAATTTGCTGCTATGATATCCGAGGCTAATATGCTTGGAGAAGACAACTCTTGGTGGGTTGATTCTGGTGCCACAAGGCATGTTTGTAAGGACAAGAACTTGTTCTCTGCCTATGAAACAGTGGAAGGAGATGTTCTCTATATGGGAAATTCATCTACAGCTGCGGTTAAAGGCAAAGGGACAGTGGATCTCGAATTCACTTCCGGGAAAATCCTTAGCCTCACCAATGTTTTTCATGTTCCTGATGTTAGGAAAAATTTAGTTTCTGGAAGTCTTCTTAACAAATTTGGCTTTAAGCTTGTATTTGAGTCAGACAAATTTATTCTGACTAAGAATGGTACCTTTGTAGGTAAAGGATATTTGTATGAGGGCATGTTTAAGCTCAATATCAATGAAAAGGATTCTTCTGCTTATATCGTTGATTGTCTTTCATTATGGCATAGTCGTTTAGGACATGTTAATACAAAGAAAATGCATTTCATGGTTAATTTAAATTTAATTCCTAAATATGAGAATGATATGAATGAAAAGTGTAAAATATGCATGCAAACAAAAATAACAAGATTGCCTTTTCCTAAAATAGAAAAAACTACATCTTTGTTGCAATTAGTACATAGTGATGTTTGTGATTTGCATGGAACGCCTACTAGAGGTGGTAGTAAATATTTTGCTACATTTATTGATGACTTTTCAAAATATTGTTACGTATATCTTTTAAACTCTAAGGATGATGTGCTTAATAGATTTAAGACATATAAAAATGAAGTTGAAAATCAATGTGATTCTAAAATAAAATGTCTTAGATCTGATAGAGGTGGTGAATATCACTTTCCTCAATTTTGTGAAGATATGGGAATTATACATGAAGTTACTGCACCTTATACACCACAACAAAATGGAGTAGCAGAAAGAAAAAATAGGACACTAACTGAAATGGTTAATGCTATGCTTTCTTATTCTGGTTTAAGTAAAGGGTTTTTGGGAGAAGCACTTTTAACTGCATGTCATATTCTGAATAGAATACCTGTTAAAGATAATAAGAAAACTCCTTATGAATTATGGAAGAATAGAAAACCTAATTTAGGTTATCTTAAAGTTTGGGGTTGTAGAGCTATTGTAAGACTACCTGAAACTAAGAGAAAGAAATTAGGAAGCAAAGGTGTTGAGTGTATTTTCATAGGTTATGCACAACATAGTAAAGCCTATAGATTTTTGGTTAGTGAACCTAATGATTCTGTTGAGGTAAATACAATAATTGAATAGAGAGATGCAATTTTTTATGAACAAAGGTTTTCTTCTATTCCTAGAATTAATAATGAAAAAGAAGTAAGCACTCCTTCACAGTTACCTGGAACTCCACTAGTAGAACAAGAAGAGATTAGAAAAAGTAAAAGACCTAGGAAAGAAAAAAGCTTTGGTCCCGACTTTGTAGTCTATCTTGTTGAGGGAACTAGAAACACATCTTGTAATCAATATGCTTTGACTCTTAGCGTTGAAACAGACCCACAAACTTATAATGAGGCAATTAAGTCTGTAGATTCAGCATTTTGGATAGAAGCTATAAATGATGAAATGGATTCAATTTTGGGAAATAAAACTTGGAAATTAGTAGACTTACCTCCAGGATCTAAACCCATTAAGTGTAGATGGATTTTTAAAAAGAAAATGAAAATAGATGGAACAATTGATTAATTCAAGGCTAGATTGGTTGCTAAAGGTTTTACACAAAAAGAAGGAATTGATTATTTTGATACCTATGCACCTGTTGCTAGAACCGCCACTATTAGAATTTTAATTGCATTAGCATCTATATATAATTTTGAGATTCATCAAATGGATGTGAAAACTGCCTTTTTAAATGGTGACTTAGAAGAAGAAATTTACATGGAACAACCTGAAGGGTTTGTTATGCCTGGATAAGAAAACAAAGTATGTAAACTTATTAAGTCCTTATATGGCCTAAAACAAGCACCTAAACAATGGCATGAAAAATTTGATAAAGTCATTATTTCTTATGGTTTTAAAATTCATGAATCTGATAAGTGTGTTTATAGTAAATTTGCTAATGGTAAAGGTGTGATCATTTGTTTATATGTAGATGACATGTTAATTCTTGGTACTGATTTAGAAAGCATTAATAATACTAAGAGTTTTTTGTCTTCTAAATTTGATATGAAAGATATGGGTGTAGCTGATGTCATATTAGGAATGAGAATAATAAGGAAAGATAAAAATATAATTCTCACTCAATCTCATTATGTTGAGAAAATTTTAAAGAAATTTAATCAGTTTGATTGCACACCTGTTAGTACACCTTTTGAACCACAGCTAAAGATGATCCCTAATAATGGTAGAGCTATTTCACAATTGGAATATGCACGAGTAATTGGTAGTTTAATGTATGCCATGACATGTACTCGACCTGATATTGCTTATGCTGTTGGTAAATTAAGTAGATATACTAGTAATCCAAGTTTATTGCATTGGCATGCTGTCAATAGAATATTAAAATATTTGAAAGGAACTATGGACTATGGTATATACTATAGTGGATATCCTTCAGTATTAGAAGGGTTTTCTGATGCCAGTTGGATAACTGAGCGGGAGGATCATTCCTCAACAAGTGGATGGATTTTCACTCTTGGTGGAGGAGTTGTTTCTTGGGGATCAAAGAAACAAACTTGTATAGCTGACTCTACTATGGCAGCTGAGTTTGTAGCATTAGCTGCAACTAGTAAAGAGGCAGAATGGATAAGGAATTCATTAATTGAAATTCCAGTTTGGCCAAAACCAATGCCTCCAATATCTATACATTGTGATAGTGAGCCTACACTTTCCAGAGCTTATAGTAAAGTGTATAATGGAAAGTCTAGACATATTGGCCTGAGACATAGTTATATCAGACAAATGATTACAGATAGTGTAATCACAGTGGATTATGTAAAATCAAGTCGAAATTTAGCTGATCCTTTTACAAAAGGTCTTGCAAGAGGACTGGTGTCTAAGACATCAATAGGGATGGGACTAAAGCCCATTAATAATAATCACTCTTGATGGAAACTCAACTTGAAACTTGATATATCATTGTCTCAATTTCAATGATTAAAGTACATCATACGACGTGATTGTAAGCACTATAAAATTTAACATCCCAAGGATAAGTGCTTAGAACATGTAATGAATAATGAAAGAGGATGGGTTTAACCTTAATAGATTTATGGTGTTTTAAGTTACATGGACACCTATGATAATCTACCTATATGAGTATGGAAGTGGTGCCGCTTCCTATGAGTATTGGGCTTGACTCTAAAGCACTCATGAAATCAAGGTATAGACACAAGGCCTAATTCATGTGTCGGCTTATATGGATAATCAGTGACTAAAAGATTTGTGTGTGAAGACAAATCCGGATAATCAATATAGATTGATAGTTCAAAGACAAGTCTACTATACTTTCATGGTTAACCTTGACGAACCTTCACAGGGTATTGGTTCAAGTCGTGAGACACCAATGCTTATACACAGTCTTACAGACAATCAAAGATTTACAAAACTTATTTTGAAAATGGTGGAGGAATGTTGGAGATTTTTAAAATAAGAGAGTAAGAGTTTTTTGGGTGTAAAAGCCTTAAGAGCATGTCCCACATTGGAAGTATGTGGAAGAGGTGGGAAGCTAACCCAAATATAAAAGGGGATAGTGTCCCACATTGGAAAATGTACAAAGCTAAGTGTCACCACTAAGCTATAAAAGGGTGGGCAACCTTTGAGTCCCACATTGGAAAAATGTTAAGAATTTGTACACTTAATAAGTACAAATGGAAGATGAAGAGTTAATTAATCTAGCATTTAAGAGGCTATTCAAGAGACCTCAATACGGTGCCAAGCACCGTACGCACACGCACACGCGCGCGCGCGCGCGCTTGCGGGTGCGGGGCAGTGGGCTGTAGAGGCGCTAGTGGCGCACTTTGCACTTCGCACGCCGCGTGTCCGCAGTGGTAGCGGGTTGTCGGGATTCGTCCGGCTCGGGCGCGGTCACTTTTTGGTTGACCCGTGCAAAACCGATTCGGTATTATTATACCTGTTCGGAATGGACTTAAGACTGTTGGCAATTAACAGTCATACCTGTTCGGAAATGACTTAATTCAACAGTCATGACTCTTGAAGACAAAGCCTTTCATTTTCTATAAATAAAGGCTGCCTAAAAACGGAATTACATTGATAACCAAAACCAGTTTCAGATTTCCAGACCCTGCTATTACTCTCTTACAGTTTTCAGGAGATACAAATTCTCTTATTCTGTTTTGTGCACATAAACAGAATAAGAACTTGATTGACTGTTCTTCGTTGATACATCCAAGGGCTGTCTTCAAATATACAAGTTGCAAACAGTGCAATTGCTTCATTGTATCTTGAGTACGGATTTGCTGATTCCCGTTTGTATACCGAAATTCTTCGTGTGGGGCAAATACTGTATTTAGGAAAGTGACATCACGCCTTGAAGTTTTATAGTGACTGTTCAGAAATTACATTGTTGTATTGAAGTTGACATTTTTGAAGATATATAAAGAGTTCCATTTCTGTATTTGCATTCATAATTTCCAACAATCTAAATACAGTAATTTTTGGAAATGGCCGACTCTTCCAAATCACTTCGACAAATAACAGAAAGCTTTGTCAAGTTGGACCGTTTTGATGGTGGTAATTTTCTGCGTTGGCAGAAAAAGGTTCATTTTCTTCTAACAACATTGAAGATTGTATATGTCTTGTCACAACCGAAACCAAATGAAGATGAAGATGAAACCGTGGAACAGACTAGGCAACGCACAAAATGGGAGACCGATGATTACTTGTGTCGTGGTCACATTCTCAATGCACTTGCTGATAATTTGTTCGACTTGTACCAAAATGTTGGGACAGCAAAAACTTTATGGGAAACATTGGAGACCAAATATCTAACGGAAGACGCTACAAGTAAGAAGTTCCTTATAGGTCAGTTTCTAAGCTTTAAAATGCATGATAATAGGCCTGTGCTAGAACAATTTCATGACATCCAACGCATCATAAATCATTGCAAACTGAAAAAATTAAATATGGATGATAATGTAATTGTTGCTGCCATAATTGAAAAACTTCCTCCTTCTTGGAAAGACTATAAGAAAGAACTCAAACACAAAAAGGAGGATCTTTCACTTGAAGAATTAGAGACTCATTTAAGAATTGAACAAGAGTCTCGAATTCTAGATGGTAAAGAGGAACAAGAAAATTCTGTTTCTAAGGTCCATGTGGTGGAGGAAGGAAAGGAGCAAAAATATGGCAATCATGGAAAAAATAACAAGCGGAAGAATTTTTCAAATAATTCTAAAGCAAAAAAAAAGAAGAAAGGAAATTGTTTTCATTGCAAAAAACCAGGTCACTTCAAGAAGGATTGTCGTGAGTTCAAGAAACTAAAGGAAAAAGGAGGGACATCAGACACAAAGCAAAAATTTGCTGCTATGATATCCGAGGCTAATATGCTTGGAGAAGACAATTCTTGGTGGGTTGATTCTGGTGCCACAAGGCATGTTTGTAAGGACAAGAACTTGTTCTCTGCCTATGAAACAGTGGAAGGAGATGTTCTCTATATGGGAAATTCATCTACAGCTGCGGTTAAAGGCAAAGGGACAGTGGATCTCGAATTCACTTCCGGGAAAATCCTTAGCCTCACCAATGTTTTTCATGTTCCTGATGTTAGGAAAAATTTAGTTTCTGGAAGTCTTCTTAACAAATTTGGCTTTAAGCTTGTATTTGAGTCAGACAAATTTATTCTGACTAAGAATGGTACCTTTGTAGGTAAAGGATATTTGTATGAGGGCATGTTTAAGCTCAATATCAATGAAAAGGATTCTTCTGCTTATATCGTTGATTGTCTTTCATTATGGCATAGTCGTTTAGGACATGTTAATACAAAGAAAATGCATTTCATGGTTAATTTAAATTCAATTCCTAAATATGAGAATGATATGAATGAAAAGTGTAAAATATGCATGCAAACAAAAATAACAAGATTGCCTTTTCCTAAAATAGAAAAAACTACATCTTTGTTGCAATTAGTACATAGTGATGTTTGTGATTTGCATGGAACGCCTACTAGAGGTGGTAGTAAATATTTTGCTACATTTATTGATGACTTTTCAAAATATTGTTACGTATATCTTTTAAACTCTAAGGATGATGTGCTTAATAGATTTAAGACATATAAAAATGAAGTTGAAAATCAATGTGATTCTAAAATAAAATGTCTTAGATCTGATAGAGGTGGTGAATATCACTTTCCTCAATTTTGTGAAGATATGGGAATTATACATGAAGTTACTGCACCTTATACACCACAACAAAATGGAGTAGCAGAAAGAAAAAATAGGACACTAACTGAAATGGTTAATGCTATGCTTTCTTATTCTGGTTTAAGTAAAGGGTTTTTGGGAGAAGTACTTTTAACTGCATGTCATATTCTGAATAGAATACCTGTTAAAGATAATAAGAAAACTCCTTATGAATTATGGAAGAATAGAAAACTAATTTAGGTTATCTTAAAGTTTGGGGTTGTAGAGCTATTGTAAGACTACCTGAAACTAAGAGAAAGAAATTAGGAAGCAAAGGTGTTGAGTGTATTTTCATAGGTTATGCACAACATAGTAAAGCCTATAGATTTTTGGTTAGTGAACCTAATGATTCTGTTGAGGTAAATACAATAATTGAATAGAGAGATGCAATTTTTTATGAACAAAGGTTTTCTTCTATTCCTAGAATTAATAATGAAAAAGAAGTAAGCACTCCTTCACAGTTACCTGGAACTCCACTAGTAGAACAAGAAGAGATTAGAAAAAGTAAAAGACCTAGGAAAGAAAAAAGCTTTGGTCCCGACTTTGTAGTCTATCTTGTTGAGGGAACTAGAAACACATCTTGTAATCAATATGCTTTGACTCTTAGCGTTGAAACAGACCCACAAACTTATAATGAGGCAATTAAGTCTGTAGATTCAGCATTTTGGATAGAAGCTATAAATGATGAAATGGATTCAATTTTGGGAAATAAAACTTGGAAATTAGTAGACTTACCTCCAGGATCTAAACCCATTAAGTGTAGATGGATTTTTAAAAAGAAAATGAAAATAGATGGAACAATTGATTAATTCAAGGCTAGATTGGTTGCTAAAGGTTTTACACAAAAAGAAGGAATTGATTATTTTGATACCTATGCACCTGTTGCTAGAACCGCCACTATTAGAATTTTAATTGCATTAGCATCTATATATAATTTTGAGATTCATCAAATGGATGTGAAAACTGCCTTTTTAAATGGTGACTTAGAAGAAGAAATTTACATGGAACAACCTGAAGGGTTTGTTATGCCTGGACAAGAAAACAAAGTATGTAAACTTATTAAGTCCTTATATGGCCTAAAACAAGCACCTAAACAATGGCATGAAAAATTTGATAAAGTCATTATTTCTTATGGTTTTAAAATTCATGAATCTGATAAGTGTGTTTATAGTAAATTTGCTAATGGTAAAGGTGTGATCATTTGTTTATATGTAGATGACATGTTAATTCTTGGTACTGATTTAGAAAGCATTAATAATACTAAGAGTTTTTTGTCTTCTAAATTTGATATGAAAGATATGGGTGTAGCTGATGTCATATTAGGAATGAGAATAATAAGGAAAGATAAAAATATAATTCTCACTCAATCTCATTATGTTGAGAAAATTTTAAAGAAATTTAATCAGTTTGATTGCACACCTGTTAGTACACCTTTTGAACCACAGCTAAAGATGATCCCTAATAATGGTAGAGCTATTTCACAATTGGAATATGCACGAGTAATTGGTAGTTTAATGTATGCCATGACATGTACTCGACCTGATATTGCTTATGCTGTTGGTAAATTAAGTAGATATACTAGTAATCCAAGTTTATTGCATTGGCATGCTGTCAATCGAATATTAAAATATTTGAAAGGAACTATGGACTATGGTATATACTATAGTGGATATCCTTCAGTATTAGAAGGGTTTTCTGATGCCAGTTGGATAACTGAGCGGGAGGATCATTCCTCAACAAGTGGATGGATTTTCACTCTTGGTGGAGGAGCTGTTTCTTGGGGATCAAAGAAACAAACTTGTATAGCTGACTCTACTATGGCAGCTGAGTTTGTAGCATTAGCTGCAACTAGTAAAGAGGCAGAATGGATAAGGAATTCATTAATTGAAATTCCAGTTTGGCCAAAACCAATGCCTCCAATATCTATACATTGTGATAGTGAGCCTACACTTTCCAGAGCTTATAGTAAAGTGTATAATGGAAAGTCTAGACATATTGGCCTGAGACATAGTTATGTCAGACAAATGATTACAGATAGTGTAATCACAGTGGATTATGTAAAATCAAGTCAAAATTTAGCTGATCCTTTTACAAAAGGTCTTGCAAGAGGATTGGTGTCTAAGACATCAATAGGGATGGGACTAAAGCCCATTAATAATAATCACTCTTGATGGAAACTCAACTTGAAACTTGATATATTCAAGTCTCAATTTCAATGATTAAAGTACATCATACGACGTGATTGTAAGCACTATAAAATTTAACATCCCAAGGATAAGTGCTTAGAACATGTAATGAATAATGAAAGAAGATGGGTTTAACCTTAATAGATTTATGGTGTTTTAAGTTACATGGACACCTATGATAATCTACCTATATGAGTGTGGAAGTGGTGCCGCTTCCTATGAGTATTGGGCTTGACTCTAAAGCACTCATGAAATCAAGGTACAGACACAAGGCCTAATTCATGTGTCGGCTTATATGGATAATCAGTGACTAAAAGATTTGTGTGTGAAGACAAATCCGGATAATCAATATAGATTGATAGTTCAAAGACAAGTCTATTATACTTTCATGGTTAACCTTGACGAACCTTCACAGGGTATTGGTTCAAGTCGTGAGACACCAATGCTTATACACAGTCTTACAGACAATCAAAGATTTACAAAACTTATTTTGAAAATGGTGGAGGAATGTTGGAGATTTTTAAAATAAGAGAGTAAGAGTTTTTTGGGTGTAAAAGCCTTAAGAGCTTGTCCCACATTGGAAGTATGTGGAAGAGGTGGGAAGCTAACCCAAATATAAAAGGGGATAGTGTCCCACATTGGAAAATGTACAAAGCTAAGTGTCACCACTAAGCTATAAAAGGGTGGGCAACCTTTGAGTCCCACATTGGAAAAATGTTAAGAATTTGTACACTTAATAAGTAAAAATGGAAGATGAAGAGTTAATTCATCTAGCATTTAAGAGGCTATTCAAGAGACCTCAATACGGTGCCAAGCACCGTACGCACACGCACACGCGCGCGCGCGTGCGGTTGCGGGGCAGTGGGCTGTAGAGGCGCTAGTGGCGCACTTTGCACTTCGCACGCCGCGTGTCCGCAGTGGTAGCGGGTTGCCGGGATTCGTCCGGCTCGGGCGCGGTCACTTTTTGGTTGACCCGTGCAAAACCGATTCGGTATTATTATACCTGTTCGGAATGGACTTAAGACTGTTGGCAATTAACAGTCATACCTGTTCGGAAATGACTTAATTCAACAGTCATGACTCTTGAAGACAAAGCCTTTCATTTTCTATAAATAAAGGCTGCCTAAAAACGGAATTACATTGATAACCAAAACCAGTTTCAGATTTCCAGACCCCGCTATTACTCTCTTACAATTTTCAGGAGATACAAATTCTCTTATTCTGTTTTGTGCACATAAACAGAATAAGAACTTGATTGACTGTTCTTCGTTGATACATCCAAGGGCTGTCTTCAAATATACAAGTTGCAGACAGTGCAATTGCTTCATTGTATCTTGAGTACGGATTTGCTGATTCCCGTTTGTATACCGAAATTCTTCGTGTGGGGCAAATACTGTATTTAGGAAAGTGACATCATGCCTTGAAGTTTTATAGTGACTGTTCAGAAATTACATTGTTGTATTGAAGTTGACATTTTTGAAGATATATAAAGAGTTCCATTTCTGTATTTGCATTCATAATTTCCAACATAAATTGCATGGTAGTAAGCACCGCTTGATATTAGCCACTGCTTAAAACTATTAATTTAAAATAAGGTTATTTGAGGTTTGAGATCTATTAGTTCTTATTATTTTTGCATTAAGGTTTATTAATTTTTCTATTATTTGGTTGTAGTCCATATTTGAATAAAAATATCACATGACCAATTTGACCGGGTACGATCCAATTTTTCAAATAAAAGATTGCATTGCCATTGTTAGAGCATTGTGTATTTGTTTGGAACAATTGCTTTAGCTTTAAAAAGGTTAATATATACAATGCTTATTCTATGATATATGAAAAATATTACATAATCAGTCGCCTTGGTGAGAGTATATAAATATTAAATGGTCATTATATACAACTCAAAATAAAATATTTACTATTTTTAAACAGTGATCAATATATATATATCCTCCTTTGAGTCCTTTGTGGACCATTTGATTAAAATAATAATAAAAATATTATTGAGTTTTATTTGTGTGGTATTTAAATATTTTAAGAAACCTCTAAAAAACAAATCAACTCAAAATGATATTTTTTTTCTATTTTAAAAAAATGAAGTTTTGAAAAAAGGTCCTCATAATGCTTAAAGTGTATAAAAATAGGACACTCCATATAATTTTATAAATTTAATCCCTGTACTAAAAACATGGTGTTGCTGGCGCAGATCAAAAAAATAAAAGCAATTATATCACAGGGACTAAATTTATAAATGCTATTGTATCACAGGGACTAGATTTATAAACTTGAAAATCATTGTCCTAAAAATCCAAATATAGGAAGGAACATGACATTTACCTTAATTCTCTATTAAAAAATAGATCAAAATACGTCAATTTTTAGGCTGTTTAAAAGAAAATATATTTTGATCAATTTTTTTAATATAGTAAAAAAAAGTTATATTTTAACTGATTTTTTAGGATTCCCCGAAATGTAATGCCACACAAAAAATCTACTCAATGATTTTTTTTACTTCTAATAAGTGAACCAAAATGACATGCGCGCTAAACCAAATGACCACTTTAGTTTTTAACCAAATGACCGCTTTTATTTCTTCACCGAACATCCCATACCCACCTGCGAACTCCGACAACTCGTGACTTTATTTTTCGAGACCTTCCATGACAGACACATCACCGGCCATACCACCAGCGGTAGGTGGTTGTCCCAAACCTCCTACTGACACTTACCCGATTCCAAGAATCCGTCCGGAACCCATTTCATGTCTTTGACCCGAGATTGGAAGCCCTCCGCCTTAACCAGCGACCCAACTAACCCGGCTCCCAACACAACCCATTTTGTCGATCAGCAGCAGCAACAACTCCTTCTCCCTTATTTCTCTCACCAAAAAACCCATTTCACCAAGTAACCTTAGATTCGCGATTTGATTAGTGCCGGTGCGGACCACATCATTTAATGGATTTAACACAATCAAATCCACTGTCCCATTACCTGTTCAAGATGGTAAGCTTTTTTGCTTGAATGGGCACGGGAGCTACTAAGGGTGGGGGATTGGGGTTGTGGGTTACAAAAGGAGCTGATGAGTGTTGGTATGTGCGTTATAAAAGCTCAAATACGATTTGAGTCTGCTCGGTATGTGAATGACGCGCGTGTGTTTTGATTTTTTTCATCTGTAAGTCCGTTTGATAAGTCCCGGCAAATGGTGGCAAATCACAAATTTGCCTACTATTTTGTGTGTAGAAAATTTTTCATGGATACCCATGTTCACATACAAATTTGTCATTATTTTTTCATTTTTGTTGGCAAAATTTATTTACCTATATAGCAAAGCAAAATTTCTCCACAAATTTGCCATTCTTTTTAAAAATATTAAAAAAACTAATTTTTGTTTGTTAAAACTTTTTTTTTTAAAGAAAAAAATTTTTTAGTAATTTTTTTTTTGTTAAAAACTGTTTTTCCATTAAAAAATGTTTTTTTTTTTTGTTAAAATCGTTTTTTTAAACTGTTTGTTTGTTTGTTAAAATCGTTTTTATTTTGCTAAAAACTATTTTTTTCATTGAAACTGTTTTTTTGTTACAAGTGTTTTTTCTTAAAAAATAAATCGTTCTAAACTGTTTTTTTCTTAAAAGTGTTTTTATTGTTAAAAACTGTTTTTCTAAACAAATGTTTTTTTTTCGTTAAAACTGTTTGTTTGTTTTTCTGTTTTAACTTTTGTTTTTTTGTTAAAACATTTTTGTTTTTGTTAAATTATTTTTTTTCTTAAAAACTGTTTTTTTGTTAAAGCTTTTTATTTTATTAAAAACTGTTTTTTTATTCATAAACTGGTTTTTTGTTCTAAACTTTTTTTTTGTTTTTATTTTCCATTAATGCTATTAAACAACCCACTTTTGCCACCTAAAAAATTAATCCTATCAAACAACCTTATGTGACAAATTATAGGATTTGCCCTCACAAATTTTGCCATGGCAAATTTTATTATGGAAAAATTTGCCATGCTCCCCATTTGCCCATTTTTGTATCAAACGGACCCTAAGTTATATCCGCAACTTACATCCATATCGGAGTCAAGTCGTGTGTGTGTATATATATATATACACACTAGGGTATGCCCTTGCCTAAAGGCACGATGATAATTTTCCAAATTATCAATCGTTATCAAATCTTAAAAGTTTTGTATTATAGTATGAGTCATGGGCAGTTTTCATGAAGGAATGATAAATACTTCCAAAGTATTGAATTGGCTAATTTTTTTTTTTTTTTTGGGGGGGGGGGGGTAATAGTTTATATTATAATTAAAAAAATACAATATTTTAGAAATTTTTGGCAAAATTTATTTGTTTATAGTACTATCCACCTGTTTTAAGGACCAAAAAAAACTAAACAACGTTACTAAAAGTCCATCCGGGACATCGTACAAAAAAGTCGTCGATTAAATATTATTTATGAAAAATCCCATATACATTATTTATTTATAAAAAAATTCCCTAAATTCCCATGCCAATGGTATAGTACCGAAATATGATCCACGGATCATAAGAAGTAATAATAAAGATGTATTGTCGATACCACATTCGCAAAGTACATGTTTCGTTTGACCTTCCATATGGTTGCAATAAAATTATTGTGTCACGCATCATTGGTTAAAGTACTCCAATATTGGATACCTAATTGACGAATATAATAGAGAAACAATAACACTTTAACGTATTCACAAACTCAACTCACCAATAAGAATAAAAATAAAACAAATGAAAATCATGAATTAACGAAGTAAAGATTTCTACAATCTTTATTCATTCCAGGTCCAATCCATTAAATATGGATATTGTTGATACCAAAATTAATACGCTGATGTGGACGAATCATACGAAGACACTTGTCAATCTACGTGGCACAATAACAACGAGGAAGTTCATTTCCCCGACCAACTCATGTTCTCTCAGAGCAACGAGGATATACCAAGGAACTTCAGCACTCCGGGATACTCTAGCGCTCCGAGGAACTCCTGAGCAACGAGCAACTAAGGCGGTCCGAGCTGCATCTTGACCGTAGTATTAATTGCCAGAATATCAACAGTTCAACTATTCATTGAATGTTTATCATCTTGACGCACACGCTGCATTAAATGTATTACCCTTTCATATGTATATCATTTAATGTATCAACCCATTCATGTACAGCCTAAGGGCTATAAATACCTTGTATCACCCTCATTCAAAGGGACGGGAATTTCTTGATAGCACTTGAAATCGAGAATTCCCAAACACTCAGCAATAACATAACAGTGGACGTAGGCCATTCATATAAGACTGAACCACTTTAAAATCTTTTGTCCTATTTATTTATCTGTGATTAAATAATTAGAGTAATCTAGTTTTTTACATCAACAGATTGGCGCCGTCTGTGGGAAACGACTGTTGCTATCGTTTTTTCACCAAAAATCATTTATCATCAATGGCAGATAATCCAGAATCCAGTAATCGAAATGCTGGAAATACTGGAAATCCTCCAAATCCATTTGCACCTCCAGATCTGGCTGGAATTATGACGAATCTGGCTGAAGGACAAACCGCCATGCAAGAAACAATGAGGCAACTCATTCAAACTCTTCACGGCAGTGCACCTACCCATTCAAGGCAAAGAAGTGATCGTGGGCAATCGCGATCCAGGCGTACCGGGTCATATCGTAATGAAGAATCTAATGATTTTTCTTATCAACCTGGACGAACTTCATCGATACGGGCTACTGATACAGATCAACATATCACCCTCTCTCCGGAGAGAACTAGCGCCCTGGAAAGATTAAGCAGGGCATCTCCTTTCAGTCGGTTAGGACCAAGGAGAAATATGAGTCCACCTCGAGCCCCATCGAGAAGCTTTCGACCACCATCAGGTTTGAGAGAAGGATCAGCACAATCAAGACCAGCTACTCGTCGAGATAGATCTCAGGAAGCTACGTCAGAACAATCAATTACTCGGACTAAGCAGCCCGATGAAGGAAATGAAGCATGGAAGGGTTCCATTCAGCGATTGGAGGATAGACTTGGAGAAATGGCTAAAGAAAGGAACCCCTTACAGAGAACTTTTGTTCAAGGGACACCTTTTGTGCAGGCCATTGTGAATTTTCCTACACCATCGAAATTCAAAGCACCTGTAGTGACCCCTAAGTATGATGGAAAGACAGATCCTGTTCTTCATATAGAGCAATACCAAGCTGCTGCCGACATATATGCCGTTCCCGACGAGATGAGGTGTAGAGCATTCTCGGGAACTCTTACCGGATCTGCACAGATATGGTACAACAATCTTCCTTGGGGTAAGATTTCGACTTTTATTCAGTTAGCCGAGTTGTTCATCGGCAATTTCTGTTTTGGAGCAAAGCCGGTAAAGCGAGTAGCGCACTTGTTAAGTGTTAGACAAAAATCAGGTGAGAGTACTAGAGATTACATATATCGTTTCAATAACGAGAAGTTGGAAGTCATAGATTACGAAGAAAAGACAGCGATCACTGCTTTGATGAGTGGCTTGTTGCCTAACAAGTTATACTACACTTTGGCCAAAGATCCACCTAAAACTATGTCGGAGTTGATGGCAAAAGCGGCCAAAGTCATGAATGCCGAGGAGGCTATGGCCGCGAAAAAGAATATGGATAAAGAAACCAAGGTGGAGGTTGACAAATCTAAGAAGAAAGAGCAAAAAGGTAATGGTGGTGACAAGCATTCCAAGAATAATAGGACGTCATGGGAAGTCCTGAAGAAATACGATAATTATACTCCATTGAAAATGGGTATTAATCATGTTTTGGAAGAAATCAAGAATAACGAAGAAATCAAGTGGCCAGATAAACTGAGGACCAATCCTGAACTGAGGAATAGGGCCAAATATTGCGAGTTCCATAAAGATCATGGTCATACGACCAAAAATTGCATAGCACTTCAGAACGAGATTGAAACACTCATCCGAAGAGGAAAGTTGTCAAAGTATGTAGATCGCAGAGGTGAAAGGAAGAATGATGATAGAACTAGAGATCGTTCCAGATCTCCTCGTCGGACGGAGGAGAAAAAGAAAAGAGATCATGAAGTTGATCCAGATGAAGACCCCGATCTTCCAAAGAAGCCAAGACAGCCTGAACGAGAGGTATTTTCCATACGTTTTGGGTCATTTGATTGTAATGTTATTACAGGCGGAGATGCTGGAGGGGGAGACCTTACTGCAGAAAGAAGGGCTTATCTCGGAGAGGCTCAAGCCTGCTCATATATTCAACGAATAAATCTTGCCGAGGATGATCGTCCGAGGAAGGTAAATAAAGAGAAGCTAGTTATTGGTTTTTCAAAAAACGATTTGGCAGGTGTCCTTTACCCTCACGACGATCCATTGGTGATCAAAATGAGGATGAAAGATGTGGTGATTTCAAGGGTGTTGGTGGACAATGGAAGTTCAGCAGACATCATGTACTATTCATGCTTTGATAGTTTGAATCTGAAATTATCTCAATTGGAACCGTATCACAGACCTCTCCTGGGTTTTGCTGGCGAGAAAGTTTTTCCACTTAGGACGATCAAGTTGGATATACTCATTGGAACTTGGCCTGCTTGTCGAACAGAAAGAATACGCTTCTTTGTGATGGATAAGAATGTGCAGTCAGCCTACAACATCATCATGGGAAGAGTTGGTTTGAAGAAGTTCGAAGCAGTTCCATCTACAGTACATCAATGCTTAAAATTCCCAGCAAACTTTGGGGTAGGAGTTGTGAAAGGTGATCAAAAAGTAGCTCGGGAATGCTATTATTCATCTGCCGAGCAAGAGGAGCTTGAGGAATCAAGGAAAAAGACTATCACCTACCAGGTGGAGGAAGGTACAGAAATTGAAACTCTTGATCCCAGGGATGAATCCCAACTTGTAAAAGGACAGGTTATAGAATCTACAGAAAATGTTATTCTGGACGAGGAGCACCCTGAACGAGTAACCCAGATAGGTTCGTCGTTGGATGCTTCAATAAAACAAGAATTGATAATGTTCTTGAGAAACAGGAAGAAAACTTTCGCATGGAGTCATGAGGACATGCCAGGAATAGATCCAAACTTCTTATGTCACGAACTCAATGTGAATAAGGAGATCAAGCCTGTAAAGCAGAGAAGAAGGGTATTTAGCCCCGAGAAGAATCAAGCCATACAAGAGGAGGTCGAAAAGCTCCAGAAAGCCCAATTCATTGAAGATGTGAAATATCCAGACTGGCTGGCAAATGTGGTGATGGTAAAGAAGAACAACAACAAATGGAGAATGTGTGTTGATTTCACTGATCTGAACAAGGCATGCCCAAAAGATCATTTTCCATTGCCCAGAATTGACTAACTAGTGGATGCTACCTCGGGACATGAGCTGCTCAGCTTCATGGATGCGTATTCTGGTTACAACCAGATCAAAATGAAACCAGAAGACAGGGAAAGTACTTCTTTTATTACTCCTAGGGGAACTTATTGCTATAATGTTATGCCTTTTGGTTTGAAAAATGCAGGAGCGACATACCAGCGGCTGATGAACAAGGTTTTCACCGAACAAATCAGTTGCAACATGGAAGTCTATATCGATGATATGCTGACAAAAAGCAAGAAAGTTGCAGATCATCTAGTTGACTTAGCTCAGACATTTGATCAACTGGACAAATACCAAATGAAGCTCAACCCGACGAAGTGCACATTTGGAGTACGAGAAGGAATGTTTCTCGGATACATTGTTAACCAGCGAGGCATTGAAGCAAATCCAGATAAGATCAAAGCTCTTTTAGGGTTGCGATCTCCAACAACAAAGAAAGAAGTGCAGAGTCTTACAGGACGAGTTGCAGCGCTCAACAGATTTGTGTCCCGAGCAACTGACAAATGCCTCCCATTCTTCAAAACACTTCGAAAAACTTTTGAGTGGACTGATGAATGTGAGAAGGCCTTTCAAGACTTGAAGAAATATTTGGGAGCACCTCCATTGTTGTCCAGGCCAATAACAGGAGAGAAGTTGTATTTGTATCTGGCAGTATCAGAGAATGCAGTCAGTTCAGCATTGATTAGATTGGAGAATGGAGTCCAGAAACCAATCTATTACACAAGTAAGGCTTTCCGAGGTGCATAAATCAGGTACCCAAAGCTGGAAAAATTGGCATTGGCATTAATTGAAGCAAGTAGAAGAATGAGGCCATATTTCCAGGCCCATACCATCGTCATTTATACCGACATGCCACTGAGGCAAGCCCTTCATAAGCCAGAAAAGTCAGGGAGATTGATGTACTGGGCAATAGAGCTCGGTGAATATGATATTGTGTATGAGCCCAGAGCATCATTGAAAGGGCAAGCTGTAGCAGATTTTATAGCAGAATTTACATATCCTGATACCCCCGAGGAACAAAAACTGCTCGCTGACCAACCTGTGGATGTTACAGGATTAACAGACATAAGTCCAGACCAACTTCGTTTGGTAAAAGGGCCTATGGATGTAGAAGGATCATCAACTTCAAATTCAGACCAGCCCCGGTTGGTTGAAGAACGAGAAGAGATGGTCAACGAGGAGCGAAAAGTGCCAGGGGAGGATGAAAAGAAGCAACAAATATTTCACCGAGGAACTCTATCATATAAGAAATTTGTAGACGGGTTGCCCATATGGAGATTATATGTAGATGGTTCATCTTGCACAACAGGTTGTGGGGCAGGAATTGTTTTGAACACCCCAGACGAGATTGACATGGAATATGCTTTGCGATTCCAATTCAAAGCCTCTAATAATGAGGTTGAGTATGAGGCCATGATAGCAAGTCTTAATTTATCAAAGATTATGGAAGCACAACAAGTGATGGTATTCAGTGATTCTCAATTGATTGTGAATCAGATGATGGGAACGTATGCAGTTAAAGGAGAATTAATGGTCAAATATCATGCCAAGGTAATGGAGTTGTTGGCAAAATTTGATGCGATTCAGTTGATCAGAATACCCAGAATAGAAAATGCAAAAGCAGACGCATTGGCCCGACTAGCATCAGCTACACGTACCGAGCTACGAAGAACAATACCGATTGAAGTACTGGAAAGTCGGAGCATAGAAGAAGACTTGACGATGAATGTTATTACCCTTGATTTAGGACCATCTTGGATGGATCCCATCAGGGTATATATTGAAGAGGGAGGATTGCCAGAGGATAAGCTCGCTGCCAAAAAATTGAAGTATAAAGCTGCTCGGTATGTATTAACTAATGGTATTTTATATAGACGAGGAATTATGGCAGGTTTGCAGAGATGTGTACATCCCTCCGAGGTGAAAGAATTGATTGAAGAAATCCATGAAGGGTCTTGTGGAGCTCATGTAGCAGGTCGAACACTTTTACAAAGGGTAATGACTCAAGAATACTATTGGCCGACGATGAGGGCTGATTGTATAGCCTATGCTAAGAAATGTGACAAGTGCCAACATTTTTCCTCTATCCGACGAACTCCACAAGCATTGTTGACTCCAATAACTTCCCCTTGGCCATTTGCCATATGGGGAATTGATTTGGTTGGACCATTGCCGACCACCCGAGGAAGATTCAAGTACCTCATCGTCGTAGTAGACTATTTTACTAAGTGGGTAGAAGCTGAACCCCTCATCGACATGACGTACGAGAAGGTATACCAGTTCGTTTGGAAGAATATCATCTGTCGATATGGTCTCCCTTATGCCTTCATCACAGACCATGGAACCCAATTTGATAACGAGGAATTTGCTGCCTATTGTCATCAGTCGAACATTTTGAAGGTTCATTCAGCACCAGGCCATCCTCAAAGCAATGGACAGACTGAAGTGACGAATAGAACACTGCTAAATGGTTTGAAGAAAAGGCTAAGTGAAGCTAAAGCTAACTGGATTAATGAGCTACAATCAGTATTATGGGCTTACCGAACAACTCCCCGAGCAGCGACTGGAGAATCACCATATATGCTGGCGTTTGGAAGTGAGGCTGTAATACCTGCCGAGTTAGGTCTCCCAACACACAGAGTGCTGAATTTTAATTCCCCAGTCAGCGACTTGATGAGAAGACTAGATTTGGATATGCTCGAGGAAGTCAGAGAAGAGGCAGCCATTAGGAATGCTGCTTACCAACAACGCACAGCTCTGTTCTACAATAAAAGGGTGAAGAAATGTGACTTAAAAGAGGGAGATTATGTGCTAAAGAAGGTAATTCAGAAACACAATAAATTGGAAGCAAACTGGCATGGGCCTTACCGAGTTACAGAAGTTGTTCGACCAGGAACTTACCGAATAGCAACTCTAGAAGGAGAAGAATTCAGGAATGCTTGGAATGCTGAACACCTTCGCATGTATTATCAATGATGTAAAATGTACAACGGTTCCATCAATATGAATAAAACAATGATGTTTTCACCATTTTCCTCTCATTTGTTTGAAAGTTTTTTGGGGAATACTAGTGTTGTACACTACGCTGCGCTGCTCGACAGCAAAAAGAAGACAATAGTTCGAAAGAACCAAAAAAATATACTCCTTTGGTTAGGAGGCGTACACTAGCGTGACCAACTAAGGTTGGTAAGATAACTAGTGGACAGAAAGTTCGAAAGAACCAAAAAATATACTCCTTTGGTTAGGAGGCGTACACTAGCGTGACCAACTAAGGTTGGTAAGATAACTAGTGGACAGAAAGTTCGAAAGAACCAAAAAATATACTCCTTTGGTTAGGAGGCGTACACTAGCGTGACCAACTAAGGTTGGTAAGATAACTAGTGAACAGAAAGTTCGAAAGAACCAAAAAATATACTCCTTTGGTTAGGAGGCGTACACTAGCGTGACCAACTAAGGTTGGTAAGATAACTAGTGGACAAAATAGTTCGAAAGAACCTGATAGTTCAATAATCAACTACGGTTGAGGGAAGAATAATATCATTTTCAAAATAGGCCAACAAGTTGGTCGGAAGGTAAAATCATTCCAGAAAATACGAAGAATTCCAAACTGAACTTAGTATAGTTGGTCGGTGATCAACTATACTTAGTCGACGAGGATAAATTATCGACCATGGTTGGTCGGGCACATTTTATGAAAAACTGAACCAAGTATAGTTGGTCGGTGATCAACTATACTTAGTCGACGAGGATAAATTATCGACCATAGTTGGTCGGGCACATTTTATGAAAAAGTTTACCAAGTATAGTTGATCGGGGATAAAAATCCATCAACTGTAGTTGGTCGACAAACACAATTTAACAACCTTGGTTGGTTGGAAACAGTTTTACTTTATTATTAAGTGATTGAGCAACATTGATACTTATAATTTTGATTGCTAAGTTGGTTGATGAACAGCACCATATTGTTATCTTTTTAACAGATACATATGCACAAATGTAAAAATGTTTTATAAACACAAGACAATCGCAATACAAATTTGCAAACAGAAAGTGAAATTCTTTCATTAAATTCAAAATAAATTACAGGTTACATGAATGTACTAACTATTACATTGACATTCCTATTCTATTGGTTTCTTGCCCTTTGCTTTAGAAATAGGTTCCTCGCCGGCAGGAGGATCTTCTAAGCAAAGAGGAGAATTGATGAAATTAATATCTCTGAGCATTCTGACGTTCATCACAGAAGGTGTATCCAAGAGATGCTCGGGACGAGATAATTCAGTCTGAGAATGAAGACTATAGTCACCGAGATATTTTGAAATTAAACCCCGAGGAATAGAACGAGCTGGGATCCATTCCATGTCCAATTTGAAAGGTGGCACAGGCAAATCTAGTAACCCTGGAGCATGATAATCCCATAAAAAATGCCCTTGCTCCAATTTCAGTACACCTAGGGCGTTCAACCACCCCTGCTTATAACCTTCATTATTGGCATGTTCAATACGAGCATCTAAATGAACAAGGGCTTCATTGTATATTGCCATCCAAAATTCCCTGGGCTGTTTATGGAATTGGAAGGCTAATCTATCCAATTGTTCATGAAGGCTTTTGGCAAAAAGGTCCTTGGTATGTAAAGAAGACTTCGTTGCAGTAAGTTGATCTTCCAAAGATAAGTTTTTCTTGGACATCTCAGACAGAGCACGATCTTTTGCATTCAATTGGAACGCTTGAGTTTCCAAAGTAGACTGAGTGCGAGCCTCTTCAACATTGCGACTGAAAACTCTTGATCGACTCCGAGTAGCGATTGGAGAACCTTGCTCCTCGACAACATTTTGAACAACTCTTCCTCGCCCACGAGAACCTCTTCCTCGTCCCCGAGTAGTCACAGGAATAACTGATCTTCTTAAGTTATCCAGTTCTTGCCTTAGTTTGGCATTCTCAACCTCCACGAACGAGAAACCTTCATCGGTAACTTGCACTAAAGCAGTGGAAGATGACGCTGCAGATTCATACTGTGCCAGCTTTTTCTGCAAATTATTGTTCTCTTGTTCCAGTAACTCAGCAATCTGCCTGCAAGCCTCAACTTCACCTTTTAAAGTTCTTTCCCTAACATCGTATCCAGCAAGGATCTTTTTATGGCCTGTTTCAGAAGAAAGCTGTTGATATCTATTTTCATATTCCTTGTGCAACAAAGCCATTGATTCATTGTGCTAACCTTGGAGATCTTCTAAGGAATAATGAAGTTCCTCAATCAAGTCGTAGTAGGCCACATTGTTGTCCACAGCTCGATCTAGTAAATCCTTCAAGTACCGATAAGCCTCAATTGCTTGTTCTGAGGCATCATGGCCAAGGATGTCAGCAATTTTTGATGTACTAAGGTCTGTATGACCAGCCTTATAATATTCGTGACATTGCTGCATCATCTTTGTATCATGTGCAGATATCAGTTCCATTCTAGCAACAAACTAAGGATAAGAAAAAGACAACAATCAGCAAAAACAAATCATCAACAACAGAGATGAACAAAGATGTATTTTATTAGATCACAAGAGGATTACATTGTTTGATTACAAATAATGAAAGATAGAAATGATACCGAACAACGTCACACCTTTTCCTTATCTCCTAAGACTTTCTCGGGAGGCTAGGACGAGGAGCTTGGTTGCTTGGTGGTAACAGCAACTTGATCTGCAGGAGTTGAAATTTTTTCAGGAGGAGGAGGCATGGAAGAAATTTCCTCGTTGGCAGAAGATAGAGATGCAGGGACTTGATCACCTATGGCCATAGAAGATTCATCAGAGACAGGCTCATCTTCTTCTTCTTCTTCCACAATTGGTGGAGGAGGACCAGGGAGGTGTAGCTGGAATAGCTCAGAATCATCCTTGATCTTCAATTCCTGTAGGGCAGCTACCCAGCCATCCCGGAAGTATTTCAACTTCCCGTATTGAACTTGGGATGTCATCGCAGCAATACCCTTGTCCCATCCTTTATCCCAGCCTGCGCTGAAAGATTTTTTAACTGCGAGCTTTCTTCTCAATTTCTTCGAGGAGAGCTTCGCATCCAATTCTTCTTTTTGACTTTTGATATCTCGCAGGGCAGACAACTCTTCCTCTGCCTTCTTCAGCTTATCTTCAAGCTCTCCAAAATTCTTGAGCTTGTCGTCATATTTCTTATGATAAACCTCTAAACTTTTCACTTTATTCTCCAAATTCTTGGAGATCTCAGCCATCTTCACCTTCTCGGCCTCAACTACGGACAACTTTTTCTCCCATTCAGCTTTATCCTCGTTATACTGCTGACGATAATCCTTCAAAGATTGGGTTAAACCCAGCAGAGCATCCTCTACACTTGACGACGAGCTGGAAGCTTTAATAGCTTCGTCTTTCTTCACAATGTTATTATAACAATTCACTAGCTGAACAAAGGAAAAAGTGACAGGTCAGTGCAAAAATACAAGTATTCAAAGATAGAAAGGAAATTCAGAATATGAGAAATTTACCGAAGCAAGGTGACGAGTAGCTAGGGATGTCAACATATCCCTAGAAATATTTTCATCAATCCCTTGGACCTCGGGTATGATCCAAGTTTTTACCGAGCTCATTGCAGAGCTCGGGGGAATGATGGTTGGAACACCAACAACACCAGATGGTGGAGAAGAGACAGTTTCAGCCAAATTGATTGAGGATGATTTCCTCAATCTCCTCAAAGGGACTTCAGCAGCTTCAACTAAGGAAGAACTCTTGGTCGGAGAGATAGCTATCATCTCGGCAGGAGCAACCTTCTTGCTCGGAGCCACTGGGGGCTTCTCGGTAGCTTTGGAAGGTGCAACATCCACCTTCTTAGTCCCCTCTGGGACATCAGTTTTGCTTTTCTTGTCCCCAGCAGCAGAAGTAATGTCATCAAATAGAGCAGGAGGAGCTCTTTTCTTGCCCATTCTCTGACTTAAAGGAAGATGAGAATCTGAAGAAGAATCCTCTGGAGTTGAAGTTGGCTCAACAGGGCGAGCAGTATAAGAGGTTGTATAACTCTTATACTATAGCAAATATGATGCAGACCTGATGTGCTCGTCTGCAACGTTCTTATGAAAACCCCAGATAAGTTTCAGATGCTTAATATTAACCTCTGATTCTTTTGGAGTTTTTCTTTTACTATCAACTGCAAATAAGCACATAATGAGATATCAGTCATACATTTTGTCAAACATGATAAAAGCATAATTCCATAAGTAAAAGAAATAAAATGAAAAATAAGCCTATCCCATTGCCATATGGGGGGCATCTGGGACCGTTGTATACTCCATCTCCAACTAAAGGGGCATATTGCCAATTTTTAATAACCACCCCATGTTCAAAATAATCTCTATTTGAATCAGGGAGGTTAACTACAAGAGCCCTATTCAGAAACCTAGTTTTTAAGTAATAAATATTATCTAGAATGGCCCACTTATAGCAATACATAATTTCAGCGATCCCTATACGAGTCCCATGAGTTAGATTTAATTTGTACACCCCATTAATTATTCTCCATGAATTGGGGGCTATTTTTGCAGGGACAAGATCAAAATACTGACAAAACTCAAGACACAATGGGTTTAGCGGAAAAGAAAATCCACATTCAGCAATGAATAGACTGGGGAACCAATGTCCCTCAGCCAATCGAAAATAATCTAAAGGTTCAGAAAGAACCTCCAGAGTTACCCAGGAAGGAATGGAAAAATCGGAACGAAATTTCTCAACAGACTCCACAATATAAACCATACTGAATAAAAGAGATATAGAAGAAAGGAAGAAGATCTTACAGGATGAAAGAAGGTATGTTGACAACGAACGAAAACAAGGATGAATGCACAAGAGAGAAGGAGAGAATAGAAAGCTTGAATGCAGGAAATTAGAAAAAGAAGAAGACGATATGGTTACCTAAGAAGTTTAAATACTTTGCCTTGGGAAGCGGCGAAGGAAATGATTACAAAAAAGAAACTGTTGAACTTCTGGCGGCTAAAAGGACAAAAAGGGCACTAAGATTGAAGCGCTCTTAAAAGTTCGAAAAAAGGCGGATTCTTTGAATTTGGAAATAAATTCGAATACGATGCTCCTAAAACCCAGGAAGATCATTCAATATTGCTATAAACCAAGAAAGAATGTTCCATACTCCTCAAAGTTCGAAATATGAAACATTGGGGGCTTCTGTTGATACCAAAATTAATACGCTGATGTGGACGAATCATACGAAGATACTTGTCAATCTACGTGGCACAATAACAATGAGGAAGTTCATTTCCCCGACCAACTCATGTTCTCTCAGAGCAACGAGGATATACCGAGGAACTTCAGCACTCCGAGATACTCTAGCGCTCCGAGGAACTCCTGAGCAACGAGCAACTAAGGCGGTCCGAGCTGCATCTCGACCGTAGTATTAATTGCCAGAATATCAACAGTTCAACTATTCATTGAATGTTTATTATCTTGACGCACACGCTGCATTAAATGTATTACCCTTTCACATGTATATCATTTAATGTATCAACCCATTCATGTACAGCCTAAGGGCTATAAATACCTTGTATCACCCTCATTCAAAGGGACGGGAATTTCTTGATAGCACTTGAAATCGAGAATTCCCAAACACTCAGCAATAACATAACAGTGGACGTAGGCCATTCATATAAGGCTGAACCACTTTAAAATCTTTTGTCCTATTTATTTATCTGTGATTAAATAATTAGAGTAATCTAGTTTTTTACATCAACAGATATATTCAATACACAAATCCCTAATCTCAAGACATAAATTCCTAGTTATCTTACTTTCAAGGTGATAGTTATCTTACTTTCAAGATAACATTCAAAGACATATAATAAAAATATATCATAATAAAAAGGCCAAAAAAAATTTGCAACAATTCCATGTCACGGACTCATTTCTCATACCAAGAAAAGGCCCAATAAAAAATTATGGATCCACGCTACCTCTACCAAGAAAAGTTAGCGTACTTAGAGAACAACTTTCCCTATCTACATCAATGCCCAACAGGCTTAAAGAAAAGTAAAAATTAAAGGCCCTGTAAGACTAATGGTTGTGCCAAATGCCGATCCTCTAGCTCATGCCTTTCACATAGAAGGTATAACCACTAAAGGCCATTGGAAACCCCTCCTTACTTTTTGTTCTTCTACAATCTGCCCAAGAAGCTATAGTGAAATACAGTGTTTGGTCCAAGTGCAGCAGTGTCGTATGCTCGCGCTTTATTAGTCGTTCAATACTACTCGATGTCCTCCATGTCCCAAGATACGATGATGTAAACATTGTCTCGAGGTTCATTCCCTGCGAAGATAACAGTTATTCGATAATTGTTGAAGTTTTCATCTGCAGTCATGGTGCTCCATCTCCCAGATTCTGATTCATTTGCAGATTAGGATGCCAATCAATACCTACAATATATTTAGAAATTCCCATTACACCAACTATAACATGCCATGAGGCCTAACATGCAATATTAAAGTTTTAATTATCCTCAAAGAATAAAATCTTACACTTTTGACCAAGATTAAGATGTACTAAAAACATCAAAATTATCATGAGCATTTTGTTACACTCGTATAGGATCAAGGAGAAAAATTAGTTGGGAAATCGTATTACTGAAATAATTCTAACCTGCATTGCTAAAGAATGGTGCATGATTGGTTTGGGAAAGAAATGCCTTCTTAATTGCAGGAAATTCTGCCTCGATCTGTTGGACTCGAACCATTAGACCATGGCCTCTTGCAGCAGTTACCATCACCTCCTCATGCGAATCGTGAAATATCTCAGCAACAAACCTTGAGTTATCACAAAATAAATAAATAAATGGTTAAGAAAAAGGATGCTATTCCTAGATTGAAAATCTCAAATGATAACACAGGTGAATCAAGAGAAGAAAAATGAAGTTAAGACAACTACATCCATTTGTTTGTTAGACAACCTGTAAGGAGATATCCAATAATCAACCACGTTTACTTTGCTCATTGGGCCGCTCTTCGAAAGCTTCTCTACCAGTTTCCTGATTGTGAGACAAATGTCAATGAAAAAGGTCACACAAAGAAACAGATATTGTCATTGGGGTCGGACTTTGATACAACATATTTTCAGTTGGAGGACGAAGGAAAAGCGACACATATGTATGTGGAATTGGATTTTAAGGAGGTGACTTTCAAGAAGGCTGCTCTTATAGAAAATTGTGGTCAATTGAGGGATAAAGTTGGTGACACATCATCAATCTCCCGAGAGGAAGGGGAAGTACTCAGTGATCACTATAAACTGTCTTTACAGAAATGTACCTCTGGAAAAAACTTCACCTCATGTCCGTAATGCACCATATGCTCATCCGTTGCACAAATATTTTACCCATCCACTTACTTCAACCTCAAAATAACCGTCTTCCACTGATTTACCCCTCTCATCACTAAAATGATCTCAACATGATGCCTCGCCGAACACACCTGAAGTAAGGGTAATTAAAACCTTTCCAACGTGAGGACCTAAAACACAATAGAAACTTATCCATAAAAAAGGTTAAGAATGAATAGTTTACCAATCCTACTCTAGATTTTTTCAAACCTAAAAAATGCTTCTTACTCTATAAAATGAAAAGTAAAATAAAAAGAAACCCAATATTAACAGTTGCATACATACCTATGCTGAAGAGAGGGTGAGGTTTCTTATCTCAATAGATCCCAAATAAGTAGGACGCTCGACTTTGTATAGTGGCTCACAGTGATATCAAAGGTATCGTCATTTGTAGAGACAATATCGAGCACTGTGATGGGCTGGTGGATATGAGAAATAGTTCTTGCAGAAAGGGTTAAGTGTTTCATTGAAATGGTAAAAATATCCTTCCATATTACTTTCAACAGCTGAAAAAATTGATGTTTTCTAATAACAGATCTTGACATTTTTCCCGAATGAAGAACTTGCATCCAAATCACAAATATAATATTCAATTATTGGGCATTTAAATCACCAATACAAATCATAGAATTTAAGGGAAAAAATCACACAAAAAGTAAACGTACTAAATAACAAAATTCAAAATATAGTCTGAAAACACTCTGTAGAAACAATGGTGAATGAACCGAAAAGAGGGAGATATGGAGAGCCTAAAAAACTGCAGAGTGCATGGGATATTTTGAATGAGTTAGTTATAAGGTTGTATAAGGTGACAGGCGTGAGACACGTCTGTTTATAAAGTTAAAAAATCAAAATAATAAGAAAATTATGTTAAGATATTGCAGGATTTTGAGGCTTACCGAAATAAAATGTTTGAAAAACATAATAGAAATATGAAATACATGTGTGGCAGATTCAAAATCTTCTTTTGAAATATCAAGGTACTCAAGGTGAAGTTCCTCTAGTAATGGTAGTTTTTTAACAGCTTTTATCAAACGAACATATGGTTTTTGTGCAAATACAAATCCAGCAACTGGTCTCCAGCAACTGAAATTGGAAGAAAGACTTGAGATATGTATTTAATGACAAATGGTTTGTGCGCAAAATTACCAAATGGCGAGTGACATTCAATCAAACAAAAGTTCTATAATCAATATAGGTCAAGCCCAAACAAAAATTAGGGTAATGGGGATTGGGGCAGGTCATTCCAGAGCTAGTGTAAAGAACCACATCAGTTCCTTCTCCTTTTACTCCGGGTGCATTGCAACTACTTACGTTACTAATATCACAATGACTTTCAGGTATATGGGGATTAGGTCATATATATTTGCAAAAATAAACATGATTTATAAATATAAATAATAGATTCACAAATAAATAAGGCTTCACAATAAAAAAAACGAATAATGCTATAGCACCCCCACATGTTATTGTAAAACTTTACTGATATTACTTACCAACATTGCTTGTTATAACAATATTACTCACAAACAAAGCCCCAAGTCATGAAACTAAACCAAAATGTTATTATTGTGTTGTTGCAGCAGCCGTTGCACCTCCAAGTGCCTGTTGTAAGGCCATCATTTTAGAAACTCAACATTAATACAAAAACAACCATAATGGAAAAAGTACATGCATTTGAAAGTTCGATGTAGCCTGCCTAATACAACCTGATCTTGCCTCTTTTATCTCAACCCCTTAAAATTTAGTCATTGTTGAGTTTTCTTCATTATATCTAGAAGTTGAAAAGTTCAAAATACATCATTAAGTAAGTAGTTACGACGGTCGATAGGGCAAAAATAAAACTTATTTGGTGACTTATGCGGTTTTAGCACCTTAAATGCAAGCATTTGGTGACTTATCTATAGCTCATCGAATAAATACCACTTCCTTCGCGATCAATAGAAAATCAAATGAAAATTTATATAGTTCTCAAGGCATGAGATTAAGTAACATAACTTCAATTTGGTTCTGTTATCCAAAATATTAGGACACTTTGAATATAAGTAAACTTTTTTCTAAGGTCTCAGAAAATGCCAGCAAATAAGGTCTCGGAAAATTCTAGCGTTACATCGTCCCCTCTTACTCATTTCTACAAATTCCAGCATATAAGGTCTCAGAAAATTCTAAACATTATATTTGATTCCTATGAAAACTAAGCTAATATACTATCTTTTGATACCTTCAAACCCTCTTTCTCCCACCTTAAACAAACTGTATCACCTCCTAAGGAATCATACCACACCTTGAGCATATTGAGGAAACTCCTCTACAGGTATAACAGAAGATAAAATAGCTCATTAAAATGAAATATCTCATTAACTTGGGGAAACACCTTTAACAATTTGTGTATTTGCCTCTAAATCTTTTAATAAAACATCTGATGTTGTGGTCGATGATCTGAAAGTGATATTAGTAATCTTCAATAGTAGAAGTTGAAAATACTGAAAATAAAATAAAAGAAAAAAAACTAAGTGTTCTCACCATGTCTTCGCATCCCCATCTATCCAAGTTAGGTTAAGCATAACCAAATTTGTTGTAAGGAGCGCTAGATTCAAACTCAAATTTTAAATTTCATTTTAATAATACCAAGACTCCAAATGGCACATATACATCCTACACCATCAACCGTTCATTATTATCAAGTATAACAAAAATCACACTATAGAGAAAGTCAGCAACGATACATTCAAGTATTAATAATCTAAAAAAATAGAAGCTCAACAAAAATTATATGGGTTACTTAAGTATGTCACGATCCTCAATATGTGTAACAAACCTCGGTCTTTCGTAACTGCAAAAATGAAACCGAACATCATTAAATCAAATAACAAAAAAGTTTAAGGCTCGCATCAAGAACTATTTCCTGTCCATTTTATGAACTCTATAAAGATATCATTATAAAAAGAGTTTTGAAAATCCATAAAAAGTATTAAGAAATACATACTGAATGAGTACCTCAAAACCAAAATAAACACACAAAATCCATAAAAGATGAAAATGAATTAGAAGAAAAAAGAGTATCTGCAAAACAAATCATAAAAATATAAATTAGATATCTCAAACAAACCTAAAAAAAATTAAAAAGTTCAGATGGGATTAAAAAAAATACAAAACACGCATATCATTTGAAGTTGGGAATGGAGTCTCTTTGTGTGTATGTAGAGAGAGAAGGAATACCTCAGTTTAAACTTTCAATCATCTTCACCCATCATCAAATCTGCAAACCCTAGATAAGTAAACCAAAAAAACAAATCACAGAACCACAAAAGCTCAATCTTATTAATTAAATCTTCCAACAACTTGAAAGAAACCCTAAAATTCGTATATTCCATATCCAAAACCTAAAAACTTAAAATTCGTGTACCCATAAACAAAAAACAAAATACCTAAAGTCTCGTGAGCAAATCCGGTGGAGAACCGGAGAGGGATGTGACAGAGGGGCGATAACGTAGGAATTTTTTAATCGTGGGGGAAGTGATGGAAAGTGACGGCTAGGTTTGTTGTTCCTTGCCAAGAGTAAAGTGATGGAGAAAAAGAAGACGGGTATGGGGAACAAAGGAGTAAAGTCTGAGAATGGAGAAAATATAATTCTACCCTTATTTTTGAATTTTGAAGAAATGGGGAAAACAAATTAGAGTGTGACAAAAGAGGGGGAATTCAAAAATTTCAAGGGCAGAATAGGCATTGCATGGAAAAATGAATGTTGATAACATCATCAAGAAAGCTTATGACATACATAATTCTACCCTGAAGGCACGCTGATAATCGCAAAATGATGAAAATTTTCAAAGTACGTAATTGCAAGAAAGAAAAAATTCCATTTGCCAAGAACGTTCAAATAGTCTAAATTCGTTTTCCACCCTCGAATTCACATTGTCCAACAACGTTTGCCACCCTCGAATTCGTTTGCCAAGAACGTTCAACATTTGCCACCCTCGAATTCAAATAATCTATATTCGTTTTCTAAGAACGTTCAAATAGTCTTAACAAATAAAAAATAGTCCAATAACGTTCAAATAGTCTAAATTCATCATTTGAATTCACATTGTGCCTCAAATTAACAATGTGTCAATTCTAAAAAAATGGGCATAATCTCATTTGTATATTAGACTACCCACCCTGGTTAAGGGGTAACAACCAATCGTACAATATTCAAAATGTTCAGACAAACCCATTACAAAGTTTTGATCTACCTAAGCAATTCTGACAATATATGAACAAACCAACACAAACATGAACTATACATTTCTTGATCTACATTGTAAGCACTAATAATAACTAACTCAACTACTTATTCAGTTGAGCATCAAGCCCTTTATCCAAAATAGAATCTGATTCACTGTGTGGAATATGCATAACGCTTCTCTGCACAAAAGTCTCTATAATGATTGGGTATTTCCTTTATCAAGCACCCCTTAGCCTCGAATGAAATGGTTCATCGAACTCCTCAAAATCATCGGGAGTGTAAAGATAAAATCCGGATTGCTCGTGATTATCTCTCACATGCCTGAATACAAATCTCATGCCACCCAGAAATGCCAAAAGCAAATGGTTTTAGTTTGAAGTGCATAGCAGGCATGTGCTAACAAAGAGTTTTATTTGCTTAATAAATGTTGGTATTGTCATTTACATCAAGTAAAAAAAATAAAACTTACAGATGTTAAATTCGTGGGATAAACACGATCAATAGAATCTTTCAATACTCAATCCAACTCAAAAAAACATATACTAATACTACAATAAACGAAATTTCTAATCAAATAACTTAGTATCTTGTAAGTATCGCATTTAGTTGCTATTACATGATTATGTATCCAATTACTATTAATCAAACAACTTACATGATTGTGTATCCAATGCTTGTTCTCATTCACGTTTGTCTTTCATCTAGGAGCATCTATAGTATTCCAGCATCAGCTTCATAACATGTTTATCAAAACTTTTATAATATCAGTTGTATAGATATTGAATACTATAAACTATAGTTATTGAATATCAGTTATTGAATAATATAAACTATCGGTTATTGAATACTATAAACTATCAGTTATTGAATATCTTCTGCTGTAACACAATCGCTGGCATCTGAGAGGTAGTTTTGGTGTTTCTTACCTTCCAGACTTAATTGGCATTCTTGTCCATTAGGATGTCCTTAGAATTGTAAAATTGAGAGATCCTGAAGGAATTGTTCAATCACTAACCCACACGCAAGCAGCCCCATGCCAAGAAGTGCAGGTTTTGCTCTTGATATTACCTTCTGATCATTACCATCATCACTTTCTTCATTGTGCACAGTCCATGCCATTACTGGTGGAAGAACCCCGTACGACACGGTCATGCAGTAGCCTCCTTATCTCATCATCAAAGTCATTATTTTTACCATAAACTCTTCCATCCAATTCATTTTGAACTGTATTGCAGAGAACTAAAAACACGTTGCGACTGTAACATTAGTTTTCTTACTTTCAGAGACAACTTACAACAAAGTCTGTGGAAGCAGAGAATGCATAGGGAACTATTGTTGACACGAAAAGAGATGGATCAATGGTCATTGTTGTCCATGTGAAGTTCACTTTATTCCCCCACCACCATGTTCTCAGCCCCAAAATGCAGGGGCATAGCAATGATATGCCCAACAACAAAGGCAAGATATCTAGAGCTTGGAACACTAAGGTCAAAAGAAATTAAAATTGACTCTTAATTGAGTAGATAACCTATAAATATAGTTGACCTAAATATTAGGCTAATATGTATATACTCTATATAAATTACACAATGCATTGGACATCTGAGTTACTCTAATAACTCTCTGTGGGTGATAACAGGTTTCAGTCTCTTGGCTGCATGGATAAATTCCATGATCACTTGAATCTCATCCACTTGCTGCAAAGTAAAATGCTGCTGCACGAAATTAACCTGTATCTCCACAATGTGTTGGTTCCTAGTTTTTCCCGATTCACTCTCCATTGAGGTGCTCGACTTATTAGATTTTTGGACACAGATGAAAACCACGGTCTTGTATCCCGAGCTCTTTGCTTGGTCAGTTTGCTGAACTCCATACCTGTTGAGAAATTATTATCCTTTTCACAATTGCCAAAGTTATTGCTAGAGTTGTCAAAATCACAATCTTCATCTTAGTCATTCCCCGCGGGAGGTTCCATTACACTCGAAGCATTTTTTGCAGCTTCACTTCTACCCCATTTTTCAAAACCAGCCAATTCCAACCACTAAGCCCAACAGCCTTCTTGACAATGCCTTGAAGTCCAACCAAAATAAACTTTATTATGTTGTTTCTCATTACAATCACTTTAGTATGCCTAGGAAGAACCGAAAGATCATCGTCATCACTTTCCTCTCAGAAAGGTGATAAATTCGAGAAGAACATTGCTCGGGCTCTAGCATGTTACCTGTTTACTGACAAATGTTAAGAACTGGGTCAAGTAAATGCAGTTAAATAAAGTATAAAGAGGAATAGCTGTATAATTGAAGAATCAGGAGGCTATGTCTAACAAAATTTAAACGCTAATTAAGAGTTTACAAAGTTGTCAAGTGCATGTATATAAGAAAAATTGGACATCGAAGGAACATTAAACACCTTTGAACAAATTTGACATGAAAAGCTAAAACATTGGGGAGTAATTTTATGAGGCTATCTATTAAATGATAATTTACAAAGCTGAGGATCTGCCAAAAACTTTTATTATTCTAGCTTCTAAGGCTCCGGTCGATTGTCTCAAAATTATAAATTGGCTCATTTATAAATTGGTCAATTTATAGATTACTCTATTAATTGTGTCTGGTTTAATTAATGAAATGAAATGATTCATTAATTTACCCATTTTAGCTCCTATAAAAAATCTGAAATTGGAGCATTTCACAAACAACGTGAAATGCATCCATTCGAAATAAGAGTCATATAAAGTTCATGTCCATCCTCTCTCTACCTCTATTTCTCTCTCTCAATTCATTTTTAACTTTTTTTGTGATTGAACCTTGACATTAATTTCAAATTACCAAACATCGCCTAAAATTGAATTTAAATTCATTTCGAATACACTCATTTACTATTGACTAATTCACAATGAACCAATTTACAAAATCAAAGCATTTTTTCAACCAAACGGGGCCCAAGCTAATGAGAAATGTGACGATTCGTGGACTCCTTGTTCTGATTTTGCAACATATAAAATATACTCGATGGATAATAATTTTATAAAGGAACTGAGCTGCCAGTTTTTTCTAACTTGAACTACTCACATCATGTATAACATGCATAAAGGCAAAAGAAAACATCAATATAGCTTATATCCTGTGGACATATCAAACAATTCATTTTCTTCTAGGTAGAGGTACCCAAAGAAGCACAGATACGTCTGCAAATGATACACATCTATATCTATACTATTTTAAAAGTGAGTTAAATCAAATATTCTTATTTTCCTATTCTCATCTCCAATTTTTTAGCTCAACATCATTTCTTTCTATTCTCCAATTTGTATCAAAAAAACATTAAATGGGGACACAGAACCGTGGAACAACTGAGACATCCTATTGACTCACCTACAAACCCAATATAGGCCAAACTATTAAACAACATTAAAATATTTACATAAGAATTTGGCCAAACATCATCCTCGTTCTGCATCTTGGAAGCAACCACCAAATTTGCAAAGTCCGAATACCAGAGTGAGGAGTACTTAGTTCACATTCTAGCAGGTATAACAGTTCATATAGCAACAGTTCATATTCTAAGTTTGAACTATGACTAATTCATTGTCTACATAACATTTCATTAACATTGGAATCTTTTTTGAAACAATCTGAAGCTATCAATAAAGCAATACAATAAAACTCAATTATTCACATTACACTTTCGTATTATGAAAAAATGTAGCTAGAGGTCGCCTCCATTTTAAATCCACGAATACACATAAGTAGTAGAGTACCTTGGAATATTGTGAATCTTCCAAATAAGTACAAAAACAAAGTTAGTGATGATTTGAAAAGAAAAAATCATGAAATGAAAAAAAAGGATGAACATACAAATAATAAATGGATTTAAAAAATTAATAAAGCACGACATATGAACAAAGATTAATAATAAAGCAAATATTACAATAACAGTGGACAAAGAATGAGACACACCTTGGAGACCCACTGAGTGTAGTTAGAACTTGTACATAATTGCTTAATATTTAAAGAACAGATTGGACTATTATAAATAATATCATAATTACAAACCGTAATTACAAACTCTTATAAAAAAATTCAAACTTTACACTGTGTATCATAAGATTTTACCTTAGAAGATATATTTTAGCTGCTTTTAAGAAATAAAAAAGATACTGCATTTATCTCTCTCTATTGTACATGGAGCATTTAGGCATTATGAAAAATGTATATAAAAACAACTCTTAGATTTCCTTGACAGAGTTCTATATACATACATATTCAATAATTTGCATACAAAAGATTATGAAGTGAATTAAAATGCTACCCCAATTCACATTCATCAACTAAATCTGACGTCAAAGACGAAACAATGGTCATTATATGCACTGAATTACTAGTAACCAATGTCGAAACATGTTACACAAATGTCGTGAGAAACATTCAGAACCACATGCCATAAAAGTCAGGTCTAGGAGTCATCTTTTTTGAAATATCTTAGAAACAAATTCATTTGAAGGCATAATCTCCAAAATGACTCAAAAATACGTTGAACAAATCCCAGATCGAGCCAAAAGGAGCTTGAAAATGCGTAATTAATATACAATGGAGTATGAATAAGACATGGTTCCACACATTGTAAATCACACTCACGAATGAAAATCACATCAGATCTATATCACTTCAAAATGAACACATTCAAAGCTTCTGAATATTAGTACTATTTGGATATTTAATAAGAACAACCACTATAGTCTAGGTGACACGACTCAGAATGTGTCTCTAAAGTGTGTACTCTCTAGGCTCAAGTGCAAGCCTGTCGTTCAAGTAATAATCCGACAAGTCGGGTATCGATCCTCAGGGAAAAAGGACAACGGAGTTGTGACGACGGGATAAGACGGAGGAATCCCAACGATGACTCTAAAAAGAAAGAAAAAAGATTTGATTTGGATTTTGAGATTCGATTACACTAAATGCAATAATGAAATTGTAAGAAATGCAATTACACTAAATTACCTAAAATGTGAATGAGAAATTTGATTTGAACTTTTAAATGAGATGATGGAGAAAATAGGACGGGAATACAATCCCCCAACCCTAGTGTTCTGCAGTTATAACATTAATCGTAAATTTATCTAATTAATTTGACCCAGTATTTAGTACTCCCAAGCATTACGTATACGAGGTTCAAGCCCGCGTCATACTTAATCAAAGGATGAGTAAATCAGTATCACAATAGTGACACTCGAATTATATTCTCAATCATCCCGGTTACCCAGAGGCAAACGAGATATTTAGATCTACAATTGTTGTGTCCCTACGCAATACGGTCACAATTAATTACTAAATTCAGAGGATTAACTTTATACGTGCAATGACCACATCAGGTTGGGTTCATGTAACCCGACCTTGGAAATCTAGCCGGACATATCGAAAGTGATGAAAACAGTGTTTAACATGCAAGAGTTCATGATTAATCTAAGGACAATTGATGGAATACTGTAGAATAGAATCACAAAGAAGAAAAAACTTACTAAAATTACCCAAGGAACAATCATAGCAATGAATAAAATTGGTGATCCCACAAACTTTGAATAAACCTTCAATCTTTGAATAAAACTGGAAATGGTATCTACAACTAGGGTTTATGGAAGAATAAGAGAGATTAAACTAATCCCCTCCGTTCTTGCCTACTTTACAATGAAAATAATTCGGGTTTTTATACCCTACATGAAATTCCAAGAAGTTGAGTATAAGTCGGAGTCTTTAGAGGAGAATCAGAAAACAAAATCTCGATGGGCGGACCGGTCCGACCCTTAGGCGGATCGGTCCGCTTCTAAAGCGGATCGGTTCTTTTATTTTCCAGGCGGACCGATCCGGGTGAGGATCGGTTCTTTTATTTTTTGTGCTCTTCGGTTCGCCTTCGGTTCGCAGTCCTCTGGAGTTTGCACAGCGGACCGGTCCGGGTTGAGGGCGGACCGGTCTGCCTATTTGACTTTTCCTTCAAACTTTGACTTCCCAAAGCTTTTGCTCCGGGTATCCGATTGAGGTGCCGTTTCTTACTAAGTGCTTGTGAGGATGATACCTTCAACTTCTCTTTAGGTACCTCATCCGGATTCTGGGTAGAAATGACTCTTTTGCCCTTTTGACTTTTCTTGTTGACTTTCTCTATTCTTCCGGTTTACTTCTTCCATTTCTTGACATTAGATACCTGTAAAATCATAACGAAATACCAGAAACTCGGTGTACTTGTTAGGATAGATCAATAGCAAGATTATGAGATAAAGTCAATCCAATTACGTTGTTCGAGGTGATTAAAGTACCGAAATTAAGGGATAAATTAGGAAGAATTTATGCCTAATCAAACCTCCCTAACTTAGAACTTTGCGCGTCCCGAGCAATGTAAAGAATTCTAGCAAGGCTCAACTTTTGAAAAACATTTTATTGGGATAAAATACCTCTTTCGTGGGCACGCGATTGCATTTAGCGTATGCAACAAGCCTTGAAACCCCTAGGTTACCCTAGTGGGACGAGTTGTGTCTCGTGAGGGTTTGCAGAGAATATACCCACAAAATTCGACTAAAAAAAACTTCAAAATAACCAAAGATTGTATAATTCAAACTTTTCCAGAAAATAGTCATCATTAAGTCATGTTTACAAGTCTCAAACTGTAGTGCGTGTGTGCGAAGCCAGAAATATAACCGCCGATTTCCACCGATTAATCATTACGTTACTTATCCAAAAATTCGTTTTGATTTCAAATTCTCACGGGAAGCTCTCTCAAACGAACCACTCGGAATATGACTTTTCGCTCGGTATGTGTGATAAAAAGAGTAAATATAATGGAAGCAAAATCACGCATACAATTAGAAAGACGGAAATTTCATGGTGAAAGGATCTCATTAATGGATTACGGTTGTAAAAACGGGAACATTGCCTCTTATTCGCACACTTAATCTCCTTTATTATCTTTTGATGTATTAGCTCTCTACGCGGTAACCAATTCTACACTTTAGACTCGGTTAGGACTTTTTCGGGTTTTTTTTGGGGTATATTGGGTAAAATGAAGGAGGTAAGGAAAGTTGGAATTAGAAAAGTCATTCGTGATGTCCATTTGTGCATTTTCCGGGCTATTGCTCATCTTTTTCTATTATTTTTGTTGAGCACACTATTTTGTTTCTTGCCCCTTTATATGCACTTTTTGGACTTGAAATCTGAACTTTTCATTTTTTTTTTCAATTCCGGCTATTTTGGGTTTTTCGGGTTGTCAAACGAAAGGGAAAATTATTCGGCTCAATTTGGGTTGCAAAAGGGGTGATTTTTCGCATCTTTTTCTGGCCAATATTTTTGGGATGAAAAACGAGGGCCTACTTCATTGTCCAAAATGCTAATTGCGTTACCATATGCGTTTCGAGGTGGATTTAAGCTAGAGACTAATTTGGCACGTTTTTCAAGGCAATATTGCACACATTTTTCAAAACCGATCAAAATGAAAGAATTGAGATCCTTAACAACTTATTAGGCGCTGAAAAGAACTTTGAGTTAACAATTAACTCGGATTGATTTAAAATCTCGCAAAACATGATAGGCTCGAATCTCACCGGGTTTGTTAATCTCCACATTTATTCGTTAAATCGTCAATTTTCGCACAATTTCCATCTTTGGTCAATTTCGGCTTTGTGTATGTTGGATGTTTACAATTTGAGACTCCAATTTGGCTTTTAATGATATTTTTGAAAAATTTGAATTCCAATTGTTATTTATTTTGAACAAAAATATTTTTGGATTTTTCAAAATTTTATGATTTTTTTTGGAATTTTTTTGGGCATTTTTGAAAATTTGTGAAGTTTTAGAAATATGCACTTGTGACCCCCCCTAACTTAGACTTTTGCATTGTCCTCAAGCAAAAGGGACTAAAATATAAATAAGGCAAAATAATAAGTGCAATAATTAAAACAAACAAATATAGAAAAATGCAACTTTTTATATCATAAGACTGTGGTACAAACAGGAATACAGCATATGTAGGATATGAGAATGAATACATCAAAACAGTCCATAATCAACAAATATCACGGGGGAGGGAAATGGGATGAGGTGGGCGCGTCGGGGCCATAGGGGTCATGAAAATGTGATGGGAGTGGCTCATAAGGATCCCCTAGGCGTCGGTAGATATCTGCTTGCCTTCGAGCCGCCCGACTTTGATCTCGACGGTAGTCGATCATAAAGGTCTCGAATCGGTTCTCAAGGGTGGACAACCGGGTCGAGATATCGGTACCCGCCCACTCAAAGTCCGGGTCGTCCTCCTCGTCCGCCGACTCGTCGTCGGCACCGACGTCACCCATCTTAACATCTGCTGCGGCGGCTTCCTCGTCCGCCAACTCTTTCGAGGCAGCCTCTTCCTCGCTATCATGACCTCGCCGTGCCCGGATTATGGCTAGCTATTTGGCACTCTTAGTGTGAGTGCCCTGTCCAAAGGGACTGGGAATCTGGGTGCGGTCGGCAGGAGCCTCAATGCCGGCGTCTTGGAGGATAGACGTGATCAAACGGGCACAGGGCAAGGGGGCGGTACCCTTCTCATCCAAAGAAGTGGCGATGATGTCGGCATACAAAGTGCGGGCCAAATGGATGGAGGTTTGGGGATCGAAGAGATGGTAGGTCAAGGTGGCTTGCCGAGGCCTCATGGCGGAATCGTTGGACGTTTGAAGAATGTTAGCGCAAACGATTTGGAAAGTGAGGCGCGCCTTTTCATTGAGCTGTCCAACAGCGACGGTTTGGCCCGCCCAAGCCACGTTTGGAGCAATGCACTCCATGGTGACGTCCTTAGCAACCGGAGGAACGTTTCGTGGATAAGTGAAGTCTTAGGGGTCCGGAACATCAAAGGTGGCCAATTTGTCCGTGAGGATGGCTAAATAAAAAGGAACGACCATCCCATCGACGTACGCTTGGGCCTCATATTGGTCCGTCCTTACGAGTGTGCCATAGAATAACCGGACCTCAGAATCCCATACGACGTCATGGGGTTCGTTGAGGAAACGACACCACCCCCGGGCCATGAATAGTGCCGTGACAGAATTGGGCAGCGCCTTCCATTGAACCGCGCGCTCCATATGGAGTTTTCGGCTTGTCCCGAAGAGGTTGGTGCACCATCGCTCCTCTTGGCGGGAGCGGAACTCGTTGCTCCCGGAGTGTAGGATGTCGGTGGATGCGTATTTGGTGGGAGCAGCACGGGGGGCCATGGAGACAGAGATGATAGAACTCACAAAATCTGGAGAGGGAGAGGAGAGAAATTTGTTTGAGGTGTGAAGAGAAGAGGAGGGGTAGGGTAGAATTTATAGTGGAGGGAAAGGATTTGGAGGGAAAAGGTGGTTGGAGGGAAAGGTATTTGGAGGGAAAGGGTGTATGGGGATGTGGGAAACCGAATGGGAGGGAAGGATGGTAATTGGGGGGAAGGGGGGGTGAATGGGAAGAAGAGATTCAACGAATCTGCAGAAGGTGGATCGGTCCGGTATTTTAATTTCCAGAAAATTCGACAGGCGGACCGGTCCGTTTTGAAATTAAAGGAACCGGTCCGATGGCGGACCGGTCCGGTCCAGGGGCGGACTGGTCCGGCCTGGGGATTTTTGGTTGGAATTTCCCCGAAACTGGATTTCAACCTCTTTTCCTCGAAATATTGCACTTTTAAAACGCGCTCCTCTCCAAATATAGACTAAGGACCTCTCAACATCACCGGTCACCCGAATTGCCCAAAATCCCGAACATGCACATGCTAAACCTGAATGTACCAAAATCCTAACGACACTCACTAACGCACACGACACACACGACTCTCACCCCATACGCGTCGGGGGTGCGACGACCTAACTGACACAGTTCACTCTACCCCGTAAACGGGGTCCGACAACCAAACGGTGTCGACTTCCTCTTCGCACGCCTCAAGATATGGCTTTAGGAGTTGTCCATTCACTTTGAATGTATTTCCCCCTTTTAAATCTTCTAATTCGACAGCTCCATTGGGGAAAACATTCTTGACAACAAATGGGCCAGACCATCTCGACCGCAACTTGCCCGGAAAGAGATGAAGCCGAGAGTTATAGAGAAGAACTTTTTGCCCGGGAAGAAACTCTTTGCGTCGAATGATGCTATCGTGAGCGAGTTTCATCCTTTCTTTGGCAATTTTGGCATTCTCATACGCATCATTGCGTATCTCCTCTAACTCATTTATTTGAAGCTTGCGAGCTTCACCGGCTTTATCCATGGCATAATTGAGCTCCTTAATTGCCCAATACGCTTTGTGTTCTAACTCCACGGGGAGATGGCAAGGTTTGCCATACACGAAGCGGAAAGGGGACACGCCAATCTGATTTTTGTATGCGGTGCGATAGGCCCATAACGAATCGTTCAGTCTAATGGACCAATCTTTCCTGTTAGGATTGACGGTCTTTTCGAGAATGTTCTTGATCTCACGATTCGCTAGTTCGGCCTGCCCATTTGTTTGTGAGTGATACGTCATTCCAACCTTGTGAACGACGCCATACTTTCTCATAAGCTTCCCGAATGGCCAATTGCAAAAGTGCTTGCCATTATCACTAATTATCGCTTTCGGAGCACCGAAGCGGGAAAGTATGTGTTCCTGTAGGAACTTTATCACCACCTTGTTGTCATTTGTTTTGGTAGCTACCGCTTCTACCCATTTAGAAACATAATCTACCGCAACAAGGATGTATAGGAAACCAAAGGAAGGGGGAAAGGGACCCATGAAGTCAATACCCCAACAATCGAAGATCTCAATGATGAGTATGGGGGTAAGAGGCATCATGTCTCATCGAGTAATGGCTCCCATCCGTTGGCACCTATTGCAAGATTTGCAAGCATTGTTCACATCCCGGAATAATGTGGGCCAATATAGACCGTATTGCAGAATTTTAGCGGCCGTCTTTTTCGTGGAAAAGTGGCCTCCACACGCTTCCGAATGACAAAACTGGATGACTTTCAGGATCTCGTCATCCGGTACACATCGTCGGATGATTTGGTCGGTGCAATATTTAAACAAGAATGGATCATCGTAGAAGAACATGCGCGACCAAGTAAGAAACCTCTTCTTATCTAGCGGTGTCCAGTCGGGAGGGACGGCTCCCGTGACAAGGTAATTTACTATATCCGCAAACCAAGGTAAAGAAGAGGTAGCAAAAAGTTGCTCATCCGGAAAGTATTCATCTATGGGAATGGGATCACTAGGTACGTCGGACGAAAGCCGAGACAAATGGTCGGCAACGACGTTTTCTACTCCTTTCTTATCCTTGATAGAGAGATTGAACTCTTGTAGGAGTGGGATCCACCTTATGAGGCGCGGCTTGGCGTCTTTCTTCGCAAGTAGATACTTTAAAGCCGCGTGGTCGGTGAAGACAATTATAGGAGAACCAATGAGATACGATCTGAACTTGTCAAGGGCAAAGACTACTGCTAGCAACTCCTTCTCCGTGGTAGAGTAGTTGAGTTAAGGTCCGGTAAGGGTCCGGCTAGCGTAGTAGATGACATGAGCTTGTTTATCTTGACGTTGGACCAAAACGGCCCCAATCGCGTAATCGCTTGCATCACACATAAGTTCGAATGGTAGGGACCAATCCGGAACTTGCATGATGGGAGCGGACACGAGCATGTTCTTTAATTTGTCAAAGGATCTTTGTCATGCCTCGGTCCACTCAAACGGGTTATCCTTCATGAGAAGGTTTCTTAAGGGTCTAGCGATAGCACTAAAATCCTTAATGAACCTTCGATAAAACCCGGTGTGACCCAAGAATGAGCGCACGTCTTTAAGCGATCTCGATGGGGAAGGTCAGCTATGACATCTATCTTAGCCCTATCAACCTCTATGCCTTTAGATGATACTATGTGGCCGAGAACTATTCCTTCAGTGACCATGAAATGGCATTTCTCCCAATTCAGCACTAAGTTCTTCTCCACACATCGAGCAAGTACTTGTTCCAATTTTTCTAGACAAAGATCGAAAGAGGTGCCAAAAACGCTGAAATCGTCCATGAACACCTCAAGTCCTCTTTCGACCATGTCACTAAATAAGCTCAACATGCACCTTTGAAAGGTCGAGGGTGCATTACACAAGCCGAATGGCATACGTTTGTAGGCAAACGTACCAAAAGGACAAGTGAAAGTCGTCTTCTCTTGGTCAAGTACATCTACCTCAATCTGGTTATATACGGAATAACCATCAAGGAAGCAATAATAAGGGTAGCCCGCAACTCTCTCAAGCATTTGATCAATGAATGGCAAGGGGAAATGATCTTTTCTTGTTCCCGCATTGAGTTTCCGGTAATCAATGCAAACACGCCAACCGGTGGTGGTGCGTTGGGGAACAAGCTCTCCCTTAGCATTCTCAATCACAGTCATACCCGACTTTTTCGGGACGACTTGAATAGGGCTCACCCATTTGCTATCCGAGATTGGGTAGATAATCCCGGCATCTAATAGTTTAATGATCTTGGTTCTCACAACTTCTTTCATGTTGGGGTTCAGTCTTCTTTGCATTTCTCTAGAGGGCTTGACGTCCTCTTTGAGGTGAATCTTGTGGGTGCAAATTAGAGGACTTATCCCCTTCAAATCAGCTATACACCAACCAAAAGCACTTAGGTGCTTCCTCCAAATTTTTAACAACTTACCCTCCTGCTTGTCATCTAGGCTAGAGGAGATAACAACAGGAAATGTCTCATCCTCTCCTAAGTATGCATATTTGATATGGGAGGGGAGTTTCTTTAATTCAAGAGTTGGAAAGTTTTCGTCGGAGGGAACAACGCATGTATCCCGTGGTGGTAACTCCTCGAATTTAGAAACCCAATTCACATCTCTCGCGTCCTCGTCCGACGCTCTCCCATCGAGTAACTCTCTTAACTCCCCAATCTCCCTCTCGTACTCAGTATACGTCCCCTCACTCTCATTGCTCAAAACCAGACAGGATCCTAAGGCATCGCCACAACAATTCTCCTCAATGTACTCCTCTACTATCTCATCTATGAGACTCACCGCGTGAATATCATCTTCCTCTCCCGTATGTTGGGCTATGTTGAAGATGTTGGTCTCTAATGTCATATTCCCAAAAGTGAGCTGCATTCGCCCATTCCTTGTGTTAATAATAGCGTTAGCTGTCTCTAAAAATGGGCGCCCGAGAATAATGGGAACATGATTGGTCGAGATTAATGAAGGCTCCGTGTCCCAAATGACAAAGTCTACCGGGAAGTAGAAAGTGTCAACTTGAACGATCACGTCCTCTACTACACCTCGTGGGACCTTCACAGTTCGATCCGCTAATTGGAGAGTGATTCTTGTGGGCTTGAGGTCGCCCAAATCAAGTTACCGATAGATGGAGTAAGGGAGGATATTGACACTTGCTCCCAAGTCAAGTAAGGTTTTTTCAATTTTGTTCTCTCCAATGATGCAGGAAATGGTGGGTGCACCGGGATCTTTGAATTTAGGAGGGAGCTCATTGAGTAAGATGGAGCTCACGTTCTGTGCTAGGAAGACATTCTTCTTTACTTTCATCTTCCTTTTTACCGTCAACAAATCTTTGATGACTTTTGCATAAGCTGGAATTTGTTTGATGGCATCGAGGAATGGTAAATTCAGCTTTACCTGCTTTAGTATTTCTAGCACGTCATCACGTGGGTTTCCTTTTTGGGAAGGAATCAACCTTTGAGGAAACGGTACCGCGGAGGGTGGTTTCACTACTACGTCGGGCTCAATAGTGTCATCTTTATCACTCTCATTCGAGGGGACATCTTCGGCCTCTTTCGTGCCGGGCGAAATCACCTTGTCTTTAGTTGTGTCGTGTGGGGGAGGTGATAAATCAATGACTCTCCCACTACGAAGAGTGGTCACAGCTTGACATTGCTCCTGATGATCAGTAGAAGTGGAGCTAACACTAGTTTGACCTTGAGGAGGTCTTTGGCCCTGGGCAGGAAACTTGCCCTTCTCTTGAACGCTCAACGAGGATTGAATTTTGGACAGGTTCGCATTTATGTCGCCAATTAGACGATCATATTTGGCATTGTTTGCGGTATGGCTAGTGATGAATTGATTCATCGTATCCTCGAGAGTTCTCCGCTGTGGCGGGATATAATTTCTGTGAGGTGGTGGTGCTTGCACATGTCCTTGCATGTGTGGAGCTTGTTGAAATTGTTGTGGAGGAGGAGGGGCAACATGCGAAGGAGGGTTCATTGCGGCATGTTATTGCCCGTAGCTAAATCCGGGATGATTTTTCCATGAAGGGTTGTATGAATTCCCGTGCGGGGCACCGAAATTACCCTTAAAGCCTCCTATACCACTAACTTGCTCCTGCACATTACTTTGCAGGCGGGTATCGTCGGGCATTCCTCAGTTGAATGTCCCGCTTCACAAATTGCACACACCTTTTCGACGGGATTCTTGATAGATCCAACTACCTCGCATAAATCTCGAAATACTTTCTCAAGGGAATCCAACCGACAGTCCGACATAGAGGTCTTATCTACATGGTGTAGGCCGGACGCCGATGGAGTGGTGGTCTCTTGACGATTTCGATTCTGAGCATTAGGATCAGAAATATCCCATGATTGGGTAGTCTCGGCGACATACCTCAGGTGAAGCTCAGCATCATGGCAATCTAGCTCGATAAACGGACCACTACCCATGGTTTCAATGAGTTTCTTGGAGTTAAGGTTCAACCCATTATAGAGGAAGGAAATGATTTGAGCTGTATCAAATCCATGATGGGGGCACGAAGCAGTTAACTCATTGAAACGCTCATAACATCGATGGAATGGCTCATTATCCAATTGCCTGAACGATTGAATCTGAGCCTTTATGGAGATTGTTCGATGTGGTGGAAAGAACTTCTTGAGAAATCTGGATTGTAACTCGTTCCAAGATGGAATCGAGCTCGGAGGTAAAGACCATAGCCAGGTCTTAGCTTTATCTTTTAACGAGAATGGGAAGAGTTTGAGGCGAATCACCTCTTGTGTGCAAGTTTGATCGTTGAGAGTATCGCACACGTCCTCAAATTCCCTTATATGCAGGTATGCCTTTTCTGAATCCATACCGTGATAGTGTGGTAGCATCTGGATCATCCCATTTTTGAATCGGAATTGCCCGGCATTATACGGGAGTATAATGCATCCCGGAGTGACAGTGCGCTCGGGATATAAGAATTCTCTCAATGGGCGGTACGGAGGCTCTTCCTCACTGGTAGTTGCATTACTGTGCTACGACATCTCTATCTCACTTGACGATTCGGTGCTCTCACTGGGTGTGCTCGACGTGTGTCCTATGAAGGAGAAGGGAGTGTTGCTAGAGATTGAGTGTGACGGTGTGGGAGGTGGGATCCAGAACTGTGGGGCTTGTGGAGTGTGGGGACTATCAGGATTATACTCAACAAGTGGATTTTCGTGAATGCTGGTTGGAGTATTATGGGGTGTGGGAGTGGTTTCAGAATTTTGCATTAAGCTTGTGAGAGATGGTGGTGAATCTTTTTGTGCTTTTTTTTTTTTTTTGGATTTTTGAATTTTTGGTCAAAGCTTTGGATTAATTCGATCTAATCCTAAGTCTACCTAATTCCCCGGCAACGGCGCCAAAAACTTGACACGACTCAGAATGTGTCTCTAAAGTGTGTACTCTCTAGGCTCAAGTGCAAGCCTGTCATTCAAGTAATAATCCGACAAGTCGGGTATCAATCCTCAGGGAAAAAGGACAACGGAGTTGTGACGATGGGATAAGACGGAGGAATCCTAACGATGACTCTAAAAAGAAAGAAAAAAGATTTGATTTGGATTTTGAGATTCGATTACACTAAATGCAATAATGAAATTGTAAGAAATGCAATTACACTAAATTACCTAAAATGTGAATGAGAAATTTGATTTGAACTTTTAAATGAGATGATGGAGAAAATAGGACGGGAATACAATCCCCCAACCCTAGTGTTCTGCAGTTATAACATTAATCGTAAATTTATCTAATTAATTTGACCCAGTCTTTAGTACTCCCAAGAATTACGTATACGAGGTTCAAGCCCGCGTCATACTTAATCAAAGGATGAGTAAATCAGTATCACGATAGTGACACTCGAATTATATTCTGAATCATCCTGGTTATCCAGAGGCAAACGAGATATTTAGATCTACAATTGTTGTGTCCCTACGCAATACGGTCACAATTAATTACTAAATTCAGAGGATTAACTTTATACGTGCAATGACCACATCAGGTTGGGTTCATGTAACCCGACCTTGGAAATCTAGCCGGACATATCGAAAGTGATGAAAACAGTGTTTAACATGAAAGAGTTCATGATTAATCTAAGGACAATTGATGGAATACTGTAGAATAGAATCACAAAGAAGAAACAACTTACTAAAATTACCCAAGGAACAATCGCATCAATGAATAAAATTGGTGATCCCAAAAACTTTGAATAAACCTTCAATCTTTGAATAAAACTGGAAATGGTATCTACAACTAGGGTTTATGGAAGAATAAGAGAGATTAAACTAATCCCCTCCGTTCTTGCCTACTTTACAATGAAAATAATTCGGGTTTTTATACCCTACATGAAATTCCAAGAAGTTGAGTATAAGTCGGAGTCTTTAGAGGAGAATCAGAAAACAAAATCTCTATGGGCGGATCGGTCCGCTTCTAAAGCGGATCGGTTCTTTTATTTTCCAGGCGGACCAGTCCGGGTGCGGACCGGTCCGGGTGCGGATCAGTTCTTTTATTTTTTGTGCTCTTCGGTTCGTCTTCGGTTCGCAGTCCTCTGGAGTTTGCACAGCGGACTGGTCCGGGTTGAGGGCGGACCGGTCTGCCTATTTGACTTTTCCTTCAAACTTTGACTGCCCATATCTTTTGCTCCGGGTATCCGATTGAGGTGCCGTTTCTTCCTAAGTGCTTGTGAGGATGATACCTTCAACTTCTCTTTAGGTACCTCATCCGGATTCTGGGTAGAAATGACTCTTTTGCCCTTTTGACTTTTCTTGTTGACTTTCTCTATTCTTCCGGTTTCCTTCTTCCATTTCTTGACATTAAATACCTGTAAAATCATAACGAAATACCAGAAACTCGGTGTACTTGTTAGGATAGATCAATAGCAAGATTATGAGATAAAGTCAATCCAATTACGTTGTTCGAGGTGATTAAAGTACCGAAATTAAGGGATAAATTAGGAAGAATTTATGCCTAATCACTAGGCACCACAAAGCAATCGAAATATCATTAAAAAATAGATCTTGCGGCTCATATTTGAATAAAACTCTATTCCGTTCACGATACATACCTCAACAAATAGATATTCATGAAAAACTAACATACATAATATAAAATATGAGTCCCTTTAACATACATGAAAAACTAACATACATAATATCTAAAGTTTTGTTAAAACAATGCACGTGTCAACATCAAAAGAATGAACTTTCCAATTAATATCCAAAATTTTGTTCAATACCAATGCGTGCAAGATCTTGCCCATCATGAACTTTCCAATCCATATCGAATTACATCAACATGGAAGTCGAGGTTGTACTGAGTAACTGATTTAAAACAGAGACTCAAAAATGGGAAGATTTAAAACCAATCTAAAAAATGACAAAGATGGGGAAAGGTGAAGATCTTACCACAACATAGGGTGATAATGCAAGTCGATGGTCGGTTGGATCTGTATACCATAAAATATATAAAAAAAAGATATAGATTTTTAAATTAATACCTCCACTCCTATTATTCTACCAAAATAAAAATCCCTAAAATATTTATAGCACCCACAAAATAAATCTTTTTGAAATGTGAACTATTTCCAAGATTTAAAAGTGAATAAAAACTGGAAAAGTGGAATAACTTCAGGAAAAAGCCCTAATCAAGTATCTACAAATCACCCATCCAAATACCCAAAACGAATGTCACAAAATAAAGAAATGAACAAAGAGGATTATAAACATACATTAGGGTTTCAAAATTGGTTGATTTCGTTCACAATCGCAACCTAAAAAATAGAAAATCGCAATCTCAAACTTCTACAAACGTACGATGTAAATGAAAAGGAGGTTACCTAAAAATTACCTGAGCTCGCACCTACATCCATCGATAGAGGTAGGTTTGGATCTCATGGAGAGAAGAGAAAGGCGAAATGAAGAAAAGAGGGAGGTTAGATTACATAAGATTTACAGCACATTAACTAAGATTTATGCACCAATATGCATGAATATTAAACAAACGAAAGCTAAAATCAGAAATGAAACTTATGTAAGGGGAGCGGCGTGTAGAGAGAGAATCGGCGGCGTGTAGAGAGGAGGGTCGGTAGATCAAGCAAGAGATGTTTTAGGTAGGGTTTTTTAGGTCGTTGATGAGAGAACGGGAAATGTGTTCTTTGTGTGAGAAATGAGAGAGGGTCTAAGCGGGAGGGAGAAGTAGAGAATGAAGAGGTTCGGACGAAAGTACCCCCAATTTTGAATTAGAGTGTAAATTTGATAAGAAAAAAAGAGGGGGAAATCAAAGATTTAAGGGGTAAAATAGGAAGTGCAAAAAAAATTCATCCAGATGACATCATCTTTTGATCTTATGACATACACAACTTTCATACTTTATTATATATATATATATATATATATATATATATATATATATATATATATATATATATATTCTAGTTTTATTATATGTGGTTCTCACCTTTGATATCAGAACCACAAATTCGATTGTCGGGTTTGGTTTATATTTCCTATTTGTTTCTCAGAAGCCTTTTTCAGATCCTATGATATTCAATTCTTACTTTTGTTGTGTATATTCTTATCCTATTAAGAACACCTGAAAAGTCTTACCTTCCAAACATTAAATCTCAAGGTGAGGCCTCGGCGGATAGGTATGAGAGGAATTTTATTAGAGCATTTTAAAAAAACAGACACGATAATTATAAGAAAAAAACTATGCATCTTTAAAATTATGTTAAAAAATGAATGGATTATATAGATCTAATTCTATATTCAGCTCTAGGTCTTCTATATCTTTTGTTCCAAACATTATAAATGAAGAAGAAGATTAATTTGAAGAAGTAAATATAGATTTAAATAATTGGAATATACCTAAAGTCCCAATAAAAGAAATTTACAAAATTAGTTACTTACAGTCATCTTTAAAAATCGATTATAATGTTAAAATTGTTGAACAAGTTTAATTCAAATAAAGAACATGAAAAATGTTAAGTGTTAACTAGTCAAGCTATTTCGAAACACGGGAAAAATGGATACAAATTCCTAAACATAAGCCTAATTCTGCTCATATTTAAACCATTAACTAGTAAATAAATGCTTACCTCCTATTGTGTCTTAAAGTGTCTTGAAGATGCCCGACATGATAATTACAGCACAAGTATCTTAGGAATGATAGGATTAGGCCTTTTTAATGGCCCGATACACTTTAATTGTTTCTCAAAAAAAATTTCTAAGTTTAACCGAAGCCTACATATTAAAAGCTATGATATTAAACATTAAAATGTCAAGATATGAAATGTTATAAGGAAGTAAACCCTTAGTCTTGATGTATAGAATTTATTATAAATGTATGAAGACTAATCTGAATGTGCAAACCTTAGTAAAAAATCCAAAAGACACAGTTTTGTTAATGCAAAATAGTATAAATGATGCCAATATTCAAGTCCCCAAGTCAATAAATTGGAAAGACATTAATTTACCAAGTAACTCGTTATTAGGAAATGAAAATCACCTCTAAAACTCCAAAATTATGCGATTAATCCTGATCATATCCAAGATTACCTTAACGGAACGGTTATAATAAGATTTAATCAATCACGTTTTAAATAATCTCTCTATATCAGAGAGGATAGTTAATATAAAATGAGTTCATCAAGATCAAACTTAATACAAAAGGATAATGACTTAATAACTCGACCTAATCTTAAGTTAAAAGTAATATATACAACCTCTCGGGATAGTAAATCATGTTACAAAACAACATCGAGACTTGACGATGAAGATCAAAATTTCCCCACTCAAATAGACTTTGAAACATGTTTAGTAAATACCCAATTACTGACAATCAATAAAGATTATAAAATTAATTTGATTAAATTATGAAAAAACTTTGAGTTAAAGGAAAATCGTGCAAAACGATGATTATATAGAGAAAAATACTCTCAAATAAAAAATAATCCAGAATAGTAAGGAAATCAAAGTCATTAATGAATAAAATTGGAATAAATATGTATTTCTTTAATGTCCTAACCAAAGTGAAAGGGACTAAACAAGACAAAACTACAGCTTCATCTAGTAACCATTTTAAAACTATTTTGGCAGAACACAATGTATCAGAAATAATTGTTGCACCTTTTAAAATTGCTTCAACTAATGATGAAATCAAAAAAGTCTTTTGAACAAAATAGTTACAACAATCAATACCTCAATAATCTAAGAAAATAATTATATTATTTTGAAAACAAGTTAAAAACCCAAGTTTATCAAACAAAAAAGAAGGCCCTCTAATTAACTTACTTGAGGTAAGAAAGGGAATAAATTTACATAAAAAAATTAAAAAAACTTAGGCAACGTATAAAAAGTCTTAAAGAATTAAGCATGAGTCAAGAAAAAATTATTACAACCATTAAAAAATTAATAAAATTTTAAGCAACCCAATAGAAACCTCCCAAGAGTGTGGTGTAAATGAAGATATCCAAACTATTGAGAAAAAATTTACTAATCTTGAATTAAATCAATTAAGAAATTCCAAAATAACTCTGATAACTCTAATTAATTATTAGTACACAAGGCCAACACGACTGTATATATAATATGAAGAAACAAATTTAAAAAAATAGTTCTCCTTTTCTTCAGATAAACTTTATGAATCGAACATAGATGATTTATCCCAACAAGAAATTCTGAACAAAATGGAACACATATCCATGGTAGCCAACATTTATATAAGTAGTCAAAACATCCCAATACTAGAGATAGTTGGACTCCTGACAACATGATTCACCAAAATGTTAAAATCTTAATGGGAAACAAATCTTATTGAAGAATTAAGAGAAGAAATTAAATATATTGTTCAACAAGATGATAATGATATTCCATTTTTTTTATGAAAGTGTTGGAATGGGAGTCCCAGATGCAGTAAACACTTCAATTTTCCCAATAATAAGATTTTTTTAGGGTCACCAAGCAATATAGCTTCATGCATTCATGATCAACTAAGTAACCATGGATACCCGACATTCAGTGATTTTAGGTTGTACAATGTTTTTAGATCCTGACTAATGCCTAGAGAAGATGGTAAAAAAACATTTTGGAAAGAAAATTTCATCAACAGTTTACCTAATTTATTTGTTTATAAAATAAGAGAAGTTTTAGTAAACACAAATGGAAACATTAATTATAACAACCTAACTTACAGAGATAAAATTCATACAATCCAAAATGATGGATTAAAAATGTGTACATACATGAAAATCACTAAGCAAGACAATAAGGAAAAGATAAAAGCTAAATATGAAATTGGTAATTTTCATGAAAAATATATCTACCCCCTATTACACCATAACGAAACAAAATCAATAATTACAAGTCATGCCCCAAGAAATACAAAAGGTAAAAGCGACACCATTTCCAAAATAATGAATTCTACAAGAAGAAAACGAAATCATAATCACATCAACAATATAAGAAAACTAACAAAAGCGATAACTTACTTTTTGCATGTCGTTGTTGCAAGCCAAGATAATAAAAAATCTCAATTACCTACAAAAATATATCGATACTAGAGTGTAGTGGTAAGTACGGGAATCAATCCAAATCTAAGGGTGAAACATACGAGAGAGGCATGCAATTCATTTGTTTATTTTCTTTTTGGACTTTTTTCTTTTTTTTTTAGCTTTCTTAATATTAAAACAATTTTGAGATTAAGGTGAAATAAGACTACTAAATCAAATATGTAAATAACTAACTAAAAAGTAAGTGAAGATACTAAGTAAATCTAATTAAATAAAAATCTAAAATATGAGATGAGTGAGAAAATAAAAGTGAGAGCTAACAAGGGATGAGATTACACCAATTATTCTAGTTGATCTATTTAATTAATTCATTCAAATTAAACGTCCCAAGTTAGTATCAAAATTATAAATCAACTCTCATTACAAATGTAATTTTAAGAATAACATTTAAAAAAATTAATTTTAACACTCCTACAACTCTTAAAAAGTAGATCCAAACATCATTTAATAAATCACCAGCTAGGATCGATCGATTAAGCTAGTGTAAATCATAGAAAATAAATTTAAAGTTGAAATTCAAGGAATAATACCACACTTGAGAAATCCCTATCTCTAGTTCGATTCTAAAATGGGTATTATAGCTCGAATTTCGATTTTCTCTCGAAAATCATTTACCCTCTCTCGAGGCGTAAATAAAAAGTAAGAGTGTAAAGTTAATTATCAAAGGGAATTTTAATGTAAATAAACTAATTAAAATGGATTAACATTAAATGATGAGATCATTCCACCCCTTGAAAGGGGATTTAGCCTAACATTATATTAAACATGATGAACAAATAATCAAAGGCATATAAAATAAAAGAGTAGAGAAAGAGAAAAAATTTCAACAAGTCTCCTTGAAATTAGCAGTTTGACTCTATCTTCTTCAATACAATTCAATCACTCACAATTAAATCTCACCAAATCTCCAAAAAAATAAAAAATAAAAATAAAACTATTTACAAAATATTTTTCTTCCTAATTTATTTTCAACTCTAAATCGTCTCTCTTCTTCTCAAATGGGTCTTCTCATGATTTTATAGTAGCACATGGAGCTAAAGGGTCAAAATGGGAGGATAATGGAGTAAGAGGGTGTGTATGGTGTTGGGTGAGGGTTAATTTAGGAATTAGTAGAGGGTGCATATGGGAAGTGGGGAAATAAGGTAGTTGCGGGTAATTTTGGAATTGGGTAAATGGCATTTAAGCATGTGGGGTTTTATTCTCTTAGTTTTGGTTTTGTATTTTGTAGGAGAAAATCGACGTAGGGTTATGGGAGATAAGAAATGGGTCTTGGCAGAAAGGGGGTATAAGGTGGATTCAGTTTTGGTGGGTCACGAATTTTTCTTCCTGGTTGCTTGGGCTACGTTTTTGGGCGATGGAGGTCGGGTTCTGCCATTTTTATGGCCGAAGCAGCTATGGATGTTCGGCGTTAATGGGTCACGGTCGGAGCTGGGTCAAGGAGTTGCACAGGTGGGTCAAGGTTGCGATTGAGCTGGGATTGGGTTGCTCTAGTTTGGTTTTGATGGATACGGGTTCGGGTAAGCTTTAGAGCAGGTGGTATAAGGTTGGAGGTTGGTTATAGTGGTGGTGGATGACTGAGAAGATGGGTTTGAGGTGGGGTGTTTTGAGATTTAGTTGTTGATGGTTATGGTGGATGAGAGAGAAAATGGGTTCGGTGTAAGAAAGAAGATGGGGTGGTAACTGTGTGTTAATGGAGGTATGAGAGAGAAGTGGGTGGGTGTAAGGTTGAAGAACAAGTAGGGGGTGATAGGGTGCGTGAGGGTGTGTGGTGTTAGGGTGTGGGTGAGTGAGTTGTTTAGGTGTATATGAGTTGTTAGTTTTGTGTGTGTGTGTTTAACTTTGCACCCTAAATAAAGTAAAATAAGAAAATAATAAAATAAACCTAATAAAATTTAAACAAGTAAAATAAAAATAAAAACTAAACTAACCTAAAAATAAAAATCAAATAAAAATAAAATTCACTAAAACAAAATAACAATACAAACTCTAAAAACTAAACACGACTTAAATAAAAACTAATAAAATAAAACAGAACAAAGCAAAAAATAATAATAAACTAACCAAAAACTAAAAACAAACAAAAATAAAGGAAAAACAAATACTCGACGCACTAAAATAAATCATAAAAAAATAAATCCTCTAAAAATAAAACTCAAATAATAAAAATAAAAACTATAACAGAAGAAAAAATAAAACCTAAAGTCTTAAAACATATAAAATCTAGCAAAACTAAAAATAAAGAGTAAAATTAAAAACTAATAAAAATAAAAAGAAATATAAAATAAATTCTAGAAAATTCTAAATAAATCCTTAATATAAAAATCTAAAAAAAAATCTAAAAAGCACGAACTAAACACACATGGGGTTCGGGGTAGGTTTAGGCTAAGTTTTGGTACGGGACAGGGGAATTAGCTCCATAAATCGCACATTTGCCTTGAAATAAGTATTTGAACTCCGCAAACGGTGATCAAACCTGCACATTAAACATTTATGCGTATAAGCCCCAAATTGTCGAGAATTAGCAACTAAAATACGTCTATTCGGGGTATAAAATGTACAATTTTGGGTGTTTATCACACCACCCCAAAACAAAACATAGCTAGTCCTCGAGCAAAATATAGAGAGAAAGAAAGATAAGAAACCAAAACTGTACCACTTTCGCGGGTACTTGCGATAGCACTTAGCATGTACAACAAGCCTTTAAACCTATAGGTTGACCTACAAGACGAGTTGTGTCTCGTGAGGGTTTGTAGGGAATATACCCATAAAATTCTTTATTTAAAATGATTTATTAAAAGTCAGTCAATCTCTTATTAGACATAAAATAATCACACAATCCATTATGAGATAAATATATTGAGAAACACAAGCCAGAAGTGCATAAAAAGTTAGATAAGTAAATACACAAGGCACATCCTTCCTAGAACTCAACGTGTGTGGCGTGAATCAGTCAAAATGGGTCGAGTATCATACGAGTAATTCCTAGATTGCCTTTTCCAAATCAATGCTTCAACTTCAAAATTTCACTGGATATCTCTCTCTCAAACGAACTCTCGAGATTTGGGTTAGTGTATTGCTCACACAAGGGGAGTAAATGTAAGCAAGTTCAAACGTTTCACACACATATAAGAAAGAACAAACATTTAGAAAGAAAAATGATCTCAGAAAAAAATGCTAATCACTATAGTGAGAACGTCGAGTTATTCACCACGTTGACTTCCATTTGCCCGAACACTTAGGGGAAATATGGATGATAATGGGCGAGGGGGAAATGAAATGGAATGAGAAGGATAAAATGAGATATGATGGATGTATGATGGATGTGTGAGAAGAGTGCACAACACTTTAGGCACACATGTCTTTATTACACAAGAACTAACTACAAACTCTTTTTTTTTCTCTTTTCTCTTTTTTTTTCTATATTTTTTTTATTGTTTTTTTTATACTCTCAACATGGAAGACATTTTACATTTTGAAAACACTCTTTTTCTCAAAAATGAAGGATGATATGTGAATTGAGATGATAGGAGAGGATGTGGGGAATACGTGGAAATATGGAAGAATATGGTAATGTAATGGTGAAGTACATGGGTGAAAATCTAGTGATCGGGACAAACTTCAAGGCATGCATTTCTTACAACTCTAAAGTGATGTCGTTCTCAGTGATCAAACCAAAAATTTAGTGAAGAATAATGAGATCATACAATGATTTAAGGTCAGACCCAAAAGAAGTTGAATCAACTTGTGACTCGGAGATTGCGTAAAACACTCTAAAAGAGTGAAAGGCACAAATCTCACAAGCTAAAGTCCCTACTAGTGATCCTTAAGGTTTTCTTGAGAATTATAGTACTCTTTGACTCAAAACCACAATGACGTCAGAAGTGCGCAAATTTTGTTGAGTCTAGAAATTGATGGTGCAAAATGACTTGTTACGTATTACATAAGCTATTTATATAAAAAAAAAAATCCTCTAGCTTGATTCCTAGACTGAAAGGATGGATGATAAAAAATTCACATCAATGAGTGAGATGAAAGAAACTACACAAAAATTTTAAAAATCGGGTTTAAAAATCAAAATTTTTCAAAAAAGGTATGATTTTGATAAAATTCCCCATCCCCAAACAAAAAGGAACATCGTCCTCGGTGTTAGGTAAAATGATTTTTCTAATTAAGAGCTGAAGGGAGGAAAAATATTACCAGAATCAATCACTAAAGAAGTGGACAGATGAAACCAAAAATAAACCTGAATAAATAATAAGATAACAAAATTTGTACTAGCGTGGCTTGCTCTTGCTCGACGATGGACTTTTGCAAGAGGCTTTTGAGAGTGGAGATGGATGATAGTGGTGAAGTGATGGGTGGTGGCGGTGATTGAGCAAGACACAACTCGCTATTGACATGTGAAAATGGAGAACACTCATATGAACTGTGGGGATCGGGGTCAAGTGTGTCGTACACGGGAGAAGCATCTCTGTGAGAGACAAAAGGCTGATAATCATGGGGTGCATAGTAAGGTGACTGATCGAGATAAGGTGCACTTGGTTTCCATGAAAACTGTTGGAACGTCGACGCGACATAAAAAGTGTCTAAAATGCGTGCTTATATAGGCTCAAGTGCAAGCCTGTCGGGTAAGTAATAAACCCATTAAGACGGGGTCTAATCCACAGGGAACTAGGACATAGAACGTGATGACGGTAGGTAAGATGGTCAATCCTAAACTGACTCTAAAAAGAAAATATAAAGGTGACTGAGTATGAAACTGAGTATGAACTAAGCATGCAAGAGTGAACTAATTGTGACTGATTAACTATGAATGAGAAAAGCAATATCGGAATACAATCCTCCAACCCTAGTACGTTTGTCGGTAATAAAACTAGCTATGAATTAGATAATTGGCTGAACCTGGTCTTTATTAATCTTAAGCATTATATATATGAGGTTCAAGCCCGCATCACATATAATCAAAAGTAAGAATAAAGTGGTGTCGTTATAGCTACACTTGCGTCGTACTCTTAAGCATCCCGGTTACCTAGGGCAAACGAGATGAAAAGGCCTACGATGGTTGTGATCACTACACAACATGATTCGATCATTTATTTAATTCATGGAACTAATCTTACACACATGCAAACCACATCGGGTTGGGTTCATGCATCCCAACCCCTAAAAAACTAGCCTAGCATGGTGCAGCTAGTGAAATCAATGGTTTTTATGGTGCATGTGACCGAAATCATTGTGGGATTATAACTAGATGAGTAAAAAGATTCAAAATTTCTTTAAAATAAACTAAGATTGCATGAACTAGTGAAATCAAACAATAGAAGAGAGAAAGAAATAAACTTTACTATAGAAATATTAATTGAGAATAAATAATTTATATTATTGAGCTTCTAGGGTTCTTTTGCACTTCCTCTCTCTAAAACTATGTAAAAAGAAGCTCTCCTCATGTCTTCAACAACATTATAATAAATAATGTACATATTTACAAGAGTTTCAACCCTGCAGGACTCTAATTTTACAAGTGGATAAAATCAAATTTCGACACCTGATCCGATCCTGTTCAGGGGATTCGGTTCGGTTTTCCTTTAACAAAAAGTTTTGCTAGAACTGATTTGGTTCATTTTCTTCAACTTCGGTTCAGTTCCATATTTTTTATGTTTTGCAAAAAGTTTTCCAAGGGCAGGATAGATTTGTTTTTCACCCTCTTCAGTCCGGTTTGATATTTATAGGATTTTCTCTCAACTTTGAAGTCTTGTAACTTTTGATTCGTGATTTGGATTTGGATGCCGTTTCTTTCCAGGTGTTCGTAGACTTGAAATCTTAAATTTATATTAGGCCTCTCTTCCAAATTCTCTATGTAAATTACTCTTTTTCCCCTTTGACGTTTCTGCTCTTATTTTCATTAAAAATTGTAAAAGAATCACAATGTGGTCAAACTCACAACAAACACTAAATGGGATAGAAAACCTCTTTCATGGGCAAGCGATTACATTTAGCGTATGCAATAAGACATTAAACTGCTAGGTTACCCTAGTAGGACGAGTTGTGTCTCGTGAGGGTTTGCAGAGAATATACCCATAAAATACATTTTCCTAGACTCAGAGAAAGTTTAAAACACTTAAAAATTGTACAATTTAAACTCCCCAAAAATGGCCACCTTAAAATCATATTCGCAAGTCTCAAGTCATAACATATGTGTGTGAGAAGCCGAAAATCGAACCGTTAATTTCCACCTATTGATCATTACGTTACTTCCCAAAAATTCGCTTTGATTTCAAAACCTCACGGATTCTCTCACAACCGAATCATTCGAAAATGCGTCTTATTCTCTCGATATGCGTGATAAAAAAATTAAATATAATGGACATGAGATCATGCACACAATTTTGAAAAGGCGAATTTTCTTTAGTGAAATGATCTCTTCATCAAAATACGGTCATTGGGAAACGAAAAACTTCATCTCTTAGTCACACCATTTTAACCTCTTTTATTATCTTTTGTGCCTTAGGTCTCCTCGCAGTAATCAGTTTCGCAATATGGACTCGGTTAGGACTTTCTTGGGTTTAAGGTGTATTTGGGTAAAATGGGAATGGTTGGGAACTTAAGAATTGGAAAATTTTCTTATGATGTACAGTTGTGCTTTTTTCGGGCTATTGCTCATTTTCTCTTCTTTTTCTAGTTTTTTTATCTTATTTTTCTTTTCTTTCTATTTTTATCGATCATACTTATATATTACTTACCCCTCTTTATGAATTTTTCGGACTTTATTTGATGAATATTCGATTTTCACAATTTCAGGCTAATTGGGTTTTTCGGGTTATCAAACGAAAAAGAAAAAAAATTATTAGGCTCAAATTGGGTTGTAAAGGGATGAATTTTTCATGACTTTTTATGGCCAATATTTTTGGGTGACAAACGAGGGCCTACTTCATTGTCCAAATTGCTAATTACTTACCATATGCGTCTCGAGATTAATTTAGTTTGGAGATATTCCAGTGCGTGTTATTCAAGACGATATCTCACTCGTTTCCCATACCGATCAAAACAAAGAATTTGAGTTCATCAACGACTTTTAAAAATGCTGAAAAGAACCTTGAGCTAACCATTAACTTGGATTGATTTTTAAACTCACAAAAATGATAGGTTCGAAATCTCACCGAGTTAGTTAATCTCCACACTTATTCATAAAGTCGTCAATTTTTGCTCAATTTCCATCTTTGGTCAATTTCAGCTTAGTGTATTTGATTTTTACAACTTGAGACTAAAAAGAATTTGTGATATTTTTGAAGCTTTTAAATCCCAATTTTTATTTATTTTGAAGAAAAATATTTTTTTGCTTTTCTGAACTTTTTCAATTTTTTTAAATTTTGGGCATTTTCAAAATTTGTGAAGTTTTAGAAATGCGCACTTGTCACCCCCCCTATCTTAGACTTTTTCATTGTCCTCAAGCAAAAAGGACGAAATCCAACTAAGAGTAAATTAAAAGTGCGAAGAAATAAAACAAACAAATAAGGAAAAATGCATATTTTTATATTAAGATCAAGCTTATGTTACAATAGGTTAGGAAAGAAAAACAACCAGTTGTGACAATCAATCAGAAGAACAACCTAAACACAACCAATGCAGGGAAATGGGTGTGAAGAAATGGGGGTGAGAGGGGTAGTAATTTATATGTGGGGGAAGTGGAGTTGCGGGGGAAGATTTGGAGGGAAATAATGGGGGAGGAATGGAGGGAAATGGGTGTGAAGGAGGGAAAAAATCGGATCGGGGAGGGAAGTGAAGAGATTGAGGAAGGGGGAAAGTACCTTGGGAAATGGCAAAAGATTACAGAAATAGAACCGATCCGGTACAAGGGATTCGGTTCGATTCACTTTAAAAATAAGTCTCTCCTATTTTTTTGCCAAACACGAATTTTTTTCTTCAACTCCCCAAACAGTCCCGCACCTCTTCTCACAACTGAACTTCCTCGACGCTCTCTACGCCCTCTTGAAAAGCTTGTTTGTACTCCTAACCTCTTATGACTCACACCTATGGACTCCTAATGATACTAACCTAACTCACGACTACTATATAGAAGAATCACCCCATACACGTCGGGGTTGCGATGACCTCTCTCTTACAGCTCACTCAACCCCGTAAACGGGGTCCGATAACCAAATGGTGTCGACGTCATCTACACACGCTTCTAAATATGGCTTTAGTCATTGTTCATTAACTTTGAATGTATTTCCCATTTTGGATCTTCTAATTCCACAGTTTCGTGGGGGAATACACTATTTATGACGAATGGGCTAGTCCATCTAGACCGTAATTTACTCGAAAATAAATAAAGCCTCGAGTTGTAAAGAACCATTTTTTTCTCGGAATGAAACTCCTTGTGTCGAATGATCTTATCATTTGCAAGTTTCATCTGTTCTTTGGATATCTTAGCATTCTCGTATGCATCATTACGTATCTCCTCTAACTCATTCAACTGAAGCTTACGAGCTTCACCGGCTTTCCCCATGTTATAGTTGGATCTCTTAATGGCCCAATATGCCTTGTGTTCTAGCTCCATGGGGAGATGGCAAGGTTTTCCATACACAAAGTGAAAAGGAGACATATCGAGGGGGATTTTATATGCGGTGCAATAAGCCCATAGCGAATCATTCAATCGGAGGGACCAATATTTTCGGTTAGGATTGACGGTCTTCTCAAGTATGTTCTTGATTTCACGATTCACCAAATCAGCTTGCCCATTCGTTTGTGGGTGATAATTCATCACAACCATTTGGACGAATCCATACTTCCTCCTAAGCTTCTCAAACGACTTGTTACAGAAATGTGTTCCATTGTCACTAATTATCGCTTTTGGAGCATCAAAGCGAGAGAGTATGTGTTCCTACAAGAACTTTATCACCACTTTATTGTCATTTATTTTGGTAGCAATGGATTCCACCTATGTAGAAAAGTAGTCTACCGCAACAAGGATGTATAGGTATCCAAAAGACGGGGGAAAAGGACCCATGAAGTCAATACAAAACAGTCAAAAATCTCAGTAATGAGTATGGGGGTTAATGACATCATGTGTCGTCGGGTGATAGCCCCCATTTGTTGACTACTATCGCATGAATTGCAATAACTGCTCACATCCCGAAACATGGTGGGCTAGTAGAGACCGCTTTGAAGGATTTTAGCGTCCGTCTTTTTCATCGAAAAATGACCTCCACAAGCTTCCGAATGATAAAATTGGACGACCTTGGGCATTTCATCATCCGATACACACCGTTGGATGATTTGGTCTGCACAATATTTGAAGAGAAATGGATCGTCATAGAAAAACATGCGTGACTAAGTAATGAACCTCTTCTTCTCTTGCGATGTCCAATCGGATGGGACGACTCCCGTGACAAGATAATTGACTATATCCGCAAACTAGGGGAGAGACGAGGTGGCAAAGATTTATTCATCCAGGAAATATTCGTCTATGGGTATAGGATCGCTAGGTAATTCGGACGAAAGCCGGGATAAGTGTTTGTCAATGACGTTTTCTACTCCTTTTTTATCTTTAATGGAGAGATTAAACTCTTGTAGGAGTAAGATCCACCTTATGAGGCACGACTTTGCATCTTTCTTTGTAAGGAGGTATTTCAACGTCCCGTGGTCAGTAAAGCAATTAATGGGTGAACCGATGAGGTAGGAACGAAACTTATCTCGAGCAAATACTACCTCTAGAAATTTTTTCTCCGCGGTGGAGTAATTTAGTTGTGGTCCGGTTAAATTCCGACTAGCGTAGTAGATAACATAAGCCTTCTTTTCTTTCCTTTGGCCTAAAACAACCCCTATTGCGAAATCACTCACATCACACATAACCTCTAATGGCAAGGACCAATACGGAGCTTGCATGATGGGAGCGAAAACAAGCGTGCTTTTTAATTTTTCAAAAGCGCATTGGCATGATTCATTCCACTCAAAAGGGGTTTCCTTCATGAGAAGGTTACTTAAGGGTCTAGCGATGGCGCTAAAGTCCTTAATGAACCTTCTATAAAACCCGTATGGCCTAAGAAAGAATGCACGTCTTTTAGTGATTTTGGCGGGGGTAGCTCAGCTATGACATCTATCTTAGCTCTATCAACTTAAATTCCTTTGGATGAGACAATGTGTCCAAGAACTATTCCTTCAATGACCATAAAATGGCATTTTTCCTAATTCAACACTAAGTTCTTTTCCACACACCGACCAAGTACTTTCTCAAGATTTTCTAAACAAAGATCGAAAGAGGTGCCAAAAATGCTAAAGTCATCCATGAACACTTCAAGTCCTCTCTCAATCATGTCGCTAAAGAGACTTAACATGCACGTTTGAAAGGTCGCAGATGAATTGCACAATCCGAATGGCATATGATTATAGGCAAACGTTCCAAAAGGACATGCGAAAGTCTTCTTCTCTTGGTCAAGCACATCTACCTCTATTTGGTTATGTCCGAAATAACCATCTAGGACGCCATAATAAGGGTGTCCCGCTACTCTATCTAGCATCTGATCAATGAATGGAAAGAGGAAATGGTATTTCCTAGTTCCCGCATTGAGTTTCTGGTAATCAATACAAATGCGCCACCTGGTGGTGGTACGATGGGGGACTAGCTCACCCTTAGCATTTTCAATCACGGTCATGCCCGACTTCTTCGGGATAACTTGTATGGTACTCACCCACTTGCTATCCGAGATTGGGTAGATAATCCCGGCATCCAACAACTTAATAATTTTTTCCCTCCCTACCTCCTTCATGGTAGAGTTCAATCTTCTTTGAATTTATCTCGAGGGGTTTATGTCCTCCTCGAGGTGGATTTTATGGGTACAAATCAAGGGACTTATACCTTTCAAATCAGCTATGCACCAACCAAAAGCACTTTGGTGCTTCCTCAAAGTTTTTAACAATTTACCCTCTTGCTCTTCATTTAGACTAGATGAGACAATAACAGGAAATGTCTCGTTCTCTCCTAAATAAGCATATTTGACATTAGAGGTTAGTTTCTTTAATTCGAGGGTAGGAATTTTTTTATTGAAGGGAACCATGCGTGTCTCCCTCAATGTTAGTTCCTCAAATCTAGAAACCTAACTCACATCTCTCACGTCCTCGTCCGATGCTCTCTCATCAAGAATTTCTCTCAACTCCTCTATCTCCTTCTCAAAGTCGGTGTACGCTCCCGTACTCTCATTGCTCGACATAAGGCAAACTCCTAACACATCTCCACTATAGTTTTCCTCTATGTGCTCCTTTACGATCTCGTCAATAAGGCTCAATACATGAAATCATCATCTTCCCCCACATGTTGGGCTACGTTGAATATGTTGGTCTTTAAAGTCATGTTCGCGAAAGTGAGTTTCATCTGCACATTTCGAGTGTTAATCAATTCGTTAGCTGTAGCAAAGAATGGGCGCCCAAGGACAATGGGAACATGATTACTAGAGGCAAAGGAGGGTTCCGTGTCCCAAATGACAAAATCTATCGGGAAGTAAAAAGTATCAACTGGGACTTTCACATCCTTTATAATACCTCTTGGTATCTTCCTGGTTTGATTCGATAATTGGAGAGTGATGTTTGTGGGCTTGAGGTCACCCAAATCAATTTTCCTATAGATGGAGTAGGGGAGAATATTGACACTCACCCCTAAATAGAGTAAGGCTTTTTCGATTCGATTATCTCCTATGATGCAGGAAATGATAGGTGCACCCGAATCCTTGAACTTTGGAGGGAGATCATTGAGTAAAATGGAGCTCATAAAATATATTTTATGCCAGGAATATGTTCTTCTTTACCTTAAGACTCCTCTTCTCCGTCAATAAGTCTTTAATAACTTTTGCGTAAAAGGGAATTTGCTTGATGGAATCGAGGAAAGGTAAGTTTAACTTTACTTGCTTAAGGACTTCTAACATATCATCGCGGGGGTTGACTTTTTGGGAACGAACCAACCGTTGAGGAAATGGCATTGCGGTGGGTAGTTTTACTACCATCTAGGGCTCGCTAGTGTCATCCTTTTCACTCTCTTTCAAGGGGACATCTTCAGGCGCTTACGTGCCGAGCGAAATCTCCTTGTCTTTCGGTGTGTCGTGTGGGTGAGGTGATAAATCAACAACCCTCCCACTACGTAGAGTGTTTATGTCTTAACATTTCTCTTGATGTAATGTGGAAATAGAGCTAACACTAGTTTGACCTTAGGGAGGTCTGTGGCCCTGAGCAGGAAATTTACCCTTCCCTTGGACACTCAACGGCGATTGCAACTTGGTAATGTTCATATTTATGTCGGTGAGCATGCGCTAATATCTAGCATTGGTTTCCCTTTGGGTGTTTATGAATTGGTGTATCGTGTCCTCAAGAGTTCTTCATGTTGGAGTGATATATGGAGCTAGAGGAGGTGGTGTTGGCCGTGTCCTTGCATAGGTGGTGCTTGTTGAAAGTGTGTAGGTGGAGGAGGGGAAACATGTGAATTAGGATTCAATGCAGCCTGCGATTTCCCATAGCTAAAACCTGGGTGGTTTTTCCATGAAGGGTTATAAGAATTTTTGTGCGGGGCACCGAAATTACCCTTGAATCCTCCTACACCACTTACCTGCTCATTAAGCATAACTTTGTAAGTGGGAATCATCGTACATTCCTCTGTCAAATGTCCCTCTTCACAAATAGCACATACCTTCTCAACGAGGATGTGAATGGGGCTAGTTGGTTCTCTTATGTGCATTGCGAGTAACTCTCTCATACCCTTCTCAATTTGATTGAGTCGATGGTTCGTCATGGTATCTTTTTTTTACGTTGAATAGACCGGACGCCGATGGAGTGGTGGTCTCTTGGCGAGTTCAATTCTGAGCGCTAGAGTCAGATGTATCCCATGCTTGAGTGGTGTCGGCGACATACCTCAAGTGTAGCTCAGCATCATTAGCGTCTAATTCGATAAAGGGGCCATCACGCATTATTTCAACAAGTTGTTTAGAGTTGATGTTCAACCCATTATGGCATAATGAAATGATTTGCTATTTATCAAGTCCATTATGAGGGCATGAAGTAACTAAGTCGTTGAAATTCTCAAAACATCGATCAAACGGCTCATTTTATAATTGTCGGAAGGTTTAAATTTGAGCCTTAATGGAGTTTGTTCGATGTGGAGGGAATAACTTCTTGAGAAACTTCGATTGTAACTCGTTCCATAATGTAATCGAATTAAGAGGTAAAGACCATAGCGTCTTAGCTTTATCCTTGAGAGAAAAAAGGAAAAGCTTGAGGCAGATCACATTTTTCGTGCATACTTGATCACTGAATGTCTCACACGCCTCTTCAAACTCCCGAATGTGGAGATGGGGCTTCTCCAATTCCATTCCATGGTAGGTGGGAAGTATTTGGATCATTACATTCCTAAAACGAAATTGCCCTGCATTATATGGGAGCAAAATGCAGCCCGGAGTGACTAATCACTCAGGATATAAGAATTCTCTCAAGGGTCGATAAGGTGCCTCTCCCTCACCCGCGCCTACGCTTCCATGTTGTGACATGGCTTTCTCACTTAACGACTCGGTATCCTCACTTGGTGCACTAGGAGTGTAACCTAAAGTGTAAACAGATGGGTAGTTTGCTGTAGAGTTTTGTTGTGTAGGAGTTGGAACCCAAAATTGAGGATGGTTAGGCGTGTGTGGGCTATCTGGGTTGTACTCGACAATCGGGTTTTCGTGAATGCGTGTAGGAGTGCTTTGAGGATTTTGGTGTGTATTTTGCATTAACAAGCTTATAAGAAATGGTGCGTCTCTTTTTTATTTGATTTGATTTGATTTTTTTATTTTTTTTGTCAAAGTTTTTGATAAACTGGATTTAACCTAACAGTCTACATAATTCCCCGGCAACGGTGCCAAAAACTTGATGTGACTTAAAAAGTGTCTAAAGTGCGTGCTTATATAGGCTCAAGTGCAAGCCTGTTGGGTAAGTAATAAACTCGGTAAGATGGGGTCGAATCCATAGGGAAATAGGATGTCAAACGTGATGACGGTAGGTAAGAAACTGACTCTAAAAACAAAATATAAAGGTGATCTAAATGAGATTATAGCTATTAGCTAAGAGTAATTAAATGAACTGAGTATGAACTAATCATGCAAGAGTGAACTAATCGTGACTGATAAACTATGAATGAAAAAAGCAAGGTCAGAATACAATCCTCCAACCCTAGTTCATTTGTTGATAATAAAACTGGTTATGAATTAGATAATTGACTGAACTCGGTCTTTATTAATCTTAAGCATTATATATATGAGGTTCAAGCCCGCATCATATATAATCAAAAGTAAGAATAAAGAAGTGTCGTTATAGCAAAACTTGCGTCACACTCTTAAGCATCCTGATTATCTAGGGTTAACGAGATCAAAAGTCCTATGACGGTTATGATCACTACACAATATGATTCGATCATTTATTTAATTCAGGAAACTAATTTTACACACATCCAAACCACATCGGGTCGGGTTCATGCATCCCAACCCCTAAAAATCTAGCCTAGCATGGTGCAACTAGTGAAAGCAATGGTTTCTACAGTGCCTGTGACTGAAATCATTATGGGATTATAACTAGATGAGTAAAAGGATTCAATATTTCTTTGAAATAAACTAAGCTTCCATGAACTAACGAAATCAAACAATAGAAGAGAGAAAGAAATCAACTTTACTATAGAAATTTTAATGGGGATTCAACAATTTGTTTTACTGAGCTTCTAGGGTTCTTTTGCACTTCCTCTCTCTAAAACTATGTCAAAAGAATCTCTCCTCATGTCTTCAAAGACGCTAGAATAAATAAACTACTAATTTACAAGAGTTTTAACCCTCCAGGACTCTAATTTTACAAGTGGATAAATTCAAATTTCGACACCCAAACTGATCATGTTTAGGGGATTCGGTTAGGATTGCCTCTAACATAAAGTTTTTCCAGAGCCGATTTGGTTCATTTTTTCAACTTCAATTCGGTTCCATCTTTTTTATGTTTTGCAGAAAGTTTTCCAAAGACAGGATCGATTTATTTTACACCCTCTTCGGTTCAGTTTGATCTTGCAGGAAACTTTTCTTCTTTGTGATTTTATCTCAACTTTGAAGTCTTGTAACTTTTTTATTCGTGATTCGAATTTGGATGTCATTTCTTCCCAGGTGTTCGTAGACTTGAAATATTAAATTTCTCTTTAGGCCTCTCTTCCAAATTCTCGATGCAAATTACTCTTTTTCCCCTTTGACGTTTCTGCTGTTATTTTCATTCTTTCTTACGATTTCTTCTTTCTTTATACGCATCAAATACCTGCACAAGTGATGAGAAATATACGAAACTCGACATACTCATTAGGAAATGTCAGTAGCAATGATATGAAATAAATCCACTCGAATTACACTTCGCGGAGCGATAAAGGACCCTAAATTATGGGGATATATACGAAGAATTTATGCCTAATCAAACCCCCATAACTTAGAACTTTGATCGTCCCAAGCAATGTAAAAGAATCACAACTCGGTCAAACTCATAACAAACACTAAATGGGATAAAAAACCTCTTTCGCGGGCAAGCGATTGCTTTTAGCGTATGCAACAAGCCTTTAAACCTCTAATTTACCCTAGTAGAACGAGTTGTGTCTCGTTAGGATTTGCATAGAATATTCCCACAAAATTCATTTTCCTAAACTCAAAGATAGTTTAAAACACTTAAAAATTGTACAATTTAAACTCCCTAAAAATGGTCACCTTAAAATCATATTCGCAAGACTCAAGTCATAGCATGTGTGTGTGCGAAGCCGAAAATCGAACCGCTAATTTCCACCGATTGATCATTACGTTACTTCCCGAAAATTCGCTTTGCTTTCAAAACCTCACGGGCTGCTCTCACAAACGAATCATTCAGAAATGTGGCCTATTCTCTCGGTATGCATGATAAAAAGATTAAATATGATGGACATGAGATGACGTACATAATTTTGAAAAAATAAAATTTATTTAGTGAAATAAGACCTTTATCGGAATACTGCCATTGGGAAACGAAAAACATCATCTCGTAGTCACACCATTTTAGTCTCTTTTATTATCTTTTGTGCCTTAGCTCTCCTCGCGGTAATTAGTTTCGCATTATGGACTCGGTTAGGACTTTCTTGGGTTTAAGGTGTATTTGGGTAAAATGGGAATGGTTGGAAACTTCAGAATTGGAAAATGTCCTTATGATGTCCAATTGTGCTTTTTTTCCTCATTTTTGCTTCTTTTTCTATTTTTTTATCTTATTTTTCTTTTCTTGCTATTTTTATTGAGCATACTTCTATTTTTCTTGCCCCTCTTTATGCACTTTTTGGACTTTATTTGATGCATATTCGATTTTCACAATTCCGGACTAATTGGGTTTTTCGGGTTATCAAACGAAAAGGGAAAAAAAATTATTAGACTCAAATTGGGTTGCAAAGTGATGAATTTTTCACGACTTTTTATGGCTATTATTTTTGGGTGACAAATAAGGGCCTACTTCATTGTCCAAATTGCTAATTACTTTACCATATGCGTCTCGAGATTAATTTAGTTTGGAGATATTTCAGTGCGCATTATTCAAGATGATATCTCACTCATTTTTCGTACTGATCAAAACAAATAAATAGAGATCATCAACGAATTTTTAAAACGCTGAAAAGAACCTTGAGTTAACTATTAACCCGGATTGATTTTTAAACTCACCGAAATGATAGGTTCGAAATCTCGCCGGGTTAGTTAATCTCCACACTTATTCGTAAAGTCTTCAATTTTCGTTCAATTTCCATCTTTGGTCAATTTCGGCTTAGTGTATTTGATTTTTAGAACTTGGGACTAAAAAGAATTGTGACATTTTTAAAGCTTTTAAATCCCAATTTTTATTTATTTTGAAGACAAATATTTTTTGCTTTTCAGAAGTTTTTCAATTTTTTAAAAATTTTTGGACATTTTTAAAATTTGTGAAGTTTTAGAAATACGCACTTGTCACCCCATAACTTAGACTTTTCCATTGTCCTTAAGAAAACAGGACGAAAATCCAACTAAGAGAGAATTAAAAGTGAGAAGAAATAAAACGAACAAATAAGGAAAAATGCAAATTTTTATATTAAGATCAAGCATGTGTTACAATAGGTTAGGAAAGAAAAACAGTGACAACCAATCATAAGGACAACACAAAAACAACCAACGCATAAAACACCATACACAGGCTTCATTAGGGCGGTGGGCAGGAGCTACCGTGCGCGTTACGGTCATATGGGTCATAGAAATATGTAGGTGGTGGCGTACCCATAGACAAACGATACATCTCAACCTTAAGACGCGTCGCCATACTAGTGTCGCGTTGATATGTGTAACGGTATTCACGGTACTCAGTCATAAATCCCTCAAAACGCGCCTCGAGAGAGACAATCCTGGCGGTGAGATCTTCTCCTTCCGACATATAGTCGGAATCTGCCTCCTTATCGTACTCCTCCTCACCTTCTTCTTCTCCCATATCGACATCCTCGGCCTCGTCCTCCTTTTTGCCGTCATCGTCATCCCCATCAACATCAATAGGTGCCTGAGCTGCTCGTATGGCCTCCCGTTGCTTAGCACAACTATTGCGCGATACCTTCCCAATGGTCTCCGGGAGGCGAGGAAAAACTTGAGGCGACTGAATGCCGACATTAGAAAGAATGGAGGTGATGAGGCGCACATATGGGAGGGGTACCGCACCACTCGGGATTGGATTTGTCATGATAATAAGTCAAAGTGTGTTCCAAAACAGTGTCATAAGGACACCCTTGGTCCATGGTGAGTTCGGAAGGATAAGGAATGTATGGGCCCTCACGGGGCAAGTGATTGGCTAGAAAACATGATGTGCACAACTAAGCATTTAACGCGGTGATACTCGTCATCGTACGCGATGAAATGTGAGATGCGGGCGTGGGCGACGCATGAGTATCAACGACGTACGTTTGAGAGTTGAAACCAGTAAGTAAAGTGTGAAGATTCGACTCGGGCTCAACTTCAAACATGCTTTCAGAGAATGGAAAATGGCTAAGATATTCCCGTAAGGGATGTTCGTAGGCCATGACGAGAAAAATATATTTTTGGATTTGTTTTTTTTTTAGAAAATAAAGGATAGAAAATATTTTTTTGGAATTTTTTTTAGAAAAATAAAGGAAGAAAATATTTTTGGATTTAAAAAAAAAATGAAGGAAGAAAATATTTTCGGATTTTTTGGAAGAAAAGTGTGGAAAAAATATTTGGACTTTTAAATTTTGAACGAATTAACTAAAATCGACTACCGAATAATTGAAGTGGACACACACAAGTCAAGGATAAATCCTAACTAGGACATAACCAATTTTTATCTTTAAATTTAGTGAAAGGGTAGTCAAATTTTAATTAAGTCTGCGGGCAATAAAAATCATGGAATTTATCTTTGTGATTGCCTTTGCAAAATGTTCTCCTATTGGTCTACCTAGTTGATTGATTTTAAAATTATTGAGAGCTAGGGCAGCATACAAATGGTAAGCCACTGAGTCGGGTGATGAAATACTTTCTCGTGAATGACCGGGTATGGGTCTTAATTGATTAATTCATCATACACATTCAAAAATAAATGAAAGAATTAATATAAAATAAGAGCACATAGTCACACACAAAAATTGACTCGCTGACAGGATAGGCGCGAGGGTTTTAGAAATGTACCTCCCACGGTTTTTGTACCGTGGGGTGATGAACAATTTGAGTCGACATGGGGAGATATTTCCTATCTCAGTCGGCTCCGGGAGTCCTACCGACCCAAGGTAGAGAGGCTTCTAAATCCTCGCCTTTGGATGCCCTCTCTCTACCTTATCCGGTTTCCCTATCATGCTTGTCTTTGATTATTACAATTTAAAATGAAAAATAAAATAATGGTGTCTCCAAGCACCGTAAATACAAGACAAATAACAAAGTTCTAATACAAGCATTCTAAAAAAATGAAAAATGGTACGAAAAGTAAAAAAAACATAATACAAATGAATCACGATAGGAAATCCTCTCCAATGCTTTAAGCTCCAAAGAATGGCAACGACATCATTTGATAACTTACTTTTTGTATGTCGTTGTTGTAAGCGAAGTTAATCAAAAATCTCAATTGCCGACAAAAATATATCAATACTAGAGTGTAGCGGTAAGTAAGGGAATCAATCAAAATCTAAGTGTGAAACGTACAAGAGAGGCATGCAATTCATTTGTTTATTTTCTTTTCAGAATTTTTACTTTTTTTTACTTTTTTTAAACTTTTTTAATATTAAAACGATTTTGGGATTAAGGTGAAATAAGACTACTAAGTCAAAGATGTAAATAACTAACTAAAAAGTAAGTGAAGATACTAAGTTAATCTAACTAAATAAAAATCTAAAATATGAGATGAGTGAGAAAAATAAAAGTGAGAGCTAACAAGGGATGTGATTACACCAATTATTCTAGTTGATTTATTTAATTAATTCATTCAAATCAAACGTCCCAAGTTAGTATCAAAATTATAAATCAACTCTCGTTACAGATGTAATTTTAATAATAACATTTTAGAAAATTAATTTTAACACTCCTACAACTCTTAAAAAGTAGATTCAAACATCATTTAACAAATCACCCACTAGGATCGATCGATTAAACTAGTGTAAATCATAGAAAATAAATTTAGTGTTTAAATTCAAGGAATAATACCACACTTGAGAATCCCCTATCTCTAGTTCGATTCTAAAATGGGTATTATAGCTCGAATTTTGATTTTCTCTCGAAAATCATTTACCCTCTCTCGAGGCGTAAATAGAAAATAAAAGCGCCAAGTTAATTATCAAAGAAAATTTTAATGTAAATAAACTAATTAAAGTGGATTAACATCAAATAATGGGATTATTCCATCCCTTGAAAGGGAATTTATCCTAACATTATATTAAACATGATGAACATATTATCAAAGGCATATAAATAAAATTGTAGAGAAAGAGAACAAATCTTCAACAAGTCTCGTTGAAATTGGCAATTTGAACTCTATCTTCTTCAATACAATTCAATCACTCACACTTAAATTTGTCTTCAAAAAACTAAAAACTAAAAATAAAACTATTTGCAAATGTTTTTCTCACTAATTTGTTTTCTACTCTAAACTATCTCTCTTATTCTCCAAGTCTTTCCTTCTTCTCAAATGGGTCTTCTCATCATTTTATAGTAGCACATGGAGCTAAGGGGTAAAAATGGGAGGATAATGGAGCAAGAGGGTGTGTATGGTGTTGGGTGAGGGTTAATTTAAGAATTAATGGAGGGTGCATGTGGAAAGTGGGGAAATAAGGTAGTTGGGGTTAATTTTGGAATCGGGTACAACATGTGGAGTTTTATTCTCTTGGTTTTGGTTTTGTATTTGGCAAGAGAAAATCAACAAAGGGTTATGGGAGATAATAAATGGGTCTTGGAAGAAAGGGGGTATAAGGTGGATTCGATTTTGGAGGGTCGCGGGTTTTTCTTCCAGGTTACTTGGGCTGTGTTTTTGGGCGACGGAGGTCGGGTTCTGCCATTTTTATGGTAGGAGCAGCTATGGAGGTTCGGGGTTAATGGGTCACGGCCGGAGCTGGGTCAAGCAGTCGCTCAGGTGGGTCAAGGTCGCGATTGAGCAGGGATTGGGTTGCTCTGGTTTGGTTTTGATGGTTACGGGTTCGAGTAAGGTTTGGAGCAGGTAGTATAAGGTTGGGGGTTGGTTATAGTGGTGGTGGATGAGTGAGAAGATGGGTTTTAGGTGGCGTGTTTTGGGTTTTGGTTGTTGATGGTTATGGTGGATGAGAGAGAAATTAGGTTTGGTGTAAGAAAGAAGATGGGGTGGTAATTGTGTGTTAATGGAGGTATAAGAGAGAAGTGGGTAGGTGTAAGGTTGAAGAAGAAGTAGGGGGTGATAGAGTGTATGAGGGTGTGTGGTGTTAGGGTGTGGGTGAGTGAGTTGTTTAGGTGTATATAAGTGTGTTAGTTTTGTGTGTGTGTGTGTTTAACTTTTCACCTTAAATAAAATTAAATAAGAAAATAAACCCAATAAAATAAAAACAAGTAAAATAAAAACTAAACTAAACTAAAAATAAAAATAAAAATCAACTGAAAATAAAACTCACTAAAAAAATAAAAATAAGATTACGCATAATACAAACTCTAAAAACTAAACGCGAATCAAATAAAAACTAATAAAATAAAACAAAACAAAATAAAAAAATAATAATAATAAACTAACTAAAAACTAAAAACAAACAAAAATAAAGGAAAAACAAATACTCGACGCACTAAAATAAAACATAAAAAAATAAATCCTCTAAAAATAAAACTCAAATAATAAAAATAAAAACTACAACAGAAGAAGAAATAAAACCTAAAGTCCTAAAAATATAAAATCTAGCAAAACTAAAAATAAAGACTAAAATTAAAACTATTCAAAATCAAAAATTAAAAGAAATATAAAACAAATTCTAGAAAATTTTAAATAAATCTCAAATAAATCCTAAAAATAAAAATCTAAAAAAAAACTAAAAAGCACAAACTAAACACACATGGGGTTCGGGGTAGGTTTAGGCTAAGTTTAGGCTCGGTTTGGAACGTGACAGGGGAATTAGCTCCATAAATCGCACATTTGCCTTGAAATTAGTATTTGAACTCCGTAAATAGCGACCAAGCCTGTACATTAAATATTTATGCATATAAGACCCAAATTGCCAAGAATTAGCAACTGAAATACGTCTATTCGTGGTATAATGGTAAAGTCAAATTTTACAAGTCTGGAAAATTGGTCGTGATATATCAGAATATAAAGTAAAAGCTCAAATTAACCAGATACAACTCTCCTATGAAGTAACACCAGGATTGTACAAAATTTTTGAACTTAAAAATACTTCCTATGAAGATTGTGGGACCTAAATAATTAACTAGTCCCAATTAAGGGACGACCGACTAGGCCTAGCAGAATCAGGACATCACCGGCCCAACTACTCAAAGAAATCCGCAATTATTTTTACCATGAGGATAAATATGAACATTTATCACGCCAACCTTGATAAGCTCAAATGTGTGACACCCCGCCCAATTAAATACTGGGTGATCAGTCATTTAATAAATTAAAATAAAATATCCAGTTGGTTCATTCTTATTATCACTGTCGAAAATCATTAATTACTAATCACCTACATTAGTTAGTTAAGATGGTGTTAAATTTTAATTAAGCTGGCGTCAAATTTAATCTCTAAATTAACATGCAATGATCTAAAACAAATAAATAAATCACATTCACCATTCCAGTTAACCAACAACATAAATAATGAAATGACTGAATCAAATAAGATATGACTGGGATAAACACTCCAGCTTGAGACTCTAGTACAATAATCCATATCTAAAACTGAACCCAATAAATGAAAATAAATGAAGTATAATATCTCTGAAAATAACTACTAGTAGAAGATGGGCAACATGCCCGACTGAGATAAATAAAATAATGCATCAGATCTGAAAGAAATGGAGGCACCTACTACCGAAGTCCTATAATCGTCCACAATAATTGAACCATGTCAAATGAGAATGAACTCCTTTGCTGTGCATCCTTGTGGCTGGGCACCTAAAATGATTTTTACAAAATAGATTTGGAAAACGGGTTAGAGCCTGAGTAAAACAGTTTAAAACTATTTGCAAGTATTTAAAATGCAAAATCAGCAGATATTATATATATGTTAGTTCCACATGCTCTCACTTGAGTTCCTCACCCCTCAACTATTGTGCACGCCTAACGTGTTGTTCTAACCCGTCCTAGTTATGCTACCGTCCCAACTAGTTCCAATCCCTTATCTTACTACACCTACTTACTCGTAGCACCTACTCGTATCACCTATACAATTAGTTATTGATTTACCTTCTCATATCATTTAAATCAATTGAGGGTTTAGCAAATATACGTTAAGTTTCCACTTCCTTAGGTTATTTTAGACATCACTATCTTTCTCATCTACTAAGAGAAAGTAGGATAAATCACTAGTATATATATTTATCACTATATTGATATATATAGTAATATAACACCCATATGCTGAGACTTGTCGTGCATGCATACTCTGCTATCAAGTCCTAGTACATCATGTACTAAATAAAGGACTGTAGGCTCGGAGTCACTCTCGAACCACAATATACAATTCACACATAATTGGAGGTGAATATAGTTCTAGACCTTTGGTATATGCACATACCTACGTACCCAAATGACCGGGCACACCCTCATTCACACAAGAAGTGCTCATCCCTATGTTCTATGTTCTAAGGTACAAGTCAAAATCCACCAAGATAGCTCATCAAGATAAGACTGTCCCCTTCTCGAACCTCCTGCGATATCAAGCAGCGTAAGTATATCATACAAATAATTAATCAGACATTATGTATTCACATAACCTATGTGTATATATATATATATATATATATATATATATTCAATAAAGGAAAGTACGTACCCTATTATATATATTCCGTACGTAGTCGACATAAATATCGTATAGCCTACGTATTATTAATATATCGCCAAACTTCTTATTCGTATAAGATTGTTGTCCCCCACCTCCAACCAACAAGTGGGCGAATGACAAGGTCTACCGTACAACGCCTCGAATGGTGCCATATCAATCGTGAACTGGTAGGAGTTATTATACACAAACTTAACCAGTGGAAGATACTGCATCTAACCTCCCCCAAAATCAAGGATGCGCATCTGTAGCATATCTTCCAACATCTGGTTAGTCCTCTCCATCTGCGAGTGATAAGCCATACTCATCCTTAACTTGGTACCCATAGCCTCCTAAAAACTCTCCTAAAACCGAGACATGAAAATCTTGAACCTATCGAACACAATATCTAATGGCACCCCATGAAATCTCATGATCTCAAAAATAAAAATCTGGGCATATTATCTCGTAGCGTAATCGGTCCGAACTGGCATGAAGTGATCTACCATAATCAAACAATCCACTCTCACCCATATGGAATCGTGACCTCTCTGTGAAGTGGGCAACCTAGTGATAAAATACATGGAAATGCTCTACCATTTCCACATCATGATCTCTAATGGTTGTAGAACCCCTACCGATTTCTGATGGTCCTCTTTCACCAACTGACAAGTGGTGCACCTCGAAACAAACTCAATAACATATCTCTTCATCCCACTCCATCAGTACTACCGTCTCATGTCTTGGTACATTTTATCTCCTCCAGGGTGTACCGCAAATCGTGACCCGTGTGCCTCTATCATCACTGAGTGTCGTAAATCTTCCCCCTCAGGGACAATCAATCTCCCATTGAATCATAAACCTCCCTCTGAACCAACGGAGTATGACTCAGCTCCCCCAGTTAAGAGTTGTTCGATCCTTTCCTGACAAAACGGATTCATTGTCGGATCCTGCACTACCTTTATGACAATCTGAGGGGTGATGGTCATAAATGATTAGGACAGTGACTCTTGATGTCCCAACTCCTTCTATTTCACCTTCCACACTTCAGTTACATCCCCTACTGGCCTATGGCTCAACGCGTCTACCACCACATTAGCCTTTCACGGGTGATAATGGATGTCAAACTAATAGTCTTTCATAAATTTGAGCCACCTGCACTAAAGCATATTCATCTCTTTCTGAGTGAACAAGAAATGCAGTGACTTATGATCTGTGAATAGGCAAAATCTCTCCCCTAATAAATAATGTCTCCAAATTCGTAACACAAACACGAATGCCATTAGCTTCAAGTCGTGGGTGAGTCAATTCCTCTCATGAGGCTTAAGTTTGCAGGAAACATATGTTATAGCCTGATTATCCTGCTATAACATACCCCTAAGTCCTTATAGGGACGCATCAGTGAAAACAAGATACTCTACTCTTGCCCTGGGAAGTGCGAGTATGGGTGTTGAAGTTAACTTGTCCTTCAGCTCATCAAAAGTCAATTGACAAGCATCATCCCAAACAAACGGTACACCTTTGTGAGTTAGATTAGTCAATAGACCCGCAATCTTCGAGAATCCCTTGATCAACCGTTTGTAGTACCTATCTAAACCCAAGAAACTGCGCACTTCTATCGATGTCGTGGGCTATCCCCAATCCCTCACCGCTGACACCTTACTCGGGTCCACCGATATCCCTAACTCCAAAATGATATGCCAAAAATACTGCACCTCCTATGGCCAGAATCCGTCTTTTTTAAACTTTGCATACAACTGATGCTCATGCAATGTCTATAAGACCCAAGAAAAATGTTCGACATGATCCTCCTCAATTCGAGAATAAGTAAAAATGTCATCAATGCAGGCAATAACAAACTAATCCAAGAACTCTCTGAACACCCTATTTATCAAGTCCATGAATATAATCGGCGCATTGGTTATCCCAAATGGCATAAATCAAAACTCGTAGGACCCATATCTCATCAAGAAGGTAGTCTTAGACATCCCTTGCTCCCAGATGCGCCACTGGTGATACCCGAATCTCAAATCTATCTTTGAGAAGTAGGCGGGTACTCTTAACTGATCGAATAAGTCATCGATTCAGGGAAACAAATACTTATTTCGTATCATAACTTTATTCAGCTCCCGATAATTCACACACGAGCGTAAAGCCCCATCTCTCTTCTTCACAAATAATACTGGGTCACCCCACGACGACGTACTATGGCGTATAAAACCTTACCCTAGCTGCTCAATCTAATCTCATAGCTCCTTTATCTCCATAGGATCCATACGATACAGTGCACGAGCTATTGACCGAGTTCTCGACACTAAATTAATGACGAACTAAATCTCTCTACTAGGGCGCAGTCCCGATATCTCCCTAAATACATCAACCAATTCACATACGACTCGGATCGAATCGAGGGAAATCATCACCCCCTGAGAGGTCTCCTCCTTTATGTAGTACAAATGAGTGGACGATCCTCCCTTAGGACGAGGTATCGCTACTAAAAACATCTCCTGGACGGGAATCGTAAAAATTATGCTCCTACTATAACAGTCAATTATGGCCCTATACTCAGCTGGACAATCAGTGCTTATGATGGCATCGTACTATGAGATGTCTAATACAAGCATATCAGTAAGCAAAACTAATCTCCCGATATATATACTCACTCCTCGATAGATAAAGAAAATCAACATCCCATTACCTAATGGTGAATCTACACATGTAATAGTACTCTCTGTCGTATCTAATAACCCTCTGGCCAGGGGAAATCTAGTAGCTATGAATGAGTGTGAAGCCCCGGTGTCAAATAATTTTTTTTGAGAAATTCCATGGATAAGAAATGTACCCTCAACAGTGGGTGGACCCTGTGGAGATGCAACCTAGTGGACGTGATACACACACCCATACTGTAACTTCCATTGCTGAGGTGGTGTTGCTGAAATGGCTAATGCTGCAGGTAATGCTGGTACGGGTGCTGGTGCTGGGAGGGGGCAGGAAAAATAGGTCTCTCAGGCTCCTAGCGGCCTCCCTGTTGCTGCTGAGCCCTGCCTTTATCAGGGAAATCCTTTCGTTTATGTCCAGTTCTGCCATAAATGAAACATCTACCCGTGAAGTTACCTCCCCTCTAACCCTACTGGCCTCGACCCTGCTATCCATTGTCACCCCTACCTTAGCCCTACTGGCCTTGATGAAATCTCTACTGACCTGACTGGCCTTAATGGCCCTGCCTAAATCCACCTTGTCCCTGTCAAAAATCCCTAGAACTGAACCTCTTAGAAGTATCGCCCTGGTGGGAACCCTGCTCACCTTGTCTTTGCTGGCCCTAAGTTGACTGTGCCTCGCCTTCACTGTTACCCCCAGTCCTGCCCTGTTGTCTAGACTCTTCTACTCGCTTTCTCCTTTAACATGGAAGCAGTGGTCCTGGCAATGTAACAGAGCAACATTCAACACCTCAATGTATGTTTTTAAAGATGGATTACCCAACAAATAATGTCGGATCCTCTAAGTAAAGCCATCTGTAAATAACTGTATCATCTTCTCCTCGGTAGGTACCTCTCCTGGAACGAAGTTAGCTAACCTCATGAATTATTCCTCATACTTAGCAATGGTTTTCCCCTTCTAGGTAAGATCTAATAGTTTTTTTCTCATTTATGTGTAGATGGAGGATGGAAAATATTTATGGTCAAACTTCTCCCAGAACTCTCATATCAGCATACTGTCTCTCTCCTCCGCGGTGGTAACAGACTCCCACCACTGCAGTGCTACTAGCTTAAATGTGGCTAGAATTTTCCTCTGAACGTCTATGCACTCCTAAACCCTCAAATGCCTCTAGATGTCTTTCTTCCATTGGATAGCAACCACCACATCTGAACTCCCCTAGAACTGGGGAGGGCGTGCCTTCCAAAAGGCATCTCTAACCCTCTCCTAAGCAGAAGGGAGCACCTGCATCTGAGTTGGGGGAACGACTTGGGCCTGGGGTGGTGTATGCCTTACAGTAGCCAATGTTGCATTAACCTTCTGTGAAACTATGGTGAAAACCTCTGCGGCATTCATAGTACCCTAGGCTGGAGTTGGATGAGGCTCTAGTTTTGCCTCTAGGTTGGATCGTGTGGAACATTGAGGAGGCATCTGAAATGACAAATACCTTTCCATCAGTCCATAATTCAGTATGTCTTAAAAACCTTAAGGCGTAAATGAGTAATAAAGCATACAACAATCCTAATTACAGGGATATATATTAAAGAACGCTACACTCACAGATCCTAAAGACACTAGAACCTGATGCTCTAATACCATCTGTGACACCCTGCCCAATTATATATCGTGTTATCAGTCCTTTATTAAATTAAAACAGAATATCGAATTGGTTCATTCTTAGCATCACTGTCGAAAATCGTTAATTACTACTCAACTACATTAGTTAATTAAGATGGTGTTAATTTTAATTAAGCTGGTGTCAAATTTTAATCTCTTAAATTAACATGCAATGATCTGAAACAAATAAATAAATCACATTCACCATTCTGGTTAACCAAAAACATAAATAATGAAATAACTGAATCAAATAAGATATGATTGGGATAAACACTCCAGCCTTAACTCCAGTACAATAATCCATATCTAAAGCTGAATCCAACAACTGAAGATAAATGAAGTACAATGTCTCTGGAAATAACTACTAGTAGAAGATGGGCAACATGCCCGACTGAGAAAAATACAATGATGCACTAAATCTGAAAGAAATGGAGGCATCTATTACCGAAGTCCTTCAATCATCCACAGTAACTATAGCATGTCAAGTGAGAATGACCTCCTACACTGGGTGTCCATGTGACTGGGCACCGAAAATGATTTTTACAAAAAAAGATTTGGAAAATGGGTCAGAGCCCAGGTAAAACAGTTTAAAAATATTTGCAATTATTTAAAATGCAAAATCAGCAGATATTATATGCATGTTACTTCCACGTGCTCTCACTTGAGTTCCTCACCCCTAAACTATTGTGCACCCCTAACGTGTTCTGCTAACCCGTCCTAGTTATGCTACCCCACCCAACTAGTTCCAATCCCTTGTCTTACTACACCACTTACTCGTAGCACCTACTCGTATTACCCAGACAATTTGTTATTGGTTTACCTTCTCATATCATTTAAATCAATTTAGGGTTCACCAAATAGATGTTATGTTTCCAATTCCTTAGGTTATTTTAGACATCACTATCTTTCTCATCTACTAAGCACACACGCTAGGATAAATAACAAGTATATATATTTATCACTCTATTGATAAATATAATAATACAACACCCCTAGGCTAAGACCAGCGGTGCATGCATACTCTGCTATCGAGTCCCGATACATCACGTGCTAAAGGACTTTAGGCTCGGAATCACTCTCGAACCACAATATACAATTCACACATAATTGGAGGTGAATATAGTTCTAGGCCTTTGGGATACGCACATACCTACGCACACAAATGACCGGGCACACCCTCGTTCACACAAGCGGTGCTCATCCCTAAGTTATATGTTATGAGGTATAAGTCAAAATCCCCCAAGATGTCTCATCAAGATAAGATTGTACCCTTTTCGAACCTCCTGCAATAGCAAGCTATGTAGGTATGTCATAAAAATAATAAATCACACATTAGGTATTCACAAAACCTATGTGTATATATATATATATTCAATAAAGGTAAGCACGTACCCTATTATATATATTCCGTACATAGTCGACATAACTCTCGTATAACCTATGTATTATTAATATACTGCCAAACTTCTTATTTGTATAAGACCGAGTGTTTCCTCTTACCCGGAAGGTTACCATTTATCACTTAAGTCGATTCAGTAGATATCTCACTCATTCCCTAATGGTTTAGGTCACTGTTTATAACAAATTCTTGGGACACGATATCACTCTCCGAATTAGGTTTTTATTCCCTAATTAAGCCTAATAAATCTTAGCCCTTAAGTTCTTCTCATGTGACTAAGTCTCAAACATAATATTGACCTACTGGTATCTTAAAATAACTCTTTTTATATTTAAAAATTATCTTAAAGATGAATTCAATCGTTTCCCCCGATTTCTAAATAAAAAGGGAGAAAATTATCAAAATCTGGGCAGCCGAATCGATTCGGCCTTGACCCGAAGCGATTTGGCCTTGACCCGAATCGATTCGCTTCTACAAGTCTCGTCTTCTCCACTTAACTGTTATGGGTTTACATTATTTTCACTCAACCAAAACTTCAATACATGAACCCAAACTCCCAGCCAAACATTCTAACATCATATTAACATATATACATGATTTCTAATGTGGTAGAATCTTCAAATCATCAAGAAAAATCATTAAATGGAATTAGTTCAAGAATTATCTCTAAAAACCCTAGTTCATCATTTTTCATCAAGAAGCACTATAAAACCTAGATTTCTTCATGTTTTGATTATAAAAAATTCATCAAGTTCGTCATCTTACATAAGGTATTCAAAGTTTACATTAATTCCACCATAACATGATTAAATCTCTCAATGTTGTCATCAATTTTCATGAAATCAAGACAATTAACATCCTACTCTAACATGGATGATATATACTTCTTAAACTAAGAAAGATAAATACTTATCTTTGTGTAGATCTGATTTCCATGAAATTGGTAGTATGGGTGCGTTCCTCTTCTCCCGATCTACGCAACTGCGGCGATTTGGGTTCAAGAATTGTGTTGCACAGTCTTGGGACTCTTTCAAGACTCTCCTTCTTCCTCCCTTGATAGCCTCTCTCAGTTTTATTCACATAAGCCTAACTTCCCCAACACCTAATCTGATTTATACTTATAAATTTGGGGGTCTAATTTCCTCAAAAATTCAAACGACTAAAATACCCCTTTGGGGTACCGATTTGGCCTAAAAATACTCCGGGACCCAAACTAAACCCCCGGGTACACTTTTTCGACTATCTCGGCCCTTCTGGACACATTGGAGCACTTGAAATGACCATATGTAATATGAAAAGTAAACTTATATTTCATTTCCCAAATTAAGTTCCGACACGACTGACATGCGCGTCCCGACTAAATTTACCGTAATTGTCGTATTTTTCACTCACGATAATTATAATATTTCTTTATCATTATTATTACTCATTCACTAAGTAATATTTAATATAAATAAATATTAACCCTTCTCTCGTAATTAATATTTATTTTACGAGATTAATTCCCAAATAAAATTTAATCAAGCCCAAATTAATTCCCAAAATAAAAAAAAAAATTACGGGTTGTTATAAAACGATTACCAACAATCTCAGAGGAGATATTCAGGGATACCACACGACCCACTAACAAGCTGTCAGCGGGGGCGGGGGCGGGAGCAGGGGGGAGGGGTTCCCTGTACAATTCCACCACTTGACACTACTATAAATGTAACCCTCACCCTAGGATTAAAGGGGATGTAAAATCAAGACTTGAGAGAACGTAATAGAAAAATAGTAACCTCTCCATGGACGCAGGCAATTTTTTGAACCACGTATATCTTGTGTTATAATATTAGCATTTCTTTACTTTCCTTCTTTAATTTATTTCTGGATTTATTTAATTGTGGTTAATTTGCACTCATAATTGGCGCCATCTAGGGGAACAATTTTCTTCTCCACAAAAGTAATTATTGCAAGGAACACCCATGATATCTCAATAACCAAACAATGCTCCTAACAGTGTGCCTCAAACTAAAGATGTGCGAGTTGACTTAGCCCTCATGAGAGTAAGGTATGAGGGTTGCAACCTTTAGAGGAAAGTCATGGGAAACCTAGATCTACTCATATCTCACACCTAGTTGATGCCTACGAAGCTATGCTTCAACAGCACAAGGAGACAACTCACCTCTAAGTTGAGGAGAATTCTCGCCACCACCAACAATTAGAAGAAATGGAGAGGGAACTCTGACAGAACCGAAGGCGCCAACCTCGGAGTCCTAGACCTCAGTCGAGCAAGACTAGCAGTCGAGGAAGGAGCACCAGGTCTAACCAAGAACACTTTGCACATGGAAGTTGTCAAGGCAAGCGCCACAGAGACGATGAGCATCATAGAGATGACATAAGGAGTTTGGTTTGAAGGGATATGGATCAACACCCCTCTCATAGGGAGGCCAAGTCAACCAAGGATCTAGCATGGAGATCCCGCATCACCTAGATAAATTCTCATTTATCAAGAACTATCAAAGAGGAGGAACCCTATAAGAAATTTATAACCCCGAGGTTCAAGGTCTATGATGGAAAGACCGATCCTATTGACTATGTTTCATCGTACAAGCATATGATGACTTTATGGAGTCATAACGATGCACTGATGTGTCGCATCTTTCCCTCTATCCTGGGTGATGTTAACCAGAAATGGTTCAATAATCTCCTTCACAGGTCCATCAAGAGTTTCAAGATTCTTGTCGAATCCTTCACTTCTCATTTCATCACTAACAGATTTCTTGCCAAAATAATAGACTCACTGCTTATGATGAAAAATAAGCCACAAAAATCCCTATGCGAGTGTGATAAACACTATGGATAAGTCTTCAATGAGGTAGAGAATTTCTCAGAGAAAGTTTCCATAGCAACCTTTAAGATAGGTCTGCCCCCCACCCCCCATCCCCACATCAATGTTGTATCAATTCTTCACCAAGAAGGAAACTGAAACCATTGACGATCTCATATTACACATTGATAAATATGCCAAGGTAGAGAATGTAGTCCACACTGGTCAAGCTGAGGCTGGTCGCGCCAAGGCAAATAGGGGGGGCAAAAAGGAGATCACCCCCAAGAAGTGGAATAAGAAGAAGAATGATGCCAAGAACGGGGCCCAAACTGATTCCTCTAAGACTTTTCAAGTCATCAACACAGTTTTCAAAGAGCCGATCTACGAGATCCTGGAAAAAATCAAAGATCAATAATATGTCAAGTGACCCAAGAAGATAGGTGGTGATCCGACCAAGAGATATAGCGCGCTCTGATGCGCATTCCACAAAAAAGGTGGCCACAAGATCAAAAACTATAAGGCGCTTAAGGCCCACCTAGAGGAATTAGCCTAAATTGGGCATCTTAATAAATTTATCGATAATAAGTCTGACTAGGCCATAACCAATGGCAACCAAAAACCAGATAATGTCCTTGATGATGACATGGGACATGAGTTCGTCATCATTTACGGAGCATCCGACCTTAAGAAGATCTAAGGGAATGCCGTTCGGATGGAAGTCAAGAAAGTTACAACCGTAATGAAAGCTTTTCAGATCGATAGCACAAAAATCCAAGATGGCAAGCGCCGGTGAGCAGAGGACGTTGATTACAACAAGCACATAATTTTCACAGAGGAGGATTTGATTGGGGTATGAACCCCACACCACAATGTGCTGGTAATCACTATCAGAATCACGAATTGGGATGTGTACAAGCTACTAGTGGACCAAGGTATCCCTTCAGAAGTGATGTATCTAGAGCTCTTCCAAAAACTCAAGCTTAAGATGTCAAACCTTAAGGAGGAAATTGTTCCTCTGGTCGACTTTGTCATGAAAATAATGATGCCGCTAGTAAAGGTGGTCCTTCCAATAAGGGAAGAAAATATTTCAAAATTCATTAAAGTTCTGTGGTTGATATTGCCATTTTGGGTAGAGGATGGCTTCACGTTATAAGGGATGTCCCTTTTACTTATGACCAGAAGATCAAGTTCATCACTGACAGGGGGATAATGGGGATCAGAGGTGATCAAGTAGCTGCTCAAAAGTCCTTCGCTGCCATTAAGCCCAAGCAGGAGAGGAAAAAGGAGAAAAAAGTTATTCTAGAGGCAGCCCAGGATGGGGCCACTCCATATAAATAGTAACTATAACATAGTCGACCAAGAATGGAAAAGACTAGGATCCACCCCACTGATAGGGTCATCAAAGACTTGGATGAGATTACCTTTGACAAAGTCAATCTAGAGAGAAAGTTTCTTATCAGAACAAACTTGATTGACCTCAAAAGGAAGGAGTTGATCGCCTTCCTAAAACAGAGCTTATATGTTTTCTCATGGGAACCATATAATATGTATGGGATTAACCCTACAGTTGCCTTCCACCAACTCCATATGGATCTAACATTCAATCCGATCATAAAGGAGGCTAACCGAATAGCCTCGCAAAAGGCAAAGGAAGTGGAGAAGGAAGTAGGGAAACTTATAGAGATAATGTCCATCAAAGAAGTTTAATTCCCAAAGTTTTTCTCAAATCCAGTCGCGGTCCAAAAGTGCAATGAAGGCTGGAGAGTCTGTATAGATTTCACCAACCTCAATAGGGTAAATCCCAAGGACAGTTTCCCCTACCAAAGATAGACCAGATGGTCGACGACACAACAGTTCATGAGCGAATGAGTTTTGTACATGCTTATTTGGGTTATCTTTAGATTCCTTTGTTCGGCCCCAACCAAGATAAGACTTCATTCATAATGCTAGTAGTCTGTATTGCTATATGGTCATGATATTTGGCCTCAAGAATGTAGGAGCCACATATCAGAGGTTAGTCATTAAGATGTTCTGACACCAAATGGGGGAGACCATGGAGGTGTACATTGACGACATGCTCGTCAAGATCAGGAACAAGAGCTACCATCTCTAAGATCTGGCTAGCACTTTTGAAATCCTCAAGTGCTACCGAATGAAACTTAGCGCCAATAAGTGTTCATTTGGGGTCTAGTCAAGTAAATTTTGGGGTTATCTAGTCAGCAAGAGGGGGATTGAGCCTAACCCATATTATATAGAAGAAATCAACATGGTTAAGACACTAAAGACATTACGTGAAGTCCATAAGCTCACTAGAATTCTCGCAACACTCAATCTCTTTATCTTGAAGTCATTTAAGCATTATCGATCGCTTTTTTAGCTACTAAAAAAGGAAAAGCGCCTTACCTGGGATGACTAGTGATCCAAGGCCCAGTAGGAGATCAAATCCTACCTTAGTAAACCTCCTCTATTGGTGACCCCCGATCATCGGGATCATTTTTACCTTTATCTCACAGTGTTAAGCCACACAGTTAGCTCAGCTTTAGTTTGTGAGAGAGAAGCAAAGAAATCCCTATTTATTAAGCTAGTAAGAGCAGTAGTACTTGCCTCTGGAGAAACTTATTTATACGTTGGTAATCACTTCATGCAAGCTGAAGCACTACTTTGAATCCCATTCCATCACTGTGATCACTTTCTACCCCCTTAAAGCTGTCATTCACAAGGCTGACCTCTCTGGACAAATGTCAAAGTGGTCGGTAGAGGTTGGGATATTCGATATTCATTTCCAACGAAGGATAGCGTTCAAAGGGCAGGTTTTGGCCGACTTCATTGTAGAGTTTACTGAAGAAGTCCACACTAACTAGAAGTAATTGGCATGGCAGTACAATAACGGGGTCAATCCGAGGAAGTTCCAAGTAGGAGATTACATTCCAAGGAAAGTCATCGGCGGTTCTATAAGGTCGTCTGATGGCAAGTTGGGGACCATCTGGGAAGGACCATTCAAAGTGATCCATGAAAATATACAAGGATCCTACCACTTAAAAAACTGGAGGGCATAGAGGTACCCAAATCATGGAATGCGGCAAAACTCAAGAAGTTCTGCTTTTGTCTTCTTTTTACTTTTTAGCACTTAGTTTATGCAATATTTTATTTCAAAACTTATGTCACTCGCAAGTTATGATTTCTATCATGAATAAAGGCCCTTCTTTCCATCCCTTAAGGAACTTAAGTTATTTGATTACTTTACATTGTTTCCTAAGTAACATGCTCATAACTAACTCTTAGTTTCGAAAAATTATATTGATTAGGCTTTCACTTGATTGTTACAGCAGTTTTTCTCAATCTAACTAAAACTAAAGCCCTCAAGTACTTGTTAAAATCAACACATGTGACCCCATGACTTGCCCAGGTAAGAAAAAAGACCTACGGGGGATCCTGCGTAATAAACGAACTTAGCTTTGTCGACTAAAATCCTTAACAGGTGGACTGCCCATAGATTAGCTGCATTTTTACCATTATCTTCTCTAGGCCTAAGGGAGTGCGACGACACAACATAAAAGGTAATAAAGACAGAACAACACATGCAAGTCATAATTAACTTGAAAAATGCTTAAAGAAATAGTATTAACTTGATTCATTCGATAACCACCGATTACAAAGAATACCAATTATATGATAATTAAAAATAATACAAAAATTTACAACAGTTTATGGTCAACGAGACAAAAATTATCCTATTTTCTTCCTCCAACCATTGTTAGGGTTCGGCCTTTACTCTTCATCACTATCATGACCTTTCAGGTTGCTCTCAACAAGTTGAAAAGGAATGGAATCTAAAGGAATTTAGGTCTCCTCACGTCCAAATGAGCGTTGGCTATATGTAAGATAATCAACTCGGTACATATATCGGAGCTAAGAATCCTAAGGTTCCTTAACAACCTTGAGGGCGTTCAACCAATCATGCTTGTAGGCACTTTCTTGAGCTTCCTATAACCTCGCTTGGGTATCCTGCCAATCCTCATCATAGACCGCCACCCATGTCGCTCAAGAACCCATCCTGAAAAAGTGTCGAAGCCTCTTATTATCATGGCTTAGACCCATCACCATGGTGTTTCTCTTCTAAGCTCGCTCTTCGGACTCAGAACTTCTTCAAGTCATCATTTTTTGACTGGACCAAAGCGCAGACCTCACTCACATCCTTGGATTCTTCTAACTGGGCCTTTAAGTTATTGATCTCCTTTTGCATGGAGGCACTTACATATTCCAAGTTCTTGAGGTCATCCTTTAGCTTGGCAACTAAAGTGGATGATCTTTATGGGAATTATTCATCTTTTTTAAAGCTTTACACACAGTAAAAAATGCTCAGCGAGCTTGCACGCTATCATCTTGCCAAGCACATTATCTAAGTTACCAGAAGAAGGAATTTCCTCGGCGTCAGTCTATAACAGTAAAATAGAACAAGAAAATAGTTTATTAGAAAAATACTTGAATTGACACACTTAAAATGTTATTTTCATTAAACGAAACAAAGGATAGGCAGATCCATTACAGTCTAACGAAAGGAAAAATAGTACATTAAGCGAGTAAAAGAAGAAAAAACCTTAAAACTGAAGGCTGCACTTCTTCATCTGCTCCTCTGTTTCAACCTCTTTCCCCTTGGTCTCCACCTCTTTTTCTTTAGGTGCCACCTCCTTCACTTGGTCGGCAGGATGGCTGGCAGAAGGCTACTCATCAATAATAGGAGGAGGACCTATATGGTACCTTCAAAATAACTCAAATTCATAGGGGACCTTGATTATCACCATGGATTTATTCCACCCTTTCTTGAAGCTTGCATTTTGAGCATAGGCAATCTAGAAACTGGCATCAGCATATGCCTCCTTCCATCCTTACTCGAAGCTGGCATCTTTAAGGGCAGGGATCTTCTCTAAATTCTTGGTCAACTTAGAGTTCTTCACCTTCAGAAGGTTTTTCTTGGACTTCAAGGGGTATATATCTCAATGGTATTCTTCTCCTTATCCTAGGACTCCTCGGCCTTGAGTATGGCCTCTTATGACTTTCGAAGGGCTTCAGTCAGTTTATCCTTTTTCTTGAATTGGTCAGAGAAATTATTCAAAAGACCGGTAAACTCTGCTATAAATTGCAAAATAAGTAAAAAATCAAGTGTTAGAAGAAATAACAAATAGCAGTCAAGTAGACCTAATACAATAAATAAAAAAAATACCTCTACTAGCTACAAAGTTTAGAATGCTCAGAGAGAGATATGGTCAGGTCCCAGCATCTTCAGTCGCTCGTAATCACCTGCGAGCACTTTCCCCCTTAGCAGACCAGGGGCAAGGGTTGGATTGTGGACCATGGACTACACCTCTAAGACATTATTAAGAGAAGTAGGAATGCCTATCTTCTTCATAGACACAATAAGAGTCTTATTCTTCCCCTCCTCCTCTTCCCTCCTCTTCTCTCCTCTTATTTCTTCTTGGCAACTATGTTTGGGTCGCCAGACCTTGAGGAATCACCTTCTTCTTCTTTTGAGACTTGGACCTCATAGAGAGGATCAAATCAGACACTAATAAAACTCCCTTTCTAGTGGGAGCCATTAGGCCTTCTTTCTCCTCTAATTGAATTGACCCAACGTCTAACGGATTACAAAAAAATAAGTTTTATTATACTGCAGAGGAAGACTAGGTATCTCGTCCACTGGGTAAGAAGTAAAACTGCTAGTGGTGTTTGAGTATTCAATAAAAAGGGTCACCGACCGGGCATGTTCACAGTCGGGCAGATGATTTTTAACCCTCCAGGCCTTCAGGAGATCTATAGCTCTGATATCTTGAAGAAAGGGATCCTTGTTTTTCTCGTGAGCTGTTCAAAGACAAAAAAAGAAGAGAAATTTGCAACAACAGATAATAACAAAATAAAAGACCAGAAGAATAAGTATCAGCCTATGTGATCATCCCCTAGTCAGGTCATAAAAACCTTGTGTATTCTTCACCTTCAAGGAGCGGTGGATATTGTAATTTTTTTATGATGAACCCCTGATTCCAATAACCTTTATTAGAATCAGGGAAGTTCATAACCAACACCCTTTCAGCCTTCCATGACTTTAAGTAGAGAAGGCCATCAGAAGTGTGAGACCATGCATAACAATATATGATCTCTAGGATGCCTAGTTTTGGCCCATAAAGCTTTTTTATACGATTCCCATTGACTATTCACCAAGTATTAAGGGCACACTGAGCAGGGATGGGCCCAAAGAATTCGAGAACTCTAAAAATAAAAAAATTGGGGGATATGTCAACCCCCTTGAACCAAAACCAAGGTGTGGATCTAGTTCCCCCTGTCGACGTCTCTGATATATTTGGGAATGGGGGCACAATCAATCTCCACCACGGAGGGAATGGAATAGGTTTTTCTAAACTCCTATATCCTCTTCCCATTAGTGGTTGACATGATTGGAGGACTAAGATTATCACTACTAAAGACAAATACTAGAAAATAAGAAGAAAACTGTAAGAGAAAGGAGTGGAAATGAAGACTTACAAAGAAGGGAGAATGTGAAGGAAGCTCTAAAGATTTTGATAAGTAGAAGATCAAAAATGACGGTTTAGAGTGCCCCCACTCTGTTTGAATCCTCATGCATAATTATAAGGCGTCGTGGTTCCCGAGGCAGATTTTGATGCTTTACCTATAGCTCGGACGAGTGTATCCTTGAGACTTCAACATAATTACAAGGCTGCCACGCTGGTTCAGATTTTCCAACAAAGTTTAAAAAATGATTAGGCCCAAACAATGATTATAATCTACTAGACATCAGCCCAAAGATCTTAGGGGCAATTTTGGTATCTAAATAATTAACTAGGCCCAATTAAGGGACGATTGACCAGGCCGAGTGAAATCTGGACATGAACAACCCAACTACTCAAAGAAATCACCAATTATTTTTACCATGTGGATAAATACGAACATTTATCATGACAACCTTGATAAGCTCAAACAGATACTAACAATTTCAGAGGAGATATTCAAGGATACCGCATAAACCACTGACAAGCTGGGGTTCCTTTTAACTTGACATTACTATAAATTTAACCCTCACCCTAGGGTCAAGGGAATGTAAAATCAGGACTTGAGAAAACTTTATAGAAAAATAGTAACTTCTACATGGACGTAAGCAATTTGTCGAACCACATATATCTTGTGTTGTGACTTTCCATATTTAATTGCTTTCTGGATCTATTTAATTGTGATTAATTTTCCCTCATAAAGATGGATAAAGTATTGATTATATATCATCAACTGAAAACCAATCAGGTACAAACTCCGGTTCACCAGATATAAAATTAGGATGCAAAGATAATTGTTGTAAAATGGTCAATGTTCTCACTAAACAATAAGAACAAGAATAATTATTAGTTAATTTTTTGTAAAGGTAGAAAATCAAGAATTAAAATCACAATATGAAAAGTCCCCATTCTGCTCCATAAATATAGCACTATTTATTATAACCTCCTAAAGTCCTAAATGAAATTCAAGCCTCAAAGCAACCCAAAATATATAACTAGAAGGCCTAAAGTCTTAGGAGGCCTAAAAACAAATGATCTGAATTAATCCAAGTTGGCCCGGAATAAGCCCAAAACCCAAGGAAATCACTCTTGCTCAATCATTCATGGGCATACGGTACCCTTGACCGATTAGTCTTGTTAGAGGACCAATCGAACCTTTGCCCCAGCCAATTTTCTTATAAAAATGGGCCCTCACCTACCATTTATGGGGCATTAACTCCACTCTTAAATTCTATCTTTCTTCCCACAAGTGCTTTCTCTCCCCAAAGAGTCCCAAAACTCTTTCCTTTTACCTTCCAAACCCTTTCCAAGCTTAGATTTAGAGTTATAACCAAAAACCTTAACCTTTTCCTTCTCATATAAACCCAAAAGAAACCAAAAACCCCTTTTTACCTCTTTCTTATTTTTTCCTTTAAAGGTACTTGATCTTAAAGTAATTTTAGATCCACTTCAAAAAAGGTTGATTGCAAGTCGGAACATTGCCTAAATGAAAAGGAGCACGTGTAACATTGCAGGCCCGTTGCTTCTCAAACCTTTTATTTTGAAATCTTGATATAAAAGGATGGTTTTATGCTACAACACCACCCCCATATACCATTTTCTTCATTTATGTGTTCTTTTAGTCTTGAATTTCTTGTAAAGGTCATGGACAAACCACGATAACTTTGATATCGCCTACGGTGGATACATAGGCATATTAGAGAAATCGATCTCTAAAACTCAAGTTAAATCTTGTACATATTTTCATGTTTCTACCATTTATTCTCACAAAATGTCCAAAAACTAAACAAAAAAGCTTCATTATTATAAAATGTTATCACGTAGGTTAGAAGATTACTAGATCCGTGGATTTTATCTATATTTTGTACTTAATGTTGCTAGTTTGGTCATTCTTTTATCATTAAGTGACTTTATGAGTAAATCAATATCATTCAAATTCTTCTATGAACAAAAGTAATTTAGATCTTTAGATACGATGTGGTTTCACTCTAAAAATACCTTGAAGGATAAACAAAAAATCTAGAGTTCTCGCATTGAGCCTCCATAGGAAGTAAAATCCCTCTTGTTTCCTCATGAACTAGTAGACTATGAATCGCTCTATGCGAGTACGTAGGCCCACTTGGACTATCGTTTGAGTGAACAACCTTGACTTTGTACATATGTATTCATTGTTTATATTATCTACACAAATTCCACACGGCACCGCATAGTTTACTTATATACTAATTATTTTGACTTCATTATTTATTTTACACAACAACATGGTAACAAACATACTTTAAATATATATTTGAGACCTAAAGTATGGAGGGGATGCCTAACACCTTCCCAATTCGTAATTTAGTTCTCAGACTTTTAACTCTCTAGATAAAAATGTAGACCGGTTTCCTTCACTAGGTCTCTATGAAGGCCTATCCATTATTTTATCTGTTTTGTGTAAAATAGACCAAAGACTCCATTTTTCTTTCAGAAGATAACGAGACGATGACCACACATCACTACGAATGACCCATGTCCTCCATATTTCATCCCAAAAGGATGCACATTTTTTCGGGGGCATGAAATAGGTGCGTCGCCTCAGGTCCGGGTTCTTAGACAATATCTTATAGAATTCAAAAAAATATTAACTAAAGACGAATGTAATGTAAAAATATAGAGGAAAATAAGACTTGAAAAAACTTCAAAAGATTTAACAAAACCCGTAGAGATGTCACACTTCAATATCTCCAACAAGAGGTACACCTAATTAAATAACATATTAAAGAACTCAAGATCGATAATAAATATTTAAAATAATATGACACTGTCTTGAAAGTAGATCAAACCCTTCACAATAAATAATTAATTTCCTCGACGAAATGAAAAAGAACCCAAGTCATCCAATGCTAAAAAACATTAAATATAAAAAAATATAGAATAATTTGACCATCAATTAGACATCATAAATAAAATTAGTTTAACAAAAAATTATTCAAAGGTAACTAAAATAATCAACAAATAACATGAGATAAAAGTCCAATGCTAATTGAGTCTTGTGCAGATTTTAATTGCATAGAAGAAAGTATAACTAGCGGATAATATCATCATAAAACATCTTAACAGTTAGACTCTTCTAGTGAAGTAAAATGCAAATTAAATACAAACTACTTAAGTTATGTATTTGTCAAATAATGTTTGTTACAAAACTACTTTTGTCCTTTGGAAAAAATATGACTGATAAAATGATTTTACGAATTCCTTATCTTTTTATTTTATATCTATTTACAACCACTGATAACGGTATAACTTCACAAGCATTCAGTAAACAAGTAAAATTTGATTTTTTTTACAAAATCAGGATGTAGAGATTTAAAAACATTATGATATTTTTCTATATTCAAATCAATAAATCACATCTAATAAAAAAAACATTAATTTTTTTTAAACGAAGGGGTGAAGTACAAAAGGATTGAAGAATAACTTACCACTAATATTATCTAATATATAATAGAATAATTTTGACAAAATTTCACTAACAAAATATGTTATGATCTACGTAAAGCCTTCTTATAATAGAACATATAGAGACTCCACCACACACCAATATTTTAATGAAAAATCTATCCCCACAAAGGCAAAACTAATACAAATGAGTCAAGAAGATATGGAACTATGAAAATATGGAATTAATAATCTATTATAAAGGGGAATCATAAGTAAATCCCGTTGGTCATGCCCGACGTTTCATGTCAGAAAAAATGTTGAACTAGAATGCGAAACACCCAGGCTAGTCACCAATAATAAACGTCTTAATATAGTTCTAGAATTGATAAGATATCTAATCGCTAATAAATGTGACTAATCAACTGATACCGTGTACTTGGGAATGTCCCAAGACTATAATTTAGTTATAGTATTACAGGTCAAGCAGGACTTGGTCCATCATCTAGTCAATACTTAGTTAATGATCCATTTTCTCCATAGCAGATACAACAAATCACAAGATCTAAATATTATAGTTATCTTAGTGAAACTGATTATATTCTCAAACCAAAATTTTGCAATCTATTTATCATTACTGCATCACAGTCACTTGAAAACCCCACATTGAACTAGTAAAAAACTACTTTCCCCCCGCTTGGAATTTTTCTCCTCACCATTCAGCAAAATCTTTAAAATTTAATAAAGATGTTCTTTATCACACTGAGTTAGTCCAAATCAAACCAATCATTAATCGTAATGATCCTATTAATATTATTTATACATCTATAAATTACTGTCGGTTCAAGAATGGGCACCCCATCCTCCCCCCCCCCTCCCCGGCCGTCTCTCTTGGCAGGGGACGCATAGTCATCTCCTTATGGATCTCTTTTGAAGGGAAAATGGAAATTGAGTCATTAATATATGTTATACAAGATAGAAAAAAGAAAGGGAAAGGACTCCATTGAGACTTTGTGGTGGCAAGATATTTATGTGTAAACTAGAGAGTCGAAGGTTCAGGAACTGGGTTACGAATTGGAAAGGTGTTAGGCACCCGCTCTTCCCTTTCAGTATCAAATGAAGATATAAAATATTTATTTTCGATTGTTATTATGTAAAAAGAAATAAAGAAATGAAACTTGTCAATTATGTATATATATTGTGCACACAGTGTAGATGTGTGTATAAATAATATAGATAAGGGATGAGTATATACAAAGCTGAACTTGTTCACTTCCGAAGAAAATTTGAGTGAGCCTTCATACTCGCACGGAGTGATTCAAAGTCCACATAGTTCGTACAGAAACAAGAAGGATTTTACCTCTTATAGAGGCTTAATGCGAGAAATCTAGATTTACCTTGATCTTTCAAGGTATTTTAAAGTAAAATAAAACCAGATCTCGGGATGTAAATGATTTGTGTTCATGAAAGAACTTGGAGAAGATATATCCACATATAAAGTCACTTGATGATGAAAGAAAAACCAAACTTCCAACATTAAGAACAAAATAATAGATAAAATTCCTAAATTTAGTGATCCTCTAACTAACATAAGAACAATACATTATTTTGAGATTTTTGTTTGGTTTTTTGGATGCTTTGTGAGAATAAGGGTGATTATAGATGGATATGTGTAGGATATTCCTTGAGTTTAAAGATTGGGCTTCTCTAATACGCCTACATATCCACCACAGGCGAAATCAAAGTGAACGTAGTCCAAACATGAACTTTAGAGATAAGCAAGATCCATAGAGTAAAGAAGATACATAAAAGAATAACTTGAGGTGGTGTTGCAGTATGATACCATCCTTTTATATCAAGTCTTTAAAATAAAGGAGTGAGGGACACTTTACCTGAAGGTTATACGTGTTCCTCTTCGTTTCAGTAGCGTTCCAGCTTGGAATCAACTTTTTTAAAGTGGATCTAAGGTTAATTTTAAAGTTAAAGTACCTTTGAAGTGAAAAATAAGAAAGAGACAAAAAGGGTATTTTGGTTTCTTATGGGTTTAAATGAGAATGAAGAATTATGGATTTTGGTTAGAAATATAGATATAAGTTTGGAAGGGGTTGTAGAGGCAAATGGAGAGTTTTGGGGTTTTTAAGAGAGTAAGAAACTTCTACGCAGAAATCCAAAATTTAAGAGAGAAATTAATGCTTGCTGAAATGGTAGGCGAGGACCCATTTTTATAGGCAATCTGTCTAGGGAAAATGATCGATCGGTAAAGTGTACTCTACATCCATGACTAATTAATTAAACGCATTTTCACTTGGCCTTTGGGCTTATTCTGGGCCATCTTGACTTATTTGGGTTATTTCTTTTATGGCCTTTTGATGAGGCATTTTGGGTTTGTCTTGGGGTTAGAGCTTCATTTGGGCCATTTAGGAGGCCATGATAAGCAGTGATATATTTAGAAATCATAATAGGGTGTCTACAAGTACTATGACTATATTTACACATGGTTTAAAGAAATCGTTTACCAAAATGATTCATTCACTCATTCTTGGTTTTTTAGTTTTGATAAAAAAATTTAAAAGTCAAATTCCTTCTAAGTTTTGTCATTGGTGGACACAATATGGATGAGTCCCAAAATTTCTTTCGGTAGAATTCCATGATCAAATCAAGTCTTTCTCGATAGTTTTTAAAGTAAACTAACACTCTCACTAATATTACACATTATTTTTATTTACCAGTAAATACAAAGTGCCGTGGATATTTAAGTGGCAACACATAATTTAGCAAAATACAGTTATTCGCCAATTTTATATTAAATGGTGGGACTCTTTCAAAAAACAAAGGATCATTGACCAAGTCAAATTGGACTTTCCTTGCCAAATAGTTACATCCTCTATCGACTCAACTCTAGACGGTTCGAAATCCTAAAAGTCACAAGATTTGGCTAAGCAATTTCTACTTCGGGCTGAATTAGAAAACGATGACTCACCGACCTCTTATGTTGCATCATCAAAAAGTCAACAACTCAGATTCGTACAAAAGTTCTTTATTTCAAGATGCCCAATATTCATATAATTTGCAATAAGATTTGGTCACATTCTAAGGTAAAAGTTACCATTCATAAATAGTGAAAATATTTCCCAAAAAGTTACTATTATTGTAAGTTAAATTTTAGTTTTATTATAATTTGCATTATAGTTTTTATCATATTATTTGGAGATAAAAAATTCTGCTAATGTTTTGAAAAATATTAAGAGAATTTTCAATCTCCAAATCAATAAATCGCACCCTGGTCAATTAATTGGGAGTAGATGAGGACATCATCAATGTAAACTATAGTGAAATAAGAAAAAGGGTTATATATATACATATACCAATTTTTTCAAAATATTAACAAAAATATTTTGGGTTTAATTTTTTTTACAGGGTATCTTATTATTCTATAGTTACCTTGTAAAACAATCATGGCAAGCATTGGGCGCATTTGATCGATCGGGCATATGCGCACTTGACCGATCGGTCAAGCAATTGACCCTCCTATATAAGTGAGAATTTAACTCTTTTTCCTCATTTCTCACATTTTTATTCCCTCTCTAGCTTCTCTAGTTATCTAATTTTCTCTATCTTCGAGAGTATTCTGAGTTTTTTTTAGTATCCTACTATGGTCGAGAGAGATGGTAGGGAGATGTTAGAGTTACTTCTGGGCAATCTCTTGGATGCTAGTCCTCAATCCGAGTCTAGGAAACCCAATGACTAGGTGGGAATGGATATTCCCATTGATAGAGTGACGAGGGATCTAGGTGTGCATCACCATATACCTTTACCTGGGGATCAGGCTATCCTACTATGAGAGCCTATTTTTCACTTATCTACCACTCTATAGTGGTCAAGTATTCATTGATTTTTATTTTTATGATGCCATGATTTTATTTCTATACTAGAGTGTATGACTAAGACATTTTAGTTTCATTTTATTGAGTGTTATTATTTTTGCACATATTTATATGACATCTTCAAGAGCATAGTGCCACCCGCTTTTGGCTTAAGGGTTTCCCTAAGCAGGTGGTAACTTTATGGACTGATGAGTACTTTCCTATTATTTTTTGAAAAATAGTACGGGGTTTGGTCTTTCTCTCTTTGTAGGATTCTCTTGTGTTGATTCATAGTACTTCTGCTATTCAGATGCTGGCAGAGAGGTGGTGGTACATGAATTATGCTTTCTAGCCCCAGTGGATGAGATTATATTCACCCCACTAGATTTGCATGTTTTGATTAATCTACGACCTAATCCATTTATGGTGATGATTTCCCACTGCATTCGAGTGTCGGTGGATGATATTTGGGAGGAGACATGATTCCTCCCCACTATTTGGTCAGGGAGACACTTGAACTTAGCTCCCTTGATGCCCACGTGTGAGCAAACTAGAGACGCTTAGGAACGGATGAGGTTTGAATCCATCAATTCACACGGGACTTCATGTTCTTCATGATTGTTCATACCATCAGGAAGTAATCCACGATGATTTTTTATTCCCTATTTGATACTTTAGCTACATCCGATAGTACTACTTGTGCATCCAGCATTAGTTCCCTTTCTAGATGGTTGACTAAAAGTCCCGTCAGTTACGTGGTAGTTTAGAAGGTAGTTCCTTCTTATTTATTTCTTTTTATTTGCATTTATGTTTGTCAGGTTTGTTGATATTTTATATTTTATTTTCACACAAATATAGGCTTTCGAGTTTTTGGAGTTCACCGTAGTTCTTTGAGAGCATTAGAGGTTCACTATTGGCCCCTTTAGAGGAGCTAGAGGATGGAGAACAGGGGATATGGTTTTCAAATGTATTCTCAAGGAGATATGTGCACCTTTCTTAACGACAAGACTGCAAAAATGGTCTATATTCATTTTCCTACCGTTTTAGATTTTTCACATGTTGTTTTATTTCTTACGTAAGAGTGTGCATTATACTCATGTGCCCTAAATAGGACCAAATTTTCTTATTTCGTTGACCAAATATACTTTGAGTCTGGTTCTTAAGGTCTTTCTAGCAAAGCATCATGAAAGTCATTCAAACGAAAATCCTCGTCCTTAAGACGTATCATTTTATACCACTATTAAAAAGGAAATTGGACGCATAGACTCACACACATTCTTTCCACATTAGTTATTTTCTTATATAAAATATTTTGGTGTGTGTTTATGTGCGTGATATGGGTTTTTGGACTTTATATGAAATGAAAATAAAATTATTTTAAAAAACCTTGAGTTTTTGCATGTTATAGGGTTGTTGTGTGTCTGTCGCAGAGCTTTTACCACAATGAGAATCTACTTTGCTACAACGATAACTTCTTGTTGGATGTGTTAAGTTATAGAGATTTCTCTTCAGTCTTGCCATGTATTGTTAGTGAAGGTTCACACTAGTGAGGGCGATCCTCGCTACAGCGATGCTTCAATGAGAAGTGCACGTTTAGTGTACAAAGCTACTTTTTGCAAAAGATTGTGCACATCTTCTTCGGTGCTCATGCAACACTAAAGATCTAATCATACATTTTCTAGTTTTTGAACTTATCACATCATGTAAGTCTACTTACCTACTTGTCTCCCTAAACTTCATTTGAAATCTTAAGTGTTATATGCAAGTGGGTTAGACTTCATTTTACAAGTGTGTGTGAAGTGTGATTTTGTGATCTCATTATGGACAAAATAGTTTTGCTAAAACTTTCTTGCCACAAGAATCATTCTAGGAGATAAAAAAATTTAAAAGATAAAAACTTCCTTCTCTGTTGAATTTTGTATTCTTTCAAGTTTTAAATCTTATTTTTCTCTTCAGTATATTCTTGAGATATTTCAAATTTAATTGCTTGTGAAATCTAAAAATATTTTGAAGTATACATGTTCGTTTAAAAATCTGTTCATACCTTTAACAGACCTCTTTATAATTTGTTCTTACGTTATTTTTAGATTTTATTTATCTAAAAAATATATTTTGTGAGTTAAGTCATTAATTTCAATTACACTTTCACTTTAGGTTTTTCATACGTATAGAAAGAGGAACTACAATAATTGGAGGCTTCAAATCTTTATTCTAAGTTTGAAACACAAAGTTTTCTTCAAAGTTTAAATGAATAAGTTTATTATCATGGGACTTGATGACATTAGTCGTGGACCAAAATCAGTCACTATTGTGTAGCGTTCTTCAGCTATTGGCTCTCTCTCTGCAGAGGATATAGTGTGAAAGAGTGTCTAGACATTCATAGTTTTGTGAGGTTGTAAGTCTTTGTCTTCTAGTTGTAAAACTCTACCATACTTTACTTTTCGTTCTGTCAGCTCGATTTTTTTTCCCGTTCTGGGTTTTTCCTCGTATACCGGTGTTGTGCAATTTAGTTTACCTTTTCGCATTTAGATTAAGTCACCTAATTATTAAAGATAGAATTTGGCGTAATATACTTGGTAAATAATTTTACACATATAACTTAAGATTTATATTTTTTATCCTAACTTGAACTCGAGAGAAAACCTTCTTACAACTTCACTAGAGATTTTAATTAGGTACCATAAGTTCATCTCAGTTTTGAGCACACACTCTCTACTGGTATTAGAGAGACCTCTCTTTGTTAGGTTTTATCACCTAGAGGTAGTTTAAGTGTGTGTGATTATGGAATAGTATTTGAATGATCAATGGCCTAAAATGATGGGACTTAAGAAATTTCATGTTTTCCCGAACCTATCACATTGCCAACATTTTAAATCACTCTAACACAAAAATTTCTAGTACTCGTGTTAGTGATTATGAAGGTAATGATCTCCGTTTGTCTCTTGATGTGCTTGTTTCTCAAAATAATGGCTTATTTAAAATCAATGTTAAACTTTCTATGAAAGTGAAACATCTGGATAAAGAAAAATCCATCAAAGAAAAAGAAGACCATGAATCTTCTCGATTAACTTTTGATAGGAATATTTTTCTTGATAAAGTTAAAGCCCTTGAAACTGAGAAAACCAAACTTTTTAATGATCTTACTTATATTAAAGAAGAAAATGATTTATTCAATCTATTAATGCTCATTCTCATTACCTCTATACTAAAGTTAAAGCTCTAGATTTAGACTTTAATAACTTCTAGAATTTTTTGATGAACTTGTTGAAGAAAATAAGTACCTTTAGTTTAGGAAGAATGTGTGTCCACATTGAAAAAGAAAAAAGATGATTTAACAATACTTATGGATTTGAAAGTGAAATTTCAAAATATTCCTGATATTAGTGCCAAACTTTTAAAAAAAGTCAAAAATCTATCTTTGGAACTAGAATAAAGATATTGTGAACCTTTAAGAGGAAAGGCTTTGAATAAGAAACCTTTAACGTCAAATCATACATCCGCTTTTGATCATGGTTTTCAAAACTTTCATAAACTAAGGAAACATGATATGATGAACAATTTGAAAGAGACGTGCAACATGTCTCCTCTCGTTTGCAAAGATCGTAATCATAATTATAAAAGACCAACTAAGATTGCATCATTTGATCTTATTGTCATAAAAATGATCATTATAAGGATTCTTTCTTTAGGTTGAAAATGGTTCAATGTTTTGATAGGATTTTTCCGTTCCCAAGACTTTTTCTCGTGTGTCTCATCCTAGAATTTATGAATGTGATTATTGTAATAGGAAAGAACATTTGCAAAAAAATTATTATTTTCTTAAATCGACCTCGCACTTTCGCAGTAATGGGAAAAATTATAGCTTTGGTAAAGATAAAGATTTAGGAAAAAAACATGAACATCCTCGTCATGTTCATAAGAAAAGGGATAAAAATACCCATGATTAGCCTACTCTCAATTTGCTTCAAGTTAGATATATATGGATTAGAAAGAATTATTTACATAAGGTAGATCTACAAACTAGATCTGATCATTTATTGATAAACTCAACGTCTACTTGTTAAAAGTTTTCATCTTGTTCCTATGATGTCTTAGAACTATTATCTTGCTCATTGGCCCATTCTACTCTTATGATACTTTTTTTGCATATTTCTTTACATCTATATACTCTTTGGATTGTGTGCTTAAAGGTCACCTTACTAAAATGCTTATACTAATTTATTTGACTTACTTGCACATGATGTTTATATATTGGTTATGTTTATGACTATGAACTCTACATTTAAAATTCAAAATCTTTAAAATTTAGGATTTTTCGAGCTTAATTTATCTTGAGTATATGTCATGATTCGTCTCACTTACACCACACTACATTTTGAGAATTATCTTATGAACTAAAGAAGAAAACACTTTCCAATAAAACTTTATTGAAGTTTTCAAAATGTATGTTAATTGAAAAATGGTGTGATTTTAGCCTTAGTACTTGTCAGATTTGTATCTTCATGGTTGGAGTTGAAAAAAGCTATATTTCTAAATCAAGAGAGATGATGTGGTAAGGACTGCAACTATCGGATTGTGAGAACTATGTTTGAATGGAAATAATTCCCACACCTTCAGTAATGAATGTGTAAAAGACACCACATGCAAGATATATTTTCAAGTGATGTTTCAAAGATATATCCATCCAAAATTTGAGTAACATCAAGGATGTGAAACTAAAGGTCATAACCAAAATCTCTTACTGAGGAAGAAAAATATGTTAGTCGAAAATTTTACTTTTTAAGGAAAATGAGATTTTTTCAATAAAAAACATTTAAAGTTTGAGATTTTCAAGTAAAACTTCTCTTTTGATATTTGTTTGGATTTCATCGGACAAATTCTCATATTTGTACACCTATGTCTTCCACATGAATTATCTCATATGTGCTCTTTTAGATTAACTTGAAACATGCTATGAATATTTCACTAGCGGATTCATTCTCTATTTAGAGTACTTGAAATAACCATTTAGACCTTGACTATGAAAATTCATAACACAATTATATCAAAATCTATTTTTCCAAGTCATTTTAGAAAGCGGATCATGTTAGATTGATCACTTTGTATCATTTCTAAGTTGTTCATTGAGTCGAACACTCATTTGAGGATTTTGGAATTCTATGTTCAATTTAGTGACCAGGAAAACCCTATCACCATAATGACATTTTTCGTCATTGCAATGACTATCGCAACCAAAGACGTCTCTTGTTGAAGAGACATTAGGCTTTAAGTTGTGAACAATCCTTTTTTTCTTTTGTTACTTTCGAAACCCTATTTCTCTCGTTACTTTTGAGAACACTTGGTGCTACTCCATTTTTGGAGCGATTCGAAGGTTTATTTCCTCTCAATTTCCTCTTGAAGAATCATTTATGTAAGACTTTCTTCATCTTTCCTTTCTATATTTAGTACTTTTAACTCATTTTGGCATTTCTTTACGGATTTAAAGAATGTATTGATATTTGTGTCATCCTAAAGTTGTTCTTCATCTCTATTAAGGTTTTGTAGTTGTATTTCATGTTATAATGGTGGGATTTCAATGGATTTGACTTTCATTTCATGTTTGTACCCTAGATTTGGGTGTTTTGGTTATGAGTTTGTGATATTTTTAGCATGTGCACCAAAGGTTGAAACTCACACCATTTTTGGACTTCTTCATTTGGGTTTATTTTTTAAACCTATTTTTATGATTTATTATTTTAGTTACAATGCATGAGTTGTCTGGCATATCGAAGAAACTCCGCTCTTCAGTCAGTTTGTCAACTCCCTCACCTCCATCCCCTTTGAGGTTAACAAACCAGGAAGATTACCATAGGTTTGAGAACTTCCGACTTAGTTGTCCATTAGGATCATACTTTTGACTAGAACTCTCTTCATATGGATGGATGAATGGACATTGGGAACCAAGGAGTTGATGACAAATAAATGTATCCCGATCTTTTTTGAGAGGTATACACTTCTGTTGTGAGGATTGAGACTAGTTTTACCTATGTTGTCCGTGGTATTTCCATACCATCACTCCAACTTTCCTTAGTGAAATTTATAGTTTACCCATTATACCAAACCCTACCTATCCAAATGATGGTTATGTCATCCCAAGTATTAATGAAGTGGTCAATGAGATCACTGGTGGAGAAGTTACAGAGCCACCCCAATTTTTTTTGGCACAAAGCAATCTCCCAAATTTTTACTACATTATCTACATCATTTTTTCAGTAAATATTACCCAGAACTCGCACCATCATACCATCCCTCCCTATAATTGTCAGTTCTTGCATGCTATGGGATGGTTAAGAGCATCAACAACAATGGTAAGGGTAATCTTCCCACTCTTTATTATGGATGTCTTATTTTTTATTTATTTTTTTGGGAAATTTGAAGTTTTATTCTCAATTGTAAGAAGACCATGCCTCTTCTAAATGGATTACATCAGTGGAAAATTCAGAGAAAGAGAAGAGCAAGAAACATAAATGCGTTTCTTTATAAAATAAAACCCTTATAAGATCAATAACTAAATAGAAAATGAAAGAGATCTTTTGACATCCAAAGGAAATAACAAGACACCAATGACCACTAGGCATGTCTGAGAGAAGGAAGACCCCATTTATCAACTTTGAGAAGACATTGGATATGCTTTGGGAAGTCATTTAAGGAAAGAGAAATGCAATCCTTATACTCTGAAGCACTTATGTTAGCAAGAAAATCAGCCACTTGATTTGCCTCTCTATAAGAATGAACTATTTTGACCTTCATCATCTTCATTAAGCTTCTGATTTTGAACACAACCCAGATGATTTTCCATGGAACCTTACTTCTATTGAGGATTACGTATGCTAGAACTTTGGAATCACTCTTTATGAAAAGATCATAGGTTGTTAAGTCCATAAGGAACTTTAGGCCTTTAATCAAAACGAGATCTTAAGCTTCCATATTAGACACCTTTCCAAAGTGAGCATGAAAAGCCCAAATCATTTCTCCTGAGTGATTTATAAGCATTCCACCACCACCTCCCTTTCTAGGATTCCCAATAGAACTGCCATCAACATTAAGCTTCAAAGTGCCTGTTGGAGGAGGATTCCACCAGATATATACAGTTGGACTAAACACCTTCTCTAACTTCTCCTCGTTCCATATTTGGTCTTGAAACCAATAGTCCTTTACCTGACCTGCTGCTATATCAGTGACTGACTTGCAATCAGGAATACTTCAGTAATCCTTGACAATATTAATATTTCCTTTTCCAATAAGCCACATCATATTGTCTTCAGCTTTGTACCTTATAGAGCACATACGATTCCAAGTATGAGCTGAACCTCTACTAGGAGCAGAAGAAGGATGATGATTTCTACAATAAGTTGTCATCATGAATTGATCCCATAAAGAAGTTTGTTGTCTAAAATTCCACCACAATTTCATACTAATAGAAGAATGAACATCATTTATATTTCTTTTCCCCAAACCACCTTCATTTATGGGCTTGGCAATTTTCTCCCATCCTCACCAATGATATCTTTGATCTCCAAAACTATTACTCCAAAAGAAATTTGCTAGAAGAGCAAATATTCTATTGAGGATAGATTTAGGGGTACTTAAGGCATACAATAAGTACAAAAACATAGAAGAAAGCACCGATTTAATGAGGACAATCTTACCTCCTAAACTTAAACACTTTCCCTTCTACCCTTGAATTCTATGCTTAATTTTTTGTACCATATCTTCAAAATATATAATCTTCTTCCTTCCACTCTATATAGGGAAGCCTAGGTACTTGATTTGATCAGACTTCATCTGCATTCCTATAGCTTCCTTGATTTTATTAAGAGATCTAAGGAAAATTTTCTTTGAGGCCATTAAATTTTTTTTCTTCCTAGGGTCCGTTTGATTCAAAAGTGGGGATGGAAAAATTTTCCATGGGTAAAATTTATCGTGGAAAATTTTACCTACTTTTCTCACATGCGGCTATTAAACAACCAATTAGGCGAAATTAAAGTCAATCCAACTAGTTTATTTAAATATTTTTAAAAACATTTTAAAACAGTTTTATAAAATGGTTTTAAAACATTTCTAAAACGTTTTTTATAAAACATTATTAAACCAGTTTTTTTACAACATCTTTAAAAAATAATTTTTACAATATTCGAAAGAGTTTTTTAATTATTCGAAACGGTTTAAAACCTTTTAAAATAGTTTTTTTTACAGTTTGAAAACAATTTTTTTATTAAACAGTTTTATAAACGTTTTTTTATTTAAAACATTTTTATAACAATTTTAGAATAGTTTTTAAAGGGTTTTAAAACATTTTTTATAAAATAGTTTTTTAATTATTTTTTAACAATTTATATAACATTTTTTTAGAATATTTTAGAATAATTTTTAAAAAAAAAATACTTGTAAGAAGTGACAAATTTTTTTGGCAAATATTTCTCACACAAATAGCAAAGAAAAGTTTGCTAAAATTTGTGATAATTTTATGGATAGGAGGTGTTTTACATTGACAAATAGCTATTAGACAAACTTTTGTATCAAACACACTAAATTATAGACAAATGCCCCATTTATTAACTTATTTGCAATTTGCTATTAAAATACGGCTATCAAACGGACCCTTATTAATTAACTACCCTCACACTTGTTCATAGAGACTTAGAACCTTTATAAGCTTCTTCACTTCCTTCAGTGATCCTGAGCTAAAAATGATAATATCATTTGCAAAAGATAAATGGTTAAATCTAGGGCTACCAGTAGGCATTTTATATCCCATATAATTAGGATTAGACATGAGATGTTTCAGGTTTTTGGAGAGGGAATCTTTCATAATGATGAAAAGGCTATGGGAAAGAAGGTCCCCCCTTTGCCTCAAACCTCTAGAGGATTTGAAGAAACCTGCATTTTTTCCATTATGCATAACAGTTAACTAAGAATTATAAATGATCCTCCATATTAAGTCCAACTATATTTCGCAAAATCCCATTCTTCTCATGACCTTTATAAGGAACAACCAAGAGACCCTATCATAGGCCTTTGCCATATTCAATATTAAGATGATATTGCCTCCAAAATTTTTGTGGTGGATTCTAGATAAACATTCTTGAGCTGAAAGGACTTTTTTTGTAATGGACCTGCCTTTAATAAAACCTGACTGAACTAGGGAGATAATTTGATTTAAAATCTTTGCAACTCTATTATTTAGGATTTTAGGAAATATTTTGTTAACAAAAAATTTCATATTAATTGGTCTAAAATAATTAAATGACTGAGGGTTCTCAATCCTAGGAATCAAAGCAATTTTTATAGTTATGGTGATCTTTAGAAGGATAGAGCCTGCAAAGAAACTATGTACTACCTTTAACACATCAAGTATAATATCTTCCCTAAAAAAGTTGAAGAAGAAACCATTGAAGCCCTCCACACCTGAACCACTTGAAGCATTTAAACCCTTGACAACTTGTTCGACCTCTTCCATTCCTGGCCAAACTATCATTTTCAGATTCATTTCTTCAGTTATGGACTTGGGAATATGGCTAAGCACTTCATGATCCCCTTCAGGTCTACTAACCTCTTCTGATTGAAAAACTGTAGAAAAATGAACTATTGCTTCTGCTTGTATCTCCTCTATTGACTCTAACCAAGATCCATTAGCCTTCTTGATCTTCGTAATGTCTAACCTTCCTTATTTACTTTTGACACTTTTATGAAAATACACATTATTCATATTTCCATCTTGAGCCCACCTTTCATTGGCCTTTTGAGACTAGAAATCACTTTTTGTCTTGAGATGCTGATTGTGGGAAGTTGTTGCCTGAGAAAGAGCCTCTCTATTAAGCCGAGAGGGGTCTTGTTTATAGTTTAATTCTGCATGCAACATCTGATCTTTAACATTCCTGACAGCCTGAAAGAGGTCCCCATAGTAATATTTGCTTCTTATACTAAGTTTACCTCTGGTAGCTTTAAGCTTCACAGATATAGGTACTCTAGGGTTATAGCACTCCACTTCTTTCCAAGTATATTGAACAATTTTAATGCATTCTTCTTTCTCGGTATAGAATTTGAGGAAAATAAATTTTTTGGAGCAAGCTGATTAACTGATTTACTTGATAATAAGAGAGGATTATGGTCTGACATACATCGATTAAGGTGATTAACTTACCATTTTAGACCAATTTCTAAACAAGATTGATTCATAACAACCCTATCCAGCCTACACCAGATGTTGTTCTCTGTGCTTCTTTTATTATGCCATGTGTATTTAGAGCCTTTAAAGCCCATGTCAACTAGACCATTCTCTTAATTTCACTTAATGAATTCATACATAACACTTAAATTAATCGCATTTCCTTATGCATTTTCTGATTGATCAGTGATTATGTTGAAATCCCCACATATCATCCATGTTGATTCAGAAGCAATCTCTGACAAATGCTCCTATAGGATTCTTCTTTCATTTATGATACAACTAGCATAAACAAAGCTACACTGTACATGTTGATTCCCTCTATTTATCTTCACTTTCATAGAAATACACTGAGGCATATCTAAGATTAGATTCCACTCAAATCCTTCTTTTAAAAAACACCATTTTTTTCTATTTATATTGGATTTGATAGAAGAAAAACTTAAATTTATCATAAAGCTCCTTATTTTATCTATCTCCTGCTTAGGCTCCTGAACTACCAACACTTGTAGCTTACGAATTTTATTAAGTCTTCTAATTCTTCTCATTGCACCTTTTTTTAGATTCCCCTAACATTTCATATAAGAGCATCAATCAACTAGAATTACGGGAATTTGTGGGGTTTGAGCTAGACCTTAGAATCCTAATAGGTTTGTGCCCCCTAAATTTGGAGATTTTTTCTTCCTTATTACTGTGGTAAAACCATCCATATGCTTTTTAGATACTGGTGGAGTAATATCCCCAATCTGATCTTGAATAATTTCTTCATAGGCTGGTGGAATGTTGGCGATAGAGTTGGAACTATTATCATCTTTTTCAATAAGAGACTCCTATAGGATGTAGGATTGCTTCCTCTTCTTTCTCAGGTTCATCTATATTAAGACGTTTAATTGAATTTTCTCCTATATTTAAATCATCATCGCCTCTTGAAATACTTTGAGATACCTCCTTAGTTGGCAAATAATATTTTCTTTGGATGTCTAAGCAAGGACTACCTTCCAAAACTTGGGGATCTTTCTCTAAAATAAAAGATTTCATGAAAAAATTGGATATTAGAGGTTTTCTTATTTTCTTGGGACTGTTATAACTTCTGTTAATAATTTCTCCTTCATCCTATAATTATTCTACCTCTTCTATTGGTTCTTCAACTGGTTTCTTCCTAAAAGATCTTATGACCCATTCTTTTGTTGATTCTTTATGATTATGCTTCACAATTTGACTATCTTTTTTACTTTGAATACACTTATTTGATTGCAATTCCTTCTTAACATGGCATTTTTGTTGCTCATGGCCTTTTTTCCCATAGAAAAAAACAAAAGGCTAGAAGATCTTTGTATACTTTAGATTGACAAAATCTAGTATCATCTTTATTACCAATCCAAACCCAGGAAGGTAAGGTTCTTCTTATATCAACTTCCCCACATAACCTACCAATACTTGGTCTAGCTATTGAATCAGTTGCACTATCAATCTTTAGAGGCCTCCTTACTACTTGCCCAATAGAGAAAAAAGCATTCTTATTGTACAAATGGATATAGAGAAGTGGTAAAAGAATCCAAGATGGAACAATGGATGATTCCTTATTTGTATGGAAATCAGTATCCCATTTAAAAGTTCTCGAGGGAAAGCTACGAATGAATCAAGTTTCTTTAAGCCATAATCAATGGAAATCTTCTTCATGATCAAGACGAATCAAAATGTGTTTGTGATTAATTAAGCCTATATGAGCTGATGCTTTAAGATTAAGAGTACAGAAAAAATTTCGAATATCATCTACTCATGGTCCGCAATGCAAAAACTTACCTACAAGAGAGTATTTAAAAGGTGAAGCCATTTCTTGAATGGCAGAATCCTCATACATGATATCTAGTTCACCTTTAAATGAAGTAATGGGCTATAACGGTTTTAAGGAGATCTTTGGGAACACACAGCATCATCAAACGACTTGGGTTTTGGAGCAAGTTGAATGTGGGGTTGAATATGAGAGTAAGCTTTGGGTAAGGACGAATAAGAATGATGGTGTAAGGAAGGTTGCATTCCTTCTCTAACAATAGGAGAAGGAAAGGGGGCCATGCTAACCCTAATTAGGGTTAGGGTTTCCTTGGGAGAGAAAATGGAACATGGGGTTGAATATGGATGTCTTATTTAGTGCTTTCTTATAGCAAGAATCGTCCATGTTTTTTCAAGTAAGAAGAAGGAACGGGATGGAAAAATGAGCACCTACCATAATTTTCATGATGGGAAGAAGCATCTAATCAAAACCTCCCCACCCATTACAGTTGATGAAGTGGAATAAGTACTCACCCAAGGCCTCAGTGGTGCATCTTCACAACCTCATCATAGTACTACACCGCCCCAGCGCTCCATTAGCTCAGGTGTGACCGACGACAAGGTTACTTTGATTTCTAACATGGTTGTGTATATTTTATGTCCCGGCATCACATCCACTCACCATTTTATGTCCCAATAATTTTCGGCAATATGATAATCTCAAAGTGTTTTTCAGACCTCGGTCTTGATACAAATGGATGCCATGAGGAGAGATTCATCAATCATCATTCTGAGTTACATGTTCGTTATTCTTATCATGATACCACTTATGATGACGGTGACGAAGATGAAACTTAAGTGGTGTTAGTGTGTTTTGGGGATGGTGGTGATATATTTTTTGGTGGTTGTTTTTTGACATATTTTGTTATCGGTGGTCTTAAAAAATGTTGGTTTGTACTTATTAGTTGTTGTTGGGATATTCTATTTTTAAATTTTGATGAATTTTTTTTATCATGGATATTATGGATATATTGATAGTACTCAGCATGTGGGAGTACCATTTCGGTGGAAGGTATTAATGTCTTCTTTGGGACACCTAATGACATTTTTATATCATGTTTATATTATGTACTGTTTTGGATCTATGATATATTGATTAGTGCTTTGAAATATTTAACTCATTACATTATTTCTCTTCACTTGACACAACTTGGATCATTTAGGCCTTTTATTCACTCTTATGTTATTGCATATTACTCGATGTTATATACTTGTTGACTTGCATATGTGACTCACTTTATCTACTTGTGGTTCATTTTACTAGTATATGTGGTATTCATACTCTAGATTTGTTATGTTGTTTTGCTATATCTTTACTAGAATTAGGACTATATTCCTTAAATTGCATATACTATATTTGTATAATTATAATTAAAATAACTCATTATATGATCTTTGCTAGTACACTTTCTTAATTTGGTATATCTTTACCTTTGTCAATTCTATGAAAAGGGGGGGGGGGGGGGGGGGGGGGGGAAGATAAAATTGAGTAGTTCTAATAGTGAAAATATATTAATATGTTTCATGATAGACTAAAAGAATGTGGTGTATATATTCAAAAATTGAAGTACAATTCTCAATATTCCTTATAGCGCTAGGATGTTTCATCGTTAGAATTTGTATACAAACTTTTGAATAATCAATCAACTTCTATATCTTATTCATCACATGTTTTCTATTTTAATTATTAATTACATTGGTATTACGAAATCGATTGTTGAGAATATATGATATCTTAACAGGTGCAAGATATCTTCGAAATTCTTGCATTTGAAGATTTGTAGTATAGGACAATCTATTTTCCTTTGGTCGGGCTTGTCTCTTTAAGGCATAGATTGCTATACTTTCTTATAAAACATATAATCTTCCTTTTTGTATAGTTTATCATGGAATACACAAAATAGGAGATTGTAAGAGTATGCATTATACTCATGTGCCCCAAATGGGACAATATTGTCTTATTCTGTTGACTAAATATACTTTGCGCCTTGTCCATGAGGCCGTTCCAACAAAGTTTCATGAAAATCATTGAAACATACATCCTCATCCTTAAGCATATCCTTTTATATCACTATTAGGATGGTAAATAGACACGTAGACTCGCGCACATTCTTCCCACACTAGTTCTTTTCTTATATAAAATCTTTTTTATGTGTGTTTGTGTGTCTGATATGGGTATTTGGATTTTCTATGAAATGAAAATAAAATTATTTTGAAAAGACCTGAGTTTTGCATTTTATGTGGTTGTTGTGTGTTTGTCGCATAGCTTTTTACACAATGAGGATCTCTTACGGTGCAGTGATAGCTTTTCACTCGCCGTGCCAAGTTCTAGAGATTTCTCTTCAGTATTACCTTGTATTGTTGCGAAAGTGTTACACCAGCGAGGAAGATCCTCACTGCAATGATTCTCTAGAAATAAATGTCACTATGGATTAAAAAGCTACTTTTTTCATAAGATTGTTCATATCTTCCTCGATACTCATGAAACACTAAAGAGCTGACCATATGTTTTTGAATTTTTGCACTTGTCACTTCATGTAAGTCTAGTTACCTACTTGTCTACACCCAAGCTTCTCTTGCAAGCTTGTTTTTTATATGTAAGTGGGTTAGAGTTCATTTTACAAGTGTGTACGAAGTGTGAGTTTGTGATGTCTTTGTGGATAAAATATTTTTCCTAAAACTTTCCTTCCACAAGAATCATTTTACGAGATTAAAATATGTAAAAGATAAAACTTTTTTTTATGTTGAATATTATATTCTTTCAAATTTAAAATCTTGTTGTTATCTTCAATATATTCTTGAGATATTTTGAGTTTAAGTACTTTTGAAATATAAAAATATTTTAAAGTAAACGTGTTTGCTTCAAAATCTTTTCATACCTTGAACAAATCTCTTTATAATTTGTTCTTGTGTTATTTTTAGATTTTATTTATCTCAAAAATATATTTTGTGAAGTAAGCCATTATTTTTAAATACACTTGAACTTAACGTTTTTCACACACCTAGAAAGTAGTACTACACTTATTGGAGGATTCTCATCTTTGTTCCAAGATCTATACACAAAGGTTTTTTCAAACTTTAAGTGAAGAAGTTTATTGGTCTGGGACTTGACATCATTAATCGCGGACCAAAATTAGTTGCGATTTTATAGAATTCTTCAACTGTCGATTCTCTCTACGAAGGATATAATGTGATAGAGTGTCTAGTCGGTCATAGTATCGTGAGGTTGTAAGTCTTTGTTTTCTAGTTGTAAAACTCTACCATAGTATATATTTCGTTCTGTTGGCCTGACGTTTTTTCTCGCTGTGATTTTTTTCTCGTACTCCTTGGTATTGTGTTATATTGTTTACCTTAACACATTTAGATTAAGTCACATAATTTTCAAAGATAAACTTTAGTGTAGTCTACTTGGTAAATAATTTGACAGAAAGACCTTAGGGTTTGTATATGTTACCCTACTTGAACTTAAAAGAAAACATTGTCACAACTTCACAAGAGATTTTAATTAGGTACCTTTCATATCTCGATTTGGAGCCCATGCACTCTTAACCTTATTATTCTTGCTTGACTTCCAAATGTTGGTAATGTCTTTGCGAAGTATCTTAAATATCAGCTCACATATACAAGTCATTTAAGAGATAAACCTACTAATATATTGGAGCCTTCCTAGGAATCCTCTGACTTCCTTCTCAGTGCGTGGGGGTGGCATCTCCAGAATGGGCTTGACTTTGGCTGGGTAGACTTCGATCCCTTTTTTGCTGATGAGGAACCCTAGTAGATTTCCTTTGGTGATTTCGAATACACATTTTGGGTGTTTAGGTGCATCTGATGCATTCTCAGTCTTTGAATTTTTTTTCTTAGTATCGAAGTGTGACCTTCTCACATCTAGGACTTGACGATCATATCATCCACATATAATTTAACATGTTTGTGGATTATGTCATGCGTCAATGTAGTATCCCCTCGTTGGTAAGTTCCACCGACATTCTTGAGTCCAAATAAAATCATTGTATAATAAAAGGTCCTCTAAGGGTTAGTAAAATTCATTTTCTCTTGCTCTTCTAAGTGCATTTTGATTTGATTGTAGTCAGCGATCAGTCAACAAAAAACTTCAGGGAATGGTCAACAGTGTTGTTAATGATTATATATATATATTTGGCAGTTAATAATCATTTTATAGTCTATCTTCTTCAAGTCTCTGTAATCAATTCACATCCTTACTTTCCTTACTATTTTTAGGACATGTATAATTTTATTTAGACACGTGGGGGTATTAGAATACCCTTATGAAATCTATGCTAAGTTGTTTCATCACCTCCTCTTTAACCTTGAGGAACCATTATGGATTGAGTTTTCTGAGATTTTGTTTGGATGACTTGGAATTTGGATACGTGGGTATACGGTGGGCGACTAGTTTAGGATCAATTCTATGAATATCAACTCAAGATCAGGCGAATACATTGATGTATTATTTGAGGAGTTAGAAGATTTTGGAACTCTTTAGATCGTTGAAAGAAGAACCTATTTTGATATCTTTTATTCATCTAAAGACCCCCTAAATTGACCATTGTTGTTTCGTCAACATGATTGCCTGATTGGTTTGTTTGTTGTTAATCTCTTTTAGGTGGTATTCTAATTCATCATTATGTAAACTGAATTCATTACTTTAATTAGAACATTTATCATCATCAATTTTTTTCGCATGAGGATACTCAAATTCTAAAATTTAATTCATCGATAAAAAGGTAGACACGGTTGAGCACATCGAAATAGTTTGCCTCGAGGGACTTATCCTCAAACGGGAGGTTATTGATTGTAACCATAGGTTCTTTCTGAAGAATATATGCAGTCTCATCCTCAAAGGGGTTCTCAGTAATTGGTAGGTAGTAGAAGGTCCAATTCTTATCATCTTCCATCATTATCTCTCGAAACATTTCGATGTTCCTCAGATACTCAATGGTATCCCATCTTATAAAGGGCTGGTCAAGCTTACCGATTAGGTTTTCTATCTCGTGGACTTTTTCCTCTATCTATGTGAGGGCGTATTTGAAGATTATTTCCCATCTCGACATTTGTCTTCCTGAGTTAGCTTTTATCTATGGTTTTGGGAACCCACTGAAAGGAAAGTTTTCTTCCTCCTTTGCAAAGTTTCAGTTGAGACTAGAGTGACTAGTCTTATGGGCAGCCCATATTCTCTTGAAATATGACCTCTTAACCTTCAGTGCTTTGAAGATAAGATCCTCCTTATTCTGCTTATACCCCAGTCCTTTAGTACTTGACTATTAAGGCATTTAATTTGCTCGTTCATACCTTGTAGATTTTTTCGCGCCCCATCCATAGAATGAATCTCTTTCTCTTCATCATATGGGTGACGTTACAATATCCATATTTATAATATGGCAGTGGGATTTGTTCCTTTGTGTCATCTAAGATGGTTTGCATGGGCAGGTCTAGCTGAAACCACTAATGTATATGTCTCCGCTTTCATTTTTTATTTCAACAACTAGGGTGTTGGGTCCTTCCCCTTTTTGCAAGCAAGAATCTCTGGATATCATGATAATATTTTCTTCAAGGAAGAATTTTAGTCTCTGGAGTTGAGACGAAGCAACACCTATGATACCATGGAGGCATGGTCTTCTCAGAAGTTGGTTAACAGAAGCAGGTATGTCAATCACTTGAAACTTGGTAAGGTTATCTAGTGGGTTAATACAGAGATTGAGTTTTATAGATCCCATCACTTCTGTTAAGGGTTTATCATAAGCTCTCACAGCTTGAGTAATAGGTGTGAGATCCTCATGCTTAATCCCCAGACATTTGGCGATTCTTAATGGGTAGATATTTAAGGAAGATTTGTTATCGACGAGTACCATGGGAATACTTTTCCCATGGACATTTATAGTGATTTTTAAATCCATCTTGTGATATGGGTCCGTCTTAGGCAACTCAATATTGGCGAATGATATGCTATTTTTAAAGTCTAAGCTTCCGAATGTATCTATAATTTCTTCAAGACTGGAGGAGATAAGTACCATTTTCTGAGAGAATTGCTTAAGAATAAATCTCTATAGGGTTGGGAAGATATGAGAAGTCCCCGTATAGAAATGCTGGGTTGTATCTTTTTTAGTTGGTTTAGAATTCGATTTTTTTTTATCCTAGTGATTCTTCCTCTATTACTCCCTTTCCTTTGCTTTTGTCCCTTTCCCCGAAAGGAATGGGGTTTAGAACTAGTTCTTTATAAAATCTCCCAAACCGATTGGCATGGTCGACTTCAACAGATGCCTGATTGGGTGTGAGAAATTCTGATAATATTTTATCAAAGTTCAAAGTGCAGGAAAAATCCTCATTTTCCTAAGGAGGGGAAACAATCAGATCATAAAAGTGGAATATCAAGTCTTCCTCAGTTGACAACTCAGTTGCTGAATCATTCGGTGATCCCATGCCCATTAACATCGATTGTCTTCCATATCTAATTATTCACCCCATCCAGTAGAAATAATTTCTCTATCCGTTGGTCCTCTAATGTACATAGTAGTTTGTTGAACCTTATCGTACATCATTTCCCAATGCTCAAGAGTTTTTCATATTTATGAAAAGTATATGATAGAAAAATATCTAAATTTTCTCTGAACACCATGTACATTAATTGATATAAGATTATCTCTAAAGGATCCCGTCCAGTAGCCTTCACACCCCCAAGTGTCTAAACCATTAGATCCATGTCGGTTTATGTTAGCACCACGTGGTTAGAATTTCTATTGACGAGACTTTTAAGGCTTGTCTGTTCAGTTTATTCAGCTAAGTTGATAGGTTTGATCAAGAGAGATGGATTTTCAAATTTATCTTCTGTAGCAAGGCCCTTCACCCATAAACCATGGTTTAGTAAAGGATTATTGTTAACATTAGGTTTTAGTTTAGTTACTACAGTAATCTTTCCTGGTTGATCAAATCTTATGGCTCGACTTCCTTCCAGGTTCTGCCCCATCATCTAATGTTATTCATTGTAAAGGTAATTTTTGAACCCTTCTGGAAAGGAGTCGGGTAATAGTCTTGGATCTCGAGGATTTTTGATCTCCTTATTCTTAAGGGATTGATAAACTGTACCTATGGGAGCGTACAGGGGGTATGTTTGTAAGACTCTTTCAGTGTTCCAGGGTGTAGATGCAAGTGTCAGAGTCTAAATAGCATTGACAACAAATGTGTTGGGTTTGTCGATTCTCCTATTTATGTATGGAGGAATTTTGATTATATTGTCAGTCTCACCCTTAGGAGGTAAATTTTGTTGGGGTTTGTTCATGAAATCACGTGTAAATTTTTTTATTATTAATTAATAAAGGATTGATTTATTCATTTTGAATTGAGAATCAAGTTTGTGAGAATGATTTATATTATTATATATATGAGTCATCTTTGAGTTTATCACAAGGATATTAGAATTACGGTTCTAGTATTGTTGAAAATTTCTCAACCTAGATGGCAAGTTGACATCCAATCGGAACGACTAAAATACAATCATAATAGTTTATTTCAAACTACGGGAACCTGTACGATGATTCGATAACTTGTATGATAGTTAAATAGAGGATTGTGGTCGTTACATCCTATGAATGTATTGAGCAGGATCACTTATGAGATTTGATTCTAAGGGTTGTCTTAATTAGACTCAGGCAGTATCACACCATTTGCAAAGGGTTTGTATATTTTAAATCTCGAGAATTATGAGGATTGGAATGCTTATGAGATTATTTCTTGGATTGCTATGGGTGCGATTCAATTATGAATTGAATAAAATAATCTCCGCATATTGGGTAACAGTTATGTAAGTAGATCTGAGATCTTAATTCGGAGGAATCCACGTTCTGGGAACACATACGATTGTGATGCCCCTTGACATACTTATAAGATTTGTTTCCACCAATAAACTTGATCAGTGGATTATTTATAATCTGATGGGTTAAAAAAATATGTATATCTGATAATGAATGACTTGATTAGATGTTGGTTAAAGTTAATTTGTGATAAATTGAGTTGACCAAATGGGTATCGAAAGCTTAATGTGGGGAATTATATTATGTACATAATAAACTTTGCACATCATTTATCTGAGTGAATTTTTGGATAATTGAATTGAAGTGCAGTTATAATTATATAGTGAAATTAATTATGATTAAATAAAGAAAGAAATAGATTACGGTAATTGTAAGTGGAATTTCATAATATTTATTTGAAAGTAATTTAATTATTTGTCTTGAATCCCTGCTGTAGTTCAAATATCCCTGTAGTTAGGCCCAAACTCTCTAGAAACTCAGTTTGGCCCAAGCCCACCGTTTTCTACTAGTATATAAAGGTGGGGGAAGGGGTTTAAGATTAATGGTCATCATCGGAGTTTGAGACGAGTGAAAGAAAATATTATTCATATTTTTGTGAAGACACGTAAAACAGGATCATATCTCATTCATAAAGGAAGGGTTTTCGTCTCAAAATGTGTTCACACACCTACTTGACTTTGGGGAGGATCATATACTAGAAGATCCTAGCGTTTAGAAGGTTTAAGCAAGGTTTAAGAGATCCAAAAAAGGCATCCCTACATCATCAAGAAATACTTTTATCCTTATCAGATTGTAACTGAATTTGCGAAGGTATTATGTTTAAACCCTAGGTTTGTTCTTCAAACCTAGTTTTTGGTTTTACCTATTTCTCGTGTTTGATTAATCAAAGATCCATGGATGAAAAAATTTATTCTGTGTATATCGATCCCCAACAGAGTTGTGTACTTACAACTATCAAGGTTTTGAAGTGTGGTAAATATAGCATCTTCAGGTGGTGTTGGTAGGGCTGGAGCAAATTTTTCTTTATAATAGCCACTTATTCTTCTTCTAAGGGCCAGTTTACCATTTGGGAGACCCGCATAATTTATCATCTCACCTTAAGCCCGCAGAATTGGCTTCGACCCTTAGAATTGGTCATTTCAAACTTAGGCCCGCAGAATTGGCTTCGACCCGAATAATTGGTCATCTCACCTTAAGCCCGCAGAATTGGCTTCGACCCGTAGAATTGGTCATCTCACCTTAAGCCCGCAGAATTGGCTTTGACCCGCAGAATTGGTCATCTCACCTTAAGTCCACAGAATTGGCTTTGACCTGCAGAATTGGTCATCTCACCTTAAGCCCGCAGAATTGGTCATCTCACCTTAAGCTTGAAAAATTGGCTTCGACCCGCAGAATTGGTCATCTCACCTTAAGCCTGAAAAATTGGCTTCGACCCACAGAATTGGTCATTTCGAACTTAAGCCCGCAGAATTAGCTTCGACCCACAGAATCGGTCACCCTCATCCTTAAGCCCTCAGAATCGACTTCGACCCGCAGAATCGGTCACCCTCATCTCCAAGCCTTCAAAATTAGCTTTGACCCATAGAATTGGTCATCCCCAACTTAAGCCCACAGAATTGGCTTTGACCCACAAAATCGGTCATCATGACCTAAACCCTCAGAATTAGCTTCGACCTGCAGAATTGGTCACCCTCATCATTGCTGTAGGTCCTCAGAATTTACCTAAATCTTTCCTTTAAGACCATCCCCAGCATGCCCCTTTAAGCCCTCAGAATTGGCTTCGACCCACAGAATCGGTCAACCTCATCTCCAAGCCCTCAGAATCGGATTCGACCCGCATAATCGATTAACTTCATCTCTAAGCCCTCAGAATTGGCTTCGACCTGCAGAATAGGTCATCCTCATCCTTAGGTCCTTAGAATCGACTTCGACCCTCCGATCATCCTCTTTCAAAGGCATCATGTGGTGTCTATTCGATGACTATCGTTTGTTCCAAAATCAGCCATCGAGGGGATCTGTAGACACCCCATTATAATACCCCTAACCTCTCCTTAGGTCCCTAGAACCTCCCTTCATTATTGCAAACCCAAGTCATACCCAGGGTACTGACCTAAAGGTCATTAGTCACTCCCAGTCTTTATTTGACCAAAAGTCAAACTCTTCAGCTCGAATGAGACTGAATGAATCTTTCTAAGGACACCGAAAACTCGATCAGGAGGTCACCGGACGCTTCCAGGATCCATTTGACCAAAGTTAACTCTTCATCTTGACCGAGACTAAATGAATCTTTGAAGGTAACTGAAACCCCTTTCCAATGGTCCACCCCATGCACGATTCTGACTTACGATACGGATGAACGATCCGTTTTACTCCGAAGGTCACCGAACGCTTCCAGGACCCAGTTGACCAAAGTAAACTCCTCGAACCAAGTCAAAGTCTTTGGAATGTTGAAGTACGTCTCCTCACCTTTCCAACGGTCTACCCCGTGCGTGATTCTGACTTTCCATACGGACGAAGGATCTGTTTTCGTCCGATAATTTCCCGTCCAAAGGACCGATGAACGCTTTCGAGCCACATTTAACCCAAAGTCAACTCTTGGAACTGGGAGTAGTCGAAAAGACTTTCGAAGGTCTCTGAAATACCTTTCCAATGGTTCACCCCGTGTGAAATTCGGATCAACAGTTTGCGCTCTATGATCGATTTTTTGAAGGAACCTGAAAGAGACTGCCAAACGGCAGGTTCCAAACCCTGACTATCGGCAGTGTGCCTAAACACACCTACCAATTGGAAGGACTAGGGCTATGTCGATCGACAATCACCTGGGCCTATAAAAAGTAGGGCCTAACCTCATTCCAAAGGGAGAAAAAAAATCAGAGATCCATTACTCTCAACAAGCTCAGAAAACCCCTCTCAAAGTCAGCGTGATTTCCACATCCAAATCCTTTTCCAAACTTCACCTTTCATTACCTCTTTCCTCAAATTTGGTGAATTAAGTATCCTCCATCATCACCCAAGTGCAAGGGCTGCTCCCCAACATCCAAGATCAAGCTCAAGAGCTTCAATAAGGTCCAACTTTCTCAATTCTCTCTTTAAATTCGCCTAAATTCGCATTAATTCGTTTTATTACTTAACACTTTTATTCTCTCATCTCACATATCTTAATATACTTTTTATTTAGTATTATTTCACATCTCTTATTTTCATATAAATAAAACCCCCAAAAAAATAAAAAGAGGATTTGCTCATAAATTCCAAACAGGAATTCTCAAACTTTTCTCACAACTAAAACACTTTTTTTACACACACACACACACACACACACACACACATATATAAGAGAAGTCCCCGATTCGATTTATGGGATAAATCCCAACCCTCATTTTGCATACGAACTACGTGGACTTTGATGCCTCTATAGGCTACGTAGGCGTCTCGGGGTAAAACCTGTGACTTGAGTCCTATTCCTACTTTTCTCTCATTTTCTATTTTCTCTATATTCTTTAAAACTCAATTCTCTTAAATTATTTATATTTAGATATACATATATGTGTTCTTAGTGGCGTATTATTCCATGTGCGTTATCGTTCTGTTATAACGATCAACGCGAGGATAATCGTGTAAATCCTATTTTCTAATATTATTTTTGGAACATTCCTACGAATGATCCGCTTTATCTCTTCCATGATACAAGTCGATGATTCCTATCTCCACTATGTATACACATGCACACATACCACGAGGAAATAAAGGAAAATAACAACAACCCATGAGAGACCGTAAGGGTGGAATGGGTGCCTAACACCTTCCCATTTCGTAACTTAGCCTCTGAACCCTTTTTCGAATCATTTTGGTTTCGTATGTATCAGTATGTCTTTGGATGCTGTCCTTCGGGATATCTCCCTTTTCTTTTGTCTATTTTGAGTAAAATAGACTGACGACTTCATCTCTCTACATTTTTATCTCATCAACAACGTCGGCCAAAGTGCTTCCGAGAGGGATGCGCCGGACCAAAGGGATCCTCTCCCGCTGCGAGGATCGGGGATGGCCACAAGTAGTCCTAAAACATCACATCGACCGAGCTCCACCATCGACCAGTATCCTGGGAACTTCATACCCATGCACCAAGGTGGTGATCACCAAGGGGTCATCAAGCGGGGTTAAGATCCCCTTAAAATCCAACCTTGAGAAACTAACGATTAGATTATTCATATCAACTTTTATTCTCTTTACCTTCTTCGGCTCAACCGCTACCGAGTGCACTTCTTTGAGTTTTGGAGGAAGAGATTTGTCCTCTGTCACATAAGCTTTCCTGTTAACAACTTCCTTTCCTCCACATGCAAATCCTCCATAAAGCATCTTAACTCCGAGAAAAATGGTGTGAAGCCGACCCTTAGGATCGGTGATTGGAGGTGGCAGGTCTGGATCTGCTTTAATATCATCATTTGAGTCATTGTCATCTCGGCTAGATGGAGCATCAGGCTTGCACTTAGCATTAATATTCTTTCGGGTGTCGGCTCGGGCACTCTTTGAACTGCCCTTTTCCACATACTTTCTTAACTTACCAGCCTTCAACATTTTTCTACATCGTCTTTGAGAGTGAAACATCGGTCGATTGTATGTCTATGATCTTGGTGAAATTCACACCACGGGTTCTTGTTCCTCTTGTGAGGAGGAGCTCTCAACTACTCAGGTCATCTCAGAGATCGATCATTCTTTATGTCATTAAGAATATGCTCACAGCTGATTGTCAGAAGGTTATAGTCAGCAAACTTATCGTTCCCCGACCTCTTTTTGCCATCTTTATTTTTTTTTCTAGAATTTACCTCTAATTTTGTCTCCTTTCTCATCGTCTCCCTTTGCAGCCATTGCTTCCTCCGCATTCATAACTTTCTCGGTCATAGCGAGGAGTTTGACCAAGGATTTTAGAGAATCTTCTACGAGCTTCCAGAGGTGCTTTCCTTTTTGTAATCCTCCCATCAAGGCGGTCTTAAGAATACTCTCTTCATCATCTTCAACCTCTAATATCTCCTCATTGAATCTAGCTATGTACTCCCTCAGAATTTCATTCTTTCCCCACTTCACATACATCGGGTGTGTCATTTTTTTTGGGGCCTCATTTCGAAGCCAAAATTATGTATAAACCTCTCTGCTAACTGCTTAAAATTTTCTATTGAGTTTTTAGGGAGAGATGTGAACTAAACACGAGTAGCACCGGTAAGAGTGTTGGAGAAGGCTTGACACCTCATCTCATCCAAAACCGAGTAGAAACAACATCGGATTGATAAATCTCTACATGATGGACATAATTAGTGCTGCAGTCATATTTGGTTGTGACTATTAGTGGCTTGAATTTAGTCAGAGTTAGGTAACTCACGATCTTAGCCACAAAAGGGGAGCCTTCATTGTAACCCCTCTATAAAGGGTCTTGACTCTTCAGTTTATCCCCTATCTTATCCTCCAATCACTATATGGAATCATTCCAAGGCCTATTGGTCGCGGCTGCAACTCAGCCCTTCTCTGTCGACTGGGTAAACTGAAGGCTCTTTAGCAACTATCCTTTGTTAGCTATTCACCTCTCGCTGTTCCTCGTCTCAGCCTCTAAGAGGTCAACGGTCATCACATCTATCATTCCTTCTGGAATCTCGATGCTTCAAGATGTGAAGAGTTGATTTCTCAAATCATCTATTATTAGGATGATCCTATCAATGGCCAAACCTCTACTTAATTTATCCAAAGCTAATTCCATTGACCTTCACTCTCAGCTCGGCATACCGCATTGTCCTCGGTTAGGTTAAATTGGTCGCACAGTGTCTCTAGATATTTGATATGGATCTTACCATTCTCTATCGTCCTCATCATCATACTGATTATCCTCATCATTAGGACATTCCTAACCCGGCCTCCCCAGTCATAAATTCCTAGGGCCAACCACCTCTTTACACATTTATTGTATAAGCACCTCTTTGTGTGGGGCTTAGGGTACTTCCCTGGCAACTGGATCTAGATGGCCGTCCCTGGAGGCTGAAATTATCATCTCATCTCCGGTGTTAACAGGTCTAACCACCATATTCTGGATAAATGAAATAAGAGTCACTTGAATCTGCCGTTGGTTGTCCACCAATGATCTTATAGTCGCCACCACCTCAACCATTTCTGACTTGGGCGGGGCCTGACTGAAACTTGGGCCAACGCTCAGAGGCAAATCGGGGGCCATATCTCCGGTGAACTGGAAGAGCTGAAAATCTAAAGAAAAGCTTGATAGGCTCAATAAGATCTCTTTCAATGGTGATACATGCCCACCTGAGTGGAGATGGATCACCGTAAGAGAATTCGATAAGTTCAAGGTAAACAAAGATGGGTCAGAAGCTGTAATTTGTTCCCACAGACGGTGATAGATTAATGATACCTAGAATGGTATCACCAAATTAATATGATATGTAAGCTCAAACCAGCACAACAATGGAGAATGAATATATATAAATGTACAGAGAAAGATGAGGCAAAGAGGAAGTTAACACATAATATAAGTGGTTCAGCCTTTAGAGTGCCTACGTCCACTGTGTGAGTATGTGTGAAATCCACTAAGAATGGGCACTAATGGCCTTGGGATATAAGCACTCAAGATTTCTCTCTCTATTGTGTTTATGACAGAGTTTCAGTTAGGGTTTATAATAAGAGATCCTTTTCAAAGATGTAGAAGACAAGTATTTATAGTGCATGAAGGTTGTAGTGTACCCCCTAAGCATGTAATAAGCATGTGTGGAATGTTCTTAGACAATGAGGATGAGCCAGCTGTCTCTGTCACATATAGGCCATGATGATTAAATATTCCCTCACGTGTGAGGGAGATGATGTTATAACGGTTTTAGTACATATGTGATATGCAGCCCACGCGCACACTCTCACGCATTCCCCGATGCACGTGCCCTACCAGTTGTTCACCCTCGATTGACTGTTATGGCTGAGGCCAAATTATTAATATATGGTCCATTGAGAAAATTATGCCCATCCTGTTGGGCAGTCTCGTCCTGTCTTCATCATCCTAAGGAAGGCCGAGGACGAGGGTTTATAGTTCCTAGGATTAATATGGCAAGACATGTTGATTGGTCTTCCAAGCTTAGGATGAGATTCCCTGCAATGATCCATCGACCGAATCAATCCTGGACGAGTCATAATTCCTTAGTCTAGATGGATTGGTGATGGTCGACCTTGGCCGAGGTAGTGTAATCCTGGACGAGGCTATACTTGGCATATCATCCCGTACTGGGGGGTCAATTAGTGATAAGTGTTGTACCTGCGAAGCATGGCTAACCTAAGAGATATGATTCTTACCTTCCATTGGCCTCTTACCTTAGACGTATATCAAATTATTCCTCATGTATCGTATCACTTGACTGAACTCACGAGACATGAGGTATATAGCAGGGAACTCATTCTTAGGTACATCAAATTTTCTATGTCGAGTCTATCAAATTTTCTCTCACATATTCCATCCCCACGTTGTATATTGTGACGCAATTCACATACACTTAGGTATATCAAATGTCTTGTCCGCCAGTACCAATGAATGATTGACCTTATAGGCAAGATGTGCATCGTGGAAGTCATGCCAAAGGGAGGAACCCTTCCACTAACCCACCAAATACATTAACATCATATAGATATCTGCCCTAGGACATCATATATAGATTGCCGATTATAATACGAAACTTTGTCAAAATTTTGGGTCTCCATAATGCCGAAAATAAGTCAAACCCTATCTTGTATCTTATACTCTATCTTTTCCCTTGGCTCATGTTCTGTTCGACATTTTTTTTTGTATTTTAGGCAACATAATACGAATGTAACCTAATAATAATAACCATGCTAAAGATTTTCCCTTCTCCCTCTCTTAAAAAAACAAAAACATACCTTCTTACTTAAAAAAAAACCAAAAATACTCCTTTTGCCCTTAAAAAAATAACCAAAATCATTTTCACTTTTAGGTTGATCACATATCCAAATTTAGGTTTGGGGTTTTGATCTTTCATCAAACTACCCCGAAGCTCTACTACTTCCACTGACTTTGAGACCTACCTCCGCAAGCTATTCATGGAGAACATAGACTAGGCTCTGAATGTTTAACTAAATTTGATGACCATCCTAGCTCAACTTAGTGCCAAAACTAACAACCTTCGGGCTGATGTCCAAGAGATACAACGACATCAGGCCCAAACTCTCGAGGTTCATGAACCTAAGGTCCTCTTTCCCCGTGCCATGGGACCACCTATGCCTGAACCAGTTTGGGTCCTAAAAGATTATCATTGTAGACACCCCATTATGTTACCCCCTAAGTCTCCTTAGGTCCCTAGTACCTCCCTTCATCACCGTAAACCCAGGTCGTGTCTCGAGTACTGACCTGAAGGCCATCGGGCACTCCCCGGCTCAGTTTGACCCAAAAGTCAAACTCTTCGTCTCGACCGAGACTGAATAAATCTTCAAAAGGAACTAAATACCCTTTCCAACGGTCCATCTCATGGGGGATTCCGACTTTCCATGCGGACGAATGATTCGTTTGACTCCGAGAAGTCACCGAACGCTTCTCGGGCCCAGTTGACCAAAGTCAACTCTCCAAATCGGGTAAAACTCTTTGGAATATGGAAGTACATCTCCTAACCTTTCCAACGATCCCCCCCGTGCGGGATTCAGACTTACCATGCGGACGAACTATCCGTTTGCGTCCGAATGATTCCCCGTCTAATGGACCGACAAATGCTTCCGAGCCATATTTGACTCGAAGTCAACTCCCAAACTCGGGAGAGGTCCAAAAGAATTTCAAAGGTCTCTGAATTACCTTTCCAACGGTATGCCCCGTGCGGGGGATTCTGGCCAACGATTTTCCCTCGGCGACCGATTTTACGAAAAAGCCTGAAGCGCACCGCCAAATGGCAGGTTCCAGACCCTGCCTATCGGTACCTGCCGATAGGCTGGAACAGGTCTATGCCGATCGTCACTCACTTGGGCCTATAAAACGAGGACTTCACCTCATTTGCATAGGAGGCCCAGATCTGATAAAAATCTCTCTGAACGAATCCCAGAAACCTCTCTCGAAGGCAGCGTGATTTCAACTTCCAAATCCCTTTTTTACTTCCACTTTTCATCATCCTTTTCATCAAACTTGGTGAATTATCCACTCTCCATCATCCTCCAAGTTCAAGGGCTGCTCTCCAACATTCAAGATCAAGCTCAAGATCTTCAAGAAGGTCCAACTTTCTCAAACTCTCTCTTAAATTCTCTTAAATTCCCAATAACTTGTTTTCTTATTTAGCACTTATATTATCTCATCTCACACATCCTAATATACTTTTTATTTAATATTATTGTACATCTGTTATTTTCATAAAATCCAAAAAAAAAGAAAAAGAGGGTTTGCTCATAAGTTCCAAGTAGGGATTCTCACACTTTTTCCACACTTTTCTCACAACTAAAACACTTTTTCTACACACACACACACACACTTACAAATAAAAGATTCCCCATTTGGATTTATGGGATAAACCCCACCCCTCGTTTTCTATGCGAACTACGTGGACTTTGATGCCTTTATAGGCTACATAGGTATCTCGGGGTAAAACCCGAGACTCGAGTTCTTTTTCTCACTTTTTCTCTTATTTTCTATTTTCTCTAGATCTAATCTTCTTATATTCTATATACTTGCCCTTAGTGACGTATTAATCCATATATGTTATTGTCCCATCATAACGATCAACGTAGGGGTAATCGCGTAAATCTTATTTTTCTAATATTATTCTTATATCTTCCTACGGACGACTCGCTTTATCTTTTCCATGATACAAGTCAAGGATTCCTACCTCTATTATATATATATATATATATATATATATATATATACATGCACACATATCGCGGGGGGGGGGGGGGGGGAACAAAAGGAAAATAGCAAATATTCATGAGAGACCGAAAAGGCGGAATGGGTGCCTAACACCTTCCCATTTCGTAACTAAGCCTTCAAACCATTCTCGAATCGTCTTGGTTTCGCACGCACCAGTATGTCTTTGGATGCCATCCTTCGGGGTGGCTTCTTTTTTTTTCTTTTGTCTATTTTGAGTAAAATAGACTGGAGACTCTGAACCTCTCTACATTTTTACACCACATCTCAAACGACGCCGGCCGAAGCGCTCCCGAGAGGGACGCTCAGGACCCAAAGGATCCTTTCCTCCACGCGCCCGCCCACACGGCGAGGATCGGGGATGGCCACAATCATCATACCCTGCCTGCAAATGGGCCTCCACTAATGAAGCTATCGATTACAAACCTTACCCAACTAATGACTAATCTAGTAATGCATGCGTGTGGTTCCCAAGGAAGAAGAAATGTGAAAGGTCAAAAATGACCTCAAGCTACTGTCAAAGAAATTCGATCAAGCCAAGATTTCAGGGAATTACATGGAATACGCTTATATGTCTCATTATCCTGAAGCTAAACTACCAAATAAGTTCAAGATGCCAGACATTGATAAATTCGAAGGAAACTGGCCCTCTATTATGCATTTATGCAACTATCATCGATCCATGACCCTCCTTAGAGATTTAGAGGAGATAATAGCTCAAATATTTGAGCAAACCCTAAAGGAAAGTGCCCTCATATAGTTTCTATCCCTTGAGGAAATCAGAATCCGCAGTTGGGAGGACATAGCAAGAGAATTCTTGTCACAATACCAACATAATGAAGAATTGGAAGTTACACACAGAGACCTAGAGCTACTTAAGCAGAATCCTGGGGAGTCAGTCAGTAGTTTCATTAGAAAGTTGAGAGAGAATGCTGCCACCATAACCAACATACCATAAAAAAAGAGTAAGTGAGTATAGTGAAGAAAAAATTATTGACCCATATCCTAATATCGATGTGAGATCAATACTACCCATAATTTAGATCCCTCAGGGAGGCTAGTGTAAAGCTTGAAGAAGGGGTTACTAGTCATAAAGCGGAACCTAAACTAAAAAGGTCGACTGTGCAGCTTGCGCCAAAGAAGTATGAAAAATTATCCAGTACCTTAGTATCAACAATCAACAACATATCCCAAATTCCTACTTCTTGGGCGTTGAAAGTCATCCTAACCCTGCCAAAAAAGAATATACTAAACTCTACACTCCCCTATCAAAAGTCTACCAAGACCTTTTGGATCGAAACCTCATCAATCCATTGGACCCCCGAACACTATTATATCCCCATCGTAAGAACTTCAAACATCACGTCTACTGTGATTTTCACCAAATCGCTGGACACACCACTGACTAGTGTTTTCACCTAAAAAATGTGATCCAAGATCTCATTGGCAGGGGTATCATTGCTCCACCAGCTAATTTAAAATCCAACACCACTCATAATCCTCTCCCGGAACATGGAACTAGGGTGAATGCCTTCTTCTTAAAAGGAAACTCGGAATTTGACCCCTCTATCCAAATCATGCATGTCAAAACACCCAATATACCTACAATCTCACCCAAACCCCTCAAGGCTTATCCATCCTTTCTCCAATGTCCCGCGAGCTTTGATTATCAAGATCTATCACTCTTGACTTGAGACTGCATTGTCGCCCATACCTAATCAAAGGGGGAAGCATGGAATTATGCGTAGTTTTGGACTACTCAGGAGGTTTGGGTTAAAATTGCCCATATAGATGACTATGGATTGCAAAAGGTTTAGTGTTTTATTTATGGAAGCTCGAAAGTGGGATCGGGACTCAGATAAATGGGTTGTGCTCGCAAAAGAGTTCAACTTTGATGACATCGTACATACCATGTCAGATATGTGTCGCTAAAAAGGGGAAATATGCAGCATCCCCAAGTTTCTCACAGTCCTGAAACTCCTAGGACTTTTGGTCCCTTCACTCATTCACCTCCTTACTGAGTGGGAAGACTTGTATGATAAATCCATAATGGTTGTTGAATGCGTCGACCACTCTTAGAAAGAGAATGTCATCTCCACGGGCTTGTTGATAAAAAGATGAAGCGAGGGATGAAGATTTCTTCAAAGATGATAACACCTGGGACAAGGAGCAAAAGCATGGGGTGTAACTTCTGACAGACAAGGCCAAGAAAAAACATTAAAAATCTTGCAGACAGTGACACCGATGAGTCATTCAACTTGCACACACTGGTGCTAAGTCTCTACATGATTCACCAAGAGGTCATATTATTTGACCTGACTGCAAAGATCGTCACTGTTGAAGCACCTCTCCTTAATTAGCATGCCGTTTTAGTCCAACCTTCTTAAACCAATCTAAAACGTGCTATCCATTCTCTCTAATAGATCCATGAACCTATTATTTTTCTTCTTATTTATGATATTATTATAAATGAGGCCTCATTTGATTAGGTCCTCAGTGTTATATTTCCTGCAAACGAAATAAACGAGAATTTTGAGTATCTTGACGTGCCTTACATTAATTGACTTGATTTTAAGAAAACTTTTAATGATGATGATGATTTATTAAATGAATAATTCTTAACTGATCTCAACAAGGAAAAAAATAAACATAACCGCATTTAAACCAAAGATGATGAGACTGTTGTTATTAATCTCAATTCTAATAGCCATCTGCTCTAGATTAGGATATGGTACACCCTTGATGAGCATGAGCTCAGCACGAGATCCTCAATTTTTAAAAAGCAAACCCATCAAGAAAAAAACTAAAGAAGCTCCGAACAGAATGGTCCCTCAAGGTCAAAGAAGTAGTTGTAAAATAGTTGAATGTGAGCTTTATTCGCGTAGTCAAATACCATACATGGCTTGCAAACATCGTCCTAATGCCGAAATTGGGAGGAAAAGCCCACATATGCGTTGACTATTGAGATTTGAATAAGGCTTTCTCAAAGGATCATTATCCTCTACTTAATATTGATATTATCATTGAAAAATGATCAAGCATTCATCGATGGTTTTGTCGACTACAACTAGATTAAAATGCACCCTGACCACCAGGAGAAGACCACCTTCATCACTCCATGGGGAACTTTTTGCTACACAGTCATGCTGTTTAGGCTCAAGAATGAGAGGGATACCTATTAAAGGGCCGCCACAACCATCCTGCATGACCTTATTCACAAAGAATTCGAGGTCTATGTCGACGACATAATGATTAAGTCCAAGAATTGGTAAGGCCACATTCTTCCTTAAGAAAATTCTTCAAGAAACTGTAACAGTACCAGATGAAGCTCAACCCACAGAAATGTGTCCTCAACATCACTCGAGGAAAGCTTATTGGGTTCATGGTCAGTGAAAAAGTGATTTAAGTAGACCCCACTAAACTAAAAGCCATACTCGACGTGCCATTAAATATGATGGAGAAAGAAGTACAAGGATTATTGGGTAAGCTAAAATACATCAGTCGGTTCATCAACCAATTAACCTCTATCTGCGAACATATTTCAAACTTCTTCGAAAGGAATCAACCAAATTTTTTAAATGAAGCATGCCAAGAAGCCTTTGATCAGATCAAACGATACCTCACCCGACCTCCGCTGCTTATGCCTTCGCAGCCAGGTATGCCCCTTCTCCTATACTTAACAATCTCTGATACTGCAACAAGGGTTTTTTGGTGCAATATATTGAGGAATATCATAAGGAGAGAGCAATCTACTACGCCAGTCGAAATCTAGCTGGATACAAAGTCAACTTTATTGCCTTAGAGAAGACATGTTTCGCTTTAGTATGGGTTATGCAAAAACTATAGTATTATATGCTTGCATTCATCATCAGACTAGTATCTAAATGGATCCTATAAAATACCTGGTGGAGAAACTCGCTCTATCAATCCGAATGGTCTTCTGAGTAATATTGTTAGCCGAGTTTGACATTATTTACGTCACACAGAAAGCTATGAAGGGGAGGGCGATCTCTGATTATCCTGCAAACCATCCCATGGAAGGAATCGGAGTTTGGGTCTCGGAATTCCCAGACAAAGACATCCTCTGAACCTCTTAGGAGGATGACAAGTGGCAAATGTTCTTCGATGGAGCAACCAACAAGAAAGGATATGGTATTGGGATTCTCCTGATTGCTCCCGAACTTTGACATCTCCATTGCCGTTAAACCTGGTTTCCCTTGCACTAACAATATAATGGAATACAAGGCATGTATCATAGGGTTCAAGATTGCCCTTAAGAAAGGAATCAAGCACATGGACGTTTATGGAGACTCAAACCTCATTGTCGGATAAATTATTAGGAAATGGAAAGTCAAGGATGAGAAGCTCCTAGCCTTATGTTATCAACAAGAAGAGCTTGCCTCTCAATTCATAGGTATTACCTTCCATTATCTTCCTCATTCGAACAATATCCTAGTCGAAGCACTAGCAAACTTGGCTTCCATGGTTTACATTCCCGAGGGAATAACAATGTCCCCCTTTCTAGTTCAGAAGTAAGTTACACCCACCCATTACTACCACATCGAGCTCATCACAGAGGAAGATGCAGACATGGAGGGGTTATGGTATTACAATATTTGGTGCCTCCTCAAATATGGTAGGTATCACCGCGATGCGGATAAGAAAGGCCACGTGACCCTTCTCAAACTAGCTGCCCAGTACATCATCTGCGATAAAGTACTTTTCAAGAAAAACTTCGACGGAACCCACTTGCACTGCATACCATGGGTTGGAATTGAAGAAATGATGCAAAAAATCCATAGTGGGGAATGCAGGCCCGATATGAACGGTCACATGCTTGTTAAAAAGATCACCCGTCAAGGGTACTACTGGACAACTATGGTCCAAGACTGAACTATTTATGTTTAGAGATGCCTCAAATGATAATAATTTTCCAAACTTCAGCACTTACTTCCCCGAGAATTGTACAACATGACCACTCCCTAGCCCTTCTCTATCCAGGGCATAGATATCATAGGGAAAGTCACTCCTAAAGCTTTAAACAGATATGAATTCATCATGGTCGTCCTGGACTACTTCATGAAATGGGTTAAAGTCGAGTCATACACAGTGTTAAATGAAAAGAAAGTGGCCAGATTTATGATAAAGAACATCATATTCCGTTACGGAGTACCCCATGAGTTGGTGTCGAACAATAGGCTCCACTTCAAGGCTCAGGTCACGTAATTAGTCGACGAGTATGTTCAAATGCACAAATTTTCTCCCTACTGGACCTAAACCAACGGCATTGTCAAATTTTCCAACAAAAGCCTTAAGATTGTCATTAATAAAATGACCGAATGCTATGGAGACTGGGTCAATCGGATCCCATATACTCTTTGGGGATACCACACCTCCATCAGAACACCTAATAGGGCTACCCCATATTCTCTGGTATATGGTATGGAGGCGGTTCTCCCCATTGAACTAAAAGTGACTTATCTAAAGGTTATACTTGAAAGAAAGATTAGTGAGGAAGACTAACATCAGAGCTGCTATGACGAATTCTCGCTGCTGGATGAAAAGTGATTAAAGTCTATATACCACACACAAGGGCACCATCGCTGAAACACATGATCATTCAACAAGAAAGTTAAGGATTGCGATGTCTAAGAAGGATATCTTTGCCTCAAAGAAATTATATAACTCGTTTGGGATCGAAGAGTAAATTTCAATCCCAATTAGAGTGGCTCCTACATAATGAAGAAAATCCTATTAGGTAGCACCGCTATGCTCAGAGATCTCAACGGAGAAGAAATGGCATGTCTAGTCAGCGTAGACCATCGTAAAAAGTTATACCCTTAATCCGAACTCTATTTGAGCTAAGATTCTTCTCACCCCCTTCTATTCTAAAAAAACTCTTCATTTCCCCCTACCTAGAACTACGTGGAACCTGATCCTCTCAGTTAGACCCTTTTAAATGAAGCTCGTGAATTTTTAAAACCCACAGAGGTACGTTAGCATCCCATAAAACACACATGGGCATGATCCTTTCTTTCTCACAAAATGCTATTCTTTATTCCCACGAGAATGATGACCTCTCTCATCATTTAAATAAACAAAAGGATTATGTATACCTTAGCGATTGATATAGACAGTTCAAAAATAAAATTCATCAAAAGACACAACAACATATGTCAAAATCACTTTTCTTTTATTATCAGGAAAATAGCTATTACATGAAGTATCAATGATGGTATTCAAACAAACCACTACCTTCTTAACCCTCATACAACATACAAATCCCTACCATAAACCAACTTCACAAAAGATTAAAAAATCTTACTCAAACACAAAATTACACCAGCTTCTCGAAACATTTTCCTCAGCTATTAGATGAGCCCGCCTCATCATCATTATCAACCCCAGGAGGCCCCTAGGTATTCCACTCCTGATTATTGCTTCGAATATGCTCCATGTGATGACATGCATTAATAATCATCGATGCAACCATGACAACCTCTTCCAACGTGTCGAACATTACAAGCCATCTCTGCCCAATCTCCTCAGTAAAATCTTCTCAACCACCCATTTCCATAACCACTTAAAATAATCCTCAGATGTAAACCCATCCCCTTCAGTAGTTTATGATGAATGGGTAAACGATCGATGGTGTTATTATAAGGTCCCCAGTATCATCCTCAAGGAATCGGTCAAGTACTCTATCAAAAAAAATTTAGTTATACGGGGAGGTACAATCTGCTCCCATCCTACTTGGTGCAGAAACCATTAGGAAAAGTAAAAAAAAGTCTAGTGAAGGCCAACCAATCGCACATATCGGTATTCATTAACTACCAAACAGGCTGCAAGTCCCCTACCATAGTACATACTAGCGAAGGGATCGATCCCCGTGCTCTATAAGCCAATTAACCAAGTTCTATATTGATGAGATAGAGCTGAAGAAAGGCCTAGAAAAGAAATTAGGAATTCCCGACAGAGGTTATTCCGGAGGGGCCGCCAGGCACAGTGTCTCAAAAAGCCACATGAACAACATAATAGGTCTCCCCTGTAAAAACCATCCCGACCTTCCTTTCAGGAATCGAAGCCATTCAGAGTCTTTTCTGATACCACCGCAATCGAACTACAGTGGTAGGACATCCACACCGCTATCGTGGCCACCTGAGGGTCAGCCGTCAGATTTCCTGTCACCAAAAAAATCTTGGCAGTCAAACCCAGGGCCATAGTGCCGGTAAAGCCATTGTTAGTAAAATTTATCGATCACACCCAATTCATGACTACCGAGAGGACGATGTTTCTTTCATGAACCAATGGTTAAGAAGCTGAAGGTGAGATGTGCAATAACTTTGCTGCTACAGACAACCGGGGAAAACGAGGTAAATTCGACATAGATACCACTATACTAGGGATGACACCTAGCATTGCAGAGAAATACTCATAGGTGGGACAAAACTTGTCCAAGTCGAATAAAAAAACATGGCCTTTAATGTACCAAAATTGTATTGCTGTTTCCATAAGGTTCCAATCTATGGAATGATTAAGCCACAAGAAAACCTGACATAAACTAAAGGCTTCGTAGTTGATGTTGTAGAGGCACATTACCTCTAAACCTTCAAGGTAAAGCTGAAAAGGCCTCGGACATTGGAAGAGCCATTTGTAGAACATAAAAAGAAAAGCTAGAAAAAAGAGAAAGTGGAATGCGGTGATGAAAACACTTCCAAAGCCACCTTTTTATACAAAAAAATCCACAAATAACTAATCATTCGAAACACTATCGGTTTCCCTGCTCTAAAATTACCTAAAGTACGTAGAAAGTGCAATAAAAGCCAAGGGAGTGATTTGGACTTGACCTTTAAGCCGCGAGTAGGCTAAGGGATATGCTGATCGACAAACCCCCCTTTTCGAAAAAATTCTTATTTCCTCTTTTACACATCAATTCTAAAACAAATATTTGCTTCGAAAAAATCAATTTTTGAGTTATTCCCCTTAAAATCTCCAATTTTCTCCTTTGAACATAATTTCTGAAATAAATATTTTTTATTTTATTCATGAAAAATCAAACATCGAATCCATTTTTCATTTTATCGCTATCTTTGTAAATAACGGAAAAAAACTCAGTGGTAAAATTAAAGATCATGTAGAGTAAGTTATTAAGACAAGATAACACAAAAAAGAAAATGCATTTATAATATCTATTTTTGGAATCATTACATTTCTGGAAAGTATAAAAGGAAAAAAAAAAGAAAAAAGGAAAAGGATACATCGGGACGCAACCCGAATCCCTCAAATTTCTCTTAAACCCAACCTTCAACCACCCATGCGGACGTATTTTCCCTAACGACAACCGGTGGATCCCCACTCCTAGAACCAAAGCTCTCATTAGGCGTGGCTGACAGTAGAGGGTGGCAAAATGGGTCAATGGGTGGTGTTTTCACACAACCCGACATGACATGATAAGAATTCAATGGACCCGAGCATGACACGACATGATATTGTGTTTGTTTTCTTAACATGAACACAACACGACACGATAAGTAAATACAGTTTGATTGGACACCATTAGATCCGACCCAACACGATACAATTGGACATAATTAGACCAATTAGGGAGGAATTAAAAAATTAGTGGGTTGATAATGGGTCTAAATGGGGTCGATAGTGGGTCTATATAGGATTTACATCGTGTCCATAATTGGGTCACATTGTGTCCTTATCAATCAATTTCATGTTAGAAATTGGACATGAACACAACACGACCCGTTAGTATGTCCAAAAATCCATACCCAAGCATAAAAGACCGTGTTAATTTCGTTTCGTTTCGTGTCGTGTTGTGTCGTGTTATCGTTTCATTCCCAAAATTTCCACCCCTAACTGACGTCACCAAACAAGCACTGGTTGACTTCCTCACATAGGCCAACATTGATGTCATCCAATCCTTGATATCCCTCACCCAGGTTTTCGACACACGGACAGTCTGCTAAGGAAAAGGAACAAAAGCATCAAAATCAAGCAAGTCGAAAAAGAGAAAATAAAGAAGGAAATGAAAAAGAAAGAAGTGATTATATCTCACTCTGGAGGGCATCCTCGGAAAGACCACCACCCCTTCCACCTTCGCAAGATGGTGGTGAGGCACCAATACCACGTCCCCACTGCTCAATCAAAGATGATAAGAGGGAATGTACATATGAAGAAGTTAAGCCTCCCCCTCTGCTACAGTCGTGCCTCCTCCGAAACTATGGTTCGACGTCATCGGTACATAGGTACCACTCCCCGATCCAGTCATAGGTGGAGGCATATTATGTACATCATATATTCTTGACAACATCAACTATCTAGTTTTAAAATCCAGATAGTCATAGCCCACCATCATGTTAGTTTAATGCATATAGGGCTCGCCCTCCACCGCCATTACCCTAGCCTTGTCTGTCATCTCCTTCACCCACCTCATGTACTCAGGGGGCACCGATGGTGGGACATACACCTATGGCTCCATGATCTATCTCACCACCCTCTCCCCAAGGTACCAAATGTCCCCAAACTCATACTCCAGTAACCTTCTCATCCTCACATGCATGCCCATAGCCACTATAACCCTCGAAGATAAGCTCCAAGGGTAAAAGTTCACCTGTTTCCCTCGTAAAAAGTAAGTAATATACCCAGAAGAAAAAGTTCTAAAAACACAGAAAGAGACAAGGATCAAAATCCTAACCTAGTTGCTCGTTAGGGTATTCAATGCGGCCAGCACATCCTTCAAGGAAAGGGATTGGTTTGAATGCCTGTTCGACTTCTTCTACATATACATCCTACAAAATTCTTTTGGATCACTCGCCTTTAAGAACACCAACCTATGTTATGCCCGATCACCTCATAAAACCACGTCTGTAAAAAACAATGTGAAGAATCAAAAGAAGGAAGCAAAAGACTGCAATAAAATAAAGGGGGAGATTAAACATAAAGATTACCTCAAAGAGATATGTAGTCCATATAAACGTCTGTCAGCAGCACCGACTAAAAGCATCTAAGGAAGCATAAAGGGACGCCAAGATAAAGCTTTGTCAATTTAGTGAATTTACATACAAACTTTGTCAATTTGTTTGTATGTTGGAATTAACCTAGGGTTCTTAAATTTTTCACACTTTTGTTGTATTTGAATATTTTTTTGTTGTGTAGGCTTTTTAAAGACTCGAAATCTTCTAGTTTTTTTTATCACTAGTGTGAATTATTGTGTAGGTTTTCTGTGTTAATGGGTGTTTTGTCACTAGTTTGAATTATTGTGTAGGCTTTTTGGTGTTAATGGGTGTTTTGTATAATTTTATAAGACGATTATAGTTTTGATTTTTTTTTAATAATTATGGAATGATTTTGAGTCGGAAGAAAGAAACGAAAAAGTACCACGTTCTCATTCTCACTGCCAATGAAAACACATACCATGTTACGTACAAAAACTTTATGAAAAAGTGGTATCCTTCTCTCACCATTTCATTATATTAATTGAGTATAAAAATGTCTTTATGTTTGTTTGAGATAAAGAGTATGTGTGTGAGATATATAAACTAGGGAATGAGTATCATAGAGGTGATAATTAGTTTGTAAAATTCGTAAAGAGATGTTTTAATGATGAAGAGTTCCTATGTCCTTGTGCTCAATGTAAGAATGGTAAGGTATTTAAGTGCAAAACAGTTGACTTACTTTTGCTTAGACAAGGTATGCAATATAATTATCGATCGTGGATTTTTCATTTCTCCATTGTCTTTCACTACAGCAAAATACTAATTTTGTGACTGCCTTATTATGACTGCTAATGGGGGTGACAAACTTATCACTCCCGGCAGAAGTCACAAAATTATTTGTAACTTTCATTAGGAGTGATAAAATCTTTGGGTAATTAAAAATTTGAGTCAGTTGGTTTGTCACTGCCGATGACAATCACAAATCTTGCCATATAAATAGTTTATAACTGCTATAAGCAGTCACAAATTTGTAATTGTCACTTGTAATCACAAATTTATCAGTAAGCTTAAGTTAAGACTTTTACGAGCTGTCACAAAATTATAACTGCTATGAGCAGTCACAAATTTTGGCCTAAGACTTAATTTGTGACTACTATTAATAGTCATAAATTTGTAATTACTCCCAATAGTTATAAATTTTAGCCTAAGACTTAATTTATGACTGCTATTAGCAGTCATAAATTTGTAACTGCTCCTAGGAGTCATAAATTTTATCTTTAACACTTAATTTGTGAATTATTAGGCGTCGCAAAATTTTTGGCCTAGTTTTTATTTTCCTCTTCTCTCTCCACTCTCGTATTCAACTCCCGCTCTTATCTTTTCACTTCACTCCTCTCCCTCTCTCTTGACGAATCTGATTTTGATTTTGCACAACCTCAACCACTAAAATATATTCTTCCAAATGCTGTTATGATATCTTCGAGTCTACTTAATCATAGTCCAGGTATTTTGAGAAAAAAAATTCCATTTAGGTTTTGTTGGATACGTATTGGTTAAAGAAATAGGAAAATATAGATATTTGTTGTTTTTGTTTTTCTATACTGATCTTAGAGTTTTGTTGCTTTTGTCTGTTGCTTATCTTTTTTTGTCATCTTTGTATATGTTACAAACTGTTTTAGGAACTACACTAATGATTAAACTAAGCAATCTTGGTAAAGAGGGAAACATAAAGAGAGATCTAAGCTAAAATAATATTATTTGTTATTCTAAACTTTTGATTTGGACTAAAAACCCCTAGCTATAACTTTAATTTAGTAGAACTTGTTATGTACTATGCCACATGTGTGTGTATATGTAATGTTTGAGTTTTTAAACTGTTTTTGTCATTCATTTTAATGTTATAGGCTGTACAAATAGGGTTAGGATTTCAACCATTGGCTACCTGATTAATTTTTGTGATACTATTTCAGCTCCAAAGTAAATCCGAGATTTTACTCAATATGATTATTAGTTAATACTTGATAGTGAAATGATTAACATTTATAGCTATTGTAAAATTAGAATTAGGTGAGTGTGGTGAGATTAATAAGTAAAGGAATTGAAATTTAGCTTAATGCATGGAGTTGAGGAGTCATTCAAGCTCTGATAATACAATGTTGGCATGTTTCTGGGACACTGATCTATTAACTTGAAGCATTCCATACAAGAAACACAGGACTGTTACTTTAAATATTATTTAAGTGTGTTGCGTCTAATCGACATTGTTTCTTGATTCTGTGTCTTGCTTCAAACGTAGAAGGGAAATATTTCATTATAAAAATATTAGTCTTAGATGAAAAATAAGATTGTATATCATTTTTTGTTGAGGATTTGGTTTTTTGTGGAGTGAAGACTTATGTTTGAGATTATTTGTTTATTTCAACTGATGCTTGGAAATTTCCTTAATCTATTTATATTGTCGTTATTTATTTTTATTTTTTGACAGGAAGACAAACTAAATGATCTGATCAACTAAGTTATCTAGTCCCGGACATTCAAGTTATAATATCATTGAATTGATATATGGATAAAGGTAATTTTAATTCTTGGTCATTGATTAATATCATTAGTCTTTTTACTCGATTGATTTATAGGGGTGATAGGAGGTTGAGGGTGAGACAATTGAAAACCCGAATTGTCAATTGGTTGTTGTAGTATAGTTTCAAGATTAATTATCAAAATATTTGTATACTTGTTTGTGTGAATTCTTATTAGAATTATTGATATGTTTGTTTGTGTAATTAATCCATGTCCTGTGCAAGTAGTTCATGCCATGAAAGTTAGAATTATCGGTTTCCTACACTTGTTTATGTTAGCATAATATTCATTACGAAAGTAATTTAAGGGAAGTGACCGTCATCGGACTCCCGATTTTTCAAAATTGGCTAGTTGACATTTGTTTTGGGATTAAAAATGGAACTTTGGTCGGGAAAACTCAAAAAAACAATCGTGTGCCCCAAACATAAGTACATATACCCTAAGCGCTACAAAGTAACTTGTTGGAAGTGGCGTGTCTCATCGAACTCCTGGTTTTTGAAATTGACTAGTAAGCGTTCGCTTGGGGGTTAAAATGGGATTTAGGGGTGAAAACTAAAAATAACAATCAAATGGCCTAAATAGATTAACGAACACCCTAAGAGGTACGTAAGTAACTTTCAGGAAGTGTGAGTGTCCTAATCAGACTCCCGATTCGTGAAATTGAGTAGTAGACGTTTGTTTTGGAGTTAAAAGTGGACATTAGGGTGTGAAAAGCAAAAACAACAATTAAGTGTCCCGTAAAGAGGCACATATAACCGAGAAGAAGGCTTAGTGGGAATGGTTTACTCCACTCTCCCTATGTCATGAATGGAACATCATCATCAGGTTGATTTCTTTGGGATTTATGTTTCAAGAATAAGGATTCTGCACGTGATAGTGAAAAAAGAGCACTCTTCACTTTGGATCCCCAAACAGCTCTTGAAAGTCCTATTTTGGGCAAATTTATGCCCAGGTTACCTTGGAAAAAATGAGAATAAAGCAATGGGTGACATGCTAGTGCAGTACAGGTTAACTAAGAAAGCAATGGTTAATTCATTATCTAACTCCCGTCCAAGTAGGTGAGCACACCATTTCATTTGCACCAAGGTGGATCACCAGACTATGTTAGTCCGATAGCTCATGTGTCTTTGGGAATGACACAGTCCCTTCCCTTTTCCAACTGGGAGTCACCAACTAATTGGGAGGAATTTTACTAAAGAGAAGAACAATTGAAACTGATTTCTTGATCTAGATGGTCATTTGTATCGGGTCGCAGCTTGCATTGGAGCAGATTAAGCACAATGACAATTAACAAACGCTGGACTTGTAAATTTTTTGTGATGGTGGCTCGTATTATAGGCCTGAATATTAATTTTATCATTTTTATAAGCAAGTTTAATGATCATTTTTTGTTGACATTGAACAATTGTTTTATAAAAAAGATTTGTTTTTTGTTGACATTAAATAACATCTTAACATCTGATCTGGAAAGGTTTAAATAATATTAAACAATGAAAATGAATTTGGGGATTTATCAATATCCCCATTACATGAAGAACTATAGAATTAAAGCACAAGAATAAAACTTGGGATTTTATAAACTAATCCCATACAGTTATCGATACCTAGTTCTAATATGGGGAAAATTTTGCATGTCCAAGTTGAGCAGGCCCTTGATAATTGGGGAAGGGAGTCAACATACCAGAATATTATTGATTCTTGTGTTGTGGTTGCCTTAGAGGCTAATACATCTGCAACTGCATTGACTTGTCTCCAATTGTGACTGATTTCAAAAGAATTATGGAAATCAAGGTTATCAAGGATATCTAAAATAGTCCATGGAGGTTTGGTCTTGTTATTTAAAATGTTAACTAGGATTTTTAAATCAGTTTCTATTAAGACCTGATCAAAATTTAGTTGAGAGAAAATTTTAAAGCATTCCTCTAATGCCTTAGCTTCAGTAAAAAGGGAGGACTTATTTTCAAAAGCCAAGCCAAATCCAAGAATGAAATAGCCTCTACCACTAGGCCTAGGGTTACCTTTGGAAGAACCATCAATGACCATACACATTTATATATAAGTACCAGTTCGTATCTGAATCAGGTTAAACCAATTGATGATGAATTGATCTCCTAAGCTACACATATCCTTGTAGATTTTGTCATGGCCTATGTCAATAGCTAATAGGTACTGATATATAAATGAACCTATAATAGGTATGAAGCTAAGGTACAATTTAATTTGTATGAGACCCGCTTCAGACATACTTGTAGATTTTGTATAAGACTTACTTCACTTTCTTTTTTCTGGCTTTCCATAACTCCCCAAAAGGTGGCACCACGACCTCCTCCTCAGTAATCTGCCGAGCCACCCGTTCCCCGAGATACCAAGAATGGCCGAACTCATACGCAAGCAAATGCCTCATCTGCACATTCACCCCGGTCGCCCACGTATCCTGAATGGCTATCCCCCAAGGGTAAAAAGTCACCTGAAAATCCCCAGCAGGCATAAGTCAATAACAGAATCAAAACCTGCAAAAACCAAGACTAAAGAGGAAAGAGTCTTACCCTACCACTAGTCAGGCCATTCAAGACCTGACGCACCGCCTCCAGAGAGAGAATTCCCTTCGACTGCCGATTGGCCTTGCGCTATCGATACAATCGACAAAAGTCCCCAACAGTCTCATCCTTCAAGGCAATCAGTGGGGTATTGCACCCAATCACCCTATAGAACCACGTCTGCCAAAGACAAGAGTTCATAATAAAAAAGAGACGTATAAGGAAAATGCGAATGCATGAAAAGAAAATGCGCAAATTAAAGAATACCTCAAGGAGATACGTGGCTCCAGTAAAAGTTTATCGGTAGCACCAGCTGAATGCGTCCAAAGAAAAATAGAGGTTCTCCCCAAGTCAGGCTCCCCCAATCATAGAGAGGGATATTCGAAAACATCCTCAAATACGACAAGAACCACAAATGGATGACGTCGCCGCTTGACGCCACCATGAAACCTCCCAGTACCAATAATATGAACAACCGGTCCATCGACCTCACCTGCAGTCCGTCCTCCACATCAATCACCCTTCTCAACAAAACATCCTTCAGTAAGGACAGCAGGATGGAATCCTTAGACATTATTCTCCCTACATCGCCAAGCGCTGCCCTCACCGCCTCCGGCCTCACCCGCAGAGAGCGATCCACCTCTATCTGCTCCCCATCGCAATCCAGCCCCAGCAGCTATTGCACATCTATGGGAGTCACGGTCATCTCCCCAAGGCCAAAATGGAAGGTGTGGGTAGTATCCCACCACCTCTCCCCCAAAGCACACAGTACCGCTGTCGAACGAGGCGTCTCATCCAGCGCAGATGCCAACCTCCCAAAACCCACTGAGGATACCATCCAACGCACCACAGGTGGAAGATGCTTCAAGACATCCTTAAGCCCCGTCGTCCCACGGGCACGCATGTTCTTCAAAGAGACATCGGACTTTCAAAAGAAAAAACCTTGTTAAAAATTCAAGAAGGAAAAATCACCAAGAAAAAAAAAGAAGAATGCCAAAAGTCAGGTTACTTACATAACCGCCAGGGTTCACCACCCTCGAGGAGCGATGATGGGACATCTCTCGCAACAAAGTACGCTCATCCGCAACCGGCTCGAATGCGTCAAAGGAGTTCTCACTCCCCAAAGCAAGAGGCGCCTGGCCCTCCACTCCACGTTCGCCCAGTCATAAACAGTCAACCATTCCCTATGCGTTGCAGTGCTCACAAAGGCGGCCATTTCTTAGAGATCGGAATGCTAGAACAATTTGCAGAGGAAAATCGCAGAGAGAAAAAAAGAAAGAAGCTGTGAAAAATGAAGGGAATTCGCCCCTTTAAATAGGATACCAAGGGTAATGCCGATCGGTATTAACCCCCACCCACCGATCAGCACTGACCCCTTACCTTCTCAAGGCAGTCCAAAAGTTCATGCCACTGCCGAATGTCACCCTCTGTATCATGCCGACCGGCACCCCCCTTAAAATGTCGTACAAAAATTCCCAGAAAATACCAGAAAGTCCTGAAAAATTCTTAAAAAATTCCTAAAAATCCCAGGAAGGATTTAGAACATTTTCACCAAGAAAATTTCGCACTCCCTCAAGCGGAACCCCTATTTCCCCAGCAGAACTCCCAAAAACCAAGAAAAATTCCTCCCGGCAACATCCCTGGAGGATCTCTAAAGATCACCCCTATACCCCAAAGGTCTCAATTTTTCCCAAGCAATACATCCAAACCCTGGCCCACCTAATCACCTCCCCAATGGAATTTTTGCAAAAGATTTCCCCAAGAAATTGGCTCCCCAACCCAAAACAAAACCATAAGATAAATCTCCCCGACAGAGTTCCCCAGGAACGTCTTTACTTAAGCCCACAGAATTTGCTTCTACCCGTAGAATTGGTCATCTCAACTTAAGCCCACAGAATTGGCTTCGACCCGCAGAAATGGGCATCTCTACTTAAGACCTCATAATTGGCTTCGACTCGTAGAATAGGTCACCCTCATCTTCAAGCCCCCATAATTAGCTTCAACTCGTAGAATTGGTCACCCTCATATCAAGCCTTCAGAATTGTCTTCGACCCGCAGAATCGGTCACCCTCATCTTCAAGCCCTCAGAATTGGCTTCGGCCCACAAAATTGACTTTGACCCGCAGAATTGATTACCCTTATCTTTAAGCCCTCCGAATTGGCTTCGACCCAAAGAATCGGTCACCCTCATCTTCACGACCTCATAATTGGATTTGACTTGCAGAATCGGTCACCCTCATATTTAAGCCCTCAGAATTGGCTTCGACCCACAGAATCGATCACCCTCATCTTCAAGCCCTCAGAATTGGCTTCGACCCACATAATCGGTCATCCCCAGTACCTCCTCAAGAATTGGACTAAACCTTTCCTCCAAACCATCCCTTAGGTCCTCAGAATCGACATCGACCCCCTGAATTGGTCATCCTTATTTCTTTATGTCCTCAGAACCGGCCTCGACCCTCTGAATTGGTCATCCTCCCTCAAAAGCATCATGTGGTATCTATTCGACGGCTATCGTTTGTTCCAAACTCACCCATCGAGGGTCTCTATAGACACCCCATTATGTTACCCCCTAAACTCTCCTTAGGTCCCTAGCACCTCCCTTCATCATTACAAACCTAGGTCTTACCCCGAGTACTGACTTAGAAGCCATAGGGCACTCCCAGGTTTCATTTGACCAAAAGTCAAAGTCTTCATCTTGATCGAGACTGAATGAGTATTTGAAGGGCCCTAAAACCCCTTTCCAACGGTCCATCCCGTGCACGATTCTGACTTACCATGCGGACGAACGATCCATTTTCTTCGAAACTTGATCTAGAGGCCACCAGACGCTCCGAGGATCCGTTTGACCTAAGTCAACTCTTCAGATCGATCGAGACTGAATGAATCTTCAAAGGGCACTAAAACCCCTTTCCAACGGTTCGCTCCGTACGTGATATGACATATGATACGGATGAACGATCCGTTTTACTCCGAGAGGTCACCAAATGCTTCCAGGACCTGGTTGACCAAAGTTAACTCCCCGAATCAGATCAAACTCTTTGGAATGTGGAATAACATCTCCTAACCTTTCCAACAGTCTTCCCCATGTGCGATTCGAACTTACCATACGAACGAACTATCTGTTTGCGTCTGACGATTCCCCGTCCAATGGATCGATGAATGCTTCCGAGCCATATTTGACCCAAAGTCAGCTCCCAAACTCGGTAGAGTTCCAAAGGATTTTCAAAGGTATCTGAATTAACTTTACAACAGTCCACCCCATGCACCATTCAGATCAATGGTTTGCGCTTTGCATCTAATTTCTGAAAAGGCCTGAAAGACACTGCCAAACGGCAAGTCCCAGACCTTACCTATCGGCAGTGTGTCTAAACGCACCTGTCGATTGGGAAAAATAGGTCTATGCCGATCGGTAATGCCCAGGCCTATAAAAAGGAGTCCTTGACCTCTTTGCAAAAGGAGCCCAAATCAGAAGCATATCACTCTCAGCAAATCCAGAAAACATCTCTCGAAGTCAACGCGATTTCCACATCAAAATCCCTTTCCAACCTTCACTTTTCATCATCATTTTCATCAAACTTGGTGAATTAACCACTTCCCATCATCATCCAAGTGCAAGGGCTGCTCTCCAACATTCAAGATCAAGCTCAAGATCTTCAAGAAGGTCCAATTTTCTCAATTATATCCTTAAATTCTCATAAATTCGCATTAACTTATTTTATTACTTAGCACTTTTGTTCTCTCATTTCACATATCCTAATATACTACTTTTACTTAGTATTATTGTACATCTCTTATTTTCATACAAATAAAAAACCAAAAAACAAGAAAAAGCGGATTTGCTCATAAATTCCAAACGGGAATTCTCACACTTTTCTTACACTTTTCTCACAACTAAAACACTTTTTTCTACACACACACATACACAAATAAGAGAAGTCCTCGATTGGATTTATGGGATAAACCAACCCTTATTTTGCATGCGAACTACGTGGACTTTGATGCCTCTATAGGCTACATAGGCATCTCGAGGTAAAATCCGAGATTCGAGTCCTATTTTTACTCTTTCTTTCATCTCTTATTCTCTCTAACTTCAATTCTCCTAGATTATATATATATACATATATATCTTCTTAGTGGCGTACTATTCCATATGCGTTTTCATTCCATCGTAACGATAAACGTAAGGATAATTGCGTAAATTCTATTTTCTGATATTTTTATACCTTCATACGGATGACTCGCTTTACCTCTTCCATGGTACAAGTCGACAATTCCTACCTCCACTATATATACACATGCACACATATCATGGGAAAAATAAAGGAAAATAGAAAAAACCCATGAGAGACCGTAAGGACGGAATGGGTGCCTAACACCTTCCCATTTCGTAACTTAGCCTCTAGACCCTTTTCGAATCATTTTGGTTTCGTATGCATCAGTATGTCTTTGGATGCTGTCCTTCCAGATGGCTCCCCTTTCTTTTGTCTGTTTTGAGTAAAATAGACTGGCGACTGTATCTCCTACATTTTTCACCTCACCCAAATGACATCGGCAGAAGTCCTCCTAAGAGGGACGTGCGGGACCTAGGATCCTCCCTCATGTCGCTCGCCCGCCGTGAGGATTGGGGATGGACACAATACCGAATAGGATGAATAACCACCATGTGGTAGTCAAATGCATTCGAGAAAACATTTTCTCCTGTTTTGATATACCTTAAGCCATCATTAGCAATAACAATACCCATTTCTAGAATCGATCCATCGAAAGTCTCGTAAAAAGTACTCAGGCATGCACAAAGTGGGATGTTCTTATCACCCTCAGACCAATGGTCAAGTAGAAATTTCCAATAGGAAAATCAATCAAATCATCTAGAAAATAGTGAATCCAAATCGAAAGGATTGGTCCTTACGATTATTAAATTTACTATGAGCTCATCGTACTACCTACAAAACACCACTTAGTATGTTCTCGTATAGGTTTGTCTATGGAAAATCATATCATCCTTCAGTAGATTTAGAGCACATACATTAAGAACTTTAATTTTAACTAACCTTCTCTAAGAGAGGTTCGAAAACTCCAACTCAATAAGTTAGAAGACATTAGGTATGATCTATACAAGAATAACAAAATTGTATAAAGAGAAAATAAAAATGTTACATGATAAGTCCATCCAAAGGAAGTCATTCAAACGTAGATAAAAAGTTCTATTGTACAATTCTAGGTGGCATCTCTTTCCTGATTAGTTGAGGTCTATGTAGTTCGGTCCCTTTGTCATTAGGACAATTTACCCATATGGAGGGGTTGAAATAGAAAATCCAAAAAATGGTGAAATTTTCAAAGTCAGTGGTCAAAGGTTGAAGCCATATCAGAAAGCGAGATCGAGAATGGAGGATATTCTCCTCAAAGACCCAGTATACCATGAGTAAATATAAAATTGGGTTAGTGTTGTTGTACCATAGTTTTTTTTTTATATGTGTGTGTTTTATTGAGGAAATGTGTTTTGGAGAAATTTTCTCATTGTGGTAATATCCTTAATAACTTTGTGTCTTTTTTAGTTTGTCTGTTACAATGAGGACAATGTAGAAAAGTTTGAGGGTATTAAGGTCATTTTCTCCATATAAAAAATTAAAAAAAACAAAAATATTTTCAATATAATTGAGTTTTGAAACGATTTATTAATATGAAATTAATTCACAAATCTCTCAACTTTTAAAATGCTAATACTTAGACATGCAAAATGATCAAAAATATATATTGAGGGGAAAGTTAAAGAACTTAATGAATAACAATGGAGATTTAAACCCTATGAGATTTTTTTGTGCCATTAATCATTTTCAAGGGATTTAAATCAATCTGAGTTAAAATAACTCAAACTTTCCTTCAATGATAATTCGTTGATGATGTCAAATTCTTTATTTTATTTGATTACTAGAAAAAATGTGAATCTTAAGCACTAGAAGTCTTAATAAATCTACTTGAGACATTAATTAATTTAACAAAACTTGAGAAATGAATTTATGGCATTATTTTGAAAGCTAGATGTTATTCCAAAATCAATCCTTTTACATTATTCTGCTGCAATACCATTTGTGCCCAAAAGAAAAATGACCATTTTATGAAAAAACCAAAAATATATCCCCATTTTCTGAGAATATCAAGGTTAAATTATGGAAGGAAAAAAATACCAAAAGAAGGATCTTTGCAAGGATAATGCGTGAAAAGAAAGAAAAAAGAATTCGACAATGAAATGAAAAAAATAGTAGTATGTGAGTCGAAAAAGAGGAAGAAAATGGAGATTAGAAAAAGTGCCAAAAGGGTTAAAATAATGAAAAGCTGTGTATTCTCAAAAAAAATTAAAACTTTAAATGTCGTTCTTTCTAACCAAAACTAACAGTACAATACATCTAAAGCAAGTCCTAACTGATCTCAAGTATAGTTAGTTATAGTGTGGAGAGAAGATGAATGATATTTATGACATCATTCAAAAAGTAATTGATTTTTGGTTCCTGATATTAATTCATCCATTATAAAAAAATTGTTTTGCATTATGTATATGTAAAATTTGTTCATGAAATTTACATTTATTCACATATACCGAGGGAAAAATTATCCATTTTCAAGTGCTCGATTGTGAGTGTAGCCCTTGAGATTTTGAATCAAAATGAACCTTCAAATAAGAAATGTAACAATTAAATCTTTTGAAAATGATGGTTATATTATCTATGCATACATCCGTAATAAGCTAAGATTGAAAAATAAATTTTTACTATATTTATAAAGTTTGCCTTTAAGACTTGGTTAGATTACTTTTGTGTCTTTTATAAATTGAGTCAAGTTTTTAAATTTTGTGGGTATATTCACTGCAAACCCTTACGAGACAAAACTCATCCGCTAGGGTAACTTAGTAATTTAACAGCTTGTTGAACATACTAAGTACAATCGTGATTACTTAGAAAGTGAGTTAGATTTTAAATTTTAGTTTTTCCCAAGGACTAACAAAGATTAGGTTTGGGGGTATTTGATGAGTACAGTAATTCATATAATTTCTATCCACATTAAGATCTTGTCAGTCCCGTTGTACCATAAATAAATAGTTATTAGAGTTGTATATGTTAATTAAAATAAAAATGAAAGTTTGAAACAATTCGAGTTAATAATGCAATTTTAGCAACCCTGGAGTATATTTATACTCTAAATAAATAAACTTATTTTAATTACTAGTCCTTGTTAATATTGACCTTATTTGTGTAATTGTTTTATCTTGCAGGTCAATACACAGTTATAGTTTCAAAATGCTCTATTTCGTTGCAATTGCGGCAAAAAGTTGGTCAAAACGTTAATTCAAAATTTTACCTTGACTCGAGACATTCTAATCATCCTAATCAAATCCCATCACAGCCTATCTTCCAATTTTTTCCACCTAGTGTGCGTATATACTATTAGCATTTCCTATTTTGAGTGTGCCATTTTCATTTTATTTTTATATTTGTTCATGTTCTTTTATAATTTTATAATTTTTATTTTAGTTTATTATATTATTTTATGTGTTTATAATATTACATGTGTGTTGTTTTATATATAATAGCATATATTAGTATATATTTTTTGTGCATCTTATTTTTTATACGTGTCTCATTTTAGTATATTAGTATATATTGTAATATTTATTTGTGCGTTGTGTGTATATATATTAGTTGTTTGTTAGTTATATATACATAATATACACACACACACTAGATTCCATACACTCACATACACTAAATACCTCCCTCGCATACGTCCACGCCTAATATACCCTCTCACCTCACATTTTTTAAACACCGTGAGATTCATTTCCTCTCTTTTATCACTTTACGCCACTCCTTCGTCTTTTCTCTTTTTCATACCTATCACCAACATATTTCCTTTTTATTTTTTATTCCATATCCCATTCTCTTATTTTTATTCTATCTTCCGTTCTCTTATTTTTATTCTATCTTCCATTCTCTTATTTTTTTATACTATGCCATATCTTCACAAATATCCCTTACTCATCCTATAAAAAGGACCTCTGAAAGAGAAGTTTGGATACAATTTTGGACAAGAGATAAGCTTGGAGAGAATTATGGGAGCCCCAAAATAAGTAAATGCTTGTATTTTTATTTTTGAGTGTTTATGTGGCATTTTTTACATACCTTTGTATTGGTATTCAAGCGTTGAAACTTCAATTTTTGTAAGTGGTTATTACTTAAAATTATTATTTCATCTTGCAATTTTTATGTTTTAATTATGATGCAAGCTTAATTTAATTAACACGATTATGTGAAATTTACTATGATTACTTAATGTATATTTAATTAGTTTAATTCACTTAAATTCCCTTATTTTTTCTACAAACGTTTTACAAATTGGGTATTCATTAAAATAGTCACGAGAGTGGTATTATTTTATTCACATTCTTTGATTTTTTGTAATTATGTTTGACGCATTATGATTATATTGAATTGTTTGATAGTCCATGCTTATGTTCGACATAAAATGCTTAGAAATGATTTTTTAACAGAATTGAGAGTTTTGGGATCTAAAAAGAGATATAAATTATTTGATTTGAACTTTAACATTTTCATCATCTGAAATTTTCGCGATGAGACTCACTAAAAGGGAATTGTGAGTCAGACTAATTAACCATAAACTAGTTAAAATGGTAAAAGGATCCGAAATCCTAGTAAGCTCTACTATATTTGTTACATACTTTGTGTTCACTCCTCTATTATTGTTTTATTTTATTTTATCCCTACATCAAATTTATTCACCAATATTATATAGCTGGAAAATCGATAATTTACACAAATTGACCAAATCTTTGTGGGATCCACTCTTACTTACACTCACTATATTATAATAGCCCGTGCACTTGGGGTAATTTTATAAGTTGACAACAACTAGCATTCGACTAGGAGGACCTTCGGATGGAGGCCCTCCTTTAATTGTTCTTAGTCCCAAAGGCCTCAACTATTTTAACCACACCTACAAGGGCACGCTAGCATTAAAGCCTTTCTTGCTGGCCAAATTGTGGGTTGATCCAAATGACTAAATTCATCCAAGATATTGGAATAAAGGAGAGCTGGGGAAATAACGTCTAAAATGTGAGGGTTTCCCTTGAGACACTAAGACATAAACTTAATAATTCTAGTAAAATAAAAGACCAATCCCAAACCTAAGGAAAGAATTGAAGATAATAAAAATAAGGGAAGAAGCGTACCGATAACAAGAAAAACACAATGATAGAAGCACTGTTAGTCCTAAGAAGAGAAAACATCAACTCCTCCAAATGAGATGACATGGAAGTTCGAAATATAAGGGAGTTCAAAGATAATATATAACAAAGGGTGAAAGAGCTGGAAGGTGATTAAAACAAAGAAAAATAGAGAAGAAGATTGAAATAAAAATTCTGGTTGTGTATAAGACACGGAAGTTTGAAAAGAAGGTTTGTGGGTATTTTATACCAAATGAAGAAAATCGTTTAAATTCTACGGCTCAATCTAAGCGAATCAAATGGTCCATGATGGTTTAGTGGAAGAGACATGCGGTCAGGTTCTGTGGGTGGGTACATACACCTATGCGCACATTGGGAAATTTCGCATCATTAGGATTGTAATGATTACAGCTCTTCACCTGATTGACATCTTGCATTGGATTCAGTTCACTCCTAATCCAGACCTTATCGCAGACATTGATGAGATCACAATATCCTAAATGGATCATGAGGAATCAAGAGTAAGCTAGCTGTCATGTTAATCATAAAATGACACAAAAATGTTGACACGTGGAATAGACTTATTTCAACTACACATGAGACTATTTGGCTCATCTTTGAGAACACAAAGTTTCTAAGGGGTAATTGATGAGGGTTATTTTCATTCAGTCTGAAGTCGAATGATAGGCATTATGATCAGGTGGATGGAGTAACAGTCAATATATAAATAATGGTCCGGTTGAATTGGTGATAGAATGGATGACCGAATGCATAACATCAGTGTGGGAATTTTTTAACTTTGTGATGACTAACGACATGTCACAATCATTCTAGATCTCAACTTCATCAGATTAACACCGCACCTTGGTCAGTGTGGCAATCAACTTCGTCAGACAAATGGCAGTTAAACCATTTGAATCATCAAGACTTTGTCACATATTGTTACTTTAAACTACTAACACATTCCTTGTTAATGATGTCGATAATCTCAATGAACGGGAAACATGAGAATATATGGAGGAGCCAAAGATGAACATGTGCCATCTTTGAATTCAAACCCTTATAATGTACATGCCAGGAATTAAGAGAGACTTTGTAGAGGTCGATTATATAAAGCCTTTTGTAGCATGGGATAACATTAAGCTAGAATATATTTGTAACCTTATGTGATTCTCCTTTCCCTTAAAGTAATCAAAAAACTCCCCCACCCCTTCACTCTATGGACGTAGGTTGAGATTGATCGAACCACGTATATTTAATATTTATCTCTCCTCTATTCTCTCATGTCCCTCACTTGAATGGCATATACAAATTATAAATCCATTGTGTTATGTGTACGTTAGATTTTCACCTTAACAATGATTGAGTAATCTCGATTTTGCAAATTTGTAGTTATATTACATTCTAAACTATGTGATCTTGTATGTTTTGTTTGACTATTTGGTTTTGAGTTTTGACTTAGTGTTTATTCATATATGTTTGTATTTTTGTCTTCATCTAGTTATCGTTCTTTGATCTTAGTGTTTGAGAATTTTTATGGGTGCATATTTTGGTCGGTATAGGTTATTTTGTTAGTTTATGCAAGGAAATTGTATTTTGCATTGGTTGGTGATTAAGGGGGAGTAATTTCATTCTAAGGAGTGATAAGGTTGGAAATATACTTGCTTTACAAGATTCTATGTTTTGAAAAGTCTGAATTTGGATTTAAGAGAACTTTGTTATGTTATCCATTTGTACGACTCAATAACATTCATGTCTGCACGGTCCCCAAGTTTTAGGATCTGATTTTTGGTTCCATAATGTTACGACTCTGATACATTTTCCATTGGTATCCTATTACACATTATTTATCCATGGTTTTTATATCTCTCTTATGCTTGATTGGTTTATATGTTTTTTTTGTCTTATTCCATGATAAAAGGGAAATGATCTTGATGTTTATTTCATGCACTTTTTTAATATATTGGGGGTAAATGGGAAATGTATTCATGTTGATATCCTCATATATCCTTCATGTTTATGTTACTTGCTTTGATGATTTATGTTAGGTGGAGATGATTTATTTTGGGGGAGATGGTTTTTTTTATGCAATGCATTATAGCTTTGTAGTAGGGGGAGTTATCTTGATGCTTTTATTATTTTTATGTTTGGGTGTGTCAAAAAATGGATATGATATTTTTTTTTTTCATATTCAAGGGAGATTTAATATTGTAATATTCTTGCATGATATACGATTTGATTATGATCTTTAGAGGGAGTTTATTGTGAATTTTTATGTTTATATATATGTTTGATTGAGGGAACATTATGATCATTTATCTTTATCTCATCTTTCACATTTGTCTATATCATTATTTCTTGAAGGATTCCTAAGCAGGGGAAATCCCTTTATTACCATGTCTTGCTTAATTTTTCTTGTTGTTTGGGATTTTTCAGAATTCCTCACATTGATATATGACTAAAAATCTTACAATGGAGTACTGAGTCAGTCATTTTTATCTGTACATTACCTTTCTACTACTCTTAGTATATGGCTAGTGAGGTGCGAATCCGATAGGGGTAATCAAGTTTCTTTTGGATTGTGGGAGTTTTTCCATGGAATAGCCAATGGGGGAGATTTAAAATATAAACATTTGTAATATATATAGATTGGTGATCTCCTGCGTTAAAAAAATTGATTCTATTAAATTACATAGACTTGATTCGTTTGATGTGAGGCATGGAATTGTGTCTAGATTGAACCTTTGAATATTAAAGATCTTGCATGATACTCATTGAAGCCTTTCATTTCTAAGTGTGAAGACTATATCCTTTTATGGAAGTTTGATTTAATTTTGGCTAATTTCACACACTCACATGTTTTCTAAATTGCGAGAATTTTTCATAAAACATTTTCGAAAACCCTTTTCCAAATTGCATTTTTGCTTTTTGAAGTATTAGGATGAAATCTTATCTTTTTAAACTAATTTTGGAGAAACAAATTTGGAGGCATTCGCATGGCTACAAAAAAGGGGCATGCGCACAACTAAAAAATGGGGGAATATGCACGTTCATGAATAGGATTCCACTCTGTATGGAATTATGTGCAGAACAGATCTGGCCGTGCACACGACGGCGTCAAATTTTGAATTTTTTCTATAAATATCCTTATTTCCCTCCATTTGTTAATGTGACTTTTCCCTCATTTCAAAATATCTTATCTTTGGAGTTTTTCTAATTTTTGAGATTTTGTTTCTCTCTCTATACCAAATTTCAAAATTCAGTCAAGGGTTTGAATGTTTTTAGATCTAGAATGAGATATATGTTTTTATGAGGATTTTTTTAGTGATTTGGAACAACAACCTATCCAAAGCTATATGTACATCCGATTCATCATGATCATTAACTTCGTAATTTAAAATTGGATGCATTTCATTCTATTGGGGATATTGAAGTGTGGTGCGACTTCCAAGGAAGAGAATAGCTTTCTCATTTATGGCATGAACATTGATGTTGATTATCATTGTCTACGGAGTAGAGTTGAAAGATTCATATGCAACTACACGATAGAGATTGTGTAAGAGGTACCTTTTTATTTTTTGTAAAATTGATTCTCAACTAGAAATGATAATTTGAGTGAGTCAATGTTTTTTTGGGCATATGTGGGGTTTTTTCTCATAAATTTGTCTTATGTGAGTTTGTGATCGTTTCTTATGCTCATAAACATATTTGATCACACACCTCACTCTAACCGAAGTTGAATCTAATAATTGAGGTTAAAATTGAATGAGACTTTCTAAATTGTGTTTCTACACCTAGATCCATTTGATTCATTGTTGTGTCAGCTTTATAAGATAATTAGATTATGTTTTGATAATTTTGTTGTTAAGAGATTTGAATTTCAAAGAAATTCTAGTGAAATTTAAATATTGGGCACATGAATCCGTCAAACCTATTCACTGCATTTAGGCTTGGTTTAGGTTTTTTACACATAATATTTCTCAGTGAGAGGTACTTTATTATCGTTTGTAAAATTGATTTTCAAGTATAAATGAGAATTGGAGTGTGTCGAGGTTTTTTACCCCTAGTTGGGGTTTTTTTCCTCATGCAGTTAATTATAAATGATTAATACTCATATACACACATTTGATCACACACGTCATATATATCTAATTCGTATAAAGTGAATTGGATTAAAATTGCTTAGGTGTGTTAGATCTAGTTTTATTCATTCAGATTTACCTAATTACATTATTGTGTCACTCAATCAAATCAATTTAGTGAAACTTGTGGTGAGTACCTTGAATGTGCAAGTAAATTCGTTTGAAATTGAAAATTGGTCATAAGATGTCTTCAAGCCTATTCCCTCCCCACGCTTCTAGGCTTGTTTGAGGTGTTTTACTCACGTAAATGACACAACTTATTATGAAAAAAATTACATGCCAGTTATGTGAGTCACAAACCTACCCTCCACGAATTAAATAATAAGAAAAATATTAGGTTAACTTATTATCAAGTATAAATCAGTGAAGTTTGTCACATATCTAACCCCCACTAATTAAATTATAAATTAAATATTATAGTTAACTTTTTAATCAAATTATCACAAAAAAGAGTTAAGTTTGTCATAAACTTACCCTCTACCGATTAAATAATAAGGTAAATCTGAAGGTTAACTTATTATAAAAAAAATTATAAGTTAGTGGAATCGGTCATAAACCTTCCCTCCACCGATCATATGTAGAAAGACCTTAAACATTCATTCAAAAATGGATAAATCAAGGCAGTAAGATTTAAAGAACTTTTCAATAATAGATAAAATGTCATAAGGACTATATAAAATGGCCGAACATCCTACATAATAAAGTAAAAGATAAAAAGCCTATTGACTGAGGTGCTAAGGGTGGCGTCCCTCAGATTTAGTGGACATCGTTGCCTTGTTCTACCTGAACATCAGGAGGAATGAATTCAGTCATTGGTTGATTTACCTCTTTGCCAAACTCCATGAAAACTTCCCCATCACCTAGGATAAAATTCTCAAAAGAAAGTGCTTTAAGTAAGTAGGATCACGCTCAAGGACATTTTCACTCTTGTGGTCGATGATCCAGCCTTTGTTGAATGCAACTGACTCATGATAGTCAAGTTTGAAAATGTGTGTATATGAACACTAAAATAACCTAGGGGTGAATAGGTTATTACAAAAAAATAATGTCCAATTTTAACTTCCCATTTTGATTAAACTTGGATCTAGCCCATTTTAAAATTCTCAATGTGATTAAGTTGAATTGTAAATATTCAAACACAAAAAGGTTAATGAAAAATGATAAACAATCAGGTATAGGAGGAAAAAACCTCGGTGTGACCTAGCATCTCATTAAATTTGAAAATTTCATTTTACGTAATAAAAGAAGGAAAATTGATCAAATGCTCTCACAATAATTTAACCATAAATATTACAAAACCTCCCCCATTTAATGGAAATATGAGTGAACTCCATCTCAACACACTAAGTCTATTCTCTGCCTTGGATCCACACCATACTTAAAATCTCAACAGCATAAACCCCTCTTTTCAATCTCAAAATGTAGATCATGTGATTGAATAAGAATTCAGATGTAAACTTTGCTAAAAGTGGATTAAAACCTCTCAATTTAACACTAAAACGGACATATCATAGTAGAAGGAAGAATACTTTAATGGTATAATCAAATTGTTGTTTATACCTCTGAGATTGAACACCTAAAGGAAACTAATAATTTTCTTGAAGATTATCTTAGCTGGAATTTCGTTGAAGGCCACTAAACAAATGGGCTTAAAACTAACTTTAAATTCTTTTACAAAAAAAAAGACCCTAAATAAGGGAAATAAATGAAAGGAGAATGGGTTACTACCACCAAAAAGTAAAAAAACTCAAATATTGTTTCTTCGTTAAATACACAACCTAAACAAAGGCCTGTGTATTTTATTTTTAGTGGATGCCAACCAGGCATCATTATAATTGGTTTCAATTCTAGTCCTAAATTGATGGATACCCCGAGCCTGTCATAAAAAATGACAATTTCCTTCTTGAAAAAAAATCATTTATACTCATAACTCAAGTTGATTTTTTAAAATAGATAAAAGGAAAATATTTAAGCAATTTCAATTTCAATTATTGAGTGATCTTTAACCCACCTTTTTTATCTCATTTAAAATCTATTTGGATTCCTTATCCTGAGCCAGTTATTAAGACAATTAAAATGATTCGTGAAGCAACTGTTGGTTGATAAAGTTGGATGCAAGATCCTACACCCCCAAATTTAAGTCACGTGTTCTCAAAACATCAAACAAGAGGAAAAAATTCGTATAACAAAAGTAAAAGATTTGTATAATCCTAGAATCCCACAAAAATTTCTATTCCTTTAAATTACACTTGAAAGGCTTATATTTTTTATAAAAACAAAATTTTAGAAAAAAATATATGAGTTTTTTAGCTAAACGAATTGCTGAGAAAATACAACTTCTTAATTAATTTAAACTTCTTAGTTTTCCCATTATAAAACAAATAAATTATGAAATGGAAGATTTCTCTTTGAAAAAATTAACACTTTTATAGCATTTGAGGAATCGTTAGAAAATGATTTTCTCGATAATTTTTTTTATATTATTCTTAAACTTTATTTAAAAAAGCAAAATAACTTCTACCCAAACTATTATTTCGATTAGAGATTTTACCAAAGATTGAAGATAATGATGAAAGATGAAAAGTATTTTAATTAATTATTTAATTATCTTAATACATATGATGATATACCTAAAATATATTTCTTCACAGAAGACAACATGTGGTTTATTGATGTAATTGGGATCAGTAAACAAACTAGTCTTTCCAATCCTTTTACCAACATTTTTTTTAATTTACATATGATGATAAAAAATTATAGACACCCCATCCTGGAACCTTTAAATACCTCCTTAAGTCCTTAACACTTCCTCCTCCAACAATAACACTTTAGGTATTACTCCAAACCCTGATCTATAGGCCATTGGCCGCTTTCGAGCCCTGTTTGAATTGATCAACTTCCAATTTGAGCGAAGCTCGTGGAAAGCTAATAATTCTATAAATCCTTTTTCCAATGGTCGATATTATGTGTGAACCAGCCTCACGGTTCGCGTGCACTTTCTTTTTACTCCGAGACCTAATCCAAAGGCAACTAGGCACTTTTGAGCCCCATTTGACCTCGTTTAGCTCCCCAATCTGAGAGATACTCATTGAAAGCTCATAAGTATCTGAATTTCCTTTCCAACAGTCCATACCGTGCGTGAATCTACCTCACGGTTCGCGCGTACTTACATTTTACTCTGAGACATAATCTAGAGGCCACCAGGAACTTTTGAGCAACGTTTGACCTCAGACAACTCTCCAACCTAAGCGAAGGTCATTAAAAACTCATAAGTCTCTGAATCCCCTTTCGAATGGTCCATACCGTATGTAAATCCACCTCATGGTTCAAACTCAATTCTCTTTACTCTGAGAACCCCCCGTCTAGAGGCCGTCGGTTGCTTTTGAGTTTGACTTCGGTCAACTCTTGAAATTGGGAGTAGCTCAATGGATTCTTATATGGATATGAATAACCTTTCTAATGGTCCTGACCGTGTGTGATTCAAACTTACGGTTTGCATTTTATGCATATTTTTCTGAAAAAGTTTATTTCGGACTACCTATAGGAACCCTAAACCCCATGCTTATCGATAGGTGTACTTTTCTTATCCAATAAGGTAGGGTTGTACTGATAGGAAGGACAAGGTCCATACTGATTGGAACCCCTTTGAAACTCTAATTTATACTATTTAAGAATACTTTAACCTCATTCCAAGGGGTCCCAATCTGAAGTCAAAACATTCTCCTCGAAGCAGTGCACCAAAATTCTATTTTTCCAAATATTCTCTCCATTTATTTACATCACTCTCATCCATTTTTCACCCCACTTTCCATTCTTACCTTACCACCATCAAACCACCTAAAAATTGTCTTCTACTATTACAAAATCAGAATTAAAGTCCTCTTGAAGGTCTACTCTTATCCATTTACAACTCATTCAATTAGTACAAATTATTTACTTTTCTTTTCACTTTTGATATATCTTTTATTTCATTTTTTTGCTTAAAAACAAATACCACTTTTCTTATTTAGTACACTCTAAAAACAGCCAAATATAGGGGTTTTCTATAAACCTTAAACTAAAATTTTCTCATTTTACACTCTGTACACTTGCGCGCATTTTCTAAAAATAAACTAAAGGACGTTCTAAATTAGGATTTATGGGTTTAACCATGCCCTTGAATGTTATCGAATTATGTGGACTGTGATGACCATTGGGCTACGTAGGCGTCCCAAGCCAATCTTGGAATTCAAGTCCTATTTTCTCATTTATCTATGTTATCTTTTTTATGCCTAGTGGTATTGCACATACGGTACTCCTACATAATTGTGTTCTTCTCGACATACACACTCACTTCTTCATTGTGATTTGTGATTTGATGGACAATCACATTATATTTTTATGTTATTATTTTGTACACTTTTTAAGGATGATTCTTCTTCATCTTTTCCATGATATGAGTTGGATGATTTCTTTCTCTCATTATTCACACTGCACACATGTACACACATATCATATTGGGAGAATATGAGAACATTATCATAGCCCATGAGAGACTAAAAGGGATAAATAAATGCGTAACACCTTCCCATTCCGTAACTTGGTCCCCAAACTCTTAATTCATTTGATTTTGTACATTTCTTTTGCTTATTTAAGAAAAATAGGCTGGAGACTCCATTTTACATTTTTCTCCCTTTTTGACGACGATCGATTTATATTCGTGGAAGCCTGTGAAGACCAATGAAAATGGCGAAAAGAGGATTCACTTATCCTTGAATTCTCACACATGGATAGAGAGAGATTTCTCTTATTTTCACTTCTCTCCAATTTTGGGGTCGACCCACGCTAAAGGAATCAGACTCAGATGGGCACAGTGGCGACTATGTTGGTGATCTTTTTTTAGAGTACTCGACTCTATTTCACATCAATGTTGTTTCTTTTGCTCTCTTTCTTTTCTATATGTGTACATATGCCCCAACTTGTATGTTCTTCTTACTCTCATACTTACATATTGTATATGTGCCTATTTCTTATCATGATATTATATCTACCAAGATCTTTTCTCATCATCATCATCATATATATATGATAGTGGATCTAGTGCGGACTTAGTTTGCGGACTAAGTATGCGGACTAGCTACAGTCTAAAACTTACCTAGGGACCACTTTTGTTTTTATATGTTTTCGTCTTTTTCTAAGGTTTTAGGGAATAGAATTTTTTACCCCAATAATTTCTAAAGTCTTTTAAGCTTATTTTAAAACTTAATTAATCTGGAAGTCTAAGTGTAGAAGTTTCAGGGCTACTGCTACTTCTAAAGCTTCTTCCGTCACTATCGTACTGGAATTCAGAATAGCGAGGATTATCAATATAAATAGTTTCTTTAGGGAGTCTAGAATTTGGAAGAGGTTTTGATGGAAAATATTCTAGTCTTAAATACCTTATACGGTATCGTGGGTTTATCAGTCTAGTTTCTTTATATATTTGATTAATATTATCAATTATATCGTTATCTATAAATTCGTCTAAATCATTATCACCATAAGATGACAAAAATCTACGGTATGTTCTAGGGACAGCTGTTTCTACGTTTTTAATGAGAAGGCGGATTCCTCCGGCTCTAATTAAAATAGCCTTTGTTTTAGCTAATCTTTTTCGTCTAATAAATTTTAATATGCCTATGATATCTTCAAGTACCCTAGTATATTCTTGATATTTTTCAGGTCTTGATAGTTCTTCTGCAAAATCTTCAAATCTTAATCTTTGTCTAAAAAGATCTCGGATCCCTGTTCTAATTATTTATATTCTAGGTACTTCTCTTCCTAACCACTCAATAATCTGGTCTATATATTTGAAAGTACCACATGCATACGTTAAAGCAAATTCTCTAAGTTTTTTATCTTTAGGGTCTGTAAGAGTTCAATCTTGAATTTCTCTAGTTAAGTCTAAACTTATTTGATTAACAAATTCTAAAAAGTCTTTAGTGATTTGTAAGCTCATATAAGATTCTTTTTAAAGGAATAATATGTAAAAAATAGTTAAGGGTTTGGTTCGAGTTATACCTTCCTTGTGGTCTATAATATCTTTATCTTCTTCCCTTCGCCTCTTCAGCCTTGTTACTATTGTTCTCCGGTCTCGGCCTCTTGTAACTCCCTTTTTATATGTCGCACCTTAATCCACTATTTTGGCGTTGAACCCATTTCCTGCCTGTAAGCCTTCACGCCTAACGCCCACCTGGCTAACGACTCACGGAAAATCAGCACCTGACGGTGGTTCACCAGTGTAACACCTTGTGTGCTACACCAGAGGTTCCACACAATAGTCCTCTATGAACAGAAAGTTGGAGACAATTTAGAAAATAATAACAACTCAACATAAGAGATTTCTAGAAAATAAAATACTTTTATTGCATAGCATAAGTAGTTACAACTCTCCCCTCTCCCCTAACTATGAGAGGTTTACTCACTCATATACATATTACTTACTACAAGCATACTCTCTCTCTAATGCTGGAAGTTTAACAACCTATCACTCTCTAACTCCTGATGTTCAATAACACAACCTTAACGTCCCTTTTATAGCACAATGGAGAATACATATGACCTACTACCGGAGGCTAAAAACTAACCGGTTAAAGGAAAAGCAAATAATTAAAATCTATAGACTTATCTCTTCATAAAGTAATTCGTCTTCTTTTGATAGGTCTACGTTTGAATGGGACTGTCTGGTGACCATGGTCCATAAGCCTGTCGTCTTGTGATAATGCAAAAGAATCAAACAACAAATGTCTTCGTCTTTTTATTAGTCTGGTGGCCCATGTGGGGGCAGGGCTCTTTTTGCTTTATGGAAAGCATAGTTTAGGTAAATGAGTCTTCCGTCTTTAATAATTCATCCACTACTGAGGGGCCCTTCTTTGTCATGTCTGTGTCTTCTTCTGCCTTGTCCTGGTGTGGGAGGGCATTATTGAAAAATTTATTAATGAGGCCCACAGTTCTAAGGCTAGATGACAAAGCTATCTCTACCATTTCCTTGGATTCTTTCTTGAGCCTTCCATTGAATGGCTCATCAGCTTGGATTATCAGGTCTTCTTTGTGGTAGGTAGTGTACCACATGTCTTCTCCTGTCAATAACTCCATGATTTCAATTGTCTCCATAGCATGAGCAATCTGGAGTTTGGACTTATCAATAATTAAATCTTTAGTCTCGTCTTTTGATAAAATCTCAACATTTTTAAATATATAATTGGAAAATCTAATAAGTCTAAATACTTTAACTCTCATTCCTCTACAGGAACTTGGAGCAATCTGGTATATTCTGGCAAATAGAGGAAGTAAGTCTTCTACCTTCTTAACATACTCATGGACTATTTTTTCAAGAGCAACATCGTCTTCAATATCTTTTATCTGAACGAGTCCAATGAACCCGTGGTCTGCAAGAGTTATATGAGCTATGTCTGATTTTCCAAAAAGATATATTTTTGGAACGCCTTTGAAGAAACCTTTGATTATTAAGGCATCTCCATTTATTTCTGATAATAACATATTAAAATGATCAATAATGTTATTAGTTTCTTTTTTAAAGTCTTTTTCTAATAGGAGATTATTATTACCAAATGGTATAACAATCTTAGTCTTAAAAGTCATTTTCTGATAACAAAAATGAGTAGTTCTAGTTTTGGAGGTTTCTCCAAGAGTCTGAGCATAAGTCTGGGTCTGAGGTCTAGGCACAGCAGTACCACTGAGTTGGGTAACTGAAAGTCTTTGAGTCCTCATGAATCTGGCAATGGATACCAAATATTATTTGAACTCGATCCATAGTCTATTCTTCACATTCCACCATATGGTGTCTATAAGAGTATTTTCGTCTTCTAAAAATTCTAGTCTAAATTTTATTAGGTTTGGGTATCTTTGATCGAGTCTATATTGGGGAAAGTACATCTTCCCAATGAGTCTATTTTGAGCAAGAATCTCTTGTCTATATTTTCCTGGAGGAACCAAGATATCATCAAAGTTCTCTAGGATTGGTCTTTCTTGAGAGTCTCGAATATGAGTCTGTCTTTGCATTACACCAGCATTTGATCTTACACGTCTAAGATAGTCTGCAACGTCTTCTCTGTTCAGTCTATTCATTCCAGAGGAACTCATGTCTTCTAAGTCTTCTGTTTGCAACATAAAACATGAAATTATATTAGTGTTGGCAAATATTGGATCTCTTGATATAATGTCTGGAATGGTATTTTTACTTCCCTTAATATGTATAACAGAGAAGTCATAACCATTAAGCAATTGTTGCCATCTAATTAATCTATTAGTTATTGATTTGGACAAGTCTAAATCTCTGAATTTTACTATATAAGAAGAGTCAGTATAAACAGTATAATGTTTAGGTCTAAGAAATAACATATATTTTTCTATTGCCCTTACTATGGCTAAAACTTCTTTTTCGTGGGCAGTGTATCTTATTTTTGGGTCTATAAAGGTTCTAGAACTATGTCTACAAAGTTTCTTCTTTATTTTTTTATGATCAATGGCAAAGTATACTGCTCCCCATTGTTTATCAGAGGCATATGTTTCTACTATAAACTGGCCTTCTGCATCAGGCAGTTCAAGTAAAGAAATATTCTTAACTGCATCTTTAATTTGTCTTATTACTTCAAAATAATCTTTAGTCCAATAAAAGGGAGTAGTTTTGTCTGGTCCTTTTAATTTGGCTGTTAAGCGTTGTCTTTTTGAAGCAAGGTCTTTAATAAAGTTTGTTGCACAATTAGGCAATCCTAAAAATAATTGTAATTATTTTTTATCTTTAAGTTGGTCTGAAAACTCAAGAATCTTTTTGGTTATATGTTTTGCCAAGGATAATTTTCCTTTATTAATATGCATTCCCACAAAGTCTATTTCAGTCTGAAATAATTGCATTTTTGTTTCGGAAATAACAATACCATGTTTATCAAATTCTAAAATAATATTTTTAAGATTGTCAACATGCTCTGCCTCAGTCTTACTGGCTACAAGAATATCATCTATGTAAAAAAACAAAATTCTGAATAAGGTCTAAATATATTATCCATTCTTATTTGAAAAACTTGAGGAGTATTCAAGTACCCAAATGACATTACTAGCCATTCGTATTTTCCTTGGGGCACACTAAAGGTTGTCCAAATAATACTGTCTGGATGCATCTTAATTTGCCAGAAGCCTGATTTGCAATCAAACTTACTGAATATAATTCTATCTTCAATCAAATTGATTGTCTGGTATCTTATAAGAATCAAATTCACAATTCTTATTTAATTGTCTATAATCTATAACCATACGTCTTTTTCCTCTTTTTCGTTCAGATTTATTTTGAACATAGAAGGCTAGGCTATTATGTCTACTTTTACTTTCTCTAATAATGCCTAACTTAAGCATTTCGTATATGTCTTTTTTAAATTCGTCCCTATCTTCTTGTGAATATCCTTTCTTTTAGGTTCCACTATTAATAGTGGCGTCTCGATTAATAGGGATGATTTCACAATAACTTTGGTCTTTATCCCACTTAGCGATGGGATTTTCTCCTAAAGTAGGCTTTGATAGTTTCCTAATCTTTTCCTCTTCTACTTCTATATCCATTTTCTTCTGTTTGGATATAGCTGGAACCTGTAATAAGGTATGCTGGGCTTGATCTAAAATGTCTTGTTGTATAAACGCTATTTGCTTATAACAGTTTAAGTCTGGAAACTTACATTCTTTTTGTAATGGCTTGGTTATTTCTAAGGATTCTTATTGGGTTGTAGGTCTAGGTCCACCATGCTCAGCTGAAGAGCTCTGATGTTTTATAGGTCTATAATTTGGTTTGACCTGCATAAGGTCAAAAGCAGTCTTGTGATCTATAAGAGGGGATTTAATATGAAATTCCTCTTTATCACTAATTAATATCTTATCTTTATACTGAGTATAAGGATGATATTTACTAATAAAGTCTTGTCCTAAAATAATGTTTCCTATGAAACTAGGACGAGTATCCATTATCCAAAACCGATTATTAACGGTTTTGTTGGTCTGATTTCCTAATTTAAAATAAATAGGAATAGTCTGGAAATATAAGGTAAATGGATCTCCATTAGCCACTTTACCATAGATTTCTTGAGTACTTTCTAAAAATTAGTCTTCAGGGAAGGCATTAGCCTTGCAAATACTCTGAGAGCTTCCTGTATCTATAAAAGATGAAAGTCTTTTAGGATAATCTTTATGTTGAACAAATAATTCTACAAAACAAGCATGTGGTTTAGTAGAAATTTCTAAATTGTTCTTTTCTAAAATAGATATTCCTTTCTGAGGTTTATCTATAATATCTAAGGGTATTTGGTCTTCTGAACTACTATCAAAATGGTATTCTTCTAAATCATAGGAAATTCCCTTTCCTTTACAGTCTTCATTTTCTTGCAATCTTTTGGTTATATTTCTATCAGTATCTTGATAATATGTTTTGATATCTAAGTCTATTTGAGCGTCATACTAGCTAGTATAAATTTCTCTAAATCTAGTTCTCCAACAGTCTTCGTGGTAGTGTAATTGACAAATAATACAAATCATAAATAATTCTGTTTGTATAATCTCAAAGCATTCTACACATCTAAAGTCTTTCTTGCCATATTTCATTTCAAATGTGCAATAATGTCTTTCATCAAAGTAACATCTAGGTATATATGTTAGTAATTCTGGATTACTAACTGTCCATCTTTTCTTTAAAAATGGGCTTAATATACACTTATACCAATCTTCTCCAAAGTCTATATATTCATCATCTAAATTGTCTTGATTAACTTGCATCATATATAAGTCTAGAGTATCCTAAGAGTCTTCAAATTCATCATCACTATAGTCTTCCGAATCACTATCTGTATATACACTATAGATACTAGTATTGTCATCATCTTCTATGTCTAATATTTCGATAGCATATAGGATATCTAACTCTTCTTGATATGCATAGTCTAATATTGTATTAATAATCTTAATACTTTTTTTATCTTTCTTATTAGGGCAGTCTTTAGCAAATTGTCCTTCTTTGCCGCAAGTCCAACATTCTTTAGTGGCAGTCTTAGATTGAGCTACATCTTTTTCTTTCCTATAATTAGGAACCTTCTCATATTTACTGGTATTTTTCTTAAAATATCTTCTTTGGTTAAATCTATTTTTCTTAGTCTTAGAGTTCTTTTCCCTAATGGTAGTAGATGGTCTAAATCTATATTTCTTTGGATATCCTAAAGGCCTAGTCTTGAACTTCCTATGTTTCCATTCTAATTTCTTTTTGAATTTCTTAGATTCACTACCACATCCCCATTGGATTGGAGCGAAGTCTACTTCGTCTTTGATTGGAGGGATCGGCTTGAAAGTCTCTTCTATTAACTTTCCTTGGGTTATATCACGTCTCTTAGATATGATATAGTCTTTGGTGAAATTGATTCTTTCAGTAAGGGAGTTGTTCTTAACTCCAGCTACTCCTGTCCAATTTCTATATTCATTAATTAGGATTTGTCCTATGGCTGGTATCTTTCTAAAGTATTCATCTTTTAAGGTATCTCCAAATTCTTTAATTTAGTAATATAGCTGCTCATAATTATTGCTATATTCATTTATCTTATCTAATTTGCAAATGCTAAGGAGGGCTAACTTAGTTTTTGTTAGGTCTTGCTCACTGATTTGAGCTAGATGTCCAGCTCCAATGAATTATGATGTGAACAATTGAATATATTCTTCAATTGATCTTTCTTCTAAGTTTTCTTTCATCTTTTCAACCTTTGCTAAGGAGTCTTCATATGTAGCCTTTCTTAAACTATCTAAGTAGTCTTTTACAATACCTCTAATGGATTGCTCAGCGTACTGCTTACGTGAACTTGCATCCCATTATTCATTTGATGAAAAACATATGTTCATTTGATTACGCCATTCATTTAAGGCCTTCTTCCTATCTTGAATATTGTCTAGGTTAAGGTATATTCCTACTGGATTTATGGCTTGGCTTGCCATAGTCTTAACATGAGTGAAACTCTTGTCACTTGTTGGGAAGTCTTTTATATAATTAGGTTTAGTCTTAACTACGGTGCTTCAGTATATAGGAATATTTATTCCTATTGGTTTACTAAAAAGTCTAGGAGTATCTTCTAGCTTAATACTACTTCTTGTTTACTAGGTTCTACTCGTGTAGCTGGCATTAATCTTTATTCTCCTTCTTTTATTAGTCTTAGGTTTCTAAGAAGTTCTTTTGTATTCTTAGATTCTTTTAATTTTAATATGCGATCTTGGGCTATCATATTAAATCTCTCTTTCTTGAAATCTAACATAATGACTTTTCTTAAGGTTATATTTAAATGTCTTCATATCCAATTCTGAGGGTTCATGTCCAAAGTTTTGGATCCTAGCTTTTTCTTTAATAAAGTCTTTTTGTTCAAATGATCTTCTAGGTCTAATTACCGGGGCTTGTCTTAGTAAAGTGGCACTAGTCTTACTACTACATTCTCCTTCTGAAGGATCATTGATTATGGCTTCTCCCATATTCCTAAATCTAATTTCTTCTGTCTGGATATTCTTATTGATAATCTTAGGAGGAGCAAACTGGATGGTAACATTTCCAGTGATGTCGTCTTGATTAATAAATAAAGGTTTATATTGTATAGTCTTAGTTTCTTGAAATTCTGGCAATTACCAGAGGGTCTTAGCCTTTTCTTTCATAGGTTCGATATTCTTAATACTGTAAGTATGATTATAGTCTGAAATATTGGTTCTAACTAAGATTTCTTCATTAAGTCTGCCGCTAGGAATTCCCAATTGCATTCCTTCATAAGAAAATTGGGAGAACTTCACATAGCTTTAGAATTCTATATTTATATTAGCGTCTGGGATAATATAGTCTTCATAGCCACTAGCATATAAGATTAACTTCAAATGTTTGGCTGTGTCTACGGTTATTGTAAATGCCGGAATGACATTAAAGTATTCTATGTTGTCTGACATTTCTAATTGGGCTATCCCAATAAGGCTTTTCTTAAAATCTTTCCATCTTTTGTCTACTAAGCAATATAATATGTTGATATTATTCTGAGGTCTATATAATCCTTGGATTCTGGCTTGAAAGAGTCCAAAGGTTAGGAATTGGAACTTCCTATCAGTTCCTCTAAATCTAAGCCATTATGAGTCAAATACTTGGAGCTAAGTATAGGATTTGTCTAACGCATGATTTCTACAATGGTAAGTCATATTATAATTAGGAGTCTTAGGAGTGGCACCTTCTTTAAACAAGTCTATGTATCTAACGACTGGAAGTTGTCCATTATGAATGGAATCTTCAACAATCTTCCAGTCAACTTCACCCCTTTCTTTCCATTGGATAGGATTGGTTTCTCTCTTTCCACCATGTTCTAACATTGGAGGATGAGTCCTTAAGTCTTTGGACTCTGTCCAATATTTGGGATAGAGTTGTCTATCTTACTAGTCTTATCTAATCCGTCATTTATAACTCATCTACCTATGGTATTCCTTTCTCTAATTTCTATAGGAGGGGTTTCTCTGAATTTACAAATGGTTACCTGTTTTTGTTCAAGTCTTTTTTCAATTTTTTCTAAGAAGTCTGAATAATCTTTTTGTCTTTTTATCTGACTAAGGATTTCTTCTTTAAATTTCTTATTTTCTTTTCTTTTCTTCTCATAAATTTCTTCACTATGTCTAGCTAGAGAATTAACAATGGATTTACCAACATTAGTAATATAGTCTTTTACTTCATTATCTTTTTCTTGTTGTTGCATAGATCTAATTTCTATGGCTTCTACAGTCTTTTCAATTTTATCTAACCGAGTTAGAATAAAAGGCGTGTCTATTTCTGCTTGAGAAGGCTTATTATATATAACCTTAATTCCATTTATAATTTCTTTGTATTTTTCTTCTATTTGGGCCATGTCTAGTCTAAGTTCATTAATAATACTATCCATTTTGGATAGGTTATGGCTTTCCCTACTATTAAGGCAATTTGCTAAATTTTGTTGAAATTTAACAAAGTTTGTATAGAAGTTGGTTAATCCTTCTGTCTTAGCCTTTAAATCTAAATGCAAGTCTTTAACAAAGCTACTATTATAGTCTTGGGTAGCAGGTATGGATGTAGAAATTAAATTCAATCTTTCTAATATAAGTCTAGTTGCCTTAGCCGCATTGGCAATCTCATTTTCATTTATCTTATAATAAAATCTATCATCATTTATCTTTTCTAAATTTTTTTGATAAAATTCTGATAAAGTCTGAATGGAGACGTCTCTTGGTACCTCATTTCAGTTTGATTTAACTATCTCCATTAGGAAGATAATTATCTAATCTTGGGATAAGCTTAGCTTGTTCTTTAGTAAGTTTAATCAACTCACTGTCTTGAATTTTAGTTAAGGTTTTAATTTCTAAGATATCTTTGTTAAGGACTTCTATATGATTAGTCTTAATATTTATTTCTTGTAAAACATGTACTAAGTCTATTGGGATTTGATTATCTATTTCTAGTAGTCTTTTAGAGATATTTTTTTATCTCTGTTTCTAAGGTTTGAGTGTCTTTTATTAATTGTCTTAATATAAGGAGTATACACTTATTTTGGTCTATTATGCTATTAATAGCACTAGTAGTAACTTGTCTACTATCTGTGTGCTTGGCTGGGATATGTTCAATGTGTGAACAACCGTCTATATGTGTGGTCAAATAACCTTCTGAGTCTAAAACAGTTATGGGTATAGGTTGGTAGTCTGGGTTGGTTCCAAAAATATCTTGATAAATGCGAGAGATAAATCCCAAGGGCATTAAAATCTTTATACTATAAGTCTAAAAGGAACGTCTTATGGATCTGATACCAGAATTGGGATTTGGTCGAAATTTGGTGAGTTCTTATTTCTAAGGTCTTAAAGCTTAAATTGTAAAATTGTTATCTAAAGGTATTGGGGTCTAAAATAGAATATTACTAAAGGTCTTACTTTTGTCTTATTATGGACCTCACATAAGGACCTCATTTAAGGACCTCATTTGAGCCTATGCCATATATATATATATACATATATGTCATTTTATTATTACATGTTTCACGTCTTACTCACTTCTATATAGTCACCCTGCTTCCCTCCACTCACTCTCACTTGCACAAGATTCACGCCACTTATAGATATCCATGTTTAGTTACACTAGCACACACTCTCACATTCTTCTCACTCATATATAGTGTAACACTTCGCCCGCCCGGGGAGAGCGAATGGAGCGCCACTATCGATAAAAACTCACCAAATCCGCAAATAGCAAGGTATAGAGCATTTAATTCTCACAAAAGAACAAAACCACTAATCTCATTCTCTTCAAAGAAATACAACAATATTCTCACGAATAGAACAACTAAAGTAAATCTCCAATGCTCAATACATCAAAATAAATACAAGTCTCCTTATCTTGTATTAAAAAATTTCCCAAATAATCCACGCTAGAATCATCCCAATTGGTCCATAGCACTCAAATCCGTGCTCACCTGCCAACTAAGAAAAAGATGGGGAAGTACACAATACGACAGGAAAGATGCTCAATAATAATATGTTAGCGATGAACAAAGCACAACAATACGAATACGAATATTCAAATCAAATGCAAATCTCAATAGCATTTTATCAATAAATTTCTCAACAACACGTCAATGGGTCACCAGGCCTTACCCCATCCGCATATGCTTTATTAAATCATAACCCTTGGAAGCAGGAATTTTGGCAGGTGCTCAACATCCGTGCCATATTAAAATCTCATGACAACGCTCTCAACAACAACATGAATAATACCACATGAATCAAAATAATTCAACAATTATTTTTCCAGATTTCAATGAATTTAACAATTCAAATATGAGTTCAATAATCCCAAGAATTCAAAGGGAATAACACTCGCGAGATTAAGGAGCATATTGTGTAAAACTCCATACCTCAAAATCATGGCATGAATCATCACATAAATTCATCTTCAAAATCTTATCGAACCACCACGTTCCTCTCACGAAAATAAATAAATCATGTACTAGCCCCAGCACGACATAACCCCAAATAGTCCTATTTTATACTCAGAAAAATCAGATCCAAACATTATTCCAATCGTCAATCCGACTTCAGATTTGGATTCTACACGAAAAATTGAGTCAGGTATGTGTTTTGAGTTTTTCTTAAATCTCATACGAATGCACTCAAAAAGAAGATCTAAACATTCCAAATAGGCTCTTCTCATTCCACTCGTTTTTGCCTCTTTGGATTTCGTTTTTGGCATATTTTTTTCATCTCCCTTTCCTTATAATCACCCACAATATTCCTTATATAGCCCCTCTCTCAAATCCTAGCTTTGAGCCTAAGCTAACCTATATTACCATATTTCCCTTTAATTTAAAATTGTCAACTTTACATATTTCAACCATTACAAAATGTCCAAAAGCCAATTAAATTGGAACTTAAATATCTGATTCATTTCAAATAAATATAAATATAATATCAATATCTCGATTAATAAAATAATAATATTATCAAAATTATATACCATATTCATAAATAAAGCCCTCAAAATTGCGAAGTATTGCATATAGTTTCCCTCTTATTCATATGTTTCACATACCTTTTGCAGGTATCCATGCCAGTGTCACTACCACACACTTCAATAATTCTATCACTTGTATATATCCACATACTTTTATCCCTCACACATATTCACATGTCACGCTCTTACCTTTCACATATTTCTCACTCACTTGTGTATATCTATATGCCTCACATTTTGTATCTATAATACCCCGTAATTTTAATGACTTTTAAAATATGTAATATTTTAAATTAAGGGATTAATTGGATTTTATTTTAAATATATTTAGGTAATATATGAATGTGATGTTATTAATATGGTTGTGTGATATTAATTCAATAATTTGAATTTTTAGTCGGATGCGGTATGGGACGTGTTGGGACTAATTTATTAGATTAAATAGAAAATTATTTTTACATCAACCTTACAGTCATTTTGAGTGCGTCGTTGCTTCTGGAAGGGTTGAAATAGTCAGAAAAGTCTATTTGGATGTTGGTTTTGGGTCTCAGGTCATTTAGAAATGAAAAGACATCCAAAAAGGGCATTTTGGTCATTTTTACAAGGGGATGAATAGTGATTTTGGATTTTATCTTATTATAAATATTTGGAGATTAGTTGTATGTGGGTTCATTCATCTCTTCTACACAAAATTGGGAGGTCACCTTTTTAGAGAGAGTGAAAAGTTGTTTGGGAGAAGAGAAGCTTACTTGGAAAGGAGGAGAACCAAGGGCCAAAGGTCACCACCACCAACCACCACCAGAAGTGGACCGGAGAAGGGGAGAACCACCTGTGTTATACAACCCCAAAGGATCAGATCTTCATTAGAGGCAAGTATTTGATAATCGAAATCTAGTTAGTATATTGTCCATGTTAGAATAGTTATTGAAAAGATGAGATTTTACACGTTTGGAAGATAAAGATAGAGTTATTGATTGATTTCTGGAAAATGGGAATATATAGGGATGAAACTCATATTGTAGGTAGATAGTAATCCATAAAATAATCATTAAGTTGTTGAAGAAATTCTAAAAATAATTGGTGTGTTCTTGAAGATATCATGTATATAATTTTCTGGAAAAAGAGGATAAATATATGCTTTTAATTCAAACTCTTGATGATTCTAGTATGTTTAGAGCATTAGAAATCATTTACATATATTGCTATATCATGTAGTAAGGATTATAAGGAATATGGGTTGTTAATATAAAGGTTTGAATGATTAAAAGTTATGAAACCCGTAGTATAAGAATTGCAGAAATTTGGGTTGATACCTGGTCGATCGATCGATCGACCCCCTACCTTCGATCGATCGACCTCCCCAGAATTCATGATGTTGTTTCTTTTTAATTCTTGTTCTTATCCCAAACCTGTTTTAAATCTTTGGTGATTATTAATTGGATATAATGGGACTTAGGGAAGATTAGTAAGCCCTAGATAAGAATCAAATTAATGTGATTGGGATTTAATTGATTAGAATTATGATAATTAAATTGAAAGAAATTTCGGTTGCTAGATTCATGTGTTGGATTCTAATTTGTATGCATGAGGATTAATGATAGGTACAGTAGGGGAGATTTAATAAATCATCTGGGCAACCTTAGGTTTACAAGAAGGTTCAATCCTAGGTGAAAGAAGATGTGTTTATAAGAGATTAGAAACTATTGGTCATAACCCTAACTAAAGGAGAGTTTAACTCATAGTAATTCGGGAGATAAGATGATATGGACCAGTAGGATATTAGTGATTTTTTACTGAATAAATATATTAAGGAAAATGAGTGAGACTCTGGGATAATTAAATTAAGGAAGTAAAGTCATGATATTTTAATACGTAGGATTTAAGAGATATAATGCTATGTATGGGAACTATCTTCAGGTAATGTGATTACCTTGTTGATATTATATCTATAGGTAGATGATAAAGCCTATTTGATTGATTGATGATTTATGTGTATGACATACCTAGCTTACTTGCTATCGACTGGAGGTTTGCGCGTGAGGGAAGTCGTATCCTGATGAATCCATGGGATCTTTGATTTGTCGCTCGAGAACATAGGTCTATGAAAGACTTATCGGGGAGTTGATATTTCCGCTGACTATGGGAACGTAGGTATGTGCGTGACACGTGGGTATGAGAACTATGTTCGCCTCCAATTTTTGTGTTGTTGTTTGTGGTTCGAGGAATCCTTACCGAACCTTTAGTCCCCTATTCGGCGACCAGCGATATTGGGACGTGATAGCAGAGTAATGCACGCACCACAGCTGTGTCTCGGGGTGCTGTATTATATATGTATATATATAATGAATTAAATGAATGTATATATAGTGGGTAGATCAATCTATTGTGTGATAATTGTAGATAACGGGGAATAGAGAAAAAGAATTGAATTAAGTTAATGAATATTTGTTGTAAAAGCTTAATTCATATTAATGAGAAATGTATATGAACAATTATACTACGTATGGTATGGGACATACGGGGTTATGATATGGGATATAATCATATTATGGAAACTAGTTAGGAGGAACCATTAACTAGGAGGTTAATAGGAAGCGTTAAGCGTGCACTCTAGATGAGAGGTGAGAATAGCAAGTGAGAGTCTGGATACTAACATGTACATAATAAATGCTTTATTTCACTTGTTAAATACTTGCTATTTTCAAAATTATTTTACATCGGGCTCTGACCCGTTTCCTTGCTTATTCTCTTTTCTATTGTACCTTCTATAACAGGTGTCCAGCAGCAGAGACGCCAACCTTATAGAATTATGACGTGCTATGGAGCTATGGAGCTACGGAGTATGGCTTAGACGCCTATCTTCATTTGATTCACAGTATTATTTTGTTTAGGGCATGTCGCCCAAAGGAATTCAGTTATCTCTTTTCTATGTGAGCCATGTAGTCTTGTACTCGTATCATTTTAAAACATTTACTGTTGTTGGGATTATTGTATTAGATAATTATTTGGGAATGTTTATTCCAGTTACATTTAGATTCTTTTATGTTATCTGTTCAGTTATTATTGTGATAGGATAATATGTGTAGTGTTATTCGTAAACTAAAAATGAATTTTGTTGAAATTAAAATTTGGAAAGTTTTTAACACCAGCTTAATTGGGTATTGGGTGATTTGAAAATGTTTTCGACAGTGATGCTAAGAATGAGCCAACTGTATATTCTGTTTTAATTTGGTATGGTATTGGCCACCCGGTATTTAATTAGGCGAGGTGTTACAGTATCTGTCACCATACTTTGTATAGTTTCCATGCTTCATGTACATACTTGCTAGTTTTACTCTCCATGTTATCACCTTTATCCCATGCTATTCATATATTCTCCCTCAAAGTGGTAGTACTTTTATTATTTAGCATACATAAACTCTCCATAAAATACAAATTAAGACACGTATTCTTGCACACTACACCGCTTGAGCATTGCAATATTGATTAAATTTTTGTCCCGTACAGAGGGATCACTTTGTGATGGGTGCCAGTCCTGTAGGGCTCGATTAACCTAAGATATATGATTCCCACCTTAAATTTGGCCTAGTTCATGTGATGTATATCGAACATCCTACATCGTGCCGCTTGACCGAACTCACGACGGGAGGTATATAGTAGAAAACTCATTAACTTATGATTAATATATCAAATTCGATCTCACATGTATCATCTCCATGAGGTATATCGTGAGGGAATTCATGTACACTCAGGTATATCAAATAGCTTGTCTACACATATTGATGAATGATTGCCCTTATAGGCAATAGGTATATCATGGAATTCATGCCAAAGGGGGAAACCTTTCCACTAACACACCAAATGCATCAACCTCATATAGGTGTCTACCTAGGACACTCATACCTAGTTTGCCAGCTACAATGTGAAACTCTATTGAAATTTTGAGTCGCCTTACCACCCAAATTTTCATGAGATTTTGCCCATTTTTAAAATAGGACCTTGTCCACGAATCTGGAAATAAGTCAAACCATGTCTTCAATCATGTACCTTATCTTTTCCCCAGACTCAGGTCCGGTTCAACATTTTTCTTTCATCCTAGGCAAAACAAAATACAAGTAGAACCTAATAATAATAACTATTCGGAGGATTTTTCTTTTTCTTCTTATAAAAAAATACCATAAATATTCTCCATTTAAAAATACATAAAAACATATATACCAAAAATATTCCTTTTTACCTCAAAATAAACCCAAGAATCATTTTTTCCTCGTAGGTGTGTGATACGACGCAAATATTGCGTATTTCATCCTTCGAAGCTACGCATTTTATCCCCCTCGGGTATCTTATTCCCTATATTTATGATCGTTAACATAACAACCTCGAATTTCTATGTTAACATGTTTTGCAGGGGTTAATTGAGCTTTTATAGGTATTTGGATGCTAAGTGTGAAGTTCAGACGCATTCGGCTCGATTTTCGTACGCGATCGCATGTTCAAGGGCATTTTAGTCTTTTCATAGCTTGGGCCAACATCTTCACGAAAGGTGTAGCCCTCCTCGCTAGCTTCGCGTGGCCATGAACGGTGCGAGATTCCGAGTCCATATGAAGAAGTTACAGGATTTTTAGCGAAAGGAAAAATAATGAAACCAAAAGAGGAGGAGAAGAGGAAGAAAAGGAATGCAGTGGCTTCCTTGGCTGGACTTGCTTGATTGATCGATCGATCCTTCAGATTTTTGCCATGATTTCAACCATCGATCTATCGACCAAAGAGGTCGATCGATCGTTCCCCTGTTTTCTGCAGATATTTTGTCTTTTGTTTTCTTTTCTCTTTTCTTTTCTAATTTAATTCCACTTGGTATATTTACCAATTTTGTTGTAAATAACAGATATAATTCATTTTAGGTTAGTTTCGCTTAGGGTTTGGGGGATTTGAAGAGCTCTTCTTTGATTCTTCTTGGTTTGACACCCAATTGGGTTGTAAGTTGCAGTATTAATCTTCCTCTCCATTAATATAGTACTTTTCCATTAATTCTTGCTTTGATTAATTAGATTTACTTTCTTTCTTTAATCGCTTTCTAGTATAGATTTATCGCGTTTCTTTACCGCGTTTTTAACATGCTTTTTAGCTAATTTAAATTAGGTTGTGTTTGAATTGAACTCACTCGTGTTAACGCGTTGCTTGGCTTTGGTGATAGTGTTTACGGGTCTATTTAGGGTGTGTTGTCCTAGTTATTACGCCTAGGAGATTTGACGGAGCATATCATGTATGTCCCGTGCTTACGACCTTTCGCGCATAATTTTCGGGATATTTGTTGATGCCAAAATCTTATTAGGTTTTATACGGATTTAGGGGCGTGACAACCCTTGATTTAATTAACTGTCGAAATGAGATGCATTTGTAATAACTCGTAGACCCATGTAACCATTTTATACAAATTAACCTGTAAGGACATATTTTCAAAGGTCCGTTATCAATTTCTTATGTCATATACCGCTACACCGTAGAAGAACATTCAAGAGACATCTACATCAAAGACGGATCCGAATTATTCAAGTTCTTCATCATTCAAGACTCCGCGAAGTTTACTTTGGTAAGGTTATGTTTTAAATACCTTATTTTTTCACTTAGAGCTTTTGGGATATTTTTACAAAATATTTTCTAAGTGTTTGAGCGGACTTTTTCGTCAAATATTAAGTGTGAGTATTTTTTCTAAGTTTTGAAGCGTTCTCGATTTTGACGCCCAGGTCGTTCACGCGAGATCAGCATCTCGTTCGAACGAGATTGGAAGTCGCGCGATGTCGTTTGAACGACATGCGTACTTCGTTCGAGCGACATAGCTTCTCGTTCGAACGAGCTCCGTTTTTTAGGCGGCGCGTTTTCCTATAAATACTCATTATTTGGTAACGTTTTCATTAAGAAGTCCATACGTTTTGACGAACAGAAACACTGCCAAAGCAGTAATCCTTAGGCTTCTTCTTTTTGGGTTTAATCCCTTTTTGTTTTCAATTCACAAAACTCCCATATGCTTTAGTGAATTGTTTTGGTGTTCAAGAACACAACTTTTGCCCTTGTTTATTCTTTGTGGGGGGAGCTCTACAACCGACAGGTGCGTGCTATTGTGGAGGGAGTTCTTGTGAAGATTTCAGACTGCGTGTCTAGGATTGCAGTCCTTGTGGTATAGCTGCGCGTGAACCACTGCAGATTTCTAGCCGTTGCTTTGAAGGTTTGACGAAGACACCGTGCGTTACTCTTGTGGGCGATGCAAGATGGTATGTAAGTCAATGGTCTTGTAAACTTATCAAAGTTCTAGAAATAAAAGGTTTTGCCCTGCGGGGATTTTTCCTTAAGTTTGTGTCGCATGCTTTATTTATTTTATGGTTTGACACACGCACACACGCAGTTGAATGTTTTGGGGCTGAATTAATAGACTCTAATTAAATAAGTGTGCCAACATAGAAAGTTGTGAATTTAATCAATTATCACACAGTCACGTTTTTCAAATCCGGGTGGGGGATATTCGACGCAACCTATAGTTTTACTCGCTTTATTAATCTAGTTTCATTACACTTGCCTAGATTAATAATTTCCCTTTTATGCATCTTTTCCATTTTAGTTTATAATTCACCTTTTACACTTTTATTTAGAAATATTAAATCACTTAAATTCTAGCAACTCGTCTCAGTGGATATTTTTGATACCCGACTTACCGCTATACTTGCCTCGTAAGTGTAGTCGTAATTTATGTTTTTTGCATTGAGGTGACGAGCAGAAAATAACGATCGGTGTTTGACACGTGCCACTTTTCGCCCTCGATCAAAATGGCGCCGTTGCGGGGGATGATTTTCTTTGAATCTTAATTGGTTTAGTGCTTTGATCCCGATAACTTACTAGTCAAAATGGCGCCGTTGCCGGGGATGAGTTTGTTTTAGACTTTATTTGATTTAGTATTTCGTAGTATTTTCTTTCTATTTGTATTATTTGCTAATATTTTGCAGGACTTCCACATTTGAGCACTTAGAAACGCTCGAATTTTTCCCGTGCGCACTTACTTTGTGGAATTCGCCACTTGAGCCATTTTTGGGGTAAGCATGTCTTATTCCAATTATTTCGGTAATCATTGTTATAATTCTCAAAATTCTCGCAAACCTATGACTTTCGGTGAATACTTAGAATCCCAACTTGGGTTATTGGAATTTTGATGATGATGACAATGATTTTGGGCCTTTACCTCCTTATAATAGGAATTTTGAAACGAATTGAAATAGTTTTCAAAATTCCTATAATAATAAGTTTTTGTTTAAGTCCGATGGTAATTTTCAAAGTTCCCATTTTCATGCATCCGCACCTCGACCCATGACATTCTCTGAGGGCTTGCGTATGTATGAGAGTGAGAAACTTGAAAATCGTTATCGGGTTATTGGGAACGTGAATTGGATTTATTATTTGAGTCCGACGATGATTTTGCATCCGAGACCTTCGAAGTTGAAGAATATTTTGAACCAAATGAGGTACTTTTACCTACTTTAGAACAAACCATTCTAGACATTGCCCATTTCGTTAAATATTAAAAGTGGGGATGAAAATGACGTAATATCCATTTGCAATGAAATGATTCCTTCTTTGGCCCCCAAAGAAGAACATTTCATTGAAAATGATATTATTTCATTCGAAACTCAATCTTTATGCGATGATGATTCATCTCATGAGATTGAATTTCTTTCATCCCCATTTTCATTATCTATTATCACACCGTCACAAGTACCCGATGCTTTGGTTTCAAACTTTAATTTTTTAAACCTTTTCACCGATGATGAGTACTTGCTCGAGTCGCCTTCCACAATCGCATCTTCGCCTTCGTGTGCGCCACTTCCCATTCCAATTTCAAAATCATTAGGAGGTTATTCAGCTTTTCTCGGTCCCCACATATTTTTGTCACCCGTTCAATCCAAACCCCCCATCGTCCCTCCAAAACTTTTAATTGATGATGGTTCCTTTCTTTCGCCTTACACATGCCTTCCGTTGTTAAAACGGAATCCATATTTTTCGGAAGTCATGCTTGAGAGTGAGGGTACACCGATTATCCTCCAAAGTCAAATCGTTTTTACGATGGACCCTCAGCTATTTAGACTTCTAGTGTACAGTTAGTGTGAAGCCTAAATAGTAGGTTGTATATAGTTAGTTTTCTTATTCTTTCTTTCTTTTTATTTTAGTCTAGTGTAATTAGTTAACTTTTTGTTATTTGCTTTTTCTATGCTCGGTACTAACTTGTTTTGTAGATTCTTTGGACTTGTCCTTATGGGGATCGCTCCACTTTGGGGTAATATCTCTCTTTTTCTCTCTTTAACTTGGTTCTTAATTCACATTTAGGACAATGTCAAGTTTTAAGTTAGGGGGTGTGGTATATTCTATCCATTTATTGGTATTTAGTTCATGTTTTTACTCACATGTTAGTTACTTAGTATGCTTTTCTTAGAAAAATTAAAAAATTTCAAAAAGATTTTCTTTCTTTTTTCTCCTTTTTTTGGCGTTTTGCCTTTGTTTCCGATGATAAATTTCAATAATTGCTCGATCCAATAGACAACCCGATGATGCATGTTCTCGATTTTAGAAGTTATTAGACTTTAGTCTCCATTATTGATGTTATGAATAACTTCATGAATTAAACTTTAATCCCATGAGCACATGCACTTTTAATTTGGTTTAAGATTTTTATAATTCAGTAATCTTTTGTTGCATTATATATACTTACACCGAGTAATCTTTGTACCTTTCGTCGTTTGTGAGTGTATACACTATTATTTTCTCATTGAAAACGTTGAATTCGTTGGAAATCTCACTATTCTTTCATTTGATCGTTCATTAATTGAGTTCATACTTGAAATGTGTTACTTGAGCATGATTTTCATATATTGTTTTGATTCGAGAATTGCATAAACATTTTGAAATTATCATAGGCCATCTTTGTTATATCACCCATATTAGCCTTGACCTCACCCTTATATGTTTACCCTCGTCAACCCCTTTGGGCCTAAATATAGCCTTTCATTTCATAACCCAAATCCTATAACCAACTCCGAATTGGAGTTATACACCATACATACACTTTCCATACCTTTGTTTGGAATGTTACTTGGGATTGAATGCTATTGTTGTGATTGCGGTTGCAATTTAGGCATATGAGAGTTTGAAAAGTAAAGAAAAGAAAGTAGTGAAAAAAGTGATGAAAAAGAGAAAGCAAAAAGTAAAAGAAAACATGAGAAAAAAAAGAAAAGAAAAGAAAGAGAAAGTTGTAAATGTTATATATAGTTCAATAAGCTTTGATTACTCTCCTCGATGATATATCTAATGCCGTTTTGGAACTTATTTTCCAATATTGCTATTGCTCGCATTTTCCCATTATCCTAGTTTTCATCCCGAACACTTCGAATCTGTACATACATATCCTTCATTTTGTACCTTAGCCTAGCCTACATTATAACCCTATTAAAGTTTTATGTGATCTTAGGTTGATTTAATTTAAAAGTCATAATAGTTTTGATAATCCGTGAAAATGCATTTCGCCTCTTTAATGAGTGGTATCCTTTCATTGATATTACAGTTTTTTTATTTTTATATAGCGTTCTTCATTTGTGACATGTGTGCGGCCTAGTTTCCATTTACATTTACTCCTTATGCCCGCATGTTCCATGTGTTACCTCCCTGTTTCGAGTGAATTCACTTGATGAGTGTAATTCCCGTGAGGATTGAATATATGATTGCCTTTATGTTTATCCAGTTTATATAAGTTTTTCACCAAATCACACTTTGCATGTGCTCGCCCCTACCACATTTTAAGGTTTCAATTCTATGAGGTGCATTCTATAATGTTAATTATTCAGAATTTTGTTTGAATCCTTTCACTTTGCTAATAATGCGTATGAAATCCTTTTCTCCATTGTTCGGTTTGTCGCATGTTGGGTTGGGCATATTTTGAGGAAACCATGTGATGTTTGTGGGTATCATCCTTGAAAACGCTCACGAGATAACACTCATCTACTAGGGTGACCTAGGGGTTTAACGGCTTATTGCATACGCTAAATGCAATCGAATCATCCGTAAAAATGGCCTTATGCTTTTATACCATACTTTTGTACTTATCTTTCTTTTAGTTTTCTTGTAGTTCTTTTTGCATCATATTTAATTGTTAGGGACTAGCAATGTGTAAGTTAGGGGGTATGATATGATGCAAATATTGAGTATTTCATCCTCCAAACCTAGGCATTTTAACCCCCTCCGGTATCTTATTCCCTATATTTATGCTCGTTAACCAGACAACCTCGGATTTCTACGTTAACATGTTTGGCTGGGGTTAATTGAGCTTTTATAGGTATTTGGATGCTAAGTGTGAAGTTCGGGCGCATTCCGCTCGATTTTCGTACGCGATTGCACGTTCAAAGTCATTTTAGTCTTTTCACAGCTTGGGCACCTGGCCCAACATCTTCATGAAAGTTGTATCCCTCCTCGCTAGCTTCGTGTGGCCACGAACGGTGCGCTATTCCGAGTCCGTATGAAGAAGTTACGGGATTTTTAGCAAAAGGAAAAATAATGAAACCAAAAGAGGAGGAGAAAAGGAAGAAAAAGAATGCAGTGGCTGCCTTGGCTGAGACCTGCTTGATCGATCGATCGATCAAAAGGATCGATCGATTGATCCTTCAGATTTTTTCCATGATTTCAACCATCGATCGATCGACCAAAGGGGTCGATCGATCGATCCCCTGTTTTCTGCAGATATTTTGGCTTTTCTTTTCTTTTCTCTTTTAGTTCCACTTGGTATATTTACCAATTTTATTGTAAATAACATATATAATTCGTTTTAGGTTAGTTTAGCTTAGGGTTTGGGGGATTTTAAGAGTTCTTCTTTGATTCTTCTTAGTTTGACACCCAATTGGGTTGTAATGTTGCACTATTCATCTTCCTCTCCATTAATATAGTTGTTTTCCATTAATTCTTGCTTTGATTAATTAGATTTACTTGCTTTTTTTAATCGCTTTCTAGTGTATATTTATCGCATTTCTTTACCGCGTTTTTAACATGCTTTCTAGCTAATTTAAATTAGGTTGTGTTTGAATTGAACTCACTCGGGTTAACGCGTTGCTTGGCTTTGGTGATAGTGTTTACGGGTCTATGTAGGGTGTGTTGTCCTAGTTATTACGCCTAGGAGATTTGGCAGAGCATATCATGTATGTCTCGTGCTTACGACCTTTCGCGCATAATTTTCGGGATATTTGTTGATGCCAAAATCTTATTAGGTTTTTATGCGGATTTAGGGGCGTGACAACCCTTGATTTAATTAACTGTCGAAATGAGACGCATTTGTAATAACTCGTCGACCCATGTAACCATTTTATACAAATTAACCCGAGTGAGGATATTCGACACATCCTATAGTCTTACTCGCTTTGTTAATCTAGTTTCAATACACTTGCCTAGAAAATAATTGCCTTTTTATGCATCTTTTCCGTTTTAGTTTGTAATTCACCTTTTACACGTTTATTGAGAAATATTAAAATACTTAAATTCTAGCAACTCGTCTCAGTGGATATTTTCGATACCCAACTTATCGCTATACTTGCCTCGCAAGTGTAGTCGTAATTTAGGTTTTTTGTATTGAGGTGGTGAACAAAAAGCAACGATTGGCATTTGACACGCGCCACTTTTCGCCCTCGTTCAGTGTGATCATGTACCCTTATTTTTTGTCTGACTCCCTATTGGCTCCGATCTTTCGTTAAACCACCCCGAAGTTTCATTGCTTCCTCTGCTGCCTCTAATGAGTTTGAGTTAACCTTTCGAAGGTTATTCGTGAAAAACTTTAACCAAGATGTAAATGCCCATCCAGATTTAATGGCCATCCTTGACTACCCTAGTGCTAAGGTGGACAACCTTCAAGCAGAAGCCCAGGAAATGAAATGACACTAGGTTCAAAATCCTGTGGTTCTCGATCCCAAAATCCTCTTTCCTCGTGACATGGGTCCACCTTTTTCTAAGTCGTTATGGGTTCCAAAAGAGTATCATCATACACGCATGCCCCATCACCAATGGGTTACCACTAGCTCAACTATCGATTCCGAATCTTTCCTAACTAGGGGCTAATTTACCAGTGCCAGTGGATCCGGAAAAAGAAAAATTAAACAAGGTCAAGGATGACCTTAAGTTATTGTCTAAGAGATTAGATCAGGTGAATATCTTGGGGTAATTACATGGACTATACCCACATGCCTCCCTATCCCATGGCCCAATTACTGAAGAAATTTAAAATGTCGGATATTAAGAAGTTTGGATGCATCGAGCCCCCAGTTGTGCATCTATGCAATTATCATAATTCCATGACTCTCCTTGGGGTGTCAGAGGAAGTAATGGCCCAAGTGTTCCAGCAAATCCTCAAGGAAAATGCCCTCAGGCAATTTTTGTCCCTCGAAGACTCTGAAATCAGGAGTTGGGAAGACGTAGCCGAAGAGTTCATGACACTGCATAAGTATAACTAGGAGTTGGAAGTAACCCATAGAAACTTAGAGCTACTCAAATAGAACCTAAGGGAATCAATCAGTAGCTTCATTAAAATGTGGGGAGAGACAACAACTACCATAACAAATAGGTTGACAAAAGAATAGCGTGTCAGCATTGTGAATAAGAACTTCTTGCCTTATATTTGAGCTTCGATGGAAGGTCAGGACCACCCTCCATTTAAAGTCCTTCAGGAGTCTACGGTAGGGATTAAAGAAGGGGTAACAACTCATAAAGATGAATCTGAACCTAAAAGGCTGACCGGGAAATTCGCATGGCAAAAGTATGAGGAGCCAACCAACATCTTAGTCTTAACCTTCAATAATATATCCCAACTTGCCATTTCTTGGACACCTGAAAATCATCATAACCTAACAAAAAGGAGTATACTAAACTCCATTCTCCTTTGTCAAACGTGTATCAAGACATACTTGCTTGAAACTTCATTAAACCATTGGAACCCCGTCCATTCCTAAATCCTCTACCCAAAAACTTCAAACATGATGCCCATCATGATTTCCACCAAATCGTTGGGAACACCATGAATCAATGCTTCCATCTCAAGAATGTTTTCCAAAGTCTCACAAAATGGGGTATCATTGCCCCACTAGCCAATAATAACTCTGATACCACCCAAAATCCTCTCTCATCACATAGAACTGGGGTGAATGCTATCCTTTTAGAAGGATATTTAGAATTCAACCCCTTTACCCAAATCAAGTCTATTAAAATACCTAATCTAACTACCATCTATCCCAAACCCCTTAAAATGTGTCCTTCTTTTCTCTTGCATCCTGCAAACCCTATTGATCAAGCTTTGTTCTTCCTTACCCGAGCATGTATTATTGTTCATACCTTCTCAGAAGGGGGAATGGAAATGCATGTAGTTCTAGATCGGTTTCGAAAGTTCAAACTGAGATTACCCTTAGAAATGACCATTGACTGCGAAAAGATCAGTGATTATTTATAGAAGCTCGAAAGTGGGCTCGAGAATTTGATGAATGGGTTATGCTCGAGAAAGAAATTATCCTAAATAAAATTGTGTATGTCATGTCAAATATATTCCTCCATAAGCAAGAGAAATGCACCATATTTGAGTTCCTCACTATCCTAAAATTATAAGGGCACCTGGTCCCTTCCTTTCATCATTTCCCCACTGAGTGGGAACATTCGTATGACGAAGTTGTAGAGGTTGTTGAATGCCTTGACTACTCTTAAAAAGATGACATCCTTGCCATCGAGTGAGGTGATGACTTTGATGGTTCAAGCAATGAATCAAAAGGTGATGGCTTCCCCTTTTGAAAATTCCCCAAACTGTGGTGTGACCCCACATTAAAGAAGATGAAAGTGGTTCTAGGGATCTTCAAAAATTAAATCACCTGGGATGAGGGGAAAAAGGATGAAGTAGATCCTCAATGGATAAAGCTATGGAAAACACTAAAAATTTTAGGGGCAGTGATACTGATAAGTCATTCAACCTGCATACAGTGGGGATGGATCTCTACAAGATCCACCAAAAATCTTAGTTACCTGACCCGTTCGAGAAGAAAACTGTTGTTGATGCATCCCTCCTCAACTTACACATCATTCATATACAGTCCGATCAAGTCAACTTGAACCCTGTTATTCATTTTCTCCAAGAAATACTCTGATTCTACTATTTTTTCTCCTACTTCTAATGTAATAATGAACGAATCCCCCTTTGAGGAGGTTTTCACTACTTTATTCCCTAAAAATATTTTTAATGAAATAAATGATGATTTTTAGTATCTTATTATGCCTTACAGTAATTTTCTTGATTTTAATCAAACTTTTGATAAAGATGATTTAATAAATGAACAATTCTTAACTGCTCTTAATAAGGAAAAAAATAATTAACATAACTATATTAAAACTAATAATGATAAGACTGTTATTAGTAGCCTTTATTCTAGTAGCCATCCGTGCGAGTTTAGGATAGGGTCTACCCTGTACGAGCATGATCACACACAGTTTTAAGAGCTTCTGAAAGAGTTTATGGACGTATTTTCTTATCCTATAATGACATGTCTCCCATTGACTCGAAGATAGCACGACATAAGTAACCTACCTTCTAGAAAGTAAACATATCAAGCAAAAATGGAGAAAACTCCGGACAAAGTAGTCCCTAAAGTCAAAGACGAAGTAGTAAAATAGTTACACATAAGCTTCGTTGGCGTGGTCGAATATCTTATGTTGCTTACAAATATCGTCCCTATACCAAAATCGGGAGGGAAAGTCCGTATATGCATCGACTATCGAGATATAAAAAGTCATCCCCATAGGATGATTATCTCATTCCCTCAAATTATTTGTCGACGTTTTTTTAGGTATAACCATATTAATATGCATTTGTACCTTCAGAAAAAGACTGCCTTCATCACCATGTGGAGAAACTTCTTGCTACACAGTCATACCATTTGGTCTTAAGAATGCTAGGTCAACCTAACAAAATTTGCTACAACCATTCTACACGATCTTATCGGTAAGGAAGTTGAAGTCTATGTCAATAACATTATCATCAAATCCAAGACTCGGGAAGGTCACATACTTGCCCTGAAGGAATTCTTGGAGCGACTATGATAATACAAAATGCGACTCCACCCTTAAGAATGTGTCTTAGGTGTCACCAAAGGAAAACTCCTTAGGTTCATGGTGAGTAAAAAAGGGATTGAGGCACACCCTGCCAAACTAAAAGTAGTACTCGAGATGCCACTAGCCCAAACGGAGAAAGAATTGCGTAGATTCTTGGGTAAGCTCCAATACATCACTCGTTTCAACAGTTAACTGACCTCCATGTATGATACCATCTTCAATATTCTTTGAATGGATTCAATTAAGTTTTGGAACGATACATGTCAGAAAACCTTCGATCATATCAAATGATACCTCATCGATCTCCGATACCCATACCTCCGCAGCAAGGTCTCCTAATCCTCCTATACTTGACTATCACCGACACTATAGTAGGGGCTATGTGGGACCAATACATTGAGGAATATCATAAGGAGAGAACAATCTACTACACTAGTCAAAACCTAGTTAGGTACGATGTGAACTAAACTGTATTAGAGAAGGCATGTGTCGCTTAGTCTGGGTCATGCAAGAGCTTCGGCACTATATGCTTGCATTACCCATCAAAGTGGCATCCCAAATGGATTCAGTGAAATACCTGTTAGGGAAAGTCACCCTGTCTAGTCGTATAACCTGTTGGCTAATGTTACTAGTCAATTATCACACTTCCATTTCCATTAAATTGGATTTTTCTTGCACCAAAAACATGACAAAATATGAGGCATTCACCACAGGGATAAAAATTTCCCTCGAGAAAGGAATAAATGAACATATGTCTATAGAGACTTGACCCTCATCATGGAATAGATCCTCGGGAAATGGAGATTCAAAGATGAGAAGTTCCTACTCTTCCACGCTCAACTAGAAGTTCTCACATCCCAATTAAAGATGTCACCTTTTATTATCTTCCTCGCTTGAGGAATAGGCTAGCTGATGAACTGGCGACCTTGGCCTCTATGGTTTACATTCCTGAGGAAACAATAATATCCCCATTTCTAGTCCAGAAACAAGATTTACCCACTTACTACCACCACATTGAGCTCATATTTAAGAAGATTCATACATGATGGGATTATGGTATTATGACATGACACCTCCTAAAAAATGGTAGGTATCCACGAGACACTGACAAGAAAGATCGTGCAACGCTTTGCAATATGGATGCTTAGTACATCTTCTGTGACAAGGCATTTTTTAAAAGGAATTTTGATAGAACCCACTTGCATTTCATATCAGGGGTTGGGATCGATGACAAGATATAAAATACCCACGGTGGGGAACATGGACCTCATATGAATGATCATATTATTACCAAAAATATCGTTCGCCAAGGGTAATACTGGACCACCATGGTTTAAGATTAAACTGCTTATGTTCGAAGATGCCATCAGTTTGCTAACCTTTTGCATTTCTCTCATTAGGAGATGTACAACATGACCTCTCCCTAGCCCTCCTCCTGCTGGGGAATAAACATCATAGGAAAATTCACTCCTAAATCTTCAAACAGACATGAATTCATCCTAGTCGCCATTGACTACTTCAAGAAATGGGTTAATACCGAGTCATACGTATAACTGAATGTGAAGAAAGTAGCTAAATTCACCAGGAATAATATCATCCACCACTACGGAGTTCCCCATGAGTTGGTGTCAGATAATGGTCTCTATTTCAAGGCTGAGCTCACAATGTTAGTTAATAAGTAAGGAATTTAAAGGAATAAATCCCCTCCTTACTGACAACAAACAAATGGTGTTGTGGAAGCCTCTAATAAAAGCCTTAAGACCATTATTAAAAAGATGATCGAAAGTTATAGAGACTGGGATGATCGGATCCCATATGCCATCTAGGGGTACCGTACTTCCATCGAAATACCCATTAGGTCTACTCGGTATTCTCTAATATACGGTATGGGGGTGGTACTCCCTGTCAAACTTGAAATATTTTCTCTATGGGTTATGCTAAAAAACTAGGTCAATGTAGAAAAGTGGCATCGAACCTGCTAGGACAAACTCGTGTTCTTAGATGAAAAGATGTTGAAACATCTATATCATATACAAAGGTACCATCGCCATATTGCATGGTCATTCAATAAAAAAGTTAAGGACCACGGTGTCAAAGAAGGAGAACTTTCCTTCAAGGAAATTAAAGAACCTGTCTCAGATCCGAGAGGAAAATTTAAGCCCAATTGGAAAATTTAAGCCCAATTAAAGAATCCCACTACTGGATATGACTTCGAATCCAATCCGTGCGGCAGTAGGCCTTTATCAGCCTGGTTGAGACCATAAAACCTTCTTCCAAAGTGTCGAACATTATAAGACATCTCTGACCAATCTCTTCAGCAAGAAACTTCACAACCACCCGCTTCCACAGCTACTTCATAAATCCTTGAATATGACCCAACCTCTTCAATAGATTGAGATGGACAGGTAGACGGTTGGTGATGCAGCCACAAAGGCCCTAGTATCATTCTTAGTGACTCGGTCAAGTCCTCCACAAGAAAGAAGTTGGTTATGTGCGAACGAACGATCTGCTCCTATCTCGCTTGGAACAAAAGCCGCCACAGAAGATATAAAAAGGTTTGGCAAAGGACCACCAACCACACATATCGATAATCATCCAGTTACAAGATAGGTTGTAAATTGCCCCACTACAATATAGATCGGCAAAGACCCCTTCTCCTTGCTCTACAAGCTAATTCATCATGTTCTATGTCATGGGGACGAAGCTAAAAAAGGTCGAGAAAATAAATTAGGAATGCCCAATAAAGGGTACTCGGGAGGGGCTATCGGGAACAGTCTCTCAAAAATTCAAGTGAACAACATGGAGGGCTCCCTCGTAAAAAATTAGCCCGACCCTCCTTCCAAGCATCTAAAGTATTCAAAGTCTCCATTGGAGTTCCAATAGTTGGACTATAGTGGTAACATATCCACAACACTATCGTGGATACCTGAGGGTCATCTGTCATGTCACTTGTCACCAAAACAAGCTTGACAGTCAATCTTAGGGCTAAAGTGCCAGAAAAGACATTATTAGTGTAATCTCTCTAACACACTGAGTTTAATACGTATGAGAGTACGATATTCCTTCCGTGCACCAATGGTCAGGCAACTAAGGGAGAGACATGTAGCAACTCTATTAGTGATACCCGAGGGGAACGGGATAAATTTAGCATGGATACCGCAGTATTTAGGTTGACACCCAACATAGTAGAAAATTCTTCTTAAGTGTTGCACACTTCATCCAGGACGAGTAAAAAGATAAGCACTTAAGGATATTAGAATCTCACTATCTCTTTTATATGCTTCCAATCTATAGTGCGGTTATGCCATTAGGACACAAAACGCAAGCTTAAATCTTCACAATTAATGTTATAAAGTCACATGGCCTCTAAACCATGAGAATAAGCCAAGGAAGTTTCAAACATCGAAAGTTCCATTTTAGAAGAAGAAGAAGAAGAAGAAGAAGAAAAAGAAATGATGCAAAGGAAAGAAGTTTGAATTGTGGTGATGAAAACCCACATCAAAGTCCCCCTTTATACCACAACCACTCATAAAAGACAAGTAATTCGAGATGGTTCTAGACTTTCTGACCCTAAGTACACAAAAGTACAATCAAAGATAATAAAGTGATTTTGACTTAATTCTTGTGCCAATAGGAAGGTCAAGGATTATGTTGATCGGTACCCCTTATTTTTGGAAATTCTTTACTTTCCTCTTTTGTATATATCATTTCTAAAATAAATACTTTTATTTAGAAAGAAATCAACCCTTCTTAAAGTCTATCTTCGATTTTTTTTTATTTTATTCTTTTATCTATACAATACATAAAACCTCAACAGAAAATTAAAATGCATGTAGAGTGAGCCATTAAATAAAGATAATCAATCAAAAAATGGATCTTATATAATTGTCAAAAGTAATTACATTTGTTCTTCAGGTACAAAAAGGCAGAAAAAGATAAAGATAAAATAAATCGGTACATAACTCAAACCCTCCAAAGCCCCCAAAACCTCAATCAAAACTCAAAATTCAAGCACCCCGGTGAACACACTTCCCTTGATAATGTGCGATAGACCACTACTCCTAAAACTGAAGCTCTCCTCAGATTTAGTCAGGTGTAACATGAAGGAACTAGCCTACTTCCTCACATAGTTAGACATTAATGCCATCCAGTCCCGAATATCCTATAGCGAGGTCGTTGATATGCGAATAGTCTGTAAAATAACAACCAAACCACAAAAGGCAGAACGAGTTAGTAATTAGAAGAAGAAAATTGAAAAGTAGCAATATGGAGGAAGAAAAGAAGCCATACATCTCTTCAGAGAGCCTCTTCAGGAAGACTCACAAAGCCGTCTATCTCTACATGAGAGAGATGAAGCACTAAAACCACCTTCCCATCATGCACCTGAATATGAATGAAATAGGTGGAAATGTGGTGGAAAGGAATATCCTTCACTGCCACAATCGCACCCCTATGTTATGGGCCAATGTTGCTGATATGTTGGTACCCCTCCCAGATCCTACAGTAGGTGAAGGAATATTATCCAAATCATAGATACACGACGATGTTTATGAGAAAGTCCAAGTAGTTGTATCCCTCCATCATGTCAGTGTAGTACGTATAGGGATCACCCTCCATCGTTGTCGCCCTCACCTCATCGGACATCTCATTTACCCACTGCATATATTCCAGGGGCATCGATGGTGGGACCTCCACATCACACTCCATAACATGATTCACAACCCTATACCTTAGGTACCAAACATACCTAAACTCGTACGCCAATAACCTTTGTAAATGGGCATTCATACCCATGATCCCCACAACTTTCGAAGACAAATCTTAGGGATAGGCGTTCACCTGTTTCCTCAGCAAGAGTCAGTAATCCATAGAAGTGCAAAAAATGTATTGAACCATAAAAAAGATGAAAATTAGCAATATCCTTTCACTCCCCCAAGAATCCCAAGATTCCTTGCCCTATGATGATAGGCACCCCCTGGATATGCCTATCGACAGTCCCTCAAAACTTTTATTACAAAATTCTAAAAAAAATCCAAAACTGCCCAAAAAATTCATAAAAAATCCTAAAAAGTCCCTACAAGTGGAGTACATCACGGCTCTGAGAAAATTCATAAAGAAGAACCGAATCATTTACATAGTTCTCATCAATACCCAGTAGGATTAGAAGAAAAATGCATCAACACTTACAAAACTCTCATCATCAACATACTCCCCAATGGAACCAAAAATCCAAGTGTGCCTGCACTTGCAGTATGAATCACGCGGAGTGAAGATTAAAGAAGACTCAATAAATAACTCTTTAGGTCCACATAATTGATCCAGGTCCTCAGAACTATCCTTGACCCTATAAATCAATCATTTTAACTTTTAGGTCCACAAAATTGAACTAGGTCCTCAGAGACGACCTTAACCTCTAAATCGATCATCTTAACTCTTTAGGTCTGCAGAATCGACTTCGACCCCTTGAATTTGATTTAGGTTCATAGAATCGACCTTGACCCTCTGAATCGGTCATCTCAACTCCCGAGGTTTATAGAATCGACTTGAACCCTACGAGTTATTCATCCTAACTTTTAGGTCCACATAATTGACCTAGGTCCTCAGAACTGGCCTTGGCCCTCTAAATCGTCCATCTCAACTCTTTAGGTCGATAAAATCGACCTCAAGCATCTGAATTGGTCATCTAAACTATTTAGGTCTGCATAATTGACTTAGGTTCATAGAATAGACCTCGACCCCTGAATTAGTTATCTCAACTCCACAGGTCCACATAATCGACCTCGCCCCCCGAATGGGTCGTCCCAACTTTAAGGTCCACGAAATTGACATAAGTCCTCATAAGTGGCCTTAACCCTTAAGATTCCCTTGGATTAAAGTAGTTATAGAGTAACTTCTTATACATATTAGATAAGAATATGTATCATATTATTTTGTGTGGACATACTAATGTTCGTGGGCTATCTTATCGGCTTGGGGGTTCGTGCATTCGGGTCGGATACCACACGTCAGCACAAGTGGGTTAGCAATTGTGTAGGTCATATAGGTACTATATGGAGGTTCCATCTACGAGGAGGTAGGTGTTAATGCTGACCCAGCCTGTGTGACCACTGAGTATGGGACATGAACATGTATTCTGCATAGGGATCGCTCCCAACTTATACGTATTTTATGATGTCCCCGTAGGACAAGAGATTCCTCCGGACTTACCGATAGAGTAGGAATGAGACATCAACAGTAGGTTCCTTTGTGTGTCGTACATATACACACACACACACACACATTGTGGTGTGCCTTATATGGGAATGTGCCCTCTTAGTCTAAAAATATAGACAATGCTTAATAATAATAAAGCCGGGTTAATAAAATGATGTGGATGATTAAGGACGAGGATGAGTCCTAATGAATAATGCAGTAGACAAATATTACTGAGAATAATAATTGGGTAGTCTAAAAATATAGACAATGTAATACCCCATATTTTTATGGCTTTTAAAATTGGAGGATTTATTAAATTTAAAATTGAGATATTGATTTAATATTAATCCGGATTTTTTTTTTATATTTACTAACGTGATGTGAGTTAGTAATTATTGGAAAATTGTTAAATATTACAAGACGAGTAAAGTAATAACTGAGATTTATTTTATTAAAATTGTCACGAGTGAATAAAATGGCAATTATGGAAATTTAAGTCGGCACGCGCCTGTGTCGTGTCAGGACTAAATTATTATTATATAAAGTGAATATATTATAAGTTGCTCGTATGGTCATTTTGAGTGCACCAAATTGTCCGGGAGGGTCGAGATAGTCAGAAAAGTATACCCGGGAGTTTAGTTTGGGTCTCGGGGCAGTTTTAGGCCTAATTGACATCCCGGGAGGGTATTTTAGACATTTTGTATTTTTAGGGAATTAAACCCACGAATTTCCTAAGAATATATCAACCTTTAGGAGTTGTCTTCTAGGGTTAACAAACGCAAAATTAAAGGACGGCCATTAGAGAAGAAGTTGGCAAGCTTTTCAAGAAATTCAAGGCCAAAGACTCAACCGTTTTCACCGCCACCACTACCAAAATGTAGATCGCACGGTGAGGAACACAACCATACCATTTCATCCACGAAATCAGAACCTCGAATTTCAGGCAAGTATCTATCTTGCTTTATTTTTGGTTAATGCCTCACCCATGTTAGTTTAGAATTTTCAAGATAATGTTTTATGAAAGAAATTATTAAATTGGAAACTTTAAATCGCATGTTTAGAGAGATTAAATATATTCTGAATATACCCATCACATGTAGAGGATTACCCATGAATTACTATGAGTTTAGAAACAAGAAATCTGGGAGATAATTAGCGGAATGGAAAATTATTCCAAAATTAGGGTTCTTGAAGATTCTGTAAATTTTACCCCATTAATTCGTAATCGTTGATGTTTTTATACATGTTTAACGTAGGAAATCTTGTATATATATATATAAAGAACTTGTAGTATTGTTATTTGAGAATTCTAGAGTTGTTAATGACATTTTTGGAGAAATTGGAAGATGAAACCCGTTGGTTTAATTTACAGTTTCTGGGCAAGAACTGCTTGATCGATCGATCGAGCCAAGAGCTTCGATCGATCGACCCCTCCTAGAAAAATTGCATATTTCTCATTCGTTAGTTTAATCCGATTAAGATGTATGGGAAACATTGATTGTTGTTGTTGGAATATAATCGGATATAGAGATGACCAGTAGGGTCTAGGTAGACCCCGTTGAGTAACATTTTAGTGTAGAATGATATTTTGGGTTAACGAGGAATGATTCATGTGTATAAGAAATCATGCGTATATTTAATAGAAAGATCGGGACCCGTATGGGAGTTAGACCGAAGCGTAAGTGAGTGAATGCCTACTGAAATTTATACTTAGAATACTTAGAGAGAGGAGAAGTGAGTATGAAGTGAATAATAATTGAGAATACAAATAACGAGTCCGTTATACGAAATAATTGAGTAAAATGTGTAATAACGGATAATTATAATTATGGGTCGTGAGCGCACCTAATTTAGAAATTTGGATGTGTATATATATATATATATATATATATGACTGTGTCATTGTGCATATATTATATCTGTATAAAAATCATACTCGGGCTACTTGATATCACGGGGGTTTCCGCGTCGGGACGGTCTTATCTTGACGGGACCTTTATGGGGGATATTGACTCGTACCCTAGAACATAGGATTCCTTGGTACAGGCTATCTGATTGATAGTCAGACGGTCCTAAGAGACGTGAGGGTATGTGCTGACCTCTTAGTGACTTGGAACTATGCTTCGCCTCCATTTGTATGTGTTTTATGTTAATGCAGTTCGAGAGTGATTCCGAACTATCATTTCCCTAAATATGTGTGATCAGGGACTTGATAGCAGAGTATGCCAGCACCATAGATTGTATGTGGGGTGCATATAGTATATACATATTTTTTATGAGTGATTGGTATGTATATACTTATATATGGAAACCTTGCATCATAGATTTTATGTGGGGTGCCGTTAGTATATATATTACACGTGTAACTAATATATATACGTATATCTATATGACAACTTTCTACTGTGCGTAATAGAAGTTAAGTAATGAATAAATTCTTCAACTTCACTATAAGTATTCGGAACTTTTTATCGGTACGGAGTTATTCTAAATAACGTAATAAATCTTGTAGAGATTGATTTTCTAAAGTAAATATCATAAACATATTTACAAGTGATAAAATTGTACGGAGAATAAGTTAGAGAGACTTATGAGGTTCATTAGTACGATAGGCGTGCACACTAGACGAGTGGTGAGAATTCTCAAGAGAGTGTAACATACTAACTTGGTTGTTGCATTAGCAGGTAAGCATTTTAAATACTAATTTTAAAACTGTTTTACAATCGGGCTCTGACCCATTTTCTGTTATCTCTTCTCTTTTGTATATATATGTATGTATTACAGGTGCCCAGCCACAGGGGCTTCATGCATAGGTTCTTTGGATTGGACGCGTTGCAGCTTTTGTGGGAGTTGCAGGTCCTTGTTGTAGACGACCTCTTCATTGATTCGGTTCTTATTATAGTTCTTCATAGTTAGGGCATGTGTCGCCCATTTCCCCATTCAGTATAGATTTTTCAGAGATGTATGTTCATTTATTTTCAGTATTCGGTACTTGTTGAGTATTAACTCTTGTCAGGATTATTTCATTTTTAGTTTAAATTTGGTTTGGTTAATCTAGATGGATTAATTATTTTGTGTTGATTTCTAACCGTAGCACTTATGTGATTCTTAAACTATTGGTTATTTAAAAGGTTTTCAAATTGGAAATTAATAAAAATGGAAATAAAGTTTTAAATTGTCTTGACACTTAGCTTAATTATTTTGGGTGTTTAAATTGAGAAATTTTATTTTGCGACAGTGATGCTAAGAATGAACCAACTGTTCACCTTGATTTTAATTTAATAAAGGATTGATCGCCCGGTATTTAATTAGGTGGGGTGTCACAAGTGGTATCAGAGCATCAGGTTCTAGTGTCCTTAGGATCTGTGCGGCTTATTATGCTTCTAGCGTTACTTTGTTTGATATAGAGCCCTATGTTTAGGATTGCTATTTTCTATGGTGAGATTCCATTCTCCTAACATAACGTATATACCTTAGTGAATCTTAATTGCGTTCGGACGTGTTCGAACAATTAAATATGGAAGGCAAGGGCCATTGGGCTGACAGCAGGAGGCAAGGCTTAGTTGAGGTTATAGGTCATATTCGAGGATGATGACCGTAGTTAAGGTCACCCCTATTATGGCACGGGAAGCCAGGACTGTAAAGACAGCTAGGGCGCAACCTATGATTTCCAAGTGCTTCTATAGTCGAAAGAGGTATGAGAGTAGACTTACCCAACGTGGTACAACTGGGAAAAGTCAGACGAAGCATGGTAGAGAACTGTCAGTAGAAATTTTAGAAATGCGAAAATTGTGTGTGGTAGACCAAGGAGGTAAAGTATCCAAAGGCTTGGACATAGGACGGGGTGTGGTTAACTGAAAGTGAAAATTTGAAGACAAATTTTCTTGGCTTGTCGGAACAAGGTTATCATGGTGGGAGTCAGCCACTATTTTTAGAAGTTAAATGCTATGCCTTTAGAGGAGTCTTAGGTACAATTTGGCTGCATGTTCCTTCATCAGATGTTCAGGATAAGAAGTGAACGTTGTCTGAACTCATCACAGGAGGACCTGACAGAGGTCCATTTGTGAATATGAATCTAATACATTAGTGAATCTTGTAGCGAAGGATGTAGATACAAATGGAGGAGAGGACTCCAAGTGGGAGATCGACTCTTAAATATAGTTAATAACACCAAAGGGAATTCTGCTCGATGGTCGATTCAAAAGTTATCAATGTCGTGCTTTGACAACAAAGATGTTAATGCTTCTTTGTGTTGGAAGCTAAAAGAATCGAAGAAGTTAGTCAAGAATAAGACTGGATGCAACAATGGTAGTGTAGCACCACAAGGAGGTGGGGATACACGTCAGGGGACCCATTTAAATGACTCGAATAGCTGAATTCTTACCAAAGTGATGGCGAATTCAGTAAGGAATATTGTAGCCAGTAGCATTTTCTTTAAGGCCAACAAGGCTAAGGGAACCACGGGGGATAGCCAACATGTATTGAGTCCACCAAAGTCCGAGAGAAGGAAAATCCTAATCTGGTTGGTATGATAGGTAATAAGTGGATTATGTGTAGAGGTATTTTGTGGAGAGTGAAATTTCACGCGTTCATGTTTTCCCGAAAAGAGTAAAGGGATAAGAGTAGGGTGCCTAGTAAAAGACAACGATTAAAGTAATTTTGTGTTGGTTGGGCAGACGTGTTACGTCCGGAGACCATTTGTGCAATCAAGACGATTGGCAAGGTAGAAGTATAAGTTTTATCCTCAGAGGATGAGGCGTGTTTTATGTGACACGAGCGAGTCATTATATTTTGTTCATTGCTAGATTAGCATGTGAGACGAGTTTAATGCGTAAAATTATAAACGATATTGTCATGTAAATATTCTTCCCTAGTGTAGCGGGATTTTTCCTAGTGCTATCCGCGGAGGATGAATGAGTATATTAATAGTGTTATATACTTTGTTGAGTTCACTCGTTTTAGTGATGTGATATACGAGTATAATATGGTATTGATTACAACTTTATAGAAATGGTCAGTACGATAGTAGGCAGTTATTGCAAGGCTATCAGAGTGGTTGCATTAGTGCAGCATGTTTTGTTCTGGCGAGGCCTCACCTACGAGAGGGTTGCACTCGCACTTATATTATCTATCCTAGAGACTTTGGAGGGGATAGTGGGCTCGAGCTATTAAATACCGTTGTGTAGGGACTTTGTTGTTATGATTCAGTATGTATCGGGTTTACGGTTGAGCAAAAAGATTTAACTCAGTATTATGTTTAGCGCTCAGTACTTGGTGATAGAAAGAGTGCATTGTTATATCTATCCTTTAGAGCTGTGGGAGTTAAGATTTATACCACTCTGATTGGGGAAAGGGATTTCGAGAATCCCGATTGTATGTAGTCGAGGTTTATGGAATACAATTACCACTAATTCTGTACGATAAGTGCAATTGGTGAAATGTTCTTTATTAAGTGTAATTTCAGGAGAAGATGTAATTTTCTGCTAAGAAATGGGAAAATAGGGGTACATGCTATGGACGGAGGGCCTAACGTATTTCGCTAATCGACAATGCTAGGTAGTAATATATCGGGGGGGTTCCTTATTTGGATTTCTCTTTGCGAGACATCCCACGCATGAAACTTAGCGTAAGGTTAGAAATAGGGAGATGTTTGGTCATTAGTTCATGAGTTCAATACCTCAGTCATAAAAGGAGCAGATAATTATATCTATAAGTGGGTAGTTGAATTGTGATTTAAGGCCAGTGGAGCCGGTTATGTGGTAAGAAAGCATTGAAAGTTTTGCTTTACCACCACGAGTTGAGGGGTGGAACGATGATAAGGAGGAATTAGAATTTCTATTTCTAGAGTGAGTGAAAGTGCCCAAGTGTTGCAATCACATTGTGAGCACTGGGAAAATAAAGAATTGGTTATTAGGTGTGAAGCGTATGTGATGCTTACACTAGTATGCACGGTTTATAGGGTGTGTAGACATCGTGGTTAGTTAATGTTAAATATCGTCCGAGTCGAAGGGACGTGGGAATAGACGTGTGGAATATATATTTATGGGACTAGCATAACGAAGAAAAAGTGATAGAGTGGATTAAACACCGTGTGAAATATGATAAATCCATATATATGTGTGCAATCAAAGTAGCACACCGAATCTGGTTGGAATGCTGTGAGAAGCCGTTTACAAAGGGGTATTCCTTGAGAAGGGTAGAATTTAACTATATGAAGAACACTCGGGACGGAGTTGTAATTAGTCAAATGTTGAGAGCGAGTTATGCATACAAAGAGTGATAATGTTAGTATGGTATGAAAGATCCATAAGTGCGCATCGTGGAGAAAAGTGCGCGGGTCAAAACTTTCGATATACACCAAGGAAGGAAGGGGGGTATTAAGTGTCACTTAATGTGTGACATTTCAAGGAAAGTCGATGTTGAGCGGGACATAGTGAGTAATCTCTGCATGCACCACTCATAGATAGAGATCAGTTGGAATAAGGGGATCAACCAGAGAATTTTGTGATTATCAACAATTCCTGTAACGGAAGAGGGCAATAAAGTCAATAACGTCCTTGGATGGGCTGCCATCTTCAAGGTAAGATCAAGGGTTCATCCGAACATGTGGAGTAATTCGCCCCAGAAGGAAGTGATTGACATTCCTTTGAGGTGATTTACAATATTAACTAGTGTGCCCCAGTCTTCCTTTGAAAGGAAGGGATCGCGCTGGTACGTGGTCCTACACGGTAGTATTCTCTGAATCAGGATGAAATTTGTGAATCCCACCTTCAATATTGGATTTCAGGAAACAGCGGAGATAACGTTTCGTTTTGAGTAGGAGGTATCACCCATAGCCGAGGAGCAGGCGCACGGTGATTAACGAATAATGGAGCCGCATGAATGTGATTTTAGAATCTTGGTGATCATTTCTTTTCCATAATGGATATAAATAGCAACTGAAGTATAGTATGGTAGAGTTCCGGGAAAGTACTCGTACCTGTTTGTCGTAAACGAGGTGCTTATTGAGGTTTTTATGTGAAAGAACCTTAACTATTCTCCTTCTGTATGTTTAGAGGTGAGCGGATAACCAGAATTTTGAATCGGTGGAGAATAATCCGACGACTATGGTGGAATTCCACGACTATTTTAGGCGAACAAGAGTGGTTAGATGTTCGTATGGTTCCTCTCAGAATGGGAGTTTTGTGTTTCGATAAATCCGAGTGGTTGTCATGTAGTGAGGTGCGACTTGCCAATGATATTAAAATAATGGAAATTAATAGTGTATATGCGTGTCTTATGCGAATGTTTTCGGATAGGAGCACAATGTGAAGTATCTTTAATGAAGAGTGTTAAACAAGCTTGCTGTGAGGCGGGGGCTATAGTAATTAAGCGCTTTACTATGTGGATAGGTTGCGTACTGTTAAGGTATCCAAAATGTGTTTTACCAGGTAGGCCTTATTTTATGAATTTCTAGACGAAATTCCATTATTAGGGGGGAAGTATGTAATACCCCGTATTTTTATGGCTTTTAAAATTGGATTGTTTATTAATTTTAAAATTGAGATATTGATTTAATATTAATCCGGATTTTTTTTTTTATATTTACTAACGTGATGTGAGTTAGTAATTATTGGAAAATTGTTAAATATTACTAGACGAGTAAAGTAATATATGAGATTTATATTATTAAAATTGTCACAAATGAATAAAATGGCAATTATGGAAATTTAAGTCGGGACGCGCATGTGTCGTGTCAGGACTAAATTATTATTATATAAAGTGAATAAATTATAAGTTGCTCGTATGGTCGTTTTGAGTGCACCAAAGTGTCCGGAAGGGTCGAGATAGTTAGAAAAGTGTACCCGGGGGTTTAGTTTGGGTCTCGGGGCACTTTTAAGCCTAATTGACATCCCGGGAGGGTATTTTAGACATTTTGTATTTTTAGGGAATTAAACCCACGAATTTCCTAAGAATATATCAGCCTTTAGGAGTTGTCTTCTAGGGTTAACAAACACAAAATCAAAGGACGACCATTAGAGAAGAAGTTGGTAAGCTTTTCAAGAAATTCAAGGCCAAAGACTCAACCGTTTTCACCGCCACCACCACCAAAACGTAGATCGCGCGACGAGGAACGCAACCATACCATTTCATCCACGAAATCAGAACCTCGAATTTCAGGCAAGTGTCTATCTTGCTTTATTTTTGGTTAATGCCTCACCCATGTTAGTTTAGGATTGTTAAGATCATGTTTTATGAAAGAAATTATTAAATTGGAGACTTTAATTCGCATGTTTAGAGAGATTAAACATATTCTGAATATACCCATCACATGTAGAGGATTACCCACGAATTACTATGAGTTTAGAAATAAGAAATATGGGAGATAATTAGCGGAATGGAAAATTCTTCCAAAATTAGGGTTCTTGAAGATAATGTAAATTTTACCCCATTAATTCGAAATCGTTGATGTTTTTATACATGTTTCACGTAGGAAATCTTGTATATATATATATATATATATATATATATATATATATATATATATATATATATATATATATAGAGAGAGAGAGAGAGAGAGAGAGAGAACTTGTAGTATCGTTATTTGAGAATTCTACAGTTATTAATGACATTTTTGGAGAAATTGGAAGATGAAACCCGTGGGTTTAATTTGCAGTTTCTGGGCAAGAACTGCTTGATCAATCGATCGAGCAAAGATCTTCGATCGATCGACTGATCGATCGATCGACCCCTTTTCTTTGATCGATCGACCCCTCCTGGAAAAACTGCATATTTCTCATTTGTTAGTTTAATCCGATTAAGATGTATGGGAAACCTTGATTGTTGTTGTTGGAATATAATGGGATATAGAGATGACCAGTAGGGTTTAGGTAGACCCCGTTAAGTAACATTTTAGTGTAGAATGATATTTTGGGTTAACGAGGAGTGATTCATGTGTATAAGAAATCATGCGTATATTTAATAGAACGATCGGGACTCGTAAGGGAGTTAGACCGGAACGTAAGTGAGTGAATGCCTACTGAAATTTATACTTAGAATACTTAGAGAGAGGAGAAGTGAGTATGAAGTGAATAATAAATGAGAATACAAATAACGAGTCCGTCATACGAAATAATTGAGTAAAATGTGTAACAACGGATAATTATAATTATGGGTCGTGAGCGCACCTAATTTAGAAATGTGGATGTGTATATATATATATATATATGACTGTGTGATTGTGCATATATTATATCTGTATAAAAATCATACTCGGGCTACTTGCTATCACGGGGGTTTCTGCACCGGGACGGTCTTATCTTGACGGAACCTTTATGGGGGATATTGACTCGTACCCTAGAACATAGGATTCCTTGGTACAGGCTATCTGATTGATAGTCAGACGGTCCTAAGAGAGGTGAGGGTATGTGCTAACCTCTTAGTGACTTGGAACTATGCTTCGCCTCCATTTGTATGTGTTTTATGTTAATGCAGTTCGAGAGTGATGCCGAACTAGCATTTCCCTAAATATGTGTGATCAGGGACTTGATAGCAGAGTATGCCAGCACCATAGATTGTATGTGGGGTGCAGATAGTATATATATATTTTTTATGAGTGATTGGTATATATATACTTATATATGGAAACCTTGCACCATAGATTTTATGTGGGGTGCCGTTAGTATATATATTACACGTGTAACTAATATATATACGTATATCTATATGACAACTTTCTACTGTGTGTAATAGAAGTTAAGTAATGAATAAATTCTTCAACTTCACTATAAGTATTTGGAACTTTATATCGGTACGGAGTCATTATAAATAACGTAATAAATCTTGTAGAGATTGATTTTCTAAAGTAAATATCATAACCTTATTTCCAAGTGATAAATTCGTATGGAGAATAAGTTAGAGAGACTTATGAGGTTCATTAGTACGATAGGCGTGCACACTAGACGAGAGGTGAGAATTCTCAAGAGAGTGTCACATACTAACTTGGTTGTTGCATTAGCAGGTAAGCATTTTAAATACTTTCTAAACTAATTTTAAAACTGTTTTACAATCGGGCTCTGACCCGTTTTCTGTTATCTCTTCTCTTTTGTATATATATGTATGTATTACAGGTGCCCAGCCACAAAGGCGTCATGCATAGGTTCTTTGGATTGGACGCGTTGTAGCTTTTGTGGGAGTTGCAGGTCCTTGTTGTAGACGACCTCTTCATTGATTCGGTTTTTATTATAGTTCTTCATAGTTAGTGCATGTGTCGCCCATTTCCCCATTTAGTATAGATTTTTCAGAGATGTATGTTCATTTATTTTCAGTATTCGGTACTCGTTGAGTATTAACTCTTGTCAGGATTATTTCATTTGTAGTTTAAATTTGGTTTGTTTAATCTAGATGGATTAATTCTTTTGTGTTGATTGCTAACCGTAGCACTTATGTGATTCTTAAACTGTTGGTTATTTAAAAGGTTTTCAAATTGGAAATTAATAAAAATGGAAATAAAGTTTTAAATTGTCTTGACACTTAGCTTAATTATTTTGGGTGTTTAAATTGGGAAATTTTATTTTGCGACAGTGATGCTAAGAATGAACCAACTGTTCACCTTGATTTTAATTTATTAAAGGATTGATCGCTCGGTATTTAATTAGGCGGGGTGTCACATACAATAATTGAAGAGAATGAATAAAGGGGTAGTCTTTACTGAGAATAATAATTTGGTAATCTAAGAGAATGAAACTTACAGTCTAACGGGGTAGACGACAAGGAATATGAATTAAATCATTAAATGGTCTGAATAGATAGACAAGGGTTATGGGATATTATGACGTAGGAATACGCACCGAGTTTATGTAAATTGTGTAATCAATATTATGAAATCTATTCGGGGATTGGGGCGTCAGACATGAGTGCCCACTTTAGTCATCGCATAACTAGATGGCTTATTCTTTACACGACAGATTTAATAATGGAGTTACAATTGACATTTTAATTGAGGATATGAGTAGGACTGCTTCTAGATAAGAGGTGAGGTACTCGTTACATGTGAGCGTCGATGGAGACACGTGAAGTATGATTTAGTAATAGCTTGCATATTTATTAGTGAAGAATCCTTGCAACTCTAGGGCTTTGACCCAAATTATAAATGTTTTTCCCAAGGTATTTTTAATGACAGAGACAACAGGACTGATGATGGATCAAGCCTGTAGTTACATTGAACGTAGTGAATTTTGCACCATTGATTCTAGTATAGATTGTACTTCAGTATTTTATCATTTTATTTCATACTGAGATTTGTACGGGCATAAGCCCATGTATTTATTTATAGCAGTTATACTTAACTTTACATTATAGACATTGTATGGTGATTTAGTTTTTATTATTATTCATGTATTAAATCAGTTTTATTCATTGTGGATTTTAACATAGAAAAAGAAAATTATATTTTCTACAGTGTTGAGAATGTTATAAATTGTTTGTAAGCCTCATCTTCGGCGTACTGAGCCTAACTAGTCTTTAAGTGAGAAAATGGGGGTTGTTACAGTTTGCTCAGGGTATAAGAGGTCTCTTATGGAGCGATACAACACACTCCCTCACCCATTCTGAAACTACCGTGATCAGACATTACACTCACACTTATAGAATCACTTTCCTCATCGGAGTTCCTAGACGTTTGACTTATGACTCGACCATTCAGTGTAGGCGGTGGTACAAAGAAATTTGGAGCATTTGTAGTGTACGATCTATCAAGATTGAGTTCGACTATGGGGATTTAGCGTACTGTAGGAGTAATGGGATTGGGATTGGGCTGAGTGTTTTGCATTTAAGGCTTAAGAGAATATTATTTTATTAGTTTTTTAACAATTAGAGTCACGTTTAGATTAATTCAACCTAACCTAGTGTTTACCTAATTCCTCGTCTGCGGTGCCAAAAACTTGACACGACGCACAAGGTGTGTGCAATGCATGTACCTGCAACTCAAGTGAAAGTCAATTGCTTAAGTAATACTCGGTAAGTGGAGTATTGAATCCACGAGAAATAGGATGAAATCATAACGACAACTAAGAGAAGGCGTCTAAAATCTAACTATCAACTCTCCAAAGTAAAAAGGAAAAGGTGATGAATGTTTATGAGAGTTTCTACTCATCTAGAGTAAACTAGCTATCAAATGCAAATGAACTAAACTAAAGTAGCTGATGAAATTTTTAATTTTTGAAAACTATCTGAGAAAAGTGGAATCAGGATCCAATCTCCCAAGTTATTGCTAATTTCGTTGGATATAATTTTCAAAAATTATATTTATAATTAGAAGAAAACTTTAAATTCTTCAAAGCACTAAATATATGAGAATTTTACTCTGCCCAATATTTAGTCAATAAATAATTTGAAGTGAATGACGAGATTGTTGATGCGCGTATTATACCCTAAAACACTCCGGCTACCTAGGGCAAACAAGGTTAAGAGACCTATAATACTCGTTCCAAAAAATATCAACCCTACTAATTATTAATACAATTTTATCTAATTTTATATCCAACTTATTTACCTAGGTTGGGTTCATGAATCTTAATCCTCCAATTATCTAGCTCGACATATTAAATCTAACTAAACATGAGTTATTTATGTTGCATGAAGACATGACCATGAAAATATGGCAAGAAAGCATGTAATAAATAGTAAAGAACAAAGATAGAAATAAAAATGATCACAAACCAAGCTTGGAAGAAAAACTAGACCTGTATTAATTTTGCCTGCATGGGAATGACAAATTTTAATTCTATTTATTTCTCTCTTTCCCTAGATTTCTTCTCTATGTAAAACTATGAAAAACTAAATTCTTAGACTCCTAATGTGACCTAACAAAAGTCCTAGGTCGTTTAGAAGACTCCCTAAACCATACAACTCATTCGTTAAAAAGTAAGGCTAAAATTCAAATTCATGTATCAGGCCTGTCAAACTGATTGCCTGATGCCCGAACCGCTTCACCCTGGCAAACCGGTTCTACCTCTGCCAATTCGGTACGGCTAGGAACTTCTTCAATATTTTAATTTTGCCCTTAGAATTTCATCTCAACTTAATTTTCTCATAACTTCTTCATCGTAGCTCGAACTCAGGTGACGTTTCTTCTAGTGTGCTCGTGACTTAGAGATCTTCAACTTTCATGTTGGCCCCTCCTCTGGGTTTCGATTGAAAAATTATTAAATTTCTCTTGACTTTCGTTTCCTTCATTTCTTTCACCGTTTCGATTTTCCTCCTGCATCTGCATGCACTAAATATCTGTAAAATAAGAGAGAAATATGTAAAATAAGAAATACTTGCCGAAAAGGATAGTAGCATGATTGTGAGACAAATACGGTTTAATTACAATGCACGGAATCACAAAATTACCGAAATTAAGGGGATAAATATAAAATATTTATGTCGAATTCGTAAGTAAATTTCATCTCACTCTAATCAATCACACCCTGCATGTTTTTTTTTCTTTCGTGACTCAATTATCGCTTGCCATTAGTGTTGTAAACAAGAACTTATGTATTTATATATAAGTATAAAAATAACAGTTATAGTATATAACTAAAATTGACAGCAAAACCCAGTGTCGATATTTGTCGCACCCACATGACGACAAGTGTATACTTCATAAATGTTTTAATTATTCTACTCTGTCCTAGAATTTGAAGAGGTCCTATTTATTTGACTTCGTGACTCTTTATCTCATTGAATTTTGAATTACCCTATTTACCTACTCTTTTCGATTCCTCTACAATCCCCCAAACTATCCAATTTATTCAGCCCTAATGCATTTGTCTCTCTCTATATTCCACTTGCCAACTGCGACATACATAAGGAGGCGATTTATTTTTTTGTAGAAGCTATAAAACTTATGCCTTTTGAGTAGAAACTATATAATATACAGAGATAAATTGCGAAGGCTCTCAAGGAGAGAATCGGGAAGATTCAAGGCAATTGAAAGTTGACTCCAATGGTAAGGGATTTTTTCTCTCTTCATTTCCATAAAAAAAATTGATTAGGATTTGAAATTTTCTTTATGACGATCCTAGACATCCACAGGTAAGGTAATGGACATATTTTTTTATTGAGGTATCAAGAGAATTTTACACAAATAACTCCACCCAACAGGGGACAACTCCTGTTGTTACCATGGTTAATAAGGTATTCAAATTGGTATTTCATCTCATTAATTAATAATATTAATTTCTATTACATTTGTACTAACCATGTTTGGATTGTTTCAGATGAGATTTTTTACTGAAGCTGGCCTAGTTCAAATTTTCTTCTCAAATCATGTGGGTATTTTTTTGTCTTCCCATTTTACATTGTGCTTGATTTTCCTTGATTGCTGCAGAAATGTACAGACCTCCCAATTTCTTTGTTTTGCACTTTGTGGTGAGATTGATTTTAAGTAAGTATAACGTAAGTTATGGGTTGTTTCTTATTTAATAAGAGACGCATTTAACTTTTTTAATCAATTTTTTGTCAACCTTTGGATACTCATGCTCTCTTTATATATATATACACATAATTGGTTCTTTATCTGATTTATTTTTAATTTTTTACTTATATGTTCTTATCAATTTTATAATACGTCCGCATATCGCACGAGTTGAATGGTAGTCCAAATGGAGCAATGACTGTCCACATAGGCAAAACCATTCTCTACTTTAATTATTCCAAAAAAAACCTCACGAGTGCTCTTCCAAAATGAAAATTTTAAAGAATAATGATAGGCTAATTGAAAGTTATTCCCGATTCCATACCGAAAGCCGTAGGTGGACATTGTTTATCTTTTAACTCTTTAGAACTTGTTAAACAAGTCAAAAAGAAAAGAACCAAACACAAAAACTTGTCAACCCAAAAAACTTTCTGCCACCCCCCCACACTAGATATAAAATGAAAAATCGGCTGAAGAAAATGTAAGTCTTTAAGAAAATTTGTATGATATTTAGTTTAGTTTATTTTAAAATTGAATATAATTTTCAATAGTGCATTAATTTAAGCAAGTGTTATTATTATGCCGATAAGGATGATTGATATAAATTAGTTGTATAATTTTTTGTATAGTATCTGGGTAGTTTTTTGTAAAACATATGGGTTATTTTTTGTGTAATATTGTAAATGTAATTAATTTATATAGTTATTTTTAACCAATTAAGTCAATTTAAAACAGTCTTCTATGAAAAGAAAATTAAAGAGCATTTTTTAAATAAAAAATTTGACATTTTTTATAAATCATAATATATTTTTAATTATTGTTTTACCTACATGGAACTTAATTATAACTGTTTTTTATAGAACAATTTTTTTTTAAAACAAGTTCTTTTATAAAACATATTTTATTTTATATAATGGTTTTTGTTATAAAACAATTTTGTTTAAAAAAAAATTATAAAACAGTTTTTGTTATGGAAAACATTTTTTTTTAAAACAGTGCTAGTTAAAATGCACAATTTTTTTAAAACAAGACATTTTTTTAAAAGAATCAGAACAATTTTAAAAAAAATATTTATTTTTTTATTTTATAAACATTTTTTAGAATAAAATACTTTTTTTTAAAAAAAAGTGATTGTTAAAAAATTATGATATAAAAAGAAAGTTGGAAAATTTTGGGTGACAAAGTTTTCTTTGGGTATGATTCACCCAATGTATCATTTTGATGGATGGTTGTGTCGTATTGTGTCGCGTTTTAATCGTGTGTTTTGTTTGTAAAAAATAATATTATGTATTTTATCATGTCATGCCACGCTTTGATTGAATCGTGTTCATGCTTGGTGAAAAAAAATTAGATTTCATCTACTGGCGCATTTTATTTAGTTTGTGTTCGCGTTTTGCCTCATTTTAATTAGAGAAAACAAAAATAGAATTGACTTAAGATTACTACTTTATTTGAGACGTTTTCACATTTTGTCGCGTTTTATTAATTGTTTTAATTGTATTTTATTTCCCGGCTAACATGTTCATTTTTTTAGGGCATATACCAAATAGTCCCTTGAACTTTTTTTAATACACGTTTAGTCCATGCCTTTTTATTTTGCACCAAAAAGTCATTCTCCATGCCAAAAAGACTTTATCATACCGCTGACGCGGACCTTTAAAGATAAGAGAATAAGGGAATTTTTGGTACAAAATAAAATATTTGGACTAAATATGTATTAAAAAATGTTTAAGGGATTTTTTGATATTTGATCTTTTTTTTAATGGCTTTGTATTTATTTTAGTAGTTGAAATGTAAAATATTTTTTTGTTGTTAAAATTATAATTTACTAATAGTATGAGTTTGGAAATGAAAGGGTGATATAAATGTTTGCACATAAAAAGGTACGAAGTATGAAGATGAAAAGGAGGTTTGATCAATTACCTCATACCTTCTTCATAATGGATCAATTACGTCAGCCGTCGGTTTGGATTCGGGGATATGGATAGGTAAGAGCAGTACTACACTACTCAATTGAAAAATGGAAGCTCATAAGTTAACTACATCAACCGTTCGTCTTCAACCTTTTGCTCTTCGACATTATTGCAAAATGAAAAGGCCTCATCTTTGGGCTATATATATTGAGCCTTTATCAGAAGAACTTGGCACGCAAACTGGATGGAAGGAATTTCTAACTATTCCAAGGTAAATATTATAAATCTGCTGTTTTGGTATGATACAGGGAACACCCTGAAGCTTGTGTCACATATATATTTCTTGGGTTGTATGTTGTTGGTTCTATCTGAATTATATATGATTTATTGTTATGAAGACTTCTTCCCATATCATTTGTAACATTCTTCATCATTATTGTCATTTCATTATATTAACAATTGTGATTTAATAAAGGTTGTGAAAAATTATTTTTGTATATTCTACTTGGTTGATGAGATTGGGGAGAATATGTATTATTTTTTTGTGAGTTACTCCCTCACCAATAATTCATTTTGGCTCTAGTGCACTTACAATTTTTGGGGCATTGGAGTTCCTCATCCTATTTATGTATACTTTATAAATTATGATATATGTACAAACCCGGCACATATATTACAATAATTCGTGTATACATGATGTATATACTATGGCAAAAACGTGTATGCTGTAATGGGGTCCTCAATCCCAAAATATTACCAACCAGGGAGTTGGGTAAAGGAAACATGTATAGTAATGGGGTCCTTTAACCCCCAGATCGTAGAGTTCATTTTTGAAACTTTTTAATAGACAAGTTTGGTTTCTAGAGCAATCTACCAACAAAGGAATGTTCATTTCAAAACAATAGCTATTAATTTATTTATTTTTAAAGTAATTATCAGACTTCGACTTTTACTGGAAATGAATGGCTCATAATATGGCTTAATAACTTGCTCTTCCTTTCAGGATCTTCTTTCAATAAAAAACATGAAGGTTTGGACTGTATTTCTGTTCCTATGGTCATTACTGTTAACAGGTTAGCAGCGTAATAGTTTTGTACTTGTTTTCCTATTAATAATACTAAACCATAAAATGATATAAAGGTTTATGCTGTAAAAAAATAAAATAAAAAATAGAGGTTTTCCTAAGTAGATTTTTTATTCCTTAGTACCTTAAAAAATATTTTGATTCTATCATCTTGATGGGCTAAGCAAGAGTATTACCCGATTTTGTACGTATAGGATATGCAATTGAGGGTTCAAGCTATGACTATTCAGCAAGCATAGAGGTATGAATATTCATTTTTATCTTTTTTTTTTCCTTTTTAAAAAGGGACCTCTCTAATGCTGCAAAAATCAAGTAAACGGTTAACGTCAATCATCAAATGTAGAAAAATAAAATAATTGCAACTACCTTGCTACTATTATGAGCTATAAATGCAATCCTCTAGTACAAATTTAGGTCTTGTAAGCGGCCAATATTATTTCCTAAAATGACATAATAGTATTGAAGGATGACAAAATACATGGACAATAATTTCCTAAATACCCGCCTTTTATTGAAAATTATTGAAAGAGGGTTTGGACTCTTGTGGCCACTATCCAAACCGGGGTAGGTGTGGACCCAAAGAACTTGTTTATCGACGGACTACTCAAAATGATGTCTTTATTTTACTCTAAAATCAGGTCGTTTTGAGGTTGTCAATTGTAGACTACTCAAAATGATGTCTTTATTTTACTCTAAAATGAGGTCGTTTTGAGGTTGTCAATTGTAAACCAGTTATTTGGGTTCGCATCTGATCAATTTTGTCACTATACCATAGCTTCAAATCACCAGTAAAATCATTTATATATTTTTTTACAGTGTATGGCCCATCCTCTAGATGCTCAGTATGGAGGTGGGCTATTGGCAAATTCTGCATTTGAAAAGGGCCTAGAAGGATGGAATGTGCACGGAAATGGAAAGATTGAATTGAGAAGCTCTACGATTGGAAATAAGTTCATCATAGCGTACAATAGAAGTCAACCACACGATAGTTTTTCACAACATTTATATTTAGAGAAGTGGGCATTTTACACATTTTCAGGTAAATTTGTGTCCATTAGAATTTTAATTTCCTAAGCTTATATATACTAGCTTAGGTCTTCACAATATAATCTATTTTTTTTTCCAGCTTGGGTGCGAATTAATGAAGGAAAAGAGACAGTGTCAGCTGCATTTAGACATTCCCAAAACCAAACAATGGTAGTGGGCTCTATTGTAGCTCAATCAGGCTGTTGGTCCATGCTAAAAGGAGGTTTCACTGTTGATCTCTCCATGCGAGCTAATCTTTATTTTAAGGTGCACTACACATGGATTATTAAAATTATATGTTATAATTTATTCATTATATATATTTATTTAATGAATTCTATTCCTTGTTCTGAACTTTAACAGAGTAACAATACCGGTGTTGAGTTTTGGGTTGATAATATTTCTCTGCAATCATATACTCAAAGTCAATGGAGAGATCATCATTCTGCAAGTATAGAAAAGGTAAATTTGTGCAGTACATTGTTGTTTTGCACCAAAAGAATTTGATAGATAAGAAAAATAATAGATTTTGCACTTAAATGTGCTTTTTGCCAAATCGGTTTCTTCGAGATTTAATGATTCTATCGGTTATTTAAAATAAATGGTTAAATCAAATCTTATTTTTAAAACAACTTTACTACCCTACCTTAATTTTAATATAAGATGGAAAACAGTTAAATGTTCCCATTGGACTCATGTTTATATGCCAACACCATATTCTTACTATTTTTAGGTTGCGCCCTTAGGGGTTAGGGCACATGATATATACAATACCCTTTCAATATAAGGTAGTTATTTTGTAAAGACGAGAAGGCCGATCAATATTTTATGCACAAACAAAATTGAAATTCATTGTTTTTCAACACTCATTGGGTATGTTTTGCAAAAACACTTTTTTCCCTCTATATCATAAAAAACCAAAAAAAAAAAAAAATAGAAAAAGATATAAAAAATTAAAAAGGTGATTTAGGCTTTGACCGACATTTATTCTGCCCTATTACATATTTGGCTGCTATGTTGCAAAGTCACCTTCAATTTTTGACCATATTTGTACTTATGTTGTGCAGATAAGAAAGCGTAAACTGAGATTACATGTATCCAACAAGCAAGGAGAAAAAATCCAAGGAGCTCAAATTTCCATCAACCAAACCAGAACCAACTTCCAACTTGGTTGTGCCACCGCAAACACTATATTATCCAACAAGGGCTACCAAGATTGGTTCACCTCTCGCTTCACTGTAACAACCTTTGACAACGAAATGAAATGGTAATGCACGAAACCATACCCCCCCCCCCCCCCCTAAAATGACTTTTTGCCTTATTCATTTCCCTACTTTATACCCAGTTTTCATTATAGTATACAATAAATTTTGTAAAGTGCAAATGTTTTTTAAAAATATTTTTGTAAATAGTTGTAATTTGTACGTGAAATTTTATAATGTATACATGAATATTTGTAATATACTCATTTGACAGCCATACTGTGTTACTTGTTCCCGAGTTCGTTTCTCATTTGGCACAAGATGATTCCAAATCCATCACTTCTCTTTAATTTTGAGTTGCATAGAATATTGTAATTTTTGTATTAGTGGGAATTGGTAAATGTTTTTATAGTGCCTCTATGTTTTGCGGTATACGTACGGGTTTCTGCCCCTAAGGCGGGGTTCTCAATGACATAATTACTTATAAAAAAGTTTTTCTATACTCTAACTAACAACATATATAGTAAGGGTGAAGGATCTTAGTATCCAAAAAAAATGTGGGTGTCAAAAAAATATCGTCTAATGATTATAATAGAAACTCCCCAAAAAATATCAAATCCCAGAACTATTAACAAAACAAAACTGAACCCTAAATCATCAACTTTAAAAAATAAATCCGAACCTTAAAGCCTTCCCATAAAAGACAAGTAAAAAAAATGACGTTTTAGAACATAAAAAATGAGGTGGACTAATTGCAAAATATTTTTTTCTTACCGACTGTAGATTAATTATCCCTTATTTCTAATAATTTATCAAAATATTTCAATAGGTACTTCACAGAAAGGAACCAAAGCCATGAAAACTATACCATCGCTGATGCCATGGTCAGCTTCTTCAAAGGACACAACATTGCAGTGAGGGGACACAACATCCTTTGGGATGACATAACCAAGAATACGATTTGGGTAAAAGCATTATCTCCTATAGCTCTATGGGCTGCTTCAATGCAAAGAATTAAGTCCGTAATGACTAGATATTTTGGTCAAGTGATTGCATGGGATGTGATGAATGAGAATCTACACTTTTCTTTCTTTGAAGATAGGCTCGACCCAAATGCTTCTGCGCTGTTTTACAATATAGCAAGCAAATTGGACTCTGCAACTTTGTTCATGAATGAGTTTGATACTATTGAACACCCCGAAATTGAGAGTACCACTCCATTAAAGTATTTGCAAAAGTTGAAGGAAATTAGGTCTTTTCCGGGGAACGAAGAGTTGGTTGTGGGGATTGGATTGCAAGGTCATTTTGCGAAGCCAAACATACCGTACATGCGTGCATCATCGGATACTTTTGGCGCAACCAAGATACCGATATGGCTCACTGAGTTGGATGTTGAAAGAGGACCAAATCAAGTAAGTAAATGTTTTGCTATATTTTTCACTAAGTGTGAAAAATGTATTCACATATATATATTTGAAGAATGAAATTTTATTTGTATAAAATTGTAGATAAGTGTACACAATATATATGTTTGATTTTACAAAATATAATTAAAGCTCATACTTTAGACAGACACATACTTGCACATTAAATTTTCTTTTTAATGTGAAACCTTCGTTTGATCTAACGATTCACAGTGATGTATTATTCCACGTCAACATATAGCGATTGGATTTTATATGGGTTTCACAATAGTTCTTTTTCAAATCAAATAATCTAGAGACAAGCTAGCGATTTAATATGGGATGTGATTTCCCCTTCTTGGTGCCAATAACTGTGAATTCCCCTTCTTGGTGTCAACCTTTGACCATTTATCAAAACATCTTTGTTACAGTGCCCACACTTAAAATTCTCAGATCTGTCTGCTTTCGAAAAAAAGGTAAGAAAACCCTCTCTTACTGGAGGGCTTCTTTATTACTCTTCCAATTTCAAGAAGTTTTCCGGAGCTGGCCTTATCGGACTTGTCAACCTTTTAAGAGATGCAAGGGAACATAACATTCTTCGAGCCAATACTTCTTTTTTTCATTTGAGAATAAATCTCCTCTTGCCAAAATCAAGAAGATATTTCACCATTGTTCCTTCTGTAACTATAACCTTTTTAAAAGATCTGGTTGGTTTTCTAGATTCCTTGTCCATCTTTTAGAGAAGGCTAGTGTTTTCAATGTCATCCCATCTAATGTTCGCATCAAACTCCCTAACCTGTAGAGCAAGTTGATCAGGGCTTCTTGATGTCTCTACAGAAGCTCTCCAGGCAACATTTTGGCTTCTCTTCGTAATTTCTGAACTGTCAGGATATAATATCCCGGAATCTTCTTGCACCCCCCTTGTCGGGTAGATTTGGAAACTAAAGAACGAGGCAGAACCTTCCAACTGAAGAGCTGATGTGAAAGGCTACCACCCCTCCACCAAAATAGACCCAATCCAGAGACAGCTTTTGAAGAAGAGCTTGGCTCCAAATCCGAACACATCTGACCCGTTTCTGGCTAGTTCGAAGTTTTGTAGACATGCGGGTCACAACATGAGAAGCAGAACCCATCGTAGCAGCAGTATCAACATGTTTAGCCCACTCTGCTGAAAGAGCAAGAGGACGCAGATTTGACTCCAACATGAGCAACAGCTGTTTCACTGAGGTGATATCAGATGCCTTGACACTTTTACGCCAAATCTTATAATGTGGATTAGCCATGGACCCAAAAGAAGCCCACGCAGGCAATCTTCAAAGCAATGGGTATGGCACATGACATCAATAAGATGGCCCTTCCTATTATTTTTTGAACCAATACCTAACAGCTCACTAGTGAAACCGTCATGAACAGGACCCGTATCATTAATAATGAACAAGCAATCCCTGTCATCATCAGGAACTTGGCAAGAGAAGCACGACCCACATCTTTCTTTCGTAGCATCAACATTTAGGTTCTCAATATTGGACCAACAGAACTCTGTTGATGGATTCGAAATAACCTTCATTTACGTTGAACGAATTTCCTCAATTGATCTTTTAGGCTTGTCAGGGGTCTTGTTTGAAAAACTGATGAGGCTATTTGAGCAAAACTATAATAGTTAACATATCTCGTAGACAGCGTACGCATTCCTCGAATCTCGGAATCATTTAAAATACCAGAAGATCTAATCAAACAATCCAGGCTAGTTTTCTGAAAATTCTGAGTTGTTGAGTTGTTGAAAAAACTAGAGAAATTTCAGCTGACCATTCAGAATTTGTCAATGACTTTTCATGGACTGGTTCACATCCACTGCGTCGCTTTTAGGCAACTCTAAAGCCCCACATTCTATGCTACTAGAATATGTAGAGATCATATTTTCTTTTGGCTCCCTTCAATGGCAGTCTCATCCTCAACAAAAATCCCTGAAGGTACCGAAAGAAGTTGTAGCATTGAACTTTTTGTTCCATTAACTATAGCAGTTGCATTATAAAGCTTGATAATTGCACTTAAAATTGGGCTATAAAGATCAGATGATTTAGTGCTTCAATAACAACAATCAAATTATTTCCGTGTTAATATTTATATAGGATCAAATCCCAGTTACTGCTCCTCGAATTGCCTTTCCAACTCGCAACCAGGGCCTATCTTTGTCAAGCACACAATACCAATCGCTCTCTGGAAAGAGATTGGTTGCAACCCCTACACACTTTGCTTGAAACGCAGCGGGGTAACCATAGCAACATATTAAGTTTCCATCCATCTTACAAAGGCAACATTCGTCCCTGTTCCAATCTGTGGTTTCCTCAACAACCTCGTCACTCAAGCAGGGACCACCAGGAACATCCATCACACTCTTCTTTTTCTTGGAACTATCAAACTTCACATTCCTATCAACATCCATACTACCCTTAGTTCCCGGCATTCTTCTAAGTTTTTGATTTTATGGCTACCACTTCGATCACGTCATCACAAAGAGATTGAAGTATCTTAATCTTTACAGATTCGGGTTGTTCATAGTATTCAGTCCCAAAAAACTTCAAGTGGCTAATATTAATACCGGACTCCAATCCAGAACTATGCATTAGGACATACTCAACCAAATAGACAGGCCACGTTATCAAGTTCAACAAATCCCAATTAAGACTCCTCAGGCAAAGAGAAGCGGATTGGGAACTCTCGTCAGAAAGGAACTCTAAATGCTTCCTCAAAATTTGTAGAAGGCAAACATGAACGAAATCAATTAATAAATTAGGAGCCTTGCATCTCAGGGCTGCAACAAAATCTTCCAACTCAAATGGACTTGAAAACAATATTGTACTAAATGACCTCAAAGCCATCTAGATTCAAATTTTCTGAAGAGGGGGTAACTGCAACTTTGGGGGAACATCATTATGTTCTTCTGATTTATCATGACCTGAAACTAAAAGTTTCTCCTCTGAAACTACACTAACCGAATTTTCTGAAGTTAGTTGTAAAAATACATTGCAACAGATTTTTCGTATTGTTACTAAAATCCGTTCATATTAGACCACATAGTGCCTTTCCTAATTTTTTTATGGTTTTGGTTTGTGACAGGCTAAATACTTGGAAGAAATTATGAGGGAAGCTTATGCACATCCTGCTGTTGAAGGAATTATAGTGTGGTCAGGGTGGAAGCCAACAGGTTGTAGTAACATGTGCTTAACGGACAATTCTTTCAAGAACTTGCCGGCTGGCGATGTTGTCGACAAGCTGATCAATGAGTGGAAGACAAACGTAATGGGAGAGACTGGTGACGATGGGGTTTATGAGAACCAAATTTTTCATGGGGAGTATACTGTGACAGTCTTCAATAACCATACCGGTACAAAGTTGGCAAGGCACTTGGAAGTGTCTAGTGTGGAATCTGGAGCATTGGATGTTTGGATATCCATATGATAAGAATATTTTTTTGTACCCAACAAACTACAAATGGTGAATAAAATTTTGGTTGATTAATAACATTTCATTTTCTACTATTTTATTGTTGTTGTTGTTACTACTATTATTATATAAAATTACAAAGGGATATGCTCCATCACATTTTTTTTAAACCGAGGTCTATGTAACAACCCCATTTTCTCACGTAAAAGTTGGTTAGACACGATACGCTATGTGCGGGCGTTTTACAAATCTTGAAATATTATAGAAATATGTATCCAAATAATTTTAATGCGCAATTTTTTTTATTAGTTGACAATTACACAAAAATTGGACTTAAATTTGAATAAAAAAAATAATTGACAGGAAATCCATTTTTATCAAGTAAATTATATATTAACTTTTTATGATATACTACTCTTTTCATGGGGATTGTGCTAAAACAAATTTGATATAATTCTTATTGAATAATTTCAAGCACAATGTTACAACTTAATGTTGAAACCTATCTAATGATTAATATTTTGAAATTTGGCTATAGCTTCCACCAACCTAATTCTTAATGGTGACGAAATGAGATACAACATAAAGTAAATTTTTTTTTATCGTTATATCTTTTTACTCTTATTGCAAAATAAAGTAATCAAATCATCAATTTAGTTGAGTAGCATTGTTTCTTTTATTTAAGTCAAAAATACAAACACAATTCTTATTACAAAGTGATCAAACCTTGTAGTCCAACAAATACACAAATATACATGCAACCTATGATGTCCATCAATGCGGACCTTTTTTATAAAATAATAAAAAAATTATTTGAGTTTATTTTTTTGTATGGTATTTAAATATTTCTAGGGACTTCACAAAAAAAATTAGTTCAAAATAATATTTTTTGTTATTTTAAAAAAATCAGTCAAATTATGTGAGTTTTTAAGTCGTTAAAAATTGACATAGTTTCATCGATTTTTTTAAAATAGCAAAATAAATTGTTTTGAGATCATTTGTTTTTATGAGTATCCTGAAATGTTTAAATACCACACAGAAAAAATAAATTCAAAAACATTTTTTACTTTAAGAGACATCATTTTTATATTTATACATTAGATTCTCAGCATCGACAATAAAATATTTATTAATTATCAGAATTGAATTAAACTGAAGCTTTATAATTAAACAAATGATCAAATACCAAAAATTCCCTCAAACATTTTTTAATACACATTTAGTCCAACCCTTTTATTTTGTACCAAAAAGTTCCTTATTCACTTATCTTTAAAGGTCCGCGTCAGAGGTTGGTAAAGCCTTTTTGGCATGGTGAAGGACTTTTTGGTGCAAAATAAAAAGGCTTGGACTAAACGTGTATTAAAAAAAGTTCGAATGACTATTTGGTATAAGCCCCTTAAATAAATGGCAATCAGACCAACATCCACAGTCTAAGTAATGATTTAAAAACTCAGCATAATAACATTTCAACCTAAATAAAAGGAAAATAACCGTTGGGCCTATGTCTTTACTATATTCTCGGAAAATAATAAAACTGAAACAAAGAAACAACCTAGTCTAGAATCAATGATGTCCAATATGCAAGGTGAGACTGAAAGGTTGATCTCTCGATGGTCCTATTATCCCTGTCTAAGAGTACATGGGAGAAAAATATTTAAATTTTGTGTCAGCGCCCTAAAGTGTGCAAGAATTAACTTACTCATTTAATAGGGCAAAAGTACCGTGAATTCAAAGTGAGTGTTCCCATTGTCACTCTCATGAATAATATATCTCACCCATCACCTAAAAGAAGTTCTACTCGAATACCCACCCGTAACCCGGTATGAATACAAAATAAGTGCAAATGGTAATATAAAGATGCATATATCAAGATATAATGTATTAAAACAGAGTTAAATACTTTCAAGTAATTGTTTCTTAATTTATTCCCGAGACACTACCCATAAGGAGATAACATTTAATATCATTCATACAACGTAGTATTGGGTTTGCATCTTTAGTCTACAACATTAGACTTAGGAATTCTTTCATTTATTTCAATTAATTTCATATATGTCATTATATATGTGACACTAAGGCATCTACTTATAATGTCTCGTTCGTGCTCTATCGTTGAGTATGTAGGAGTCTCTTATCCAAAACGGACAAACAAAACACAAGCAAGTGAAGCGGTACCTATGCAGTTTCTCCATTGCACGACCCATAGTGTCACATGGATTCAGCATCAACACTTAACTATTATAAGTGGCGCTGCCACGTAGTACTTACAATATGGCCTAACACTATGCCTAGCTCACCTGTGTCGATGTGTGCTCCGGTCCTGAACACACGTATCCCAACCGATAGGACGGATCACGAATATCGGTATATTCACACAAAAATGTAATTAAATATTATCATATGTAAATGTAATTATCCTAATAATTACCCCATAGCTTCCTAAAAATAATATTCCAAATTTATTCTTATTTAATAATTTACCAACATGTGAATTATTAAATAGTCCCTCTTTATTAGATATTATTAACCATATAGTTAATTTAGTCCTTCACTGATAAATAATCATACGTTTTCATTTTTAATAAATTCCATGAATGCCCAAACACGATTCTACCAACTCGTATAAACTTTTAAAAATCACCCAGACCCAGCGTCCAAGCCCTCCAAGAGCTGAACCGATTCGGCGCAGGAGCAAACCGGTTCACTCCTCAAAAATTCATTTTTCCAGTTTTCTTTTATACGGGATTTACACTTTCTAAAGAAAAACCCTATTTTCTAGGTTCCTATCAATGTACGTTCCACTAAATGAATCTTAAATAATTAGTGCACCAACTCATTAATCATGTATTTTTAACAATGAATTCATATTCTAAAATCCTAGAATTTGAGTGACTAATTTATGTTAATATCAATTCAGAATTTCCATAACAATAAATCTCTCAAATTTCCATTACACACAAGGTTATAATCATCATAATCCCAGTCCTTGTAATATGTGAAAAATTCTTCTATATATGAATCGACAAAAACATTTCAAAAGGAGCCCTAAGCATGATTTCTATTCATTTAATCCTTATAATTGAACCATCCTAAATTATGTATTCCTTAATTACTCATAAATGTCACTTATATCATAAGTATATTCAATTTACATCATCAAATCACCAAGATACCTAAATCCAAAATTTCTACATGGGTCACAACATACAAAGAATAGAAAAGTAATTTGAACCAATAAAAATTAAGTAAGAAAATTCTTGCCTTGGATCTTAGATTATTTCTTGGCTGGTTCTTGGATTCCTCCTTGGATCTTTCTCTCCCAGTTCTCCTGCTAGGGTTCTTGCCTCTCTCTTCTGAAATGTGTGACCTATGGTTCTTGAATGCGAATGATAGGGAGTTATTAAACTCCCGATTTATAAAACTAAGGCTCTAATCTCGAGTTGAGCTCTAGGCCTCAACTTTGGACCCCAGATGGTCTGAACCCACTACTCAAATGACCTAAAAGTTATCCAATTAGTATACCCATACCCCGGGACCATTTTGAAAGATCTAAAACACCTAAACGAGCCAATATGACCTCCCAAAATACATCTTGAGTATTTTTATTTACCATACCCATTTGTATTGTGTTTAATTGACGCCCAACCTTAATTTAATTACTAGATGATTTATTTTTCGCAATTGAACCCATCAATTTATATTTTACTCATTCAAATTTAATTTCCTTTGATTTAATTCATTCCCAAATTTAATCCTAAATTACTAAAGTAATTTCTATCATAATATTTTATTCTGAAAATATGGGGTATTACATTCTTTCCCTTAATAACGAAATTTCATCCTTAGAATTCACTACAGTATGAAATCACGTTTTAATATGATTATCTCAAGTTTATACCCAATTAGCCAATACTCATATTGCATAATCATTCCTAAGGATCACCATGCCTATTGATTCCAATAAAGTCTATAGTTGCCCATATCCAATGACACCGTCATTATAATAACATCATTTTTTATTGTACACATCATCATATAACTAATATTATCACTAGTCTTAACGTTCCTAAAGGAACCAAATACTTCTACAATACGAATGCATTCCACTTTGCATACTCTTAAAATAACATAAGAAGATTTCATCGTTGGATAATTATCGCATTTATTTATCCCCCAAAACATACCATAATTGGTATTTAGTCTACGTTCGTATTCCAAATCGAACATTCATTATATCCCTACTTCAAGAAATATATTAGTAATCCATCCTGGAATCTTCACATTGTTGTGCATATTCTCTATAAGGCAACTCTTCCCAATTCATGTGAATCTCGCGTCTATAATCTCATTGCCCGTATAAACTCTCACTATATAAGGTTAATAACCCCTTTGAACCATCATGGGTCCTATGATACTATCTTTAAAAGTTCATAATTGGGCACCTACTTGTCCACTTATCTGCTTAGTGCATCAACCAAATACACATCTATGATGCACAATACACACATACTCGTACAAGGTTTATAATTAGGTCATCGCCCTTCATATTCCGAAATAACACAATGACCCTGGTCCTAGTTCCAAACAACCGCACTTGATTTTCACTGAAATCACGAACGATGTAACAACATAATAAATATTACCCAATATGAGTACATCATCAATTAATGATCTCTTGTTGGAATTTGTCTCGCCACAATATCTCTCCTCAAAATCCCCACAATCATATCACTACGCAATTCTCTCCAAAGTTTATAAAAATCATCGTATTAATTTGAAGTTTTCATCGACATCCATTTTACAATATAGTTGCTTTTGGTCACTCATGTCCTTAATACAAATATAAACTCTCCATCGGCTAACCATCCCATATATCCATTCCTTAACGTATGCTGTCATCAACGTATAGTCCATATCAATATGTTGAACTCAAAAATCACCTCCAATAGACAAACTCATATCGTCAGCTAAAAATCATCATCACATTCACTATCAAAATCCTCCATAGGCCATCACAACTGCCCAACAATAACAACTAGAACACATAAGGCATTTACAGAACCCATCAACCATTAAGGACTTTCCCAACATAAAAATAAGTAATAGCAACTTAGGGGGTACTCACTTGCCCACTACTATTCAATGTCTAGAGGAGAATATCCACATAATTTTACCATACATGATAAATTTCATAGCCACTTCCATATGGAATGAGATCTCTTACGACTAACACCAAATCCTAGTGAACCCCAACCCATAATCCACGTGGTTGTGTCAACAATAAATCCACTTATTAAGAAACAACTCTCGGCAATACCATCATACCCAAAAAAAATACGTCACCATACAATGTAGAGATATTATTAACATCATACTTTAGTATATCTATACTCCAAAAACCACGTCAATAGCTAACCCAACACCATCGCATCATTGTACACACTCTCAGCCAGACGCTACCTCTTTAACCATATGAAATCTACATCTATAACCCTAATGCCCGTAGAAAAGTCCACCATATAAAATCTATAAAACGTTAACCAAACCATCCTTGGCTATACTCCACCACACCTAAAATCCACATTCGAGCAACTAGCAACCATACTGCCACACATCTCATATTGAAATTATAATTTACCCTTATATGACACCCCGCCTAATTAAATCCCCAGTGATCAATCCTAAATCAAATTAAAACAAGTTTCTTAGTTGGTTCATTCTTATCATCATTGTCGAAAACTTTTTAATTACTAACAACTTAGGTGAAATTAAACTAGTGCCAAATTTCAACTTTCATTAAACATATAACAACATGTGGAACAATGAACAAATCAAATACCAACATAAAAGTCTGAAACTATCAACTAAGGTAAACAAGCATTGTCGAATAAACCATCGGCCAAAAACCAACAAATATCAAAATCCCAACTAAAGAAAGTACGGTGGGACAATATGTCCATACTGAAACTGAAATCCTACACTAGATCAGAAATGATAAAAGTAGTGTCTAATTGATGTCCTGCAACATCTACCTGTGCTGCAGTTCTGAAACCCCTGGAATGAATTCACGTTTGGCGTCCCTATGACTGGACACCTAAAATGTTTTTAAAAATATTTTACATAGAAAGAGTTAGTACTCAAAACGTTTTGAAAATATTTAGCAAGTAAATTTATTATAGTAAAGATCAGTTATTAATTACACATGTTAGGCTTACGCACACTCACTTGAGTTTCCTCACCTCTCATCTATAGTGCACGCCTAACATTCCATACTTAGCCTAGTTAAGCTATTTAGACTATAGTACTCGTCTGAACTCATCTACACGTCTAAGTTCCCATACCGCCTATACAGTACTAACTTTCATTAACACTTCTCATTTTGTTAATAAATTTCCATGTAACATTTCACATATATTAGTTTCTGATTTGAAAGTTAAGTCTGACCACTTAATCTTATTCATTAGATGTTCACTATCTAATATTATGTTTTTCCAATTAAGCTTTCTCCACTTGGATTACTATTTTAAATGTATTCCCGTCATCTAATTATCTACTATTCCATCTTAGTAGATTATTCATATAGTATATATATTTCACACACAATATAGACTATAAGGATAATTGGCCGGATCTAATCATCGACTCCAATTATCCCAAATTATTTATCTTTTAGATGTATGCACATCATATCATCATCTACCATTCTACCCAAGTATATTATTTATAAAGTATATATTTCACACACAATATATACTATAAGGAGTATTGTCCCGGTCTAATCACCGACTCCAATTCTCCTATCATTTACATTGGCCCGGTCTAATCCTCGACTCCAAATGTAAATGAAATAGTAAAATATTGGTCCGGTCTAATCCTCGACTCCAATATGATATAGGCACTGTAGCAATTCACCCAACCTAAGTACAAAATTTATAGGTATATACACGACCTAAAGATTTACATTAGTACGTAGCATATTTCTCTTCCGATACTCACCGTACCTTGCATTTTTTATTTCTCTCTTTATCATATTTTCTCGAGTATTCACCCAACTCTAAGGGACCTAGTTAACCCCTTTTTAATTTTCGTAGTTAAGCCTAACTTACTCTACTGGTATGTATCATGGATTAATGTTTACTCTCCCTCCATAACTCATTCCACTCATTTATCGATATGCATCCTAATCGATTTATCCTCGTTGGTCCATAATCTAAGTCTCACTCTAAAGTACTCTATCGGACTTAACAATATACTACTGGTCTTTCTTAAGTCCTTAACTAGGTAAAATATCATCCCTAAGGTTCCCCCCGATCGTTAGGAATCGAATAACCATCAAAGTACAAAAGAGCCTCAACTCAGCTTTAGTCGATCGATCGAAGGTTTTAGTGGATCGATCGATCAGTCGATCGATCGACATTCATGGGTCGATCGATCAATTGACCAGATACCAGCCATGACCAGTTTCAGTTTTCTCCAAACTTGTTCCTTCTAAACTTCTTAAAACCTTATGAAACATTCTCCCATCATCACCAAACATTATAAACATGTATAGGGGCTAATCCTAACTTAAATATATCATCAAATATATACGAAGTCCTCCCAAGAATCATCAAAATTCAGTTTTCATTAAACCCTAGATAATGGTGTTCTTCATATTGATTTTAACATGAACCCAGAATTAAAATCCGTAGTGATAATCCAATTTTGTTTGATTTTCAATCCTCTACAGTTGTTAATATCAACTACATGTAATCCTAACCAAACATGCATCAAAATCAATCTTTTTGTATATGAGATTAAATATAATTTTCATAAATCATGTAACCCTACACGTGGGTATTATAACTTTGAATTTAATTGCAATAAACCACTTGCCTTATATAGAGGTGATATGATTTCGTGATGAAGATTATGATTTGATATGCTTCCTTTCAAATCTTCACTCCTTAGGTACTTGGGATGCAAGAACACCTTCCAATCGTTCGCAAACCCTCCTTTAGCTATTAGGAATGGTCTTTTTTTACCCTCTAATGACTTCTCTAAGCTTTTTGAGTTATGAACCTTAATCCCCAATTCTAATTATCAGATATAGGACTCTAATTTTCGTAGGTCCTTTAACCTCTATTTTTAGAATGATCAAATTACCCCTATAAGGTGCCGATTTGGCCCAAAATTGACCCGTGACTTAATTGACATCCCCGGGTATACTATTTTTACTAATTCGCTCCTTTCGGGCTCATCCGCGACCTCTATCATCCGAGACACTTAAAATATTTTTCTCCTTTCTCACCTCAACATAGTCTAACGTGCGACTATCGGTGAGATAACATAAAATACGCCAACATCACTCGCTATGACGTATATTTACTATTCACTCTTAGTAAATTAAATCACATATTAATCATCTCTATATCTCGATTAATATAAAAATATCACGATTATTGTACGACCACTCAATAATCATAATTATAATTTCGTCTTATTAAATTACTTCGCTCACGTAATTTAAATATTAAATCACATTAAATTACTTTACTCTCGTAATTTAAATATAATGTATTTTCTATTTAATTATCCAGTTAATTAAATCATAAATACGCAGAAATACAGGGTATTACATACTTCCCCCTTTACAAAGGAATTTCGTACTCAAAATTAGGATATACATGCGGTGAATAACTCTGGATATTGCTCTCGCATATCCTCCTCCAGCTCCCATGTCGACTCCTCAACATTGTAGTGACCCCACTGCACTCGCACTAATGGTACCACCTTGGATCATAGTTTACGCTCACTATGATCCAGAATAGCCACGGGCTTCTCCTCATACGAGACGTCTGGCTGTAAGTCGATTTCCTCAAGTGGAACATGCCAGAAGGCTTTCTCACTCCTCTTGTATTTCTTTAGCGACGCCACATGGAACACATCGTGTATCCGCTGAAGATGCTCTGGGAGTCCTAATCTGTATGCTACCGATCACGCTCTCTCAATAATAGGAAATGGTCCCACATATCTCGGCGCTAACTTTCCCTTCTTGCCAAATCTCGTAATCCCCTTCATAGGAGACGCCCGAATTAACACCTGATCGCCCACCTCTAGCTCTAAGTGTCTTCTACCGGCGTCAGCATGACTCTTCTGCCAATCTTGAGTTATCCGAATACGGCCTCAAATTAACTCTATATTGGTAAAAGTCTCCTGTATCATCTTCGACCCCAATAGCTTATTGTCCCCCACCTCTGACCAGCAGGCCGACGAACGACAAGGCCTCCCATAAAGTGCCTCGAATGGAGCCATACTGATAGTGAATTGGTAAGAGTGATTATATGCAAACTCTACCAATGGAAGATATCTCTCCCATCCTCCCCCAAAGTCCAGGATACACATCCTAAATATATCCTAGAGCATCTGATTTACCCTCTCAGTCTACCCGTATATCTGCGGATGATATGCTAAATCGCAAATCTGTGCCCATGGCCTCCTGAAAGCTTTGCCAGAAATGTGACACAAATATTTTCTCTCTGTTAGACACAATATTAATAGAAATACCATGTAGCTTAACGATCTCTAAAATGAATAGCTGCGCGTACTGCATCGTAACAAAGTCAGTACGAATCGGCAAGAAATGGGCTACCTTGGTGAGCCGATCCACTATCACCCAAATCGAATCATGACCCCTATGTGATGTCGGTAGTCCAGTAATAAAGTCCATTGAAATGCTCTCCCACTTCCATATGGGAATCTGTAGTGTCTGTAGCATCCATGAAGGTCTCTGATGGTCAACTTTCACCAGCTGACATGTAACAAACTTTGAGACAAACTCTGTTGTGTCACACTTCATACCCGACCACCAATACTGTCATCGCATATCTTGGTACATCTTGTCCCAACCGAGATGTACCAAAAATCTGGAACCGCTAGACTCAGTCATCACTGCCTGCCTCAACTCCTCATCCTCGGGAACTACTAACCTCCCATTAAATCACAGATCTCCCTCTGAACTGACTGAGTAAAGACTCCGCACCCTTGGCTAATAGTTGTCTTACCCTGTCTTGATAGAACTGGTCCTCTTCCCGAGTTTTCACTACTCGCATCATGATCTCGGGAGTGATGGTCATAACTGCCATGTATGCCCTGGCCACCTCATCCTCCTGCTGGAGCTCACTCCACTTAACTTTCCACACCTCAGCTATATCCCCAGTAGGTTGTCGACTCAACGTGTCCGCCACCACGTTAGACTTACCAAGATGATATTGTATATCAAACTAGTAATCCTTCACGAATTCTAGCCACCGCCTATGCTGTATATTCAGATCCTTCTGTGTGAATGGATACTGAAGTGACTTATGATACATAAAAAGAGTGAACTGTTCCCCTAGAAAATAATGCCTCCATATCCTCAAAGTGAAAATGACCGCTGCCAACTCGAGGTCATGGGAGGGGTAATTCTTTTCATGTGGCTTTAGATTTTGAGAAGCATAAGCTATCGCCCTTTCCTCCTGCTGTAACACATCCCTAAGTCCCTGTAGGGATGCGTTAGTGTATACCTGGTACTCCAATCCACTCCTAGGCAATGCCAATACGGGTGCTGATGTTAGTCTATCTTTCAGCTCATCAAATGCTAACTGACAGTAGTCGCTCCACACGAATGGTACTCCCTTCCTCGTCAGGTTCGTCAAAGGTCCAGCAATCTTCGATAACCCCTTGATGAAGTGACGGTAATAACCGGCCAAACCTAAAAAGTTGTGAATCTCGCTCGATGTTATGGGCTGTCCCCACTCCCTCACCACTGATACTTTACTTGGATCAAAATTAATGCCCCAGTTGGACAATATGTGGCCAAGAAACTGAACCTCCCAAAGCCAAAATCCACACTTCCCGAGTTTGGCGTATAACTGATGGTCCCGTAACATCTGAAGCACCATACGTAAGTTCTCGGCATGCTCCTCCTCTATGCGAGAGTTAACCAGAATATCGTCTATGAATACGATCGCAAACTGGTCCAAAAACTCCCCGAATACTCGATTCATGAGATCCTTGAATACTACGGTCGCATTAGTGAGCCCAAAAAATATCACCCTGAACTCATATGACTCGTACCGTGATAAGAAAGCGGTCTTAGGTACATCCTCCTCTCGAATGCACAACTGATGGTAACATGACCTCAAATCGATCTTAAAGAAGTATGCATCCCCTCTCAACTGATCAAAAAAGTCATCAATCCTAGGTAACGGATACTTATTACGTATCGTCACCTTGTTCAGCTCCCTGTAGTCCACACACAAACGAAGTGAACCATCCATTTTCTTCACAAATAACACAGGTTTGCCCCATGCGACGTACTCCGCTGAATAAAACCTTGTCCCAAGAGCTGCTGGATCTGCCCTCTCAGCTCCCGCATCTCTAAAGGGGACATGCGATACGGTGCTCGAGAAATCGGTCTCATCCTCGGTGCTAAATCGATAACAAACTCAATCTCCCTACTGGGTGGTAATCCTGGTATCTCCTGAAAGATATCCTCAAAATCGCTTACGACTGAGATTGAGTCCAGGGAAACAACCACCTCATGTGAGGTCTCCTCCTCAATATAATATAAGTGAGTGCGCGATCCTCCCTCGAGAAGAGGCATCGCCACTAGGAACATCTCCTGTCCTGGAAGGGAAAACACGATAGTCCTCTCGTAACAATTCACCATAGCCCTTTATCCTGCCAACCAATCAATCCCTAAGATGACATCGTAACCCTCCATATCTAAAACTAGAAGATCTATCGCTAGACTCAATCTCCCGATCATAATATCCACACCCCTACAAATAAAGTGTATAAGGGACCCACTACCCATCGATGACTCCACACACATAAGATGAGTGTCGGCTGTCTCTAAAAGGCCGACTGCCCGTGCAAATTTAATGGCAATAAAAGAGTATGTCGCTCCCGTGTCAAACTGAATTGAGGTTGTTTTGTACGTTGATGGTTATTCGATTCCTAACGATCGGGGGAACCTTAGGGATGATATTTTACCTAGTTAGGGACTTAGGAAAGACCAATAGGTATATTGTGAAGTCCGATAGAGTACTTTAGAGTGATACTTAGAGTATGGACCAATGAGGATAAATCTATTTGGATGCGTATCGAGAAATACGTGGCATGAGCTATGGAGGGAGAGTAAACATTAATCCATGATACATAACTGTAGAGTAAGTTAGGATTTACTACTGAAATTAAAAAGGGGTTAACTAGGTCCCTTAGAGTTGGGTGAATACTCGAGAAAATACGATAAAGAGAGAAATCAAAAATACAAGATACGGTGAGTATTGGAGAGAAATATGCTACATACTAATGTAAATCTTTAGGTCGTGTATATACCTATAAATTTTATACTTAGGTTGGGTGAATACCTACAGTGCCTATATGATATTGGAGTCAAGGATTAGACCGGGCTAATATTTTACTATTTCATTTACATTTGGAGTCGAGGATTAGACCAGGACAATGTAAATGATAGGAGAATTGGAGTCGATGATTAGACCAGGCCAATATTCCTTAGAGTATATATTGTGTGTGAAATATATACTATATAAATAATCTACTTGGGTAGAATGGTAGATGATGATATGATGTGCATACATCTAAAAGATAAATAATTTGGGATAATTGGAGTCGATGATTAGACCGGGCCAATTATCCTTATAGTCTATATTGTGTGTGAAATATATATACTATATGAATAATCTACTAGTACGGAGTAGTAGATAATTAAATGAAGGGAGTATATCTAAAATAGTAATCCAAGTGGAGAAGGCTTAATTGGAAAAACATAATATTAGATAGTGAACATCTAATGAATAAGATTAAGTGGTCAGACTTAACTTTCAAATCAAAAACTAATATATGTGAAATGTTAGTTGGAAATTTGTTAACAAAATGAGAAGTGTTAATGAAACTTAGTACTGTATGGGCGGTACGGGAACATAGACGTGTAGATGAGTTCAGACAAGTACTATAGTCTAAATAGCTTGGGTAGTTGTAGCTAACTAGGCTAAGTATGAAATGTTAGGCATGCACGATAGATGAGAGGTGAGTTAACTCAAGTGAGTGTGTGTAAGCCTAACATGTGTAATCAATAACTGATTTTTACTACAATAAATTTACTTGCTAAATATTTTTAAAACATTTTGAGTACTAACTCTTGCTATCTAAAATATTTTTAAAAACCTTTTAGGTGTCCAGCCACAGGGACGCCAAGCGTGAATTCATTCCAGGGGTTTCGGAGCTACAACACAGGTGAATATTGTAGGACATCGATTAGATGCTTCTTTTATCATTTCTGATCTAGTGTAGGATTTTAGTTTCAGTATGGACATGCTTGTAACAACCCTGGCTTTTGAGCGACTATTTTATATTATTTTGCCTGATGGGTTAATTTTATAAAATAGGGGATGTTGGAGTAAATATTATTTCTCGTGATATTAAGGGATAATATTTACTACGTTTTGCCTATTTACCGTTATGAGAAGGTAAATAGCATTATATTAAGTTTTATTGCGTCGTTATATGTAAAACGACGGTTATGACCTATATTTGAAGTTAGATATAATTAATGAAATAAAATGAAATTGTAACATAAAAATAGTCCACGTTATTCCGAACGCCAAAATAGGGGATGCGGTTGTTTTTAGAATATCCGAGATAGTCGAAATAAGTGCCAAGTTGTATTTTTGAGATTTGGGCATTTTTAAAGGGTTATGACTCAATTAAGTGGTTACAAGTCATTTTAATGGTGTATTAACACTTAAAAGAGGGGAATTATGTTTTAAGACCCGTATAAGTCTCCCACCCCATTTATTTTTCTCAATCTTATGTGAGAAGCCAAGAGAGAGAGAGAGAGAGAGAGAAGAGAGAGATTGGGAGAAATGGAGAGAAAGAGAGAAAAATGGATATTTGGGCTGAAATTCGTTACTACCGGAGGAGGATCCGAGACTACAACCTCGAGGCAAGTTTCTTACTTTCTAGATATTGATTTAATGTGATAATTTTCATGTATAGTTAGGTTTTTGGAGATTTAAACCTTAAAGGGGTTTTTGTTGATTTGGGTGATTAAACCCTTAAATCTTAGTTTTAATTTGATTTGAGGAAGATAAATTCGTTAATGATTGTGTAGGAATCATTTGGTAGTATTTGTTGTTGTTGATGTTGGAAGAAATCAACGATTTGAGGGTTTTGGGATTTTAGGGTTCTTCAACCCGTAGCCCAAATTGGGCCTTTCTGCAGGGCCGAATTGATTTGGCCTTAGGGCGAATCGATTCGAATAAGGGGAAGGATACATGTTTGGGAAAACCGAATCAATTTGGGTTGGGGCCGAATCGATTCGGCTGAGGCAGAATGCTAGTTATACTCACCGAATCGATTCGCTTTTAGGGCGAATTGATTTGATTGCCCTGTTTTTGTGAGACTTTTTCCTAGTTTGATTTTAGCCCTTCTTATTTTTGGTTCTAGGTTTAGGAACCTTCCTTTGGGAAGTAATGGGGAGTCCTAGTGGGTTGTTTTGGGTATACAAATATCCTAGGTTAATATGGGATAATTGGGTTTACCCCGAGGGTTAGTTTGCGTAGGTTAATATCCGTATGAAATATAATGTTAACCTAAAAATAAATTGGAGATAAAATGAGAATGTGGAGACTTTTGGGAGTCTATTGTTGAGGGAGACTCACTTTAATGGTTTATCAAATTATATGAACTCTTGGAGGCTAGTTTGAGGATAATAGCGCTTCGGGTCTTAGGTCATTAATAAAATATGACACTAAGACTAAGAATTGCATATTATAAAATATTATACTAAATGAATAAGTACAAATGGTTTTTGAGAATGTAAAAGTGGATGATTTCAAAATGGAAAAATGATTTTCATAAATGTTAATTTTTGATTACACACCTCCCTAAATCTTTATCGTAAGGGAAGTTGCGTGCATATGGTGATGCCCCCTGGCTAATGAATGCAGGGTGGATATAGTCCTAGGCCATATGAGAAATTATATATTTTACTGCGCTGGTGAGGTGATTCTGGGTGTGGTCATGACTCTCCCGCAAGCATATTGCTGCTTCCCGACGTTGGTAGGTTCCAAGGTTGTCTTGTTTAATAGGCCCTGGAAGATGATAACCATTTAGGGGCGCGTCCAGTGGGGAAACTCGGAGGGACGGTCTTAGATTTGTTAAATCAATTCATGATAATGAATTGGATTTAAATACGTTTTCTGGATGGAAGAAGGGAAATGGGTTAAATGAATTGGCTTCGGATACATTTCCCGAATGGAATAAGGGAAATGGAAGCATATGGTTTGGAAAAGCATTTTTATGATAATAAAAAGGGCTTTTAAATACATTTTCCGGATGGAAGAAGGAAAATGGGAAAACATGAATTAAAGGTAAAGCATTTTTATGTTAATAAAACTTGCTTTTAAAATATGTATTTTTTCCTGGATGTAAGAAAGGAAATAAAATTGGTAAAGAAGATTAAATTGAGATTTAATTGGTAAAAATTTGATAAAATGAATTACCATATATGTAATTCCTAAAGAAATTAGGAACTGTGCCTTTAGATGGTGAATGGATTTATTTATGTATCCTTGAGTAGTGGTAGATGAGACCTCTCATATATATATATATATATATATATATATATATATATATATATACATTGATTACGTGCTGAGGGTCTAATGGATCTCGACGATCAACCTTGCCTAAGTAGTAGTGTATCGGGGGGGTTCCTTGTTTGGATTTCGCATTGCGAGACACCCCACGCACGAATAGGGCATAAGTGTTGAGACTGGGGAGAAGTTAGCCCTTAGTACTTGGGTTAACTATGGCATTTCATTGTTATTGCGCTAGGTTGTGCTTTTTGATTGAGAGGTGAGAAATATTATTGTTAATAGAATTACGCACTTAACTGTCATGCATTTTAGTCACATAGTAGTCATATCAAACCGGGCCCTGGCCCATCTATATTTCTTTGTTTTGCATGCAACTCTTTGTCCGTTCAGGTGCTCTACCGCAAGGTCCCCCGTATTTACATTTCCATTCCAGTTGTCATGGAGCTACAAGATATTGCGGATGTTGTAGGTTATTTGTATTAGACGCTTCTTTCCATTGTACTCTAGTTATGTTCAGTTTATTTATTCAGGCGTGTTGCCCAATCATTGCACACATTTATTATAATGTAATATTTATTGTGTAATACTCGGTGTAACTATTTGTATTGGTCTTTTCACCGACAGCTTATTCGGTGATTATTTATTATATTGTCATTCTTTATCCGTTGATTTTTGATATCCACCGTTTTTGCAAATTGGATTGTCTAAGTGTTTTTCTTTTACTTACAAATTTTTAAATTCGACAGTCCGTTTTCTAAAATGATTGGTGGTTATCTCGTACTATTATTTTAATCGACAGTGATGCTGAGAATGGACCATCTATGATTCCTGTGATTATTAGAGTATTGGGCTGGCCACCTATTATTTTAGTAGGCGGGTTGTCATAATGTTGTCCCACCGTACTTTCTTTAGTTGGGATTTTGATATTTGTTGGTTTTGGGCCGATGGTTTATTCAGCAAGAATTATTTACCTTAGTTGATAGCTTTAGACTTATATGTTGTTATTTGATTTGTTCATTGTTCCACATGTTGTTGTATGTTTAATAAAAGTTAAAATTTGGCACTAGTCTAATTTCACCTAGGTGGTTAGTAATTAAAAAGTTTTCGACAATGATGCTAAGAATGAACCAACGGAGAAAGCTGTTTTAATTTAATTTAGGACTTATCACCAGGGATTTAATTAGGTGGGGTGTCACACCTTATAGTACCCCCTCTCGGCTCAACTCGCCATTTCATAACACCATATTCCATTTTCCCCTAATTGTATTTAATAGGGGTACTATCAACCCTACATTCTCAATTAGAATCCTTAACCAAAACACACTCTTTCTTTGAGTTTTCTTGGAACCCACTTGTTCCTAAATCTGGTTTATAACTAACACAGTAACAAATTACGCGTTTATAATGCATGTGTAACTCCATCATTGTACAATTATATAATTGGGTCCTCTGAACTCGAACCAACTAGAAAATTAATGTTCTCATTTCCAATTTCCATCCACATAGGTTTATTACAAATAATCTAACTAGCCTCCAACCCCTATTATGTGATTACACGATAGACCTATTACTAAGTCCAAACACTCTCATTTTGTCGTCACCGAGATCATAAACGAGTTTACCAGATAAATGATTATTGGCCAAATATGAGCTCAACACCAATTTAAACCTTTAATTAGAATTAATATCCATTTAAATTTTCATCAAAATCCTTATATTCTTCTGAAACCCAACAATCCATTGCCTTCTCTCTTACGTGCACAAAATTTCATAGGGTCATTTTATTAAGCTAAATTTCTATCACAACCCATATTACCATGAGTAAGACCCAAAACTCCAGTAAGCCCCTCAATAACTAAAATCCCTTAAATCTCCAAAATGGACTCCATCACGATATATATTTATTAATGTGTGCCCCATGGGTCTCTTTAAGTTATAGACTTTACCCCAAACAAGATAATTTCCCATAATAATTTTCACAACTAGGGTGAACATCCTTGTCTAACCCCTTATTCCATGCCTGATTACTAGTTCATGACGATCCTCATTCTTATGCTTTTTTAAGCTCAAATACTCTAGAATTCTTACTAACACTCAAATGAAAGAGAACGACATCGACACACACGACATCGTGACACCGAATTACAAATTCCTATAGTTCGTTCTAGACACATGAAAGAACGCTCAGCAGAAGATGCAATGAACGCAGCACAGATCCTAAGGACAATAGAACCTGGATAATCTGATACCAATTGTAGCAACTCCCATTTTGTCTCGTAAAGGTTGGCCGATACGCCGAAGATGGGGATTATTTGGCAATTTATATCATTCTCAGCATCACGATAATAAAATATTTATTAATTATCACAATTGAATTAAACTGAAGATTTATAATTAAACAAATACTAATCAGACCAACATACACAGCCTAAGTAATGAATTAAAAACTCACATAATAATATTTCAATCTGAATAAAAGGAAAATAACAGTTGGGCTTATGCTCCTACAATATTCTTGGAAAATAATAGAACTAAAATAGAGAAACAACCTCATCTAGAATCAATCATATGGAGTCGGATATGCAAGGTGAGACTGCAAGGCTGATCTCTCGATGCTCCCTCTATCCCCATCTAGGACTACTCGACGGAAAAATAAATTTTGGGTCAGCGCCCTAAAGTGTGCAAGAATTAACTTACTCATTTTAATGGGGTAAAAGTACGGTGAATTCAAAGTAAGTGTTCCCATCATCACTCTCATGAGTAATATATCTCACCCCTCACCTAAAAGTAGTGCTACTCGAATACCCACCCATTACCCGTTACGGATACATAATAAGTGAAAATGGTAGTATAAAGATGAATCTAGCAAGATAATGTATTGAAACAGAGTTAAATACTCTTTAGTAATGGTTTCCCAATTTACCCCTGATTTACTACCCATAAAGAGATAACATTTAATATCATTCGTACTACGTAGTATTGAGTCTGCATCTTTAGTTCACGACATTAGAGTTAGGAATTCTTTAAGTTATTTCAATTAATTATATACATATGTCATTATTATGCGACGCTAAGGCATCTACCTATAGTGTCTCGTTTGTTCTCTATCGGTGAGTTTGTAAGAGTCTCTTATCCAAAACGGACAAACAAAACACAAATAAAGTGGGGCGATACCTACGCAGTTTCACTATTGCATAGCCCATACCAAGCGGTGCCACATTGATCTAGTTAATTTAGTCCTCTAATAACAAGTCATATGTTTTCATTTTTAATAAATTCCACGAATGCCCAAACACGATTATAACAACTCATATGAACTTCTAAAAATCACCCGGACTCAATGACGCCCCCCCCCCCCCCCCCCCCCGACCAAGCCCCCAGGAAAAATATCGGTTCGGCCAGGAGAAAACCATTTCGCTTCTCCAGAATTTGGTTTCCTAGTTTTCTTATATACAAAATTAACGCTTTCTAAAGAAAAACCCAATTTTCTAGATTCTTACCAATGTATGTTCCACCAAATAAATCTCTAATGATTAGTTCACCAACTCAGGGTAATTAATCATGTGTTTGTAACAATGAATTCATATTCTAAAATCACAGAATTTGAGTGACTAATCTATGTTCATATCAATTCAGAATTTCCATAACAATAAATCTCTCAAAATTATATTACATACAAGGGCTATCATCACATAATTTCAGTCTTTATAGTACATGTAAAAGTCTTCTATATATGAATCAACACAACCATTTCAATAGGATCCCTAAAAGTGATTTTTATTCATTTAATACTTATAATCGAACCATCCTAAATTTTGGATTCCCTAATTACTCACAAATGTCACTTATATAATAAGTATATTCTATTTTCATCATCTAATCACCAAGATACCAAAATCCAGAATTTCTACATGGATCACAACACACAATGAATAAAGAAGTAATTTGAACCAATAAAAAATAAGTAAGAAAGTTCTTTCCTTGGATCATAGATTGTTCACTAGTTGGTTCTTGGAATCCTCCTTAGATATTTCTCTTTCGATTCTCCTGCTAGGGTTCTTGCCTCTCTCTTATCAGATGTGTCAACTAGGGTTCTTGGATGCAAAACCAGGGAGTTATTAAACTCATAATTTATATAACACAGGCTTTAATCCCAAGTTGGACCTTAGGCCTCAACTTTGGAGCCCCAATCAGGTCCGAACCCACTACTCAAATGACCCGAAAGTTATCCAAATAGTATACCCATACCCTAGGACCATTTTTAAAGTTCTAAAACATGTAAACGAGACCATAGAACCTCCCAAAACGCATCCAAAATATTTGTATTTACCATACCCATTTGTATTGTGTTTAATTGATGGCCAACCTCAATTTAATTACTAGATGATTTATTTCTCACAATTGAACCCATCAATTTATATTTTACTCCTTTAAATTTAATTTCCTCCGATTTAATTCAATTCCTAAATTTAATCGGAAATTATTAAATTAATTTCTATCACAATATTTTATTCTGAAAATATGGGGTATTACAGTCCAGAATCTAGAATCGATCCATACTGCTCCATCACATCACATCACATCACATCTCATCACATCACATCACATTAAGAGGTCTACCAAATAGATCCAAAAACTAGTAATTTTAAAAGAGGCCCTAGATAGAGGCACGTAGTATTTTGACATTAGCTCTTAATATTTTTAATGTAATTATTATTGATAGTGAATATGATGATGATGATGATGATGATGATGATGATGATGATTGGCGAAGGCCATCCACAATGCAACTCCGTAAAAAGGGGGAATTCACACATCTACGTTAAGAATATCGAAAACACAGTTGGACAATGTAAGAAGATATTTTTAATCCCGGACATGGGACATTATCCTACCTAGTCTCTAGCACCTAACCCTAGGCATGGAAAAAGTCACCCACCTAGGAGATGCCAACCCATTCACCCACATTTTTATCACTTACCATTTGATATGTTAGTCAACATTAAAATATATTTATTATTCCCTAAAATCAAATCCCTATAAAAATTACACTTCTACACTCAATATTTTCACAAAAGTCATCTTCTTTCCTTTCGTCTACCCTAAATCTCAAACAAATTTTTTTCCATATTGATTTATATTATATTTTCAAATTGAATATTTTTTACGCTATGTTTCCAATTCAATGAAAGTGTAGTCCAAAAAATGAAGACGAAACGAAAACCCTCATTAATCACCTAATCTCTCATCAGTTTATCAAAATTTAGATAGGTTGTACGATAATACACTACATACCTGAGGCGCGATAATTGATCCAACAACATGTGCCAATGATAGCCAATTAATCATGCGCGGTAGTAACCACGTGCCAACTGAAGTTTAGGCATCATTTTTCAATATTCTTGAATTGTGACACGCGATAGGCAATTTCTGTGCCGTAATCAATAGGTGGTTGAAGATAGCACATACGTTTCACCTACCTTACGAGGAGTTGGGGATTACCCTATCTGATGTTGTGTATATCATATGTAACTGTTTGAATTTATGCTATGTAATTTATATATTTTTATTATTTATATGTAATTATTGTAATATTTTATACTAATAAATATATTTCTATATAGGAATTCTAATTTGGACCATTCCCATTTTGCCCCCATTTCCTACATTATGTTCTTATACTATGGAGGAAATACATGAAATATATTTTTTCGAAATAGGCCAAAAGGAGGAAATATTTCGTGTGGATTGGTAAAAGCATACAGGTTGCACTAGAGACAACAAACAACCGATGATAGACTAACAACGTAGAACAAATTGCTCAATATTAATCATAGATCCATGTGCCATGATATAAAATTAGAAGGCTCAATTGAAGAGGAACCGAGAAGTTAGAAACTGAGAGACTACAAGACTTAGAGAGAGTTTATAAAGAAAGATAATTTTTATTTTAGAATTTTTTTTAGGGAGTGATTGTCATTAAATATTGAGAGGATTGTGGATATAATTGAAGAAAGTCATTTAAAACCAAGGCAAATTTGGGTTTGATCAATTCTTCTCTAATTACTCATTACATGCTTTTAGTTGTTTACATTATTTCGTGGGTGATGATTATGGAGGGCTCATCTTCCATTCAAGGGATGAATTGAAGCCCCCATGAATCCAATTGATTTAGTTTTCTAATTTTAATTGTGTTTATTTCCTTTGATTTGTAACTTTAATTCGTACGCTTATTTTACATTAAGAAATGGAAAATTATCCTTGAGAAAGGATTTAAAATTGTGTCATAATTTTATCATTTGATTCAAACTAGAGATAGGCTTATCAAATTGGTTACAATTATAATACCGTTTTCTTTTACTCTTGCTTTATTTTGTTTAATTAAAATTAGTTAAGGGAATTTTCCCTAACGAGTGATTCATTTGATTAATTTTAATTCATTTAGAGTAGAGTTGTAGGAATTAAAATTATTTCCCTAAAATAATGTTTAATTAATTCATTAGTGTAATGAGAGTTAACTTTTGAATTAAATGAATATTTAGGAAATCAACCAAATTAAAATTGTACAAATTAGATTTAATTGTTTGAAGTTGGGGTGAATTTCATTCCTTGTTTCATTCTTATATTAATTATATCACTTGTGTTATTTCTCATCATCTTACTAATTAGATTTCTTTTGATTTTTAGTCACATAGTTACTTCATCTCATTCACCCTTGTGTTATTAAAATCCAAATTTATATAACTAAGGCTTTAATCCAAAGTTGGACCTTAGGCCTCAACTTTCGAGCCCCAGTCGGGTCCGAACCCACTACTCAAATGACCCGAAAGTTACCCAATTAGTATACCCATATCCTGGGACCATTTTTAAAGTTCTAAAACATCTAAACGAGACCATAGAACCTCCCAAAATACATCCCCAATATTTGTATTTACCATACCCATTTGTATTGTGTTTAATTGACGTCCAACCTTAATTTAATTACTAGATGATTTATTTCTCACAATTGAACATATCAATTTATATTTTACTCATTTAAATTTAATTTCCTTCGATTTAATTCAATTCCTAAATTCAATCGGAAATTACTAAATTAATTTCTATCACAATATTTTGTTATGAAAATATGGGGTATTACAGTCCAGAATCTTGAATCGATCAATACTGCTCCATCACATCACATCACATTAAGAGGTCTACCAAATGGATCCAAAAACTAGTAATTTTAAAAGAGGCCCTAGATAGAGGCACGTAGTATTTTGACATTAGCTCTTAATATTTTTAATGTAATTATTATTGATAGCGAATATGATGATGATGATTGTCTAAGGCCATCCACATTGCAACTCCGTAAAAAAGGGGGGAATTCACACATCTACGTTAAGAATATGGAAAACACAGTTGGAGAAAGTAAGAAGATATTTTTAATCCTGAGCATGGGACATTATCCTGCCGAGTCTCTAGGACCTAACCTTAGGCATGGAAAAAGGCACCCGCCCAGGAGATGCCAACCCATTAGCCCACCTTTTTATCACTTACCATTTGATATGTTAGTTAACATTAAAATATATTTTTATTCTTTAAAATTAAATGCGTTAAAAATTACACTTCTACACTCAATATTTTCACAAAAGTCAACTTCTTTCCTTTCGTCTACACTAAATCTCAAAAAATAATTTTTCCATATTGATTTATTTTATATTTTCAAATTGTATATTTTTTTACGCTATGTTTCCAATTCAATGAAAGTGTAGTCCAAAAAATGAAAAACGAAGTGAAAACCCTAATTAGTCACCTAATCTCTCATCAATTTATCGAAATTTAGATAGGTTGTACGATAATACACTACACACCTGAGGCGCGATAATTGATCCAACAACATGTGCCAATGATAGCCAATTCATCATGCGCGGTAGTAACCACGTGCCAACTGAAGTTTAGGCATAATTTTTCAATATTCTCGAATTGTGACATGCGATAGACAATTTCAGTGCCGTAATCAATAGGTGGTTGAAGATAGCACATACGTTTCACCTACCTTACGAGGAGTTGGGGATTACCCTATCTGATTTTGTGGTTATCATAGGTAACTATTTAAATAAATGATATGTAATTTATATATTTTTATTATTTATAAGTAATTATTGTAATATTTTATACTAATAAATATATTTCTATTTAGGAATTATAATTAGGACCATTCCCATTTTGCCCCCATTTCCTCCATTAAGTCCTTATACTATAGAGGAAATACTTGAAATATATTTTTTCGGAATAGGCCAAAAGGATGAAAAATCTCGTGTGGATTGGTAAAATCATACATGTTGAACTAGAGACAACAAACTACCAATGATAGACTAACAACGTAGAACAAATTGCTCAATATTACCCCATAGATCCATGTGCCATGATATAAAATTAGAAGGCTCAATTGGAGAGGAACCGAGAAGCTAGAAACTTAGAGACTACAAGACTTAGAGAGAGTTTAGAATAGAAAGAGAATTTTTACTTTAGAATTTTTTTTAGCGAGTGATTGTCATTAAAAATTGAGAGGATTGTGGATATAATTGAAGAACGTCATTTAAATCCAAAGCAAATTTGGGTTTGATAAATTATTCTCTAATTACTCATTACATGCTTTTAGTTGTTTACATTATTTAGTGGGTGATGATTATGGAGAACTAATCTCCCATTCAAGGGATGAATTGAAGCCCCCATGAATCCAACTGATTTAGTTTTCTAATTTTAATTTTATTTATTTCCTTTGATTAGTAACTTTAATTTGTACTTTTATTTTACATTAAGAAATGGAAAATCATCCTTGAGAAAGGATTTAAAATTGTGTCATAATTTTATCATTTGATTCAAACTAGAGATAGGCTTATCAAATTAGATAAAATTATAATACCATTTTCTTTTACTCATGCTTTATTTTGTTTAATTAAAATTAGCTAAGGGAATTTTCCCAAGCGAGTGATTCATTTGATTAATTTCAATTCATTTAGAGTAGAGTTGTAGGAATTAAAATTATTTTCCTAAAAGAATATTAATTTAATTCATTAGTGTAATGAGAGTTAACTTTTGAATTAAATGAATATTTTGGAAATCAACTAAATTAAAATTGTACAAATTAGATTTAATTGTGTGGAGTTAGGGTGAATTTCATTCCTTGTTTCATTCTCATATTAACTATATCACTTGTGTTATTTCTCATCATCTTACTACTTAGATTTCTTTTGATTTTTAGTCTCATAGTTACTTCATCTCATTCACCCTTGAAAATTGTTATTAAACCCCTAATTTATATAACTAAGGCTTTAATCCAAAGTTGGACCTTAGGCCTCAACCTTCGAGCCCCAGTCGGATCCGAACCCACTACTCAAATGACCCGAAAGTTACCCAATTAGTATACCCATACCCTGGCACCATTTTTAAATTTCTAAAACATCTAAAAGAGACCATAGAACCTCCCAAAATACATCCCAAATATTTGCATTTACCATACCCATTTGTATTGTGTTTAATTGACGGCCAACCTTAATTTAATTACTAGATGATTTATTTCTCACAATTGAACCCATAAATTTATATTTTACTCATTTAAATTTAATTTCCTTCGATTTAATTCAATTCCTAAATTTAATCGGAAATTACTAAATTAATTTGTATCACAACTATTATAAAAATATGGTGTTTTATAGTCCAGAATCTAGAATCGATCCATACTGCTCCATCACATCATATCACATTAAGAGGTCTACCAAATGGACCCAAAAACTAGTAATTTTAAAAGAGGCCCTAGATAGACAAACGTAGTATTTTGACATTTGCTCTTAATATTTTTAATGTAATTATTATTGATAGCGAATATGATGATGATGATAATGATGATGATGATGATGATGATGATGATGATGATGATGATGATGATGATGATGATGATTGTCTAAGGCCATCCACAATGCAACTCCGTAAAAAAGGGGGGAATTCACACATCCACATTAAGAATATGGAAAATACAGTTGGAGAAAGTTAGAAGATATTTTTAATCCTGGACATGGGACATTATCCTGCCTAGTCTCTAGGACCTAACCCTAGGCATGGAAAAAGGCACCCGCCCAGGAGATGCCAACCCATTAGCCAACCTTTTTTTATCACTTACCATTTGATATGTTAGTTAACATTAAAATATATTTGTTATTCTTTAAAATTAAATCCCTATAAAAATTACCCTTCTACACTCAATATTTTCACAAAAGGCATCTTCTTTCCTTTCGTCTACCCTAAATCTCAAACAAAAATTTTTCCATATTCATTTATATTATATTTTCAAATTGAATATTTTTTTACGCTATGTTTCCAATTCAATGAAAGGGTAGTCCAAAAAATGAAAGACGAAATGAAAACCCTCATTAATCACCTAATCTCTCATCAATTTATCAAAATTTAGATAGGTTGTACGATAATACACTACACACCTGAGGTGCGATAATTGATCCAACAATATGTGCCAATGATAGCCAATTCATCATGCGCGGTAGTAACCACATGCCAACTGAAGTTTAGGCATCATTTTTCAATATTCTCGAATTGTGACACGCGATGGGCAATTTCGGTGCCGTAATCAATAAGTGGTTGAAGATAGCAAATACGTTTCACCTACCTTACGAGGAGTTGGGGATTACCCTATCTGATTTTGTCTATATCATAGGAACTATTTGAATTTATGCTATGTAATTTATTTATTTTTATTATTTATATGTAATTATTGTAATATTTTATACTAATAAATATATTTCTATTTAGGAATTCTAATTAGGACCATTCCCATTTTGCCCCCATTTCCTACATTCGCTCCTTTATCTTCCTTTCATTTGTAGTTAGTTGATGTAGATGATTACATTCCTGCTACTTCCCAATTGGGTAAGACCTTTGGTCCCAACGCGAGTCCTGAAGTTCTCCAGGCCTTCGTTAAGCTTTGCAAGTCCCTTAGGTCTAGAAATCAGAAGTATAAGGAGCAATCCGAGCTAGTGGCTAAGCTGAAGGACAGGCTCCAGGAGATGGAGGATATTGGTGCTTCAGTGCAAGAGGAGGTCAATGTGCTGAGAACAAGACTACTAGAGGCTACCGAGATCAACCAAGTTGGGGAGGCTCTTCAGCAGGAGAATGAAGACCTGAAGAGAGAAGTCTTACGACTTAGGGAGCATGCGCCGAGCACTCTTCTAGCAGTTCTGCAAGGCTCCTCATCGTCGCGAGCTAGATCTGGTCATAATGTTACTCCTCCTATGCCGCGAGGTCCCACTCGCCCTCCCCTTTCGCGAGCTGGTAGGAGCACCAGTGGCAGAAATAGCGAAGTAAAAAATATTCGTGATAAGGAAATGGAGGAACTCCGCAGTGATGTTCAGCGAGCATATGTAATTGCTGCTGGGTTTTAAAGGGACGTCACTCGGTTGCGGCACTTGTTTAAGAAAGGCCCTCGGAAAGCGTGGGATGAAGGTTATGATCAAGGCTGGTCGGATGCTCCAACAAGGCTATCTGAGTTCGAGGAGCTTTCTTTCATCAGGGGATGGCTAAGTGCCTTGAAGGAGATGCAAATTCCGAGGAACTCGGTGCTATGGTATCGTCATGAGATGTCTTCCTCCACTCTGATGCCTAACCCATTCAGGAGGGATGATTAATGGATCCCCATCGATGCTATTCCTAGGCAATTATTGGAGTCGAATGCGAATGAGGTTGTGGAAGAGTTTGCTCATGCTCCTGATGACGGACGAAGAGCTCGAGTGGCTGATTATCTTGCTCGGTGGCTTCCACCCCTTGAGATTTTGCCAGTTGCTATTTTTTTATTTTTGATAATGTAAATGCTTTGGGCGAGCTCGTCGACTAAACATGTATTATCATTATTGTAAGTAAGATAGAATAATGAAAAGTTTGTGTTTTGAGCAATTTTTCCAACTAAACGTGTATATCCTACTTTTCATATCCTTGCTGCTTTATGATCTTTTCTGTTTTGTCATGCAAGTGTCCCCCCAGTCCAGTATAATGCCAAAGTACCATTGTGCCCCACTTTACCTTTTAGGTTGTGTCGTCACACTCCCTTAGGCCTAAGTAGGGCAATTGACGAGGACATACCTGGTGTTAGATGTCTTCATCTGATCAGGATTTTGTTCAACCGAAGTAGGTTTGATGACCAGTATAATATTTGGTTGTATTGCCTAAGAATCCTCTATAGGGCTTTATATATTTCCAGGGGAAATGCTAAGAGGTCTCTCGTGTTTTATGACGATGACCTGAGGAGGGGTATTCCCCTGCTATAGTGATCAATGTGCTTGTTATTTAGAAAAGATGTGCGATGAATGCAGTGCATTCCATGCTCATGGTATTTCTCTGCCCTCCACCGTTTATAAGTGATAGGCACCTTACAGATCGTCTTTAGTTACTTTAAAGGGTCCTTCCCAGTTTGGGCCTATCTTGCCGTCTGACAACTTCACTGTGCTACCCAGAACTTTCCTTAGAACATAGTCCCCAACTTGGAACGTCCTCGATCTAACCCTTTTGTTGTAATGCTTCGCGAACTGTTGCTGATAGCTCGCTAGCTTCACCAGTGCTAGCTCTCTGCGCTAGTCGGCTAGGTCGAGTTCGGCGAGCAATGCTTCATCATTCAGGCCTTGGTCGATAAGGTTGGATCTCATTGTTGGAAAACCTACCTCTAGTGGGATGACTGCTTCCATGCCATATGTCAGCGAAAATGGGATTTCTCCTGTTTCTCGCCGAGGAGTTGTTCGGTACGCCCATAGAACATGGGGTATCTCTGTTACCCATACGCCTTTGTCTCGCTCTAATCGCTTCTTTAATCCATCGATCACGATTTTGTTGGAAGCTTCAGCTTGGCCATTGCTCTGAGGGTAGGCCACCAAACTGAAGTGGTGTCTGATCCCGTGTTCATTACAGAAGTTCTGAAAGGGGCCACTTTCGAACTGCGTTCCATTATCGGGGATGATGGTTCTGGGGATTTCAAATCGAGTGATTATATTCCTCCATATGAACCTTATCATATCAGCATCTCGGATGTTCGCCAGAGGTTCAGCCTCGATCCATTTGGTGAAGTAGTCAGTCGTAACCAATAGGTATTTGCGATTGCCGACGGTGGTAGGCAGCGGTCCCACGATGTCCATTCCCCATTGGGCGAAGGGCCATGGGCTGGACAAGGACTTTAGGTCGTTGGTGGGTTGGTGGGCCATAGGAGCGTGGAATTGGCATTTTAGGCATTTGCGGACATATGTTGCGGAGTCCTTTTGCATATATGGCCACCAATAGCCTTCCTTCATTGCTCGAAAGGCTAGAGACCTTCCTCCGATATGACTTTCACAGATTCCTTCGTGAAGCTCGTGTAGCACTTGCTCGACATCACCTGGGTGGACGCATCTAAGGTAAGGACCGGAGAAGGATTTCTTATACAAGTCGCCTCCTGTGGATAAGTGAAAGCGAGCAGCTTTGACTCTTATCTGGTGGGCAGTTTTCTTGTCATCTGGGAGCGTGCCATCCTTTAAATAGTCCTTTAAGGAGTCTATCCAGCGGGGGGCTGATCCCACCTGGAGTATTTGTTCCATGTTTGGTAACTTGCTGTTGTGGTTAATGCTCGAATAAATGAGGAAATCGATGGGGATGACCCTTTTAAGGTCAGAGTTAACTGCCGAACTCAAGGCTGCTAAGGCATCATCATGATTATTTTACCCTCTGGGAAACTGCTGGATGTTGATATCTTCAAAGCTTGACATTAATTCTCTCACTAAGGCGAGGTAGGCTGCCATTCTTTCATCCTTTGCATTGTAATCTCCACTTATCTGATTGGAGACTAGTTGAGAGTCGCCGAACACCTGTAAACATTTTGCTCCTAGAGTTTGTGCCTTTTGGAGACCAGCTATTAGGGCTTCGTACTCTGCTTCGTTATTGGAGGCTGCAAATCCAAGCCTGATTCCTTGTTCGAGGATTGTGCTTTCTGGAGTGATGAGGACAATGCCTACCCCTGCCCCCTTTGAGTTGGAGGCTCCATCAACGAAGAGTCTCCAGGTTCTTTCTGCTGCTTGGTTCTTCTCTTGCCCTACTGGTTGAGGTTGGTCGGAGAGTTCTTCGCCCGTGAATTCAGCTATGAAATCAGCAAGGATCTGACCCTTGATAGCAGTCCTTGGTTGAAATTGGATGTCAAATCGGCCGAGCTCGACTGACCACTTAGACAGTCTGCCCGACAAGTCCGCTTTCCTTAGGATCGCCTTAAGGGGATGCGATGTAAGGACGATGATAGTATGAGCTTCGAAATAATGCTTCAGCTTCCTCGAGGCTATTACAAGTGTAAAGGCGAGCTTCTCTAATGGAAGGTACCTTTGCTCGGCGTATAATAAGGTCTTACTAGCGTAGTAAATGGGGTGTTGGATTCCTGCAACCTCGCATATTAACGCAGAGCTGACAGTGTGATTGGATACGTAGAGGTACGGTACAAAGAATCCATTTGCTGTGGTATGACAAGCAGCGGTGGGGAGCTTAATTAGGACTTGAGCTCGTCCAAAGCTCGCGAGCAGTCTGGGATCCACTCTATCGGTTTACTCCCCTTTAGAAGCTGGAAAAAAGGCGTGCACTTCTCAAAGGATTTGGAGATAAAGCGATTTAAGGCGGCGAGCATTCCAGTGAGCTTCTGCACGTCCCGAATTGTTCGAGGGGGTTTCACCCTGTTGATTGCATCGATCTGGTCTGGATTAGCTTCTATGCCTCTCTTACTGACCAAGTACCCAAGAAATTTTCCTGACTGGACACTGAAGGAAAACTTGCTCGCATTAAGTTTCATCCGGTACTTCCTGAGGATTTCGAAGGTCTTTGACAGGTCCGAGAGGTGATTTTCCTTCTTCTTGCTCTTAACGAGCATGTCATCGATGTAGACCTCCATTGTGTCTCCCATTTGATCCTTGAACATTTTAGTGACCAGCCGCTGATAGGTTGCCCCTGCATTCTTGAGCTCAAAGGGCATGACCTTATAGGAATATAACCTAACTGTCGTGATGAATGCCGTTTTGTCCTGGTCTGGGGCATACAAGGGGATCTGGTGATATCCTGAGTATGCGTCCAGGAAACTCATTCGCTCATGAGCTGCAGTGGAGTCTACTAGTTGGTCTATCTTTGGGAGGGGGAAACTATCCTTAGGGCATGCTTTGTTGAGGTCACTGAAGTCGATGCAAATTCTCCACTTCCCATTATTCTTCGGAACTACTACTGGATTGGACAACCCTTGGGGAATTGCACTTCTCGTATGGATCCTGCATCCAACAGTTTTTTGACTTCCTTTTCAACCGCTTTAGCCTTCTCGGGTGCAGTTCTCCGTGCCTTCTGCGTGATTGGCTTGAATGTGGGGTTGACGTGCAGCTGATGACAGACCATACTAGGATCGATTCCAGGCAGCTCGTATGGTTCCCATGCGAAAACATCTACATTGTGTCTCAGCAAGGTCATAAACTCCTTGTGTTCTTGGTCGATGAGCGATGCTCTAATCAAGAAGACTCTACTACTGTCACAACCTTCAGCCATAACTTCTACCAGGTCCTCGACGACACTCTCGGAAGGGAGGAGCCTGGTCTCCTTTACTCCAGGTCTTCCGTACATTAATTGCTACTTGGAAGGTATCATGCCTTCTTCGACTTTCTCGCTGGGTTGACCGGCCTTTTTCTCTGGCTTTGGTCGGATGGCTGCTATGAAGCACTTCCTCACCATCGCTTGGTCACCGTGGATCTCCATTACTCCTCGCTCGGTTACATATTTGAGCTTCTGATGGTAGGTCGAGGAGACTGTCATCATCGTATGAAGCCATCCCCTGCCGAGGATGGCCTGGTACGGTGAGTCGATGTCAACTACCAAAAACTCGATCATCTTGATAATGTTTTTAGCACGCACTAGCAGTACTATCTTGCCCAGGGGCATAGTCATTTTTCCAGCGAAGCCGACCAAAGTAACAGTAGCTTCCTTTAGGTCGACGACGCTCAACTTCAATTTTCTGAATATGTCGAGGTACATTACTTTGGATGAGCTTCCTTGATTGACGAGTAGCTTGTCGATGTCAAAGTTGGATATCCTGAGTGTAATGACCAGGGCATCATGATGTGGGGTCCTTACTCCCACCAAATCTTCATCTGTGAAAATAATATGCTTGTTATAGTTGACGTCCTCTGCTTGTCGACGCTTTCCCGACTGTGACTTTATTGGATCGATTTGAAAAGCCTGCATTACTGCTGTAAGTTTTTCATTTCCATTCGAGCTGAGTTCCCATGTATCTGCTTGACGTCAGATACTCCATGGATTACTGTGAACTCATGTCCATCATCATCCTCCAGCACGTTGTCAGGCCTCGCCTCGCTGTTGGCAGCCACTTTCTCTGCCCTCTTTTCCACAAAGTCGTTCAAATGCCCGGACTGGTCTAACTCCTCGAGGTGAGACTTATGAGCTTTGCAGTGCTCGGTTTTATATCCTCCCTCTTTGGGAAAAGCGCATCTTAACGCATTGTTCCTCTTCGAGGGATCTCCTCCCATTTTCCTGGGCCACTTGATGAATGGATCATCTTTGATCTTCGCGAAAATTTTGTAAATTGGTTCTTTGAAGACGGTGTTGACCGCCTGGAATACTTTCGACGCGTCATGGTTTCCTCCGTTCTTGGATCCATTTTCGCCTTCATTCTTTCCTCCTTTCTTCTGGTTCTCAGTTTTCTCACTTCCCTTGGTAGTGAGCTTAGCTCGACCGTTTTCTCCCATATTAGGGCGGGTGACATCTTCCACCTTTACGTATTTCTCGATTCGGGCCATTAGGTCGTCAATAGTCATAGCTTCCTTCTTCGTCAGGGACTGGTATAGGAGGGAAGAACTAGGGAGTCCAATTTTGAAGTAGGCCATGGCCACTTCCTCTGCGCAGTCCTCGGTCTCATTGAATAACTCCCAGTACCTCTTCGCGTAGTCTCGGAGGGTCTCTTGAGGCATTTTCTTCATTATTATCAAAGCATCCATCCTTTTGGGATGGGAGCTACTGGTAATGAATCGGGCCGTAAAAAGTTCTGCTAGGGATTTGAAATTCCTGATCGACCGGTGGGGGAGCCTTTCGAACCACTTTTGCGCTACATCATGCAGGATCGAGGGAAAAATGCGGCACATCAGGGCATCTCGATGATTCCAGAGGGTCATGTCCTGTCGGTATTGCCTGACGTGATCGATGGGATCAGTCTTTCCGTCGTAAATCTTGAACCTTGGAAGGGTAAATTTCTTGGGGCCTTCTTCCTCTTCGGTTTCCCTAGTGAAGGGTGACTTCATCTGGGTTTTAAGAGCTCGCCTTGCGAGTTCTCTAGTTGATCTTGTTCTATGGTGATCAGGATGTTGGTCCATCTCTCTGCGGACTAGATTTCGTATGTTCTCGTCACTGCGAGCAGGGCTCTGGTAGTGGCGAGCTCTTCGCAGCTGTTCGCGAAGGTCATCGTCTGACTCGCCTCCCTCGATCTTTTGAGATTCTTGCCTAGGGCTCCTTCCTCGGCTGTGAGACTTGCTCGCCCGAGGGCTAGGAGTGCGGTATAGGCATCTCCTGTTATCGGGACGAAGATCCCTCTCCAGTCTTTCCAGCCTTCTTCTCAAGCGAGCATTCTCAACCTCGTATCTGCGGGAAGACTCCCTCTGCTCGTGGAGCCTTGAATCGTATGCATCAATCAATCTGGATATCTGTGTGGACCTCGCTGGTCCCTGACTTTCTTCTGAGGCTAGCCTTTCCAGGCGAGCTATCTGATTTGAACGTCGAACTTCAGACCTAATCCTGTAAGGAGAAGGTGGCTCTTGAATATCTCCTGCCTGAGGGGCATTGCTGCTGTGACCAAACATCTTAAACTCCTTTCTTGGTGTGGTCTCTTCTCAGGGAAAGATGAACGTTTCCCACAGATGGCGCCAATTGTGGTGACAATTATTGTGCAACACAAATAAATAATAAGAAATCATTCACCAAATGAGAATAAGGAATATAAAATGACAATCACACAACAAAGGATGTACGTGATTCAGCAAAGATGTGCCTATGTCCATGGTGGTGTAGTCGATATTATTTCTATATACTCCGGAGAGTAGTTACAGAGAATACAACTTGTCCTTTTGCCATGGACTTAGGGTTTAATATATACATGTACATGTAGGTAAGTGGAGGTGATGGGTTCCTCCACGTTTTCCATCTCCCCTATAACTTTCCTTCATGAGGACGTGGGGGGAGACCGGATCAATATAAGAGATGAGGGGCCTGGACTTTGGGCCGCCAGGACTGGGCTACATTTCCAGGCCCATAGTTCTAATTTCGAGTACCCGCAATTATATATATATATATATATATATATATATATATATATATATATATATATATATATATATAGAGAGAGAGAGAGAGAGAGAGTAAGTAAAAAAAACTTACATAATTTCTGTAATGTTTACGTTGACTGTAGACAGATAATCTGAGCCCACCAAATTCATATTGTGTCCTTGAGATGATTTTTGTCCTTTTACGGTATCCAGGGTTGTAAGAAAATCATATTTTAGGATATAATGGATTTTTCATTCCCATTGAAGCAACACTATAGTCGACGTAGGAACCGAAGAATGCAACAGTGTTACCACCCAAACTCAAGAAGATATGAGAAGAAAAGGTAGAAACCACATATATAGAAATATCATTTGTCCATTATTTATAATAATTTCCTAGAAATTGAAAAGCTCGATAAAATAAAACTAGACCCATTTCGAAAATGGGCTAAGCGAATTTTAATAAAAATTGAGACTTATTAATATTATGAGCTAAATAAATCCGAACCAGAAAATTTAAAAGAATTTTTTCCAAAACGTTAAATACTAATGAATTTCAAGTCCAATCCCAAGCTAAACCTAGACCATGCTGAGCCAGTCTAGTCTAGTCTGGGTCAAAATGGGATGGGCTAACAACGGCACGTGTTGGTTAAACCCACAACCCATATGCACATAAATCATCTCCCCTTCACATAAAGTGTGGTTTCCTTGGCCCAACCAAGGACTGTCCATGTAGGTGTATCAACTCTTCAAATTTCCTATATTCAAACTATGTGGAACAAGGTGTTTTACACCAAGTTTATTTTGTTTTTATTAATTCAAGTGGACATCTTTAGAGACAATTTTTCCATTCAATACTTAATGGTTTTTAACATGTGAATATACCATGCATTTCTCTGCAAATAGGAGGACATATTTATGCATGGTTTCGCTAAATTAGTAATGTGGGTCCCACTCGAATTTGGGCATAAAGTTGCAAAAACAATATTTTGTTAAACCATTTCAAATAATCCCCTACATGAATAAAAAATTAACTCCCAATTGAGAACTAGTATGGAGGCTCACGAACCCTTAGTTTAGGTTCTGAGGTCTCCATGCCCTTAACCTGAGTTATGCGGTGTTCACCCTTATCACATAAGTCAATCGTGAAGTCCAAGAGACGACTGAAAATTTTATGGAATTTCAAGGACGCGATCCTTGGTTTAATGACCAAATACCATGAATTTTATCAAAAAGGCTATAGGATGATAAGATCCCAATACTGTTCACGCACAAATCTCTCAAGAACGGATCACCCCAAACTACAACATACTTTAAAAAACTCTAATCATTGGCATAAAATAAATTCTACGTTCTTACACTCTTGGTTTTTAATAAAAAAAACTTTTACAGGTCAAGATGATTTTACCCCCATTTTTAAAAATCACTAAATTCTAAATGACCTCGGATGTTTGCTACTTATAGGAACTCCAAGGACTTATGACCTCTAACCTATCTTCCTTACTATACTACTTTGCAAAAAATAAAGCGAGTTGATGAAAAGAAATTAGGTTAAGGGTCTATACGTACTCCTACTTAAAAACTTGAAAGATCAACAAAATTTTAAGGCAAAAAAAAAAAATTCTTACTTTACTGAGAAAAAGAACAAACCAAAGAATAAATAATCAACACGCAAAATGCTAAGATAAGGGGAAAGACTTATTTTTATTAGAGTAATACTATACGGACCCCCATTTTGTACCCTATAATAAGACAAGACAATAACAAGTTATACTCTATGCCCTGGCGGGACCCACAATAATAAGGTATAAGTATTTAAAGCAAAGGGTATGGATGGGGGTACACATAATTTTATTGTTTTTACTAATATAGAATAAGTATTTGAGAAAATATGATAAATAAAAAAAGAAGAAGAAGGGTTCATTAGAGGCTCAAGTGTCCTTGTCATATTTATCAACCTCGATGGCAGTTTGAGAAGCTTCTTGTTGACCTTGATTCTTTGTCCCAGCGGACTAAGGTCGCTTATACTCTTGTTCATCACATTAATCCTCTTCTTAATCCTCCTCTTAGGTTGAATCTACTTAAAGAAGCTTAGATAGATCAAGCTCGGGCCACATTGAAGTAACCTTGGCATTACAATCAACAAAGCATGCAGTATAGCACCCTCTAATGAAGATTTGTTACTTGGGAAATTTTGAAATACAACTAGAGTTTGGTATTTAATGGTGTTATTCACTAAGCCTTTGAATTTGTTGTACATCGCACTGACCTCAACTAGTTTCTCCTTGAAGCTCAAAGCTTGAGTGAAGATCCTGATCCAATTCAACATCAGTCAATTGAGTTTTGACCTCTCCCAAGTCAATTGTTGCCTTTCCAACTATCATTTATCCTTCTCCAACTTGAGGAATCTATATTGTAAAGTCCTTATCTCTCCACCAAAGCTATGTGGCCCAACTTTAAAGCTTTATGATCAGTGATGAGCTTCGTATGCACCTTCGTCTACCTCTAAAACATATCATTAGAAAGCCTCTTTAGATCACGCAATCCCTTCTCTACAGTGGAAATATAAGACCAACATTCATCGATGTATTTATCCTTAAACTATAGAACTTCTCTAATGAGTCCAATTAGACTATCATATGCTCTCTGTCAGCCTCAAAAGCCTTGATCACAAGCCTCTAATTGTTAAAAATTGGCTCTTATTCTATATGAGATCACTTCCAATAACTAACAAAAGATACCGACATCCACCTGGCTTGCTCCTCCTTTAGAGTGGAAGCTATCAAAGTTTCAACCAAGTGACGAGCCTAGAAGACAACCAAAAAAGTATTACGTTAGCAAACTTAGGTATAAATAAAAGCAAGTAAAAACATTAACAAACGCGAAAACATATATCCATCCCATGATGTGTATAAAATCCTTACCATTGGCCTCGCTCACATGGTCACTAAAGTTTACCCCATGGGAAGGCTATTCACCTTCACTATGGCCATAAAAGCATCATCGACAAAGGAATATGTTTTTAGGTTTCCAGGGCCTAAGGGAGATCATGGGCGCATAAATTTTTAAGATATTTATAAGATAAAGAGGTTTCTCCTACCCCATAGGCTGCTCCTTGCCCTTTTTATAAGGAGTTGGGGACCTCCGCAACGCTGATAGCTGTAGCACCACGTATTTTTTAGTATTTAAAATTTGATTAATTCGGTGATTTTTATAATTTCACGTGTGCCGTAATTTAGTTGAATTAATTATTATGTGTTGATTAAAATATTAATCGGGAGGGGTAATGATTAATTTTTATGGACTAATTTACTAAGTGAATAATATATAAGTATTTTACATCATAAGGAGTGACAGTGACATGATACTGTTATACTTCAACCGGGAGTCGAGTGTTGACTATATGAGGTCGAGATGGGAAATTTTTGTAAAGTGAATCGGATGGTAATTTTGAGGTCACGGTTGGTTCCGAATGGGTTGAAATGTTAAAACAGTGTACCATTGTGTTTTGATTGGGTCTCCAGGTGATTTTAGACCAAACTGACACCACGAGAGGGTGGTTCGATCATTCCGGAGTTTATGGTAGATGGAACCCCGAAAATCTAAGGAGTATATTAGCCCATTAGAGTGGGAGTCTAGGGTTAAAATACTTTAGAGAGAGAGGAAGCCATAAGAGAGGAAGATGTGAAGGAAAATAGGCATTTCCACATCGTTGCACCAGGGACATCGCCGAAACCAAGATCGGATCAAGGGAAGAGAAACTCCATCATCAATAGGCAAGTCTTTGTCTTGCAATTCTTTTAAGCATATTATAATACCCATGTAGTGTAGGGTTGAAATTACATGATTTGGATGTATTCTTGGAATTTCTTTGGATGTAATTAATGATTTGGAGTAGTATTAATGTATAATTAACCCCTTTATATAGATAATATGAAATCTAAAATTATGTGATGAGTAAATTGAAAGAAACTTGGGTATATTAACAAATATGCATGAAGAACACTATGAACTAGGGTTTTGAGAATTTTGGGATTTAATTTGTTATTAGGTAGATTTCTTATAGATTTGATGTATTATTTGCATTAGAAATTGTATCTGGACATGTGATTATTTGGGCATATTGGATAGGAGTTTGGGAGAGTTTTATGAAGGTTTGAGGTGTTAATCATGGAGAAAAATGAGTTTAGGATGAAGTTGTCAAACGAGTTTTGGTTCATATCACAGAGATCGTTCGAACGAGATTTAACGAGATTAGTATGTCGTTTGAATGAGATTAACATGTCGTTCGAACGAACCTAGGTTTTAGGTCCTAGGGATAGATCTTTTCATTACAAACGCGTGGCTGCCAGTTTCGTATTTTTCATATATTTTTAATTAGTTATGAATTTTCGACGGAGCGGCGTCCGAGATCGAAATCTTTAGTCAGAAATTAAATCAGGTTATAGTGTGGTTTATGAACTATATGAGGACTTTGGGAATTTAATTAGACCCATAGTCGGGGCTTAGGCTTAGTCATAATGAGGGTAAAATGAGACTAAGGCCTACGAGATTTAAACAATTGTGTTAAATATCGAGAATTTAAAATGGGTTAGGGGAAGTGTAGATGACAACCCATAATTTATACCAGTAGGTTAGTGATGTTTTAACGACTGAAATTTCTTAAGGGATAATTGCCTTCGGGTAGTGAGAGACACTTGAAAAATATGAATATAATACTATGTGTGAATCGTTAGTACGTTGAGTATTCGGGAGATATAAGTACTACATATTGGGCATATTATAGGTTGCGTGTATGCCTATATATATATAGGTTATGTGAATACCTATTATGTTCTTTGTTATATGTGTGTACTTGCCTAGGCTACTTGCTATGACAGGAGGTTCCGTGAAAAGGGCAATCTAACCTTGGCGATTCCAGCAAGGTCTGGATGTGTGCCTCATAACATAGAACTTAGGGCGGCTCATTATGTGTTGTGTATTAGTGGGATTGACAAGTCATTTGGGTACGTTAGGTATTTGCATAGCCCAAAGGCTTAGAACTATATTCGCCTCCATTGTGTGTTGTTTGATTGAGGGTTTAAGGAGACATTCCATACTGGTAGTCCTTGATTGGTACGAGAGGTACATGGACTTGATAGCAGAGTATGCATGCATCGCGGTGGTCATTCAGGGGGATTCTATAGTTTTATATATTATAGTGTGATAAACATATACAAGTGTGATTATTCTACTTATGTGTGATAGTAGAAAGGATAGATAGTGTACATGTAAAAGCAACTTAAGTGTGATGAAAATTAATTAATGGAGTTATAATAACGTGTGATTATTCCAATTATGCGACAATAGGAAGATAGATAATGCACGAAAACTTAATTAAAATGATTCAATAATAATATGTGAGAAATATTAGTTATTGGTAGTATGGTAGGGTATTGTATGGGAATTACGGGGGGGTTGAACCTTCTGTGGTTAGTTAGATACAGATGTCTAGTTCAGATGGGTAGCATATTTAGGTAAGATGTGTTAGATGTGCACTTTAGATAAGAGGTGAGGAACTCAAGGGAGTGTAAGCGAAACTAACATGTATATCTAATAACAGTTTTTAAATTGCAATTTAAATACTTGCTAAATATTTTCAAAACGTTTTCTTGGGCTCAGACCCATGTCAAATCTATTTTCTATATTTCCAAAACATTTTAGGTGTCTAGTCACAGGGACTCCAATATTGATGCCTCATTCTAGGGATGTATAGCTATAGCGTTGTGGAGGCTTGCAGGATTTGATATAAACGCTTCAGTCATTCATTCCTAGATAGGATTTCATTTTAGTATTTCATTTGGGCATGTTGCCCCTTCAGACTATTCAGTATCTCAGTTAGTGAGTATTTATCAGACTTGGTTATATTTACTTTATACTTGTAGATGGATTTTGTATTGGGAACCAATGGTTTATTCGTTATTGTTTTATTAAGTTGTTTATCATGTGATGTTTTAGACTTAATTATTGCGTGGATGGTTTAGATTATTTTATTTCTCTTGCTGTTGTGTGATTAATTAAAAAAAAAATTGACACTGGCTTAATTTAACCTAGGTGGTTAGTAATTTAAAAAAGTAATTTGACAGTGATGCTAAGAATGAACCAAATGAGATTCCTGATTATTTTGATAAAGTACTGATCACCCGTGATTAAAATAAGTGGAGTGTCACAAATGGTATCAAAGCATTCGGTTCTAGTGTCCTTAGAATCTGTATGGCTTACTACTATTTCAACATAGTATTCTTTGATATAGAGCCTTATTATAGGATTGTTATATTCCTCTACGTATGCACAATTATGTTCTTCTGGTGATTTCTTTGTATTTGATCATCAACATATACAAACTTCAATCTCGTTTCAGATGCCACCAAAGGGGACTCATCGGAATAGAGCGAGCGCTGGGGAGGGAGACCCAGAGGAAAACATTTCAACAGCAGAGGTGGTCGAAATCTTGGCACAAGCAGTTAACGCGACGATGACCGTAATGGCACAACACTTTTTACAAATTCGTCCATAGCCGCTAGTGGAACCAGTTGTTCAGGCCCATCTGGGGCCATCCGATTAGCAGAGAGTGAGGGAAGCATTTCAGAATGGCCACCCACCGAGTTTCATGGTAGCTCAAATGTAGTCGTGGCCAATCTGTGGAAGAAAGACATGCAATGCCACCTTCGTATGGTTGAGTGTAGTGACACTCAAAAATAGTTCTTGGCAACATTCAAGTTAGTGGGCGCAGCTTTGCTGTGGTGGAAGTCTATGACCACACCATAGGAGATAGATGTCATGATCATTAGGGAGTTTTGGACCCAGTTTGACCGTAAGTATTTTTAGTCAACTATTCAGACAGAGATATTATGGAAGTTCTCGATGTCGTTCAGGGAGACCGAGCTATAGTGGAATACGAAGAGGATTTCACTCATTTAGCAAATTTCGTGAAGGATGAAGTGAACACTGAAGAGAAGAAGATGCGAAAATTCATGAATGGACTTAACTGGAAAATTCGACAGCACTTGTTGTATAATATGACATTGAAGACGTACACGGAGGTTGTTAATTCCCCCCTACTCCATTATTAAGATAAAAGCTTTCATATGAAGGGGAGAAAGAGAGTAAGTGAGACCATTCAAACTGGGAATGTAGGTGGGAACTGTGCGAGTGGGGCACCACAACAGCAGGGACGGGATTCTTGACAAGGGGATAGGGATAGGAGATTTAGATCTGAGGATTTTTTACTCTATTGGGGTTTTGGAGAGGGCCAACAGGGTCCTCAATAGCAGCAGCATTCCGTTCCTCAGGGACGCTATGTCCAAGGGAATAATGGGGGAGGCCAGTAAGGCCAGGGCTAGAGACATGGAGGTTTTTCTGGTAGTTATTTTGGTTGTGAAGAGATGATCCATAGGAAGAGGTATTTCCCAAAGTGAGATAGGGGAAACTATAGGATGAGGTACTATATGTACAACCATTGCAGCAAATCTTGGGTCAATTTTGACGTGAGAATTACGTTCAGGATCTCGTTGACCAGGCAACGCTGACAATAAATGGTGGTAAATTTTTTATTGTATCCTTATCAGTATGACATAGGTTTCGAGTGACATGGGTGCGTTACAATATACATGGCAACACTAAAATTCTCGGGTGAGTCGAGTTTAGTGGGTGAGTTGGCAGTATCAGCCTTATATTTATAAGTGTATTTATTGTTGGGTAGTGGGATTTTTTATGTTTATATTATGTGATTGTTTTTCCCCTTTTGAGAGTCATGATAGTGGAGCATATAATTATCTGTGTAGTGACTGGATACCGAGGGTTTGAAAGGTAGTAAACTGTATGGTAAGACTATTGTACTCATTATTCTAGGGTGAGATATATTGTCTTGCAAGTTATCACCTAAAAGAGGGTCGAGCGTGCATATATATTGTATTGTATCATAGACTTCAGAGAATATAGTTATCTCGTGACATTTGATCCCAGCGCGTGGGGGCTTTTACTGATGTGATCCAAGGTATATCAGATTAAACATTGACCGAAGAGATTTAGCTCGATTATTGATTTAGTTCTAAGAACTTAGTGATAGTTTTAGCATAGTGTTGCATTACTTCTTGAGCTATGGGGAGTGAACAATTTGACTTATGTGTCGGGGAAAATAGGATTTTAGGTGTCTTAGTTATGTGCTTTAGTTAGACGCACGGATCTTGATGACCGACAATGCTAAGTAGTAGTGTATAGGGGTGATTCCTTATTTGGATTTCGCTTGTGAGACATCCCACGCATGAACCTTAGCGAACGTCAGAAGTTGGGAAATGTGTGGTCTTTAGGAAATGAATCTAGTTCACTAGTTGTTATATGGATGTGTGGTTAAAATCTTGAGTTGAAAGTTATTTTATTATTTAAGTCTAGTAGGATCCTGGTGGTATTTGTGTAGTTATGCCCGGTATATAGGATGTATGGGCACCCTAGTTGGTTGGATTTTTAGTGTCGTTCGTAGTCAGAAGATGTGGAAATTTATGTGTAACATAAGAGTAAATAAATAAGGGAGTTGGCACATGGAGATGTTGGAGCTTTCCCCAGTAGAGGAAATACTTTAGCCATTAGTAGATAGGCTCATCGTAATGGAAAATGTTGGATGAAATTTTTATGTATTGTGTAGTCACCAAGGAGAAATGGTATATAAATGGAGTATTTTGGTATAACGAGACTAAAGAGAATTGGTCATTAGTTTAAACAGGAGTGTATAGACCGTCGGACTGAAGGATACTATTAGTAGAGATATAGCAGGAACATTAAAACGATTTTGACTTTAGGAAGAGGCGAATGTTGTACGAGGTTATATCCAAACCTTTTAAGTACAAGACTTTTCAAAATTTTGAGAACGAATTTCCTTCGTAAGGGGAGAAGTATGTAACACCTCGTATTTATGACTATTTAGAATTTGATTAATTCGGTGATTTTTAGAATTTCACGTATGTCGTAATTTAGTTGAATTAATTATTATGTGTTGTTAAGATATATTCATGAGACATAATTATTAATGTTTATGGAATAATTTACTAAGTGAATAGTAAATAAGTATTTTATGTCATAACGAGTGACAGTGACGTGATAGCGTTATGCCTCAATCGAGAGTCGAGTATTGAATATATGAGGTCGAGATGGTAAATTTTTTTAAGTGACTTTAATGGCAATTTTGAGGTCACGGTTGGTTCTGAATGGGTCAAAATTATCAGAATAGTGTACATGGGTGTGCTGATTGGGTTCAGGGGCGACTTTAGACCAAACTGGCACCACGCGAGGGTGTTTCGGTCATTTGGGAGTTTGTGGTAGATCGAACTCCAAAAATTTAAGAAGTATTTCTTTGGGTGTAATTCATTATTTGAAGTAGGATTCATGTAGAATTAATCTCTTTATGTAGATAGTATGAAATTTAAAATTATGTGATGAGTAACTTAAAAGAAATATGGGTATATTGATGAATATGCATGAAGAACACTATGGACTAGGTTTTTGAGAATTTTGGAATTTAATCTATTCTTGGGTAGATTTCTTATAGACTTCATGTATTATTTACGTTAGAAATTGTCCCTATATTTGGGTATGTTGGATAGGAGTTTGGGAGAATTTCGTGAAGGTTTGAGGTGTTAACTATGGAGAAAAACGAGTTTGGGACGAAGCTGTAAAAATCGCAGAGATCGTTCGAACAAGATTAGTGTGTTGTCCAAGAAATATTAGTATGGTTTTCGAAAGACCATAGGTTTTAGGTCGCGGGGATAGATCTTTTCGTTACGAATACATGTCCACTAGTTTCGTATTTTTTAGATTTTTTTAAAGTAGTTATGAATTTTCTATGGAAGGATGTCCGAGATCGATATCTTTAGTCAGAAATTAAATCAGGGTATAGAATAGTTTATGAACTATATGAGGACTTTGGAATTTTCAGTAGACCTATAGTCGGGTCTTAGGCTTAGTCATAATGAGGGTATGAGACTAGGGCCAACGGAATTTAAACAATTGTGTTAAGTATCGGGAATTTAAAACAGGTTACGGGAAGTGTAGATGATAACCTAGAATTTATAACACTAGGTTAGTGATGTTTTAACTACTTAAATTTCTTAAGGGATAATTGGGACCCTTCGGGTAGTGAGTGATACTTGAAAAATACGAATATAATACTAGGTGTGAATCATTAGCATGTTGAATATTCGAGAGATATAAATATTTCGTATTGGACATATTATAGGTTGTGTGAATACCCATTATGTGCTTTATTATGTGTGTGAACATACTTATGCTGCCTACTATCACAGGAGGTTTCACATATAGGTCAGTCCCACCTTAGCGATTCTACCGAGGTATGGATGTGGGCCCCAGAACATAGAACTTAGGGTTGCTCACTATGTAATGTGTAATAGTGAGATTGTCAAGTCATTGGGGTACGTTAGGAATGTGCGTATCCCAAAGGCTTAGAACCGCGTTCTCCTCCATTTGTCTATTTTTTGATTAAGGGTTTGAGGATACACTCTGAACCGGTAGTTCTTGATTGGTACGAGAGGTACATGGAATTGATAGCAGAGTATGCATGCATCGCGGTGGTCATTCTAGGAGATGATATAGTTGTATAAATAATAGTGTCATAAATATATACAAGTGTGATTATTCTACTTATGCGTGATAGTAGAAAAGATAGATAGTGTATATCTAAAAGCAACATAAGTGTGATGAAAATTAATTAACGGTGTTATAATAATGTGTGATTAAAATGACTTAAGTAGGAAGATAGATAGTGCATATCTAAAAGTGACTTAAGTATGGGAAACTTAATTAGAAGGATTTAATAATAGTATGCGGGAAATATTAGTTATTAATAGTACGGTAGCATACTATATGGGTTATACAGGGGAGTTGAACCTTTTGTAGTTAGTTAGATATGAATGTCTAGTTAGGTTGGGTAGCATAGCGAGGTATGATGCATTAGGTGTGCACTTTATATGAGAGGTGAGGAACTCAAAGGAGTGTATGAGGAACTAACATGTATATCTAATAATTGTTCTTAAACTGCTATTTAAATACTTGCTAAATATTTTCAAAAAAATTTCTTGGGCTCTGACCCGTATCAATTCTATTTTTCAATATTTTCAAAACATTTTAGGTATCTAGCCACAAGGACGCCAAGCTTGATGGATGATTCCAGGGATGCATAGTTGCAACATTATGGAGTCTTGTAGGATTTGATATAGACGCTTCAATCATTCATTCCTAAATAGGATTTCATCTCAGTATTTCATTTGGGCATGTTGTCCCTTCAAACTATTCAGTAATGCAGTTATTCAGTAATTATTAGACTTGGTTTTATTTACTTTAGACTTGTTGATGGATTTTGTTGTGGGAACCGATGATTTATTCAATATTGTTTTATTAAGTGATTTATCATGTGATGTTTTAGACTCTATTATTGTGTGGATCATGACGTGAATAAAAAATGTGTCTCTAACACGTGATTACGGCTCAAGAGCAAGCCAGTCGCTCAAGTAATGATCCTGTAAGCCGGGTGTCGAACTCAGGGAATAGGACGCAAAACGTAACGACGAATAGGAAGAACGATTAACCCTACGGTTAGCAAAGGGAAAGATGGAAAATATGATGATTTGTGACTTTCCTATCAACTAATGTGATTTAATTGAATTAGTAAATATACTACGTATGTAAGAACAAAACAAGTTTTAAATGAATATGGGAAAATGGAGTTGGATTACACTTTCCCGAACCGCGGTGATTACATAGAACATAAAACCTTCAAAAACCTAATTCTCAATTCAAATAAACATCAAATACTTTCTAAGCATTCGACATATGTAGATTTTACTCCTCATTAAATCAAATCAAAAATTGTATTTAACGAGGATGATAAATTATAAAAATGCCAATTGCACCCTTAAATATTCCAGTTCCCTAGGGCAAATGGAATTAAAAGACCTAAAATTTTGATAAAGTTCAAACCTTTGAATTGTTAATTACATTTAATTCACTTTTAAACCCATTTGTAATACCTAGGTCGGGTTCATGTACCCCAACCCTCTAAAAACTTTGCCTGACACAGCTACATGGGAAATAACCAAAAATCTAACGTTGGATGCATTGGAAATCACGATGAAACCATTATTAAACATGATTGGGAGTTTTAGAATCCCGAAAAAAAAAACTTGAAAACATGGAAATTATGTAAGATCGAGGAAGAGAAGTCAAATGAGATATTAAAAACCTTTAGAATTGATCAATAATGGTGTAATCTTAGTGCATGAATTGAAACTAGGGTTCTATTCCCTCTAATTCTCAAGTAAAAACTCATTAAAACACTGTCTAATATCAAACTACAACATTACATGTTTGTTTTTACAAGAGTCCAACCCTAAAACAACTTTAAAAGAAAAAAAAATGAATTTTTGCATGTCAGGTACTCAAATTCGGTTCGACTGTGCATGAGAACCGGTTCAGCCCCAAACCAGTTTGGGGTTCGATTTGATTTTTCCTACTGCATTGGTTGCTTCTTCCCTTTTGGTTTTGGATTTTTTTTCAATTTTCAAACTCGTATAATTCTTCACCGAAGCTCGGATTAAGGTATCGTTTCTTCCAGTATTCTTGTGACTTTGTAGTCTTCGACTTTTTGGTTGGCCCCGCCTCTATTCTATGGCTACAAAATTACCAAAATACCCTTCAACTCTCCTTTTTTGGATTTCTTTCTCTCTTTTGAGTTCTCTTTCGCACTAACTTGCATGAAATACCTGTAAAATACATGAGATATACACAAAACACGAAATACTCGCCAAGGAGAGTTAGTAGAATAAATATGAACTGAATCGAAGTTAATTACAATGCACGGGATCATAAAAAGACTTAAATTAAGGGGATCAATATGAAATATTTATGTCTTATCAAATCCCCCTAATATAGAGCGTCGTGCATCCCGAGCAATGTAAAAGAATGAGAATGTGAGTTAAAGACCCTACAAAATATTTATTGGGATAAGATACATATCTCGCAGGCAACCGATTGCATTTAGCGTATGCAACAAGTCGTTAAACCCCCAGGTTACCCTAGTAGGACGAGTGGTGTCTCGTGAGGGTTTGTAGTGAATATACCCACAAAATTTGGTTTTTAACTCAAATAAAAGTATCAAAATACTTAAAAATTGTACAATTTAATCCCTTAAAAAATAGTCACCGTAAATTTATATTCAATTGTCTCTTTTTGTAATGTTTGTGCGAAGCCAAAAATTAAACCGCTAACTTCCACGGATTGATCATTACATTACTTTTCGAAAATTCATTTTGATTAAATTTCTCACGGATGCACTCACAAACGAATCACTCGGATTGTGGCTATTTTCTCTCGGTTTGCGTAATTTATAAGAGTAAATATAATAGAACACAAATTCACGCACTCAATTTTGAAAGACAAAATTATTTGGATGAATAGATCTCATCATCGGAATACATTTATAGGAAAACCGAAACATCGATTTATTCACACCAATTAAAATATCTTATTATCTTTCCGTGTTTTAGCCCTCCATGCGGTAATTAATTTTGTAATTCAGACAAAGTTAGGAATTTTTTGGATTATAAGGTGTAATGGGTAATATGGGAATGGTTGGAAATCTTGAAATTGGAAAATTTTGCTTACTATGTCATTTGGCACTTTTTCGGGCTTTTGCTCATTTTCTCTTATTTTTCTATTTTTGTTGAGCTTTTTTCTTTTTTTTTTGCCCTTTTTATTTCAGCATTTGGACTTAATTGATGAATTTTTCGATTTTCAGAACTCCAGGCTTAATGGGTTTTCTGGTTAATCAAACGAAATTGGACAATTTTATTAGGCTCAATTGGGTTTGCAAAAGGGATAATTTTCACAACTTTTTATGGATAATATTTTTGGGTAAGCAAACAATGGCCTAACTTCATTATCCGAATTACTTACTATTTTACCATATGCGTCTCGAGATTATATTTAATTTAGCGATATTTTTAGCGCATTTTTCAGGACAATATTTCACTCGTTTCCCGTAACCGTTCAAACCAAATGAATTGGGATCCTTAACGAATTATTTTGAGATAAATTGAACTTTGAGTTAACCATTAACTCAGATTGATTTAATTACTCACAAAAATCAATAGGCACGTAATCTCACCAGGTTTATAAGCTCCACACTAATTCGTAAAGTCGTCAATTTTCATTCAATTTCCATTTTTGGTCAATTTTGGCTTTGTGCATTTGAATTTTTACAATTTGAGGCTTTAAACAAAATTTGAGTGATATTTTTGAAAGTTTTAAATTCAAATTTTTATTTATTTTGAAGAAAAATATATTTGGCTTTTTTGGAAAATTTTGAAATTATCTAATTTTTTAATGTGGCATTTTAAAAATTTGTGAAGTTTTAGAAATACGCACTTGTGACCCCCCCCTCCCTCAACTTAGACTTAAAATGCAGATTTAAAATAAGTGCGATAAAGGAAAACAAACAAAGATTTAAGAAAAAAGAATAAGTGCGATAAAGGAAAACAAACAAAGATTTAAAATGCAGATTTTTCATTAACAACCCAACAAGTACATACAAGATGGAAAAGGAAAAACACTACATAGTTTGTTCAAATAAAAATCATCAAATGAAAGTAGTGAAGAACTACACAAAATGGACTCCTTGAACACATCAACCATGGGGCTTGCTACTCGGGCGATGGATGGGAAGTGTCGGGGGCGCTCGGGTCATAGGGGTCGTAGAAATATATCAAAAGAGACATGTTAGGCCCCACATGCATGCGATACATTTCGTCTTGGAGCCGAATCATCATACTAGTATCTCACTCATAGTTGCTCATGAATGTGGTGAAACAAGCATCCAAGTCATCGATGCGATAATGTAGCTCCCCCTATTCGGGCATATAATTGGGGTTCGCTGAATAATCCGATTCGTCTTCCTTGTAATCACTACCTACCTCGGGCATGGGATCATTATGCTCCATCGTTCGTCCTCATCAATAAGAGGACACTCGAGGTCGTCCACTCACATTTGGCGAGCGCTTATAGAGTGGAAGAAGCCCCGATAGGTCTAGGAAGTTTGACGCATGAGTTAGGGACACACACCCCGGCATTATACATGATTTTGGTGATAAGGCGGGCATAGGGAAGAGCCTCTTTATCGCAATTGTCATAGGCAGGGTGACTGATGTCCGCATAAACGAGGTGATCCAGGTTTGTAGTTTTGTTTGGATCAACAAAGTGAAAGAGGAAGTTCCACTGGCGTTGACGGACCATCGAATCATTGGTGGTTTGGTGAATTGCGCTACAAGTGATGAGGTGTGCATCGTGCACCATTTCCGATAGCCTTCCCACAAAAAAATATCTTGGATCCATTCTTACCCTGGAACCATTCGCTAGGCGCATTCATCTTTGGTTCGTGGGGCACCATTGGTGGGGTAAGCGAAAGGTACCAGGAGAATTACCCCTTTGGCACGCATCATTCGATGAGTGTAGCGAAAAACGAGATGTGAATGTTATCGATGAAGGGGCATATTTCACTTTAGCGTGCTTCATTCCACTCAAAGGGGGCATATTTCCCAAATTAAAAAACTAGAATGACCACTTTAGCGTGCTTCATTCCACTCAAAAAGGAGCATATTTCACTAGTAGGTTACTCAAGGGCCAAGCGATGGCACTAAAATCCTTAATAAACCTCTGATAGAAACCCGCGTGGCCTAAAAAGAGCGCACATCCTTTAATGACTTGGGTGGGGGAAGATAAGCTACGACATCTACTTTGCCTTATCAGTCTCAATACCTTTGGACGGTACTATGTAGCCTAGAACTATTCCTTCGGTAACCATAACAAGGCACTTATCCTAGTTTAATACCAAGTTCTTTTTCACACAACGGGTTAGAACTTTTTCAATATTAGCAAGGCAAAGGTCAAAAGAGGGGCCGAAGACACTAAAGTCGTCTATGAAAACCTCAAGGCCCTTTTTGACCATGTAACTAAAAAGAATAGGCCTATACCTTTGAAAGGTCGCGGATGCATTACTTAATCCAAATGGTAGACTTTTGTAGGAAAACGTGCCAAAAGGATATGTGAATGTCAACTTATATTGATCTAGTGCATGTACCTCAATTTGGTTATATCCGAAATAGCCGTCAATAAAGCAATAGAATGGGTGTCCCGCTACTAGCTCTAGCATTTTATCGATAAACGATAAGGGGAAATGATCTTTTCTCATGTCGGTATTGAGCTTCCGATAGTCAATGTAAATGTGCCACCCGGTGGTGGTACATTGGGGAATTAGCTCACCCTTGGCATTCTCAACCACAGTCATTTCAGACTTCTTCTGGATGACTTAGATAGAAATGATGCGCGCTTGCAATAGATTAATAATCTCCACTCTAACGACATCTTTCATCATGGGGTACAATCTCCTTTGCATCTCCCTCAAAGGCTTCACGTCCTCTTCGAGGTGGATTTTATGGATACAAATTAGGGGGCTTATACCCTTCAAATCCATGATGCTCCAAATAAAATCATTCCGATGCTTCCTCAATCGATAGTAGTTTACCCTCTAGCTCTTTATTTAGGCTCGAGGAGACAATAGCGGGGAAAGTCTCATCCTCTCTAAAATAAGCATATTTTATATTTGAGGGTAATTTATTTAGTTCAAAGGTGGGAAATTTCTCATCGGAGGTAATCGTGCGCGACTCCTTTGGTGGTAATTCCTCGAACCTGGAAACCTAATTAACATCTCTCACGTCCTTATCCGACACTCTCTTGTCTAAGATCGCTCTCAACTCTCCTACCTCCCACTTGAAATTGTGTACGTCCCGTCACTCTCACTACCCGAAATAAGACACTCTCCTTACAAATCCCCACTCGAGCTTCGCTCAATATGTTCATCTACTACCTCCTAGATAAGATCCACTGCGTGAAACTCATCCTCATCACCCACTTTCTTGGTGATGTTGATGATATTTGTCTTAAGGGTCATGTTCCCGAATGTGAGTTGTGATGATGCTAAGATTTAGCACCACCGGATAAGTGATAATGAGCTCAAACAGTAGTAACCATGGCAGCCATAGAGATGTATAAGTGTATAAGTATGTAGAAGGGGATGAGTATAAGAGGAAATAAGACAATGATGTATAGTGGTTCAGACAATTTGGCCTACATCCACTGTGAGTGTGTGATCCACTAAGTATGGGCACTAATGGCCTTGGATACAATGCACATAAGCTCACTTTCTCTCTCTACTGTGTGTACAAGCAGAGTTTTAGCTAGGGTTACAATACATTGATCGATTCCCTTGTAGGGTTGTAGGTGACAAGTATATATAGGTCTTGGGGGGTGTAGTGTACCCCCCAAGTATGCATGGTGCATGTGAATGGTGATCTAGCCAATCCTCTGTTGACACCTGTAGATGCCAAATGATGACATAATATTCCCTCACGTGAGGGTGTGATTTTGTTATAATGGTCTCCCATGTGCCATGTGAGCCTCACGCGCACTGTTCCACGCATCTCCCAAACCATGCGCTGTGATGATGTCACCCTCGGCCTTTGATATGAGTCCGAGGGCAAAGTTCCTTCCGGTAATGAGTCTGGCCTAATTTGGGCCTCGTACTGTCGTACACTCGGGGGGTCGTCCTGAGCCTGATGAAGGGTCGCCCCCCCCGAGGGGTCGTCCGGAGCCTGATGAAGGGTCGTCCCCATGAGGGGTCGTCCGGAGCCTGATGAAGGGGTCGGCCCCCTGAGGGGTCGTCCGGAGCCTGATGCCCCCCCCCCCCCCCCCCGGTGGGGTCGTCTGGTTGGAGGGTATATATGGGTATATCAATCACCCCCCAACCCTCAGCCATAGATGATGCTGAGATGGCTGACGGATAATGTTGCTTTTGAGACAAGTATACTGTCTGTTGGATGAGTGACACCTGGGCAGATACTCGTTGTTGTTCCAGTTTCCAAGGTGTGGCGGATGCACACGACCTAGGATTTTGTGACCTAACGATGACCTCCTCGTGGGCTGTGCTCTGCCTTGGTTAATAGGCCCACTCATTACTAAGGTATTTAAGAGATTTTTGAAACCTTTCCTTCTCTTCTTCTTCTTCGCGCCCAAGATCTCTCTCTCTAGATTTCTAACAGACAGACCTGGACATTTCGACATTTCGAGTTTGGCACCCTCTTTCTCCTTCCTCAGGTAATCCCTCTACCCCAGTGTCCTCTTTTACTTTCATTTCTTTCTTTGCTTTAGGCTTGTATGGTCAGACTTAGGCTGTTTTATATTATTTTTGGCATCTTCTCCGGCGACTGGTTTTTGAGTGTTCTTGAGATTTCTTGAGTAAAACCCTTGATTTCTTTTGTTTCGATCCAAAAGTCCAACTTGGTCAACTGTAAACTTATTTGTAGCTAGCTTAGTTAAAATCTCTAAGTGTGGGGTCTTCCCTTTAATGCTTAGGAGGCTTTATAGTTTAGCATCTGAATTACCATCCTTGAGAGAGAAGCTCTTTACCGAGATCAAACGAATAGAGGAAGAGGAAGAGAGGAGACGAGGAGCCGACCCTAACTGGGTACGACCCATCTTTCCCATTCCTCTTGCCATAATAAAACCATTTGAACCATCTGAGTCTTGTGGGTCGTCCTCTCGTCCAGCCGAGATTTACTCAAGTGAGATGGATGAGAGAGCGTCGTCGCCAACTGGCGCTGGACTTTCTGGGAGAAAAGAGACGTCTGATCTAAGCCCAGGCCGACAGGCCGACAGGCCGAGGGTATAGTTGCTTTCGAGGCTGTCCCCGTGACGACCCTATATCCACATGATTTTCAGATGGCCTTTCCCCAGGGGCCTCTGGCAGATGCTGAGGCCGAGGGAGAGGGGACTGAGGACAAGGGCGATGATTCAGATGACCAGGTTGATACCTCCCATGCCTCGTCCTATATCTCCTCAGTTAGGGATCGCGACCTCTTTTTGTGGAGGCATGCCTATGGAGTGCCCCAAAGAATAACTATGAGGGTTCCCTCTGAGGATGAGAGGGTTTTTGAGGGAGAAGAGGGTGAGGTTGCAGTATATAAACAAATGTTCAAGGTAGGTGTCAGACTCCCTTTACATCCGGCCGTCATAGACATTTGTTCGGCCCTCAGCGTTACCCCTTCTCAACTTCATCCCAACTCTTGGAGGACGATCCTGGGCTACATCTCCCTGTGGAAGAATGCTTTCACTGATGAGCCCTCGGCTGACGTATTCTTGGCCTGCTATAATATCACCTCCTCGTCCAAACAGCCTGGGTACTATCATCTAGGGGCGAGGAGGTCTGAGAAAAAACTTCTCCACGTGGCTCAAACCTCCAACCACGATTGGAAGAAGAGATTCTTCTTCGTCTCAGGGGAGTGGGAGTTATCCACCGAGGCACGACCTATAGCCGATGGTCCGAGGGTCCCCAGAAGATGGTCTAATCCCTCAATGAAGTCCAGGTCAGACCCCGAACTTAGCCTGGAAGAGAAAGATATAGTTGAATATCTGAGAGGACGAGGGAGAGGGGGTGAACTTCCAAAGTTTAAAGATCTGATGACCCCTCGACTCCTGAAAGAAGCTGGTCTGAAGGTCGGCCCCCTCACAGAACTATGTGATTTGTACTTTTCTTTACTTTTTTCAAGTGTTTCCTCTTCATCTTTGTACTTTTCTGACGTGTCGTCTTCTTTTCAGATCGTCCTCCTGGTATATCAGATTCTCTCTGGGAAATGACTGCTCCTAGTTTATTGTCAGGCTTGGCCAGGAAGAAAGGCAAGGAGCCTCAGCAATCTCCGAGGAAGACGAAGGCTGTGGGGTCGACGGTTGTTGAGACGCCAGCTGATAGCCACAAAAGAAAAGAGCCTGAGATTCCTGTTGACCCTCGACCAGATTCTCGGACGAGGGCAAGGGTCGAAGCATCTGAAGGGACTGCTTCTTCATCTAGCATGGGGGCCTTCTGGTCCCAGAACTTAGCACATCTGAGGGTCGAGCCATCATCGCTCATCGCAAATTTGAGGGCAGCCAAGGCATCAATGTTTTCTGCTCCCTCGGCTGCTGATTACGAATTTCTGTCAAAGATGCCTCCAGCCAAAGTGTATGACTATGGTCTGCATGCTCTAGCCCAGGTTTTGGTCTTGATTCATTTCTTTAATTTCATTCTTTCACCAACTGTTTCCTCATCCTCTTGACATCTGTTTTTTTTATGTGAAGTCTGTATGCGCCTTTACCTCAGCAACTAAATGGATGGCTGAGAATCAGGAGAAATTCCATGAGGCCGAGAGGGCCATCCAATATGAGGCCGACCTGCAGGCTGACTTAGATACTGCAAAGGCTGAGCTAGAGAGTGCCAGAACTGAACATGCACGAATTATGGACGAGCTGACGAGACAGCCTGATGAGGACCTGAAGGCCAAAGACTTGCTTCTGAAGGAGAAGGATGAAGCCATGACCCATCGGGAGTCCCAGTTTAAGATTGAGCTATCTGAGGTTGTGAAGAAAGTCGAGGCAAACGCTGTGGAAACCTATAAACTCTCCAATGAGTTCCAAGGCTTCGGCCTTGAGTACTTGGAGAGAGGGATAAGGACGGCTTGTCGGTGGGTCGTCCTCAATTTCGGCGACATCGTCTCTTCCGTCCGTCCCTCTCTGGAGGCCGTTCAACTGGAGGGCCCCCTGATTGTCGAGGCTCTAACCCAGGTGTAATCCCAGGTGCAAGTCGAGGGGGTCGGCACGTCTGAAGATCAGCCAGTTGTGGTCATTGAGGAAACCCCTCTTGTGGATGTGGAGGCCCTGCCTTCTGATATTGTCCCATAGGGTGGCTGTCTGTAGCCCACACCCTTCTGATGTAATTAACATTTTTGTACTCAATCTTGTATAACACTTGATATTTCATTTATACTATCATCTCCTTTGCTGTCTTCCATGTTTTGCCTTTTGCATTATTTGTGTTGTGAATCTTTGTTAATGCTACAAACCTCTCCCTCGTATCTCTTAAGGGTGAATTGAGGGGTCATCCCCTGGGTTGGCCCTCATTATAGCCGAGAATATATCACCAAATTAATGATTTAAACACAGTATTCCCTCGTCTTTCTTGAGGACAGTGGTGGGCTCGTCCCCCCACTAGCCCTCATCATAGCCTAGGGTTAATCACCAAATTAATGGTTTTAAACACAGTATTCCCTCGTCTTTCTTGAGGACAGTGGTGGGGTCGTCCCCCCCACTGGCCCTCATCATAGCCGAGGGTTAATCACCAAATTAATGGTTTTAAACAAAGTATGCCCTCGTCTTTCTTGAGGACAATGGTGGGGTCGTCCCCCCCACTGGTCCTCATCATAGCCGAGGGTTAATCACCAAATTAATGGTTTTAAACAAAGTATTCCCTCGTCTTTCTTGAGGATAGTGGTGGGGTCGTCCCCTCCACCCTCATCATAGCCGAGGGTTAATCACCAAATTAATGGTTTTAAACAAAGTATTCCCTCGTCTTTCTTGAAAACAGTGGTGGGGTCGTCCCCTCCACTGGCCCTCATCATAGCCGAGGGTTAATAACCAAATTAATGGTTTTAAACAAAGTATTCCCTCGTCTTTCTTAAGGACAGTGGTGGGGTCGTCCCCTTCACTGGCCCTCATCATAGCTGAGGGTTAATCACCAAATTAATGGTTTTAAACAAAGTATTCCCTCGTCTTTCTTGAGGACAGTGGTGGGGTCGTCCCCTCCACTGGCCCTCATCATAGCTGAGGGTTAATCACCAAATTAATGGTTTTAAACAAAGTATTCCCTCGTATTTCTTGATGACAGTGGTGGGGTCGTCCCCTCCACTGGCCCTCATCATAGCCGAGGGTTCCAATTACCAGATTAATCGTTTTTAATAAAGTCTTCCCTCGTCTTTCTTGAGGACAGTGGTGGGGTCGTCCCCTCCACTGGCCCTCATTATAGCCGAGGGTTAATCACCAACTTAATGGTTTTAAACAAAGTATTCCCTCGTCTTTCTTGAGGACAGTGGTGGGGTCGTCCCCTCCACTGGCCCTCATCATAGCCGAGGGTTCCAATTACCAGATTAACGGTTTTTAATACAGACTTCCCTCGTCTTTCTTGAGGACAGTGGTGGGGTCGTCCCCTCCACTAGCCCTCATTATAGAAGAGGGTTAATCACCAACTTAATGGTTTTAAACAAAGTATTCCCTCGTCTTTCTTGAGGACAGTGGTGGGGTCGTCCCCTCCACTGGACCTCATCATAGCCGAGGATTCCAATTACCAGATTAATGGTTTTTAATAAAGTCTTCCCTCATCTTTCTTGAGGACAGTGTGGGGTCGTCCCCTCCACTGGCCCTCATTATAGCCGAGGGTTAATCACCAACTTAATGGTTTTAAACAAAGTATTCCCTCGTCTTTCTTGAGGACAGTGGTGGGGTCGTCCCCTCCACTGGCCCTCATTATAGCCGAGGGTTCCAATTACCAGATTAGTGGTTTTTAATAAAGTATTCCCTCATCTTTCTTGAGGACATTGGTGGGTTCGTCCCCTCCATTGACCCTCATTATAGCCGAGGGTAGGTCTCTAGTAGATGTTTTCACGCGTACTAGAACTGATAACCACAGGATGAGGGGAAACACTGATATTTCTCATTAACTTTCCAAGTGTTCTGCTGGAGCAATTCTTATTACAATTATGGTCTATCAAGACCTTACAACACTACTGATAGTATTTTTTCAAATGATTTGCATTCCAGGGGTTGGAAAAGGGTTCCCCTTCTAGGTTTTCTAGTTTATAGGTCCCAGGGACGACTTCATCGATGACCCTATATGGGCCATGAAAATTAGGATGGAGCTTGTTGGGCTTTTGCCAAGTCTTCTTGAGGACCAAGTCCCCCACTGCGATTGACCTCTGTTTCACCCTCTGATTGTAAAACCTTGCGGTCCTCTGCTGGTAGGCGGCCTGCCTTATCTCAGCGTCCTCCCTCCTTTCCCCAATCAGGTCCAAGTCGAGTCTCCTCTCTTATGTATTTCTCTGGGGGTCATACATTTGGACCCTATGAGTAGGAAACTCAATCTTGATGGGGATGACGACTTCTAAGCCATAAGCTAACATGAATGGGGTCTCTCCGGTAGAGGTCCTCACTGTCGTCCTATATGCCCACAGCATGGCATATAACTCATCGACCCATCTTCCTTTTGCCTCCTCAAGCCTCTTCTTGATTCTATCTAGGATTGTCCTGTTTGTAACTTCTGTTTGCCCATTGGCCTGAGGTCGGCCTGGGGTGGAGAAAAATTGTTTGATACTCACCCTTTCACAGTACTTCTGTAGAGAGGTATTCTTGAACTGAGTCCCGTTATCCGAGATGAGGGTGTTGGGGAGACCATATCTGCATATAACATTTTTCCAAATGAACTGGAAGGTCTTCTACTCTGTAATTGTCACCATTAGTTCGACCTCCACCCATTTTGAGAAATAGTCAATAGCTACGATGAGGAATCGATAGTTATTGACTGCTCTTGGTAAGGGTCCTACGAGGTCAATCCCCCACACTGCAAATGGCCATGGGGATGTAATGGAGGTAAGAGGCTGATGGGGTCGGTGAGGGATGATGGCAAATCTCTGGAATTTATCGCACATTTTTACATATGCCGCGGCGTCTTTCCCCAAGGTCAGCCACCAGTACCCTTGGGTGATCACCCTCTTTGCTAGGGATCTGCCCCCAATGTGGCTTGAGCACGATCCTTCGTGTACATATAACAAAAGGGATGAGACCTCAGATGGGTGCACGTACCTGAGTAAGGGGAGTAAAAATCCCTTTTTGTACAAGGTATCCCCAATAACGGTGAACTTTGCAGCCCGGTATCTCAACTTCTTCCTTTCTTGCCTTGCTTCTGGCATCTCCCTCTCTTTAATGTACCTGATCAGAGGGTCCATCCACGAAGCTTCCTGAGAAACATTTAGGCAATAGCCAAGTGTTACCTCAACGTCTTCAATAGTTGGCTGAAGCAAAATTTCTACTGGGACCGTCCTCCTGATGTCTGTCCTAGTTGCCGAGGCCAACCTCGCAAGGGCATCAGCACGGCCATTGTCGAGCCTAGGTATCCTCTTTAATTTCACTTCTCTAAAGCCTTTCAGTAATGACCTCACCTTCTCAAGGTACCTAGCCATCCTCTCGTCCTTAGCCTCGTAGGCTCCTAGTATCTGATTCACTACTAGCCTTGAATCACTGTGAACCAAAATTTGGCCGATACTAAGTGATCTAGCCAAGGAGAGGCCTGCTATCAAGGCCTCATACTCGGCCTCGTTGTTGGAGGCCTTAAAGTTGAACCTCAGGGCGTGCTCAATGTCTATGCCGTCGGGTGCTGATACTATTAACCCAGCTCCGCTCCCGCTTTCGCAAGAGGACCCGTCGACGAAGAGACTCCACACGGTGTGTTCTTCTGAGAAACCTCCCTCGGTGAGTGACCCCTGTCTAAAGAGATATCTTCCCTCTTCGTTTTCAACCACTTTCCTTCTAGTGGTGCTCGTCTCAGCCTTATCTGTAGGCGTGTCGGTGAGCTCACCCTGCCGGGTATCTATCTTCCCGAGGCTCTCACCCTCGGCCTCATCACCTTACCAAGTAAACTCAGCCACAAAGTCTGCCAATGCTTCCCCCTTAATGGCCGTCCTAGGCTGATACACTATGTCAAACTCCCCCAGTTCTATAGCCCAGGCCATTAACCTCCCTAATTTTTCAGGATTGTGCAAAACCTGCCTAAGGGGAGAGTCAGTGAGGATGACCATCGTATGGGACTGGAAGTATGGCTTCATTTTTCTTGATGCATGGATCAAGGCGTAGGCCAACTTCTCCATCCTTGTATATCTTTGCTCTGCCCCTTGGAGTGCCTTGCTGTTAAAATACATAGGTTTCTGTATTCCGTCTTCGTCTCTCACAATGGTTGCACTAATGGATGACACTGAGACGGCGAGGTACACATAAAGTCGTTCACCCTGCACGGATCGTGACAACAGCAAGGGAGACCCCATGTATGATTTTAACTCCCTGAAGTCCTCATCGTATTCTTCACTCCATTTGAAGGCTTTTCTGAGAATTTTGAAGAATGGTAGACACCTGTCTGTGGCCCTAGATACGAACATGTTCAAGGCAGCAACTCTCCCTGTGAGCCTCTGAACGTCTTTAATGGACTTTAATGGCCTGCGGTAGCGTCTACCATCTGGTCAATTCGGGGGAGAGGGAAGCTGTCTTTGGGATAGTGATTGTTGAGGTCTGTGAAGTCCACACACATTCTCCACTTCCCGTTGGCCTTTGGAACAATGACTGCATTGGACAGCCATTCGGGGTAGATGACCTCTCTGATAAACTCAGCTTCTTCTAATTTTTTGACCTCATCCCTAATGACCTCATACTTTTCTCTAGAGTAAATTCTCCTCTTCTCCTTTACCGGCTTCACTCCCTCTACCACATTGAGCTTGTGGCACATGATTTCAGGGTCAATCCCCGGCATATCTACATGACTCCATGCGAAGACGCTTCGTCTTCTCCTCAACAGTTTAATGAGGTCTTCCTTGATATTGGGCTTCAGAGACTTGCCGATTTGGAAGGTTTTTTCTGGGTCATCCTCATCGAGGATGATGGATTCTACCTCTTCCGCGGCCTCTCCTTTCTTGAGCTTTGTCTCGCCCCTGGGGTCTAGGGTATCAATATTGTAAGTGGTTGTAGCCCTCTTGTGTGCCTCCCTTTCTTCAGCGGAGTTGTAGTAACATTCTTGCGCTGTCGTCTGGTCTCCCTGAACTTCCCCCACCCTGTAAGGGGTAGGAAACTTAATCATCTGATGGACCATAGACGACACAGCTTCAAACCCCTTGAGGGCCACATGTCCCAGTATGATGTTGTAGGCTGAAAACACATGCTCATCCGTCACGAAGAAACTGACCTTCTTAGTAAGCCATCTCGGCCACTCGTCCCCTATCCTAACATCTGCCTCATACACTCCAAGGGGATGAACCTTTTCCCCACTGAACCCAATCAATGGATGATGGTATGGTACGAGTCTAGCACGGCTGAGACCTAAGGATTTGAAACACGGCCAAAACATTACATCTACAGAACTGCCCCCATCGACCAATACTCTCGGCACCTCACACCCATGCACCCTAGTTGTGATGACGAGTTGGTCATCGTGTGGGGCTATGTGGCCTTTAAATTCCATTCTCGAGAATCCCACTATCAGAGTGTCCATGTCGACCTTCTTCCTATTTTCTGACTTGACCTCCAGAAAGGTCGAGTGTACCGTCTTCGTCACTACCTTGGCCTCAGCCACATGGGCCTTCCTGTCAGCGACCTTAGACCCTCCTCCTGCTAGACCCCCGGAGATCATTCCCACTCCGAGCGAGATTATATTAAGCCTCTTCACAGGGCCTTGGTCATCTCTCGATGGGAGGTCAGGGTCATCCTCATCGTCAGAAGGGTCGTCCCCTCTTTTTTGATTACCTTATCTACATGCATCGCCCCGCTTCTTTCTGGGGTCGTCCCCTCAGCCCCTCTTGAAGGCACCTTTATCGACGTACTTTCTGAGCTTCCCTTCTTTCAGCATCTTCTCAATCTCATAATTTAGAGCAAAGCATTTGTTTGTTACGTGGCCATGATCTTGGTGAAATTCACACCACAGGTTCTTATTCCTCTTGTTGGGGGATGCCCTCAACTTCTTAGGCCACTTCAGGGACCGGTCACTCTTTATCTCATTGAGTATCTGCTCACAGCTGACCGTCAGAGGGGTGTAACCAGCGAACTTGTCGTCCGTGGACCTCTTCTTCCCCTTTTTGTTCTTCTTAGGGTATTTACCCCCACTAGCGCCTCCTTTTTCGTCTTCGTATTTTGCAGCCATCGCCTCTTCGGCGTTCATCACCTTTCCTGCTGTTGACAACAATTCAGCCATTATCCTGGGGGGGTCTTCAGCAAGCTTCCATAACAGCTTCCCCTTTTGGAGTCCTCCAATCAGGGTTGTCATAGCTATGCTGTCCTCATAGTCTTCCACCTCCAACGTTTCTTTATTGAATCTGGCTATGTAGTCCCTTAGACTCTCATTCTTCCCCTACTTAACATAGAGCATGTGGGTGGTCTTCTTCTGTGGCCTCACCCCAAAGCAAAAGTTTTGGATGAACCGGTCTGCCAACTACTTAAAGTTTTTAATGGAATTTTTTGGAAGAGACGTGTACCAGATATGTGCAGCCCCAGTCAGGGTACCAGAAAAGGCACGACACCTCATATCATCTGAGATAGAGTATATGTCTGCTGCTGATTGATACATCTCAACATGGTGGACACGGTTGGTGCTCCCATCGTATCTTGGGGTGACCACAGGTGGCTTGAACCTTGATGGCGTAGGGATGTTAACTATCTTCGCCACAAAGGGTGAGCCTATGGTGTATCCCTTCTGAAGAGGGTCCCGGCTCTTCATTATATCACCGATCTTATCCTCTAGTCGCTGGATTGAGTCATTCTAGGGCCTCACAGGGTCGGCTTGGCCGATGTTATCCCCGACCGCCTCTTTAAGGTGGACGGAGGGTTCTACTGCGGCAGGCCTGTGTCGGCTGTTTACTTCACTTTGGCCGTCATCCCATCCTTGGGGTCGGCCATCTGTTGCCTCCCTCCTGGACCTCGCAGTACTTCTTGACCTGGACAATTTTTCCCGCAGGTCATTTACCAGGCCCAGCCTCTCAAAGGTTGACCCCCTGCTCAAGCGATCAAAAGCAGAGCCTCTCGGGCGATCATCAGGATTTGGTCTCCCGCACTTTCCTCCACTGTCCCGGAGAGGTCGTACAGTATTGTTGGAGACCTCATATGGTTCCCAGCATTCTATAGGGGCCTCCTCTCCCTCCAGGTCGTCATACCTATCCTCAGGGCAAGGGTTTCCTTGCCTCCCCAGGCGTAGACGTCGGGGGTCAGCAACATCCCTACGCCGCTGAGGGGGTGGCAGGTCTTTACATGGTGCCTGGGGTGGTCCCCTGGCCTCATGCTGTCCTGGAGCTGCTGCCGGAGTAATCATCTCAGGTCAAACCCCTAGTGGTCTTAGCATGTTTTGGCTTAGAGCTGTGAACTGCTCCTACATCATCCGCTAGCTTGCTGCCAGAAACTTTAAGGCTGCCGCCACATCAGCCATCTCAAACTGAGGTGGCGGCTGACTGGAACTAGGTCTTCTCCCATCATCCGGCGGGGGAAGCGGAGGCGGTGGCATTTCAGGTGCCATGTGTTTGAGCTATGAAAAGCTGAACTGAAGAAAAGACTGGTTAGCTTGAGAACCTTAGTGGGTCTCTTTCAATGGTGAAACATCTCCTATCAGGGGGAGAGCTGTCTCACCACCAGAGTGCCCAGTGAGGTCAAGCTGTACAAAGGAAGAGATGTCTTCTCGTTCCCACAGACGGTGACAAACTGATGATGCTAAGATTTAGCACCACCGGATAAGTGATAATGGGCTCGAACAGTAGTAACCATGGCAGCCATAGAGATGTATAAGTGTATAAGTATGTAGAAGGGGATGAGTATAAGAGGAAATAAGATAATGATGTATAGTGGTTCAGCCAATTTGGCCTACATCCACTGTGAGTGTGTGATCCACTAAGTATGGGCACTAATGGCCTTGGATACAATGCACATAAGCTCACTTTCTCTCTCTACTATGTGTACAAGCAAATTTTTAGCTAGGGTTACAATACATTGATCGATCCCCTTGTAGGGTTGTAGGTGACAAGTATATATAGGTCTTGGGGGGTGTAGTGTACCCCCCAAGTATGAATGGTGCATGTGAATGGTGATCTAGCCAATCCCCTGATGACACCTGTAGATGCCAAATGATGACATAATATTCCCTCACGTGAAGGTGTGATTTTGTTATAACGGTCTCCCATGTTCCATGTGAGCCTCACGTGCACTGTTCCATGCGTTGCCCAAACCACGCGCTGTGATGATGTCACCCTCGGCCTTTGATATGAGTCCGAGGGCAAAGTTCCTTTCGGTAATGAGTCTGATGAAGGGTCGGCCCCCTGAGGGGTCGTCCGGAGCCTGATGAAGGGTCGGCCCCCTAAGGGGTCGTCTGGAACCTGATGAAGGGTCGGCCCCCTGAGGGGTCGTCCAGAGCCTGATGAAGGGGTCGTCCCCCTGAGGGGTTGTCCGTAGCCTGATGAAGGGTCGGCCCCCTGAGGGGTCGTCCAGAGCCTGATGAAGGGTCGCCTCCCCCCCTGAGGGGTAGTTTGGTTGGAGGGTATATATGGGTATATCAAGTTGTATTTTTCCATTTCGAGTATTGATCAATGTGTTAGTCGTAGCTAAGAATGGGCAGCCAAGGATGAAGGGAACATGATTACTTGAGGGGATTGAGGGCTATGTGTCCCAAATGATAAAATCTATCGGGAAGTAGAAAGTGTCCACTTAGAATATTACGTCCTCAACCATCCCTGGAGGTATCTTCATAGTACAGTCCGCGAGTTGGAGAATGATCTTAGTGGCCTTGAGGTACCCCAAATCTAATTGCCTATATATGAAGTGAGGGGGAATGTTAACACTCGCCCCTAAATCTAGTTAGTCTCTCTCGTGAAGTTCTCTCTAATGATGCACGAAATAGTCGGTGCAACTGGATATTTAAACTTTGGTGGGTGGTCATTTAATAGAATTGATCTCACATTTTTTTCTAGGAAAATGTTATTTTTAACCTTTAGTCTACATTTCACCGTCAATAAATCCTTAATGAATTTAGCATAGGCGGGAATTTTCTTTATGGACTCGAGAAAAGGTAAATTCAGCTTTACTTTCTTAAGTACATCTAGCACATCTTCACGGGAGGCTCCTTTAGAAGGAGGAACCAATCGTTGAGGGAGAGGAACAATAGTGGGTGGTTTCACTATGATTTTGGGCCTATTGGTGTCCTCATTGTCACTCTCATTTAAGGGGGCATCTTTGGCCTCTTTCGTTCCAGGAGAAACCTCCTTATCTTTTGGTTCGTTATGTGGGGGAGGTGATAAATCAACAACTCTTCCACTACGTAGAGTGGTAACGGCTCGATATTTCTCTTGATGATCGTCGGACGTAGAGCTAACACTAGGTTGACCTTGGGGAGGTCTTTGGACTTGGGCCGAAAACTTTCCTTTCTCTTGGATACTTAAGGAAGATTGCAATTTAGAAATATTCGCATTTATTTCGATAAACCTTCAGGCACTTTGAGCGTTGGTTGTCTTTTGAGCTTGCATAAATTGGTTCCAATATCCTTGAGATTTCACCGTAGTGGGGTGACATAAAGCGCAGGAGGTGGTGCTGGCATGTGTGGTTCTTATTAGAAATGCGAAAGTGGTGGTGGAGGAGGGGCAGGTATGAATTGGGATTCAACGCAGCATGTTATTGCCCATAGCTAAAACCAGGATGGTTCCTCAATTAAGGATTGTAAGAATTCCCATTAGGGGAATTAAAATTACTTTTAAACGTTATTACCGCTTCCACTTGCTCTTGAAGCATGACTTTGCTGACGAGTATCATCGAGCATTCCTTCGTCGAATGTCCCACCTCACAAATTGCACACACCTTCACTTTCATTGCTCCAGTGGAGACGAATGTTTCTCTTACTCTTGACTCGATGACGTATTCTAATCTTTTAACAAGTTGGTTAATTTGGAGTTTCAACTCGGCTTCTTGGTCTAATTGATAGAGTACGGATGCAGAAGAAATTACGGACGTGTGTCGAGCCCGGGCATTCCTCGGTGACATACTTAAGGTGAGCCTCAGCATCGTCCTCATATAATGCTAAAATTTCCCTTAGCACATAGTTTCAATGAGTTTTTTGGAACTTAAGTTTAGCCTGTGATGAATGAAGGAGATAAGTCTCCACTTCTCACATCTGTGGTGTGGGCACATATAAAGTAACTAGTTAAACCGCTCCCAACATTTATCAAAAGGCTCGTTGTCATGCTGTTTAAACGTTTTAATTTGAGCTTTGATGGAATTGAATCTATGTTGAGGAAATAATTTTAGGAGAAACCTGGTTTGCATATCTCTCTGTGATCGAATTGGTTTTAATGACAAAGACCATAACCAAGTCTTGGCCTTATCTTTTAAGTAGAAGGGAAAAAGCTTGAGGCGAATGACGTCTTGAGAACACGCTTGATCATTAAAAGTTTCACATGCCTCTTTGAACTCACGGATGTGGAGGTATGTTTTTTCGACTCGAGACAATAGAATGTGGGAATCATCCCATTATGAAAACAAAATTGCCCCAAATTAAATGGGAATATAATGCATCTCGGAGCGACGGTTCGCTTGGGATATAAGAGGTCTCTTATGGGGTGATACTAGAACTCACCCTCACCCATACCAAGACTAGCGCTGTTCGACATCACAGTTTCTCTTAAAGATTCAATACCCTCACTCAATATCATAGAAGTGTGACTCGTGATGGAATTAGGTGGTGTAGGAGGTGGAACCCAAAACCGAGGAACGTTAGGGGTGTGTGGACTATCAAGATCATACTCAACTATAGGATTTTCGTGAATTTGCGTTGGAGTAGATTGAGGAGTTCGTTGAGGATTTTTCATATAAGGACATGAGAGATTTTCTTATTTTTTTCCTGGATTCTTTTTTTATTTTATGATTTTTTTGGCTTTTTTTTTAAGAATTAGAGTCAAAATTTGTATCAATTCGGCCTAACCTAAATGTCTACCCAATCTCTGGAAATGGCGCCAAAAACTTGACGCGACTAAAAAGTTGTGTCTCTAACTCGTGTGATTATGGATCAAGTGCAAGTTGGTCGCTCAAGTAATCATCCGATAAACCGGGTGTCGAACTCCGAGAATAGGACACATAACGTAACGATGAATAAAAAGAACAATTAACCCTACGATTGACTCAGAGAAAGAGTGAAAAGATGATGATTTGTGACTTTCCTATCAACTAATGCAATTTAATTAAATTAGTAAATAAACTACGTATGCAATAATAACAAAACGAGTTTTAAATGAATATGGGAAAATAGAGTTAGGGTACACTTCCCCCGAACCGTCGGTGATTACATAGAACATAAAAACTTCAAAAACCTAATTTTTAATTCAAAGAAACATCAAATACTTTCTAAGAATTCGACATATGCGTATTTTACTCCTCATAATATCAAATCAAAAATTGTACTTAAGGAGGATGATAAATTATCAAAATGCCAATTGCACCCTTAAACATTCCGGTTACCAAGGGCAAACGGAATTAAAATATGTACAGCCTTTATTTTCATAAAAGTTAAAATCTTTGAATTGTTAATTACATCTTATTCACTTTTAAATCCATTCGTAATACTTAGGTCGGGTTCATGTACCCTAACCCTCTAAAAACTTAGCCTGACATAGTTACTTGGGAAATAACCAAAAATCTAGCATTACATGTGTTCGAAATCATGATGAAACTATTATTAAACATGCATGGAGGTCTTAGAATCCCAGAAAAAAAACATGCAAAGTGATTAAGGATGAAAAGCAGCGAGTGTTAAACGTCGATCGTTGTTTTCTGTTCACCGCCTTAATAGAAAAAAGCCTAAGCTTATGACTACACTCAACAGGTGAGTATAGCGGCCAAGTCCGGGTATCGAATCCACAAAGACAAGATGCTAGAATTTAATTGGTTTAATACTCCTAAAATAAAAGTGTAAAAGATAATTATAACAAAAAGAAAAAGATGAAAAAAATGGAAAGATTAATCTAAGCGAGTGAAAATTAAACTAGATTAATAAAATGAATAAAAACTATAGGTTGCATCGAATATCCCTCACCCGAGTTAATTAGTATAAAATGGTTACATGGGTCGACGAGTTATTAAGATTGAGTCTCGTTTTGACAGTTAATTAAATCAACAGTTGTCACACCCCTAAATTCGTATAAAAGTCTAATAAGATTTTGGCATCAATAAATACCCTGTAAATTACGCACGTAAGGTCGTAAGCACAGAGCATACATGATATACCCCGCCAAATCTCCTAGGCGTAATAACTAGGACAATCCACTCGAAATAAACCCACAAACTCCATCACCAAAGCAAAGCAACATGTCAACCTAAAGTGAGTTCAATCCGACACAACCTAGATTAAATTTGATAGAAAGCATGATAAAAGCGCAGAAAAGGAAAGCAGTAAATAAACGCGATAAAACTACATTAGAAAGAAACTAAAGAAAGCATGTAAATCTAATTAACAAAGAAAGAATTAACGAAATACAAACTATATTAATTGGTAGGGAAGATGAATAGTGCACTTACAACCCACAAATGGGGAACACCCAAAGAAGAAGAGGAAATGAGCTCTCCACCCACCAAACCCTAACCTAAAACTATCTAAAACTAATTATATCTCTTATTACAACAAAAAGGGGTTATATAGTAAGTTGGAAAAAGAATAGAAAAGAAAAGGAAAAAGAAAATGCAGAGCAAAATATCGTGGAAAACAGGGGATCAATCGATCGACCTCTTTGGTCGATCGATCGGCCAGTCAGATATGAGTCCACTGTCTCTGTTCGAAGAGTGCAAATTGAAGGGTCGATTGATCGACCCTTTTGGTCGATTGATCGACCCTTTTGGTCGATTGATCGACCAGTCAGGTATGAGACCACTGCATTCTTTTCTCTTCTCCCCTGTTTTGGTTTCTTTATTTTTCTGTTCCGTTAAAAGTCCCATAAAATCTTCGTTAGGGATCGGATTTGCGCACCGTTTATGGCCATGAGAAGCTCGAGAGGAGGGATACAACTTTTGTGTAGATGTTGTTCCAGTGCCCAAATTGTGAAAAGACTAAATTGCCCTTGACTATGCGAAAATGCACGAAACTTCACCAGAATGCGTCCAAACATCACACTTAGCATCCAAATACCTATAAAACTCAATTAAACCCTGAAAATCATGTTAACATAGAAATAGGAGGTTGTCTGGTTAACGAGCATAAATATAGGGAATAAGATACCCGAGGGGGCTAATAATGCGTATGTTTAACGGATGAAATACGCAATATTTACATATTATCACAGCCCCTAACTTACACATTGCTAGTCCCTAGTAATGAAATAAGATGCAACAAGAACTACAAGTAAACCAAAGATAAGAGATAGTATAAAATGGGAAAAACAGATAAAGGCCACTTTCGCAGGCGATTCGATTGCATTTAGCGTATGCAATAAGCCGTTAAACCCTTAGGTTACCCTAGTGGACGAGTGCCGTCTCGTGAGGGTTTTCAGGGATGAAACCCACAAACATCATACGGTTTCCTCAAAATATGCCCAATCACATGCGACACACCCAAAAATAGAGAAAAATATTTCATACACATTATTAGCATAGTGAATGAATTCACACAAAAGTCCTTATTATTAATATTATAGAATGCACCTCATTAAATTGAAACCTTAAACAGTGGGAGGGGAGAGAGCACATACAAAGTGTGATTTGGAAAAAACTTAAATAAATCGGATATTAAACAAAGCAAGCATATATTCAATCCTCATGGGCATTACACTCATCAAGTGAATTCACTCAAAACAGGGAGTTAACACACGGAACATGCGGGCATAAAGAGTAAATATAAATGGAAACTAGGCCGCACACATGTCATAAATGAAGAACGCGATATATGAAATTAAAAATTGTAATCTCAATGAAAGATACTTGATATTAAAGGAGGCGAAATGCATTTTCATAGATTATCAAAACAATTTCAACTTTTAAATTAAATTCACCCTAAGGTTACACAAGTGCGGAAAAGATCGAAATATTATTGAATTAATATTCTATGTGGAAAATGTTACAAAGGAGAGAGAAGAGAAATATTACAACTGATGATTACAACTGAGGATAAGCTCTCCTTTTATAGCTTCTAAAAGATAACCTTCTCTTTTTCTAAATGAATAAACAAAGCAAAGAAAACATAAATGTGGGCGACTGAATAAAAAGGTCGTAAAGTGCACAGTGATTGCACAGTAAAAGCACACGGTAATTTACAATAATTCAAAAAGTAAATAGTAACCGACTTGGATGTTTTTGTTTTAAACGTCCAAATCGTCATCACATGCGTCAGCTGATTACTGACCGGATGTATATCCCACTTCGTGTGCAGGATGATTTGCAGTTGTCCATGTGGGTTGATTATCTACGTACAATTGTCATGCATCAGATGCATTAGCAATGTTGGCCTCAGCAACAGAGTCGAAGGACATGCTGTCATTAGGGATGTGGTTTGGAGGTCCATGTAGGGTTGTAATGCAGGTTTGGCTAGGGTATGAAACGAAGGATATATATGTATGGGTTCAAAGTGTTCGGAAATGAAAACTCAGTATAATGGAAAATAGTGCGGGCCATATCAAAAATTGGAAAATACAATCCATAAAAGGCATTGATTGTAACAATGGGGAGAGTAAATAAAGTAGGGGTGTTCAATAAATCGATTGGACCAGCGGACCGAACTAGGCCGAACCGAACAACCCTATTTTTATCAAGTTTTTTTTATCACCGGTTCGGTCTAGGTTTTTTTCCAGGCCGGTCTAGTCGGGTCGGTCCTCGGTATGCCACATTGAATAACCTGTTTGGACCGACCTGGACCGGTTGTTCATATTACTATATATTTTTATTATATTTTTATATATAAAATAACTTAAATAAATGGGGAGGGTACGATCGTAAATAAAAAAAAGAAAGCCTAATGAACTAAACCTAAAAACCTTCCCTTCTTTTCTTCATTTGTGCCCAACCGTTTTTCTCTCTAAAAACATATCCATTCCCTTCCCTTCTTTTCTTCTTTTCTTCATTTGTGCCCTAAGCTTTTCTCGTCTCTCTCCGCCGCTGCCTTACATCTTCATCTCCACCGCTGCTCTCGTCTCTCCCCGCCGGTGCTCTTGTCTCTCTCCGCCGCTGCTCTCGTCTATCTCCGCTGCCTTACAACTTCATCTCCGCCGCTGCTCTCCTACAGCTTCTACGAAGCCTCATCGGCGCAGCCTCCCCTCATTGCAGCTGCTGGTTCTTTATCGCAGCTGGTAGGGTCAAATCAGCAGCCGGTAGAGACCTTAACTAGTACCATCGCCGCACCGCAGTCTCCCCTCATCGCAGCTGGTAGAGACCTTAACTTCTTTATTTATTAACTGATGCTTTACATACACATAACTTCTTTACATACACTGATGCTTCACTTTCTATATTACAGATAATATTTTATTCTCATAGTTCTGTATATATGTTAGATAATAATTTGTCTAAATTTATCTTGTATATTGTAGAAAATGGTTGCTCAAATGGATGATAATATTAATCTTAGGACCGACAAGTTAGACCGAACCGATCCTATAAAAAACCGGATCGACAAGGATCGGGTGACCGATACAATCGGTCCGATCTTGGTCCATTTTTTTAGGACCGGTTTAATCGATTCGGTCCTTAAAAATCCTAAAAATCGAACTGGATCGGACCACGAACACCCCTAAAACAAAGCTTATTGAACACTATACACAACATATACAAATTTCTTTTTATTTTCTTTTATTCTTTTTTCTCATGTTTTCTTTTGCGTTTTTCTTTCTCTTTTACTTTTGCACTAAACTTTATTTTCTTTACTTTTCACACTCTCGAATGCCTAAATTGCAACCACGAGACAATAAAATCATTCAATCCCAAGTAACATTCCAAACAAGGGTAAGGAGGGTAATAAATATAGCTTAAACTCCAATTTGGAGTTGGTGATGAGATTTTTGGTTATGAAACGAAAGGCTATATTTAGGCTCAAATGGGTTGACTAGGGAAAACATATAAGGTGAGGTCAAGGCTAATATGAGTGATATAACAAGGATGGCCTATGATCATTTCCTAAAGTCTACGCAATTTTTGAGTCAAAACAACCTTTGAAAATCATTCTCAAGTAATCTATTTCATATATGAACTCAATTAATGAACGATCAAATGAAAGAATAGGGAGATTAACGAAGAATTCAACGTTTTCAAAGAGGAAAGAACAGTGTATACACTCACAAACGCCGAAAGGTACAAAGCTTACTTGGTGTAAGTATATACAATGCTACAAAATATTACCGAGTTATAAAAATCTTAAATTAAATCAATAAAACAAGAAAAGTGCATGTGCTTGATAATACATAAATATTGCGTATTTCATCCCTCGAACCTACGCATTTTAGACCCCTCGGGTATCTTATTCCTAATATCTATGCTCGTTAATTAGAAAACCTCGAATTTCTATGTTAACATGCTTTGTAGGGATTAATTGAGCTTTTAGAGGTATTTGGATGCTAATTGTGAAGTTCAGACGCATTCCGACTAATTTCCATATGCATTAGCACGTTCAAGGGTAATTCGGTCAATTAATAGTTTCAGCACCTGGCCCATCATCTGCACAGAAGTTGTATCCCTCCTCACAAGCTTCGCGTGGCGATGAACGGTGCGCTATTCTGAGTCTGTATGAAGAAGTTACGGGATTTTTAGCGGAAGAGAAAAACAAAAAAACCAAAGCAGGGGGGAACTTGACTAAGACCTGCTTGATCGATCGATCGATCCTCCAGATATTTTCCTTCGAGCTTAGATAGTGGGCTTATTTTCCAACCATCGATCGATCAATCAAAGGGATCGATCGATCGATCCCCTATTTTCTGCAGATATTTTCCCTTTTATTTTCTTTTTCCTTTTCTTTTCTAATTTTATCCCACTTACTATATAAAGGTTTTTTGTTGTAAATATAAGAGATAATTCGTTTTTAGGTTAGTTTAGGTTAGGGTTTGGGGGTTTGAGAGCTATTTATTTTTCCTCACTTGGTTTGACACCCATTTGGGTTTGTAATTGGTACTTTCATATTCCCTCACCATTAATATAGTTTGTATTTCCTTAATTCTTGCTTTCTAATTTAGTTTACATACTTTATTTACATGCTTTCATTTATTTATTTCTAGTGTAGTTTTACCGTGTTTATTTATCGCATTTTTATCATGCTTTCTAGCTGAATTAGTCTAGGTTGTGTCGGATTGAATTCATTTTGGGTTGACATGTTGCTTGGCTTTGGTGATGGTGTTTGCGGGTCTATTTCGGGTGCGTTGTCCTAGTTATTACGGGTAGGAGATTTGACGGGGCATATCATGTATGCTTCGTGCTTACGACCTTGCATGCATAATTTCTGGGGTATTTGTTGACGCCAAAATCATATTAGGCTTTTATACGAATTCAGGGGCGTGAGAACCCTTGATTTCATTAACTGTCCAAACAGGATGCATTTGTAATAACTCGTCAACCCATGTAATAATTTTATACTAATTAACTCATGTGAGGGATATTCGACGCAACCTATAGTTTTTACCACTTTCTTAATCTAGTTTAAATACACTCGCCTAGATTAATCATTTACCTTTCTGCATCTTTTCCTTTTTGTGTATAATCATTTTTTACACTTTTATTTAGGAATATTAAATTCTGTAAATTCTAGCAACTCGTCTCTGTGGATTTTCGATACCCGAACTTGGCCGCTATACTCATCTGTTGAGTGTAGTCATAAGTTTAGATTTTTGTATAGTTCAGGTGAGCCGAATTCAAAATGACCGGCGCGTAGGTGACTCTTGCGCCGCGGCAAAACCCTGTTAATTAAAATGGCACTGTTATCGGGGATGAGTTTGTTTTAGAATTTATTTGATTTAGTATTTCGTAGTATTTTCTTTCTATTTGTATTTTTGGCTAACCTTTTTGCAGGACTTCTATATTTGAGCGTCAAGAACCGCTTGAATTTTTCGCGCGCATCACTTTGTGGAATTCGTCACTTCGAGCCATTTTTGGCGTAAGCATGTCTTATTCCAATTCTTTCGGTAATCATTGTTATAATTCTCAAAATGCTCGTAATCCTATGACTTTCGATCAATACTTAGAGTCCCAAAAAATTACAAATTCAAATATGACTTTGGGCGAGTATAACGAAAGTCAAAACTTGGGTTATTGGAATTTTGATGATGATGACAATGATTTTGGGCCTTTAATTCCTTATAATGGGAATTTTGAAATGAATTGCAATAGTTTTCAAAATTCTTATAATAATGAGTTTAAGTTTAAGTCCGGTGGTAATTTTCATAGTTCGCATTTTCAAGAGTCCGAACCTCGGCCTATGACTATTGGCGAGGGCCTGCATATGCTTGAGAATGAGAAAATTGAAAATCGTTATCAGGAAGAAAATCGTTGTTGGGAACATGAGATGGATTTATTATTTGAGTCCAACGACGATTTTGCTTCCGAGACTTTTGAAGTCGAGGAATGTTTTGAACCAAATGAGAACTTTATGCCTACTTTGTAACAAATCATTGTCCACTTTGCCCATTGCATAATAGATATTGAAAGTGAGGATGAAAATGACATAATATCTATTTGCAATGAAATGATTTCTTCTCCGTCCCCCAAAGAAGAACATTTCATTGAAAATGATCTTATTTCCATCAAAACTCAATCTTCAAGCGATGATGATTCATCTCTTGAGTTTGATTTTCTTTCATCCCCATTTTCATTTTCTATTATCACACCGTCACAAGTACCCGATGATTCGGTTTCAAACTTTAATGTTTTAAACCTTTTCGCCGATGAGGAGTACTTGTTCGAGTCGCCTTCCACGATGTCATCTTTGCCTTCGTGTGCGCCCCCTCCCATTCCAATTTCAAAATCTTTGGGAGGATATTCTGCTTTTCTCGGTTTCCACATGTTTTTGTCACCTGTTCAATCCAAATCCCCCATCTGTGACACCCCACCTAATTAAATACCGGGTGATCAATCCTTTATTAAATTAAAATCAAGGTGAACGGTTGGTTCATTCTTAGCAACACTGTCGAAAATTAACTTTTCTAATTAAACACCCTAAATAATTAAGCTAAGTGTAAAAACCATTTTAGACATTACTTTCCCAAATTTTACTTTATAAACCAACATTTAAAACATTACATAAATCATAATTAAAGAATCACACAACAACTATCCTGGAACATATAATCCAAACAATTTAAACATTCAACAAATTGATTCCAACATTAAAACTTAAAGGAAAACATCCTGACAGTAATAAGTCCCAAAGTGTAAATAAATGAATCACAATATCCAATAAAACAACTTAATGATGGAAAAAGGGCGACACATGCCCCACTGGATAAAATAAATGCTAGGAGTGGAATCAAGAAATGAGGTCGGCTAGGCAAGAGGCCTGCAATTCCCACCTAATCTACAGCGCATTCCTTCCAAAGGATCCTATGCAAGACGCCCCTGTGGCTGGACACCTGTAATATATACATATATATACAAGAGAGAAAATAAAATGGAAACGGGTTAGAGCCCGATTGTAAAAATGATTTAAAATTAGTTTAGCAAGTATTTAAAATGTTTACTGGCCAATGCAACAACATATTAGTGCAGCACTCCCTTGAGAAATTCTCACATCTCTTCTAATGTGCACACCTATCGCACTAACCTTCCCAACTATTTAACTTATCTTATCTTAGGTTGCGTAAGATTAAACTGACAAATTCAAATGTTTAAGAGGTTAATTACATTTGGCAACAAAGTTCTCATTTAAACCTTATTTGCTAATAAAGTTTCTCAGTAACATATTATACTTTTCAAACACATATTCCTCAATTGAAATAATTATTCATTTCTTACTTACCATAAACACAATAGGTAGTTTCCAAATTCCATATTTAAATATATATATTAAATACTCATATAATATATATATATATATATATATATATATATATATATATATATTCTAACAGCACCCCACATAATAATTATGGTGCGGGCATACTCTGCTATCCAATCCCCGTATCACTCGTACTAAGGGACACACAAGTTCGAAATCACTCTCGAACTGTATTATCACAAACACAAACAATATTGAGGCGAAGCATAGATTCCAAGTCTCTAAGAGGTCAGCACATGCCCCCACATCTCTTAGGACCGTCTAACTATCGATCCGATTAGCGTGTACCAAAGTATTTCTATCTTATAGGGTACGAGTTAATATCCCCCAAAAAGGCCCATCGAGATAAGACTGTCCCAGCACGGTAACCTCGGGGATAGCAAGTAGCGCGGGCATGATTTTCACACGTATATAGTATGTGCATAAACACAGTCATATAATTATACTACTATTACCATCTCAAATTTAGGTACATCTCATAACCCATAATTATGATATTTATTCTTATTTCTCATTATTTAGTTATCACGTATAACGGTTCGTTTCTTACTTAAATTTGGGGGATTATTCCAACTTGCTACGTAACACTCATGGATTCTTATCTTTCCAAAGTGAAATTTCAGTAAGTACTTATTTATTTTCCAACATAACTACCTTATGCGTCTCCCCCTTTAATACATAGTTCCATCGTCCCTTAAACATCCCCGAAAAATATAAATCTCGTCTTACATTAAAGGTTTCATATTTTTAATAAGTCCTACTGGTCTTCTTTATATCCCAAAATATTTCAATAAGGATGTCCAAAGATTATTGCTCATTTAAATTGAATTCAACTATTTAGAAGGGGAAATATGGGTCCGCCAGGAGGGGTCGATCGATTGATGCATCGATCGATCAATACTTTTAGTTCGATCGATCGATCAAACTGGTATGGCGAATCTGCAGAATACCAGTTACGGGTTCTATCATCCAACATCATCAAAATCCAAACTTTTAACTCCCAAACTCCCAAAAATTTATACCACAAACGTTCTAAACTCAAACAGACAATATTCAACGTAAGGCATGTCAGTTTTCATCAAGAATCATGGATTAAAGTGCCAAAATTTATACGATTCTCATGAACCCCAAAATTTTCTTTAACTTAATTCAATTCATTCTTTTTCTAGAATTTTACATCTAATCCATTATAAATCCATGGTTCAACCTCGACATGTGAAAGGAATTTCCAGATTATCATTTATATCACTACAACATGCAATTTCTAATCTCCAACATGGGTTTTCTTTCATAGAAACTCATCCTAATCAACCCTAAACTAACATGAATGAAGAATTAATGAAATTAATCAAGATAAATACTTGCCTGGGAATTTTAGGTCTCTGATTTGTGCTGAAATCAATGTGGTGGTGATCCTCGTTTCGCGGCGACGGCGGCGCAAACGGAGGAGTTCTTGGCCTAGAACTCTTTGGCAAGCTCTCTCCTTCCTTCTCCAATAGCCGTCACTTGTTTTTTTGGTTGTGTTAACCCTAGAAGGCAACCCTAAGCATCAGATATAACCTTTCAATTTTCGTGGGTTTTTAGGCCTAAAAATGTAAAATATCCAAAACGCCCTCCCGGGGTGTTAATTAGGCCTAAAAATGTCCCGAGACCCAAACTAAACTCCCGGGTACATTATTTTGACTATCTCGACCCTTCTAGACACTTTGGCGCACTCGAAATGACCATAGGGGTGACTTGTAATTTATTCACTTTTATTAATCAACATTATTTCCGACACGACACAGGCGCGTCCCGACTTATATTTCTAAAATTTTTATTTTATTCACTCGTGACATTTAATAGGACTAATATTATATATTACTTTTCTCATTAGTAATATTCAACAAGTTTCCAATGATTACTAACTCTCGTCACGTTAGTAATTATAAAATAATTAATTTCTTGATTTATATTAAATTAATAACTCACATTAAATTTAATAAATCCCCAAATTTAGAAAGCATAAAAATATGAGGTATTACATACTTCCCCCCTAATAACGAAATTTCGTCCCGAAATTCGGAAAATAAGGCATACCTGGTAAGAATAAATCTGGGTATCTTTCACGCATATCTGCCTCGCGCTCCCAGGTGGATTCCTCCACATTATAATGCTCCCACTGGACTCGTACAAGTGGAACTACCTTCGACCTCAATCTCCTTTCGCTATGGTCTAGGATAGCCACTGGTCTCTCCTTGTAAGAGCTTTCAGGCTATAAGTCTATCTCTTCTATTGCGATGTGGGTGTGGGCTATATCATCCCGAAGGTATCGTGTCAGCGACGAGATGTGGAATACATCGTGGATGCGATGTAAATGCTCTGGAAATCCCAATCTGTATGCTACCGGCCCAACCCTCTCGATAATGGGAAATGGTCCCACGTACCTCGGGGACAATTTCCCTTTCTTCCCGAATCTCATTACTCCTTTCATAGGAGATACACGTAGTAATACTTGGTCCCCCACATTAAACTCTCGGAAGAACCGTTTTGCATCGGCGTAGCTTTTCTTCTTGTCCTGGGCTACTCGAATGCGACTCTTGATAATCTCAATCCTAGCGGAGGTTTCCTGAATCACCTATGGTCCGAGCAACTTGTTATCCCCCACTTCTAGCCAATACGTTGGGGAATGACAAGGCCTGCCATACAAAGCATCGAATGGAGCCATGACAATCGTGAACTGATAAGTGTTATTATAAGCAAACTCTACCCGTGGAATATGTGGCTCCCAACCTCCTCCAAAATCAAGGACACACATGCGTAGCATATCCTCTAACATCTGATTAGTACGCTCTGTTTTTCCATCTATCTGTGGGTGATAAGCTGAACTCAACCTCAACTCTGTACCCATAGTCTCCTGAAAGCTCTCCCAGAAATGCGACACGAAAATCTTGTCTCTATCTGACACAGTATTCAGGGGCACCCCATGTAATCTGACAATCTCAGCAATGAACAACTGAGCATACTAACCCGTGGTATAGTCTTTCCGCATCGGCAGAAAATGAGCCACCTTGGTCAAACGGTCCACAATCACCCAGATGGAGTCGTGGCCCCATTGTGATGTAGGCAACCCAGTAATAAAATTCATAGAAATACTCTACCACTTCCACGCGGGTATTTCCAATGGCTGAAGCAACCCTGACGATTTCTGATGGTCCACCTTTACCATCTGGCAGGTAGTACATTTGGACACGAACTCAGCAATGTCCTTTTTCATCCCACTCCACCAGTATTATCGCCTCATATCCTGGTACATCTTATCTCCCCCAGGATGTACCGAAAATCAGGACCCGTGAGACTGGGTCATCACCGCATGACGTAAGTCAGCTCCTTCTGGGACTACCAATATCCCATTAAACCTCAAACCCCCATCAGAACTAACAGAATAGGACTCAGCACCCTCAGCTAAAAGTCGTACAAACTACTCCTGGAAAATTGGGTCTGCGGTCTGCACCTGTATCACCCTCGTAACAATCTCGGGTGTCACTGTCATGACAGATTTGAAGGAACGGGCTACTGCATCCTGGTGACCCAACTCTTTCCACTTTGCTTTCCAGATGTCCGCTACATCATCTACCAGTCTACGGCTTAACGCATTGGCAACTACGTTGGCCTTCCTCGCATGGTGCTGTATGTCGAACTGATAGTCCTTCACAAACTCTAACCACCTGCGCTGACGCATATTCAGCTCTCGCTGAGTGAATAGGTACTGCAGTGACTTATGGTCTGTGAACAAGCGAAATTTCTCCCCCAATAAATAGTGCCTCCATATCCTCAATGCAAAAATGACCGTTGCTAACTCTAGGTCGTGGGTGGGGTAATTCTTGTCATGCAGCTTAAGCTTGCGGGAGGCAAAAGCTATAGCCTTCTCCTCCTGCTGAAGTACTCCCCTAAGTCCCCGTAAAGAGGTATCGGTGTAAATCAGGTACTCCACGCCCGGCTTAGGTAAAGCAAGGACCGGTGCTGAAGTAAGATTGTCTTTCAGCTCGTCGAAAGATAATTGACAAACATCATCCCAAACATATGGTACCCCCTTGCGAGTCAGGTTCGTCAATGGACCTGCTATTTTGGAGAACCCCCGAATGAATCTCATGTAGTATCCGTCTAATCCCAATAAACTACGTACTTCCGTCGGTTTCGTGGGCTGTCCCCACTCCCTCACCACTGACACTTTATTCAACTGCTATCCCTTGTTCAGAGACAACATGTCCTAAGAACTGCACTTCACGTAAACAGAACCCGCACTTCTCGTACTTAGCATACAACTAATGCTCTCGTAGAGTCTGACGAACCTACCTCAAGTGCTCGGCATGCTCCTCCTCGGAGTGTGAATATATCAGGATGTCATCAATGAAGACGATGACAAACTGATCCAAGAACTCTCTGAACACTCGGTTCATCAAGTCCATGAATACGGCTGGAGCATTTGTGAGTCCAAATGGCATCACTCTGAACTCATAGGACCCATATCTTGTCAAGAAAGTAGTGTTAGAAACGTCATGATCCCTAATACGTAGCTGATGGTACCCTGACCTCAGATCTATCTTCGAAAAGAATGTTGCTCCCCTCAGCTGGTCGAACAGATCATCGATTCGAGGCAACGAATACTTGTTCCGTATCGTGACCTTGTTCATCTCCCAGTAGTCCACACATAGCCTCAGTGAACCATCTCTCTTTTTCATAAACAAAACTGGAGCGCCCCAAGGTGAGGTACTCCTGCGAATGAAGCCCTGACCTAATAGCTGCTCTATCTGATCTCGTAACTCTCGCATCTCTGTCGGAACCATACGGTATGGAGAACGTGCTATAGGTCGAGTATTCGGTAATAAATCTATGACAAAATCTATCTCTCGACTGGGGGTAGGCCTGGTATCTCCTGAAATACATCGGGATACTCATGAACAACTGGGATCGAGTCTAAGGGAATCACAATCTCCTTAGAGGTATCCTCCTCTATGTAATACAAATGAGCGATTGAGCCTCCCTCTGGGCGAGGCATTGCCACTACAAACATCTCTTGCCCCGGAATGGCAAAAACAATACTCCCACCAAAATAATCTATCATGGCACTATAAGCTACGAGCCAATCCATATCGATAATAACGTCGTGCTCATGCATATTTAAGACTAACATGTCTGCTGGTAATACCAAGCTACCAATCTTTACCCCCACACGCCGGCATATAAAGAAAATTAGCGATCCATTTCCCAGTGGCGAGTCTACACACGTCACAGTACTCTCTGATGTGGTTAATAACCTTAAGGCCTTCGTAAAATGGGTAGCTATAAAACAGTGCGTCGCCCCATTATCAAATAAAACTCTACCCATAGTACCATGGATAGGAAACATACCCTCAATTACGGGTGGTGCCTGCGGAGCTACTTCCTGGTGGACGTTATAAATACGTCCATACTGTAACTGCCCCTGCTGCATTGGAGCTGCAGGAATGGCTGGTAGAGCTGGTGCTGGGAGGGCGGTTGGAAAAAGTGGCCTTTGTGGCTCATTACGGGCACCCTGCTGCTGTGAGGCGCTATCACCCTCTAGGCAATCCTGGCGCTTATGGCCATTCTTTCCACACACGAAACATCGGCCCCTGAAATTACCTCCCCTCTGACCCTGCTGACCACGGCCTTGTTGGCCGTTATCGCCCCGCCACTGGCCTTGTTGGCCCTGATGAAAACGCTGTTGGCCCTGCTGCTGACGGTGTTGGCCTTGTTGTCCCTGCTGATTAGGCTGGCCCTGTTGACCCTGCCTAAATCCCCCAAATCCCTGCCTGGAATCACCCAATCGGAACCGCTTGGCAGGGCCCCCTGATGGGAACTCTGCTCATGCTGACGAGTCTGCCCCTGCGATGCCGGTGCTCCACTAGCTCCACTACCCCTATCCTGCCATGATGGCTGGACTCTCCTACCCGCTTGCTTCCCTGCAGATGGAAGCGATGATCCTGGTAGTGTAGTAAAGCAGCATTGAGTACATCTGTGAAGGTACTCAGAGACAGATTCCCTATAAGGTGCTGACGGATCCTCCAAGCTAACCCATCTACAAACAATAGTATCTTCTTGCCCTCAGTGGGTGCCTCATCTGGCACTATAGTGAGAAGTCTTGTGAACTCCTCTTCATACTCAGCAACAGTATAATTCTCCTGCTTCAAGTTCAGTAACTTTTGCCTTATCTCAGTTTGCACGGTTGATGGAAAATACTTGCGGTCAAACCGCTCCCAGAATGACTAAATGGGGATAGTATCCCTCTCCTCCAAGGTGGTGGTGGACTCCCACCACTGCAAAGTGGCCCCCCACAAGCTTAAATGAAGTCAACAACTGTTTCTGCACGTCTGTGCACTCATACATACGCAGATGCCTCTGGATATCTTTCTTTCATTGGCTGACAATGATGATATCTGAACTGCCCGAGAACTCAGGGGGATGCGCCTTCTGAAAGGCATCCCTAACCCGCTCCCATACTGATGGAAGCTGTGCAGGTACTGGCACCACTGTTTGAACTTGGGGTGGAGCCTGCTGTACTACCGCTAGCGCGGCATTCACCGCCTGAGCAACAATAGCGGCTACCTCATTAGCATCCATCGTTCCCTGAGCCGGAGCTACTGGCTGCTCGGCTTGGGCACGCCTATCCTTTGGTGCACGTCTCGGAGGCATCTGAAATGTGAAGAAGTTTATTAGTCTATAGTTATCATCAAATCTCAATTAGCTGAAGACGTAATCGTAAAAGCAAGAATACAACAATCCTAAAATAGGTCTCTATAACAAAAATGCTAAGTTGAAAGCGAAATAAGCCGTACAGATCCTAAGGACACTAGAACCTGCTGTTCTGATACCACCTGTGACACCCCGCCTAATTAAATACCAGGTGATCAGTCCTTTATTAAATTAAAATCAAGGTGAACGGTTGGTTCATTCTTAGCATCACTGTCGAAAATTAACTTTTCCAATTAAACACCCTAAATAATTAAGCTAAGTGTCAAAACCATTTTAGACATTACTTTCCCAAATTTTTTTTTATAAACCAACATTTAAAACTTTACATAATTCATAATTAAAGAATCACAAAACAACTATCCTGGAACATATAATCCAAATAATTTAAACATTCAACAAATTGATTCCAACATTAAAACTTAAAGGAAAACATCCTGACAGTAATAAGTCCCAAAGTGTAAATAAATGAATCACAATATCCAATAAAACAACTGAATGATGGAAAAAGGGCGACACATGCCCAACTGGATAAAATAAATTCTAGGAGTGGAATGAAGAAAGGAGGTCGTCTAGGCAAGAGTCCTGCAACTCCTACCTAAGCTGCAGCGCGTTCCTTCCAAAGGATCTTATGCAAGACGCCCCTGTGGCTGGGCACCTGTAATATATACATATATATACAAGAGAGAAAATAAAATGGAAACGGGTTAGAGCCCGATTGTAAAAACGATTTAAAATTAGTTTAGCAAGTATTTAAAATGTTTACTGGCCAATGCAACAACATATTAGTGCGGCACTCCCTTGAGAAATTCTCACCTCTCTTCTAATGTGCACACCTATCGCACTAACCTTCCCAATGGTTTAACTTATCTTATATTAGGTTGCGTAGGATTAAACTGACAAATTCAAATGTTTAAGAGGTTAATTCCATTTGACAACAAAGTTCTCATTTAAACCTTATTTGCTAATAAAGTTTCTCAGTAACATATTATACTTTTCAAACACATATTCCCCAATTGAAATAATTATTCATTTCTTACTTACCATAAACACAGTAGGTAGTTTCCAAATTCCAGATTTAAATATATATATATTAAATACTCATATAATATATATATTCTAAAAGCACCCCACGTAATAATTATGGTGCGGGCATACTCTGCTATCCAGTCCCCGTATCACTCGTACTAAGGGAAACACAAGTTCGAAATCACTCTCGAACTGTATTATCACAAACACAAACAATATTGAGGCAAAGCATATATTCCAAGTCTCTAAGGGGTCAGCACATGCCCCCACATCTCTTAGGAACGTCTGACTATCAATCCGATTAGCCTGTACCAAAGGATTTCTATCTTCTATGGTACGGGTTAATATCCCCCATAAAGGCCCATCGAGATAAGACTGTACCAGTGCGGTAACCTCAGGGATAGCAAGTAGCGCGGGCATGATTTTCACACGTATATAGTATATGCATAAACACAGTCATATAAATATACTACTATTACCATCTCAAATTTAGGTACATCTCATAACCCATAATTATGATATTTATCCTGATTTCTCATTATTTAGTTATCACGTATAACGGTTCATTTCTTACTTAAATTTGGGGGATTATTCCAACTTGCTACGTAACACTCATGGATTCTTATCTTTCCAAAGTGAATTTCAGTAGGTACTTATTTATTTTCCAACATAACTACCTTACGCGTCTCCCCCTTTAATACATAATTCCATCGTCCCTTATATATAAACATCCCCGAAAAATGTAAATCTCGTCTTACATTAAAGGTTTCATATTTTTAATAAGTCCTACTGGTCTTCTTTATCTCCCAAAATATTTCAATAAGGATGTCCAAAGATTATTACTCATTTAAATTGAATTCAACTATTTAGAAGGGGAAATATGGGTCTGCCAGGAGGGATCGATCGATCGATGGTAGGAGCTCGATAGATCGATGCGTCGATCGATCGATACTTCTGGTTCGATCGATCCATCAAACAGGTATAGCGAATCTGCAGAATACCAGTTACGGGTTCTATCATCCAACATCATCAAAATCCAAACTTTTAACTCCCAAACTCCCAAAAATTTATACCACAAACGTTCTAAACTCAAATGGACAATATTCAACGTAAGGCATGTGAGTTTTCATCAAGAATCATGGATTAAAGTGCCAAAATTTATACAATTCTCATGAACCCTAAAATTTTCTTTAACTTAATTCAATTCATTCTTTTTCCAGAATTTTACTTCTAATCCATTATAAATCCGTGGTTCAACCTCTACATGTGAAAGGGATTTCCAGATTTTCATTTATATCACTACAACATGCAATTTCTAATCTCCAACATGGGTTTTCTTTCATAGAAACTCACCCTAATCAACCCTAAACTAACATGAATGAAGCATTAATGAAATTAATCAAGATAAATACTTGCCTGAGAATTTTTGGTCTCTGATTTGTGCTGAAATCAATGTGGTGGTGATCCTCGTTTCGCGATCTATCGTTTGGCGGCGACGGCGGCGCAAACGGAGGAGTTCTTGGCCTAGAACTCTTTGGCAATATCTCTCCTTCCTTCTCCAATAGCCTTCACTTGTTTTTTTGTTGTGTTAACCCTAGAAGGCAACCCTAAGCATCTGATATAACCTTTCAATTTTCGTGGGTTTTTAGGCCTAAAAATGTAAAATATTCAAAACGCCCTCTAGGGGTGTTAATTAGGCCTAAAAATGTCCCGAGGCCCAAACTAAACCCCCGAGTACATTATTTTGACTATTTCGACCCTTTCGGACACTTTGGCGCACTCAAAATGACCATAGGGGTGACTTATAATTTATTCACTTTTATTAATCAACATTTAGTCCCGACACGACACAGGCGCGTCCCGACTAAAATTTCCAAAATTATCATTTTATTCACTCGTGACATTTAATGGAACCAATATTATATATTAATTTGATCATTAGTAATATTCAAGAAGTTTCCAATGATTACTAACTCTCTTCACGTTAGTAATTATAAAATAATTAATTTTCGAATTTATATTAAATTAATAACTCACATTAAATTTAATAAATCCCCAAATTTAGAAAGCATAAAAATACGGGGTATTACACCATCGTCCCTCCAAAACTTTTAATTGACGATGGTTCATTTCTTTCGCCTTACACATGCCTTCCGTTTTTCAAACTGAATTCATATTTTTCGAAAGGCATGCTTGAGGGTGAGGGTACACCGATCACCCTTCCAAAGTCAAATCGTTTTCACGGTGGACCCTCAACTATTTAGACTTCTAGTGTACAGTTAGTGTGAAGCCTAAATAGTAGGTTGTATATAGTTAGCTTTTTATTCTTTCTTTCTTTTTATCTTTTCTTTTCTTTTTAATTTTGTCTAGTGTAATTAGTTAACCTTTTGTTATGTGTTTTTGCTATGCTCAGTACTAACTTTTTTTGTAGATTATTTGGTCTTGTTCTTATGGGGATTTCTCCAATTTTGGGTAATATCGCTCTTTTCCTCTCTTTAACTTGGTTCTTAATTCACATTGAGGACAATGTCAGGTTTTAATTTATGGTGTGTGTGATATTCTATCCATTTCTTTATTTAGTCCATGTTTTTGCTCACATGTAAGTTACTTAGTATGCTTTTCTTAGAAAATTCAAAATTTTCAAAAAGATTTTCTTTCTTTTTTCTCCTTTATTGGGATTTTTGTCCTTGTTTCCGATGATAAATTTCAATAATTGCTCGATCCAATAGACAACCCAATTATGCATGTTCTCGATTTTAGAAGTTATTAGACTTTAGTCATCGATCGTTGATATTATGAATAACTTCATGAATTAAACGTTAATCCCATGAGCACATGAACTTTTCTTGTTATATTGATTTGGTTTAATATTTTTATTACTCGGTAATCTTTTGTTGCTTTGTATATACTTACACCGAGTAATCTTTGTACCTTTCATCGTTTGTGAGTGTTATACACTATTCTTTCCTCTTTGAAAACGTTACAGTCATTAGTAATCTCACCATTCTTTCATTTGATCGTTCATTAATTGAGTTCATATATGAAATGTGTTACTTGAGCATGATTTTCAAAGTTTATTTTGACTCGAGAATTGCGTAAACTTTTGAAATGATCATAGGAAATCTTTGTTATATCACCCATACTAGCCTTGACCTCACCCTTATACGTTTCCCCTCGTCAACCCCTTTGAGCCTAAATATTAGCCTTTCATTTCATTACCCAAAATCCCATAACCAACTCCAAATTGGAGTTTTAAACCATACATGTTACCTTTCCATACCTTTGTTTAGAATGTTACATGGAATTGAATGATGTTTGTTATGTTGCGGTTGCAATTTAGGCATGCGAGAGTGTGAAAAGTAAAGAAAAGAAAGTAGTGAAAAAGAGAAGAAAAAGAGAAAGCAAAAGAAAAGAAAAGAAAGCATGAGAAAAAGAAGAAAAGAAAATAAAGAGAAGTTTGTAAATGGTGTGTATATAGTTCAATAAGCTTTGATTACTCTCCAATTGTTATATCTAATGCTCGTTTGGAACTTGTTTCCAATTTTGATATTGCCCGCATTTTCCCATTATCCCTAGTTTTTCATTTCGAACACATTGAATCCGTACACACATCCCTTTCATTTCGTACCCTAGCTTAGCCTACATTACAACCTTATTAAAGTCATATGTGATCTTAAGTAGATGTAATTCAAAGGTTTAAATAGTTTTGATAATCTGTGAAAATACATTTCGCCTCCTTTAATGAGCGGTATCTTTCATTGAGATTACAAGTTTTTCATTTATATATAGCGTTCTTCATTTGTGATATGTGTACGGCCTAGTTTCCATTTACATTTACTCTTTATGCCCGCATGTTTCGTGTGTTACCTCCCTGTTTCGAGTGAATTCACTTGATGAGTGTAATGCCCATGAGTATTGAATATATGATTGCTTTATTTAGTATCCGGTTTGTATAAGCTCTTGCAAAATCACACTTTGCATGTGCTCGCTCCCCTCCCACATTTAAGGTTTCAATTCTATGAGGTGCATTCTATAATGTTAATGATTTGAACTTTTGTGTGAATTCGTTCACTTTGCTAATAATGCGTATGAAATCTTGTTTGCTATTGTTGGACTTATCGCATGTTGGTTTGGGAATATTTTGAGGAAACCATGTGATGTTTGTGGGTATCATCCCTGAAAACCCTCACGAGATGACACTCGTTCACTAGGGTAACCTAAGGGTTCAATGGCTTATTGCATACGCTAAATGCAATTGAATCTCCCGCGAAAGTGCCATTTTACTTTTATACCATATTTTTGTACTCGTATCCTGCTTTTGGTTTGATTGTAGTTTTTGTTGTATCCTATTTCATTACTAGGGGCTAGCAATATGTAAGTTAGGGGGTGTGATAATACGCAAATATTGCGTATTTCATCCCTCGAACCTACACATTTTAGCCCCCTCGGGTATCTTATTCCCTATATTTATGCTCGTTAACCAGACAACCTCAGATTTCTATGTTAACATGCTTTTCAGAGGTTAATTGAGCTTTTATTGGTATTTGGATGCTAAGTGTGAAGTTCGAACGCATTCCGGCTAATTTTCGTACTCATTCACACATTCAAGGGAAATTCAGTTAATTCATAGTTTAGGCACCTGGCCCATCATCTAACGGAAGATGTAGCCCTCCTCAGAAGTTTCTCGTGGCCGCTAACGGTGCGCGATTCCGAATTCGTATGCAGAAGTTACGGGATTTTTAGCGGAAGAGAAAAATAAACAAACCAAAGCGGGGGGAACTTGGTTGAGACCTGCTTGATCGATCGATCCTTCAGATATTTGCCTTCGAGCTTAGACAGTGGGTTATTTTCCAACCATCGATCGATCAATCCCCTGTTTTCTGCAGATATTTTCCCTTTTATTTTCTTTTTCCTTTTCTTTTCTAATTTAATTCCACTTACTATATAAAGGTTTTTTTGTTGTAAATATCAGAGATAATTCATTTTTAGGTTAGTTTAGGTTAGGGTTTGGGGATTTCAGAGCTATTTCTTCTTACTCACTTGGTTTGACACCCATTTGGGTTTTTAATTAGTACTTTCATCTTCCCTCACCATTAATATAGTTTGTATTTCCTTAATTCTTGCTTTCTAATTTAGTTTACATGCTTTATTTATTTATTTCTAGTGTAGTTTTATCACATTTATTTATCGTGTTTTTATCATGCTTTCTAGCTAAATTAGTCTAGGTTGTGTCGGATTTAATTCATTCCAGGTTGACATGTTGCTTGGCTTTGGTGATGATGTTTACGGGTCTATTTCGGGTGCGTTGTCCTAGTTATTACGCCTAGGGGATTTGACGGGGCATATCATATATGATCCGTGCTTACGAACTTGCGTGCGTAATTTTCGAAGTATTTGTTGACGCCAAAATCATATTAGGATTTTATGCGAATTCAGGGGTGTGAGAACCCTTGATTTAATTAACTTTCGAAACGAGACGCATTTGTAATAACTCGTCGACCCATGTAACCATTTTATACTAATTAACTCGGGTGAGGGATATTGGATGCAACCTGTAGTTTTTACTGCTTTCTTAATCTAGTTTAAATACACTCGCCTAGATTAATCATTTCCTTTTCTTCATTTTTTCCTTTTTGTGTATAATCATCTTTTACACTTTTATTTAGGAATATTAAATCCTGTAAATTCTAACAACTCGTCTCTGTGGATTTTCGATACCCGGACTTGTCCGCTGTACTCACCCGTTGAGTGTAGTCATAAGTTTAGGTTTCTATATAGTTCAGGTGAACTTAATTCAAAATGACTGACGCGTTGGTGACTCTTGCGCCGCGACAAAACCCTATTAATCAAAATGGTGTTGTTGTCGGGGATGAGTTCGTTCTAGAATTTATTTTATTTAGTCTTTCGTAGTATTTCCTTTCTATTTGTATTTTTTGTCTAACCTTTTTGCAGGACTTCTACAATTGAGCACCAATAACCGCTTGAATTTTTCTCGCGCGCATCACTTTGTGGAATTCTCCACTTCGAGCCATTTTTGGGGTAAGCATATCTTATTCCAATTCTTTCGATAATCATTGTTATAATTCTCAAAATGCTCATAATCCTATGACTTTCGATCAATACTTAGAGTCCCAAAAATTTACAAATTCAAATTTGACTTTGGGCGAGTATAATGAAAGTCAAAACTTAGGTTATTGGAGTTTTTATGATGATGATAATGATTTTGGGCCTTTAATTCCTTATAATCATCTTTTACACTTTTATTTAGGAATATTAAATCCTATAAATTCTAGCAACTCGTCTCTATGGATTTTCGATACCCGGACTTGGCCGTTATACTGACCCGTTGAGTGTAATCATAAGTTTAGGTTTTTTTATAGTTCAGGTGAGCCGAATTCAAAATGACCGGTGCGTAGGTGACTCTTGCGCCACGACAAGACCCTCACTACACCAAATCCTGCGAATGGTCACGCCGAGTTGGTCACGGCCCAAGTCCGCGACCCGTTGGTCGCGGACTTGGGCCATGACCAAGGCTGTTTTGGGCGTGACCATATTTATTATCACACTAGACCATGGATGCTTTGAAAGTGGTCACGGCCCAAGTCCCTGACCACTGTGGGTCACGGACTTGAGCCGTGACCAGGCCGTGACCATCTTGGCGCCAAATTCGCGCCAAAATTCCCTCCAAACTGGTCGCGGATGGGGTCACGGCCCAAGTCCGTGACCAAAGGCACGACGAAGTAAATAACACACACATTTAGGGTCACGGCCGAAGACCCTGACCATTTCTGGGTATGGGTCACGGCTTTAGGCCGTGACCATCCTTCATTCGAGCAGTGGTGGTGATGGTTTGCAGGTTGCGCAATGGGGGTCACGGGTCACGGCTGAGGGCCGTGACCATTTCCTTGTATGGGTCACGGCTTTAGACCGTGACCATCCCTCATTCGAGCAGTGGTGGTGATGGTTTGCAGGTTGCGCACTGGGGGTCACGGCTCTGGGCCGTGACGAGGTTCAATCGAGCAGCAGTCGAGTTTCATTTAAGGGTCGCGCATGGTGGGTCACGGTGGTTGGCCGTGACCAGGTTCAGTCCTTAAAAAAAAGAATCGCGCCTCCCTCATTTCATTTCTGTCGATCGAGGTCAGTGTCTAAAGCCCTAGGCGATTTGTGCGATTTCCATCCTTGAGATTTCGGCTCAGAAAGGTATTGTGTGTTTATTTGTGCGATTTCCATCCCTCATTTCGATTCTCGTGCATTTCGATTCTCATTGTGTTAGTATATGTGTGTATATGTGTGTGTATGTATAGATTTATGTGTGTGTATGTATAGATTTGTATATATGTGTGTGTATGTATAGATTTATGTTTATATGTGTGTGTGTATGTATAGATTTGTATATATGTGTGTGTATGTATAGATTTATGTTTATATGTATGTGTGTATGTGTGTTTATGTGTGTAACTACAAACAAATTGTATTTTATTTCAATAAACCCTAGACATTTTATTTCAATAAACCCTAGACATTGTATTGGGATTTTTTTTTTTGACAAAATATTATTCAAAATATAACCCTAGACATTATATTTTTTTTGACAAAATATTATTAAATGGATTCTTAATAAGTAAAAAAAAAAATTACATCTACCTCGTGGGATTTTATAGGGGGTTATATGCGTGCCATCATACTATATTGGGGGTTATATGCATGTCGTGTTGGATACTATGTTGAATTTATTGAATTGATACTAGTGTCGATAAATGTATATGTTATAAAATTTGTTGGATACTACTTTTCTCAGGAAAAATGAGGCACGGTGATAAATACTGTCAACAAGAGTGGGACAGGTTGCAATTAGACCGCACACATAACTCTTTTATTAGCGTGCGTCATATAGAGGGTACTCCTATTTATAGGTACGGAAATAAAAAGATCGAACAATTTAACTACCTTATAAATCATGGATTTGATATCCAGCAAGATTACTTGTTCGATCGTATTCTATTTTCTCTACCAGAAAACTGGGATGACGTTATACAAAATATATTTCACACACATAATCCCGACATAGCCCTGACCTTGGTTACGTTGTTGGAGAAGGCGGAAAAAAAAATCCACCCGTTATGGATACAACTGCGTACAGAGAGCATTGACATAGACTGTGATGTCTCGCGCCACATGCACGTAAAATTGAATCTTGCCAACAAGTTGAGAAATAGGGGATTCCGAGTTCATGTCACTGACATCTACACATCAATCATAGATACCCTTCCTTCTAGTTGGCCACGTGCAAAAATTTATAGGTTCTTAAAAACTAATACCGAATGGATGGAGATCAGACACATTGAACTTATTCTAAAGTCTTACTTTGAAAAGGTATCTATCTATCTATTTATATATCTAAAACTAATTAAGCTTGATTAATTAGTTATAATTTCATATTACTATAATTATTTAGTCACTCATATTTTTTAATTTTTGTAGATAATGTCGAGAGGAAACAACCCTAGGGTACCAAGTGCCGATGTGACACCACAACGAGGTTCACCATCTTCTGCAGAACCCGAATTCTCAACACCAATGGCTGAGCAATTCACAACTCCACCAATGGTTCACTCCTCACCAAGTCCAACCCCAAGTGCTCCTACACCCCAATCCGGCACTCCCGTTGCTTTAACGCCCCAATCCAACACTCATGATGCCTCCCGCTCAAATGAAAAGAAGCCTATTGGATTCTCCCTTCTCGGGAATAACCCGATGGGTGATAGGAGTGACGTGCTGAACTTTAAAGCCCGGTGTTTGTCGCTGGGAAAAATGAACGTGGGAGTCGGTGGACCAGATAATTGGAACCTTGTTGATCAATCTGTCAAAGATGACATATATAACCAACTTTGCAAGCATTTCTCATTTCCTGACCGTTCCAAGAATAAGGTTCTATCTCGGGTTGCTGAAGGATTGAGGACATACAGGAGAAACCTTCGGAAGAAACATTTCCAGAAAGAGGTAGCGAGCTCCGATATTTTGGCTTTGAAAGAGAAAGTGCCTCCCAATGTTGAAATGCCGGTGGATCAGTGGAATAAGTTTTTGGAGAATGAGGCGAAGGAAAACAAGTTGGTCCAGAGGGAGCAAAACAAAAAACATGGCGTTAGAGGGTGAGAACGCGAAACAGCCCCCGAACGGCCCCGTGGGTGGCACCAACACCTCCCACGGGACCAACGTAACTCGTAGGAACTGACCACCCAGCCGCGGGTGTCCCGGTTTGAGAGTACGACGGTAATTTGCTTATTTCTACACTTAGGCTTAACATGGCGTTAGAGGGTGAAAACTCGAAACAGCCCCCGAACGGCCCCGTGGGTGGCACTAACACCTCCCACGGGACCAACGTAACTCGTGGGAACGGACCCCGCAGCCGCGGGTGTCCCGGTTTGAGAGTACGACGGTAATTTGCTTATTTCCACACTTAGGCTTAAAAACATGGCGTTAGAGGGTGAGAACTCAAAACAGCCCCCGAACGGCCCCGTGGGTGGCACCAACACCTCCCACGGGACCAACGTAACTCGTAGGAACTGACCCCGCAGCCGCGGGTGTCCCGGTTTGAGAGTACGACGGTAATTTGCTTATTTCCACACTTAGGCTTAAAAACATGGCGTTAGAGGGTGAGAACTCGAAACAGCCCCCGAACGGCCCCGTGGGTGGCACCAACACCTCCCACGGGACCAACGTAACTCGTGGGAACGGACCCCGCAGCCGCGGGTGTCCCGGTTTGAGAGTACGACGGTAATTTGCTTATTTCCACACTTAGGCTTAAAAACATGGCGTTAGAGGGTGAGAACTCGAAACAGCCCCCGAACGGCCCCGTGGGTGGCACCAACACCTCCCACGGGACCAACGTAACTCGTAGGAACTGACCCCGCAGCCGCGGGTGTCCCGGTTTGAGAGTACGACGGTAATTTGCTTATTTCCACACTTAGGCTTAAAAACATGGCGTTAGAGGGTGAGAACTCGAAAAAGCCCCCGAACGGCCCCGTGGGTGGCACCAACACCTCCCACGGGACCAACGTAACTCGTAGGAACTGACCCCGCAGCCGCGGGTGTCCCGGTTTGAGAGTACGACGGTAATTTGCTTATTTCCACACTTAGGCTTAAAAACATGGCGTTAGAGGGTGAGAACTCGAAACAGCCCCCGAACGGCCCCGTGGGTGGCACTAACACCTCCCACGGGACAAACGTAACTCGTGGGAACTGACCCCGCAGCCGCGGGTGTCCCGGTTTGAGAGTACGACGGTAATTTGCTTATTTCTACACTTAGGCTTAACATGGCGTTAGAGGGTGAGAACTCGAAACAGCCCCCGAACGGCCCCGTGGGTGGCACCAACACCTCCCACGGGACCAACGTAACTCGTAGGAACTGACCCCGCAGCCACGGGTGTCCCGGTTTGAGAGTACGACGGTAATTTGCTTATTTCCACACTTAGGCTTAAAAACATGGCGTTAGAGGGTGAAAACTCGAAACAGCCCCCGAACGGCCCCGTGGGTGGCACCAACACCTCCCACGGGACCAACGTAACTCGTGGGAACGGACCCCGCAGCCGCGGGTGTCCCGGTTTGAGAGTACGACGGTAATTTGCTTATTTCCACACTTAGGCTTAAAAACATGGCGTTAGAGGGTGAGAACTCGAAACAGCCCCCGAACGGCCCCGTGGGTGGCACCAACACCTCCCACGGGACCAACGTAACTCGTGGGAACTGACCCCGCAGCCGCGGGTGTCCCGGTTTGAGAGTACGACGGTAATTTGCTTATTTCTACACTTAGGCTTAACATGGCGTTAGAGGGTGAGAACTCGAAACAGCCCCCGAACGGCCCCGTGGGTGGCACTAACACCTCCCACGGGACCAACGTAACTCGTGGGAACGGACGCCGCAGCCGCGGGTGTCCCGGTTTGAGAGTACGACGGTAATTTGCTTATTTCCACACTTAGGCTTAAAAACATGGCGTTAGAGGGTGAGAACTCGAAACAGCCCCCGAACGGCCCCGTGGGTGGCACCAACACCTCCCACGGGACCAACGTAACTCGTAGGAACTGACCCCGCAGCCGCGGGTGTCCCGGTTTGAGAGTACGATGATAATTTGCTTATTTCCACACTTAGGCTTAAAAACATGGCGTTAGAGGGTGAGAACGCGAAACAGCCCCCGAACGGCCCCGTGGGTGGCACCAACACCTCCCAGGGGACCAACGTAACTCGTGGGAACGGACCCCGCAGCCGCGGGTGTCCCGGTTTGAGAGTACGACGGTAATTTGCTTATTTCCACACTTAGGCTTAAAAACATGGCGTTAGAGGGTGAGAACTCGAAACAGCCCCCGAACGGCCCCGTGGGTGGCACCAACACCTCCCACGGGACCAACGTAACTCGTAGGAACTGACCCCGCAGCCGCGGGTGTCCCGGTTTGAGAGTACGACGGTAATTTGCTTATTTCTACACTTAGGCTTAACATGGCGTTAGAGGGTGAAAACTCGAAACAGCCCCCGAACGGCCCCGTGGGTGGCACTAACACCTCCCACGGGACCAATGTAACTCGTGGGAACGGACGCCGCAGCCGCGGGTGTCCCGGTTTGAGAGTACGACGGTAATTTGCTTATTTCCACACTTAGGCTTAAAAACATGGCGTTAGAGGGTGAGAACTCGAAACAGCCCCCGAACGGCCCCGTGGGTGGCACCAACACCTCCCACGGGACCAACGTAACTCGTGGGAACGGACCCCGCAGCCGCGGGTGTCCCGGTTTGAGAGTACGACGGTAATTTGCTTATTTCCACACTTAGGCTTAAAAACATGGCGTTAGAGGGTGAGAACTCGAAACAGCCCCCGAACGGCCCCGTGGGTGGCACCAACACCTCCCACGGGACCAACGTAACTCGTAGGAACTGACCCCGCAGCCGCGGGTGTCCCGGTTTGAGAGTACGACGGTAATTTGCTTATTTCCACACTTAGGCTTAAAAACATGGCGTTAGAGGGTGAGAACTCGAAACAGCCCCCGAACGGCCCCGTGGGTGGCACCAACACCTCCCACGGGACCAACGTAACTCGTGGGAACGGACCCCGCAGCCGCGGGTGTCCCGGTTTGAGAGTACGACGGTAATTTGCTTATTTCCACACTTAGGCTTAAAAACATGGCGTTAGAGGGTGAGAACTCGAAACAGCCCCCGAACGGCCCCGTGGGTGGCACCAACACCTCCCACGGGACCAACGTAACTCGTAGGAACTGACCCCGCAGCCGCGGGTGTCCCGGTTTGAGAGTACGACGGTAATTTGCTTATTTCCACACTTAGGCTTAAAAACATGGCGTTAGAGGGTGAGAACTCGAAACAGCCCCCGAACGGCCCCGTGGGTGGCACCAACACCTCCCACGGGACCAACGTAACTCGTAGGAACTGACCCCGCAGCCGCGGGTGTCCCGGTTTGAGAGTACGACGGTAATTTGCTAATTTCCACACTTAGGCTTAAAAACATGGCGTTAGAGGGTGAGAACTCGAAACAGCCCCCGAACGGCCCCGTGGGTGGCACCAACACTTCCCACGGGACCAACGTAACTCGTGGGAACGGACCCCGCAGCCGCGGGTGTCCCGGTTTGAGAGTACGACGGTAATTTGCTTATTTCCACACTTAGGCTTAAAAACATGGCGTTAGAGGGTGAGAACTCGAAACAGCCCCCGAACGGCCCCGTGGGTGGCACCAACACCTCCCACGGGACCAACGTAACTCGTAGGAGCTGACCCCGCAGCCGCGGGTGTCCCGGTTTGAGAGTACGACGGTAATTTGATTATTTCCACACTTAGGCTTAAAAACATGGCGTTAGAGGGTGAGAACTCGAAACAGCCCCCGAACGGCCCCGTGGGTGGCACCAACACCTCCCACGGGTCCAACGTAACTCGTAGGAACTGACCCCGCAGTCGCGGGTGTCCCGGTTTGAGAGTACGACGGTAATTTGCTTATTTCTACACTTAGGCTTAACATGGCGTTAGAGGGTGAGAACTCGAAACAGCCCCCGAACGGCCCCGTGGGTGGCACCAACACCTCCCACGGGACCAACGTAACTCGTAGGAACTGACCCCGCAGCCGCGGGTGTCCCGGTTTGAGAGTACGACGGTAATTTGCTTATTTCCACACTTAGGCTTAAAAACATGGCGTTAGAGGGTGAGAACTCGAAACAGCCCCCGAACGGCCCCGTGGGTGGCACCAACACCTCCCACGGGACCAACGTAACTCGTAGGAACTGACCCCGCAGCCGCGGGTGTCCCGGTTTGAGAGTACGACGGTAATTTGCTTATTTCTACACTTAGGCTTAACATGGCGTTAGAGGGTGAAAACTCGAAACAGCCCCCGAACGGCCCCGTGGGTGGCACTAACACCTCCCACGGGACCAATGTAACTCGTGGGAACGGACGCCGCAGCCGCGGGTGTCCCGGTTTGAGAGTACGACGGTAATTTGCTTATTTCCACACTTAGGCTTAAAAACATGGCGTTAGAGGGTGAGAACTCGAAACAGCCCCCGAACGGCCCCGTGGGTGGCACCAACACCTCCCACGGGACCAACGTAACTCGTAGGAACTGACCCCGCAGCCGCGGGTGTCCCGGTTTGAGAGTACGATGATAATTTGCTTATTTCCACACTTAGGCTTAAAAACATGGCGTTAGAGGGTGAGAACGCGAAACAGCCCCCGAACGGCCCCGTGGGTGGCACCAACACCTCCCAGGGGACCAACGTAACTCGTGGGAACGGACCCCGCAGCCGCGGGTGTCCCGGTTTGAGAGTACGACGGTAATTTGCTTATTTCCACACTTAGGCTTAAAAACATGGCGTTAGAGGGTGAGAACTCGAAACAGCCCCCGAACGGCCCCGTGGGTGGCACCAACACCTCCCACGGGACCAACGTAACTCGTGGGAACGGACCCCGCAGCCGCGGGTGTCCCGGTTTGAGAGTACGACGGTAATTTGCTTATTTCCACACTTAGGCTTAAAAACATGGCGTTAGAGGGTGAGAACTCGAAACAGCCCCCGAACGGCCCCGTGGGTGGCACCAACACCTCCCACGGGACCAACGTAACTCGTAGGAACTGACCCCGCAGCCGCGGGTGTCCCGGTTTGAGAGTACGACGGTAATTTGCTTATTTCCACACTTAGGCTTAAAAACATGGCGTTAGAGGGTGAGAACTCGAAACAGCCCCCGAACGGCCCCGTGGGTGGCACCAACACCTCCCACGGGACCAACGTAACTCGTAGGAACAGACCCCGCAGCCGCGGGTGTCATGGTTTGAGAGTACGACGGTAATTTGCTAATTTCCACACTTAGGCTTAAAAACATGGCGTTAGAGGGTGAGAACTCGAAACAGCCCCCGAACGGCCCCGTGGGTGGCACCAACACCTCCCACGGGACCAACGTAACTCGTGGGAACGGACCCCGCAGCCGCGGGTGTCCCGGTTTGAGAGTACGACGGTAATTTGCTTATTTCCACACTTAGGCTTAAAAACATGGCGTTAGAGGGTGAGAACTCGAAACAGCCCCCGAACGGCCCCGTGGGTGGCACCAACACCTCCCACGGGACCAACGTAACTCGTAGGAGCTGACCCCGCAGCCGCGGGTGTCCCGGTTTGAGAGTACGACGGTAATTTGCTTATTTCCACACTTAGGCTTAAAAACATGGCGTTAGAGGGTGAGAACTCGAAACAGCCCCCGAACGGCCCCGTGGGTGGCACCAACACCTCCCACGGGACCAACGTAACTCGTAGGAACTGACCCCGCAGCCGCGGGTGTCCCGGTTTGAGAGTACGACGGTAATTTGCTTATTTCCACACTTAGGCTTAAAAACATGGCGTTAGAGGGTGAGAACTCGAAACAGCCCCCGAACGGCCCCGTGGGTGGCACTAACACCTCCCACGGGACCAACGTAACTCGTGGGAACGGACCCCGCAGTCGCGGGTGTCCCGGTTTGAGAGTACGACGGTAATTTGCTTATTTCTACACTTAGGCTTAACATGGCGTTAGAGGGTGAGAACTCGAAACAGCCCCCGAACGGCCCCGTGGGTGGCACCAACACCTCCCACGGGACCAACGTAACTCGTAGGAACTGACCCCGCAGCCGCGGGTGTCCCGGTTTGAGAGTACGACGGTAATTTGCTTATTTCCACACTTAGGCTTAAAAACATGGCGTTAGAGGGTGAAAACTCGAAACAGCCCCCGAACGGCCCCGTGGGTGGCACCAACACCTCCCACGGGACCAACGTAACTCGTGGGAACGGACCCCGCAGCCGCGGGTGTCCCGGTTTGAGAGTACGACGGTAATTTGCTTATTTCCACACTTAGGCTTAAAAACATGGCGTTAGAGGGTGAGAACTCGAAACAGCCCCCGAACGGCCCCGTGGGTGGCACCAACACCTCCCACGGGACCAACGTAACTCGTAGGAACTGACCCCGCAGCCGCGGGTGTCCCGGTTTGAGAGTACGACGGTAATTTGCTTATTTCTACACTTAGGCTTAACATGGCGTTAGAGGGTGAAAACTCGAAACAGCCCCCGAACGGCCCCGTGGGTGGCACTAACACCTCCCACGGGACCAACGTAACTCGTGGGAACGGACGCCGCAGCCGCGGGTGTCCCGGTTTGAGAGTACGACGGTAATTTGCTTATTTCCACACTTAGGCTTAAAAACATGGCGTTAGAGGGTGAGAACTCGAAACAGCCCCCGAACGGCCCCGTGGGTGGCACCAACACCTCCCACGGGACCAACGTAACTCGTAGGAACTGACCCCGCAGCCGCGGGTGTCCCGGTTTGAGAGTACGATGATAATTAGCTTATTTCCACACTTAGGCTTAAAAACATGGCGTTAGAGGGTGAGAACGCGAAACAGCCCCCGAACGGCCCCGTGGGTGGCACCAACACCTCCCACGGGACCAACGTAACTCGTGGGAACGGACCCCGCAGCCGCGGGTGTCCCGGTTTGAGAGTACGACGGTAATTTGCTTATTTCCACACTTAGGCTTAAAAACATGGCGTTAGAGGGTGAGAACTCGAAACAGCCCCCGAACGGCCCCGTGGGTGGCACCAACACCTCCCACGGGACCAACGTAACTCGTAGGAACTCACCCCGCAGCCGCGGGTGTCCCGGTTTGAGAGTACGACGGTAATTTGCTTATTTCTACACTTAGGCTTAACATGGCGTTAGAGGGTGAAAACTCGAAACAGCCCCCGAACGGCCCCGTGGGTGGCACTAACACCTCCCACGGGACCAACGTAACTCGTGGGAACGGACGCCGCAGCCGCGGGTGTCCCGGTTTGAGAGTACGACGGTAATTTGCTTATTTCCACACTTAGGCTTAAAAACATGGCGTTAGAGGGTGAGAACTCGAAACAGCCCCCGAACGGCCCCGTGGGTGGCACCAACACCTCCCACGGGACCAACGTAACTCGTAGGAACTGACCCCGCAGCCGCGGGTGTCCCGGTTTGAGAGTACGATGATAATTTGCTTATTTCCACACTTAGGCTTAAAAACATGGCGTTAGAGGGTGAGAACGCGAAACAGCCCCCGAACGGCCCCGTGGGTGGCACCAACACCTCCCACGGGACCAACGTAACTCGTGGGAACGGACCCCGCAGCCGCGGGTGTCCCGGTTTGAGAGTACGACGGTAATTTGCTTATTTCCACACTTAGGCTTAAAAACATGGCGTTAGAGGGTGAGAACTCGAAACAGCCCCCGAACGGCCCCGTGGGTGGCACCAACACCTCCCACGGGACCAACGTAACTCGTAGGAACTGACCCCGCAGCCGCGGGTGTCCCGGTTTGAGAGTACGACGGTAATTTGCTTATTTCTACACTTAGGATTAACATGGCGTTAGAGGGTGAAAACTCGAAACAGCCCCCGAACGGCCCCGTGGGTGGCACTAACACCTCCCACGGGACCAACGTAACTCGTGGGAACGGACCCCGCAGCCGCGGGTGTCCCGGTTTGAGAGTACGACGGTAATTTGCTTATTTCCACACTTAGGCTTAAAAACATGGCATTAGAGGGTGAGAACTCGAAACAGCCCCCGAACGGCCCCGTGGGTGGCACCAACACCTCCCACGGGACCAACGTAACTCGTGGGAACGGACCCCGCAGCCGCGGGTGTCCCGGTTTGAGAGTACGATGATAATTTGCTTATTTCCACACTTAGGCTTAAAAACATGGCGTTAGAGGGTGAGAACTCGAAACAGCCCCCGAACGGCCCCGTGGGTGGCACCAACACCTCCCACGGGACCAACGTAGCTCGTAGGAACTGACCCCGCAGCCGCGGGTGTCCCGGTTTGAGAGTACGACGGTAATTTGCTTATTTCTACACTTAGGCTTAACATGGCGTTAGAGGGTGAAAACTCGAAACAGCCCCCGAACGGCCCCGTGGGTGGCACTAACAGCTCCCACGGGACCAACGTAACTCGTGGGAACTGACCCCGCAGCCGCGGGTGTCCCGGTTTGAGAGTACGACGGTAATTTGCTTATTTCCACACTTAGGCTTAAAAACATGGCGTTAGAGGGTGAGAACTCGAAACAGCCCCCGAACGGCCCCGTGGGTGGCACCAACACCTCCCACGGGACCAACGTAACTCGTAGGAACTGACCCCGCAGCCGCGGGTGTCCCGGTTTGAGAGTACGACGGTAATTTGCTTATTTCCACACTTAGGCTTAAAAACATGGCGTTAGAGGGTGAGAACTCGAAACAGCCCCCGAACGGCCCCGTGGGTGGCACCAACACCTCCCACGGGACCAACGTAACTCGTAGGAACTGACCCCGCAGCCGCGGGTGTCCCGGTTTGAGAGTACGACGGTAATTTGCTTATTTCCACACTTAGGCTTAAAAACATGGCGTTAGAGGGTGAGAACTCGAAACAGCCCCCGAACGGCCCCGTGGGTGGCACCAACACCTCCCACGGGACCAACGTAACTCGTAGGAACTGACCCCGCAGCCGCGGGTGTCCCGGTTTGAGAGTACGACGGTAATTTGCTTATTTCTACACTTAGGCTTAACATGGCGTTAGAGGGTGAAAACTCGAAACAGCCCCCGAACGGCCCCGTGGGTGGCATTAACACCTCCCACGGGACCAACGTAACTCGTGGGAACTGACCCCGCAGCCGCGGGTGTCCCGGTTTGAGAGTACGACGGTAATTTGCTTATTTCCACACTTAGGCTTAAAAACATGGCGTTAGAGGGTGAGAACTCGAAACAGCCCCCGAACGGCCCCGTGGGTGGCACCAACACCTCCCACGGGACCAACGTAACTCGTAGGAGCTGACCCCGCAGCCGCGGGTGTCCCGGTTTGAGAGTACGACGGTAATTTGCTTATTTCCACACTTAGGCTTAAAAACATGGCGTTAGAGGGTGAGAACTCGAAACAGCCCCCGAACGGCCCCGTGGGTGGCACCAACACCTCCCACGGGACCAACGTAACTCGTAGGAACTGACCCCGCAGCCGCGGGTGTCCCGGTTTGAGAGTACGACGGTAATTTGCTTATTTCCACACTTAGACTTAAAAACATGGCGTTAGAGGGTGAGAACTCGAAACAGCCCCCGAACGGCCCCGTGGGTGGCACTAACACCTCCCACGGGACCAACGTAACTCGTGGGAACGGACCCCGCAGCCGCGGGTGTCCCGGTTTGAGAGTACGACGGTAATTTGCTTATTTCCACACTTAGGCTTAAAAACAGGGCGTTAGAGGGTGAGAACTCGAAACAGCCCCCGAACGGCCCCGTGGGTGGCACCAACACCTCCCACGGGTCCAACGTAACTCGTAGGAACTGACCCCGCAGTCGCGGGTGTCCCGGTTTGAGAGTACGACGGTAATTTGCTTATTTCTACACTTAGGCTTAACATGGCGTTAGAGGGTGAGAACTCGAAACAGCTCCCGAACGGCCCCGTGGGTGGCACCAACACCTCCCACGGGACCAACGTAACTCGTAGGAACTGACCCCGCAGCCGCGGGTGTCCCGGTTTGAGAGTACGACGGTAATTTGCTTATTTCCACACTTAGGCTTAAAAACATGGCGTTAGAGGGTGAAAACTCGAAACAGCCCCCGAACGGCCCCGTGGGTGGCACCAACACCTCCCACGGGACCAACGTAACTCGTGGGAACGGACCCCGCAGCCGCGGGTGTCCCGGTTTGAGAGTACGACGGTAATTTGCTTATTTCCACACTTAGGCTTAAAAACATGGCGTTAGAGGGTGAGAACTCGAAACAGCCCCCGAACGGCCCCGTGGGTGGCACCAACACCTCCCACGGGACCAACGTCACTCGTAGGAACTGACCCCGCAGCCGCGGGTGTCCCGGTTTGAGAGTACGACGGTAATTTGCTTATTTCTACACTTAGGCTTAACATGGCGTTAGAGGGTGAAAACTCGAAACAGCCCCCGAACGGCCCCGTGGGTGGCACTAACACCTCCCACGGGACCAACGTAACTCGTGGGAACGGACGCCGCAGCCGCGGGTGTCCCGGTTTGAGAGTACGACGGTAATTTGCTTATTTCCACACTTAGGCTTAAAAACATGGCGTTAGAGGGTGAGAACTCGAAACAGCCCCCGAACGGCCCCGTGGGTGGCACCAACACCTCCCACGGGACCAACGTAACTCGTAAGAACTGACCCCGCAGCCGCGGGTGTCCCGGTTTGAGAGTACGATGATAATTAGCTTATTTCCACACTTAGGCTTAAAAACATGGCGTTAGAGGGTGAGAACGCGAAACAGCCCCCGAACGGCCCCGTGGGTGGCACCAACACCTCCCACGGGACCAACGTAACTCGTGGGAACGGACCCCGCAGCCGCGGGTGTCCCGGTTTGAGAGTACGACGGTAATTTGCTTATTTCCACACTTAGGCTTAAAAACATGGCGTTAGAGGGTGAGAACTCGAACCAGCCCCCGAACGGCCCCGTGGGTGGCACCAACACCTCCCACGGGACCAACGTAACTCGTAGGAACTGACCCCGCAGCCGCGGGTGTCCCGGTTTGAGAGTACGAAGGTAATTTGCTTATTTCTACACTTAGGCTTAACATGGCGTTAGAGGGTGAAAACTCGAAACAGCCCCCGAACGGCCCCGTGGGTGGCACTAACACCTCCCACGGGACCAACGTAACTCGTGGGAACGGACGCCGCAGCCGCGGGTGTCCCGGTTTGAGAGTACGACGGTAATTTGCTTATTTCCACACTTAGGCTTAAAAACATGGCGTTAGAGGGTGAGAACTCGAAACAGCCCCCGAACGGCCCCGTGGGTGGCACCAACACCTCCCACGGGACCAACGTAACTCGTAGGAACTGACCCCGCAGCCGCGGGTGTCCCGGTTTGAGAGTACGATGATAATTTGCTTATTTCCACACTTAGGCTTAAAAACATGGCGTTAGAGGGTGAGAACGCGAAACAGCCCCCGAACGGCCCCGTGGGTGGCACCAACACCTCCCACGGGACCAACGTAACTCGTGGGAACGGACCCCGCAGCCGCGGGTGTCCCGGTTTGAGAGTACGACGGTAATTTGCTTATTTCCACACTTAGGCTTAAAAACATGGCGTTAGAGGGTGAGAACTCGAAACAGCCCCCGAACGGCCCCGTGGGTGGCACCAACACCTCCCACGGGACCAACGTAACTCGTAGGAACTGACCCCGCAGCCGCGGGTGTCCCGGTTTGAGAGTACGACGGTAATTTGCTTATTTCTACACTTAGGCTTAACATGGCGTTAGAGGGTGAAAACTCGAAACAGCCCCCGAACGGCCCCGTGGGTGGCACTAACACCTCCCACGGGACCAACGTAACTCGTGGGAACGGACCCCGCAGCCGCGGGTGTCCCGGTTTGAGAGTACGACGGTAATTTGCTTATTTCCACACTTAGGCTTAAAAACATGGCATTAGAGGGTGAGAACTCGAAACAGCCCCCGAACGGCCCCGTGGGTGGCACCAACACCTCCCACGGGACCAACGTAACTCGTGGGAACGGACCCCGCAGCCGCGGGTGTCCCGGTTTGAGAGTACGATGATAATTTGCTTATTTCCACACTTAGGCTTAAAAACATGGCGTTAGAGGGTGAGAACTCGAAACAGCCCCCGAACGGCCCCGTGGGTGGCACCAACACCTCCCACGGGACCAACGTAACTCGTAGGAACTGACCCCGCAGCCGCGGGTGTCCCGGTTTGAGAGTACGACGGTAATTTGCTTATTTCTACACTTAGGCTTAACATGGCGTTAGAGGGTGAAAACTCGAAACAGCCCCCGAACGGCCCCGTGGGTGGCACTAACACCTCCCACGGGACCAACGTAACTCGTGGGAACTGACCCCGCAGCCGCGGGTGTCCCGGTTTGAGAGTACGACGGTAATTTGCTTATTTCCACACTTAGGCTTAAAAACATGGCGTTAGAGGGTGAGAACTCGAAACAGCCCCCGAACGGCCCCGTGGGTGGCACCAACACCTCCCACGGGACCAACGTAACTCGTAGGAACTGACCCCGCAGCCGCGGGTGTCCCGGTTTGAGAGTACGATGATAATTTGCTTATTTCCACACTTAGGATTAAAAACATGGCGTTAGAAGGTGAGAACGCGAAACAGCCCCCGAACGGCCCCGTGGGTGGCACCAACACCTCCCACGGGACCAACGTAACTCGTGGGAACGGACCCCGCAGCCGCGGGTGTCCCGGTTTGAGAGTACGACGGTAATTTGCTTATTTCCACACTTAGGCTTAAAAACATGGCGTTAGAGGGTGAGAACTCGAAACAGCCCCCGAACGGCCCCGTGGGTGGCACCAACACCTCCCACGGGACCAACGTAACTCGTAGGAACTGACCCCGCAGCCGCGGGTGTCCCGGTTTGAGAGTACGACGGTAATTTGCTTATTTCTACACTTAGGCTTAACATGGCGTTAGAGGGTGAGAACTCGAAACAGCCCCCGAACGGCCCCGTGGGTGGCACCAACACCTCCCACGGGACCAACGTAACTCGTAGGAACTGACCCCGCAGCCGCGGGTGTCCCGGTTTGAGAGTACGACGGTAATTTGCTTATTTCCACACTTAGGCTTAAAAACATGGCGTTAGAGGGTGAGAACTCGAAACAGCCCCCGAACGGCCCCGTGGGTGGCACCAACACCTCCCACGGGACCAACGTAACTCGTAGGAACTGACCCCGCAGCCGCGGGTGTCCCGGTTTGAGAGTACGACGGTAATTTGCTTATTTCTACACTTAGGCTTAACATGGCGTTAGAGGGTGAGAACTCGAAACAGCCCCCGAACGGCCCCGTGGGTGGCACCAACACCTCCCACGGGACCAACGTAACTCGTGGGAACGGACCCCGCAGCCGCGGGTGTCCCGGTTTGAGAGTACGACGGTAATTTGCTTATTTCCACACTTAGGCTTAAAAACATGGCGTTAGAGGGTGAAAACTCGAAACAGCCCCCGAACGGCCCCGTGGGTGGCACTAACACCTCCCACGGGACCAACGTAACTCGTGGGAACGGACGCCGCAGCCGCGGGTGTCCCGGTTTGAGAGTACGACGGTAATTTGCTTATTTCCACACTTAGGCTTAAAAACATGGCGTTAGAGGGTGAGAACTCGAAACAGCCCCCGAACGGCCCCGTGGGTGGCACCAACACCTCCCACGGGACCAACGTAACTCGTAGGAACTGACCCCGCAGCCGCGGGTGTCCCGGTTTGAGAGTACGATGATAATTTGCTTATTTCCACACTTAGGCTTAAAAACATGGCGTTAGAGGGTGAGAACGCGAAACAGCCCCCGAACGGCCCCGTGGGTGGCACCAACACCTCCCACGGGACCAACGTAACTCGTGGGAACGGACCCCGCAGCCGCGGGTGTCCCGGTTTGAGAGTACGACGGTAATTTGCTTATTTCCACACTTAGGCTTAAAAACATGGCGTTAGAGGGTGAGAACTCGAAACATCCCCCGAACGGCCCCGTGGGTGGCACCAACACCTCCCACGGGACCAACGTAACTCGTAGGAACGGACCCCGCAGCCGCGGGTGTCCCGGTTTGAGAGTACGACGGTAATTTGCTTATTTCTACACTTAGGCTTAACATGGCGTTAGAGGGTGAAAACTCGAAACAGCCCCCGAACGGCCCCGTGGGTGGCACTAACACCTCCCACGGGACCAACGTAACTCGTGGGAACGGACGCCGCAGCCGCGGGTGTCCCGGTTTGAGAGTACGACGGTAATTTGCTTATTTCCACACTTAGGCTTAAAAACATGGCGTTAGAGGGTGAGAACTCGAAACAGCCCCCGAACGGCCCCGTGGGTGGCACTAACACCTCCCACGGGACCAACGTAACTCGTAGGAACTGACCCCGCAGCCGCGGGTGTCCCGGTTTGAGAGTACGATGATAATTTGCTTATTTCCACACTTAATTTTTATATTTCTACTTGGTTACTGATAATTTTAACTCATATATGCAATTTTTCTGCTTAATTAATTTTTTTGTAAAATTACTTGGTTACTGATACTTTTATTTTTTGTATCCTATCATTTGTAAGATTTTTGCGCGGGGATCAAATGAAGGAGGCAATGTTTTACAACATGATGATTATTTATATGTTGTGGACATTCAGGATAATGTTTTTTATGTGTTATAGCCGTGCAGGCTTTTATTGTTTAGTTTTATGGCCGTGCGGGCTTTTATAATTTGATTGTTGAATTTTATAGCCGTGCGGGCTTTATAATAAGCAGGTTTTTCATTTACAGGTTTTGGAATGTCAAGAAAATAGAGGAAACTCTGCCCAATTTTTTTTTGGTCTGTGAATTATTAAGACGTGTAATATTTTTATGTTTGTATATATATTTGTTTATTAACAACATTCTCAATTCGCAATTTGTGATTTTTTTTTATTGTTTTGCCTATAATAAATATTTGTAACACCTCGTAGCAACCGATGATGCACTCACAGGAATCCCAATTTTAGGATTGGGCAAAAAAAAATACATTTTTTTTAAATTACAGATAAATATGGTCATGGACTTTGTCCATGACCATTTTTACTTTTTTTTGTCGCGCTTAAAAATGGTCGCGGCCAAAGTCCGCGACCATTTTTTTTATTTTTTGTCACGGTAATGGGTCGCGGACTAGGGCCGCGACCAATTTTTTTTAATTTTTTTTTGTCACACACATGGGTCGCGGCCAAAGTCCGCGACCAATTTGTCACGGTCGTGGGTCATGGACAAGGACCGTGACCAATTTTTTTAATTTTTTTTTGTCACGCACATGGGTCGCGGACTTTGGCCCCGACCAATTTGTCACGGTTGTGGGTCATGGACAAGGGCCGCGACCAATTTTTTTAATTTTTTTTTGTCACGCACATGGGTCGCGGACTTTGGCCGCGACCAATTTGTCACGGTTATGGGTCACGGATTAGAGCCGCGACCCATCACGGCATGGGTCACGGCCTAAGTCCGCGACCATCTGCCGTGACCCCTCTCGGCCGTGACCATTTTTTGGTCACGGACTTGGGCCGCGACCCACGAAAATGGTCACGCCCGAAATGGTCACGGCCCAAGTCCGCGACCCACAGGTTTGGTCAGGGATTTTGGCCGTGACCAATCGCCAGTTTTGGTGTAGTGCCTGTTAATCAATATTGTGTATTTCATCCCTCGAACCTACGCATTTTAGCCCCCTCGGGTATCTTATTCCCTATATTTATGATCATTAACCAGACAACCTCAAATTTCTATGTTAACATGCTTTAGAGGGGCTAATTGAGCTTTTATAGGTATTTGGATGCTAAGTGTGAAGTTCGGACGCATTCAGGCTAATTTCCATATGCAACCGCACGTTCAAGGGAAATTCGGTCAATTCATAGTTTGGGAACCTAACCCATCATCTCACGAAGTTGTAGCCCTCCTCGCAAGCTTCGCATGTCCGTGAATGGTGCGCGATTCCGAGTCCGTATGAAGAGGTTATGGGATTTTTAACGGAAGAGAAAAATAAAGAAACCAAAGCATGGGGGAACTTGGCTGAGACCTGCTTGATCGATCGATCGATCAAATGGATCAATCGATCGATCCTTCAGATATTTTCCTTCGAGCTTAGACAGTGGGCTTATTTTCCAACCATCGATTGATCGATCAAAGGGATCGATCGATCGATCCCCTCTTTTCTGCAAATATTTTCCCTTTTATTTTCTTTTTCCTTTTCTTTTCTAATTTAATTCCACTTACTATATAAACCATTTTTGTTGTAAAATTCAGATATAATTAGTTTTTAGGTTAGGGTTTGGGGGTTTGAGAGCTATTTCTTCTTCCTTACTTGGTTTGACACCCATTTGGGTTTGTAATTGGTACTTTCATCTTCCCTCTCCATTAATATAGTTTGTATTTCCTTAATTCTTGCTTTCTAATTTATTTCACTTTCTTTCATTTATTGCTTTCTAGTGTAGTTTTATTGCATTTATTTACCGCATTTTTATCATGCTTTCTAGCTAAATTAGTCTAGGTTTTGTCGGATTGATTTCATTCCGAGTTGACATGTTGCTTGGCTTTGGTGATGGTGTTTATGGGTCTATTTCGGGTGCGTTGTCCTAGTTATTACACCTAGGGGATTTGATGGGGCATATCATGTATGTTCCATGCTTACGAGCTTGCGTGCATAATTTTTGAGGTATTTGTTGATGCCAAAATCATATTAGGCTTTTATGCGAATTTAGGGGCGTGACAACCCTTGATTTAATTAACTGTTGAAACGAGACGCATTTGTAATAACTCTTCGACCCATGTAACCATTTTATACTAATTAACTCGGGTGAGGGATATTCGACGCAACCTATAGTTTTTACCGCTTTTATTAGTCTAGTTTTTTTTCCCACGCCTAGATTAATATTTCTCTTTTGTGCATCTTTTCCTTTTTGTGTATAATCATCTTTTACACTTTTATTTAGGAATATTAAATCCTGTAAATTCTAATAACTCGTCTCTGTGGATTTTCGATACCCGACTTACCGCTACACTTGTATCGCAAGTGAAATCGTAATTTAGGTTTTTGTATTAAGGAAATGAACAGAAAACAACGATCAGCGTTTGACACGTGCTACTTTTCACACTTAATCACTGCTCATGGGGTTAAATTTTAATTCATGATGTTATTCATAATATCAATGATTGAGGACTAAAGTCTAATAACTTCTAAAATCGAGAGCATGCATCGTTGAGTTGTCTATTGGATCGGGTAATTATTGAAATTTATCATCAAAAACAAAGGCAAAATGCCCAACAAAGGAGAAAAAAGAAAGAAAATCCTTTTGAAAATTTTAATTTTTACAAGAAAAGTATGCTTGGGAAGAACATATAATCAAATCAAAGAAACTACCAATGAATGGATAGAATATCCCACATCCCCTAACTTAAAACCTGACATTATCCTCAATGTGAATTAAGAACAAAGTTAAAGAGAGGAAAAGAGCGATATTACCCACATTGGAGTGATCTCCGAAAAGTATGACCCCAATGATTCGACAAAACATGTTAGTACCAAAGCATAACAAAAAGAATGAATAAAAATTTTAACTAATTACACTAGACTATAAGTAAGAACAAAGGAAAATACGAAAAAATAAAACTAACTACTTACAACCTACTATTTAGGCTTCACACTAACTATACACTAGAAGTCTAAATAGTTGAGGGTCCACCACAAAAATGATTTGACTTTGGAGGGTGATCGGTGTACCCTCACTCTCAAGCATGCCTTTCGAAAAATAAGAATTTCATTTGAACAACGGAAGGCATGTGTAAGGCGTAAGAAAGGAACCATCGTTAATTAAAAGTTTTGGAGGGACGATGGGGGATTTGGATTGAACGGGTGACAAAAACATGTGGGGATCGAGAAAATCAGAATATCCTCCCAAGGATTTTGAAATTGGAATGGGAGGTGGCTCACATGAGGGCAAAGATGCCTTCATGGAAAGCGACTCGAGCAAGTATCGGCGAAAAGGTTTAACACATTAAAGTTTGAAACCGATTCATCGGGTAATTATAACGGTGTGATAACGGATAATGAAAATGGGTAGGAAAGAAATTCTAACTCAAGAGATGAATCATCATCGCTTGAAGATTGAGTTTCGAAGGAAATAAGATCATTTTCAATGAAATGCTCTTCTTTGGGGGCCAAAGAAGAAATCATTTCATTGCAAATGGATATTACTTCCATTTCATCCTCACTTACAATATCTATTATGCTATGGATAAAGTCGACAATGATTTGTTCCAAAGTAGGCACAAAGTCCTCATTTGGTTCAAAACATTCCTCGACTTCAAAAGTTTCGGAACAAAAATCATCGTCGGATTCAAATAATAGATCCAATTCATGTTCCCACAAACGATTTTCTTCCTGATAATGGTCTTCATACCTCTCACTCTCAAGCATGAGCAAACCCTCACCGAAAGTCATAGGCCGAGGTACGGATTCTTGAAAATGAGAAGTTTGAAAATTATTATTGGAATTATACTCAAACTCATTATTATAAGAATTTTCAAAGCTATTGCAATTTGTTTCAGAATTCCTATTATAAGGAATTAGAGGCACAAAATCGTTATCCTCCTCCTCAAAATACACGCACTCCAAAGCTTGACTTTTGTAATATTCGCCCAAAGTCATTTTCGAATTTTCAATTTTTTGGGACTCTATGTATTGACCAAAAGTCATAGGAGTAAGGGGATTTTGAGAATTATCATAATAATTACCAAAAGGATTGGAATAAGACATGCTTACCCCAAAGATGGCTCGAAGTGGCGAATTCCACAAAGTGATGCGCGCGCGAAAAATTCAAGCGGTTCTTGGCGCTCAAATGTACCAGTCCTACAAAAATGTTAGGCAAAAAATAAAAATAGAAAAAAAATACTACAAAATAATAAATCAAATAAATTCTAAAATAAACAAGTCCCCGACAATGACGCCATTTTGATTAAGGGCGAAATGCAGCGCGTGTCAAGACGACGCTCGTTGTTTTCTATTCATCGCCTTAATACAAAAAAACTAAACTTATGATTACACTCAACAGGTGAGTATAGTGGCCAAGTCCGGGTACCGAATCCACAAAGACAAGATGCTAGAATTTAATTGGTTTAATACTCCTAAAATAAATGTGTAAAACATAATTATAACAAAAAGGAAAAGATGCAAAAAAGGGAAAGATTAATCTACGCGAGTGAAAATTAATCAAGATTAATAAAGCGAATAAAAACTATAGGTTGCGTCGAATATGCCTCACCCGAGTTAATTAGTATAAAATGGTTACAAGGGTCGACGAGTTATTAAGATTGAGTCTCGTTTCAATAGTTAATTAAACCAAGAGTTGTCACACCCCTAAATTTGCATAAAAGTGTAATAAGATTTTGACGTCAACCAATAACCCGGAAATTACGCACGTAAGATCGTAAGCATGGAGCATACATGATATACCCCGTCAAATCTCCTAGGCGTAATAACTAGGACAACCCACTCAAAATAAACCCGTAAACTTCATCACCAAAGCAAAGCAACATGTCAACCCAAAGTGAGTTCAATCCGACACAACCTAGATTAAATTAACTAGAAAGCATGATAAAAATGCAGTAAAGGAAAGATGTAAATAAACGCGATAAAACTATACTAGAAAGCAACTAAAGAAAGCATGTAAATCTAATTAAGAAAGAAAGAATTAACAAAATACAAACTATATTAATTGGTAGGGAAGATGAATAGTGCACTTACAACCCACAAATGGGGAACACCCAAAGAAGAAGAGGAAATGAGCTCTCCACCCCCCAAACCCTGACCTAAAACTATCTAAGACTAATTATATCTCTTATTACGACAAAAATGGGTTATATGGTAAGTTGGAAAAAGAATTGAAAAGAAAAGGAAAAAGAAAATGCAGAGCAAAATATCGTTGAAAACATGGGATCAATCGATCGACCAGTCAGATATGAGCCCACTGTCTTTGTTCGAAGAGTGAAAATTGAAGGGTCAATCGATCGACCCTTTTGGTCGATCGATCGACCAGTCAGGTATGAGCCCACTGCATTCTTTTCTCTTCTCCCTTGTTTTGGTTTCTTTATGTTTCTCTTCCACCAAAAGTCTCATAAAATATTCATTAGGGATCGGATTTGCGCATCGTTCGCGACCACGTGAAGCTCGCGAGGAGGGATACAACTTCCGTGCAGATGTTGGGCCAGGTGCCCAAACTGTGAAAAGACTAAATTGCCCTTGAACGTGCGAAAATGTACGAAACTTCATCGGAATGCGTCCAAACTTCACACTTAGTATCCAAATACCTATAAAAACTCAATTAACCCCTGCAAAGCATGTTGACATAGAAATTCGAGGTTGTCTGGTTAACGAGCATAAATGTAGGGAATAAGATACCCGAAGGGGCTAATAACGCATATGTTAACGGATGAAATACGTAATATTTGCGTATTATCACAAAGATGGAAATTACGTAAGATCAAGGAAGAAAAGGCAAACTTGATATTAAAAACCTTGAGAATTGATCAACAATGGTGTAATATTAGTGCATGAATTGAAACTAGGGTTCTTACCTCTTCGTCCCTCTAATTCTCAAGTAAAAACTCATTGAAACTCTGTCTAATATCAAACTACAACATTATATGGTCGTTTTTACAAGAGTTCAAACCTAATACAACTCTAAGGGTCCGTTTGATAGAAAATTGGGAAAATGCAAATGATTCCAGGACATTTGATTTCAGGGCAAACAATTCCAAGGCAAATGAATATTTTTCAACTTGTGTCTGTTTGATACAAATTGGAAAATCATAAATTTTCCACATTTTCTATCAAACGCAAAAGTTGGTAAATAGATATAAATGTGGAAAATCTATTTATGGAATATATATATATATATATATATATATATATATATATATATATATATATATATATATATTTATATATTTTGTATAGATATAAAGGTGGAAAATATATGAATATATATATATATTTTGTATATATTTTGTATAGATATAAAGGTGGAAAATATTCATATATTTTGTATATTTAATTTTATATATATGAATATATATTATATTATTTCGGATATATATATATATATGAATCTATATTATATTATTTGCGGAATGAATATATATTATATTATTTCGGATATATATATTATATTATTTGCGAAATATATATGAATATATATATTCATATATTTTGTATATATTATTAATATATATATTATTTGCGAAATATATATATATATATATATATATATATATATATATATATATATTCTAATATATATATATATATATTAATAATATATTCTGCAAATAATAATATATATATCCGAATAAGTATATATTATTAATATATATATTCGGATATATATATATATTATTATTTGCAGAATATATATATATATATATATATATATATATATATATATATATATATATATATATATATATATATATATTATTTGCAGAATATATCCTTATATTATATATATTCAGTATATATATAATATATGTGTATAAAACAGAAGGAGATATAAAACCTAGGGTATATTTTAAACATTTTCTCTCAAGCTAGCCGCCAACACTACCCTTTCTAGGGTTGCATGGCAAACCTCACGTCCACTCTCAATCTCCCTCCTAAACCTCCTGATCCAACATGCCAACTTAATAAATCGTTTGCAGCAGTCCTCAAGAATTCTACCTGTTCAGATGATATACCGCTACTTCCTATATCTTCACATCAAGGTGAGCCTGCCATTCGGTTCTCCCACGCAGACATCCAAAAACTTGCTGAACCATACAAATACTCTTTGGTAGGCAAGTTTTCACACGGCAGACCCCCCATGGATGATATAAGGAAAATTTTCCACTCTATGAGCCTAAAAGGAGCTTTCAATATTGGACTCATTGATCAGAAACACATCCTGATCAAACTTTACATTGAAGAAGATTTCACAAGGCTCTGGTTGCGAAGTCAATGTTTTTTTGGCAAATATCCCATGAGATGCTTCAAATGGAGCCCCTCCTTCAGACCTGATATCGAAAGTCCCATAGCCCCGGTTTGGATCTCTTTACCATCCCTTTCAATTCATCTATTTTCCAAATCCTCGCTATATTCTATCGCACAGGTGGTTGGAAGACCCCTCAAGTTAGATAATTCAACAGTTAATGGCAATAGACCAAGTGTGGCTAGAGTTTGTGTGGAACTCAATCTTCTCACAGATCACCCAGATAGATGTTGGATAGGCTGCGGAGATGATGGTTTCTGGCAACCAATAAATTATGATAACATCCCTCCCTACTGTAAGGCATGCTCAAAGTTAGGTCATGATGCATCTGATTGCCTATTACTCAAAGCCTCCACATCAGCGGCTGAACAAAGAAGGAAGGAAAAAATGCCAATATCTCATCGTTCTTCTACCCCAACTTTTGTTCCCAAACCAACTAACAAATTTCAAGCCAAGTCCAAACCTCTGAACACTGATCAGAACCAAAGTGGCCAAACTTTGAACCAAATTCCAACAATTATAAACCTCCCCTACCAACCATCTCAACCTGCTTATAAAAATGACCCTTCTATCAACCAACCCTTACCTTTAATCCCCAAAACCCAAAAGAATTTATCCACTTCTACTGCAGCCCTCTCAACCAAACCTGTCAAATCAGCCCAAAATAAATCAACTTCTCCAGATTTCAACCCACTAGCCATGATCATTCACCCTCTATTATCCATTTCAGTCCCTGAATTCCCTCCCCCAGAATCTCCAAACCCCACCAACTGCGATTTTGATCAAGAGTCACTCCAGCTAGATGTTCATCCTCACACAGTTAACATATCCACATCAGTAGCCAATTCCCCAAAAGCTCCTAAAACCAATTTGCATAATGATCTAGGATTCTCTGATAATGAAGATGATTTGGCCAGATCCAACCATTCCCCGTTGATAGATGAATTCATTTTGTTCTCGAAAAACTTATCCCATAGACTTGCAACAAAGAAAAAAATGATGGGAGCCATTGAAAGTAAGGTCTCTTCCCAGTCAGCCATTTCTTTTAAAAAGCAGTCTTCCCATAAACTTGCAAAGCCAGGAGATCTTATGTTTCGAAGACTTACCAGGGCAGCCTCCAAGGTAACTCAAACTTCTTTAGTTGCAGACTACCAATGATTAATTTCTTATCCTGGAACATCAGGGGTTTATCCAACAAACCATCAAAAAGAAGAATAAAATTTCTTTGCAAAAGTCACAAGCTACCTTTCATTGCCATCCTAGAGCCAAAAGCAAGAGCAAACAAACTTGAAGATTTCAGAAGAATCATCAAATTTGATGGGGGAATTTCTAATACCAACAGCAAAATTTGGTTTCTCTGGCGATTTGGAGTTAACTGCTCAGTTTTGCAAATGGACAATCAATCCATGTTAGTGAAAATTTCACACTCCCAGCTACCCAAAGATGTTTATTTATCAATTGTCTATGCTAAATGTTCTAGAGGAGAAAGACTAGCTCTTTGGGATTCTCTAATGTCTCATAAAAACATCTCTGAGCACCAGCCATGGCTTATTCTGGGTGATTTCAATGTTGTCAGTAACAGTGGAGATAAAAAGGGGGGGAATCAGATTGATCCTGCTGCAGTAGCTGATTTCAATCTATTCATTTCTAATGCGAGTCTTTTCGAAGTGGGATATTCAGGTCCTCATTATACTTGGCACAATTTCAGAGATAGAGGTAAAATTTGGTCCAGATTGGACAGAGGTCTAGTCTCCTCTGAATGGCTTACCTCTTTTCCAAACTTTTCATTAAAACACCTAAATAAGTCTCCTCTCCTATTCACTATCAAACACCAATCGGATTCCCATCCCAAACCTTTCAAATTTCTTAACCTGTGGTGTTCTCACCCCAATCTCAGAAAAGTCATTGAAGATTCGTGGTCCCTTCCTATCCCAGGCAGCCCTCTTAGAGTGTTCTCAGCTAAAATTCAAAGGCTTAAGAAGGATATCCAAAGCTGGAACAAAGCTAACCTTCAAAATGTCATGCCCCAGGTGTCTCGTTTGGAAACAGAAGTTTTTGAAAAAGAGATTCTCTATGAGTCCTCCCCATCTCAGATAAATAGGGAGCAACTATCCAAGTCAACGGCTAACCTGAAAATAGCTCTTCAGCAAGCAGAGGAATTCTGGAAACAGAAAATGGGACGAAGATGGTTATATGAGGGTGATTCCAATTCCAAGTTATTCCACGCTTCTCTTAAAGCTAAACATGCCAGGCTGCAGATCCACGGAATTAAAGACGATCATGGTAATTGGTTAGAAGATCAGAAAGGTATTCAACAAACCTTTATTAATCACTACAGTGGCCTTTTTCAGGCTGTTGCGATTGAGAATGAAGATGAGCTTTTGGAGGTCATAGATGCAAAAATTCTTCCATCTCATTCTCTAACTCTTGATGCTTTCCCAGAGGAACTTGATATCTTTCAAGCTATCTCTGACCTCAATGGAGACAGTAGTGCAGGACCTGATGGTTTTCATGGTCTATTTTACCAAAAATTCTGGGATATCATTAAAGTAGACCTCATCCAAGCAGTTCACCATTTCTTCTCTGGGGGGGAATTACCTAAAAGCTGGACTAGCACCAATCTTATTTTCATCCCGAAGTCAAAATCTCCCAACCACTGTGCAGACTACAGGCCTATTAGTCTATGTAACTTCTGCTTCAAAATCTTAACTAAAATTCTGGCATCTAGACTCTCTTCCATTCTTCCTCTTATTATTAGTCCCTTCCAATCAGGTTTTATTAAAGGGAGACAAATTTCAGAAAACATCTTGATGGCACAAGAACTTATGTCATTGCTTGGAAAAAAAACTCATGGTCCAAATGTGGTGATAAAATTAGACCTCTCAAAAGCCTATGACAGAGTTTCTTGGTTCTTTTTGATCAAAGTCCTTAGAAAGATGGGTTTCTCAGAAGTTTGGATAGACAGAATTTGGAGGATTAGATCGAATAACTGGTTCTCTACTATTATTAATGGCCATGTTGGGGGGTTCTTTAAATCTCACAGGGGTCTTAAACAAGGAGACCCCATATCTCCAGCCCTTTTTGTGATTGTTGCTGATGTGCTGAATCTAGGCATTCACAAGCTCATGCTCTCTAACAAACTCAAATCCTTCTCCCACCCTAGAGGCTGCCCTCTAATCAGCTGTTTAAGTTTTGCAGATGATACTGTCATTTTCACCAATGGGGCCTCAAACAACTTGAAAACTCTTATGAAATTCCTCAAGCAATTCAAGAAAGCGACTGGTCAGGTGGTAAATTATGAAAAATGCAGTTTCACAGTGCATCACTCCATCAGAAGAAGCTCTGTCAGATCAATAGCAGAAGTCACTTCGTTCAGATTAAAGAAAAACCCAATCACTTACCTTGGTTGCCCTATATTCTATGGCCGGTCTAAACATTGTTATTTTGAAGGCATCTCTAACAGCATAGCCGCTAGAATAGAGGGTTGGCAAACGAAACTTCTTTCCTTTTCTGGAAGGAAATCTCTCATAAACTCTGTCCTAACCTCAATCCCTATTCATTGTATTGCTGTGTTGAAACCTCCTAAAAAAACCATCTCCCACATCAACAATATGTTCAAAAATTTCTTGTGGGGATCCTCCAAGGAATTTGGTAAAAGGCATCATTGGAAAAAATGGGAAGATCTCTGCTTTCCCGCAGAAGAAGGAGGCCTCGATTTCAAAGACCTGACAGACATCATTAAAGCATTCTCAATGAAACTATGGTGGAATATTTCTAACTCTAACAGTTTGCGTTCTGTTTTCCTTAAGTGCAGGTTCAATACTTCCATAAGAAAGTCCTCTCAAACATTCAAAAGAATTCAGATGATTCAAGACAAAGCAGAAAATGCCTCCATCGAAGTTAATGGTGTTAAATACTGGTCTCTCACATCTAATGGAGACTTCTCTATAAAATCAGCTTGGGAATGCATAAGACAATCAAAGTCCATCTCCTTTTTATGCAAATTCATCTGGTCCAAAGAAATACCTCACAAATTGTCATGCTTCATGTGGAAATGTATCAACCAGATAATCCCTCTTGAAGATTCAATTCAACTCAAAGGCATTCACATTGCCTCTTTCAGCAGATGCTGCAATCAACATTCTGAAAGCTTTAATCATCTCTTTTTGGAGGGTCCAATTGCAAAGTCAACCTGGACTCATTTCAGTAACTTATTTGGCATCAAGGTCAACCTAAACTCCCTGCACCAAGCTCTTATGTCATGGTGGTTGCTCAAAGCTAACAAAGATTTCCTTGATTTCCTTCATTTGTTGACCCCTTGCTGCATCCTATGGGAAATTTGGTTAAGTAGAAACTTGAGTATCTATGACGGAGGACACATGAGCAGCGCTAAAATTATTAATAATGTGATCGATCTAATCAAAGTCTGCTCTTCAAAATCCACTTTTAAGTCTTCCTTCAAGTTTCATGCAGATATCCAAGATTCCTTTTGCCTCAGATATGTTCCTTCTCTCCCATCTATTTTCATAGTTAAATGGTCCTATCCTCCAACTCCTTTTTTTAAGCTCAACACTGATGGGGCATCGAAAGGCAATCCGGGCATATCAGGCACAGGTGGTATCATTAGAGATCACAATGGGAGATTTATTCAAGCATTCTCCTCAAAGGAAATTCTCATGACTAATACTAGAGCTGAATGTCTGGCCATTCTTCGAGGCATCAAAGTTTGTCAATCCCTGCACCTCCCAAAGGTTATAGTGGAATCAGATTCCAAGGCCGCCATAGACATTCTGAAAGGCAAGATTCTCAAGCCTCCCTGGTCTATTATTGATATAATAGAGGAAATTAAGGCAATTCCTATAGTCTTAGTTTTTTCTCATGTCTGGAGAGAAGTAAATCAAGTAGCTGATCACTTAGCCAATTATGGAGTCAATTCTTTTGGTTACGAAACATTCTCTAAGCCTATGGATCTTCCCAAATTTGCTAGAGGTGCTTTTAAGCTAGATTATCTTGGATTTCCTTACATTAGATCTTCTAGAAATCTTTCAGGTCTTTATGCATAGTTTTCTCTCTAGTTTGTTCAAGCCACCCAGGTAGGGCTTTTCTACCTGTATTTTAATAAATCTCAGGACCCTGTCCTTTTAAAAAAAAAAATATATATATATATATATATATATATATATATATATATATATATATATATATATATATATATATATATATATGTGTGTGTGTGTGTGTGTGTGTGTGTGTGTGTGTGTGTATATTCTGTAAATAATATTATATGTTGAATATACTAAATATATAATATTTACAGAATATATCCATATATTATATAATTAAGTATATATGTAATATATGTGTATATTCTGTAAATAATATATATTCAGTATATATATATATATATATATATATATATATATATATATATACGAAATATAAATATATATTAAAATTTATGAATTATATAAATTATATAAATGTACGAAATATATAAATATATGAAATATATATAAATATATGAAATATACGAAATATACATATATGTGCTAAAATATATAAAATATACGAATATATATATATATATATATATATATATATATATAGAGAGAGAGAGAGAGAGAGAGAGAGAGTTTTAAAAAAAATTGGTTTTGAGGGATTTGCCACCCAAAGGTGGCAAACAAAAACCTGCCCCCCCCCCCCCCCCCCCCAAAGAATTGAATTCCACCCTAGGGTGACAAATTGTGCTTAAGGGGTGTTGTACATAGAAAACAAATTCCAAGACAAATGAAGGCTATCAAACAGCCTAAAAGCTGGAAAAGATAAGAATTTTTCAACTTTTTTGAATTTGCCCTGGAATTGAGAGGCTATCAAACGGACCCTAAAAGAAAACAATAATTAAATGAATTTTCACATGTTAGGTACCCAGAACCAGTTCGGATGTGCATGGGAACAGGTTTGGGGTTCAGTTTGATTTTCGTGCTGCATTGGTTGCTTCTTCTCTTTTGGTTTTGGATTTCTTTCTCAATTTTCAAACTCGTATAATTCCTTCATCGAAGCTCGAATTAAGGTGTCGTTTCTTCCAATATTCCTTTGAATTCGTAATCTTTGACTTTCTAGTTGGCCCTACCTCTGGACTATGGCTGAAAGTTACCAAAATACCCTTCAACTCTTTATTTCTTGGATTTCTTTCTCTGTTTCGAGTTCTCTTTCACATTAGCTTGCATGAAATACCTCTAAAACACATGAAGGATACATAAAACACGAAATACTTGCCAAGGAGAGTTAATATCATAAATATGATATAAATCCAAGTTAATTATAATGCACGTGATCATAAAAAGATCGAAATTAAAAGGATCAATATGAAATATTTACGCCCTATTAGATGATTTAGATTATTTTATTTTGCTTATTGCTGTATAATTAATGAAAGATAAAATTTTAACACCGGCTTAATGTAACATAGGTGGTTAGTAATTTAACATAGGTGGTTAGTAATTTAAAAAAAGTTTTTTTACGGTGATGCTAAGAATGAACTAAATAAGATTTCTAGTTATTTTGATAAAGGACTGATCACTCGTGATTAAAATAGGCGGGGTATCACAATGGCATCACCTCCAATAGCATTTGAGGTCAGAGGCATCATATAAGCAACCTTATAAGTCTTTGGAGGAGTATCCAAGACGTCTTCATAAACTTGGTTTCATATTCCTTTCATTCTTTAAGATCATGATCTACAAGTCCCTTATAATAGATGACACCTTGAGTAGTCTCAATAGATCTACCAAACCCATTCACCACTTCTACAAATGGTTGGATATTTCTTGGATAAAAATCAATAGACGCTTGGGAAGATATTTCCACCAAAGATATCTCTATCATGCCTTAAGAGAGCTCAACATGAGGACCTGCCATCTTGGTAGCCTTAACGAACAAATTAATAACCTAGTTGACATTTTTCTATCTTCTAAAATTGAAGAATGAACCTTATGAAGGTGCATCAACATCATGCGCTTTACCTTTTGGTTCCTCCTCCTCCCCTTTATCTTTATGGAAGATACCAAATATTATTCAACAAGACATTTGACCTCTTTTCATTGGGCTTTATCGTCTAATATGAACTCTGAAAATATATAATACAATGTTAGTGTGAAAGTTAACATTTTTAAAGAAATAATCAGGGGGTAAATGAAGAGATTTACTTGGTTCAACATCCAAGTTCACCTTTGACGCCATGATAATATCCCATATCACATCATCGACATCTCAGAGCATGGGTAAGGTCATTTAATGTTTCTCTATCGATATCCTCACTGCCCCTAGGGACTTCGGTGTCAAAGACAACCCTCTCGAAAGTAATAGTATACCATCATGCACATGAACAATCCTCCCTAAGGTATACACCTGAGCATCACCGACCTCCACTCAAAGGTTAGGTCTTTAAATACTAGGGTCAGGTCCCAATCTAACCTTATAGAGTCTTATAGGCATTACCACTGTCTTGAAAGGAATCTTAGTTCACTTATTTGATCTAGGAGATATCCTTTGCAGTGATTAGCAAGTCCTTGGTCACAAGAGGGTTCACCCAGAGGGTGGGGATGCCCACCTTAGAGTTGTACTTTGAAGCTCAATTTTCCCGATGAAGAAGAACCTCCTCTTTTAATTTGGGGGTGTTATGGCCATCCTTAATGAAACCATGCATTCCATTCATGGAGACTCAATACTTCAAACTCGTGTCTTATTTATTCGGTTAACCTTTAAAATGATAGAGATGGAATAATTATGTGGGGATCATGTTACACTCCCCGTTGCATAACTCCCTGAAACCTAATATTGCAACCATTAGTGGCCTCTATGAATTAGACACCAATTGAGTGGAGGCTAAGCCAACAGTAATGAAGACCTCCCCCATAGTTTTATGGAGAGGGAAACATGATATGTACTCCAAGAATAGCTTATTAAAACATATATGCCTTTGAATACGGGAGTAGACCCGCTTATGAGGTTCAACATCCCTTAGAATCACTTCATATGGGATTTAATAGTTCCACCTCAAAGTTATGAGGGCCTCATAAGTAATAATGGAGGCTTTTTGAACTTTCCTAGTAAAGCTGGGATCTGAAGGACTATGATATTACATAATTGAAGTGCCGACAAGCCTTACAAATAACCTAAGTGTGGCTTGAGAAACATAATCCCCATGGTTATTCGAGTAACCTACCATCACAAGTGGAGAATATATTACCACCTTAGGAGCAAAACTTTTGGGAGCCATATAAGCTAATTGGGAAAGATAAGGAAAAGGAAAAATGAGAGAAGTCATAAATCAAAAGGCAGAGAAGAAACATATTTAAAAATCCAGAGTTTGTAAGGATGCGTGGTGGAAATGTATGGAGAGTAATGGGTTATTTAAACCAAAGGAAATCGACTTACCCAACTCAAGTATCCTAATAGTTTAATCAGACTAGCATCTCAACTGCCTCTGATCGAGTGGAAAAACCGAGCGTCCGTGTAATACGCTAGTCGTTGTTATCGGCTTCCAACCTCAATACAAAAAAAAACCTAAACTTTTAACTACACTTTTATGGAGTATAGTAGTAAGTCTGGGTATCGAATCCACAGGGAATGTTTTATAGAATTTAATTGATTTATTACTTCTAAAATAAAAATGAAAAAGATGATGATTGGGAAAATTTCTATTAAAAAAATTACTTAAGAAAAACAAACTGAAAAGTACAAAAGAAATTAGATCTGACAAATGGGAGAAAATAGGGTAGGGTACAATCCCTCAATCCTTAACAAATTATCCTTTAGAATACTAGAATTATAAATCAAAATTCTTGATTAAATCCAGTCCTTATCATCACTAAGCATTACATATATGAGGTTCAAGACCGCATCATATGAAATCAAAGATCAATATAAGGCGGTGAACGACAAATTACACATACAAAGCATTCTTAAACATCCCAAGTACCTAGGGCAAGAGAGATTAAAAGATATGACAATGCATATATGATTTTCATTCACGATTCAACCAATATTTTCATTTATTTTCTAATTTTCCATACAAATAATTTGTATTAGTATTGAGTTCATGTACCCCAACCCTTGAGAATTTAGCTATTCATGATTGGAACAAAAAAAATTAATTTATACACAACATTAAGGATCTACAAGACATTATAAATAAATTGCAAATAATAAAACAAGAGAATGGAAATGAGATTACTTGAATTCAGCAACAAGAATGGAATTGGGATTCAGAAATTCTTACAAAATAGGGTTCATGAAAACTCTTGAAGGAATAGAAAATTTGCTCTCAAAATCTAACCCTAAAATTCAATCTAGCACTTCTAACCTACTCCTAACCTAGCCTCTCTCTAGAAACTCCCCTTCAAATGATGTAGGTCATGGGCTTTTATAGCACAAAATCTCGAAATTGACAACCAATAGTGCTTGTGGAAGAAGTTTTCCAAGAGTTGCACTGCATTAAATGCATAATTAATGACAGAAATCCGCACATCCAGACTCTTCATTATCCCGCAACTTCAAAACATCGTAACTTCTTCACCGTAGCTCGGATTGAGGTGCCGTTTTTTCAGTATTCTTGTAATTTAGAGCTCTTCAACTTTCTAGTTGGCCCCACCTTCGGAATAAGGCTGAAAAATTACGAAAATGCCCTTCAACCCTCCATTTCTTGGTTTCTTTCATTGTTTTGAGTTCTCCTTCGCACTAACTTGCGTGAAATACCTGTAAAACACATGAGAAAATACACAAAACACGAAATACTTGCCAAAATGGGTTAGTAGCATAAATAAGAGACAAATCCAAGATATTTACACTACACGGGATCATAAAAATACTGAAATTAAGGGGATAAATGTGAAGAATATGTGCCTAAACAGCCTCACTATAATGGCTAGATTTCTTCACCATCTCTCATTTATGACGAAATCTTCACATAAAATACCTCAATTCCCTTTTAATAAATTTTACTAACTATTGTCCGTTAAATGTCATGAATGATACCAAATGTGATCTTCATACTCAAATCATTGAAAGGAGATCTATGGTATCAAGTTGAGGTTAGAGTACAGGCACATAGACCTCATCCCTACTCTTTTCAACTCCTGTAAAAAGTTGAGACACCTAAGACAAAAAAAAATTGCTTTATAAGGCTACCCCATTTCAATACTGAAGGCGAAAAGTCACCAACAGATAGCACCTAAAAAGAGAACTTGTGTTGGGGGACAAGGACCTAATTAAACCTCTATTATATTCACACTGGGAGGAAAATGCTATCAAAAGACCTTTAGCTCATAAACGAATCCCATGTACTTCAATTCAGTAGTCACTAAGGTCTAGTGAATCTATGTCAAAGAAATATTAATCTCATTCATCTATTCATACCTCAGCAGGGTTAAGGCTCGCTTACACATAACCTGTAACCTCCATATCTCATAACCACAATCTCAAGCTCAGAAAACTCATAAGAGCTAGGAAAAGCCTTAGTTGACCAGTGTGACATGTTGGTAGAAAGAACACACATTGTTCTACCAACCTCCACTCACTACTTATAGCTTGTCCAAGTTCATAAAATATCATTTAATGAACTCAACAACCATCTTTAGACACCTGCAAGACCTTTCACAAACACTACCATTCTTCTTTAGAAATAGAGCTCATCCATAGCTTCCTAAATCTATATTGTCATTTCTCAGCTACTCTCAGTATATTGGTATATATAGGGTGCTTAGGGAAGATTACATGGGGTCTAATTCAAGTGATTCATTCAATAACACAAGTGCTAAAGATTATACTTAGCATTCGTAATGGACCACTTTCGACTCCTATATGGTGTTCTAGACATTAAACTTGGATGTTCTAATCTCTTTTCAATCACATGACTCCCAAGTGAGTAAGAAGCACTTAGATGATCCAATTAGTTGCTTCCTAAGAGCTCCCTGCACATTACAAAGACATCAAACCTCTTTATACAACCTTAATAAAGTTTAATGTTAGACGTATTTATACTATTCGCCATTATACAAAATATACAAGAGAGAAACATCTTAAACGTGTACGTAGGTGCCTTAACATAGGTATTGAATCATTATTTCTATTTTAGAATGATTCTTCCTACTCTAAGGAGGTATATTTGGTGAGGTTGAGGTCAAAATAAATTTCAGCACCATTACCTTTAAAACAGAAGTTTTGCAATGAATCTTGATTGAATCAATAATGTCAAATTGGTAACAAAGTATATGAAAACCTTGTGACAACAGCTCCTCATTAAGATTGGAAATCAATTAGAGTTTTTCTCTTTTCAAAAGTTATATGATGGTTAAATGCTATATTGACTCCTCTATATTACTTTGCAACAATGCATAAGCAATTGGGATTTGTTATTGTGGATTTCTAATTAGAGTTTACAAGTCGTAGATACATACAAATAGAAATGTGGCTTACTGGATTGTTGGGATTTTTGAAATAAAAGGTGGGTTGCGTTGTGTTCATTTGTATTTGAATACAGAGTGTGTATGATCATTTAATACGAATTGATTTTAGTTGAAATGAAGGGTATTTTGATCACGTGCGTAAAGGGAAATGACTTAGAGTGTAGTTTAGGACATGTTAAGGAAATTTTATTTTAATGGGATCAATTAAGCAATATCTTATATAAAAGGGTACTATTGGTGAAGCTCCCGAATTGATTCCTTGCATGTTTTTATTGACATATTATAGAGTAATCCTCATTGAGGTTGAGGTTAAATATTGAGATTTTTCTTAAAAAATTTAGAATACATTATAGTAAATCCTCCTAAAATATTTAAAGTCGAGGGATCTCCCCATGACAAAAAAATAATAATAAGTACTTAAAGTATTAACTCGTGATAACTGACCCAATTCCTTTAAAATGAGTAATATGCCCAGTGAATCGTGTCAATTGACTGAAAACCCCCATTGCCCTTACACATTAACATGTTATTTAAAATCACCAATACCACCCAAAACCCCTTTAACACCACTACCTCACGAGTCAATTCATCACACCAACTCATACACAGAGACAGAGGTAATAACCAAGAAAAACCACTCAAAAACATAAAAAAAAAAAACCACTTAATACTATCCACACCACAAAAAGTACCAAGGAACACCACTCAAACCACTACAACATTTAAAAAAAAATTATGAGTTTAGCGATCTTCAATCAAACACTAGGGTGTGTTTGTGAACCCAGTTCTATGCGTAGAAATTGGAATTGGAATATTTTCCATTCAAATTTCAAAAAATTTGAACAAAATAAATTTCAATTTCAAACCATGCAATTAGAGTTACCAAACACAGCCTAAATGGAAAATTAAATCTAGAGGCTTGATCCCTAGATCTGATTTTAAGAGAGATAAGATAAAGAACAATCAAACCAGAGAGGATATTAGAGCAATAAATTGTGGACGGTGGTGGCAATGGTTATTGGTCACCTGTGTGGATGCGATGGTTCGATGGTGGAATTGTGGTGCAAAGATTCGAGAAAGAGATCGTTCAAGAGGGAGATAAAGATTCCTACCATCGATGACAATGTTGTCTGATTGTCACTGTGGAGTCACTTAAGTTGGTTGAATATTGCGATGGTTCAATGCTAGAGTTGTGGTGAAAAGATTCGAGAAAGAGAACGTTTGAGAGGGAGATAGAGATTCCTGCCTTCAGTGGCAGTGTTATCTGATCGGCGAGGTGGAGTCACTTAAGTTGGTTGAACATGAGAGAGAGATGGTTTGTTTCAAAATACTTGTTCCATTAGTTTTCTGACAAAATTTTAATGACTCACGAGTTAATAATTCAGGGTTTTATCGTCGTTTTTTTATCGAGGGCTACTCATAAACCCAAAATAGTTAAAGAGGGTCTACTGTTTCTAATCTTTAGAAATGAAAAATAAGCAACAACTCCTATATTGACATGGCAATGTTTGATAATATTTCAATTTTTTTAGGCTCATAAGTTGTACTAAAACTTCTTCTTTAGTTTATATAATTTATTCTAGATTTTTGGAGTTTGTATAAATATGAAGAGTTTGACTGGGTTTGTTGGTATTTGTTTTGAGGTTTCATTTTGTTCCCATTAGTTAAGTTCTTTTTAGTTGATTTTGGAATGACTTTTGCTAAAACCCTAGTCAAAATGCATCGTCTATTGTTTCAACAATTATCCCAGAAACATTCAAATAAAACCCATATAAGGTTTTGGAATATGAACAAACTCTTTCTTAGTTGGTAGCTTGAATTTCTACAGTGCTAGTCACGCGGAGTTAGCAAAAAAAATATTTATGAGGTAATTTTTTATGGTATTTAAATATTTCAAAGAATCCCTAAAAATGAGCCTCGCCTGCATATATATATATATATATATATATATATATATATATATATATATAGAGAGAGAGAGAGAGAGAGAGAGAGAGAGAGAGAGAATCTCGCCCGTGGACTTAAAAATGAGTCCGTAGGGTGCAGACCATTTTATTTAAAATACCAAAAAAAAATTGATATACTAGAATGTTTAAATAGAATCGTATGTACAATGCGGACTCATTTTTTAGTCCACATGAGAGGGTGTGTGTGTGTGTGTGTGTGTATATATATATATATATATAATAATGCTCTTGTGCGGATCAGTTCACGTTTTAAGAATGCGGACCGGAAATGTGTCACCTAATGGTGCGCTTAGAAATTATCACCCAAATTATAAAAACACTCTCTCTTTTCTCGGCTCACCGTTAGGTGATACATGTTCGGTACGGACCCTTAAAATACGGACTGGTCCGCACAAGAGCAAGATTGTATATATATATAATATGGGAGAGGGGTGTTTAAAAAGTAAAACGAACTAACGGGTGTGATTTGTTATCCTCTTATGATCTAAGGGTCTCATATTGTGTCATGTCAAATGAAAAGGATTATGACATGGCAAATGAGAGAATAGTTTCTAATCCCAAACCCACTCCCGTATCCCTTACTCTCACTCTCATTCATTTCAGTTCTTTCCCTTTCTACACAAACCCCAAGCCCTAGCCGCCGCTACCCTCCGCCGCTGCCCTCCCTTGCCGCCTTCAGGTAGTCTTTCTCACCCTCTTACACACGCATAATCACACTTGCCTCTATCGTATGCCTCCGCCTCTCCCTCTCAATGTCATACACACATGCCAGAAAACCATAGATCTGAAGACTTTTGGGGATTTTTAAAGTTTCGATTTTTTTATTTAATCCATGACATTTGTGGGTTTTGTACAAATTCCAGTTGAGATGTAGCATCAAAATACTCAGTTTGTATCTCAGCTGAGTGGTATGATTCTTTCTTACTTAGGGTTTGCATCTTAAAATTGCTTTTCATCAGTTTGTAGATACATTGCTTCTCATATAATTTTTTCTGTTATTAATTTATTCTTCTAATATTTATTTTTTCATTTATTTGTTTTTTTATTTTGTTGTGTGCGAGCTTAATTGTTAATCCTATCTCTCCCCTAGCATTCCATAATAAGCATCTCTAATTTGACAAGTGAGTCTTGATCTTTTCAAGAAAAGCATATCTAATTTGACAAGAAAAACATCTCTCTAATTTGACAGGCTTTGGAAATTGCAGTCGGGGGGAAATGGATCATCATGTGATATCTTGGCTTATATTGGTTCAATACAAGCGTAGTTTGAGATGCAAAAGGTAATATGTTTGTTACAAGCACAGTTTATTCAAATTTTAGGCATTAGTGTTTGATCTATTTTAGGCATTGTGTTTATTTTTACTGTTCAAGACATATTAGGTATCAGTCTTCAGATCTGATTATATTTTTTCTATAGGAATCGTAAGGTTTTTTTAAGACTTAAAATTTCAAAGATATGTTAAGGTATACACTCTGTTCAACTTCAACTTTGATTGTCTTTTATATTGTGTCTGAGTTGGGTTTGTTAAACGGAAGGTGAGCAGTGGAATACTTTCTCCACTTCCACATTTTAGCTATGCACGCCTTGATCTTACTTGGGTCCTCTAAATGGAAGGCGGGTAGGGAATGTCTTATAAGCATGAGGAATTACAAGAATAAAATTAGAATTTTGCCAGACACGAAAATAATGTTGAGATATACCTTACGAGCTTTTTCCTACTCTTCCATTTTTTACAGCTACTAATTTGGGGATTATATCTTACGTTTATTTGGTTCGCAACGTCAGGTATCTTCTACTCCCTCTTTCTATTTTTTCTACCCAAAGTAAGGTATATTTGTTTGCTGAGTTATAGGGAAAAATGTTTCGCCTCTTCTTTTTCTTTTTGGTTTTTGAATTGGGTTTCTATTATTTTGATCTTGATTGTTTTTTCTTATTGTTTATATGAATGCGTCTTAACTACTGGTCATTAAATATGCCTTTTTTTACTTTCCACCTTATACTATTTTGGGTTTTTGTGCGATGGATCGAACCCAAGACAATATTGTATAGCAATGTCGACTATTATATCCGAAAAGGGTCTTTTAATCACATCTAGCAATATCCCGAGGTACTTTTTATTTGGCATTGGTATTTTCACTTCATCATTAAAAATTTCATTAGTGAGGCTTTAGGTGTTTTGTAAAACTTTTAACCGCTTGCCTTCATATCCAATATTTGATATCAAGGACAAAAATGAATTTGTCCATCTCTATATTTTTCTTTCAAGTTATTTTTTTCTTTGATTTTACATTTTCGGCCTTAATTTAGGTGTAAATTACAGACTCGAACTGTATATTAATTTTTTAATTATATTTTGGGAATTCCTTTATTTAGACATTCAATTACATTCTACTACGACAAATGTGTTTAATAGTTTCAGTTTAGTTGAACTTTTCACTTTGTGGTGGTTAATTGAAAAAAAGGAAACCAACTATCAATTCGTTAAGGCTCTTCTTGGGTTAATTTTATGAGGTATGAGTTCGATGTGGCGCAGGATAATACCCAAAAAATTTAACCGAGTATGATTCAAAGCTTTTGATTGGCATTACTCTAATTGAGTATGATTCAAAGATTTTGATTGGTGAGTAAAATATTATTTTACAGTCATTTGGTCTATCATTTAACCCTCATAGTTTCAGTTTTTTATTTTGATGATAACAATATACAGTAGCATTGTTCTAAAAAACCCGCCTAGGCTCCGCCTAGGCTTGAGGCTTGGGAGAAACGCCCCGCCTTAATATTATGATGCCTTATGCTTGGTAAAACCCTTAAAGCGTACTTTTTCTCTAAAAACAACAATGCTTTAGTGAAATGATATCGCCTTTTAAAGATTTTTTTACAAACCGGACCATTATCTCATCCAAAATAATCAAATAGTATTTTTATTTGCAAATATTCAGACACATTTTTAGGATATGTACAAGTTTAGTATTTTAATAGCCTTGTTATGGTTAAAAAATATTAAAATATATTAAACAGACCTAAACGCCTTTTTACGCCAAGGCCCGCCTAGGCTTCCAAGGCTTAAGGCTTGGCCTCCACGCCTCGATCACGCCCCGCAGTTTTTAGAACCTTATACAATAGAATGATTCAAATCTGGATAATCTTCCCCTCCCGGTATAAACACCGTGTGTATAAACATCATCTTCTTTTTTTGTTAGGTTGAATGAAACGAAGGTGGATTGCGGTTAATTACGAACTTTGCATGCGGTGAGTATTTTCTTCAATAGGATACAATGGATGCTAATGTGTTTTATATTTAATGTTCAACAGGTAATTTTTTTCAATTATGTTCTTTGATATCTGATTTGTACTTATTCTCATGTTAGTTTCAAATTGTTTAAACATTTCTTTGTCTAAATTTGTGCTTTAATCATCAATCGTGTGAATTTTTTAAACAGTTCTTGAAGATTTTTTTTATTTCATCTTCTGTACTAGAACTATTACATTTCTTACCCCAATCCGAGTATTTATGTGTGTGTTTGTTTTTCTTGCAGATTTGTCTTAGGCATTGCCTTTCAACAACTTGCATTATGGACAACTTCCATTATGGACTTCTGCAGATTTACGAAGCTTATTGTAGGATATTAATTGATATAAACTAATTCAGAGTAGGTACCATGAAAATCACCACTTCTAGATCATCTCTCACTCTATCTTTCCCAAACAGTTTTTTAAGTTTAAATTAAGTTTTTTCCATTTGTTTTTCTACAGATCTTCCCTCTCATCTTCTCTCCCTCCCTCCCCTCTCCCTGTCGGCAACAGCAACACCAACGACCAAGGAGGAAGCAACTGCATGTGACAATTCGAGATCCGAAATATGGGGTGTCCAGCACGATACTCCAACATAATGGAATCACGGATGGAAATCATTCTCAGCATCACAACAATAAAATAAGTATACGGGAAAACCACCCAATAATTCAGAAAACGGTTTGCCAAATTTTTTTAGTTTGATTACAAGTTAAGGAAATAATTTAAACAACCCAATCTGAAGAGAAAGTGGAATTCCAATGGATCTTATATTACTACTATAACAACCATACAATGAGAGGACCGAATATACTGCCGGTCAACAGTTACATACAATGTATTACAACAGTTCAATAAATGACATAATACATTCATTAAACAGTTACAAAATTTTGGGCCACACGCTCGAGTGAAAGACCCGATCATATCTAGAATACAAAAATAAAGGCGTCTAACAACACATCCTGTAATATCCGCAAAATCCTACAGCTCCTCAAAATCATTGAAATAGGAATATCACAACGGGCGCCCTTGCGGCGGGGCACATGGGCGGATGCAATAACATGCACAACAAGGAAAATGAACGGGTCAGGGCCAGATTTTTATAAAATTACCAGATGAATAAGAAGCTTGATTGATATGAACAGTTAATCGTGAATGATGAAGATGAGAATCTAACAACCTAATCACAAAGCATAATAAGGCAATTTAGATGATCGTAACTTTTTATTAAATTATGCAAGGGAATATAATTTAACATCATTAATTTAAAGTATCCATCATTATTCATCATTTCAACTCAATTTGCATTCCTTAACAGGAATTTAATTACCATCATATATTCTTATGGCATTTCACATATATCAAGTCGCACTTGATTTAGAATGGTTATACTCATATACATATAACGATTCTAAGATCGCCCCTCCGAGTTTCCCCACTGGGCGCGCCCCTAAATGACTATCATCTTCCAGGGCCTATCAAACAAGACAACATGGACACCTAATGCACGTCGGGAAGTGGCCATATGCCTACGAGTGAGTCATAACCACACCCGAAATTACCTCACTAGAGCAGAATAAAACATATAACAATCCATCATATGACCGAGGACTATAGTCTCCCTGCGTTCACTAGTCAGGGGACATCACCTCATGCGCGAGCTTCCCTTATGATAGCATTTATAGAGGTGTGTTTAAGTAAAATTAACATTTACCATTTAAATCTCATTTTCATTTCCATAATCATATGTGTGTTTCATTTTACCCGAAACCATAATCATTGAATATTCTCATTAATATTCATCATATTTAAGTCCCGAATTATGCACTAATTGATCACAATAATTCTACAAGTCCCAAGGTTTTATATACGTCCAGTGAGCCCCTAAATTATCCAAGTATGGGCTTATAACTCTTAAACTCCAAATAATTTGCAAAATGGAAAGTAATGCATGAACATCACTTTATGCACCCATGGAATGAACCCCAAATGAACCAATTCTAATCTAGGGTAGTGACCAAACTCAACTAAGACTCTAGGACTCTAAGTTTACTTCATATAAAAAGGTTCCTAGGTCCTAAGCCTAAAGAAAAAGGATCAAAATTGAGTTAAAAAAAAATAACTCAAATCTGTAGGAACCGAATCGATTCGCCCAAAAAGCGAATCGATTCGGGTGACAAACCCAACTTTCTGTAAATGCCGAATCGATTCAGCCTTAACCCGAATTGATTCGGTTACCCAGACCTGGAAACTGACCCTATGCGAATCGATTCGCCCAGGGGCCGAATCGATTCGCCCCTACGAATTTGCCAAGTTTGGCTATGGAGTCTTGGACTCCTAAATTTACCCAACTCCAAACTACCCAAAATAATTTCATTTATTGCCACCAACTGACTTTAAATGCATCATACAACAATGATTTACACCAATATCCAACCAAATCAACCTCCAAGTATTCAAAACCCATAAATCCATAAAAACCCTAACTTTGTTAAACCATAACTAATCCACAACTATCAATACTAATTATTCAGTTAAATCACATAATAGCAAGTAGAAAACTTGCCTCAAGCTTGCAAATTCAGATTTTAGGAAGATGAATGCAAGATCAAGACTCCAAATCTTCAATCTCTCTCTTTCTCCACAAGTTCTTTTCCTCTCTCTTTCTCTCTAGGTCACTAAATGCTCTTGAGAGAATAAAAATGAAAATGCAAGACTTAAAAATCGTAGCTTAAGTCTAAACCTCAACTTAAATGATTAATACCGCGATAAAATGATTTGCAAATACGCAATTAAGCTATTACCCATCAAAAGTGCCCGGAATATCAAAATACAATATGGCACTTATTTTGACTATCTCGCACCTTCCGGAACTAACTACGCCCTCCAAATTATCATTTGGAAATTTTATAACTCATTTCAAGTTTCGGTTTCATTTTAAACCATAATGTCATTTTAAATCTTATGACATAATAAAACACAACACGGTGATATTCACCTACACATAAGGTAAATATGCAACATTTTAGTAAATATTAACTTTTCTTCATTAAATTAATATTTACTCCATATTCCAACATTTTATATATAATTACTTCACATAGTAAATAAATATAAAATAGGTTCTCAAAAGCGAGGGTTGTTACATACTCCCCCCCTTATGAGGGAATTTTGCCCCCAAAATTCAAGCGTACCTTGTATAAAGAGATGCGGATACTTTTCCCGCATATCATCCTCGCATTCCCATGTTGATTCCTTGGCGTTACTCTTTCAGTTTGACCATCTGTTTGAGGATGATAAGAAGTGCTTAACTTCAATTCGGTCTCCATAGCCTCTTGGAAGCTTTGCCAAAAGTGGGAAATAAAAATTTTATCTCGGTCGGAAACTATATTTAAAGGCACCCCATGAAGTCTTAATACCTCCGCGATGAATAATCGGGCATAGCGAGCAGTGTCATAATCAATGTGCACAGGCAGGAAGTGTGCCGACTTAGTCAAGCGGTCGACAATCACCCAAATGGAATCACAACCACTTTGTGACCTTGGCAATCCCGTAATAAAGTCCATCGATATGCTCTCCCATTTCCACACCGGAATCTCCAACGGTTGCAACAAACCTATCGGTCGCTGATGATCTATCTTGACCAATTGACAAGTAGTGCATTGGGATACAAACTCAGAAATATCCCGCTTCATGCCTGGCCACCAATACTGGCGGCGCATGTCTTGATACATCTTGTCTCCACCATGATGTACCATAAATTTAGATCCGTGAGATTCCGCCATCACCGCCCGTCTCAAATCCCCCTCCTCCGGAATAATGAGTCATCCATGGAAGCGTAATCCACCCCCTGAACTAATCGAGTAGGATTTCGCTCCCTCGGACAGTAATCGGCATATATGGTCTTGGCAACCCTTATCCCTTCCTTGGGCTTCTATAACCCTTTCCACAATGGTAGGAGTAATGGTCATTACTGACATGAACGCTCTCACCACCGCATCTCCTGACTGAGCTCTTTCCATTTAGCTTTCCATACATCAGCTAACTCTCCCTCGGGCTTTCTACTCAAAGCATCTGCCACTACGTTCGCCTTGTCCGGATGATAATGGATATCAAATTGATAATCTTTCATGAACTCCAACCATCGGTGCTGTCGCTTATTCAAATCTTTCAGTGAAAATAAATATTGTAGTGATTTATGGTCCGTGAAAAGACTGAATTTCTCCCCTAAGAGATAATTCCTTCAAATGTTCAAGGCAAAGACAATCGCGGCTAGTTATAAGTCATGCACCGGATAGTTTCTTTCATGGGGCTTTAGCTTGCGGTAAGCATAAGTAATAGCCCGTCGCTCTTGCTGAAGTACACCTCCTAATCCTTGAAGAGATGCATCGGTGAAGACTAGATATTCCAATCCCGATTTTGGCATTACAAGGACTGGAGCCGAATTCAGCCTATCTTTGAGCTCATCAAAAGCAGCCTGACAAGAGTTATCCAAAATAAATCTCACCCCCTTCTGGGTCAAATTTATCAAAGGGCTAGCGACTTTAGAGAAACCCTTGATAAACCGACGGTAATAACCCGCCAAACCCAGAAAACTACGAATCTTGGTAGGTGTCGTGGGCTGACCCCACTCCCTCACCGCAACAACCTTGCTCGGATCCACCGATATACCCCGGGACGTCACAATATAACCCAGGAACTATACCTCCTACAACCAAAAGCCACATTTCTCGAACTTAGCATACAATTGGTGATCCCTTAATCTTTGTAGGACCAACCACAAATGAATAGCATGATCAGATTCCGTTCGAGAATAGACTAACATGTTATTGATAAATACAATAACAAATTGGTCCAGGAAGTCCCGAAATACCCTATTCATGAGATCCATAAATACAACGGGGGCGTTGGTTAATCCAAATGGCATATCCAAGAATTCATAGGACCCATATCTCGTAAGGAAAGCGGTCTTGGATACATCCTGCTCCCGTATCCTCAACTGGTGATACCCCATCCTCAAATCGATTTTTGAGAAGTACGACGCTCCTCTTAGTTGATCAAACAAGTCATCGATACGAGGCAAAGGGTATTTGTTCCGGATGGTGACTTTATTCAACTCTCTGTAGTCAACACATAACCGGAGAGAACCATCCCTTTTCTTTACAAACAACACCGGAGCACCCCATGGCGACGTACGAAGCCTAATGAATCCCTACTCCAACAACTGCTGGATTTGATCTCTTAACTCCCTCATTTCCACAAGAGCCATGAGATATGGAGCTCTCGCAATCGGTCGAGTTCCCGGTGCTAAATCAATCACAAACTCAATCTCCTTCTTAGGAGGCAAACCCGGTATTTCCCAAAAAACATCTTCAAAATCTCTAACAACCGGAATAGAATCCAAGGGAACAACTACATCCCTAGAAGTATCCTCCGCAATATAATACAAATAAGTACTAGTACCTCCTTCTAAACGAGACATAACTACCAAGAACATTTCTTGTCCCGGAACGACGAAGACTATACTCTTCCTGTAATAATTAACTATCGCATGATACTTCACTAGCCAATCCATACCCAATATAACATCATACCCGACCATGTCCAGGACGAGTAAATCGACCTCAAAGCACAAATTACCAAGAGTAATTTCAATTCGTTTACAAACAAGGAACATGAGTGAACCTTCACCCATAGAGGACTCGACACTAGTGAAAGTACTCTCAACAGATTTAATCAACTCTGTAGTCTGAGCAAAACTTCTAGAAATGAATGAATGTGTCGCACCCGTATCAAACAAAATGCGACCCATGTGTCCCTGAATAAGGAACTTACCCTTAATGGCTGGCGGTTCCCGCGGAACCGGAGGAAGCATAGCATCATGGATATGATAAACTCTCCCATACTGTAGCTGACCCTACTGTGGAGGAATAACCGGGTTAGGTACCTGTGGTGGAAACTGAACATATGGCTGCTGTGGAGCCCTAGGAAGCTGTCCCCTAATCAACTGAGGGAACTTCTTCTTGAAATGACCCGCCTCTCCGTATTTGAAGCACCATCCCGCCATATTCTCCGCATTTCGGACCCGGTTATTTCTAAATTGGTTAACACCTTGGCCCTGATGTCCCCTACCTCCTTGACCACCCCGACCTGTTTGTTGTTGCGGGGCACCCTAACCGTTCCTATTATTATTACCACCCGAATTGAACCCACCAAAATGTTGCCTTTTTTATAAGTCCCCTTGCTGGGGATCCCTTTCTTTCTGCTTATTACTCGAAGATTGGGGAAAGGGATAAACTCCTCCTCCGCTCCCACTAACTCTAGGCTTTCCCGTATGCCCCACTACGGTAGCTTTCTTGCCACTTTGCATGTACAACCGATGTTCTTGGCAATTGAGCAATGCCGCATTCATTACCTCACCAAAAGTTTGCAAGGACGGATTACCCAGCAAATGTTGCCAGATCCTCCAGTTCAAACCTCCCATAAACTTTGAAACCTTCCTCTCTTCCGGAGTCTTGATAACCGGGTGAACTCCTCTTCATATTCCTCCACGGATCTCTCACCTTGCACCACATCCTGAAGCCTCCTTCTCATCTCCCTTTGAACTGCGGGAGGAAAGTACTTTTGGTCAAATAAGACCCAGAAATCAGTGATCATCATGGTATCTCTATGTTCTGGTGTAGTCATCGACTCCCACCAATGCAATACGTCCCCAACAAGTTTAAAAGTAATAAGGACTTGTTTCTTCTCCTCACTACATTCCACCATACGTAGATGGCGTTGCATATCCTTCTTCCACTGATTTTCTCTAATAACATCAGAACCTCCATCAAATTTCGGGGGTTGGCCCTTTAAAAAGGACTCTCTAACTCTCTCCCACGGAGAAGGTCTCGTAGGAGTTTGTACATCATGCGCTCATTATTGAGCTTGTGGCATTTGCTGAGCCACTGCTGTCATAGCAGCATTGATCGCTTGAGACACAATGTTTGCTACATCAGCAGCATTAATTGTTCCTTGTGGCGGCGGCGGGCGACCTCTCTTAGGCGAAATCTGAGATGAAGAAATAAATAGGGTTAGAATACTATATAAAATAATCTATCTTGCAGAAGATCACAAACATTAGCAACAAAGCAGTCCTAACATTAGGCTCTCTATATCAAAGAACGCTACGGTTGAACGTGACAATTCCGCATAGATCCTAAAGACTCTAGAACCTTATGCTCTGATACCATCAGTGACAACTCGAGATCCGAAATATGGGGTGGCTAGCCCGATACTCCAACATAACGGAATCACGAATGGAAATCATTCTCAGCATCACAACAATAAAATAATTATACGGGAAAACCACCCAATAATTCATAAAACGGGTTGCCAAAATTTTTTAGTTTGATTACAAGTTAAGGAAATAATTTAAACAAACCAATCTGAAGAGAGAGTGGAATTCCAAAGGAGCTTATATTACTACTATAACAACTATACAATGAGAGGACCGAATATGCTGTCGGTCAACAGTTACATACAATGTATTACAAGAGTTCAATAAATTACATAATACATTCATTAAACAGTTGAAAATTTTTGGGCCACACGCTCGAGTGAAAGACCCGATCATATCTAGAATACAAAAATGAAGGCGTCTAACAACACATCCTGTAATATCCGCAAAATCTTACAGCTCCTCAAAATCATTGGAATAGGAATATCACAACGGGCGCCCTTGCGGCGGGGAACCTGGGTGGATACAATAACATGCACAACAAGGAAAATGAACGGGTCAGGGCCCGGTTTTTATATAATTACCATATGAATAAGAAGCGTGATAGATATGAACAGTTAATCATGAATGATGAAGATGAGAATCTAACAACCTAATCACAAAGCATAATAAGGCAACTTAGATGATCATAACTTTTTATTAAATTATGCAAGGGAATATAATTTAACATCATTAATTTAAGGTCTACATCATTATTCATCATCTCATCTCAATTTTCATTCCTTAACAGGAATATAATTACCATCATATATTCTTATGGCATTTCACATATATCAAGTCCCACTTGATTTAGAATGGTTATATTCATATACATATAACGATTCTAAGACCGCCCCTCCAAGTTTCCCTACTGGGCGCGCCCTAAATGACTATCATCTTCCAGGGCCTATCAAACAAGACAACCTGGGCACCTAACGCACGTCGGGAAGTGGTCATATGCCTGCGAGTGAGTCATAACCACACCCGAAATTACCTCACTAGCACAGAATAAAACATATAACAATCCCGCATATGGCCGAGGACTATAGTCTCCCTACGTTCACTAGTCAGGGAACATCACCTCATGCGCGATCTTCCCTTATGATAGCATTTATAGAGGTGTGTTTAAGTAAAATTAACATTTACCATTTAAATCTCATTTTCATTTCCATAATCATATGTGTGTTTCATTTTACCCGAAACCATAATCATTGAATATTCTCATTAATATTCATCATATTTAAGTCCCGAATTATGCACTAATTGATCACAATAATTCTACAAGTCCCAAGGTTTTATACACCTCCAGTGAGCCCCTAAAGTCTCCAAGTATGGGCTTATAACTCTTAAACTCCAAATAATTTGCAAAATGGAAAGTAATGCCTGAACATCACTTTATGCACCCATGGAATTAACCCCAAATGAACCAATTCTAAACTAGGGTAGTGACCAAACTCAACTAAGACTCTAGGACTCTAAGTTTACTTCATATAAAAAGGTTCCTAGATCCTAAGCCTAAAGAAAAAGGATCAAAATTGAGTTAAAAAAAATAACTCAAAACTGCAGGAACCGAATCGATTCGCCCAAAAAGCGAATCGATTCGGGTGACAAACCCAACTTTCTGTAAATGCTGAATCGATTCGGCCTTAACCCGAATCGATTCGGGTACCCAGACCTAGAAACTGACCCTATGCGAATCGATTCGCCCAGGGGCCGAATCGATTCGCCCCTGCGAATTTGCCAAGTTTGGCTATGGAGTCTTGGACTCCTAAATTTACCCAACTCCAAACTACCCAAACTAATTTCATTTATTGCCACCAACTGAATTTAAATACATCAAACAACAATGATTTACACCAATATCCAACCAAATCAACCTCCAAGGATTCAAAACCCATAAATCCATAAAAACCCTAACTTTCTTAAACCATAACTAATCCACAACTATCAATACTAATTATTCAAGTTAAATCACATAATAGCAAGTAGAAAACTTTCCTCAAGCTTGCAAATTCAAATTTGAGGAAGATGAATGCAAGATCAAGACTCCAAATCTTCAATCTCTCTCTTTCTCCACAAGTTCTTTTCCTCTCTTTTTCTCTCTAGGTCACTAAATGCTCTTAAGAGAATAAAAATGAAAATGCAAGACTTAAAAATCGTAGATTAAGTCTAAACCCCAACTTAAATGATTAATACCTAGATAAAATGATTTGCAAATACGCAATTAAGCTATAACCAGTCAAAAGTGCCCGGAACATCAAAATACAATATGGCACTTATTTTGACTATCTCGCACCTTTCGAAACTAACTACGCCTTCAAAATTATCATTTGGAAATTTTATAACTCATTTCAAGTTCCGGTTTCATTTTAAACCATAATGTCATTTTAAATCTTATGACACAATAAAACACAACATGCTGATATTCACCTACACATAAGGTAAATATGCAACATTTTAGTAAATATCAACTTTTCTTCATTAAATTAATACTTACTCCATATTCCAACATTATATATATAATTACTTCACATAGTAAATAAATATAAAAGAGGTTCTCAAAAGCGAGGGTTGTTACACTGCACCTGTTAGTTTAATTTTAAACATTTAGTATTGGTGTTTGCCTCTGATATATATCATCGTATTACTGTGTCAAAGAGTGTGTGTATTGGCATGTTTTTATTAGCGAGCTATAAAATTTTACTAGAGTTTGCACATGTGTACTAAATTTTGTGTAGTCAGTGTGTATGGTAACATTATGAATTATCATTATGGTTTTAACATTAACACAGCCTACAATTGAGGAGTGTTAACATTTGAGTAATTTTGTATACATTTGAGCAGTTTTGACAATATATACATTACATAGATTTACATTTGAGAAGGTAGTTTTGACAGTATATTGCTTATATATTACATACATTCTGATAATCATCCACCAAATTAGCAATATTTATAGTCCCTTGAACTTTGCAGTCAATGAACAACGTAGGTGGTTGGTCAAGCTATTTTAGTGGTACCAAGTTATCTTTTGTTATGCTTTATACGATCTATGTTGTGAGCTTTTAAATTGAATAAGATATAAATGAGTTAAGTATATTTGAGCCTAATATTTAGTTAGTTTTATTCATGTTCATCTCGAATATGTATTTGAAGAGCCTAGACTTTGACATAAATTGATATTTACACTTATGTTACAAGATATAAAGTTGATGAAAAATTGCTAGAATTATCACAAACAGGGGTAATTTATAAGTCTTTCAATTACTGTTGCGAATACACAGGAAATTTACACTTATATTTTTGTAATACTCTAAAACATCAAATATGTTCCATGCTTGGTGTTGGAAGATGATTGATGCATTATTGCAAATACCTCTAATGCTCTAATACAAGATATTAATCGCCAAATTGTGGGAGGCATTATTTCAAATGCTTCTAATGTTCCAATTCAAGATATTCATTGCTTGGTGATAGAAGATGATTGAGGCCTAGATGTAGTTGCATCTTTGTTATATACAGGTAGATTAAATAACATCACTCTTTTTCGTGGTTGGACATTAGTAGCTCAGGATCTTAAATATGCTCCAGTGCATTTTCTTTTTTGTGTTGATTCGAGTCTATATTTAAATTATTTCTTACTTTAGTTCAGGATTACATTTTCTGTTGCAACTTGAAATGTATTTCGTCATTTGTTGATGGGTCTAAATTACCGAAATTTTTGTTAGCTATACTACAGAACTTTTAGGCTTTGGGGAAGTTCATCTTATTATAGCTTTGTTCTAATTTTTTAATTTATTAAATTGTTTAGTATTGGATATTCAGTACAAGTATTCATCTTAAGGTCAAAATTGTTTAGTATTGTGTAGCTTTGTTCTATTTTACTATAGAAGGATCGTATCTTTCACGCTAAAACTCAATGGAGCAGAGATTAAATGTTAGAAATAAGTAGACAGTTTAAAACACTGGAGAAAGAGGAAACGTTGTGGAGGGTCATGATGGTGGCTTCACTCTAAACTTATTCATTTTAAATGTGCAAGTAAAATGATAATAATGTTTTGAAATATATACCTTCTATTGAGGAAATCAAGTCCACTGTGTTCTCTATGGACCCTGCTACTGCTCCAGGACCTGATGGATTTGGGGGGATTTAAAAAAAAATGCCAAGACATTGTTGGGGCTGTTGTATGCAAGGCGGCAATCTCTAGCTTTTTTAAACAAAACTAAATTCTCCTTGGTTGCAATTCCAACCACTTGGTGCGGATTCTAAAATCTTCTGATGCTGATTCTATAAAAAAATATATGCCAATTGTATTGGTCAATTTTGACTTCAATATCATAGCTAAGATTCTACACAATAGGTTAATTCCAATTGCTACTAAAACTGGATTCCTATTAAGTAGGAGTATCCTTCATTATATATGCTTGACCACTGATAATTTTAACCATATTGATTATTCTTATATGCTCTACAGAATTCTCGAAGTGGAAATGGGAAAACCCAGAAGAAGTAATTGAGCAGGCAGTGGACTACAAGAGGCCAACATATGAGGAAGTGATGAGGACCTTTAGTCCTTACTGAAGTGAAGAGAATGTTTCGCTGCGTCATTAACGGAACTGTTATTATTCCATTGCTTAGCTTTTATTAATGTATAAACTGCTATACTATTTTTTAGTCCAGTCTTGTTATCGAATTCACTATTTAGTTTAGTTTTCCTTTGTGTGTACAAACTACAAGTCTATGAATCACTTTACTATTCAGTTTCCAAATTCTATTAATTATTTCTCTGCTCATTGTCCTTACAGGAATGAAGACGTCCGTGTAAATTGGGAGCTTCAATAAGGAATACAAATGAGGACCTCATTACAAACAATTTTCTTAAAAATAGTGGGATGGTGATACATGCCCACAACTCAATGCCTTGAAGACTTAACCCACTGCTTTCACATAACTTGGAAAACAACCAAACATGAGGCGTTGTTTACATGTATCTCATTCGTTTTGTATGTATCATTTTGGAATGGTTTTTTACACTGCTTTCACATCATTTGTTGTTTTTCATACAAAGTCCTTGACAAATATTCTGTTCTTTTTGAATAGTTTTATCAAATAAATACAATGGATTATGTTGTTTTTAATTGTTTATAGTATAGTTGTTTATGTTTGTCTCCCTTTAAATAGGACAAATTGTTCTATAAATAAAGGAAATTTTGCCAAATTTTTGTTCTTAAACATGGCAAATTGTTCTATAAAAAATGAAATTATGTCCAAATTTTTTAAATTATTTGATTCATCATTAATAATAGTATAATTAGTATTGGTGTCGTGTCGTACACAACTTTGCAAATTATGACTATTGTTTTAAAAAATTACACTTTGTTTTTTTGGGGAACGAATTTTTTTCATTTTGCAATTACATACTTTTGAAATTTTCTCTGTGCCTTCAGGCACGGGCATACACTAGTTTATATATATATATATATATATATATATATATATATATATATATATATAGAGAGAGAGAGAAGATCAGATGAGATCCTAAAATGAGGTCCTAAGTTAGGGAGCAATTTTGAAAACATAGTAAAAACAGTAATTTGGGGTTCAATTTTTTTACAAAGTATGTAAACATTTTATTCATACCCTGTAAAAAATCAATCCAAAATAAAAATGTTTACTATTTTTAAAAAAAAAATGATCAAGATTTGTCAGATTTTAAGAATTTTGATCGATTTTTTTAAAATGGTAAAAAAATTAATTTTGGCTGAAATTTTTTATAGTGTGCTTAGAACGTTTAGATACCATGCAAAAAATCAGCCCCAAAATATTTTTTTTGTTATTTTTTTCAAAATTCACTCACAACTTAGGACTTAACTTGATTTGTGTGTGTGTGTATATATATATATATATATATATATATATATATATATATATAAAGAGTAGAATAGTTTTACTATTCCATAAGATGATAAGATAATCGGGGCTTTGTAAATTTAGGATCTATTGTAATATGTATTTTGGAAATAGGACAACAAATATTTTTTTTTATAGTTTTAGTTCCTATTTTTTAATAAAGCCGCTGGCGCGGACCCATATACATAAAACGTCAACCCATCACAACATGCCACGTGTCCCTTTAATTTGAAAATAGAGACTAAAAATGAAAACGAAATGTTTGTTGTCCTATATCCATAATTAATATTATTTTAAGTCCTAAAAGTACATAATCTAAAGATAATTAGGAGTTGAGATGGTGCCAACAAAGCTATAAATGGAGGGTTGAGATTGCTTCATTACATTTTCCAATTTTGACCCTTTACTTTTTTATTCCCCCCTCTTTTTCTTCCCATTAAATCGTTTCCCCTCTTTTACTTTAATTCAAAACAAAGGTTACATTAGAAAATATACCTACAAATTTCATCTCCTCTTTAGTTCCCCATCTTTTGACTCCTATCTCTCTCTCTTTTATCGGCTCGAAAAAACGAGGTGCTTTCATCTTCTCGGTTCCATCATTCAGGTACGATTTTCATTTGAATCACTAGGTTCTTCATCTCCATCATCCTATTTCATTTTAGCCAAGTTCTTCATGTTCATCTCAATCATTGGGTTTCATTTTAGCCCCAAGTTTTTATCATTTAGCATTGTTCATTTTGTGTTGTTTCATTTCGTGTTTAATCGTTGGGTTTCATTTTTAGAGAACTTTAAGTTTGTATTTGTGTCATCGTTGAATTTGATCCCCTATTCTTGAAAATGTTGGTGTTGAAAATGTTCAGTCTCCCACACACGCAGTTATAGGTAATCTCCTCACTCTCTCTCTCTCTCTGACTACTTTTGCCACACTCACTTTATGTTGTTTAGATCTAGATTCGTTACTCCAGGATTGTGTTTTTCATGGCATATGCTTCAACATATCAAAATTAGGGATTTTTTTGGTATGAAAACAGGGTTTCCTATTTCACCTTTGGGTTTTCAAAATAGAGCTGGATTTTAATTCGGGTTTTCAAAATGGAGGTGGATTTCAAGCAAAAATAATACCTATAAATGGAGGTGGATTTCAAGCAAAAATAATACCTATATGGTTTTTATACTTTGAAATCTAGGGTTGTTGAAATTCAAGGTTGGAGCCTTTATTTTATAGTAGGAGTTTATTTTTTCAGCATTCATATTTCTTTTAAGAATAATATTCATGGTTTATATTATGGTGTACTTATATTTTGGGTGTTTATTATTCTACAAAATGGCAGGTGTTCTACAAAATGCTTAATTGGGCATAGAATGATGAAATGGGACTCATGATCATCCGATGGAGGTGTTATAAGGTACCAACTTAACATATGAGATCCATATGGATTCCCAAGTATGTCATATTTTATATTTACTCTGTATATGGATATAGTGCTAGAGCTAAAGTAATGCTACCTTTTGGTAATATATCCCCTGAAGCTTACCAATATCTTAGTTGTATTTTTTCTTTTGTTCATTTACTTGTATTTTTTATTTGGCTTTTTGTATCGTGATTCTTTTTTGTTGAGTTCGGTGATTCACAGTTGGTTTCAATGGTTCACTGTGACGGCGGTTTATGCTTACATTTTATTGGGTATATTCCTTCCCTTTGTTCCTAATGGAGCCTTTTGTGTTTGTTTTCAAATGAGTGAGATTGGTGACTAATGGGTTAAGGTTTATTTGATTGTTGTGAATAAGGTGTGTCATTTGGGTATTGATTGTCGTGAATAAGGTGTACCATCCGAATGAGAGAGATAAGCGGAAAAGAGAAGCCTAAGACCTTTGTTCTTAGTTTTTAAGTTTTGTATTTGTATATTGTTCTCTATATATCATTAAGATGTATTTTGTTTCATTGTTTTAGATCTTCTATTTCTTGGCCACATTTTTCTTTCTATATATCGATTTGTTAAGTTTTGGCCATATTTTTTGTTTTAATCGGCATTGGAGAGTTTTGATCATGCAATGAGCTTGGAGAATTAAAGAGACCCTCTTAATAGGTTTTTAGTCCCCATTTGGTGAAATTCATGGCTTTGTTTCATTATAATGGACTAGATCTATGTTTTATTGAAATGATTATTTGGCCTCTTAATATATTTTTAGTTTGGTTTCTTTATTGTTTGTGTGTAAGAACTGAGTCAATACAGATATAGAACCGACTTTTCTTGATAGCACTAACTTTATCTACTGATTTATGCCATAGGTAAACATGCATTTGGTTGGATATGAACTTTAGGACTAATGTCATTCTTTGGTGGAGTAGCATGATAGTTATTTAGTTGCTTCTTACATGTAAACCAACATAAGGCAATTGGTAATTTGTTCCAACATTAAAGCTTTATTTTTAACAATTATTATTTTTTTTTGTAATTTAATGAACTTTTATTTAGTGCAATACATACATGATAAAATCAAAAAGTTTGAAGCAAGAACAATTTAATCCTATTGTTTTGAATTTGGTTTATGTGGTTTTGCCACAACACGATGTTAATTTTTTTACTATGAATTTACACTCTTATTTCAAATGTATGATATCATTACTTAAAAGGCATATAGGCTTAATGACTGGTCAAATGACTAAAATAATAAAATGTGACGCTAGGCTATAAGATTCATTATTAACTCAAATCATTTTATTTATGAACGTTTATGTCATATTAATATATTGACATCACTCTCAAGGAGCAATAAGAGGTGAAAGTCGAATCAGTGCCCATATGTCTCTATTTAAATGCACAAACCGTGCCACCATCGTGTATAACCATTTACTGTGAAGGATATGGAGTAATTAGTGCCAACAATGTAGTCACCATTCATGACCGCATGGGCCCTAGCTTGCAAGGTAATAAACCCCATTACCTCATTATTATCTGCTTGAGTCCCGTTTCACACTTTTTTCCATCTAAGATATAAAGAAAGTCGAGGAGTAATCTGCATTACAAATAATTATATTTGTAGACATTAAAAGAATCTAAAAAATTGTGTTACTATATTCAAAATATGACTGTTAGTAGTGACTTTTTAAAAGATTTTTACAATTTTCCCTTTTGAACTTCATTACTACTACTGTGACATGTTTGAGATCCTTACAATGTTTGTAAATATGTCAATAAGTTCATTTTTCATTTAAAAACACTATGAGAGGTTTGAATTATGTGTTAATGACAGAGCTTACCGTTAAAAATTGTGATGGCCATATGGCTTTCTTGACCACTAAAGATTCTCTCATTATTATATTGGGGTTTACTCTTATTTTTTATTGTATTGAATTGATGTTAAACAATCTTACTTTATATAGCACTGAGTTGATATTAGACGATCTTAATTTATATAGCACTGACCTATGAAAACAAATATGTAGATGCAGTCTTTATAGGTCAGATTCATCATATTAATTTCATGACAAATGTGTACAAGCAGTCTTTATAGGCCAGATTTAAGGATTGTTTTTATTGGAGTCTTATGGGTTGGATACAACAACACCCAAACAACAAAACGTAAAGAGAACATCTATAACTCTGTAAACGGACTATAAAATAAGAAAAGAGAGTCCACTTTTTTAGCTCTGTCAAACAATAAAATAGAGTCTATATATAGTACTTTATTTGACAGATGAAATTTATTACTATATACTATATACTATATTTACAAAAAGATGAAGTTTTTTCATTTATTACTATATACTATATAGACTCTATTTTTCTGTCAGATGAAATTTATTACTATATACTTTATCTGACAAGAAAATCTCATCTTTCGTTACCGTGCAGGTATCAAGAAAATGTAGTTTATAACAAAACTTGCAAAAAGCTTCGCCTGGAGTTATTAGTTCTTCCAGACCATGGCGTCATTAGTTCTTCCTGACCAATATGAAGTCTTAGAGCCGTGGTTTTTTTTTTTGGAAACAAATGTGGAATCAAAAGCTAAGTATGTGATTCTATTGTCTTTCTTGCTAGCAAGGCCTTTTTTCCTATGCCAAGAGATTTGTCAGTTTAAAAAATATGATTTTGTGTTAGTTTTAGGTAATCATTTACTACTGCAACATTCTCCAATTTTCTTTATAACTAAGATTGTAAAAAGTGGAGCTATATTTCGTACCACACCATGAGCACAATGGGTCATATTCTTTTTGGTTCTCTTTATAGGAACAATGGTTGATTCTGGGAAGTCCTTTTAACTGATTTGAGTTCGCTTAATCAAACATGTATTGGTGCCACTTTTGACATAAAGTTGAAATCATGGTGGTCTTCTACCCTGAAATGTTGCTTTTGGTCGTATGAATACTTCTAATATTTTACAGAAGCATATAATTAGTTGTGAGAAAAAATACATGTTTGAACTAAGATGTATGAGTGGGACTATTATTGCATTCTCTTCATTTTCTTAAATACTTTCGTATGAAAGTATTAGTTGTGTAAGATCCACATTGTAGTGTTTCTAACCCCTTGTCTTAAACCATTTTACATGTAAGTACTTAGGCCTCATTTGGTTGTCCCAAAATTATAAATTGGCTCATCAATAAATTGATTCATTTATAAATTAATCTATTTATTGTGTTTGGTTTCTTAATGAAATGATTAAGTAATTCTCCATTTGAGCTCATGTGTAAAATTTGAAATTGAATTATTTCACAAAAAATATGAAATGCATCTATTTGAAATAAGAGTCACGTAAAGTGCATGTTTCTCTCACTCTTTACCTCCTTTCCCTCCTACCCCCTCCCCACCCTTTCTCTCCTAATTTGTTTTTATATTTATTTCTCATACAATCTTAACATCAATTTCAGATTACCAAACATTGTGTAGAATTGGATTTAAACTCATTTCAAATCTACTCATTTACAATTTACTAATTCACAATAAACCAATTTACATAATCAAACAATTTACGCAACCAAACAAGCCCTTAATGTTTTATATATAACTATTCCAATATTTAGTTACTAAATTGTAAATAGTACGACTTTATGGTTAATGAGTTCTCTTTGCAATGTGTATGTTTGCTAAAAATTGGTTAGTTTTTTACTTAGTTACCATTCAGTGCTTAACTTTAGACTTTTGAGTATTAAATGGACTGGTTTATGAGATTGGTAGCTTAGGCACTGAACACCGGTACCATTCTTATAAGCAAATGCACTAAACACAAGTACCATTGTTAAAATGATTAGTAATTTGCTTTCTAGATAATTTTTCATAATATTAATGAAACTTTCAATTTTAGCTAATGTTGATATTTCATCCTTGGGTGACTTAGTCTATTAAATATTGGGTGCAATAAGTTATGTTATTTTCTCTCTATAATTACCGGTATAATATGTTAATTGTTGTTCCTCAAACAATTTAGAACAAGTATTATTATGATGTTGGCTATATTGAAGCAACCCAACCCTGTAAAGCTTTTTGGGTATACATGTATTCCCAATGTAAATTGACAATAGGTTCTATTGTTGGGACATGTTAGTTATAAGATATGAATTTCATGATTTTCTATTGAAATGATATACTGAAGGATCTATGGAAACATCACAATCATGGTACTATGTTGTTAGGCTAATGAACTTCTCAAATTCGTTGTTAAATACGACATTGTATAATTTGTTTAAATGTTCACCTTAGAGATTAGACTTTTTTAAATTAATGATTAGTTAAGCCCATGTATCTTAAGAGATGATGTTTTATGTTAGTATTATGAATTACGGATGGATTCTGTTACATTTAAAACCCCATTAAGTGTTAGGCACTAAAGGCATATAATTGCAGATTAGAAATCAGAAACCTTGCCTAAATTTTTGAAATTGTTTATAATTGTTTGTGTTATATAAAAATTCTTTTTGACATAAATTATAAATGACTTTTTCTTTGGAAATTTTTTCTATGGCTTCAAGCACGGGTATTCCACTTGTGTTTATATATATATATAAACAGCCCTTGTGCGGACCAGCTCGCATTTTAAGAGTGCGGACCGAACATGTGTCACCTGGCGGTGAGCCTAGAAAAGAGAGAGTGTGCCTATAATTTAGCCGATAATTTCTAGACTCGCCGACAGGTGATACATGTCCGGTCCGCACTCTTAAAATGTGGATTGGTTCGCACAAGAGAAATATTATATATATATATATATATATATATATATATGATATGATAGCTTATGTATGATATTTTATATGTTTTATGCTAACATGATATTTTATATGTTTTATGCGGACCGAACATGTGTCACCTAGCGGTGAGCCCAAAAAAGTGAGAGTGTGCCTATAATTTAGTCGATAATTTCTAGAGCCCAGAAAAGAGAGAGTGTGCCTATAATTTAGTCGATAATTTCTAGGCTCGCCGCCAGGTGATACATGTCCGGTCCGCGCTCTTAAAATGCGAATTGGTTCGCACAAGAGCAATATGTATATATATATATATATATATATATATATATATATATATATATATATATATATATATATATATATATATATATATATGTGTGTGTGTGTGTGTGTGTGTGTGTGTGTGTGTGTGTGTGTGTGTGTGTAATATGATAGCTTATATATGATATAAAATATATGTATGATATTTTATGTGTTTCATGCTACATAACATGCATATATTTCATGCATGCATGAAATATCATGCGAAAAGCATATATTATATACTATTATATACTATTATTTTTTTACCATGTTATTAATTTTTCTTAAATACGTGCTTTTAAATTTAACTATTTTCTTATTACATATTTTTTAAAAAAACTATTTATTTTTTCATTTTTTTAACTATTGTTTTTTCATTTTTTTCTTTTTATTTTTTTAAAGGTGTTTTTTTTATAAAAAGGACAAGTTATTATTAGTTGAGGTTTATTATGGGGGCAAATTTATCGTCGTGTGTGTGTGTGAGAGAGAGAGAGAGAGCTATCTAGGATTCTCTCTCTCTCTCTCTCTCTCCTTTTTTTTGGTAGCATACCATGAGGTAAGTATCTGAACTCGCTTATGCGCACATCGACTATTCCCCATTCGCGGTTTGTGGCTTCCGCTAGCCAAGCATTATTTTGACAGTTCGATCCCCGACACTGTCAAAATAATGCTTGGCCAGCGAAAGCCGTGAACCGCAAATGGTAATTAGTCCAGGTGCGCGTAAGCCGACAAACACCTCACGATATGCTTAAAAGAAGGTGGAGAGAGAGAATCCTAGATAGACATATCACCAAAATTATATGTTATAATTGCATAATTGTGACAAGTGGGTGCCAAGCCCAATCAATCAACACAGATATACAAATGTTCTGGGAAAACTCACAAGATGACAGGTGAAAATGTAGGCAGACATATACAAAGCTCTGATTACCCAATTTTCATGTAATTTCCTAAATTCTCAAGGTTCTCCTAAAATATCTTCTGCTACTTTTCCTTTTCTTTTTCTTAACAAAGTAATATGTTCACCTAATAAAAGGAGTGTATGCTTGTCAAGAAAAAAAATATAATTATTGCAGTTTTCTAATTTTTAAAGTTCAGTAATTTATTTTAAACCACGGGTAGTGTTAAATCATGTGATGTGAATGTGACAGCAACTATTAGAGCATCCTTAGTGGTGGAGTCTCACGAAAGGCAAATTTGCCTCTTCATTTAATCAGTTACCTTTCGCCAAGTAGGGTTGTCTACAGTGGTGGAATTCCTACGAACTTCATTTGTTCGTAGGAAGTTCCAACGTACAAAAGAAGTTCATTGGAACTTCCTACGAACAAATGAAGTTCGTAGGAAGGTAACGACACTATAACGGCAGAAAACGACTAGTTCCTCCTTCTGTTATATAACCATCTTCATCTTCTTCAGACATCCTCACCAAATATAACCATCTTCATCTTCTTCTCCTCCGAATATATCTCACTACAAAAAATAGAGTTCTTCTCCTCCTCCTCTCTATTTCATCCTCTTCCTAATTCATCATACACTTTATCCCAAATTTCATAATAAACAGTCCAATTATTTTATTTTAAGTTTTCCATTTTATTCATTATGGAAGGTAGAAAATGGAAAAAAATATTTCAATATCGGGCAATTCGGGTCGACTTTAACATCAATTCCCGCTCCTTCCGCACCGATTGAACCATCGAATCCCATTCACGATAACTATTCCCGTATTTATGACGTAGTAACACACGCGTCGGACGGGCAAACTCCAATTATAAACGGAAATAAATTTGAATTTCATGGGAATTGGGCGGGCCCAATTAAATTGTACAAATTGATCAAAGAGAAAAATTCGATGATCAATCAATTATCGACATTGCCGGTTATATGTCGAACATATTTTCTATGATGATGCCTAATTCCGATAAATGTATTGTGACGGCAATAATCGAACGTTGTTGGGATACGACGCATACGTTCCAACTACCATACATCGAGTTTGCCTTCACACCGGTCGACTTCACAATGCTTTCCGGTAATTATATATTTTTTATTGCATTGTACTTATATTCATAATTGTTTCAATATATTTGTTATATTTTATTGTATTTATATTCATAATTATTTAAATATATGACAATAATTTTAAATTTCGTAAAGGCATTCCGATTGGACAAGGGAGACCCATTATAAATCTACTCAATGAAAAATATACCAATTTTGCAAATACCATAAATCAATTTTTCCCCGATATTCATATCTAGAGATTTATCGGTGCGGGGATTGCAGTTTTCGACCTTAAAAAATATATAGAAAATTTTGTCAAGACTGGAGATATACCAGATTATATGTGCGTAATCATAGCCCGGGCATTTTGGTTGTATGTTATCGGGAGTGTATTTTTTCCAAATGCCAACTCCACTTCCGACATCGGCTTTTTACATTATTTGGAGGATATTATTGCCGTCTCCACATACGACTGGGGTTCGGCTATTTATGCCCGGATTATATGGTCTTTGAACAAAGCCAGTCGTCGATCGTTGACTAGCGTTGAATGCATGTCGCAATTACTAGAGGTATATTTTCATTTAATCTTATTTAACTGCATATCTAAATTTATTTTTCATTAAAATAATAGTCAACTTATTCTAATGAATAAAATGTATTGACATTCTTTACAGTATTTACATCACGAGTACATGGTCACAGCATGTCCAATACTAGTCGATCCGTCCATCGATATGTGGCCCCGCATATTTCGTTGGTCGAGGGGGAATCGAAAGAACGTCAAGGGAGCACAACGATTTAATATCTCAAGCAATCAACATTAGCTTGAGATGCGATCACCCGAGTCCATTATATGGAAGCCATATGAGACTTTTACCTACCGTGAAACCGATGTCATCCTTTATGCTTATCATCTATCGGGTTTACGGATGTTTTTTGGGGATCCCTTATTTAAGAGTTTTTGGTACTTGGGTGATCGGGCCATTCAAAAATTGACTGGGCAAATATGTATAGCAGACAACCCGCCTACGAGTTTGTGTTGGGTCTCCGTACATGAATTTCAAGTAGCAGCTAGCCAAAATTGGCCTATCGCAAATCAATTAATTAGAGATGTATCCCAAGAAGAGTAAAATGCCTACTGGAAGGTAGTATCACTTGGGCCTATACTACCGTCGATTGCGAGATATGTAAATGTTGATTTGATTGGAGTTGGTTCAGTGGTACCTTCATCGTTGCGAATCCCATGAGCACTAGCACCGATAAATGAACCGCATGTATATGAGACACAATTTTTGGCAGTTGGTTCTACGCATATCCAACCACCAAGACAGAATTGGATGGTGGATGTCGGCCTACCGGAGGGGGCTTCATATACGGTTGATGTCCTGCGACCCGAGTTTCCCACCAACGCACCTCCAGCTCAATCTTTGATGCAGCTAGAATGGCGAGAGTCCTACATCGATGCAGTAGATAACAATCGAGGTCTCCGTTATTTACTATTATTTGAGACACGGCAATGAGAGGATCAACTCAAAGAACGTGATGACCGTATTGAGGAGTTGGAGCATAGACTAGCACGCTTTACTATGCCTAGTCGTGGGTTTGAGCAGGGTGGTACGAGTTCTAGCCATCCGAGTGTTTACATACCACAGCCCTCCGACTCGATCACAGCATATCAGTCGCAACAAAGTTAGGGAAATTTATTTAGGTCTGACGCAACTACGGGTTCACATGTGGACTTAGGTGCGGATTATGAGTTCGGTCCTGAGCTCCCTTGATGTATAATGTTGTATTTTACAAATTTCATGAATTTATTAATAATAGTTGTCGGAATATAATTGCATTTTCTTTTAAGTTTTGTTGCATTATATTATTGTTTTACCACATTGGAATGAAGGAAACCCATTTATTAGCCTGCTCTCATACTTTATTAATATTTTAAAATAAAAGCGACTCCATAAAATCAAAGTTAATAATTTATGCATTCCGGAACTTAAAATATGAAATCCAAATTTAAATCACAATAGTTATATTATGAATAAATTTTGATAATTTATTACATGAAATAAATGATTATTAGGACATAAATAATTATTAAGACATAAATAAATCACTAGTACAAACATTCGTACATAGAATAAATGATTATTAGGATGCGTAGTTAACTAGTTCAAACACTAAGGTCGAACCTTATAGAAGTACAACAAAATGGTTTTCTATTACGCACTAAACATTTTGGTAAGTAAGACCGTTGCGTATCGGAATCAATGTATTATTTGTTGTAGTTTAATATATTTGGTTCGTAGTCTTCCCCATCATATTCAGTTATGCATTCCGAAAAGTAATCATACCCAGAATTAGTGTAGTCGAAAATATTGTTATCTGATGCCATCGTTGAGTCCCTATATATATTAAATAATTGTTCCTGTTTCTGATGACCAAATAACATCGCGCATTGTGCGCTGTGATAACGTTGTAAGCGCCTCTCCATTTGCCATATCTCTTCCTCCAATAAATCAAGACAAAACGTATCCGCTTCTTCGGGATACATTATGGGCCAAAGTGCGGCAGCACGATTTTTTGGCACGGTCAAGTGATGATAATAGCAAAGCACCTTGAGGTCACACCTTTCATCATATTTATCTATTCATGTGAGTTGTTCCCAATGATACTCAACTCCATATTCAGGCTTTGAAGTGGCAGATATTAGGAATATATGACCAAAGTCATTAAAAAAAAGTCGAGATGTATTAATTGGATGAGTTTGGAAAATTAGCTTCTTCCCACACCAATCTTTACTAGCAATATATGTGTATGATCCATTGTAAATGGATGAGTTGTAGGGAGAAGATGCCATCTTATAATTGTAAGAATATGGTAGAAGATAACACTATGGGAAGAATTGTTACAAACCTTTATATAGACAACTTTTAACCAAACAAGTTAATTTTTATTTACTGTGCAACTTTATGTAATACTGTCATTACTATATAAGTGTACTAGTAAATATATATTGACGTATTAATATGGTACTAATTAATATACAGTGGTAATTGTAAATCCATATAGTTATTATATTTAACTGTACTTGTAAATATATATTGACGTATTAATATGGTACTAGTTAATATACAGTGGTAATTATAAATCCATATAGTTATTATATTTAACTGTACTAGTAAATATATATTGACGTATTAATATGGTAATAGTTAATATACAGTGGTAATTTTAAATCCATATAGTTATTATATTTAATTGTACTAGTAAATATATATTGACGTATTAATATGGTAATAGTTAATATACAGTGGTAGTAGTAAATACATACAGTTATACTATATAAGTGTACTAGTAAATCTATATTGACGTATTAATTTGGTAATATATAGTGGTAATTGTAAATGCTTATAGTAATTATATATAACTGTACTAGTAAATATATATTGACGTATTAATTTGGTACTAGTTAATATACAGTGGTAATTGTAAATAGTAAATACATATACAGTAGGTACACATCCCAATTTTCACCCAGGCACAAATTCAAATGTCTGCATCCCAATTGTAACTCAGGCATATAATTATTAACCTAGTACACATCCCAAGTTACACACATACCCTTGTAATAATAACTCCAAAAATATAACATGGCACTGGGTACACATCCCAATTTTCACCCATACAGAAATTCAAATGTCTGCATCCCAACTTCCACAGATACCTCTGTAATTATGACGACACAAATTGAACATGACACCAGGTACACATCCCAATTTTCACCCAGTCACAAATTCGAATGTCTGCATCCCAATTCTTACGTTGACATTTATTTATTTACCTGGTACACATCCCAACTTCCACAGACACCTCTGTAATTATGACGACAAAAATTGAACATGTTAGGAGGTACACATCCCAATTTTCACCCAGTCACAAATTCGAATGTCTGCATCCCAATTCTTACGCTGGCATTTATTTATTTACCTGGTACACATCCCAACTTCCACAGATACCTCTGTAATTTTGACGACATAAATTGAACATGACAATAGGTACACATCCCAATTTGTACCTAATCACAAATTCGAATGTCTACATCCCAATTCTTACCCTGGCATTTATTTATTTACCTGGTACACATCCCAACTTTCACACATACCTTTGTAATTATGACGACACAAATTGAACATGACACTAGGTACACATTCCAATACTGACTAGCATACCACATTTATAAATAGATCAGTAAATCTTGATAAATTATAATACAAATTATTAAACTTCTAAGAAAAACAAATCATGGACTCCTCCAGTTCTAGCGATGATGGCCAAAATCTTATGCTACAATATGCTCAATTTAATAAAGGTGGATCATCTGATGATTCAGATGGGGAGATGATAATTATGATGCAGATTACGCGATGGTGTGCTGAAAAAAATATAATTCATGATGGTAAAGAGCTCGAAACCAGACGTCGAGTTAATCGTAGGAGAGAAAGGGATCATGCAACACTATGGGAAGGTTACTATGGTGAAGATAAGGTATATAATGAATATTTTTTCGAAGGAGATTTAGGATGAAATATAGTGTTTTCAATTGCATTCTTGAATCTGTTTGTCATTATGATAACTACTTTGTTCAGAAGAATAGCGCTTGTGGTCGTACAGGTTTAAGTTCCCATCAGAAGTGTTGGGGACAATTCTACTATTAGCTAACGGGGTTTCCCATGACGTGTGGTCTGAGCAGTAGTACGCCATGAGTGAAACCACTATATTAGAAATAATAATTAGATTCACAGAGGCAATTGTTAGGATTTTCGGTCCCTAGTACGGCAGAAATCCGACCGAAGGCGACATCACAAGGTTACTAGAACAAAATGCTAGTAGAGGTTTTTCGGGAATGCTAGGCAACATAGATTGCATGCACTGGCGTTGGAAAAATTGTCCAACAGCATGGCACGCTCAATATAGGGGTCGTAAAGAGTCACCAACTATAATCCTTGAAGCGATTGCCTCGTACGTTCTTTGGATTTGGAAATCATTCTTTTGGGTGCCTGGTTCTTGCAATGATTTGAAGGTCTTGCACCGATCTAATGTCTGTCAAGAATTGCACAATGAGAATTAATTACAATGTTAACGAAAATTCTTACGATATGGGATACTACCTTGGAGATGGCATTAACCCTCCCCTCCGTACGCTTCAATAGTAAAAACATTTAGGAACCAAAATGGTATTACACAAAAACAGAAATTATTTTGCAAGTACCAAGAAGCGTGCAGAAAAGATGTTGAACGTGCGTTTGGTGTATTACAAGCTCGATTCTCTTTTATTCGGGAACCTTGTAAATTGTGGAATAGGGCATCACTATCAACCATTCTGAAATCTTGCATTATAATGCACAATATGATTATTGACGATGACGTAGAGGTTGTCCATGGCAAAATGAGTAGGAACACAATGATAAAACACTTGTAATTATGAGGGGCCAAACTAATTTCTACGACTACCTCATATGAGATGCTAAGATAAGAGACGTAAATAAACATCAACAATTACATAATGATTTGGTAGAGCACATTTGGAACACCCATGGCGATGAAATGGTCGGTCGATGAATTTATTGTATTTTTTATTTTAACCATGGTTAAATGTTTTGTTTGTTCCATTTTCAATTTGTATTTGTAGGATTGTCGTAGTGATCATATAAATGTTATTCTATATAAAATAATGGTTTAACCGACAATATTATATAAGCGAAAAATTATTAAACAATACTCACATTTCATCTATTTAAGGGTGTCATTTTATTTATTAAGATGGATAGTGAATCACTCTCCATATACTGAAATAAAAAAATGAAATACAATTATGAGGGTTCAATACATCTTTTAAAAATAGTATTGGTCATCAATTGAACCGCTTGGACCAGAAGACCCGACAAAGTTCGATTGCAACTCAGATATCGCAGCTTCGGTCGCAACAACCATCGCTGTTAGGTCGGTGAACCTTTTAAAATGAAATTGCTTTTGTAATTTATTCATATGGTTCATATCCAGCACCATGATGTACGATTGCTCTCGTTCTAAGCGCACGAGCTGATCTTGTTTTTTGGTGAGTTGATTAGCTCGCTTCATCTGAATGAGTGCATCCATTTGTGAGTCAAATTTATGGGCACGGTTATTCTTCCAATCCTGCTTGCTTTTAAACATTGCATTGAATTATTCGCAATGTTTAAGTACCGCGTTGTTATAATCCAAGCTCTCACAACGCGCTCGTTGACGTGCACATTGTTTCTCACCCTTCCTGCCTGGGATATATCTGGCACGTCTCGTACCCCCAGAGTGTCATCTTCGTCTATGGGTCTAGGGCTATCATCATTCCCCGTTGTATTTCGTAAGTCAAATTTTGGTAAATCTTTCAAAATTTGATAGCAGTTATCGTACGTAAAATATTTTTTCATTTCAGCACGGTACGCTTCTCGTGCATCTGTAACCGCTTGGAACTCATTGGTCTCGCTTCCCATATTATTTATTTGGTGAGAAAGCTTCACAACATATATCATTATGAGATGCGATATATAATTGTAACGTGTCGACAACATGGATCTCATACGAGAAATTGTAATTCCATTTGTGACGTTATACTCATTCTTTACGATATCCCAAAATATGCACGACGGCATCGAGTTTCCTTCAATACTTCGGGCGGTATATTTAGCATAAACGGTACATAAGACTTCATCTTCAAATGGAGTCATATTAGATTGTCGAACAGTACTCGAAGCAATTGGTTGAGAAGACGACATATTTTCGGTATAAATATAATTTATTTCGAATGAGATTAAGAAAATACAAAGGGAGAGAATTTGAGGCTAGAAAAAAAGGGGTGAGAATGATAAATTGATAATCTGTTTGGTCTCTATTTATAATGAAACAGCTGTTAAGTTACACGCAGTAAAAATATTTCAACGAATTTCAATTGTTCGCAGCAACTTGCTATGAATTTCTTTTCTTCGTAGGAAGTTCCTACGAACTTCTGATCATCGTAGGAACTTCCTACGAAGAAAAGAAGTTCGTAGCAAGTTGCTACGAACAATACAAGTTCGTTGGAATATTAACCGATTCATTTACCATTCAGTAAATTTTCCAAACCCTTACCATTCCTTCTACCTTATTTGGCATTTGCCTCTCACCATTGCAGTCCTAACGATTGCCAACTTTACAAAATTTGTTAGATTTACTCCCCACCATTGTGGATGCTCTTAGAAAGAAAATTACTTTTTACAGTACGTCAGCCCCACCCATATAATAAATATTCATCATAAGAAAATGCCAGGGCCATACAAAATCGTGATATCGTGTCGGACTCTCATTCATTTCGTGTTCGACTCTCACTAAGATTGTATTCTTATGGAGTTCGGACACGAGCGAATGAAGATGCAACGCGTCAATTATGTTGTATTTTTGTGCCGGCGTAGAAGGACTCTTTATCATACAATCGGTCCTTCACCATCGTACCATCGACTTAAATCGGTAATTAAAAAAAAGAGAATACATTAAATGCACTATAATATAATCTATTTGGGCCCCGTTTGATTCGCGGTAATATTTTGAATGGATTGTGATACCAGGAAACTTTTTACCAGGATTCTAAATCCTTTCGTTCTGTTTGGTTAATCAATGGATTCCTATTGAGAATCAAAATTTTGTATTTGGTTCATGCATGGAAAGTGACATGGTAATGTATCATATATACCAATTATACCCTTTAGCAATTATATATATATATATATATATATATATATATATATATATATATATATATATATATATATATGTACACACACGTATATATTGTGACACGCCGCCTAATTAAATACCGGGCGATCACTCCTTTATTAAATTAAAATCAAGGTGAACAGTTGGTTCATTCTTAGCATCATTGTCTAAAAATAACTTTTCCAATTTAAACACCCTAAATAATTAAGAGAAGTGTCAAAACCATTTTAGACATTACTTTCAAAAAAAAATTATTTAATGTAAACCAACATTTAAACTTTACGAAATTCATAAATCAAGAATCATACAACAACTATACTGGAACAACAATCCAATAATTAAACATCCAACTAAATGAATCCAACATTTAATACTTAAAAGAAAACATCCTGACAATAACAAATCCCAAAGAGTAAAATACTAGAAATAAATGAATCACAATGTCTGCTAAATAACTGAATAATGAAAAGGGCGACACATGCCCAACTGAATAAATAGTGCTAGAAGTGGAATTAAGAAATGAGGTCGTCTAACCAAGAGGCCTGCAACTCCCACCTAAGCTGCAGCATGTTCCTTCCAAAGGATCCTATGCAAGACGCCCCTATGGCTGGGCACCTGTAATATATACATATATAATCAAGAGAGAAAGGAAAATAGAAACGGGTCAGAGCCCGATTGTAGAAATGATTTAAAATTTGTTTAGCAAGTATTTAAAATGTTTACAGGCCAATGCAACAACATATTAGTGCGACACTCCCTTGAGAAATTCTCACCTCTCTTCTAATGTGCACACCTATCGCACTAACCTTCCCAACGGTTTAACTTATCTTATCTTAGGTTACTCGTAAGATTTAGATTGACAATTTTAACTGGTTAAGAAGTAAATTCCGTTTAACACCAAAGTTCTCACTTAAGCTTTATTTACTAAATAAGTCTCTTAACAATATTATACTTTTCAAACACTTATTCCCAAATTGAAATAATTATTCATGTCTTACTTACCATAAACACAGTAGGTAGTTCCCAAATTCCAGAATTTAATATATATATTAAATACTCATATAATATATATATATATATATATATATATATATATATATATATATATATATATTCTAACAGCACCCCACATAATATTTATGGTGCGGGCATACTCTTCTATCCAGTCCCCGTATCTCTCGTACTAAGGGAAATACAAGTTCGGAATCACTCTCGAACTGTATTAACACAAACAAAAACAATATTGAGGCGAAGCATAGTTTCCAAGTCCAAGAGGTCAGTACATACCCTCACGTCTCTTAGGACCGTCCGATTATCCATCCGATAGCCCGTACCTAGGATTTTTTTCTTCTAGGGTACGAGTTAATATCCCCCATGAAGGCCCATTCGAGATAAGACTGTCCCAGCGCGGTAACCTCAAGGATAGCAAGTAGCGTGGACATGATTTTCACACGTATATAGTATATGCATAAACACAGACATATAAATATACTACTTTTACCTTATCAAATTTAGGTTCATCTCATAACTCATAATTATAACATTTATCCTTATTTCTCATTATTTAGTTATCACTTATAAGGGTTCGTCTCTTACTTTTAGTTTGAGGGATTATTCCAACTTACTACGTAACACTCATGGACTCTATCCTCCCAAGTGTAGAATTCAGTAGGTACTCATCTATTTTCCATCGTAACTATCTTACACGTCTCTCCCTTTAATACGAAATTCTATCGTCCCTTATATGTAAACAACCCAAAAATGCAAATCTCGTCTTACATTAAAGGTCTCATAATTATTAATAAGTCCTACTGGTCCTCTTTATCTCCCAAAATATTTTAATAAGGATCTCCAGATATTTTTCACTCATTTAATTTGAATTTAACTATTTACAAAGGGGAAATATGAATCTGCCAGAAGGGGTCGATCGATCGATGGCAGGGGCTCGATCGATCGATGCGTCGATCGATCGACACTCCTGGTTCGATCGATCGATCAAACAGGTATGCGAATTCTGCATCTTAACAGTTACGGGTTCTATAATCCAACCTCAACTAAATTCAGATTTTTCATACCCAAACTCCCAAAAATTCGTACTACAAACATTATAAACCCAAACTAACAATCCTCTACGTAAAGCATGTGAATTTTCATCAATAACCATGGATTAAAAGGGGCAAAACTTATATAAACCTTATGAACCCTAGAAATTTATTTAACTTTGTTCTAATCAATATTTTTCCAGAATTTCTTCTTCTAAAACATCATAAATCTGTGGTTCAACCTCTACATATGAAGGGGGATTTCCAGGTTTCCATATCTATCATTACTACATGCTATTTCCTATCTCCAACATGGGTTTTCTTCCATGAAACTCATCCTAATCAACCCTAGTCTAACATGAGTGATGCATTAACGAAAATAAGCAAGATAAATACTTGCCTGGAATTTCAGAGTTCTGATTTGTGGACGAATTTGGTGTGGTTGCGTTCCCCATCGCACGATCTACCCGTTGGTGGTAGTGGCTTTCTCCTTCCCTCTCCTATGGCCGTTCTAAAGTTTTAAGTTTGCTAACACTAAAGGACTATTCCAAATGGCTGATATAGCCTAATAATTTTCGTGGGTTTAATTACCCAAAAATGCAAAATGTCCAAAATGCCCTCCCGGGGTGCTAAATAGGCCTAAAAATGCCCCGAGACCCAAACTAAATCTCCGGGTATACTTTTCTGACTATCTCGACCCTTCCGTACACTTTGACGCACTCAAAACGACCATACGAGCGACTTATAATTTATTCACTTTTATTAATCAATATTTAGTCCCGACGCGACACAGGTGCGTCCCAACTTAATTTTCATAATTGTCATTTTATTCACGCGTGACAATTTTTATAAAATCAATCTCATATAATACTATACCCATCCAGTAATATTTAACAAATTTCCAATAATTACTAACTCTCGTCACGCTAGTAAATATTTAAAACAACTTTTCGGATTAAAATTAAATTAATTTATCTCAATTAAATTTATTAAATCCCTAAATTTAAAAGCCATGAAAATATGGGGTATTACATACTTCCCCACTAATAAAGGAATTTCGTCCCGAAATTCGGAAAATAAGGCCTAGCTGGTAGAACAATTATGGATATCTTTTTTTGTACGCTAACTATCTATATAGTAAGGCGCTTAATCACTATAGTCCCCGCCTCAGAGCAAGCTTGATTAAATATTTAAAACAACTTTTCGGATTAAAATTAAATTAATTTATCTCAATTAAATTTATTAAATCCCTAAATTTAAAAGCCATGAAAATACGAGGTATTACATACTTCCCCACTAATAACGGAATTTCGTCCCGAAATTCGGAAAATAAGGCCTAGCTGGTAGAATAATTATGGATATATTTTTTTTGTACGCTAACTATCTATATAGTAAGGCGCTTAATCACTATAGTCCCCGCCTCACAGCAAGCTTGATTAACATTCTTATTGGAGACATTTCACCTGGTGCTCCCAACCGACAATATTCGCATAGGTCGCGTCTATACATTATAAGTTTCCATTATCTTACTATCATTGGGAGGCCGCACCTCATTACATGACAGCTACTCGGATTTATCTATATAAAAAACTCCCATTCTGAGAAAAAAACATACAAACATCCGACCACTCTTGTTCGCCTAAAACAGTCATGGAATTTCACCATAGTCATCGGAGTATTCTCGACCGATCCAAAATTCTGAGTATCCACTCACCTCTAAATATACAAAAGGAAAATATTCGAGGTTCTTCCATACCAAAACCTTAATAAGCACTTCATACGCGATTAACAGGTACGAGTGCCTTTACAGAGCACTCATGAAAACACCGTACTAAGATTTCAAATTTCCTTCACGTGGTTCCACTAATTTCTAATCACCGTGCGCCTATTCCCTGGCTAGGGGTGATACATCCTACTCGAAACGAAACCTTATCTCCGCTGGTTCCTAAAATCCCATATTAAAGGTGGGATTCACAAATCTCATCCCGATTCAGGAATTCATACTACCCGGACCATGCACTGCCGCGATCCTTCCTTTCAAAGGAAGTCTGGGGCGCACTAGTTAACATTGCCTTGATCTTGTTTTGAGGGTGGTAACTCATCCAAGAACTTTATCGACTTTACCGACATCTTCCCATTTCAGGAATTTCGATAAACACAAAATTCTCTGGTTGCTTCTCCTCTTCCAACCGAACCTTACCTATGGGCGGTGCATGTAGAGACTACTTACTACGTCCCGCTAAACATCGATCTTTACTTGAAATGTCTCACATTATGTGATACGTAACATTCCCCTTCCTTCCTTGGTGTATGCCGAAAGTTCCGACCCGTGCTCTTTTCCTCCACGAAGCGCACTTCTGAATCCTGTACACCATACTAACATCATCACTCTTTGCATGTGCAAGTTCGCTCTCACATTTGATTAATAACTACTTCGCTCTGAGGGTTCTTCATAATAATTAAATTTCTACTCTATTCAAGGAATACCCCTTCTTAAATGGCTTCCCACAGCCTTCCCTTCAAATTAGGTTGTGCTATTCTAATTGCAAACTTACATATGGATTATCGTCCCTCGTGTGACGTTTAATCCACTCTATCACTTCCACTTCATTCTGTTAGCCCCACAAACACATTTTTCCACACGTCCATCACCACGTCCCTTCATCTCGGACGAGTTTTAACATTAGTTAACCAGGATGTCTACACACCTTATAAACCATGCATACTAGCGTAAGCATCACATACGCTTTTCGCCTAGTAACTAATTCTTTATTTTTCCTAGTGCTCGCAACGTGATTACAACACTTGGGTACTCTCAATCACCCTAAAAGTCAAAATTTTAAATCCTCCTTATCATTATTCCACCCCTTCAACTCGTGAGGATAACTTTCAATGCTTTCTTACCACATAACCGGCTTCACTGGCTTTAATTCATGATTCAACTTCTATCTTATAGATGTAATTACTTGATCCCATTTCGATCGGGGTACCGAACTCATGGAATAACGACCAATCGTATCCCTATTCCCAACTTTATGCTAAGTTTCATGCGTGGGATGTCTCGCAAAGCGAAATCCAAATAAGGAACCCCCCGATACACTACTACCTAGCATGGTCGATTATCGAAATTCGTTAGGTCCTCCGTCCATAGCATGTACCCCTTTATTCCGTCTCTTGACAGAAAAGTTATGTCTCTTCCCGTAACTATACTTAACAAAGAACATTTTGCCAATTGTACAATATTTAATATTGGTGGAAATTACACTCCATAAACCTTGAATACATACGCTCGGGGATCTCGAAGTCCTGCCCCCCAAACACTTGGGTCCTATTCTTAACTCTCACGTCTCTGAAGGATAGATGCATCAATGAGCTCTTACTATCACCAAGTCTTGAGTACTAAGCATCATCATGAGTTAAATCTTTTCGCTCCACCGTAAACTCAATACATACTAAATCATAACAACAAGGTATCTATACACACCGGGATCGAATATTTTGAGCACCCTATCCCCTCCGAGTCCCTAAAGTAGGTAATATAGGTGAGTCTGGCCCTCTCGCAGGTGAGGCCTTGCCAAAACACGACATGTTGCACTAATACAACCATTTTGATAGCCTTGCGATAATTACCTACTATCGTACTAACCATTCCTATAAAAGGTTGTAACCAAGGCCATATCATACTCGTATACCACATTACTAAAACGAGTAATCTCAATAAAGTATATAACATTATCAATACACCCATTCATCCTCCGCGGATAGCACTAAAGGAAATTCCGCTATACTAGGAAAATATTCACATAATAATATCATTCATAGTTTTACACACTAAACTTGCCTCACATGCTAATCTAGCAATGAACAAAATACGTTAACTCGCTCATGTCACATAAACACGCCTCATCCTCCGAGGATACAACTTATACTTCCACCCTGTCAATCGCCTTGACTGCACAAATGGTCTCCGGACGTAGCACGTCGGCCCAAACCAAAACAAACTACTTTAATCGTTGTCTTTTACTAGGCACCGTGTTCTTGTCCATTTACTCACTTCGAAAAAAATATTTTAGTACGTGTGATTTTACTTTCCACAAAATACCTTGATATTTAATTCACTCATCACCTGAAATACATTCAGAAACTCATGAACGACTGGGACTGGGCGAGGCATCGCCACTCAAACATCTCTTGTCCCGCAATGACAGAGGTAATACTCCTACCGAATTAATTTATTATGTCTTTGTGCATAGCGAGCCAATCCATGCCAAATATTGACATCTTGATCACGTATGACTAAAACTAGTGTGACTGCAGGTAAAACCAAACTACCAAACTATATACCTACGCCTCGGTGTATACAGAAAATAAATGGTCCTCTCCCCAAATCTTGATTCTACGCATGACACCGTACTTCAGTAATATATATATAAAAAAATAACCAGAAGGTCTGTGCCAAGCGAGTATCCATATAAACAGTATGACGCCCCAGTATTAAATAAAATATACTTCATAGTACTGGAAGGAAAGAACTTACCATCAATGGCCGATGATGGCTGTTGGGTTTTAGTATACTGGGCGGCGTACACACATTCATGCTGATCATGCCCCTGCTGTTGGGGTATTTTACTCTTATCTGGGCAATCCTGCCTCCGGTGACCCATCTTGCCGCAATTAAAATATCTACCTCTAAACTGTTTCATTTTACGGCTCTGTTGGTTTTGGTTCGGTTGTATAGTTCCACTTTCTCCTTGGCCTTGTTGAGTATCTTGATGAAAAACGATATTTAGTTCTCGAAAAGATGAACAAAATAATAATAATAATAATAATAATCTACAATGTTTAGCACCATGGTTACAAAAAGATGAGTCTATGTATAATCATAGTTTACATATAGATAAAAAATTTGAAAATGATATTAGTAAAATTAGTACTACGTTAAATAGTTTAACTGATATAGTTTTTAGTTGGATCAAACGAACTGAAAGACATCAGGTCGTTAATCAAAATTATGTAGAGAAAAAATTAGATTGTATTGAATACAACTTAAACAAATTTGATCAAAAAATTAGTCAACTCAAAACGGTTACAAAGTTTATATTGTTATGCTAATATGAATGTTAAAGTAGAAACTATTATACTCCATCACAGAACTTATGTTTCTGGAGAAAATTTTAGAGTAAAATATAAAATTTTTAGAACTAAGTGTCGTAATAATTGTTGTATGAAATATCGTTTAATCCTAGTTTTATATAAATAACTATGTTATTTGATATTACTGTTTGTTTTGTCGCTAGAATTGGTATATGCAGTTATAATCTCCATATTATGATCAAGTTACGACTGTCCTTGAAAAAAAAAAGAGTAAATAATCACGGTGAATTACATATAAAGATTTTATTATATTATTTTGAAAATATTTAAAGTTTTCATAAAACTCATATCCCTATTATTATTTCAAAGCCCATATTTCCATTCGCCAAAAAGCTACTCTAGTTAATCAATAGGCGTTAGGGAAACTGGTTTTAGGCACCTGAAACAACATATAATAGGAGGTCTTAAGTACCAATGGAATCTCGAAAAGATGAACAAAATAATAATAATATTAATCTACAATGTTTAGCACCATGGTTACAAAAATATGAGTCTATGTATAATCATAGTTTACATATAGATAAAAAAATCTGAAAATGATATTAGTAAAATTAGTATTACGTTAAATAGTTTAACTGATATAGTTTTTAGTTGGGTCAAACGAACTGAAAGACAACAGGTCGTTAATCAAAATTATGTAGAGAAAAAATTAGACTATATTGAATTCAACTTAAACAAAGTTGATCAAAAAATTAGTCAACTCGAAACGGTTACAAATTTAGATCTAAAAGAGGAGACTAAACAACAAATTGAAAATCTATTAAACAAAATAGATAATCAAAATCCAGAACAAACTGGAATGAATAACCCAGGGGATAACAAAATCCCTAGGTTATATTATGGTTCGGAAGAAATTAAAGCTCTTCAAACAGAAGAATTTAATTACACCGAATATATAAACGTTCGTGAAATATTAGATTATTGGAAACATCTATACAAAGATCCAATATTAAATGTTTCATAACGTAATAAACTCATTGAACAAATACAAACCACATATTTGGAAAATGAAAAATTATTACAATACTATCAGTATGAATTAAACCAATATTCATCTGATGAAGAAGAAATTCCACCATATGTAGTAAATACAATTGATGGAAAAAGGAAGGCTGAAGACCCACTTCAGGAATTCCAAAATTGGGAAGCTTTTGAAGATTATATGCAAACCCCTGCATATAAAAATGAAAAAGAAGATTTTGTTAAAACAGGCAATGCTTCTACAAGTAATACTAAAAATGAGGATGAACCAAACCCTTTTTTCTTAAGAGATAATTTGAATAAACAAAATATATCTCAACATGGTATTTTATCTTGATCTAAGGCATGTACCTTTTAAAGATCAAGAACAAACTATTAATGAGTGGGCACAATCCATGTCTATACTCATTACTAATTATAAGAGTACATGGTCTAAAGAAAATTTTTTAGACTACCTTGCTGCAACACTCCAAGGTGATGTTTTACAGTGGTTGCAACAATGGGAAAGCTCAGAAAAAGGAATTCAGCAAAAAACTGAACTCCTACAAACCTTCAAATCTTTTGATGAAATATTAAAAGGATTTGTTGAAATAATTAAAGAAAATCTAATTGGATATACTAGAGAACCCAGACTCCAAGAGGATGCGTGTTACATCTTATCTAAACTAGAATTATGTAACATTTGTCAATTTGAAGAATTTGTTGAACTATATAAAAAATATTTTTTCAAACTAAAACATTGAGAGACCAAACACTGGATGGATCAATTCTTTCGTAAACTCCCAAACCCATGGGATGAAATAGCCTTAAAATCTTATCCTAGCTGGTTAAAAACTATCGGGAAAGACGAGAAAGATGACAATCTTGGTTTTCGCATTAATTGGGTATTAAGAAAAATATCTGACCACTGCATTGAAATAAAAGCCAAGAAACAAGTTAAAAATCAAATCACAAATTCTAAAGCTGGTTATAAATGTTGTGATAAGATTTTAAAAGAAAACTGGAAAATAGGATGTAATCCACCTCCTAGAAATTCCAAATATTCTAAATATTCTCGAAAGAGAAAATTTAAATGAAAACCTTGGAAAAAGAAAACATCTTTTTCAAAGAATAAAAAATATATTAGAAAAAAGAAACCTTCTAAAAAACCACCTCTAAAAAAGAAGTGCAAAATTGCTGAACAAACAGCAACTTTGGACAAATTCAAACGTCTGAGCCTCAAACTCATAAAAAGCTTAAACTATGAAAATGAAGATTTTCCTTTGGAAAAAATTGATACTTTTCTGGAATTTTCCCTCCACTTGTGACCCATTTGTACACACTTATAGCAAAGTCCTGAAAGTTCTCTCTGGTTGGGTTGAAGTTCCTTTCCAGACTGATCCGGACAAGTTCGACGTTCATGACCGTCCATTCCACATTTAAAACACCTCTTCGTGACTTCACTCGGCCCCCGCCTTTGTTGACCCTGGCGCTTTTGGGTTTCCCTACACAATTTGTTACCTTTGTGGCTTTTACGGTCTTGAGGAGAATGTTGTTGCGATTTTTGTATCTTCACACACTTGTTATTTCCAGTCATGACAGACTGACCATACTCTCTAGATCTTTTGCCCCCCATAAGTTGTGTGCTGCGTTCTTGATACTGTAAGACCGCAGTGGTAACAGCCTGTGCCACAATACCCGCTAACTCGACGATTGATACTTTCTCTGGAGACACCTGAGGTGTGAGTTGACCTTGCTCGTGGACTCCCTTAACGACATTAGCTAGTTCTTCTTGACGATCATCTGAAATTTAAATAATTTGATGAGTTCATCATTCGCATAAACAAATCGCAGAAGCACGAATTCCCAATGTATAGAGATGAATACAACATTCCTAATATTAGGGCCATATATCAAAAAAATGCTAAGCTGCAAGCGAAATAAGCCGTACAGATCCTAAGGACACTAGAACCTGATGCTCTGATACCACCTTTGACACCCCACCTAATTAAATACCGGACGATCACTCCTTTATTAAATTAAAATCAAGGTGAACAGTTGGTTCATTCTTAGCGTCACTGTCGAAAAATAACTTTTCTAATTTAAACACCCTAAACAATTAAGCTAAGTGTCAAAACCATTTTAGATATTACTTTCCAAATTTTTTTATTTAATGTAAACCAACATTTAAACTTTACGAAATTCATAATTAAAGAATCATTCAACAACTATACTGGAACAACAATCCAATAATTAAACATCCAACTAAATGAATCCAACATTTAATACTTAAAAGAAAACATCCTGAGAATAACAAATCCCAAAGAGTAAAATAATGAAAATAAATGAATCACAATGTCTGCTAAATAACTGAATAATGAAAAGGGCGACACATGCCCAACTGAATAAATAGTGCTAGAAGTGGAATCAAGAAATGAGGTCGTCTAAGCAAGAGGCCTGCAACTCCCACCTAAGCTGCTGCACGTTCCTTCCAAAGGATCCTATGCAAGACGCCTCTGTGGCTGGGCACCTATAATATATACATATATATACAAGAGAGAAAGAAAAATAGAAACGGGTCAGAGCCCGATTGTAGAAATGATTTAAAATTTGTTTAGCAAGTATTTAAAATGTTTACAGGCCAATGCAACAACATATTAGTGCGACACTCCCTTGAGAAATTCTCACCTCTCTTCTAATGTGCACACCTATCGCACTAACCTTCCCAACGGTTTAACTTATCTTATCTTAGGTTACTCGTAATATTTAGATTGACAATTTTAACTGGTTAAGAAGTAAATTCCGTTTAACACCAAAGTTCTCACTTAAGTTTTATTTACTAAATAAGTCTCTTAACAATATTATACTTTTCAAACACTTATTCCCAAATTGAAATAATTATTCATGTCTTACTTACCATAAACACATTAGGTAGTTCCCAAATTCTAGAATTTAATATATATATTAAATACTCATATAATATATATATATATATATATATATATATATATATATATATATATATATATATATATATATATATATATATATATATATATATTCTAACAGCACCCCACATAATATTTATGGTGCGGACATACTCTTCTATCCAGTCCCCGTATCTCTCGTACTAAAGGAAATACAAGTTCGGAATCACTCTCGAACTGTATTAACACAAACAAAAACAATATTGAGGCGAAGCATAGTTTCCAAGTTCAAGAGGTCAGTACATACCCTCACGTCTCTTAGGACCGTCCGACTATCGATCCGATAGCCCGTACCTAGGATTTCTATCTTCTAGGGTACGAGTCAATATCCCCCATAAAGGCCCATTCGAGATAAGACTGTCCCAGCGCGGTAACCTCAGGGATAGCAAGTAGCGTGGGCATGATTTTCACACGTATATAGTATATGCATAAACACAGACATATAAATATACTACTTTTACCATATCAAATTTAGGTTCATCTCATAACCCATAATTATAACATTTATCCTTATTTCTCATTATATAGTTATCACTTATAACGGTTCGTCTCTTACTTTTAGTTTGAGGGATTATTCCAACTTACTACGTAACACTCATGGACTCTATCAATCCAAGTGTAGAATTCAGTAGGTACTCATCTATTTTCCATCGTAACTATCTTACGCGTCTCTCCCTTTAATACGAAATTATATCGTCCCTTATATGTAAACATCCCAAAAATGCAAATCTCGTCTTACATTAAAGGTCTCATAATTATTAATAAGTCCTACTGGTCCTCTTTATCTCCCAAAATATTTTAATAAGGATGTCCAGATATTTTTTACTCATTTAATTTGAATTTAACTATTTACAAAGAGGAAATATGAATCTGCCAGAAGGGGTCGATCGATCGATGGCAGGGGCTCGATCGATCGATGCGTCGATCGATCGACACTCCTGGTTCGATCGATCGATCAAACAGGTATGCGAATTCTGCATCTTAACAGTTACGGGTTCTATAATCCAACCTCAACTAAATTCAGATTTTTCATACCCAAACTCCCAAAAATTCGTACTACAAACATTATAAACCCAAACTAACAATCCTCTACGTAAAGCATGTGAATTTTCATCAATAACCATGGATTAAAAGGGGCAAAACTTATATAAACCTTATGAACCCTAGAAATTTATTTAACTTTGTTCTAATCAATATTTTTCCAGAATTTCTTCTTCTAAAACATCATAAATCCGTGGTTCAACCTCTACATATGAAGGGGGATTTCCAGGTTTCCATATCTATCATTACTACATGCAATTTTCTATCTCCAACATGGGTTTTCTTCCATGAAATTCATCCTAATCAACCCTAGGCTAACATGAGTGATGCATTAACGAAAATAAGCAAGATAAACACTTGCCTGGAATTTTCAGAGTTCTTATTTGTGGACGAATTTGGTGTGGTTGCGTTCTCCGTCGCGCGATCTACGCGTTGGTGGTGGTGGCGGTGCAATCGGATGACTTTTTGGCCTTGGATTGCTTGGAAAGCTTTCTCCTTCCCTCTCCTATGGCCGTTCTAAAGTTTTGAGTTTGCTAATCCTAAAGGACTATTCCAAATGGCTGATATAGCCTAATAATTTTCGTGGGTTTAATTACCCAAAAATGCAAAATGTCCAAAATGCCCTCTCAGGGTGCTAAATAGGTCTAAAAATGCCCCGAGACCCTAACTAAACCCCCCGGGTATACTTTTCTGACTATCTCGACCCTTCCGGACACTTTGACGCACTCAAAACGACCATACGAGCGACTTATAATTTATTCACTTTTATTAATCAATATTTAGTCCCGACTCGACACAGGCACGTCCCAACTTAATTTCCATAATTGTCATTTTATTCACCCGTGACAATTTTTATAAAATCAATCTCATATAATACTATACCCATCCAGTAATATTTAACAAATTTCCAATAATTACTAACTCTCGTCACGCTAGTAAATATTTAAAACAACTTTCCGGATTAAAATTAAATTAATTTATCTCAATTATATTTATTAAATCCCTAAATTTAAAAGTCATGAAAATACGGGGTATTACATATATATACAATATTACGATTCACTATTTATAAATGTATGAAGTCAAATTTGTTTTTTTTCGAAATATATATATTTTTCAATATTTAACACATATAATAATTTATTGTAGATACGTGTGTATTTATATTGTAAGTTAATCAAATTAATTATTACATGAGTAGAAAAAAATGCCTAAATAAAATTTATTCGATTTTAAATTTAATACAAACCGACATAACAAAATTGTCTTCATAGAATAAATATTTAAACCTTATTGGTAGTCTTAATATTTTAAGGGCATTTTTGTCTTCACAATTTTTTTTTTGTAAGGATTCCCACGGAAAAGTAAGAACCCCACCTATATTGGATGGTTTTTTATCCCACCAATTTTTCCACTACGGAGGTAAATCTAACATGCAACTTAACCTCACACCAAACGTAGTAATCTTACACTTTCCCAGGAATGTTCGAAAGAAATCGGATTCCACCCAACTTTACCACGAACCAAATGACGTCTTGACTTAAATGACTAGAATATCTAAAAAATGACAACGAAGTTTATAGGTTGTATTTCTTATGTAGTGAATTCTTACAAGGCATGACAAACAAGATTTTAAAATCCATAATTTGTTTAATTTAGTTGTCTCAAACAGGGAACCTTAGAGGACATGATGTTATATAGACTATTAATTTTGCGAACCGAAAAATCAGAAGAAAATGTTGGTTAGAGTGGCCAAATTCAAGTTTACTCGTGTATTTCATTTTTAACGGGTTGGTAGTATAGTTAGCTCAATCTTCTGAAATAATTATATTTGTAATTAGTGAATAGTTAGGAGATCTAATTCTCAAGGAATATGGATTCAATTCACAATGGGCAATGGCTTTAAATTATAGATTATAATGTTTTAATTCATGAGTCGTGATCAATTTTAATTCTTTCATCTTCTTCTTATACTTCTGAAATAATTATATTTGTAATTAGTGAATAGTTTTTTTTTTTTTGCCAAATTTAGTGAATAGTTAGGAGATCTAATTCATAAGGAGTATGGATTCAACTCTTAGTAAATTAAAAATTAGAATATTTTAATTCATTAGTCGTGTTCTTCTTCTTCGTATTATTATTAGAAAAAAATTGCACCTAGTCCCGCCAACTATCACGGTATTGCGGGCCATCCCCCTAAAAAAATATCTGACAAACTCACCATCTATGCAATTAAACCCGAATTTTAAAACACAAAATAATACCCCTCAACCCTAATTAAATAAAAAAACTTTTTTTTGCTACCATTCATTTTATAATCATATTTATGTTTGCACCCCACTTTTTTATTGCTTTGTGTTTGCACTCCACCATTAGTAAAATCCGTTACTTGCTGTTAAAATTTTCATAAAATACCATCTTACCGCTGTTTTAATCCAAAATAATATAAAAGTTTAAAAAAATGAAAATCATATTATAAATCATTAAAAACATATTTTAAAATCTCAAAATTATATAAAAATTGTTAAAATTTTTGGAAATTAGAGAAAATATTTTTAAATCTGGAAATCATGAAAGTAAATATAAATTATAACAAAACATTTAAAATCCGAAAATAATAGAAAACATATTATAAATTACAAAAAACTTATAAAAAAATAGGGAAACTTAAAAAAAATTGAAAATAATAGGTAAAACATTTACAAAGTATGTAATACATTGGAAAAAAAAAACTCTGATAAATTCGAATTTATTATAAAAAAATATTTCCTTCACTATGCATTTTTGATCATCAAGACTTCAAACTCTTATTTTTGCTCGAACTGCAAAGTTGTGGGTCTTTTTAAGGCCTTTCCGAAAAGCTATGACACGACCTCAGCGGACACTCGAGTGAATTTATATAAATCTTTTAGTGTCCGCTCACACGGTTGTACTAAATATTATAAATTATAACAAAATATTTAAAATTCGAAAATAATAGAAAAAATATTATAAATTACAAAAAACTTTTAAAAAAATAGGGAAACTTAAAAAATTTGAAAATAATAGGTAAAGCATTTATGAAGTATGTAATACATTGAAAAAAAACTCTGATAAATTCGAAAATATTAAAAAAAATATTTTCGTCACTATGCATTTTTGACCGCCAAGACTTCAAAATCTCATTTTAGCTCGAACTGCAAAGTTGTGAGTCTCTTTTAAGGGCCTTTTCGAAAAGCTATGACACGACCTCAACGGACACTCGAGTAAATTTATATAAATCTTTTAGTGTCCGCTCACACAGTTGTACTAAAAGATTTATATAAATTCACTCGAATGTTCGTTGAGGTCGTGCCATATATTTTCAGAAAGATTTTTATTAGACTCACAATGTTGTAATTAGGGTGAAAATGAGATTTTGAAGTCTTTGGGATAAAAAATGCGATTAAAGCTGGTGTTGGGAATAGTGACGAAAATGATACCCGTGCACTTGCGGTAATCTTATTAAAAAATTGAATGTACAGAGAAAACATTTAGTGAGTAAAATATATTGAAAAAAAAAATCTGATAAATTTGGAAAAATATAAAAAATATTTTTGTCACTATTCAGAACACCAACTTTGATCGCATTTTTTACCGCCAAGATTTCAAAATCTCATTTTCGCCAGAACTACAAAGTTGTGAATCTTTCAAAGACCTCTTCGAAAAGTTATGACATGACAATAACGGACACTTGAGTGAATTTATAAAAATCTTTTAGTGTCCGCTCACACAGTTGTACTAAAAGACACACAACTGTACAAAAGATTTTTATAAATATACTCGTATGTCTGTTTACGTCATGCCATAGGTTTTCGGAAAGGTCTTTAAAAGACTCATAACTATGTAGTTCAGGTGAAAAATGAGATTTTGAAGTCTTGAAGGTAATAAGGTCGTTCGAACGAGATTCGTCAGTTTTGAAATTTTTTTAACTTCTTTTATGCAGTTATTTTAAATAACTGCTTTTCTAGTTTTCATAATATGGACGAAAATCAGTTTTTCAAAATGGACTTTCGCACATTTTGAGAGAACAACTCTTGTCTTCCTTTTTATGGAAAAACTCTCTAACACAAACTTGATTTTTGAATGAACGAAAACCCCAAGCTTTCAACCTAAATTTCATCATGGACATATGTGGTGGATTTCTGCGTCCTCGTTAATTGGAGACGGTTCTTTGGCCTTCGGTGGATACCGAGACACGAACAGTATTGTGCAACGCGTTGGAGCTTCGCGTACTACAAACGGAGGTATTGGAGAGGGCATCAGCAAGTCTTTGTGAGTCAAGTCTGTAAGTCTTTTGAGTCTCTTTGTAAAACCATATTTGTAGTGAATTTGTCTAGGCCCAGTCGTCCGAGGTTTTTCCCATTTGGGTTTTCCTCGTACATCGGCGCATTGTGGTTGTGATTTCGTATTTTATTGCATATAATCACCTAGATGTATGTGTAGGATAAAAAGGATAAAATTTGTCTATTTTGTATCTCTTAATCAAGTTAAATATCCCATCACTTTACTTGATAATTAGCCATGCTAACTTACTAATTTGCAAAGGATATTTAAATTGAAATATTTCTCTATTTGGAAAATTTTTACAAGTGTAGTGGGTGTATTCTACGAAATAACCTCAGTTGATATAACCTTACAACTTCAAATTCTTTAGAATCGGCTTGACGACTTGCTTAGCAAATTCAGTCTTTTTATTTATATTTTTTAATTTTTGTTTTGTTCTGGAATAGCCAAAGGGGGAGATTTGTAAGGACAAATTTTCAATCCAGTCATTTGTACTATTGGCTACATTTTGTTGGACAAAACTCTTTTCGATCATTACTAATCAAGCTTCATACAACCTTAGAGAATCGGGCATTCAAAGTACATGTTAATCGGGCATTCAAAGCTCACGCTGATGCATTTCAATTCCATTCTCCTAAAAAGTTTTATGACCAAAACCATTTTTATGTGTTGGAGTAATTTTAATTATCCTAAAATTTTTATGAAATTTTTTTAAAATTAATTTTACATCTTTTTTAAAGAAAAATAATTCTCATTCGAAGTTTTTTCAGGTCGTTCGAACGACCCAGATCTAAAGACCCAGCTCAGCCTGCACTGGTATCTCGTTAGAAGTTCATTAGAAATGTCGTTCGAACGAACTCATTCGAACGAGGTTTCTAACGACTTATCTAACAATTGTACTGGACTATTACCATCTTTATAGTTATTAGTGTAGGAGTGTAGGAGTTTTTGCCCGCTATCAAGCCGCCCCAAAAGAGTCTCATTTACTTGCCATTAAACGTATTATCAAATATGTTAGTGAGACCCTGTCTTTTGGGATTTGGTATTCCTTCGACATAAATGATTGTCTATCGACATATTCGGATGCTGATTGGGCAAGAGATGTTGATGGATGCAAAAGTACATATGGCGTCTGCTTCTACTTTGGAAGTGCACTTGTCTCATGGATGAGTAAGAAACAAAATTCTATTTCTTTGTCCACGGAGGAGGCCGAATACATAGCCGCCGGGAGTTGTTGCACTCAACTCATTTCCTATATGTTTTAGTTTATTTCATCTTTTGTACTTGTGAGGGCGAGCCGATCACTTTATTTACATTTTCTCACATGTACCTGTTTATATAGTTTGGTTAAATTCTCTTTATTGATGTATGGATATTTGGTTTTTCCCTCTATGGTTAATGATATCACTCTTCTGTTTATTCAATTGTTGCATATATGGCTCTTAGATTGTGTTGCATATTTTGCTATTGTATTTGTCCCTCGTATCATCTACTCTAACCATGCAGGCTAATTCTATCCCTTTGTCTTTTCCGGACAAAAAGGGGGAGAAACTTTGATAGGGGGAGTTCTTATTTAAGGGGAGTTAATTTTAATTTAACATATGTCATACTCATGATTAATTAACTTGCTTTATATTCTCATGATTGGTTAACACCTGATTTATATTCTCTATTGCCCCATGCGTTTTATGTATTTGTTGTTTCATATGTGTAAGATATATCGCCTACTTTTTTGCAGCACAACGTCAGTCGAGTTATTTAGTCTGTCATTTTTTTTGAATTTTTGAGACGAGCTTTAGACTCGGCTTGATGGTTGGCTTAGCAAATTCAGTATTTTTATTCATATTTTTAAATTTTTGTTTGGTCCCGAAATAGCCAAAGGGGGAGATTTGTAAGGACAAATTTCCAATCGAGTCATTTATAGTATTGGCTATATTCCGTTGGACAAAACTCTTTTGGGTCATTACTAATCAAGCTTCATACAACCTTAGAGAATCGGGCATTCAAAATTCACACTACATCAATATGCATTTCAATTCCATTCTCCTATAAAAGGTATATGACCAAAACCATTTTTATGTGTTGGAGTAATTTTAATTTTCCTAAAATTTTTATGAAATTTTTTTGAAATTAATTTTAAATCTTTTCTAAAGAAAAAGAATTTTTCGTTCGAAGTTTTTTTAGGTAATTCGAACGACATGGATCTAACGACCCAGCCCAGCCTGCACTGGTATCTCGTTAGAAGTTCATTAGAAATGTCATTCGAACGTTCGAACGAGGTTTCTAACGACTTATCTAACAATTGTACTGGACTATCGTTAGATATCTCGTTCAAACCAAGGTCGTTCGAACAAGAGTCAATAGTTTTGAAATTATTTTAACTTCTTTTATGCAGTTATTTTAAATCACTGCTTTTCCAGTTTTCATAGTATGGATGAAAATCAGTTTTTCAAAATGGACCTTTGGTCTTCCTTTTTATGAAAAACTCTCTAACACAAACTTGATTTTTAAATGAACCCAAACCCCAAACTTTCAACCTAAATTTCATCATGGACATATGCGGTGGATTTATGTGTCCTCGTTAATGGGAGACAATTATTTGGCCTTTGGTGGATACCGAGACACGAGCAATGTTGTGCAACAAGTTGGAGCTTCGCGTACTACAAACGGAGGTATTGGAGATGGCATCAGCGAGTCTTTGTGAGTCAAGTATGTAAGTCTTTTGAGTCTCTTTATGTAAGTCTACACCCAGCCGTCCAAGATTTTTTCCATTTGGATTTTTCTCGTACATCGGCGCATTGTGGTTGTGATTTCGTATTTTATTGCATATAATCACCTAGATGTATGTGTAGGATAAAAAAGATAAAATTTGTCTATTTTGTATCTCTTAATCAAGTTAAATATCCCATCACTTTAATTAATAATTGGCCATGCTAACTTACTAATTTGCAAAGGATATTTAAATTGGAATATTTCTCTATTTGGCAAATTTTTACAAGTGTACTGTGCAAGGACAGAGCCAGAAACTTTTGATAGTGGGGGCTAAGTTAACGGTGATTTTCGGGGGTTCGGGGGTGGGAGGCCCCGAACCGAAATTTTTGAGGTTAGTTTTTTGTATTTACAAAAAAATAATGTAATTTGTTTATTCTAATGGAAAGAGAAACAAATATTTAAATTAACATTTCGGCCTCAAGTTTAAACTAACTATCTTTAATTATCCCTTACAATTAACCCTAAAAGACAAACCAACAACATTAAATCAAACTCTAATAAACATAACATTATTACCCTAAAATAAACCCCAAATTTTAACATCAATATAGTTAGTTCAATGCAACTTAAATTCAGTCCTAAAAATATCCTAAAATTCAGTTCTAGAATTTTCCCAATATTAACACAAAAATTTATCCTAATATTAACCCTAAAATTATAGGCAAGAGAAATATAGAGAAACAAAGAGAAGGCATTCCCGTCAAAATGGGAGGAAGGATCTCTAATGGAGGATACATAAATTTTGATTGACACGAGAATTGAAACCCTAAAAAATGAATGAAATCATAAAAATTAATAGAGTTAATGAGATAGAATAATATTTATATGAAAAAAATTAAATAACTTAGAATCTTACCAAATGTTGTCTTCTCTTGTAATTTTTAAAGAGGGAGATGCACATCATATATGGACATATATTGAGAAGAAGAATGGAAGGAAAAGATGTTGAAAGAGGGAGGCGGGGGTTTGAGTTTTGACCGGAGAGAAAATAGGTTTTAATGTATGGGTATTTAAACTATTAATATTCATCCCTTTTACCCTAGGTTTTAAAATAATCTCTTTTTACCCCTAATTTTTTTTTACCTACAAAAATAATTTTTTTTTTAAAAACATGGGAGCTTGAGCCCCCACCACCTGGTTCCGTCCGTGGTAGTGTGTGTACTCTACGAAATAACCTCAGTTGATATAACCTTACAACCTCAGCTGTGAATAGTGAAAAAGTTGATAGTGTAATTTGACAACAATTAGATTCAAATACTGTAATTTGTTGCTAATTTTTTTTTGTTTCTATTTAATATGTTGAAGAAATATTTAGGGTGTGGGTATTGACATCCACTTTGGTATTCTTGTACTACACAAGTGTCATTAAAGAAAACTAATTTTTCTTTAGCATGTTATTAGTTTTTTCAGTAATTTCATTTTTTTTTGGTTATTTCTAGTTTTTTTTTTCAAATATTTTGGTGCTTTTCAGAATTTTTAAATGATATTTTTTTAATTTAAAATGTTTTTCTATTATTTCTGTATTTTTAAATATTTTTTTGCATGTTTTGTTGTAATTTATATTTATTTTCATGATTTTCAGATTTTAAAAATAATTTCTCTAATTTCCAAATTTTATAACAGCTTTTCTATATTTTTCAGTTTTTAAAATATGATTTTAATGATTTATTATGTAATTTTTTTATTTTTTTAAACTTTTATACTGTTTTGGATTAAAACAAGGGTAAGATGGCCTTTTCTGAAAATTTTGACAGCAACTAACATATTTTACAAACTGTGCGCTACAAACACAAAGAAATAAAAAAGTGGGGTACACATATAAATATCATTACAAATGTTTTTCTATTTTGGGTCTTAAATTAGGATTGAGGTATTTTAATCCATTTACCCCTAAAAATGAAGAAACTCGTCTTTTGGGTTTAATTGCAATGAATTGATAGTTGAGGGGGTGAGTTTGTCGGGTATTGTTTTTACGGGAGTGACCCGCAAAACCGCGACAGTTGAAGGGGAAACTAGGTGCAATTTTCAACGGCGATAGTTGAAGGAGGCTAGGTGCAATTTTCCATTATTATTATTCTTGTTATTATAATTATCTCCTTGGATGTTTCTCAATTCGACTTGTGAGATTTTCAGGTCTGTTTCTTTTTTGATGCATACTGTCACGGGGCTTAGCATGTGACAATACGCTGTGAATCATTGCTTTTCTTAAGGCTGTATCGAAGTTGTATATCACTCTCATATTGAAGGCACCGTTTACATCAATTTACTATAATGTTGTTGGACACCGTCCATGTGCTGTGTATTATACACATTTTCATCAACTTGATTTGCATATTAAATCAATATGGATTTTAAATTAGTAAGGATATAATACGCTGAGACTTGTAATATTAAAAAGGGTTCAATTGCCAGAGGATTTCTAAGTGACTGCAATCAATCGAACCTCTGACTTTATCAAGAGCTGCTTGTCTGTGTTGTAATAAAGGAAGTGACCCATTATTTGTGTGCTCCTCCATTTCGGTGTTTTTCCTTTTACGTGGAAGCTTTCTTGAGAAAATTTTCCATTTTGATTCAAACTCAAAAGCTGTATATAGGAAAAAAGTAAACCAGTTGCTTCAGCCACAAAGCCAAAATATATGTATGCAAGGAATCATTCTACCAGAAAAAATTCAAGTACAATTAAAGAACTGCAAACTAAACGTGCACCAACAATCATTAAAATAATGAACATACGATTTACATGGCTCGACAAAAGATGCATATATGCATGGGGTTAAAGTTGATCTACTATTAACTGAAAAAATAGGTGCTAGAAATGCCAAACCAATTACAACAAAAAATGCGTTGAAACTTATGCAATGTTTTGAGTGTTAAGAGTCGTAACTTGAATAGATCTTGATGTTCGAATCCAATTCCAATTGCTAGGAGGGTTTCACAGCCCTAGGAGGGAGGCAATCAAGACCTAGTCGGATTGGGACTCTACTGAAAAGGGTGAAGCTCTTAACGACCTCTCTTCGTGAATCTTAGCTAGTTATCCCGGGTTCAGGCCAATTTGCAGGGAGTAATACTTCTAGTGCTCGACAATCATTCAAGCCCAAAAAGAATAAGAAGCATGTGGATTCTGACAGTTCCAGCACTGGTAGTCAGGGCTTTAACTCTGGTTTCTATACCTTCTATTGTAATCCTCTCGTATCCTAGAAGAATAAAAAGCATGTTAGTATCTCTAGGTCTTGAGGCAGAAAATTGAGCCATGGCCAATGGCATCTATGAATCTCTTTGGCTGCTGCGTTCTATACTGGGTGAGTCGGAGTTTAGTTATAAGAAGTCATCGGAGTTATTTTATGATAATAACTCAACGATTATGTATGCTTCAGATGTTGTTATTTATGAGAGGACAAAACATGTAGAGGCAGATACCCGTTTTATTCGGGAGAACGTCCGAGTTGGACTCATCAATCGATACTTTGTGTCTTCCTCCTAACAAGACTGCTGATGTGTTCACTAAGTCAGTTAAACTGTCTCCTCCTCGAACTTTTATTGGCACGCTGGGCATAGTTGATATTTTTTGCTCCAGATAGAGGGGGTACTGGAAGTCATGGGATTCTAATGTAATCCTATACTTGTAAGATTTCTTATTTTTGGTTCTTTTTATTCTAGAATTTATTTTACTTGTATACTAGTAATTTTGTTTTCAAATTATAAATAAAACATGGCACACTTGCCAATGTGGGCAATCTCTTTTACATTTGCACCATGCTCATGTACTACTAACAACTCGGTGCCTTTGTTGTGAACCATAGTTATGCTAAATTGTATAGGAAGTTCCCTAAACAATGTTCATATCAAACCCGCTTGTGAGAACACAAGATAACTGAAACATGCACAAGTTTGGATTTTCCAATTTTCAATTAGTAATGCAGATGTAATAATAGTCACATAACTAGAAACAAGGATAGATAGATAGACCGTAATCTTCTAGGATTACGAATAGACAAGTACCTTTAGTTTTATCCTCAAATCCTTGAATAATGCATGCACAAACCCATGGCCTTCCTGCGCGAGATGCTTTTGCGCCACCTTTCAGTTCACCATTATGTTGTTTCAGGCTACAAAAAGTACATCAAAATTACTTTACAAGAGAAAAATACAAAATAAATAGAGTAGGATTTTGAAGGATAAATGCAGGTGCGACACGGTGAGAGTGCAGTAATTCAAAAAAATCTGAAACATGTAGGATGCGGATGTGTCAGGCAATAAAATACGGATATTAAATATATTATATTATTCCTTTAATTTTTGTCGTGGATGGTACTTCAAATTTTGAACAAAGAGTTGAATGATTAGTATCCAAAAAGAATATTCATAACTAAAAGATTTTAAACATGAATGTTATACACACACAAAAAAATCATCTCCAAACAACGTCCCACATTTAATTTTACAAATCATATAATCTGATCATTTTTCAACTTTCCGAACAACATTTCAAGCAAACCATCTTGGACCCAATTATTCGGAAGCATCGCGGAAACAGGAAGATGCAGGATGTTGATTTGCAACAAAATAACCATCCTGACATTCAACATCAAAATCTAGTCATTTTTCAAATTTAGGAACACCATTGCAAGCAAACCATCCTGGACCCATTATGTTAAAGCACCGCTGAAGCAGGAAGATGTAGGGAGTTGATTGGCAATAATACAATCATCTTGAGGTTCAACATCAAAATCAATGATATTATAAATAGAATACTTCATTTTACATATTCGACAGTATATACCTCCTCGTGCCTTCACCTTGACTTGTAGACGAAGGACGCTAGTTATAAAATACCACTGATCATAGTTGCATTGGGAATTCTTCATAAAAAGATACAAGTATTCTTAAAGAGTCCTACAAGAAAACAAGAATCATCCAAAAGAATAAAAGGACGGACAGGAGGTGGGTGTGAAGAGGAAAATCGGGGGAGAATTGAAAATGCAATTTCAGTGCATTAACTATTTTGAAGAATCCATGCTTCATAGATCAAAATGGACTGCCAAAACTAAGGGGTTTCCAACTTCTTACCTCATACCTGAGTCTCCTCCACTTCACCTTGAAGAAAAGTGAAAATTAACTTCTCCAGACAGTATTACACCTCTTCATTTTTTAAGCTAACAAAGATGCTTTAATTGGGGCAAGAGCCACACTTCCAAGCATCTACATAGAATCCAATTGTCCACCAGTTCTTTCACAATGAAAAGAGAACAGTTCCTTTATGACAAAATTTAGAGAATCATGAAGAATGGTTTGAAGTTAGCCGATCTATAACAAAGAAAAGAAATGGTTGTGGTTGAGTTTCTCTGTCTCCTCCAACATCATTTGTTTATTCTTGCAATGAGTTGGGTTATTCCAAATGTTACAGAAACCTACTAACCAAATAGTTTAAATGCTTGGTTACTATAAGTTCAAAAAAGGTATAAGAGTGTTCCTGGTCTGCGCGTGAGAATGTGAGGCATAAACAGTATTTTTTAAGGAACTGGTTGCAGTGATTAGTGTATGTAAAATATCTCAAGTGAGTTCTCTTAAGTTGTAAATAGCACTGACAAAATTATGGGTTGGGCCTAATTTGGGCGGATCAAATATGGATTGGGCTAAATGTGGGTTGAGCCAAATATGGGTTGGGTTAAATGTGGGTCGGGCAAAATAGGGGAGGACCAAATATGGGTTGAGCCAACCCATTGTTTTTCTACTAAAATAAGTATTACAATTCAAGGTATATGTAAAAAAAACTCATATTTTACTCACAAAATGAGTATTATATTTGATTTGTATCTCTTAAAATTGGGCTCTATATTTAATTCCTAGCTTTGAAATATGGGTCCCATATTTAACTTATAGCTTTGAAATATGGGCCCCATATTTAACTCATAGCTTTTAAATATGGGCCCATATTTAAATGACTGGGCTAATATGAGTTGTTTTATTATTTGGGCACATTTTGCCACTACTAGTTGTAAAGAAGTGAGGTTGGCAAGATAATCAGTACATCGAGAGGGAGAGAACCCCATAATAAGTATGATATAAAATGTAGATAAGAGTTAATAAATGCTATTGAATGTTGAGACCAGTCCAGAACACTAAACTATTTTGTAATGATCTGGAGTATGTAAGCCAGAATCTTGGCCCTTTCTAAATCGTACTTATTTGAGAGACTTGTAAGACTTAATTGTAGGAGGTGGATATCAAATGGTTTGAATAAGACAGGGCCCTCACTAATGAGGGAAGATAATTCTTTTGCACTGACGGTCTGAGAAGGACAACTCTGTAGACAGGACCCTAGGGTGTTGGTCTCACGTGAGACGGACAAACAAAATATATTATTATATTAAATTAAAAAGACTCCCTCTTTGCAACTAGGGTTGCCCGAGGTAGGAAGGGGGTTATATTAGGGTACTAGTGGTGCCACTCTCTGATATTTATGCTTCGGAGTGTTGTGACAATACCTTATCCTCCATACTCCAATCCAAAATCCTTATGGGTTGCTTAGTGGAGCACTCCAAGTTTTTTGAGCCATGTCTTGTTCAAGTAAAATAGTATTGGCATTAAGTACCTATTTACCTGTTGACATTTCTGTTAAGCTTTCTGAATGCTCATTCTGAATGCTCAGAACATTGTTTTTTCTTGTGGGTAGATATACCCCCAAGCTCAGCAGGGTTTTACTCAGAGTAACTCATACCACATTTTCCCCTTTGCTCGGGCAGCTTTCTCTGGTAGTGAAGTCTTGTAACAACTGTTCGTCGATCCAATTGCTCATATTCATTGTCTAAAGTACTCATGTTGTGTAAACCCACATTTACGGAAAAAACAACTTCTTTCCATGGGTTAATCGATAAGACACTGAGTTCTTAGATCCCTATCACTCAAGCCAATCATGGCTGGCCCTGAATATCTCTTGCCTGTGAGTTAGTCTGCTTGACCCCGTATATTGCTCATGAGAGGCGATTGATTGTTTGCTTAAAAAGTCATCTTCGGGTGGATGACCCTTCCTAGAATCTCTAGACAGCGGGATTTACTTCTGGTATCTCTGGAAAAAGAGGATTTCTCCTTGGAGTACCCTTATTATATTCCCCCACTCTCTAGTGCACGTGACGTCAAATTCAGTAAGGCCCAGTTTGGTTGCGCAAATTGTTTGATTATCTAAATTGTTTCATTGTGAATTAGTGAATTATAAATGAGTGAATTTGAAATGAGTTAAATCCAATTTTACACAATGTTTGGTAATTTGAAATTGATGTTAAGGTTCTATGAAAAAAATATAAAAACAAATCAAGAGAGAGAGGGGGAGGGAAAGAGAGAGGGAGAGGGGGAGGGGAAGAGGAAGCGAGAGAGGGGACATGCACCTAATGTGACTCCTATTTCAAATGGATTCATTTCACATTTTTTGTGAAATGATCCAATTTCAGATTTTGCACATGAGCTAAAATGGGACAATTAATGAATCATTTTATTAATGAAACCAAACACAATTAATGAGTCAATTTGTAAATGGGACAATTTATTAATGATCCAATTTACAATTTTGGGACAACCAAACAGGGCCTAAGGGTGTGGGCGCGAAACTTGACTAAAATTTGAATCATCATGCTCCTTAAAAAATCAGAGACCGTAATTGCTGAATTTTCATGAGCTCGATGAACCTAGTCAAACAAAGTATACAGCTTAGCCAAATGAAAGTCTGAGTAAATGGTCAGCAACTCAAGGCACCAGCTAATGGTCCACTCGATGAGGCAGTGAATTTGAATAACTTTGTCCTCACTATTATATTAATGATCTTTCTTTGAATGATTTCTTATATTTGTCTTCATTCCTACTAAGCTGGTATTTGGGGGCGGTCTTGCTTTGAGCAAGAATATTATACATTAAGAGAAGTACATATGGCTCCACAGATGAAGCTTGGTCCTGCTTCCAGGCCACTCACAAGAAAAAAAATCTTATTCCCCCTCTTCCGAGGCCAAAAGGGATGTACAAGGTGGCCGAGCAGCTTGTCGATGAAGTGAATCATCCACTAAGGTTGTCTGATTGGGCATCGTAGTGACAAATTTGATCTTTAGATAGAGTATCCTCCAAAGCTGTTGGAGAGAAGAAACTTCAAGTTTAAACCTTTAAGTTCAATTTTACACGAGCACATCATACTTGAAACATTTCTAGTTTGATGAAATTTTATGTATATATTTACAACATGAAATAATAACCCATTGCATTTGTTTACGTGTTGCAATTAAATTATGGTGAACACATTGCGTTCTCAAGTTAATGCCACATTTCAGATATTCCTAAATACAATCCGCACATTTTCTTCAAAAAGTAGTCTCAAGAATATATAAACAGAGGGTTGTGCGGGGTTGTGGGGGGCAGAACCACCCTCAAATCCGAGTTGCTTGATCTCGGCTTGAGTTCAGATCGTTTAAAGCTCGAGCATGGCTCGTCATTTAGTAACTGACCGATCGAACTTGATCTAAAGCTCGTTTAATAACCGAGCTTGACTCATCTTGGCTCGGCTTGACTCGGTTCGTTTGCAGCCGCATAGCCCATTGCCATGTCACATATCCTAATACCCTTGTTTCCTTCAATTCTAGTCATAATTTTAATGCACCCTATGCAACCATCAAATCCAAACAATTTAACTTCTCACCTTGCTTCTGCTCTCTAAATTCACTCGCAATAGAAACTTATAGGAGCAGTTCAATTCACACTAAAGCCAGCCATATATGACTCATATCTATATACTAGGGCCGGCAATATGTGCTCTTGAAGATGAAACCGTCCATAATCCACCCAAAATAATGTGTTTGGATCCCATTAATTGTGTTTGTGGGTCAAAATGATTTGAACGATCCAATAAGATGGGTTTGTTGGCGGGTCATTAACGGGTCAAAATGGTTTTGGACCCTCACAAAAATAAAACTCAAATTACTAAAGAGTTAAAAGATTTTTTTTATTCAAGTATTTACTTGTATATTTTTTTTCAAAATTATTATACCATATTTATTTGTATATGGTATAATAATTGTTTTTTCAAAAAAAAAAAAAAAAGCGGGTCAACCCGACCCGTCCCAGATTTAACCCGACCAAACCCACCCAAATTATTATGTCCGACCCGCTTTTGACCCGCCCAAATTTATCCATATCCATTTTTGACTCATCCATAACCGCCCATAGCCGCCCATTTGCCACTACTACTATATACTGATATAAATCTTGATTTTCATTACAATTGCATATTTAGAACCAAATTTTTAGTTAAAGATACTTACCCTGGAGAAAGGAAAAAATAAAAATAAATGAAGGCTGCTTGCAGAGAGAGCTTTGTTTTTTCTCTTTGCTCCTATTTTTTAGGCACATACTTTATTTATTATTTTTATCATAACATCTCTAATGGTAAAGGTAAAGGCAATCAAAAGTTGAAAAATAAAAAATATAAAAAATGAAGAATTTGATCTTTGAATCACCAATTAGTATATTTCAGATTTACAGACCATGTGTGGTCAAGGACATAATAGAAAAGAGAGAGATTTACCGGCGTGTAAAATCTGTGGTGACCCCAACGTAAGTTTTGATGGGGGTGTTTGTAGAGAGGATAAGATAAACAGACCATGAATCTTTTGATGGTATCGATTTTGATTTCAATTTTAATTTTGATTTCGACGGTGATGGTGATGGTGATGGTTTTGATGACGATGACGGTAATCGTGTTCGTGATGTAGTAGTCTTCGATGGGTTTGGGTTAATGTTAGGGGAGTGAGGCTTCAGGGATCGGAATGTTTGCGAAATTAGCCTCACCATTGTAACGGGCTATTATTCATGTATTTCTGTAGAATAAAATGAATAAGAGCCGTTGTAACAAGTATAGCAATTGTATAAAAGACGTTACAAAGTCGTTTGCGTGTCCGGAGAAAATCGGCAAATGGGCAGGCTGTCAAATTTTGTATGGAAAATCATTTTGTGTTTACTCCTTATTCAGAGATTTTATTTCAACTTACCTCAATTTTAGTATATCATTATTATTGGATTAACTTTTTATTTATTCACCCTATCTCATGAGGTGATTTAAATGAAAATTAAAATATACTTTAATCACACATGCAAATATTCTAAATGAATTTATTTCTTTTTTATTTTTATATGTTTTTGAAAAAATCGAAAAAGTTCGGTGTGTGATAATTTATTAAATAGATTCGCAAATATTCAATTAAATCTTATTTAATTCAGCCCCTAAACAAACATCTAAACCAACCCATCAAATATAAAGCATGTGACACATTAAATATGCCGAGACACAGATTTCAGGAAAAAATCTATTTCGGGTAAAACCTTTATTTCTAGAACTTTAAAGAATTTACAAGACCATTGACTTACATACAACATGATAATCGCCCACAAGTGTAACGCACGGTGTCTTTGTCAAACCTTCAAAGCAACGTCTAAAAATATTAACACAGAAATACCCACAAGTGTCGGTTCTGATTTCGTCGACTGAAACTTTCCCTTTCTAGGAGGGCATCAATGAAGAAGAGAACGACTTCTCCACAAGGGTTGAACAAAAGCAGAGCTGTGTTCTTGGGTTACAAAAGATTCACAAAAGATTTGGCAAGGATATCTGAATCAAAACATGAGTCATGGGACTAAAAAATATGAAGACTTGAGGTGATAGAACTCAAAAAAACGTCTTTGCAAGTCTTATGAAATAACTCCCCCGAAGTTGGCTTTTATAGGGAAACCAAAAAGAGTTTTAAAATTCTAAAACCCTATCCATCGTCAGGTACCCCGAACCGTTTAGGGTGTACCGCGAACCGGTTCCCCCCTCCCCCGAACCGGTTTGGCTTCAGTTCGCAGAAATTCGCTGGAATGCGGGGCTTTAAACACTTAGCATTTTTCTAAGAGTTTTCCTTGAAATTTTCTCTATTTTCAAAGGACCATAACTTCTTCACCATAGCTCGGATTGAGGTTCCGTTTTTTCCAGTATCTTCGTTGCGACGAGCTCTTCAACTTTCCAGTTGATCGAACCTTCGGATGGTGGCTGCAAAATTACCAAAATTCCCTTGAATTTTTCTACCTTGCCTTTCTTTCACTATTTTGACTTCTCTTGCGTACCACTTGCATAAAGTCCCTAAACTCATGGAACGTGAAGTCGTTGAGGCAAATGTGGGACACTTGATGGAGATGTTGAATGCTTGAATCCCGAAATTCGGATTGAGGCCGTCGTATGAGATCGTGTAGAGACGTGCCAAATGTAGCGGCGTACGACATACATTAAATGTAACATGTTGGACATGAGAAAAATGTCCTTACAAATCTCCCCCTATGTCTATGTCGGTACATACATAAAAAAATCAAATTATCAAATACGAAATTGCCTATACAAATCTACCCTCCCATGAACCCAAAACTAGAAAGATACAAATGAATAAGTCTTCATCGTTTGTTCTTCAGATCTTCAAAAACCTCAAATCTTCAATCTTCAAAATCTCAAATCTTTTCTCATCCGGGTGTGCAACATAATGATCATAATGATCATCAATGTAGTACCTACACACATGAGATAAAGAAAAATAACAAGTGAAGTATCGAGTTTGAAATGAGATAAACATAGATACCAATTTATACGAAAAATATAAGTCAAATCTCAAAAACTCCCCTAAAATTCAAACTCCCCCATAAAATGATAATTCTTTCTCCCCCTTTTTATGATGTCCCCAAATAGACAGATAAGAAGAAAAAATCAAACAAGCAAAGTCGGGGTGTCACGGTATTCAAAACAAAGCATCAATCAAATGGCAAACGTACTCTTGCAAGGAGATACTTAAAAAATCTTCACAAACTATTTTTGATTTTTCAATTTTTTTCTTACAAAAATAAGATACTAAAAATCACACCATGGATTTAAACTAAAACAACCAAATCATGGAAACGGAATGAATGGGTGTGAACACATTCGATAGGTAAATCAACTCAATCAATCATATGTGCATTATGCATATGTGTACCCCTAACGAATGAATATCAAAAGTATACTTAGGTGTAAAGATTGTTGAATTTAGATGACATCGTCTTATGCAAATCAACAAATCAAAGTCAGAATGATTTTCACACTAATAACGTCCAAAACTATGTAGCGCATTTTCAAGAATTTTAAGGACGTGCAAACCCGTTTTAATTCTCCATCCAAACTCCCTTATATATATTTTCTTTTAGAGGTGTATAAACTAAATTCTCAAACTTTGGAGAATTGGTGCAAAAGCCTAAATGGTCCATAATAGGCATGAATTTCTTTTTATTGCCTTTAAATTTTTCGAGCTCTTTCAAACCTCTTTGGACCCCGGATAATAAAATTCCTCAATTTTTTAGGTCCAATTTAAACGACGGCTTAATCGCAAAGGATAAATGATAAACTTTCGTAGCCCTTCACCATTTTCAAATAAAGCAAATAAACTCACAAAACGGTTTCAATATGCACAATTTTCTTATAAAAATTTATCGCTCTTGGTTCATTTTAAGGACAGGATTGAAGTGAAAACACCCAACCAACATGTGATAAGACAAGCACAATAATCAAGAAAATTCGTGTATATGTGCAATAAAGGAAATCATGAGTCAAACATGTAGGAAGTAACACTTAATTACATCTTAATGACACAAACATTATAAAGCACATGGATGAATTGGCCTATTGTCTCAAAACACTATCAAATAGTCACATGAAAATAATGGAATGATGTTGTGACTCGATCATCCTAAGTGTTCATCCATAAACGGTGCAAACAAAATACAAAAATCTTTTTGAATTTTTCAAAAAAGTTATCAAAATAAAATCTTTTTGTATTTTTCAAATTTTTCAAAAAAACATACAAAAATGATACATACTAGCAATAGGAAAATAATGTCATCATGAAAAGCATCCTATGCTAGTAAACAAATCAAACCTCAATCGTTAGGTACGGAGGGGTTTTTCAAAGGTGGTGACAACTTATGAAAAACCTCCATCAATTCTTGTGAAGTTTTGACTAAAAACTTAACTTGCTCACCTAAATGTGCAAACTCTCTCATGTAGTATCCGGGAGCATGTAAAGTATCATGTGTGGGTGCATGTATGCCAGAAACACGTGTAGAAGAAAAAACGTGACACATAGCCCAACTTAAAACAAAATCCCCTAAGGTTCCCTCTCCTTTTACAATGGGAACAAATATATATAGGCCTAGGAACCCCTTTCTTAAAAACTCTAGGACGCGCTCTCCTAATAGGAATGGGACGCCTAGGTGGGTTAGGGTGAGACTTACATGAATCTATCAATAAAGTGGGAACTGGCTCGGGTGCTAATTGGGAAGTAGAAGCACCGTCATGACTTATTCCTAAATTCTCACCTTTACCCTTAAGAACCACCTTTTCAAACTTCTTAGATGCGTTCTCAAAATTGACTTTGACCTCCCTGGCACATTCGAGATCACTCTCAAGTTGGGATACACGTGTCGTCAGACTAGACAACGTGTTGGTCAAATCACACTTCTCCTTTCTCAAAACCTCCTTCTCTCTCTCCAAATTTAAAACCCGATGACCTAAATCACAATTATACTTCTTTGTTTTCAAGGTCTCGGTGTACAAATCTCTAAAAGCTTTTTGGAGCTCACTTTCATCTCCACTATCCTCCTCGCTTTCTTCCTCACTTGAACAATATAAATCACTATCATCGCTCTCGTGAGACAAAGTGGGTGTGCTCACACGACTAGAAAAAGCGACAACCATCCCATGGGCTAAATCTTTATTGGACTCATCTCCCTCTTCACCCTCGGCACCCTCACTATCTCTAAGAGTGGCGGGCATAGCAGTCTCTTTGCCCTTTCTCCTTATCCTAGTAGGACACTCTTTAGCTATGTGCCTTTTTCCCTCACACTCAAAACATCTAGTCTCATCCTCCTTATCACTATCTTTGGCCTCCACTTTCCTTTTATTTGACTCAAAAGATCTCTTTTTATTGGAATAATTTTCTTTATTCATTTTGAGAAACTTTTTAAGATTTTTTACAAACAATGCCATATCTTTAAAATCAAAATATTCCTCAGAATCGGACTCACAAACTTTTTCTTTCTTTTTCTTAAAATGAGTCTTTAAAGCAATGTCATTATCCTTAGCCTTAATGGTTTTGGAAAACATGTCAATCTCATAGCACTATACCAAATATGCCTAATTTTCACGATCATTGACCTTGACAATTCGGGGCGAGACAACTTTTTTGTCGCAGACGTGTCACGGTTATTGACCGTGACAAGTTCATTAGAATTGTCACGGTCATGTCACGGGGCGATGACCGTGACAAGTTTAGTCGCGGTTAATAACCGTGACAAAGCCTTGACCCTTTTTAAAAAATTACCACGGTCATTGACCGTGACAACCTTATTTGTCAAGGACTTGTCACGATCAATGACCGTGATAATTCTGGGTAGAATTTAAAAAAAATCTGTTGGGCAGTACGACCACTGCCACTGCCCAGCACTATATTTGTACCTGTTATAGGAACGTTGTACCTATTCAAACATCATATATCCAAACAAATTAAAGATAATGCAAATATATATTCAAAATAGAAACAATATACATGACGATATAATCCAAATATAATTCAAATGTACCAACTTAAAAATAATGTCACTACATGTTTGGGGTAAATTTGAGGAGGTGAGTAGGCCACACGATATACGAATTGACACACCCACTAATATACATCGTGCCGCATTGTTCGCGCAACCACAATAGGGAGTTCTCCTTCTCGGGTATCACATGCGTGACGAGCACTTTGGACTCGATCTTTTGAAGTGCACGTCCATGAACTATTCCACCCTGGACGATATTTGGGTCCCTCAACCCCCGCCCTATCTGCTGGCTATCAAATACGTCCAATATGAACACGCTCGTCCAACCAATTGTCGACATCGGTCTGTAGAAGGGAGCCAAATAAGGAAGTGGATCATCGAAGTACGCACATATCGGTTATGAAGCAGCGAGGTCCACATCCTCGTCATCCTGTGCCTCATTCTCCCGCACCTCCTCCTCCTCCACCGCCTTCTCCTTCCCTTTCCCCTTACGGTCTCCGCCCAACGTATGTTTCATGAATGAGTACATATCTTGGATCGTCGCCTCCAAATGGGACAGCTTCGCGTCATGTGAATCCACCGTTCGAGCCAACCCGGTGTCGCTCGTCTCCAATCCGATGATCCTAGATTTGGCCACCCGCGATCTCACCCCCTTGTCCTCCCCTTGAAATAAGAGACAAGCACTTAGTTGAGTGCGTCTGTGGACAAAGACGCCTTGTCGGCATCAGACTGCGACTCATGCACCTCCTTAAGCTTTGCCTGAAATGATAAAAAACACATGACTAGTAAAATAAGTAAACTAAAAAATTATAACGTAATTAACAAAAATTAAACTGTCGGATTACTTACAATCGTGGCCACGACGCTCGGAGACATCTCCTTGTCCTTCCCCTTCCCCTTCTTCGTCCGAAGAGCCACATAAGTATCGAGCCTATGTGGCTTACCCCCTGGGCCACTCCCTACCCCCTGAAATAAAATAAGTAAAATTAGTATCGGCCCCGTAAAGTAAAATAATGAAGAATAATATATTTCTGTAGTTATAGAAAAATTAAATCTTACCATCATCCTATGCTCCACCTCGGCGTAAGACGTCTGGCTAGAGTAGTGCACGTCCGTCTTTTTTACCCGATTTTTCCTCCCCGATTGGCGATATGCCAATTATCGATCCTCGATCTCATTGTCAATGAACTTTTGCCATTGTGCCAATGAGATCGGCTCCTTGGGCGAGACAGATCCACGCCATTGGATAATGGACTCTCGTATTTTCCCAAAGTACCGTGTCCGCATATTTTTCTTCCACGTCTTGTGTTGCTCCCTCAACTGCTCCAAGACGGAATCGCGTAGATTTGGATCCAAGTTGAATTGTTCCTGTCCAACAAATACAATGTTAGTTGCGAATATAATTTAGTTGCGAATATATATAAATATAAAATAAAATTGAAATCGAAATTAAATTGAAATTGAAATGTTCATATAAATATAAATATATTACCTGTAGTACCGCCCAAACCGCTAACTTGAGCTCATATGGCACCTCCTTCCAACTCATAAATCCCGGGCTGATGACCGTCTTTAGCAGCTTGAGGGATCTCGCTAATAGCTCCGACTTGTTCTCGATGGTAATCCCAAATTTTCCATATTTGGAGAGCCTAGGGGCCGAGGAGCCCTAGTCACCTCCACTACCACCGATCCCAGACGACATCATCATAACCAGCATCATCAACCTCGCCTTAATACCTGAAGGAGACATTTGCTGTAAAAAAATGTTATTAGTACAGATAAAAAAATGATATTAGTACACATAGACACACACACATCCCCCCACCCCTACCCCACAACCCACCCCCCATCCCTGCCCCCACCCCCACCCCTTCCCCCCTCACCCCACCCCTACCCCTACCCCTACCCCTACCCCCACCACACACACGCACACGTACACACACCACCCCCTGCCCCCCACCACACACACAATAATCCAATAATGATTAATAATTATATATACTATGTTTCATTTAATTATGTCTTATTAATATTCAAATTCAATTATTAATAATTATATATAGTATGTTTCATTTAATTATGTCTTATTTATATTCAAATTCAATTATTCAAAAGTTAAAAAATCCCACCACCATATGGACAATAATCTAGTAGTCATGCCACTTTTAAAACTAACTAACCCAACATTTACTAAAAAAAATAATCCAACAGCAATGTTCTACAACAAATGTGTATATTCAAATTCAATTATTAATAATTATATGTAGTATGTCTTATTTAATTATGTCTTATTTATATTCAAATTAAATTATTAATAATTATATATAGTATATATTAATTTACTAATTTACAAAAAGGGGCAATCATATATTAATTTACTAAAAAAATTAATAATCAATCAATTTTTTACAAGGGACACTACGCGCGCACACACATAAACACACACGCAGCCCCCCACCCATCCCTGCCACCAACCCCACCCCCTACCCCCCTCATCCCGCCCCCACCACACACACGCACACGTACACACACCACCCCCTGCCCCCCACCACACACACAATAATCCAATAATGATTAATAATTATATATACTATGTTTCATTTAATTATGTCTCATTTATATTCAAATTCAATTATTAATAATTATATATAGTATGTTTCATTTAATTATGTCTTATTTATATTCAAAATCAATTATTCAAAAGTTGAAAAATCCCACTCCCATATGGACAATAATCCAGTGGTCATGCCACTTTTAAAACTAACCAACCCAACATTTACTAAACAAAATAATCCAACAGCAATGTCTACAACAAATGTGTATATTCATATTCAATTATTAATAATTATATGTAGTATGTATTATTTAATTATGCTTTATTTATATTCAAATTCAATTATTAATAATTTTATATAGTATATATTAATTTACTAATTTACAATAAGGGGCAATCATATATTAATTTACTAAAAAAATTAATAATCAATCAATTTTTTACAAGGGACATTACGCGCACAGACACATAGACACACACGCAGCCCCCCATCCCTACCCCTACCTCACCACCCACCCCCTCCCCCTTCACCCCACCCCCACAACACACACGCACACGTACACAGACCACCCCCTGCCCCCACCACACAGATAATAATCCAATAATGATTAATAAGTATATATACTATGTTTCATTTAATTATGTCTTATTTATATTCAAATTCAATTATTAATAATTATATATAGTATGTTTCATTTAATTATGTCTTATTTATATTCAAATTCAATTATTCAAAAGTTGAAAAATCCCTCCCCCATATGGACAATAATTCAGTGGTCATGCCACTTTTAAAACTAACCAACCCAACATTTACTAAACAAAATAATCCAACAGCAATGTCTACAACAAATGTGTATATTCAAATTCAATTATTAATAATTATATGTAGTATGTCTTATTTAATTATGTCTTATTTATATTCAAATTCAATTATTAATAATTATATATAGTATATATTAATTTACTAATTTACAATAAGAGGCAATCATATATTAATTTACTAAAAAAATTAATAATCAATCAATTATATACAAGGGACACTACGCGCACACACACATAGACACACATATACACATGCACACATATATATATACACACACATATACATATACATATACACACATATATATACACACATACATATACACACATATAAATACACACATACACACACATATAGAAATGAAATAGAAAGAGAGGAAAAAAATATACCTTAGAGAGAGAGAGAGCGCGCTGAAATCACTTGTAGAGAGAGAGAAAGAGGGAAACCAAAAACGGTGGCAAAAAAAAGTCTAGGGCTTTTTTTACTGATGATATTGTCACGGTCGTGTCAAGATCTTTGACCGTGAAAATTATTTTAATAATTGTCCCGGTCAATGACCGTAACAACAATTTGTCACGGTCATCGACCGTGACACAAAACGAGAGATTCTTGTCACGGTCAATGACCGTGACAAGGTTGACCGGCTGAAAGGTGATATTTTGGCCATTTTGGTGTAGTGTAGGTTTGAAGATCTCCTATAATTTCTTCCAACTTAAGTGATTTCAAATTTCCCAATGAGTTCAAAACAGTGACTTTAGGAATAAAGCATTTTGGAAGAGATCTCAAAATCTTTTTAACGACACGTGTGTTATCAATCACCTCACCCAAATTAAAACATGTGTTAACAATGTCCGACAAACGTGCATAAAAATCATCAAAGCATTCATACTCATACATGGTAATAGTCTCAAATTGGGTGGCCAGATTTTGTAATTTTGAGTCTTTGACCGTGTGCGTACCCTCACGTGTCAATTTCAAAACATCCCAGGCGTTTTTAGACGTCGTACACGTCATAATTCAGCGAAACTCATCAGGAGTGACAGCTCCAAAAATAGCACTTAGACTACGAGAATTAAAATTAGACATTTTGTAATCATCTTCAGTCACAGTGGGAGGAGTCCAACCATTTTCGCAAAGAAACCAAACACGCTCGTCAATAGATTTTAAAATAGATTTCATACGAGCTTTACAGTAGGCATAATTAGACCCGTAAAAAATAGGCATCTGATTATATAAGTGCTCTATAGGAGAAATTGAGAATTTTAACAAACTTGATTTAAAAAAAATCAATATCACACAAATTTGCGAAAAATTGGAATACGCGATAAATTAGCGTAACCTGCTCTGATACCAATTTGAAAAAACCGAAAAAGTTCGGCGTGTGATAATTGATTAAATAGATTCGCAAATATCCAATTAAACCGTATTTAATTCAGCCCCTAAACAAGCATCTAAATCAACCCATCAAATATAAAGCATGCGACACAGTAAATATGTTGAGATACAGATTTCAGGAAAAAAACCTTTCGGGTAAAACATTTATTTCTAGAACTTTAAAGAATTTACAAGGCCATTGACTTACAAACAACCTGATAATCGCCCACAAGTGTAACGCACGATGTCTTTGTCAAACCTTCAAAGCAACGGCTAGAAATATTAATACAGAAATACCTGCAGGTGTCGGTTCTGATGTCGTCGGTTGGAACTTTCCCTTTCCAGGAGGGCAGTAATGAAGAAGAGAACGGCTTCTCCACAAGGGTTGAACAAAAGCAAAGATGTGTTCTTGGGTTACAAAAGATTCACAAAAGATTTGTCAAGGATATGTGAATCAAAACATGAGTCTTAGGACTAAAAAATATGAAGACTTGAGGTGATAGAACTCTCAAAAATGTCTTTGCAAGTCTTATGAAATAACTCCCCCGAAGTTGGCTTTTATAGGGAAACCAAAAAGAGTTTTAAAATTCTGAAACTCGATCCAGCGTCAGGTACCCCAAACCGGTTCGGGTGTACCGTGAACCAGTTCGCCCCCTGTTGATACCAAATTTAGTCTGTTGACATGGACCAATCACATGAAGACACATGTCAATTTAAATGGTAAATACGAATACTCCAGACGAGCAAATCAAGACCACCGAGCAACTCAAGCTCTCCGAGCAACAAATGAGTTCCGATCAACTCAAGTATGACAAGCAGATCTTGCTCGTCCCCGAATAACTCAAGTGTGTCGAGCAGCTTAGGCGGTCCGAGTAGCTTAAGCGGTCCGAGCTACATAAGTGTACAACGTATCCAAATCAAGAGAATCCAGGATATAATTGCGCATTAAATGCTCATTAATATAGCACAGATGTACATGTATACTGGGTAACAGCGCGTTGTCCTTTCATTTGTACAGCCTCAAGGCTATAAATACATTGTAACCTCCTCATTAGCAGGGGGACTCGGAATTTCTTGGTAAATCCTTTATCAAGAATTCTGCAAACAGTCAGCAATAACAAATATAGTGGACGAAGGCCATTCTTACAAGGCTGAACCACTTTAAAAATATTATCTTATATTTATATATTCATTTTTATTTGTGATTAAATAATTAGATCAAATCTAGTTTTTTACATCAACAGATTGGCGCCGTCTGTGGGAAACGACTATAATTATCATTTTTCACCAAAGTAATTCATCACCAATGGCTGATAATCCTGAATCCAGTAATCGAAACGCTGGAAACCCCCCAAATCCATATGCTCCCCCAAATGTTCAATATCTGGCTGGTATAATGGCTAATCTAGCCCAAGGCCAGACATCCATGCAAGAAACTATGAGACAACTCATACAAACTGTCCAGGGTGGAGTATCTACTCATTCAGGACAACGAAGCGTTCAAAGAAACACCCGTTTGCCTTCTTCGCATACTAGGCGAACGTTATTCCCAGAGGAATCTCGATCCAGACGTATTGATACATATTGCACTGAGAGATCTAATGATTTTTCTTATCAACCTGGTCGAACTTCATCAGTACGATCTATAGATACTAAACAAAACATCACTCTCTCTCTCCAGAAAGGACTAGTGCATTGGAGAGGTTAAGCAGGGTCTCTCCTTTTGATCGTTTGGGGCCTAGGAGGAATAGAAGTCCTCCTAGGATTGTGTCGAGGAACTTTCAACGACCATCCGATCTAAGGGAGGATTCTACCCAATCACGACCAACTGCTCATAACGAAAGATCCCAGGAAGGAAATTCAACACGATCAGTTGCTCGAACCAACAGGCCTGAGGAAGGAAATGATGCATGGAAAGGCTCTATTCAAAAATTGGAAGATAGACTAGGGGAAATGGCTAAGGCCAAGAATCCTCTACAAAGAACTTTTGTCTAAGGGGCACCTTTTATCCAGGCAATTATGGATTTTCCCACACTATCAAAGTTCAAAGCACCTGTTGTGACTCCTAAATATGATGGAAAAACTGACCCTGTCCTTCATATAGAATAATAGCAAGCTACTGCCGATATCTATGCCGTCCCAGATGAGATGAGATGTAGGGCATTTTCGAGAACTCTTACCAGATATGCTCAAATATGGTACAACAATCTTCCTCGGGGGAAGATTTCAACTTTCTTTCAATTGGTCGAGCTCTTTATTGGAAATTTCTGTTTTAGAGCAAAACTAGTTAAATGAGTAGCACACTTATTAAGTGTTAAACAAAAAGAAGATGAGAGCACCAGGAATTATATAACTCGTTTCAATAACGAGAAGCTCGAAGTTATTTATTACGAGGAAAAGACAACAAATAATGCTCTGATGAGCGAACTGTTGCCAGATAAATTATACTATGCTCTAGCCAAAGATCCGCCTAGAACCATGGTAGAACTAATGGCAAAGGCAGCGAAGATTATGAACGCCGAGGAGGCTATGGATGCGAAGAAGAACATGGATACCAAAAAGACCAAGGTGGAGGTTGATAAGGCTGGAAAGAAAGAGCATAAGAACAATGGTGGTAACAAGTAGTCAAAAGCAAAGCTAGCATGAGAACTGTTGAAGAAATTTGGAAATTATACTCCTTTGAAAGTAGACATAAACCACGTTCTGGAAGAAATCAAGAACAACGAGGAGCTAAACTGGCTAGAGAAAATGAAGCCAGATCCTGACAAGAGGAATAAGACCAAATATTGCGAGTTCCATAAAGGCCATGGTCACACGACCAAAAATTTCATAGCTCTTTAGAATGAAATTGAAGCACTCATCAGATGAGGAAAGCTGGCCAAGTATGTTGATCGTCGAAATGATGGAAAGAGCAACGACCGAGTAAGACAGAGGTCTAGATCTCCTCGTCGAGCAAAAGAAAATAAGAAGAAAAGTCAGGAAGAGGATTCAGATGATGACCAAGACGACCCCGATCTCCCCAAAAGACCAAAACAGCCAGAACGCGAGGTATTTTCTATCCATTTTGGATCATTTGAATGTAATGTCATTACAGGTGGAGATGAAGGGGGCAGAGATATGACTGCTGAGAGAAAAGCCTACATCAATGAGGCTCAGGCTTGCTCGTATATTCAGCGGATAAATCTGGCTGAAGATGATTGCCTAAGGAAGGTGAATAAGGATAAGTTGGTCATTGGTTTCTCTAAGAACGACTTGGCAGGTGTACTATATCATCATGATGATCTATTGGTGATCAAGATGAGAATGAGGGAAGTGGTGATTTCACGAGTACTGGTGGATAATGGTAGCTCGGCAGATATCATGTTCTATCCGTGCTTTGATAGTTTAAATCTAAAGCTAGCCTAGTTGGAGCCATACCATAGGCCCCTCCTTGGTTTTACTGGCGAGAAGGTTTTTCCACTTGGGACGATCAAGTTGGATATGCTTATCGGTACATGGCCTGCTTGTCGAACAGAAAGAGTACGCTTTTTTGTAATGGATAAAAATGTCAATCAACTTACAACATCATCATGGGAAGAGTAGGTCTGAAGAAATTTGAAGCAGTACCATCTACTGTGCATCAATGTCTAAAATTCCCAACTAATTTTGGGGTGGGATTTGTGAAAGGCGACCAGAAAGTAGCTCGGGAATGCTACTATTCATCTGTCGAGCAGGAAGAGCATAAAGAATTTAGAAAGAAGACTACTACCTACCAAATAGAAGATGAGGAGATTGAAACATTAGACCCTAGAGACGAGTCCCAACTCGTGAAAGGGCAGGTTATGGAGGCTACTGAGAATGTCATTCTGGACGACGAGTATCCAGAACGAACAACTCAAATTGGTGCATCCTTAGATGAATCAATAAAATAAGAATTGATAGCATTCCTAAGGCGAAGAAAGCAGACTTTTGCATGGAGTCATGAAGACATGTCAGGAATAGATCTGAATTTTTTATGTCACGAGCTCAATATGAACAAGGAAATTAAGCCAGTAAAGCAGCGAAGAAGAGTGTTCAGCCCTGAGAAAAATCAAGCTATACAGGAGGAAGTAGAAAAGCTGCAAAAGGCCTCTTTCATTGAGGATGTTAAATATCCTGACTGGCTAGCAAATGTGGTAATGGTAAAGAAGAAAAATAACAAGTGGAGGATGTGTGTAGACTTTACTGACCTTAACAGGGCATGCCTAAAGGATCACTTTCCTTTGCCCCGAATTGATCAACTGGGGGATGCTACCTCGGGGCACGAACTATTAAGTTTCATGGATGCTTATTCTGGTTATAACCAGATTAAAATGAAGGCTGAAGATAGGGAGAATACCTCATTTATTACCCCAAGGGGAACTTATTGTTATAATGTTATGACTTTTGGACTTAAAAATGTAGGTGCTACCTATCAGCAGTTGATGAACAAGGTGTTTGCAGAGCAAATCGGTCATAACATGGAGGTTTATGTTAACGATATGCTAACGAAGAGGAAGAAAGCTGCTGATCATCTAGTTGACTTAGGCCAAACCGTTGATCAACTAGAGGAATATCAAATGAAGCTGAATCCCACCAAGTGCATATTCGGAGTACGAGAAGGCATGTTTCTCGAATATATTGTAAATCAATAAGGAATTGAGGCGAACCCTGAAAAGATCAAGGCTCTATGGGAGCTACGATCCCCAACGATGAAGAAGTAAGTACAAAGCCTCACAGGGCGAGTTGCAGCACTTAACAGATTTGTGTCACGAGCAACTGATCGATGCCTCCCATTCTTCAAGGCACTCCGAAAGACTTTTGAGTGGAATGACGAATGTGAGAAGGCTTTTTAAGAATTGAAGAAATACCTGGGAGCACCTCCATTGTTATCTAGGCCAGTGATGGGAGAAAGACTATGCTTGTATCTGGCAGTCTCAGAAAATGCAGTAAGCTCGACGCTGATAAGAGTGGAGGATGGAGTGCAAAAACCAATCTATTACACTAGAAAGGCCTTCCGAGGAGCAGAGATCAGATATCCAAGGCTAGAAAAGTTAGCACTGGCATTGATCGAAGCAAGTAGAAGAATGAGGACATACTTCCAAGCTCATACTATAGTTGCGTACACAGACATGCCATCAAGGCAATCTCTTCACAAACTAGAGAAATCAGGAAGATTGATGTATTGGGCTATAGAATTGGGTGAATACGATATAATTTATGAGCCTAGTTCGTCACTTAAAGGGCAAGCAGTGGCAGATCTTATCTCAGAATTCACCTATCCAGATACCTCCAAAGAGAAAAAGTTGAATACCGACCAACCTGTGGATGTTATGGGACCATCAAACTTAAACTCCGACCAACCTCAGTCGGTAGACGAGCAAGAGAAGATGGTCGACGAGCAGCAAGAAGTGCTGGAGGAGGATATAAGGAAGCATCAAATATTCCATCGAGGAACTCTGTCTGACCAAGAGTTTGATAATGAGATACCTGTGTGGAATTTGTATGTAGATGGTTCTTCGTGCACTACAGGCAGTGGAGCAGGGATTGTTTTAAACAACCCAGATGAGATTGATGTGGAATATGCTCTGCGCTTTCAATTTAAAGCTTCTAATAATGAAGCTGAATATGAAGAAATGATTGTTGGTCTTAGTTTGGCAAAAACTATGAAGGCTGAGCAGGTTATCGTATTTAGTGACTCACAACTGATCGTAAATCAAATGCTGGGGGTATATGCATCCAAAGGAGAATTAATGATCAAGTATCATGAAAAAGCAATGGAGATTGTATCAAGCCTGATTGTAGTACAGTTAATTAGAATACCAAGATTGGAGAATACAAGAGCAGATGCCTTAGCTTGGTTAGCTTCAGCAACACGCACTGAGCTAAGAAGAAAAATCCCAATAGAAGTCTTGGCTAGTCGGAGCATAAACGAAGATCTGATGATGAATTTTATTACCCTTGATTTAGAACCTTCTTGGATGGATCCTATCAGGGCATATATTGAAGAAGGGGCTTTGCCAACTGATAAACTCACAGCCAAGAAACTGAAGTTTAAAGCTGCTCGTTATGTATTGACTAATGGTATTTTATATAGACGAGGAATTATAGAAGGTTTGCAAAGATGTGTGCATCCCTCCGAGGTGAAAGATTTGATTGAAGAGGTCCATGAAGGGTCCTGTGGAGCCCATGTAGTAGGTCAGACGTTTTTGCAAAAAAAAATGACGCAGAGATATTATTGGTCAACGATGAAGGCTGATTGTATAGCCTATGCCAAAAATGTGACAAGTGTCAATGCTTCTCTTCTATCCGAAGAACTCCCCAAGCATTGTTAACACCCATTATTTCCCTTTGGCCATTTTCCATGTTGGGAATAGACTTGGTAGGGCCACTTCTAACGACCAGGGGAAGATTTAAATATCTTGTGGTCGCAGTGGATTACTTTACTAAGTGGGTGGAAGCTGAACCTCTTATTGATATGACATATGACAAGGTGTATCAATTTATTTGGAAGAATATCATTTGTAGATATGGTCTTCTCCATGCATTCATTACTGATCATGGAACCCAATTTAACAACGAGGAGTTTGCTGCATATTATCATCAGTCAAACATATTGAAAACCCACTCTGCACCAGACCATCTCCAGAGAAATGGACAAACTGAGGTGACAAACAGAACGCTGCTGAATGGTTTGAAAAAATGACTGGACGATGCAAAGGCAAATTGGATTAACGAGCTACATTCCGTGCTGTGGGCTTATAGTACAACACCACGAGCAGCAACAGGAGAATCTCCATACATGCTAGCATTTGGAAGTGAAGCCGTCATACCAGCTGAATTGGGTTTGCCCACGCATAGAATACTGAATTTCAATTCTCCTATCAGTGACTTGATAAGAAGATTAGACTTGGATATGCTCGAGGAAGTTAGAGAAGAAGCAGCAATCAGGAATGCTGCATACCAACAACGAATAACTCTGTTCTACAATAAGAGAGTAAAGAAGTGTGATTTGAAAGAAGGGGACTATGTGATAAAGAAAGTAATTCAAAAGCACAACAAACTGGAAGCTAACTGGCATGGACCCTACAGAGTAACAGAAGTTGTTCGACCGGAGACATATAGGATTGAAACCTTAGAAGGAGAAGAGTTTAAGAATGCATGGAACGCAGAGCATCTGCGCAAATATTATCAGTAGTTAAAATCCCTATGTAATGCAGTTTTCTTCAATATGAATAAAGTTTTGGATGTTTTACCCAATTCTCTCCTTTTATTGAAATTTTTCGGAGTACTAGTGCTACACACTACGCATCAAGTTCAGAATAATCACGCATCAAGTCCAGATAAAAAATCCACCAACTCGGGTTGGTCGGGAATAAAAATCCACCAACTTCGGTTGGTCGGGAATAAAAATCCACCAACTCCGGTTGGTCGGGAATAAAAATCCAAAAAATCCACCAACTCCGGTTGGTCGGGAATAAAAATCCACCAACTCCGATTAGTCGGGAATAAAAATCCACCAACTCCGATTGGTCCGGAATTAAAATCCACCAACTCCGGTTGGTCGGGAATAAAAATCCACCAACTCCGGTTGGTCGGGAATTAAAATCCACCAACTCCGGTTAGTCGGGAACAGTTGTTTAAATTAAGCAATACTATGGAATGTAAGTTGTTCTATTGCTTAGTATTAAAAAATACTACAATGAGATAAGTATATCATAAACATATATGTACTTACTAACCAACAAGCAAAGATATTCTGCAAATTACTTAGAAGAAAATGAAATTACAAAAGACCAAAACTTTTCATTCAAATCGAGAAGGATTACATGTGCTGAAAAAAGAAAAAAACATTACATAAAAATCCTATTCTACTGGTTTCTTACCCTCTGCCTTTGAAACAGGTTCTACTCCAGCAGGAGGATCATCTAAGACATAAGGGGAATTTATGAAGTTCAGATCTTGAAGCATCCTGACATTCATCACAGATGGCCAGTCAAGCAAGTGCTCCGGGCGAGATATCTAAAATTAGAATAAAGACTGTAACCGCTGAGATACTTGGAGATTAAGCACTAAGGAATTGCCCGAGCAGGAATCTAGCTCATATTAAGTTTAAAAGGTGGCATGGGCAACTCGAGAAATCCAGGGTCATAGTAATCCCATAGATAATGGTCCTGCTCCAAATTTAACACCCCTAGTGCATTCAGCCATCCTTGCTTGTAACCCTCATTATTTGAATTCTGGATCCGATCATCGAGATGATAAAGGGCTTCATTATATCCATCCATCTAAATCTCTGGGCTGTTTGTGAAACTGGTAAGTTAACCTCTCCAGTTGCTCGTGGAGGTTCTTCACTAAAAGTTCTTTATTCTCCAAGGCAGATATTTGTGTGGAAAGTTGCTCATTGAGGTTCAGAATCTTCTTGGACATCTCTGACAAAGTCTGATTCTTCGCCACCAAGTGGAATGCTTGATTCTCCAAGGATGCCTGTGTTCTAGCTTCTTCAACAGTAACCCGAGCAGCCCTTGCTCATCCCCGAGAAGCTCTTGCTCGTCCGCGAGCAGAAGTAGAGGGTCCATTCCTCTTTAAGGTTTCCAATTCATCTCTCAAATTGGCATTTTCGACCTCCAAGAAAGAGAAACCTTCGTCATTGACAGAGACCAAGGCTCCTGAGGTAGATGCTGTAGATTTCAGTTGGGATATCTCTCCTCGCAAAACATTATTTTCCTACTCTAGTAGTTTCGCGATTTGCCTATGCTCCTCGACCTCAACCCTTAGAATTTTCTCTTTCTTCTTGTAAGCAGCGATGAACTTATCATATCCTTTGTCAGCATTTAGTTGCTGATATTTTTTCTCATACCCCTGATGCAAAAGGGCAGAAGATTCCTTGTATTGTTGTTGGAGTTCCTCGATGGTACCTTAGAGATCTTCAATCATCTCATAATATGCTATATTGTTGGTAACTGCACGGTCGAGCAAGCACTTCAAATATTGGTAGGCTTCAACTGCTCGTTCAGAAGTATCCGGACCAAGGATGTCAATGATTTGAGCTTCATTCAGGACAGCATGGCCAGCCTTGAAGTAGTCATTGCATTTTTTCATCAGTTCAGCATCGTGAGCTAACAAGAGCTCTATTCTATCCATAAACTAGTAAAGAAAAGAGATAGAAAGAATTAATAAGAATACAGACAGAGCAAGAAGAGGAAGAAGTCAAGGTAAACAACCAAAAGCTTGAATTTTTATTTCATCATAAAAGAAAATACAAAAGTTGAGGCTACATCCAATAAAGTGACAAAATAAACACCCAAACTACTCTACACCTTCTCTTTATTTCCTATAACTTCCTCAGGAGGTTTTGAGGAAGAGGCTGGTTGCTCAGTGGACACGAGTAGCTGCTCGATAGGAGTAATAGTTAGTTGGGGTTGCTCGGAGCACGATTGAACAACTGGAACAGTAAGGGCCTGATCCCCAATTACCATGGAGGATTCTTCTGAGGCAGCTTCGTCCTCTTCTTCTTCTCCAGAAGAGGGAGGAGGGACATGAGTATGTTGCTGAAATAGGTCAGAATCTTCAGCGACTTTTCGCTCTTATAGGGCTGCCACCCATCCACCCCTAAAGTATTTAAGGATGGCATATTCCATTTGTGAGGACATGGCATCCAAACACTTATTCCAGCCCTTGTCCCAACCTACGCTGAAGGATTTTTTAACAGCTTTCTTCCTTTTAACCTTCTCCGAGGAAGTCCTCTCAGTAAGAAGTTTCTCGGCAGTTTTCAGCTTCTCCTTCACCTCCTGCTTCTGGCGATCAACATCATGGAGTCTACCAACATCCTCTTCAGCAGCTTTGATTTTATTCTCAAGCTCTGCAGCATTCTTGAGTTTCTCCTCAAGCTCTTTATTATTCTTCTTAAACTTACCCAATTTTTTCTCCAAATCCTTAGAGGCCTCCACAGCTCGATCTCTCTCTTGCTCGACAGACTTAACCTGCTTCTCCCAAGCAATTTTATTCTCCTCATACTTATGATGAGATTCTTTTAAAGACTGGGTTAATCCTGTAAAATCTTTTTCTACACCTCCCGAGGAGATTGAAGCCTTAATAGCCTCATCCTTCTTCAGAATAGTGTTGAAACATGTTACCAGCTGGAAAAAGAAAATAACTGTAAGTCAGTACAGGGACATAACATTGAAAAATGAAAGTTTAGATTAGTAATACTTACTAAGGCAATATATTGACCAGCCAAGGTAGTTACCTTATCACGAGAAAGATTGTCTTCAATACCTTGGACCTCTGGGTAATCTAAGACTTCACCGAGCTCATAGAAGAGCTCGGAGGTACAAAGGTGGGAATACCACCTTCAACATTTAAAGACTAAGAGACATCTTTTATTGGTCTCTCAAGAGAACTTTTCTTTAACCTCCTCGTAGGAGCAGGAACATTCTCAACCAAGGATGTTGTCTTGGTTGGTGATATAACGATAACCTTGCGTGGAGGAGAAGCAGCAACAACCTTGCTCGGGGCCACTGGGGGCTTCTCAACAATCTTCTTAGCAGCAGCAGCAGGGGATGCATCAATATTCCTCGTCCAGTAGTAGAGGCAGACTTATCAAAGAAAGCAGGAACTTTTCTTTTCTTTATTATGTCACTAATAGGAATGTTTAACTCTGAAGAAGAACCTTCTACACTAGTATCAGCAGTTGGTACTTGATCAAGACTAACCACCACTGGACGAGCAGTAAAAGATGAAATGTAGCTCTTGTACTGCAACAAATAAGAGGCCGGTCTAATATGTTCCTCAGCAACAGATTGGTGCAAGCTCCAGATAAGTTTCAAATGCTTTAAATTAACCTCTGTCTCCTTTGGAGATTTTCTTTTGCTATCAACTGCAAATCATAAAAAGTTAAATGTCAGTGATACATTTTGTCAAACACCAAGAAAATAATATTTCAAAAAATAAAAACAGCCTATTCTATTGCCATAAGGGGGAAACCTAGGACCCTGATACACATCATCTCCATTTAATGGATCATGTTGCCAATTTTTCATAACAACCCCATGCTCGAAGTAATCCCTGTTGGCATCTGGGAGATTGACAACTGAAGCCCTATTTAAAAACCTAGTTTTTAAATAAAAAGTACTATCGCTGACAACCCATCTATAGAAAAACATAATTTCTGGAATTCCTAAACGGGTTCCATGAATTTGGTTTGACCTATGGACTCCATTAACTATTCTCCAGGTATTGGGAGCTATTTTTGCAGGCACAACGTCAAAATATTGACAGAACTCCAAACATAGGGGATTTGGAGGAAAAGAAAAGCCACATTCAGCCACAAAGAGACTGGGGAACCAATGTCCCTCAGTCAAAGAGAAATAGTTAGAAGGTTGAGAAAGTTCCTCCAAAATGACCCATGAAGGAATTAAAAATTCAGAACAAAATTTGTCAAGTGATTTAACAGCATAAACCATGATGATCAAAGCAAAACAAAAGAGAAGGAAAAATATCGCAAAATAAAAGAGAAGGAAGAAGGTCTTACAAGGGAAGAGTGAACCAGTTGACAACGAACAAGGAAAGAAACGAACGCACAAGATAGAGAGAAAATGAAAAGTTCAGAGACACATATTTGAAAAGTGAAAGACGATAGGATTTCTGTCGAGTTTAAATACTTTACCTCGGGAATATAAAAAGTAATGATTACTAAGACGGACGTTTGCGTATTCGGCGGCTAAAAAGAAGAAAAGGGGCACAAAAAACAAAGCGGTTATAGAAATTCAAAATATTTAGGAGGTCTGATACTGTGCATTTAAAAAGGAGCTACATACAACGAATGCTTTCCTAAAAACCATACAAACAAAAAATCTAAGCAGCAGAATATTCCATACTTTTATTCAACATCAAACTACGAAATATTGGGGGCTTCTGTTGATACCAAATTTAGTCTGCTGACATGGACCAATCACATGAAGACACGTATCAATTTACATGGTAAATACGAATACTCCAGACGAGCAAATCACGACCACCGAGCAACTCAAGATCTCCGAGCAACAAATGAGTTTTGAGCAACTCAAGTGTGACAAGAAGCTCTTGCTCGTCCCCGAACAACTCAAGCTCTCCGAGCAACTCAAGCGTGTTGAGCAGCTTAAGCAGTCCGAGCTACATAAGTGTACAGCGTATCCAAATCAAGAGAATCCAGGATATAATTGCGCATTAAATGCTCATTAATATAGTACAAATGTACATGTCTACTGGGTAACAACGCGTTGTCCTTTCATTTGTACAGCCTCAAGGCTATAAATACATTGTAACCTCCTCATTAGCAGGGGGACTCAGAATTTCTTGGTAAATCCTTTATCGAGAATTTTGCAAATAGTCAGCAATAACAAATACAGTGGACGTATGCCATTCTTACAAGGTTGAACCACTTTAAAAATCTTTTGTCTTATATTTATATATTCATTTTTATTAGTGATTAAATAATTAGATCAAATCTAGTTTTTTACATCAACACCCCCCGAATCGGTTTGGCTTCGGTTCGCAGAATTTCATTGGAATGTGGGGCTTTAAACACTTAGCATTTTTCCAAGAGTTTTCCTCGGAATTTTCTCCATTTTCAAAGGACCATAACTTCTTCACCGTAGCTCGGATTGAGGCGAGGTTTCTTCCAGAATCTTCGTTGCGATGATCTCTTCAACTTTCCAGTTTACCGAACTTCTGGACGGTGGCTATAAAATTACCAAAATGCCCTTCAACTTTCCTATCTTGTCCTTCTTTCACTTTTTTGACTTCTCTTGCGTACCACTTGCATAAAGTCCCTAAACTCATGGAACATGAAGTCGTTGAGGCAGAGATGGGACACTTGATGGAGATGTTGAATGCTTGAATCCCGAAATTCGGATTAAGGCCATCGTATGAGATCGTGTAGAGACGTGTTAAATGTAGCGGCGTACGACATACATTAAATGTAACATGTTGGACATGAGAAAAATGTCCTTACTGTTTTATTCATCTTTAATATTTTTCACTTTTTCAAAATATAAACACACTATGAAAATAGTCAAACACTGACCCATTTTTTTTTAAATAGCAAAAAAGTCAATTTGAGCTGATTTTTTTATAGGTATTGACACGACAGAAAATGAGCCTAAAGTGCGTGCTGATATAGGCTCAAATGCAACTCTGTCACATAAGTAATAACTCGGTAAGTCGGGATCGTATCCACTGGGAACTAGGAAAAATGCTCGTAATGACAAAGGAATAGAAGACTAACCCTAAATTAATTCAAGAAAAGAAACTAAAAGATGATTAATTGTGGAACTGAATGCTACTGTCTAAATGCAAATGAAATTTTAATTACGAACTAAGCTACATACACGAAAATAAAATGAAGGTTGGAATAAAATCTCACATTTACCATATATTAAACTATATTTTGAATTAGATATTTGATTAAACTGAGTCTTTATTAATCCTAAACATTACATATATGAGGGTATTAGCCCACATCATATGTAATCAAAGGAAAAAATAAAGCGGCTCTGCATAGCCAACATGCACATCGCATTCTTAAACACACCGGTTAGCTAGGGTAAACGAGGTTAAAAGACCTACGATGATTGTGATCACTACACAACACGATTCGATTAAAATTTAATTCAAAACCTATTTTCTATTCAATTAAACTACATTAGGTCGGGTTGATGCCTCCTAACCTTGGAAGTTTTTCTAGACATAATTAAACTATGCATGGACATAAAACCTATTTTTCATAAAGTCATAACTACGTGAAAAACTAGGAAGAAACTTGTAAATAAGAATGGCAACCTAATTTCTATGAATTGTCAGACACAAATAATAAAAAAATTGGAAACAGAAAGGAAACAATACCTGGAATGAAGAAAATTCCAAAATTAATGCTTGAAACTTGAATAAATGTTGAAGAAATTAAAACTTAGGGTTCATAGGTGCAAAATTCCTCTAAAATTATAAAAAAGATAACTCCTAAAAGTCTAGTAATTAGTTGGAATAAATACCCTACGAATTTACAAGATTTTGAGCAAGGCACAACTCTCAATTCGAAAAAGAAAAAGAAAAAGAAAAAAATTGTTACCCGAATCGGTCCGACCTGGGATATCAGTACGAGTTGGTACATGTCGGATCGATTCGTTTTTAATTAAAATCGAATCGATTCGGTCTTCCAATCTATGTAGGAAATTATAAGTATTGGACCAGTTTGGTATTGGGTAAAATCGGATCGGTCCGGTGGTGAATTCTATTTAAGATCTTAGACCTCTCCAGATCAGTTTGTTTTTGGGTGAAGCCGGATCGGTCCGGCTTTCTTTCTACTTTTCTTGTGATTTTCTCTCAACTTCGTATCTTCATAAATTTTGATCCGAAACTCAGATTTGGACGTCATTTATTCCTAAGTGCTTGTAAACTCGAGGTCTTCAACTTTCATTTTGGTCCCTCGTCCGAATCCCAGATGTAAAAGTACTATTTTTCCCTCTGACTTTTCTTCTTTTCTTTCTTCCTTGGTTTCTTGGTTTTAAGTTTCCTCTTCTCTTTACTTGTATAAAATACCTGCAAAAAGCAAGAATAATACATGAAACTCGATGCACTATATAGAAAATATCAGTATCAAAGATATGAGATAAATCAACATATTTTACAACGCACGAGGTGATAAAAGCCTTTAAATTAAGGGGATAAATTGAAAGAATTTATGCCTAATCAAACCCCCCTAACTTGGAACTTTGATCGTCCCCAAGCAATGTAAAAGAATGAAAACAAGGCTCAATTATCGAAAAATATTTTATCAGGATAAAATACCTCTTTCGCGGGCAAGCGATTGCATTTAGCGTATGCAACAAGTCACTAAACCCCTAGGTTGCCCTAATAGGATGAGTGGTGCCTCGTGAGGGTTTGAGTGAATATACCCACAAAATTCGGTTTCGACTCAAAAAAATTCAAAATACCTAAAAATCGTACAATTCAAACTTTCCTAAAAATAGTCACCATAGATTTATATTCACAAGTCTGAATTTGTCATGTATGTATGCGAAGGAGAAAATTAAATCGCAAATTTCCACTGATTGATCATTATGTTACTTTTCGAAAATTAGTTTTGATTCAAATGCTCATGGAATACTCTCCCCAATGAATCACTCGGAATGTGGCTATTTTATCTCGGTGTGCATGATTTAAAGAGTAAATGTAAAGGAATGCAAATTCATGCACACAAATTTGTAAAATGGAAATTTATGGTTGAAAAGATCTCTTCATCGAATTACGGTCTTTGGAAAATTGAAAACATCGCCTCTTATACACACCAATCAATCTCTTTTGTTATCTTTTCATATTTTGGCTCTCCACGCGGTAATTAATTTCCCAATCTGTACTAGGTTAGGACTTGATTGAGTTTAAGGTGTATTGGGTATATTGGGAATGGTTGGAAAGTTCAGAATTGGAAAATGTCCTTATGATGTCCGTTAGTGCTTTTTCGGGATTTTGCTCATTTTTTCTTCCTTTTTTATTTTTTTATTCTTCTTTTCTTGGTATTTTTGTTGAGCATTACTCTATTTTTCTTTCCCTGTTTTATCGTAAAAATTGGACTTAATCGACAAATGTTCAATTTTCACAATTCCGAGCTATTCAGGTTTTTCGGGTTATCACACGAAAAGGGAAAACTTTATTAGGCTCAAATTGGGTAGCAAAACATGGTTTTCACTACTTTTTATGGCTAATATTTTTAGGTGACAAACGAGGGCATACTTCATTGTCCGAATCACTAATCATATTACCATACGCGTCTCGAGATTAATTTAATTCAGAGATATGTTAGCGCGCTTTTCGAGGCAATATCATGCATTTTTCCTGTAACCGATCAAAACCATTAACCCGGGTTGATTTAAAAACTTAGAAAAGATGATAGGCTCAAAATCTCACCGGGTTAGTTAATCTCCACACTTATTTGTTAAGTCGTCAATTTTCTTTCAATTTCCAGCTTTGGTCCATTTTGGCTTTGTGAAATTGAAATTTACAAATTTGAGACTTTGAACAACTTTGGTGATATTTTTGAAAAATTTAAATCCCAAATTTTATTTATTTTGAAGAAAAATATTTTTGGCTTTTTCAATATTTTTGGAAAATTTTGAAATTTTCTAATTTTTTAGTTTGGGGGCATTTTGAACTTTGTGAAATTTTTGAAGCACATGCGTACCCCCCCCCCCCCCCCCCTCCAACTTAGACTTTTGCAAAGTTCCCATGCAAAAGGACTAAAAGCTAAACTACAGAGAGAATGCATAGAAAATGAACAAAGTACAAAATGCAATAATAAACAAGTAGGTATAAGACAAGAAAAGATATGCAAACAAATTTTCCATGATATAACAGATTACAAGCAGTTATGAACATCAAATGGAAAGATTACACAAACAACCAAGTCAAATCACGCTACTGAGGTGGTGGATGAGAGGTGCCGAGATCAGTTGGGTTATATGGGTCATATGGGAGCAGGTATAAGATGGATGGAGAAAAGGTGAAGGTCAGATATGGAGGGAAAATAAGGGATTGGGTGAATGGGGGATGAACCTTGGGAAGGGGCATAATTGCAGACACCGAACCGTTCTGGTTCCCCAGGGTCGGACCGGTCCGGTTCCTTGTAACTTTTTACTCCCCCTAACTTAGAATGAACTCGTCTCTCTCAATTTCTCGGGCGCAAGAGTGACATGGGACCTCCCATTACTTACTTCGAAACCCTATACGCTCTTTCGAAGTCTGTCCTCTGGCTCCTATCCTATCGAGACTTAAACTTTTTGACTCATAACTACCCTCACCTACTCACAACTACTATTTATAAGAACCACCCCATACGCATTGGGGGTGCGACGACCTTTCTCTCTTGCTTAAAACACACCCGCCCCCAAGAATGGGGTTTGTCGCTCTCTTAGTCTCCCCCGTTTTCCTCTCATAATTAAATAGTCGGAACAAGTTAGGTCCCGTCCCATAGATAATTGAGAGACCCTTGGTCTCAGGATGACTTACTGGGAAGGGATCCTTGTGGTGACTAACTTGTTCTTTGCCTACGTGCACCAACTTGGAGGGGAAATCTTGATTTCTTTTAATTTTTGGAGTGCATGGGTTGGGCTTTAAATCGGAAGATACGTGAGTCTTTTCCTCAAATCTTTATGTTTCGCTTAGGCATACGTGCTCACTCTCATTCTCAATCGCGGTCACCAAACATGCCTCTCTTACTTCTTGCTTAACGTCAGAATTACTGCTCTCACATGGTGTAACAAGGCCTACCCTAACGGCTATCTCTTGTGAGTCTTATCTTGCTCGTGTTCTTCCTCTATAAGATCCGTCTCTCGCGGTTCTCTTTCATCACCCTTGTTCTTGGTGTTGTTAAAGATATTAGTCTTCAGGGTTATGTTCCATAATGTTAATTGCATTAACCCACTCTGAGTATTAATAAGTGCATTAGCCGTAGCTAAGAATGGGTGGCCCAGTATGATGAGAACATGATCGCTCGAGAGAATGGATGACTCCTCATCCCAAATAATAAAATCCACTGGGAAGTAGAAAGTGTCAAGTTGGACGATCACATCCTCGAAAATTCCCCGAGGCATCTTCACGGAGAGATCCGTGAGTTGGAGAGTCATAGTTGTGAGCTTAAGGGTCCCCAAATCTAGTTTCTTATAGATGGAATAGGGGAGAATGTTAAGACTCACCCCTAAATCTATTAGAGCTCGTTCGATTCGATTCTTCCCCATGATGCACGAAATGGTGGGTGCACCCGGATTTTTATATTTAATGCAAGATCACTCAACAATACTGAGCTGACGTTCTGTGTTAAAAACACATTTTTCTTTACCTTTAGCCATCGTTTCACCGTGAACAAGTCCTTAAGGAACTTAGCATACATGAGAATTTGATTTATGATCTTGGGAAAAAGGTAGATTGATCTTTACTTTCTTAAAAACGTCAAGGACATCGTCTCGAGAAGTCTCTTTGGAGTGAGGGACCAAACGTTGAGGGTATGGGGATGCACTGGGAGTTTTATCGCCACTTTTGGCCCCTCTGTATTGTCATTACCACTCTTTTTCCAAGGTACATCTTTGGTCTCTTTCGTGCTGGGAAAAATATCCTTTTTATTTTGCTCATTGCGTGGAAGAGGTGACAAGTCAACCACTGTCCCACTACGCATAATGGTAATCGCACTACATTACTCAAGATGCTCATGGGATGTAACGCTAACACTAGATTAACTTTGGGGCGGTCTTTGGCCTTCGACCAGAAAATTACTCTTCTCTTGGATACTTAAGGATTCTTACAGCTTAGAGATACTCGTATTCATCTTAGTGAACATGCGCTCAAACTTAGTATTGGTTGCGTTTTGAGATTGGATGAATTGATTTAAGATATCCTCGAGAGTTCTCCTTGGCAGGGTAATGTATGGTGTTGGGGGTCGTACTTGCATTTGTGCTGGCATAGGTGACGCTTGTAGAAATTGAGAAGGGGGTGGAGGTAGGGCAACATATGATGTAGGATTCAACACAGCGTCTTGTTGCCCGTGGATGAAACCAGGATAGTTCCTCCACGAAAGGTTATATGCGTTCCCGTGAGGATTTGTAGGCGGGTATCATCGGATATGCCTTTGTTGAATGTCTCGCCTCACAAATAGCGCACACCTCCTCTTTCATGGCTCTGGTAGATTCTGAAGTTTCTCTTAATCGTACCTCGAGTATGTCTCTCATACTTTTCTTCAATTGATCAAGTTGATGGTCTAACAAGGTATCTTTGTCCAATTGGTAGAGACCGGACGTGGAAGGAGTGGTGGACACTTATCAAGGTCAGTTTTGGGTAATGGGATCGGATGTGTCCCATGCTTGAGTAGTCTTGAGAACATACTTAAGAAAAGACTTAGCATCGCTCGCATCTAATTCCCAAAATAGTCTTTCACACATAGTTTGAACAAGTTGTTTGGACGCTACAGTAAGCCCTTGGTTAAAGAAAGAGATAAAGTGATGCTTCTCAAATCCAAGACATGGGCAAGCGTTAACCAACTCTTAGGAGAGTTACCAACACTTATCAAATGACTCATTATCTTATTGTCAAAAAATTTGAATTTGAGCCTTGACAGAGTTGGTTTTATGTTATGGAAAGAACTTTGAGATAAACTTGGACTGAATATCCTTCCATGATATAATAGAGTTCGGTGGTAAAGACCAAATCCATGTCTTATCTTTATCCTTTAACGAAAAAGGAAAAAGCTTTAGGCGAATGACATCTTTCATGCAAGCTTGGTCACTAAAGGTTTCGCACGCCTCTTCGAACTCACGAATATGGAGGCATGGTTTCTCCGAATCCATGTCATGAAATATTGGAAGAATCTATATGAGCCCATTACGGAAGTGGAACTGTCCTGCATTGTACAGAAGTAGAATGCATCTAGGGGTGGTAGTCCGCTCGGGAAATAAGAGTTCTTTCATGGGACGATATGGTAGGTTTCCCTCACCCATAACGAAACTGGCGATATCCGACATTGCTCTCTCTCCAATTGACTCAGAATCCTCACTAAGTGTCCTAGATGTGTAAGTCAAAGTGTGACTTGCGATGGAATTTGCAAGTGTAGGAGGTGGGACCCAAAATTGTGCAACGCGAGGGGTATGAGGGCTATCAGGATTACACTCAATAATGGGATTTTCGTGAATTCTTGTTGGATTATTTTGAGGAGTACGTTCTGGATTTTGCATGAAAGGTCTTCTGAGAGATGATTTCTTTTGGGCTTTTTATTTTTCTTGGACTTTTTATTGTTTTGGATTTTTTAAATTTTGGAATCAAATTTGGGATTAAATCTACTAACCTAAAAGTCTACCTAAGCTCCCCGACAACGGTGCCAAAAACTTGACGCGACTGAAAATGTGTCTAAAGTTCGTGCTGATATTGGCTCAAGTGCAAGCCTATCGCATAAGTAATAACCCGGTCAGTCATGATCGTATCCACAGGGAACTAGGACGAATTCTCGTAATGACGAAGGAATAAAAGACTAACCCTAAATTGATTCGAGAAAAGAAACTAAAAGATAACTAATTATGGAACTGAATTCTACTATCTAAATGCAAGTGAAATTTAAATTACAAACTAAGCTACGTGCACGGAAATAAAATGAAGGTTAGAATACAATCCCCTAAACCCTAGTATATTTATCGGATATAAAACTATCTTTTGAATTAGATATTTGATTAAACACAGTCTTTATTAATCCTAAGCACTACATATATGAGGGTACTAGCCTGCATCATACTTAATCAAAGGCAAGAATAAAGTGGCGTTGCATAGCAAACACGCACATCGCATTCTTAAACACCCCAATTACCTAAGGCAAACGAGGGTAAAAGACCTACGATGGTTATGATCACTACACAATACGATTCGTTTAATATTTAATTCAAAACTTATTTTCTATTCATGTAAACTACATCAGGTCAGGTTCATGCATCCCAACCCTTGAAAGTTTAGCTAGACATAATTAAACTATGCATGAACACTAAACCTATTTTGCATGAAGTCATAACTACGTGAAAAATTGGGAAGAAACTTGTAAATAAAAATGGCAACCTAAAATCTATGAAGTCTTAGACACAAATAATAAAACATTTGGAAACAATACTTGGAATGGATAAAATTCTGGAATTAATGATTAAAACTTGAATAAATGTTGAAGAAATTAAAACCCAGGGTTCTTAGGTGCAAAATCCCTCTAAAACTATCAAAAAGAGAACTCCTAAAAGTTTGGTAATTAGTTGGAATAAATACCCTACGAATTTACAAGAGTTTGAGCTAGGTATAACTCTAAATTTGAAAAATAAAAATAAAAAAATCATCACCCAAACTGGTCCAGCCTGGGCTATCGGTTCAGTTTGTTACATGTCGGATCGGTTCGTTCTTACTGGAAATCGGATCAATCCGATCTTCCAATCTATGCAGAAAATCATAAGTTATCGGACCGATTTAATATTGGGTGAAATTGGATCGGTCCGGTCGTGCATTCTATTTAGGATCTTTAGACCTCTCCGAATCGGTTTGTTTTTGGGTGAAGCTGGATCGGTTCAGGAATGGATTTCTTTATGCTCTTCTTGTGATTTTCTCTCAACTTCGAATCTTCGTAACTTTTGATATGGGACTCAAATTTGGACGCGTTTCTTCCTACATGCTTATAGACTTGAGGTCTTGAACTTTTATTTTGGTCCCTCATCCGAATTCCAGATGTAAAAGTACTCTTTTGCCCTCAGACTTTTCTTCTTTTCTTTCTTCCTTAGTTTCTCAGTTTTAAGTTTCCTCTTCTCTTTACTTGTATAAAATACCTGCAAAAATAAAGAATAAGACATGAAACTCGATGCACTATATAGAAAATATCAGTATCAAAGATATGAGATAAATCAACGCATTTTACAACGCACGAGGTGATAAAAACCTTTAAATTAAGGGAATAAATGGGAAGAATTTATGCCTAATCAAACCCCCCTAACTTAGAACTTTGATCGTCCCAAGCAATGTGAAAGAATGAAAACAAGGCTCAACTCTCAAAAAATATTTTATCAGGATAAAATACCTCTTTCGCTGGTAAGCGATTGTATTTAGCGTATGCAACAAGTCGCTAAATAAATATATATATATGTGTGTATGTGTGTGTATTTTGAAAAAGTGAAAAATATCAAAGTTGAATATAACATATAAAAATAAAGAGAAATAAATTTGTTTAGAGAATTTTCATGTATGATTAAAGTATATTTCGAATTTCATTTAAACCACCCCATTAAGTGGCGTGTGTAAATAAGAAATCAACTAATAATAAGGGTATACTAAAATTGGGGTGGTTAGAAAAAAAATGGGTTGAAATAAAACCTCCCATTTTATTTTATATGGGAACACTTATTACACTATAAGAATAAGTTTAAGATATATATTAATTTTCTTTGAGCATACACCATGAAAAATTTGTCAGCCTTATTTGACATATTTTTTATTGTCTATTTTAAAACCCTATTAGTCGCTCATGGGTCTGAGGCACCCCCTTCTCCCTTTTAGTCTCTCGTGGGTCAAAATCAAATACATTCTCGATTTCTCTTAAGCGTGATTGCGAGTGAGACTGTGTGCATGTATAGATTTGTACATAAGTGAAAGTGTGTGCAAGCATAAATTTTGAAATAAGTGAATGTGTGAGAAAAGTGTAAGAGAGTATTAATATGCTAGTATGTCGCAAAACAAAGTGTATGTGTGTGTGCAATATAAGTGTATAAGCGAGTGATTATGTGTGCGGAAGTGTATGAGGCATATTTAATTGTGAATAGATGTGTGTGAGGAGATTAAAAGAGGGTTCATCATAACATCTACATAGTAAGGATGGTCATGCTTATCCTAATAGAGAAGTCAAAATGAAGATAACGGGAGAAAAAGAACATTATCTATGAAAAATGAGCATAATATAGAGCACATGACACAAATGAACAAGAAAATGTGAATGAGGGGTACAAGATTGGGGAGTCTATTGAGTCCCTCAATGACCGATCTTAGTTATAAGCGAAGAACCTTTGAAAAATAAACACCCTTGTAAGAATGGTAGATTTTGCCCATTGTGGCATGGGGTAGAGGAGTGAAATTGAAGTTTAATCAAAGAAATAAGGTTTTTCATTGAACTGAATATGGAAACACAAGGCTGAGGGATAAAAAGGTGTGTAAGTATGCATCTAAGGAGGAAAGAGTTTGGTCGAGGGTTCCTTTCTGGGGAGGATGGATGAAGTTTGAACTTCCTTTTGGGCCATAAGAGAGAGAACTTCCTTTTGAGCTACAATAATGAATGGTGTTTCACTTCCTTTTAAGCCATAAGATAGATAACTTACTTTTAAGCTAGAATAATAAGAGGTGTTGGACTTCCTCTTTATGCTAAAAGAGCAAGAACGTCATTTTAAAACAAAAAAAATGACTAGTATTTCATTTCCTTTTAAGCTAGAAGACCGAGAACTTCCTTTTAATCTAGAAGAATGAGTGGTGTCACACTTACTTTTAAAACAAAAGAGTGAAGACTTCCTATTATACTATAAATATGGGGCATCCTGATAAGTCACGAATATTACATTTTTCGCCCATTAACTTATGCAATTTTAGCTCCTCCGGGTACCGTAATTGCTATATTTATGTTCATTAATCTAACAACCTCCGTTTTATACGATAATACTTTATTTAAGGTATTATTGAGCATTTATAGGTGTTACAGTGCTTAGTATGAAGTTTGAGCGCGTTTCGGTAAAGTTTCGTAAAAGTTCGCACGTTCAGGGGGCATTTTTGTAATTTCACACGTTAGGATTTTTGCTCGAAGCATTCATGGAAGTTGTAGCTCTTGGGCCAAGCTTCGGTTGACTATGAACGGTGCTTAAATCAAACTCCAAAAGAATATTCCACAGACCTTTAATCGGAGAAGAATTATAAGTTAATTAATTTATTATATATTAGTACTAACAATTTGAATAATTCCCCTTGTGTCCTTATCTTGTAATTTGTATTTGCAAGCTTCAAACGCAAATGGAGATTTTGGGAGATAGCTCAGGTTTGGTGCGAATTTTAGTTTCGTCCAAAATTGGAACCTTTTGTTCAAAATTGGAGCTCGAGTTTTGTTACGTGCATATAGCACTGGGTCCCGAGTTATTTATTTTTGCAAATGGGTCTTGGTTTTGGCCATTAATGACAGCGGGTATTTAGTTGGGTTTCCAAGAGTTTCACCTTACGTAATGGAAGTTGTGGTCTCTGTTTTAGCATAATTCGCAAGTTGGTCCAACACACATACTTGGCCATGGCTGGTCATGAAAGGAGGATCAAATTGACATGGCTGCTCTTGGCTTGTGGTCGCGATTTTGGATTGACTGGGCGACCGACCGACCACGTCATTTTCAGCGATCGATCGATCGAGTTTTTGGTATTTGACTTTCGTGTTATTCAGTAGGCTCTCCCCCTATGCGCGGTCGTCCGATTTGACAACGGTCGACCAATGTCCTGCATTTGGACGACTTTGCTTTGTGCACTGTTGCCCATTTTCTATTTTTACTTTCTTGTTTATTTAAGACTTATCCCTTATTTATTTTCTTATTAATTTTTTTTTTCTTAATTGTGACTTAGTATAAATAGAACCCTTATTGTATTTTTGTAGAGGATTTATATCATTTTTAGGATAGAGTTTAGGGTTTGCAAGGGAGCTTTTGCCCTACTCCCATTTCCTTTGGGTTTTGCCCACTTTGTAAGCTTTTCTTGTAATATTCATCTTCTTCCTTAATATATTTGTTGTTTATGCTTTATTTTCATTTTTGTCATTTAATTTCCTTGCCTAGATTAACTTGTATTTCATTTGTTTATTACTTTCTTAATGTTAAATAAGTTTTATATATGTATTGCCCTTAGCTAAATAGGGTCAGGGTTGTGTTTTTCCATTAACGGGCCTCGAGCTCTAAAAGTTGGATTTCGTGAAAAATTGCATTTATTTGAAACCTCATGTATCAAAGTCGGATTATTATGCGTTTAACTTTCTTTGTCACCCAACATTAGTGTTAGCGATAATCTGAATTTAATCCGCGTGTGACCATTTTTCGTTAAATGTTTAATCTCGCAACTTTGGATTGAATTCCTTATTGTGTGATATTTATGATTAATTAATTATGTCAATTAAATATCTTTCGAATCGAAATTCTAATTATTAGGTTGTTTAGCCCATAGCGGGTACGTGATCCTAACTCTCGTTTTATTAATATTTTTTAGACTTAGGTTCTTATTTTTCCCCTTTTCTTTTAAACAACCATATCACCTTTTACACTTTTATTCTTGAAATAATAAATCAATTAAAATCTATATGACATTTCCTACGGATTCTTGATACCCGACTTACCGCTATACTTGTATCGCAAGTGTAGTCGTAATTTAAGTTTTTGTATTAACGTGGTGAAACGAATTCAACGATTAGCATTTTAACGCGACGCTACTTATCACGCTTTAATCAAAATGGCATCGTTGCCGGGGAGTGTGTTTTAGATTGTAATTTTTTTATTATTTCGTAGCATTTATTCTTTTGTATTTGTATTCTTTGTTTTAATATTTTTTGCAGGATAGCATATTTGAGTGCTAAGAAACTTTGATTCGCGGTGCTCACTTTCTTGCTCGGATTCTCCATCTACAAACAACGAGGTAATCATGTCCTACTATTATAGTTATTACGGTCATTCTAATGATTATTACTTTGGGGATAGTTTTCAAGTTTTCCATTTTCAAGATTTTCTTGAGAATGAAAGACTTGAAAAAATTTATCGGAATGAAAATCTTTATTGGGAGCTTGAGTTGGATTCATTATTCGAATCTAATGATAATTTTTATTCCGGTAATTTCAAAGACGAGTTTCAACCAAATGGGGATTCCGAGGTTCTAGGGCCAAGGAAGCCTACTTTGGAAGAAACTTTTATTCTTTACTCCCAAGGTTTGGAAAGCCAATTTGGTGTTGGATTGATACTTGAATCACTTTGCGATGAGATGGATTCGTTGGCGCTAAACAACGAGGAGGTGGAAACTTGTGTTTCACCTCAAATTTTAAAAAAATTCTCATTGAATGTGAATCTTTCTCCCCCGATATTCAATATCCTTTCGATGATGAGTTGATTGAGATTGAATTTATTTCATCACCATTCACATTTTCCTTGATTGAACAATTAGAATTACCGGTTGATTCCTATGAGTCGGTTGAAACTTTTGAAATTTCTACACCTTTTGTCGATGAGGACTTTTTGCCACACTTGTTTTCCAAGATGGATTGTATCCCTATGTGTTCACCACCTCCCCTTCCAATTGAAAAACCACGGGGAGGCGAATTTACTTTTCTTAGATCCCAAGTGTGCCTCTCCCCATTGTTATCCAAATCCCCCATCGTCCGCCCAAAATTGATAATTGGTGATGGTTCATTTCTTACACCTTACACATGCCTTCCGTTGTTCAAACGTAATTCCTATTTTTTGGGAGGCATGATTTCTTTGGAGGGTTCACCATTAATCTTTCAAAGTCAAATTTTTGTTTGGGTTGATCCCCAACTATTTAGACTTCTAGTGTATAGTCTAAATAGTAGGTTGTAAATAGTTATCCCTTATTTATTTTCTTATTCCTTTTTTGTGTTTCTTAATTGTAACTTAGTATAAATAGAACCCTTAGGGTATTTTTGTAGAGGATATATATCATTTTTAGGTTATAGTTTAGGGTTTGTATGGGAGCTTTTGCCCTACTCCCATTTCCTTTGGGTTTTGCCCACTTTGTAAGCTTTTCTTCTACTATTCATTTTCTTCCTTAATATATTTGTTGTTTATGATTTATTTCCATTGTTGTCATTTAATTTCCTTGCCTAGATTAACTTGTAATTCATTTATTTATTTATTTCTTAGTGTTAAATTAGTTTTATTTATATATTGCCCTTAAATAAATAGGGTCGGGGTTGTGTTCCGCCATTGATGAGCCTCGAGCTCCGAAAGTTAGATTTTGTGTAAAATTGAATTTAATTTAAACCTCGCGTATCAAAGTCGAATTATTATGCGTTTAACTTTCTTTGTCACGCAATGTTAGTGTTTATAGTGATAATCTGAATTTAATTAGCGTGTGACCATTTTTCGTTAAATGTTTAATCTCGCAACTTTGGATTGAATTCCTTATTGTGTGATGTTTATATGCTTAATTAATTTTGTCCGTTAAATATCTTTTGAAACGAATTTCTAATTATTAGGTTGTTTACCCCATGGAGGGTACGCGATCCTGACTCTTGTTTCATTAATATTGTTTAGACTTAACTTTTTATTTTTTCCCTTTTCTTTTAAACCACCATATCACCTTTTACACTTTTATTCTTGAAATAATAAATCAATTAAAATCTATACGACATTACTTAGGGATTCTCGATACCCGACTTACCGATATACTTGTATCGCAAGTGTAGTCATAATTTAGGTTTTTGTATTATCGTGATGAAACAAATTCAACGATTAGCGTTTTGACGCGACACTAATTTTCACTCTTTAATCACATCTCGTGAGTCAATCAGAAGGAGACACATGTCCTCACTTATGCATTGATGATGTGGTCATCCAAAATAGTTCACCTCATGATTCAACACTATTAGTTAACACTGTTACTCCAGGCATGTACTCTGTGACTGGATGACGTCAGCAACACACGCATGTGGGAAAGATATGCAAAAAATCCCCCCTATGTGGTAATAACTAACTCATGATTATTCTTTCACCATGTATATAAAGTCTATACTTACCTAACCTATAAAGGTGAGCCACATGTCGCTATCATTTTTTCTCTCTTCTAATAGCACATACTACCCATGTATTGTTAACTTATAATATTTTCCCTTAGTATTATGTTGTCTAATTCTAGAGGAAACTTGAGAGATTGTAACATATACTCATCAATGATAATTTCCCATTAATCAATGCAATCAACACTGCACCTGTGGATGTAGGCACCAATTTGGGTCAAACCACATAAAGTCGATTCTGATTATTTTTCTCTCATCAATCTAATGTGTTCTATAGTATTCGTATCTCAAGTAGATCAATATCTTATCTGTTATTTATTAATAATTAAGACAATTAGTATACCAATTATAGGTGATAACATTTACTTTTAAGACAGGATAATGAAGCGTTGTTGCACTTTTTTTTAATCTAGGAGGATGAGAACTTCCTTTTGGGACAAAAGAAGGAGCGGTGTTTCTCTTACTTTTAATCCTGGTGAGCGAGAAATTCCTTTTAATCTAGAAGACTAAGTGGTATTGCACTTTTTTTAATCCAAAGGAAGGAGAACTTCTTTTTAAGCTAGAAGAATTAGCAGTCTTGCATTTTATTTTAAGCCAGAAGAGAGATAATTCCCTTTTAATTTAGAAGAACGAGCGATGTTATACTTCCTTTTAAAGAAAAAAGTGAGAACTTATTTTTAATCGAGAAGAATGAAGCATTGTTGCAATTTTTTTTATGCTGGAAGGGTGAGAAATTCCTTTTAAGGTAAAAGAACAAGTAGTGTTGCACTTACTTTTAAGCTTGGAGATTGAGAACTTCATTTTAAGCCAGAAGAACGAGTGGTGTTGGGCTTTCCTTTAAGACAGAAGAGGGAGAACTTCTATTTAATCCAAAAGAACTAGCAATTTTGCATTTTTTTAAGCCAAAAGAGCGAGAACTTCCTTTCAAGACAAAAGAGCGAGCAATGTTGCACATACTTTTAAGCTAGAATATTGAGAACTTCCATCTAAACTAAAAAAAAAGATGTGTTGCATTTCTTTTTAGTCCACAAGAGCAGGAACTTCCTTTTAAGTGCAACACCCCTTATTTTCTCATGTGTCAGTCGGCCACTCCGATATGCTGAAGATAGGGTGTGCTAATAAATTTATATTATTATCGGCAACAACAACAATAACAACAACAATAATAATAATAATAATAATAATAATAATAATAATAATAATAATAATAATAATAATAATAATAATAATAATAATAATAATAATAATAATAATAATTGTAGGGAATTTAAATCCATTCACAACACGCGATAACGAAATGATAAATATAAAATTGTAATAAATAAATGTCTCAATAATCCGACATAACAAATAAAATAGTCTCAACTCTCGATAGATAAAACTAAGTAAAATAAATAAGTAAGACTATGTGGTCAATCCAATCTCTGAATAATAGTCTGAACTACATAAGTTAAATGAATAGCAACCTCAACTATGAATAAAAAGGAACGACTGAATAGCAAATGGAGCGGCAAGTATGAATCTCCTCAGCCCTATTATTCTTTTAATGCCATAATGATATAAATATGTTTTTCACAAAGTTACGATGAAGAAAGGGTAAAACGATAATTTTGATAAAATTGAGGGTCCTAGTGGTTGAACTTCCTTGTTAGACCTTATCGGTCATTTTTTGTGAAACTAGATAAAGTAGACAAAATGGCATGTTGACAAGATGAAATGGTGATATAAACTATAGAAATGATATAAACGACAAAATGACGGAATAATATGGACATTAGTAAAAATATTAAAACACATTATTATGGACTCGGATGACATCGAGAATAATTAAGAAGGGTTCGGAGCCCTTGGGTGAAAGACCCAAAATCACTAGACAGAGCATATGGTAGCATAGACGGTGGTGTAGAGACCGTTAAAGTATGCAAATATTTGGAAGATTTCGAAAAAAAATGAAAAAGAAATGAATATAGTTGTGCTCGAGAATATAAATAAGACAACCTAATGAAATGGGATAAAAAGGAGACTAATGAATTAAATATGGTTAATTAGTCTCTAGACCTAGTGAAGGGTGGTATAAAATGATTAAGTGTGATTATGGGCACATCGCTCGGGTTCATTGCATGGTAGTTGTATTAATACTAGTTAAATTGTCAAACATTTTCAAAATTATTAAAATACATGTTATATGTATAATATTTTTGTAGAAAATGTATAGCTTAGTATTACCCACTCTGCTGAGCGTTCGCTCACCCCTGATTTTTGTATAAAAATCCTCACTTCCACTCAAGGTACATCGAGTAGGGATGTCGAGAAAGACACCGATAAGTCTCCGGAGGGCAGTCAAACGTCATTAGAGTATCCGTTACTTTCTTGAAATTGTCTTTTCAAAACATTAGAATTTGGGACATTTAAGATTTTATTTGGACCTTTGGCCTTATAATAATACAGATATAATTATGATATACTTGTCAATTAATTAGTATTGTTTGATTGATAGGATTTTTATAAATAAACCATGCAAATTAATGTAATCACTTAAAGTGGTCACTTATTTTCTCAAATTAAAACTGGTAACTAAATCCTTAATAGATGGTGCAATTAAAGGGTTTTTCTTAAATGATAAAATTAGACTTTTCGTCTCCTCCTTTAACTCCTTGATTCGGTCCCAAATCCGAGTCAGGGCGTTACAAACACTCATATGTAAGGAATACTTCACCCCTTATCATAAGTGAATTACTACACTAGTGTCCCAACCCAAGGCATGAATGGTACTAAAAGTCTCTATCACTGAACTAATAAATGAATAATAAATAATAAGATAAAACAGGGATGTAATAAATACACATGTAAAAAAATACAACCGAATACCAACCCCCACATATGTGATATATAAATTAGGATACACATAATCTCATAATATAACACATAATGTGACATAGGGTTCATTTACTTACAGTGTCCATCGCAAGACTGTAATTTCTCTTTTTATAATTCACATAATAATCACACGAAGGCAATTGCCTTCAAGGACCTTTTCGTGCTCCTATCGGTAAACTTGTAGGAGTCTCTCACCTAACGGATTTAAACACTTGTACACACATAAGACTGGGGAATCACTACACAATCACACCATCGGGTAGTCCCATACCAAAACTCATCTGATAGATCGGGTCATTTGCATCTCACTTAGCAAAGCGTATACCGATTAAACATATGATGAAAGTATAATGACCTTCACAAGGTGATGCATTAACATCCAGGACCGCGGTACACGATCACAACCATTTAAAACAACCTTGACTGATAGATACCATAGGAGTTAAAATGGTATGTTCACGTTAATCAAATAATATATATATATATATATATATATAGGATATCGCATAACTATCGCATGTACCCAAACCATCACAATCCCAAAATGTTGTATTGTCCAATAAACTAAAGGTTTATTAATTCTCGAACCTTAATTAAAACCATTCCTTATATTCTTTTAGCTTAATATCATATAAAATATTTTATACTAAGCATACGATGTATCTAGAAATTACATATGCCCCAAATCCAAAATAAACCGTTGTTGTCCTAAGCCCACGAACATCCTTAGGCTAGATCGATCCTATTCAGACCCGAATCGATTCTACCTATCTGACTTAGTCTCTTGCATACAAAAATTTTAAAAAACATCAACAACCTCCATTGTTAGCATCCCAAGATTTCATACAACATCTAAAACTCCACTATTACTCATATAAAATACGGATTCATGATCCTAACTAGTTTCTATAAAGGTTAACACCATTAAAATATAATTAAAGGTTCAATTATGAAAGTCCCCAAATTAAACCTAGTTTCATCTTTTACAATCCAAGGAGACAAATTAACATGCAATTTCATATCTACACATCAAATTAGCATGTGGATTTGATAAACACATGTGACTCGGTCCTAAAGATGTGTTCTAACATCAAAATCATAATCCAAATTAATTCAATTGTAGGTTTTCCTCTAAAATCATTAATCTTTGAAATAAAATTTTAACCCATTAATAGTCCATAATTTAAACCCAATACAAACATGATTAAGACTCCTACCATGTAACCCGTAAAGTAGGACACACACGATCTCATAGTATAACTCATAATGTGACATATGGTTCCTTTATTTGAAGTGTCCATCGTAAGACTATAATATCTCTTTTTATAATTCATGTAATAATGACACGAAGGCAACTACCTTCGGGGACCTTCTCGTGAATTAATCAGTAAAACTGTAAGGGTCCCTATCCTAATGGATTAAAATACTTGTACACACATAATAATGGGGGATCATTACACAATCACACCACTAGGTAGTCCCATACCAAAACTCGTCTGATGGATAGGGCCATCCGCTTCTCACATCGCGAAGTGTAGATCAATTTAACCAATAATAAAAATATAATACCTCCACAAAGTCATGCGTCAATAGCCAAAAGTTCGATACACAGTCACAACTATTTAGAATAACCTTGACTGAAATATTCTACACGAGTTAAAATAATATGTTCACTTAAATATGATAAATTACACACACACACAAGCATATATATATATATATATATATATATATATATATATATATATATATGCATAATTTTCAATAATTGATTACCTTACCCTATTTAAGAATTCTTGAAACTAATGACCTTGTATCTTAACAAAAAGAACTTTAGAAAAACCTATATTAGGAAAAACCCCAAACTTTTGGATATTACAAAATAGCCCCTAAAGTTTTTATTTGACTTTTAAACTATCTAAATGAGCATTAACCCCCAATTTTTTTCATACTTAACCTTATAACCATCTCAATATACAAACCAACCCCTAACATTACCTCTTTAAGTTTTGAAAATTACACAAAAGCCTATAAAGTTGAAAAATATAGAAAAATGAACTTAAAACTTCCAAGGACCCAAACCTAAACCCCTAACTTCATCCTCATCAGCTCAACTGATGAGAATGCCACCAAATCTCCATTAGAACCAATGGGAACCAAGTTAACACATGCCTTCATGTGTACCCCAATTTCCTTCACAAATAACTCCTATTAAACCAACCCAAACTTGCCTTTTTTTTCAATCAATCAACCCTCCTTAACATCACCTATAAAAATCCCACCTTGGTACAAAGAAAACCATAACAACAATAGTATAAAAACCAAACCAAAATTTTTGAATTTTTAAGTATACCAATATTTTATGTATAGTGCTTAGTTCTTTTGATCATATTAAGTTTTTGCAGTAGTTTATGATCTATTTATGCTTTTACATACTTTATTTAACTTAGAAATACATAGTTAAGGGTCAGTTTTCAGAAAACACCATGAAAGCTTGAGCTTTAATGGTGAATTCTATTTTCCTGACTTTGAACCAGTTTTGAATTGGGAATAATTGTCCTTGGACTTTTAGGAACTTAACCATAACATTTAATTTGATTATAGTATACATGTATAGATGAAATCCAAGATTTTTTTTTTTATTTCGGTGGTTAAAACCTCAAATTTCAAATTCTCTGTAAACTATTTTGTTCAATTTCACACAGAAATAAAAACATATTACTTCCATTGTTTGGATTTTAGTATAAATCCATGAATATAAAACTTAAATTTTTGAGATTTTACAATCTATGGAGATATAATTATAGTTCATGTCAATCCATAAAAGTTGTATTTTTGAAATTCTTGTGAAAAATTGGGAAGAAAGGCTTTGGAATCATCTCAAATGATATTCTGTACGGTCAAAGTTACAAGCTTAAAAGTCAAAATTTGGAAGGTTGAAGTTGAAGTGCAATACACACGCATGAGTATGGTCAAATCTAGTGCGTGACAAGTTTGAATGAGCGCGTTTCCAATTAGAAAATTCTAAAAAAAAAATCAAAAATTTTATTTTATTTTCCTGGTCAAAATGGTATATTACATCATCTTGTTTGGTCAACCAAAAAGAAAATTCAAAGTATCCCCTAAACTTGAAATTTAAAATTTAAGTTACTTTTACACTAAAACCCTAAAAAAATTTCAACTTCTGATTTTTCATCCCAAACTTATTCTACTTATTTCTAACACCATTGGAAGCAAAAAAACTCTATTAGTACTAAACTTGAAAACCTAAGGAAATATAAGAAATAAATTCAAAACTTATATATAGATTAAACCCCGAAACTTTAATTAGACGTGATTTAGATTTTAATTATATCTCAATTTTCTTAAAATTCAGCCTTACTTAAATGTTTTTCTTATTCCAATCTTTCATGGATCCCTGCCCTAACCAAAAGGAATCTATTTCGAAAAGCCCCAAAAATAAGTAGGTTATTCTTATTTAGTATTAATTTCATAAAATGATATTGTGTACGTCTTTTGTTGATATCACCGTGTGATAATCCCAATATATCATATTCTCATTGATGAACTCATTTGAGTAGTTCAACCCTTTACTTTTTACCCGTTCTATTGTAGCATACATTATGGCCAGAGAATAATCTATTGTTATACGCACGATTGTATTATTTAGCCTGTAGGACTCAGATAGTTAAGGGTCTAGTTATTACTACCATATGGAATGTCTGTGATTGACTTAGCACGGTTACTTTATCTCTAATTATCTGAATTAATTATCTCCAATTTATTAGACTAAGTTGTTGTATATATGGCTATTGCCCTAAAACCTCTAAACGGATAATTATGGGATATTTGTTTATAAACCATCCGCAAGATTTAACCGATTCTAGCCTTGATATTTTTATTTTTAGCAAATATCATCATGTATTATTATGTCATCTCATTTGAGATATTGAATCTCAATTCTTATGATCCTCTGGTTATTACTAATCCTTATTCTGATTATTTTAAAAACTGTATAGAACAAGAATTATCTACTGGGAAATTTTGCTTATATTTTTGAAATTCCAAATGGACCCAGGGCATAAAGAAGGCAACAAATCCCCCGATCCTGTAATTTATAATACATCTTATCGTGTATCTCTACCAATCATTTATTCATAGAAAATCAGTAGTGGGTCTGGAAAACCTGTCATAATTTCATATGTTACTACTTATAAGATGATGCAAATTTATGTTATAACATCATGTTGTAGCTTCACGTTGTACCAGTCATAGGTAGTATTTTTCTTATTTCTTTTCCTTTTTCAGTATCATTATGTAATGCAAGAACAAGCCTAGTAAGTGTCTAATGAATAAAGTGCATGGTCACTATAACTAGTATGATGTAATATAAACCTTTATTATCTTATTTATATTCTATTTCCAGCCTTTTTATTATTATCTAAATCCGTAGAGACCCCGAAAACTCGGGATATATATATATATATATATATATATATAAAACATAATATACTAAAGGTTTATAATTCTCAAACCTTAATTAAAATCCTTCCTCATATTCTTTGAGTTTAATATCATATAAACTGTTTAATATTGAGCATACAATTCATCTAGCAATTATTTGTGCCCCAAATAAAAAAATAAACCATTGTTGTTCCAAACCTGTTAAAAGCCCATAGCTGGATCAACCCGATTTAGAACCAGATCAATCCGACAGGTCTGACTTCATCTCCTTCATCCAGACATTCTAACAAATTGCCCCAGCCTCCATTATTAACATCCCAAGTTTTAGTACAACATTCAAAACCCTATCATTAGGTGTATAAAGTACGAATTCATGATCCTAACCAATTTTTATAAAGGTTAAAGTCATGCAAACATAAGTAAAGGTTCAATTATGCAAATCCCCAAATTAAGCCTAGTTTCATCTTTTACAATAAAAAAGCCAAATTAACATGCGACTTCAGATCTGCACATTAAATTAGTGCAAGGCTTTAATAAACACAAGTGATTTTGACCTAAAGATGCATTCTTACATTAATACCGTAACCCTAATTAATTCAATTTGTTATTTTCCTAAAAAAATATCAATCTTTAAAATCACATATTAACGTATTAATAGTCCAAAGTTTAAACCCAATACAAACGTGATTGAGATAGCTATTTAATCCCTAAACATGCTTCTAATTCAAAAATAAATTAAATAACACGAAAACGAAACCATAAACAAGTTATAAATTATATGGTGATAAAAAAAAAGGTTTCTTACCTGAATGCTACGAATGGTTTCTCTCTACGCTTTGATCCTTGTTCTTCTTCTCCAAAGTTCTCCTTAAGGTTTTTCCCAATTCCATATAATTCCTAGGATTTTGTTTTCTGTGTAAATTATTTTGATATACCTACCCCTTGGGCCCAATTCCAACAAATAAAAATACAACTATGGGCCTCCATGTCACTCTAGAGTTAGATAAAAACGGTAATACCTCATAACTCACAATAATACCTCACATGTAAAATAAAAAGCACACTTACTTATTTTACTCTTAACCGCACATAGTCCAATATTATATAATTAATGTCATCAATTAGTTATTTAATAACATGCGGCACAAAAATCACACAACATGTAAAATTTAATTATCATCTAAATTATGCCTTTTTATCATTACCAATTCACAAAAGTAATAATTATTTCCATTTGTTAATTTTTTTACAATCAATAAATAGTAAATAAATACCAACAAATATGGTATTACATTAAGCCAGATGAACAAGCGAGATTATACTTCCTTTCAAGCCAAAAGAGTAGTAACTTCTTTTTAATCCAGAAGAACGATTGTGGTTGTACTTCCTTTTAATCTAGAAGAGTGAACCTTTTATGATAGCATAATAAGAAGCGTTCAATCATTTTTCTTTAAAAATATGGTGTGGCAAAGATATCATAAAATACTGATTGTTGTCATAAAAGATACGTAAGGAGTTGAAAAGGGGATTTTAATCAATTTTGTGAGAGAAAATTAGAGGGTATCAAAATTGTGAGTGGCCTCGGACCCATTAGGTGCTCCCCGCAAGACCACATATAGGTTAAGGGGAGATGTGCCAAAGTAAAAGATAAGTATTTAAAGTGGTTCGAACCTTGTAAAAACGTGACTGTGTGATAATTGATTAAATTCGCAAATTTCTAAATTGATACACTAATTTAATTAGATTTTATTTTTAAACAAACTTAATCTAGCCCCTACACATGCATCTAAACATCATAAGTATTCAACCCATCAATGAAAAATAAAGACGAACGATTCAGGAAAAAAGCCCTTTCGGGTAAAACATTTTATAAACATTTTGAAGAATTCACAAGACCTTTGACTTACTTACAACCTGATAATCGCCCACAAGTGTGTAATGCACGGTACCTTCAGCAAAGCTTCAAAGATACGAGAGACAGCGAAATACCCTCCAGGCGTCGGTTCGTCGTCTTCGGCTCATCCAGACGCATAATGACTACGCTCAGTATCCACCAATCAAATATGAAGATCCCTTCTCCACAAAGGTTGAACAAAGGCAAAATTGTGTTCTTGAAACACCAAAACAATTCACTAAAACAAATGGGAGTTTTGTGAATTGAAAACCAAAAAGGGAATTAAACCCCAAAAGGAAGAAGCCTAAAGAATTCTGCTTTCGCAGTTTTTCTGTTCTGTAAAACGCTGGGACTTCTTAATGAAAACAAAATCAGAGAATGAGATTTTATAGAAAATTGCGCCGCCTCAAAAATAGAGCTCATTCGGACGAGATCAGCATGTCACTCGAATGAAGGACATCAGTCGTTCGAACGAGATCGCGCGACATGCCCTCTCGTGTGAACGACATGCTATGTCGCTCGAACGACTATTGTGAAAAAATTATTATTTTAATGTCCGCTTCAAGACTTAGAAAAAATACTCATTCTTAAATTTTGACGAAAAAGTCCGCTCTAACACTTAGAAAATATTTTGTAAAAATATCCCAAAAACTGTAAGTGAAAAGTTAAGGTATTAAAAACATAATCTTACCAAAGTAAACTTCACGGAGTCTTGAATGATGAAGAACTTGAGTAATTTTGATCCATATTTGATGTAGATGTCTCTTGAATACTCTTCGACGGTGTAGTGGTATATGACATAATAAATTGATAACGGACCAATGAAAATATGTCCTTACAAATCTCCCCCTATGTCTATGCCGGTACATACATAAAAAATCCAAATTATCAAAAACCAAAATGCCTATACAAATCTACCCTCCCATGAATAAATTTTCAAGATTTCAAAACAGTTCTTCAATAATCTTCATCAAATCTCAAAGCTTTTCTCATCAGGGTGTACAACATCATGATCTTCAATCTTTGTACCTACACACATGAGATAATGAAAAATACCTTCATGACGCATCGAGTTTGAAATGATATAAGAATAAAACATTGATAAATCAAAACTCCCCCATAACATGATGATTCTTTCTCCCCCTTTTTATGATGTCCCCAAATAGACAGATAAGAAGAAAAAATCAAAACATGGATTGTCACGACAAAATGCATAGCAAACAAAGGTCAAGCTACGTGCATACAAAGGTATGTCCCACAAACATCCACAAGCTATTTTTGGATTTTTCAAAATTTTCATACAAAAATAAGATACTAAAAATCACACCATGGATTTAGACTCAAATAGCCAAGTCATGGATACGGAATGTATGGGTGTGAACGCATTCGATAGGAGAATCAACTCAATCAATCATATGTGCATGATGAATACGTGTACTCCTAACGAATGAACATCAAAAGTATCCTTAGGTGTAAAAATTATTGAATTTAGATGACGTCGTCTTATGCAAATCAACAAATCAAAGTCAAATGATTTCCACACCAATAACTTCCACAACTATTTAGCGCTTTTTCATGATTTTCAAGGATGTGCAAACCCGTTTCAAAATCTCCAACCAAATAACCTCATATATATTCTCTTTTAGAGGTGCTAAACTAAATTCTCAAACTTTGGAGAATTGGTGCAAAAACCTAAATGACCCATAATTGGCATGAATTTCTTTTTATTGCCTTTGAATTTTTTCGGGCTCTTTTAAACCTCTTTGGACCTCGGATAATAAAATTCCTCAATTTTCTAGGTCCAATTTAAAAGGCGGCTTAATCGCAAAGGATAAAAAAAAAATCTTTCGTAGCCTTTCACCATTTTTAAATAAAGCACACAAACTCACAAAACCGTTCTTACGTGCACATCTTTCTTATCAAGTTTTATCGCGCTTGGTTCGTTTTAAGGACAAGATTGAAGTGAAAACACCCAACAAACATGTGATAAGACAAGCACAATAATAAAAAAAATTCGTGCTTGTGTGCAATAAAGGAAAACATGAGTCAAACATGTAGGAAGTAACACTTAATTACATCTTAATGACTCCAAACATTATAAAGTACAAAGATGACATGACATATTGTCTCAAAACACTATCAAATAGTCACATGAAAAAAATGGAATGATGTTGTGACTTGGTCATCCTAAGTGTCTATCCATACACGGTGCAAACAAAATACATAACTCTTTTTGAATTTTTCAAAAAATTTCAAAATAAAATCTTTTTGTATTTTTTAAAAAATTTCAAAAGCAAACATCTATACAAAAATGATACATACTAGCAATAGGCAAATAATGACATCATGAAAATCATCCTATGCTAGTAAACCAGTTAAACCTCAATCATTAGGTGCGGATGGGTTTTACAAGGGTGGTGCCAACTTATGAAAAACCTCCATCAAATCTTGTGAAGTTTTGACCAAAAACTTAATTTGCTTACCTAAATGTGCAAACTCTCTCATCTAGTCTTCGGGAGCATGTACAGTATCATGTGTGGGTGCATGTACGTCAGAAACACGTGTAGAAGCAAATCGTGACACATAACCCAACTTAAAACAAAATTCCCTAAGGTGTACTCTCTTCTTGCAATGGGAACAAACATAAATAGGACTAGGAACACCTCTCTCAAAAATTCTAGGACGCACCCTCCTAATAGGAATGGGATGCCTAGGTGGGTCAGGGTGAGACTCACATGAATCTAACACTAAAGTGGTAACCGGCTCGAGTGCTAATTGGGAAGTAGAAGAACCGTCATGACTTATTCCTAACTTTTCACCTTTACCCTTAAGAACCACATTTTCAACCTTCTTAGGTGCGCTCTCAAAATTGACATTGACCTCCCTAGCACATTCGAGATCACTCTCGAGTTGGGATACACGTGTTCTTAGACTAGACAACTTGTTGGTCAAATCACACTTCTCCTTTCTTAAAACCTCCTTCTCTCATTCCAAATCTAAAACCCGACAACCTAAATCTCTATTATACTTCTTTGTTTTCAAGGTCTCGGTATACAAATCTCTAAAATCTTTTTGGAGCGCACTTTCATCTCCACTCTCACTCTCGCTATCTCCCTCACTCGAAGAACATAAATCACTATCATCGCTCTCGTGTGCACTCTCGTGAGACAAAGTGGGTGTGCTCACACGACTAGAAAAAGAGACAACCATCCCGTGTGCTAAACCTTTATCGGACTCATCTCCCTCATCTCCCTCAGTATCACTAAGAGTGGCGGGCATAACAGTCTCTTTGCCCTTTCTCCTTATCCTAGTAGGACACTTTTTAGCTATGTGCCATTTGCCCTCACACTCAAAGAACCTGATATCATCCTCCTTGTCACTATCTTGGGCCTCCACTTTCTTTTTATTTGACTCAAAAAATCTTGTTGGAAGAATTTTCTTTATTCATTTTGAGAAACTTTTTAAATTTTTTTGCAAACAAGGCCATATCAAAATCTTCCACAGAATCAGACTCATAAACTTTTTCTTTCTTTTTATTAAAATGAGTCTTTAAAGCAACGCCATTATCCTTAGCCTTAATGGTTTGGGGAAACATGTCAATCTCATAGGTTTGAAGATCTCCTACAAGTTCTTCCAACTTAAGTGATTTCAGATTTTCCAAGGAGTTCAAAATAATAACTTTAGGAATAAAACGTTTTGGAAGAGATCTCAAAATATTTTTAACGACACGCATGTTATCAATCACCTCACCCAAATTAAAGATGGTTTTATCAATGTCCAACAAACGTGCATAAAAATCATCAAAGCATTCAGACTCAGACATGGTGATAGTCTCAAATTGGGTGGCCAAATTTTGTAACTTAGATTATTTAACCGCGTTTGTACCTTCATGTGTCAATTTCAAAACATCACAAGCCTCTTTAGATGTGGTGCACGTCATAATTCGACGAAACCCATTAGGTGTGATATCTACAGAAATAACACTCAGACCACGAGTATTAAAATTAGACATTTTATAATCATCTTCAGTCCAGGCTGACACGGATTTTAAAGAGGTGATGTTATTAACGGTAATCGTAGGAGGAGTCCACCCATTTTCACAAAGCAACCAAACACCCTCGTCAATGGATTTTAAACAAGATTTCATATGAGCTTTCCAGTAGGCATAATTAGACCCGTCAAAAATAGGCATCTGATTATAGAAGTGCTCCATAAAAAATGCGATTTTTCACAAAACTGATATTTTCAAAAAAAATCAATATCACACGATTTTGCGGAAAATAGGAATCGCAATAAATTAACGCAACCCGCTTTGATACCAATTTGTAAAAACGTGACTGTGTGATAATTGATTAAATTCGCAAATTTCTAAATTGACACACTTATTTAATTAGATTCTATTTTTAAACAAACTTAATCTAGCCCCTACACATGCATCTAAACATCATAAGTAATTCAACCCTTGCATGAAAAATAAAGACGACCGATTCAGGAAAAAAACCCTTTCGGGTAAAACCTTTTATAAAAACTTTGAAGAATTCACAAGACCTGTGACTTACATACAACCTAATAATCGCCCACAAGTGTGCAATGCACGGTGCCTTCAGCAAATCTTCAAAGATATGAGAGACATCGAAATATCCTCTAGGCGTCGGTTCGTCGTCTTTTGCTCGTCCACACGCAGAATGAGTACGCTCGGTATCCACAGATCAAATATGTAGATCCCTTATCCACAAAGGTTGAACAAAGGAAAAATTGTGTTCTTGAAACACCAAAACAATTCACTAAAGCAAATGGGAGTTTTGTGAATTGAAAATCAAAAAGGGAATTAAACCCCAAAAGGAAGAAGCCTAAAGAATTCTGCTTTCGTAGTTTTTTTATTCTGTAAATGCTGGGACTTCTTAATGAAAATGAAACTAGAGAATGAGATTTTACAGAAAATTGTGCCGCCTTAAAAACAGAGCTCGTTCGAACGAGATGAGCATGTCGCTCGATCGAAGGACAACTGTCATTCGAACGAGATCGCGTGACATGCCATCTCGTGTGAACGACATGCTATGTCGCTCGAACGACTATTGCAAACAAATTATTATTGTAACGTTCGCTTCAACACATAGAAAAATACTCATTCTTAAATTTTGACGAAAAAGTCCTCTCCAACACTTAGAAAATATTTTGTAAAAATATCCCAAAAGCTCTAAGTGAAAAGTTAAGGTATTAAAAACATAACCTTACCAAAGTAAACTTCGCGGAGTCTTGAATGATGAAGAACTTGAGTAATTAGGATCCCTCTTTGATGTAGATGTCTCTTGAATGATCTTCGACGGTGTAGCAATATATGACATAATAAATTGATAATGGACCTACGAAAATATGTCCTTACAAACCTCAACTGAGGATCGTACGTCCACTGTCAAATGGTGTTTCACTGTATATTAGATAAAAAATAACTATTACAATATAAAAGACCTCGTGGGCTTTGACTAAGAGTGTTTGAGGTCCCTACAACCTTCATAACTAAATTAAAGGACCTTGGAAAATAACTGATGGACTTATCTTAGGGTTCTTAAGTACTAATTTTGGTCTCAATGTGGGATATAATAAGAAAAATAGTTAGAAATGATCCAAGTTATGGTTTTGTACTCACTACAGTTAGTTGAGAGTGTGTGGAATAGAGAGGAAACACTTACGTAAGTTAAATACATTTCTTCTACTGATGTATGATGAGTTGATATTATCTTCATCTGTTCGCAAGCCTTCTCTTTATAAACATTCTCTTAGAGAGAGAATGAGTGGACTGCAGTAGCATGTCTGAGGTATTTTTTGAGGTCTGGCAGCTACAGTACCAAGGTAGAGTGTAGTAGAGAGTCTTGCAAGTGTAAATTTTGGGTGCATTTAATGCACATGGGAGTCTTTAATGCAAGTGGATTTCAGTGGTGGAGGTAGGTGGAATAATGTTATCCTTTTACATGTTCGCTAGATAAGTTGTAGGGATTCAACCTCGCATCCAAGAGGTTGAGAATCATCGTTGTCTCACCATATGATGATATTGAGGTATATTGTGAGGGTGCCTTTCTATGTTGAGGGTTATATGACCTCTACAAGCCATTTATCATTAGACTGAGGTCTGATAGGTGCATCAGAGATAACGACATGTTATTCTAATATCTCTAAGCTTGGTTGAGGAGATATACTAGCACTAAACCAAATTTGCCAAATTGTCATGCTCAATGACCTTGACAAGTTCAACTTGTCAAGGCCAATGACCGTGACAATTCTAAGCAAGATAACTTTTTTCTCACGAACTTGTCACGGTCATGACCGTGATAAGTTCGTTAGAATTGTCATGGTCGTGTCACGTGCCTTGATCGCGACAAGTTTTGTCACGGTCAAGGACTGTGACAAGCCCATGACAATGATAAAAAAATTATCACGGTCATTGACCGTGATAATTCTGGGCAGCATTGAAAAAAAATCTACTGAGCAGTTTGGCCATTGCCACTGCCCAACAGTATATTTGTACCTGTTATAGCAATATTGTACCTGTTCAAGCATCATATATCCAAATAAAATAGAGATAATGCAAATATACATTCAAAATAGAGACAATATGCATCACGATATAATCCAAATATAATTCAAATATACCAACTTAAAAATAATTGAATTCAAATAATGTCACTACATGTCTTGGGTAAGGTTAAATTCGAGGAGGTGAGTAGGCCACACAATATATAAATTGAAACACCCACTGATATACATCGTGCCGCATTGTTCACATAACCACAACGGGGAGTTCTCCTTCCTGGGTATTACATGCGTGACGGGCTCCTTGGACTCGATGTCTTAAAGCTCACGTCCATGAACTAGTCCACCCTGGATGATATTCGGGTCCCTCAACCCCCGCCCTATCCGCTGGCCATCAAATATGTCTAGTATAAACACGCTCGGCCAACCAAGTGTCGATATCAATCGATCGAAGGGAGACAAATAGGGAAGCGGATCATCAAAGTCCGCACGTGTCGGCGATGAAGTTGCGAGGTCCACATCCTAGTCATCCTACACCTTGTCCTCCCGCACCTCCTCCCCCCCACCTTCTCCTTCCCTTTCCCCTTGCGTTTTCTGACGCCCAATGAATGCTTCAAGAATGAGAACATATCTTGGATCGTCACCTCCAAACAGGACAACTTCGCGTCATGCGAGTCCACCGTTCGAGTTAACTCGGTGTCGCTCGTCTCCAATCCGATGATCCTAGATTTGGCCACCCGCGAGCTCACCCCCCTATCCTCCCCTTACGATCAGAGCCAAGCAATTGGCTGAGTGTGTCTGTGGACAAATATGCCTTATCGGCATCAGATTGCGACTCATGCACTTCCTTAAGCTTTTCCTGAAACAATAAAAAGCACATGATTAGTAAAATAAGTAAATTAAAAAATTATAACGTAATTAACCAAAAGTAAATTTTTGGATTACTTACAATCGTGTCCGCGACGCTCGGGGAAACCTCCTTGTCCTTCCCCTTCTTCTTCCGAAGAGCCACTTAAGTATCGAGCCTATGTGGCCTACCCCCAGGGCCACTCCCTGTCCCCTGAAATAAAATAAAGTAAAATTTGTATTGGCCCCGCAAAGCAAAATAATGCAGAATAATATATTTCTGTAGTTATAGAAAAATAAAATCTTACCATCATCCTATGCTCCATCTCGGCGTAAGACGTCCGATCGGAGCAGTGTACATCTGTCTTTTTTGCCTAGTTTTCCCTCCCCGATTGGCGAGTTGCCAATTGTCGCTCCCCGATCTCATTGTCAACGAACTTTTGCCATTGTGCCAATAAGATCGTCTCCTTCGACGGGAAGGATTCACACCTTTGGATAATGGACTCTCGTGTCTTCCCAAAGTACGAGGTCCACATATATTTCTTCCACGTCTTGTGTTGCTCCCTCAACTGCTCTAAGACGGAATCACGTAGCTTTGGATCCAGGTTGAATTGTTCCTGTCCAACAAATACAATGTTAGTTGCGAATAAATATAAATATAAATATAAATATAAAATGAATTTGAAATTGAAATTGAAATTAAAATATTCATATAAATATAAATATATTACCTGTAGTGTCGTCCAAACAGCTAACTTGAGCTCATATGGCACCTCCTTCCAACTCATAAATCCCGGGTCGATGATCGTCTTTAGCATCTTGAGTGATCTCGCTAATAGCTCCGACTTGTTCTCGATGGTATTCCCAAGTTTTCCATATTTGGAGAGCCTAGGGGCCGCGGAGCCCTTGTCGCCTCCGCTACCACCGAGCCCAGACGACATCATCATAACCAGCATCATCACCCTCGCCTTAATACCTGAAGGAGACATTTTCTATAAAAAAAATGTTATTAGTACATATCAAAATGAATTAAAAGAAGACATGCAAATATATACAATTACTACAAATAAAATTGAATTGTTACTGTCAAACACCTCAATTCTGAATTCCAAAACAATAGCATCTAGCTCATAATATGTACAATTACTAAAAACCCAAAACATCCCCACCCTCACCCCTATTGCCCATCAATTGAAAGAATTAAAAATGGATGTTTTGGTACAAATTGGAATATTTATTACAAATTGAAAAATTGTTTAAAATTCGGGTTATCATAAAAAATGGATTGATATTCGGTAGGAGCAGCCAAGTCATCCACACTACTATTTAGACATTTTGGCACGTGTTGGATAATTGACCACGGCTCGTTGTTGATATAATCCGAGTAAAACACTTGGTTAACCTTTTGAAATGCACAAACAAACGGCTCATCGCTCACGTGGTCGTTGGTCATCAACTTGGACAAGTCAACCATGATCAAATTGGTGGCAGGATCAACTTTACAAGCATTTTTATCCTCAACTCTTACCTAGTCACAGTAAAATACAACCTCTTTGAAGCTTATATAATCCAATTCAAATATATTTCGGATTACACCATAGTAAGTCATTTCAGCTTCAACGACCACAACTAATCACCTATTGAAGGTACGAAGAGTATATTCATGAATTAATATAAACAAAACTTAGATTTATAGTATGTTTCATTTAATTATGTCTTATTTATATTCAAATTCAATTTATAATAGAAATTTATATTTCCTCCATCTCCTCTAAAGGGTGAGTGGTTCTATCCCATTCAAGACCGCATTTTTCTGTAATATACTTAACAACTCATGCACATTGTTACGATTGAAAAAAAATTCGGCAGCATATCCCTGTAGTTCTCCAAGTACACGACATAGATTGGCAAGTGTTAGTGTTATTTCAATTGATCAATTGAAATAACAATCACACTTGTCAATGTAGTATGTACCCAGAGAACATTAGGATACGACTACAGAACTTCCTCCAAAAGTAACAACTTTAAGCCACTAAGAATATTATACATAAATTATGCAGTCCCAAACTGTCCAAACGGGACAATTCGAGAGATCTCATTACAGGGGTAATGACTCTCGAACGGGTCTAAGGGCTATTGAATGCGTACGCATAAGAACTAGAAGGCTAGTATCTATGCGCACTCTATGTAATTTCAAGTATGTTTCATTTAATTATCATACTATATATATACTGTTTGATATACAAACTAATTTTCAAAAAAAGTTGAAAAATCCCACCCCCATATGGACAATAATCCAGTGGTCATGCCACTTTTAAAATTAACCAACCCAACATCGATCCACTATAATTCAACAACAATGTCAACAACAAATGTGTATCCCGTACTCCTTCTAATTCATCTACTCAATTAATTATTTTCATCAATTAAACTAACAATTAAAGTATACAATTATTAATTTACTAATTTACAATGAGGGGCAATCCCACTTTCATAATTAATCATATATTAATTTACTAATTTACAATGAGGGGCAATCATAAATTAATTTACTAAAAAAATTAATAACCAATCAATTCGTTTATAAGGGACATTACGCACAAACACGTACACAACACACACATATACACACACGCGCACATATTCACACACACCCGTGCACATTTACACACACACACACGCAGCCCCCCACCCCCACCCCTACCCCACCACCCATCCCTTCCCCCTCCCCCCCACCCTGCCCCACCCCCTTACCCCTTCCCCCACCACACACACACACACATGCACACACACCACTACAAACACACACACACACACACAAACAACCCCCTATCCCTGCCCCCTCCCACCCACCCTGCCCCACCCCTTCCCCCACTCAACCCCACCCCCTCCCGACCCCCACCCATCGAACACACATACACACACGCATATATATATACACACACACACACACATATACACACACACACACACACACACACACACACATATATATATATATATATAAATGGAAGAGAGAGAGAGAGAAAGGAGGGAAGAAGTCGGTGGGGAAAAAAAAGGAGGGAAAAGGGTTTTTTTCTGTAATATTTGTCACGGACATGTCACGGTCCTTGAGCGTGATAATATTATAAGTATTGTCACGGTGATTGACCATGACAAGCCATGACAACTGTACTTGTCACGGTCGTGTCACGATCATTGACCGTGACAAGTCTTTGTCACGAACTTGTCACGATCAATGACCATGACAAAAAACGCGTGTTTTTTTGTCACGGTCATTGATCGTGACAAGGCTAGCCACTAAAAGGGTGACAATTTACCCACTTTGGTGTAGTGTAGAATGATTGTCCATTCTGGAAGATTGAGCATGTGGCTGAGGTCTGCCATAGTACTGTGGTAATTTTTTAAAGGCAATAGAGGTCTTAGGAGCTTGGTAGTGTTATGGAAGAGGTCATATGTTAGCACTAGGATCTCCGTTCTTACGAGAGTGAGGTTTGAGAGTTTGAAGAGCTTTCTAATACTAGGGGTTAAATATGATATCATTAGTAGTCCCATATTTCTCTTTGCATGGATTGCAAGGGGCCACACTTACACATTATCCAAGTTGGGGGTAAGAGGGTAACTAGCCTCCAAGGTTATTTTAATAATGAGGTTGCATTGGTAAGGAGCTTACAAGTGGTTAAAAACATGGGAAGAAGGTCATGAAAGCATCATGGAACTCTGATAATTATCATTCAACTAGTGAATCAAGAAGATCCGATGAAGTAAACCTGTGTCTTGTGCGACTAGACAATGAGGTAAATTCACACCGAAGCTCTTATTTTATTCATGAAAAACTTTTTGACACTTTCATAGAAAATTACAAAACAATGGAAAGTGAATTTGATCAACGAAATCACAACTCATTTATCAAATATAGGAAGGATTTAAAGGATATACAAAGAATAAAAAAAGGAAATTATTTACTTAAAATTAAAGTCACTGACATTGAAGAGATAGGAAAATAGAAGATATCTCTTCTTGATAAGGAAATAAAGACACTAAAAGATAAAGTGAAACTATTGAAATCTTCTCTAAACCCACTACTTGAAAAACAAAGATATTTTTATAAAAATAAATAAATTCCTAAACACTCTTAACATAAACAGGAAAGATCCAAATCACATCATAATACTATATTTCCTCCCACAAAGTACGCAAAAACCTTTTATCATGAACTACAATAATGGGACCCTAATTTCTTATCATCACATACTATCCTCTATGGGCCCAAAATTTCAAGGGACCAAATGCAAAACCATTTTCTTAAACCCATGTTTATATGGATGAAGGCATCCACGAATGAAGGAAAGTGGTACCTTAATAACGGATGCTCTCATAACTTTACTAGTGATAAATAAAAAAATACTAACTTAGTTCCTCGCAAAGGAGGAAAAGTAACCTTAGGAGATAACTCAAAAGGTAGAATCACCGGTGAAGGAAAAATTTGTACATAAACCTCTACCTTTATTGATAATGTCTTACTAGTGGATGGTCTAAAACATAACTTAATTAGCATTAGTTAACTATTTGATAAAGGATACCAATTCATCTTCAACTCAAAAAACTTCCTAGTTAAAAGTCCATCATGTGATGAAATATGCTTTGTAGCCTCTAGAACCTCAAATGTCTACCCATTAGATATAGATGGCCTAACCTGCCAAAAATTAAAATGTCTTTCCGCTATAGACGAATGCTCTTAGTTATGTCATAAAAGACTCGTTCATGCTAATATGGAACTCATTCACAAGTTATGTAATAAGGTTCTTATAATAGGAATCCAAAAATCTAAATACATTAAAGACAAAATTTGCAATGCATGTCAATATGATAAATAACATAAAATTTATTTCAAAAGGAAAAAGAATAATACCTCCACTAGAACCCTTGACATTATCCACCATGACTCTTTCGGTCGTAACCTTGTTGCTAGCTTAAAGAAAAAGGTATATGATTTTGTCATCATTGATATTTTGTTAAGATACTATTAGGTATTCTTTCTTTCAAACAAAACTGAAACCTTCCATACTTTATAATTTTTTTTAATAGAGTTCAAAATGAAAAAAAAGATTTATCCCTCATACATATTCAAAGTGATAGAGGGAGAGAATTTAATAACAAAGATATCGAAGAATATTGCGATAGTCACGAAACTTCTCGTCCCCTAGGACAACTCAACAAAATGGATTAGTCGAAAGAAAAAACAAATGACTACATGAAATGTCCCACACCATGCTTAGCGAACACAAAATCCCTGAATAATTTTGGGTAGAAGCCGTTAACACCGCTTGCTATGTACTCATTAGGTTAACTATTCAAAAAACTATCAACAAATCTCCTTATGAAATATTGAAAGGAAAATAAACCTAACATCAGGAACATTAAAGTTTTTGGATGTAAATGTTTTATTTAAAAAGATTGGGAAACCTTTAGTAAATTTGATCAAAAATATGACGAAGGAATTTTACTATGATAAACCATCAATAGAAAAACATATAGGATCTTTAATAAATGAACCCTAGTCATTCAAGAATCTATGCATGTCACCTTCGATGAAATCTTTTACCACATTAAATAGATGGTGATGAAGACATCTACAACATTTTAAAATAAAAGATGCAAATTCTTTCCATTAACACCTCCGAACAACCAGTAAAAGAAACTTTGAATTCAGAAAATAAAACATATCATACTTTACCAAAAACATGGAAATTCATCACCGATCATCCTAAAGACCAAATCACTAGAGAACCCTCCCAAAGTATAGTCACTCGCTCAAAATTCAAAAATGTTTACAATAAATTTTCCTTTTTCTCTCAAATAGAACCTAAAACTATGACAATAGTAGAATAAGATGAATTATGGATGCTAGCTATGAAAGAAGATAGTCCAAGTCAAAAGAAACCAAGTTTGGACACTTGTACCCCCACCCAAAAATCACACCATTATCAGCACTTAATAAATTTTCAAAAATAAAATAGATGAATTCGACTCTATCATTTGTAATAGAGACTGTCTAGTTGCTCAAGGCTATAAACAAGAAGAAGGTATGTATTACGAAAAAAAAATTCTCCCATAGCCCGACTAGAATACATATGAATGTTAATTGCTTTTGCGAGTTACAAATATTTCAAACCTTTTCAAATGGATGTAAAAATGCCTTCCTGAATGCTTATATAAATGAATAAGTCTTTGTAAAATATCCCCCTCGGGTTTGAAAACCATCAATTCCCTAATCATATATTCCAACTTATGAAAGCACTTTATGGTCCAAAACAAGCACCTCGTGCTTGGTACGAACGTCTTAGAATCGTCCTCATCTCACACAGTTTTACAAGAGGTTTAATAGATATTACCTTATTTACTAAAACTAAAAAACACGACATTTTGCTCATACAAGTTTACGTTGATGATATCATCTTTGGATCCACAAACAAGAAAATATGTGAAGAGTTTGCCTCATGCATGCACAAAGAATTTGAATTAAGCCAAATGGGTGAACTAACCTTTTTCTTAGGTCTACAAGTCAAACAAACTAACAAAAGAATTTTATAAACCAATCAAAATATGTTAAATATCTTACCAAAAATTTTGGTCTTAATCTTGCAAAACCCTTCAACACACCCATTAGTATCTACACCAAATTTGAAATGATGAATCTGGAAAAGATATTGATACAAAACTATTTCGTGGCATGATTGGTAGTTTACTATATTTAACTGCTTGTCATCCCGTCATAATGTTTAGTGTTTGCATATGAGCTAGCTTTCAATCCCAACCAAAAGAATCTCATCTCATTGATGTTAAAAGAATATTTTTCTATCTCATATGCACCTCTAACTTAGGAATTTGGTATTCTACACATACTTTTATTAATGTAATAAGTTACTTCGATGCTAACTGGGCCGGTTGTTAAGCAAATCAAAAAAGTGCAAGTGGATCATATCACTTTCTCGGGCATTCCCTTGTATCTTGGGCCAGTGAGAAATAATAATCAGTTGCTTTATCCACCACAAAAGATGAATACCTTTCTATTGGTTATTGTTTCCCTAGAAGTTTGTACATTAAACAACAGCTTAGGAACTTTCAAATTTTATGTTTCAAAATACCAATTCTTTATGATAACACAAGCGTAATTTACTTCACCAAAATCCCTATTTAACATTCAAGAACCAAACGTATTAATATCAAATGACACTTTTTACGTGACCATGTTAAAAAAGGGGATGTGAAACTATGCTTTATTTCTACCGATAAACTACTTGCGAACATTTTTACCAAACCACTTATCGAATATTATTTTTGTGCCATTCATCGCGAACATAGAATAACCAGTCTTTAAGACATAAGCTAAATCTATTTTTCCTTGGAGATCTTGTTATGAAATATGTTCCTCCTTATGTCCATCTATATTCATGTTTGCTTATCCCATATCTTTGATAATTCTTAAATATTAACCAAGACATGTCAGATTCAAGATGACATTCCCTCTCTATAACCCCACCCTTTTCGATAATGACAAAGTGGGAGAAAAATGATACATAATAACAAAGGTGCAACAACTAAGGGGGAGAAAAAAATTCACAATAACTTTTCCAAAAACTAAGTCGCATACAAAGGGGGAGACTTTAAAACATTTTCTCAAGCTATATTAACTATATTGTCACCATAAAAAAAAGGGAGATTGTGAAACCAATATGTAACTCAAAAGGATTTTGTTTGATACCAACACAATTGATATAAAAGGATAACTTCAATATCTTCTCTCTAATGTAATTGAGATTAAGACAAGCACTCAATAAATCATGATATATGTAACTAGTAACACCTCATCTAAGAAACTATGCAACCATCCAATGCAAAACAATAAAGACCTCACAACAAAGACAATGATGAACATGTAAAAAGGAAATGAAATTCACAAGATTGACTTGAAGATTTCAACCTCAAATATTGTTAACGAACCACTCAAATATCAACCAATATTTTCACATGAACCTTGAATCAACCAGTGTACCTCAGACATGTTTCAAATAACTAGTCTAAAATCATCCAGCAACCAAGTTTAAGATATTTTCAACCGAACCATTCAGATACAAGTTGTGACATATCAACACAACCTATTATTCAATTCATGAAAGAAATTCATCACAAGCTCTTGATTTATGTCTTGAGAAAGTCAAAGAAATGCTCAGAAGATCCAGATAACTTTTACTTTATATTGAACCAATGCATAAAAGTAAAGCAAGTAGTTTTAATCAAGAATAAGCTCATCACCACTCACTTAAACTTACCTTATACCTTTCTTAAACCTTCCATAAGGCCTAAACCCTAAGAAAACTTGATTTTGAAAAAACCAAGAGTTTCAGTCAACCCAAAGTCACTTTTAGTCAACTCAAAGTCCTAGAAATAACTATGATGTATATCGTATTTTGCAAGGCATTCCGAGGGAGTTTCAGTCGACTAAACTCCACTTTTAGTTGACTAAACATTCTAGAATGTGAGCATTAATATTGGTAACTTCTTAAAACCTTTCAACCTATTATCCCTTGAGTTACTAAACGTCTAGCAACATTTTACTACCCTAATCCTTATGTTAACCCTATAAATACCCACCTCCTCTTCCATTAAAAAAAAACACAATATTTTTCCCATCTTACTCTTGATTAAAGTCTCAGATCATAGCTTGTATATTTCCCTCCAAAAGTTCTCAAGAAAACCTATTTGAGAAGCTTTAAACCCAAACCTCTGTTAAAGCCAAAGATCTAAGAAAAAACTGCTTGAACCTAAAGCTTTACCCCCACTTTAGCAAAGTAACAACCCCATACCTACTTGTTCTAAAACTAAACCTGGAAACCTAATTGAGCTATATACTTATGGAAACTTGTTTAATTGTCTTTTTAAAGAGACAAAGTAAACTTATCATTCCATTATTTTCGTAAAGTAACTTTTCTTTACTTTTTGTTACGTATCTCATTGTTATGAAGAATGGTTAAGCTTCATTGTATCTTTTCACACAATAGCATCATTATTTCAAATAGTAAAGGATTTTAAAAACCTTGGGCTATTGTATGGGTTCCTCTTAAGCAAGGATGAGTTTAGCGCCTTGTATGTTGGGGTCTGTGAGGTAACGTTCCTTTTAAGGTTTTGGTTCTATCGTAAATGAACCAGAGATAGTGTTGTTCTTGAGTACCGTTGCAAGCTTCCTTTTGAGATTTTAGTTTTGTCATAAGTGAACCAGAGATAGTGTAATTATTGAGTACCGTCGCAAGCGTGGACGCAGGCACTACATGAACCACCTTAAAATCTCGATTTGCGAAGTTTCATTAATTCCTCTCTCTTAACTGCTTATATTCATTGTCGATTAATTGCTTACTCTGAAATTGATATACCATATTTCAATTAATCTCTATTAAAAGTTAAGAAAGTTTAAAATTTCTATTAAAACCGTAAACCCAATTCACCCCACTCTAGGGTATATTTTTAGGCTAACAGTTTTGAAATTATAATTTTTTAGGATTGAAAGTCAAAATTTTTTTGTACATAAACACTTATCACCTAAATTTTGTTGTACGAGCATCAAAAAGTGAATCTTTTAAGGGTCCAAAGACCATAGATTCATAATTAAATGTGAAAGTGAGTTGTATTTTAAAGTTCTTCCATAAAGGGTCCTAAAATTTTAGAACATGTGAATGTCTATGACCTGAAGTTCCCCAATGGGACTTTAGACCTCTTAACTTGGAAGTTTTAAAATATGAAGTCCCACAATGGGTCATAAGACCTCTAGACTTAGATGTTTAAAATCTAAAGTACCATAATGGGCCATAAACCCTCTAGACTTAGAATTTTAAAATATAAAGTCCCGCAATGGGACATAAGACCTCCGGACATAAAAGATTAAAATTTTGAGGTCCATAACTATTCATAAGACCTATGAACCATTGTCCACTAGGATGAAATCCTTGTGGTGAAAAATTAGAGGCTCCACAATGGGTTTTGAGACCTCTTAACTTTTCCCAGTAGGATGAAAGCTTTATCGTGAAAAAATTTGAGGTTCCACAATGGGTCACAAGACCTATGAATCATTTTTAAATAATGATGAAGGACATAGAGAGTTTGGGAATTGCAACTTTGTTTATTGAAACTAGAATTTTAACAATTTTTTGCATATGAACATTTATCCCCCAAGAAATTTTGAAAATGGAAGTTATTTATCAGTTTTAGACTTTTCAGCCATGGTTTGAAAGAGACTTTTGATACTTTTGAACTTTTTCAAAAACTGAGTTTGAAAAAATATGGTTGGCTAAGGTCATTACACTTTTTATGATCTTGTTGATCGAGCGTGAAAAACGACGTGTGTCAAAACGCCGATCGTTGTTTTCTATTCACTGCCTCAATACAAAGACCTAAACTTATGACTACACTCAATGGTGAGTATAGTGACCAAAGCCGGGTATCGAAAATCCACAGAGACGAGTTGCTAGAATATTAATTGGTTTAGTACTTCTAAATAAAAGCATAAAAGATAATTATACAAAAAAAGGAAAAGATGTAAAAAGGGAAAGGTTAATCTAGGCGAGTGTATTCAAACTAACCTAATAAAAGCGGTAAAAACTATAGGTTGCGTCGAATATCCCTCACCCGAGTTAATTAGTATAAAATGGTTGCATGGGTCGACGAGTTATTAAGATTGCGTCTCGTTTCGATAGTTAATTAAATCAAGAGTTGTCACACTCCTAAATTCGCATAAAAGTCCAAGAAGATTTTGGCGTCAACAAATACCCCGAAAATTATGCATCCAAGTTCGTAAGCACGGAGCATACATGATATACCCCGTCAAATTTCCTAGGTATAACTACTAGGACAACGCACTCGAAATAGACCCGTAGAACTCCATCACCAAAGAAAAGCAACATGGCAACCCGAATTAGGTTCAATCCGACACAACCTAGACTAAATTAGCTAGAAAGCATGATAAAAATGCGGTAAAGGAAAGCAGTAAATAAACGCAATAAATCTACACTACAAAGCATGGAAATAAAGCACGAAAATAAAGGGGTAAATAACGAAATACAAACTATATTAATGGAGAGGGAAGGTGAATAGTTCAACTTACAAACCCAAATGGGTGTCAAACCAAGAAGAAATGAAGATGACCTCTCCAAACCCACAAACCCTAACCTAAACTATCTAAAACTAAATATATCTGAAAATAGAAACCAAAATTGGTTTATATAGTAAGTGGAAAAGAAAATAAAGGAAAAAGAAAAGAAAAAGAGAAAGTGGCAAAATATTAGGTGATCGCGGTCGACCGGTCGCAGGGGCGCGATCGATCGCGCCTTTAGGTTAAAGCACACTGTCACCTTTTCACGAAAAAAACTCCAAACCGCGGTCGACCGGTACTCTGTTTCTCAACCTTGTTTGATCCAACATGAGGGGAAAAGGTCCATTAAAGAAATGGCCCTAAGTTTGTTGTTCGGACTCCAAACGACACGCCGTTTGCAGCCACGCGATGCTAACTCAACGAACTACACATCCGTGGAATTTTCATGAGCTAGCGATGAAATGTGAATTGACTAAAATGCCCTTGAAGTAGCGTTCGATGATGAAACTTCTTAGAAATGAAACGGTTCCTCACTTTTAGCGTTCCAATACCTACAAATGCACAATTAACCCCTGCAAATCATGTATATATCCAAATACGAGGTTGACTGGTTAATGAGTATAAGTATAGGCATTAAGGATCTTAAAAATGCTAGAATGCATAAAGATATAGGGTGAAAATATGCAATATTTGTGTTGTATAACCCCCTAACTTAGACATTGCTAGTCCCTAGTGATGAAACAAACAAAACCAATCCACAGAAGGCAGTACAAGATGTATATATGCATCGAAATATAAATGCCACTTTCGTTGGGAACATAATTTCATTTAGCATATGAAATAGGCCGTTACACCCCTAGGTTACCCTAGTGGATGAGTGTCGTCTCATGAGGGTTTCCAGGGATGAAATCCACAAACATCATATGGTTTCCTCAAAATATGACCAAACCAACATGCGACAAGCTCAACAACATCAAAAAGGATTTCATACGCATTATTAGCACAATGAACGAATTCAAACAAAAGTATGTATTATTAACATTATAGAATGCATCTCATAGAATTTAAACCTTAAAATATGGGAGGGGAGCGACCACATGCAAAGTGTGATTTGGAAAAAACTTAAATAAATTGGATACACATAAAGAAAGCATATATTCAATCCTCACGGGCATTACACTCATCAAGTGAATTCACTCAAAATAGGGAGTTAACACACGGTACATGCGGGAATAACAAGTAAATGTAAATGAAAACTAGGCCGCACACATGTCACAAATGAAGAACACTATATAGAAAATGCAAAATATGTAATCTCAATGAAAGATACCGCTCATTAAAGGAGACGAAATGCATTTTCACTCATTATCAAAACTATTATAACTTTTAAATTAAATTCACCCTAAGATCACATAGGACTTGTATAGGGTTGTAATATAGGTTAGGCTCAGGTACGAAACAAAGGATATATGTATGGATTCAAAGTGTTCGGAGATGAAAACTATGGATAATGAGAAAATGCGGGCAATATCAAAAATTAGAAAAAAAGTTCCATAAAAGCATTGGATATATCATTTGGAGAGCAATCCAAGCTTATTGAACAATATACAACATATACAAACTTTCTCTTTCTTTTTTTTCTTTTTTTTCTCATTTCTCTTTTTCTCTTTTTTCACATCTCTTTTCTTTACTTTTCTCACTCTCATATGCCTAAATTGCAATCACGAGACAATAACATCATTCAATCCCAAATAACATTCCAAACAAGGGTAGGTGAGGTTATATATATGGCTTAAACTCCAATTTGGAGTTGGTTATGGGATTTTGGGGTATGAAACGAAAGGCTATAATAAGGCTCAAAGGGGTTGACAAGGGGATTCATATAAGCTGAGTTTAAGGCTAATATGGGTGATATAACAAAGATGGCCTATGATCATTTCATAAAGTATATGAAATTCTCGAGTCAGAACAAACTTTGAAAATCATGCTCAAGTAATACATTTCATGAATGAACTTAATTAATGAACAATCAAATGAAAGAATAGTGAGATTACCAACGACTGTAACATTTTCAAAGAGTAAAGAATAATGTATATCACTCATAAACGACGAAAGGTAAAAAGCTTACTCAGTGTAAGTATATACAATGCAAGAAAAGATTAATGAGTTATAAAAATCTTAAACCAAATTAATAAAACAATAAAAGTGCATGTGCTCATGGGATTAAAGTTTAATTCATGAAGTTAATCATAATATCAATGATTGAGGACTAAAGTCTAATAACTTCCAAAATCGAGAACATGCATCATTGAGTTGTCAATTGGATCAGAAAGTTATTGAAATTTATCATCAGAGGGAAAAATTCCCAACAAAGGAGAAAAAGGAAAGAAAATATTTTTGATTTTTTTAAATTTTTCTAAGAAAAGTATACTAAGTAACTAACATGTGAGCAAAAACGTGGACTAAATAAAGAAATGGATAGAATATCCCACACCCCCTAACTTAAAATCTGGCATTGTCCTCAAAGTGAATTAAGAACCAAGTTAAAGAGAGGAGAAGAGAGATATTACCCAAAATTGAAGCGATCCCCATAAGAACAAGTCTAAAGAATCTACAAAACAAGTTAGTATCGAGCATGGCAAAAACAAATAACAAAAAGTTAACTAATTACAAGAGACTAAATTAAAAGAAAGAAAAATTAAAAAAAGAAATGATAAAAAGCTAACTATATACAACCTACTATTTAGGCTTCACACTAACTATACACTAGAAGTCTAAATAGTTGAGAGTCCACCATGAAAATGATTTGAATTTGGAGGGTGACCGGTGTACCCTCACTCTCAAGCATGCCTTCCAAAAAATATGAATTTCGTTTGAACAATGGAAGGCATGTGTAAGGCGAAAGAAATAAACCATTGCCAATTAAAAGTTTTGGAGGGGCGATGGGGGATTTGGATTGAACGGGTGGCAAAAACATGTGGGGACCAAGAAAATCAGAATATCCTCCCAAGGATTTTTAAATTAGAATAGGAGGTGGCTCACATAAGGGCAAAGATGCCTTCATGGAAGGCGACTCGAGAAAGTACTCCTCATCGGTGAAAAGGTTAAACACATTAAAGTTTGAAACTGATTCATCGGGTACTTGTGACGGTGTGATAACGGAGAATGAAAATGGGGAGGAAAGAAATTCAAAATCAAGAGATGAGTCATCATCGCTTGAAGATTGAGTTTCGAAGGAAATAAGATAATTTTCAATGAAATGTTCTTCTTTGGGGGCCAAAGCAGAAATCATTTCATTGCAAATAGATATTACTTCCATTTCATCCTCACTTTCAATATCTATTATGAGATGGGAAAAGTCAACAATGGCTTGTTCCAAAGTAGGAACAAAGTCCTCATTTGGTTCAAAACATTCGTTGACTTCAAAAGTCTCGGAAGAAAAATCATCGTCGGATTCAAATAATAAATCCAATTCATGCTCCCACAAACGATTTTCTTCCCGATTATGATTTTCAATTTTCTTATTTTCAAGCATGCCCAAGCCCTCACCGAATGTCATAGGTCGAGGCGCGAATTCTTGAAAATGCGAACTTTAAAAATTACCATCAGACTTAAACTTAAACTCATTATTATGAGAATTTTGAAAACTATTGCAGTTCGTTTTAAAATTCCTATTATAAGGAATTAGAGGCCCAAAATCATTATCATCATCCTCAAAATTTCAATAACCCAAGTTTTGACTTTCGTCATACTCACCTAAAGTCATTTTTGAATTTGTAATTTTTTGGGACTCTAAGTATTGACCGAAAATCATAGGATTAAGGGCATTTTGGGAATTATAATAATGATTACCAAAAGAATTGGAATAAGACATGCTTACCCCCCCAAATGGCTCGAAGTGGAGAATTCTACAAAGTAAATGCACGCCCAAAAAATTCAAGTGTTTCTTAGCGCTCAAATGTAGAAGTCCTGCAAAAAGGTAAGCAAAAAATTACAAATAGAAAGAAAATAATACAATATACTAAATCAAATAAATTCTAAAACAAACTCATCCTCGAAAATGGGGCCATTTTTATCGAGAGTGAAAAGCGGCGCATGTCAAAACGCCGATCGTTATTTTCTATTCACCGCCTCAATACAAAAACCTAAACTTATGACTACACTCAACATGTGAGTATAGCGGCCAAGCCCGGGTATCGAAAATCCACAGAGACGAGTTGCTAGAATATTAATTGGTTTAGTACTTCTAAACAAAAGCGTAAAAGATAATTATACACAGAAAGGAAAATATGCAAAAATGGAAAGGTTAATCTAGGTGAGTGTATTTAAACTAAACTAATAAAAGCGGTAAAAACTATGGGTTGCGTCGAATATCCCTCACCCGAGTTAATTAGTATAAAATGGTTACATGGCTCGACGAGTTATTAAGACTACATCTCATTTTGACAGTTAATTAAATCAAGAGTCGTCCCACCCCTAAATTTGTATAAAAGTCTAATAAGATTTTGGTGTCAAAAAATAACCCAAAAATTACGCACGCAAGGTCATAAGCATGGAGCATACATAATACACCCCGTCAAATATCCTAGGCATAATAACTAGGACAATGCACTCGAAATAGACCCATAAAACTCCATCACCAAATCAAAGAAACATGTCAAACCGAATTAAGTTCAATCCGACACAACCTAGACTAAATTAGCTAGAAAACATGATAAAAATGCGGTAAAGGAAAGAGTAAATAAATGCGATAACTCTGCACTAGAAAGCACAGAAAGAAAGCACGTAAATAACGAAATACAAACTATATTAATGGAGAGGGAAGATGAATAGTTCAACTTACAAACCCAAATGCGTGTCAAACCAAGAAGAAATGAAGATGAGCTCTCCAAAACCCCAAACCCTAACCTAAACTATCTAAAACTAATTATATATGAAAATAGAAACCAAAATTGGTTTATATAGTAAGTGGAAAAGAAAATAAAGGAAAAAGAAAAGAAAAGGAGAAAGTGGGAAAATATCTGGTGACCGCGATCGACCGGTCGCAGGGGCGCGGTTGACCGCGCCTTTGGGTTAAAGACCATTGTCTCCTTTCCAGGGAAAAACTCCAAATCATGGTTGATCGGGCATTTAACAACGATCGACCGGTACTCTGTTTCTCAGCCTTGTTTGATCCAACATGAAGGGAAAAACTCAAGTACAGAAATGGCCATAACTTTATCGTTCGGACTCTAAACGATGCGCCATTTGTAGCCATGCAATGCTAACTAAACGAATTATGCATCTATGGAATTTTCATGAGCCAGAGATGAAATCTGAATTGAATAAAATTCCCTTGAAGTAGTGTCCGATGATGGAGCTTCTCCGAATTTCAATGGTTCCTAACTTTTAGCGTTCCAATACCTACAAAAGCACAATTACCTATGTAAAGCATAATGAGCATAAATATAGGCATTAAGGATCGTAAAAATGCTAGAATGCATAAAGATATAGGCCGAAAATATGCAATATTTAAGTCGTATCACTTTTTGTTTTGAAAAATATTTTTTAGGTGCATATAGGGCCTCAAATATGACTTTTATGGGTCCTTGGACCTTAGTGATTTTGAATGGTATCAAGTATGAAAGAGTTGGTAATTCCTTTAGTATATCTTGGGTCTTCTAACCTTTGACAGTTAATTCGAGATAAGGATGAATGTCTTTTAACTCCAACTGGCCGTTTAAGACCTTAAGACTTTGGGATCCAAGGAAGAAATCCTTGCAGCTCCATGAGTCGTTGGCCTGAGGTTTCGTGGACCTCATCCATATATTTAGAGCCAATGGTTGAAGTTTGAAGCCTTGTAACTCACATAAAAAAGTATACTGGGACATCATAAGTAGCTAAAAAAGTTTTTTTCTTTTTATTTCAATAACAAAGTACATCTTTAATAGTATTGTTTTAGATGTTTTATGTTCCAGGGGTGTGGAAGCTCATACCCATTCACATTTTTGAGGTAATAACAACTTGATCTCTCTAATCTGGCCACCACATAGAGACCTTCCCCCTTAAGGACTAGTTTTCCTTCACTTGGATTTTTGGTTGCAATGGTAACCTGCCTTAAGATCATTCCCCCCACTTTGAATTCTCTATATAGGACCTTCTTATTGAATTAGGAGACCATTTTATGCTTGTAAACAACCACTATGATAAGTTTAGCCTCTATTTTTTCTCTAGCTCATTTAAAGATCTTGGGATACCTTCATCATTAGCCTTTGGTTCAAATTAATCAACCTTCTATGATAGTACCTCGACCTCTATTAGTAAGATTTACTCATTACCAAAGGTGAAGGAAAATTGAATTTCCCATTAAGACCTCTGACCGTGGTTCTATAAGCCTATAAGATGCCCGTAATTCCTTAGCCCACAAACTAATGGCCTTATCTAGCCTATCTACAAGCTATATAAAATGCTTCAATTGGTCACTTCGACTTAGCCACTAGCCTGAGGTTAGACCAGAGATAAGTAGTGATTGTTTATCCCATAGTTTGAGAAAAATTCTCTGAAGTTCTGGTTGTCAAACTGTTTGCCATTTTCAGAGATAATGGCCCTAAGTAAGCTAAACCTTCAAATGATGTTCTTTTAGATGAAATTGGCGGTCTTATTCTCCATGATGGTGTTCGGGGTCTTAGCCTCAGGCCACATAGTGAAGTAGTCAATTGCCATAATATATAATATTTTGGCCTTCATTGAAGGGAAGTCCCACCACCGAATCGACTCCCTATTAAGAGAAAGGCCATGAACTTAGCATTGGGGCCATCTTCTTCACTGTCTATTTTGGGATGAAGGCAAACCTCTGGCACTTATTGGATCACTGTACCTAATCTTTGGCTTATTTTCCAGATGTTAGTTAAAAGTACCCTTGCCTTAAGACCTTGTACACTAAGGTCTTTGAGCCCATATGAGCACCATATACACTTTTATGGAGGTGTTTGAGGATATAACCGATCTCTGATGGACTTAGACATCACTGAGGTGCTGAGTAGTACCCATTTCTTAACAAGACCTGTCATCTATGCAGTATCTGGAAGATAAAGACTTCAAACGTCTGGCCAGAATCTTATCCTTAGGCAGGAACCCATTTATGAGGTAGACTTTAATACAAGAGGTCCAATCTAAGTTCTAGTCAACCTATGTAGTGTAGATCTGGAGTTGGGTGATGTTTGGTTAGTCCAAAGTGATAATAAGGACTTCTGGATCTACCTTATTTGATGAGGCCACTCTTGCAAGGTGGTCGACCTTAGAGTTTTTTGCATGGAGAACTCTTGTAGTACTACACTTGGGAATTAACTAGATAATTTGCTTTACAATCATCAAGTAACCTTCCATTCCATAACCTTTGGCCTATAGACCTGAGTGACATAATTCACCACTACCTTAGAGGCCCTGATGGACTCCACTTGCTCTATTTTTAAATGAATAGTCAAGCCTAGTAATGTCACTAACGCTTCATATTCTGACTCGTTGTTATAGGATTTAAATTGATAACGGAGAGCAAGAGAGATTGTACATCCTTTTGGAATTACCAAGTGAAGTTTAGATTCGCTACTTGAGCTATTGGAAGAGACATTCATGTGTAATAGCCATGTGGAATAGATGAGGTACGTGTCCTAGAATAATGGAATGTTTAGGATCCTTTGTCACTGTTATTTTGGTCCTCGAACTCTTGGACTTTTAGTCCATCTCTTCTAGGTGGCTAAACTCATCAATGAAATCAGTTAAGGTTTGAGATTCTACGAAACTTTATGGTTGATATTTGATATCAAATTCTGCCAACTCTATAGACCACTTAACAAGACTTCTTGAGGTATTAGTCTTGTGGAGGATTTATCGAAGGGATGACTTGTCATGACCCCAATGGCGTGTGACTGAAAGTAAGGCCTCAAATGTCTGACTGAGATGATGATGAAGAAGGTGAGATTTTACACTATTGGATACTTTCTTTCGGTCCCTTACAAAGATCAGCTGACATAATAAATAAGTTAACATACCCTAAATTCATCCCGAGTTAAAGCGAAGCTAGTAGTGGTTGGATAAGTAGTAAGGCACATGTTCAAATCTTCTCCAGTGGTTGTTTGAGATATAAGAGGTGGGGACTCCAAGTGTTTTTTAAGGCTCTGGAAAGCTTCTTCGACCTTAGGAGTCCATTTTAATGACTTCTTCGATATTTTGAAGAAATGCAAGCATTTATCCATCCATGGCTTTGGAGCTAAAATGGTTAAGGGAAATAACTTTCCTGATAATGATCTAGACTTATTTAACTGTCCTCTAGTACTCCAAATCCAACATGGCTTGAATATTTTCTAGATTGGACTATATGCCACACCTGGTCACTATAAAACCCTAAAATGTGCCTCCAACAACCCCCAGAGAACATTTATTTGGGTTTAGGCTCATCTTCTTCCTTACGAGGATGTCAAAGGTTTCCCTGATGTTCTTCACATGGTCTTGAGCTTCTAGGATTTTGACCTCCGTGGACTTATTGATGAGATCTTTGAAAATGGAGTTCACCACCCTGTGATAAGTTTCACCTTCATTCTTAGTCATAAAGGCATAACTTTATAATGATATATACCTTTTTCTTTAATTAACAAGGTCTTTTATTCTTCAATAAGTGACATCCTAGTCTGGTTATATGCTAAGTATGTATATATGAATTAAAGGAGCTCGTGACTTACTTTTGTGTCCACTAAAGTGTTAATATAAGGTGGAAAGTAGCAATCCTTGGGGTATGCCTTACTGAGGTCAGTGAAATCAACACACATTCTTCAATTTCTGGTTGGCTTTGGTAACAATTACCATGTTGGAGATCCATTCTGGGTACTTCACCTATTTGATGAAGTTGGCTGCCAAGAGTTTGTCAACCTCCTTAACTTCTACATTGTTCCTTTCTTGACCAAATAGTCTCTTCTTCTACGAAATAAGCCTATGGTTTGGGTCCACACAGAGGTGGTGGACCATGACCTCAGGATCTATACCTATCAAATCTGAGTGGCTCCAAGCGAACACATCTTTATTTTCTTTTAGTAACTCGATGAGCTTTTCTTTGTGGTGGGGCTCAAACCATCCCTAATCTGCACCACCTTGGTAGAGTCCTCCGTATCAATGAAAATAGAAACTAGAGCCTCAATCGGTTCACTTCTTTGTACTTTCTTCTCATCCCATGGATTTAAAGGATCAATATTCGTCAACTTTATGCTTAAGCTCGCTATTGGGAGCTTAGGCATCTCTGGTGGAAGATTCAAGACCTCAATTGGTGTTGTGGCACCCCTTTATGAACTTTCTGGGACCTCAATTGAACTTCAGGGTCTCATGGAAACCTTATAATATTCCCTAGCTTTATTATGATCCCCACGTAGTTCTACCATACCTATAGGGGTAGGGAACCTCATTATCAACCTTCATGTGGATATAATAACTTCCAAATCATTGAGTGATGGTCTAACCAATATCACATTATAGGTTTAGGATAGGTCCACCGCTAGAAACTTGTTCTAATTATAGAGCATCATTATTTTGAGAAAATTATGATGAAGAAAATGGCATGCCCTAGGGAATAGGTTTGCTACTTGTTAAACCCAATTAGGGGGTGATTGGTTGCATATGCTTTGTGCTGAGGCCCATGGCCTTGAAAGTATCTAAGAAAAAGATATTCGCTGAGCTCCTAGTGTCAATCAATACCCTCTTCATATTAGAATTCCTCATCACTGTGATAACAAAAGGGTCATCGTGAGGTAAAATGATCCTTCTAAGATTAATTTTTTGGAAGACCATCATCTCTTTTTGGAAATTGATTATGGTGAAAGACAATGTTGACTTTCACTCCTTCAAGATGAATGATTATGAGATGGAAATTTCTAGACGTGGAATAGCATCCACCACTAGCAAAACCTCCAAAAATAGTATTCATATAAATCAATGGGACATCGTCCTTATTGTTGTTGTTGTTGTTGTTGTTGTTGTTGTTGTTGTTGTTGTTGTTGTTGTTGTTGTTGTTGTTGTTGTTATTGTTGTTATCTTTATTATTATGCTGACCTTTTTCGTCACCCTTATCCATAAATTCCTTTAGGAAACCCCTCTTGATCACCCTTATGAGGGAATCTTTGAGACTTAAATAACCATCGGTGTTGTGGTCATGGTCTATGGAATTTGAAATACATGGATTGATCCCTCTTATCCTTCGTGGACCTTATAGGATTTAGTGCAGGTTGGAGATCCTAAGCTTCTCATGTTGAAAAGACTTCCTTTATGGTAGATATGAGAGGGGTAAAATTTTTAGCCTCTGAGAGTCCACTATTCTTACCTCCCTTCTACCTCTTTTTGTCCCCAGCTGCCTTAGGTGACTCCCCCATACGGGAAAAGACATATTTTCTCTTTCCTTATTGTAGGGAGGCTACATAATGCCTCGATATGACTGCATCCTCAGCATTCGTGTACTTCTGATACTTTTCCAAAAAATAAGTCATAGATCTAGAGGGCCTCTTAATGAAACCTCACAATAAGTCCTATAAGGTGAGGCTCGAGATGAAGGCCTCCACATAAATAGTATCATTTAGATCATAAACTTGGAAACCCTCTGTGTTGAATATTTTGGAGTAATCTATAAGAGTTTATCATTTTTTTTATCTGAAATGGAGGAGAAAGGCAAAAAAACTTTCTCATCTTATGAGCACCTATAAAATGGTTGATAAAGTACCTTTCCAACTCTATAAAACTTGTAATGGTCCCTAGCTTGATCTTGGTAAAGTAGTGCCTAGAAGTTCTCCTCGGTGTAGCGAGAAAAGCTCTGCACAGGGCCTCATTCGAGGTGTCTTGAAGGAGCAAGAGAAACCTATATATTTCCGAGTGGTCTATGATATCTTTATATCCATCAAATGGTTCAATACTAGGTATCTTCCACTTAAGGGGAAGATCGTAATGGTGAACGTCATTGGAAAATGGAGACAATATTTTATAGAGATCCAACACAATGATATTATGAGTTTGTGTCTTGTACTGGTTGAGGAAATTCCTTAATCGGTCTTACATCTTCTTGATCTCATTGTCCCAGATCCTATCCAACCTAGAACCTTCTGGGATTGATCTCCTAGTAGTGACAACCTATCCCTGATGGGGATAGATCTTGCAGACTCTTATGGGGACCTAATTTCTAGATCATTTTCTCCTCTTAATCGTGGCTCACAGTTTTTGATGGTTTATGTTATAATTTGGCTACTTCCTCCACCACGTGTGGTAAAGGAAGTCTTTTGAGAATATAAACTAGTTTCTCTTGAATCTCCTTTTATCGATATTCCATATCGTTAAAAGAGAGGGCCAATACAAAATTGACGGGCATCTTTAAAAAGAGTGATATTTGTATATGAAATAAATGGAACTTGTCTTTCCCACAGACGGTGCTAAACTTATGGGTATCGAAATTGTCAGTGACCTTAGACCCAATAGGTGCTCCTCATAGGAAGACAAACAGGTTAAGGGGAGATGTGTCAAAGTAAGAGACAAGTATTTAAAGCGATTAGGACCTCAACTGAGGATTTTATTTCCACTGCTAAAGGGTGTTTCACTATATATTAGATTATAAAGTGACTATTATAATCTAAAAGACCTTATGGACTTTGGGCAAGAGTGCCTGAGGTCCCTACAACCTTCATCACTAATCCAATGTACCCTAGGAAGTAACTGATGAACATGTTTAAGGTTTCCTGAGTACTAATTTTGGGCTCAACATGGAACAAGCAAAATAGCTGGAAAAGATCCAAGATACGATTTTGTACTCACCATGGTGGGCTGAAAGTGTGTGGAACAGAGAGGAAACACCTGTGTAAGTTAAATCCCTTTATTTAACTGATGTATGATGAGTTGAACTTATCTTGATATGTTCACAAGCTTTCCCTTTATAAGCATTCTCTTAGAGATATAATGAGAGGATTGCAACAACATGGACGAAATCTCCTCTCAGGTCTAATATGTACAATACCAAGGTAGAGTGTGTAATAAAGTCTTGTAAGTGGTGTAAAGAAGCTGATGGATGCATTTAATGCGAATGGGATTCATCAATGCTAGTGGAGATGAGTGGTGGAGGTATGTGGAATAGTTCTTTCCTTTTCACTTGCCCACCAGGCAAGCTGCTGGGGGTTCAAACATGCATCTAGGAGGTCAATAATCACCGTTGGCTCACCATAGGATGATCTTGAGTATGTTATGAGGGAACCTTTTTGTGCTGAGGATTATATGACCTTTAGAGGCCATTTTTCTTCAGACAGAGGTTTGTTGGGCACGTTAGGGACAGCGAGATGCTAGTTCTAAGATCTTTGAGCTTGGTTGAGGAGATATGTTGGAAAGACTATCCATTATGGAAGATTGAGGAGGCGGCTAAGGCATGCCATAGTAATATGGTCCTTTCTTGAAAGAAGTAGAGGTCTTAGGAGCTTGGTAGTGTCAGAGGTTGTCCCTCGGACCTCTATTTTTACGAAATTGAGGCTGGAGAGTTTAAGGAGCCTTAGAATACCAATGGTTGAATATGTTATCATTAAAAATATACATGCATGTATATATTTTGTTTAAAGGTTTATCTTGATAATTTTAATAATGATCTTGATGTGATAAGACATTTTTAGGGGAGAGAAAAATTCTCTTTGAATTTTTTGAATCGTTTTTTTATCGCAGAGTTTGAAATTTTGTGTTAAAAATATAATTTCATTAAAAATATTGAGGACCTTTTAAATATTTGATATGCAAATTTTGTATTTTTTTTCTTCATAGAAAATGATATTTTTTTTAATTAACTTAAAAATCAGTTTTGAAAATCCTTGAGAAAATCAATCTTTATTGAGAGAAAATAAATGTTGTAAGTAAAAATCAATATTGTTATGAGAGAAATGATTTTTTGTAATAAAAAAGGAATTCTGGTGGGAAAGATGAATTTGTGGGGGTTGAAATGAATTTTTGTGAGGAAAATGAACTTTTGTGAGAAAATGAATATTTTTTAATAAAAAGAAAAAATATTTTTATAATGATAAATAGGGAACCTGGGGGTATTACCGATCGCCAAAGGCCCAAGAACCAAGGAGGTGCCTAAGGCCTATAAAAGGTCTTTCTCTTCTTTACATTTTCACCTTAAACCTATTATAAATTTCAATTCTGCTCTCTCTAGAATTCACTTATTTCATCTTGTAAGGTCCTACTTCAGAGAGATGGACCAAAATATTCTTGTAAAGTCATAGGACTAGGAGGGGCGTGACTGGTGATCCGTCTGTGCCAAACAGGTGACGAATAAAAATTCTTATGAGGGGGAGATCCAGTCTCCAATCAAAGGGTTATGCTGATGGAACACATGGAGCATTAATTCGCCTATTTAATTGTGGTGGGGAGCCATGTAATTATACCTTCTAGGTTTTGTCAAAAATGAATTACTTTAGTCCTTATTATCGTTTTCAACCTTGAAGTTATTGTCTTATTTTTATATTTTATTTTATTTTCAAATATAAATTGATATCTACACCCGAAAAATGGGATGTTGTGATCGGATTTGGAGGTATTGAAAATGGTTTAGGTTTAAAATGGACGGGTTAAAAATGGTTCGGGGTGAGTTGTGGGTCGACTTCCAGCGGTTTTGGGATGGGTCAGATTTGGTTTACCCTTTTTTGTTTCTCTTGTTTTTGGAGAACCAAAATCCAAATCAATCTTCACAACACTGCTGTAAAAAATAAGAGAGAGAGAGAGAGAGAGAGAGAGAGAGAGAGAGAGATTGATGATAGAAGTGAAATGATAAGGTTTTTGACCCGCGACTGATCGTTCTTAACCCACACATAAATTGATCTATTAGAAAGTTTAACCCATTTTAAGGTGCAAAATATATTAGGTGAAATCGGACAGCTTGTTTCTAGGTGGTTTCTGGGATGATTTGTCCTTTTAAACCCATAGTGGGAGGCCCACTGATATCTCATCCTCCAAGATTAGAGAATACGAGTCTACCAATGTAAAAAAGCGTGGTATAATTTTCGCAATGAGGTTAAAGTTCTGATGAGGATGGTAGGTTTTGGTCCTCGATTGGACTCCATAAATGAGACGTAGCAATCTTTTATGTTGCTGGTGACGCTAGGCGAGAGATAGTGGTAAATGACCTGCACTTTTCACATTGGGGCTTGGGAGATAACGGTCAACATTTTTTATGTGTATGAGATTCTTGGGATCCCTTAAAAATTTACTCAGATAGTTAATGATCAGACCTAACTACTGACTAACTATGATATATAGTGGAGGCCATTGGTCCCGTAGATATGCACTCTGATATGATGATTTGGGTCAAGGTCTTAAAAAGACGGATTGAGTCTTGGAGAATAAACGTGATGATCCCACAATAAGTGTGCTAAAAAGTGTGACTCTTCTTTCTTTATCTGTTTGGTATCATTTTATTCTTGAAGAGTGGGGAGAATGTTCAACTTTGGTTCCTACCCCTCCCAATGGACTTCATTCGAAATTTCTCTTACGATTGAGGAAGCTTCGTCCTTTCATCTCTTTATGTTGGACTGATGTTATCCAACAAGCGTTGTAAGCCTACTTTCACCATCACCCTTTGTTATTTTAGTTATTCTTTATGCTTCAAGATCCAAATTTTTTTCCTTATATACATGACCATATATGATATCAACTTAGCATATCTTTATTTTTCTTATGGCTTGTTATGGGTTGGGAGAATTTTTAGATTTGGTAAACATTATAGAATAACATGTCGGGGATTTGTGTTATATGTTAGTTTGATCAGATATACCATAGGCTAGATCTATATATTCATTTCATGATCTTGAAATGATAACTTATTTCCACATATTGGTTTTTGATATCGTAGTTTTGGGGATAGGCTTGATCAACCTGAAGAGAAAGAAGTTGTCCATGTGGCCTAGGATGAGGATGTGATGATCGTAGAATTAGGGATCAAGGGTGACTCTCGCATATGATGGGTTCTAACAAATCTCGGATCATTTGGAGAGTGATATGGTATAATCTTCTACCTTAATCTAATATCCATATCCTATATTCTCTGTTTTTCAAATATGCACTGGTTATTTGAGTTTTATATTGTAGGCATGATTTATGTCTTGTTTTAGGAGGCTTTGCGCCATGGGGAGATGGGTTTGCATGCCTAAATCCATCTATTAATAATGCATGAGTTCAGGGCCTACAAGTATTTTTGAAAGAGAGTGGTCTAGTAGATTATGCGAATGTGAAGTATGGAAAGGTTGCCATGAGGATTAGGATATGGTGATGGTTAGGGAGCCATACTCCCTATATCTTGACGTGGTGGATGATTTGTATTATATTTAATTTATTACCCATCAGTTGATGGGTCCCTTACTAGTTGATGATTATGTGATTGTGTAGGTTATTCCTTCTACGGGAGGTAATGTCCCTTATGCATTTTCTTAGGCATTTATTGGTCCAAAAGAGACTTTATGGGTAGCCCCTATGGAGATATTGAATCGAGGCACTCTCATGTTATATCATTGTGCAAACATCACTTAGTATTGTGAGGTAGGAGATTTTTTACAACCCTCATGTAGTACTTAATGGTTTTTCGCCCTTGCATCCAGAGATCATGGATCGAGAGGTATATTTCTTGTTTTAACCCTTATTTTTGGGTTACTTCCTATTTTATTCACTGGATCATTTTATAATACTAATAGCCTTTATGATTTTGTTATGCGCAATCTTTGATGGTGAAGACATCTTGGTTGAAGGATATTCGTGATTGGATAACCTCTATTGTTGAAATTCACCTATAACACTATGTGTTCATGAACATCCTCATCATCTTTTAGGTACCCCATCCTTATAGGCTTATTCTGTTGTAGAAAATGTTCAAAAAGACCAACTAGAATAGTTTGCTTAGTGGAAACATGCCTCAGAGAGGGTGAAAAAGATGATAGTAGATGTGGAGATTCTAGATTACGTGCTGACATACTAGGTTTTTTTTGTTTACCTTGCATTTTTTATGTACGTGATATATATATATATATATATATATATATATATATATATATTTGTGTGTGTGTGTGTGATGGTAGATTTTTATTTGTCTTGTTCTAAGTGGCTTATTCTATAATACATGATCTTTTAATTTTCCAATAGATTTTAAAGAACTAAAATGAAACGATTGTTACAACAACAACAGCAGCAACAACAACAACAACAGCAACAACAACAACAACAACAACAACAACAACAACAACAACAACAAGAATAATAATAATAATAATAATAATAATAATAATAATAATAATAATAATAATAATAATAATAATAATAATAATAATAATAATAATAATAATAATAATGAAAAGAAGAACAAAAAGAAGAAGAAGAAGAAGAAGAAGAAGAAGAAGAAGAAGAAGAAGAAGAAGAAGAAGAAGAATGAAATGAAATGAAAAAGAGTGAAGTAAAACTTCAAAATTTTAATTATGTAACAAATGGCTGATTTTTTTAGGGATTTTATTATACTAAAGATGTAAAAAATGAAAAAGGGGATTTTTCTAAAAATATGGGGGTTGTCAATCAACAGGTACCTCCATGTGCCAATCACTAAACCTTGGAAGTACATTTTGTTTTTTATAGTTCACATGTACTTTTGGAAGTAAGTGGCCTTAAAAATGTTATGAAATGCCTGAGCACTTAGACTGTCTTTAAAAGGATAGGATAGTTTTGGCTTATAAATAGAGTTCAAGTGGGGATTTTGAAACACAACACGAGTTCCCAAAACTTTTTTAATGATCTTCTGTCTTGTAATCTTCTCGATGGTAATCCCAATATCGTAATAGTATAAAAATATCTGCCTAAACTAGCTGAACTGTGCCTTTATGAGGTTGATTATGATGCTTTTGACTTGTGATCAGTTTCTTAGTAGAGGAATAAACCAATTGATAGGGAATTTTTGGTAGCTACAATGGAGTTATGGTAACTGGAAGATCATTTATTCTTCTTTGGTATGGATGAGATCTACCAAACCTATGAAAAATTATTCATGAATTTGGTCAGATCCCAAGAATGGCAACGGTAGCACTCGATTTTTCTTGTTTTACTCAGGACATGTTTGATCATATTTCTACACATCTCTCCTTCGACGGTAAGGCCTTTTGTTGGAGGATCTAAAATTTCACTTCTGTGGGTTCTCAAATCTATTCAGATCCAAGATATCTAATCTATGGGATATGTGGGTGTATTTGCACTATCTAACTTTGAAATTATTATTGGTGACAAGAGGAAAAAGTTATTATTTGCAAGTTTGAAACATTGCACTATTGACGACATATCACTCTAACCTGTCGATGTAATTATGGGTTAGACATTGACTTAGTGACTATAAATATGACCATATTAATTTTTTACGAGATGTGGCTGTTGGAGAGGTTTCGACTAGTCATGCCCCCTCCATTACAACTCTTCAATAACGGTTATTTCTTTATGAAAGCATGAATGAATTATGAGCATAGCTTAACTAATGTTTGGAATGAATGGTTGTCGGATCACGAAGATATTGTGTTTCTACGGTCTATACCTCAATAGGGGAACTGGACCCAATGTTTGAACTTGACAATTATCGTTATGGTCGATTTGTTAGTCTGCACATACGTAATTTTATTTTCTCCAGTGTTTATTGTATTAATTAAACTAGGAGCAAATTATTCCCCCATTCATAGGGAACTTATTTCTCGTTAAGGATATAAGCGAAGCTTTACTAATCTCACTGGGTATGGGAAAATACACAAGCTAAAGTGTGTGTTCATTATATGGGCATGACATGATTATTGGGTGTAAGGTCCATCGAGGATGGTACAATTGTCATGTCAAAGTTTCTCAGGGAGTATGAGCAGATTGAGAGGAGTAGATAGGGTAATTGAGTGGCAGATAACAGAGGACTGGATAATGGTGTTGTTGAGGGTGATGATGATGATAACACGAGTCCATCAAGTGTTATGGATAATTATATATGGGTTAGGGTTGTTTTGTGTGTTATGTTATTGGAAAGGATTGTTATGTGAGGGTTAAGTGTTTGGCATGCTAAGGATTATGTTAAGGTTATAATACTAGGATGTGATAGATTTTATGTAATTATAGGGTGTTCACATCTTCTTATAATAAAATAAAATTCCAATATAGGAGTATCCATTGCGTGCCTTGATCGGGCTGAAATTTGTTTAGACCTTGGCCTAAAAAAAATACCTCTTTAGAGTAGGAGGAAATAGTCATAAGCTAGAAATTTTAAAGACACAAGGATATATACTAGTTCGCTACCTTAGTTGAGGAACCTACATCCCTTGTGAAGGTGTTTCTCTCTAGTATATTCAATATCTGGTTGAACGATATAAATGGGACCAGTCTTGTATGTCAGCTCAGGTGGTTCAACAGAGCTTGTGGTCTTAGTGGTGAGTATAGATCTATTAGGAAGTAACTGGTGGCTTCTCCTAGGTAATTCTTACTCACTTAGGACTCACGAGACAATCCAACAAGCTAAGTCACCCAATAGAGGTGCTCAATACATATTTTAAGGGTTGTAAGTGGTTAGATCCCTCTTTATAAATCCTAATTAGTTTTTTTAACACTTTTTGTTAAGAAAAGTGGCTTTAATTCCATCATTTGAACCTTCCCTAAGAACCATTTATATATCTAATTATTGGGAGTAGCTAAGAAGTGGTAGTTGGAGAATGGGTGGTGATACATGAGCTATCTTGCTATACTAGAATGGTAAAGTGTTGGTGGGAGATATTGAACTTGGGTGATGATGGTTTTTGGTACCATTAAATGGCATTTAGTGCCCTAGGAAAAGTGGTGAGTGGGATTGGTAGAATATTTTAGGTAATTTATACTAAGCAGTCAGATGGGTCTTTGGAGCTTAAAACCCCCCTAAACAACTACTATGATACCAATGTTGATGTTATGTACATTAAGGTTATGGTTATTGTGTATAAATAAACTTTGGTCTTGTTGTGGTGTAGGGAGACTGATTGAAGTTGATTTATTTTTGGCGAAGCTCCTCTACTCTAAGGTTGGATACGATCAAGGGTTGGGGAGGTCATCCCTTTGTCATAAAGGGCATATCATCAACTTATGATGTTTGGTGGTGATCTTGAACATTCAACACTACTTTAAAGGGACCTCATGAGAGTCATGTGTTTGGTTTACCAGAATTGGCCTACTATTAGGTCGTTGAACTGAAAGGTTAAGGTCATTTTGTCCATATCTTAACCTCGGCCCAAAGGTAGGGATCTTCTTATTGTAATTTGAGGTCAAAGGTTATAAATAATAATTATGTTTCAGTTATGTATATCAACATTTAAGTTAGAAAATAAACATTTTGTCCTTTTTAGAAGATGAGGAAGAATATGTGTCTTTAGAGTGATAAGTAAAAATGATAGAAATGGAACGAACCCAAAGTCACATTATGGGTTTCTTACATACCTATGTGGGGTATAGGATAAAATGTGTTTTGTTTCGATTTTTTTCTAGAGGATAAGGTCGCACGTAGTTCTATCATACAGGAGAGAGAAGAGTTTTTTCTAAAAAGGGAGAGGAAAAGAGCATGAAATGTTTTAAGGATAAAATTTCTTAATACGGTCAAGATTAACTGATCGGGATAATTTTTTACAATCGAGATCGGCTAAGTTTTTCATACCATCTGAGAATATTTTCTAAATGAGATAAGGTGGATTACAATGAGGCTTTAAATTCTCCCTAGGCTGCTATAATGGTTAGACACTCTCTTTTAGGTCAAGATCTCATTCTCATATAAATCGATATTTAACTTTCCTATTAAAGGAGCAGGCAATGTGAGGATGATAATATTAAATGTGATAGAGTGAGTTGAACATATTTTCATCTAATAAAAATAATTCTCATACCATTTTTGGAGCCAATCGATCTTACTGACCAAGATTTTAAGAATGACACGTAAGGAGGGAAAATTGAATTCAACAGGTAATACGACCTCCATACTGTATACTATGGATAAAGGTGTAACCCAGTGGGTGTGAATATTGAATTGCAGTATCCTTAGAGTGAATACGAAATTTTATCTCCCTAATATCTACAAGTTTCAATTATCATTCTTCTGATGGACTTGACACTTTCTTTCACAACTTATTTGTTTGTGATCAGTAAGGATAGTACTTATATCACTGGATGTCATATTCCTTGACTACCTTGGTAACCTCTTTCTCAAAGTGAAGTTTATTATTTCATATTAACTCAAAGGGTACTCTATAGAGGTATACGATGTTGTTATGGATGAACTTGGCTACATTCTTCGTATTAAGTATATCGTATGATTCAACTTTGACCCACTTGGTGAAATAGTCAATGGACACAAGGATAAAATCATGTCCATTAGATGCCTTAGGAGTCATTTTACCTATAATGTCTATTTTCCATCTCAAGAAAGTCTATAGAGAGGTCATGTTGACGGGGAGGAAAGCATTGAATCTTGGAAAATTATTGGAATTTAAAATATTATTTGATGTACAATGCGAATTAATGTATCATGGTGACCCAACAATATCCTTGGCGGATGATTTTTTTGGAAAGCATGTGACCATTCATATGGTTCCAAAGTTTCCCTGAAAGGAGTTTCATTTCAAATACTTGTAGACACCACATTCTATCCCCCCCCCCTAAGACTCTCCTTAGGTACCTAGAACTTTCTCCTTCACTATAAAACCCTAAGTCATACTCTGAAAACGGATCTAAAGGCCACCGATCGCCCCTGAGACCCATTTGACTCCGATTAACTTTCTCAACTGAGAAGAATCTTAATGAATCTTCAAAGGGATCTAAATCCCCTTTCTAAGGTTCGCCCCGTGCGTGAATCGGTCTTACAGTTAAGACAAACGATCCGTTTTACTATAAAAAATCGATCTAGAGGCCATCGGGCACCTTAGGACCCATTTTTTACCCCAATCAACTTCCTTGACTGATCAAAAGCTCAATAAATCTTTAAAGGGCTTTGAGTACCCTTTTTTACAGTCCATCCCATGCGCGAATCGCCCTTACGGTTCAGTCGAATGGTTCATTTTCCCTCGAAAATTGAACTCCATCGGGCGTTCTCGAACTCCATTTGACCAAGGTTAACTCTTCGAACCAAACGAGACTAAATGAATCTTTGAAGGACACTAAATCCCCTTTCCAAAGGCACACCCCATGCACAAATCAACCATATGGTACGGACGAATGACCCGTTTTACTCTGAAGGGTCACCGGGTGCTTTCGAGACTAATTTGACTAAGATCAACTCTCTAAACCAAATGAGACTAAATGAATCTTTAAATGGATCTGAATACCCTTTCTAACAGTCTGTACCATGCATGAATCGACCTTATGGTTCAGACGAACGATCTGTTTTTGTCCAAATATATCTTATCTAAAAGATCATCGGGCGCTTCCAAGCCCTGTTTGCCAAAGTCAACTCCCAAAATTGAGAAAGACCCATGGAATTTCAAAGGGCTCTAAATACCCTCTTCAACGGTATGCCCCGTGCGCGATTCAGACTTACAGATTGCATTTTACGATCATTTTTTAAGAAATTTTCATGAGATTGCCGAATGGTAAACCCATTTTCTTACCAATCGACAGTGTGTCTGGGGATGACTGTCAATAGGCTGGTCAAGTATAATGCTGGTCAAAACCCCTTGACGCTATACAAGGAGAGCATGAGCTCACTTTGAAAACGACCTCAGAAACATCCCTCTCTCAGTGATCTTAGTAACATTCTTAGCGTGGTTTTCCTATTCAAATCTCTCCTCCACATTCCATATTTATCCCTCTCACACCCAATTTAGAAAAATCCTTTCCCTCTTCTATTATCACATCCATCCACTTGTAAGGGTAGCCTTCCAAGCATCAAGATCAACGTCCAAGTCTCCAAAGAAGGTTCAAACACTCTTCTCTCTCTAAATTTCCTTATTTTCGCATTAGTTATTTAATCCTTACTTTAACATTTGATCTTTGTTAGTCCACACGTATTAACAATCCCACTTTTTATTAGTAGTATTTCACATATTTTCTATAAAAAAAAACAAGAGAAAGAGGGTTTACTCATAAATTCCAAACGGGATTCCTCACCACATTTTCTCAAAACAAAACATCCTTTTCCTACACACACATATATAAATAAAATCCCCGATTGGATTTATGGGAAAAAACCTACCCTCGTGTTGCATACGAACTACATGGACTTTGATGCTTTGTTACCCTACATAGGCATCTCGGGTCAAACCCGAGACTCGAGTCCTCTTTTCCTATTTATATTCATATATTATTATACTTGTGATTCTTATTCCCACTTTATCCAACACATATCATCATTTCACCATAACAATTGATATTCCAATGATCACACACGTTATGTTTTTATATTATTATTTTGGGAACACTCCTACGGATGACCTCACACCACCTTTCTCCATGACGCGAGTCGAGTAATTCCATTCTCCATTTCTGTATACACGCGCACACACTTAACGAAGTTATTAATGAGAATAATAACACGTGCCCATATTAGATCGAAAGAGTGGGATGGGTGCCTAATACCTTTCCATTCAGTAACTTAGCCCCAAATCTTTAATCTAATTGGTTTTGCAAGAATTAGTATGTCTTTAATGATGTTCTCTCGGGGCGATAATATTTCTTTTACCTATTTTGTGCAAAATAGGCTGGCAACTCTATTTTTTTACATCACTCTGCATCGATGAAGATCGAAGCGCTCCTGTAAAGGATGCGAGACCTTCTTATTCCATTCTCTCCAACCGCACGTGAAAGTGTCAAAACCCCTCCCCCAGAAAGAGAAAAAGGAAAAAAAAAGTGGGGATGGCCACATTGGCGACTACGTTGGGGACTCGTTTATCACAAGAGGGCTAGACTCTATTCTTACATGGGTGTTATCATTTTTCGCATGTGTGCGTATGCACCTACCTGTATGTTCCATTTTTCCTCTATTACTTCTTGGATATATTTACCTCATGCTTATACCACCTATCACTAACTTTTCACTTTCTTTCACTTGTAAAAATCCTCCATGTACACCTCACACTACTTACACTTATACGTAGGATCATTTATATCCATATGTTTGACACACCACTTAGAATATCCATGCTTAGGTTTCACTAGCACACACCTCCACTTATCACACTTGTATATATCCATGCTCACTTGCATATATCACACACAACTTGTAGTTTATCCATGCTTAGGTTCACTACCACGCACTCACTTATTGATATTCACACATCACTCACACATATCCATGCTTAGTGTAATCTACATGCTAGATTTACTTTTCGTGATACTTATACATCCTTTCTTATTAGTATAGTACTTCTCATGCCAGATAAAAGACTCTCTCCATATTATAATAATCAAGAATCATTCATTTTGCACACTACGTCACCAAGGGAATGCCTATTGACCAAAATTTTGTCTTGTACAAGGGGGTCACTTTATGATGGGTGTTTTTTTGACAGGTGGTAGTTAGCCTAAGTAATATGAATCTCACCTTCCATTAGTTTAGTACCTTCGACGTATATCGAACGGTTCCTACCACATCGTACCGCTTAACCAAACTCACGACGGGAGGTATATAGTAGGAAATCATTCATGTACGTCAATTATATCGAATTTTCTGTCACACATACTATACCCATGAGGTATATAGTGAGACAATTCACGTATACTCAGGTGTATCAAATGGCTGGTCCACACGTACCGATTGCCCTCAAAAAGTAAAAAATATATCATAGAAGTCATGCCAAAGGGGAGAACCTTTACAATAACCCAAGAACTTCATAAATCGCATATATGCGTTAGACCTACGACACTCATATTTAGTTTACTCGTTACCATACGAAACTCTATTGAAATGTCGGGTCGGTATGTCGCCCAAATTTTTGCGCGATTTCATCTTTTTTCAAAACAGGACCCTATCCATGAGCCTAGAAACATGTTAAACCCTATCTTACCTACTTTTTAAACCCGATTTTCCCAATCTCGGGTCTATCCATCATTTTATTTGCCGCAAGGTAAACCTTATATAAATGAAAACATAAACATAATAATAATCATGCTGAGACTTTTTCTCTCATCTTTCCTCTTCTTTCTCGAAAAACCAAAATACTAAAAAACGTTTTTCCTCCTTTTCATCAAAATATCAAAAACATTTTTCCTCCTTTTCATCAAAATACCAAAAATGTCAAAAAATATTTTATCTCTATTTTAATAAAAAAATTCCTTTTCCCTCTTTTCAAAAATAAATTTGAATCATATTCCTTCCCAGGTCGATCGCATACCCGATTCTTAACCTGGCTCCCTATTATCTTCAGTCTTCTATCAAATTTTCTCAAAGTTCCGTCAATTCCTTCGCAACCACTTTTGAGTCTAGAATCCACCTTCACAAGTTCTCCATGGAAAACACCGATCAAGTACCGAACGTACAACCTAATTTGATGACATTCCTAGCCCAACTCAGTGCCAAGATTGACAACCTTCAAATTGAGGTTCATGAGATGCAGTGAAACCAAGCCCAAGTTCCCAAAGAACCTGAGGTTTTCTTTCCTCGTGCCATTGGTCCACCCGCTCCCAAGCCTATTTGGGTCCCACAAGAATATCATTATGCTCCACGTGCTCGCTTGCCAATGGGTCACTGGTAGCTCAAGTCCCCATTCCAAACCTTGCTCAGTCAGGGGCTAACTTGTCAGTGCCCGTTGATCCCAAACAGGAGGAACTGAACAAGTTCAAGGAAGACCTCAAGATGTTTTTGAAGAAGTTTCACCAAGTTAAGATATCTGGGAACTACATGGACAATACTCACATGTCTCTCTACCCTAAAGAAAGATTCCTAGAGAAATTCAAAATGCCAACCATTAAGAAATTCGAGACAACGTGCCCCTTATTATTAACCTTCATAGCAATCACTGAGCCATGACTCTCCTTGGTGCCTCTAAAGAGATAATGGACCAAATATTCCAACAGACTTTGATGGAGAGTGCTCTTCGTTGGTTTTTATCCCTCGAGGAATTCAGAATCCGCAGTTGGGAAGATGTTGCCCAAGAATTCAAGTCACGGTATAAGTACAATGAATAATTAGAGGTTATACATCGTTATCTAAAACTTCTCAAGCAGAACCCTAGAGAAACTGTCAGCAGCTTAGTAGAAAGGTGGAGAGAGAAAGTTTCCCCTGTGACCAACCGACCCTTCGAAGAAGAACAAGTCAGCATAGTGAAGAAGAATTTCCTACCCCTAATTAGAGCAACTATAAGAGGTCATCATTACCCACTCTTTCGAGCCCTCCAGGAAGTAAGTGTGGAAATTGAAGAAAATATTAGCAAGACAGAAGTCAAGCCTAAGAAAGTGTCCAAAACGTTCACCCCTAGAAAGTATGAGAAGGATGCCAATGCCAAAGTCTCAACCATCAATAATATCTCCCAGCTTTCTACCTATTAGGAGCTAAAAATCCACCCCAATCCCTCCAAAAAGGAATACACTAAGATCCATGCTCCCTTATCCAAAGTCTACCAAGCCTTGTTTAGTCAAAGCCTCATCAAACCCTTGAACCCCCATACATTGCCAAACTGACTTCCTAAGAACTTTAAAACTGATGCCCACTGTAATTTTCATCGGTCTACCAGCCATATTACTAATCAGTGCTTCCATCTCCTGAATGTAATCCAGGGTTTAATTAACCGGGGTATCATCGCCCCACCAGCCAATCCTAAACCCAACACCATTAATAACCCACTTCCAACCCATACAAATTCCATTTTCCTAGAGAATAACTCGAAATTCGATCCATCTACCCAAATTATGCCCAATAAAGCACTCATCATACCCATATTTTCACCCAAACTGCTCAATGATTGCCCATATTTTCTCCTATACCCTACCTACTTCACTGATCAATCTTTGTCACTCTTCACGAGGGCTTGTATTATAGTTTGTACCCGAACCGAAGGAAGATATATAGAGTTGCCAGTTGTTCTAAATCATATATTGGATTTTGGACTGAAATTTGTCTCTGAAATGACCATCGATTATTAGAAGTTCAACATGATGTTCATAAAAGATCAAAATTGGGCTCGAGAGTCAGATGATTGGATGGTAACCATTGACAAAATTAGTTTGGATGATATAGTACGGATTATGGCAGACATGTTTTGACAGACCGATGAAATTCGTAGCATTATTTATCTACTCATCGCTTTGAAGCTTTAAGAACGGTTGGTCCCTTCATTCTTGCTCCTCCCCGTTACGTGCAAAGATTTATATTAAGAAGACTTTGAGGTTATGGAATGAATTTACTTCTCTTAGTAAGAAGACATCGTTTCCACTAGATGGAGGGATGAATTTAATAGCTCGGATGATAAACCAAGTCAAGAAAAGGCTAGTCCAGTGATCAATATGTGCGGGCTTACCTCTTTCAAGTACCTATTGGGGGAAATCAGTAAAGTATCCATTCAGCTAGAAATTGATGAAGAAATAGGGTTCTTCTTCTTCCTCTCCTCCATAAACCATGTGACCAGATAAGGAAGGAACTACTAAGATCTGATTCCTCAGCCATTAAGAACAAATAAGGGAAAAGGAGTTGTCGAGGAACTTCTTATGCCAGAAATGACCATTGAAGAAATAAAGATCCTTAACCAACTCAAGAAGACTCAAGCCAACATCACCTTGTGGGGACTCTTCATCTCTTCCTAATTACCTGAAATGATTTGTTAAAGTTACTCACTAGTCCCTCATTCCAACACTCTAGAAAAAGTTGTAAACTTGGTTGGATCCTTGACCACCACTAGACCCATTTCCTTCTTTGAAGAAGAAATTCTGAAGATTATCCCAGATCAAAACTATTCCCTCAACATCTCCGTTGAAGTGATGGGAAAGACAATCCCACCTGATCAAGGCCTCTGATGAGTCTCTTCTCAACTAGAATGCCATACTAGCCCCACCTGCTGAGATGCAACCCAACCTTGGTGTTGACCCTATCTCTTTATCTATTACTGTTCCTCATCTTTTCTAATAAAAATATAATCAAGACCTCTTCTGATGAGGTTCTTAATGCTATTTTTCTCGAAAGTGAAATAAACGAGGATTTTGACTATCTTGTTGTGCCTTACATTAATTGTCTTGATTTTAATCAAACTCTTGATGATAATGATTTTACAAATGAATAATTCTTAATTGATCTTAATAAGGTTAATAACAAATAACATAACCACGTTCAAAATAATAAGGATGAAACTGTTGTTATCAATCTTGGTTGTAGTAGCCAACAAAGCAAGGTTAGGATAAGGTAAACACTTAACGAGTACAAGCATGCACAATTCAAAGGGCTGCTAAAAGAATTTCCAAAACTCTTCACATGGTCCTACGACGACTTGCTCGACATTAATCCTAAAATTTCTCAGCACGAGATTCCAACTCTCATAGAATGGCAATCAGTCAAATAAAAGTTGCAAAAGCATCGCACTAAGTGGTCACTTAAAGTTAAGGAAGAGTTAATCAAACAGTTGAATGTAGGCTTCATCCGGGTGACCGAATATCCCATATGGCTAGCTAATATTGTACGCGTACTAAAATCAGGGAAAAAGATTGCATATGCATCAACTATCAGGACTCGAACAAGGCATCTCTGAAGGACGACTACCCATTGCCCAACATTGACTTGATTGTGGATAAAAAGGCCAGTCACACTCTCAACTCATTCGTCAATGGGTTTTCTGGAATCAGTTCAAGATGCACTATGATCATCAGTAAACCTGCCTTCATCACCTGTAAGGAATCTTTTGTTACACGGTTATACCATTCGGTCTTAAAAACTTAGGGACTACTACAAAAGGACTACCACAACCATATTGCATGATTTTATACACAAGGAAGTCGAGTCTATGTAGATAATATGATTATTAAGTCTAAGACTCGAGAAGGTCACATTTTTGCCCTTCGAAAGTTCTTCAAACGGATGCAGTGATACCCAATGTTGTTAGACCCACAAAAATGTGTTTTCAAGGTCACCAAAGGAAAGCTTTTGGGATTCATGGTTAGAGAAAAGGGAATCGAAGAAGATCCTACCAAATTAAAACCCATACTCAAAACGCCACTGCCATGAATGGATAAAGAAGTCCGGGGATTCTATGGAAAATTACAATATATCAGTCAATTCATCAGCCAATTGACTTCCATTTGTGAACCCATCTTCAAACTCTGAAAGGATTCTAGAAAAATTTAGAATCAGGTCTATCAGGAATCCTTCGACAAAATTAAGCTATAACTTACTGATACGGCATAAATATTGCATATTTTTGCCCTTTATCATATGCATTCTAGCACTTTTTCGGTCCTTAATACCTATATTTATACTCGCTAACCAGACAACCTCGGTTTTGGACATATACATGTTTTACAGGGGTTAGTTGAGTTTTTTAGGTGTTAGAACCCTTAAAGTGGGGATTGGTTGCATTTCAAAGAATTTCCATTGACGGACGCTACTTCAAGGGAATTTTAAACATTCCATTCCTCATCTCTGACTCAACGGGATTCCATGGAAGATTAGTTCATTGAGTTGGCTTTGCATGGCCACGAACGGTGCGTCGTTTGGAGTCTGGACGAATAATATATGGACGATTCCATTTGCACCTTTTCTCCCCATTCTTAAGCAAACTTAGCTGGAAAACAGAGTACTGTTCAATCGGCCCGTGTCCACTGGTTGATCGATGTTTTTGAATTTGCCTTTGACCGAAGATAGTGTGCTTTTTCCTAGGGGACCGATCGACCCGTCATGACCTCGCGATCGACCGGTTGATGCAGATATTTGGTAATTTTTTATTTTCTCTTTCTTTTTCTTTATTTCTTTTTTGTAACTTACTATAAATAGACCCTTTGGTTTATTTTTGGAAATATCTTTCAATATGTATTAGATTTAGGGCTTGTAAAAGGGGGAGCTTCCCTTTCATCATTTCTTGTTAGGTTTCCTTTTCTCCCCATTCTTGAACAGACTTGGCTGGAAAACAGAGTACCGATCGACCGACCCCTAGCCACCGATCGATTGGTGTTTGCAATTTTTCCTTTGGCCAAAGACAGTGTGCTTTTGCCAAGGGGACCGGTTGACCGGTCATGACCTCGCGGTCGACCGATTGATGCAGATAAATGACAATTTTCTATTTTCTTTTTCTTTATTTCTTTTTTATAACTTACTATAAATAGACCCTTTGGTTTATTTTTGGAAATATCTTTCATTATACAATAGATTCTAGGGTTTGGTTAGGGAGCTAAGCCCTTCTCCATTTCCCATTTTCTTATAAGGTTTTCTTGTACTATTCATCTTCTTCCTTAATACATTTGTTGTTTTAGGTTAATTTCTTGCTTTGTAGTTTAATTCCATGCTTTATTAATTAGTTGTAGTTATTTATTTATTTCTTTAATTAGTTTAATTAGTGTTAATTAATTTTATTCATTTTTAGTCCTTAGATAAATAGGGTCGGGGTTAGTTTTCTGCCATTAACGGACCTCGAGCTCCGAAAGTTTGGTTTCTCATAAAATTGCATTTAATTGAAACCTCTCATATTAAAAGAAGATTGTTATGCGTCTATCTTTCTTTGTCATGCAACATTAGAGTTTAAAGTGACAATCCGAATTTAATCTGCTTGTGACCATTTTTTATTAAAATTTTAATCTCGCAACTTTGGGTTAATTTCCTTATTGCATGATGTTTATGCTTAATTGGAAATGCCCGGTTAATTTCTTTCGAACTAGAATTCTAATTAGTAGTTGTTTAGCCTATGTGGTAGGAATGCAATCCCGACTCTCGCTTTTAAATTGTTTAGTCTTAACTTCTTTCTTTTTCCTTTTTCACCATAACCACCCATCACCTTTCACACTTTTATTTTTGAAGTAGAAAAATAATTAAAATCTATAATTCAATCACTCCCTGTGGATTTCTTACGTTACTCGACTTACTGTTGTGCTTGCTTGTCTAGTGCAGTTGTAGTTTAGGTTTTTTGCATTGATTCTCCAAACCGATAACAACGATTTGCGTATTACACGATGCACAGTTCGCACTCGATCAAAATGGCGCCGTAACCGGGGAGTGTTTTGTTTTAGATTATAATTTATTTATTATTTCCTAGTATTTTTGTTTTGTATTTGTATTCTTTATTTTATCCTTTCTTTTTTACTTGTTCTAGATTATTTTGAGAAATTGAAATTTTGGCGCTTGTTGCCTTTGTTGAATTAGCTTATTTTGAAATGTCCCGCTATAACTCTTTAGATAGCTTTATTTGTTCTCAGAATGGTTTTTCAAGTTATACTCCCAAGACAATGCGAGAATGCCTACAAATTCTTGATAACGAATGCCTTGAGCATGAAGTTCAAGAAGTTGTACGTAATCCCTTATTGCCTTGGGAAGGTAATTTGGAAAGCGAGGATTCCATTAGCTATGAGAAAATCGCACAGTAAGATGTTATGTCTTCTTGTTGGTTTGATCATGAGTTAATGATGAATGGAATTAATGACCGATCCGAAAGTTCTCAAGCTTGGTTTTTGGAGAATGATGCCATGCTCGATGAGATCATTTCTTTACAAAATCGGGTCGAGGTTGAAACTTGCGTTTCACCTCCACCCATTTTTTTTATAAAGAAATATTTGAGCATGATCCAAGCTTTAGCACTTTCGAATTTCAACCTCTTATTGATTCTTCCTATTGTATTGAGGTTGATGTTCTTTCCTTTTCTTTATTCCCTACTATTCCCGAACAATTAAATTTATCACAAGAATCGGTTGAAAGTCTTGAGGACTTTGACCTGATTCTTGAACGGGAATGTTATTTTGAGATGCTTCATCTCATGGGCTATTCACTTGCACTATCCCCCCTTCCAATTGAAAAACCTTGGGGAGGTGATTTCATTTTTTCCCGAGATCAATGTGGTCTTTTCACCCTTGTTATCCAAACCTCCCATCATCCCACTAAAAATTTTAATTGGTGATGGTTCATTTCTTACGCCTCACAGATGCCTTCCATTGTTCAAATGGAATTCCTTTTTTTTGGGAGGCATGTATGCTATGGAGGGTACACCGTTGATCTTCCAAAGTCAAAATATTGTTTGGGCGGATCCTCAATTATTTAGACTTCTAGTGTATAGTTAGTGTGAAGTCCAAATAGTAGCATATAAATAGTTAGCTTTTTAATTTTCTTTCTTTCTTTTGTTTCTGTTCTTTTAATTTATTTTAGTGTAATTATTTAACTTTTTTTTTGCTATGCTCGGTACTAACTTGTTTTGTAGATTCGTTTGGGCTTGCGCTTATTGGAGATCGCTCCAATTTTGGGTAATATCATTCTTTTCCTCTCTTTGTGTTGTATACTAAATGCGCATTGAGGACAATGCAACATTTAAGTTAGGTGGTGTAAGATATTCTATCCATTCCATGTGTAGTCCATTGATTTACTTACTTGTTAGTTACTAAGTATGCCTTTGTGAAAAATTGAAAATTTTCAAAAATATTTTCTTTCTTTTTTCTCTTTTGTTGGACATTTTGCCCTTGTTTTCGATAATAAATTTTAATAATTTCCCGATCCAATAGACAACTCAACGATGCATGTTCTTGATTTTATAAGTTATTAGACTTTAGTCCTCAAATCATTGATATTATGAATAACTTCATGAATAAAACTTTAATCCCATGAGCACATGTGATTTTCTTACACTGAGTAAGCTTTGTACCTCTCATCATTTGTGAGTTTATACACTATTCATTCCTCCTTGAAAATGTTGAATTAGTCGGTAATCTCTCTATTCTTTTATTTGATCGTGCATTAATTGAGTTCATTTTTTAAATGTGTTACTTGAGCATGATTTTCAAAGTTTTTTTTGACCCGAGAATTGCATAAACTTTATGAAATGATCATAGAAAATCATTGTTATATCACCCATATTAGCCTTGACCTCACCTTCAATGTTTCCCTCGTCAACCCCTTTGAGCCTAAATAGTATCTTTTCGTTTCATTACCCAAAATCCCATAACCAACTTCGAATTGGAGTTGTAAGCCATACATATTACCTTCCATACCTTTGTTTCGAATGATACTTGGGATTAAATGATGTTCGTATCTTGTGGTTGCAAATTAAGCATGAAAAGAGTGAGAAAAGTAAAGAAAAGAAAGAATTTAAAAAGAGAAAAAAAGAAGTGAAAAACAAAACAAAACAAAACAAAAGAAGAATAGAAAAGAAAGAGAAAGTTTGTATATGTTGTATGTAGTGTTCGATAATCCTTGTTACTCTCTAATTCATATTTAATGCTTGTTTTGGAACTTATTTTCCAATTTTGAAATTGACCACAATTTTCCATTATCTCGAGTTTTCATCCTCAAACACTTTGAATCCGTACACATACCTTTCATTTTGTACCTTAATCCCAGCCCACTTTACAACCCTATAAAGTCCTATGTGATCTTAGGGTGAATTTAATTTAAAAGTTTAAATAGTTTTGATAATTTATGAAAATACATTTCTCCTCCTTTAATGAGCGGTATCGTTCATTGAGATTACATGTTTTTCATTTTCTATATAGCGGTCATCATATGTGACATGTGCGCGGCCTTGCTTCCATTTATATTTACTATTTATGCCCGCATGTTCTGTGTGTTACCTCCCTATTTAAGGTGAATTCATTTGATGAGTGCAATGCCCGTGAGTATTGAATATATGCTTGCTTTAACACTTATTCGGTTTATTTAAGTTTTTTCCAGATCATACTATGCATGTGCTCTCCCCCCTCCTACTTTTACAGTTTCAATTCTATAAGGTGCATTCAACTTGTTAATAACAACAGGCTTTTGTTTAAATTCTTTCATTATGCTAATTACATGTTGAAATCTTGTTCGTTATTGTTGAGTTTATCGCATGTTGGGTTGGGCATATTTTGAGGAAACTATATGTTGTTTGTCGATTTCATCCCTGAAAACCCTCACGAGACGACACAAGTCCACTAGGGTAACCTAGGGGTTTAACGACTTATTACAGACGCTAAATGAAATCGTGTTCCCTACGAAAGTGGCATTTATATATTTTTGTGTATATAAATTTTGTACCGCCTTCTGTGGACTGGTTTTGTTTGTTTCATCAATGGAGACTAGTAATGTCTAAGTTAGGGGGTGTGAAAAGACATAAATATTACATATTTCCGCCCTTTATCTTATGCATTCTAGCACTTTTTCGATCCGTAATACCTATATTTATGCTCGTTAACTAAATAACCTCGGATTTTGACATATACATGTTTTTCAGAGGTTAATTGAGTTTTTGTAGGTGTTGGAACGCTTAAAGTGAGGATTGGTTGCATTTCAGAGAAGTTCCATCGTCGGATGCTACTTCGAGGGAATTTTAGACATTTACATCTTCATCTACAACTCAACGGGATTCCACGAAAGCATAGCTAGTCGAGTTGGCTTCGTGTGGCTGTGAACGACGCATCATTTGGAGTTAGAACGAAGAAGATATGGTCAATTCCGATTGCACCTTTTCTCCCCATTATTGAGCAGACTTGGCTGGAAAACAGAGTACCAGTTGACCGGTGTTTGCAATTTTACCTTTGGCCGAAGATAGTGTGCTTTTGCCTAGGGGACGGGTAGACCGATCATGACCTCGCGGTCGATCAGTTGATGCAGATATTTGGCAATTTTTTATTTTCTTTTTTTTATTATCTTTTTGTAACTTACTATAAATAGACCCTTTGGTTTATATTTGGAAATATCTTTCATTATACAATAGATTTTAGGGTTTGTTTAGGGAGCTAAGCCCTTGTCCATTTTCCATTTCCTTGTAAGCTTTTCTTATACTATTCATCTTCTTCCTTAATACATTTATTATTCTAGGTTAATTTCTTGCTTTTTAGTTCAATTTTATGCTTTGTTAATTAGTTGTATTTATTTATTTATTTCTTTAATTAGTTTAATTAGTGTTAATTAGTTTTATTCATGCTCAGCCCTTATATAAATAGGGTCGGGGTTTGTGTTCCGCTATTAACAGGCCTCGAGCTTCGAAAGTTAGGTTTCGTGTAAAATTGCGTTTAATTGAAACCTCGCGTATTAAAAGTGGATTGTTATGTGTTTATCTTTCGTTTTCATGCAACGTTAGAGTTTAAAGCGACAAGCCAAATTTAATCCGCGTGTGACCATTTTTTATTAACTGTTTAATCTCGCAACTTTGGGTTAATTTCCTTATTGCGTGATGTTTATGGTTAATTTGAAATGCTCGGTTAAATGCTTTTGAATCGAAATTCTAATTAGTAGTTGTTTAGCCCATGTGGTAGGAATGCAATCCCGACTCTCGCTTATAAATTTTTTAGTTTCAACTTCTTTCTTTTTCCTTTTTCACCATGACCACCCATCACCTTTTACACTTTTATTTTTGAAGTAGCAAAACAATTAAAATCTAAAATTCAATCACTCCCTGTGGATTTCTTACGATACCCGAATTACAGTTGTGTTTGCTTGTCAAGTGTAGTTGTAGTTTGGGTTTTTTGCATTGGGTTGCCGAATCGATAACAACAATTTGCGTATTACACGATGCACGGTTCGCGCTCGATCACTTACCAAACCTCCGATAATCATGTCGCCTCAGCCTGGTCTCCCTCTACTCTTATACTTAACCATAATAGATATTGCAGCATGGGATTTATTAGCCCAATACATTGAAGAATCCTACAAAGAAAGATCCATTTACTATGCCAGTTAAAATTTAGCCAGGTAAGAAGTTAACTAACTGCCTTAGGCAAAGCATGTGTTGCCCTAGTCTGGGTAACTCAAAAGTTACAGCACTACATGGTCACTTTTCCCATCAGACTTGTGTCACAAATAGACCCCATAAAATACTTGCTTGAAAAACCTTCCCTATCTAGATGAATGGCCCGATGGTTGATGTTGCTATCTGAGTTCGATATGGTGTATATTACATCGAAAACCATGAAAAGGAGAGATATCTTCGATTACCTTACTGACTAATCCATGGAAGAAGTTGATGTTTGGGTCTGTAAAGTCCTGGGCGAAGATATTTTTTGCACCTCTCAGGAAGACCTCCTATGGAAAATCTTCTTTAACGACACTTCCAACAAGAAAAGATATGACATTGGAACACCCCTGATTGCACCTAACGACTCTCAAACTCCCATTGCCATCAATCTAGATTTTCCCTGCACTAACAATATGACCGAATACGAGGCATGCACTGTAGGCCTCAAAATCTCTCTCAAGAAAGGTATCAAATACTTGGATGTTTACGGGGACTCCACCCTTATCATTGGTCAAATATTTAGAAGATGAAAAGTCCAAGACGAGAAACTCTTTCCCTTCTATTCCTACCTATAAGAGTTAGCCTCCTAGTTTTGAGATATCACTTTACACTAGTTGCCCTGTGCAAGGAACAGTTTAGTTAATGCCCTTACTACCTTAGCCTCCATGATTGACATGCCCGATGGAATAACGATGGTCCCTTTCCTAGTCCAAAAACAAGCTATGCCAACCCGCTACTAACATAGTGAGCTCATCATAGAGGAAGACTTTGATATGGCCGAGTGTTGGTTCTATGACATTTGGCACCTCCTCAAGAACAATAGATATCCCTAAGACACCAATAAGAAAGATCGTGCCACCCTTAACAAATTGATTTCCTAGTACATCATCTGAGATAAAGAACTATTCGAGAGGAAGTTTTATGGAATCCATTTGCTTTGCATTACACGGGCTATCATTGAAGAAATTATGAAGAAGATCCACAGTGGGGAATGTGGACCCCACATGAATGGTCATATGTTTGTAAAGAAGATTACTCGTCAAGAGTATTATTGGACCAACATGGTTCAGGATTTCACAGCCTATGTTCAAAAATGCCTCAAATGCTAGAAGTTTGCTAATCTCTATAACTTGTCTCCTTGAGAATTGTATAATATGACTTCTCCCTGGTCGTTCTCCACCTGGAGAATTGACATCATAGGGAAAGTCACACCCAAAGCTTCCAATGGGCATCAGTTCATCTTAATTTACATTGATTACTTCACCGAATGGGTTAAAGATAAGTCATATGAAGTATTGAATGCTAAGACGGTGGCTAAATTTATTTGAAAGAACATTATCTATCGATACAGAGTTCCCCACAATATGGTATCAGATAATGTGTTACACTTTAAAGCCGAGGTCACAGAACTGGTCGATGAGTATGGGATTCAGAGACATAAATCCTCTCCCTACCGATCCCAAACCAATGGTGCAGTTGAAGCTGCCAATAAAAACCTCAAAGCCATCATTAACAAAATAACTGAGAGTTGTCGAGATTGGGATGATTGGATCCCTTATGCCATTTTGGACTACTGCACTTTAGTCAGGACATCTACTGAGGCAACCTTTTACTCTTTAGTATACGGGATGGAAGAAGTCCTACCCATTGAGCTAGAAACACCTTCCTTGCGCATTAGGCTTGAAAGAAGAGTCAACGAGGAAGATTGGTATTAGAGTCGCTTTGATGAATTATCACTCTTGGATGAAAGGAGGCTGAAGATTATATACCACATATAAGGGTACCATTGTCGAATAGCGCGATCATTCAACCAAATAGTCAAGGACCATGGTGTTTAGGAAGGAGACTTGGACCTCAAAGAAATTATAAAACTCATTTAGGACCCTTAAGGGAAATTCAAGCCAAACTAGAGTGGACCCTACATCGTAAAGAAGATCCTGCCAGGCGGTGCCACTATGCTCACTGACCTTGATGGAGAAAAATGGCATATCCAGTCAACCTGGACCGTCTCAAGAAGTTCTACATTTAGTCCAAAATCTCGTCACGCTATGACTCTTCTCGTCCTCCTTCTATTCTAAAAAAATATTCATTTCCCTCTACCTAGAACTACATGGGCCTAATCCTTTAGAATACCTTTTTCTTTCAAAATGAGAATCAAAACTTTTTCAAAACCCCATGAGGTATGTAAGGAGCACATACGCTTTACATAAGCATGGCCCCCTTTATTTTCAAGATGCTATTAATTTCTTATCTCCGAGAACGACAGTTCATTTTATCATTTACCTGAACAAAAGGATTATGTATGCATTATTGATTTGTATAGATAATTCAAATGTAAAACTCATCAAGAGGAATAATAATATGATCAAAATCTTTTTTATTTCAAATAGGGGAGTTCAGTACAAATTACACAAAGTATTAGCGAAGGGAGCTGAAACAACCACCATCCGCTAACTAAACTATGCCTAAAACAAGCCTAACCTAAACCTACTAAAATTATTACCCAATCCCAGAGACAAAAACAAAAAACAAACCAAACACGTCCCAGGCGCACAAAAGCTCCACATGAGATTAACCCAACTTCACAAATATCCTATCCGTAGCTTCCAAAAGACCCAGTCTCATCATCATCCGCTCCCCGAGGCCCCCAAAATTCCCCTACCTAGTTGGTATTCTGAAGGCGCTCCATAGAATGATATTGCCTGACCAACCTAGAGAAACCACTACTCCCCCTCCATAATGTCAAAAAGGAAAAACCACCTCTGGTCGGTCTCTTCTGCCAAGATCTTTGCCATGACCTTCTTCTAAAGGCATTTTAGATAATCTTCGGACACATGCCAGACCTTACCTACGGATTGAAATGGATGGTTTGACGGATGAAGATTCATCAATAGAGAACTAAACTTGATGCATATGGATTTAGTTAAGTCTTCCATAGGAAATAAGTCTAGTTCCCGAGGAGGCACTATTTGTTCCCATCAGACTTGGGGCAGAAGTCGCCAGGGTAAATATAATGAGGTCTTTCAAAGGCTAACTAAATGAATGTACCGGTATTCTCCCAGTCGCAAAATGGGATGCAGTTCTCCCGACCATGTTATCGACCAGAAAAGGAATCAGGCTCCGTGCTCGATGAACCAATTTACCTAGTTCTCTATAGATGGGCCAAATATAATAGAGTATAAAGTAAAAAAAATTGGCATCGCTGCCAAGGGATACTCAGGAAGAACTGCCAAATGGAATTTCTCTGCCAATTACATAAATAGTATCATCGAGCTTCCTCTAAGAAAATTAAAGGGGCCTTCCCATCAAGTATCAAGACCGTTCAAGGTCTTCGCAAGTATCACTGCCATAAGATTGCAACGATAAGACATTCATGCTGTAATTGTAGCCAACTGAGGGCCCTCTATTAAGTCCCCCATTATCAGCAAGAGTCTCGAAGATATGCCCAATGCAATAGCTCCAGCATGGTTGGCAAAATTCAAATCCCTTAGATGCATAGAATACATGACAATTGAAAGAAAGGTCATCCCCTAATGTCCAACGATCGAGCCGTCGAAGGGGAAATGTGGAGCAACTCTGTTAACAACGCTTGAGGAGATTGAGAAAATTCGGGCATAGTCGTCGCTACATTGGTATTAAGTCTTAACATGGCTTAAAACTCTTCATATGTCAGACAGACCTCATCTAAACCAAAGAAGAAAACATGGTCTTTAGGGTACCATAATTATGCGACCACCGCCAACATATTCCAATCAATAGCCTGGTTGCGCCACAAAGAGACTCGATGAAAATTGAAAGCTTTATAGTTTAGTTATATATGCACGTGGCTTCTAGACTCTCGAGGTATGAAGAGAATTTTACGTGCATCAGAAGAGCCATTTGAGAAATAATGGGGCAGAAAGCAAGAAATATAAAGGAAGAGAAAGTGTGAATGGATGAGAAACTACACCCCGCTTACCCCCTTATACATAAAGACCTTGGCTAAAGATAAGAAACCTAAAGAACCCGAAATAAAGCCTACCCTACCTGGTACTTTGGGCTATAAGAAAGTGAAATCAAATCCTTAGGGTGATTTTACTGGACCCATATGCCGATAGGCAGCATAAGGGGTTTGCCGATCGGCAACCCCCTTATTTAAGAAAATTATATCCTTCCTTTTTGTCAAAATCAAAAACTCAAAAAATAAATCCTTATTTTAAGACCCCCGGGTTATTTATTCTAAACTTATCCATTTTTACCCATCGTTTCTCATCATAAGTATTCTCCCCGAGTTATTAAATATATTTTCTAAAAATAAATATCTGATCTTTTTTACAGTCTCAGCAGCAAAGTAAAAAATACATGTATAGTAAGTCATTAAAACAAGAATTAGAAATAAAAATCCTCTTCATATATATTGCCATTATATTATGACATTTTTCCAGGTAGAATAATAAATAGAAAATACATAACAATAGGACTCATCCCAAACCCATAATTAATCACTATTTCCCTCTCCCTCTAAATCCTCAATTCCTGTGACGGACACGTTTTCCATAGCGACGAGCTATAAAACCGCCACTCCCTAAGCCTGATCCCTCGTTTGAGGTAGCAGGAGGAACCAGACAAGAAAGAACAAATTCCTTGATATAGGTAATCGCAGAGGCCACCCAGTCCTTAATGTTTTTTCGACCAAGTGGTTTGCACCTGAACATGCTGCAAACAAAGCAATAGAAATAAAAGGCAAATCAGTTAGTACAAAGCAAAGGAATAATAAAAGTGAGATGAGGCAAGAAAAGGAAAATATACCTTAGGATGAAGGACATCCTCCATAATACCCATCAACCCTGGATCCGCTGCATTAGGGAGGTGCGGCAAGATCAGTGATCCCCCTATAGTCAATCGAAAATTATAGGAGGGCGGAGTAACCCAAATGAGTGAAGCCTCCTCTGCTGTTGTTGCCGCCGAAGACGTACCACTTGTTCTACGGGGGGATCCCACCGAACTACTCGTACCCCTTCCCGAAGATGTAGGAGGCGGAGGCATGTTAACCACATCATAAATGCATGAAGCAATCATCCATCTCCTCAGCAAATCTAGGGAGTTGTAAGTCACCACCTTGTCTATATAGAGTGAATAAGAATTGCCTCCATCCTAGCCTTATTCTACATCTCCTACACCCACCTCATATACATCATAGGCATCGTCAATTGGACGGACACCTCATACTCCACTATATGTCGCACAATCCTCTCTCTCAGGTACAAGGGATATCCTAAATATGTGACATCAGCCTCCGCATCTGCGCATGCATACCTATCACCCCCATATGCTGAGGAGCAATCCCCCAGGGGTAAAAGGTAACCTACAACTCTTAAAAAAGATCAATATTCGTGCAAAGAGAAAAATACCAAAGAGTATTCAGAGAGGAAAAGAAAATAACCTGATCACTCGTCAACGTGTTCAGAGCCTGTCGTACCGACGCCAAAGACAAAGACTAGTTTGATCGCCTGTTGGACTTTTACCACAATAAATCCGGTAGAAGTCCCCCATGTCCTCATCTTTCAAGACTATCAACCTAGCACTGAGCCCAATCACATCATAGAACCACGTCTGTAGAAAGGACACGAGTCAATAAAGAAGAAACTAAAAGAAAATGCAAGAAAATATAATAAAAGGAAATGCGATAACTACTTCAAAAAGGTACGTGGACCTCGTATAGATCTTACGGAAGAACCGATTGAATGCATCCAGAGAAGAATAAAGAGTCACCAAGGTCAAGATCCCCCTCCCCCCCCTGCCACTCTAAAGCCACCTAGCAGAAGCAGTATAAATAATCGGTCCATCTACCTCACCTACCGCTAGCCAGACTCATCAATCCTCCTTCTCAAGAGAACCTCCTTAAGAGAGGAAATGCATATAGAATCTCCAAAAACTGTCCTACCCACATCCCCTAATGCCGCATGAATCGCTTCCAGTGTCAACCTCATAGTAGGGTCCACCACTATCTTCACATCCTTGCAATCTATCCCTAATAGCTGTTGAACATCGATGGGACTCACGGTCATCTCCCCCAAACACAAGTGAATGGTGTGGGTAGTGTCCCACCACCTCTCTTCTAATGCGCATAAAATCACAGTAGAATGTGGCGTCTCATCCAAAGCCAGCAGAAGTAACTATCCAGTACACTACCACTGGAAGACTCTCCCACACATTCTTCAACCCCATCATCTTACTGGAATGCAGGCTCAAAAGAGCCATGTCATTCTGTTAAAGCCAAAAAGAAATAAAAAAAACTTTCATAAGCATAAGAATGGTGGTGTGAGGTCTCATGCAAAAGAAAGTGGTCCTCGGCTATTGGCTCAAACAAGTCAAAGGCATTCTCATTACCCAAAGCAAGGGATACCCTAGATCACCACTCCAAGCTCACCCAGTCATCAACACTCAACCATTACAAGTTGTATTCCTCACGGAAAGAACCCTCCATTTGAAGTTTTGAAGAAATAAGGACTTACAAATGAACTCTAGAAAGAAGAAGCAGAAGATTCAGATGCCAAAAGATGTGAAAAATGAGGGGGGTTCCCCCCATTTTTATAGGAGTCCAAATTTCTTATCGATTGGTAGACCCCAGCCCATACCGATCGTCACCTTCCTTTTCCTCTACCCAAGGAAGCCCAGGAGTCCATGCCACTTTCCAAATGGCACCCCCTATAACATGTCGATCGGCATAACCCTGAAATTTTGTAAAAAAAAATCCCAGAAATAACAAAAAATTCTCCAAAACATTCCTAAAAATTCCAAAAAAGTATTAAAACATTTCTTCACCAAGAAAACCATTTTAAGCTTCGAAATTCCCCAACTCTCATGTCGCAAAATGGTGAATTCCAAAGGTCCACTAAAATTCCCTCATCAGAACTCAAAAACAAATGCCTCCCCAGCAGGACTACAAAATTTCCCAGAAAAATATTACCGACCAAGCTTTCTCCCAAAGAATTTCATCCTTTATATCCAAGCTATCTCCCTTTAAAAGACACGATCCCCAGTCATATGTATTTCCTGAGTAGAACCTCAAAACAACACAATCCTCAACAAAGTTGCAAGTACAAAAGACTTACCAGAGAGTAAAACTCCTCATGTTACAACTTTAGGTCCTCAGAATTAACCTCAACCCGCATGATTGATTGTCATCACTTTAGTTCGTCAGAATTTAACTTAACCCGCATAATTGGTCGTCTCAATGTTAGGTCCTCAAAATTGACCTTGGCCCATAAAATTGGTCATCTCAACTTTAGGTCCTCAGAATTTACCTTGACTCACACAATTGTACATCTCAACTTTAGGTCCTCAGAATTGACCTCGACCAACAAAATCGATCGTCCAACTTTAATTACTCATAATTGACCCTGGCCTTCAGAATCGATCATCCAACTTTAGGTACTTAGAATTGACCTCTACTCGTAGAATCGATTGTCATCACATTAGGTCCTCAGAATTGACCTCGAGCCACATAATTAGTCATCTCAACTTTAGGTCCTTAGAATTGACCTTGGCCTTGAGAATCAGTCTCCTCAACTTTAGGTCCTCAGAACTGACCTCAACCCTCATAATAAATTGTCCAACTCTTGGTCCTCAGAATTTACCTTGGCCCTCAGAATCGGCCACCTCAACTTTATGACCTCAGAATTGACCTTGGCCTGCATAATCGATTGTCCAATTTTAGGTCCTCATAATCAACCTCGACCCACAGAATCGGTCATCCAACCTTAGGTCCTCTGAATTGACCTTGGCCCTCAAAATCGGTCCCCTCAACTGAAGGTCCTTAGAATTGACCTCAACCCTTAGAATTGTTCATCCCCAGCATTACCTTAGGTCCTCAGAATCGACATCGACCCTGTAAATCGGTCATCCTCGTCTCTTTGGTTCGCAGAATTAACCTCTTTCCTAAACATTCATATGATGTCTATTCAATAACTTCCACTTGTTCCAAGCTCACCCATCGAGGGGATCTGTATACAACACATTCTAAGACCACCTAAGACTCTCCTTAGGTCCCTTATCACTTCCCCTTTCACCATAGAACCATAGGTCATACTTTAAAAATCGATATAAAGGCCACTGAGCTCCCTTAGGCACTGTTTGACTCTAGTCAAGTTTCTCGTCTGAGAAGAAGATCAATAAATCTTCGAAGTCCTCTTAATTCCCTTTCCAATGGTCCACCCCATGAGCGAATCGGCCTTAAAGTTTGGATGAACATCCATTTTGATATCAAAAATCGATCTAGAGGCCATCGGGCGCCCTCGAGGCCCATTTTGACCCCAATCAACTTCCCCGCCAGAGAAAAAGCTTATAAATATTTTAAGGGATCTGAATACCCTTTTTGATGGTCTAACCCATGCACGAATCGAACTTATGGTTCAAACGAATAATCTATTTTCTCCTCAAAATTGAATCAGAGACCATCGGGTGCTCCTAGACTCCGTTTAACTCTCATCAAATCTTTAACTCAAACGAAACTAAATGAATATTCAAAGGGGAATTGAATTCCTTTTCCAATGACTCGCCTTGGGTTCAAATTAGTCATACATTACAAACGAACGACCCGTTTTACTCCGGAGGGTCATTGGGCACTTTCGTGCCCCGTTTGACCAAGGTAAACTCTTCAACCCAAACGAGAGTGAATGAATCTTCGAAGTTCTTTGAATACCCATTCCAACGGTCCATCCCGTACATGAATCGGTCTTACGGTTCAGATGAACGATCCAATTTTCTCTGGGAATCTCCTGTCCAAAAAGATCGTCGGGCACTTCTAAGCCCCGTTTGACCAAATTTAACTCCCAAACCTAGGAGAAGCCCAATGGAATCTTAAAGGGCTCTGAATACCCTTTCTAATAGTGTGTGCCACGCGTGATTCAGACTTACGGATTGCATTTTATGATTATTGTCTTGAGAAATCTACATGAGATTGTCGAATGGCAAACCCATTTCCCTAACTATCAGTAGTGTATTTAGGGATGCCTTTTGATAAGCAGGTCAAGTCCAATGCCATTTAGCACCTCCTTCACCCTATAAAAGGAGAGCATGATATCACTTTGCAAACGACCTCAGAAACATCCCTCTTAGTGATCTCGACAACATTCTCTCAAAGTTAGCATCGTTTCCTTATTAAAATCTCTCCTCCACGTTCCATATCCACCTCTTTCAAACCCAATTTAGCGAAATCCTTTACCTCTCCTCTTACCACCTCCATTCACTTGCAAGAGTAGCCTTCCAAGCATCAAGATCAACTTCTAAGTCTCCATAGAAGGTCCAAACACTCCTCCTTCTATAAATTTCCTTATTTTTTCATTAGTTATTTAATCTTTACTTTAGCATTTGATCTTTGTTAGTCCACACATATTAATAATCCCACTTTTTATTAGTAGTATTTCACATATTATCTATAAAAAAAACTAAAAACAAGGAAAAAAAGGTTTACTCGCAAATTGCAAACGGGATTCCTCCCCTTATTTTCTCAAAACAAAACATCCTTTTCATACACACATATTTAAATAAAATCCCCGGTTGGATTTATGGTACAAAGCCCACCCTTATGTTGCATGCGAACTACGTGGACTTTGATGCCTTTTTATGTTACGCGTCTCGGGTCAAAACTCGAGACTCGAGTCCTCTTATCCTATTTTTATTCATATATTATTATACTTGTGATTCTTATTTGTGCATTGTCTATTACATACCATAGTTTCACCATTGATACCCCGATGAGCTCACACATTATGTTTTTTATTAATATTTTGGGAGCACTCCTATGGATCACCTCACTCTGCCTTTCTCCACGATACGAATCGAGTAATTCTATTTTCCATTTATATATACACGTTCACGCATTTCACGGAGTTGTTAAGGAGAATAATAACACATCCCATGAGAGATTGAAAGGGTGGGGTGGGTGCTTAACACCTCCCCATTCCGTAACTTAGCCCCTGAACCATTGAGCTAATTGGTTTCGTAAGAATTAGTATATGTTTGATGTCGTGATCTTGAGGCGACAATATTTCTTTTACCTATTTTGTGCAAAATAGGCTGGCGAGTCTATGTCTTTACATCATCCGACATTGATGACGATCGAAGTGCTCCTAGAAAGGGCGTGATACCTTTTTCTTCTCTTCTCTTCTCTCCAACCGCGTGCACGAGTTTCGGAAACCCTCGCCCGGAAGGAGAAAAAGGGAAAAAAGGAAGAAAAACGGGGATGGCCACAATAATAAATTGTGATGCAACCCTCCAGAGATTAATCCAATCTTCCTTGGTACCCCCTATAGGATAAGTGTCATGTATGAAAAATTGCCAAATGTTGTAATACCATGGGTTGGATTTATCTAAATCTTGGTCTTTCAAATCAATGTGGTGATAATATTATTTATGAACTTACTTATGTACCATGAGGGGAAATTGCTACACCTTTAGGTATATTAACCATGTAAGCCATAGTAGCAAGTGCATCATTGAAGTTGTTCCTCAATTAGAGAAACTACTGAGAGGATATATCTTTACAATGAGAGGCTATTTCCTCAAGATGATCATGAAATGACAAACTATTTCCATCTTTATCTTTCCATTTTCAGAGAATGTGACCAACGATGAGGGATGAATCTCTATATACTTCGATGCACTGAATTCTTTTCTTAAGCACAATTTAGAGACATACTATGCAGGCTTCATACTCTATCCTGTTATTGGTGTAGGGAACATATAACGTGATAGTGATAGGAGTATGAGCGTCATCTGGGGAAACCAAAAATATTCCAATGCCATAGCCTTCTTATTTGTTTTTCCATTGAATAAAAGCTCTAATGGAGCTCTTCGGATGAAACATTCAAATTTTCTTTGTCAAGAAATTTTGCGATATAAGTATTACTTTCATTAATCGAGTAATCTGCTAGATAATCGAAGCTAGGTTTACCCTTGATAGATTTTTACATTATGCAAAAAATGTCAAATTCACCTAACAAGAGTAACCACTATGACATACAACTAGACATAAAGGATTTCTCCAAAGGGTATTTCATAAAATCCAAGCAAAAAAAAAAGCTTAATGGGGATTGTGAGCATGTAGTTTCATTTTTGAGCGACCCGTACTAGAGCGCCACATGATTTCTTGAGGTTCATGTAATTTATTTCAAAACTGATGAACTTCTTTCTAAGATCATAAATGGTTATCTTTTTGCATGATTTTTCAATGTAATGGGAAAGCATATCCCCAATGACTCGCATTCTTAGTTGTGATGATATAAGTATCGGTGGTCAAGTAAGGTAATGCTTGATATTATCAAAAGCATATTACATTTTTTTCATTCAAAAATATTAGATGAATCCTTAAAAATAATATTGAAGATGGGCTCGCATATGGAAGTGAGTTGGCTAATGAATTAACTATTTTATTGTAACTTTCTGAGGAAACCATATATTTCTTATTCTGTTTGAGCATGAGACATATCAAGATTGGCATGAACTTTGGATGGATCCACCTCAATACATATTTTTTGACCATGAAGCCAAGAATCTTGCCTTTGGTGACGTCGAGAACATATTTTTAAGGGTTAAGGTGCATTTGATAGTGTTGTGAGTGTTTAAAGAACTTTTTCAAAGCATTAATGTTACCTTCTCAATCTTTAGACTTGATGGCCATATCATCCACATAAACTTAAACCTCTTTATGGATTATATCATTAAGAATAGTTGTATCATCCCTCTAGTATGAGGCACCTGTTTCTTAAGACCATTTATCATTAGTGAATGTTGTCTTTTTCTGGGTGATCTTAGTACGTATTAATATAATTATAACCAATGAATCTACCAAAAAAGGACTTGACAATATGATTGAGAACTTTTGTTCATATTTTAATGGTCAATATATGTGGATTTTCCCCTCTGATTTTAGCATAGGTAAAATTTTATCTAGATATGAAGGATACTTAACCATGTAGATAAATCCCAAATTCAACCATTTTATTACTTCATCTTATATTTTGAAAGAACATTCAGAATGAATCCCCTTTAATTTCTTCTTTAGTGATTTTCATTCTGGATATATTGGAATTTCATGTTGTATGATTGCGGGGTCAATGTTGGGCATGTCACTCTTCCTAAAAGACTTAATTTACCGAATCATTTTATTTATATAATAATTAGGTTTCAATAAAAATAGTTTTATGGTAGATTTATATAGGAAGTTTAAGATCTCATATCTTTGCGGTTCTTTCTGAATTGAACCATAGAAATTGTATCACTTTCATGTCATATAATGCCGTGTCATGAATCTAACAGTGTGGTTATCACGAAATTTATTGTTTATTCTTAAATAAAAATAACATCAAAGAAAGATATTTTTCAATATTTATATCTTTTAGTCTATGGAACGTCTGGAAAAATATTAAGACCATTCCTATGAACGATTCTTAAAATATGCTTGTGACAAGGTAAACATTATGTTGTGTCGTGAATTTTGTTTGGGTTGATGAAATAGAATGTTCTTATATTGATTCCATCCTCAAGTATTCAAATATATGAACATTCAAGCATTAAATTGGGTGTTATATATATTTAATTACAGTCTTGAATATTAAATCAATGTTCTTGATTTTTTCTTAGTGATTCCCAATATACTCCATATTGTCAGATTTGTTTCAGAATCACTATATGATAAAGATGCATGAACAGATAGACCAAACGATCTCCAAATGATATGACATGTGGTGTGTGCCTTCATCTCTCTATCAGGAATTGTTTTTAAAAAGGTGAGAGATGTGAAAGAGACTTCAAGATCTTCCATGTTATTCCTTTCAATCCAAGACATGCTAATTATGTATGGGCACCAAGGAGCACTAACCTACTACTTCTTCTATGTATTTTTCTAATCTGTAATTATCCCATTGATAATTAGAATACATTGGGTATTTTATATAGTCTAGAACGGGGACCTCTGGTAGAAATAGGAGACTAGTTTCCAATCGAATTAGGAATCCTAATTAAAGTCTATAATTAATTCAATAATTCTATAAATTTTTAATCATTCCACAAAACAATAATAATTGTACTCTAGTCCAATATCTCAAAATTATAATTTCAAGCTCATTTGTACTAAATGCTTAATAATCTTGTGATGTTAAGATTACAGATACTCGTTGATTAAATAAAATTACTGACAAATTGTATTTAATCGACTTCATATAAATTTATTGAGACTGTTAGCTTAATTTATTTGATATGATGGATAATTAAATGCACAAACCAAGTTTTACATAATCAAAACTTATAGGCTACATCAAGGGATATCCTCAATCTTTATACCAAGACATAGATTCCATCTGTAATTATCTTTCACTATACATTAATCACCATTGCCCAATCTATCAAGTTTGTTAATCCATGAATTAATTTCACCCAATAGATCAAAGTAATGATCAACCAATGCACGTGTCCATCAAATATATCCTCATATGTGCAACCAATGCCCGTGTGAGAGATTGATTCATAGGGTCGAGGCCAATTCTTCAAACCTAAGGAGTGTGGACGACTTATGCATGATATATTAGAGAATTATGTAACTTTTAATGATTTGTTAACATTTGTGCAGATTGAATTTTAGGATTTTCTAGAATTTTTGGATTTTTATGATTTTTTTAATGTATTTTGTTTTTTTGAAAATGGATGATTTTTAGGGAGAAAAAATGTGTTTTTGATGGATTTTGAGGTTTTTTAAATTTTGGATATTTTTAGAGATTTGTTTGTAATTTTTTCAACAATTTTTGCATTTTTTTGGCGTTTTTATAAGACAATTTAGGGGGTATGCCAATAAGCATAGGCAGGTTGTGCCTATCGATTGTGGCATGGAATCCTAATGGTTTTTTAGTGTCCCAAGGGTCTCTATCTATGGGCCTAGCCATAGAATTATCGACCGGCATACCCATTGGTTCCTTATATAAAGGGGGAGGCTACCTCATTCTTCACACCTTCAAAATGAAAAATCCTTTTCTCTCTCTCCCTCTCTCTCTCTCTCTCTCTCTCTCTCTCTCTCTCTCTCTCTGTGTGTATGGGAATCAGTTTTAGGCACTTTTACCTTAATGGATACATGGAAGACATGGCCATCAACCCTTTCTGAACATCGACAATTCAGATGGCATTGATTGGTGCCATGCAGGTGTGCTGGCGAATGGAAACGAGAACACGTACCACAACATCAAAGATGTTGATGACAAAAATTTCTTATCAAGGGAACCTAGGAATCACCACTCTGCAAGGGTAAACAACCCAAACGGTTATGTGGGTGTTCTTTATTAATTTTATTTTTCTATTTTTTATAAGTTTTATATTAGGGATTAATGATTATTACTCTTATGCAGGTGGACATTGCATCGTCAAGCATACGCTCTCGAGGATCGAAGACGATTAAGAAGGTATGGGAGAATCTTCTTAAGGAAGTTAAGTTGATGGTGGAGGTTTCAGGGTTTGGTCCTCTTGCGGAGGCTTTAGATGACACGTCGAGATCGATGGTTGCTCTGTGTGCTTTCGAAGAACGTTGTGGAATACAACAGATGTGTATCATCTGAGCATGGGTGAGATAATGGTTACCCTACTAGATATGCACCAGCTAATAGGCCTACGCATGAGGGTCAACAGATTATGATGGATCAGACACTGCCCATTTTTAGGCTGCAATCCAGGCTGCTTTGGGGGACTTTGGATGGATTATTTCTAGGGAATCTGTGAGGATATTAGTGTTAAAGTACACCTTGCTAGAACATCAGATAGACATTATATATGGACCATAAATGTGACAGGATGCCCTCATGTTCATTCTTCTTATATTAGGAGGCATCACGATAGCGTCGAGTGTTGATGTTGTTCACCTATGTTTCTTACCCTTCCTTTGGGTCTTCTTCAAAATTCACTTTTATGATTGGGGGATTCTCGCTAGCGTCCCTATATGCTTCTATGGATGCTTTCAGTTGGTGTCTTCGTCAGACTTTTATTAGGCCCATGTATCTTCTGGAGGTAGCGTTAATTTTTTGCATTTTCTTCTTGATTACTATTTTTTGAGATTTTTCATTTAGAGAAATGTGTTATTTTTTGAAGACATGGTTTTATGAGGTTATTGGTCATAACACGGGGTTGATCTTTATAAAGGCAAGTAAGGAAGGGGTGTTCCTGAGGATGCATAGGAGGAGGTAATCGAATAGGATGTTAAAGGATTTTTTAGCCTTGAAGGATGTAAGGGGGTGTTGAATGCTCTTATGAGTGACCCGGTTAGACTTTATATTCTTCTTTTTTGGATTTATATTTATTTTCCTTGTGTTTTGTGGTTTGTTAATGATTTTTTTTATTTTGGGACAAATGATATTCTATCACTGGCGTCTGGCCTTGGGGGCAGTGGCGTTTATGCGTGTTCATGCCCAGAAGTGAAGGTTATTGGCACATAAGTTTGGGTATGTCTGGTACCTAGGAGAGAGGGTGGCGAGGAAGGTGATGGAGGATGAGGTGGAGGTGCCACTATCGGCACCTCCTACTTTCATGAGGAAAGTGGGGGACTTGTCCGACGTGGAGAGGGTGGCGGCAATGGAGGGCGAGCCCTATATATTCTACTCTGATACGATAAATGGGTATGTCTATCCAAATTTTGCGATAAGTTAGTTGATGCTTCCATTTATTGATGACATGTAAGGTGCGCCTCCACCTTTGGCAGGGACTAGGGGTGGTAGCAATGTGTCAGGTCCTTTGGCACAAGCATCAGGGAGCGGCTCAATGACAATAGAGGCAATTCCCATCCAGAACTTCTCTATTCCTTCTTATCCCACCCAACTAGGTGGAGGCCCCATTGTTTCAGTGCCTCATCATCATCAGGTAATGATAAATGATTTCCCTCCATTCTCTGAGGAGATTCTTCAGGGGGAGGTATGACCTTCGCACTTGGATATTGATATTTTACTATGTTACCTTAATCGCATATTTCCATTTGATTTCTCTTTTATAGAATGTGCGCATATTGGTATGTTGGCTGCGTGATATTAGGGATTGGATGGCTTTCATTGTTGACCATGTGAGGAATAGATATCGATCTTGCATGGAGTCATCGACGACTACTGAGGATTAGGAGGAAAGCTTTGGTTCTTGGAGCGGTGGGTCCACTACTCGTCGTCATGAGAAGCATGTTCGTCAGGATCCTTAAGGTGGAGGTTCTTGAATATGTTTAGGACGTCTGGGCTACGTCCCGATAATTTTGGTCTTTTTTGCTTCTTTTTCTCTTTTTCTTCTATTCCTAAAAAATGACAGATATATGATGCATTTTTAACTTTTTATTTATCTTGAATTAATGACCTAGTCTACATACACTTTTAATTTTTGCACTGGGGATTTATTCAATGATGAAAAGTAAACAAAGATGTTTTTAAAAGTTAAAATATACATTTTTGAAAATTAAAGAGGGAATTATTTGGAAATGAAAGAGGCAAAAAAAGGGAAAGTGAATCTTCCCAAAACAGGGGGTGTGCTGATTGGCATACTCCTTGTCCTGCCTATCGACATAGACCTGTAGTTAAAGTTAATTTTCAAACATGATTGTCCTCTTCCTACATTCCTTGGTACTTAGAAACTATTTCTTCAATAGTGGATTATTTACTTCATCTTTGGTGATCAATTTAAAGTATAAAAGGGGCCTTTTGGGTGGAGTTTCAAACCACACTTCCACTTCTTTCTCTCTTTGTTTGTTTCTCTAATCTCGCTTGCTCTTTGAGATGTCCATTCTGATGACTGGATCCTTTCCTCTTACACTGAGGGTTTTGAGGCCATGCGCATATATAATGTCAAATATGAGGCATTAAACTACGCCCGACTGCTTTGTGGTGTAACCTTCCATTTGCATGGAATCTTTTGGAGGAGAATTTATAACTATGGTATCCCAAAGACCATATTTTCCACTTTGGCTTGGATGAAGTGTGTCCTACCTATGAAGAATTTTCTTTCGTACCCTAGTTTTTCTTTAACTATGCTTCACTTATCCCGTTCTCCTCGAGTGTCATCGGCCGAATTGCATCACGTCTCTCCTTTTGCTGCCTAATCATTGGCGCATGGGGGAAGCATTAACCTTCCGACAATGCTGAATTATGTGCATCAGATAGGTTATTATGATAATGGCTTTGATGGTGCCATAACTTTGGGATTAACTACCAGGGTGCTTTTGGTTATAGGTGATATAGTCGTAGACCCCAAGGTTGCCACCTTTGTGAAGTGGGTATCTTATCACCATAATCCTACCACTACCATATTGGTGGAGATGCTGAACAGGCTTGGTGACTAGAAGGAGGGTCGGGCGAACTTCTTGATCGATAACCCTGTAATGCTATTCATATGGTTGGCAAAAAGACTTCATTTGATGACTGCTCCTGAGTATACTCTGGTTAGCATCCCGAATTTCTTTACATGGTATTTTGAGAGTTTCGATCCTTCTATGGAGAACTGGGATAACTAGATCGTGGATCATCGGGCTAGACACCTTCACTGGTCTATACCATGATGGAACACGTTACAACCTGTCTTGCGATTGGGTGATAATTGGTACGTTCGGTTGGTAAGTGAACCACTCTTTGATATATACTCTCCTAGATTTTCTTGACTTTAGATTATCAAGGTGTTCAACTAGTTTGGATAGTTAGTACAAAAACAATAGTAGAGATCCCTTCTCAAGATTTATGCAATACTGAAGACATATCTACACAACATGATTCTAGTTGGTAAGAAGAAAACAAAACATGAATATAGTGTAACACATACTACACCACTCACTCTTCACACACGTGCATTCATATAAATTGTTACAAAATAATTTACTAGTTTTTTAAGCATTTGATTGATTTACTTAGATTTAATTTAGGAATTAATCAAATAAATTAATCCTATGTTTCGTAATGCTAAAATTGTGGGAAAATGATATTTTTGCGTAATAATGTGTAAAAATATTTTTATGATTTTTGCTAATTTTTGGTATTTTTAATTGAATTTATAAACATTCTTGTGATTTTTAAAAAATAATTTAGAAATAACTTTATAAACATTTTAGTTCATAGGGGATGTTTGTTATGTTAGTTGTGTGTTTGTTATGTGTCTGCAATGTTTATCTCTTATTACAATCGTTAGATTATTTTTATTTAAGGCTGTGATCTAAGTTAGGATTTTCACATGTATTATAAACCTATGTGTTTACATGTCACCTATTGAACCTATTTAGCTTACTTATTACGCTTTATTCTCAACCCTTGGATTGATACTCGATTGATTAGAATCAATCCCAACCTTACATTTCATTCGGTGGTAACCTTTTATTCTTATCAAGTATATAAACCCTTACCCCAATTTTGATCTGAGAATTTTGGTCATTCAAGGTTTTCATTTTAGAGAGATAGAGAGCATAATAAAGAGACAAGAGAGTAATCATTTAGGTTTCAAAACTCAATTCAAATTAAATTCATTGAATCCGAGTTTATAACCTATATCAAATTTAACAATTTACAATTATGTCTCGGTTTTCATTTTTATTTTCATCTAAAGCTACAGCTGTTTTAAAAACCCAAATGTTTTACAAAACTCACTTGATTTTTTTTATCTTTCATCTCTTCAAATCATAACCTTAATAGTTATTAAGATTTGAGATCTAAATTTTTTGTATAATCTTTATATACTTGTTTCAGAAATTTTTCTACTTTTCAAAAGTTTTTGAAGACCGAGTTCATTTTTTATAAATCTAGTTTACTAAAACACTAAATCTTAACACTGGTGTTGAAAATCTTTAGATCTGATTTAAAATATTTATAACAGTTAGTTGCATGTATATAATATCGTGTAATTTGTACTCAAGATTGTTTGAAACATTTTAAGTGTGTGGGGGTTTCATAAGTTCATGTAGCATAATACATTTCATTACACTACACATAAAATTCCACTACACTCTGTTGATATTTGGAGACTTGGCTTATCCACTCAACTGGAGATATTTTCATCAACATTTAGAGGCTTTGTACCTAAGTTTGAGAGGGTATTCTCAGTTAGGTAACATATTCAACTATTTCTGATATTTGTAATATTTGTAAAAACATTTTAGGATTTTAGTGAATTTTTTTATTTTGGGGCGTAAAGGCCCTCGTGGATGTTTCCTCTGGGGAGGTTTTACCACATTATATGTTGTGTTTTGGATGCTTCTTAATTTACCTACTTGTCCTAGTTCTTACTCATATTGGTTTCTTTTAAAATATTTTATTAAAACTTGAATAAAAAAATTAAATTAAATCTGATTAGACTTTAGGATACATAACTTATGTTTTTTTCAATCTATTTTCGTGAATATAGTTTATTTAACAAACTTGAAGTTTAGAAAAAAAAATAGTTGATTAACTTTGTTAATCATTTTTTGCCTAAGTATTTTTTCAATTGGTATTACAGCTTCGTTTTAAGATCTTGAAGTTTCTGAAATCTTTTCATAAAATGGATGATAAAATTGTTTTGGAAAAACTTGGAAATATTTTAAGACCCCTGTGTTTGATAGAGGTAATTTTTCATTCTGGATATTTCAAATGATTGCTTTCATTTACGGAGAGTTTGGTAATGATGTTTGGGATGTTAAAAAAATTGTTTATCAAACTCCTACTTGACCAGCAGCTAAAGGAAGTACTATGTGAGTAAGAAAAATACTAAGTGAATATACAAAAGATGAATAACTATTGTCTTAGCATAATAACAAAGGACATAATTGTATTTTCATAGAATATGAATTGAAATACATTTCTCATTTTATCACTACAAAAGAAGCTTGGGACACTATGATCACTACCCATGAACTTAATCACTGTGCTAAAACTGCCAAGACACAAATGTTAGTCCAACAGTATAATTCTATAATGATGTCTAACACAAAAACCATAGATGAATTCAATCTTAAGTTGCCTCATGTAATCAACAAATTTCATGCTATTGGTGTAGATTATCATAATAGGGACATAGTGATGAAAATATTGAGATCTCTTCCTCCTAAATTTAACCATAAATGATATAAAATAGATTAAATTGATGATCCTAATTTAATCCTTGAGCTTTTTAGTAGAAAATTGAGGACTATGGAAATAGAAGTTGATTACAAAAAATTAGCAACTAAAATGCACATTGAGTCAAACATCAACTTTAGTTATAATATGAGTAATCTTAAGTTATTCATGATTAACTTTGATAGTGACTCAGACCAAGAATCAAATCTTGAAACCCTTGATACCCAAATTTCCTTAATGAGGAAATCCTTTAAAAAGATTTTCAAATATAGAAATATTGTTGTTGCTCATAAAGGACAATCAGGTCATCAAAGACTTCAATCCTTCAGACCATGTGAAAGAAAGTTTCATAAACCCACAGAGTCAAATTAAAATAATCCCGCAAAGTCGCATAACAATAGACCTAATTCAAACCAATCTCATGTACAGTGTCATAAATGTGGTAAAATAGGACATTATGATAATTGGTATTATTTAAAACTAGAAACCATACCTAATTCCCACATTAACAAATCTTGGCAGAACTCAAGTGATTCTGATGATGATGAGTCAGGCCCATCAAACATATACGAATATTTCATGTCTTTTAATGCCAAAATTATTGAATATTATGGTGATGCTTGCCTTCCCGATGATGATTTTATCTCTGCTTGTGATATCGTTGATAATTCTACTAGAACAACTCACATTATTGATATTGCTATATATGATACTCATGGGTGTGTGAGTCAAAGTGATGCGAATACTGACGAATTGAATGTGTGTGTGAGTTTCATCAATAGAATTGAATCATTAGAGGACACAACACACTATACTTAGTGACGACGATAACGATGACGGGTTGCCAAACTTTAAAGACCTATATTCCATAACTTTAAAGAAATTTTTTAAGTCTGAAAATTTGTTGAAAAAATTTCCTAAACAAATTGAGATTTTGACTAGGACTGTTCGAAAAAATACTGAAGACTACACGAGTCAATGCTTAACTTGTGAGACTGAAATCAAAGTTAACTTCTAAAAATAATTTTGTTTTAGAACAAAAATACAAGGCCGAAATAGTTGAATTGGAGGAATCCAAGGAAAAATGTTCAAAAATTTTTAAGAGGTGGCAAGATTTTGAAACCTCAATTAAACAATAAGAACTTTTGTTTAGTGAAATGAGACAAGAGAATGAAAAATGTGGAATTGGTTTTGTTGAAAAAAAAACTCATTAAAAATTCAAGAAATCACGTTTGTCAAAGAAAGTTTTAGTAAAGCTAATTCAGCCTCACAAGTGACAGAGGAATACTCATATAATTCCCATCAAAAAGATGAAACGAAGTCTAAGTATGTTTGCCCTCGTGTTAGAAGTAAGGAAAACACTGGTTTTATCCCAATCAAACCCAAGATTCAAACTAATTCTAAACGTATCTTCCAAGGTTTAATACTAAGGTTAAACATACGCCAACAAAATATTGTTCTTACTGCGATGTTTATGGACACAACTTAGAGAACTATTTTCAGAAAAGAATTTAAGCTCTTGTCTATCAAAACTTTAACTACTCTGGCCTGAAGCGCCCTAATTATGTACTCCTTAGACAAACTCAAAATCATTTTAGGGGTAAAAATAAAAATAAATCTCATATTAAGAAAAAAGAACCTCACATAAATCCTCAACCCTCCATCCGCTAGAAAGGCAAAATGAATTTTAAAACTACACCTATATGGGTGAGAAAATACAATATATTACCATAGTTGAGATGAAATATTGTGGTTTTTGCACTCAAAGCCGAGAGAAACCCAACTAGATGGTATTTAGAGTCATGGTATTCTAGGCATATGACAGGTGACAAAACAATATTAAAAACCCAAACTAACTACCTTGGTGGCAAAGTCATGTTTGGAGACGGAGTTTCATCCAAAATTATAGGAAAAGGAAAAATTCTTGAGTAAGGTTTACCTCTGCTTTATAATGTTCTCTTAGTTAAAGGGTTAAAGGCAAATTTGTTGAGTATAAGTCAATTATGTGATGCAAATTACTCTGTTAACGTTTCTAAAAATGAGTGGAAACTGATTAATAAAATGGTGATTGCATCATAGTTGAAACTAAAAATAAGGACCATTGTTACATAGCTCCTCATGTTTCTGCTTCTTGTATTTGACTAGACTTTATGATACCGACCTTTGGAATAATAGGCTCGATAACAATAATTTTAAAAACCTGAGCCAATTTAGCACTGAAGAGATTAGTAATGGATTGCCCAAAATTAAAAAGAGTTTAAATATATTTTGTGGACAGTGTTAAGTGGGAAAGATATCTAAGGCTCCCCACAGGAAATTTCATGATGTTTTAACTTTAAAACCCCTTGATCTCATCCGCATGGACTTAATGGTTCATTCTTATACTATTAACCTTTATGGTAATAGTTACATTCTAAACATTGTGGATGACTTCACACATTTTATCTAGGTATTTTGAAACATAAGTCAGATATTATTAAGAGTTCCTGGAAATCCTTTTGAAAATTGAAAATGTAAAGGATACCCAAGTATTACGAATAAGTAGCAATAGGGAGGTGAATTTAAATACACTGGCGTTATTGAATATTGTTCTGAAAATGAGTGTTTTCATGAGTTTAGTGCTCCTAAGACTCCCCAATAGAATGGAATGGTTGAACGTAAAAAAAAATGCTACAAGAGATGGTTAGGGTATTACTTCATGCTAAGTACCTTCCTAAATATTTTTTGGTTGAAGATGTGCAAAAGGCTTGCTATATTATCAATAGAATTTACCTCTATAAAAATATGAAAATGACTCCATATGAACTTTTGTATAATAAGCCTAATGGTAAATACTTTAGAACCTTTTTCGTGATAGAGAAAATCTTTCAAATTTGAATCCTGAGGTGATAAAGGCATTTTCCTTGGATATTCTTAAATCAAACGTGCCTATGGGGTTTATAATTTAATAAACAAGTGCATTATGGAGTCAATCACCATAATTTTAGACGACATTGCGTCTACTTCTATGATTAAAATACCAGTTTCTGAGAATGAGTCTAAAACTTTTGAAAACATTCACTCACCATAAAAATTCATACTTTACCGGTGTAAACCTCTAATGTGCCTACCTGGGTTTCTAAAGATCATCCCACCTGTATACACCCCACCTTAGGATCCTCCTAAGTACCTCCTTAGGTACCTAGCACTCACTCATTCACCATAAACCCAAGGTCATACCCCAAATACCGACCTAAAGGACACTGGGTGCTCCCGAGCCGCATTTAACTTCGGTCAACTTTCTCACCTGAGGAAAATCTCACTAAATATTTGAAGGGTTATAAATCCAATTTTAAATAGTATGCCATGTGTGTGAATCGGCTTGACGATTCGAACGAATGGTCTGTTTGACTATTAAAAATCGATCTAGAGGCCATTAGGCGCTCCCAGCCCTTGTTTGACTCGATAAAATTACCCGTCTAAGTGGAAGCATAATGAATCTCTGAATGGATCTGAATCCCATTTCCACTGTAATACCCCGTAATTTTAATAACTTTTAAAATGAATTAAATTAAAAGTTAATGGGATTAATTGAAATTAATTTTAAATTAATCAATTGGATTAATTTGAATTTTATATTACTTGTGGATATTTAAATATATGATTCTGAATATTACTTGGTGATATTTAAGTAATATACGAACATGATATTATTTATATTGTCGTGAGTTCTAATACGATAATTATGAAACTTAAGTAGGGATGCGGTATGGGATGTGTCGGGACTAATTTAAATAAATAAAAAAGGAAACATTATTTTATATCGACCGTATGGTCATTTCGAGTGCGCCGTTGCATTCGGAAGGGTTGAAATAGTTAGAAAAGTCTATTCGGATGTTGGATTTGTGTCTCGGGTCACTTTGGAGATGAAAGGACACCCCGAAGGGGCATTTTAGTAATTTTAATTGGGAGATGAATAGTAATTTCGGGATTTGTATTATTATAAAGATGACGGACTAGAGGAACGTAGCTTCATTTCATTTTAGCACAAAACATTTGAGAGGTATTAGTGTGAGAGAAAGTGAAAAGTTTCTTGGGAGGAGAAGAGGTTGCTTAGGAAGGAGGAGAGACTTTTGGGGCAAGCCAAAGGGGATTAACAACCTTTTACCACCAGCACCACCACCGAAAAGTCACCAAAAAAATGAGGAAATGATTCTACACCATCATCACCAAAGGTTGAGACCTATATAATTAAGGCAAGTGTAATTCTTGCTTTATTTTATTGCTTACAATATCCATACTAGATAGGATAAGAAAGAAGTATGAATTTACATGATTTAAGGATGAACTATAGAGTTTTTGGAATTTGTTCTTGATATGGAAATTAGATGGAATAAATCTCTTCCTGTTTAAATGATATAGTCCATGAATTTTGGGTTGCAAATGATAGAAGAAGTCTGAGTTATTATGATTTTTGGAGAAATAAGAACCTATGAGAATTCTGGGAATAATAGGATTTAATCCAATCTATTTGATTATTTTAGGTTGTTTGATTATTAGAAACTGATCATATATCTTGCTATATCAATTGAGATTAATTAGGAGAAGTTTTGGATTGAATTATGTTGGTTTTGATGAGAAAGAAAATGGATAAAATGCATGAAAAAAATTGTTGAAAAGGACAAACATTGTATGATAATTTTAGGTCTGTTTTAAGAGTAAATTGATAGTGTGCTGCGAATTTTTGTATAAAATCACGTTCTGCACAACTTTGCAGTTTTAAGTTTTTTCAAAATCGGAGCAGAAAAGCCTAAAAATTATAACTTTATATTTCTGGCGGAATGTACCTTTATAAAAAAATAATTGGAAAATGGTAATTTGGCCTATGGTGACATTTTATTAATTTTGGTACATTAACAAGGAGAGAGGGACTTGGGTTAATGATGAAAAATTATTTGTATTTGTGGATTAAATTTTTGTGAGAGATATCTACATAATTATATTATGATTTAGAGGAGAATGATCGTTATATCAAGTAAGGGTAATATTGATGATATATTTACGGGTACTTGGGTCGGATAAAATATTATGTGAGTGATAACTATATAAAAATATGATGATGATCATGATTACAAGTGTGGATAGTATTCAATAAGTACGAAATATGATATAGGTAGCGTAAGTACCTAGTTTTATATAGGTAGATGATAATGCCTATTTGATTGATTGATAATTTATGTGTATAACATACCTAGCTTACTTACTATCGACGGGAGGTAAACGCGTGAGGGCGGTCTTATCCTATTGAATATATGGGACCTTTGACTTGTCGCTCGAGAACATAGGACTTAGGTCGATTACCATTAGTGAGAACAATGGTATAGAACAGTCATTTGGGTGCGTAGGTATGTGGGTAGCCCAAAGGCTTAGGACTATGTTCGCCTCCATTATTTGTGAATTGATATTTGTGGTTTCGAGGGATCTTTACCGAACCTATAATCCCCTATACAGTGACGAGATGTATTGGGATAAGATAGCAGAGTAATGCAGCACCGCAGTTGTGTCTTGGGGCACAGTATATATATATATATATATATATATATATATATAGTGAATGTATATATATACATGTTTTGATATCTACTGCGTGGCTAAAGTAGAAATGTAAGATAGTTACGTATGAAAACACTTAATTGAATTGTATTAATATGGGACTTATACATGTTTAATATAAATGGATATATATGTTTATAACATCATGATATGTATTATAGGGTTAATATGTGGGAATGAGTTGGGCTATAAAGAATGGATACATGTGGTTAATCTAGTTAGCGTGGGAACTATAACTAGGATGGCTTAGAGGTACGTTAGGTGTGCACTTTAGATGAGAGGTGAGAATCTCAAGAGATAGTCTGATAATCTAATATGTATATTATAAGTGATAAATATTGAAATTTTTCACTTGCTATTTTCAAAACTATTTTACCATCGAGCTCTGACCCGTTTCCTTGCATATTCTCTTTTCTCTCTTGTATCTTCTATATCAAGTGTCCAACCGCAGGGACGCCAGCTATATAGGATTATGATGGTTGACGAGCTATGGAGCTAGGGAGTATTTTTTAGATGCCTTCATTTATTTGATTCATACTCTGTAGTGATATTTTATTTAGGGCAAGTCGCCCAAGAGGATTTAAGATATTTCTCTTCTATATGAGTCACGATTTTATACTCGTGTCGTTGTGTTACATTTACTATTGTTGGGATTTATGTATTGAGATATATTTACTGGAAAAGTTTTATTCCAGTTGCATTTTAATTCTATTGTGATATTTATTCAGTTATGTTGTTGTGGAATGGAATGTGTGGAATTGTTCGAAATCGTAAAATGAAATTTTATTAAATTAAAATTGGAAAATTTTTAACACCAGCTTAATTGAGTATTAGGTGATAGGAAAATGTTTTCGACAGTGATGCTAAGAATGAACCAACTGTATATTCTGATTTAATTGGATATGGCACTGATCACCCGGTATTTAATTAGGCGGGGTGTTACATCCACCCCATGCACGAATCGGCTTTACGGTTCGAACGAACGATTCGTTTTACCTCAAAAACAAATCCAGAGACCACCAGTCACTCTGGGGATCCATTTGATGCTTGTCATCTTTTAATATCGAATGAGGCTAAATGAATCTTCTAAGGGATTTGAATACCCTTTCCAAAGGTCTATCCTGTGCGCGAATTAACCTTACGGTACGGACAAACGATCCATTTTACTTCGAGAGATCATTGGGCACTTCTGAGCCCCGTTTGACCTAGGTCAACTCTTCAAACTGGACAAAGATGAATGAAATCTTGAAGGGCTCTGAATACCCTTGTCAAAGGTCCGTTCGTGAATGAATTGGCCTTACGGTTCGGATGAACAATCCGTTTTCCTCCAAGAATTTCCTATCTAGTGATCAATGGGTGCTTCCGAGCCCCGTTAGACTTTGTTCACTATCGAACCCAATAGTGGCTGAACGGATTCTTTAAAGACTCTGAATACCCTTTCCACCGATCTATCTTGTGCATGATTCTAACTTACGATTTGCGTTTTACGATTATTTTTCTGAAAAACTGACCTCAGACTGCTAATTGGCAACCCTAGGTCGGCAGTGTGTCTAGGGTTTTATACCGATAGGAAGGAATAGGACCATGCCGATCAGCACCCCCCCTTCCCCTATAAATAGAGGCCATGACCTTACTTTAAAAGCCAAATAATTAGAGCCCCTGAACATCCCTCTCAGTAATTCAGAGAAAATTCCCTCGAATACCGAGCTATTCTTTCCTTAAAATCCATTTCTCAAATTCCTTCCATTCATTTTCATATTCTTTTGAGTAAATTCCTACCCACCTCCTCAAATTACCATCACTTCATCTTGAGATCAGCGCATCTACAATCAAGATCTACTTCAACTCTTCACAAGGAGGATTATTTCTTCCCCTTTGTCTTTAAATTTTCTTATTTTTGCATTAGTTACTTCATTTTCGTTTTAGTACTTTACGTCATTACATCATACATCTTAATTTCAAACTTTTTATTATTAGTATTCGCACATACTTTGTTTTTACAGAAAAACCCAAAAACAAGAAAACAAAGGTTCACTTGTAAATTCCAAACGAGTATTTCTCATTACATTTTCTCACACTAAAACACCTTTTTCTACATACACACATATAATAAAGTCTCTGGTTAGTTTTATGGGTTAAACCCCACCTCATATTGTCTTCGAACTAAGTGGACTTTCATGCCCTCGGGGTACGTAGGCGTCTTGGGTAAATCCCTTGACTCGATTCCTCTCACATATATTTGTTTCTTTGTTCTTATCATATATATATATATATATATATATATATATATATATATGCTTGCTTGTGTATTTTATAAATGCTTTCTTATTTGTGTCTTTTATATATGCTTGCTTGCTTGTGTCTTTTCGATATACGCAATTGTTCCTCCATAACGACTTATGAATCAATAAACGCTTACATTATATTTTTAATTGCTATTTTGGGAACACTCCTAAGGATGAATTTTCTCCGACTTTATCCCTGATGCGAGTCAAGCGATTCCATCCTCCATTTATATTACGCACATAAGCACATACATCACGGATCTCTATAGGAGAAGATTAACACAAGCCAATGAGAGACCGAAAGTGGAGGATTGGTGCCTAACACCTTCCCATTCCATAACTTAGACCCAAGAACCTTGAACTACTTGGTTTTGCAAGCATCAGTATTGTCCTTGATGCCTTTCTCTCGAGTCGAAAACATTTATTTTACTTATTTTATGCAAAATAGGTTGGCGACTCTATCTCTACATATCACCCCACATCGACTATGGAGGAGTTACACGATAAAGGACACAATCCCGTGCGCATGCCGGAAAGAGTATGACATAGGGATCCACCTGGAAGCACCCCCTTGACCCCGAACCCTCAAGATGGCTACAGTGGTGACTCTGCTGGGGAGTTTATAAGAGGACTAAACTATTTTTTCATGGACGTTATTCTTTTCTGCATGTGTGCATATTCACCTACCTATATGTTCCCTTTTCTCCTCTATTTACCTTTTTTATATATCTCTCTCATGTATATATCACCTTCACTCACTTATATATACTCTCCATGTACACTTCACACAATTACACTTTGTTTCGCTTTACACTCTATGCTTCACACACCACTTAGAATATCCATGCTTAGGCATCACTGGCACACAACCACACTTCTTACACTTGTATATATATTGACTAACACATGTCACACACCATTGTTGTTGATCCATGTATAGAATCACTACCACACACACTCACTTGTATATATTCCCATATCACTTACTCACTCATCCATATGTAGTATAGTTTCCATGCTAGATGTACTTGTATATGCTCCCCATTTAGTGTAGTATTCCCTTTACTCATCATGCTAATAAAAAAAGATAAAAAAATACTCTCTCTCCATAATATGTTATTTAAGACTCGTGCATTTTTGCACACTACATCACTAAGAGCATGTTATATTGACCAGAATTTTGTCATATATTACGGGGTCACTTTGTGATGGGCGTTGGACCTGTAGATCGCAATTAGCCTAAATCATATGACTCTCACCTTCCATTAGCCTCGTACCTTTGACGTATATCGAATGATTCCCCTCATATCGTACCGCTTGACCAAACTCATGACATGACGTATATAATAGGGAACTCGTTCATGTATGTTGAGTATATCAAATTAGCTCTGAAACGTACTGTCTCCATGAGGTATATAGTGAGGCAATTCAAGTACACTCAGGTATATCAAATGTCTGGTCGACACATACCAATGAATGATTGCTCTTATAGGCAACAGGTATATCGTGAAAGTCATGTCAAAAGGGGTGAACCCTTCCACTAACACAACAATTTCATAAACCTCATATAGATGTCAAACCTAGAACGCTCATATTTAGTTTGTCGGTTACCATGCAAAATTTTATCCAACAACCGGGTCAGCATACCGCCCTAATTTTCGTGCAATTTTCACCTTTTTTCAAAATAGGACCCCATCCATGAGCCTTGAAACAAGTCCAACAGTGTCTTACAGATTTTTCAAACCCTATTTTTCTAGGCTCGGGTCCTGTCCGACATTTTTTCTACATTTAGGCAAACCTAATACAAGTGAGAACTTAATAATAACATTAATAATAATCATGCTGAGATTCCTCTCATGTTTCCTTCCTTTTCTAAAAATACGAAAAATATTTGTTCTCCTCCTTCCAAAAAACCCAAAGTTTTCTCCTTCCTTCTTTTAATAATAAGTTTGAACCATTTTCCCCTCTCAGGTCGATCGCATACCCAACTTTCTCCTGGCTCCATATTGGCTTCAGTCTTCTATCAAACTTCCCCAAAGCTCTACCAGTCCTTCTCCTACCTCATTCGAGTTTAGGATTTACCTTCACAAGCTCTTCATGGAGAATGTAGACCAAGCACCATATGAGTAGCCCGATTTGATGACCATCTTAGCCTAGGGCAATGTCAAGATTGACAACCTTCAAATTGAGGTTCATGAAATACCTCATCATCGGGCTCAAATTCCTAAAGAACCTGAGGTTTTTTCCCTCATGCCATGGGTCCACCCTCTCTGGAGACTATTTGGGTCCCAGAAGAGTATCAGCATGATTCACGCACCCCTCCTACCAATGGGACACCGCCAGCTCAGCTCCCTATCCCGAACTTTGCCTAATGTGGGTCTAACCTTCCAGTACCCATGGATTATATAAGGAGGAGGAACTAAACAATGTTAAGGAAGACCTAAATCTATTGTCGAAGAAGTTTGATCAAGTTAAAATATTAGGGAACTACATAGACTGCACCCATTTATCTCCCTATCCCAAAGCTAGACTGCCAAAGAAGTTAAAGATGCTAAGCATCAAGAAGTTCGGGGAAAACAGACCCCCAATTATTCACCTTCAAAGTTATCACCGATCCATGACCCTCCTTAGTGCCTCTTAAGAAATAATGGGCGCATATGTTTCAATAGCCTTGAAAGATAGCTCCCTTCATTGGTTATGTCCCTCAAAGAATCCAGAAACCTTAGTTAAGAGGATGTCGCTCGAGAATTGATGTCTCAATACAAGTACAACGAGGAGCTAGAGTTTACGTGCCAAGATCTTGTGCTTCTTAAGTAAAACCCTAGAGAAGCAATTAGTAGCTTCATAGGAAGGTGGAGAGATAGAGCTACTACCATAACAAGTAGACCTTCCGAGGAAGAAAAAGTCAGTATCATGAAAAGAACTTATTACCTCATATTCGACCATCCATAGGAGGACAATATTACACACACTTTCAAGCCCTTTGAAAGGTTGGTGTAGAATAGTTCACTCAATAAAGTATGAGAACCTCGCGAGTGCTACAATCTCAACTATCAATAAAATTTACCAACCTACTACCTCTTGGGCACTGAAAAGTTTCCCTAATACCACTAAAAAATACTACACTGAGATCCATGCTCCCCTATCCAAAGTCTACTAGGCCCTGCTGAGCTAAAACCTCATCAAACATTTCAAACCCCATCAACTACCAAATACACTCCCTAAAAATTTCAAAGTCGATGCTCGTTGAGATTTCCACCAGTTTGTTGGCCATACTACCGTCCAATGCTTCCACCTTCGAAATGTTATCCAAGGTTTAATTTTCTGGCATATCATCACCCCACTAGCTCATCCTAAATCAAATATGACTCACAACCCACTTCCAACCCATACAAATGCCATATTTCTAGAGAGTGATCCAAATTTTGATCCATATGCTTAAATTATGCCCAGTAAAGCACCCATCATACACATGATCTCACCCAAACCGCTCAAGGTTTGCTCGTATTTTCTCCTACACCCTACCTTCTTCACCGATCAATCTTTGTCATTACTTATAGGGGCTTGCATTGGAGTCTATAACCGGTCTTAAGGGAATGTTATGGAGTTACTATCTGTGTTAAACTAACTCTTGGAGTTTATGCTGAAACTACCTATTAAGATGACTGTCGATTGTCGCAAATTTAGTGGCTTGTTCATGGAAGCCTAGAAATGGGCTCAGGAATCAGATGAATGGGTGGCACCTGTTGAAAAATTTATCCTAGATGATGTAGTACAAATAATGGTCGATGATTTTCAATAGAAGAGTGAAATTTACAACATTAATGAGCTACTCACCGCTTTAAAGCTTCAGGAATGGTTGTTCCCTTCACTCCTGCACCTCCCCGCTAAGTGGGAAGATTTGTATGATGAAATCGTCGAGTTTATTAAATGTATTGATTTCTCTTGTCAAAAGGATATAGTCTCCACCGGATGGGGGTTGACTTTGACAGTCCAGATGATGAGCCCAGTCAGGGAGAAACCTGTATAGTAGCCAATATGTGCGAAATGATATCCTTCAAAGATTTATTGGGAAAAATCAACAAGGTGTCCATTCAGCCAAAAATAGATGAAGACACGGGGTTCTTGTTCTTCCCCACCTCAGTAAATCACATAACTAGGTTAGGGAGACGCTACAAAGATCCGATTACTCATGTGATCGAGATAAATAAAGGAAAGGTAGTTACCGAAGAACTTCCCATTCTATAGATGACCATCGAAGAAAGTAAAGTCCTTGACCAACTCAAGAAAACCCAAGATAATATCACCTTATGGGGAATTTTCATGGACTCGCTGTTGCACTGGAATGCTCTAACAAAAATCCTTACTGGACCTACAGTCCCTCCTTCCACCATTCTTGAAGAAGTCGTAATCATGGTTGGGTCCTTAATGTCTTTCAGACTCCTCTCTTTTTTCGATGCAGAGATACCACAGATCGACCCTAACCATCATTATGACCTCAACATTTCCGTTGAAGTAATGTGAAAGATAGTCCCACTCTCACTTGTTGATAATGTATCTTCCCTTAATGTTTTCCCTCTCATAACCTTCAATTGATTAGGCTTGAAAGTTAGTAATCTCACTCCCACTTTTGTCATCGTGCGTGCTTACGACAATTCCCATCGAGATTAATAGGCCCCATAAAACTCACAAGAGGGGTTGGCCCTATCAATCCTATCATATAATTCCAAGTCATTAACATACTTGCATGTTTTAACATTCTCCTTGGATGTCCATGGTTCCATAATATCCGAGGGGTATTTACTTCTCTTCATTAGAAACTAAAATTCTTCTTCAATGGCCAGGTTATCACCAACTTGAGGGATAATGATAGTTTTGACACTGTCAGTACTATTAAGCATAATATGAATGACGTTCTCCTCTTTGGCTTCAGAGTTGACCCACTACCCCTTTTACCAGGAGAGAATTTTAACACAACCCTCATGTCAACGTCAACTTATTCAGATATTCAAGAACATTCACTTCATGCTCAAAATGGGGATAGGCCGATGCCAACAAAGGATCCTTGAGCCCATAGTCCTAAAGGCGTCCTTTCTTCTATGTGGCCTAGGCTATCATCCCTCACTAGAAGAACTCAAATCACTCCAATAGTCATGACTAAAAAGAAAGGTTTGTTATTAGAGACGCTTTGAATGGAAGGTTTATCAAGGAGGGTGAATACTTCCCCTTCTTCGGCTTCCCTGAACTATGGTATAACCATGTCGATAAGAAGATGAAATCGGGGTTGGAAATATTCTTTCAAGTCAGCAAACTTTGGGCCAAAGACTGACAATATGAAGTTCAACCACTTACTAAGAAAGCCATGATAATTATAGAGGATATCGAGGAAAGTGATTCTGAGGACTCATTCAACCTACAAACACAAAGGCTAAGTTTCTGCATAATGCACTCAGATGTCGTCCCGTCATACCCGGCTACTCAAATCAAAGTCTCTAACATGCCTCTCCTCAACTGGAATGCCATGCCTGTCCCACCTTCCCAGATTCAATCTACCCTCCCTTCTACCCTATCCAAATCTCTTCATCTGATGTCATTGTTCCTTTTTTTATATCAATGTAATTGAGACATCTTTTGACGAGGTTCTTAATGTTGTTTTCCCAAAACTAAAAGAAATGAAGATTTCGAGTATCTTGATGTGCCTTACATTAATTGTCTTGATTTTAATCAAACCTTTGATAATGATAATTTGTAAATGCACAATTCTTAATTAATCTTAATAAGGAGAATAACAAATAATCAAATCGCGTTCAAATTAATGATGATGAGAATGTTGTAATTAATCTCGTTTCTAGTAGCCATCAGTGCGAGATTAGGATAGAGTCCACCCTTAACGAGCATGGGAGTGTATAATTTGAAGAGATACTGAAGGAATTCGTGGACGTCTTCGCACGATCCTACGATGACATACCCGATATTGACCCAGAAATAGCTCAACACAAGATCCCTACATTCTCAGAATGTAAACTAGTCAAATAGAAGCTACGGAAGCTCTGCACCAAATGGTTGCTCAAAGTCAAAGAGGAAGTAGTTAAGAAATTGAACATAGGTTTCATTCGTGTAGTCGAATATCCTACATGGCTCTCCACGTCTGGTACCCCCAAAGGGAAATTCAAATCGAATTGGAGTGGCCCTACATCGTGAAGAAGATTCTCTCATAAGATGCCTCTATGCTCACCGACCTGGATAGAGAAGAGATGGCGCGTCCATTCAACATGGACCATCTCAATAAATTTTACCCTTAGTCCGAAATCTCAATGCGCTACGACACTTCTCATCCCCCTTCTATTCTAAAAAAATCTTTATTTTCCCTACCCAAAACTACGTGAGACCTAATCCTCTCAAAAAAAAATTCTTTTCAAAGTGAAACTCATGAAAATTTTCAAAACCCTTAGAGGTATGTAGGCAACCCATACACCATATATGGGTTCGATCCCCTTCATTTTATAAAATGCTATTCTTTTCTAACCTACAAGAATATCTGTTCATTTCATTATTTACATGAACTAAAGGATTATGTATGCCTTAGCGATTGGTATAGATAATTCAAATGCAAAACTCATCAAAAGGCACAACAGAATATGATCAGAATTAACCTTTATTTATAATAAAGAATACAACACTGTTACATGAAGTATCAGCGAAGGGAGTTAAACCAACCACCCCTCTCCGTTGACTAAACTGTTCCTTAGCAAACTTAACCCTAACCAAGTTACCATAACCCAGTACATCACATGGAAAGGTAACAATCGACTGTAGACATATTTTTAGTCTCTAATGAGATGAGATGTCGAGCCTTTTCTAGTACTCTTACCGGTGTTGCGCATGTGTGGTACACCTCTATTCCAAAGAATTCAATTTATAATTTCAAGAAACTAGCCGAGAGATTCATTCATAACTTTTCTTTTGGAGTAAATCCCCGTAAGAAAACAACCCACTTGTTGTATGTCAACGAAGGAAAAAATGAGTCTCTGAGAGACTACATAGCCCACTTTAACAAAAAAAATTGAGGTGGAGGCCTATGATGAAAGTATTGTGATGGTTTTCCTGATGGGAGGATTACAAAAGGGAAAGTTCTTATGGAAGCTAGACGAAGATCCTCCAAATCCATGGTAGAACTCTTGTCTATGGATGGGAGAGTCATAAACATGGATGAGGCCATCTCGGTGAGACGACAGTGTAGGATGAGACGACACTCATCCATACACTCTCAATACGACGAGAGGGAACTTGCAATTAAACACCATTAATTTGGTGGTTCAAATTTGAAAATAATTTAATTATGGTTCATTTGAACACCATTAATTTGGTGGTATGAGAATCTAACTCTCTCGGCGAGATAATAGTGTAGGATGAGACGACATTCATCCATACACTCTCAATACGATGAGAGGGGACTTATAGTTAACACCATTAATTTGGTGCACTCAAATTTTAAAAGCATTTAATTATGGTTAATTGAGATCTCGGCTATGGACGAGAGTACATTTGAGATAATATCATTAACTTGGTGACCACTTCTTTATAAAATTAATGGTTCGATTATTATTTCCCATCTTAAGACAAGGGAGAATTCAAAAATGGAATTCGAGATGAGGAATAAACTTAGCAAAACCATTACATATTCAGCAAAAAGAAAAACAAAGCTCAGGTACGAGGTGACACCTTCATTCATTTAAGAAAGAAATAACAATTAGTTGAGTACAAAAAATTGCAAATGATTAAATGTTCACAAAAAAAAACTAATTACAAGAAAAAGGGTATTGGTCACCAACGACCACCCTATATAGTTGGTTCAATGTTAGTAGTCGACCCATCAGCACCATCCCCGAAAGCTTCAGTGGTATTGACATCAGTTTCAACTGTATCTCCCTCTCCCTCGGATGCCTCCACTGCTTCAACGTATTCCAAGGCCGAGGTAAAAAGGGGATATTCCAGGTCAGGTGCCTCTAGATCAAGACGGATGAATGAGACAACCTCAAAAAACTTAGTGATGACCCATCGGTAGGCCATCTTGATACCTCTTTCAAGATATTCTAAGTCGAACCTGCCAAATTCATCAGACATTTTATGAGCCTCGATAGCCTTGTCTTGAATCTTTTTTATGGCCTCGACAGAGAAGGCCTCATCCTTTCCTTTTTATACTGCTAGGTTAAGATCTATGGCATGTTGTGTAACTTGAGCAGTGAGTGATTCATCCCTATCTTTCAAGTCCTCGGCATGATTTTCCTTAAGCTTATCAAGAGACTTCTTGTGATCCTAAGATTGGCTACGTTCGGCCACGTTCTGGAGGGCCTTCTCGCCTTCTTTAATTTTTAAAAAGTTATCAATGACCCATTTTGTGGCAGAGGTAAAGGTGCACACAGAATATAGAGGAAGAAAAAGATAAAATGTCAGAATAGGATGAAGTAAAATAGGGTCAAGACGATAATCAAAATATAGACGAAGCCGATACTTATGCCAAATGGGGAAGACTAAAGTCATAGGTCATCAAAGGGTGCATTTTCCTGATGAACTCAAAGTCTCCCTTTGAAGGGATGACGGACATAGTTGCCCTCAACCTCGGCATAGAAGGAATAATCGAGTTGGGGCATTCTTTCAGTTGGGCTATATTGTCCGCCCAAAACGCCTTTAAGTCTTGTGAAGATGAGCCTGATGTAGAGGAGCTAGGCATGGATCCCTGTGGAGGTGGAACCATTCTCGACCTCGTCTGATGGCTTTGACGAGTGTTTGAGGGGGCAATTGGCTCCTTTCCTTTATGGCCGACCTTAGGTTGGATGGACTCGTTAGCTGTCGAATTCTTAGTGGGTTGTTTACCACCATTTTTTACGAAAGCATTATTTAGGCTCGGGACTATCATGTTCTAAAGTTCGTCCAAGATATGAGGAGTAAAATCTATAAAGAAGAAGAAAAACATTAGTAATGAAGAATAAAAAATGAAAAAAGACTTGTGATCAGGAAAAGTTTAGTAACGCACACAACTCATCCAGGGGGTTAACCCCTAGACCAGACAACTCTAGAAAGTCAGTAGATATCAAGTATTTAAATTCAAGAAGTGACCTCTTCTTCCCCTCATCCCTTAGAAAGTTGACCCTCTCCCTATCGTCAAGGATGAGGTCAGGTTCCAATATGGCAAATATTGAGGGATTAGCCTAGGCACGTGGAATCCTTGGCTCTTCCTCAGATGGATCGGTGTAGGTTAGAAATTTCCAGGCCCCATAAATAAAGAAAAGTCTCAGCTTCTAGTGGTGATTTGATGTTTGGGAGATGTGAATGATTTTCTTATCAGGTTTTACTATCCCGTAAGTGGAAATAGCCAAACTGAGTCTGAGAGGATGAAATGTTATAACAAGCCTTAAAAATATCTACTGAAGAGTCATCCTCATATTTGTTCATCCAAAGCGAGACATAGCCAAGTAATACTCTCCACAAATTAGGCTCCAGTTGAGAAGGATCAATCCCCAGACTGGACATAATAGCTCTGAAGGACGAATGGATAGAAAGTTAAAAGCCGACCTTAAACATCTGCTCATATATAGTAACTTCACCTTCTCGATCATGAAACACTCTCCCGTACTCATCTGAGATGCCCATAACAACGTCAGACTTAACACCACAGAGATGTCTCCAAAAGAGAAGGTTGGACTCTCTGATGGTAATTTGAAAGGTTTCAGTGTATGAATAGTCAACTAGTTCCCCTGCCTCAATCATCATCATCGACAGCATTTTTAGTGGTCGGGGCCCATTTGGAAATCTCTCTTAGAACTCTTTGACAGTCATAGTCGAGAGAGGAATGGAAACGTTAATAGTCGGCTCATCATTTTCAGACACACGATGTATTGAAGAGTCGTTCTGACCATACAAATCATCTTGGTTGGAAGATGAAGTCTAAGATGAGCTCTCGGCTGCCTCAGACCCTATAGAATTTGTGGGTGATAACCTCATCGTGTCTTCAAAGGAGTCCCTACTCTCGACTAGAGCAGAGGAAGAGTTAGGCATCTTGTCCCTACCAACCTCGAATGATGAGGGAATAATGGTCTTTAAAGGAATGGGAAATATAGGTCGAGTAAGATTGGCTCTGACTTTACGACAAGCTTCGGTCTCGCTCTTAATCTTGCCTATCTTATAGAAATACCTCTCCCTAAGTTTGGGATATTATTTTTCTAGCTCATAGAGGGTTTTTAACATTCAAGTGGCTAAGGCTCAACTTAGCTAAAATAAAATATCAAAAAGAACACTTTAAAAGTTTACCACTATTGACATAAAGATCAAAATGGGGCATTGAAGAGTTTTTCTTCAAGAACAACTGAAGAATAGTTAACCGGTGCTCTGTCAGAGATGATGACAGAATAAATTTTGGTGGTTTACCAAGGGAGGAAGAGGTGGATAAAAGTAAAAAATGTAAGGGAAACTGACTAATTTTAAAAACCACCAGTGAACCACTTAATGGAAGTCCTAGAGCCTCCACTTAAGGTGGCATAAAAATAATAGAGTTCGTAGAAAAAAATGAAAAAAAAGCTTAAATCGCTAAAAAATGAAGAAATGAATAGTAGAAAATAGACGAAAGGGTACCTGAGAAGACAATACACTTGAAGAACTAGAGAAACCCTAGAAACTTAGATGGAAAAGGACTTGAATGGTGGTGATAAAAGGAAGGAATGGATTCTTCGAAATAAAGAGAGAATATGTGAACGAGAAAGATGAATAAGAAAGAAAATAGAGGTTGAAAAAATATTTAAATACTTGTAATCATGATGCACAACTTCCAAGGCGATCATCATTAGGGAACAATAACCTAGGGCACACTAACAGCTATCATTTTTTAGCCACAAGCTATTCCATAAGAGGACTGCCAAGTATCAACCCAAGGTTTATGTTCAACCTCTCAGATCTGACATATAAAGAAACATATCAGATGTCAGTCAAGGACATCTCATCAATGTCTGCCCAAAGAGGCTTTATCCCTCATCTTTCCATTCACATTAAAGACTAAGGGCTGAGGGTGATTGATATACCAAGTATAGCCTCGTCTTTGTACTGGACCCCCTCGGCCAAGGGCGACTAATGCCAGACCACTAGTTTGGGAAGTTATGGCTCGGCTGTGGAACCAACATAATGTGCCTTTTCCTCATCCATAGACTCATCATAAGAGTCCTCAACCTCATCTAAAAAATAAAGTCAGTGTGGGATAATGCCTCTAGTATCCTTTGCCTATTCCTTTACCTAAAAGAAGGGGGTTGACTAAAGACTCGGATCAGTATGGAGATTATTATATCATCAGAGGATCCTACTTTCCATCTTGACCTTAGCCTAGTCTAGATGGCCAACAGTGGACAGCTAGCAGAGCGTGTGGATTAGGGAATTCATGGAAGGGCGCGTGTGGATTATAAGTTCACATGTACAAAACCGTTATAACAAGATCATCCTCACACGTGAGGGAATATTTGATCATAGTGATCTTCATGGGATAGTGATGGGTGGCTTAACTTTATTGGCAGGAACATTCTACACATGCTTATTATATGCTTGGGGGTACAGTACACCCCCCAGGCACTATATATGCTTGTCTTCTCTAACAATATAAGGATTGATAATTCAAGCCCTAGCCAGAACTCTGTTGCAATCACAGTAGAGAGAGAAAGTTGAGTGAATTATATCACAAGGCCATTAGAGCTCATTTTCACAGTGAAGTTCACACACCCATATACAGTGGAGTATGCCAAATGTTGAACCACTTATTTTATAATCTCTCTCCTTGTTTCCTCACCTCCTTCTTTACGTCTATATATCTTATTTCCACCATTATCGCACCTTCAAGGTTATCCTGCATTGGTCTCTTACTATCTTACTTATTGGTACCATAACAAGTATCATCAGAGATCGAATGGCATAACTGTGAAGGTTCCCATGGGGTTATGAATGTGGTTTTTTCTTAATGATCAGGGTGCATCTTGATCTGAATGTATTCAAAAAATTCTTTTAACAAACAACTTGAGAGTGTGACTAATCGAGTTATCCACGATCACGTTATTGGGTAGTGGATAGTCATCTTTCGGAGAGGTTTTGCTTAAATCCCGATAGTCAACGTACGTGTGAACTTTTCCTCTTGATTTTGGCACAGGTACGATGTTTGCTAGCCATGTGGGATATTCGATCACTCGGATGAAGCCTACGTTCAATTGTTTTACCACATCTAGTTTAAGCATTAGCGTCCATTTGGTGTGGAGCTTTTGTAGTTTTTATTTGACCAATTTATATTCCAGGTGATTTGGAATCTCTTACTGAGCTATTTTGGAATCAATGTCGAGCATATAATCTTAGGACCATACGAAGACGTCCACAAATTCCATCAATAGTTCTTCGAGTTAAGCGCGCTCATGCTCGTCAAAGGTGGACCATATCCTAATATCGTGCAATTAGATACTAGAACCGAAATTGATAACAATAATTTCATCCTCATCAATTTCAGCACAGTTATGTTATTTGTTATTAACCTTATTAAGATTAGTTAAGAATTGTTCATTTGCAAAATCATCATCATCATCAAGAGTTTGATTAAAATCAAGACAATTAATGTAAGGTACAGCAAGATACTCAAAATCTTCATTTATTTCATTCTCAAGAAAAAAAAACGTTGAGAACCTCGTCAAAATAGATCTTAATTACATTACTATCAGAAAAGGGAGGAATAACAAAAAAAGAAGAGACAGGGTAAACATTTGGGTTGGGTTGCATTTCAGCAAGTGGAACTGGTATAACTTTTCAGTTGATGAGGGGCTCATTAGCAGTTTCAATTAGAGTGGATGGGTCCAATTATGTATCACTTGAATGGATTATGCAGAGTGCTAACCCCAGTGTTTGTAGATTAAATGAGTCATCGGAGTCACTTCCCTCAAAAACCTCAGTATTAGTTGTAGCTTTCTCCATAAGTGTTTTTACATGATGCTGGGAGTCCTCGACCCAGGAGTAACTATCTTGCAAGAAGATCTCTATCCCTGGCTTCATTTTCTTGTCCATATGATCATACCTTGGTTCAGGAAATCCACAAAAGGGAAAATCTTCCCTTTTTGACGAATCTTTCATTCAAGGAATCCCTTGAGACAGTCTTGGTATTTTCTAACCTTAACTTCAACCAGGGTTGTTGGATCATTCCAATTTCCTCTGATGATGGTTTATAACCCAGGACACATGGAGGAAAGTCCTTGTTTAATACTATGGGTTCCAGTATTCCCTATTGTTATCGTCCCCGCCCTAGTTCGAGTATGAAGTGCATATTCTTGAACATTTGTATCACATTGACATTGCCATGCGGGGTGTGCTTTGGACAAACTTTATCTTTGAAATCATCCCATGTTGAGAGTGCAAGTGGTTCAACTCAGAAGCTAAACGAAAGCATATCATTTTCCCCATGATATATCTCTAATACTAGGTTACTGGTGCTTGTATTCTCAATATTATCATCATCACCCAAGATGGTGATGACTTGACCCTTGGCGAAGAACTTCAATTTCTGATGGAGAGAGGAAGATACCCCCTTGATGCTATGAAGCTATGGTCGATCGATAAATAGATTGAAATAAGAAGGTATGTTGATAACTTAGAACTCGGTAATAGGATTTATAGGGCCAACCCCTATTGTAAGCTTTATGGATCCCATCACCTCTCGACGACTATTGTCATAAGAACCCACTATGGCGGAAGTTGGAGCAAGGTCGCTTATTTTCAACCCAGGTAGTTGAAGGTTCTTAATAGGAAAACATTGAGTGCTAATCTGTTATCGATGAGTGAGAGCGGGACTGTCTTCCCCATTACCTCAACAGAGATGTTAAGAGCATAGTTCCGATTAGGACCAAACTTTAGGAATTCTTCTCTAGAGAAGGAAAATAGTCTGGTAAAGGATAAAGACCCAAACAGGTTCACGACTTATTCTGGAGTGGTCGAAGGAAGGATTATGGGCTTGGTAAGCAATTTTATTAGAGCATTTCGATATAGCTGGGAAGACACGAAGAGTTCCCACAAGGTGATGTTAGCCTGAGTTTTCTTGAACTGGTCGATGATCTTGCTTTCCTTGATGGTCATTTCTGGCATGGAGAGTTTCTTTACAACTCCATTTTGTTTATCTATTACTCTTGATTGAGGGCTCGGACTATGATAGTGCCTTCTAGCTCTTGTTATATGATTCACGGAGGAGAGCAAGAATAAAAACCCAGTTCTTCATCTATCTCAAGTTATTTAGCCACTTTATTGATCTCTCCTACTATATGTTCAAATGATATCTTCCCATAAATACTGATCACTGGGCTAACCCTTTTCTGGCTTGGCTCTTCATCTATACTACCAAACTATTCCCCCCATCTGATGGTAATGATGTCATCTTTCCATGAGAGGTCAATGCATTCAAAAACTTCCACAGCTTCTTCATATAGTTCTTCCCACTCAATGAGGAGGTGCAGAAGTAAAGGGACCAATCACCCTTGTAGTTTCAAAGCATCGAGTAACTCGGATATACTATAAATCTCATTGTTCTATCGAAACATGTCTGCCATAATCTGTACTGCATCATCCAAACTGACTTTGTCAGCGGGTACCACCTAATTATCTAACTATCGATCCCACTTTAGGTCTTCCATGAACAGTGTGTTGAACTTCTGGCAGAGAATGGTCATTTTTAAGGACAATTTTAGCCCTAACTCTAGGATCTGGTTCAGTACCGCTAGTAATTCCATATCTTTCCCCCCAAAATGAGTACAAATGGCAATGCATGCTCTTGTGAGAAGTGACAGAGCTTGGTCGGTAAGATAGGTAGGATGTAGGAGAAAATATGGGCAGACTTTAAGGGATTTGGGTGAAAATATGGGTATGATGGGTGATTTACTGGTTACAATCTGGGTAAATGGGTCGAATTTCGGATCATTTTATAGGAAGATGGCATTTGCATGATTTGGGAGTGGATTGTGAGTGGTGTTGGGTTTAGGATTAGTTGGTGGGGCGATAACACCCCGGTCAATCAGACCTTGGATTACATTTTGAAGGTGGAAGCATTGATTAGTGGTATGACTAACATTTTTATGGAAATCATAATGGGCCTCTGGTTTGAAATTTTTGGGAAATGGGTTTGGTAATGGATGAGGGTCCAATGGCTGGTGAGATTTCATCTCAATAGGGATTGGTAAACTTTGGATATGGGAGCATGAATCTCAGCATATTCTTTTTTGACTAGGCTAGCCCATCATTCTCGCGCCTAAGAGGTAGCAGGCTATGAAATGTTGTTGATGGTTAAGACTATAGTAGTCTTCTCATATTTTATTAGAGTGAACTGTCCAGATACTTTCTTTGGCTCAGCTTATGTCTTGGCAATACTTTCTTCAATCTCCATTCCTGCTTCCCGGAGGGCTAAAAATGTGGGTAATACTATCCTCACATCCTCTCTCAGACATTAGATATGAAGTTTTTCTTCACAGTACTAATATGCACCTCTTCAAAAGGACAGTTGGTCATAGTGGTCGCTTTCTCCATTCACCTTGTTATGAAATTGCTGACAGTTTCTTCGAGCTTTTGTTTGAAAAGTTCTAAATCACGGTGTGTAACTTCCAACTCCTCATTGTATTTATATGAATTTATGGGCAACATCCTCCCAACTACGAATTCTAGATTCATCGAGGGATAGAAACCAATGAAGAGTTTTGTCCTTCAAGGTCCGTTGAAACATCTAGGCCATTATTTCCTCGAAGGCACCTAAGAGAGTCATGGTTCAATGGTAGCTTCAACGATGCACAATAGGGGGCCCACTACCCCAGAACTTCTTAATGTTAGGCATCTTAAATTTTTTTAGTAGCCTAGCTTTAGCGTAAGGAGACATATAGGTGTAATCCATGTAGTTCTCAGATATTCGAACTTGATAAAACTTCTTAGTTAATAGCTTAAGGTCCTCCTTGACCTTGTTTAACTCTTATTCTTTCGAATCGACGAGCACTGGAAGCTTAGCCCTTGGCTGGGCAAGATTAAATATCGGGAGATGGGCTGGTGGTGGCCCATTAATAGGAGTGTGCTGATATTCTTTAGGGACCCAAATAGGCTTAGGTGTGGGTAGACCCATATAACGGGAGAAGAGGACCTCTGGCTCTTCGAGAATAGGGACCCAGTTTCGCTGCATCTCATGAACCTCGATTTGAAGGTTGTCAATCTTGGCAGTAAGTTGGACCAGGATCGTTATCAAATCAGGCTGCACATTCGGTACTTGGTCACCGTTCTCCATGGAGAGTTAGTGAAGGTGGATTCTGGACTCGGAGGAAGCAGGGGGAGAATTGACGGAGCTTTGGGGAGGTTCGACGGAAGACCAAAGCCAATAGGCAGCTAGGCCAAGGGTCGGGTCTGCGACCGACTTGAGAAGGAAATGATTCGAATTTATTTTTAAAAGAGAAAAGGAAGAATCTTTTATCGAAAAAGAAGAAAATATTTTTGATATTTTTTGGAAAGGGGAGGACAAATTTTTTTGGGTATTTTGATAAAAGGAGGAGAAAAGTTTTTTTGGTATCTCATTAAAAGAGGGGGGGAATTTTTTTGACACTTATGATAAAAAGCGAGAAAAATATTTTTGGTATTTCGATTTTTCGAGAAAGGAGGAAAGAAAGGAGTGAGGGAAGAATCTCAGCATTATTATTATTATTATTATCATTGTTGTTTTTGTTGTTGTTATTATTATTATTATTACTATTATTATTATTATTATTATTATTATTATTATGTTTTCACTTGTATTAGGTTTACCTAAATGCAAAACAAATTTCGAACGGGACCCAAGCCTGGGAAAATTAGGTTTGAAAAATATGTAAAACATGGTTTGACTTCTTGCCAGGCTCATGGATAGGGTCCCGTTTTGGAAAAAAGATGAAATCAAGAAAAAATTTGGGTGGCATGTCGGCCCGGCATTTCGACAGAGTTTTGGGTAGTAACCGACAACCTAAATATGAGTGGCCTGGGTTTGACGCCTATATGCAGTTACTGGGTTAGTGGAAAGGTCCCATTTGACATGACTTCCATGATATACGTCTTGCTTTGAGGGTAATCGGTACATGTGGACAAGCCATTTGATATGCTTTAGTGTATGCAAATTGCCTCACTATATACCTCATGGGTACAGTATGTGTGAGAGATAATTTGATATACTCATCATACGTGAATGAGTTCCCTACTATATACCTCACGTCGTGAGTTCGATCAAGCAGTACGATGCGGGGGGAATCGTTCGATATACGTCGAAGGTACTTGGCCAATGGAAGGTGAGAGTCATATTGCTTAGGCTATCTACAACCTTCCGAAACAGAGCCCATCACAAAGTGACCCCCAGTACAGCACAATATTTTGGTCAATAGCCATTGTCTTGGTGGTGTAGTTTGCAAAATTCATAATTCTTGATCAGTTTATTATGGAGAGATTATTTTATTTGGCATGATAGCTCTATACTAATAAGAAAGAATATACAAGTATCATGAAAAGTAAATCTAGCATAGAGCATGAAGAACTGAGCATGGATAGGTGAGTGATGTGTGAATATCTATAAGTGAGTGTGTGGTAGTGAATCCAAGCATCGATCAATTACAAGTGGCATGTGATAAGTGATCATGGATATATACAAGTGTGATAAGTTGAGGTGTGTTCTAGTGACACTAAGCATGGATTTTCTAAGTGGTGTAAGCAACAAGTGGATATAAGTGAACCTATATACAAGTGTAGGTAGTGTGAGGTGTACATAAAGTGTATTTACAAGTGTGTGAAGTGAAAAGTGAGTGAGAGGTGATATAAACATGAGGTAGATATATACAATAAATAATAGAGGAGAAAAAGGGAACATACATGTAGGTTCATACGCACACAAGTAGAAAATGGTAACACCCATATAAACTAAGTCTAGCCCTCTTATGAAAAGTCATTTCCCAATAGAGTCACCAATGTGTCCATCCTGAGATCTTCCTTCCCCGATGCTTTGGGGGAAAGAGGGAGGACAAAGGTCTCGTAGCCCTTGCTACTCCAAGGGTTCTTTGGCCATTCTCGATTTTGGGGTGATGTAAAGAGATAGAGTCGCCAACCTATTTTACACAAAACTGGCAAAAGAACATGTCGTCGCCTCAAGAGAGTGGTATCAAAGAAAAACTGATTCTTGCGAAACCAATAGTTTAAAGGCTCGGGGGCTAAGTTACAAAATGGAAAGGTGTTAGGAACTCATCTCTCCCTTTCAGTCTCTCATGGACTTATGTTACTATATTCCTTAATTTCTCTATGAAGTGTGTATCCGTGTATATATAAGTGGAGATTGGAATCGCTCAACTCGATGTTCCAAAGATGGAGTAAGGTCATCCATAGGAATGCTCCTAAAATAATAATTAAAAAATATGGTGTGTGCATTTAACGAGATATTGATTGTTATGATGAAACAATAGTATGTGTTATATAAGACGCAAGTACGAATCACAAGTATTATATATATGAATAATATATAGATAAAATAGGAAAATAGGAAAATAGGAAAATAGCATTCGAGTCTCGGGTTTTAGCCCGAGATGCCTACGTAGCCTATAAAGGCATCAAAGTCCACGTAGTTTGCATGGGGAACAAGGGTAAGGTTTATCCCATAGAGTCAAATGGGAGTTTATTATGTGTCTGTAAGAAAAAAAGTATTTTTAGTTTTGAGAAAATGTGGTGAAGAATCTCGTCGGAATTTATAGGTGTGATCCTCTTTTCATGTTTTGATTTTTATATGGAAACTATATTCTGTTCAATATAACTAATAAAGGATTTGAAGATTAATATGTGTGTGATATAAAGAAAAGGCTAAATTAAGAATTTATATAACTAATGCGAAAATAAAGAAATTTAAAGAGATAAAAGAATATTTGGACCTTCTTTGGAGACTTGGAGATTGATCTTGATTGATGATGAGCTTCCTTGCAAGTGAATGAAGAGTGTATGACTATTTTTGCTGAATTGGGTGTGAAAGTGATGAGAATAAAAGGTGGAAAAAAGTTTCAAATAAGGAATCCTCATTGATTTAAGAAAAATGTTACTTAGATCATTGAAGTTGATGCTCATGAGGTGCCTCAGAAGGTTAGCTCATGCTCTCCTTATATAAGATAGGGGGACTGTCGGTCGACATTGTCCTTATCTTACCTATCGGCAGGTAACCCTACATACACTACCGATAGGCGGGGAAATTGACTTGCCAATTGCCATTCTCATATAGATTTTTTGGAAAAACGATCATAAAACGCAATTCGTAAGTCCAAATTGTGCGCGGGGCATACCATTGGAAAGGAAATTCAAAGACCTTTGAGAATCCTTTGGGATGCTCCTGAGTCTGGGAGTTGAATTTATATCAAATGGGGCTCAAAAGTACCCATCTGTCCTTTGGACAAAAGATCATCGGATGACGATGGAGTGTTCACCCAAAACATAAGTTCGTATCGCGCAAATGGTGAACCGTTGGACAGGTTGTACGAGGTATTTTGATGTTCCAAAGAACTTCACTCGATTCAAAGAGCCTACTTTAGTCAAACATAGCCTAAAAATGCTCGGTGACTCTTCGGAGTAAAACGAATCGTTCATCCATACCGTAAGGCTGATTCATGCACGGGATAAACCATTGCATAGGTTATTCAACGCTCTTTAGAGATTCATTCAGTATCATTCAAGATGAACAGCTGACTTTGGTCAAATGGAGCCCGAGAACGTCCGGTGGCCTTCAAATCAGTTTTGGGGGGGAAACAGATTGTTTGTCCAAATCGTTATGTCGTTTCATGCACAGGATAGACCGTTGGAAAGGAGTTTCATTGCACTTCAAAGATTCATTGAGCTGTTGCTCTAATAGTGAAGTTGATTGGGTCAAATCGGGGCCTGGGAGCGCACGATGGCCTCTAAATCAGTTTTGGTAGTAAAATGGTATGTGCATCTAAATCGTTATGACATTTTGCGTGCAAGGTGGTGATCAAGGGTGAAAAGTGGCATTACGTCAAAACGCCGATCGTTGTTTTCTGTTCACCGCCTCAATACAAAAACCTAATTTATAACTGCACTTGCGATAAAGTGTAGCGATAAGTCGGGTATCGAAAATCCATAGAGACGAGTTGCTAGAATTTATAGGATTTAATATTCCTAAATAAAAGTGGAAAAGATGACTATACACAAAAAGGAAAAGATGCACAAAAGGGAAAGATTAATCTAAGTGAGGGAAAATAAGCTAGACTAATAAAGCGAGTAAAACTATAGGTTGCATCAAATATCCCTCATCCGAGTTAATTAGTATAAAATGGTTACATGGGTCGATGAGTTATTACGAATGAACCTCGTTTTGACAGTTAATTAAATCAAGGGTTATCACGCTCCTAAATTCGCCTAACAGTCTAATATGATATTGGCGTCAACAAATACCCCAAAAATTAAGCACGCAAGGTCGTAAGCACAGAGCATACATGATATGCCTCGTTAAATTTCCTAGGCATAATAACTAGTAAAATGCAATCGAAATAGACCCGTAAACACCATCACCAAAGCAAAGCAACATGTCAACCCGGAATTAGTTCAATCCGACACAACCTAGACTAATTTATCTAGAAAGCATGATAACAATGCAATAAATAAATACGGTAAATAAACGCAATAAAACTACACTACAAAGCAAGTAAACCTAATTATGAAAGCATGTAAATTAACTACAAATCAAGAATAAAGGAAATACACACTAAATTAATGGAGAGGGAAGATGAATAGTCAACTTACAAACCTAAATGGGTGTCAAACCAAGGAGGAAGAAGAAAAACTCTCCAAACCCCCAAACCCTAACCTAAACTATCTTCTAAAACTAAGTATATCTAAGTATATATGATATTTACAAAAAAATTCCTTTATATAGTAAGTGGGAAAAGAATAAAGGAAAAAGAAAAGAAAAGGAAAAGATCAACAAATATCTGGTGATCGCGGTCAACCGGTCGCAGGGGCGCGATCAACCGCTTCTTCAAATTTAAGCACACTGTCTCCTTTCCACGGAAGAACTCAAAACCGCGATCCACCGGGCCTCAAACCGCAGTCGACCGGTTCTCTATTTTTGGCAGCTATTTGGTCCATAAAGAGGGGAGGAAAGGTCCATTACGGAAACGGCCATAACTTTATCGTCCGAACTCGGAATTACGCACCGTTTATGGCCACACGAAGCTTACTCAAAGAATCACACATCTGTGGAATTTCTATGATCCTAAGAGGAGATATGAATTGACTAAAATATCCTTGAAGTAGCGTTCGACGATAGAACTTCTCCGAAATTCAATGGATCCTCACTTTTAGTGTTCCAATACCTACAAAAGCACAATTAACCCCTGCAAAGCATGTATATATCCAAATCCGAGATTGTCTGGTTAAAGAGCATAAATATAGGCATTAAGAATCGTAAAAGCGTTTGAATGCATAAAGATAACGGGCAGAAATATGCAATATTCGATACGAATCAGGTGAATCATTGGAAAGGGGATTTAGATCCCTTCAAAGTTTCATTGAGCTTTCGCTTTGATGATAGAGTTTACCAGAGTCAAACGGGGCCCGAGAGCGCCCGATGGCCTCTAGATCGGTACTCAAAGTATGACCTAGGGTTTATAGTGGATTAGAGAGGTGCTAGGCACCTAAGGAGAGACTTTGGGGTGTCTTAGAATGTGGTATCTACACAAGGCTTCCCAAAGGTGCTTATACCATAGGATATGGATGTAGGTTGATAGTATTTTTGGATGTATTTTTTGGGTGAACTTGATGTGTTACCCTCAAATAATGTATGTTATCTCTTAGAGATGCGGGGAATGCCCCGTTTTCAGTTATTGGCTTTTTATAGAGAAGATGGAAAAACCTTAATGATTTTTTGTAAAAGGATTCCCACACATCATGTGTATGTGAATAAACATGCTTCTTTTTTCATTCATGGAGCTTATTTTATGAATTTTTCAAATAGAGAGTAGCTAAACGCTAGGTGTTTTCAAAAAGTGGTCGTAAGTAAAAAGAGATAAATTTAGATAACTTCATTTATATGATAAAATGACGTATTTAACGACGCAAATACACAGAATGAGTCAGAATTCTTTATACAAGAATAAAATGAGAGACACATTTATGCATATATCTAAAGTTGCCTCGTCTTTTTGTAACTTTTATTTTGAAGAGGTAATCTTTGGTGGGCTTGATGTCGCTTGATTGCATAATATTTGGGGAAGAAAGCTTCCTCCTGATGTATGTGGATGGATGATGTTCTTTAGGGTGGCCCCGATGTTGGCTCGGAACTGAATTGTTGCCCTAAATCTGGATAGGGGTTCATTTGCAAGAATTCCTTTGTGAGTTTGTCTGTTGGTGGATTTTTGTGACACCCCGCCTAATTAAATAGCGGGCGATCGCTCCTTTATTAAATTAATTCAAGGTGAACAGTTGGTTCATTCTCAGCATCACTGTCGAAAAATAAATTTTCCAATTTAATACCCTAATTAATTAAACTAAGTGTCAAAACCATTTTATAACATGACTTTCCAAATTTTATTTAAAGAAAATTATTTATTTATTTATTAACAACATTCAAAGTAAGAATCACACCACAATAATTCTGCAACGTAATCCAATTAATTTAAATCATTCGACAATCGAATCCCAACATATAAAATTAAAGTAAAACATCCATACTAAATAAATCCCAAAGAAACAGTACTAGAAATAACTGAAATACACATGTCCAAGTAATAACTGAATAATGGAAAGGGCTACAGATGCCCAACTAAATAAATGTGCTAGGAGTGGATTAAAATTAATGAAGTCGTCTAATCAAGAGGCCTGCAACTCCCACCTAAGGTGCAGCGCGTTCCTTCCAAAGGACCCTATGCAAGACGCCCCTGTGGCTAGGCACCTATAATATATACATATATATACGAGAGAGAAAGATAAATAGAAACGGGTCAGAGCCCGATAGTGTATATGATTTAAAAATTCGTTTAGCAAGTATTTAAATTGATACAGGCCAATGCAACAACATATTAGTGCGACACTCTCTTGAGAAATTCTCTCCTCTCTTCTAATGTGCACACCTATCGCACTAACCTTCCCGACTATTTATCTTATCATTTATCGCACTAATCTTCCCAATGATTTAACTTATCTTAGATTACTCGTTAGCTCTTAAAACCGAACAATATAATTGTTTAAAAGAATGCTTCCATTTAGTAACACAACTCTCGTTTTAACTTCATTGATTAATAAAGTTTTCCAGTGACATATTATATTTTTCAAACAAGTATTTCCAATTTATAGTCAAGGTTCATTTCTCACTTGCCATAACACAGTAAACAGTTTCAATTCCCCAAACTTCATATATATATTAAATACTCGTATAATATATATATATTCTAACAGCACCCCACATAAAAATTATGGTGCGGGCATACTCTGCTATCCGATCCCCGTATCGCTCACACTAAGGGAAATACAAGTTCGGAATCACTCTCGAACTGTTCTAACATATACACAAACAAGATTGAGGCGAAGCATAGATTCCAAGTCTCTAAGAGGTCAGTACATACCCTCACGTTTCTTAAGACCGTCTGAACTATCGATTCGATAGCCTGTACCAAGGATATCTATCTTCTAGGGTACGAGTCAATATCCCCCATAAGGCAACACAGGATAAGATCGTCCCAGCGCGGTAACCTCAGGGATAGAAAGTAGCGCGGGCATGATTTTCACACATAGATAGTATATGTATACACACAGTCATATAACTATACTATTGTCACCGTATCGATTTAGGTACATCTCAAGTCTCACCATTATGACATTTGTATTTATTTCTCATTATTTAATTATTATGTACAACCGTTCACATCTTTCTTTAATTTTGAGGAACTTTTCCACTTACTACATAACGCTCATGGATTCTATCCTCCAAGGTATAAAATTCAGTAGGTATAAGTATTTGTCCCAACGTAACTCTCTTATGTGTCACTCCCCTTTAATATATACTTACATTGTCACTTATGTAAAGTATTCCAAAATATAGATTTCGCCTTACTTCAAAAGTCTCTTATTCATTAATGAATCCTACTGGTCCTCATTATCTCCCAAATTATTTTAACAAGGATATCTAAGGAGTGTTCTTCATTTCGAATCAATTCAATAATTTTTTAAAAAAAGGGGAAACTTAAGCCTGCCAGGAGGGGTCGATCGATCGAGGTCTGGGGCTCGATCGATCGAAGCTCTAGGCTCGATCGATCGAGCAAACAGGTATTTCGATTTCTGCAGTTTTGCAGTTACGGGTTCTAACACCTATCTCCATCCAAATTCAAGTTTTACATTCCCAAAAGTCCAAAAATTCATACCACTAACATTATATCATCATACTAGGTATTTCCAACGTAAAGCATGTGGATTTCTATCATTAAACATGGATTAACAGCCCAAAAATTTATATAATTATCAAGAACCCTAGAAATCTCTTAAACATGGTTCTAATCTGATTTTTCCCAGAATTTTCTTCTTATAAACATCATAATTTCGCGGTTAGGTCCTCTACATGACAAGGGTTTCCAGAATTTTCATTTAAACCATAACTACATGAAATTTCCTATCTCAAATTGGGGTTTTCTTCCCTATAATTCATTCTTAATCATTCCTAAACTAATTTAAAAGATGCATCAACTAAATAAGCAAGATAAACACTTGCCTGGGTTTTTTAGAAGTCTGGTTTGGTGCCGAATTCGGTTTGGTTGCGTTCCCCGTCTCGCGATCTACGCGTTGGTGGTGGCGGCGGTGCAAACGGGTGAGTTTTGAGCCTTGGAATGCCTTGAGAGCTCTCTCCTCTCTTCTCTAATGGCCGTTCTAGGGTTTTGAGTATTCTAACCCTAAATGACTAACCTAAACGGCTGATATAGGTTATTAATTTTTGTGGGTTTAATTACCCAAAAATACAAAATGACTAAAATGCCCTCCCGGGTTACTAATTTGGCCTAAAAAATGCCCCGAGACCCAAATCAAACCCCCGGGTACACTTTTCTGACTATCTCGACCCTTCCGGACGCGTTGGCGCACTCAAAACGACCATACGAACAACTTATAAAATATTCACTTTTATATATTAATATTTAGTCCCGACGCGACACGAGCACGTCCCGACTCAAATTTTCGAAATTGTCATTTTATTCACTCGTGACATTCAATACAACAAATTTCCCATAATTACTAACTCTCATTGCGTTAATAATTATAACATAATTAATTTCCAAATTTTTATTAAATAATTAATTCACATTAAATTTAATAAATCCCCAAATTAATATAGCATAAAAATACGGGGTATTACAATTTTTCCCATGGAGGAGGATTTTTTTTTTTGGGGGGGGGGGGGGGGAGTGTGTTTATGTATTTTTCTGAAAAGGGTGAGGAGTGTTGTGTCCTTCCCGCTAGGTTTCATTTCAATTGTTTTATTTGGGGCACCTATCTTGAAATTTTTTTCTTAAATAAGGATAACTCTATAGAGTTACAAAATACATGACGGTATTTTTCTATTACTTGATGTTTAGTCTATTTAGCTCATGTTAAGTCCTTAAGCAGGAAGACACAATAATAGTTCCATTAGGATTCCCACAGGCAAGGTGTTTAGTGTTTGTTTAGACCGAGCCCGAAGTGATATCTGGGATTTCCTACATATCTACAATTCAAAGGGCGTGTCTTACCTATTTTTTGAATTTTTGTTATGATATTTATGGCAGAGAATTAGGTATGCCTAGTTCTGATCAATGAAAGAGTTGGGGGATAAAGTTTTAGATGACTTTAATAGAGAGGTTGTGTTTTGATATATGCATAGGAATGTGTTTGGGGTCCAAATGTCTCTCCCTTCCTGATCTGACCAATTGCCTTTGTTCTGAATTAGTTTTTACCCTTTTCAATAGATAGGGGAAGAATTTATCCAATAGATCGAGATTGAATGGTTGGGAAAGGATAACCCCGTCAAAGTCATCTAAGGTAGTTGATCCACTAGAGTTTATTTTAGTGACAAGATAGGGTCCTCCCTAGTCAAGTGCAAAATTTCCTCCAGGTTTCTGGGCAGGTTTAAGATTCTCTTTTAGGACTAGGTCCTCGTCTTGTATGCTTTGTCTTTTGACCCATTTATTAAATGGTCGAGTGATCCTTTATTAGTTGCTTGGGTTATAGTAAGTCATCTTTATCCTTCTCTCATTGAATATGGTTAGTTCATTTCATTATGCTTGTACTTAGTCGGCTTTGGTTACTTGGATTTCAAGTGTAACCCTTAGCGAGGGATTATTTAGTTCTATGGGTATGACTGCTTCCATGACATAAACTAATGAGTAGGGGTGTCCCCTATCGAGATTATTTTGGTAGTGCGGTGACCCCAGAGAGCATATAGGAGTTTGTCCTTCTAGTCATTGTAAGTATATGTCATCTTGTTGATGATGTTCTTGACATTTTTTGTTGGTAGCTTCAACTGCCCCATTTTCTGAGGTTTGTGTGGGGAATACAAATATCGAGTGATCTTATATTCGTGCAAAAGATTGGAGACCTCTTTTTCAAAGTGGGAACCATTATTTGAAACCAACTCGTGGGGTATACCAAAGTGGGAGATGAGTTTCGTCATATGAACTTGGCCACCATTCTAGTATTAAAATTAGAATAAGACTTATCTTTGTCCCATTTGGTGAAATAGTCAATGGTGACTAGGATGAATTCTTGCCCGATGGTGTCCTTGGGGGACACTTTGCTTATGACATATATCCCACTAGTGAAGAAAGTCCATGGAGAGGTCATGCAATATAGCTCTTAAGGATGTAAATGTTGTTATGGGGTATATTGTTGGCCTTTGTGGTACCTCCTAGCATAGTCTGTGCAGTCTTTTTACATCATCATCCAATAGTATGCTTGTTGGAGTATTTTTTTAAAAAGGGCATGTCCTCTCATCTTTGGTCCGCACTCGTCATTGTGGATTTTTTCTATGATCTCAATTGTCTCATCCCCTATTAACCATCTTACGTGTACCCTGCCGAATCCTCTTTTATAGAATTGGCCCCCACAGATGATGAATCGGGATGCTAACCACCTTAAGGTGATCCTATCAGTTAGAGTGGCGCAAAGTGGGTAATGGTTCTTGTTCAATAGGTTATTTATGTACAAGTAAAAAACCTCAAGTTAAACTATCATCTCCTCGATCTCAAAATAGTTCGTGGTTCCGTTCGGTATGTCTATCATTGAGGCTAGGGTGGAGAGTGCATCTACAATATTATTTTTGGACCGAGGGAGGAAATCGAATTCGATGCGCTTAAATTGGGAAGATAATTCTTCCAAGTAGGAATGGTAATGTTGGATCTTATCATCTCTTATCTTCCACTTTCCTAGTATCTAATTGATGATTAAGATAGAGTTTTTATAAGCTTTTAGTTCTATGATTTCCATTTCTATGGCAATCTCAAGACATGTGATGCAGGCCTCGTATTCATCCATGTTATTGGTGCACTCATAGGTAAGTTTGTTAGCGTGGAAGGTCAGCATAAATCGGGGGATATTAGGAGAATGATGATGCTGAAGTCTCTTTGATATGTAGCCCCGTCGAAGTATAATTCCCACATTTTTCAATTATTTATTATAGAGAGGTATTTATCTGGTAATTCCATGACATATTCTTCTTCACTTATCAGAGTTTGGCTATGTAGGAAGTCTGAGATGGACCTCCCTTTGGTGGATTTTTACATGATCTAGGTGATTTTGAAAATAACCAATAATAGAAGACACATGGCTATTCAATTGGAGAAAGAAGTCTTTTGAAATAGGTATTTTAAGGGGTCCATCCTAGAGATGAGTCATATGGTGACATTATGTAGTGGCGGAGCTTTCGAGTGATCCATACTAATGATATGCAAGCCTTTTCCAAGGTGGTGTATTTGAGCTCATAGAATACCAACTTCTTGCTGATATAGTAGGTGGAGCATTATTTTCTAGAACTCTCTACTTATTATGCTAGTATGGCTCTGGAAGCGGTGTCGGTGATGGTCATGTATAGGAGTAAGGGTTGCCCCGGCTTAGGAGGTTCTTTGTATTGGCAGGTGGGTGAGATATTCTTGTATTTTCTCCAATGCTTCCTAGCACTGAGAATTACACTCATTGGGTGAGTCCTCTTTTGGCAATTAAAATATGGGTTCTCAGGTGGTGGTGGTGAGTTGGTCGATGAACCGTCTTATGAATTGGATTTGACCTAGAAATCCCCTTATTTATTTCTTTGTTATGGGGGTTAAAATTTCTCATATAGACTTCACCTTGGTAGGTTCTACCTAGATTCCGTCCTTGATGACCATGAATCTGAGGATTTACCCTTGGTAACCCCAAAGACACATTTATGAGGATTTATGCTAATCTTGAAAAGGAAAAGTCTTTGGAATAATTTTCAAAGCATCGGGATATGTACCTCATGGTTTTTCAACTTGATGATCATGTCGTCTACTCAGACATCCACTCCCTTATGTATGAGGTAATGAAGGATGGATATTGCTGCTCTCTGGTAGGCTTCCTTATATTCTTGAGACTGAATGGCATGACAGTGTAACATTACATTCCCCCTGAGCTGATGAATCCAGAATTTTATTGGTGGTCAGGGTGCATTTTTATTTGATTGTACCCATTAAAATTATCCATGAGGGATTTTAGTGCATAGTTGGTCGTACAATCAACTAATAGGTCTATATGTGGTAGGGTAAAATCATCCTTTGGATAGGCCCATTTGCATCCCTATCTATAATGATTGCTTTTATTTATCCCACCAAGGTTCTGGAACGCCGTGATAAGGGAATTTTTTCCCTTGGAGGCAAAAGTTACCATTCCACCCATAATGTGGGTCTTTGAGGTGGGGGCTTTGGGCTTTTCCATCGGAGGTGTATCTAAGACCGAATTTTCTCTTATTTTCTTTAGTTGTCAAGGCTTTCATATCCCCTTGTTAATTTCCCTCAGTCCAAACCCACCCATGTATCCCATCTTGCGAATGCTTAGGGCGGTTGCATTGTGGATAACTGGATCTTCCTCAATCATTTGAACTAGTGGAATGACTCAAAATCCATTGAGGTAGATGTCACTGCTATCGTGGTGGGTGTTAAATAGTCGGGTGGTGCTGGTGTTGGCGATTATGTCCCAATTATCATGTCCTTAGATTGTGATGACCTCGGTGTCGAAAGGGAGACTAATTTTCATATGCAGTGATGAGCGTAGCGCACCCATAGGGTGTATCTAGGATTTTCCCAATAAAAGGTTGAAGTCGGTCAGGATGTCAAGTACCTGAAACTTAATGTCACACTTGATGGGCCTAACGATAAGTGAAAGGGTGATGGCCTCTAGAACCTCTCAGTGAGTGTTATAATAGGCCCCGATGTCCATAGAAGAAGGTTTAAATTCGGAGTCGTGTATCCCAAACCAATATATGTGCGGAGGGGCACACAGTGATAGTGGACCCATTGTCTATCAATACATGTGATACAATATGTCCCATACCTTACTAGTAATGTGTAAGGTGAATCATAGGTTGTAGGCTTTCATGGTAAGGTCTTAATTAAAGAAAAATATAATGATGCATGGTGATGGACCCGATGGTGGAAGATATTTTGATTGGAGACAAGTCTTGAGGTATCAAGGCTTGAGATATTAGATGAATCAGGGTGTCTCGATGTTCTCAAGATGTGTCCAGTAGTTCCTATATGGAAATGTTAGCCGAGTTTTGAAGGATTTCTTCTTGTATCTTATTATTTTCTTACGGGAGGGGAGTGATGGCTCCCTTAGCAAGCCATCTTCCTTTATTGATAGGATTCTAGGGTTTGTCGGAAAAATTTTGGGGGTCACGGTGTCTCCCTGACCGGATGAGGAAGTTGAGTTCTTTGTTTGGAGAGATCATGGGATCTACCAGTTCTTCTTGTTCATATTTGACTAGGTGGAGTAATAAATATGATATGGATATAGAACTGGTGACAAAAGGAGTCAAATCCGAGGTCATTTCCTCGGTCTAGTCAAGGATCGGGGACTGATTTGGGTCGATGAGTTCTTTTCTCTGAGTTTGAGGGAGGGTCGAGATATTTTATCATTTATCCAACATATTATCATGCTAGTATCGGGAAGGGGGTACTGATCTCCATCACTATAGTGAGCATGTGATCATCCTTTGGATTATCTGTATTAGGGGTGATTCGGTAGAGGTAGATGACCCTAACCATATTTTATTATCAAAAGAGGGATCCTTGAGGTCTTAGTCACCGTAAGAGGCTTCAAATTATCCTAATTTTATCTCTTACACTATTTTTATGGCCTCATAGTATATGTCTCCATAATAGTTTCGGTACTTAGCGTACTCTAATCCCAAGGGCGAATGTCATTTGACAAACTTACTGATAGTTAGGCTCGGACTATGTATTAAAATTTATTAAACTTCCGATGTGTGCTATTATGGGTGTAAGGTTTGACCATTTCTATCTCGGAGTTATATGATTACCTACGAGTGAGGGGATTGGACCTTCCGATGGTGGATGACCTCGGTGGGTCAATTATTTTTGGAGCTATATGATATTGAAAATGTTAGTCGCATCTAGGTATGTGTCCTGTAGATTCGTCCTACAATTGTATGATAATGGGTCCATGGTAAGATCCTGAGAATAAATAGATCGAATGCCAGTTGTAAGATAAGGAGTCTAGTTCTCAGTCGAGAACTACTAGGTCTTTCATATTATCTTCCTTTAAAGATGGATCAATCTTTGGTGAACTAGCGTCTAAGTTGATGGCCCCTTAGAGGGTATCCTTTATTTCTTCTGGTAGGCCATCCCACCAGGTGGGTTATTTACCTTTATAGATTTTGATACTATGATGTTTGAGATTTCTCTCACTATTGAAGTAATGTAATGGTGTGACCTCGTAAGAGAGCCTTGGTCGTAAGATGTTTATAATGTAAACTCACTTATTCATTTGGTTTATCCAGTGTTTGTGCTTATCAAGGCGATTGTGTTTTTTTGAAGAGGAGTTGTGTCATATCCCAAATTTGTAATGTTTGATGCTTGGTGTTTCGAATGAGGTAGGTCATTTTTCGTAGACTCCCAGTCCTTTTTCTGGAAAATGGTCCTATTATTCCTTCATTTCCCAAATTTAGGTGTTAAGGAAAATTTTGGCTTCAGTCTTTAGAGGTGCATGTCCATCGGTGACCAAGAGTATATCGAAGCATTCTGTAATGCCATCGTTGGGGAGGAGAGTGTAGTAGACACGTTCTGGTTTAGTGATTGATATACATAATCTTGGTCTCGTCCAGATAACACCCACTATGGTAGCATGTCCCCTCATATATTTTCTCAGAGTCAACATCCTACTGGAGTTTTCATGACTAGTCCCGTATTAGTTTGCCTTGACCCTCGATATAACCCTATTATAAGATAGCCTTCACCAACCATCTAGTACATTTTCGACCTTACATTAGTTCAAATACAGTGTTGGCCTTGAAGTAGTTCATATACAATGTCGGCTTCTCCAGCAGTGAAGTGTCGACCTCAAACAGTCTCATAAGGCGGAGTCTTCATTATCGACCACACCATCCAGGTATAGATCTAGTCTCGTTTTGGCTCCATTCACAAGATCGGAGCTCTACCCAGTCTCGATAATTTGAGATGCTCAATTTCAGACATTATGCACACGCATGGAAATCGTAATAAAGGTATTATTTACATATACCAATAAAAACCGTTATAGCGAGTCAACCATCACGTGAGGGGGATATTTCTCATCATGACTGATGCATATCTCTCTATAGGTGTCATGCATTCATTGGTTACTCATTCATTCACACATGGTCTGGGGGGTGATACTACACACCTCTAGGACTATAAAAGGTACTCAATGCCCCCTTCCATAAGGATCGATCTCTAACTAAACCCTGCTATAATAAGCTTGTAGAGAGAGTTTAGAGAGATCAAACTTATACTAAACTTTTATGGCTTCCAGATGTCCTTTATAGTGAAATAACTCACATACTTTGCACAGTTGATGTGGGCAAAGGTCGAACCACTTAAATTCTTGTGTATTTCCTTTATCTCTCTTCTCTTCTGTTATTTTACTCCAATTCTCATATTCACCATTTCTAAGAAAACTCCTAAATAGGTTGAATCCTCAAAAATGATTTCCAACATCATCATTTGGTGCCATTTATGGGAAGAGATTGAGTTTTTTTCTTCACCTTAGTTTGAATACTCATTTTCTCATCTCTGGTGTTGATCTAACCCCACCACTTTTGGGACCGAATCACCTTTGAAATAGGTTGAGTTGGGTGTTTCTTAATCTTTAATGGTTCATTCTATTTCTGGGTTTTTTACTTTCTTCTTCTTCACTCTTTTTTGTTATTTGATTGAGACTTACCGGAGATAGCCACAGATCCACTTTATAATGCTGGGGCCAGCTCAGGCGAATCTCCTTAGCAGTAAGATATGGATGACGTGGCTGTGGTGATGAGGTTCCTTATCAACAGTCGTCAGCAGATGCAACAGTAGTTCCAAAAAATTAGCCAGCTTATCATGAGCAGGATCTAAAATGATCCCATTGTTAATTTGAGAACTGCGGTCTCCAGGGAGTCCACGCATTCAGTAGCCCGAGGACCACTCCCAATTCTAGCAAAAGAAGTTCAAAACCACCTCAGTCAAAGGGACATTATAGACTCGCGGCATCTCCGCCTTGGACAGGAAGTCCAAACGTATCCGGATGATTTGGTACGATACAATGCAGGCTATTGGGAGAGGTATGAGACTTATGACACCTCATACTGGCCAGGTTCCACTCCATCTCCAACTTACCAAAGAAAGAGTTTCCATCACACTCCTCAAAGTCATCATAAAGGCTCTACATTCAACAGTCTAAGTAAGTGGCTGAACTTCAATCATCTCGATCTAAGGGGTAATGGTAGCCGAGATTGACATTCCCAAAGCATGGATGGCATGCGTGTCACTGGTTGTCCAGATAATGATCAACCAAGATGAGACTAGGAAAGAAGTTAGAATTGAGAAGTTAATAGTGGATTAAGAAACACAAGTAGAGAGTCGACCAATGAGGTTGTTGCAGCAGTAGAAGGGGCAGAAGACAACGTAGACCAGTAGAAAAAACCATTGAATATCTCAATCCAAAGGTTAGAGGACAATATCGGTTGTCTCATTAAAAGCTAATACCTTGGTTACAGGGATACATTGAGGGGTCTCGTTTGATGCCGAGAATATCTATCAACCTAACTCCTTCTAAGTTTAAGTCATCGATCGTGGCACCTAACTATGATGGGAGTACTAACCCTATAATCCACATAAAAATGTATCGGTCAGTCATCGAAATATATTCAACAGTTGATGAGATGAGGTGCTAAACATTTTCCATCACCCTCGCAGGTGCGGCTCATGTATGGTATATCGGTTTTCGAGAGGGTTCATAAATTTTTTTAAATAGTTAGTTGAAAATTTCGTTCATAATTTCTACTTCGGCATGAATCCGACCAAGCGCGTGTCTCTTCTGCTGAACATCAAGAAATGATAAAATGAGTCACTTGAAGACTATATCTCTCGATTTAATAAGGAAAAATTGGAAGTTGGAGATTATGAGGAGAGTATTGACATGATATCCCTGATTAGAGGTTTAATATTATCTATGCCAGATGGGACTGACATTGAGTATGCCCTACAGTTTAACTTCAAAGCATCAGACAACGAGTCAGATTATGAAGCTCTATTATCAATACTCTCCATTGCAAACGCATTGCATATCGGCCAAATGGTCGCTTATAGTGATTCTCCATTGATAGTTAACCATTAACTAGAGATATATGAGGCCAAAGATGAGAATATGGCTAAGTACTTAGCCATAGTAAAGAAAATACTATCAAACTTTGATAAGGTCAAAATATAAAGGATTTCGATATTGGAAAATGAAATAGCAGATGCACTAGCAAGGTTATCTTCGGCCACTAGAACAAAAATTAAACAATCAGTATTGGTGGAGATCTTACTAAATTTGAGTATTAAAATTGATGACACTGAGATGGAAGTTTGCTTGAGTATGAATTTTGTGGCATCTTGGATGGACCCAATAATAGATGACATCAGAGATGGAAAGTAGTCGAAAACCAAAGTCAAAATAACAAAAGCACGATATCGTGCAAGAAAGTTCACCATCATTCTCAATGTTCTCTATAAAAGAGGTTTCTTGCTAGTACTCCTACGGTGTGTCCATTCGTCGAGGTTAGCTACGTACTTAAAGACGTATGTGAAGGATCATATGCAAGCCATATAGATGGACGATCCATGGCCAAAAATATTATCACCTGGAGGTATTATTGATCGAGTCTCATAAAAGACTCGGAGGAATACATCCTGAAGTGTGACAAGTGCTGGAAATTTACAAGCATCCCTCATTATCCTTACCAACCCCTTTCAATAATATTGACCCCTTGGTCTTTTTACATGTGGGGAATAGACCTGTTCGTCCCATTACCTATATCAAAAGGAAATTTTAGATTTTTAATCATTACAATTGACTATTTCTCTAAATGGTGGAAGAAAAGACTGTGATAACAATCCCCGAGGAGAAATTCTTGAAGTTTATCTGAAGAAACATCATCTTCCATTATGGTCTTCCCAACACCTTGATATCTGATAAGGGGAAATAATTTAAGAATAAGTTTCTAGAAGCTTACAGCAGAAGGGTTAGTATCAAGCAGTTCTACTCTTCGCCTAGTTGACCGCAGGCTAATGGGTAAACGGAGGTGAGCAACAGGATGATATTAGACAGAATCCAGAAGAAGCTTGAAGATGCTAAGAAAATATGAGTCAATGAGTTGTATAGATTTTTGTGGGCATACAGGATGACAAAGAGAACACCAAAAAGAGAAACAAAATTAATGTTAGCCTATGGGTCATAAGTTTTTATCCTAACAGAGATTGGGTTGCCAAGCCATAGGGTTCAGAACTATGACCCTAAAGAAAATCTGGAGGAGATAAGATTGTACTTATACTTAATTGAAGAAATGAGAATATGCATCCATTAGGTAGTCGACTTATCAATAATGAACTGCTAAGTTCTATAACCAAAGGGTCAAGTCTTAGCCCATCATTGCGGGAGATCTAATGTTGAGGAAGGTCATCCAGAAGGCCAACAATCTCCACCCTAATTGGCATAGGCCTTATAGAGTCATAAAGGAGGTTGTCTCTGGTACATATAGGCTAGAAAAACTTGAAGGAAAGCAGTTTTCCAACCCTTGGATTCTGAATCATTTAAAAAGATACGATCAATAGTTCACTCATTTGTTTATAGTTGAAAGGTAACCTTTCAACTTGTATGTTATTATTTGTTTGAAATACAATGAATTGTTGTCTCATTTTCTTATTTACTATACTTTTTACTAAGTCAAATAGTTAGTTAAACATCATTTAATCATGGTGCATAATTAAAACTCTCTCTTGACAGTAAGAGAGTTTCTGAGGAGTCTCGTCTCCAAGACACCACTCTATAAAAATCCTGAGAGGAGGGAGGTCCTTAACACCATTTTTATGGTGAGACCATAAACATCATTTGAGTATGGTGAATTTAAAAATCATTTAATAATGGTGCATAATCAAAACTATCACTCAGTGGTAGGAGAGTGCCTACGGAGTCTCAGTTCCAAGACACCACTCCATGAAAATCCTAAGAGGATGGAGGTACACCATTTTCATGGTGAGACCATAATCATCATTTGAGTATGGTGAACTTAAACATCATTTAATTATAGTGCATAATTAAAACTCTCTCTTGGAGGTAGGAGAGTGGCTAAGTACTCTCGGCTCCAAGACACCACTCCATAAAAATCCTGAAAGGGGGGGAGGTCCTTACAACATTTTCATTGTGAGACCATAAAAATCATTTAAGTATGGAAAACTTAAACATAATTAAATTATGGTGAATAATTAAAACTCTCTCTCAACGGTAGGAGAGTGCCTGAGGAGTCTCGGCTCCAGGACAACATTCCATAAAATTCTTGAGAGGAAGGAGGACCTTAACACCATTTTCATGGTGAGACCATCAACATCATTTAAGTATATTGAACTTAAACATCATTTAATTATGGTGCATAATTAAAACTCTATCGCGACAGTATGAGAGTGCCTGGGGAGTCTCGGCTCCAATCCACCAATTTATAAAAATCCTAAGAGGTGGGAAGTCCTTAACATAATTATTGATATGGTGAGAGTACTTTAAACATCATTTAATAGTCTATGGTGAATGAGTAAGTTCCTCTCTTAGTGGTACGAGAGAACTCAAAGAGTCTCAGCTCCAAGGTGCCACTCTGCATAAATACTAAGAGACGGAACGTCTTTGACATCACTTGAATACGGTGGAATTTAACAATTTTTTATATTAGGGTGAACATTCAAAACAAGAGCATGGTAAAAGAAATTGGTAGACACGACACTTATAATGGATATGCATTCAAAAATTCATTCAATGATATGAGTAATTCATTCAGAAGATAAAAGGTCAATAAAGCATTGTTCAAAAAATGTCATTCAGAAAGGATCATTATGTAGCCATTATAATAAAGGGCACAAAAGACAGCACAGTATCGTCCTAAGATCAAAGTTGAACATCAGTAGGTCCAGTGGTGGTTAGCCAGGCTGAATTTTCTTCTTGGTTAGTCGTGTTCTCTCCTTCACCAGCTCTTTCATGGCATCAAACTCTTCGACGGTGGTCTCAGTTTCAGCCACGATAACCCCAGTATTCGCTGCCTTAGTTTGAACTTCTTACAGGGCCCCAACACTAACAGGATCAGCAAAACTGAAGGAATGAATTATCTCAGCAAATAGAGGGTCATTTGCAACAAGCTCAGCACGTTGGTTGTCGACTCGGCGAAAGATAGTCTTTTCCCCCTTCTTCATATACTTAATATCATAATCGAAAAACTCTTCTGACTCTTTTGAGTCAGCAACAACTTTCGCTACAGCCACCTTCACCTTCTCTTCCGCGCTCTCCTCTTACCTTTGGAACGTTCCCTTAAGATCCTCCACCTTTGTCGTAAGGTCCACCATAAGATTATACATGAGCTTTTTATTATGAGACCTCATCTCCTGGGCCTTCGTGTCCTATTCGGACTTGAGGCCCTCTAAATTTTTCTTCAGGTTATCAACTTGGACTCACGCATCCTCAGCTTCCTTTAATTTTTTCTTAGTCTACGTCACCCAGAGATGAATATTTTGGAAGGCAACAATAGATTGTGATCAAACAAACAAGTTAGTATGAGATGATACTAAACTTCAAATATTTTTAAAACGACTAGGAGAAAATGTTTACCTGGGTATCCCTTTGGAAATAAAAGTTAAAGACCCGGGAGGGGTCTCAAGAATCAAAGTATTGGTTTTCGCAGTTAGGGACAACCGAAAAAAGGATCTTTCAAGCCCTAAGCTAAATCCTAAGTAGAGAGTTCGCATTGATGTCTAGTGGAGCTAGGTGTGAAGCAGCCGATATATCATCCCGAATAGGGAAAATGGTCAGTTGACTATCTCAACGGAGCCTCCTTTTGTATTTTTTGTTAATAAGGATGGTTAGTTGACATATACCAATGAACTCTTTTCTCTTTTTGGACCCCTCAGCAGAATAAGGGTTGTTAATTTTTGCCTTTTATCGGGTATATGTCAGCATTGAAGCTTTCCCTGCAGACGGGAAACAAGGTTAGTTAACATGGGTGCAGCCATCTCCAAAATTACATCTGGAATTCCTTTTAATCAGTCTGTAAAAGCAAAAACTAATACTCAATCTTGGTCAACTTTAAGCCAATACAAGAATGAGGCAACGATAAAGTTCAATAAAAAGTTATGAGATTTCTCTTATGAAGTGACGTTAAAGTACTGCAAGAGCTCAGAGGTCATCAAGATCTCAAAAACTATGAGGCCATTCCCTTTAAGCTTATCAATGTCTTCTATAATCTTGACGCAGAGACCTTGGTCCATTTTGGCTGAGACCGACACATGATCCCATTATTATGAAATTTTAGCCTCATTTATTGTGTATGGCTCTCCTTTATTGAATTTTCAATCCCACGAGACAAAGAAATATTTGGATTTCCAATCGTGATTGGAGGTTTAGTTTATGTGGATAAGTTTGCGATTAGGAAGAAGGGCTATAAAATGATAGTATCAAGGGGTAGATATCATAATAACTATGGTATAACATGCTCGGAAGATATAAATTAGGATATCCACATACGAGATAACCCTCCAAAGGTGAGCAACCCTAAAAAGATTCCTCTAAACATTCGGCATCAGCTGGGCAGGGTCTACACTGATAGAAGGAAGAATTGCTTTGATTGATGGATGGATAGGACGAAAAAATATATCTTGATCATCTGTTCATAGACGTCCACTTCTCTCTCATTTTTGGGGTCAAAGGAATGTTCGTCCTTGATAGGATCCCTTGTATAAATGGTGGATTTTACCCAACAAAGGTGCCTCCAAACTACCAGGGTTGTCTCACAAATACCATTGGTAATAGCCGAAGCAACAATCATATCCAGAATGCATGGGTTCTCCTCATTATGCTCAATGGTAGGGGCTTTACCACGAGGATCCTGCTTTATAAATGCATCCTAAATCATAGTTGAGATCGGTACTACCATAGGAGGCATAATATCATCCACTTCAACTTCAGGCTCATCGTAGATGTCGTAAATCTTTGGCTCAGGATCCCCTTATTTACGGGCAGAAGTAGTAGCATGACCTCGATTACTAGAATTGACGGTCACACCCTCATCCATATAGTTAGTCAAGACCCTTATTGCCACTTTAAAAGAATCATCTTTGGAACCCTCTCATCCTCTATGAGGATCAAGAATATGGGAAGGGCTATAACCCTTAGAATACGATATGGACAATGAGTTCTTGGAGGACGAGGTAGACATGGAATCACTGCTGATTGAAATCACAATTTTAGGCTTGACTGTAATAAGGTAAGTGAGAAGTAAAGTAGGAGGTTCTACAGCTAAGGGAACGGGTGTAAGAGGGACCTGAGACGTATGCTTAGACTTGGCCTTAGCCCTTCTGGTCTAATGCGTTCATGCAAGTAAGGGAAATCCTCTCATAACTTGTGAAGCCTCCGATACATGAAAAAATTAAATGAAATCTTTGGAAGCAACTATAAAAGACCAAACACAAGTAGTTGAAAAGTTTTTGAAAAAACCCAACGAAGAACACCAAGAACAGCTCTGGTGACCTTTAACTGAAAAAGCCATCAGAAAATGGAAAGCCACCCAAAAAACCATAAATTCAAACCTCGTCAACCCTAAAATAACTACCCAGCTCCCTATCCTCCCTAAATCATCACAAATTAAACCACAAACCTCCAGAAAAAAGGTAGCCAAAGAGACGAGAAACCAACAAAATATAAAGTTACAGAAAATAAAAATATGACTAGAGGAAAATGAAGAAGAATTGAATAAAAGGGTACGTGTAAGGTGGAGGAAGGCTGAAGCAATAAAAAGAACACCAAAAATGGAACAAAAATGTGCTGGAGAAGAAGGAAGTCTAGAGAAAGAAATGGTGCTATTTGCCCTGGAAAGAAGTTTTGCATAAATAAGAAAAGAAGAAAAAAAGGGAGTTTCGTTGCCCAAACATGCACACGATTTTTAAAAGGCCAATCATTAGGGCACGTCACATGAAGTGACATTTGGCTGCACACATCACCTTAGGCCACATGCCAAGCCATTTAAAAATTGACAGGTGTCCACTTCATGAGGCTAGAATGACACCTCTGTGGAATTCCATGTGACTGATGTTCCCACACTAACTTCGAGGTGATGATATAAGATCAAGGAACTTACACCTCAGCCTCCTATTTGTATTAAAGACTAAGGTCTAGGGGTGATTGATACACATAAATCTGGTCTCATCCAGATACACCCACTATAGTATCATATCCCCTCATATATGCTCTCAGAGTCATCATCCCAGTGGAGTTCTCATGACGAGTTTCTTATTAAGTTGTCTTGGCCTCCTAGACAACCCTGTTACAAGATAGCTATCATTAACCATCAAGTGCAGTGTCGGCCTTACAGTAGTTCATATATAGTGTTGGCCTCTTCAACAGTGAAGTGTCAGCCTCAAATAGTCTCATGAGGTCGAGTCTTTACTATCGATCATACCAGCCAGGTATGGAGCCAGTCTCATCTCGGTTCTGTTCATAAGATCAGATCTCTACCCAGTCTCGATAAGCCAAGAACCCCAAGTGTTCAGACATTATGTGCAGGCATGGCAATCATGAAAAGGTATTATTGGAATATCCAATCAAAATCATTATAGAAAATCAACCAACACATGGGGGAATATTTCTCATCATAACTCACTCATTTGTCTCTATATGTATCACACATTCATTGGTTACTCATCCATTCACACATGGACTACATGCTTGGTAGTGATACTAAACACCCTAAGGACTATAGAATTCACTTAATGCCTCCTTATATAAGGATCGAGCTCTAAATAAACCCTACTGTAATACTAAGATTATAGAGAAAGAAAACTTGTACTGACCTTTTATGGCTTCTAGCTATCCTTTATAGTGAAATAACTCACATACTTTGTATAGTGAATATAGGCTAAGATCGAACCACTTAAATTCTTATGTCTTTCTTTTATCTCTTATCTTCTGCTATTTACTCCAATTCTCATATTCACCATTTCTAAGTAAGCTCCCAAACAGGTTGAATTCTCAAAAATGATTTCTAGCATCATCAATGATCAAGTATTCTGGGATTTGCTTTGAAGGCAGAGTTTGTGTTAGAGGGGGAGGTCCCAGGTTTCTAATTAATAGACACGTGTCAACATCATTACTTATGTCCGTCCGAATCATGTGGATGATAGTAATAGGGGGTCTAGTTTCTCTATTTCTCGAGGGGATATTGACTGGGAGTCTTGTGTTGTTTTTCGTATTCATTGTGGAATATTATCTAATAGCACATCTGTCACTGACATTTGCAGAGTCGATTCCACCTCTAGTTTTGGGAGATTGAGGTATAGGTTGTACATTATTGGGTCAGGGTTAGCCCTTAACTCAGTCGTCTAAGTGGCTTCCCTATGAGCGACTTGGGCCCTGATCATTTATTCCTCTTTAGTTCAATTGATTGTGATGATCCCTGTAGGTCCAGGTTATGTAGTCATATTCTCTTAACTATCTACTTATCTCCCTCATCTATATTAGTGGGCTAAGGTACTGCGATGGCCGAGCCACGAATCCTCTTAAATTACGATTGGGGGAGGTGGCATCCTCTCCTATTTAAGAAGGGTCGTTTGTGAATGTCTCCGAAGTAGCAACGAGTAGTTATTACCATTAGCATCAAAATATGTGAGTGCATATAGTTGTGCCTCGAAGGCTGACCCATTCCACCTACTGGATTGGATTGATACGTGAAGGTTATATAATATGTTTCTTGGAGGGCCTCATCGTACATTTCTTAACATTCGACTGAGTTATCGACCTCTCCTACTGATGGAGTCAGCATCTCTATCTCTTGGGAGAGAATAAATTGTATAACGAGGAATGAGTCTGGGATGCAGATATTGCACTGAATGAATTATATGGATCCAATAAAGAAGGTTATGCTAGCGATGGTAGGTTTAGTTTCTAAAATAATTTGTACAAATAATTAGGGTGTATCCAAGGGGGATGGGGGAGTGGGTCATCATTTTTTACTTTTGATGGATGCGGACTATTACTATGGAGGGGTCGGTATTTAGGAGGGAACTATCTAATATGGCATTGGAACGTGGGTTAGGGTGATACGGTAGGGGATTACTCGTGACATTGTGTTTTGATAGGATGAGGATCCTTGCATCTATAAGCCTCTGGATGGCGTATTTGAGCCCCCAACCTTTATCCATAGTTGTTCTAGCTCCTTAATGGAATTCACAATGTGATTCAGTTAGCCAGTATTTGTCTAGGTTGGAAGGTAGAGGCCAAGGGTTTAGTGACTTCAGGCGGTAATCTAATTTTAAGGGAAAAAAGATATAATACCTCACTCTACCACCTTCTATATTGTCCCCAATTTAATCACCACTGACAATGGTATGGGGTTTTGTTCTATCTCACATCCACAAACTAGTGCCAATAGGGTTTGAACACCTGACATATGGTGTCATAAACCACATGCCTTACTAGTGAAGCTGAAAAGGCCTCGGTGTTAGAAGAGTGAAAAGCTATATATATGAATCATTGCTTTCCCTTACCCACATAATGTGAGATGTAACTCTCTAGCTACCAAATCAACCACGACACTAGTCTGTTACAAAGACCCTGTTGAGGGGGGTTTTCACGTCTGTGAGATGCCTTTTCCCCATTCAAACTTTCTCAAGGGAAGGTACCACTCGATACGACTTCGAAGAGGACCCAAAATAATAAGGCACAGTGGTGGCCACTAGGGCTTAAGAAGTATTAGGTGTTAAATATGTCCTAGTCGAGGAGCTTAATACCATAGGATTGATATTGGATGTGGACACTTCAGGTGAACCCTTATTGGAAAAAAATAGTTTGGTCAGTCGATAAGACTCTTTAGAGGATTTGGTTTCCTTGGCACCTAAGCTCTCCTTAATCTTGCACCATATGTAGTTGAGGTCTTTGAAGTCTTAGATCCAAGTGAACCCAATTTTTTTCTACACTTATTTATGGGGGTTCTTGATCATAATGTAAACTTGATCATTTTCCAAGGAACGGTTGACCTTTTGGCCTACCTTTCCTCTGCAATGGATAATGAATGCCCCAATTTTTTTAGTTTTCTTTCTCTTCATCATCTCAAGATTTTTAAGGGTCGCCTAATTCTTTGTTATATTCATAATATTTAAGGAAGGCCTTATCAATGTCCTCACATGTCATAGAAGTTACCTCACCCTTTAGGCCCATGTACCAAGTATGGGCTCATTTATCCAAAGTGGAGGAGAACGTTGTTTCCAACACTCCTAGGTTCGCGTCTTTGACTTGCATTTAGAGGTGATTATTGGATAGGTGTGCAGAGAGGGAACCGAGTCCTTTGAATGTATTTAATATAGGCATTTTGAACTTATAAAAAAGGTGAGCCTCGGGATAGAGGGACATTTTCTTAATGTTGGTTAATTCTCTATAGGTTTGCATCTTATCAATGGGTTTTTGAAAGAGACCAAACTCAGTTTAAAATTGTATTATTTCCTTACTCGGGGGAGGCGGAGGAAAAACCTTATTCATTAGGGTAAGCAATACTAATTTTTCCATTAGAAGTCCTTGGTAAACAGGGTGAGGGTACTTAGGATACTGATGGCGAGGCTCGAAGAACCCATGGGAAGCAAATGGAACCTGGAAATGAAGGGCTCCGATGCTAATAGGGGTAATGGGTTGTAACATGGGTGCACGTGGATCTTGAAGGTTTGTCAAAATTATTTTGGACACAGTGTGGGGATGTTGGAGTTAAGGATAGGTGGAGGGGGAATATTTTCCCTAGTATTTGGTGAAACAGCAACCTCTGGGAGGCAGATTTATGCTTGGCTCAGTGCCCATATCTCATAATGCATGGTGTTATGGGAGGCGGTTACTCTTTAACTGTCGCAACACTTGATCCATTACGGGAAGGGGATGATCTTCTTTTATAGACATGGAACATACTTCAAAATAGACTTAGAAATCGCGAGTGGGAAGTTTGTTGATGAAGACTAACCATTCGCACGAAGTACGCATATGTGATTTCAAGAGAAGCATTTTGTGTGGTATTCTATAAGTAAGGACAACTGCAAAAAAAGGCGGGGAACCTTTGTTTAGAATCTCGAGACAAAATGATGAACATAAGGACAAGACATAAAGGGAAGAAGGACTCGCATATGTATGTTTTCTTTTATGCAATATTTTATCTGATTTCACCATATATGGACAACATTTATATTTTTTGTTGGGTAGTATTTTCTATGGGGTAGAACTTGATCAGAGCTCATCGAATTCGGGTCAAATTAAATGAACCCTCAACTTCTATGCAAGGAGCGAGAACATAGTAGGTGGAGTCTTGATAGCTACCTAAAAATATAATGTGGCTACAGGAATCCAACGCAAGGGAATTCTTCTTTGGCAACAACTTGTGGATTCATAATGTTATGTCTCACAATTAAAAAGGGGAAGACAGCCAACCTAGAATCTGAGGGGTTTGGACCAGTCTCCTATTATCTTACCATTTTTAAAAAAATTATCAAAATGGGTGGCCCATAAGTATCTGTTCCTTTTTACAAAAATATGTCTCTTGAGTTTTTCTCTTTATGCAAAAAGGCAATGTGACTTGGTTATCAGTGGATCATTTTTTATTGCCATGGATCACGATATATCGAGATGATTGGACTGAGAAACATTTAAGGTACATGTTAAACCACTTTACCCTATTACTGAATATCTATGAAAGCATATTCAATGTACCTTAGCACTACTTAAACTCCAAACTTTTTCCGTCAATGAAACTTTGGGATCGAGAGGGAAGCTACTTGATATACAATACGGGTGGACAAAAGAGTGAGAATTCATCGATAACCAGCCTTTCGGTTGACCTCTTTTGCCTCACGGGTATAGGATTTAAATAATATGAAAATTAAGACTATCCAGTGCAAGATGAAAATAGTTAATCTTTATTTTTACATACTTTTATGGTTATTTTATCGCGAGGTACTTCGTGTGTAACTATATGCTTGGATGAATGTACAATGTTGTACATGGGGACTAAACTGTGACACCCCGACTAATTAAATACCGCGTAGTTACTCCTTTATTAAATTAATTCAAAATGTCAAGTTGGCTCAGTTAATAGCATCACTGTCGAAAACATTTTATTTTTACTAACCACCTAGTATTTAAAAAAGTAAGTGCCAAATCTTATTTAAAGTCCGATTAACATGCAACAAGCGTAATAAAGAATAAATACACCATTCACCATACTGAAGTAAAACTAATAACCATCACATAGTGTAAATAAAGTCTGGAGGAAAACTCCTCACTACAAATCCCACAACTGAAAAGTAAACTGAAAACTGAAACAATACAGGCTAAAGTCTGAAAACTGAAATGTAAAAGATGCTCTAAATAGAAATGGGCAACATGCCCTACAACTGATAGATAGTGACTCTGGAATCCAAAAGATAGAAGCGTCTATAAGCAAATCCCTGTAGCTTCCACAAACAGCTACAGCTCATCACCTGAATGAGAATCATATGCTTGGTGTCCCTGTGGCTGGGCACCTAAAAAGGTTTTACAAGAAAAAAGATTTGAAAAGCAAACGGGTCAGAGCCCGAATGTGGAGTTATATTTTAAAACCTGCAAGTGCTTTAAAAACATTTAAAACATTAAATGCAAAAATACATGTTAGGACGTACACTCACATGATATTCTCACCTCTCGTCTAACTGTGCACTCCTAACGTAAGTACCCATCTATAACGACAAAAACCACTAGCTAAGTGACATTATCTCTAGCTAGACTATCATAGGTCCTACCCTTTTTACTCGGTTTTAATTAACATCATAACGCTCGTAATTAAGTAGGGTTTAACGTAAACTCAGATGCTCAATATGCAATATATATATCACTATCAGCTAACTCGAAACAATACCGTAATTATATTTACAACAATAACGTGAAGGTTCCCATTAATTAAATGTATATTATTCACATCATAAATATACAATACAAGCACCCCGAGAACTAAGCTACGGTGCACACATACTCTGCTATCCATCCCGGTACATCACGTACATAAGGATCACATATTCCGAATCTCTCAGGAATAGTTCAGATAACACAAATCACAAATAGTGGAGGCGAACACAGTCACATCACATGGGTCACGTACATACCTACGCTCCCACGATCAGCGGACTTATTAACATCCCAATAAGTATTTCTCTGACCTATGTTCATCGAGGTACCAGTCTATATCCCCCACCCCCCCCCGTAGGCACACAAGGATTAGAGGGTCCTAAGCGAACGCAACCTCCCGTGATAGCAAGTATGGTAGGTATGTCATACACACAATACATATACCAATACTAAGTAAACCCACGTCTTAGTAATACCGTATTTTAATCGTAGTACATATCGCATTCTCGTACTAACTTATACTTATCAAAATTTATACTATTCCGGTTTGTAATCATACGCGCCATAATTTCTCACGTCGTAGTAGACACTCACGTCTCAACCCAAACGGCTCATACTAATTTAACTCACTTGTATATAATTTCCTTCTCATAAATACCCAATTTTCCCAAACCTATCACTACATTATCATGGAATGATATCTATCTCCTCGAATAAGTTTACGGAACTCCAAATATCAAAACAGTCCAAAAAGGACCAAACTGTCAACTCGTTAGAAGTCTCGTTCGAACGAGACTGTTCGAACGAGATTCCTCTGCCAACTCGTTAGAAGTCTCGTTCGAACGAGGCTGTTCGAACGAGGTCCCAGTTCGTTCGAACGAACTGTACCTTCTAACGATATCTCGTTCGAACGAGATATCGAACGAAATCCATTCTCGTTAGCAGCGACTGATCAACTCGTTAGAAGCTCGTTCGAACGACCTGGGTAGGGGCTTCTAACGAGATGCCAGATTCGTCCCAGATTTTTCCCTTCCTCGTTTTTCACCATTTTTACTCCTCAAATCACCTCTAAAATTTATCCCAACGATTGTTTTAAAGTCTCTAAACAATCCTAAACATAATATAACCACATCCTATCACGTTTTTATGGATTAATTCACCCTAATCATCAATCAATTTACAAATACTTAAACTTTTCCCCAATTCATTCATGAACATGAACCCTAGAATTTGGAACTCTCAATTCATCAAATTTAATCCGTTTTTATTTCACCCAATCATGTATTAACATCAGATTAATTGTCTCCAAACTATTCTACATGCAATTTATCCTCAATATTCAGAACCTAAGTCCAATTAATCATGGGTTTTCATTCATCTTCTAATAGCAATTATAAATCTTCAATTTTCTAACATGGAAAGAACATTTGTTGAAATTAAACATAATTAAACCACTTGCCTTGTTTGTTTCCGGATTTGGTGTTGATTTGGTGAATAATCTCTGCAGAATTTTCTCTCTTTCTCTCCTTCTCCAAGCTCCTTCTCCAATGGTGGCTTAAGGTGGCTAGGGTTTGTTTTGGGGAAAGTTGTAAACCTAAAGATAACCTTCGTAGCTTAATGGTTTAATATGGGATGGTTAGTGGGCTTCGTGGGTTTAATCCACATCAGATTTACATCTCAAATTTTCGTCACTTTTAATTCCTAAAAAATGTAAAATTACCAAAATACCCTTTAAGTTGCCGGTATGGCCTAAAAATACCCCGGGACCCAAACTATACTCCCGGCTAGTGATTTCTGACTATCTCGACCCTTCCGGACGCGTTGGCGCACTCAAAACGACCATACGGATTATAGATTTTAAATTCACTTTTATTATCAAAATATTACACCGTGACGCGGCGGTCCCACGCGTCTCAACAAAGTTTGTAAAATGCCGTATATAAATCTCACGACAAATTATAATACCAAATACATATATAATCATATATGCACATAATCAAATACCAACTCGCATCTCATTAGTATTTATAACCCGGATTAATTTCCAATTAATACGCATTTAATTAATTAATCCCAAAAATAAATATAGCCAAAAGTACGGGGTATTACATACTTCCCCCCTAATAACTGAATTTCGTCCCAAAATTCGAAACTAGAAAGTACCTGCTAAAAACAACTCTGGATAACGATCGCGCATCTCATCCTCGCGCTCCCATGTGGACTCCTCGACATTGTGATGTCGCCACTGAACACGCACTAACGGAACCATCTTTGACCGCAGTTTCCTCTCGCTTCGGTCCAAAATAGCAATTGGCCCCTCCTCGTAGGAGCTGTCCGGCTGGAGATCGATGTCCTCCACAGCAATGTGAGAATGGGCCAAGTTATCTCTAAGGTATTTCCTCAGCGAGGAAATATGGAACACGTCGTGAATCCGATGCAAGTGCTCCGGTAGTCCAAGTCTATACGCAACCGGTCCGATCCGCTCGATAATAGGAAACGGCCCCACATACCTCGGTGCCAACTTCCCCTTCTTCCCGAAACGCATAATCCCCTTCATCGGAGATACCATGAGCAAAACCTGGTCCCCCACTTGGAACTCCCTGAAAAATCTCTTCGCATCAGCATAACTCTTCTGCCTGTCTTGAGCTACCCGAATGCGACTCCGAATCAACTCAATCCTTGCCGAAGTATCCTGAATCACTTCCGGTCCAAGCAGTTTGTTGTCCCCCACTTCTAACCAACATGCTGGGGAACGACAAGGCCTACCGTACAATGCCTCAAACGGAGCCATGCCAATAGTGAACTGATAGAAGTTGTTGTAAGCAAACTCCACCAGTGGGAGGTACTGCTCCCATCCACCCCCGAAGTCAATAATGCACATGCGCAACATGTCCTCCAACATCTGATTGGTGCGCTCTGTCTGCCCATCGGTCTGCGGATGATAAGCCGTACTCAACCGCAATTCCGTGCCCATGGCCTCCTGGAAACTCTCCCAAAACCGCGACACAAATATCTTGTCTCTGTCAGACACGATATTTAGGGGCACACCGTGAAGTCTCACAATCTCTGAAATGAAGAGCTGGGCATACTGTCCCGTAGTGTAGTCAGTCCTAACGGGTAAGAAGTGAGCGACCTTGGACAACCTATCCATAATTACCCAAACGGAGTCATGGCCCCTCTGCGACGTAGGCAACCCCGTGATAAAGTCCATGGATATGCTCTCCCACATCCACACCGGGACCTCCAATGGCTGTAGTAATCCTGTCGGTCTCTGATGATCCACTTTTACGAGCTGACAAGTGGCGCATTTCGAGACAAACTCAGCGATATCTCTCTTCATACCGCTCCACCAATACTGCCGTCTCATGTCTTGGTACATTTTGTCCCCTCCGGGATGTACCGCGAACCGTGAGCCGTGCGACTCTGCCATCACCTCGTGCCACAATTCTTCCCCTTCCGGAACTACCAATCTCCCATTGAAGCGCAATCCCAAGTCTGAGCTAACGGTATAGGACTCGGCTCCCTCTGCAAGTAATCGAACTATCTGCTCCTGACAGAACGAGTCATCGGCCTGTGCCCGTACTACCTTCGTGACAATCTGCGGTGTAACGGTCATCACAGACATGAAAGATTGGGCCACTGCATCCTGGTGTCCCAATTCCTTCCACTTAGCCTTCCACACCTCTGCCACCACATCTGCTGGCCTGCGGCTCAACGCGTCTGCTACCACATTAGCCTTACTCGGGTGATACTGGATGTCGAACTGGTAGTCTTTCACAAACTCAAGCCACCTACGCTGCCGCATATTCAATTCCTTCTGCGTGAATAGGTACTGTAGGGACTTGTGGTCCGTGAACAGTTGGAACTTCTCCCCCAAAAGATAGTGCCTCCAAATCCGTAGGGCAAACACCACTGTGCCAACTCCAAATCATGCGTGGGGTAATTCTTCTCATGAGGCTTAAGCTTACGAGAAGCATAAGCTATGGCATGTCTCTCCTGCTGCAATACACCTCCAAGTCCTTGCAAAGACGCGTCGGTGTAAACCAAATACTCAACTCCCGGTCTCGGCAATGCTAACACAGGTGCTGAGGTCAATTTGTCCTTCAATTCATCGAATGCCAACTGACAGGCATCACTCCAGATGTATGGCACACCCTTACGAGTAAGATGTGTCAAAGGGCCTGCTATCTCCGAGAAACCCCGAATAAACCTCCTGTAGTATCCTGCCAAGCCCAAGAAACTACGAATCTCAGTCGGTGTCGTGGGCTGTCCCCACTCCCTCACCGCTGATACCTTCCCCGGATCAACAGATATTCCCTGGTCGGAAATGATATGCCCCAAAAACTAGACTTCCTTCAGCCAAAACCTGCACTTCTCATATTTTGCATACAACTCGTTCTGACGGAGTGTCTGCAAAACCTGCCTCAAATGCTCGGCGTGCTCCTCCTCTGTCTGAGAGTAAACCAGAATATCATCAATGAAGACAATGACAAACTGATCTAGGAAATCCCTGAACACTCTGTTCATCAAGTCCATAAACACTGCTGAAGCGTTGATCAAGCCGAAAGGCATAACCCGAAACTCGTAAGAACCATATCTTGACTAGAACGCGGTCTTCGAGACATCCTCCTCCCTGATACGCAATTGATGGTATCCCGACCTCAAGTCAATCTTCGAGAAGAAAGAAGCTCCTCTCAACTGGTCGAATAAGTCATCGATTCGAGGCAACGGATACTTATTCCGTATCGTGATCTTATTCAACTCTCGGTAGTCCACACACAATCTCAGTGAACCATCCCTCTTCTTCACAAACAAAACTGGAGCGCCCCAAGGTGAGGTACTCCTGCAAATAAAGCCTTATCCCAACAGCTGCTCTATCTGATCCCGTAACTCCCTCATCTCAGCTGGAGCCATACGGTACGGTGCGCGTGCTATAGGTCTCGTACCCGGTAGCAAATCTATAACGAAGTCTATCTCTCGACTGGGTGGTAAGCCTGGTATCTCCTGAAACACATCCGAATATTCCCTGACAACCGGGATCGAATCTAAAGGAATCACAACCTCCTTAGAGGTATCCTCCTCTATGTAATACAGATGAGCGGTCGATCCTCCCTCTGGGCGAGGCATCGCCACTATAAACATCTCTTGCCCCGGAATGGCAAAAACAATGCTCCCGCTGAAGCAATCAATCATGGCCCTATATGCTACGAGCCAATCCATACCGATGATCACATCGTGAACGTGCATGTTTAATACTAACATGTCTGCAGGTAATACCAAACCACCAATCTCTACCCCCACTCCCCGGCATATAAAGAAACTAAGTGACCCACTCCCCAAGGGTGAGTCGACACACGTCACTGTGCTCTCTGCCGTAGCTAACAATCCTAAAGCTTTCGCGAAGTGTGTAGCTATAAAACAATGTGTAGCACCCGTATCAAATAACACCCGACCCATAGCGCCATGGATAGGAAACGTACCCTCAATCGCGGGCGGTGCCTGTGGAACTGCAGCCTGGTGGACGTTGTAGACACGTCCATACTGTAACTGCCCCTGCTGAGCTGGGACTGCTGGAATGGGTGGCAATGCTGCCATCTGTGGCGGTGTGGGAAGAGCGGCAGGAAACATAGGCCTCTGTGGCTCCTGGCGAGCACCCTGCTGCTGCTGCTATGGGGCCCTGCCCCTATCAGGACAATCCTGCTTCTTATGGCCAGTCTTGCCACAAACAAAGCACTTCCCTGGGAAGTTCCCTCCCCTCTGCCCCGGCTGTCCCCGGCCCTGGTGGCCATTACCATTCCTCCCTTGGCCCTGCTAGCCCTGGTAAAACTGCTGCCCATTCTGTCCCTGTTGGCCCTGATGGCCATTTGGACCCTGATGGCCCTGACGGAAACCTCCCTGACCCTGCCTGTAGTTCCCTGACCGGAACCTCTTATTATCCCCCTGCTGGGAGCCCTGCTCATTCTGTCTCTGCCCCTGCCCCGATTGTGCCCCGCTGGCACCATGTCCTCCGGTCCTGCCCTGATGGCTAGACTCTCCCGACCGCTTGCCCTCGGCCATATGAAAACGGTGGTCCTGGCAGTGCAACAATGCAGCGTTAACCACATCAGAATACGTGGCCAACGATAGGTTCCCTAGCAGATGTTGACGGATCCTCCAATTCAACCCGTCGGTGAACTTCTCAATCTTCTTCTTCTCTGTTGGTATCTCGTCTGGAACGATGTTCAACAGGTTAGTGAACTCGGCCTCATACTCGGCCACTGTCTTGTCTTCCTGCTTCAGACTCATCAGCTTCCTCCTCATTTCCGTATGAACAGCCGACGGAAAGTACTTGCGGTCGAACCGCACCCAGAACTCCTGAATCGTGAGAGTATCCCTCTCCTCCGCGGTGGTAATAGACTCCCACCACTGCAGTGCAGATCCAACTAGCTTGAAAGTAGCTAGCACCTGTTTCTGAACATCAGTGCACTCATGCATCCTCAAATGCCTCTGTATATCCTTCCTCCATTGGCTCGAGACTACCACATCTGAGCTACCTGCAAACTCTGGCGGATGCGCTTTCTGAAAAGCGTCTCGTACACGCTCCCAAGCAGACGGGAATGCATTACCCTGTACTGGCGCGACAACCGGTGCCTGAGGTGGTGCCTGCTGAATCACGGCAATCGCGGCATTTACCGCTTGGGCTACTATAGCTGCAACCTCAGCGGCGTTCATCATGCCCTGAACTGGAGCGGGCTGGGGTTCGGGCGTTGCATCCCTGGGAACTCGTCGTGCACGTCCTGGAGGCATCTGAAATAAGAACAAAGTTTATAAGTTCGCTGTTTATAAACTTAAAATAGCTGAAGAACGAAGCATACACAAAAAGAGTACAACAGTCCTAAAATATAGGGCTCTATATCAAAGAAACGTAGCGGAAACATAATAGCCGTACAGATCATAAAGGACACTAGAACCTGATGCTCTGATACCACCTGTGACACCCCGACTAATTAAATACCGGGTAGCTACTCCTTTATTAAATAAATTCAAAATGTCAAGTTGGCTCAGTTAATAGCATCACTGTCGAAAACATTTTATTTTTACTAACCACCTAGTATTTAAAAAAGTAAGTGCCAAATCTTATTTAAAGTCCGATTAACATGCAACAAGCGTAATAAAGAATAAATACACCATTCACCATACTGAAGTAAAACTAATAACCATCACATAGTGTAAATAAAGTCTGGAGGAAAACTCCTCACTACAAATCCCACAACTGAAAAGTAAACTGAAAATTGAAACAATACATGCTAAAGTCTGAAAACTGAAATGTAAAAGATGCTCTAAATAGAAATGGGCAACATGCCCTACAACTGATAGATAGTGACTCTGGAATCCAAAAGATAGGAGCGTCTATAAGCAAATCCCTGTAGCTTCCACAAACAGCTACAGCTCGTCACCTGAATGAGAATCATATGCTTGGTGTCCCTGTGGCTGGGCACCTAAAAAGGTTTTACAAGAAAAAAGATTTGAAAAGCAAACGGGTCAGAGCCCGAATGTGGAGTTATATTTTAAAACCTGCAAGTGCTTTAAAAACATTTAAAACATTAAATGCAAAAATACATGTTAGGACGTACACTCACATGATATTCTCACCTCTCGTCTAACTGTGCACTCATAACGTAAGTACCCATCTATAACGACACAAACCACTAGCTAAGTGACATTATCTCTAGCTAGACTATCATAGGTCCTACCCTTTTTACTCGGTTTTAATTAACATCATAACGCTCGTAATTAAGTAGGGTTTAACGTAAACTCAGATGCTCAATATGCAATATATATATCACTATCAGCTAACTCGAAACAATACCGTAATTATATTTACAACAATAACGTGAAGGTTCCCATTAATTAAATGTATATTATTCACATCATAAATATACAATACAAGCACCCCGAGAACTAAGCTGCGGTGCACACATACTCTGCTATCCATCCCGGTACATCACGTACATAAGGATCACATATTCTGAATCTCTCAGGAATAGTTCAGATAACACAAATCACAAATAGTGGAGGCGAACACAGTCACATCACATGGGTCACGTACATACCTACGCTCCCACGATCAGTGGACTTATTAACATCCCAATAAGTCTTTCTCTGACCTATGTTCATCGAGGTACCAGTCTATATCCCCCCCCCCCCCCCCGTAGGCACACAAGGATTAGAGGGTCCTAAGCGAACGCAACCTCCCGTGATAGCAAGTATGGTAGGTATGTCATACACACAATACATATACCAATACTAAGTAAACACACGTCTTAGTAATACCGTATTTTAATCGTAGTACATATCGCATTCTCGTACTAACTTATACTTATCACAATTTATACTATTCCGGTTTGTAATCATACGCGCCATAATTTCTCACGTCGTAGTAGACACTCACGTCTTAACCCAAACGGCTCATACTAATTTAACTCACTTGTATATAATTTCCTTCTCATAAATACCCAATTGTCCCAAACCTATCACTACATCATCATGGAATGATATCTATCTCCTCGAATAAGTTTACGGAACTCCAAATATCAAAACAGTCCAAAAAGGACCAAACTGTCAACTCGTTAGAAGTCTCGTTCGAACGAGACTGTTCGAACGAGATTCCTCTGCCAACTCGTTAGAAGTCTCGTTCGAACGAGGCTGTTCGAACGAGGTCCCAGTTCGTTCGAACGAACTGTACCTTCTAACGATATCTCGTTCGAACGAGATATCGAACGAAATCCATTCTCGTTAGCAGCGACTGGTCAACTCGTTAGAAGCTCGTTCGAACGAGTTCGTTCGAACGACCTGGGTAGGGGCTTCTAACGAGATGCCAGATTCGTCCCAGATTTTTCCCTTCCTCGTTTTTCACCATTTTTACTCCTCAAATCACCTCTAAAATTTATCCCAACGATTGTTTTAAAGTCTCTAAACAATCCTAAACATAATATATTCACATCTTATCACGTTTTTATGGATTAATTCACCCTAATCATCAATCAATTTACAAATACTTAAACTTTTCCCCAATTCATTCATGAACATGAACCCTAGAATTTGGAACTCTCAATTCATCAAATTTAATCCATTTTTCTTTCACCCAATCATGTATTAACATCAGATTAATTGTCTCCAAACTATTATACATGCAATTTATCCTCAATATTCAGAACCTAAGTCCAATTAATCATGGGTTTTCATTCATCTTCTAATAGCAATTATAAATCTTCAATTTTCTAACATGGAAAGAACATTTGTTGAAATTAAACATAATTAAACCACTTGCCTTGTTTGTTTCCGGATTTGGTGTTGATTTGGTGAAGAATCTCTGCAGAATTTTCTCTCTTTCTCTCCTTCTCCAAGCTCCTTCTCCAATGGTGGCTTAAGGTGGCTAGGGTTTGTTTTGGGGAAAGTTGTAAACCTAAAGATAACCTCCGTAGCTTAATGGTTTAATATGGGATGGTTAGTGGGCTTTGTGGGTTTAATCCACATCAGATTTACATCTCAAATTTTCGTCACTTTTAATTCCTAAAAAATGTAAAATTACCAAAATACCCTTTAAGTTGCCGGTATGGCCTAAAAATACCCCGGGACCCAAACTATACTCCCGGCTAGTGATTTCTGACTATCTCGACCCTTCCGGACGCGTTGGCACACTCAAAATGACCATACGGATTATAGATTTTAAATTCACTTTTATTATCAAAATATTACACCGTGACGCGGCGGTCCCACGCGTCTCAACAAAGTTTGTAAAATGCCGTATATAAATCTCACGACAAATTATAATACCAAATACGTATATAATCATATATGCACATAATCAAATACCAACTCGCATCTCATTAGTATTTATAACCCGGATTAATTTCCAATTAATACGCATTTAATTAATTAATCCCAAAAATAAATATAGCCAAAAGTACGGGGTATTACATAAAGCTTGTATCTACGCTTTGAGGGACTCTAAAACTAAGCCCGCAAAGAAGTTCCAAAATGTATGAAAAGTAGTCATATAGGTATTCAATATTAAGAATATAGAATGGAAACATAAGGATTGTTAGGCTCTCTTTATGTTATCCTTAGTGGAGTCGCCACTATGGGGTTGTGGTCCTTCTGGACTGGCTCGATGTAGTGGGATGTGTTCATGCACAAGGGAGGCATGTCATGTCATTTTCATGCATGTGCGTGGTCCCCGGGTATGAGAGAGGGATTATCTCTCGATTTAAGTTTTTCTCTATAAGGTCGAGCTTGTGATTATTCCCCTGGAAGTTGTTATACAAGATATCCAGTTTGGTGTGTGCCCTTATTCGGCCTAAGCCTATTCTTCGTGCAATGGGTTTTTGATTGTTCAGAGTTGCCAGTTTATTTTATATAAAAACAAAAAAAATGGGTCAGGTTATCCCTTTAAGGATTACCCTAAGGTGGGTTGAGGCTTGCGAATGTTTTGTAGATTCTTGGTGTGGGTTTGGGAACCAAGTTACGAGGGGGATGGTATTAGATACTCCAGTTATTCTTTTTTTCTTCCTTATTTATATACTTATTATTGAATATTACATTTATAATTACTTTTAGTTTATTCTAGAAATTGCTAAGAGACCTTAGTTTGACAATCCCTTTAAAACATAAACATATGCTTAGGTATAAAAACAGTATTAGTGAGAGGTGTAGGAACATCACTAAACAGGTGTGGGTATACAAAAGTGTATGTGTAAGAAGATGTATACGAGAAAAGATAAGTTGTTGTTGTATATATATATATATATATATATATATGTGTGTGTGTGTGTGTGTGTGTGTGTGTGTGTGTGTGTGTGTGTGTGTGTGTGTGTGTGTGTATGTGTATGTGTATGTGTATGTGCGTGTGCATGTGTGTGTGTGTGCGAGAAGTCTCGGCTTGTATAAGAGAAGGTCCTAAGTGTGTGTATATGGTGTAACGAAGGGCCGTTAGTGTGTGTGGTTGGCATGTACGAATTGAAATGTTTGTGCTGTGTAGATATGAGCGAGAAGTCACGACTTGAGATAGTTGGAAATCTCGTCTGCAATGATAAGTGAATGCGAGATATTAAAATATTTCTTTAGGGATAATATATCAAGAAACATATTGCAAAGTCTTAGGCCCGCAAGAAGGACTCAGTATTGCACCTACGTATTCGTATAGTCATGACATCAAAGATTACGTAGTTCAGTTCGGTGGTGTGTTGCAAGGAATGGGTTTCGACATGATGTGTGTGAAAGAGTGAGGACTTGTCTTAGTGGAGTGAAAATAACATTATGTTTTAAACATCATTCGTTGCTTACGGGTTGCAAGGCTAGAGGGTTATGTCAAAGATGTCATGTTTTAGAGTGAGGAGGCTGAATTTAACATGATACTTTGAAGTGGGAGTGGATCAAAAGTCATTAATAGGGATCTTTATATCCCTTATCAAACAGACAAAATTCCGGAGGTCTTGTATAGGCTCAGGTGAATTTTAAGTGGTAAGGATGGTCATTTGGTATTATAAGGGTTTTGGAATAGAGATGCAGGCATACGTATAGATAATACACCGAGAGTCGTATTATAATTCTTGGGATCGTGATTGTATCTCAGTATTGCACCTACATACTGGGAAGTCTTGGGATTAAATCCTGTGTAGTTCCAATAGGGGGTTGTATTTATGCATATGGGATTCGAGATATCGATTATAAACTATAAATAAAATATGGTATTTAAGGACCCGAGTCCTTTGTATAGCATTTCCATTATGAACCGAAACATTTTATTCCTATGTTAAAAATACTTAATCAAAGATAGTATTTGATAAGTATGCTAGGATAACACAATTGGTGGGTGCCGTTGTTAAACATTTGCTCGAAAAAGTAGTGGAGAATATTTTGACATTACATTTTGGCTATTGCAAAGAGTTCGGAGTAACCCTGCTCACTGGCACTTTCCTGAAAATGGGTTTGAAATGTAGGAAGTGTGTGTTTTCGTGTCATACTTAGTTGTACAAATTTTGATTATATTTTTAGTGTATGAAAAAATTATTCAGCTCAACAAACAGGAATAATGCAAAAAGACTGGCTTTAAAATATAAACGATTCAAAGTGCATACTTGATCCCATGGTGAGGGTTAGGTTATATTACTATACAAATATATACATTTCTATATCCTAATATTTATTTAAGATGTAGACCAGTATTTTCTTTGGAATATTTACCTTACAGCATGAGCTGAGATTTTGCGGGGAAGGTCCCCGTTGAGTGGAACTATCGTTAGGATTTTGGCATCGCCGAAGTAAGAATTAGGGTTTTAGCATCACCGAAGTTAGGATTTTTAGGAAATTATCCCTTGTGATTTCGGGAGGCCAATGGTTGTTAAAGAGGAGCGAGATTAAAAATTAAAGTCTTCACACCATTATAAATGCACCGGTCAATATAGCTCTACTAGGTGAACACAACTCAATTTCAGTGACAATTAATTCTAATGCACGCTATAAGCGTGGTAATCCAATAGGTTCTAAAAAAAATTCTTGGGAAATAGAGATCGAATGAAAAACCATGCCCTCATAGCGTTCCCAAAAAGGTTATGAATAAAATATCATCTTTCCATTATTTGATTGACTAGTATATAACCAGGAAGGAACAAAATAATATATTGGTAATATATCAAACTAAAGCATTTTATTTTATACATAAATCTAAATAGAATTGAAGGGAAAGGTATAACTTAAAAGTTTTATTCCAAGTTCGAAAGATTTATCAATGAAGAGTTGTATGAATTTCACTTATTAACACAAGTAAAAGAATTATGTAGATGATTAAAATGGAAATGAAAAAATATGTTGATAAATGAATCACAATTTGTTCATTATTAATTATCAAATCTTGATCTATAACCTAGTTAAACCTCCAAAAAGTTTATTGTCTGTGAAAAGACATAAATCCTTTAAGTGCGTATACAAGCAACTAGAGAGGAAATGGTACTTAATAGCATTAATCGTATCTCTATGTTTTTTGAGAAATGTTGGGCTGTAAAGAAATAGTCATCAATCACATATTTACATATGCAATAGCTACAGAAGTTTCAAAGTCGATGATGGTGATAATGATTCAAAACCATGTACCATAAACGAATGTCGACAAATAGAAGATTGGGCCTAATTAGAAATTATCCATAAAGATAAATTTAGGTCTTTAAATAAATGAACTATTAGTAAAAAACCCAGAATGTGTTAACCCAATAGGTTACAAGTGGGTATTTTTAAGATATAAAATTTTAAAAAAATGAAACTATAATGCCCCGTTAGTTTTGAGGAAATCAACATATTAATAGTTAATAAAATTAATTAAGAAAGCATGGAATTAAATTGGAGAAATTAAAGTTATCTTTATGTCACTATGTTAAATTAAACTTTTGTGATGATTTATGAAATAAAAGTGAGATTATAATTGTAAATGGGTTTAATTAGTTTAAATGACTTAATGGCCTTATTTGGTTTTAAAGAGTTTAATTCGTTTAGATCAGTAAATGGTCTCATTTATCAATGGGTTAAGGGTTTCTTGTTAATGCAAGATTATGAGGCTTCTTCCTTTTTAGTTTTTTTCTTTTATTAGTTGGCAACACTAAAATCTAGAAAATGTTAATAGAGAATTAAGGTAAAGGTCATGTTCCTTCCTATATTTGGATTTTTAGGACAATGCTTTTCAAGTTTATAAATCTAGTCCCTGTGATACAATAGCATTTATAAATCTAGTTCCTGTGGTACAATACCTTTATTTTTTTGGTCCGCGCCAGCGGAACTTTTTTTCACCTTTTTCCATTATATTTTTAGTACAGGGACTAAATTTATAAAATTATATGGAGTGTCCTATTTTTATACACTTTAAGTACTATGAGGACCTTTTTTCAAAACCCCCAAATGTTAAAAGCTGTAGGAAAAAGAAAGAACGGTTGCCTTTGATTAAGGAAGTCAACACTGGAAATGAGCCAACGAAATAAATGAAAAGTTGGCGTGAGAAAAAAAAAATGTTGTAAAAAAAGGAAAGGTAAGGGGCTACTTTGGGTAAATAAGTGGTGAGCTTTAGTAAGAGAAAAGACGGAGGCTAAGTTTTCTAGGGGAAACATGCGTTGAATATTAAAAAAGGGTTTTGGCTAGTGGGTTTTAACACTAGGAGGTGCGAGAGGGCTAATTTCCAATAATTGGCACAAAAAAAATAAGGCGGCATTCTCCCTCATCTTCTCATCATTACGTAATAAAAACTCATCCTACACCTTTTCATTCTTTTCGAAAAATCACATAGTGTCCTGAATAAAGTGACCCACTAATTTCAACCTTTCTAACCAAATTACATATTATTCCCTAACCTTCCACTCAAATTTTATTCTAATTACAAATCAAACCCTAGTTTTTGATATAACTAAAAAGAGGACTTCAAGGATTTTCAAGGGACATTCTTCATCAATAAGGAACGAAATTTTTGGGATGCGCCTTTGAGGCAAATGATTTTCAGCTCCTCTCCTTTTATATGTGTATATGTTAAATTCACCTATATTTAATTAGTGTTAAAATTAAATTAGTAATCCGTAGGAAATTGCACATTACTAAACTAAATTATAATTAGGTGAACTTGAATAGTTTCATGTACATGAAAATATTTTTCAAACCCTATTTAATTTGTGGAAATTAATTATTTTCCCCAAAGCATGAAAATGATATTTGAGGGTTTGGTCCCTATATGTAGAAATTGATAGATTGAGATTTGAAAAATAGATGTTATGGACTTAATTTAAAATTTATATATTTTGAAATTATGTATGCTAAGGTTGTAGCGTATTCTTTAAAAGAGGTACTTTTGTTACACATGACCCGAATTGCTGAGATTTGTCATCATGACCTTATTCATGTTATTTGAACCAATGTAAATACATTATGAATGATTTGAGACATTTAATATACATTAATAGACCTATTAGAATGTAACACACCCTTGTGAGATAATTGCATGTTCCTTTTTTGCAAGAACACAATATGAGCCTTTCTTAAGATCTTATAGTTGTTGATTTCTATTTTTTCATGTAGACAATATAAAGCGTAGGAGATAATTATTGGTTGTTGGGTAGTAGTATTGGACAAGAGGGGTAGATTGCATACGTAGATATTTAAATTCTTGTCTTGCTATCTCATATTGAATCCTAATTAAATTTTCTTAATAACGACCATATCTAGACGGAAGTGTATCGAGGGGTTCCTTATTTAGATTTCACTTTGATGAGACGTCTCATGCACAAAGTTTAGAGATGGGTTGGAGTGATGACTCAAACTTTAATAAAATTAACATGCTTTTACTTTATCATTGTATTTCATAAGACGTTTCATGTAGTGTCACTATACCCTTAACTCCATATGAAACGAAATAAAACATATTAATGGTTATAAATAATAATGACCCGAGGGTAGGGTAATTGGGCATTGAGTTTATAGCATGGAGTGAATAAATACGTGTTAAATAGTGATTTTCATTAATAAATGAATAGGTAAAATGGAAGTGAATGGGTGGGCACCGAGAAAGGACACCCCTGTGTTGTGAAATGTGGAATTTTGGAGATTCGAATAAAAGGTGGTTACGAAGTGTGTAATGGGATATTAGTCTATTTTTATGTGTTGAAAATTCCTTCCATGCAAATACTAAATGGAATCAAGACGTGTAATGTGATGTTATGAAATTCTGGTCATGTAAATATCAGGTGGCATCGGGATGTGTAATTTGTTATTTGATGAGCACGATTTAGTATGATGTGTTATTTTGTCATTGTGTATAAGGGTGGATAAGGGTTTTCACGGGCTACAAAATAGGGTATTGAGGTATATATGACAGTTTAATTTGGTGTCCTGCGTGTTTTTTAGATGGCTGAGAGGAAGGGTCGAGTGTTGGTTACGTTTTGTTTAATTAATGAGAATAATAAAGTATATGATATGAATTAAGATAATTCAATCAAATTGTGAGGTTACGCTTTATGTGTTGGGTTGTTCTTTAGAGATATATACAAATTATGATTTTATCATCAACTCATATAACTGTTTTGAGTTATGTGTTAAGTTACTTGTTAGGGTCTTGACCCATCTCTAATATGTGGAGTTCGTGTACTAGGTCTGGACATCCCGCATTTGTTATCCATCTCTCTCTCACTCAAGATATCAGTTTCAAGGTCACAGTAGGTCTCTGCTTTATCTAGTTATCATTTTACCCTCTAGTCTAGTTTATTTTGAGACATTCTATTTTGTATGTTAAGACTTAGTTATCACGTATTATTCAGAGGATCTTTGGGATTGTATCGAGGAATTATTATTGAGACATTATTGTATCTCTTTCATAGACTATGGACATTTTATTATGAGTTTACATCAAGGATTGTCATATTGCTTCCATATTACTTATATAATATTTAGTTCGTTTTCTTCATGTTGATAATGGTATTATATTATTTTAATATCATGTATGAATTTATATTTAGATTTGATCAACCTAAGTGTTTAATTACACGGGGTATCACAGTTGGTATCAGAGCATAATCATAGGCTTTGAGGGTTATAGGCTCTCTTAGACTTCTGCGTAGCATTCTTTGATACGTGCATTTCCTTCTATTTCATTTAGTTTAATGATAGGATGTCCATATTAAATGTTATATGTCGCTCAGGAGAAGAGTTCACCAGGACAAAGTGTCAGCAGTGTTATACCCTGCCCTAATATTTTAATTATTTTATGTATAAGTTGAACTAAAATGATAACCTTGGGATTTGGATAATTATAACTGAGATTATATTCTGAATTGACTATTTTTTTAGGCTTGATGATAATTAGTAGAAGTTGTGGGTTAAATTTGGAGAAAATTAAGGAAATATAAGAAGGGTCGTTCGAACGAAAATCAAGAATCGTTCGAAGTAAGGGATCGAATGAGGTTTGAACAAGATCCCAATGAGTATCAGGTACAGATTATTCAAAGGTCGTTTGAAAGGTTGGACCAAACGAGATGCCTTTATCATTCTAATGAGGGGCGAATCTCATTCGAATGAGGTCAATCAATATTTTTTAAGTTAGACTGCCCTTGTGCACTATCCCGTTCAGGATTGTTGTATGGATGAACTGTCGAGAAAAATGGGATTGTAAGGCTTTAGGGTGTTTTTATAATGGTGGTTTGGTTCATTTGGGTAATTTTAGAGTTGGAAGGAGAGAGAGAGAGAGAGAGAGAGAGAGAGAGAAAGTTGGTCTTCCACCATTATTGATCATATCCTCCACCTCTTTCCACCACAAATCACCATCCCACCACCAAATATCCACCTTAAACCATCATATTTTTCTAGTTTTCACCATATCCAAGCTTTGGATACCCATTCCCACCATTGTTGAGCATAGCTACAAAATTTTAGAGATGTTGTTGGGGATTTTGAAGAAGATGAAGATGGGCGTTTCATGTAGATTTCATGGAGACAGGCTTGGTGGAGCGAGACAACCTCCTTGAGGCCACCTTAGGAGGTGGGAGGTTTCCATATTCTTAGATATTTCATGCCTTCCATTATTGGAGCTTCATTTGAGGTGGAAAAACCTAATCTTAGTTTAAGACTCTACTTGTGTGTTCGTAGTCTTGTTGCTAGAATTTAAGAGTAGAATGCATATGAATAAAATGAAGAGTTTCTAGTAGATTTAGTATTAAATATTTTTATAAAATAAACATGTTAGCAAAAATGTTATTTTGATGGATACAAATGATGACTAAATATTTTGAGGTTTTCTTGAAATAATGGGAATTTTCATGTTAATGATATGTTCTAAGAAGTTGGGTGATAAATATTTTTATGGAATAAAAAATATTTTAAATTAAAATTTTTATTTTGATAAAGATGTTTGGTAAATTAAGTTTGATTTCTTGCAAAAATGAAGATTTATAAAAATGGGACATTAGTTTGAGTTTTTAAGAAATAAAATGTCCCATGGCCTAGAAAAGTATATTTGCAAGTGTTATAAATTTCTAGAATGAAAATTATGTTTAATCCAATTAGTAGGATCTTAGGATTAAAATGCATCTTCTCACGCATATAAACTTGTAGTATTGTGATAATGAACATGTAAACAAGTTTAAAGAAGGATTTATTGGGTTTAAACATGAAATAAGAAAAGTAAAAATTTTATTCCACAAAGGGTGTGAAAAGAGGATTATAGGTAATAAGTGTAAGGCTCTAAGACTACATGTGTTAATGAAAGAAAATGGTATTTTCTTATAAAGTAATCATATATGTTTAATAATTTTTGAAAATAAAATATTGAAACTAAGATGTTTCCAATTGAGAAGAATATTACTCCAAAAGGTTAAAAGGGTGTTAAGGAGTTAAAAGCACTTAAAAGTTAGTGTGGGTAACTTAATGGTGTTTTGAAAAATTAACGCTTGTGAAAATAGAGTAAAGGTGAGTTTGGAAACAAATGGATAAAAGGTAAAGTGGAATATTTTTATGAAATAAAAATATTGAAAAGGGTGTTACACAAGACAGTCCTAATGAACATGATTTTTGGAATAAAATCAAAGCTAAAGTATAAAGGACATGAAATGCTGACTTTCAAAATGTAACACAAGTTGGAGTGAAACCCCGGGTTTTAGCTTAGGTCGGGTAAAATGAAAAATGGAATAATGTGCACATTTGCAAAATGTTACATTAAAAGAGAACTCAGATGACACTGAAAAAAATTAAGGAGGGCCCGGAGCCCTGGGGTGAAAGACCTAAAATACTGGTCAGAGCATATGGTGTGCATAGTCGGCGGTGTGGAGCCCATTAAAGTATGTGGTTGTTGGAAGATTCTGAGAAAAAGATAAAGGAATAAGGAACATGTCAAGAAATGGGTTGTGTGGTGAAACGTTATTAAGACAGCCTAACTTGAATGAAGTAAAACATGTTCTAGTAGAGGATAAAATAGATAAGTAAATGTGTAATTGATTAATGTCCATAAGGTATAGAAAGGGTAAAGTAAGTGGGTAAATGGGTGGTTAAGAAACCTAAGAGGTTTAACCCATAATTAGCATAAGGGTGTGTTGTGAAAGGTTTTCAAAGGCTAAATAAGTATTTTCTAATGCGGTGCTAGCGTGTGTTGAAGGGGGTGATTTTTAATAAAAATACTAATGTGGATTGGTTAAAATGAAAAGGGTAATTTTGGTAAAAAAATGGCTTTCGGTCAAACCAAGTGGAGTTGTTTTAAATATTTAATCGTGTGTGTTAAATAAAGGGATAAATGTCAAAATGAGAAAAGTGAAGTCTTTTACTATATTAAGGTGAACTAATCTGGATAAATAAGGTTTTCAAAAGTAAAACTATTTCATTCATTAAGTATACGTGTATATATATATATATATATATATATATATATATATATATATATATATATATATATATATATATATATATATATATATATGTGTGTGTGTGTGTGTGTGTGTGTGTACAAGGTAGTTGCATGTGCACGTGGGCGTAACGTGTTAGAATATTCTTTATGTTATTCGATTATATATTAGATTGTTTTATATTTCACACTGAGCATTCGGCTCACTTCCTCATTTTATTATGGTAGGTTGAGTGAGGTTTGTATTTGAGAGCGTTATACAGGTAAGTACTCTCTCCATTTTACATTAGTAGCTCTGTATGCTTGGACTCCGGGGTGCTCCCCACGGGTCCCTCACATGGTTTGATTTGAAATTGGATTCGCATGATAAATAAGAGAAACGTTAATATAAATAAAACTAGATTAGCAACTATATATAGGGTGTTTCATTGCACTTCACACCTAATGCTCGGGTCTGACCCGATTGACTATGGGTAACCCATAAATTTGGGTTGGGACGTTACAAGTAAAGAGGGCCGATTTCGCGGGCCTCGCACCACAAGCGTCCATTATGCCTAGTATTCTAACCCCTGATTCCCAGGGGCAATGCCACTTTGGGTCACATCGGTTGTTAGAGTTTATTTGTAACACCATGTATTTTTTAGGATAAAGAATTTAGTTAATTTGGCGAATTAGAATTTAAACTAAATTGATGATTTGGAGAATTTATTTAATTTGGAACTTTGAATTTATTGGGAGAATTAAAATTCAAATTAATTAAAGTTATTTATTTTAAGAATACATGTGTCGTAATTTGAGGTTGAAATTGGATATTTTAGTTAAGTAACTCAGATGACGATTCTGAGTGCACGGTTGGTTTCAAATAGGTCAAAATAGTCGAAAAAGAGTACATGGGGTAGTAATTGGGTCTTGATGTATTTTTAGACATAACCAGGCTCACACGAGGTGTTTGAGTCATTTTAATTTAGCCCACAAGCTTAATTTTAGGATTCACCTAATAAAACCTAAGTGAGAGAGTTTGTGGTAGTCACAACTCATATAATAAAACCCTAGTTGCAGAGGAGGAAAGAGGGATCAAGTGGGAGAGCTTTTGGTAGCCAAACCAAGAAGAGATTGAGGTGTTCTTCATCAGATCTTGTCTATAACAAAGGAATCAGACACTACGAAATTATCCAAGCAAGTAGTTAAACTTTCTTTCGATTAATTATGGTATTACGATTCATATCATAGTGGGTGTGATAAAGAAATACATTTTTGGGAGTGGGTTGTCATATGAAATGGGTTTTTCTGAAGTTGAATACTACGCGTAAAAATTAATACTCAGTAAAACTCGTGTGTTACTATTAGAACCTAGTCTAGGATTAGAAATACATAAATTTATCTTGTGTAATTGAGGTTGGGGAAATGGAGGTAGAACTTTTCGTTACGAACACGTGAGTGTCAGTTGCATATTTTTTTGATTTTTTTTAACTAGTTATGATTTTATTATGGAATGGTGTCTAAAACCGAAATCCTTTATGAGAAATCAAATCTGGATTATTTAGGGATGTCCGTAGATAAGTGTAGGACTCTAGAAAATATTAAGGAATATTACTTTTACCTTGGAATTAGATGGGAATAAATTTGGGGTATGAATTTAGAGTGTTTAGGATGAACAAATTCGAATGGAAATATCGAATAAATTAGGATACGGGCTAGATTGAGATGTACTTAGTATCTCAAATAAAAATATGGATGTAAGTTAATACTTATGGAATTAAGTGTCGGTGTTATGACTAGGATAATTTTAGGTGAAGTGCTACGGGAGTTGGGCACGGAATGGTCGGATTAATTTACTATTGGAGATATATAATAAATTATCGAATATTGAATTTAACGAGAAATGTTAAACTAACTAGTGGGATTTTGTGTAACAAATACTAAGAGATAAAGTTACGAACCGAATGAGTGAGTCAAGGTATTGTAGTTGGGTGACACACCTTAAATGACAAAATAATTAATGTAAGATTAATTAAATCACAAGTCCGGATATGGGGACTTGGGTATATATTTTAGGCTAGTGCTATGGGTGTTAGGCATGGGCTAGTCAGACTTCCTTTATTATGTGTATACGATTAGAAGTGATAGTATATATATATTGGTGTGCTCTATAGATATTAGTGTGAATAAAATTTATAGGTTGAGGGTATACCTATATTTATGTTATATGTATGTATGCATAGGTTGTGTGATTACCTATTGGTGATTAATTATGTGTAAATATACCTAGGCTACTTGCTATCTCGGGAAGTTTCGTGTCGTGGGCATTCCTATCCCGAGGAGCCCATTTGGGGAGATATTTACTTATACCTCAGAACATAGAACTTCACGATTTAGCACCACTTTTGTGAATAAGGGTGTGACTTGTCATTTGGGTGCATTCGGTGTGTGCGTAGACCAAAGGCGTAAGACTATGTTCGCCTCCAATATGTGTTATTTGATTTTTTGGTTCAAGGGTGATATCTGAACCGATGTCCTTATTTGGTATGTGATGTATTAGGACTTGATAGCAGAGTATGCACGCATCGCAAGTCTCCACCTAAGGATGTCGTATACGTATATATTATGATAGTGATGTGAATATATATATACATGTAATTTATTCTGCTTCGGGTGCTTTAGTAGACATTGTAGATAGTGATATCTAAATTCAATTCGGTATGTGAGAACTTTATAATAAGTTGGTGACACTAGATAAATAATAAAGGATTGGAATTTTGGTATCGTATAATATGGGTAATACGGGTGGATACAGCAAAATATTAGGTGGGGAAAAAGCCTTAAGTCTGAGAATAATATGGAGGATTAATTAAAGATGATTAATTAAGTTAATAAGATAAATGACGTATGAATTAACGACAAGAGTACTCGGGTTAGAGTAGTGTAGTAGAAAGAGGCGTGATATGGCTAGTTAGGTGGGGTAACTTAACTAGGAAGGTTAGCTGGCAAGCGTTAGGTGTGCACATTAGAAGATGGATGAGTTATACCTCAAGAGAGTGAAACACTAACTTAAATATGAAAAGTGTTCATGCATATTTAATTACTGCAATTTAACTGCTTGCTAAATATTTTCAAAATATTTTACTTGGGATTTGACCCGTGTCAAAATCTTTTTCAAAACCTTTCACGTGTCCAGCCATAGGGACGCCCAGTTTGAGGATTCTATCTGGGGATGCGTAGATGCAGCTTATGTAGAAGTTGATGGACTTTGCTATAGACGCTTCGTTCATTTACTCCTAGAGTAGGATCTTTATTTCAGTCATCATTTGGGCATGTCGCCCTCAGATTTAGTATTCAGTTATTTATTGGACTTTGTGTATCCAGGTTATTGCTTCAGTTTATTTTTGAAGTGATAGTTGATTCGATCATTCTTATTTGTATCATTCATTTGTATTGGATTTCAGTTATCAATTTATGTGATGGTTTAATCGTTATTTAATTCCGCATGTTATTTATTTATGAAAGATAAAATTTGGCACCAATCTAATTAAATTATCAGGTGGTTACTAACTTTATAAAGTTTTTCGACAGCGATGCTAAGAATGAGCCATATGAGACCAAAGTTTAATTCTGATCGCAGGTTGGCCACACGTTATTTTAGTAGACGGGGTGTCACGTAATCAACTAGGTTGTTAATGCAGGCTTTACAGGAGACATGTAAAAGATACCCCTCGTGGTACCTCTTCCAGTAGCATCGATCACTACGGGAGGGAAAAGGGTTAAGAGAAGGCATTTCATACCTGGGCATAAAAGGCGCTAGCAACAGAGATAGCAAGAGGTGAATATATCCCTTTTGAGGGAGTATGTTATAGGTGTAAGGGGGTTAAAGGTAATCTCTGAATTAAAGAAAGTTTCCCCAGTTACTAGAAGAGACATAAGAGAGGGAAGCAGCATGAAGACAACGAGGCATCTTATTGAGGTAGCTCAGCGAGGCATCCCAGTAAGGAAACTTGATGAGAGAGCATTTATTTATTTATTGTTATTACTTAGTCAAACTTGATTGTAATGTTGTAACGATTATAATATTGAGTGTGAGGTCAAACGGTACTCACAAGAGACCAAGTCTGGCAGGGCCTGGGAGAGATCACATGCTCTATCGAATGACCTCATCGTGGAAACTTCAGAGGGACTTGGTTTGGAGGATTGAGAAGTAAGGCAGCATTGTTGAGCATCTTAGATACACCTGATAAAACACCGAGGAATCTTGTACAAAGGAACCTTGACTTCCATCGAGTATTAAGTTTTGAGCAAAACAATCATCTACTAAATATCACATCTACTTTAGGTGGCATCACTAGCTACCTTCCCATTGTCCAAGTTGAACATGAGTAAACCACAGTGGTATTGGGGTTGTTAGATGGTTTGGTAAGCCACCTTTTTTGTGATAGTCCTCTAACGCACAATGTATAAGCAAAAAGCATGTCCTGACATTTAATGATTATGACGTAAGGTTTTCTAATCCATCAGGTATGTAATGCTTGAGACTTAAAGTTTGAAAGGGAGGTCTTTCACATTAACGAGACTGAGACATCTCGCGAGGGGTGTGGGGCTATTTATTGGCCTCAACCACTTCTGAGAAAGAAAGCTATTTCTCTATAGTTTATTGCTAGAGAGAGAAAGAGATTTCAGAAGTTATTGCAAACCAGAGAGAGTTTACTCACCTACCATTGTCATTTATTGTGAATCTTGTAATTGCTAACAAGAGATATATCACGGGTTGTTGGTGTGTTGGTTTTCTGCCAAAGTGGATCTAGGGTGTTTACTTCTCTCTACCTTTGAATGAGCTGCTTCTGAGTTTCCTTTATTATTAATTTAGTTATACACGAGAGACTTTTGAATTCAATCTGAGTGTTGACTATATACAATATTGTGTGTTCATTTGTCTTTGGTAAAGAGTACTTGGGTTATCGTTTATTACCATGCCTATATGGATTACGCCTCTACTGGTATTCCTATACTCCCATGCTTTAAGGGGACTACCCTCTTACATTTGGAGACTCCGCTGAGGAGGTATTCTCCTAGAAGTATAGCGCAAGATAATGTTAACCATACCATTGACTCTGATGCTATCTAGTGTAATGAGGAACAAGTGGAAAGGGAACTTAAGGCTTCCAGGGATGGGGTTCCTCGGGTGGAGGTTCCCCAAGTTCAAATGGCAACAGGAATCTCGACAGTCACACAGGCTTCCACGAGCACCATGATGGGACTAGCACAAATGACCTTTCTCATTGGAAAATTCATTGAGTTCTTGCAGACTCTTGTGGCTCAACGGCTTTTGGAGGGGTATTTGACCCCAGCTCTTTCGTAACAACAATAGAGAACTTAATATCCCCATCGAGCACAGCTCCAATAGGACCTTCCCTATGAACACTATACCTACCCATGTCCCAACAATAGGTACCCCAGGTGTGGAGAGTATTCCACCTATGGTCCATCATCCCATTGCTCCAACGGCTGAGAAAACTTCTACACCTGCCTTAGAAAATATGAGGAAGGAGATGTAGAATGAAATGTTAAAGATGATAGTATCTTCCTCGATGTCAACGAGCAAGGTAGCATCAGTGTACGATGAGTTTTGTACTCCCTATATTGAGGAGTAAAATGATTAACTTTATCCGAAGGACTACTTTCCTCCTATCTTTGAGAAGTACACAGAATATAGAGAAAACCCGAAGGAGCACATTAAACGGTTCATTGAGAACTTGGGGGCCCATTGTAACAATAAGAAGTTGAGGTTGAGGGAGTTTTCTAAATCCCTCACTGATATGGTGTATACCTGGTACTCTCACTTGGCACCGAAGAGTGTCTCAATGTGGGAGGAGATGCATGTTCTCTTTGTCCAGAAGTTCTTTTTAGAAGAGGGCAAATTTACGTTGACCCAGCTAGGCAGGGAGAAGCAATGGATAGGGGAGGAGGTAGTGGCATACATCCAAAGATTCAGAGAAAGGTCCTTCGATGTGAGGGAGGAAGCTAAGGAGTCCAAATTGCTTTAGATTTGTGCTGACGATTTGATCCCAGAATACATCTATCACCTCATCAATGAAATGCACGAAGGAACCTTTGTGGTGTTTTTAAAAGTACCTAGAAACATCACGTTGGTCGTACGACCAAACCTAATCATGATGCCGATGATATTCAGGAAGCTAGTACAACCTAGTGTGGGATGTATCCATCCCCCACGAGTGGGGTACGCCGATGGGGGAGAAGGGGCTAAGCAGCCAAAAAAAGACAGCAAAAGGAAGTTCGGCAGAGATAGAGAGGATCCACCACCATTGCCTTATACCATTGAAGAGGCCGTCAGTTTTTATAATGCCATGGTGCAAGGAGGAACAGTTTATGAGCCCAATGGTACTCCAGCAATGGAGATAGATGCAGAAGTAAGAGCCAATCCTAAATATTACCGGATCCATCGAAAGATTAGTCATCTAATGGCGGCATGCTTTACATTGACGAAGATTATAAGCAAACACATGAAGGCAAGGACTTTACAAATCTCTTAAAAGAACGTCAACAACAACCCACTACCAGCACATGCAGCAAACCAGGTAGTTGCTTATAACAAAGAAGCTGAATGGGAGGCGAGGGAACTAATAGTGGAACAGGAAGAGTTTGAGGAGGTGTTAGAAGACTACATGAGAGGAATGACTAACATGGTGATAGCCTACGATGGATCTAGTGCCAGAGATGTGGAGGAAGTGTAAAATCTTGATAACGAATAAGCTGACCAAGGGATGGAATACCATGTTGTATCGCAGCTGCCCAAATTCTCAAGATTCTTCGACCAAATTGGAATGCCGAAGGAAAGTAGGCTAGAGATAACACAAGCGATTCTGGACATTACACAAAAGAATGCAGTTCCATTGCTGAGATGGAGGGGGGACATGGACAGATTAGTAAGGAAGTTCTTGTCTAAAGTTATTTTCAGTGATATCGATAGAGCTGTAAGGTTCCCACATAATAAGCCCTTATATGTGATGGCTAGTATCAACGGTGTAAGTTTTACGAGGGCTCTAATGTATGGGGGAGCATCCATAAACATCATTCCCATCAACTCATTCCACAAATTCAATATCTCTGAGGAAAGATTGATACCAATGCCTTTGGTGATATCTAGTTATGATAACCAATCCTCTAAGTCAATCGGGTATGTAAATGTGGGGATCGTAATGGGAAATCTCACTTCACACATCAATTTTCATGTGATTGAGAGTGTTATTTTTGACCACTTTCTGATAAAGGGTGTGGATTCTCAATTACGATTTAGTCCCTTCGACATATTACCAATGCACTTAGGCAAATGTGAAGGGAATTAATATCGTTATACGTATAGCGAAGAAGCCCTTTATAACCGAAGAGGCTAACTTGGTGGATGTAGAATTCTACATGGAGATGGAAGAGGACGTAAGAGTCCTAACAAGAAAAATATAGAGAGCCAGAGTTCCCTTTATCAGAGAAAGGATAGGAACTGTGAATGGTCAAAGAAGCGAAGGAGCCTGAAGAAGATAAGTAGCTGAGGAGGTCAATCATGTTGATCCTAAACCCTGGAATATATCTAAATAAGTAAGAGATAGGATGAGTCCTAGGGTGGTCTCGATGGAGTATGAGGTCCAATGACAAAGCGTGTTGAGTAGGTTTTCGAGACACAGGCTGGCAAAAGCTTCTAGGGACAGGAAATGAAAAGCAGTTATGACGGCCAACAAATAACAAAATAAAGTGACAATGGAGGATGAAAAGGTGATATTTCACCTTTGAAGGTGTGAGTGGACGGTTTAAGGAGCTATTATAGAGACTGACGAGGAGGCTGACCAATTGTATGAATGTTTTCTAGTAGACTAGTAGGGGTAGTCCATGGTCATAGACAACTCAAACATATAAGAGTTTATGGAGGAAGTAGAAGATCCATACTACATGATGGATTAACCAAAGCCACAAGTGAAGGAGCTAGAGTAGCTTGATTTAGTCGAAGAAGGAGAAGATCTAAGGCATATCTTCACTTTGAAGGATCTGAGCGTAAAGAAAATAAAGGCCTTGATTGAGATGATTTGGGAATACAGAGACATATTTACGTGGAAGTAAATAGAGATGGAGGGGATAGATAAAGAAGTAAGTTTCCACAAGCTGAATGTTATGCCTTCGACCATACCTGTAAATCAGGCCATAAGAACTTACAAGCCTGAGATGGATCTAAAAATTAAGAAGGAGGTTTAATGGTTATTAACACCAGGATTCATCAAACTGATACATCACCCACTTTGGTTATCAAGCATTGTCCCAATGGGAAAGAAGGAAAAGAACTAGATAAGCATCTGTGTGCACTTCAGAGACTTGAATAGAGCTTACCTAGAGGATGAGTTCCCTTTAACCTCCATTGATAGCTTAATCGATGAAACTGTTGGGCATGAAATGTATAGCTTCATGGATGGATATGTGGGTTAAAACCATATCAAGATGGATCCAATAGATGCATAGAAAATAACATTCAGAACCCCGTTAGGCAATTTTATGTATAAAGTAATGCCTTTTGGTTTAAAAAATGTTGGAGCAACATATCAGAGAACGATGATGGACATTTTCCATAAATTTTTTCATAAGTTTTTGGAATTTTATATAGGTGATATGGTCATCAAATCGAAGAAGGAAGAGTCTCGTCTAGATGATTTGAGGAAGGTGTTCATTCAGTGTAGAAAGTACATATTGAAGATGAATCCACTGAAGTGCGCCTTCAAAGTTATAAGAGGGAAGTTTTTGGGCTTCGTGGTGGATTCACGGGGGGTAGAGATGGACCAATACAAACAACAGGAGATCCTAGAAATTCCATGTCCAAGAACAACAAAGGAGCCTAAGAGTTTCCTTAGTAATGTATCTTACCTCAGGAGATTTATGCTAGGGATGGCCAAGATAAGCTGCTATAAAAAGGAATAAAGTTCAAATGGGAGGAAAATCACCAAGAATCTCACACCAAGCTGAAAAGGCTTCTCATTTCTCCACAAATAATGATTCTTCCAAAGGCAGGGATATCGTTGTCGCTCTACCTCATGTCTACCACCAGATCTGTCAAAGCTCTCTTAGCACAGGAAGTTGATGGGTAGGATAAATTAGTCTACTATCTGAGCAGGATAATACATGGACCAGAGGTGAGGTATAGTAGTATAGAGAGACATTGCTTAGCTTTAGTATTTGTATCACAAAAACTTAGACATTACATGTTGTCTTTCATAATTCATATTATGACCAGATGTGATCCCATTAAGCTTTTTTTGGCAAGAACTATTTTTATTGGAAGAGAAGATAGGTGCTCCCTCATCCTTTCAGAATATGAATTGAAGTGTATGGTCCCTTGTGCGATCAAGAGTCAGGAATACGCAGATTTATTGGTAATTTTTCTATCTGGAATATTTGAGCCACCTTGTGAGAGCATTCCTGAAGATGATTTGTAGGCCAACTTTTTGGATGCAAACCTTGAATAATGGACTGTGCATTTTAATGGTTCTTCGACAAAGAATAAGGTGGGAGTAGGGGTTATTCTCTCAAAAGGGAAGGAAGAGATTTGCCTTTCCTAAAAGTTAGATTTTTCTTGCTCCAATAATGAAGCAGATTATGAGGCGTTAGTGCTGAGGTTGCTAAAGGCCCTTCAAAGGGGCATCCGTTCCCTGTGCATCAAAGGTGATTTGAACTTAGTGGTTCAGCAAGTGAATGGGAAATATGCATTAAAGCACCTTAGTGTGACACCCTACAGAACAATCATCCAATGATTGATCAACCAGTTCCATCAAGTCAAGAGAAGGAGGCATCCTAGAACGATGAATAGACATGTCGAAGCTTATGCCACCATTGCTTAGAAAGTGGACATGAACAGAGACACAAAAATAGTTTTGAAACAACGAAGAACAGATTCCTCGGTGGTACAGACGATCTTGCCAATAGAAGATGATTCGAACGGAAGAGGCGAGATCAGAAAGCAGTTGGAGTCTGGGGAAGGCATGGAACTGCTAGAGCTAGCGCCATATTTTTCCATCCAAGGAAGTCTTTACTTTAGGAATGTGGGAGGATGGATGTCAAGGTTCATCAGTCCAGAAGAAGAAGATCAGAAGTTAAAGAAGACGTATGATGAACATTACGAAATAACTGAGATCCCTCTGTACAGAAGAATTCAGAGAGAGGGATACTTCTGACTAATGATGAAGCAGGATGCAGCAGAGTTACAATAAAGGTACGATAAATGTCAACTTTTCTTTTAGGTGGATAATGTCACTTTGTTGAAACTCAGGCAGATTGGAGGCATCCTTACACTGATTTTATCAAGGATGGAGTTTTTTTACGGAGAAAATTAACACCATGGAACTCAAGCTAAGGGATTTATGGTTATACGTCCAATAGAAGCATCTCTATCATCGAGGATACCTCAATAGGTCATTAAGATGCATCACAAAGGAGGGGTCAATGGAATTCTTGAAGCAATCCCACGATCCAGCTCATACTGGAGGGGAAATGTTATATGACCAACTAATGACCATGGGTTATTATTGTCTAACTATGGAGAAAGACTCTGCTGAGTTTGTTCGAAAGTGCAAGGTGTGTCGGGTGCATGAAAATATGATTCATGCTCCCTCGGTGGACTTAAACTCTTTGTACACTCCTTACCCATTCCACACTTAGGCGTTTGACCTAGTAGGGGCAATACATGCATCTTTAAGAGGAAATATATAGATATTAGTGGAAACGGCGTGCTTTATAAAATGGGCTGAGGCAATACCACTGAAGAGAGCAACAGCAGATATGGTGGCCAACTTCATTAGAGTACATAATTTATAGATAATTTATTGATTTGGGATCCCAAAGGTTATCCTCTCTGATAATGGGACCACATTTATCAATAAATAATTAACGATGCTCACACACAAGTACTCCATCATCCATCATACCTCAATGGTGGCATATCCCAAAAGTAACAGTCAAGCCGAAATAACAAATAAGACCTTGGTCAATATCTTGGCCAAGACGATGGAGGATTTTCTAGGTTCATGGGATGATAACATTCAAGAAGTTCTCTGGGCATATCGAACGATAAAGAGGAAACTAATAAGGTATACGTCATTATCTCTTATGTTTGGATCCGAAGAAATTATGACAATGGAGTTGAAAGTTCCCTCAGCCCGATATGCCTTGTGAAAAAGCATGCTTCCTTCGAGCAGATACGTAGATGCGGAAGCATTAGATGAACACAGGGACAATGCGATGCAACACTTCTAAATGTACACGAAGCAGCTCTCCAGGGCATATGAAACCTTGGTGAGGCTAAAAAAGTTCGTGGAAGGGGATCTGGTGTTGAAGGCAGCGGTGAAGCACCTTTAAGGGCTTCCATTACCTAAATTTGCTGCGAATTAGAAGGGACCTTTCATGGTGAAGGAGGCTCACGATTCATGCTACTATTTAATCTTTAAGATCAAAGAGGATAAAACTTTCAAGATTAATAACAAATGATTAAAGGTCTATTATGTTTAAGCGAGTAACCTCAGTTAGAGATTTATTTTGTGTTAAAGTTATGTTGCAATTCATTATAAGTTATTTCTTTTGTTGTGATTCTTCTCATGGGTTAAGAAGAAAAAGTTTACTTGTAAATTGTAAGAGTTTAATCGTTGATATAAATGGAAGAGTTGTAATAAAGCATGATATGGTAACAAATCAATTTTTTCATTCATATACTCAAAAGGTGTACAAAATTGGGAACTATTGCCTAAGAATTACATATGAGGAAATGAAAAAAATATGACATAATAAAATAAGGGACTTCAACTCAGAAGGAACCATAAGTCATAGTAGGAGAAAAAATCCCCAGGCAAGCCCGAAGAATCCTCCAAGCATGTTCTCTGAGCTATAATACAACCCTCAAGTCTGGTTTGGACTTGATCTTGTTCAATCCGTAAGGCTTAACATTTTATCTTGGCCTTCGGTAGAGCTTCTTAGACAGCCTTAACTTCCTTATCAGCCATTCCTAACAAAGGGGACAACTCTAACAGCCTATCCTCCTCAGCCCGTTGGGCCTCCACATTTTTCAGATAAAGCTCCCTCTATCTCTCCAATTGTTTGCACTTTAAAAACTTTAAGTGGATGATGAAATAATTCAATTTGAAGTCATCCTGCCCATCTCCCTCAAGTTGCTCAGGTAATGATTGATAAAGGGACTAGTAAGACTTGATGTTTGAGTATTGACAACCTCAACAATAGCGGATGCCAAACCCTGGAACCTTTATCTCATCACCAATGTGTTTGAACGTAGACAATCAGCACTGAAGGTTTAAGGTGATGAGTGGAAATCTATTCAATGATAGAATGATTAATCTCAAATATTTGGGAAGACTGCGAAGGACCATAAGGTAGAACTCATCAGGATCCATGTTAGGTAGAAGGACCTCACAACTGGACTCACTATCAGCTGGCAGATCTGTAGTGGAACCACGATCGTTGTGACTGGTTTCCTCTGAAGAGACTGGCCCTTCATCAAAAGAGGCCACAGGTGGGGGATCACACTGAGTTAGCTCTTCAGCAATAGCGGGCTCCCTCACAACTTAAAACGAGATAAAGAAGACTGAGTTTGCGAAAAATCTTAACAAGTGGTTTTCATTGTTAAGCCACCATTATAGGTGGAGGTTAAGAAAAATTTTAATAAGTGGTTTTCATTGTTAAGTCACCATTATAGGTGGAGTTTGAGAAAAAATATTAACAAGTGGTTTTCATTGTTAAGTCACCGTTATAGGTGGAGTTATGCAAAAAATATTAACAACTGATTTTTATTGTTAAGTCACCATTATAGGTGGAGTTTGATAAATCTTAACAAGTGGTTTTCATTTTTAAGTCAACATTATAGGTGGAGTTATGCGATGAAAGCGCGGAAGCCCACAATTTTAAAATTCTTAAAATTAATGAGATAGTTCAATAAAAATTTAAATTTAAATTTAAAATAAAAACAAACTTCAAATTTTAATTTCTTCCAAATTAAAATTAAACTAAACTAGAAGTGAAATGAAAACTACTCAAATATTAACTTTCACTTAAACAGAATTAATTCAACCCAAGACTAAAATTTTCCTAACAATAATTAATTCATTTTTTAATATAGGCCAAACTAAATTAACACAAATTTTATTTAATTAAATTGTGCTGACTTGAATTAAATTAACTTAAATTCACCCAAACATATTGTAGAAGCAAATTAAACAAGATTGAAAAGTAAACCAATTTTTATCTTTTTAACTTAAGCATGTTCTAGGTGAGTTAAACAAGATAAAAGAAACAATCTCACTTCACGGATATGTACGAGGAAAACTCACAACAGGAAAAATTTCGGATGGCCCTAGCCTAACAAATTCATTAGAAATGGTTTTACAATTACAAGATAAAAAGACTTACAACACTCGACTTGACTCCCTTTAAGCCCTGGCGCTTCTTCTTGTAAATACCTTCATCTAGGAAATAATCACGACATCCATCGCAGTATTGGAGTCCACCAATCGAAGCATAGCAACCGTCAACCACATATGGTGCCTTTCACCATGTGAGAAAGCCGCAGCAAAACAAATCTTCTCCTTTATGGGTAGAGAATGAACCCAAACTTCTCTTCTTGTTGTATAGAGAAAACACGATGGCAAAACTCTCCAAGCAAAGATATATAAGTATATATAAAGAACTTGGATTAAACAAACATGGGTGATGTGTTTTAGAAGAATTTAAACCATGGAAATCAAACACACAAAAGAGACTTTTCTTAACGATTTTTTTCTCTCAAAATAGCTCTCAAAAGTGAGGTGAAAAAGTCTGTCAAAAAAGTTGACCCGAAATGGTTAAAAACTGTCAAAAATAGTGGGGACAAAAAGGTGGAAAAATGGGAAAAATTGGCAAATAATTGTTCCCGTTGAAATGTCGTTCGAACGACATTTTGATGTGATGTCATTCGAACGACCATGTTCGAATAAGAAAACATAAGCAAAACAAGGCTAAAACTTCGTTGTTAAACCTCATTTGAACGAAACTTAGAACAAAAAAATAGAGAATTTGAGCAATTTTGTCATTTGAACCTCATTAGCAATGTCGTTCGAAATAGCTCGTTTGAACGAGAAGAAGTTGTTCGAACGACTTTTCAGAAAATTTAAAAAAAAAAATTCAATTTAACCCAAAAACTTTTTATAAAAAGTTCTAAAAATATTTTCTGAAAATAAAAAGTCGTTTAGGCAAAAATTACACCCATAAAAATATTCCAAGCCTCCATATATATATTAAATGCATTCATACCTTTTGGAGACATTAAAATCCTCATGTTGATGACGTGAAACGTGACGCGCAAACCCGACAAGGATGAACTAGAATATCTAGATTGCAACGTCTTTAACATATACCCGTCATAGGCTTGGAAGGATACATAAGGTGTTGTCAATTTATAAAAATACCGCAAGTCCACAGGCTATTATAGAATAGCGAGTGTAAGTACGGGTCAAACCCACGAGGATTTATCAAAAAAAAATCGTTAAAACTTATTGTGACTGTCCAACTAGACGAAATGGGTTTGGAAATGGGATCTGATATTAACTAAGCAAAACGAACAAAAAATAAGACTACGAGAGATATAATCAAGGGAGCGTGAAAACTAGGACGTTGGATTCATTTATCACATCAAATTAACATTGTGCAATAATTTAAATTCGTCATTCCCAATTTTATAACTCAAATTAAACCGACTCTCGTCTTATTTAATTCGGAAGAATAACACGTTATAAGTCCAAAATAAAATTTAATGTCTCTAAATTTAGACGCCTAAAATCCCTATTCCCTTAAAAAGTTTACTTTTAAATTTCAAAATATAGTCTTTAAGCATGGGCTATCAATCAATGTAATAAAAGTATAACCCATCAAAAAGTACTCACACTTCAAATAAAAGAATGATTTTTTTCAAACAATGCCGAAGGTTTAAAACGAACTCTCGTGCCATTTTAAATTAATACCAATTTTTTAAAAGTATTTAGCACATATCGGGAACAAAATTGAATTTAAATCACACACAATATTAATCACACATGATGAATCTCACCTAGTCCTAGTAAGAAAATTAAGCGAGCATAATTGTGGACATAATAAATTTGCAAGAATGAATACTAATTTGTATTAAATGAACAAACTTACAAATGGTGTGTCAAAAATATTCTTGACAGAATTTCTCTCACAAAATAATTATTGGCCCGCAATAAAAATATACCCTCAAAATAAGGAATCAAAAACTATCTCTAAAACTCTCTCTACAACTCTCTATCCCCCCAAAAATAATGAACCCAAGGGTTCTATTTATAGGCTTAGGGATAGGACATTTGGATGGAGTGGGACTCTCCCTGATTGGTTGTATTTGTGTTGATAATTATCTCATGGAGTTTTGGGAAGCGTTGGAGATAATTATCCCCAATTTTGACACTATTCACGTCACTATTCACATCAACGACTTTAATTGCATTGTTGACCTCCAAAACTTCAAAATCTCATTTTCGTCCGAACTTGAAAGTTGTTAGTCTTATCAAGTCCTTTTCGAAAAGCTATGGCACGACCTCAATGGACACTCGAGCGATTTTATAAAAATTATTTAGTACAGTTGTGTCAATCATGTCGTGTCGCGACGTATCCTGACAATTTTTGCACATCGACTCCTTTGTTGTCCAAATTTTTCAGGATACCTGTAAAAATGCAAAATAAAAATAATTAATTCAAATTTAGGGTCACAAATATTTAAATTTTACAAAATTATCCCTATTTGCATTTTAGCCCCCGAAATTCATTAATTGCTCGTTTTAATTCAGAATTCAACCAAATTTCAGAGAGAACTTTAATATGCCTAGATAAATATTTAAAAAAAAAATTCAAGCCCATAAAGTTTCTAAAATTACAGTTTCGCCCCCAGAGATATTAAAATCACAATTTTAACTCAAATTTTATTCAAACTTGCATTTTTCGTTTAATTTATGAAAAAGATTCTAAAAGCTTATTATTTATTATACAATTGGCCTAACAAGACCTAGATTTGGATATAATTCATGAAAAATATTGCACTCATCAAATACCCTTAAAACTAAACTTTGCTAGTCCTCAAGCAAAACTAAAATTTTAAAATCTAACTCACTTTCGTAGGAATCACGATTGCACTTAGCATGTGAAACAAGCCGTTAAACCCCTAGATTACCCTAGTGGACGAGTTTTGTCTCGTGAGGTTTTGCAGTGAATATACCCACAAAATTCAAAAACTTGACTCAATACAAAAAACTCAAAAGTAACATAACCAAGTTTGAATGCAAACTTCATAAATATAGTAGAACTTCACTTTTCAATCTCAACTTATCGTGAGTGTATGCATAGCCAATATAACCGTCCACTTCAAAAGATTTGATCGTTATATTTCTTATTCGAAAGTTCGTTTTGATTTCAAAATATCATGGGATGCACTCTCAATCGAACACTTGAAAATGGGTTATTTTCTATCGGTATATGTGAATAAAAGAATAAATTTAAATGAACAATTTTCACATATACATGATGAAAAATGGACTTTTATACTGGATGAATATGATATCATGAACGGAACAGTGATTACTTTTTAAAAGCATTGAATCACTCCATAAATCCTATTCATCTTTTCTCCACACTATAACTAATTTTCCTTGAGATAGATTAGGATTTTCTTTGGTTGTATTGTAGGCTCGGATTTTAGCTAGAAATAATGACTTTGGAGTTCAAAAATATCTGAGAATATAGAGATTTTTTGCTATTTTGACTTTTAGGCACTTTTCTTCCAATCTCCAATTCATTTTCTTTCGCTTTTTCATTTAAAACTCACATTTTTTTCATCTTTTTCTTTCGTTCATTCTTCCTCCTTTTTCTTCCTTCCTTCACACATTATTTTTTCACCCTCCTTTTCTTTTGGCCTTTTTCCTACCGTAATTTTACCCTACTATTCTCAAAAAATGGGTATGACTTCTTTTTATGGGCTTTTAACTCCTAGATGGAGTTGGATAGGATAGTGGGCTTTCAATAAAAGGCTTATCTTTTTTTTGGCTCAAATGGTCTTGCAATAGAATAACGTAAAAAGGTTGGATTTTAGGCTTAATTTTTGGCTTTCAAACGATGGCCTAATCTCATTTCTCAAGTTTCGTTAATTTGATTTGTGTCTCAAGACGACTTACTAAGACTTTTAGAGCTTAAGATTCACATTTTCACTTTTTCTTTTTAGTAATTGAACATAACAATGAATTTGAGATCAACAACAAATTTATCACTGAATGAAAATTTGAGTTATTTTAACTCGAATTGATTTAAATCTCTTCAAAACGATGAATGGTACAAAATCTCACCGAGTTAAAATCTCCATATTTGTTTGTTAAGCATATTAACTTTCGTCTCAAGATTCATTTTCGATCATAATGTATGGCTAATGTGTAAAAATTTCATAAGTTGAGAGATCCATGAATTAATTTTATATTGATAAATCATTTCAAAACACAATTATATTGAAAATCTTTTTATTTATTTTTTTGAAATTTTTTTGATTTTCTTTTCTTGTTTTTTTGAATTTTTTTATTTTCAAAAATACCATCCTTACCCCCAAACCTAAATTTTACATTGTCCTCAATGTATGCTCAAACTAAAAATATTAACAAAGTAAATAAAGTACTGAAGTAAAAGGACCATATTACCCGTGAATTTCCTCTTGTGTTACCAACTTCCCACCGATCTCACATGCATTGCATCATAAATCAAAAGTTTGAACAATTGAGAGTCAACCCAATCGACAAAGTATACACATGAAGGCACATAATGAATGTGGTGAGTGAAATTATCGAGGTGCGTAGTCAGTTGATAACATAGATGGTCAGTGATATTAAAAATATCGCATCCTTCCACAGAAGTTATCCAGCTTGTACAAAAGCTAACAAGCCGCGAAACCCAATTAGCATAAGGTGCGGCCCTATCGACTATAGGGTGCAGCATGAAATTCTTGGCCTTATATACAGGCCGCGGCCCTACCCAATATAGGATGCGGCCCCTTTTGTTATATCCTCATACAGGATGCAGCACTCAATGTTTGCCTTACAGCCCGCATCCTTGTCTATTATAGCAACTTCAGGCTTGGTATACGTCACGTGCTCAGGGTACGTGACACAACTCACATACCTCCTATAAATAGAGTTAAACACCTCGAGATAGGGGATCGATTCTACCCAACTTCAACATACAGCTTGGGGGTAACTCATCTACATCGTAGCCAGATCTTCGGCACACCCGGAACCGCTACAGCTATGTATTTTCCTTTATACCCATACTTGTACGCCTCTTTAGGTATGATTATATTGTACAATGTAACTTATATAATGAGAGTAGGGCACCAAAGTGGACGTAGGCCTATTTTAAAGCCTTAACCACTCTACATCTTGTCTTCTCTCTATTTACTCGCTTTATTTGTTTATTATGCACGTTATACTCGATTTGCTGATATGGGAACGACTTATCGGCGATTTCTCGTATCATCAATCTGGCGCTCTATGTGGGAATCGAGATATTTCAATCTTGTTTCTCTGTATTTCGAGTTCTTAAACACCTTATTCTATTCATGGTGATCCTCTGGATCATCATCCCATGTGTAAATTTTGGTTATTAAGCTCTATTTTATACTTACACCCTTAAATGGGTATTTTGTACCTTCAAATCTGCTCTCGGGTCTCCATTTTATGACCTTAGATCTGTTTTACATACCCCTGTGATATGCCCCACCTAGATAAAGATGGAAAGCTTGATGGGCTTTAGCCCCGTAAAGGTGGGTGATTAGGGAAGAGTTATGCTTACTCCCTTTTTGTTGTTCTTTGCCTATGATTTAGGGTTTATCATTAGAATTGTGCCATTTTGTGCACCGAGAGGTTATTCTCTCATGGATATACCCTAGTAGGTATGCTCTCCACGAGTTTTGAGAGAAAAAATCAATTTTTAGGATTCAATTTTGGGATTGTCCCTTCATTGCCTAGGTAGGGATACGGCGTGGTAGTTCAACTACCTTACATGTCGCGGCCTCTACTGGGGCAGTTGCATTACAGAAGCTTCAAAACATCAAGGAACAGACTCAGGTGGTCTCTAGCTCAACCTTGGTGAATATCATACAAAGGCCACGGTAGTGCACCTATGTGCCATACTGGTCGCGGCCTCAACAGCAATACCATGTAGCAGTGCAAATGTTGCATCCCTATTTCCTACTTGGTTACTCCAATATTTCTGAGATTATTCACTTCTGTTAAGTTTTGTCTCAGATTAAATATACTTTGTAAAGATTAACAAAAGCAGAAATGGAGGGAGAATCCAGCCATAGCACAGAAGTCAAAGATGAGATTATGCAGCTGTACAATCACCTCAACCATCTCTACGACAGTCATGCCTCACTCTAGACCCATAGAGGGTACTCGTGCTAGAGGCTGTGGCCTCACCCAATTAGAGTGCGGCACCCAGGAACATTATTTCAACAACCTTCTCTGCCGTGGTGGTACCAGAGGATTCATCCGCGGAGGCAATCAGCAGGAGTCAAAAAAGGAAATTAGGTAAGGCAGAAGGGAGCTCGAAGGCCTACACCCCATTGGACTTCCCAATTGAAGACATTTTTTAGTCCATTAGGGAGGACAAGATGCTGAGGTGGCCAAAGAAGCTCAAAGATCCACCCCACAAGAGGAACAAAGCCAAATGATGCAAGTTCCATCTGGACCATAGCCACGACACTGAGCAGTGCTATGCACTAAAGGATGAAATTAAAAGGCTGATTGGGCAAGGGATGCTGTGGAGTTTCCTCAAAGATGTTCAGGGGATGAAGTCTAGAATCACATACCGCATGCCCATTTTTCATGCTTATGTCTTATACTCCATTTGTCTCTACTTTACAGTGACAACTCTTCTTATGTTGTTTTAAACTAAACATTGTATTATCCTTACAAAGTCATATATATATGAATAGTTATATGGAATCAAGTTCACCTTTATAGTGCCATATTTTCATTCTCATTTCCACGAAATGTTATCTTATAAAGACCATTTTTATCTTAAACAGATCTCGATTCGATACAATATGTTATATCGGGAATGATAATATCTAAATTGGCCCACAACGCTCGTCAAGACGTCTGATTGTCCGAAAGCAAGTGACATCAAAAATGGAAAAAGTAACCATCGAGGGCGGCTATTTAAATTGGTCTGTAACATCACTCATAAGGTCTTCCAATGCCCATTCTTAGCTTTTAGGATGAGTCATCTAGCCACGGGAGCTTACAATGCTCGTTCTTAGCTTCCGGGATGCGTCATTAAGTCGAGAGACTTGTAATATCTAGCCAGGGATGGCTTTATATATATCCATAGTTGTGGGTGGCTTAATAACATAACCCAGCCTGAGGAGGCTTGAAAGTGTCCCGTATATTGGTTGTGGGTGGCTTAATAACATAACCCAGCCTGGGGAGGCTTGAAAGTATCCCGTATATTATCTGTGGGTGGATTAATAACATAACCCAGCCTGGGGAGGCTTGAAAGTATCCCGTACATTAGCTGTGGGTGTCTTAATAATATAACCCAGCTTGGGGAGGCTTGATAGTATCCCGTATATCTACAAAGGCCCATGTTAAGATGGAAGGGGTGGAAGAGTACAGTAGCCCTGTCAATACAACTGCAGCCATTAAAGCGACTAAGAGTTGATGTGGTAATGAATTGGATTTAGATCCAATTAAAGCTACAACAGAGGGAATTCAAACATTCAAAAGTGAGATCCCTGTTAATATGGCTACGGCCATTTAGTAAATTCATTCAGAAGACACGATAGATAAAGGCAAGATTATCAAAGTGATGTGGCCCTGTTAAAGAAGAGCAACCCCTTTCAGTCATGAGTACAAGTACAAGGGAAAAGAGTCGTAGCCCATGTACAGAAACCATCCACATTACAGTGCCGCGACCTTAATCTAAATACCATTTTGGTTTCTAAATATGGCCGCAGCCTATGACCCATACGTTAGTTAAAGTGCATTTTTTCAAAAAGAATATACAATTAAAACACACAAAGGCGCCGTAACCTTATTTATATTTTCGTGACCATTAAGAGATTATAAAGCCACAGTAAACGATTCAAACACCTAAAAGTGCCGCGGCCATGTTCAAACCTATCTATGTGCAACAATAATGGAATTCAAGTAGAAAGGTCAAGAGGGCATTCATTCAAATGTTGAAGAAAGTAACACAGAAGAATAAAAAAGCTACTAGAAAAACGAGGCAAGAATAGTCATCACCAAAGGTGCCGCGGTAAATTAGTTACAGATAAAGGGCTACAGCAGAAAATCTTAACCTGTTAATGTTTGGATTACAGACTATATATACAAAATTTAAAAATTGGAAGGGACGCAACCCTATATGGATAAGCAGTTCAAAAAAGTGGGATTATACAAGCTACCGGCTCAGGAGACCGCATCGTCATTAATATCCCCTTCATCACCATCCGTAGTTCTTTCGATCTCTTCCGTAGTTCTTGAACGACTCCACAGTGTTGTCGATGACCAGTTGAAGGGCTTTGCCATGATCTACCGCCATTTTCGTGATTTCCACAGCATGGGCTTCAGCATCACGGGAAGCCTTGGCCTCCAACTCTTCATACCTCCTTTGAAGAAGTCTGAGCTTATTATTACTGAACTCAGCAACTTGGGCAGTTTTCGTGACTTGGGCCTGAGAGACCTTTAGAGATTTCGCGGCCTGGTTGAAATTTCTTTTCGCCTCTCATTTGTCTTTGATAGCAGCTTCTAGGTTCATCTGGGTTGCCTGAAGGGCCGCGGAAGCAAATTGCTTTCCACCCTCGAAGGAATAATTTCATACATTTTCTAAGTCAGGGGAGTGCACCCTCTTAGTAGTCTCTTTTTGTTTGTAGAGGGCCTCATACTTCCTCTTTTGTTCTACCATGATGTCCATGGCCTGAAAAGAGAAAGTTAGGAGCAAGGTATGGAATACAAAATTAAATCTTAGAAAGCACTTGCACTTACCCTCAAAAGACTATGGAGGCTACAATCCTCCAGATTGTTATGATCTTCATCCACCAACCTATCAAGGTCCGCGGCATTGAGGAACCTCTTCATCCTTCGGGAAGCCCTCGCAGTAGTGTCCCATGAGGACTTAAGGTCAGGCTGTCTTAGTTGTGGCCGCGGTCGACCGTCAGGGATAGCTCCGGCACGGCACTGAGGAGGCGCTAAGTTTGCATTAATCGCAACAATAGGTGGCGGAGATAAAAAGGTTGAATGAATGGCGGCATCAGATGTTGACATCAGACCTGCCGCAGCCAAATTTGCCTCAATATCATCGTCAAACTCCTCAAGGAGTGGGCGCGCAGTAGGGACATTTTTTTCCTCGGCCTTATTCTGGGCCGCAGCGGATGGATTTTTGTCGCTGGAAGGGGCTGCAGCTGGAGCTTTCTTCTTGCTCCTCTTCCTTTTTCTGTTCTGCGCAACGTTATTTAGAACGAATGCATCCTCATCCATTTTCGCTAATTGGGCAGCCAAAAGCTCCCTATCAACTTCCTCACCTGAAAGAAGAAAGTAAATAGTAAAGAATTGATTTAAATATAAATTGCCGCGAAACAAAGACTGATTGATTGGGCTATTACCTTCTGCAGCCATTTCTTTTGGTATGAACTTGTTAGGGAAGTAACCTGCCTCAAATTCAGTGGTAGAAGTTACAAGTTCGCTGAATTTCTTCTCCATAATAGGAATAGCCACGGCCTTATCAACTCTCTTCTCTTGCCGCTTGCTCAATTGCAAGTTGTCGAGAACTGCAGAAAACATTTCAAAGGTTAGTATAGAGAGTAACAAGCAATTGTAAGGATGGGACGCAACTATAATTAAAATACTTAGCTTGGAGGGACACCCCCATTATCGTGGCATTCTAAATGACTTCTCCCTCTCGTTATCCTAAGGATGAATCTCCCACCCTTCTCCAGAGATGTAGAAATACTTCCACTTCCAGTTCTTTACACTGGTCGGCCTCCCAGAGTAAAGGTTCTCGTCCTTGCCGCAGATGGAGAAGTAGTAGTAGCTAGCAAACTTTATAGAGTTCTCCTTCGGGCACTAGAAGTGGAAAAACTCCGTGGGAGTAATATCTTTCCTGAATTGATTCTCCCAAAGCACGACTGCGACAAGAATGGCCCTCCAACCATTGGGATCTAACTGGGCTGGTGCTAATTTCATCGCTTAAAAAAATCATCTGATGGGAATGGTAATTGGAAGCCGCAGCCCGTAAATGAAATCATGCAGTGGGAAATAGACCCTATGGTCAGAAAGTGCCGTGCATGGCCTTTGGTTCGCAACAGGTGCTTAGCACATCAAGTTTTTTGGAAACTCGAAGGCCTCAGCTACCTGGTCAACCCGTTCTTGGGTCATAATGCTACGAATATCAAGCGCAGTAAGAGGCCTTTCGGCCCTCTCAGATTGGTCAATTGGTTCATCCCTAACATGAGTGGCACGCCTAGCCACGACATCACCTTCTACATCCAATGGTTGGTTACTAGAATTAGCTTCCTCCTCCATTGGCTCGGCCTCAAAATCCTTCCTACAGGTGGAATCTGCAGAGTCTGAGTCTAATATTATGCAGTTGGGGAAATCTTTCAATTGACACGGCCATATTGACTTCAGAGGAGGCACGAAAGGAAGCTCGGGGGGTAGAAGTTCCGAAATGCTTTGCCCAAAAGCCTCTCAGGAATTCGTCTGGGTCAAAGTTTATATGGCTACAGCAGTACCTGAAAAGAAGAGTCCGCAGTTAGGCGTTGCACCCATTACGATTGTAAAAAGCCCTAAGAAGACACAACAGTATATGAAGATTAAAGTGAATAGAGGTGATCAATAAGGTCGGCTAAATGTGTAAAGTGGGTTTCTAGAGCCCTAAAAATACAAATGACACCACGGCATGTTGATTTGATACATGCCATCACCTTGCATAGTGTGGTTACTAGGGGATAAAACACCATTAATGCTAGTCAATGAACCTAAGGCCGTTTTCAGTGAAATATGGCTTAACTGTAGCGGACTACCCTCAAAACCTACTAGCCGCAGCCCTCTCCTAAAGTTGAGGGATATTGTACAATGCCGCGGTCTCTCACTGAAACAATTTAATATCTAATGTTGGTTCGTTTAAATATTGAAGACTCAGAATGTGAAGGGTTGATTCAAGAACAATAAGAACAGTTATATGATTCAGTGGGATTCAACACAAATACACGTCATATTATCCAAGCAATAGAAGAATCAAGGTTCATTTCATGCTATGAAGATTGATTCAGAGAACGAGTTAGCAACAATTACAACTATTTATCATGGATATGTATTTGATTCTTGGAAGTTAGCAAATTATTCAATCAAAACCCTAGGATCCTATCAAGATATTGGGGTTTTTCTGAGAAATAGATACAATCTAAGAAAATCTAATATAAATTCAGAAAGCAATTATGAATACATAATTCAAGAAGAGGCGATACAAAAATTCAGAAGTTTCAAAGAATATTTATGAACTACGAAAGTTATTAAAGAAGATGTTGGTTCGAAAATTACCTGGAAATGGAGAAATCAGCGATGATCAGCCTCAAACCGCCTAAGCACCACCACGCTCTGCCTTGGACAGTCGCTGGAAAAAGCAAGATGATTTATGAACAGAGTTCAGCTCTCGAAATGCTCTCAAAGATTTGGAAAACGTAATGAAGTCCACGACCCGAACAATTTATATAAGAGGGCACAGGAAGATAAAGCGTCGCCTTGAAAGTACCGCGGCACCTAAGGAGATTGATCTAAGCTGCAGCCCCAATCGAAATCTCTTGGCACTGCGACTTGGGGGCTTCTTGATAGTACAAATATCGCATCCTGCCACATAAGTTATTCAGCTTATACAGAAGCTAATAAGCTGCGGAACCCAATCAGCATAGGGAGCCTTATCGACTACAAGGTGCGGCATGAAATTCTTAGCCTTATATATAGGTCACGACCCTACCTAATATAGGGTGCGGCCCCTTTTTCTATAGCCTCATACAGGATGCAACACTCAATCTTTGCCTTACAAGCCGCATCCCTATCTATTCCAGCAACTTTAGACTTGGTATACGTCACGTGCTCAGGGCACGTGACACAACTCACATACCTCCTATAAATAGAGGTCCACACCTCGAGATAGGGGATCGATTCCTCTCCCTCAAGGCCGTTTCCACAACACCTAATGGAGCCTTACCAAACTCTCTCTACGCAACTTCAACATACAGCTTGGGGGTAACTCATCTACATCGTAGCCAGATCTCCGGCACACCCAGAACCGCTACAGCCATGAATTATCATTTATACCCATACTTCTGCGCCTCTTTAGGCACGATTATATTATACAATGTAACTCATATAATGAGAGTATGGCACTAAAGTGGACGTAGGCCTATTTTAAAGGTTGAACCACTCTATATCTTGTCTTCTCTCTATTTACTCGCTTTATTTATTTATTATGCACGTTATACTTGATTTGCTAATATGGGAACGACTTATGGGAGATTTCTTGTATCATCAGTCTGTCTCGAAGAGACTATCATAATGAAATTCCGAATGACATGCTAAGCCTAGATTTCCCTCAAACTCGAGAATGAATAAATCGAGCTCTAAATCGGATGATACTTTACTTATTTTCTCAATCTCATCCAAATATTCAAATGACACGGGTGGACATAATGGAAAAGGATAATATGGTATGACAAAACATGCATCACTAGGTGAAAATGCTCGAATGATTTTCTCAATCTCATCACTAGTAGATAAAATCTCATGCATCGGCATACCCTTAAAAGGCTCGAGTTTTCATTCAAAAAGAAGGAATTGATCCATCCTATTATCCCAGTTTCTCTCATCTAAATGACAAAAAGAGTCCAATAAATATTGGACATCAACAGTAAGCTCCTCATCAACCGGACCAAATTCTTTTTCAAATTCTTCAAGACTCATAACTGGAGATAGATCGGGTGGCCTATCATTTAAATCGTGTGTGTCACTATCCCGTGGGTTAGTGAACTCGTTCACTTCTTGAACGTACTTGACTTCATTTATTCCCTCATCAGATGATTACCTCTCTAAATTAAAAACATCCAAATCCATGGTCATGTTCCCAAATAACAGGTTCAGTTGCCCACTATGACATCGAATGACAGCATCGGAGGTGGCCAAAAAGGGTCGGTCAAGGATGATCGAGATTTATGCGGTTGAGTTTAGTACGTGTTGCGTGTCTAAAACCACAAAGTTTATCGGAAAAATAAACTCACCCCCTTTAATCAATACAACTTCTACAACACCTCTAGGCACCTTAATGGATCAGTCGGCTAAGGACAAGGTCATCTCATTAGGCTTTAATTCCCCCAAACCTAGTTTCGTGTACGCGGCCTACGAAAGAAGGTTCACTCTTACTCCTAAGTCTAAGAGGGATTTCTCGAAGTGATGCTTCCCTATCTCAATAGAGATCGTCGGTGTCTTGGGATCCTTATACTTGATAGGCTTCTATAGGAAATGATCGATCTTGGTTACTCGGTGAGAAAATATTTCTTGGGCATGTTGGTGTATCTCTTGAAGGTACAAAGGTCCTTCAAAAATTTGGCATAGGATGGGACTTGTTGTATAGTGTCAAGAAATGGGATATTGATTTTAACTTTCTTTAATACTTCCAACATCTTATCAACTTGTGCCTTTTTCTTTTGGGTCACCAATCGCTGGGGAAATGGATCTTTTGGAACATAGGTCTCTACAGGTGGCTCGAAAGATAAGGGTGGGGAGAAAGTTGGATCCACATGTGGATCCTCATTCTACTTAAGTTTGTCGGATTCACTCTTGATGGGTGGTGATACATTCTTTTCGACTTCCTTACTAGACCTAAGCGTGATGATTGCTTTGACATACTCTTGGCTTTGTGATGAACCGGAGTTATCTTTAACAAAATATGGACTTTTAGGATTGGGCTCAGGTTGACTCGGAAATGTTCCCTTATTTCTCTCACTCAACGCATTCGCTAATTGACTCACTTGAACCTCAAGTTTGGCTATGGATTGAGTGTTTGCATGTAAGCTCTGTTGGGTGGATTGGAGGACATTTTGAGTGGTTTGCTTGAATTGGAGGGTACTTTGAGCAAGCAAATTCATCGTATTCTCTAAAGCTTAGATCTTTTGGGAAGAAGGATACAATGGTTCGGGGTCATTCTTTTGGAAACCCAAAGGTGGATTATTAGAAGATGAACCTCCACTTTCTTTGTATTGACCCTTGGACCATGAAAAATTGGGGTGGTCTCTCCACCCCGGATTGTACGCATTGGAATATGGGTAATACTTTGGCCTATTTTGGTAAAGGGCATTGGCTTTCTCGGTACATGCCTTGTGGGTCGTAAGGGCGGGACAATTTTTGACTAAATGGTCGAATGCATCGCAAAGTATACATATAGGGTAACATACATGTTGAACTGTCGCAGGTGCGGTTTTATTTCCCTCTTTGCTTGTCTCTAAAGCTTCGTGAATGAGTACATATCTTGGACCGTCGCCTCAAAACGGGACAGCTTTGCGTCATGTGAATCCACCGTTCGAGCCAACCCGGTGTCGCTCGTCTCCAATCCGATGATCCTAGATTGGGCCACCCGCGAGCTCACCCCCCTTGTCCTCCCCTTGCGATCAGAGCCAAGCACTTGGCTGAGTGCGTCTGTGGACAAAGACACCTTGTCGGCATCAGACTGCGACTCATGCAGTTCCTTAAGCTTTGCCTGAAACGACAAAAAGCACATGATTAGTAAAATAAGTAAACTAAAAAATTATAACGTAATTAACAAAAATTAAACTGTCGGATTACTTACAATTGTGGCCGCGACGCTCGGGGACACCTACTTGTCCTTCCCCTTCTTCGTCCAAAGAGCCACATAAGTATCGAGCCTACGTGGCTTACCCCCTGGGCCACTCCCTACCCCCTGAAATACAATAAAGTAAAATTAGTATCGGCTCCGTAAAGTAAATTAATGAAAAATAATATAAATCTGTAGTTATAGAAAAATTAAATCTTGCCTTCATCCTATGCTCCACCTCGGCGTAAGACGTCCGGCCAGAGTAGTGCACGTCCTTCTTTTTTTCCCGATTGGCGAGATGCCAATTGTCAATCCTCGATCTCATTGTCAATCAACTTTTGCCATTGTGCCAATGAGATCGTCTCCTTGGGCGGGATGGATCCACGCCATTGGATAATGGACTCTCGTGTTTTCTCAAAGTATCGTGTCCGCATATTTTTCTTCCACGTCTTGTGTTGCTCCCTCAACTTCTCCAAGACGGAATCGCGTAGCTTTGGATCCAAGTTGAATTGTTTATGTCCAACAAATACAATGTTAGTTGCGAATAAATATAAATATAAATATAAAATGAAATTGAAATTGAAATTGAAATTGAAATATATTACCTGTAGTGCCGCCCAAACATCTAACTTGAGCTCATATGGCACCTCCTTCCAACTCATAAACCCCGGACCGATGACCGTCTTTAGCAACTCGAGGGATCTCGCTAACAGCTCCGATTTGTTCTCGATGGTAATCCCAAATTTTCCATATTTGGGGAGCCTAGGGGCCGAGGAGCCCTCGTCGCCTCCGCTACCACCGAGCCCAGATGACATCATCATAAACAGCATCATCATCTTCGCCTTAATACCTGAAGGAGACATTTGCTGTAAAAAAATGTTATTAGTACAGATAAAAAAAATGTTATTAGTACACATAGACACACACCCCTACCCCACCCCCCATCTCCCCCCCTCCTCCCCCCCACCCCTACCACACACACGCACACGTACACGTACACCCCCCCCCCCCCAACCAACACACCCCTCCCCCACCACACACCACCACACACATATATACCCACACATATACACATACACACATAAATATGTCTAAATTAGTTTAAAACATCTAATGTGGATACATGTATCGAGATTTTATGTCATCTATTGGAACTATTAAAAAAATTCTTCTTTGTTTTAGGTGATTGACACTTAATAAATCTTATTGCAAGTGAAAATATTTTTTGGACAAAAAAAATCATTGAAGTCATTTTGTTGGAGGATATATGCTTTAAGATCGCAGGTTTACTTCGGCGATATCATTTTATGTTAGGAGTAGATGGGTTTTTATGTATTTTTTCTATTGGGACGAGTGAAATATTTGAAAAACTTATTATTACCATTAATGTTTTGATTGAAGTAACTTTGATTTAGGTTGGTGGATATGATGTTAGAATTGTTGATTGTGTAGAGAGATTTTACTTATATTTGAAAAACTTATTATTACCATTATTGTATGTTATATATGTTACAATGGGATGATGTTATATATTATTTTTAAGAGGTTTTGTTTATTATTATATATATTATATATGACGGAATAGATGTAAAGCATGGAATAGATGTTATATATTATGTCCGTTCGAATGCCTCAAAATAAAAAATTCCAAAATTATTTTTAAAACTTGTTCCTAGATCCCAATACTTCAAAAGGTAAATACAAAACTCAAAAAAATTATTCAATACTTCAAAAGGTTTTTAAAACACATTTTATGAAAAAATTCTCTCAATTTAAAAAACATCTTAGTGTGTGCAATTAGCCAATATTATATCAAACTTCTCGAAAGGATATAGTCCTGATATTCAATCATGGAAGGCTCCAATGAGAGATAGTGAATGATCTTCAATCTTTAGTCCTTAAGGTTCATCTGACCTAAACTAGATTGTGTATCACTCATAACGAACCAAGTCTATTTAACTTGATAGGCTCAAATGTTTTGATACATGAGAGAGCCAATTTATATATAATACAAATTTTTACATTTTCAGTAAGACTTTTGCCAACATTTAGTGAACAATAATGGTTATTTCGCTTTTGTTTGTTAAATACTAATCTACTAAGAATTTGGCAACATCCACGATGAAAAAAATTGGTAGGAGAAAAATGCTACCAATTTAATGTTTTAATGGTGAAGGAAAGTTCAAAATAACCTGCATTATTAAAAAATAAATATCTTTCAACAGAAAGAATGCATTGATTTCTTTAACTCCAAGAATAAAAATTCTAGAATCACTTAGAAATAAAATCACAACGATTTATTTTTTATCTATAACCATAGTCAAAATATCGTAATCTTCCCTTTGAAATTAAAATTAGACACAAATATACAAGTAGAAATATCTTCAATGTGGAATTAAGTCAATAACACTAATATTCTAAAGTTTATGAACGATATCTAACCTAAGACAAAAGTATAGGTTAAGCAACAACATATTAACATGTGAATTGTCTAATTAGAATGAAAATGAGTTAATCTTTATATACATAATCATTAATATTAATCTAAATTATCTTATACCCATACAAGGCTAATTTTATATACATAATCATCAATATTTTGCCTCTAATATAACAACCCCTTATTTTGCACATACTCACCCACCACATACACACACACACACACACATATATATCTATATACACACAAACATATATATAAATGGAAGATAGAGATAGAGAGAGAGAGAGAGAGAGAGAGAGAGAGAGGGAGAGAGAGAGAGAGAGAGAAAGAGAAGTTGTAAAAAGGAGGGAACGGCGGGGGGGAAAAAGGGGGAAAGGATTTTTGCTGAAGAAGTTGTCACGGTCGTGTCAAGGTCCTTGACCGTGACAAATATTTAAAGAATTGTCACGGTTAATGACCGTGACAATTCTTTGTCACGGTCGTGTCAAGGTCAATGACCGTGACACAAAACGCGTATTTTTTGTCACGGTCAATGACCTTGACAAGGGTGGCCGGCTGAAAGGTGACAATTTAGTCATTTTGGTGTAGTGTTTGGCATTTAAATCATAACTTCGTTCGACTTGGTAAGAGAAACCGTCATTGGACGTGGTGGACCCAGATTCTCTCTATTGGGTGTCCATTGCTGGGACTTTTTCTCTATGGCTTCTAGGAATATTCACGCGTCAACCTCACTTTTCTCAGTAAAATCGTCGTTACGTAGAGACTCGAGCATAGTTCGAGTATTATAATCGAATCCCTTATACAAAGTCTGTATTTGGCATCCCATATCAATTTCAAGGTGCGGACATTGTAGTAGCAAGTCCTTGAATCTCTCCAAATACATCCACAAGGATTCTCCCTCCTTTTGGCTAAATGTATTGATGGCATGACGTATCGATGTTGTCTTTTGGTTGGGGAAGATTTTTTTACAGGAAAGTGACACTCATTTGGTTCCAAGTGGTGATGGATTCGGATGTTAACGAGTTAAACCAACTCTTGGTTTTGCCTTTCAATGAGAACGGGAACAATTTAAGTTTAACAATCTCATCGGTGAGTTGTTGATACTTAATGGTCCCATATATCTCCTCGACTTCCCGAATATGAAGGCATGGATCCTCTTTGTCAGTACCTCGAACACAAGCAGCATTTGGATGGTTCCATGATGGAAAAGGAAATTATTCGCAGTGTGATTGGGTAGATGTATGCACGAAGGTTGACTTGACCTAATCGGATAAAGATAATCTTTAAGGGCACGTGGCACTAACTCGTCTCCCATTTCGGTGAATATTGAAAATCTACCTACGTAAGTATTGGGAATGCTAGGCTCCACACTCGACAAATGACCGGTATGATCTCTAAACCAACTTCGCATACACTGAGCTCACTCGAATTTTTTTTTTTTTTTTGTGAAGATTTTTTTTTTTTAAAAATGACGCAAACCACATAATTCCTAGCTAACACAAAGAAATTTGAAATATGTGAGGAGAATTTCAATTTTAAAATTTAGTTTTCCTGAGATTAATCGACGACACAGGGGTCTCCAAATTAATCTCCCTAATTAGACAACTCCTACTCTTTGACAAGGGAGAATTTAAAAGATGACCAACTACGGTTATCGCTTCAAATCTCGCTTTTTCCTCCAGGTAGGTGGTCGGTACGAAGACACATTAAAAAATACCAATCCTAGATAAGGTGAAACGGGATCGATTTGAGAAGTTCGCGTTGGAGCATCTTTTAATTCTAGTCTCGTTAAGAGGTTTCCTATGAGCTATGTGATATCCTAAGGCCAATGTATACTTGATTTTAAATTAAATGTGATGGCTCGGGATATACAAATGCTGGGTTAATTAGTGATTTTAGGACAAGGAAGGGTGATGAAATCCCCACCTTATCTTTCACATGGGTCTCGCCCTTAAGTCAATTTATGCAACGTGCTAAATTAAATGCAAAATTAAACCATAGAGGAGCACACAAAAATACACCTCTCGCCTGAACTTTTTAAGGTCGCTTGTTTACGTCGGGCCAAAGTTTAAGTTAACGTCGATCAAAGGGAAACGCCGCCTACATTTCAGTCGTCCCCGAGAATTCCTTGTGCTCGTGGCATGATTGAAAAAAAAAATTCTTCACGTTCGCGCACCGTTAACACTTTTACGAATTTTTCTTCACTTTTTTTCTTCTTCTTTTTTTTTCTTTTGAATATGCTCCTAAGAAAATAACTACATCAAACGTAAAGTACGACACACACACAAAAAAATTAACGAAAAGAGAAGAACAACAATAAAAAAAAAACACGCACTAGTGGTGTATTTAACAAAAAAAAATCACACTTATGAAACAATTTTTTTTTATACTCGAAAAACAAATTACTGTTGGGAAAAAAAATTGTATTTTCAAAATATATTTTTTAAAAGTTTTTTTAGGGTCTACCTACTAAAAACGAATCTGGAAATTTTCAGAAAAAAAATTATTTTTTTTTATTTTTTTTGATGTATTTTAGGACAAACTTAGTGCTAAAAGTGCTATTTATTAAAAAAAACTTAAATCTATTTTTTTTTACCCAGAAAAATAGAAATATTGTTGCTGATTTTTTTCCAGAAATTTCTACCTTTTTTTATGAATTTTTACTAACAAAAATATGAAAAGTAAAAAAAGTAGTCCGAAAGTCACAACTTTTTAAAAAAAAAAAAATCGAACAACTTCCCGGCAACGGTGCCAAAAAGTTGTTGTCAATTTATAAAAATACCGCAAGTGCACGGGCTATTTTAGAATAGCGAGTGTAAGTACGGGTCGAACCCACGAGGATTTATCAGAAAAAATTCATTAAAAATTATTGTGACTGTCCAACTAGACGAAATGGATTTGGAAATGGGATATGATATTAACTAAGCAAAACGAACAAAAAGTAATAATATGAGAGATATAATCAAGGGAGCGTGCAAACTAGGACGTTGGATCCATTTATCACGTTAAATTAACACTGTGCAATAATTTAAATTCGTTATTCCCAATTTTATAACTCAAATTAAACCGACACTCGTCTTATTTAATTCGGAAGAATAACACGTTATAAATCCAAAATAAAATTTAACTTCTCTAAATTTAGACGTCTAAAATCCCTATTCCCTTAAAAAGTTCACTTTTAAATTTCAAAATATAGTCTTTAAGCATGCGTTATCAATCAATTTAATAAAAGTATAACCCATCAAAAAGTACTCATACTTAAAATAAAAAAATATTTTTTTTCAAACAATGCCGAAGGTTTTAAATCACACACAATATTAATCACACATGATGAATCGCACCTAGTCCTAGTAAGGAAATTAAGCGAGCATAATTGTGGACATAATAAATTTGCAAGAATGAATACTAATTTGTATTAAATGAACAAACTTACAAATGGTGTGTCAAAAATATTCTTGACAGAATTCCTCTCACAAAATAATTATTGGCCCTCAATAAAAATATACTCTCAAAATAAGGAACCAAAAACTATCTCTAAAACTCTCTCTACAACTCTCTGTCCCCCCCAAAAAATAATGAACCCAAGGGTCCTATTTATAGGCTTAGGGATAGGGTATTTGGATGGGGTGGGACTCTCCCTAATTGGTTGTATTTGAGCTGATAATTATCTCATGGAGTTTTGGGAAGTGTTGGAAATAATTATCCCCAATTTTGGCACTATTCACATCACCGGCTTTAATTGCATTTTTGACCTCCAAAGCTTCAAAATCTCATTTTTGTCCAAACTTGAAAGTTGTGAGTCTTGTCAAGACCTTTTCGAAAAGCTATGGCACGGCCTCAATGGACACTCGAACGATTTTATAAAAAATATTTAGTACAACTGTGTCAACCGTGTCGTGTCGCGTCGCGACGTATCCTGACAATTTTTGGACATCGACTCTTTTGTTGTCCAAATTTTTCAGGGTACCTGTAAAAATGCAAAATAAAAATAATTAATTCAAATTTAGGGTCACAAATATTTAAATTTTACAAAATAACCCCTATTTGTATTTTAGCCCCCGAAATTCATTAATTGCTCGTTTTAATTCAGAATTCAACCAAATTTCAGAGAGAACTTTATTATGGCTAGATAAATATTTAAAAATTATTTTAAATCCCATAAAGTTTCTAAAATTATAGTTTCAGCCCCAGAGTTATTAAAATCACATTTTTCACTTAAATTTTATTCAAACTTGCATTTTTCTTTTAATTTACAAAAAAGACTCTAAAAGCTTATAATTTATTTTACAACGGGACTAACAAGACCTAAATTTGGACATATTTCATGAAAAATAATGCACTCATCAAACATCTATCCTATGACTCAAATGATTTTGTCCGGAATTAAGTCAATACTACATATGGGCTCAATTGAAAATTTGTGTCCGAACGTGCGAAAAAATCTTAACAAGTGGTTTTCATTGTTAAGTCACCGTTATAAGTGGGATTTGAGAAAAAAATTTAGAAGTTGGTTTTCATTGTTAAGTCACCATTACAAGTGGAGTTTGAGAAAAATCTTAACAAGTGGTTTTCATTGTTAAGTCACCGTTAGAGGTGAGAATTTGTGAAAAACCTTAGCAAGTGTGTTTTCATTGTTAGGGAGGCTATATTTTTCTTTCTTATCCTTCATTTTAACAGACATAATGATAAGACTTATGCAAAAGAGGTAGAAGGTAGTAAATACCTCATGGGCAACTACATGAGTAATAATGACAGGGTTACAACTACAGGAGTAACTTGAACATCTCTCTGTGTTTTAGCGAAACCTTCAGAAAGAGGAACCTCAGCCTTTGGCGATGTACCCTCCTCGTGAAAAGGCACAACGTCCAATATTGGGGAAGGTTTTGCCGAAGTTATTTTAACTCCAGATGTATCAACCTCTATAAAGGCCAAAGGAACCCCTGGGCGAGAGGAAGAACCAACGGAAGCCTGAGGAACTTGTGGAGTCTCAGGACGAGAGGGTGGAGTCAGACCTGGAGAAAGTTACAAACAACATTAAAGTATTAGACACAAGAAACACCACATTCAATGAGGAAAAAGAAGTGAGATTACCTCAGTGATGTTAGAAAAAGAATCAAACCCAATGGCAAGCCTCCCTAGAGGGAACAGAATAAGTGACCCAGCAAAAGATGTGGCTAAGTTAGAAGCAGCTACAACATAAAATCCAAGAAAATGCTAAGAATATAATATAGCCAAGAGGAAAAGATAGCCAAAAGATAAAAAGCAATTACCTCTAGAGTATTGAAGATACTGGGAATAACATCAAGAGGAACCATTATGGAAGATGCCTTATAAGAAGCCGTGGGAGTCTCCTCTGGCTAATGGTAAGCTCCAACGGATTCCATAGAGGTTGCAGCTCTTCTGAAAATATCCTTTGTGCATTGGGAGGCAGAACGGAGAGAATGGTAAGCCTAATTATGGGAGAACAAGGAGGATATGCAACGGTCTCAAAAATACCAAAACGTCCTCCCGTGAAGGGGCTCACGGGTGGAGAAGGCCTCTCTACTTCACCCTCCTACAGAGAAAATAAATTTGCATAAGTGTTAGAGACTATAACTCACTAAATTAGAAATTGCTATATGTTGGATAATATACCCCTTCCTCTAGAGAAGAGTGGGACTAAATGCCCATGGGCAAAAAAGGAGGTGAAGGTAATACAAAAGCTCCTCCAGTGTGACAACATTCAGCTTCGAGGTAATCATCAAGGGTAATGGGCTCAAGAGGTGATAGAGGAGGAGATAGAGGCAGTAGGTGGTGGTTGCACTTTGTATGCACGATTCCAGTAGGTGGTGGTTGCACTTCGTATGCACTATTCTTATGGGCTTTTATACTCGGAGTCTTCTTCCTTATACCAGAACCACCAGCAGTAGAGGGGACTCTATAACTTATTATTTTTTATATATCCCCCTCAATTAGATTTACCATTATTGTGGGAAATGCACCAGGGGGAGGAACACAAGGAGTATGTCATTGAAACTCATGCTGCACCCTTTCAAGTTCTACTTGACACTTCGTTCGTATCTCCCCACTCAGATCTGCAAAAATTTTAGGAGGAATAGAGGCAATAGGGAAGGCATCAATAGGGGTTTGGTACTTGGACTTAGACTTTTATTTTGTGGAAGTCCCACATTTTTTTGCCCTTAATTTTATTGAAGGGGGTTGAGATATCCCCTCGCCAAACGCACCTAGGGTAGTGGTACCTTCCATAGAGGCTCCTTTAATAGGAGAAATTATTTTTAGAACTGGAGATTGTTTGGCCTTAGGGGAAGATGTAACAACCAAGGGGCAGTAAGGAAGCATCTCACTAGGGGGATCTTTGGGGGTGCTTCTCAGAAGGAACTTGAGTCCCAAATCTGAGGATGGGAAAGTGAGAACAAGTGGATAGACATGGGGACTTTAAACGAATTCTCTAATCCTATCCAACTGCATCGGCCAGTATTGGGTGGAAAAAGAGAAGTTCGCCTTTCCTTGTTATCTTGGAGATGCTGATTCGGCTAGTAATCGTCGAACAAATAGAATAGGAAGCTGATGTAGTATAGAAAGAGCAGGCCTCAGAGAAATTAGCCTTAGCATGGGATTCTTGATAAACAGGACGAGGAATCCCCAGGTCGAAGCCAAACTGACGAGAGCAATGATTGGGGTTGTAGTGTTCTAAGGTGTATCCCCATTCAATGTAAAAAGGAAGATAACATGGGGTTAACATGAGCACAACATAAAAGTAAGTATATTCGTTGATGAGCTCTTCCAAAGTGACTTGAACTGTTATGTCTGCTTGGGTAAAGAAGGACAAAGTATGGGTAAAAGAATCTTCGTCGTAGGGACGCGTGATGAAGTAACTTAGCTTGTTAATAATGGGAACAACGTCATGTCGGCTCCGCTTCTTATGAAATCAAAATAATCTATGCGGCTTTATCTCGAGGAAACAACTGTAAAGAAAACTTGTCAATATGATGGTGTTGGCAAAATTGGCCAAGTTATAGCTGCCAAGGGATCGTTCCATGTCTAAATGAGTCATTTCCAACTAGGTGTAGAGGGACCCCAAGGACATGGCTGCAAGAGGGAGCTTAAATCCCCTAGTTAAGTAAACAGAGTTATTCATGAGGTCCCGACGGGGCTGATTGTTGGGTTTCCTAGTCATCACGAAACGAGAAAGAATAACAAGTATATAAGTTGGTAATTCTAAAGGGGTACCTTTGCCTTGGCCAAAATAAGAAGAACCATCCTTTTAACAAGTAAATAAATAACTAATGAGACGGGAGAATGTAGCTTTGTTGGAAGACCCTGTGCAGCTTCGGCATATCTGATCCCACTTCGCCCGGGCAGCGGTCTCTTCGGGGTCTATAGACTCATCAGAGTAAGTTGAGTTACTTGTGGGCTCAAGCCCAAGAATCTCACAAACATCATCTAAGTTCATGGGTAACTCCCCCCACGCAGCCATAAAGGTGTGAGTTGTAACGTTCCAAGGGGATACAAGCAGGTTGTTGATGAGTGCATTATTTTGTATATTTTATACCCAAATTTATACTTTGTTAGTCCCATTTTAGTGTATTTAATAATTTCTTAGGGCTATTTTATTAAAAGGAGGAAAAAATGCGAGAATGATTGAATTCATATTGAAAATGGCAATTTTAAGTCAAAAATGGGCACTTCGATAATTTTATAATATTCTTGTGCTAATTTGTGAAAAAAGTTGCCTAGTGAAATTTTTGCAGATAATGATGGAATTTGGTGCAAATTGATGATCAATTCAAAAAAGGCGCGAAAAAGCTGATTTTTACGGTCGTTCGAAAAAATGCTGTTTTTACACTTGTGAAATCGTAAATAAGTCGGAAATTTTTATTCTCCGATTTGGACGAAACTCGGCATGCGTGTTCAACAAGAAAATATAAGAGTTTTCGAGTGGGGGGAAATTCCGTCCCTTATCACGATCCAAAGATTAAAGAGGTGGAGAGATAGCTACTAACACTATTCGGCCAATCAGAAAGAGTCCCACCACAACTCAAATACCTCACCACTTGTCCTATAAAAAGGACCCTTGGGCTCATAATTCCGTAGAGACAATTAGAGAGGGCTTTCGTGGAGGATTTCGGGGAGCAACTTTGAGTGATTGTAATCAATTTGAGGGCCAAGTTTTTATCATTTTTTTAGAGGATTCAAGATTGGTGTGAGAGAACTATTTGTAAGTTTGGTTTATTAATGAAGATCTCTACTCATTCTTGCAATTTCTCTTTCATTATGGTAGCTTGATTCTTATATTAGGAGTAGGGTGAAGTTTATCATAGTTAACTAATATTGTCACGTTAATTTTATCGTTGTTTATTCCCTACCTGTTTTAATTGTTATTAAAGATTCGGTATTCATTTTAAAGCGACACGAGAGTGTGTTTTAGAACCTTCAAGATTGTTTTGTCAAATCAAGTTTTGAGATTTAAAAATAGTAATTTTTGATGGATTATGCTTGCACTTTGATTGTTTTGATAGTCCATGCTTAAATACATTTGCGAATTTTAAAACTTGGATTTTCTAAGGGAATAGGGATTTTAGCCGTCTATTAGAGACGTTAAAAATATTTTGATCATAACCGTCACATTTTCCGAATTAAACACGGCGAGAGTCGGTTTAATTTGAGTTATAAAAAGGGAATGGCAACATTAAATTAGTGTGCAATATTAGTTACGTGATAAATGGACCCCGAATCCTAATTATTTCCTAATTGTTTACAAATCTCTTGCGTTACTCTCATTTATCGTAGTTGCTTTTATTTTGTATAATTTATAATTATTCTCTACCCCATTTGATCTAGTTGGACAGTTGTAATTCTTTTAATAATTAAAATTGACAAATCCTCGTGGGTTCGACCCGTACTTACACTCGCTATTCTATAATAGCCCGTGCACTTGCGGTATTTTATAAAATCAACAACAAGTTTTTGGCGCCGTTGCCGGGGATTTGACAATTTTTTTTCTTAAAAGAAGTTGTGACTTTCGGACTAGTTTGTTTTACTTTTTGCATTTTTTTAGTAAAAATTTCAAAAATAAAAAATAAAAAAATAAAAAAAAAACTCTTAACAAGGCTAGAATTAAAAGCTACTCCAACGCGAACTTGTCAAATCGATTCTGTTTCACCTTGTCTAGGATTGGTGGTTTTTAATGAGTCTTCGTACCGACCCCCTACCTGGAGGTGAAATCGAAATTTGAGGAGACAACCGTAGTTGGTCCTCTTTTAAATTCTCCCTTGTCAAAGGGTAGAAGCTATCCAAAATAAATAAATAAATTCATGTGTTGTAAATTACAATGGGTGATCCTCATATTGTTATCCCGTCATCTTTCTCATATTCCTCAATGGATCCTGTGGACGTGTTTTTACAAAATACTGAAAATCTAGATGACTACGTATTTCAATTTAATTCAGATGGGTCAGTAGTCATTTTAAAAATTAAAGAAGGTATGGATGAGACTCCAACCCCTGTAATTACTATCGGTCCACCAAAGTGTATCAATTGGAGAGAGGTGAACAAACGGTATAATGATGCTATTTCTAAAAATAATCATGAATTAATTGGGGATAATCAATTTTGTGAGGAGAAAAAAATTGACAATCTTGACACGTGTAATACTTTTGATGATTTGGATGCTTGTCAAGATTTTTCTCCTAATTTAATTGAGCAGAATGCTGCTTCTTTTTATATGTGGGAAAATTTATTTGAGGATTCGTCATCCGATTTTACTGATACTTCAAGTATTTATGACGATCCTCCTGTTTTTGATGAAGAAAGTGTATCACCCAGTGATAGATCTTCTTCCCACGCTTTTCATAAAATCTCACATTTAGGAGTAGAGTATGCATCCCCAATTTTACTTGACTATTTTCGAAAAAGGGATAATAAATATTTGGATCCTTATTGCAATTTATTACCTCCATGTGATTCAGGCGATTCAAATTTATTTATTATTGATGATGTCGGTACTCACCATTATGATCATAGATTTAAGATTGAAATTTGTGTTGTACGGTCATGCTCTCAAATTTATGATATTTTGGCACTTAGTGCTATAAAGTTTATTGATTGGAATGACCCACAACTCTTTCGATTATTAATTTATGGTGAGGATGGTAATTGTCATGTGTTTGTATATTATTTGTGTATTTTTTTTTAGTTAACATATATCATCTTTTTACTTCTTTACTTTATTTTATTTGTCCATATTTTTATTTGAGCATACATTGAGGACAATGTAAAATTTAGGTTTGGGGGTAAGGATGATATTTTTGAAAAAAAATATCAGAAAAATTTTCAAAAATTCAAAAAGATTTTCAATATAATTGAGTTTTGAAGCGATTTCTTAATATAGAATTAATTCATGGATCTCTCATCTTATGAAATTTTTACACATTAGCCATATAATATGATCGAAAATGAATATTGAGGCGAAAGTTAATATGCTTAACGAATAAATGTGGAGATTTTAACCCGATGAGATTTTGTGCCATTCATCGTTTTCGAGAGATTTAAATCAATCCGAGTTAAAATTACTCAATCTTTCCTTCAGTGATAAATTCGTTGATGATCTCAAATTCTTTGTTTTGTTCGATTACTGAAAACAAAAAGTCAAAATGTGAATCTTAAGCACTAGAAGTCTTAGTAAGTCGTCTTGAGACACAAATCAACTGAACGAAACTTGAGAAATGAGATTAGGCCATCGTTTGAAAGCCCAAAATTAAGCCTAAAATCCAACCTTTTTACATTATTCCGTTGCAAGCCCATTTGAGCCAAAAAGAAAATATGTCTTTTATTGAAAACCCATTATCCTACCTAACTCCAACTGAGAGTTTGAAGCCCATAAAAAGAAGTCATACCCATTATCGGAGAATACTGGGGTAACATTACGGTTGAAAAAAAAAAGGCCAAAAAAAAAAAGAAAAAAAATCGCAAAAGATTGATGTGTCGGAAAAAAAGGGGAAGAAAAAAAAAGGTGAAAAAAAAATGTGATTTCGAAAAGAAAAAGCGAAAGAAAAAGAAAAATGGATGTTGGAAGAAAAGTGCCTGAAAGTCAAAATACCGAAAAACCTCTATATTCTCAGAAATTTTGAACTCCAAAAACAGCCATTCTTTCTAGCCAAAATTCGAGCCTACAATACAACCAAAGAAAGTCCTAATAGATCTCATGGGAAGTTAGTTATAGTGTGGAGAGAAGACGAATAGGATCTATGGTGTGATTCAATGTTTTCAACAAGTAATCGATTTTCTATTCATGAGATCATATTCATCCATTGTATAAAAATCCATTTTTGATTATGTATATGTGAAATTTGTTCATATAAATTTACTCTTTTATTCACATATACCGAGAGAAAATAACCCATTTCCAAGTGTTCGATTGTGAGTGCATTCTGTGAGATTTTGAAATCAAAACGAACTTTCGGATAAGAAATGTAACGATCAAATCTTTTGAAATTGACGGTTATATTGGCTATGCACACACAGACACAATAAGTTGAGATTGAGAAATGAAGTTCTACTATATTTATGAAGTTTGCATTCAAACTTGGTTATATTACTTTTTAGTCATTTGTATTGAGTCAAGCTTTTGAATTTTGTGGGTATATTCACTGCAAACCCTCACGAGACAAAACTCGTCCACTAGGGTAACCTAGAGGTTTAACGGCTTGTTGCACATGCTAAGTGCAATCGTGATTCCTACGAAAGTGAGTTAAATTTTAAATTTTTTAGTTTTGCTCGAGGACTAGCAAAGTTTAGGTTTGGGGGTATTTGATGAGTGCATTATTTTGTATATTTTATACCCAAATTTATACTTTGTTAGTCCCATTTTAGTGTATTTAATAATTTCTTAGGGCTATTTTATTAAAAGGAGGAAAAAATGCGAGAATGATTGAATTCATATTGAAAATGGCAATTTTAAGTCAAAAATGGGCACTTCGATAATTTTATAATATTCTTGTGCTAATTTGTGAAAAAAGTTGCCTAGTGAAATTTTTGCAGATAATGATGGAATTTGGTGCAAATTGATGATCAATTCAAAAAAGGCGCGAAAAAGCTGATTTTTACGGTCGTTCGAAAAAATGCTGTTTTTACCGGGTGAACAGTCCTATACCAAATTAAAACAGGAATCCCAGTTGGATCATCCTTAGCATCACTGTCGAAAACTTTTTAAAACTTACTAACCACCTAGTATTCCAAAAGCTGGTGCCAAATTTTAACTTTTTAATTTACAAAACAGTACATGCGGAAATAAATATAAACCATTCACACAACTGAATAAAACTCAACTGAATAATTAAATAAACAACATGCCGAATAAACCATCGGCCACCAAAATGAAATCCAATATAAACATCCAACACCTGAATAAATATATCTGAAATCTGTACTGAGAAGACTGGGCAACAAGCCCTAAATAAAACTGGAACTGATAGATGATTCCTACGCTAGGAATAAATGAACGATGCGTCTAATCCAAACTCCTGCTAGCATCCACATATGCTGCAACTCCGTATCCCTGGAATAGAATATAAATCCTGGCGTCCCTGTGGCTGGACACCTAAAAGGGTTTGAAAATAGTTTTATCGCAAGGGTTAGAACCCAAAATATTTTAAAAATATTTAGCAAGTGAATTAACTGCAGTAATTTAAAATGCATGAATGCGCTTCATATTTAAGTTAGTGTCGCACTCCCTTGTGGACATTCTCACCCCTCCACTATTGTGCACACCTAACGGTCACCTTGACCCCCACCTAGTTGTACTAGCCCGTCCAACTAGTCCTGGTAGAACCTCCCCTTGACATACTACTCTACCCCGAGTATAATGATTCTTGAATTATAAGTTATCTTAGAATTAACTTAATTAATTCCTTATTAAATAGTAGCATATAACCGTGTCACAAGTTATATAAAGTAAATACATCACACACTGTATTATTACCCGCATATAATATTGAATACCATTATATACGTACCTTTACTAAAACATCCACACATATAACATACGTATATCCATCCCTCCGAGTATACCCTCGCCGGATGATTCCCTCTAAAGTGTTATCTCACTAGGTTGCTCACATAACCTAGTTACCCAAGTTGGAATCGCACACCAACCTGGCCCAAAATATAAACGAAGTGGAGGCGGTCATATTCCTTCCCTGAAAGTGACATAATCCCCTCACCCATATACCGGACGCTATGACCTGGGGATATACTCACCCTACTCCTCAAGCTAGGGGATTCACCCACATCGCGCAACCTCCCTTGATAGCACTAGAGTATATAAATTAAGTAAATATCTAATCACTGATATTTAATAGCACACACAATAAATACACACACACACACACACACACACACACACACACATATATATATATATATATATATATAATATATCCAGGCTTTACCGTGTACTCAAAAACTCGTAACACTAGCCTGAAATTTCCCGAGTCTCTGGCCCGACTCAACTTAATTATTTTTCTCACTTATAAAATTATCATTACCCCGAGTCTGTGGTCCGACTCTAATATATTTAATTCACACTCAATTAATATACTATTTTTTCCCGAGTCTGTGATACGACTCTCATTTAATTAATTTACACATTAATTAATTGACACAAATCCGAGTCTGTAGTCCGACCCTCATTTAATTAATTTATACATTAATTAATTAACACAAGTTCGAGTCTGTGGTCCGACTCTAAATAATAATTAATTCACACCTATTAATTTGATACTTTCCCGAGTCAATCGTCTGACTCTAATTAAATTAATTAACATACTTATTAATTTAATACCGATCCGAGTCTGTGGTCCGACTCCCAGTTAATTAATTTACACATTAATTAATTCATACTAAATCGAGTCTGTGGTACGACTCTCATTTAATTAATTTACACATTAATTAATAAATACCCTTCCCGAGTCTACAATTCGACTCTAAATTAATTAATTACAACATCAATTAATTTAATACTTTTCCAAGTCTACCTTCCGACTCTACCTTCCTTAATTAACACATCCATTAATTTAATAACTTGGCGTCACCCAACCTTTCTCCCCGGACTCGCTCACTTGGCCCATACCTTAATATTTTTCGAGTCTATGTTCCGACTCCAAATTAATTACTCTCTCTCAATAATTAATTTAATACTTTGGTGTCACTTAACCCATATACCCGGACTCGCTCACTTGGTCCATTTTATGCCTCATAATTTTATTCCCACATATTCTCCCACAATGTGTCACGCATTCATCTCCATAAATTCCCCAATTATATTTACCTATAATTATTAACATACCCGGACTCGCCCACTTGGTCCATAATTAAATATTTCACCTCAATCTCTTTAATAATGTAGCGTCACCCAACTACAATACCCGAATATTATTCCTCGACCCAATATCACTACTTATGAATTATTTTCTCAAATTCGTTCATCTCACGACATACCGTTCACACCCTCCTAAACCTAATTATATCACCCTATAATTGTTAAGGAATTATGTGTCCCATATGAATTTATCACTAAATAAAAGTAAGGGACTAAATCTTAAATAAATTCTCTTTATATACAAACTGGCCGAACTGTCAAATTTCTGGGACCGTCGATCGATCGATCCCCCTAGGTTGATCGATCGATCGAGCAGGTGATCGTCTTCCCCGGCTTGCTGTTTCAGCCATTAACGAACCCTTAAGCTTTTGGCTTCTTCCCAAACCTTTATCCAAATCACAACCAACATATTCTCCACACAAGAAAAGGTTCTAAACACCCTAGAGACCTTAATCCATCAACAAATTTATACAAAACCCTAAGTATATCTGATTTGGGTTTTTCACCCGGGTCTCGTTCCATAAAATCCGACCCTACCGCATTCAGTCCATGTAATCACTATACATATTGAAATCCACTCTACAATTTAGTCTTAACAGACCCAAATCATAACTTAACATCCATTGAGTAATTAAATCTGCCCATTACTCTAAATTCATAAAAACCCAATTTTAATTATGGTTATACACCCAAAACAAATTTTGATTTACACATCACTATAATATGAATTGATTATCATCAATTTAGAAATCACAACAGTTAACCACTTGCCTGGAATCGTTCGTAGAGTCTGATCCGTTGGTGTAGTCCTTTAATTTGGCTCCAGAATCCCCAAATTGGCTCTTGATTTGCTTTCCCCCAATTTTCTCTCAAGCCCTAGGCTTAGAATTTGTGTTTACTGCCGTTTAACACTTCTCCATTTAGGTTAAAAACCTAAATCCCGTTTTTGGCCATCTGGCATAATTAAAATGGCCCAACTCATCCCGTGTGGGCCCGGCTATACCCAAAAATACCCCTAGACCCAATTACTATCCTCGGGTACTCTTTTCTGACTATCTCGATCCATACGGACGCATCCGCACACTCGGAATTGCCATCCGAAATAATTTTTGACATATCCAAATTTTGACCCCAAAATGTGACACACATTAATTCGAACAATTAAACTTAAAGTCGCCAATTATAATTAATTCGGCTCACTCAAATAAATTCTCCAACTCATGAATTTAAGTTTCTCCTATTTAAATATTTTTATCACTCCCAAAAATAATTAAATACTAAATCCTCAAAATTACGGGGTGTTACAGCGGTGGCGTCCAAGGTGGTGGAAGGAGTAGCAGAGGTAAAAGTAGAAGCACTGGTGGCTGGGGTACCTAGATCAGCAGACGAAGAATCCATAGGAGTTTGAGGTGAGGTAATGGTGGCAAGAAAAAAGGGTAGGCTGGGAATAATAGAGCAACAAGACGTGAAGATGGCAAAGAGAAGAAGAGCAAGATAAAGGCTTAAGCAACAATGGCAGAAGAAAACCTTTTTCATCTCTCTCTAAAGCTCAGGAGACAATGATAGCAAATGAATGCATAAAAAATAAAAGGGTGAGTGTTTGAGGTATTGAAACTTTGGAATGTAAACAGACGTTTTTTCCACTAAAGCATGTGCATAGCCACCCATAATGATTACAAAGGGACATGTGGCACTTCGGGGAGTGCCCAGACAGTGGAAAAGATAATCTCACATCATTAATAAGGTGATTTTTAGGAGAGAGGGAGGGTTGCTTTCAAAAAAAGTACTGATTTTTGGCGCCAGAAATTTTGAAATATATTTAAAGCCAAAACGCCCAAATAAAGAAAGCTCTCATGTTGTAAGATCGAACGATGATACAACAGGTTGAAGATGCATCGGAGAGAATTTTAACCTCCCAAGAATATGAGGTTGCTCGCAACACAGTTTAAAAATTCACTTTATCCCCTCGCCATAAGTCTGAATGGAGGTAACTTTGACTAAGGTACATTGGGGAGAATTTTTTCTTTTTTGAACAAGTTGGAACGAAGATAGTCACAGCACAGACATAACATAGAGATTTTTTGGTACTGAGGGCAGTCCTAATGAAAATGTCCCCTCACTATAATTTCACTCAATGGTGGAACAAAATGAAGCAGATTGGGGAGATTTTTTTTCTTTCGAGCAGTCAAAACAATGATGAACAGGATCCATAGGTACTTTGGGAAATTGCAAATAAATAATGAAGAAGGCAGAACGACTGAGATCTAACAGTTGGAAAAAGCTATATTGTTCCCTCGCCATATGTCTAGGCATTATGGAGCTTTGGTTCAGGTACATCTGGGAGAATTTAACTTTTTCCAAACAGAAACAATGACATAGATTACAACGAAGGTAGATAGAGAAGAATTTTTTGCTCGTTTGAGAACTTTTTCGTGCAAATATTTCTTGTTCTCACAAGAAATCTCTACACGAAGGGAAAATATAGGGGTATTGAAGGTAATCTATGAATTAGATAAAGCTTCCCTAATTAATATAAGAGACTAAAGAGAAGGAAGCAACATGATGACATCGAGGCAGCTCATCAGGGCATTTCAGCAAGAAACTTATCGAGAGAGATCTTCTTTATCTTTCATTCTTACTTGGTCAAGTTGTATCTTTTAAATATAATAATTGTAATATTTCATCAAATGTAATATTGAGTGTGAGGTCAAACAGTACTCGTGAGAGACCAGGCCTGGTAGGGCCTGGGAGAGCTCACATGTTATATCGAATGACCTCGTCGTTAGAACTTCAAAGGGACTTGGTTTGAAAGATTGAGAAGTGAGGCAATATTAAGGATTGTCTTGATCATCTTAGATACACGTGGTAAAATATCGAGATATCTTTCACCGAGGAATCTTGTACAGAGTAACCTTAAGTTCGATCGAATATTGAGTTTTGTGCCCAACAATCCTTTACCAAATGTCACATCTACTTTAGGTTGCGTCACTAGCCACCTATTCGTTGTCCATTCTGAACTTGAGTAAACCACTGTGGTATTAGGGTTGTCAGATGGTTTGGTGATCCACTTCTATTTTAGCATTCCTCTAAGGCACGGTGTATAAGAAAAAAGCATGTCATGGCATTTAATGATTATGGCGTAAGGTATGCTAATCCATCAGTAATTTAATGCTTGAGACTTAAAGTGTGAAAGGAGTTCTTTCACATTAATGAGACTGAGACATCTCAGGAAGGGTGTGGGGTTATTTATTAGCCTTAACCACTTCTGAGAAAGAGAATTATTTCTAGAGATTTTATTGCTAGAAAGAGAAAGAGATTTCAGATTTTATTGGAAACCAAAAAGAGTTTACTAACCCACCATTGTCATTTATTATTAAGTTTTTAATAGCTAACCAGAGATATATCATAGGTTGGTGGTGTATTGGTTGGATGCCAAGGTGTTCTAGGGTGTTAACTTCTCTCTCCCTTTGAATGAGTTTCTTATGAGTTATACACGAGAGACTTATGAGTTTAATCAGAGTATTAACTATATATAATATTATGTGTTCATTTATCTTTGTTAAAGAGTACTTAGTTTATCATTTATTTTCATACCTATAGGGGTTGTGCCTCTACTAGTATTCCTATACTCCCAGGCTTCAAGGGGACTACACTCTTACAATAGATGTGGAGGAAGAGGACACAGATTTTAAGTTTGCCCCAGTGTATAGATTTAGGGTCAGTAGCATTAGATCCATCCATGTTAGGGTCAGGGATAGGGCCACTATGGTTAGTGTTCGGGGTAAGGCCAGCAGGGCTCTAGGCCCCAACAGCTGTAGCAGCAATTCCGATCTCCGCAGCTTCTAGCGTTGAGGCTATAGTCAGTAGCAACACTACTTGTACCACTAGTTACATAGCAACAACCCCATCTTCAGTATGGTAGAGTTTATCATATGGCGCAGTCCTAGCATGAGATCCATGGATAGGTCTATGCAATGGACGATGCATTTTACATTTTTCGCACTTAAGCTAGAGTTTTGTTTAACACCGGCACCACACATTCGTTCGTACCATGTAATTTTATGGATATTTTTGGTTTGTTTCCTATACCTTATGATGGAGCGTTATCGATATCTACTATGTTATCCATATCAACTCGTTATTTAGATATTTGTGATGATGTGGAGATTTACATCGGTAGATTATGTTTTGAGGCTAACTTTTTTTATTTTAGACACCCATTCTTACAATGTGATCTTGGGTATGGATTGATTGGTTAGATATGAGGCTCATATAGATTTTAGGGGTCGAGTTATTATTTTTACAATACTAGTTCAAGAGATGTACGTTATGTCTATGCCTAGGTCAGAGGGTGGTTCCAGGACACATTAGTATTTTATTAAGGAGGAGACTCGATAGGGGACTACCATTTTGTTTAATTTGATTCTGGTTGTTACGGATTTTTCCAACCTATTTGAAGAAGTATTAGGGTTACTAACATCACGAGAGATTGATTTTATGATTGATTTAGCTCTCAGCATGACGTCGATTGCTAGGGCACCATATTGGATGGCTCCCATGGAAATGATGGAGTTGAGAGAGAAAATAAAAAATCTGTTACATCATGGGCTCATTCAGTATAGTACTTCATCGTGTGAAGCACTAGTTATTTTTGTGAAAAATCTAGATAGTCCACTATGGTTGTGTGTTGACTATCGTGAGTTTAACAAGGTAATAGTGAGGAAAAAGTATCCTTTGTCAATGATCAATAATTTGTTTGATTGGCTTCAAGTTCTTCATTCTTCTTGAAGATTGATTTATGTCTGAGGTACCATCAGTTGACGGTACATGAGGAGGACGTATCGAAAACTGCCTTTTAGACTAGTTATAGTTCCTACGAGTTCAGGGTTATGCCATTTGGGCTGACCAATACCCCCATCGTATTTATGGATTTGATGAACCTGGTGTTCCAAATATATTTGGATCAGTTTATTATTATGTTCACTAAAGACATATTGATTTATTCATGGATTGAGGAGGATCATGTTGAACATTTGATAGTTTCACTTTAGATGTTGTGAGAGAATAAGTTGTATGCAAAGTTCTAAAAATATGAGTTTTAGAAATGGGAGGTGTAATTTTGGGGCCATGAAGTTTCAAAGTCGGGATAATCGGTGGGTCCAAAGAAGGTGTCATCCATTTTGTATTGGGGAAAACCCACGACACCTATAAAGGTTCATATTTTTTTAAGGATTATCTGGGAATTATTGGAGATTTATTAGAGGATTTTCAAAGATTATGGGACCGTTGACCAAGTTGACTTGGAAAGGGATGAAATTTATATGGATTGAGAGGTGTTAACATTTCTTTAAAACTATCAAGAAGAAGTTTACTCTGCCTCCCTTTTTGTCTCTACCTAGGAATGGGCTTGAGTATTTGTTATACAAGGATGTTTCTTTATAGGTATAGGTGGAGTGTTGATGCAGGATGATCAGAATATTACCTATGTGCCTCGAAAGTTGAAACCCCATGATGGTAGCTATTTAACCCATGATTTGGGACTTGCGATTATAATGTTATCACTACATGTTTGGACGAGTTATTTATGGGGTGAGAATTTCAGGCTCTTTAGTGATCTCAAGAGTCTTCAGTATTTAGTCACTCGAAAAGAGTTGAACATGAAAATGCGAAGGTTTTTTTGAGTTTATCAAGGACTACCAATTTCTTATTTGGTATCACCTAGGAAAGGCCAATATGGTGGCAGATTATTTGGGTCGATTACCTAGTGCAATTTTGTCTTCTCTTTAGCTAAGCGGTGTAGGGTCCGTTTAGGTTATTGGTGATTTGGACGATACATTTATTGGAATACTCACCGTGATCCCCGATGTTATTATATAGGTGATTAGAGCATAGATGGATGATATGTTTTACAAGGAGATAGTGGTCTAGTTTTTACCCATAGATATACCTCTTTACACCATTGGTTTGGATGGTGTATTGCAGTATAAAGGGAGGTTAGTTGTGCTGCTAGACTAAGAGTTGCATGGGACAGTTATGAAAAAGGTCCATGGATCGTAGTTTTTGGTGCATCACAATGGGGATACGATGTAAGAAGATATGAGGAGACATTATTAGTGGTTTAGGATTAAGCGAGACATTGTTTGTGTCCCAATATAGCAATTGTCAAATGGTGAAAGTGGATCACCAGTTACTGTTAGGGAATCTTTTACCCTAACCCATTGCCACGTGGAAATGGGGTATCATTTCGATGGATTTTAGCATCAGGTTGCCTTTAACACTTAGGAAATTAGATTTTATTGGGTTGTAGTGGATTTTTTTACGAAGGTTTCACATTTCTTCCCAGTTCGCACGAATTTCATGGAAAAGCAGTATGCACGCTTGTATAGGCGAAGACTGTTCGGTCGCTTGAGGTACCTTTATCGATCCTCTCAGATGAGATTTGACTTTCATATCTCACCTTTGGGGCATTTTCAATGAGGTATGGGGAGTGGGTTGCACCTAACACTACACCAAAATTGAATTCTTATCACTCTATACCGGCCAGAGTTGTAATGGTCAAAAATCGTGACAACAATATATGCCACAAAAACATTTCCCTTTATTATTCACATTTCTCTCTCTCCTGTGACAGGACATGACCGCGACAACTCTGTTAACTAAACCCTTCTGCATAAAATCATTTCCCTTTACCATTCACATCTCTCTCTCTCTCTCTATCCTGTGACAGCCCTAGGGACTCCTCCTCCCTCTTTGATCACATCTCTCTCTCTCCTAACTTTCAGGTACATCTCTCTCTCCCCCTCCCCCCCCCCCCCCAACACACACACACCACACCACACACGCCACGCCACACACAGAAACACCCATACACACCACACACACACGCATACACCACACACACATTAATTTCAAATGAAAATCCCTTGAAAGATTTTTGCAAATTGATTAATTTCAAATGAAATTCATTTCAAACCCCTAAAAATGACTTCAAGTACACACACACAAACACATGCACTCATTTAATTTTTTTTTAATTTTGTAATTTATGACATTATTATTTATTGTGCTAACTTATTATTCATTTATTGTGATAGTTTATTATTTATTTTCCTAATTTAAAAATGATATCACCTTATTATTTATTTTGCTAATTCAAAAATGATGTCACCTTATTACGCTAAGATGTTTCTCATTTATTGAATATTTTGCATTATTATTTGAATTGTTGTTTGGGATTCTTGAATTGTTGTTGACTAGTGAATTTGAACATATAGATGGCCATGGAGTTGGTTGGCCCTAAGCATTTTTAACATTTAGGTTTGTGGTACTACCGAATAGTGATATATAATGTTGGTTGACCCTAGGCATTTATAATATTTTGCATTATTATTTGAATTGTTATTTGAGATTCTTGAATTTTTGTTGACTGGTAAATTTGAACATTTAGATGGACATTGAGTTGGTTGGCCCTAGGCATTTCTAATATTTTAAATTATTATTTGAATTGTTGTTTGAGATTCTTGAATTTTTGTTGACTGGTAAATTTAAACCTTTAGATGACCATTGAGTTAGTTGGCCCTAGGCATTTCTAATATTTAGGGTTGTGATTCTACCGAATATAAATAAGACAGAAATGAAATATATTTACTATGGAAATATAAATAAGACAGAAATGAAACATACTATAAATTTTTAAAGCTTGTTGTTAAACAATTAATAATGCAAAATGAAACATAACTATGTATAAATCATCACTATTAACTTCATTTGGTAACTGGCAGTAATGTCAAAAACATAAATTGTTTGATGATCCAAATTTACAATAAATTAGATTTTACCCGCACGATATAATAATACGGTGGGAAGAAATCTTACATTTAATGCCAATTACCAAATAAACTCTATAGTGTTTTGATACTACCGAATAGACATGAAACATACTTACCATGGAAATATAAATAAAATAGTGTGCATAGATACGAACCTTCTAGTTCTTATGCGTACATATTCAATAGCCCTTAGACCCATTCTAGAGTCATTACCCTTGTAACGATATCTCTTGACTTGTCTCGTTTGGAGAGTTTGGGATAGCATAGTTTTTATATAATAATGTTCTTGGTGGCTTAAACTTGTTACTTTGGGGGGAAGTTCTGCTGCAGTCTTTTAATGTTCACTAGGTACATACTAGATGTTATTTCAATTGATAAATTGAAATCACACTTACACTTGCGAATCTATGTCGTTTACTTTGAGAACTATGGGGATATGCTGTCGATTTTTCCTTTAATTGGAACAATGTGAATGAGTTGCTAAGTATATTACAGAAATATGCAGTCTTAAATGGAATAGGACCACTCACCCTTTAGAGGAGATGGAGGAAATAGAATTCATATTATTTTTATAATATAACACCAAAAAATGAAATGTCAATCTTGTAGTAAAACATTTATTGGAAACTAAATTTTCACATTTTTGTTTATACTAATCCGTGAATATATGCTTCTTACTCATAATAGGTGATTATTTACAGTAGCTGTGATGGGATGTCCTTTATACAAAGAGTGGATGGGTGAGACAAATAGACTAGGGGACGTGTTTTGCAGAGGTACTAATAAATTTATGAAGTACGTAAAGAGATGTCGTAATGATGAAGAGTTTCCGTATTCATATGCTAAGTGTAGGAATGGTAAGGTGTTTGAGTGAAAAACAGTTCAACTATATTTGTTAAGATGGGGTATGCAATATAGTTATTGATTTTGGATTTTTCATAGGGAATCACATGTTCCTTTTATCCCCGAGCGACCTTCACAACAATGAATAAGTAGGATATATGTGCAAGGGAGGGAGGACAATGTAGATAATAATATGCTAGATGATTTAGTTGATGACGAGTACGGAGTTCATGTAGTGGAAGAAAATGAGGTCACTGATGATATATAAGGTTCAGGTGCTCAGAAAGATATCAGGATAAACCTTGATGATGACTATCAAAGTTTAAAATTTAAGACAGCCCAACCATTGTACCCTAGTTGTGACAAAGATCAAACAACTTTACATGTCATGGTTGGTTTTCATCGTTTGAAGACCCAATATGGTTTGTTTGACAATAGCATGACAGGAATTTTGAATTGGGTGAATGGCTTGCTACCCAAGCATAATACGCTTCCAAATAGCTATTCTACTATGAAGAACAGTTTGAAAGGTTTGGGAATAAAGTATAAATCAATTCATACTTGTGTGTATGACTGCATACTATATCGAAAGGAGTATGAAAAGCTCGATCGGTGGCCCTTATGCGAGGAACCTAGATATGTGCAATCTACTAGAAAGGAAGACACGAGCTCAAAAGTGCCTCAAAAGTGTTAAAATACTATCCCGTTAGGCCTAGATTGAAAAGGTTTTTTATAGTACTACAGATAGAGGAGACAATGGCTTGGCATGCTAGGGCAGAAGTAGGGGATAATCTCATGCATCATCCTATTGATTCTACATCTTGAAAGAGGATGGATTATGAGTATCACAATTTTTCTCGAGAATAGCATAACATTCATTTGGAAATATCAATATATGGTTCCAATCCATTTGGAAATCTAAGCAAAAATTAGAGTGTATAGCCCATGATCCTAGCACCACTTAACCTCCCTCCTTCACAGTATATGAGACCTGAATTTTTTATGTCGTCTTTGTTGATACCTGGTTCAAAGACACCAAGTAAGGACATCGATGTCTACTTGGCTCCTTTGGTAGAAGAATTAAATGAGTTATGGAAAGAGGGTGTGCAAGCATTTAACTCTTTTAAAATAGAAGAGTTTACACTGAAAGCTATGTTGATGTGGGAAATTTATGATTTTCTATTTTTTGGTACATTATCCGATTGTGTAGTGCATAGATATTTTGGGTGTCCTATTTGTGGAGAGAATACTGAATCTTTGCATCTCACCACTAGCAAAAAAAATATATACCAATGCCATAGGAGGTTTTTACCACCCGCTCATAGTTTTAGATTTGAGAAAGGTTCTAATTTTTTACTGGATGGGGTTGAATATAGGCTACCTCCGAGAAAACTTTCAAGTTAATAAATTGAAAGTAAATCTTTTAATTATGGCCCTAATATGGCAGGTAAGAATCCTAAATTGAAGAATGTGAAGCATAACAAGACCCTAACTGGGAATAAAATTGAGACAAGAAAAGCGTGGTCTAGGAGGTCAATTTTATATGACTTGCCTTATTGGAAGGGTAACTCGATGCGCTATGTATTGGATGTGATGCATGCGGAGAAGAGCATTTTCGAATATATTGTGGGCCCATGCCTTAGGGAGAGTAATTTGAAGGACAGGGAAAATGCACAAAAAGACCTTAAATTATTGAAACTTAAGATATAATTATGTTTGAAAGAAGATAGTAGGGGAAGGATAATAATTTCCCCTGGTGCGTTTACTTTAACGAGTGGGGAAAGAAAGGTGTTATTAGGCACAATATATAATTTGAAGGTTTCGTCTAATTTTTCATCCAACTTGCAAAGGATTGTGAATTATGCTACCCATGATTTACATAAGTGTCAGTCCCACGATTGGCAAGTGATCATGAAATTGGTTCCTCTATTGTTTAAGCGTTGTTTCTCCAAGCACAAGTATTTACGAAGGGTCATTATGAAAATTAGCATCTGCTTCACACTTTTATATGAGAAGGTAGTCAATCGAGAGCACATAGTGGTTGTAGAAGTAGTTGTAACCGAAGCGATTTATGTGTTGGAGAATTACTCCCCCATCATTTTTTGACATAAGTGTTCACTTTTTGGTACATCTATGTGATGAGGCACTTCTTTGCCTCCCAGTTAGATATCGTTGGATGTATCCGTTTGAAATATTGATGAAAGTTTTTAAAAATTACGTCAAGAATACACGATACATTGAAGGATCAATTGCAGAGGAATACATCACTGTGGAGTCATCAATCTACACTCAGGAATATATGATTGACCCGAGTAGCGTGGATAACAGTGATGAAGATGTCGATGAGGTTCATCAAGTGATGGGCAAGAGAGTGAAATTAATGAGTTTATAACATGAATAAGTAGCTCGTTATCTATTTGACACACATGAAAATGTCGAAGAATGAAAAAAGTAAGCTTATATTATTTTACCTTTTATATTATTTTAATTTTTATACATGATCAATTTTTTAGTACGTTAAACACAGTTAATACAGGAAATATAATGTGTGTGGGAACAATAAAAGACGAAGGACGATGACAATCAGACAGCGAATTTAGACTATATGTGTCACGTGAGGTAATTATAATGAGAATGTCTCTTATTCAAAGAGGTTGTGTTTTACTGTGATTGGGTGAGGATAAAAAATGCTTGTAAAGTTGATCCTGGTACCAATTTGATTACAATTGACTTGTCCAAGTTGAAGAGCAACGAGCACGTGAGCGATGAGCCGTTCGTTTATGCTTTTCTAAAGGTCAAGTAAGTGTTTTACTTGGAGTATATCAACAACGAGTTGTGGTCAATCGTATTACAAAAGCCAAAGCGTCTAACAAGCAATGTGGATAACTTGACTGCTCGTACCGAATATCAATCCATTTTAGATGATATCCCGAATTTGAAACAATTTTTAGATTTTTAATAAGTATTCCAATTATTTGACATAATTTTTAGACTTGTAATAAGTATTACAATTATTTGTAATAACCACTAGCGTGTATCCTTCTAGTGCTTTATTATTATCGGACAACATTTTAATGCTTTTAATTCATTTGGACATGATCACTTTCTGTGGATTTGAATCAAAATTGGTTTTTTGGTTAGTGAATATGTTAATTTGGATTTTAATCAATTTAAGCATTAATTCAAAATTGGTGGCATTACCCGTTTAGATTTGTAGTAAGTATTCCAATTAGTTGAAACAATGCTTAGTTTGATTTATGATATGGGTTCGTATTCTTATAATGTCGTTAACTTGTATTCTTTAAATGCTTTGTTATTGTCGGATGACAGTTTAATAATTTTATTCATTTTGAATTGATCATTTTCTCAGATACATGTTTTTACTAATAACAACAAGTTTTGTAGGAAATGTCTTCATCAGGGCGACAGGGTAGTGGAGGCGAGGAAGGCTCATCTATCACAAGGCCCCCAAAATGGGGTAAATTGGTGTCCCTCGTTGAGAACAAGATGGCGTTACAGGCTAGGGACTTGGAGTTGCTCAAGACGATTGTTGGCCCCATATACAGATTGGAGGAAGGTGCCCTATGAGCTCAAGATGGCCATCTGGGGGGCATTACAGGTAGTTACTCACTTTATTTTTATTTTGTATTTATATTTTATTGTATTTTATAATTTAAATACAGCTTACTCACTTTATTTTTGTTTTGTATTTGCTTGACAGGAACAATTCGGCTTGCCCCCACATGTCCAAGACACCACATTCGAACAATTGAGAGATCGATTCAAAACGTAAAAGAAAAACATACGGGCATGGTACTTTGGCTAGGACCTAAAGTCCATCTTGAGGCTGATGGACACGGTACCGCCGAAGGATCTAATCTCAATAGCAAACTAGCAATAGTTTGTAGTTAATGATATCTCGTATAGGCAGTTGTACTCTCGTCAATCGGGGAGGGAAAATCGAGCCAAAAAGGTTGACGTGCACTACTCCGAGCATGCATCTTACACCGAGGTGGAGCAGAAGATGGTAAGTTTTTAATTTTCTTTCATTTTAGTTTTATGTTATTCTAATTTAACATTATTTTGCATTACTTACTAAGTTTGCATTATTTTATTTCAGGAGACGGGGAGTGGCACTGGGGTTTGGCCACATAAGATCGATGCATATGTGGAAATTCAAACGAAGAATGGGAAGGATAAGGATATGTCCTCGATTGTGGCATCCATAATTGTAAGTTATAAAAATATCTTAAAATTGTGTACTTTTTTTAATTATGTTATAATTTTTTTATTAACTTATCTAATCGTGTATTTTTTGTCATTTCAGACAAAGCTTAAGGAAGTGCATAACTCCCAGTCTGATGCTGATAAGGCTTCTTTAGCTACGGATGCACTAAGTCAAGTGCTCGGGGAGGATCACAAGAAATGAATAAGGAGGTGATCTCTCGGGTGGGTAAGTTGAGGCTTACAGGGATTGAGACGAGCAACACTGGGTTGGCTCATAAGGTGGACACCCACGGTGATAAGTTAGAAAGGTTGGATAAAACGAAACCATATATGTTCGACTACATGAAGCGTTAATTGGGGTCCGTCTCATGTAAGGACAATGGGAAAGCGGTAGACGAGGAGGCCACTGCTCCGTCTCTCTCATCCTCATCGTCAATATGCACTCCCTCACAGATACCCACCTACTCGTCGCCTCCAGATGATCTATTTTCCACCTTTACCCCTTCAAACGATTTATGTTAACAATTAGTTGGACAAGTACGTATATAATAGACACATGGGGTGGCGCGCCATATCTAGGAGTTGAGGGACCCATCCGTTGCAATTAATTGAGGCAAAGGTCCGCCACACACATATTGTGCCCGAAAAAGAGAATGAACCCTTGTGGTTGGACGAACAATGTGGCGTTCGTACTATTGATGGTTGTCTCAATTCGTCTTTAGTGTGTCCCGAGTTCCTCCTTCGCCTTGTTCAAAACCCACCCCCGTGATAATTATTTGTAATAATTTTATTTGTATTTGTTGGTTATGAATATTGAATATTATTTTTTTATTATTGCTTGATGAGGATTGAATTAATGTGTATGGATTTAGATTTTATGAATGGATGGTGTAGTGCTTGAGATATATACCTTATATTATTGTAATAGGTTAAACATACTGCTGGGCAGTAGCAGTGTCCATACTGCCCAATAGTTTTTTTTTAAAATCTCCCCAGTATTGTCACGGACTTTGACCGTGACAAGTTCATGATAAAGAAAAATTTATCACGGCCTTTGACCGTGACAAGTTCGTGACAAACAAATAATTATCACGAACTTGTGACGGTCAAAGTCCATGACAAGTTTGTCTTTGTCACGGACTTATCACGGTCAAAATTCGTGACAAGTAAAAATCATATCATGGACTTTGACCGTGATAAGTCCGTGACAAAGAAGTTGTCACCCCAAAACTTGTCACAATTTTTTACCGTGACAAGTCTGCCTTGTCAAGGTTTTTTACCGTGATAATTTTCCAATTTTGGTGTAGTGTGAGTACATCGTAGTATCCTCAAACGGATGGGTAAACCAAATGGGTGAACCAGATTTTGGAGAATATGCTTTGAGCATGCGAGCTAGACTTCAAGGGTAGTTAGGAGATGCACTTGCCTTTGGTTGAGTTCACCAAAAACAAAAGTTATTATAAATTGATTAGTATGGCACTATATGAGGCATTGCATGGGCGACCGTGTAAATTACTAGTATGTTGGTTGGAGCCTGAGGGAGAGTAGCTTGTTGGGGGCCGAGTTTGTTCAGGAAATCGCGGAGAAAATCGAGATGATTCATGAGATAATAAAGACAGCCCAGAGTAGGCAAAAGAGTTATGCGGATTTGGATCGAAATGATGTTGAGTTCTAAGTGGAAGATGAGGTGCTTCTTAAAGTGTCACCTATGAAGGGGTGATACATGGAAGAAGGAAAAGTTGGCCTCGAGTATATTAGGTCGTTTATGATCACGGATCATGAAGGTTTGCTAGCTTATCATTTAGCACCTTTAAACCATCTAGATCGGTTACATAATGTGTTTTATGTATCAATGTTTCATAGATTATTGCAGGGCAAGGCCACGTAATAACATATATACTTAGACTAATTGTTTCGATATTCAATTAGATGCCAATGTTTCATTTATAGAGGACCCAGTCGTATCTTAGATTGTAAAATCCAGATTTTGAGTGCTAATGTAATTTTGTTAGTCGGTGTTCAGTGGGATCACCATAATGAGGATGAATTCACTTTGGAACGAGAAGATACAACAAGACAGTAGTATTCTCATTTGTTTTGAAGTAGGTATGTGTTATTTGTGTGTGGTGTGTGTGTGAATTTCAAGCACGAAATTGTTTTTTTTAGAGGGAGAATGTAATACCCCATTAGTTTTGGGGAAATTAATTGATTAATAATTAATTAAATTAATTAAGATGTAACAAAATTAGATTGGAGAAATCAAATTTATCTTTATGTCACTATGTTAAATTAAACTTGTGTGATTGTTTTTTAAATAGAAGTGGGATTACAATTTTAAATGGTTTAACTGGTTTAAGCGACTTAATGGGCCTGCTTGGTTTTAAAGATTTTAATTGGTTCGGTTGAGTAAATGGGATCATTTCTTAATGGGTTGAGGGGTTTTGTTGGAGCAAGGTTATGAGGCTTCTTCCTTTATAGGTTTTTGTTTTATTAGTTGATAACACTGGAATCAAGAAAATATGAAAGGTTGTAGAAAAAAAATGGTTACCTTCGATTAAGGAAGTCAGTGCTGGTAATGAACAAAAAAAATAAAAGAAAGGGCGACGCAAGAAAAAAAATGTTTTTGGCATAGGTTTTCAAAAGGTTGACACCTTCGAGAATAAAAGGATAGGATAGGGGAAGCACATGGTCAAAGAAGGAAAGGTAAGGGGATGCTTTGGGTAAATAGGGTGGTCAGGTTTGGCAAGATAAAAGACGGATGCTATAAAGTAGGGCTGTGTTTTTTTTTCGAACTTTCCGATTTTTCCGATTTCCGATCCGATTTTTTCCGAATTTGGAATGAAATTTTAGTTTGCCGATTTCCGATTTTCCGATTTCCGATTTTTCTGAAAAAAATCGGATCGAAAATCGGAAATAATTCTGAATTTTCGATTTTCCGATTTTTCCGATCCGATTTTTCCGAAACTATGCCGATCCGATTTTTCCGATTTTTTTCCGAATTATTTCCGATTTTTTCCGAATTATTTTCCGATTTTCGATTTTTTCGATTTCTTTTCCGATTTTTTGAAAGTTTTCCATATCCCACATCGGTTGGGAGAGGGAGAGGGCTCCAAAATATGCTCTATAAAAGGAGATTATCCTCCTAACTTCTACACAAATGAAAAATGAGCCAAATCCTCATGTGTTTACATGTTGGGTTAAGCTATTTTCATTGTTTCTTTAAAATGAGAATTTCGAGTAATCGAAAATCCATAATTTATTTTTTTGAAATTTTGGAATTTCCGAAATTTCTGGATTTTTAATATATTTTGTGAATTTCCGATTTTTTCCGATTTTTGCCGATTTTCCGATTTTTCCGAATTCGGAAATTTTTTTAATTTTCCGAAAAAATCGGATCGGAAATCGGAATAGTTATTTTATTTCCTAAAAAATCGGAATTTTTTCCGAATAGGCATTTTCCGATCCGATCCGGCCGAAACACAGCCCTACTATAAAGGTTAAGTTTCTATGGGAAACGAACGCTCAATATTAGAGAAGGGTTTTGGCTAGCGGTTTTTAACATTGGGAGGTGGGGCCAGGCTAATTGCCAATAATTGTCACCGGAAAATAAAGGGTGATTCTACATCTCTCTCCTCGTCATTGCCTAAATTAAACCCATCATATCCATTTTCTTTTTTCTCGTAAAAATCACACAGTGTCCTCAACAAAGTGACCCACTAATTGCACCGTTTCTACCTAACTTTAACAAAATTACATATTATTCCCCAACCTTCTACTCAATTTTATCGTAATTACAAATCAAACCCTAGTTTTTGATATAACTGAAAAGAGGACTTCAAGGATTTTCAAGGGACATTCTTCATCAATGAGGAATGAAATTTTTGGGATGCGCTTTGAGGCAAGTGATTTTCTACTCCTCTCCTTTTGTATGTGTATTTATTAAATTTACCTAATTTAATTAGTGTTAAAATTAAATTAGTAACCCATAGAAAATTGTGTATTCCTAAACTACATCGTGATTAGGTGAATTTGAATAGTTTCATGATAGTTGAAAATATTAATTATAGGCCCCAAAGATTGAAAATGATATTTTATGGTTTGGACCCCATATGTAGAAATTGACAAATTGAGATTTGAAAATTGGATGCTATGGACTTAATTTATAATTTATAAATTCTGAAATTATGCATGCTTAGTAGGATTGTACCTTATGCTTTATAAGTAGTACTTTTGATACGCATGCCCCAAATTGATGACATTTGTCATGAGGACCTCATTCATGTTATTTGAACTAATGTAAATACATTAAGAATGAATAAGGACACTTAATATACATTAATGGGCCTCTTAGCATTTAATCCACCCTTGGAGATAATTATGTGTTCCTTTTGTGCAAGAACACAATATGAACCTTACTTGAGTTTTTGTTATTGTTTGCTTTCATTTTGTCTTGTAGAGGATATAAGAAGTATGAGATAATTGTTGGTTGTTTATTTGGCTATTGGATAGTAGCGTTGGACAGGTGGGGTAAATTTCATACGTAGATATTTGAATTCTTGTCCTACTCTCTCATAATAAACCCTAATTAAATTGTTTTAACAACTACCCTATCTAGACCGAAGTGTATAGGGGGTTCCTTATTTGGATTTCACTTCGGTAAGACATCCTACGCACGGAGTTTAGATACAAATAGGAGTGAGGAATCAAACTTTAACAATATTAACAAGTTTTTACATTAGCACCGTATTTCATAAGAAGTCTCATGTAGTGTTACTATCCCCTTAGTTACTTATAAAATGGAATAAAACACATTAATAGCTATAAATAATAACGGCATGGGGGATAATTAGGAATTGAGTTTATAGCATGGAGTGAATAAAGACGTGTTAAATGGTAAATGCCATTGATAAATGAACATGTGAAATGAAAATGAATAGGTGGGTGCTGAGAAGGAACATCCCTATGTTGTCAAATGTGAAATGTCAGCCATGCAAATAGAAGGTGGTTATGGAGTGCGTAATGGAATATTGGTGTATTTTTACGCGTTGGAATATTCGGCCATGCGAATACTAGATGGTATCAGGATGTGCAATGTGATGTTTTGAAATTTCGTCCATGTGAATATTAAGTGGCGTCAGGATGTGTAATGTAATACTTGATGAGCACTATTTAGTATAATGTATTATTACGGCGTTGTGTAGCAGGGTGGATATGGGATTCTCTGCACTGTAAAATAAGCGATCGAGATTTGTGTGACGGTTTAATTTGGCATACCGCATGTTATTGAGATGGTCAAGAGGAAGGGACGCATGTCAGTTACGTATTGTTTAATTAATGAGAATAATTAAGTAAATGATATGAATTACGATAATTCAATTACAAATTGAGGTTACGTTTTATGAATTGGGTTGTTCTTTTGAGATATATATATAAACTATGATTTTACAATCTACTCATATACCAGCTTTGAGTTGCATGGCTAAGTTACTTGCTAGGGTTTTTACCCATCTATTTTATGTGGACGTCAGGTACTAGGGGTGGACCTCCCCCTAGCTTTCTTATTCCAGACAATATTTGTTATTCACTTATCTCTTAATCAGGATATCAGTTTCAAAAACACGGTGGGTCTCTACTTTATGTAGTTATCATTTTACCTTTCAATCTAGTTTATTCTGAGACATTCTAGTTTGTATGTTTAGACTTAGTTAGCTTGTATTATTCAGAGACTCTTTTGGTATTGTATCGAGGAATTATTATTGATACATTATTGTATCTCTTTCATGGACTATGGACATTTTATTGTGAGTTTACATCGAGAATTTTCATATCGCTTTCATATTACTTGTCTATTTTTTCGTTTATTCTCCCCACGCTGAGAATGGTATAATATTGTTTTAATATCTTGTATGATTTAATTTTAGACTTGAACAACCTAATTGTTTAATTACATGCGGTGTCATGGAAACCACAAGATATAAGACATGACTTGTACCATAAGGTTTTAGACAAGACCTTGGGTTTAAATAGGATGAAATGTAGTCTCCCATTATGGATATTGGAACTTCCATATATTTCATAAGTTTAATGGTTTTTGAAAAATTAAATGAGACTCATAGATGTTTTGATTATTTATTTATACGGGGACTTAGACATGGAAATATATATATATATATATATATGAAAATTCGAGAAGGTTTTACTAAAGCATATCTCAAGAGTACATACTCAATTCGACTAAGACTTCTATTGTGCAACTTAATGCAATTCGAAATTTCTAAGGAAGGTTATGAAAACAATCCAATTTTCCCATGTGTCTTCAAAAAGAAGTGCCCAAAAGGATTTGTAACACTAGAAGTTTATAGGGACGACATTAATTTAATTAGGATTCCAAAAGAACTCGTAATAACTTCTAACTAGTTGAAAACTAATTTGAGATTAAAGATTCTTATTAACAAAATTTTGTCTCGGCCTACAGATAAATAGATATTATAGAGGGATATCAATCCATGGGTCAGTTTATACTGAAAAGGTCCTAAAACACATTAATACGGATAAAGCACATCCACGAATTAGTCATATTTAAGTACAAAGGGTCTTTGTTATACTTGGGATAATGCACTAGACTGGATGTAATATTGTATGTGAATATTATGGCTAAACTTAGTTTTGAATAAACTAAAAGGAATTAGGTTAGTATCATGCATGGAATATCTGCCCCCAATATTTTTATTATTTTCTCGTGTAAATTGTAAGCATATAAGACTCTTGGGAGTTGGATCATTAGTATGTGGGATTTTATCTCTATGATTTATTATTCTTTTAGACTTTTGGTAATTGTTAGAAGTTTTGGGGTGAAGTTGGAGATTTAAGAAATTATGTGGATCAAATGAACTTGAAGGTCATTTGAACGAAATCCTTGTCTAGTTTGAATGAGAATACTAGTGGTTCGAATGAAAATACCATTTCATTCAAAGTGGACATCTAATGACGATCCAATTACCCTTATTTGTATTAGGTTCCAACCTATTTAGAAGGTCGTTCGATGGGAGATTGAACGAGATCTTAATCTTGTTCAAAGGAGGACCCATTCTCGTTTGAATGACCTGCCCAAAATTCTTTTAAAACAGATTGCCCTTATGTGTTGTCACATTTTGAACCGTTGGACCGATGACATGTCACCTCCTGGTGAACCCAAATGGTCAAAAATGGGATTTTAGTGTTTGGGTTTGTTTTCAAGAGGGTTATGTGGGTTTATTTGGGTGAGAAGGGGAAAATAGGTGGGGAAGTTCTTTCCCCACCAAAAACCATCAGATTTTCTCTCTCTCTCTCTCTCTCTCTCTCTCTCTCTCTCTCTCTCTCTCTCTCTCTCTCATTTTAAGGGTATTTCATATCCTCAAAGCCTCTTCCACCATGCCACCATCATATCTCCACCTTATTCCATCATATTTTACTAATATTTCACCATAAATAAGTCTTATACACACATTTCCTCCATTGATGTGTAGAGCTACGAAATTTGGAGTTATTGCTAGGAGTTTTTGAGGAAGAAGAGAATATTAATGGAGTTTAAGAAGTTAGTGTGAGTAACTTGATAATGTTTTGAGAAATAACACTTGTGAAAATGGAGGAAAAGACAAGGTTGAAAATAAATGGGTAAAATGGTATTTTTACGTAAAGTGGAATATTTTAAGAAATAAAAAAGTTGGAGAAGGTGTTACACAAAATGGTACTAAGTGAACTTGATTATTGGAATAAAAATCAATTTAAGGGTATAAAGGAGGGGAAATGACTATTTTAAAGTGTAACATGAGTTGGGGTGAAACCCCGAATTTTGGCTTCAACCGGTAAAAGAAAGTGGAATAATGTGGACATTTATAAAATATTAAAACATATCAATATGGACTCAGATGACACCAGAATAATTAAGGAGGTCCCGATACCCTAGGGTGAAAGACTCAAAATCACTGGCCAGAGCATATGGTAGCATAGCCAGCGATGTGGAACCCATTAAAATATGCGAATATTAGAAGATTTTGAGAAAAAGATAATGAAAAGTGGAACATGACAAGAAATGGATTGTGTGGTGATGTGAAAAAAGACAACCTAACTTGAATGAATTAATAAATGTTCCGATAAAGGATAAAGTGAACAAGTAAATGTGAAATTTGATTAATGTCCATGAAGTAAGGAATGGTGAAGTGAAGTGGCTAAATGGGTTATTAAGAAACCTTAAGAGGTCTAACCTATAATTAACATAAGAGTGTGTTCGTGAAAGGTTTTCAAAGAAAAATAAGTATTTTTAACACGGTGCTAGCGTGTGTTGAAAGGTGATTTTCAACGAAAATACTAACGTGAATTGGTATGAATAAAGGGGTAATTTAGGTGACAAATGTTTTTTCTTAAACAAAGGGTATTGTTTAAAGTATATAACCGGGTGTGTTAAATCAAGGAATAAATATCAAGACAAGTAAAATAAAATTTCTTTTACAGGATTAAGGTGAATTAATCGGGGTAAGCAACAGTTTTTGAATAAAAATGATTTCATACATTTAAGTATATGTATGTATATATAAGGTAGTTGCATGTGCACTTAGATATAACGTGTTAGAGTCTCCTTTCTATCGTTCGATTCTATATTTCATTATTGTAATTTCCCACTAGACACTCGGCTCATTCCCTCATATTTATTACAGCAGGTTGGGTGCGATTTCGTATTTTGAGAACATTGTACAGGTAAGTACCCTTTTTATTTTACGTTAGTATCTCTATATGATTGGATTACAAATATGCTTCCCATGGGTCCCACACGTATATTGATTTAAATGGAAATTGCATGCTAAATAAGTAAAATGTTAATTAAATAAAACTGAATTAGCAACATTATATAGGTTGTTTCATTGCACTTCACACCTAACGCTTGGGTCGAACCGATTTGATCATGGGTAACCCATAAATCTGGGTTGGGACGTTACAATGCATATCCTAAGATATTTGTGCAAAACCTCTAGCATGGGTTTATTTATTCTTACAATTATATTGGTATAAGATGATAGGTTATTCAAATTATGGACCCCCATTTGCTCCTCATAGTTGTCAACTTAAGACATATTACGTATTTCTAGTGGTAATATTATTATTAATTGGCATATCAATAAATAAACTATAGTATGTACTTATCCTAACCACTCTGAACTTTTATCACTTCATGAATCTAGCTATGAATTTGTGTGGATTAGATCTTTACTACAGCATATTAGTACTTTTTTTTATTAATTACCCAATTACAATGAAGACGATGTAGTGTGTATATCCCATATTCAAGAAGATTTTATTAAAAGTTATAGAGTTAATAACATTTTACCAAAGGTTTTCTTCACTCGCGAGCTTCAGAAAAAATGATACTGAAGTCAAGTAAGTTCGTTTAATTGATCTTTTCACCAAGTCACTAACAAAACAAATATCTCTAAAACTTGTGTATGATATTAACATGTGTCGACACAACCATTAGACAAATTGATACATGCCAATTATGGAAAGAGTAGGGGTGAAAATGAGGCGAGCCGAGTCGAGCCGCGCTTAAGATTGATCAAGCTTGGTTTGTAAATGTAAACGAGACTAAAAGTATGTTCAAGCTCGGTTCATTTATCATACGATCCAAGCTTGAACGAGCTTCTAAGAACATGAATACGAGCCGAGCTCGAATAGCTTGGTTATTTTAGACTAGTTTAGTATGGATATCGGTGATCGAGCCGAATCCGAGCCGAGCTCAATAAAAATAATGAGATTAAATTTTTGTTCAAGCTTGGCTCATTTATTTTACGAGCTAGTCTCGAACGAGCTTTTTTCCGAACGAACACGATCCGAGCTCGAGTACTTTGGTTCATTTTACAACCCTAGGGAAGAGTCCAAAAATACGTTATTTGGTACATATGTGTCTTATGATCTTATTCCTTATACTAGGTTTTTTCCATTGAGTTTTCTTTGTAAAGATTTTAACAAGGAAACATAAAGCACATCCATTTCCAATTCAATTATCACAAAAGTTAAAATCTATTTCCATCACTTTGGTTTTGTCTCATTGGATTTTCTTTAGTTTTAATTGGGAAATAATCATTGAATTGTGAATATTGTGTACATCCAAGGTGGAATTTCTAAATAGTATTATTTTATTATGGATGTCCACGTGATTTTTAAAGTGTTGTGTTGTAACATTGTCCCGTATGTAAATGGTAACTTAAAAGGGGATTTCCCCCTCACCCTATATATAGGTCCCCTCATTACTTCAACATTTTAATGAGGAATTATTTCATCTCTGATATTTTCAATAGACCCTAATATACTGAAAATTTAAATTTACACTATTAAATATAGCGCTTTTTGAGATTCCCCTTAATCAATCTAAATTGTATTTTTTTGACAGATTTGCCCTTGATCCTTTTTTGTCTTTTTTAGTGCAAACTTTAAAATTAAATATCTCCCAAAATATCAGCTCGTTTCAGATAAAATTTAAATATTTGGAAAGGCCTCGACAAGATATAATAAAAAATATCCATGAAGGATATATAATTTTGAAGTTTGAAATTTGAAATTTCGTAATGTAATTTCTGGCATGTTTTTCGATAGTAAAATTTTGCAATGTGAAATTTCAACATTTCACGATGTGTTACAGTGCGAAATTTCGCTTACATATGAAAAATTTTGCGAGTGTGTGTACACGAAATTTCGTACGTTTTGCACTACGAATTCTAATAATTTTGCATTGCGAAATTTGTTATATTTAATTTTGAAATGGTTATAAGATTAATTGCATAGTTTTTAAACCCCTCTAGCGAGAATTAATACCATAAAAGATTCAATGAGTAAAAATATTTATTTATCTCTTTTTACTCATTGAATGTTTTATGATATCATTCCTCACCAAAGGAGTTCAAGGATCTAAAGCGAATCTCAAAGAAAGAACACAAAAAACATATCAATTATTTAAAATACTAAAAAAAATGAATTTTTCCAACCAAAGTTGGTGGAGATGATATTCACAATATGGAGATCATCTGAAAATAATTTCATCAAAAAATAATTTATATATATACAATGTGAAATTTTCACATTTCACATTACAGAATTTAAAATTTCACACTAAGAAATTTGAAATTTCCTAGTGCAAAATTTCACACTGCGAAATTTTGAATTGCAGTGTGAAATTTTAAGTTTCAAAATTATATATCTTTTATGGATCTCTTTTGATTGATCACAATATTTGGAGAGATAATAATTTGAATGTTTCCACACAAAAAGACAACATAAGAGCATAGGAAAAGACAAAATAAAGGTATTTTGGTGTACTATAAAAGAGTAGGGGTTCTAATTAAACATGTTTTACTCTTGTTTTTTTTCCAAACATGTAGCTAAAGGAATGAGTGATTGCCTCTAAAATATACTCATTCTTCAAACATAAGCTCAAAACCTCAAGCGACTCAAACTCAATGAAGCCATCTTTGAAAAAAAAAATGAAATCATCTTCCAAATAAACAAAAACTCAATGAAGCTAAAATGGTTGTGCCAAACTCATTTCAATCTCATATATTGCGTGAGAAATATCCAATCGTACTCTCCCATAAAAATATTTCAATTCATTATAACATCACCCATGTTGACTTCTACCAATATGTAATACTGTAATAGTATCTTTCAAATTCTTGCATGGTTGAGTGGTTGATCACTCATGACTAAAGGGTTCGCATGGTTGGATAAAACATATACCTCAATTACAAGGGTTTTATCCTCCCCTCCCAAGGTCAAGAGTTTAATCCCCCCCCCCCCCCCCCACACACACACACACAACATAAACTTAGAGTTAAGGACTGCATAGAGTAATCTCTGTTTCGTAAGCCTTGTTAGACGGAGGGCATAATCTAAGGTGCGTGCAAATTGGCCCGGGATGGATAACCCTTCGTACACAAAAAAAATTCCCCTCACGAGAAGCTTATTTGTTTTCCATCTAATGACTGAACAATAAAAGTGGTCTATCTAAATCATTTATTGTGAAACTCATTTTAAAAATTCACAAATCTAAAATCAGTAGGGCCTTTTTGACAAAATTAGACATGTCAATGGGTCATGTGGGATCATTTTTATCAAGTTTGAGTCTTATCGGGTTTGTCTCTAAACGAGTATTTTTTTATCGTGTGAAAAAATAATCTTCAAACACGACTTGTTATCTTAAAGTATCGTGTTGTGTTCACCTGTTATTACCCACTAAGATAACGGATTATTTTGAATCATATACAAGTTAACATATTAGTTCATTTTTAAACATAATTAGACTCGTTAATTTATAGACTTTTCTAACTCTCTCATTTAGTAAAATTCGTTGTGATTAAATTAACATTAAGCTATATGAACTCTTTATAAGTTCCCAAAATATATCTTATTAAATTAAATTAATGGTTTCTAACGGGTGTTACCAGGTATTTACGAGTAAAAGGGGTCAACACTAATCCGACCAGTTAACTATCGTATCTTAATGGGTTAGTACTGATATGACTCGAGATCATTAAGGGTTCACTTATTAACTTATAACTTTGTGTCGATTCATGTCGTGTAAATGTGAAAACCATTAATACTATATTTGATTTTACCCTAGCCTTAAGATAATTAGTTATATCACCAAAAACCCACACGCCATCATTTCAACATCTTCCTAAATGGCCAACTATCCTCCCCATAGGTAACTCCTTAAACCTAACACCCAATTAACCAACGACTAAATGAAAATAATCATCGGCCATCTTCGTCCTCAACTCGTAATTCAATCTCCTTATCTAACCTACTGCCACACTTGTCCTACTAAAAATATCCTCAACAAGTGTCATTGTCTTTTTTCACAAGCTTCATTTACTATTTTCTCCATCTTCCTACACATAATTGAATCTCCACATTAGAGTGCACCCCAAAATCCTAATTTTTATGTCTCACATGCATAAGGGGCTTATAAATGCAGTTGATAACCATTTTCATGCCCATCATAATAGGTTTTTCTTCAGGTATAAAACTTTAAAAAAGTTGGTCATGGTAGAAAATAGTTAGAAGAGCTTATTTGAGGGGTAGATAGGGAATATATAGTTGATGATCACCAAAAGTTTGTCAAAGTTCTTAAGAAAGAGTAACATCGAGCATATAAATACCTAGCTGAGCATAAAATTCCTACTTGGCTATGGGAATATTTTGATGAGATAACTTGTCATGAGAGCACCAAAAACAAATTCTCTTAAGTCCTTTGACAACGGATCCTTTAGTAAAGAGACAAACTAATGTGCCAGTTTGAGAAAAGTTTTTAAACATTGATTATATTTTTTTATATATGATAGAATAATGAAGGTTGTTAGTTGGGACCAAGATGAAATAGTACCAAGAGTCGTGTCAATCACAGTGATGATGAGCCATTTATTGACCCTGGTGAAAATGTGTATATGAAGGTTGATGGCGGAGGGCAACAGTTTAAAATAATGGAAATTAGATAACTTGAGAAGGATATGGACTTGTAAACAATCCATAATTTCATAGAATACATAATAATGTATGCCATTATTTCTTAATTTGCATGGATTTGTGATAAAATTGATATACTATGTCTAAAGCAGTGTGGGTTGTGTATGTGAAAAATAAGAAAGGTTAACCAACAATGTCAGTTAAGAAATTGGAGTCAGACCACACTTGTAAAAGTGATGCTATGGGGATAATCCTCTTGCAACTTCCTTTGGGTTGAAAAATAGTTGGAAGGAGATTTTAAGGTTTCATCACAAAATCTACAATATTAAGGATGAAGAGGCCTTTTGTATGTGGTTTAGGAAAAGATAATCTTTTTTTTTTTAAATTCCAATTTTATCATGACTCCAATTTTGTGAACCAATTTTATCTTCTTAATCCTAAACATGCATCTAGTGAGATTAAGCAGATAAAGTAAAGCAAGTTCACAATGACGATGTATAAGGAAAAAACTAAGGAAAAATCCTCGGACGACCCAAGCTAGACAATCACTATAATATGAAAATTACAAAGGAAGAATACAGTCTTACTCAATCCCCACAAGCCTTGACGCCTCTTTTTCTCTCCAATCTCTCCTCCACGGTGCCACATACGAGTCAACCCACGCAAGCATCCACATCACGCGATTCCATGTATGCCTTGGTATCCACCAATACAGCCTCAGCAACCATCTATGATTCAGAACATGGAATCCACCATTTCTCCACCGCAATCAGCACACACCGAGTCCGCCGTACGAAGAGAGTTATTCTAATAATGGAAGAATCAAACATGGGTGCAAACCAAGATCTCTATGACATAAGTATCATGTAAACTCGGATCTTGAAATAAGGAAGGATGTTTATGATTTATCTTTTGAAAACCTTTTTAAACAATTTGCAAAAAAATGTATATCTTTATGTTCTGTTCTGCACACCCATTTTTCTTAGTCAAAGATGCCTTAATAATAAAACACAATTTTCGAAGTGGTTCATCGTCCGAACGAAAACATTATGTCATTCAAGCGAAATCAGCATCTCATTTGAACGAGAGTACCATCTCATTTAAACGAGAGAACAATCTTGTTTGAACGGTGTGTAAACTCATTTGAACCATGATAAATGCAAGACTATGTTCATATGAATCTAAACTCGATTTAACTCATAAAATATTTATCAAAATTATTTTAAAAACAGTTTTAACTCAAATAACATCCTTATAAAAAAATTCGAGAACTATAAACCATTATGCATTCATACCTGAGAGAATCTTGGAAATCATGTGAAGACTTTAAAACGTGCACCAAAAATATGGCATGATCATTGAAACTTGGCCGCTACATCTTCAACACAACATCATAGGCTTAAGGGAATCGCGACACACAAAGACTATTCTATGACTCAAAGTTGTTTTTGCTCGGAATAATGCCAAAACATACAAATTGACACTATTTCAAAATGTATCCTTACAAAGGAAATCCACTTAGGAGTGTGGAAGAGTTTGGGGTTTCAATTAATTATTGGGTAGCATGGACTGTAATGCCAATGGTTGAGGAGCTTGTGATGGAAATTGTGAGGAGATTTATGTGATTGCATTTATGGATAGCTGATTAATTAAGTTCACAAACAAGTGAACATAATCATTTTCATCTACTTCACTAGAATCTTAACAAATTGAAAACATCGTCATATATCTCAAGCGTAAACATAATTAAAGAACATGTAATTAACATTTTTTATATGGATCTATAAATTTCGCGCATGAAATCCAATTCTACATATTATTTGTTCTTTAATAATACAAATCATTATGTATTATATATTTAACGTTAGGATCTTAGATCAACATGATTATCACATACGATTATTATGCAGAACATAAAATGATATTATAATCACGTACCTACATCATGTCACAAATGGAAAGATTGACGGAGCAGTCGACCTTAACGATGTTCGATCGGATTGAATTTCGGATCTCGACTTTCTCTTCTATACGACAAGAATATATTTCAGTACATTCCAACCGTTGGATCTTCTTTTATAGCCAAAATAGTATTTCAAAAATTAACATAAACTGAGTCTTTGGATTTCTCTCCCTTATCCTATTATTTCATTATGCTGTCTTTTCATGTGTCTGAATGATGAAAAATCAGTCACTTATTTATAGGCAAGGATGGGATCCAAAACTCCAATAGTCACTTAATCTTAACCATCCATCAAGGTAGATAATCGAGGGTCCTTTGACACTTGGTATTTGGAGTACCCTTTCATTCATCAAAGTGACTCTTAGTGTTAATATAATTATGGAGCACATTATATAGAATTTTTTTTAATAATTCTAACATTCTCCCACATGGTCCATAATTATCATAAAACGATCAATAATTTTTTAGTCATCCTTAAATGTTATTTTTTTCATAAACACCTTAATCAAACAAACCACTAATGCGAGTCATGACGCTCACGTACTAATTCAAGAGCATGATCTCTTTCATGTACCACAACATTAACAATTCATCCAACAAGGTCTATAAATTGGGTTATTTAATAATGGTCCAATAATGTCTTATATAAAAGACTATTTTTGTCACATTCATGTAAACTTATATTGTAAGACAAAACTTGAAATGTTCAGAATACATTTTAATTTATATCAAGTATAATGCCAAAATTTAAGCACAAAACAATCCAATAACACTTATACTTAATTGGCTACTCATAAGACTCATATCTCAAGTATGTTTCATGAATGTTCGTTGGTGATAGCCCATTCATTAGTGGATATGCTATGTTAACACTTATATAATGTGTTAAACTGACACTTGTTATTTCTGAAATTCTTCGTTCACATATAAGTATTATTTCTTAATGTGCCTAGGTTCTTTAAAATACCTATTGGTTCTTCATAACGAAGATTGCAGCGGCATTATCATAATATTTCAGCAACTTGGTAATAGTTTTGATAACTCCAAGTCACAAAATAAAGTCTCTGCAGCCATAACCCATAAATTGTAGTCCCAAAGTACGTTACATACAATATTTAATTGTTTCTTACTCTTTCATAATATTGGTCACTAGGCCAAAGTAAACCTACTTAACCAAGAGAGAACAATTATCATAAGTGTGAGCATATAATATTTTAAGCATCTCATTGCTTCATATTCTTAAACTATTTCATTTCTCCGATCTATCATTCATTACTAAGAGAAATTCAAGAAATATATAAATTTACTTCTAGTGACTTCTAGGTATATATATACTTAATCAAAATACATAAAGTATTCTTAAAACATAATTTATGGGAAACTGATATAAGTTTATATAGTGATTTCTCAACATATACAGTTCTTCTTCTTTTTTAAACTCTCATAAGTTTTCACACTATATTCGACTCTTACTCAAAAGCAGCTACAAAAGCTATAAAATTTTATCATTCTAAGATATAGGTGAAAATATTTATTTACACCTATTTCTCTATTCGTGATGAAAATTTTGACCATAAGTCTAGCTTTATATCGTTGATTATTAAAATTGAATATTTTCTTACTCCTCTGTCAAATTCCCATTCTTGGGATAAATCTCACAATCATTCAGAATAACAAAATCATTTAAGAGCTTTTAAAAACTATTTACATCCATTAACCAAAAAAATAATTACTTTGGATATTAAAGGAATGACATGAGTATCTTAACTTCTTTCATAAACACATTAGGTGATTTGATACTCCCACTAATTTCACCATTCTTTAAAGAATTTGAAAATTGATATTTTTAATTTCAAAAGTAATTAGTGTACCATCTTTCAAGTGTAGACATAATTATAAATTCTAATTCTTTTAGTGGATTCTAAATCCATGCATATGCTAGACATTCCTAATCATGAGGGCGCGTCAAATTGGGTAAGTAAAGTGGAATTTATATAATACACTTTTAACCATATATATTCATTTTTGTGTGAATAAATGTTATGCCGATATCGACTTATTGCGTTCAACTTGTTATTTTATAATGACGTGATCTATGCAGGTCTTGCGTTTGACTTGCTTATAACGACATGATATATGCAAGTCCACTATCCAAGGACTATAATCTCCAACTTGGGTAACATAGATCATTTTAAAATCGTAAAACCTTAAGAGTTCAAACATGAGTGCCAAGATTCATAAATGTCTTTGGGTCTAGACTATCAAATCATCAGAATAAATCTAGAGTTAAAAGAATGTGATATTCAATTATGCTAAAAAATTAAAGAGTTTTAATTATAAAGCTACTTTTAAGTTCAACATTATGATATAGGATCGGAATCATTTTTCTTGTAAAAGTTTCATCAAAAATATAATTATACAAGCCACTAATGAGAACACCATAATTAAGAAAATATATTCTCATATAAATTTAAAGATCTTTTATATACTTGAGAAAAAAATATGTTGAAAGGTCATTGAGGGATTTTCGAAAATGATCCCAAAATAACATAAGAAAAGAACCAAGAATTTATAGTTTGTTTTATGGATTATCATGTAAGCATCCTCATATCGATTTAGAACTATGTTTCGTAGCACTTCAATTTTTAAAAATAAATAAATAAAATTATTTCATTCATATCAAATGACACATTATAATTCACTCAATGTATGTTACATAATGGGTACTCATATTTTAATCTCTAACATTATGTGATTTTGCATAAATTTTATGCTTAATCAATTTAATAATTCTTCCTATTTTAAAAAAGTGTCAAACACTAATCTATTAATAGTGGGTTCTTCAAGTAAAATTAAATCATAATGATTTAACATTTTTAAGTGAAACTTAGCTTCCTCATCCATTCTAAGAAGTCGGTCTCGAGAACATTAAAATTGATAAAACGGGTAATTTTAGAGAAATAAAGTAATTAAAATTAATAAGATAAATCACTCACTACATTAATGCTATGAGTTGACAACATGTACATTAATAACATTTTATAAACGTGGACTTTCTTTTGTAATAACTTTAATTATTCATATGCGATGTTATTGGGTACCATGTCATATAATTTAGATGGACATGCTATCTAGGATAATCTTTCACCACCTAGTTATATAATTACTTTATATTTATTTCAGTTACTCAAATTAAATTTTCTTTGGGAAATTATCTTGCTTGACGAAATAAATCAAATGTGCCCCATTAATGTCTTTACATATGATGAGTTATTACTAATATTCACAAGCATTCTAATTGGATCGCTTTGGTAACTATCAAACTATCCATTATATGATTATTACATTATTTTATGGAGTGTATAATATTTTCAGTACACATTAATGTTTTCAAAAGGTATAAATGGACAGTGTACTTAAAAATTATGGAATGTTATGAACTCCTTGGAGCAACCGATACCAACCTTAATAAACAAACATACTATTCCTTAATATTAACTTCACCATTGCAATCGGACTCTTTGAAGCAACCAAATCACAATGGCTTAATCATAATAAAATCATTAATAATACGAACACTCAAAACCATATCTGACTTTTTTGGAGCAACCAAGGTATAGTATTTGAATGATATCACCAAATTCTGCATTTATAATTTATTAGAATAGACCACTTTGGTGGAATCGTAACCTAATCGTGATATAAATAATAAGATGAAACCTTAAGGCATGCTAAAACATAGTTTTGAATGATATCATAAATTCAACATTTACAATTTATTAGACTAGACCACTTTGGAGGAATTCTAATCTAATTGTGACATATATACTGAGAAGAAAACTTTATGGCATGCTTTTAATATTTTATTACTCATATTGGACATAATAAGCATATACACATTAATATAACATTTACAATTTTGAGCACCGAATTAAACTTTACGTAAATATTAGTCTTAAGTAAAAATTTAAATACTTCGAAATTAAGTTGATGCGAAAAAAAAATTACTCATTAATGTCCTTTGATAATCGAAATTATCCCTTTGGGTAATCTTATAATGAACAAGATGCATCATTATCGCATTAATAATTCAACTTTCATAATTATATTTAGATTCACTCGCAGTCAAATTTATACATAGTAGTTTGATATTTATAACAATAGATTATGGCACTTTAATGGACACCTAATCTAATCTAATATATTAATATCAAAACCTTAACCATTATTATAATATTCATAATAATATTTAGTGTAAATCGATAACATTATGACAACCAAATAAGGTAAGATAACTAATGTATTTATTAAAATATATAAAATAAAGAAATCAAAAAATTTCAATAATGGAAAATTTTGAGTAATAATTACAAAAGAGTTGTGGAAACTCTTAAAATAATCTCCAATAAGTAGAATTTAAAAAATGGAGAAAGAAAAAGTTGTCAACTTCATTACTAAATATGACAAATTTAAGGTTTTGAGAACTTAAATTTGCTCAAATAGTCAAAAAACGTTCATCACAAAAAAAAATATGATCTTTCATCATTAGATCGTTTCAGGTTAATATAAAAAAAATTCATGAAATCCTGAGTAAGTCGGCAATTTTAATTTTAATTATTGCTTATTAGAGGCATAAAAAAACTATTAATGAAAATGTCTCAAAATATTCAGATTTATGATTTTTAAAAATTAAGCGGCTTTAAGGACATAATTAAAATTACCACAAAAAAAAGATTTATGATTTTTTTAAAAATAAGCGTCTTTAAGGACATAATTAAAATTACCACAAAAGAAAATGACAATAAGGAAACCAAAACCAAATCTAATTTATCATAAAATTTGGTACCCAAAATCTCATCTTATAAAATTTTCTTTTATGTAATTATACAGTTATACCAATGAATTTAGTTGGTTGCATTCACAGAAATCCTTGATTTATCATTAATTGCGCTTAAATATCTAATTCATAGAGTGTGCAAAAACTTTACTTTCATGGAACATACATGCATACACATATTATGTAATCTGTATATAAATCAATATAAATCAATATCCCAAAAAAATATTATGCACAAAACTTAATGCATAATCAAAAGTCCAAATATAAATGTATAGCAATAATCTAATATTTATAGCTAACAATGTTAAATCTTCGAGATAGGGTGGTGCCCATTGTAAACAATGGGTTTTATTTATTTCGACGTTTTCAAGTGACCATGCGAATTTTGTAATATTCCGAGCAAAAATACAAATATGTCGCAAAAAAATCACTAATTCATTATTATTATTATTTTATCCGGATTCTTTGGTACGAAAAAAAAAATCTTAATGGACAATCATGAGATCAGAAACTTAAACTCTTATACCACATGTTAACAAAATTAAAGAAGACATAATTAACCTTTTTTTATATGGATCTATAAATTTAATGTATGAATATTCAATTCTACATGTTATTTGTTCTTTAATAATACAAAATATTATGTATCATACAAGTAACGTTAGGATTTTAGATCAATATGATTATCACATACAATTATTATGCGGAACATAAAATGATATTATAATCACATACCTCCATCATATCATAAATGAAAAGATTGACGGAGCAGTCTACCTTAACGATGTTCAACCGGACTGAGAATTTCAGGCCACAACTTCCTCTTGTATATGACAATAACGAATTTTAATTCCAGCACATTCCAACGGTTCGATCTTCTTTTATATACGAAATAGTATTTCAAAAATTAACATAAACTTGAGTCTTTGGATTCCTCTCCCTTATCCTATTATTTCATTATATTATCTTTTTGTATGTCTGGATGATGAAAAATTAGTCACTTATTTATAGGTAGGGACATGACTTAAATTTTCAACTGTCACTTACTTTTAATCATCCATCAAGATAAATAATCAAGGGTCCTTTCATATACCAAAATGACTCTTAATATTAATATAATTATGGAGCACATTATGTAGAATTATTTTTTTTAAACAATTCTAACATCAACATCCATCCTAACACCGTTTATAATGTATTGGGCAGGTAGTTCAAGGTTTAACATTACAATTGGTATTCCAATATAATCACTCATTATAGTCTTTAAGGTCAGCAACACGGGAAGAATTTATTTCAACGACATCAAAAGTGCTTCCCCGATATAATCTCCCATTGTCAATTCCCACAGGTTTTTTAATCCAATTACCATCATATGTACTCTCTATAGGGGTCCGTTTGGTTCGGGGTAAAATATGTTTTAATGCGATGAAAAGTAATATAGCGAAATATGTTTTCACCTATTTAGAGTTAAATTTTTTTCTCTATCCTTGTTTAAAGTTTCAAAGTATAAAGCGTGCACTTATTCAGAATGTCAACCTAACAAAAATTTAATTCTAAATATGTTAAAAAATATTTCACCATTTTATTTTTTATCGCGATAAAAAGTATTTCACCTCGAACTAAATGGACTCTAGATGTGTTTTATTATGCCACACTTTTATGCAATCCTAAAATAGAAAACCACAATAAACAAGTGTTAACTTAAATGAAAATAAGCCCTAATAAAAAGGAACATGGATCATAACTTGATCGCATACACAAAGGCTAACAAATATGAAATACTTCAAAAAAAAGGTAAATAAATACTTGCAATAAGTTGATGTAATAAAATAGTTGCCCCATTGCAAATAAGGGGGGCGAGGGTTAGAGAGAGAGAGAGAGAGTTAAGGGTGGAGGACTATAAATTGTCAAAAGAAATGAAAGGTCAACTGAGCCTATTGAGTTTGATGACATTTTGTTATTTGAGTAAGGACGCCTTGCATAGTAAAATATTATAGGGACTAATTGTAATACCCTGTATTTTTAAACGTATTTTATTTTAATTATGGGATTGGGATTAATTAATTTAAATGGAGAAAAAAAATATTTTTAATTAATCCAAATTTAATTAAATAATTACTAGCATGATGAGAGTTAGTATTTATTGGTGATAATTATGTTGAATATTACTTAGTAAGTAAAGTAATATATGATTATAAAATATTAAAGTTATCGTGACTGAAAAATACGACATTTATGGAAATTAAATTGGGACATGCGTGTCAGTCGTGTGGGAACTAATTTAATGAAATAAAAAGTGAATTAATTCTAAGTTGCTCGTATGGTCATTTCGAGTGCGCCAATGTGTCCGAAAGGGTCGAGATAGTCAAAAAAGTGTACTCGGGAGGTTTGTTTGTGCCTCGGGACGTTTTTAGGCCTAACCAGCAACCTGAGAGGGCATTTTATAATTTCCAATTTTAGGCCTTAATTAACGATGAAAATTAAAGAGTTATATCTGATGGAAGTTGGAGTCTTCGAGGGTTAGAAACACTTGAGTTGCAAAGAGGTTAAGTAAGAGAGAAGGGAGGAGGTTTCCAAGGGGTATAACCATCAATCCTACACCATTCCCACCAATTCCACCACCAACGCGTAGATCAGAAGAAGAGGATTGTTCCTATACCACTCAAATTCTTCAAATCAGACCTTTGATTTCCAATAAAGTATCTATCTTGTTGTTCTTGAGTTAATAATACATCCATGTTAGACTAAGAAGAATAATTGCATGTTTTCATGATGATTTTTATGCTTCGGAAGAATAAATTTACATGTTTAAGAAGAATATATGTAGGTTGAATTCCTTATCAGGGGTAGAGTATAAACCATGAATTTGTAATGATAATAGAGGAAGAAATTTGGGAAAACATTTAAGTGCTTGAAAAATCAAGTAGAATAAGTGTTTGAGTTAATAATCTTGAATTGCTCCATTGAATGTTGATTCCTTAAGGATTTATTATAGTTTTTACATTAGAAATAGTTCATGCCTATTACTATAATGTTTGTGATGTTTGGTTGGGAGATTGGGTTGATTTAATAGAGGTTTTTAGGATTAATTTGATTAAAACCCATAGACCTAAATCTGCAGAATCTGGGCAATATCTGATCGATCAATCAATCAACCTTGAATGTCTATTGATCGATTGACCCTATCCTTCGATCTACCGACCCCTTCTGGATTTTGAAATTTGTTCCCTTTTTAATAATTAACCCAACGCAGCTTTATGGGAACCCTTATACATAATTTATTTACCCTAATGGGACTTGGGAAGGACCAGTAGGTTTGTGGTTAGGGTACGGGTAGTGCGACTTTATGTGAGAATTAACGATAGGGTTACGAGGGTATAAAATGGGTTATGATCATGTGTGTGATAGATTGGGCGTTGTGCAAGTTAATGACGATTTAGGACAATGGGTTATAGAGAATACACCTACTAATATTATGGTATGATACACTTCGGGGGTCAAAAAGTATTTGGAAACTTGCGATAATTGAGAATAAAATAATGAATTAATTATACGTAGGACTCGGGCGCTACGTGCCACGTATGGTTAGAATATGTTATGGGTCGCGGGTGTACCTATCTGAATAGTGTAAATATATATATGAGTGCATGTATATATATTATATGAATATCTTTGTTTAATCATACTCGTGCAACTTGCTATCATGGAGGTTTTTGCACCGGGACAGTTTTATTTTAATGTGACCTTTACGGGGATACTGACTCGTACCCTAGAACATAAGATCCTTGGTACAGGCTATCTGATAATGATAGTCAGACGGTCCTAAGAGACGTGAGGGTATTTGCTAACCTCTTAGTGACTAGGAACTATGCTTCACCTCCAATATGTGTGTTTTGCGTTAATACAGTTCGAGAGTAATTATGAACTAGTATTTTCCTTTTGTACGAGGCGTACGGGGACTTGATAGCAGAGTATGCCTGCACCATATATTTTATGTGGGGTGCCCTATTAATATATTTATATTATGAGTGATAAATATATGTACTTATAATTCATCTACTGTGCTTATAAGTAGATAAAATTGAATAATTGATATTAAATAAATTAAGTGTTTGAGAATATAAGGTTGTATTGAGATGTACATAACTGGTTTGGTAAATGTGACACCCCAACTAAATAAATACCGGGTAGCTAGTCCTTTATTAAATTAATTCAAAATGCCAAGTTGGCTCAGTTAATAGCATCACTGTCGAAAACATTTTTATTATTACTAACCACCTAGTATTTAAAAAGTAAGTTGTCAAATTTTAATTAAAGCCTGATTAACATGCAACAAGTGTAATGAAGAATAATAACACCATTCACCATAACGAAATAATAGAATAACCAACACATGATATAAATAAATCTGGAGGAAAACTCCTCACTACAAATTCCACGACTGAACTAAGTAACGAGAACTAAAATACTGAATTAATACATGCCAAAGTCTGAAAAACTGAAATGGAAATGTATCTAATAGAATTTGGGCAACATGCCCTATAACTGAGGAATACTGAGTATGGAATCCAAATGATATAAGCGTCTAAAAGCAAATCCCTGTAGCTTCCACATTCAGCTACAGCTCGTCATCTGAGTGAGAATCCTATGCATGGTGACCTTGTGGCTGGGCACCTAAAATGGTTTTACAAAAAGATAGATTTGAAAGCAAACGGGTCAGAGCCCGAATGTGGAGATATTTTAAAAAGCTGCAAGTGCTTTAAAAACATTTAAAACAGTATATGCAAAATACATGTTAGGACGTGCTCTCACATGAGATACTCACCCCTCGTCTAACTGTGCACTCCTAACGTTCATGTACCCATTCATATGTTATCTCATAACTATCTAAAGAGTTTCTGACACTTCTACTCGGTTCACGTTTAATTTCCAACCTTAACAATTTAATAGAGAGTTCTACTTTAATTCTCGGATTACCAATTATTAACAAAACCATTTATTGATATCAGTCCCCTTTTATCTTTTCATTATGTTACAATAACCATACTCACAATTAAACATAACAATTTCCTTTTATCTTTAACCGTATATTATTCACATCATATATATACAATACAAGCACCCCGAGGCTAAGCTACGGTGCACACATACTCTGCTATCCATCCCGGTACATCACGTACATAAGTATTACAAATTCTGAATCTCTCAGGAATTGTTGGAATAAACACCACACACATAAATGGAGGCAAACATAATTCAACATATCTATGGTCACGTACATACCTATGCTCCATAGTCAGCGGGATTATTAACTCACAAATAAGTCGTTCTCCTTGAACTATGTCCTCTAGGTACCAAACTAAATCCGGTCACACAAGGATTAGAAGGCCCTAAGCGAACGTAAACCTCCCGTGATAGCAAGTATGGTAGGTATGTCATACACATAAAAATCATATACCAAGCATTCACACATCTTAGATATCTCAACATTAATAAGGGTATACTCTACATCCTTATGCCATTATTCCAATTTTATATAGTTTAAGTCTCTCGATAATATAAAGGTTGAACCGTCGACACGTCTCACGTCGTAGTCTCTTATATTGAAACCCTATCTCAATTAGACTATAAAGTTCCTATTATTCCCACGTATAACATCTTTATTCCTAAGGTCCTTACTTCTGCCACAAACCTCATTTCATCAAATTATTCAAATTTGCACTATTAACTCAAATATTATCTCACTTGTCGAATTTCATTAAATTAGAATAACTCCTCAAATTGGATTCTAATTAAGGTCCAAGTATCATAATCATGCCTACTGGTCTACTTTAAGGTTAAGGGTATTCACAATGTCTCCAATAATATTATCCAAGGGTTAACACCATTAAAATTAATTAGGGAAAAACTTTATTCATTCTGGGAAGGTCGATCGATCGACCTTTACCTTCGATCGATCGATGGTGGTCGATCGATCGACTGAAGAACATCGATCGATCGAACGCACCAGGTCTGTTACGGACTGCTTCGTTTTGCAGTTACAAATTCGTCCCAAAACTCCATTTTTAAGCATGAAACTCCAAGACAAGGTTACTATAACATTATACTATCATCCTACAACAGTATTAACATTCTAAGTCCCATAATTCATCCTTTAAAGGCTTAGTTTAGATCAAAACTACATCAAAATAATTTCCAGAATTATTCCATTCAAGAACATCATTAAACTTCTTCTAACTCCATTTTTAAATCATCAAAGGTTCTGTTTAGAACATATAATTCGTCCAGAATATCACTACATGCAATTCCTACATAAATCATGGCTTTTAACTTCCAATTAATGGGTCTAAATTATCTTCAAAAATCAATTTCGAAAATTCCTAAACATGGAAAACATAGCTTGAATCAAATGAGTTTAAACCACTTGCCTTAATTTATCTCTGAATTTGGTGTTGAATCTTGAAAGCTAAGTTGTTCTCCCTCTCTCTTTCTGCAGAATTCTCTTCCTTCTCTCTCTCTCTCTCAAGTTTCCCAAGGTTGAAGACAATGGAGGTGATGGAGGTGTGTTTGGTTTTTGGTAAGTTGGAATTATATTTCAACTTCTCCCGTAGCCCATATTGTCTCTTAGTGTAGTTAGTGGGTTAAGTGGGTTAAAGAAGAAGTCAGATTGTATTTCCAATTTTCGTCACTTTTTAATTCCCAAAAATACAAATTACCAAAATACCCCTATAAGTTACCGGTATGGCCCAAAAATGCCCCGGGACCCAAACTTAACCCCCGGCTAGTGTTTTCTTACTATCTCGATCCTTTCGGACGCGTTGGCGCACTCAAAACGACCATACGGTTAATGGAACTAAAATTCACTTTTTAATAAAATAATAAAATACCATGACGCGGCGGTCACACGCGTCTCAACAAAATTTCCCAAATTGTCGTATTTAAATCTCACGACAATTTCAATATTACCAATATTCATATAATGTCAAATATACACATTATAATTAAATACTAACTCACATATCATTAATATTTTTTATCCGGATTAATTTCCAATTAATAAACATTTAATTCAATTAATCCCCAAAAATAAATATCACAGAAAATACGGGGTATTACATACTTCCCCCCTAATAACTGAATTTCGTCCCGAAATTCGGAACTAGAAAGTACGTGTTAAGAATAACTCTGGATAACGTTCGCGCATCTCATCCTCGCGCTCCCATGTGGACTCCTCGACATTATGATGTCGCCAGTGAACACGCACTAACGGAACTATCTTTGACCTCAGTTTCCGCTCACTTCGGTCCAGAATAGCAATCGGTCCCTCCTCGTTGGAGCTATCTGGCTGGAGATCAATGTCCTCTACAGCAATGAGAGAATGAGCCAAATTATCTCTAAGGTATTTCCTAAGTGAGGAAATATGAAACACATCGTGAATCCGATGTAAATGCTCCGGTAATCCAAGCTTATACGCAACCGGTCCAATCCGCTCAATAATAGGAAATGGTCCCACATATCTCGGTGCCAACTTCCCTTTCTTCCCGAAACGCATAATCCCCTTCATAGGAGATACTCTGAGCAAAACCTGGTCCCCCACTTGGAACTCTCTGAAGAATCACTTCGCATCAGCATAGCTCTTCTGCCTGTCCTGAGCCACCCGAATGCGACTCCGAATCAATTCTATCCTTGCCGAAGTATCCTGAATCACTTCCGGCCTAAGTAGTTTGTTGTCCCCCACCTCCAACCAACATGCTGGGGAACGACAAGGTCTACCGTACAACGCCTCAAATGGAGCCATGCCAATGGTGAACTGGTAGGAGTTGTTATAAGCAAACTCCACCAGTGGAAGGTACTGCTCCCATCCACCCTCAAAATCAATGGTGCACATACGTAGCATGTCCTCCAACATCTGATTTGTGCGCTCGGTCTGCCCATCGGTCTACGGGTGGTACGCCGTACTCAATCGCAACTCCGTGCCCATGGCCTGCTGAAAAATCTCTTAAAACCATGAAACAAATATCTTGTCTCGGTCAGACACGATATTTAAGGGCACACCGTGAAGTCTCACTATCTCTGCAATAAAGAGCTGGGCATACTGTCCCGCAGTGTAGTCTGTTCTTACAGGTAGAAAATGAGCGACTTTTGTCAACCTGTCCATAATTACCCAAATGGAGTCGTGACCTCTCTGCGACGTAGGCAATCCCGTGATAAAGTCCATAGAGATGCTCTCCCACATCCACATCGGGACCTCTAACGGCTGTAGAAGTCCTGCCGGTCTCTGATGATCCACTTTAACTAGCTGACAAGTGGCGCATTTTGAAATAAACACGACAATATCTCTCTTCATCCCGCTCCACCAATACTGTTGCCTCATGTCTTGGTACATTTTGTCCCCTCCGGGATGTACCGTGAGCCGTGCGACTCTGCCATTACCTCGTGCCGCAATTCTTCCCCTTACGGAACTACCAAATTCCCATTGAAGCGTAATCCCCCGTCTGAGCTAACGGTATAGGACTCGGCTCCCTCTGCTAATAATCGAACTATCTACTCCTGACAGAATGAGTCGTTTTCCTGTGCCCTCACTACCTTCGTGACAATCTGCGGTGTAACAGTCATCACAGACATGAATGATCGGGCCACTGCATCCTGGTGTCCCAATTCCTTCCATTTGGCCTTCCACACATCTGCCACCTGCTCTACCGGTCTACGGTTCAACGCGTCTGCCACCACGTTAGCCTTCCCCGGGTGATACTGGATATCGAACTGATAATCTTTCACGAATTCAAGCCACCTCCGTTGCCGCATATTCAACTCCTTCTGCGTGAATAGGTACTGTAGGGACTTGTGATCCGTGAACAATCGAAACTTCTCCCCCAAAAGGTAATGTCTCCAAATACGAAGGGCAAATACCACTGCCGCTAACTCCAAGTCATGGGTAGGGTAATTCTTCTTGTGAGGCTTAAGCTTACGGGAAGCATAAGCTATGGACTGACTCTCCTGCTGCAGTACACCTCCAAGTCCTTGTAAGGACGCATCGGTGTAAACAATATACTCAACTCCCGATCTCGGCAATGCTAACACGGGTGCTGAGGTTAACTTGTCCTTCAACTCATCGAATGCCAACTGACAGGCATCACTCCAAATGAACGGCACACCTTTACGAGTTAGATGTGTCATGGGACCCGCTATCGTGGAGAAACCCCGAATAAACCTCCTGTAGTATCCTGCTAAGCCCAAGAAACTACGGATCTCAGTCGGTGTCATGGGCTGTCCCCACTCCCTCACCGCGGATACCTTCCCCGGATCAACAGATATTCCCCTGTCGGAAATAATATGTCCCAAAAACTGGACCTCCTTCAGCCAAAACCCGCACTTCTCATATTTTGCATACAGCTCGTTCTGACGTAGCGTCTACAAAACTTGTCTCAAATGCTCGGCGTGCTCCTCCTCTGTCTGGGAGTAGACCAGAATATCATCGATGAAGACAATGACAAACTGATCTAGGAAATCCCTGAACACCCTATTCATCAAGTCCATAAACGCTGCTGGAGCGTTGGTCAAACCAAATGGCATAACCCGAAACTCGTAAGAACCGTATCTCGATAAGAATGCAGTCTTCGAGACATCCTCCTCCCTGATACGCAACTGATGGTAACCAGATCGCAAATCAATCTTTGAGAAGCAAGAAGCTCCTCTCAACTGGTCGAATAGGTCATCGATTCGAGGCAACGGATACTTGTTCCGTATCGTGACCTTGTTTAACTCTCGGTAGTCCACACACAATCTCAGTGAACCACCTCTCTTTTTCACGAACAATACAGGGGCACCCCACGGCAAAGTATTCCTCCGTATAAACCCCTGACCCAATAACTGCTCAATCTGATCGCGTAGCTCTCGCATCTCTGCCGGAGCTATACGGTACGGTGCGCGTGTTATAGGTCTCGTATCTGATAGTAAGTCTATGACAAAGTCTTTCTCTCGACTGGGGTAATCCAGGTATATCCTGAAATACATCGACAAACTCTCTAACAACCGGAATCGAATCAAGTGGTATAACCACCTCCTTAGAGGTCTTCTCCTCTATACGGTACAAATGAGTGGACGATCCTCCCTAGAAACGAGGCATCGCCACCAAAAACATCTCCTGCCCGGAAATGGTAAAGATAATACTCCTACTGGAACAGTCAATCATGGCTCGGTACGCGACAAGCCAATCTATACCAATAATGGCATCATACTCGGTCATCTCTAATACTAACATATCTGCAGGTAATAACAATCTACCATTCTCTACTCCCACTCCACGACATATAAAAAGAACCATTTCCCCAGTGATGAGTCTACCTACGTTATAGTGCTCAATACTGTGGTTAATAACCCTAAGGTCTTCGCATAATATGTAATTATAAAACAATTGAGTTGTCCCAGTAACAAACAAAGTTCAACCCAAAAGTCTCGTGGATAGAAAACATACCCCAAATCGCGGGTGGTGCCTGTGGGGCGGCTGCCTGGTTGATATTATAGATATGTCTGTACTGTAACTGCCCCTGCTGCACTGGAGCTACTGGAAAAGTTGTTAGGGCTAGTACTTGAGCTGGTGCTGGGAGGGTTGTGGGAAATATAGGCCTCTGCAACTCCTGTCAGACACCCTGTTGTTGTGGGGTCCTGCCCCTATCTGGACAATCCTGGCGTTTATGGCCATGTTTGCCACATATGAAACATCGGCCTTTGAAGTTACTCCCCTTCTGACCCTGCTGTTGACGGTGTCGGCCTTGCTGACTTGGGACCTTATTCCCCTTTCGAAATTGTTTCATCTTACCACGTAGTTGATTAGAACTGACTCGGTCTTGGGTAGTTTGTTGTCGCAATTTCGGGGTCTTCCCACATTTTTCAGCTTTATTCACATGCATCTGGCTAACCTCTCTAGGTCTTTTGCCTCTTTTAAGTTGTATGCTGCGTTCTTGGTTTTGTAGAACTGCAGTGGTAACTGCTTGTGCCACGATACCTGCTAACTCAGCGGTTGATATTCTCTCTGGAGATACTTGAGGTGTGAGTCGAGCTTGTCCGTTGACTCCCTTAATCGTTTTAGCTAGTTCTTCTTGACGGTCCATCTGAAAATTTAAGTAAATTTGGATGAGTTCATCATTCAAATAAACAAATCGCGAAAGTACGAATTCCCAAAGTATAGAGATTAATACAACATTCCTAGTATTAGGGCTCTATATCAAAGAAAGCTCAGCGGAAACATAATAAGCCGTACAGATCCTAAAGGACACTAGAACCTGATGCTCTGATACCACCTGTGACACCCCGACTAATTAAATACCGGGTAGCTACTCCTTTATTAAATTAATTCAAAATGCCAAGTTGGCTCAGTTAATAGCATCACTGTCGAAAACATTTTTATTATTACTAACCACCTAGTATTTAAAAGTAAGTTGTCAAATTTTAATTAAAGACTGATTAACATGCAACAAGTGTAATGAAGAATAATAACACCATTCACCATAACGAAATAATAGAATAACCAACACATGATATAAATAAATCTGGAGGAAAACTCCTCACTACAAATTCCACGACTGAACTAAGTAACGAGAACTAAAATACTGAATTTATACATGCCAAAGTCTGAAAAACTGAAATGGAAATGTATCTAATAGAATTTGGGCAACATGCCCTATAACTGAGGAATACTGAGTATGGAATCCAAATGATATAAGCGTCTAAAAGCAAATCCCTGTAGCTTCCACATGCAGCTACAGCTCGTCATCTGAGTGAGAATCCTATGCATGGTGACCTTGTGGCTGGGCACCTAAAATGGTTTTACAAAAAGATAGATTTGAAAGAAAACGGGTCAGAGCCCGAATGTGGAGATATTTTAAAAACCTGCAAGTGCTTTAAAAACATTTAAAACAGTATATGCAAAATACATGTTAGGACGTGCTCTCACATGATATACTCACCCCTCGTCTAACTGTGCACTCATAACGTTCCTGTACCCATTCATGTGTTATCTCATAACTATCTAAAGAGTTTCTGACACTTCTACTCGGTTCACGTTTAATTTCCAACCTTAACAATTTAATAGAGAGTTCTACTTTAATTCTCGGATTCCCAATTATTAACAAAACCATTTATTGATATCAGTCCCCTTTTATCTTTTCATTATGTTACAATAACCATACTCACAATTAAACATAACAATTTCCTTTTATCTTTAACCGTATATTATTCACATCATATATATACAATACAAGCACCCCGAGGCTAAGCTACGGTGCACACATACTCTGCTATCCATCCCGGTACATCACGTACATAAGGATTACAAATTCCGAATCTCTCAGAAATTGTTGAAATAAACACCAAACAAATAAATGGAGGCGAACATAATTCAACATATTCATGGTCACGTACATACCTATGCTCCATAGTCAGCGGGATTATTAACTCACAAATAAGTCGTTCTCCTTGAACTATGTCCTCTAGGTACCAAACTAAATCCGGGCACACAAGGATTAGAAGGCCCTAAGCAAACGTAAACCTCCCGTGATAGCAAGTATGGTAGGTATGTCATACACATAAAAATCATATACCAAGCATTCACACATCTTAGATATCTCAACATTAATAAAGGTATACTCTACATCCTTATGCCATTATTCCAATTTTATATAGTTTAAGTCTCTCGATAATATAAAGGTTGAACCGTCGACACGTCTCACGTCGTAGTCTCTTATATTGAAACCCTATCTCAATTAGACTATAAAGTTCCTATTATTCCCACGTATAACATCTTTATTCCTAAGGTCCTTACTTCTGCCACAAACCTCATTTCATCAAATTATTCAAATTTGCACTATTAACTCAAATATTATCTCACTTGTCGAATTTCATTAAATTAGAATAACTCCTCAAATTGGATTCTAATTAAGGTCCAAGTATCATAATCATGCCTACTGGTCTACTTTAAGGTTAAGGGTATTCACAATGTCTCCAATAATATTATCCAAGGGTTAACACCATTAAAATTAATTAGGGAAAAACTTTATTCATTCTGGGAAGGTCGATCGATCGACCTTTACCTTCGATCGATCGATGGTGGTCGATCGATCGACTGAAGAACATCGATCGATCGAACGCACCAGGTCTGTTACGGACTGCTTCGTTTTGCAGTTACAAATTCGTCCCAAAACTCCATTTTTAAGCATGAAACTCCAAGACAAGGTTACTATAACATTATACTATCATCCTACAACAGTATTAACATTCTAAGTCCCATAATTCATCCTTTAAAGGCTTAGTTTAGATCAAAACTACATCAAAATAATTTCCAGAATTCTTCCATTCAAGAACATCATTAAACTTCTTCTAACTCCATTTTTAAATCATCAAAGGTTCTGTTTAGAACATATAATTCGTCCAGAATATCACTACATGCAATTCCTACATAAATCATGGCTTTTAACTTCCAATTAATGGGTCTAAATTATCTTCAAAAATCAATTTCGAAAATTAATGGGTCAAAAGTGGTGCCAAATTAGACTCACCCAGCGTGGTAGGACTGGGAGAGAGTCAGACGAAGCATTGAATAGAACCATCAGTGAAAGTTCTAGAAATGTGAGAATTGTGCGTGTAAGCTAACGAAGGTAAAATATCCAAGGGCTTGGACATATGGCGGACTATGGTTAACTAGAAGTGAAAATTTTTGGTAAAATTTTCTTAACTCGTCGGAGCAAAGTTATAATGGTGGGAGTCAACCACCACATTTAGAAGTGGGAAGTTGTGTCAATGGAAGGATCTTAGGTACAGTTTGACCGTAAGTTCCTCATCAGATATTCAGAGTAAGAGGTAAACATTGTTCCGAACTCATTACAGGATGGCTGGACAAAGTTCCATTAGTGAAAATGAATTTAATTATTTAGCGAGTCTTAAACCAAATGAAATAGATACAAATGGAGAAGAGGATTTCAAGTGGGAAATTGACTCGTAAGAAAAATTGACAACACTCACGAAAAAAAATTGTTGGACGATCGATCCATATGGTGACAATGTCACGCTTTGTCAGTAGAGATGTTAACGCTTCTTTGTGAAGGGTGCTAAAAGAATCGAAAGATTTATTCAGAGTGTAAGACTGGATGAAACGTTGTTAGTGAAACACCACAAGGGGGAGACCCATCAGGGGACCCATTTAAATAATTTGGATAGCTAAATTCTTACCAAGTGACGGTGAATTCGGTCAGGAATATTGAGACCAACAATGCATTCCTTAGGGTAACCATCAAAGTTGAGATTACCAGAGTCCGAGAGAAGGGTAACCCTAATAGGGTCTGTAGGACCGGGGATAAGTGGATTATGTGTAGAGGTATTTTGTGGAGAGTAAAACCACATGCGTTAATTTTTCCCGAAGCGAGTAAAGGGACAAGGGTATGGTGCCTAGCAAGAGCAATGGTTAATGTAGTTTTTGATTTAGTTCAGACAGGTGTGTTATGTCCGGAAATCATTTGAGCAGCCAGGGCGATTGGCAAGGTAGAAGTATGATTTTTACCCTCAGAGGATGAGTGTGTTTTATGTGACTCGAGTGAGTCACTACATTTTGATTATTGCTAGTTTCACATGTGAGGCGAGCTAGTGCGTATATCGATGATGTTATTATTATGTGAATGTTTTCCCTGGTATACCAGGGTTATCTTTAGTGTTATCCACGGAGGATGTATGGGGGTATTGATAGTGTTATATACCTTATTGAGATTACTCGTTTTAGTATTGTGTTATACGAGTATGATCTTATCTTGATTATGGTTTATAGTAATAATTAGATCGTTAGTGAGCGGATATCGCAAATCTATCGGGGTTGTTGCCCTAGTGCAAGATGTTTTGTTTAGGCGAAGCCTCACCTATGAAAGGGTCAGTCTCGTATTTATATCATATATTATAGAGACTTAGAAGGGCATAGTGGTATTGAGATGTCTAATCCCGGTGTGTATAGGGACTTTATTGATATGATTCGGTGTGTATTGGGTTTACTATTGAGGGGAAAGATTTAGATCATTATTATGTTTAACGCTCAGGACTTGGTGATAGGAAGAGCGCATTGTTACATCACTCCTTTAGAGACGTGGGAGTTAACACGTATATTCCTATGTTTGGGGACATGATTTCGAGAGTCCGATTGTATGTGTACGAGGCTTAGGTAATGTGATTACCACCAATGCTGAGTGATAGTGCAATTGGTAAAAAGTTCCTTGTTTAAATGTAATTGCGGGAGGAGATGCAACTCTTATGTCAAGAGACGGGAATATAGGGGTACATGTTATGGACAGAGGGCCTAACGGATTTCGATAAGCGATAATGATAGGTAGTATTTTATCGGGGGGTTCCTTGTTTAGATTTTTCTTTGCGAGACATCCCACGCATGAAACTTAGCGTAAGGTTGGAAGTAGGGGGATGTTTGGTCATTAGTTCATGCGTCCTCGGTCGTTATAGAAGTATGTAGTTGTAACTGTAAGTTGAAAGTTAAATTATGATTTAAAGCCAGTGGAGGCGGTTGTGTGGTGAGGAAGCATTGAAAATTTTGTTTTATCACCACGAGTTGAAGGGTGGAAAGATGTTAAGGAGGATTTAAAAATTTTGATTTCTGAGGTGATTGAGAATACCCAAGTGTTATAACCAAGTTGTGAAACAAGGGCAATAAACAGTTTAGTGTTATGTGTGAAGCATATGTGATGTTTATACCAGTATGCACGGTTTATAGGGTGTGTGGGCATTCTGGTTAGCTGATGTCAGAATCGTCCGGGCTAAAGGGACATGGGAATAGATGGATGAAATATATGCCTGTAGGACTAATATAACGAAGTGGAAATGATAGAGGGGATTAATCATCGTGTGAGAAGAACGATAATCCATATATATGTGTGCGATCAGGGTAGCACACCCGAATTTGGTTGAAAGGCAGTGGGAAGACATTTAAAAGGGGGTATTCCCTAAGAAGAGTAAAATCTAACTATTATGGAAAATTTGGAGTGGAGTTATACCTAGTCAAAAGTTGAGAGTGACTTGCACATGAATAGAATGATGATGTCAGTAAGGTATAAAAAGACCAGAAGTGCACATCGTGGCAAAAAGTGCACGGGTCGGAACTTTAAATATACACCGAGGAAAGAAGGGTAGTGAGGTATAAAAAGTCTAGAAGTGCACATCTTGGCGAAAAGTGCACGGGTCGGAACTTTCAATATACCCCTTAATGTGAGATATTATGAGTGGAAATCGATGTTGAGCAGGACATAGTGAGTAGCCTCCACGTGCACCACTCATAGATAGAAATTGGAATGGACAAGATGATTAACCAAAAAAATTTGTATCAAGCCGACGATTCTAGTAATGGCAGAGGGCAGTCAATTTGGTAAATTTTCTTGAGGGATTGCCAACCTCAAGATAAGGTCACAAGTTACTTAGAATGTATGGAACAAATTGACAAAAAAAAATTGTTATTCTTTTAAATGATTTACATCATTAGATAGTGTACCCCAGTCTTTCTTTGAAAAGAAGGATCGCGCAGGTAAGTGTTCATGCCCAGTATTGTTCTGAACTAGGATGAGATCCTTGAACCTCACCTTCAATACGGGATTTCAGGAAGTAGTGGGGATGATGTTTTGTTTTGAGCAGGTTGTATCACTTATAGCACGAAGAGTAGGCAAAAGTGATTAATGCTTGGTGGAGCGATATGAAAGTAATTTTGGAATCATTTTAGTCATTTCATTTCCACAATAGATATAATTGGTAAGTAAATATAGTACGATAATTGGGAGAAGATATTACCAATTAGTTGAGTTGTGTGTAAGCACTCATACCTGTTTATTGTGGACAAATTTCTTATTGAGATTTTTTGTGGAAAAAACTTAACTATTCTTCCTCTGGTAGTTTAGAGGTGAGCGGATAATAAGAATTTTGGATTGGTAGAGTTAGAGTCCGATGACTATAGTGGAATAACCACAGACTGTCTTAGGTGGATTTTGATTGTCGTAAGAGTTATGTCGCCGGAAATATAGATTCTAAGAACTGACAAGAGTGGTCAGATGTTCATATGGTACCTCTAAGAATGGGACTTTTTTGTTTAGATAAATACGAGTAGTTGACACGTGGTGAGGTACAACCTCCTAACAATATTGAGATAATGGTGCCAATGATGTATAGGCTCGTCTTATTTGAATGTCGTATGGTGGGAGCACAATGTTTAGTGCCATTATTGAGGTGTGACCCTATAACTGATAAAGTGTTGAGAGTGTTAAACAAGCTTGTTGTGAAGCGAGGGCTATAGTGATCGAACCTTACTTTGAAGTTGGCTTTGAGTACTTGAGGAGGTGCTGTTCCAAGATCCTCAGTCTTAGTGGCGGTTGTATCTGAATTTCGGGACAAAATTCCGTTATTAGGGGGAAGTATGTAATACCCCATATTTTTTAACATATTTTATTTTAATTATGGGATTTGGATTAATTCATTTAAATGGAGAAAATTTTATTTATAATTATTCTAGATTTAAATAAATAATTACTAATGTGATGAGAGTTAGTATTTATTGGTGATAATTATCTTGAATACTACTTAGTGAGTAAAGTAATATATGATTATAAAATATTAAAGTTGTCGTGAGTGAAAAATACGACCGTTATGGAAATTAAGTCGGGACGCGCGTGTGAGTCGTGTCAGGACTAATTTAATGAAATAAAAAGGGAATTAATTCTAAGTCGCCTGTATGGTTATTTCGAGTGCGCCAATGTGTCTGGAAGGGTCGAGATAGTCAGAAAAGTGTACCCGGGAGTTTAGTTTCGGTCTTGGGACATTTTTAGGCCTAACCAACAACCCGGAGGGCATTTTGTAATTCCTAATTTTAGGCCTTAATTAATGACGAAAATTAAAGGGTTATATCTGATGGAAGTTGGAGTCTTCGAGGGTTAGAAGCACTTGCATTGCAGAGAGGTGACGGAAGAGAGAAGGGAGGAGGTTTCCAAGGGGGAGAACCATCAATCCTAAATCGTTCCCACCAATTCCACCATTAACGCATAAATCGGAAGAAGAGGATCGTTTATATATTACTCAAATTCTTCGAATCAGACCTTTGATTTCCAGGAAAGTATCTATCTTGTTGTTCTTGAGTTGATAATACATCCATGGTAGAGTAGGAAGAATAATCGCATGTTTTCATGAAGATTTTTTATGTTTGGGAAGAATAGATTTGCATGTTTAAGGAGAATCTATGTAGGCTGAATTCCTTATTAGGTGTAGAGTATAAACCAAAAATTTATAATGATAATAGAGGAAGAAATCTGGAAAAATATTGAAGTGCTTGAAAAATCATGTAAAATTAGGGTTTGAGTTAATAATCTTTAATTGTTCCATTGAATGATGATTCCTTAAGGATTTATTGTAGTGTTTGCATTAGAAATAGTTCATGCCTATTACTATAATGTTTGTGATGTTTGGTTGAGAGATTGGGTTAATTTAATAGAGGTTTTGAGGATGAATTTGAATGAAACCCGTAGGCCTAAATCTGCAGAATCTGGGCAATATCTGATCGATCAATCGATCAACCTTGAATGTCGATCGATCGACCCTTCCTTTCGATCGACCGACCCCTTCTCGAATTTAAAACTTGTTCCCTTTTTAATGATTAACCCAACGCCGCTTTGTGGGAACCCTTATATATAATTTATTTACCCTAATGTGACTTTGGAATGACCAGTAGGTTTGTGGTTAGGGTACGAGTAGTGCGACTTTATGTGAGAATTAGCGGTAGGGTTATGAGGGTATAAAATGGGTTATGATCATGTGTGTGATAGATTGGGGGTTGTGCAAGTTAATGACGATTTAGGACAGTGGGTTATAGAGAATACACCTACTGATATTATGTTATGATACACTCCATGGGTCGAGAAGTGTTTGGGAACTTTTGGTAATTGAGAATAAAATAATGAATTAATTATACGTAGGACTCGGGCGCTATGTGCCACGTATGGTTAGTGTAAGGACACAAATTTTCAATTGAGTCCTTTGTAGTTTTGGCTCAATTCCGGACAAAAACGTTTATGTCATAGGATAGTGTTCAAGTGTACCTACTCAAGCCTATGATGTGTTTAGTTGAAGACGTAGCGGCAAAGAGTATAAAGCTTCATCAAAAGCCGTGGTTTATGTGCCTCGTTTGTACGTCATCAACAGTAGTTCCATGCTCCCAAGGTATGAATGCATTTATATATATATAGGAGCTTGGAACATGTTTATTTGGGTGTTAAGTTTATTTAAAACTGTTGTTTTAATTTCAGAAAGATTTTATCAAACTTTAAAATAAAGTATATAAAGTTTCTGGGCCAAAATCGAAATTTATGAACTTTCTGGAAGTTCGTTCAATATGTCGTTCGAACGAGTTTTTCGTTTGAACCAGATTTCGTTCGAACGAGTTTGTTAACGATTTCCTAGAATAGGCCTTTGAAATGTCGTTCGATATGTCATTCGAACGAACCTTATGTTCGAACAAGATATCCAACGAGATTTCTAACAAGTTCATTCTGGAACTTCGTTAGAAGTCTCGTTTGAACGAGATTTCGTTCGAACGAAAATGTCGTTCGAACGAGATGTCAGGCAGGAACAGTTTTTGACAGTTTTTACCCATGTTCTCCACTTTTTCCCCACTATCTTTTCACAGCATAACTATGTGCGGGAATCATTTTTGAAGGACTATCTTTTTCATACCATACTAACTCCTAGAGAGTATTTTGAGAGCAAAATCATAAAGAGAAGAAGATCAAGTTTTGAGTGATAATTTTCAAAGTAAAAATTCATCTACCACTCTAGTTTTCACCCATTATTTTGTTTATCCAAGTTCATATATATATATACATCTTGCTTGGAGTTTGGCACCGGGTTTATCTCTACACCGAATTGAAGAGATTGTTTGGGTTTTCTTCTACATCCCTTAAAGAAGAAGAATTCGTTTTGTTGCAGCATTATCATGTGGTAAAAGACACCACATGTGGTTGACGGTTTACCTATTGTCCAATTGGTGAGTCCAAGATCGCGGTGGAGCTCCGTGGTTATCCGCTAGGAAGAGGTGGTTACAAGAAGATGCGTCAAGGTTTGAGAGGGTTCGAGTTGAGGAAGTAAGTCATCTGTCTTGTAAATGTAAATTCCGTACTTAGTGGATTTGAGGCTAGGGCCGTCTGAGGTTGTTTCCCGTTATGGGTTTTTCCTCGTACATCGCGGCGTAGTGTGATTGATTTACTTTTATCTTGCATAACAACTTAGAACTCATGCTTAGAATAATTCAAGATAAAATTGGTTTTAATTGTCACACTTAATTTAATTTGGTGCATAATTGAATTTGGGTAAAGTTTATTTATTTCAAGTCTATTGTTAAAACTGGTTTGGCCTAGTTTGGAAATAATGATAAATCTGACTTAGGCAAATTCTAGGACTTGGATTAATTACGCTTCCGCATATCTCATAAAAGGAAATTATTACTTTGTGAAGTAAAAAGGATTTTAAAAGATTTAAAATTCGGGGGCTTCAAATTGGTATCAGAGCCAAAGCGATAAATTATTTCGTTAAAGATCCTTTAAATAATTTTTGGCTAAAATGGAATTTTCCCCATTTTCAAAATTTCCTATTTTCGATGGTTCTAACTACGCGTATTAGAAAGCGTGAATGAAATCAGCACTTAAATCTATCGATGAGAGGGTTTGGATGTCTGTAGTTAATGGGTGGTCTCCACCAACTTATTTAGTAGAAAATGAACGTGTACCCAAACCGGCCGATAGATGGAGTGAGGGTGAATTTAAACTTTCAAACTTTAATTCCCGAGGTTTAAATGCCTTGTTTAGCGCTGTCACACTGGATGAATTCTGACGCATTATGACGTGTGAGACCGCTAAAGAAGCATGGGATATTTTGCAACTCACTCATGAAGGTACAAGTGTCGTTAAAGCTTCGAAACTCCAAAACCTCACCACTCAATTTGAAACCATCAAAATGAACGATAATGAAACTTTTGATGAATTTTATGCTAGACTTTTCGATATTGTCAATTCATATTTTAATTTGGGAGAGAAAACACCCGACAAACGAGTTATAAAGAAAATTTTAAGGTCCCTACCTGATAAATTTATTCCAAAAGTGACCGTTTTAAATTCTTTACCAACTTTAGCCTCTACGAAATTAGAAGAGCTTGTAGGTGATTTACAAACCTATGAACTAGACATGTTTCCCTCTAAAACTGGAAAAAAAATAGAAAAGGGCGTTGATTTAAAAGCCCGAAAAGAGGTCAAACAAGTAGTAGAGAGCGAGAGTGATAGTGACTCGGAAGACATGGCCTTGTTTGCTCGAAAATTTAGAAAATTTCTTAAATTTACCAAAGATAAATTTAAAAATGATTTTAAGAAATTTGAAACTTCTAAGCATGACAAAGCCGAGAGGATCCCTACAACTATTAATGAAAATTTAAATAGGGACTAGTCTAATAGGTGTTTTGGTTGTGAGGGTTATGTCCATAGGGCTTCTGAGTGCCCCACTAAACTAAGGAGAGAGGTTAAGCGACCCATTTCTTATAATGCGATCCTTAGTGATAGTGATAAGGAAGAGGGACCCGATTCCCCCCACTAAGCCCAACTTTGTGGCTTTTATGGCTAGTCATGTGAGCACCGATAATAAATCATTTCATGAAGATATTCAAACACATGACATTTCCTTGGTCAAAGTTTATGAATCCCCTGTTTTTTATGGTAGTGAGAGTGAAGAAGAAAGATAGAGTGAAAATGAAGAAGAGGTTAATGTGAGTGAACTTCAAAATGCTTTTCAAGAATTATATGAAGAATCAATTAAATTAAAAAGAGCTAATTTGAAGTTAGAAGCTAGTTTAAAAGAGCGTGTCAAGGTCATTGATGATAGTATGTTGGTAGAAGACCTTAGGACACGTGAGAGGACTCTTCAAGATAAGCTTGAATATGTATAAGGAGAGAGAGATAGTCTTAGGGGTTTAATGGAATCTTTGAAAAAGGAGCTTCTTGCTTTTGAAGAGCGAAATGTTTTATTAGAGTCTAACATTTTAGAATTGCAAAATAAATTAAAAGACTCTAGTAATGTCAAATTTGATTTGGAGTGTCGTTCGAAAAAATTAGATAAAATCTTAGGAACGGTCCAAATTAAAAATGACATGTGTGGTTTAGGCTTAAATACTTGTAATGAATCTACTCATAAAGACAAAACCAATGTTTTAGGAGAATCTACTAGGAAAGCATCTCGAGATCATTCCTTAGGTACCAAATTTCGACGTAATTTTACTTGTACTCATTGTGGTCGAAAGGGCATCTTAGGAAATTTTGTTTTGATCTTAAACGAATTCTTAGAAAATCCCAACGTAAAGCAACCAAGGTAGTCAAAATTCCTACACCCCAAGATAGTCATTCTTCATTAATTTGGGTTAGGAAATCCGACTTGGTTGCCTTGCAAAATAGGACGTTTGATTATCATTTACTTTCACATGCTTCCTCCCTTGCTAAATCTAAAGGTTGAATGTGTTAGTATTTGCATACTTTAGCTTTTGTACTTCATGCTATATTCACATGCTAAATGTATGCTTGGTTAATCATTGCTTCATCACATATCTCATGCTAGAATAATGATTTTTGTTTATCTTTTGTATTATATTTCTTTTGCTTGCATTAAATGAAAAATACAAAAAGATTTTTTTTCATTTGAGTTTTTATCTCTTGGTAATTTAAGCTTAATGAAAAATTCAAATGATTTGTGTTTGTCTTTTGAGTATATATTTTTATTTGTGGTTAAAAAATTCAAAAACTCAAAAAGATTTTATTTTGTGTGTATTTTGGTTTGACACAGTGGGATATACTTGTGTTTGAATCCCTCCTTTAACGCTCCCATGTGGCTAGAACTTTTGGTTTAGATTGTCAATCCTTAAAATGTTCTTTACCATATTTTTATGGAGTAGTTGGATTTTGTATTGATTAAATGGATTCTATTTTTATATGCCTCTATTCACACATGCATGAGCTCTTTTGAAATTTTAATGTCACATGTTATATTTGAGCTTTGTGAGATGTTCTGCTACCAATCTACTCATCTACATATTTATAACCTAGGAGGACTAGTGCGTGTCAAAATCTGTTGCACGTGAGTTTGTGAGATATAAAAAATGATATATAAATGTGCACGGGGAAGGGCTCCGACAGGAATAATAATCCTTTGCGATTGTAAGCCATTGTTTAAAATTGACCTAAAAGAAATACGTGGTCCAAAGGCCTAAAAACAGAAAAATGGCAAGAAAAGAAAAAGAATTGCCAAGGCCTATGTTTGATTGATATATTCATTCAATATAAAAATAATATATATGCTTCTTGAGGGAGATTGGATGGCATATCAACGGTTTGCACAATGTCCGTTTATCCTAGTTGCGTTTTCAATGTCATGACTCTATTGGTTTGTAGAATCATCAATAAACTAGACTTGTATGCATTGTGTATGTTTGTTCATTGAGTTCAATCTATATTGTCACATGAGGTTATATTCAAATGTGATGAAGTTTGCAATAAAATGTGAACTCCGTGAACGTTATTTAAGTGTTTGGGTCTAAATTTAATTGTTGTTAGTTCACACCCCTACACTTTCGTTTCCATATGACACATTTTTTCCATACGAGTGTGAAGAACTTAATGTATTTTGTGTCATTTGTGAGTTTATATCTATATATATGTACGTACGCATCATTGCTATATCTCCAGTATGTATATATATGATATTTTGTTTGTCTTGGCCTTATTTTCTAGTCCATCTAAGATTATACTTCATTATTGGTATCTATCTTGGTGCATTCTTGTTTGATATCACATGCTTAATACTTTATGTATCATATTGGTATCGTTTTCTTGCATCTTAGTTGATATTCATATCTTCATGTGGATTAGTTGTTTTTTGTTGCTTTCATGCTTTTAGCATCTTATGCATTTGTTTTATCCTTTGTCTATTCTTGAACAAAAAGGGGGAGAATGATAGGGGGAGAAATGGTATCTAATCCTATTGTAATCTTATCTAAGTTTAGGCTTGTTGATAAGGGAGAATTAAAATTCGTGGGCTTCAGTTAGAATATGTTATGGGTCGCGTGTGTACCTATCTGAATAATATAAATATATATATATATATATGAGTGCATGTATATATATTATATGAATATCTGTGTTTAATCATACCCGCGCTATTTGCTATCACAGAGGTTTCCGCGCGGGGGATAGTCTTATTCCGATGTGACCTTTACGGAGAATATTGACTCGTACCCTAGAATATTGGATCCTTGGTACAGGCTATCTGAGAATGATAGTCAGACGGTCCTCAGAGACGTGAGGGTATGTTCTGACCTCTTAGTGACTGGAAACTATGCTTCGCCTCCAATATGTGTGTTTTGCTTTAATACAGTTCGAGAGTGATTCCGAACTAGTATTTTCCTTTTGTACGAGAGGTACGGGGACTTGATAGCAGAGTATACATGCACCGTAGATTTTATGTGGGGTGACCTACTAGTATATTTATATTATGAGTGATAAATATATGTACCTATGATTCATCTATTGTGCTTCTAAGTATATAAAATTGAATAATTAATATTAAATAAATTAAGTGTTTGAGAATATAAGGTTGTATTGAGATGTACATAACTGGCATGGTAAACTCATAAAAAAAGTTATTATGTATAAATTATTATTATGCGATCACGTGAATCAGGATTGATGAGGAGAGATTGGGTTAGACTAGTTAACTGGGTTAGATTTATCTAGATTAATTCAATAAAATGTTAGGTGTGCACAATAATTAAGAGGTGAGAATTCTCAACTGAGTGTCGAGGCACTAACATGTGTGTGATATCAACTGGTAAGCATTTTATATACTTGCTAAACTAATTTTAAAGCTATTTTACACTCGGGCTCTGAACCATTTCTTGTCATCTCTATTTCTCTTGTCTATATATATATGTATTGTAGGTGCCCAGCCATAGGGGCGTCAGACTTAGATCTTTGGACGGTTGACGTACTACAATTCGTGTGGGAGTTGCAGGTCTTTGTATTTAGACAACTTCATTCTTGTCATATCAGGTGTTCACTTAGTCATTTTAGATAGGGCATGTGTCGCCTGTTAACTGTTTCTATTTAGTTCAGAGAGATTTTGTACTCTTCATTTATTTTAGTATCTGTGTTTTAGTTAAGATTGTTTTAATTATTACATTGTCCTTCAATTCGGGATATTTCATTTGGATGATTAATCTAGCCTGTTTATTTCACTTGGATGGTTCGGTATTTAATATTATTATTTGCGTTCATAAAAATGGTTTGGTTCATAAATTCATGACAGGGGAACTTAATCTATAAAATTAAATGTTTTGACACTTAGCTTAATTATTTATTAGGTGATAAATAAAGAAAAATTATTTTCGACGGTGATGCTAAGTATGAACCAACCGGACACTTTGATTTAATTTAATAAAGGACTGATCACCCGATATTTAAATAGGCGATATGTCACACTAATTTTATAAATAAATAAAATGTCAAGTGTCCTATTTATTGGGATTTGTTTTTTAAAGCGACAGAAGGAGTGTAAATTTTTTTTTAAATAGAAATGAGAATAGAATAGGAAAACTTTGTTCTTATATTTAAACTCACTTTTTGTTTGATTTCTTGTTTTATAATGGAAACCCACTTGACTTATATAGAATCTACAAGAGACTCTCGAAATCTTTCACCACAGTTCTTCAGATACATGATCATTTATTTTCAACGTAAGAGCTAGATTCTTACCTTTTATCTAATGACTTTTGACGTTTCTTATTTTTTAACTTTTCAAATTAAAATAATTATTATTTCCAACACTCCCTCTTGATTTGTAATTTCTATAAAACTCTTGAATTTTAATATTTTCACTGTGGGCGCTTTTTTTGGAGATGTTCGCTCAACATTTTTCAACTTGCACAATTTTGCTTCATATTTTTATCATTAACCATTTATTTGATGACATGCAGACCGAGCTTCGTATGCTTTTATTTTTCACCACAACTTTATTCTTTTTCTTTTCAACAAATTTGAGGATACAATTTTTCTTCAAAACTTGCAAAACTTTTTTACAGACTTTTTTAACATTGGTGTCAAGGTCCCATTGCCATCTCTTTTGAAGTGTAACACATGTGATATGTCCATGTTGACACGATTGATTTACTTCTCTATGTGTGCGCACCATTAGTCTTCTTCTGTCATGCATTTATTTTTTTCTCGGTCTTGAGGATTAAAGAATGACTCCGTGTTTACCCAACTTTTGTCGTTGAAAATAATTTTTGCACCAAATTGTGAAGAAAATTTCTTTTTGTCAAATTATATGCCTTGAATATTGATGCTAAAAAACTTTTGCAAATTTTTATATTGATTTTTCACTAAAAAAAAAATATCGCAATCCCCATCCATTGGATTAACCCAAATTTGGTAAGCAAATTTTTCGTCATTACCTTTTTCACACTTTTCTTCTTTCATTTTTTTCTTTTTTCCCTTCTCTTGATTCTTCAATCTTTATTTCTTCAAAATTTGCAACTTTTTTTACATAACTTTCCTCTTCATCCTCCATTGGAGAGTTTTTAAAATCTTCACTTGTCCACTCAACTTCATCAAAATTTTATAGTCAATACTCCATTGGAAAATTCTCACCTTCACAATTTGAGGCAACCGTCTCAATTTTTCTCCAAATATCACTCGCGAATCTTGAAATCAGTATTGTTTACAGATTTGGATGATGTTTAGAACCTGATTTTGAGGTGTATTTATGTTGAGAATGATCGTATTAAGGTTGGGGGTAGAACCAGAAAGCTTAAAAGTTCATTAATGGAAGAAAAATGAGTTAGAGAAGAAGATGGTTCGCAAATCTGGTACGGCGAACCGGTTAGATTTACATGTGAAAGAGTTGGCGCTTGCGTTCAATTAAGAAATAATATAATAAATACCATTTTTAACCCAAATTAACCCTAGGCATGCAACTAGGTGTGATTGAAACAATATGAAATCATGCACAAGATATTCAACACATAAAGTTTAAGGAAAAATCCCCCACAGGGGCAAAACCATTTGTATATCACTATAATTTGTAAAAGACGGTTTACAATCGGATTACAATGACATACAGGTTGACTAAGAATTACCCTCGGGTATCGGATTCTGTAGTCGCGGCTGGAATATCCCTTTCCAGTAGGGTTGGCAGCTGGAACTATCCCTGTCCAGTAGGGCAGCAATGAAGAGGAAGAAGCGGTCCACTTCACAAGGTTGAACAGCAGCAATAGTGTTCTTGGGTTACCAAAAGTGATTCACAAATGTATGGAATTTGTGTGAATCAAAGGTATGAATCAATGGACTCAAATACCATGAAGACTTAAGAGTTATGGAACTCAGAAAATCGTGTGTAAGTCTTTTTAAAACCAACTGCTGATCGTGGTTTAAATAAGGGATCGAAACCCTACAAAATCGGCTGCACGATCTGGCAGTGATTATCCTCGCCGGATCGGTCCGGTTAAGTCGGATCGGTTCTTTTTCTGAAACCGGATCGGTCTGGTTGGCATCGGATCGGTCCGGTTGGCATCGGATCGGTCCGGAACTTTTGCCTTCATCGGTTCGCTATGGATCCGGGTGTACTGGTCTCAGCTCAGCAGGCAGATCGATCCGGTCCCTTTAGCCGGATCGGTCCGGTGAACCGGATCGGTTCTTTTATCTGGTCTGGATCGGTCCGGCCAGGTCTGATTTCCAAATTCCTTATTCTTTTGATCTTCGAATTTCGTTGATGACGATGTGATCCTTAGAACTATCATTCTTGTAACGGCGTATGACATAAATACATAAAGATGGACAAATTGTCCTTACAAATCTCCCCCTATGTCTATGCCGGAACAAACATAAAAAAAATCCGAATTATCAAGTATGAACAATGCCTATACAAATCTACCCTTCCATGAACCCAAAACTGAAAGAGGTACATATGACTAAGGCTGCATCGTTTGTTCTTCAATTCTTCAGGAATCTTCACGCTTTTCTCATCAGGGTGTGTATCATGGGATTATCAAGGATGTACCTACACACATGAGACAAAGCAAAATACCAAGTGACGTATCGAGTTTGAAATGAGATAAACATAAGCAATATATACCAGATTTATGATGAACCTCAAATTTCAAAACTCCCCCATAATCAGATAATTCATTCTCCCCCTTTTTATGATGTCCCCAAATAGACAAATGAGAGAAATAAATCAAGCAATCAAGTACCGGGGTGACACAAAGCATAAAATCACACCATGAATGAACATAAAACAACCAAGTCGATGATGGCGTAAATGAATGGGTGTGATCAAAATTCGATAGGAAAATCAATGCATACAAACATGACATATGTGCACGATGAATATTGGATATTCCTAACGAATGAACTCAAATGCTTCCTTTGGTGTAAAAGATTGGAAATATAAAACATTGACTATATCAAATCTACAAATCAAAGCACAAAGTGATTTCTACACCAATAACGTCCAAAATGTTTTTCATGCTTTTTCAGGACTTTCAAAGAAGTGCAAACCCGTTTTTCAATCTCCAACCAAACTCCCTCAGATATTATTTTGAATAGAGGTATACTAAATTCTCAAACTTTGGAGAATTGATGGTGAAAACCTAAATGGCCCATATTTGGCATGAATTGCTTTTTATTGCCTTTTCAATTTTTTCGGGGCTCTTTTAACCTCTTAGGACCTCGGATATTAAAATTCCTCCATTTTTTAGGTCCTTTTAAACGGTGGCTTTTGCGCAAAGAATAAAAATCAACTTTCGCAGCCCCTCCCCGTTATGCAAATAATCACACAGTCTCACCAAAACGGTTTTTACATGCAATCCAATCTTGTCAAGCTTTATCGCATTTTATACATTGTATAGACAGGATTGAGATGGAAACACTTAAGCCAACATGAGATTGAAAAGTGCAACAAACAAATATAGCCGTGCATCCGTGCAATAAAGGATATAGGAGTCAAGCATGTAGGAAATATCACTAATTACATCTCAAGGACTCCAATCAATGTTAAGCACATGGATGAAATGATGTAGCGTCTCAAATCTCTACCAAACAGTCACATGGATATATGAATTGAAGGTGTGACTTGGCTATCTTAAATGCTCATCCATAAACGGAAAATCTCTTTTTGAATTTTTCAAAAAATTTTATCAAAACAAAATCTTTTTGTGCTTTTTCTCAAAAATTTTCTCAAAGGAAAATCTTTTTGTATTTTTCAAAAGAAATATAAAAAGCAACTAGAATAAAATAAAACTGTACAACTAAGCAATGGTACATATAAACAGACTAGCAATAGGAAGCATATGATATGAACATGAAGAAGCATCCTATTCTAGACATAGACCAACCCCTCAGTCAACTGTGCAAATCCCTAAAGATTTCCTAAGACTCTCAAATCTAAGGGTATCTAAAGGTTTCGTGAAAATATAGGCTAACTGACGGTCGGTAGGAACAAAACTCAGGGTTACGACCTTCTCCTCAACTAACTGACGTATAAAGTGCTCGCGTAACCTGATGTGCTTTGTGCGCGAATGTTGGACAGGATTGCGGGATATGTGTATCGCGCTCGTGTTATCACAGGAAATGAACATGGTGTCCTGTGAAATCCCATAATCCTCCAACATTTGCTTCATCCACATAAGTTGCGTGCAACAACTCCCGGCGGCTATGTACTCAGCCTCCGCAGTGGACAAAGAGATGGAATTTTGCTTCTTGCTCAGCCAGGAGACAAGAGCATAACCAAAATAGAAACACCCACCAGAAGTGCTCCTACATCCATCTACATCCCCTGCCCAATCGGCATCTGAATAGGCGGACAGACGGTCATCGGTATCAAAGGAATACCAAATCCCGTATGAGAGAGTCCCACTCACGTATTTGATAATACGTTTTAGAGCAAGTAAGTGTGACTCTTTAGGAGACGCCTGATAACGCGCACAGACTCTAACACTAAAGGCAATGTCGGGACGACTACCAGTCAAGTAGAGAAGACTGCCTATCATACTCCGATACAAGGTTTGCTCTACGTCCTTACCTGAAGTGTCCTTACTAAGCTTGGTAGAAGTACTCATAGGTGTACGCGCATGCTTAGAGGAGTCTAAACAGAATTTCTTCACTAGGTCTCTAGCATACTTAGATTGAGAGATGAACATCCCATCCTCTAGCTGACGAACCTGGAGACCAAGGAAGAATGTAAGCTCACCAACCATGCTCATCTCAAACTAACTTTTCATCTCCTCCTCAAAGTGGTGAGCATGCTGGGAGAAAGTGGATCCAAAGACTATGTCGTCCACATAGACCTGGGCAACCAAAATAGCACCGTCATCTCTCCTGACGAACAACGTCATATCTACTCCCCCTCTCTTGAAGCCACGGGCTAAGAGATAGGAAGTAAGCCTCTCGTACCAAGCACGGGGTGCTTGCTTCAAACCATACAAGGCTTTTCTCAGATAGTAGACGTGATCAGGGTGCTTAGGTTCTTCAAACCCTTTTGGTTGTTCCACATAAACCTCTTCCTGTAGAATGCCATTCAGAAAGTCACTCTTGATATCCATCTGATATACCTTGAAGTGCAGATGACATGCGATGGCGAGTAGTAAGCGGACGGACTCAAGCCTCGCAACAGGAGCAAATGTCTCCCCAAAGTCTACACCCTCTATCTGTGTGTAGCCTTGAGCGACCAACCTAGCCTTATTTCTGATTATGGTACCATTTTCATCCATTTTATTCTTGAAAATCCACCGGGTACCAATAACATTAGTATCACTAGGTCGGGGGACAAGTTCCCAGACATTGTTCTTCTTAAACTGAAGCAACTCATCCTGCATAGCAGCTATCCAGTGTTCATCTTTGAGTGCTTCTTTGTGGTTCTTGGGCTCGACTTTGGACGTGTAGCAATGATGACTAACAACGTTCTCTAGTTGAGCACGAGTCTTGACCCCTAGAGTGGGATCGCCAACAATGGCTGAAGGATCATGACTCTTGCGAACCCAAGCAGGTGTGTCCCCTAAAACAGGAATAGGGTCCACAGAGTGTGGGAGAGGAACAGGAAACTCACTATCAGAACAATCCTCATCCTCACACTGAAGGTTGGGATCAATAACCGTCGGAGGTTCGTCATCTTGCACAGTGACGTTTATTGATTCCATAACCTTAGAGCTTTTTAGGTTAAAAACCCGGTATGCTCTACTGTTCGATGAATATCCTAGAAATATTCCCTCATCGCTCCGGGAGTCAAACTTTCCTAATTGCTCTCTATGCCGTAGGATGTAGCATTTACTCCCAAAAACACGGAAATATGCCAAGTTGGGTTTCTTGCCAGTCCACAATTCATAAGGTGTCTTAAGTGTGTGTGGACGCAGATAGACCCTATTCACCGTGTGGCATGCAGTAGACACTGCCTCTGCCCAAAATCTCCTAGAAACTTTACGACCTAGAAGCATAGATCTAGCCATCTCTTGGATCGTTCTATTTTTCCTCTCAACAATCCCATTTTGCTGAGGAGTTCTCACAGCAGAAAACTCATGTTTGATCCCAAGGCTATCACAGTACAAATCCACCTTTGCTTCCTTAAATTCAGTGCCGTTGTCACTACGTATTCTGTTAATAGTGACCCCGTGTTGATTTTGCAGGACACGGCACTTGGTCGTTAAAAATTCTACAGCATCGGATTTCTCTCTTAGAAAACCTACAATAGAGTATCTAGAAAAATCGTCTACCATCACGAGAATGTATCTCTTGCCACCTAGACTCTCCGTGCGAGTAGGACCCATAAGATCCATGTGTATCAACTCAAGAGCACGGGAGGTGGTAATGGAATTCAACTTCCTATGAGGGCTACGGATTTGTTTTCCCAACTGACAGGGTCCACAAACAATGGAAGTTGGCTTTCCAAGTGATGGTAAGCCACGTACTAGGTCCTATTTGACTAATCGAGATAAGTCTCTAACGTTCACATGACCTAGACGTTGGTGCCACAGATTCATAGGAGTGATTGTGGCGCTGTTGCAAACAAGTGAGGATGTGGGCTCAGTCCCATAGCAGTTATCCTCTGTCCTCACCCCTTGCACTAAAAGTTTACCTGCTTGATTATAGACCTTACAAGCTTTTCGGTCAAACTTCACTGCAAAGTCATCGTCGCACAGCTGGCTGATGCTAAGAAGGTTTGCTTTTAAACCTTTGACGTACAGCACGTTTTCTAGCTTTGGAAATCCTGGTAACTCTACTGTACCTCGTCCTACTATGCTAGATTTGCTACCATCTCCAAAGGTGACTCTCCCATCATTATAATCCTCAAGATGGGTAAAATATGAGGAATCACCTGTCATGTGTCTGGAGCATCCACTGTCAAAATACCACTGAGAGGTATTATGTGCTTTGAGAGCGACATGGACAACAAGGGCCTTTTTCTCTTTCTTAGGAACCCAAGTGTAGGTACCTTTTTGTATTCCCTTGTTGTTGTTGGTTTTAGCCGGAATGCGGGGCGCATTCATTGATGGTAAGGTCATCCATCGGAATTCCTCCATCAAACTCTGTGATGTGGCGGCTAGAAACTCAACACGCTCTCTCAGACTGGCAAACTCATCAGTCTGATGTGGTGGAGCAAACGTATGTCGTGTCCGACCCAACTTATAGCAATCATCCCTAAGGTGTCCATTTCTTTTGCAATGGGAGCAAAAGAGCACAGTATTAGAAGGACCTTGGTTTGCTTTTCTTGGTCGAACTCTCCTTCTTGGTTTTTTATGACGGCCATAAGGAGTCGTAGTGAACTCAGGAATTGGTCCGGGTGCAATTTGGGACGTGGAGGCACCATCAAAACCTATTCCTTGCTTGTCACCAAAACCTAAAGCGGGACCGAGGAGCATCTTTCCCATCTTCCCAGATCTGTCCTCGATTTGTACCTTGACTTTCTGAGCTCTCTCAAGGTCATGAGTAAGCTGAGCAACAAGTGCTTCAAGTTTCTTCCGAGTCTCCAGGGAGGAATGGAGCTCACTCGTAAGACTAGCCACTTGTTTAGTCAAGTCCGCTTTTTCTTTCTCAAAACTGCTCTCTCTCTCTCTAAGCAAATTCTCTTTACTAACCCAGGCAGACTCTCTCTCTCTCTCATGGCGGTGCAGGTGGAGGACTCTCTCTCTCTCGTCTCTTCTAACTCTTCTTCTAACGCGGTGATTCTAAGAACTAACTCCTTGTTACGTTTTTTAGTTTTGAAAGACTCATTATATAACTCGGCGTAGGCGCGTTGAAGGTTACTCTCGTCCTCACTACCTTCCTCCTCTCCCTCACTCTCTTCGCTCTCGCTGTCGAGGTGTCCCTGTGAAGTAGCATCCTCATCGTAGTGAGATGCACTAGGAGTACTCACATGACTAGCCATGAACGCGGTGAAGTTACGCTCATGCGGTGACTCATCTTCCGAGTCCACCGACTCGACCTCACTGTCGTCACTAAGGGTAGCATTTAGGACAGCTTTACCCTTTTCCCTATTCAGACGAGTGGCACACTCGAACGCTCTGTGTCCCTTACCGTCGCATTCAAAACACCTCTCACTGTCTTTAGGGGGTTCTTTGAAATCTTTCTTTTCAAACTTATTTTTCTGAAAATTCTTTTTATCTTTGAAGTTTCCACCCTTTTTAAATTTCAGAATTTTCTTGAAGTTTTTAGCAAATAATGCCAAATCATCTAAGTCAAACTCACATTCAGAATAAGAATTTTCTATCTTTCTAGATGACTCGACTTTCTTTCTTTCTGACCCCTCACTTTTTCTCTCTTGGGCTTTAAGGGCAATTCCCTTATCTTTTGGCTTGGCAGATTTAGGAAACATGTCTATTTCATAAGTTTGTAAATCTCCTACCAGTTCTTCCAATTTTAGAGTATTTAAATTACCCAAGGAATTTAGCACAGTGACTTTAGGTATAAAACGCTTAGGAAGGGAACGAATAATCTTTTTAACAACTCTAGCATTTGGAATATGTTCACCAAGATTATAGCTAGTATTAACAATGTCAGAAAGCCTAGCATAAAATTCATCAAAACATTCATTTTCATGCATGGTGATGGTTTCAAATTGAGTTGTTAAATTTTGCAATTTTGACTCTTTAACAGCATTTGTTCCTTCATGGGTAAGTTGCAAAATATCTCATGCCTCCTTTGACGTGGTGCACGTCATTATGCGTTTGAACTCATCAGGTGTGACAGACCCAGAAATAGCACTTAGACCCTTAGAATTAAAAGAAGACCATTTAAATTCTTCATCAGTCCAAGAAATGTCAGGTTTCAAGTTGGTCACATTATCAACAGTCACGGTGGGAGAAGTCCACCCTCGTTCAACCAAAATCCAGACACGTTCATCAATGGCTTTTAAAGCCGACCTCATACGGGCTTTCCAATAAGCATAATTTGACCCGTCAAAAATAGGCATTTTATAATATGACTTCTCCATATGAACACGCTCTTTTCAAAAATCAATTTATTTCAAAAATTGATATCTTTAGAAAAATTTTGCGGAAGTAAGGAATACGCGATAGAATGGCGTAACCTGCTCTGATACCAATTTGAAAGAGTTGGCGCTTGCGTTCAATTAAGAAATAATATAATAAATACCATTTTTAACCCAAATTAACCCTAGGCATGCAACTAGGTGTGATTGAAACAATATGAAATCATGCACAAGATATTCAACACATAAAGTTTAAGGAAAAATCCCCCACAGGGGCAAAACCATTTGTATATCACTATAATTTGTAAAAGACGGTTTACAATCGGATTACAATGAAATACAGGTTGACTAAGAATTACCCTCGGGTATCGGATTCTGTAGTCGCGGCTGGAATATCCCTTTCCAGTAGGGTTGGCGGCTGGAACTATCCCTGTCCAGTAGGGCAGCAATGAAGAGGAAGAAGAGGTCCACTTCACAAGGTTGAACAGCAGCAATAGTGTTCTTGGGTTACCAAAAGTGATTCACAAATGTATGGAATTTGTGTGAATCAAAGGTATGAATCAATGGACTCAAATACAATGAAGACTTAAGAGTTATGGAACTCAAAAAATCGTGTGTAAGTCTTTTTAAAACCAACTGCTGATCGTGGTTAAAATAAGGGATCGAAACCCTACAAAATCGGCTGCACGATCTGGCAGTGATTATCCTCGCCGGATCGGTCCGGTTAAGTCGGATCGGTTCTTTTTCTGAAACCGGATCGGTCTGGTTGGCATCGGATCGGTCCGGAACTTTTGCCTTCATCGGTTCGCTATGGATCCGGGTGTACTGGTCTCAGCTCAGCAGGCGGATCGGTCCGGTCCCTTTAGCCGGATCGGTCCGGTGAACCGGATCGGTTCTTTTATCTGGTCCGGATCGGTCCGGCCAGGTCTGATTCCCAAATTCCTTTTTCTTTTTATCTTCGGATTTCGTTGATGACGATGTGATCCTTACAACTATCATTCTTGTAACGGCGTATGACATAAATACATAAAGATGGACAAATTGTCCTTACAACATGTTTGTCAAAAATAAAATTTGTAGATCTTTTCGTTACGATTGCATGGACGCTGACCACATATTTTTCTGATTTTTTTGAATTAGTTATGATTTTTCTATGGAAGGGTGTCTGAAACCGAAATCCTTTGTGAGAAATCAAATCTGGATTATTTAGGGATGTCGGTAGATGAGTGTAGGATTCTGAAAACTATTAAGGAACATTATTTTTACCTTGGAATTGGATGGGAATATATTCGGGGTATGAATTTAGAGTGTTTAGGATGAACAACACCCGAAAATTTATGAACGGATTTGAAATGAAATTTCGGATGAAATTAGGATGCGCGCTGGATTGAGATGTGCTTAGTACCTTGAAATAAAAATATGAATGTAAGTTAATACTTATGGAATTAAATGTCAGGGTTATGACTCGAATAATTTTAAGCTAAGTGCTGCGGAAGTTAGGCACAGGATAGCCGGTTTAATTTATTATAGAGTTATATAATAAATTATTGAATATTAAATTTAACGAGAAGTGTTAAACTAAATAATGGAATTTTGTGTAACAAATTCTAAGAGATAAAATTACGGACCAAATGAGCGAGTCGGGGTATTGTAGTTGGGTGATACAACTAGAAAAAAAAATTAATGTGTGATTAATTAAATTACAAGTCAGAATATAGACTTTAGTATTTTTTAGCTAGTGTTACGGGTGTTAGACATGGATTAGCCGAAAAATTATTAAATATATATATACGGTTATTTATGATAGTATATATATATATATATATATATATATATATATATTTGTGTGCTCTATAGATATTGATGTGAATGATATTTATAGGAATACATACCCCTCCATTGCTATCATAGGAGGTTGTGCGATGTAGGTGAATCCTCTAGCTTCAGGAACAGGGAGAGTATAGTCCTCAGGTCATATCATCTAAGATTTTATTGTGTGATTTATTTTCGAGGTGAGATGTCTTGGGTATGATTCGGTCTCACTCTCGTGTAAATATGACCGCATCTACTATGTTTGCGATATCTTTGCCCAAATTCGGTGTGAGCTAGTCCAACTTGGGGGGCCGGGTTAGAATGAGCATGCCTGGGACATGATAGCATTTTAGAGAAAGCATCCGGTGAGTTAGTACTCAGGAATGGGTGGTTATTATACGCGACATGTGTGTCAATGTTGTTGTATACTAGTACGTATATAATATGAGTAGATAATTATATACGAGATTAATATATAAGTGTGAATGTATTTCTTATATAACTAGTTTGAAAGTTTTATGACTTAAAAAGATAATTTACTATATAACTAGTGTGAAGTTATATGATGTATTGCTTTTTGCAAAAAATATAGTACCTTTTCTTTTTTCATTTCTTCAACTCTTTTGGAGAATTCACCGTTTGTTTCTTTACAAAGCACCTACCATAAATCGCGTACTTTGAAATATGAAGTGAGGATACTCATTTGATTGTAATTTTTTTAACATCAATTTTTCACACACAAACTCCATTTTGAAATTTCTTCCTTTCCTCTGATGCCAACTTGTTGGAATTTTTTTTTAATGAGCAACAGAAGTATATAATTTTTTTGGAATAGAATTGAAAATAGAATAGGAATACTTTACTCTTGTATTTTATCTCAATTTTTATTTGATTTCTTGCTTTGCAATGAAAACTCACTTATATAGGATTTACAAGAGACTCTAGGAATCCTTCATCAAAACTCTTATAATACATAACCCTTTATTTTTAACTTAAAAGCTAGACTCTTGACCTTTTATCTAATGACTCTTGAATTTTCTATTTTTTAACTTTTCAAATAACAAATTATTATTATTTCCAAAACTATATATGTAACAAACATGGTATCAAGTCCTTTGTCCCTAAAACCTCTTCAATAATTCTAATTTTACAATTATTCCAAACATTAAGTAGATTACAATAAAGTGGTATCTAATTAAGCTGCTTAGAGAATTAAATTTTATTGATAATATATGACTAAGTTGACCAAGAATTCCTAAACTTCGTCGAAGGTGAACCAATATCCAAATTTGTAAAAACCAATGCAGTCAAACGAAATAGTAAGAGGCGAAGAGAAAATTAAGGCAAAAATAAAACACAAATTGAGCTAAATTAAAGGAGTTCCTAATTTTAATCAAAGATGATGAACTCTATAAAAGAAAACGATACTCATGAAGACTTATTTTAATCAAAGTACAAACTCAAAAGATCATGAAATCTTGGTTTTTAAAGAAACACTCAATCATTATAGTATGACTTGTTCATTATTGTGAAATTTTAATTCCTTGATTATATTTCAGAAAGGAAAGTTGACTAATAAATATGGGATGTCCCAAAAAGAAAAACGAAACTATTAATTTGGCTCGGAGGGCGTGTATGGAAAGGGATAAGAAAATTAAGATTCTCAAGGACAAAATTAATTAAAAGGCGAAAAGTTGAATCATATTTCCTAACTTTTATGAAAGATAATAAATTTTCAAAGTTGAAGGAAAATGATACAAGTACAAAAAGGGTAATCAGAAAAACTAAAATACTTAAATGTCAAAATTGAATTCAAAAGAATATGTAATGATTTTTATGCAAACGTGAATTTAGTTAAATTAATAAACTTTACAAATTATATTTTCTTTCATATTCACCCAACCAGTGTAAATAATAGCTCCTTCCTTCTCAATAAATGCTCCTCTCTTATGACTTCAGGTTGTTTTATAACGAAAAACATGTGCAACCCACAAGAGGTAAAAATAGTAACCGAAGTGGGGATAAGTATGAGTAAAAAACTGAAGTGATAAAGAAAACAAATATGAGATAAAATCCAAATGACCGTTTAGGTCATGGGCCTCGTGAGTCGACCAATTCATCTACACCGCTTATTCCCCTTCTTTTTCTTTCATTATTCTCACCGACTTTGGTTGATTGACTGGGATAGATAGCATTAAAAGGCAGATATGCTCTACCATGAATATGAACCAAAGAAAAACAAAGTAGATATAGCGAGACCTCCCATGGGGTCGGGGTAACAATACTTTGACTATTATGCATATCAATTAATACAAATGACAATAAATAAGGGTATGTTTGGTTGGCAATATTTTTCATGGCAAATGCCAAAAAGTTAATAAATATAAAAATTTGTTCACTTTTTGGGTGTTTGGTTGCATAATTTATTGTGGCATTAGTTTTTAGAGTATAACACCCTTTATGCATAAGGTGTTAGCAAACTTTGATTACCTATTTGAGTGAGAAATATTTGCCAAAAAATTTGCTAACTTCTTAAACGATTTTTATGTTTTAAAAATTATTTTAAATAATTAAAAAAACTGTTATTGAAAAACGTTGCTAATGCCGTTTAATACAAGATTAAACTATATAAGCAACTCCGACATGTTTGTTGGAGAAACCCTTTTCTTTTGAAAATAAAAATTATAAACAACAAGATGTGTTTACAAAAAACTTATGTACGAGAGTAATTAAGACTTTGTAATCAGTTTTAAAACTAAGACAGTTTCAAAAATTCAGCACACTTATAAAATGAGATGAGTAGATGAAGATAATCAACACACAGTTTTTAACGTGGTAAAACCTCTCCCAACAGAGGAAACATCCACGGTGACTTCTAAGTCACAAAAACAAAAATCCACTAATAACAAATAATAGTTACAAACAATCCAACATACATGCACACAAATCAACCTATTCTAAGTTTAGGAATATACCCCACTTGGTGTCCTTCTAACTTCTCATAGATCTGATTGTTGATGATGTTCTTCAGTTTGATAACTTCCTTTTCTTTAGCTTCCTTATGTCGACTCAATGATCTCTGATCTTATACACAACACTTCCAGTGTAGTAGTGTGTTAAGTGTTTGTAAAGTGATTCCTATTCACATGCATGAACTCACACACACTTAGATTTACAGACAGTCCTATAAAAATTACATATAAAGTCTATATGCTGTGATTTTGTTTTCTTTCTTTCTTACAGAACTGAAAACCTTTTTGACATTTAATATAATCCAGATTCCACGGATATCTCGCTTCAAAATCGGTCAAGATCTTAATCAATCTCGATTTTTAAAAATATTTTTGAGATTGAAAATCTCCAAGTGTGAATCCAACTAGGTCAAGATTAAGTTTCGTAAGAACAGAAACCATAAAACATTTTCAAAACCAAATGAATAAAGATTTTCTTAAACCAAGTAAGAAATATGCAGATCTAGTGAAAATGTAACATGCAGAATGTAGATCTAAAGTTTCTATGGAAAAATAAACACAGATCTTCACACAAATGTTTAAGTTATGAACAAGATCAAGGACAAAGAGGTTACAGCTTCAAAAGAACAAACCACTCTCTCTCTCAAACACTCAAGGTTGTGTTTGGGGTTAAGTGTATACGAAGGTTTGATTCAGAAAAATGAAGTGTTTAGGGTTAGGGTTTGGTTTTTGGCTAACAGTTTTCCCTTTCTCTCTCTTCTCTCTTTTCTTTTCTCTCTTCTCTCTCACTTCTCTCTTCTCTCTATTTTTTTTTTCTCAGAAATGACGAATGCCCAAAAATCTTGAAAGTCTGAGAAGAGGGGGGTTTATATAGGGGTGAGGGAAGATTCTGGAACGACGAAGGCAATTAAGGGCTGAGATCAAGTCTTTCAAACATTGACTTGATCCAAGGGTTATAAGAAGGCGGTGGTTAAGATGGTTGTGATTAGTTCATAGATATAGCACCAGGATTAACTAAAAACACATGCAGGCCATCGATTAGGAATGATCCAACGATCAGCAATGCACCAGGCAATCCTCTCACATAAGAAACACAAATTGAATCATCAAGAGGATGACAAGTGTAGGCGTGTGATAGGTGTTCAAACGCGCGTCAAACTTAATTGCAAAGCATCACCCTGAAGTCTCTAGCGCTTTTATATTCTACCCAACCAAACAATTTAATGAAAACTAAAGTTTCCAAAATAGAATATTAACCCCACAAGTTTTATAACCACATTTTATTAATGAAAACATTTATTTAAAAAAATGTTTTAAAAATGTTTAAAAATGTTTAAAAATTCCCAAAAGATTATTAAAGCTCCATTTTAAGGGGAATTAATCACACAATTAATTTAAAGCAATATATACACATGTATGCACTTCTAAATGTGTGTAGTGTGATTCAATTTATACCTTCATGGATCATTGAAGAGGATTAGAGAGATAAGTTCTGAGGCTTTTTGGATTCTAGGATGGACAACCAATTTTGTCACTATTTCCAAACTAGATGAACACTTATACAGTATAGACTTAAGCAAGTCAAAGGTATAAGGTGCTTCAATCTCCCCCTTTGGAAATATGAGACAAAATCTCCTTTGAGTTAGCTTAAAACTCGTAGGGAACCAAAAAAATAAAACCTAGTCCTATACAAAAGATACTATCTACCCATTGCCTAGAAAGTCAAAAATTACATAACTCAACTATTTACAAAAATTTACACTAGAAAAGGTAGACAATCAGTAGAAGAGATTCCTGCAAATATGCACACTAAGATCAAGCAGTTTAGATGAAATGTGAACAAAACATTGAACCCGTAAGACTCAAATTTCTCCCCCATTTTGTCTCAAATGGACAAAGGGTAAAACTTAAAGTCTTAAGAGTTTAATCAGCGCATACCATACCTATAGAATTTTGCAAATACAGAAATCTATTATAGTCTAAAGGTTTAGTGAACATGTCTGCAAGTTGTAGATCAGTAGGTAGGTAATGAATTTCTAATTCCTTAGTTTCAACAAGTTCGCGAATAAAATGATGCCTTATTTTAATATGCTTAGTTCGCGAGTGTTGAACCGGGTTTTAGATATGTTAATGGCGCTTTGATTGTCACAATACAATTGTAACTGATCTTCTTTAATCCCATAATCACTTAACATCTGTTTTATCCATAACAATTGAGCACAGCAACTTCCTGCTGCTATATATTCGGACTCAGCCGTAGATAAAGATGTACAATTCTGTTTTTTACTACTCCAACCAACTAAATTATTGCCGACATAATAACAGGCACCTGATGTACTTTTACTATCATCAGTACAACCGGCCCAATCAGCATCAGTATACCCTATGATGGTGCTGCAGGTATCATTAGTGTACCTAAGTCCAAGATTAAGAGTGCCTTTTATGTACTTTATTATGCGTTTTACACTCAATAAATGGCTCTCTTTAGGGTTATTCTGGTAACGAGCACACAGACATACAGCATACATTATGTCTGGTCGCGAGGCAGTTAGATAGAGTAGGCTACCAATCATACTACGATAGAGTGTGGAATCAACTGACTTACCATTTTCATCTTTACATAATTTAACAGTAGTACTCATAGGCGTTTTGGCAACTTTAGCATTATCTAAACCAAATTTCTTAACAAGATCTAAGGCATACTTAGTTTGAGAGACAAATAGTCCATCAGAATTCTGTTTCACTTGAAATCCTAAGAAAAGTTGTAGATCCCCCATAAGGGACATGTGAAATTCCTTATGCATAATAGCAGAAAAAGATTTAACTTCAGAGTTTGAAGTTGACCCGAAAATGATGTCGTCTACATAGACTTGGGCTATAATAATGTTTTTGTCAAAATGTTTGACAAAGAGAGTCTGGTCATTTCCTCCTCTCTTAAAACCCTTATCCAACAAAAAGTTGGAAAGGCGTTCATACCACGCTCTAGGAGCTTGTTTTAAGCCATACAAAGCCTTTTTTAGACGAAAGACATGGTTAGGGTATTTAGGGTCAATTAACCCTTTGGGTTGTTCTACATATGTTTCTTCGGATAGGATTCCATTGAGGAAAGCAGATTTGACATCCATTGGATAAACTGTGAATTTAAAGTGACACGCTATGGCGAAAAGAAGTCGAACAGATTCAAGACGAGTGACAGGGGCAAAAGTCTCGCTAAAATCTATTCCTTCTATTTGTGAGTAGCCTTGAGCAACTAGTCTAGCTTTGTTTCTAAGGATTACCCCATTTTCATCAGATTTGTTCTTAAAAATCCAACGTGTCCCAATAACATTTTTGTTTTGAGGCCGTGGTACAAGATACCAGACATCGTGAATGACAAATTGTAAAAGTTCTTCCTGCATAGCAGAAATCCAGTGTGTGTCATTCAATGCTTCATTAACATTTTTCGATTCCACAAGGGAGACGAAACATGCATAATTAGCATAATTTCTTAACTGGGATCTAGTACGAACTGGCTCATTAGGATTACCGACCACGTTGTCAATGGGATGATCTTTAGAGACCCAGCCAGGTACTTCTGGACTCTCACTAGGTAATGAGTCATCTATTTCTGGTGAATCAGTTTTGAAATCATTTTCAGATTCAACCACAATAGGTGATTCAGATATCTTATTTTCGACAATAGTGTCGCTTACAATTACATTTATCGATTCCATAAGGGCCTTAGTACGCAGATTGTATATACGATAAGCACGACTGTTTGGAGAGTATCCTAAAAAGATGGCTTTATCACCACGTGTCTCGAATTTAGATAGATGTTCTCTGTCTTTACATACATAACACTGACTTTCGAAAGTTCTTAGATATTTCAGATTAGGCTTCTTACCGTACCACAACTCATAAGGAGTTTGTTTAGAGTTTTTCCTTAGATAGACCCTATTTGTGATATGACAAGCAGTTCTAATAGTTTCTACCCAGAAGTATTTAGGTAGAGATTTGGCATGCAACATGACACGTGCCATCTCTTGAAGAGTTCGGTTTTTCCTTTCAGCAATACCATTCTGCTGAGGAGTCTTAGGGGCACTAAATTCATGTTTGTAACCGTTGTAGTCACAATATTCAACTATTCCTGTGTCTATGAACTCTCCCCCTCTATCACTACGAATGCGATTGACTTGAGTGTCCTTCTCATTTTCAATTCTTAATAAAATTTTCAAAAAATTCTGAAACGTGTCAGATTTTTGTTTCAAGAAGGCAACCCAAGTGAATCGTGTGAAATCATCAACCATGACAAGGATATAACTGTGTCCACAAAGACTAACAGTTCTAGAGGGACCAATAAGGTCCATATGGATGAGATCTAGAGGTCTAGAGGTGATAATGTCTTTAACCTTTTTATGCGAAGTCTTAACTATTTTTCCTTCCTGGCAATGACCACAGACAACACTTGAAATAGGTTTAATTTTAGGAATTCCTCTAACAATCTCTTGACTAGACAATCTACCAAGGATATCATAACTTAGGTGACCCATACGATTATGCTAGATTTCATTGTCATCCATTCTGATAATGTTACAGGTTTCAGAACCAGTCTTGACAGTATAACAATTGTCAGGTGTTCTAAATCCGGTAATAATGCATTTACCTTTATCATTTAAAATTTTACAATTGTTCTTTGAAAAGGTAACAGTATGGTTAGAGTCACAAAATTGTGATATACTTAGTAGGTTGGCTTTAAGGCCTTTAACTAAAAGTACATTTTCGAGAATAGGCATTCCCTCTTCTTTTAAGGTTCCTTTACCTATGATCTGGGATGAAACTCCATCACCAAAAACAACTTTCCCACCAACAAATCTGGTTTTGTTTAAAAGTTTGGTTTCATCTCCTGTCATATGTTTGGAGCATCCTGAATCTAAATACCAACCAGATGAAGTGTGTTCAGCTTTTAAGGCAGTGATAACAATGTTACACTTCATTTGGGGTAAAAGATCATCTTTTCTAACCCAAATAGCTCTAGTTTTAATTTTGCGCAAGTTTGCCCTCATTTGATAAAATTTTCGTGAAACAGCTTTTTGTCGAAAAACATTTGGAGCAGCAAACTGATTATTGTGGAAAATTTGAGCTTTTGGTTTAGGAAAGTTTCTGGGAGCCTTTCTCTTAAATGAACTCTTAGTTTTGGTCTTTCTATTTCTGTAGTTAGAGTTCTTATCAGGTTGTCTTGGAAGGACATAATGGTTACGATTTTGCCTAGAATAGTTAAAGTTCTTGTAGACAGAAGAGTTGTACACAGGGGTGTTTAGACGCCTAGCATAACAACCTTCAAAGGAATGACCATAAATGTCACAGTACGAGCAATATTGATTGCTTGAGGGATGAATTTCCTTAGGAAAACTTCTAACAATGGGTTTAACAGCATTCTGTTCAGTAGTGATATTCCTAGGAGGGATGGCCTTAAAGGTAGAATCAGCCTTTCTGATCAAAGGGCAGACGTATTTAGTCTTAAGTGCAGTGTCAGCCTTAGAATTACTAGACTCTCCAATGTCTTTCTGTTGTTGCTTTTGATCAAATTCCTTTTTAATAAAATGAAAGTCTGGACATGTTTCAATTGGTCTTTTTCCCCCAGACACAAACTTAATAGGTTCAAGATTTGTAGTTTGTGGTTTGTTCTTAGGGCAAAATCCAATACCGGTTCTATCATCAGAATTGGTCTTGGAGTCAACAACAAAGTCAGTGAAACAATTTGAATTGTTTTCAAAATTAGAAATTTTTTTGAAAACAGTAGCTGTCTTTGTTTTTGCTTCCTCCAGTTCTAATAATGTTCCCTTGTATTTCATTTCCAGGGTTTCATTAGTTTTAGTCAACTCTTTTAATTTTTGATCAAAAGTTTCAATTTCAGATTGATGAGTCAGACACTGGTTAGTGTACTCTTCAGCATTCAACTTCACAATAAGACTTAGATCGTCTAATTTCTTAGTCAGGTCTCTAACAATCTTCTCCAGTCTAGTGCCTTTTTTAAGAGTTTTAGCATACAAAGTATGGATATCAGGGAGGTCATCTGTGTTTGAGTCGCTAAGTGAAGTGTGTGTAGTGACCCCTAACGATTCAGTTTTAGTACTCACGCACCCATTTACATCGTCGTTATCGAGATCACTTTGACTCACACACACGGAATTAGAACTAGCAACATTTTCAGATAATAAAGCATCTAGGCCAGTCAAAGCAGTATTCACACAAGCAGAAGTAGGAGCATCATTATCACACATAGGTATATCATCATTGTAAATGATCTTAGCATAAAAGGACATGCAAGGGTCAAGTACATTTGATGACTCAAGTTCCTCTTCATCAGAGTCACTTGAATCATTCCAAGTTTTACAGACATTGGCTCTATTGTGTGTGTTGGATATATTCAGATTAACTCTGCAATCGTGAGCAATGTGACCTAGTTTCCCACATCTAAAACATTCAATCTTTTTAAGGTCTCTAGTGGGTCTGGAATTGTTGTCCTTCAGATGTTTGTCAAGACCTCTCTCATGAGGTTTGGTATTAGACAGAGTAGGATAATTAGGCTTGCCTTGTTTAGTTGCCTGTTTGTTTCGAAATTTGACAATTTTCTTAAATTGTTTAGACATTAAGGAAATTTGATTATCTAGTTTGTCTATATCACACTCCTCATCAGAGTCAGAGTTGGTCAAATTAGTCTTAAGTTTAGATATCTTAGAGGCAAAACTCAAGTTAGAGTTGGGCTGTTTTCTTTGTGAATGATTTAATTGTTTCTTAAAGTCTAATTCCATTTCCACAGTTCTAAGTTTGCTACTGAGTAACTCAGGGGTAAGGTTTTGATCACTCATTTCCTCAATAGCATACCTCTTACTGTCAAACTTTTGTGGTAATGATCTTAGGATTTTAGAGACAATTTCATTCCTATCATAAGTTATACCATTAGCATGCAACTTAGTAACTATATCAGTTAAGTTCATGTAAAAATCATCAAAAGACTCAGAGTCAGACATAATCAAAGAGTTGTACTGCTGGGTAAGCATTTGAGTTTTAGCAGCTTTAACTCTTGAGTCTCCTTCATGGGCAGTGATTAATGTGTCCCAAGCTTCCTTAGAAGTGGCACAAGATGAGATTCTCTTGAACTCATACTCATTAATAGACATAAAAATGGCATTCTTGCCTTTATTGTTATTTCGAGAAATAGTTTTCTCTTCTTGTGTAAACTCACTTAAGATTTTCTTTACCCTCTCATCGCTTCCTTCAGTGGCTGGTTTAGTAGGATAAGTGTATCCATTTTCAATAATGTCCCAGTCATCATCTCCTAAATTCCCTTGGATGAAGGCAACCATTCTTACTTTCCAGTAAGCAAAGTTGTTTCCATCAAAGAGTGGAGGTTTGGACAGATTACCAAACCTTTCATTCTTCTCGTCCATAGTTAGGTTTTTCAGAAAACGATTTCAGAAACACAAGATCTTTTTGAAATAAGAGTTAACAGGGCTCTGATACCAATTGAAAAACGTTGCTAATGCCGTTTAATACAAGATTAAACTATATAAGCAACTCCGGGATGTTTGTTGGAGAAACCCTTTTCTTTTGAAAATAAAAATTATAAACAACAAGATGTGTTTACAAAAAACTTATGTACGAGAGTAATTAAGACTTTGTAATCAGTTTTAAAACTAAGACAGTTTCAAAAATTCAGCACACTTATAGAATGAGATGAGTAGATGAAGATAATCAACACACAGTTTTTAACGTGGTAAAACCTCTCCCAACAGAGGAAACATCCACGGTGACTTCTAAGTCACAAAAACAAAAATCCACTAATAACAAATAATAGTTACAAACAATCCAACATACATGCACACAAATCAACCTATTCTAAGTTTAGGAATATACCCCACTTGGTCTCCTTCTAACTTCTCATAGATCTGATTGTTGATGATATTCTTCAGTTTGATAACTTCCTTTGCTTTAGCTTCCTTATGTCGACTCAATGATCTCTGATCTTATACACAACACTTCCAGTGTAGTAGTGTGTTAAGTGTTTGTAAAGTGATTCCTATTCACATGCATGAACTCACACACATTTAGATTTACAGACAGTCCTATAAAAATTACATATAAAGTCTATATGCTGTGATTTTGTTTTCTTTCTTTCTTACATAACTGAAAACCTTTTTGACCTTTAATATAACCTAGATTCCACAGATATCTCGCTTCAAAATCGGTCAAGATCTTAATCAATCTCGGTTTTTAAAAATATTTTTGAGATTGAAAATCTCCAAGTGTGAATCCAACTGGGTCAAGATTAAGTTTCGTAAGAACAGAAACCATAAAACATTTTCAAAACCAAATGAATAAAGATTTTCTTAAACCAAGTAAGAAATATACAGATCTAGTGAAAATGTAACATGCAGAATGTAGATCTAAAGTTTCTATGAAAAAATAAACACAGATCTTCACACAAATGTTTAAGTTGTGAACAAGATCAAGGACAAAGAGGTTACAGATTCAAAAGAACAAACCACTATCTCTCTCAAACACTCAAGGTTGTGTTTGGGGTTAAGTGTATACGAAGGTTTGATTCAGAAAAATGAAGTGTTTAGGGTTAGGGTTTGGTTTTTGGCTAACATTTTTCCCTTTCTCTCTCTTCTCTCTTTTCTTTTCTCTCTTCTCTCTCACTTCTCTCTTCTCTCTATTTTTTTTTCTCAGAAATGACGAATGCCCAAAAGTCTTGAAAGTCTGAGAAGAGGGGGGTTTATATAGGGGTGAGGGAAGATTCTGGAACGACGAAGGCAATCAAGGGCTGAGATCAAGTCTTTCAAACATTGACTTGATCCAAGGGTTATAAGAAGGCGGTGGTTAAGATGGTTGTGATTGGTTCATAGATATAGCACCAGGATTAACTAAAAACACATGCAGGCCATCGATTAGGAATGATCCAACGATCATCAATGCACCAGGCAATCCTCTCACATAAGAAACACAAATTGAAGCATCAGGAGGATGACAAGTGTAGGCGTGTGATAGGTGTTCAAACGCGCGTCAAACTTAATTGCAAAGCATCACCCCGAAGTCTCTAGCGCTTTTATATTCTACCCAACCAAACAATTTAATGAAAACTAAAGTTTCCAAAATAGAATATTAACCCCACAAGTTTTATAACCACATTTTATTAATGAAAACATTTATTTAAAAAATGTTTTAAAAATGTTTAAAAATTCCCAAAAGATTATTAAAGCTCCATTTTAAGGGGAATTAATCACACAATTAATTTAAAGCAATATATACACATGTATGCACTTCTAAATGTGTGTAGTGTGATTCAATTTATACCTTCATGGATCATTGAAGAGGATTAGAGAGATAAGTTCTGAGGCTTTTTGGATTCTAGGATGGACAACCAATTTTGTCACTATTTCCAAACTAGATGAACACTTATACAGTATAGACTTAAGCAAGTCAAAGGTATAAGGTGCTTCAGTTATGAATATTTTAAAAAGGTTTTTACGGTCTAGTCCCTTGACCGGATATTTTGGACATTTTAACCGGGTCAAAAAAAATTTAAACGATTAGGTCCATATAAATACCTTTTCGACATGTCATTCATTTTGTTATCATTGACCTAATCAGCGATTGGCAGCATTTCCAATAAGCATGCCCTTCTCTTTCTTCATTCCGCTTCTGTCAAACAGGTTCATTCTCTCCATTAACTTAGGATCTTATGATTTCTTTTCACTTCTGTTCAACGATCTTTGTTCTGTCAAAGAAAAAGTTATCTATTTGTTTGAAGAAATCAATCCTTTGCGCTTTGTTTAACCTAGATTTTTCTTTGCATTTATTCGATCATTTGTAAGTTTATACTTGTTATGAAGAAATGTTTGCATGTTTATCAATTATAATAGCTTGGTGTATTTGTTTCGTTTAATCAGATCATTGTAATTGTGTAAATCATGTGATGAATTAACTCGAACATTGAATGAATGATTTGGTTGTGTGTTTTTATAATTGTATTTTAATTTTATATGAATTTATATTGACATGTGTTTTGATTTCGTAACAGATTGTGTATTTATATTTTTTTATGTGTGTTCATGTGTATGTGTACTTTATGCATATACAAGTTGTTCATGCATATACCTCAAATGATCATTGTAGTAAAGTACAAGCAATTTGATGTAAAGTACACGTGAATTTTGGATTTGATTATTTCTGGTTTTTTCTTTTGACATTAATTTGGAATAATGTTAATGTGTATTTACTTTGTTACTTTGACTCATTACATAATAGAGTTGTCATGTGTTAGATGGGCATGTGTTTGTCGGTCCGCGCCAGCGGTATTAACCAATTTTGATTTTTTACAATAGTAAAATTCTTTGTATATACCTTAACTGAAATAGCAATAAAGTACATGCAATTTGATCTAATGTACACGTGATTTTATATTGATTAATTTTCACTTTATTTTTTGATATTAATTCTTCATAATGTTGATGTGCATTTACTTTGTTAGTGTTGAGTCATATTTAATAGAATAGTCATGTCTTTATTGGCCATGTATTTGTTGGTTCGCGCCACCGGCATTAATTAAAATTGAACTTTAACAAAACCATTTTTCTGTTTTAATATAATGCAGGATATAATGGAAAGTTGTCGGATTGCTAGGTGTTGTTATTTGGATAATATGGCTTGCATTGAAATTTTTGAAGACAACTCATTAGATTTCATATGCAATGACTTACGTAGTAGGTTTATGAATTTGAAAACTGGATCTTTTTCATTGAAATACAGATTTGGTGATGAAAGTCGATTCATGTTACTTTATGATAAAGATGTCCGTTGTATGTTGCGGTCTCAAGTGATTCTCAATACTGATTTTATTTGGATATATGTCTTTGATTCAGCAGCTTTTGGCACTAGTACAATTCATGAACGGGTCGAATGCACATATAGAATATGTGATCGGGTTGACCATAGTTATACAAGTTGTGAGGGTTGAATGCAGTGGTACAAGTAGAGAAAGGGTAGACCATATATCATCATACACTGCGATTGATATTAGTAGTGGTGTTTAAAATGATGTTTATATTGGAGGTGTGGAGACGAGTACGTCAAAAGTTTATCTCTCCAATGATTGGAATACATATATTAGTCATGAAGAGCAGTGTTTCAAAGGAGGTGTAGTTGAGTTTCATGATAAGTTGAGAAAGTATGCTGTTGAGGTTGGTCTCAAGTATATATATTTGAAGAATGATAAAACTTGGGTGATAGAGAATTGCATGTGGCGAGTTTACGCTTCATTATCAGCATTAAATGGTTACTTTTTATATAAGAAGTCTGAACAATGAGCATACTTGTAGGGGTGTATATCGTAGTCCATTACGAAAAATGATGGACTCCAAATTGTTTTCTACATTGCTTGCTGATGAGTTAAAGGATAAACCATTACTGAGACCAATTGATGTAGTTAGAGATATGAATAAGAATTACGATCTTGATATAGGTTATCATCATGCATGGCGTGACAAAGAGATGGCTGCTGCTGAGTTGCATGGTGATGAGAAATTTTCGTATGCATTAATCAATGATTATAGGGAACTTTTATTCCAATATAATCCAGGATCACATTGCATTCTTGACGTCGAACCAGAGAGCAAATTATTCAAAATAATTTTTGTAATGTTTGCAGGATCCATTAATGGATTTCAGTACTGCATGCTTGTTTTGTTTGTTGATGGTGCATTTTTAAAGAGTAGGTACCGTGGAATGATTTTGTCAACAACTGTAAGGAATGCGAACAATGGTAAATGTGAAGCATTGAAGTTTACATGAAAATATTATTCCTTTATTTTGTAATCCTTTGTATGTTCTTTCAACAGAAAATATAGTACGCTCATGACATCACAGAGTACACGTTAATATATGCGTGTACTTTAGGAATTACGCATGTACTTTGAGGTTTGTTTCTTTATTTGCATTAGAATCCCAAAGTACACACAATAGATAAAACAATACATGTGAATTTATATTCTATGTCAGGTGTACTCTGTGATGTCATGCGTGTAATTTTGGATTTCTTGTAAAATACACGCATTTTATTACTATGTACACGTGATATTTTGTTTACACTTAACGTTTACATTGTAATTTGTTATTGTCAAATGAAACAATAATAATATGTTTATAATTTACATTTGTGTAACTTATTACTACAAATATATTTATTCTCTTATATAGCCTACGTGTTTATTGGTCCGCGCCAGCGGAACTTTTTTCAGAGTTCATCATAGAATCTGTGTGTTGATATATGTTATAGTAACTTCACGTGTACTGTTTTATCTATTGTGTGTGCTTTGGAATTCTAATGAAAACAAAGAAACAGAGCTCAAAGTACACGCGTAATTCCCAAAGTACATGCATATATTCACATGTACTCTGTGATGTCATGCGTGTACTTTTGGATTTGTTGTAAAGTACACGTATTCATTACTATGTACACGTGACATCCTGTTTACACTTAATGTTTACATTGTCATGTTTTGCATTTACTTTGTGATTCTTTCTTTGTTATTGTCAAATAAAATAATCATAATATGTTTATAATTTAGATTTGTGTAACCTATCACTACAAATATATTTATTCTCTTGTATAGCCTACGTGTTTATTGGTCCGCACCAGCGGCACCATTTTCAGAGTTCATCATAGAATATGTGTGTACTGATATATGTCGTTATAATTTCAGGCCTTTATCCTCTTGCATATGTAGTTGTTGATTCAGAGACAGGATAATTGGATGTGGTTTCTTATTAATTTACGTGATGCAATGGCACATCAAGATCGGAACATCACATTCATATCTGATCGGAATAATGGTCTTATTGAAGGTGTGGCTAAGATTTTACCAATGTCTGCACATTGCTACCGTATACATCATTTACAGGAAAATATAAAGAAGAAAATACGAGGTACTGTGAACTTTCAAAAGAAGCTCGTTTAAGATTTTATGCGTTGTGCATATGCTGTAATAGTTGATAAATTTCTGAAGAACATTGATGCCCTGAAGAAGGAAGGTGGAGTTGTTGTCGCTGATTTTCTTGACAATTTACCTCCGGAGAATTGGTCTTGTGCATATTTCACCGGTAAGCGTTATGGTGACATGTCATCAAGTGTTGCAGAATCATTCAACTCTTGAATCTTAGAGGAAAGGCATTTATCGATAATTAATATGATGGATAAAATGAGGATCAAAATTATGAATTTCAATGCAATCAAACTTGTTGAATCTGAAACATGGTCAAAGGAGTTGTGTCCTCACTTTGATAAATTACTGAATGAAATTGGAATATGAAAATATGTTACTAAAGCCGTTTATTAAAAATAAACTATTTAAGTAACTCCGATCTGTTTTTTGAGGAAACTCTTTTCTTGAAAAAACAAAACTATTTGAACACAAAATGTGTTTAACTAAACACTATGTACGAGATCTATTCAAGATTTGACTAACAGATTTATAAAATAGTTTAAACAAATCTTTAAACTCAGCACAACCAAGAATGAGATGAGGAGATGCAGAAAGATTAAGTTCACGATTTTTTACGTGGTAAAACCTCACCAATTGAGAAAACATCCACGACTCCCTTTACGGAGTAAAAGAAAAAAAATCCACTAAAACAAATTTATGAGTTACAAACTATATAACTAACATGCATACAACTCAGACCTATATAAGTTTAGGAATGTACCCTCTGGTGTCCTTATAACTTCTCTGCAGTTCTGATTGTAGATGTTGTTCTCCCAGTTTGTTAACTTTTGATTTTTTCCAGCACTTAACGTCGACTTTTGTTCACAAGATCTTATTACCAACACTTTTCGTGTTGTAGTGTGAAAGTGTTTGTGGAGGTGCTCTCTAACACATGCATGCACACACTCACACTTATTAAGTACAAACAGTCCTAGCGAATTACATATAAGGCTATATGCAGTGATTTTTCTTTTTCTCTCTTCTCACAAAACTTTGAACCTTTTTGACCTTTAAATCAATCCCAGAATCCACGGATATCTTGCTTAGAAGACAGTCAAGATCTTAATCAATCTCAGAGTTTTGAAAAGATTTTCGAGATTGAAAACCTCCAAGTGTGATTCCAAACTAGGTCAAAGGTTTAGTTTTAAGAGAACTAGAAACAGAAAACATTTATTGTTTAGTTAGAGATAAAAACAATTTTCAAAAAAGAATCAACAATATATTTCTCAAGATGAGAAATAAACTATGTAAATCTAAGTGTAATGTAACATGCAGAACATAGATCTGAAATTTCTATGAAGAAGAAAGTAGATATAAGCAAACAGTTTAAGTTGGAAACAAGATCTAACGAACAAGAGGTTACAGCAACATAAATAACTCTCAAAAACTCAAGAACACTCAGGGTAGTGTTTTGGATATGTAGGAGTTTTTGTGGAGTGTTTGGTTTGAAAGAGGATTAACGAACAGGGGTTAGGGTTAGGGTTTCTAACTCTCTCTCTTTCTTTCTAGTTTCTCTCTTCTCTCTCTCTTCTCTCTACTCTCTCTTTTTTATTCTCAGGAATGAATTGGCCAAAAGTCTTGGACGACTGAGAGGAGGATCCTTTTTATAGGACGAAGGGAAGGATCGAGGAGCAGGTTCAAAAACAAGGGTCAGGATTGAGTCAATATAGTTTGACTTAAATCCAAGGGCTCACAGAACGCGGTGGTTAAAAAACATCTGATTGGTTTAAAAGGGATACACAGGGATTACCAAAGAAAACATGCAGGACTTTGATAAGGTTTGATCCAACGGCTGTAGGCATACGCGATTGTATACTCAGTGAAGAAACACAAATCCCACCAATCAGCAAGCAACAGATGTTAAGCAATAAATCGATATAAAACGCGCGTCATAAAATAATTACAACCAAGCCCTGAAGTTTCTTCCGCTTTTGGTTTCTACCTAAACCAACTTTGAGCCAATAAACCCATTAATCAATAATTAGAGATTGAACCCACAAACTTCTAAAATCAAGTTTTAATTAATAAAACCTTTATAAAAAATGTTTATAAAATCCCAAAAAAATATTTAAAAATCAAATATAGGGATTTAAACATACTCAACATATGTACACACGTAAATATGAAATATGGCATGTGCATGATGCATTATACTGTGTGTGAGTGTTGGTAATTAGATCTAGATCACAACAAGATATATAAATGAAATAGCAAACCAATTTCTGAGGTTCTTTGGTTTCTAGGATGGACATAATTTTGTCACAATTTTCAAACTAGATGAGCACTTATATAATATAGACTCAAGTGAGTCAAGAGTATAAGGGCTTCAATCTCCCCCTTTGGAAATATGAGACAAAATATCCTTTGAGTCAACTAGGACTCGTAGGGCGACAAACAGATAAGAAAAACCTATTCCTATAAAGATTCTATCTACCCAAATCCTAGAAAACAAAAGTACATAACTCAACTATTTACAATTGAATACCCTATGACATCAGTTGAGAAAAACTGTACAAAAACCTGCAATGAATCACTAAGATAGCATATATACAAATATTCATAATGACTCAAATTTATCCCCCATTTTGTCTCAAATGGACAAAGGGAAAAACTTGGATAATCAGCAAAGGTATTAATCAGCACAAACCATACCAATAGATTTACGCAAGGAAATGAATCTATTATAATCTATTGGTTTAATGAACATATCTGCGAGTTGCAAATCAGTAGGAAGATAATTGATTTCTAATTCCTTAGTTTCAACCAATTCGCGTATAAAATGATGTCTTATTTTTATGTGCTTTGTTCGCGAGTGTTGAACAGGGTTTTTAGAAATATTAATCGCACTTTGATTATCACAATAGAGATGCAATTGGTTTTCTTGAATACCATAATCACTTAGCATTTTTTTAAGCCACAGTAATTGAGCACAACAGCTGCCAGCGACTATGTATTCAGATTCGGCTGTCGAGAGTGATGTGCAATTTTGTTTCTTACTACTCCATCCTACCAGGTTATTACCTATATAATAACATGCTCCTGATGTGCTTTTATTATCATCAGTACACCCAGCCCAGTCAGCATTAGTGTACCCAATTATAGTGCTTGGTGTGTCATTAGTGTACCAAAGTCCTCGATTCAGAGTGCCTTTTACATATTTAATGATACGTTAACAGTATTCAAATGGCTCTCTTTAGGGTTATTTTGATAATGAGCACATACACACACAGCATACATAATATCAAGACGCGAGGCAGTAAGATATAGTAAGGTTCCTATCATACTACGATATAGAGTAGGATCTACGGATTTTCCATTTTCATCTTTAGAAAGTTTTAACGTAGTACTCATGGGCGTTCTAGCATCTTTAGCACTCTCGAGGCCAAATTTCTTTACTATCTCTAAAGCGTACTTAGATTGCGATACAAATAATCCTTCTGAATTTTGTTTGACTTGAAGTCCTAAGAAGAAATGTAACTCCCCCATAAGGGACATTTGAAATTCCTTATGCATAGTTTCAGAAAAGGATTTTACTTCTGAGGGAGAACTTGATCCAAAGATAATATCGTCAACATAAACTTGAGCAATAATGATGTGTTTGTCAAAATGTTTGACAAAAAGAGTTTGATCATTTCCACCTCTTTTGAAACCTTTATCTAAGAGGAAACTGGAAAGACGCTCATACCAAGCTCTAGGTGCTTGTTTAAGGCCATACAAAGCCTTTTTAAGACGAAATACATGATTTGGATATTGAGGGTCAATGAACCCTTTAGGTTGTTCTACATAGGTCTCTTCAGTCAATATTCCATTAAGGAATGCAGATTTGACATCCATTTGGTAAAGTGTAAAATGTATGTGGCAAGCTATAGCAAAGAGCAGACGAACAGATTCTAAACGAGTAACAGGAGCAAAAGTCTCGTTAAAATCTATTCCTTCAATTTGAGAGTATCCTTGAGCAACTAATCTAGCTTTATTTCTAATTATTATCCCATTTTCATCACTCTTATTTTTAAAAATCCAACATGTGCTAATAACCTTTTTGTGATCAGGACGAGGAACAAGATACCAAACATCATGAATGACAAATTGAATAAGTTCTTCCTGCATAGCAGAAATCCAGTGAGAGTCATTCAATGCCTCATTTACATTCTTTGGTTCCACAAGGGAAACAAAACATGCATAATGTGCATCATTTCTTAGTTGGGATCTTGTACGCACTGGCTCACTAGGGCTACCAACTACATTATTTATGGGATGATCTTTAGAAACCCAGTTAGGTACTTCAGGTATCTCAATTGGTAATGACTTATCTATTTCAGAAGAGTCATTTTCTAAAATGTTTGTAGATTCTTCCTCAATAGTAGATTCACCAATCTTGTTCTCTACAATAGTGTCACTTACAATTACATTTATAGATTCCATCAAGGTTTTAGTGCGAAGATTATACACTCGATAGGCTCTACTGTTAGGCGAGTATCCTAGAAATATAGCTTTATCTCCCCTACTCTCAAATTTGGATAAGTGTTCCCTATCTTTGCATACATAACAAGTACTGCCAAAACTTCTAAGGTACTTAAGATTAGGCTTTTTATTGTACCAAAGTTCGTAAGGAGTTTGTTTGGAATTCTTTCTAAGATAGACCCTATTTATGATGTGACATGCAGTACGAATAGATTCTACCCAAAAGTATTTAGGTAAATTCTTGGCATGTAACATAACTCGCGCCATCTCTTGAAGAGTACGATTCTTTCTCTCGGCAATTCCATTTTATTGAGAAGTCTTAGGAGCACTGAATTCATGTTTGTAACCATTATAGTCACAGTATTCAATAATACCAGTGTCTTTGAATTCACCACCTCTATCACTACGAATTCTATTTACTTGAGTATCCTTTTCATTTTCAATCCGAAGAAGAATTTTTAGGAAAGTTTGAAAAGTGTCGGACTTTTGTTTTAAAAAGGCTACCCAAGTAAATCTGGTGAAGTCATCAACCATAACTAGAATATAACTGTGTTCACAGAGACTAACAGTTTGGGAGGGACCCATTAGGTCCATATGGATGAGCTCCAAGGAATTAGAGGTAAGAATATCATTAACTTTCTTATGAGGTGCCTTAACAATTTTACCTTCCTGACAAGGACCACAGACAATATTAGGAATGGGTTTGATTTTAGGAACTCCTCTAACTATTTCCTAAGAGGTTAGTCTACTAAGATTATCGTAATTTATATGACCCATTCTGTTATGCCATATCTCGTTGTCATCCATTCTGGCAACATTACAAATTTCAGAATTGTTCAAGACAGTATAGCAATTGTCAGGGGTTCTGAATCCTGTAATTATGCATTCACCTTTATCATTTAAAACTTTGCAATTGTTCTTTGAAAAGGTAACAGTATGATCTGAGTCACAAAATTGCGAAATGCTAAGTAGATTTACCTTAAGACCTTTAACTAGAAGGACATTTTTAAGAACAGGAAGTCCATCTTCTTGGAGAGTTCCTTTGCCTATGATTTGAGATGAAACTACATCACCAAAAATGACTTTACCACCAGCAAAGCTGGTTTTGTTTAAAAGTTTAGTTTCATCCCCAGTCATGTGCTTAGAACATCCAGAGTCTAAATACCAACCGGATGATGTGTGTTGAGCTTTTAGAGTACTAACAACTATGTTACACTTCATCTGAGGTAATAAATCATCTTTTCTAACCCAAATTGCTCTAGTTTTCATTTTGCGCTTATTAGCTCTCAATTGATAAAATTTGCGAGCATTGGATTTTTGCTGAAAAATGTTTTGCGCATGATTTTGAATTTTATGAAAGACTTTAGCATTTTGTTTAGGAAAGTGCTTAGGAATCCTTCTAGGAAATGTTCTTTTAGGTTTGGTCTTTCTCTTTCTATAATTAGAGTTTTTATCTGGTTGTCTAAGAAGTATATAATTGTTGCGGCTCCTTCTAGAATAGTTAAAATTCTGATAGATATGAGGATTATAGACAGGTTTAACTAGTCTCCTAGCATAGCAACCATCAAAAGAGTGACCGTATATGTCGCAGTAGGAGCAGTAAAGATTTCTCAAAATTGGGGTCTCTTTAGGAAAGTCTCTAAACAAAGGTTTTGAGGAATTTTGAGGTTGAACTCTATTCCTAGGTAGTACAGGTTAGAATGTAGATTCACTCTTTCTAATAAAGGGGCAGACGTATTTAGCCTTAGGTGAACTTTCATGTTTAGAGCAACTTGATTACCCAATGTTAAAATTTTGATGTTTTGAATCAAACTCAGTTTTTAGAGAATGAAAGTCTGGGCATGTTTCGATAGGCCTTTTGCCTCCTGACACAAACTTGATAGGTTCAAAAGATTTTGTTTGTGTCTTCAAATTGGGGCAAAACCCTATTCCAGTTCGATCATCAGAATTGGTTTTTGATTCAGCAACAAATTCATCAAAACAGTTTGAATTATTTTCAAATTTTGTAAATTTTTTGAAAATAGTTGTTGTCTTTTCTTTAGATTGTTCCAATTCTAACAATGTCCCTTTGTACTTTTTCTCCAGAATTTCATTTGTTTCAGTCAAATTTCTGAGTTTTTCATCAAACATTTTAATTTCACTTTCATGAGTTAAACATTGGGAAGTATACTCTTCAGCATTCAATTTGACCATCAGGCTTAGATCTTCCTGTTTTTTGGTGAGATCTTTCACAATTTTTTCTAGTCTAGCGCTTTTCTTGAGAGTTTTAGAATAAAGTGTGTGAATGTCTGGGAGGTCTTCATTATCCGAGTCACTAAGTGTAGTGTGTGAAGTGACCCCTAAGGATTCATTCTTTGAACTCACACACCCATTGACATCATCATTATCGCTTTCCCTTTGACTCACACACCCCGAAGAAGAGATAGCAATATTCTCAGTAATCAAAGCATCTAAACCAGTAACAATAATATTAGGAACATCAGACATAGAGTTACTTGATTCATCCTCACTACAAAGTATAGGCATATCATCATTATATATAATCTTGGCAAAGAAAGACATGCAAGGATCAAAAACATCAGATGACTCAAGTTCCTCCTTTTCAGAGTCACTTGAATCATCCCATGTTTTGCAAATGTTAGCTCTAGTGTGTTTGTTTTGAGTATTCAAGTTAACTCTACAGTCTTGTGCAATGTGTCCTAGTTTACCACATCTATAGCATTCAGTCTTCTTAAGGTCTCTATTAGGTCTAATGTGAGAGTCCTTGTGATTTTTGTCATTGCTTTTCTCATGAGGTCTGTAATTAGAGGGAGTTGGATAATTTGACTTGCCTTGTTTATTTGCCATTTTGTTTCTAAACTTAATGATTTTCTTAAACTGTTTTGACATTAAGGCAATCTGATTGTCCAAACTCTCTATATCGCATTCCTCATCAGAGTCATCATTGGAAGTATTAAACTCAGGCTTAATCAATTTAGAAGAGAAGCTTAGATTGGAACTAGTCTGTTTTCTATGGGACTGGGTCAGTTGTTTCTTAAATTCCAGTTCCATTTCCACAGTTCTTAATTTACTACTGAGTACTTCAAGAGTGAGATTAATATCACACATTTCCTCAATAGCATATCTTTTGTTATCAAATTTCTGTGGTAATGATCTCAGAATTTTAGATACAATTTCTTGCCTATCATAAGTTATCCCATTAGCATGCAGTTTGGTCACAATATCAGTCAGGTTCATATAGAAGTCATCAAATGACTCAGTCTCAGACATAATTAGGGAATTATACTGTTGAATGAGCATTTGAGTTTTAGCAGCCTTAACTCTAGTGTCACCTGTAACTAAAGTGTCCCAAGCTTCCTTAGAAGTGGTACAGGATGAGATTCTTTTGAACTCATGTTCATTAATAGACATAAATATGGCATTCTTTCCTTTGTTATTATTTCAAGAAACTTGTTTCTCTTCTTGAGTGAACTCACTTAATGCTTTCTTAACCCTCTCATTATTTCCTTCAGTGGCTGGTTTTGTAGGAAAAGTGTAACCATTTTCAACAATGTCCCATACATCATCTCCCAGAGTTCCTTGAATGAAAGCAATCATTCTTACTTTCCAGTAAGCAAAATTGGTTCCATCAAAGATAGGAGGTCTGGTCAAGTTACCAAATCTTTCATTTTTCTCCTCCCTATTTGATTTTCAGAAAACAATTTTAGAAACACAGGATCTCGTTAAAAAAGATTTACCACGCTCTGATACCAATTGAAAATATGTTACTAAAGCCGTTTATTAAAAATAAACTATTTAAGTAACTCCGATCTGTTTTTTGAGGAAACTCTTTTCTTGAAAAAACAAAACTATTTGAACACAAGATGTGTTTAACAGAACAGTATGTACGAGATCTATTCAAGATTTGACTAACAGATTTATAAAACAATTTAAACAAATCTTTAAACTCAGCACAACCAAGAATGAGATGAGGATATGCAGAAAGATTAAGTTCACGATTTTTTACGTGGTAAAACCTCACCAATTGAGGAAACATCCACGACTCCCTCTACGGAGTAAAAGAAAAAAAATCCACTAAAACAAATTTATGAGTTACAAACTATATAACTAACATGCATACAACTCAGACCTATATAAGTTTAGGAATGTATCCTCTGGTGTCCTTATAACTTCTCTGCAGTTCTGATTGTAGATGTTGTTCTCCCAGTTTGTTAACTTTTGATTTGTTCCAGCACTTTACGTCGACTTTTGTTCACAAGATCTTATTATCAACACTTTTCGTGTTGTAGTGTGAAAGTGTTTGTGGAGGTGCTCTCTAACACATGCATGCTCACACTCACACTTATTAAGTACAAACAGTCCTAGCGAATTACATATAAGGCTATATGCAGTTATTTTTCTTTTTCTCTCTTCTCACAAAACTTTGAACCTTCTTGACCTTTAAATCAATCCCAGAATCCACGGATATCTTGCTTAGAATACAGTCAAGATCTTAATCAATCTCAGAGTTTTGAAAAGATTTTCGAGATTGAAAACCTCCAAGTGTGATTCCAAACTAGGTCAAAGGTTTAGTTTTAAGAGAACTAGAAACAGAAAACATATATTGTTGATTTAGAGATAAAAATAATTTTCAGAAAAGAATCAACAATATATTTCTCAAGATGAGAAATAAACTATGTAAATCTAAGTGTAATGTAACATGCAGAACATAGATCTGAAATTTCTATGAAGAAGAAAGTAGATCTAAGCAAACAGTTTAAGTTGGAAACAATATCTAACGAATAAGAGGTTATAGCAACACAAATAACTCTCAAAAACTCAAGAACACTCAGGGTAGTGTTTTGGATATGTAGGAGTTTTTGTGGAATGTTTGGTTTGAAAGAGGATTGACGAACAGGGGTTAGGGTTAGGGTTTCTAACTCTCTCTCTTTCTTTCTAGTTTCTCTCTTCTCTCTCTTCTCTCTCTCTTCTCTCTACTCTCTCTTTTTTATTCTCAGGAATGAATTGGCCAAAAGTCTTAGACGACTAAGAGGAGGATCCTTTTTATAGGACGAAGGGAAGGATCGAGAAGCAGGTTCAAAAACAAGGGTCAGGATTGAGTCAATCTGGTTTGACTTAAATCCAAGGGCTCACAGAACGCGGTGGTTAAAAAACATCTGATTGGTTTAAAAGGGATACACAGGGATTACCAAAGAAAACATGCAGGACATTGATAAGGTTTGATCTAACGGCTGTAGGCATACGCGATTGTATACTCAGTGAAGAAACACAAATCCCACCAATCAGCAAGCAACAGATGTTAAGTAATAAATCGATATAAAACGCGCGTCATAAAATAATTACAACCAAGCCCTGAAGTTTCTTCCGCTTTTGGTTTCTACCCAAACCAACTTTGAGCCAATAAACCCATTAATCAATAATTAGAGATTGAACCCACAAACTTCTAAAATCAAGTTTTAATTAATAAAACCTTTATAAAAAATGTTTATAAAATCCCAAAAAAATATTTAAAAATCAAATATAGGGATTTAAACATACTCAACATATGTACACACATAAATATGCAATATGGCATGTGCATGATGCATTCTACTGTGTGTGAGTGTTGGTAATTAGATCTAGATCACAACAAGATATATGAATGAAATAGCAAACCAATCTCTGAGGTTCTTTGGTTTCTAGGATGGACATAATTTTGTCACAATTTCCAAACTAGATGAGCACTTATACAATATAGACTCAAGTGAGTCAAGAGTATAAGGGCTTCAGAATAAAGGGAGACATTGGAATATTAGCGCTCGAGTACACATGTATTCTAGGTTTATGCAAATGTGCGGGCCACAGTCGACTTAGAAAAAGGAATTTGCTCGTGTAAGAGTTGGCAACTACGATGTTTTCCATGTTCTCATGTTGTTTCTATCATAAGGAGGATAGGTGGAAGTATTTATGATCATATTGAGGATTATTATAAGGTTTTTTTTTACAAGAAATCATACTCATCACCTATAATTCCTCATCCTGATTTGATGTCCCTAAAGATTCCATTACCTAAAAATCCAGCAATCCTTCCTCCATTAACAAAGAGACCGACAGGGAGGCCAAGAAATAAGAGAATAAAATCTGTTGGAGAGGTCATAATAAGAGAACTAACTTGCTCTAAGTGTAATAAAACAGATCATTACAGATCCACATGTAAAGAACCAATTTGATTCCTCTTAATATTGTTCAATTCATCATTGTAACATTAGTTTTAAATAAAATCAATGAACATTCACATTTGAATAAATTATTGCAATTTTATTTTTGAGTGTTCATTTCTGTATTATTTGTTTTGGAATGGAATCTACATAGAGTACACGCATGCTTTTATAAGGTACACGCATATTGATATGACCAAAATCTAATTCAATAAACATGTACTTTATGTATTCTACATGTAATTTTATAAAGTAGACGTATATAAATGCATGTACTATTTGGAAATTGGTTTTGGACATTACAATGTGCTTGTACTTTATAAAAAACACTTAGGTCACTGATATTCTTAAATTCCTATGTGTATTATGATCCGCGCCAGTAGCATTATTATACGAGTATTTCAATATGCGTGTACTTTATAGACTATGCGTGTACTTTATAAATTACACGTGTAATATATAAAGTACACGCATTTATATAATGGTTTGGGACAATACCTTGTGCGTGTACTTTATAAAAACTTGCGTGTATTATAATTTATAATAGATAGAATCGTATTTTGACATATTTTGACATACCAATTTTTTTACAATAAATAATATTAATGTTTACATTTCTGACAATACAATGTAGTTTGTTCTTTTTTTTAGTAAAATACACGTGATCATTTTTCCTAATTTTCATGTGTACTTTACTATATTTAGTGTATGATATAAGTGAGAATACATACGTGAAAAAAATAAAAATTTTATTAAAACAGAAAAATAAAGTACAATTTTTTCACATAACAAAAGCTGAAAAAACTAAAGAAGGCTTCCATTAGGTAAATATATTAAAGTCATCTATGGTGTCATGAAGAGAGTCAATTAAATTCGACCAAACTCGAATTTCTTCTTCTATGACAGCTACAAGGCCTTCATGGTGTGCCTTCTTCTCCTTCAACTTGGCGATTTTCAAGGGAACTTCTTGTCTATAGAAAGACATGAGGTATTCATGTGTTTGAGGAGGGTCCTCATCCACATCAAATAAATCTATGGGATTTGGGTGGAAGCCCAGAGTAGCCTTCCCTCACATATGTTTGAAATTGCTCAAAGGCAGTTTCATATGAGGAAAAATTTTCCTCAATTTTTTTTATTTTATTTTTATTTCTTTCATCTATCTCAAGAGTATCTCGCAACTTTTCTGCTGGAATACTCATTATGTAATCTTTACCCTAGATATAATGATTAAGAAAGGAACAAATATTACTCTTTTATAGGAAAAGTTAAAGCTATTTATTTCTTTGACCAGAAGTAGTTGGGATAGTGAGTAGTTGAGCTTAATAAATTATTTTTTGTAATTGTGTCCTACTGAATAAGTATATACAGTAGTTTTATTCTGACATGTTGAATGGTCCTCGCCAGGGGCACAATTTTTTTACTAGAAATTATATGGAACTACATTGAATAAAAATATATATATATACAGAAAAAAATTAAAATCATTTGTCGGGAAAAAATTTCAAATAAAACTTAATACAAATTGTTATGTTGTAAACTACACACATAATATTTGGCCTTATTGCATGTACTTTGTGATTCTTTTTTTGTTATTGTCAAATGAAACAATCATAATATGTTTATAATTTAGATTTGTGTAACCTATCATTACAAATATATTTATTCTCTTATATAGCCTACGTGTTTATTGGTCTGCACCAGCGGCACCCTTTTTAGATTTCATCATAGAATATGTGTACTTTATATGTCATTATAAATTCACGTGTACTATTTTATCTATTACGTGTACTTTGAGATTCTAATGCAAATAAAGAAACAGACCTCAAAGTAACGCGTAATTCCCAAAGTATACGCATATATTCACGTGTACTTTGTGATGTCATGCGTGTACTTTTGAATTTGTTGTAAAGTATACGCATTCATTATTATGTACATGTGACATCCTGTTTACACTTAATACACTAGAAATTATATGCAACTACATTGAATAAAAAAATATAAATACAAAAATAAACTTTAAAATTTCCTCCTATTAACAACCATGGAATAAAAATTCATTAGCTATATAAGCTCTCTTTGTTGGAGAATTTCGTCATCTTCAAATGATGTTTTGAGAGCATTTCCTGTGGCAATTTGTTCCATGTAGTATATACAATATACCCCACAATCAACACTGAAATTAAAATAAAATAAATAAATCAGTTAGAAGAATGTGAATGAAATTTGTTAAAATGTAACTTATTCAAGATTGTGTGATCTTACCCATTATTTTGTCTCGCGCATTCATTATCTTGGAGTAGTTCAAAATTTACATCATGACTCAAGAACCAGTCTATTGTTATTTTTTCTTCATTGGAAAGTTCATCTTCGAATTCCATCCGTTCAAAGGATCTTGTTATTGTACCTTTTTGACTTATTAGTGCTGCTTCGGCCTTCAATTTGTACAACGTTTCTTTGAAAATAGAAAACTATTAAGAGGAAAAACCATGAGTATATAAAATACAAAAGTGCATATAATGTAAATAAGTTTAGGGCGTAACCAAAAACTTTTACCTCATTGTAGCATAATGAGGATGGATTTATTTCCAACGGGCAGAGAGAGTCCATATGGACAACTTTATTTGTTTCTTTGTAGATAACTAATAATGTAAAATGTCCTGCATCATCTACTCCAATTGCATATCTGATGGGAATGAAAAGAATATCAGAAATTTCAAAAAATTGTATAATATGTTTTTCAATCTGTTCTTTCTGCATTTCATGATCATTTTTTCGAATAGAATCCTGTTAAAAGTAATAGATTTGTTAGTAAAATAATTATGATAATATATATTTTAAAATGATGGGAAATACTTTAGGTTTTATTTTTCTTACCCAAGCATATAAGTTAAAAGAGTGCGTAGGTTGAAACCCATTTTTCTTCATTTTTATCTCCAATAAACGAGAGAAGCATTGAATTATCTGGTTCGATATTTCTTCGCCTTTCAGCAATTCCTTAATATCGTCCCCGCAAATGAATGCATCCTCCATCATAAAGAAACAATTGTTGAATTTCAATACAGAAAATAACGTTAGAAGAATAATTAAAACGTGTATATAATCTATGATCATATTATAATATGTGTGTATTTTATCTTTATGCATGCGCGTACTTTATGAAATGGTTGTACTTAATAAAGTACACGCATAAAGTTATATACAAAAATACACGTATTTTATGAATATGCGTGTACTTTATAAAGTACACGCATAAAGTTAGATGCAAAAATGCGCGTAGTTAAAAAAGAGATGCATGTACTTTATAAAGTATACGTGTACTTTATAAAGTACATGCATAAAGTTCAATACAAAAATAAACAATTAGAAGATTTACCCTCTTTCCTTCTCCATCAAATATTGATCCAATTTATTCTGGGAATCTCTTTAAGGTATTTTGAACACTTGTAGATTTTCAAGGCCACTTCATGTGTTGCATTTGTTCTGCCCTTTTTATTCTGGCCTTTATTGTTCTGCCTTTTTTTTCTTTTGTTTGTAACAGTAGAAGCCTTATTGTGTTCATCTCCTTTTGACAAAGAATGAATAGGATGTGAATATACAAATTGTTCATCAATCTTGGGCTTCCTATCAACTCTTTCCCGTATTCTCAAAACCATTGAGATCTGAATTGAATTTATTTCTTCATCCTTTTTAGATAGTGAAGATGACAAATCTTCTATATTTTTCTTGAGATTATTATTTTCTGCTTCCTGATGAAAATAAAACATCATGTTTAAATATTAAACATGTCATAAACCTCAATGATAATAAACAAAACTATGTGTGTGCATTCATTATTTGAAAAGAAGACCAAAGTACATGTGAAAATTTTCAATATACAAGTAAATGTAAAAATAATTCCACGTGTACTTTTGGGTATTTTATAAACAAAGTACACGCATATCACCCAAAAGTACACGTGTACTTTGTTCATAAAGTACACGTGACATGCGTGTACTTTGTTTATAAAATTACTGCTTGTACTCTATAGAAAAATGATACAACTATATTTTAATTAAAAGTACCTATTCAGCTCTTTTAACTTCTGACTGATTAAGATTCAGCAACAATGTCCCCTTTTCTACATCTCCATGTCTTAATTTTTGCACTACATCTTCATACCTTTTTTAGATTTTCATCAGTGTCAGACAGAAATGCATTTTTTTTGTTATAAAATTCTGAATGTTTTAGCCCGTTTTCTCAATAACTCATCCAGTTGTTTAATTCTATCTAAGTCATTCATCGTGGCTTGATCAAGCTTTTCTTTCAAAGAATTATTTAACAAGATAAGTTGGTCATTTTTCACCTCCAATTTTTTTATTAACTCTTTTTCTTTCAAAAGGTTGGAATTCTCCACCTTCAACTTCTTTATTTCTTCTTGAGCTTTGAAAAGGGAATTACTATCTAACTGCAACTATACATTCATAATGGTAAGGTTGGAACTCTCCACCTCCAAAAAGGCCACCTTCTTTTGTGCACAATCAACGTCTTCAGCTGCTTTAGATAGTTGGTTATTTTTTTCCAACAATTCCATTTTCAAACTAGCAATTTGTTCCTTCAAATTAACCTTCTCGGGCATTTCACCATCTGTTGGTTTAATAATTCCCTTTGGTTAAGCATTTTCCTTCTTTTTCTTTGGACTCACCATGTTTTTAAGGGGAATATTCCAAACTGGTGATAACTCATTGTCATTAAAGTCTTCAACAACTTTTTCTAATGATGAATCAGCATGTATATGACTGGTTGGAGAAATGTTCAAAGAGTAACTGAACTCTTCAAAGTGAGATTCCCTTTGTACAGAATTGCCCTTACAAGCTGGTTTATTTGTAGCCTCCTTCAAATTTATTGTTGCGATGTCATTCGTCGCAAACCAATCTCTCAAAGAAGATAATTTTCACCTCAGGAATTTTGGAGTCTTATCTTTAAATTTTTCAAAAGGAGGAATAATATTCAATTTCTCACATGTCCAATACTATGATCATGCAAAAAACAAAATGATATTAATAATTGTATTACCTAGTTATTCATAATTGAAAGTACACGTGATTTTTACAAAATACACGCAAAGTTAAACGTGTACTTTGTAAATATAATAAGTGTTTTTTGAAAGTACACGTGATTTTTACAAAATAAACGTGAACTTTATCAATATAAGTTCACGTGTACTTTATAAAGTACACTTGTTATATTTACAAAACATATAACAAGTGTATTTTGAAAGTACACGTGATTTGTACAAAGTACACTTGTTATATTTACAAAACATAGTACACGTGTACTTTGTAAAATACACGTGTACTTTCAAAATACACTTGTTATATCACGAGTAATTACAAAATACACCTGAAATTAATAAAGTACACGCATAAATTGGTTTAAATATCACGTGTACTTTAAAAAAAACACGTGTACTTTAATAGTACACGTGATTTTTACAAAGTACACCTGCTTATTGGTTTGTATATTTATAAATATAAGGATGTTGTTTTGCTCACCAGTAGAGAAATGACACATCCACTTGTTGTGCTAGGTTTTTAACTTGCTGTTTTGTCAAGTGAATTAATGAAAAACTCATGCACAACAGATGCCCAATCATAGCCATTCATTTCATCAATAATGTTGATGTATTTTATAAAAAAATCTGTCAGTGTGAAGTTTGAGTTGGAGAAACACAACATGGTCAATATGTGGAGACAAACAAGTTTTACAAAATCGACAATGCCTTCGTATGTGTCCAACTCGGCCGATTTCTTCAAACCCGCCCATATATCTGACTTTCTTATTTATTTATTTTTGAAGTATCGTCTAAGAAATGCAGGTCTTTGAGACATAGTCGGTCTCTTTTTCAGTTCTATTGATTTTCTCCCCTCAACCAATGGTATGCCAAATATTTCATTTATATCTATTGGCATTATTTCAATCCTATTCTTCATATCGAAACTTTTGGTTTCCTTATTGTACAACTCAATAATTGACAAAATATTTGTATCGGCCTTCTTATGGTCCACTTCTACTACTTCCCCTATGTAGTAGGCATTGAAAAGCTCCCAGAATGGAGTCTTCTTAAGAATTCAATATGCCTGTTGTTCATTTTCTCTTTAATCTGTCCAAAATCATGAAGAAAGCTAACAACATTTGAACGATACTGGTCATTCTTCTTTGTAACACGTGTAGGTTTCAATGCCACACTAGCACTAGTACTAGAACTGGATGAAGAACTATCTTCATAACTACTCTTTTTTTGGTTCTTTCCTTTTCTTGCCTTCATCTTCATCCCCATTCTATTGATTAATAAACAAAATTTAAATTACTAAACTATAATGATATGTACAAAAAATAAAATACATGCAATTGGAATAAAACATAGACTAAAGCAATAAAATACAAGCATATTTAGTAAAAGTACATGCAATATTCTCACAAACAATTCATACCAGTCTCAACAAAATACATACTAAAGGCGGTAATATATCATCTGTTTCATGGTAATACCTAACAGAGGTTGTTCGACAAGTCAAAAACCAAGATTCTCTCTTCCTAATATATTCAGAAAAGAAGTGATACAATAGCTCCATGCTAAAAGCACCAACATTATCAAAACCCCTTAAGCAATACTGATCAATTCGTTTAGCTAAATCCTTCGCTTTCGATTCAGTTACTTGAAGTTGTTGCACATCAAAAGTGCACTTAATGTCTTCATAGTAGTTGTAGAAACCAAGTAACCTTTTAGCTCTATCATTCATGCGAAGGAGAAAATGAATTTCGTCATCACTAGTACTATTGACTGTCAATGTGAAAGGTTTTGTATTATTAAGATTTTCAAAGGCGCAAGTAGCAGTTTTGTAGTTGAACATGCTTGATGGTATGATTCCTAAACAATAACACAATAATATAAAAAAGTAAACTCATAATACATACTAGTACACGCATATTGTATTGAACAAATTCAATTTCAATGTGCATATACTTTGTGAATTTTGCGTGTACTTTAAAAAACTCAAAGCAAAAATTCCAAAGTACACGCAAAAATCACAAAGTACACTCAAAAATCCAAAAGTACACGCAAAAAAGCCAAAGTACACGCAACAATATAGCACTTTAAAATACATACAAACGATAAATAAATGTCGCTAGCGCGAACCACAATTAATATAGGAGATAGACAAATACATCATGGCATATTTTATTCAAAATATGTACAACTTTTGATATAAAATATATATGCATTGCCGTGTAAAAAAATCTAAAAAATCCAAAGTAACCATCACATTCTCTAATATCTTTGGCTCCATATAACACTTTAAAATACATACAACGATAAATAAATGTCGTTGGCGCGGACCATAATTAATATAGGAGATAAACAAATACATCATGGCATATTTTATTCAAAATATGTACAACTTTTGATATAAAATACATATACATTGTTGTGTACAAAAATCTAAAAAACTCAAAGTAACCATCATATTCTCTAATATCTTTGGCCCCACATGTAAGACACTGAGAAGTTGTATTAGGCAATCCCAAAGTCAGATATGTCATTCACTGCGCGCTCCAATTACTTTTATAGATAGAGCATTGATTCAACATCCAAACGTCATCAGGCAAGGAACTGCAAGTATTGTGATGCAAGTATGAAAGATATTTATCCCTCACATTCTCTCATGTACGAAAATCAGAGTAACTTAAAGTAACATTCGCATTCTCTAATATCTTTGGCCCCACATGTAAGAAACTGAGAAGTTTTATTAGGAAATCCCATTGTTGGATCTGTCACTTCACTGCACGCTCCAATTACATTTATAGATAGTTTCTTTACCCCGCATGTAATTTATTTTGCTAAATCCTTCGCTTTTGATTCAGTTACTTGAAGCTTTTGCACATCAAAAGAGCAATTAATGTCTTCATAGTAGTAGAAAAAACCAAATAATCTCTTCACTCTATCATTGAAGCAAAGGAGAAAACAAATTTCTTCATCATTAAAGCAAAAAAGTACACGCATATTGAACTGAACAAGTTCAATTTCAATGTGCGTGTACTCTGTGGATTTTGTGTGTACTTTTTGAAAGTACACGCAAAATCCACAGAGTACATGCAATAAAACAGGGATGTACGTGTACATTATTCAAATCATGCAAATAGTGTGTTTTGCATTTCAAATCAGGGCAACAAATATATTTTTTCACATCATGAGGAAGAAGAATGTGATTTGATCAATCCATGTGTAATGTCTACAAATTTATACATTACAAAACTTAAGAACATATATATATGAGAAGGTATCCATACTTGTTAGTGGTGTTTGGAAGAATTTGATAGAGAATTTGAAATGCTTGGTATAATTTCAATTATTAGGGTTTGATCCCTTTAACTTCTGTGAAGTGTGTCCGTATTGGAATTCAGGGGTATTTATATGTGGTTGTTGACCAAATTTTGATTGAGGAATAGAATCATTTTGGTGTTCTGGTCGAATAGATAGTATGGTTAGGATTTTTATCGAAGAGGTTTTTTGGCGCTTCGTTTTCTGAAAAGTATGTTTTTATTTTAATTTTGGGGTATTTATATGTTGGACCTAATTGTTTAAAATTTGTTGGGCCCGATTTTTTAGTTCAAAATTGTTAGTCCAAGGAGTAGACCGTAAAAAGCCCTACTTAAAACTGCTTTTTAATGTTTTAAAATCAGTTTTTTAGTGCTATAAAAACTGTTTTGAAGATATTATAAAAACTATTTTAAATAGTTAAAAAAACTGTTATGAAAACTTAAAAACTGTTTTTTAATGTTTAAAAACTGTTTTTAATATTATAAAAAAAATTTAAGAAAATGTTTTACAAATATTTTTAAAAATCGTCTTATAAAAATATTGTAAAAACTGTTTTAACATTTTTAAAAACTGTTTTGAATATATTATAAAAACTGTTTTAAATAGTTAAAAAAAACTGTTATGGATGTTTAAAAACTGTTTTTATTATTATAAAAAATTGTTAAGAAAATGTTTTACAAATTTTTTTAAAAGCCGTTTTATAAAAATATTGTAAAAACTGTTTTTAACATTTTTAAAAACTGTTTTGAATATATTATAAAAACTGTTTAAAAGTTTTAAAAAACTGTTTTAAAACTTGTTTTAATAAAAATTGTTTATAACTGTTTTAAAAATTGTTTAAAATTATTTTTAAAAAATATTTAAATAAATTAATTAGATTGATTTTAATTTCGCCTAATGATTGTTTGATAATCTCATGTGAAAAAATTAGGTAAAATTTGACAAATTTTACCCATGACAAATTTCGTCATCTCCACTTTTATTCACTTTTGAACCAATCCGATCCCAAGGTAAAATTATGACTATTATTCATATCAATGAATGCAAATTACTGTAAATAAAGGGCGAACACCATATGTGGTACAAGACAAGAGGACTATTACGAATTTGAATGGATGACAAGTAGTGAAAGTACAAGAGACTCAAGTATTTTAAGTCAGTGGCTCCATGAAGAATATCTGAAATGTGTCGCACCATACAAAAAAATGAAGGTTAAAATTATATCTTATTACATTTGATCATTGATACGAGTACAAATAATGGCCTCACGCTTACAAACCGAGAGGCAAATGTCAGAAATCAATCGCTCAAACAAAAAACTATAAGCTACCTAATACTTTAAAAGGACAACAAATTCTATTTTCCCAAAACACATACAAAATGAATAAACACCAGAAATCCTTTAAATATTGCAAGAACTATTCTCTCTAAATGCTTTCAAAAATGTCAAGAATATGGAAGACAAATGGGGGAGCACAAAGTAGGAGAACAAAAGAACCAAAACCCTACGGATGCCAGTTCTTCTGTAGAGAGAAGGAGAAGGAGTCAGACGGGGGTTGGAATGCATGATAGAACATGGACTTCAAATTATCTCACGTTCTGCCTAGTCTTGATCATCCGTTTGAGTGTCGCTAACCAGAAGTTACATTCATCCCAGTCACTTGTGGTTAGGAGCACCTACAATAGGGAGAATCAACATGATGTGAATAATGGCTGCAAATGCTACAACCCATGGAGTAGTCAACAAGGTTTCACAAAATCAATAAAATTTTAGCAAATCATTGCAAGTGTGACTATACTGCTATAACCATTATTTTCAGCAGTATTTGCACTATCGGGGTTGGTTGAGTTCAGTATTTGCACTGTCAAAAGGGGTACCTGAATTTGGAGGGCAGTGCTAAAATCACCATTGTCCAAAGCTTGGCAGAGCTGAACAAGCTTTTCAGCGGCATTTTTGGATATGTCTCCACTGTTGAGTTTTGCAAACAAGGCACCTATCTTCCTTGAATTGTCCTCTATTTCCCGCTTCTTGGCTGGATTTGCGCGCAAGCCTCCCAATGCTTCTGATGTCTCGTTAAAAAGTCTAGTCAATGTTGTGATAACAGGCTTCTGCTGAGCTGGATGCACAAAACGTAAAAACAAGCCAAAATAATAAGTAACTAGGAATAAGAACACAGAGTGTCCCAGCCAAGGAAAAATAAGGTACAGGTCATTGTCATTCCGTAAGCAAATATAGAGAATTAAAGCTGCAAAATATAATACTCCATCCGTTCCAAATTAATAATCCTATTTTGCCTTTTGGGACGTCCTACTTAAGAGTCCACTTTCTTTTCTTAGACATAATCAACGAACCAAATTCCATGTGTAACACCCTGTATTTTTAAATGAATAAAATAATTGAATAATTATATGATAATTTGGCTAATTAATCGAATTTAAGACAATTTGATAATTTGGTTTTGACAATTTATAATTTGAATTTTTATTATAAGTGAATTTAAAGCTAAAATGGGTGAACATGGAATTCTAGAATTTATTTGGTAAATCTTTTAAGTTTGATGGGCTTTGATTTAATATTTAAGAATATTGGGTTTTAATTGTAATTTATGTAAATTAGGACTCGCAATTGGGTATATAGGAGATTTGGTGAAAACCCCAAGGGCATGTTAGTCGTTTGTTCATTTATCGAGTAGAAAGTCTAGGGTTTTGAACATTTAAAACCGTGGGTTATTTTCTAAATTTGAGTACCCCCCCTTGAACCCTAATCCACACCAAAAGCCGGGACCGAGGCTGTTTTGGGCTGCGACCGCGGGTTGCTTACCGCGCCCTCGAGAGGAACACCCTTGCATGAAAGTCCACTTTATCACATCAGCTCTCTTATTTTACACTTTCAAAAGAAACCCTAGTTTCCTCTCAAAAGGTGTTTCAAATTGATTTCAATCAATATTCAATTTCAAGGCTGATTTTCAAGGGCTTCATATATTTTAATATAAACCAATATTTTGTGCATTTCAAAGGCAAGTTACTAATCTACGCTCATCCTTTTATACATATGAATACTAATTTCACCTAAATCTAAGTTTTAAACCTAAAATTGAGCAGAAATCCTTAGGCTTTGTAATCCCTCATTCCACGCCTCTCTATATGATATAAATTAATTGGATTCACATGATTTAGGTTGGAATCGGAATAAATTGAATTAAAGTGTCCAAATACGGTAACTTGTGCATTAAGGTTTTGAGATACTTATGATAATTTAGACTCAATAATTGATCATTGAACCTTAATTGGAATTGTATTAAAGGTCGTACCCAGTGCACAACGCTCAAACTTAAACTGTAGGGTCTGGGAGAGGCAAATTTTGGCAGACCCTTCCCCCACATATAGAGGGCTGCTCCCATGTCTCGAACTCAAGGTCAACCGTAGCTTGGGCGAGAGCACTTGCCATCGCACCAAGGTACCATTGGAATTGTATTATTGTTGAAAAATGGATATTGTATATAAAATTGTGCCTTCAGCTTGGTTGGTGGTACTTTTTGGTAGAAACACCTAATTAATATGGTACAAGGCATAATGTTAAATAAGTGAAGTTTTATTCCACACGTAGACTTGTAAATAAAGAATACCCCATGTTTATAGTCTTGAATTTCATTTAGAAAATGATGGAAATGGGTCCCATATTAGGGCTTATTTGTCATTTTTAGTATTTTTATTAGTTTTCCTGTTATTTTAGTTCTTTTATTTCCTTTTTAGCCTTTTAATTGGTCTCCAAGCATGTTTGGGACTAATTGGGTATATTTTTGTTAGTATTTGACATTTTTAGTCTTTTAGGCAATTACTTGCCTAGCAAGTAGTTCCCTCCCTTTAAAGGCCCATGTACTCCTCATTTGAGGATAGCTTCCATCTTGAATATAAGAAATTCTTTTGTTTCTATCTCAAAAAATTGTGTTGGTTTATTTTTTTGGCCATTGACGTGTAGTTTACGTCAAATTTGTATCAGAACAAAGTATCGTTCCCCAATTAGTGTATTGGTGTGTAGATAATCAAAATTGTACACTACTTTTCAATGGCTCAAAAAAAAATCCAAACAACAAGAGAAGATACAAGAATGGAGAGAGGGCATTCAAGAGTTGAGGCAAGAGTTCAACAAGAAATTTGATCTTCTCTTCCAACTCCTATCTTCCAAAATTCAACCTCCCACCACCACTCAAAACCCTAACCCTGACATATCTACCTCCACCCACTCTACACCCCTATTCCGTAAAAAAAAAATCCCAGCAAACCCTAGCCAAACACCCTTTCACCCAACTGTACCCAGTGGTGCTGGAAATGGCATACACCAACCGAAATACCCCCTAGACCAGCAAGCGCTGCCAACCAAAACCCTGAACCACCACGGCTAAAAAACCCACCCCAGTGGCCGGAAAACCCCAGACTGCCTCCAAATCCACCGCCAGCCCTTCGATCTACCCGCTGGCAGCCCCCAGCCACCCAGTTTTGGTCGGAAGCCTCCCACAGCCTCAAGAACTTGGGTTTGGCACCGGAAAACTGGTTTTTGACCCGGGAGGAAGCCTATTACGGTTGGCAAGAGAGAACAAAGGGAGACGAGGAAGATTGAAGAGCAAAGCAGAAGGATGGGCGCCTCCTCAATTTCTAGAAAATTCATTTTGGCCCCCCACAAGTATTTTCGACACATATTTTTGGAAATTTTCACACAAGTCCCCAATTTTTGAACGCTCAAGGACGAGTTTGGTTTTAAGAGGGGGGAGAGTGATGGAAATGGGTCCCATATTAGGGCTTATTTGTCATTTTTAGTATTTTTATTAGTTTTCTTTTTATTTTAGTTCTTTTATTTTCTTTTAGCCTTTTAATTGGTCTCCAATCATGTTTGGGACTAATTAGGTATATTTTTGCTAGTATTTGTCCTTTTTAGTCTTTTAGGCAATTACTTGACTAGCAAGTAGTTCTCCCCCATTAAATACCCATGTACTCCTCAATTGAGGATAGCTTCCATCTTGAATATAAGAAATTCTTTTGTATCTCTCTCTAAAAATTGTATTAGTTTTATTTTTTTAGCCATTAACGTGTAGTTTACGTCAGAACCTCTTTAATTGATTAATTATTTGGAAATTGAAATTTGGATCCAATTGTATTAGAATTGGATTTAAGCCCTTATGTATCTCTCTTATATTGTTGGAATTGGATAGTAAGTAGATGGACTAGAAGGAGTACGGGAATATGTTGTTGGCTTATGATGGGTTGTTATTGATAATGGCTTATGAAGGGTTGTTATTGTTGTTGACTTGGAGATTATTTTAGTTCGCTAAGCTTTAATAAATCCACCTTAATAATTCCATAACTAATTCTAATGTCTCAACGAATACCCTATCTAAGTAAAAGTGTATCGGGGGGGTTCCGTGTTAGGATATCATTTAGGTGACGTCTCACACATGAAGTCTAGAGATGGGTAGGAGTGGGGGCTTTAGGAATCTTTTAATTAACTTATCTCTTTTAATTGTAAATCATTATTGTTGAGAAATCTCATGGTAGTTATATTCCATATGTAGATTTAGAAATCCCTTGGGAGATAATGAAATAACGTAACTCGTGAATTAGAGGCTAGTTTGATATGACACGATGGGTGCGGTATTATGACTTGAGTACCGAATTAAATGAGGAACGTGAAACGGTATTCAGATAATGATAGTAATGTAATGGTGAAATGAAATGAGTAAATCGAGATGGTTATGGGTGTGTGCCGAGAGAGAACATTTTTATGTGTTGCGTGCCCGATTAGAGCACGGTCATATTTGTGCGTCATGCTTATTGCTCTTGTTCCGACCACGCTATTGAAAGGTGGTGTCCGGTTTGCGTGACAGTATTTTATTTGTGCATCACACTTATTGTTTTTGTTCCGACCACGCTAGTGAATGGTGGTGTTCGGTTTGTGTGATGGGATTTATGTGTGTATCATGAGAGTTGTTATTGTTTTGACCATGCTAGAGAATGGCGGTATCTGATTTAGTGTGACGGTATTTATTTGTAGGTACCGCATGTTCCTGAGATGGCCAGGGAGAAGGGGCGCATGCCAGTTACAGTTTTAGTTACAGTTTTAATTAATTGAGAGGTTAATTAATTATTGAAATTGATGATTTAATTAAAATAGATTGTGACGTTCTGTTGTACATGTGGGGTTATCGTAATAGTTTAGACAATCTGTGGACTTCCATTTGTGTATATAAATGCTTTTAGGTTGCGTAGTTTTGATACTTTGTTGGCCTCTGACCCCTTCAATATCGTGGAAAGATTTCAGGTGCTAGGGCTGGACAGCGCGAGTAGATATCCTCCCAGTTAGCATATATGTCCTCTCTCTCCTTTATCAGAGTCGTTATTCGGGAACCTAGACGTAGGTCCCTTATTGGCATCTGTCTATCTTTTTATTTCAATCAGAGTGTGTTGAGTTAGACATAAATACTTTACATTTCAGTTATATTCAGAGGAGACTTTGGCAAGTATTCTATTTTCACTATTGTGTGGTTGATGAAGATTTAGACTTTATATTGAGACCTATGGATGGCATGTAGTATTCTTGATGATAGATTACTTTTATCCTTGCTAGTTGATTGGTGATGTTTCATACATTTGTCGTTATTACATCGTATCATTAGCTTATCATACTGTTTTATTGGATTATGTACATGCTAAGAATGATATTTTATTTGTTTTGACAGGTTGTATATCTTAATATTAGGACGCGATCAATCCTACTGTTAAAAAATACAGGTTGTTACACTTGATCTTGGCTACTGATTGAGTGTATCCAAAAAAACAGTGATTTTTACAGAGGACTATCAATTTGGGACGGAGGGAGCAATAAAATAAACTCATATATGAAAGGCGAAAGAAAGGGCAAGTAAATGTAGGAACTGAGAACAGCTGCTTCAGACATTGATACAGAACAAAAAATTGAAAATGTTTCTGGAACTTTTCTTTATTTTATATTGTATTCAAGACCAATCTGTTATTGTTATGTAGGTTTCAAGAACCGCTCTAAGGGGTTGAGGTGCTTTATGAGGCTGCTGAACGCTCATAAAGTGTCTTAAGTGAATATTGAAAGTGCAGTGGGGAGCATTACCAGGTACATTTGAAGTATCAACTGTCTGCACTGTAGGTGGGGGAGCTGCAGGAGTTACAGCTGGCGGTACTGGTGCTGAATGTGTAGGACTGGGTGGCTGCACTGCACCCATCCCAGGTCTTTGCACTCCAGAATTAGTAATTGGCATGAATCCCCTGGGTGCTGGGGTGGGAGCCACAACCTGAGGCATCATATGTCCAGGAGATGGACCCACTTGAGATGGGATAGGGCCAAGTGAACCAGCCCCTGGAGGTCCAGATTGATAATTAGGGTTAGCATTCCCCTGAGGCAAGTACATAACGAATATTTTAGTGGTCACAATACACAAATAGTTGAAAAAAATATACATATGAATGAAAAATGAGTATATACAGGATATAACTGGGAACCCAGTGTGGGCTGCTGATATTGTTCAACATTTCTCAACACGGGAGGGGTTGCAGGAATGAAGGGTTTCACAGCAGACTGAGTTGTAACTGGAGGTGGGGCAAAGTTAGCCTGAAAGGAGAAGGAAAACAAAAATCACAGTAAAAGAGAAAGAAGAATATGGATTCTGGAACTCTTTAAGTAGTGACAGTCTTGGAAGAAACAAAAGAAGAGAAACTTTGATAGACAAAAGGAACCTTTGCCAAACTAGCTATGAGACTGCAATGATAATTAATTGTTTCAGGCAACCCATAAATAAAGTAACAAAAATGTTCTATCATGGCCAGGTGGTTATCAAGTAGTGCAGTGCCACCAACAAAAAATGTTAATTACTGTAACTCAGCTATTCTAACTCAATTAATTTGCGAAATTAAATTAACCCAAGGATGCAATTACCTGGGGCATTTGAGGTGCCTGAGACGGAAGAAACATACTGGGCTGCGGTGCAGGTTGATATGGGGCCGGAGCACCATATCCTCTGCCATATGAAGCACCATATGACTGTTGGAAATTTTCACCATAAGTACTCGAAGGAACGCCATTCTGCAGTTGTGATGGTGCTGTTTCCTAAGCAGGAAAGAAAGCATACACAACAAATATCGTGAGGTAGCAGATTCCACAGTTGAAAAGCCCACTGCAAATACAGATATATTACATATTGAAAACATGTCAAAGTACCTTATAATACTGTTGAGAGGCCTCAACAGCGCCATAACCAGATTGGTCAGAACCATATACAGTTCCTGTTTGTGATTGAGAAGTCAAAAAATCCGTAGACTTCATTACTTCTTTAACTGCAACAGTGAGAAAATATTATACTATTTAGTAAATTTAAGATATTTATTTATTATATTTACGGTTATAGGATATTTGTTAGTGATTATCCCTTGCCCCGTAGATTTATCCCTTTGTAGGATTGGTAGTCTCTAAATGTGTAATCTTCATTATGGAAGACTGAAGACATATTGGATTGAATGTAATTGATTATTGAGATTTAGTTAATTATTAGTTCCTTAATTCTTTACTTTCTTCTTCTGTGATTATCTTGCTCTTTTCTTTCGGAGCATCTTCTCTTTCTTTCATCAATATAGGGTAGGGTAAATTTCTCAACAGTTGTCATAGTAAACTGCTCAAACTTATGTAGAAATTCTAATTCTAAACTTCAGCATCAGATGAGTGCAATGTATGTATATTATAAACATATTATCTGAATCTGGGAATCGGGGAAAATCTGGATAAGGACAGTTGTACGTTCTATCCCGACGGACACGGACAAGGATATGGTTACGGTACTTAACGGATACAAAAAATGGATAGCACACAGTTTAAATCCCTACCCATGAACCATCTTTTTTACATTCTTGTCAGTGCGATCTATAGTTGGGTTCAATTTTTCTTAGTAGTGTGTAGAATGTCTGAATTACCCATTATTCTCTAATTCCACTCTAATGACACATATTTACCCCCAAAAAAAGATAGAACGGAAAAACTGAGGAAAGACAGTGCTGTACAAAAGATGTTAGCAAAAATCACATACCAGGTTCAGTAGAGAGTGCAATACAATCTCGTAAGATTATGAGTTCAGGAGACAATTCCTCACTCCCCATAAGCTTCAAGTACTCCATCGCTGTTGTTAAAAGCCCTTGACTTGCTAATATCTCAGCATACTTCTCAACAAGCTTGCACAAAGAAGCACTAAACCGCTTCTGCCCACTTGCCAAAGCTAGGACTATAGTCTTTTCCATTAAATCCTAACGAGTTAATTAAATAGAATCAATTCTCTAGCTCGAAAATAGATAAAATTGAACATGATAAAGGTAGCATGCTTACCTGCAGAAGGTCAACATAGGATTTCCCCTTGTGCTCGCTCGTCACATTCTTTGACCAAATTTCCACTGTTTTGTCAATATTTCCAGCGCATATATAACAAAGGGTTGCAGCTAATGTATTACCAGCGGAAATGAGCCTAGAAGCAAGTGTGTCGCATAGGAAAGTCCATTCTTCTTTTTGTGCAAACTGTTTGTGGACGAGGTTAAGAATATCAAAAAAAAAAACATATGCAGACAAGAAAAAAATAATTACATTATTCTAGTTTCACAATACCAAAAGGCAATCCAAGTAATAGCATGTTTAGAATTTCATTTGTTTCCTTCAATTTCGGGAAAGGCAACAAGACATATATGAAGTCAAGGGAGTCATATCTTCCTCAGTGAAGTCTTGCAAACAAAATCCTGCTTTTACAATAATAACCCATTGCTTCTGATCAAATCTAAATTAATTGCCAGCGAATAGAAACTCCTCCTTTCACAGTTGTAAATTGGAGGATTTCTGCGTCTTGCATAATAATTTTCACCAAACAGATCCCCTCTAAAAGAATTAGATGAAGTCTTGCAAACAAAATCCTGCTTTTACAATAATAACCCATTGCTTCTGATCAAATCTAAATTAATTGCCAGCGAATAGAAACTCCTCCTTTCACAGTTGTAAATTGGAGGATTGCTGCGTCTTGCATAATAATTTTCACCAAACAGATCCCCTCTAAAAGAATTAGATATTATGTCAGTCATATAGTGTTTTTTCTCCCACTTAAGTGAGCACAAGAGAAATTGTGATCTGATTCTTACATGTAACACGAAAGTAGACAACTCTTTTAAACAAAATCAAAATGAAATGCAATCATAGATTTACATTATCACGAAGAAAAAAAATCCTCAGAGGTCAAGAATCTTACAGTGCAGAGGAGAGCAAGGGTTTCTTTCCAGGACTTTAGGGGCCTGGTGTTTATAAGGCCCACGAGGTCATTGTTCACCATTGCAGATACAACCTGAGGGTAGAAATCAAATTAACAAAAGAATGCCAAAGATACTGCAGTGGTTTTATGATGTGAATGAAGAATAGGGGTTACTTTTAGTATTTTAGTCATTTTTAGTATTTCTTTTATTTTTAGTATTCATTATATTTTTCCTTTTATTTTTTATTTAGAGGAAGGATGGTTAATTGGCACTTAAGGGCATATTTGTAATTAGATACTTAGCTTAGTGGCCAAGCAACCTCCTTCCTATAAATACCTCTTTTGTAGACTCATTTGAGTCATTCTTCCATTTATGAGATTTGATTAGAGAGAGTTTAGAGAGAGAATTATCTTTTCTTGCTCCCATTGACGTCTTTTACGTCAATTTATAGTTCCAATCAGAAGTAAATAATTCATAGCAACCTCATTAGATCGTACATCTTTCTTGGTATATCCAGTCATCCAAATAATAGGTAGATAATATTAGATCTTAGATGATCAGACAAAACCCACAACACCATGGAAAAGATAGAGATCAAAGGTTTAACCCAAAAAAAAACTAGGCTACCTTTAAGTAGGGAGAACGGCTCATCTTAAGGTATTGATTGCGGGTGTTCTCCCACAAAGAGGCACCGCCAACATGTGCAATCACTAGAGCATCTGCCATTCTATTTGCAGATATGCACTGTGCAACAGCCCCCTTGTAGTCCCCAACAACCAAAGCACATTGAACAGCATCATCAAATGAAGGATCAGCAGCCTCTTCTTGTCCATCAATTTCTAGAGGCATTTCTTCTGCACTAGGAACAGAGCTTTCAACAGCAAAGCTATTGACAGAAGTTGACAAGGGAGTATCAGCTTTAGGACTCGGAAGATTGTTAAAGAAATCTTCGCCATTATCGGGCGGGTAAATAGTGGCTTCATTATGCACCGCCTGTCCTTTATCTGCTTCACTTTCTTCAAGACCAAGATCGCTTACTTCCTGCAAGAGGTCATCTTGCGCGGAATCTTTTTCTTCAGTAGGTGGACTAAAACCTAGGTGAGTAAGCAGCTTTGTCCTTGCAGTTCCATCATCTTCAAACATAACCTTCAAGAATCCCCACGTCTCTCTCTCATCTTCGGATCTGCTAAGACAACTCAATGAAAACCACAAATTTGAAGTATTAGTTCTGTTCAGATACGAATAAATAGTTTTTAAAAAATTATAATTCCATTACTTCGAATAGAAAACATACTCGGACTCTTGAGATTTTTTATCGCATAGAAGCCTCAGTGAGGATCTCTCTCCACTTTGCATTGCAGCTTCGAATTCAGAAGAGCTACTCACCAAATTGTGTTCAGTTACTAGGTTTTGCACATAAACCTGAAAGAGGTGATGAAAATCTAACAATAAGATAGTGTAAAGAGAACCAAGTAGCAGATGAGTCACCAGGCATATACCTCTGAAGACCCAGTTGAAGCATCTGTAGAATGAAATGAGACAAGCTTGCCTCCGAAACCAAAAGAAACTCCAGCTTTACGCTTATACCACTTCGGTGCTCTCAAAGGTGCTGCATATATCAAATTAAATGTAAGGACAATACAACAACATATGTTTAAATGCACAGAAGATGAACAAATATAATATTACCATAGGGAAAAAATAAAAGAGATGGTTTGCTTATTTGGACAGCTGTTTAGATCATCACAGAATTCAATATTGATTATCGTGGCAACTTTAATTAGCCTCGACCCGTAGCATCTCTGCTTACTCAATTTATGTATCCTACCTCCGGCATGTCATCCTTTATGTATTTAAAAAATCCAATTTAGCACTCCTCACAAAAGGTGCATTGCCAAACCATTTCAATTGATTATCTCATTCTATCACCTATGCACGATTATGCTATCTCCTACCAGGTCAAGTCTTATCTTATCTCCTTACTCCTCACACAGAGAACATTTGGTTCTCTCATTCTATCACCTATGCAACATTTTAATTGATACTACGCACTGTTTTCAACAATGAAGCAATCAAGAAAGGAAAATAATAAATAGGAGGAAATCATAGGGAAGTTGTAGATCGGGATGAGGAGAGGGCATGGGAGAAGTTCGGGGGAATTTGAGTTTGAAATTTTTTCAGTGACTGAAAAAGTGGCAGTAGGGGGCGGGCGGCGGCAGGAGGGTGGTGTAAGGTTGGTGGTGAAATATTAAGTGGTGGGTGGGTAGTTAGAGTGGCGGTGTAGTCAGTGGTAGAGTTAAGATTAGGGTTTAGGTGGGGGAAAGATGAAGAGGGGTCTTGGGGGGTGTTTGGGTATGTATGGAGTTAGGGAAGGGTTAGGATTTTTAAAAAGAAATGACATGTGTTGGGTGAGGGTGGCCATGTGTTGTCCCATGAGGGAGGCCATTTCTTCTCTCATTTGTTCTTGCATTTAGATAAATCCCTCATCAATTGTTGGCTTTTTGGAAGCCCTTAAAATGTAGAAAACGATTTAAATAAAAAAATAAAAAAACTTGTTGTGACACCTCACAAACAAAAATGAAGAAAATTGTGGTGACACCTCACACACAAATGGGGGAGCAACACCTCGCTCTAGTATCAATTGATGTAACCATACGTCTAATGGCAACTCTAAAGGCACCACACCTTAGAGAGAGAACATAACAAAGCTTTTACTCCAAAGTTCGGGTTCCCAAATAAGGAAGAGGAGGGATCTATTTATAGGATAGGGAGGTGAGCACTAAAGGAGCAACTAACCAATGTGGGACTTATGCTCATCTATACAATTTTATTTCTTAACTCAAGTGTTCACCTAAAGCCCATCCTCTAAATAGACCAATATAATATGAAATTAAATAAAATAAAATGCAACATACGATGAAAATATGATTAACTAATATATGGAGCCAAAAATAAAAGAAAATATCACCAAAATACCCCTCGGATCACATCAATATATGTAAGCTCGTATAGCTTACAACTGTACATAAATTGAAACGGAAGTCTGGCACTAAACAAGACATCATAAATGAGGTACCTTTAAGATTTTCAATTGGTTAACCAGATACAGACCACCTGATCATATCCCTTGGAAGTTTATAGGAAAAGGCTTCTTTAAACTATACAAAATAAAATTTGGATCAATTAAGAACTTCATTACCTGCACCAAAATCGCCCTCCCCAACACCAAATCGGCCACAAGCCTACATTAAGAACATGAAATGAGAATCCATAACAAGATGAAATTCGATTCCCAAACTAGATTGTTAGCTCAATAAAACTGTATTATATTTTTCCCAAATTAAAAGTCACAAAGAAAATACATCAATGCAAGTGGCGAAAACATAAGGAAACTTGTGACAGAGAATTGGACAAACATCTATTATACAAGATTAATTTGGAAATGAAGATAAGAACCCACAAACCAGTTACCAGTTGTTTACTTAATGATGTTATAATGTCATTCTAATAGTAATTTCATTATTTTCAAGCTAATTCAAGTTTTTTGATGTGTCATTGAATCGAGTGAGACGAGTTCCAACGACCTGTTTGTTTACAACTGTTCATCATATTTAATCATTATCACGTATCAAAAAAAACATGGAACAAGCCAAAAAAAAAAAGATGGCATGACAATGAACAAAAAGGCCAAACATCTCCCCCACTTTCAGTTACTAGTTATGATGCCTCCCAATCCAAAGTTGCCCTCGAAAGCGAAGGAGTAATTTATACAAAGAGCTGTGTACATGCAATAGCACAAACCTCAATATTGTAAATGCCAATTTTTCCATCAAATGAAGATGCTGATATGACTCCAGGAATCTTTGGATACCAATGCACATCAAAATTCCAGTTGGTTCCAGCTGGCAGTTCAGAGACGATCTGCCAACACTCAACAGCAAAAGTAGTGCCACTATGTGAGGAAAGAAGCAATGACTCAACGGGGGGGGGGAAGGAGAAGAAAATGAATATGATAAAGATGACAAGAGAATTCAAGTAAATGCAAAAGCTGTGAATACTCTACAACATGATTTTTTTTCTTGTTGTTGGGGTGGGGGGCGGGGAGCTCTTAGGAGCACTTGATATATTCATCTACCTCCGAAGAAACCATGTCCCAGCAGATAGTGCGATTATCTTTAGCACAAGTAAGCAAATAGGAGCTGTCACTGGGACACCATGACATTGCAACTACGCCTGTTATAAGATATGAAGGAAAGCACAAATGTAATACCAAGAATACACACGTGCATACATAAAACAAATTATGAAAAACTAAGAAAGATTCTTTTAAACATAAACCTTTGACCTCATAAGATGGAACGCTGAAAGGCAACCTCCATTTCAAAAAACAGAAGATATAAGCTAAATGTTCTGCTTAAGTTAGCAGTATCAACCGTTCCAATACATAGACGGAGAGAGGGTGGGTGGGTGGGTGGGTGGGTGGGGTCAAACGTTTTAATGGATAAGTATCGAGATAGCATCTAATTAATTTATCATAGAATAAACTTCAAGTCTTCTCAAGGGTCACTGTCAATACAAAGTTTATTTCAATTTCAGAAGTAGTTGGAACATTTACTTCAAAGATGTAGTACGAAAGAGGGGGGGTATGATGAAAATATTCGTTAGCTTTAGCCAATTTCAATGAAGCAACTTGTATTCCAAGCTTCGTCTCTTCTCAGTTCTCAGTTTCATTGAAAAGTTGCACGCGCTTAATTTCAGGGAGATTTGGTAGTTTAGTTCAAGGATGTAGACCAAGGGCTTAGCCACATGTAAGAAAATTATTTGATAGATTATGAATTAGCTTTGACCAAATTAAGCAAGTGGGGTATATAGAAAAAAGGTCATAATTGATGAGAAATTCTTTGCGAAGTTACAGACAAGAGACAGGGCAGAGGGATTTTATGGTAGATAGATTAGACCATACCTTTAGTGTGTCCTGCTAATTCTTTTAATGGTGACATTGTATTCCGCATATCCCAAATCTATCACAAATAAATTAATTATAAAACGTTACACATTTACCTGTAGAAATTGAAACAAAACAAAATCCAAAATCTTTACCCTAAGAGAAGGTGAACTATCTTCATCCGAAGCAACTATAAGCTGAGTGGCAAACTCAGGGTTCCACTGCAAAACAGAGCACCGCCTTCTAACTGAATCTGAAAAGCTGTCAATTGCCATTTTCAAATTACTTGTGATCAATATTAAAAATATCAATGTCATCATAATTAACACTGAAAAAATTCCCAGAGTACTCTGCATTTTATTTCAAAATATTTACCTTATTACTGACTTTTGCTTCCTTAGGTCCCAAACCACTGAAAACACAAAGAACGTCTAATATGTTTAACTGAAAAAGAACTTATTTGACTAAACAATATAGTTGGATAGGTCCATTCCTTACCAGTTGTTCCATTGAATGAAGTGGATGCCAATATATGTGGAACCTTGCTATTCCAAGATAAATATGAAATTTCACCCTGAGTAGCAGATCCACTACCCTGCAGAGATTATCTCACATTGAATCAGATTCTCCGAGTAGAATTCAGATATTAAGAGAGAGAGAGAGAGAGAGAGAGTTAAACCCACAGACTTCAAACATTTACTTAATTATAGAAAAGGTTCTTGAACTTAAATGCCTTCTTAAGAATAAACATACCAATTTCCAATAGTAAATGATTGAGTGATTTGACTTTTTAAGAGGTTTTATTTTACAAGTAATTGATTATTAAGCAATGAAAAAACAAGGCATGTAGAACAAACAACAAAATCACCACCAAGTCTATATACAGGAGGCTCAACAGAGGATAGGACTGATGTGGATTGAGAGTATAGGGGGGACAAATGTGATATCATTCTATTGTACTATTTTATTTTATCTCATTAGTTTAAGTAATATTATAGTTAGGGTAATATTCCCTTTACAATATTCATATTGCATCTTTACCTTTTTAAAGTTATCCTGGCTAGCAAGAAAACATATTTATATATATAGTGGTTATACTAGCCAATGTAATTTGTAATCGCTTCATATATAATTAGAGTGATTTGGCTTAATTTTTATTCTTCTTTGGGTGTCATTAAACTAGCCTACATCAGGAACTGTACAAGTTGTTATCAGCGTGGAACACAGGGTGAGGGTGAGGGTATTCAGCTTTTCGAAAGTCTGCCCTCAAGACTGACATATTACCTTGGTTGTTCCCTCACCGCTCTGACCGAGGATATTTACATGGAAAATTGGTTGAAACACGGTATCTATCTCACCCATTGTATGTAAGAATCACCCATTAGTTGCGCTAGTTATAACTTTAGTTTTACAAGAGACAGGATTGCCCATCCAGCCTCTATCCCGTTCTTGCAGGGCTCAATGATTGAATAACGGGAACCCGATTGGACCAAACAACAGCTGTATGGTGCCTTTTGAATGGGACATACTCAGAGGAGGCGCTGTATACACTTGTGGCAACAAACGTTTCACCTATGGTGGGGTCGGCTATGGCAATATCCTTGTGCATCTATCGCCGATGTTATCCGATTCGACCCAGAAAGGAAAAAAACTCATAACATGTCACGGTATCATCTCGCTGGCCTACGATACCGAGCCAAATCGGTCGAGAATTTGACCATGCGAGGGGGAGAGGCCTGAGATGGTGGCTGGAGGGAGATGCAGTGGAGTAGTGGCAGCGGTGGGAGTTGGGTTTGTATTAGAAGTTCTAAACTAGGATTAGGTGGTGGGTAGAAACAATTAGGAGGGAGATGTGGTGTCAAGGCGTTTTCCCCGGACGAGGCGAGGCTAGCATCGAGTCATAGCCTCAATTTAAATGTTTTATATATATATATATATATACACAGGATTGAAAAAAAAGACCCAAAAAAAAAAGGGACAGCATTTGTCACGGATTTTGACCTTGACATATGCTTTTTGTTTTTAGTCCGTCTTTTGCAGACGTTTTAGAGAATTTATGTATATATATAAAGTAAAAAATACTAATAAAAAGATAAACATAGCATATTGTCGCACCCATCACAATAAAAAAATAACTAACACAATTTCATGCATTAAAATCAAAAACATAACATAATTTCTTTTTAAAAGTAAACTTTCTTGCATAAAAAAGAAAACCAAACAAAAAATTTGTAATAAAAGAAAAACCCAACGCATTTTCTTGCATTAAAGCCAAAAACAGAACACACATTCTAAAAATAAAAAACAATAAACAAACTTTCTTGTATAAAGAACAAAGAACACAAATTCTGTAGTAATAAGAAAAAATGAACACATTTTCTTCTCTTAAAAAACAAACAGTCTTTCATGGATAAAAACTAAAACCGATCATATATTTTTTTATAAAAAAAATGAACATGGGAACAGGATTTTGAACAGAGAAATGGAGGTTTATCAGAGAGAGAGAGAGAGAGAGTGAGAGAGACGAACTCTTTCAATCAGAAGGCCAGAGTCTAGGGTTTAGAAGGTTTGAAATGCCAGGAAAAAGGTTTGAGGATTTAACTCTTAACCGTGGAAAAAAATGGAAGACAAATAGGTTTTCACTTACGTAACTGAGGCCTACGCATCAAGTGGCTTCGAGGCGCAACGCCTTGAGGCCATCGCAATACCCATTTGAGGCTATGGTTACGCAAATTAATCCTGGGCTATAGCCTCGCCTTGGCAATCCATAGCCTTGCTATGAGTCGCGCCTTGGGGCTATGGCCTCAAACGCTATTTAGCACATCGTTCACGTGTCGTCCATGGAAGAGAATATTGAAGAAGACTATGCATCCTCATATGTTGGCAGCCTTTAAGGAGAGGCTCTGTAAGGAAAATTCCAGAGGACAACACACCAACATTGGGTAGTACACACTACACACCCATGTCTGTTGCAGAGAACCTCGCATCAATGATATTCTGTTGGGTTTGCCAAAGATAAGCAAGGTAAGTGGCTCTTTTTGTGGTAGCGGACCTTACCTATGTACAATATTAACTTGACTTGAAAACTTAATTACATAAATTTTAAATTTATGACGCATGTGATAAATGTTCTTACCTCAACTACTCATGATCCTGCTTCATCATAGCATTGACATGGTTCAACAAGTAATAGGGTTATTTAGGTTTGGCCCCCATTTATTTTGCAAACTTAAGCGTGGCCCCCTTAATTTCATGTTAAGAGTGGCACTCATTTCAAGGGAATTTATCCCTTCAAGTTCTTAAATTGTTAATGACCTCATGTAATCTTGTGTAAATTTGAGAATGCCCCAGCGTTACACAAAAAATTTAATTGGACTTAGGTAACCACTCCAACTCGTACTCATATATACACATACATACATATATACATATAACATTGAGTGGACCAGTTCTCTTGGCACGTGTTATACTTTCTAATCATTAGATGTTTCTCCGTTTGCAATATTGTGTTTTAAAGGTAATGGCAGTGTGGCTACACGGAGCCCATCAAAGTATTAGGCCGCATAGGGATGTGAGGTTCAGCAGACATTTCTGCAAATCATGGAAGTTGCTCAAGCGTTCAATTCAGTTTTTTTAATTGTAATGGGTAAACTAAGGTGATTAACCAGAGTCTAGAAGACCTAGTGCGGTGTTTGGTGGGAGACAACCCCAATCGTTGGAATACAGTTGTGTTGCATATAATACCGCAATTAATCGATCTACTGGGTTGTCTTTATTTCAGGTCGCGCTTTACATGTCACACCATCCATACGAGTTAATCTAGCAAACTTGCCTCCTTAGTGTCAGTGTGTCCCTCTAAAGCCAACTTTGTTGTCCGTATGGCAATCATTCAAGAGGGCGTTCGTTCAAAGGACGTACGCTTCATACAGGATCAAGTGGACCTTCATCAAGTGGGAGTATTGGCTATGGTATGCACAGCTAAACCGTCGTTGTCGTGATAAATAACACTTAAGAGATTGACCTTCCACCCGAGCTCAAGGTATATCAAAGATTCAATGATGCCAATTCAACTCTGTTCACTGGCATCCACGTTCCTCCTATTCCTCTTCCACCCAGTGTTTCTCGATCATCGCCTTCTCATGGTAACAAGATTAGAGGTGGTGTTGATACTCAGGTTGTTGCAGCACTGTCATGTTGCTATATTCTCTCTCATTAAATGGATCGAATGTCTAGTAAGTGAGATCATGTAGATTAGTGAGATTGTTTGTCAACAGTTATACGCTTCTTATTACGACAACTATAATGAGGGTGATATGACAGGCAGCGGAAATAACACTCAAAAACAATTACAAGCTTCAAACTCTCTCAAAATTATTCAATTCGAAAGTGATCAGAAGAGTTTAAAATCCTCCTTTAAATAGGCAACTTATCAGTCATAAATCTAATAAAAACAATAAATAATAATTAAACACGTTGATATAATGGAATAATTACCAAAAGATAACCCATCCCTATAAAATCTCCTAAGCTTCTATAAATTATCTATGGCCAGCGAGCCCTATCTTCTTGTAATAATAAAAACAGAAATGAAAACTCAACAAAGCCTTCTCTTATTTATATAATGTCGGTTACATAAATCCTATTTTTCAATTTTGCTCTGTTTAGCAAAATATCCTTGGTTATATTACATGATAGCATGTCCTTTTTTACAATATCCCACCATGTCAATTTAGGCATACCTCTACCCCTAGCATTACCGTCAATACTAAATAAATCCTATTTTTCAATTTTGCTCTGTTTAGCTCAATATCCTTAGTTAAACTACATGATAGCACGTCCTTTTTTATAATATCCCACTAAGTCAATTTAGGCATACCTCTACCCTGGCGTTACCGTCAATACTAACTAAATCACTGTTCCTTACGGGGGCATTTATTGGTCTATGTTTGACGTATCCAAATCATCTAAGCCAATTTTCTCTCAATTTATCTTCTACAATAGCTACTTTTACTGTTTCACGAATTTGTTCAATTCTAATTTTATCCTTTCAAGTTTTCCCACAAATCCATTTTTAGCATCTGCATATAATTTTCTGCACATTTTGTTTTTTGGTTGTCGAACACTCTATCTCATATAATATGGCAGGTCTAATGGTTATCCTGTAGAATTTCCCCACGCCGATCACACAATATGCCGGTAGCACTTGACCCAACCTGCTTTAATCCTATGAGTTGTCATCATTAATATCTCCAGCTTTTTGAATAATCGGGCAACAAAAATAATCATTTCTAAGTATCTTTTGACCCTCAAGCTTCACCACATCCACATTTGTCCTCCTATTATTACTTAAATTATACTCCATATATTATGCATTAGTTCTACTTATTTTAAATCATCTTGTTTATAGATTTCTCTCCACAATTCCAACATAGCATTAGTTCATGCCTTAGTTTCATCCACAAAAACAATATCATCTACAAATAACATACACCACAGCACCTCATCTTGTATTTGTCATGTCAACTCATCCAATAACAGGAGTAAAGAGATAAGGACTTATTGGGAATTCACTACTTTCTCCAGTTGTTATTCTTACTATAGCCAGTAGCACTTGACCCAACTTATTTTAATCATATGAGTTGTCATCATTAATATCTCCATCTTTTTAATAATCGGGTAATAAAATTAATCATTTCTAGGTATCTCTTGACCCTCAAGTTTTACAACATTCACGTTTGTCCTCCTTTTATTACTAAAATTATACTCCATATATTATGCGTTAGTTCTACTTATTTTTAATCATCTTGTTTCTAGATTTCTCTCCACAATTGGTCTCTGCCTTAGTTTCATCCACAAAAACAATATCATCTGCAAATAAAATACACCACAACACCTCATCTTGTATTTGTCTTGTCACCTCATTCATAACAAAAGTAAAGAGATAAGGACTTTGTGTTGAACCTTGGTGCAGACCTACATTAATTGGGAATTAACTACTTTCTCCGGTTATTATTCTTACTATAGCCAGTAGCACTTGACCCAACCTATTTTAATCCTATGAGTTATCATCATTAATATCTCCATCTTTTTTAATAATCGGGCAAAAAAAATAATTATTTCTAGGTATCTCTTGACATTAGAGTTCCACCACATCCATGTATGTCCTCTTATTATTACTAAAATTACACTTCATATATTATGTGTTAATTCTACTTATTTAAAATTATTTTGTTTCTAGAGTTGTTCTCCACAATTTCAACTTAGCCTTAGTTTCATCCACAAAAATAATATCATTGCAAATAACATACACCACAGCACCTCATCTTTTATTTGTCATGTCAAATCATCCATAACAAGAGTAAAGAGATAAGGACCTAGTGTTTAACCTTGGTGTTAACCTACAATAATTGGGAATTCACTACTTTCTCCAATTGTTATCCTTACTATAGTCATGGATCCATCATACATATCCTTAATCACATCAATATATCTACAAGTCACTTTTTTTTTACGTAAAACCCATCATATTATATCTCTTGGTATATTTTATCATACGCCTTCTCCAAATTTATAAAAAAACATATGAAAATAAAAACAAAAAATAACAAAATGAAAATTCTAGCCCACAACTTTTTAACATTCATATTAGAGGGCCTAAGGTCTTGGCAGGGAAGAGTGATGCGGCGCATCACTGGTGCAGGCCGAGGCACAGTGGCTCATCCAGCTGGTTCCTTTTGTTTGTTTATAATTTATATTTTCCTTTTTAGTCTTTAAAATGAAAATCAAAAATTTAGAGAATATGATTGAAACCATAATTTCATTTGTGTCGTTTTATTTAATCAGTTATGTGTACAAGGTATACAACATATTATTTGGAATGAAGAACCTTCCTTCACAACCAATTAAATATCATCTGTCATTCTCGTATCTCTGTGACTACAAGAAATAAAACACCCAAAATAAAGCGCCTAAACTGTGTGAAAATGATGGGAATCCATTGTTATTTTCCTTTTATTTTTCATTTTAGTTCTATTTTTAGTTCTTTTTAAGTATTTTCTCTTCTTAATTAGCCTTCAAGTATGTTGGGACTAATTAGGCATTCTTTTATTTTTAGTTAGTCATTTTTAGTCATTTTAGGATATTACTTGATTAACAAGGAAAAACACACCTATAAATAGCTTTGTAGTCTTCATTTGAAAATAACTTCCATTTTTTAAATACAATAAATTCCTTGTTTCTCTCTCTAGAAATCATATTGTCTTGATTTGTAGATCATTGACGTGTAGTTCACACAAAATTGGTATCAGAGCGGGTGTCACTCCAAACATTGGTGTTAGTGTGTATCGGTATAGAGTATTAAAAAAAATCGTGTGTTACATTATCAATGCCTCCGAAGAAGATGATGCGAAAGAATTACGAAAAAGTAATCAAGAATTACTTGAAAAAAATTCAAGAATGGAAGAAGACATGAAAGAACTACAAGAACAAATGAAAACCATAATCCAATTTCTTGTCAAGTCTCAAAATCCTAACCTCTCAATTGAAAACCTTGTTCCAAACAACCATTTAGAAGGCAACCCCAATCTATTCCAAACAAAAAAAAAAACATTTTGGAGACACAAAAAAGCGTCGGCCAAAGCTAAAGAGAATTCGCGCCTGAGCAGACCACCACCATTCCCGTGGTCAGCTTCAAATCTCAACTTTCTGCCACTACCGATCTGCCTGCTTTAAGTTGTCGACAGCCTGCTGTCAACATGGGCCTAAATCCGATGCAGATGGAACAAGCCGCCGCAACAGAACTTGCTAGCAGCATATTGCGATAGTCCCGGTGCTCACCATTGGGTCGGAACACTCTTCCGGTGATCGATCCCATCCTCTCAGCCCTAGACTTCCCCTACCCCGGTACTTACACCTCAAATCCCTAAAAAAAACACAACCACACCTTCAAAACCCTAATAAGAAGGTGGAACCCTTCAACAAGTTCAAAAAGTAGGGTTTGACAGCCCAAATTTGGTTTTTGGCCCGGGTGGAAGTTATTTTTGTTGGTTTACAAGAGAGGCGAGAGGAAGATGATGAATCTTGAAGCAAGAATTGAAAAATGACCCTTCCTCAAATTTTCAAGAAATTATTTTTGGCCTCACAAGTCTTTGCGTCTCCTTTCAAGCACATTTTTGGAACTTCTCACGCGATTCTCCAATTTTGCAAATTCGAGGACGAACTTTTTGAAGACGGGGAGAGTGATGGGAATCCATTGTTATTTTCCTTTTAGTTTTCATTTTATTTCTATTTTTAGTTCTTTTTAGGTATTTTCTCTCCTTAATTAGCCTCCAAACATGTTTGGGACAAATGACGCATTCTTTTATTTTTAGTTAGTCTTTTTTAGTCATTTCCGGCTATAACTTGATTAGCACCCATAATCTTCATTTGAAAATAGCTTCCATTTTTTAAATACAATAAATTCTTTGCTTCTCTCTATATATATCATATTATCTTTATTTTTAGGTCATTGACGTGTAGTTCACGTAAGAAAGATACTCGCATCTCAGATGCAGAGGTAAATCCAACTACCGGAATTCCAACTTCACCTCTATTCTTCACCATCCCCAATACCCCACTCGCTCTCCTTTCCCTAGTTCCCGGAAAACGAGGTGCTATCACTGCAGGGAACTTGAACAGCATTAGAGAATCATCAACAACGACAACTGATATCTCCAACTCTCCATACCTTGACATCCTAGCCTTTAATCTCTTCAAAAGATCCACAATCTCCATTGAAGCGACCCCCAAGACATCATTCAAGATATTCACTTATTGGTACAAAAACTATCACCTGACATGATGCAAGAATATTCTTTTGGAATATCTTGAGAACGTAACTGCCAGAGAGATCCATAACCAGAAATCATACCACCAAAAGTAATAAATAAGCATTTAAACGTTTATAAAGCATGCAACATTGAGAAGGATATAAAAATTAGATAATCGAACGCACTAATTTTTCAAGGACTGAGAGGAGGAGGAAGAACAATTTTTCGCAAAAAGACAGATGTGCTTCAAGTATCACCCTCACTTCTTATTTTCACTCATATCATTAAACAATTTAAGGGAAATAGAGAGAAGATTCATATTTTCTCTTTTCTACTACATTCTTATGTGAATATATTTTACATCGTCATGAATGGTAGTGAACAAACGAGTTTTCACTTTTATGAATCTAGATTGGGCAAGTATTTCGTGAAAAATATGAATTCACACACACCAAAAATCAGGATATGATTGTATACCTTGAGAGGAGGAAAATGAGTAGGTTCCGCTGGTTTTGAAATATCCCATATACAGATTTCACCTTCATCAGCTCCAGAAGCAAGATTGTTCGGTGTGAGCGCATTAAATTCCAGACCACGAACCTGAAAAAGAGGACGATGGAAAAGCAACCAAGTCATTTTATTATCAGATGCCAAGAAGCCATCAGAAATAGGAGGCAGGCATACGAAATGCAGATAGGGAAACTTACAGGCCCTTTATGCCTAGAAAGTTCTTGAACAAGAGCGCTTTCACCAGCTTCAGAACTGGAGTCAACAAAAATTAACAACTCAGGGTTGAATGGTATAAGAAATTATTTAGGGTGGGTTTGGTAAACCCCAATTCCATGACTCGGATTTGGAATTGGAAAATTTTCAGTTCAAATTTTGAACCAAGTGTCTGTTTGGCAACCCAATTCCAAGGTTTGGAATTGGAATTGGAAATGGAAAGCCAATTTCAATTCCGTGGAATTAAAATTGGCCTTCGAATTTCATTTCCATGGCTTGGAATTGGGTTGCCAAACGGACCATAAAGATATTTAAATTCCAATTCCAAAGCATTGAATTGGGGTTACCAAGCACGTCCTTACTTCTTCTTGTCTTTCCCTACTTTTTTATCAGAAACAGATCGAACATATCATTCAAAAAAGGAAAAAGAAAAGGAAAGTAATATATTCTTCCACCTGAAAAATATGAATAAAGCATCAATAGTACTATGTAGCATGGGAAGAATCCATTTTAAATATTACTTTATCTGAGAAGGTTGTGATCTGTTGGGTTCATCCCAACAGCGCATTTAGGAGCAACATTACACCAAGGCTAATTATTGGAGCTCAAATGCACATCCCCATTCGGTGCTTGTTTGGTTTTAGTTTTTGTACTTTCCAGGAATCCATATTGGTATCACATGTGAAGATTGAGTTTTAGGAAAGGTGTTAACATCTTATTTTTCAAATTATAAAACTTTGTATGTGAATTTACCATTCTAGAATTATCATAAAGCACAACTCAAGCTAAGCAAGCACTTAGGGTGTGTTTGGGCAGGACTCTGAAAAAATTCCAATTCCAATTCCAACTCCAAGCCAAGCAATTAGGATTCGTAAACGCACCTCTAGGATATGTTTGGAACCCCAATTTGATGTCATGGAATTGGAAACTTTGTACTAAGGGTGTGTTTGGGAAATCCATTTCCAATCAATAGAATTGGAATATTTTTAGTTCAAAGATTTCAAGTTTTGATCTGAAAATTTTCCAATTCCAATTCCAAAGCATGAAATTGGGTTTCCAAACACACCCTAAAAAAATATTCCTAATCCAATTCCAAGGGTTGCCAAACACACCCAGTGTACTTGCATTACCTATTTTTCTTTAAATACAATAACTGCATTAGCAATCTAAAAATGTACAATTCAAATCAAAATATCCATCCTTAACAGTTTTAAAAAGTAACAGATACTTCCAGCAAGGATCACAACCAGCTCAATCCAGGACGATCCAATCAAATCAATCACTAATCCACGTCACAATGCAATTAAACTCCACAATATAAAAAAAATGATTACCCGATGAGAGATAAAGGATTATAAATCCCAATGTTACCATCAACCAAACTACCAGCAATTAAACCTAGCGAGAATTCTTCAGAACCCGTCGGATTCTTCCCCCACGACAAGCGATTAAACGGCTCCGAAGTGGGCAGCATTCCTAGTAAAGGTAAATTAGGTTCGTCCGATTGAAAATCGAGCTTGAAAATGTCGAGATTTGCGGATGAACTGAACGATAAATCGACCGCCCCTGCCATGGTTCCGGCCGCCATGTAAGGAGCGTCTGGGGCGAACGCCACCGACGCCGATCTGTTTACCTCTTTTATGCACGCCATTGATGCAAATTCTTATGTACTCCAAATTGGAGATCTGGTGAGTTGAAGATGCGACGGAGAACAGATCGTGAATAAATGTAATGTGAGCTTCTTTTTTGTTTTTTCTCTCTCTTTTTTTTTTTTTTTTTTTTCTCCTCGTGTTAGTTCAGTTCTTGCATTTTGCTTATGGGAGTGTTTTGTTAGGGGGATGTGACATGGCGATTAGACTCTTGGGGTCGTAATTCAACCAATCACCTATTGCCACGTTTTAGTTATGTTTTGCTTACTCGACAGATTCTTAATTAATATTGTACACGTAAAAAACAAAAGATTGAATTATTGTATAATCCCACGTAAATACATATTTTATAAATAAATTTTTACGGTCTAGTCTTTGGACTAATAATTTTGGATAAAAAAATCGGTAAATCAAATTTTAAACGATTAGGTCCAACATATAAATACCCCCAATTTAAAAAAATCATAAACCTAATCGGCTTTTGGACGAATATTCTCCGAAATCGAAAATAACATCAATCTTATGCTTTGATCGTTTGTCCTATAATCGATTACAGTGTTCTTAATCGATTCCACCTGTATCACTTGGCTGTATCATTTGTAAGTTTATCTTTATCAGCAGTTAATTTTTCTATTTTCGATCGATTACAATAAGTATATGTCCTTTGTTTTTATTCAAGAGACTCATTGTAATATTCATTCATGTGATTGAATAGCTTTTTATATGTTATATATGTATATGTTTTGATTTTGTGTTTTTTATGCATTTATGTTTGGATTCTTCATATATAAGTTATATTTATCAATATTTGTAATTGTTAGTTGAATGTGCTGAATGAATATTATTGATGTTTCATTCTAATTTTAAGAGTCCTTGATTTTGATTTGGTATTGAATCATTTATTGATATAGGTCCGTGTCAACGAAAATAACCAGTTCAATATCAGTTTTTAAAGTACACGTGGTGTTTATAAAGTACACGTGATTGATTTTTTAAAAATATGTGTGTGATTTATTGCTTCATGTATAGGTTTTTAAATAGTGCCTGTAATTTTATATTAATTATAAATAAATATTTTGATATTTCATGCATTAAATTATTGCACACATTTTTAGAATTGTTGATCTTGAAGTAAATATTTTTCGTCTCTGTTTTACTGCAGGACATTATGGTAAGTAGTGTAATAGCAATGTGTTCTTATTTAGATAATATGGCTTGTATTGAAATATTTGAAGTTAGCTCATTAGATTTCATATGCAATGAGTTGTGTATTAAGTTTACTAATTTGAGAAGTGGGAGTTTTTCATTGAGGTATTCATTTGGTGATGAATGTCAGTTCGTGTTGGTTTGTGACAACGATGTTTGTTGTATGTTGCAGTCCCAATTGATCGTGAAAGCTAATTTCATTTGGATATATGTCATTGATTCATTACCATTTCCATTTAATACATGTCGTGAACGAGTTGAATGCTCTAATCGAATTTTTGAAGGGGTTGACTGTAGTAATACAAGTTCTGAGAGGGTTGACAGTGGTGATACAAATACACAGAGGTTAGAGTCTTTATCATGAGGCACTGCAAATGATTTTAATAGTTGCATTGAAAATGACTTTTATCTTGGAGGTGTGGAGCCAAGTAAGTCGAAAGTCTATCTTTCGAATGATTGGAAGACTTATATAAGTCATGAGCAGCAGTGTTTTGAAGGAGGTGTAGTGGAATTTCGGGATAAATTACGAAAGTATGTCGTTGAGGTTGGGTTTAAGTATGTGTATTTGAAGAATGATAAAACTCGAGTGACGGCTGAACGCTCTAAAAAGACTACTGAGAATTGCATGTGGGGAATCCATGCTTCATTATCTACAATAAATGGATACTTTTACATACGTGCAATGAATAATGAGCATACATGTAGAGGTGTCTTGCGTAGTCCGTCGGCCAAAATGATAGCCTCCAAGTTGGTTTCAACATTGGTAGCTGATGATCTTAGAGATAACTCGCTATTGAGACCAATTGATGTAGTTAGAGATATGAAGAAGAATTATGGTCTTGAAATAGCTTATCAACATGCATGGCGTGCGAAAGAGATGGTTGTTGTTGATATACATGGTGATGAAAAGGTTTCTTATGCATTAATGAATAATTATCGTGACCTTCTATTGCAGTATAATCCTGGGTCGCATTGCATCCTTGACGTGGAACATGAAAGTAAAAAATTCAAGAGAATATTTGTAATGTTTAGAGGATGTATTTATGGATTTCAATACTTCATACCTGTGTTTATTTCTTGATGGTGCCTTTTTGAAGAGCCGTTACCGTGGAACAATACTATCAGCTACTGCAAGGAATGGGAACAATGGTAAATTAATTGTAAATATTTTATTTTGTGTATTGCATTGACATTTGTTTATTCCATTCCATATCATCAAAATACAAGTATAAAAATATTGAATACCTTTGAAGGTCTTTGTTTTAGTTCACGTGTACTTTTCATTTTTCTGCGTGTATTTTCATGACATGTCTTATTAATTATGTGTAATACTAAGTAAAGTACACGCACCGTACATGTCAAGTACACGTGAATGTTTTTGTTAAGTTCACGTGTACTTTTTATTTTTATGCGTGTACTTTGATGATGATGATGTTGTGTGTAATACTAAGTAAAATACACGCATTTTACATGTCAAGTACACGTGAATATTTTTGTTAATTTCACGTGTACTTTTCATTTTTATGCGTGTACTTTGATGATAATGTTATGTTAAATACAAACCAAAGTACACGCATAGTACATGTCAAGTACACGTGAATGTTTTTCTTAATTTCACGTGTACTTTTCATTTTTATGCGTGTACTTTGATGATAGGTGTTGTTATTTAGAAATAATAAAGCAAAGTACATGTTAAAAATGTAAAGTACCTTTGAATGTTTTTGTTTAGTTCACCTGTACTTTACATTTTTATGCGTGTATGTTGATGTTAGTGTTAATAATAAAGCCAAGCAAAAGATTGAAAAGTAAACGTGCATGTCTTTTTATCTTTATCATGTGTATAGTACAGTTTTATGTTTTGTCTTGTTATTTACAAACAATTTAAATTAAACACGTAATATATTTTCCATGTGTTTTAGGGTCTGCGCCAGCACCATCAATTTACAAAGTGTTGACATGGATATGTTATTTATTTTAATTTTGATATATTTTTATATTTCATGACTTTTTCCTGTTGCATATGATGTTGTTGATTCCGAAATCGAAGATAAGTGGATGTGGTTTCTTATCAATTTGCATAGTGCAGTAGTTGAGCAATATCGAAACATAACATTTATATTAGATCGAAACAATGGATTACTTGAAGCTGTTTCGAGGGTCTTCTCGTTGTCTGCACATTCCTACTGTATACATCATTTACAAGGGAATATAAAAAAAAATCCGTGGGAATTGTGCTGGATTTCGAAAGAAAATTGTTAAAGATTTTTTGTCTTGTGCATATGCTGTCTCAGTAGATGTATTTCACAAGAATATTGATGCATTGAAGAAGGAGGGAGGAGCTGCTATTACCGATTTCATTGATAGTTTGCCTCCCGAGAATTGGTCTTGTGCATATTTCCCTGGTAAACGGTATGGTGACATGGCATCTGGTGTTGCGGAGTCATTCAATTCATGGATATTAGAGGAAAGGCATTTACCAGTAATGAATATGCTTGATAAATTGAGAGTAAAGATTATGAATTTCAATGCAAACAAACTTGTTGAGTCTGACACTTGGACAAATGAGTTATGTCATTTTTTTCAAAAGTTAGTGAATGAAAATTGGAATAAAAGCCGACATTGGACTATTAGTCGCTCAAGTCAAACTGTATTTGAAGTTCATTCAGAAGTGCGAGCAACAGTTGACTTAGGAGAAAGGACTTGTTCTTATAAGAGTTGACAGATTAGATGTTTTTCATGTTCTCATGTTGTTTGTGTTGTGCGGAGGAAAGGGACCAGTATTTATGATTATATTGAGGAGTACTATAAGGTATCTTTCTACAGAAAATCATACTCGATACCTATAGTTCCTCTTCCTGATTTGATTTCCTTAAATATTCCTATTCCTGAAAATCCATTTGTCCTTCCACCAATGACTAAGAGACCGACAGGCAGGCCAAGAAATAAGATAATAAAGTCTTCTGGTGAGATCACAGTAAGGGAAGTTACTTGCTCGAGGTGTAGTAAAACGGGTCATTATAGGTCTACTTGTAAGGAACCCATTTGACTATTTTTAAAATTATTGAATTCATCATTTTAACCATTTGATTGAATAAATTAATTAATAAACCATTTGTTTCACATAAATGAATGTAATTTATTTTTAAGTCTCATTTTTTAGTTTATTTTCTGTGCTGTTGTACACGTATTTTTCATAAAACATACGTGATCATTTTTCCTGATGTTCACCTGTACTTTATCTTTGTACACGCATGTTATGTACAATACACGCGCATTTTGATGTCCAAATAAATTTTATCAATGCGTGTACTTTATTAAGTACACAGAATATATAAAGTACACGCATTTAAAAATGGATTTGGTCAGTTCAATATGCGTATACTCTATAAAAGTATGCGTGTACTTTATTAATGTACATACATGAAGTACACACATAATATAAATATAATATGCGTGTACTTGATGAAATGTGCGTTTACTTTATGAAGTACACGCATTGATAATTAAAGTACACGCATATAAATATAAGTGTACATGCATGTTTTAGCAAAGTACACGCGTATTGATGTGATAAAAATCTAATTCAATATACGTGTACTTTATGTATTCTGCATGTAATTTTATCAAATAGACGTATATAAATTCATCTACTATTTGGAAAATGGTTTTGGACATTACAATGTGCTTGTACTTTATAAAAGACATTTGGGTCACTCATATTCTTAAACTCCTATGTGTATTATGGTCCGCGTCAGCGGTATTATTATACAAGTATTTCAATAGGCGTGTACTTTATAGACTATGCGTGTACTTTATTAAGTACACATAGAGTACATAAAGTACACGCATTTAAAAATGGATATGGTCATTTCAATATGCGTGTACTTTATTAATGATATTTAATTGAGATTAACTTGATGAAATATGCGTGTACTCTATGATGTACATGCATGAAGTACACGCATAATATAAATATTTAATTGAGATTAACTTGATGAAATATGCGTGTACTCTATGATGTACATGCATGAAGTACACGCATAATATAAATATAATATTATATTATATTTATGAAGTACACGCATTGATAATTAAAGTACACGCATTTAAATATAAGTGTAGTTAATAAAGTACACTTATTAAGTACACGCATCTTAAATATAACTACACACATTTAAATATAAGTGTACTTAATAAAGTAGACTTATAAGTACACGCATTTAAACATGGAAAATGATATTAGGACTGAATTTTTTAGCGAAAGTGGAATTACCGAATGAGGTGGAGGGTTTCTATTGGTTCTTTTGTGGGGTCCACGCCAGTGGGACCAAAGAACAAACCAATAACACGCCGCCACGTGTAATTTCGGTAAAAAAATTATGTCAAAAATTCAGTTACAATAGGACTCTTTAAATATTTATGAAGTACACGCATTGATAATTAAAGTACACGCATTTAAATATAAGTGTACTTAATAAAGTACACTTATTAAGTACACGCATATATGATGTACATGTATGAAGTACACGCATAATATAAATATAATATTATATACATTATGAAGTATACGCATTGATAATTAAAGTAAACGCATATAAATATAAGTGTACATGCATGTTTTAGCAAAGTACAAGCATATTGATATGACAAAATTCTAATTCAATATACGTGTACTTTATGTATTTTGCATGTAATTTTATCAAGTAGACGTATATAAATTCATGTACTATTTGGAAAATAGTTTTGGACATTACAATGTGCTTGTACTTTATAAAAGACATTTGGGTCACTCATATTCTTAAACTCCTATGTGTATTATGGTCCGCGCCAGCGGTATTATTAGACAAGTATTTCAATAGGCGTGTACTTTATACACTATACGTGTACTTTATAAAGTACACGTGCAATATATAGAGTACACGCATTTATAAAATGATTTGGGACAATATCTTGTTTGTGCTTTATAAAAATTTGCGTGTATTGTAATTTATAATACACGCGATCATATTTTGACATACCAATTTTTTTACATGAAATGATATTAATGTTTACATTTTTTTACAATACACGTGATCATTTTTATAAGGGTTTACGTGTACTTTACTATATTTGGTGTATGACATAACTGAGAACACATGCATGAAAGAAATACAAATTTTATCAAAAAAAAAAATAAAGTACAATTTTTTCGAATAACGAAAGCTGAAAAAACTAAAGAAGGCTTCTATTAGGGATGTTTATCAAAGGCATCTAGGGTGTCAGGAAGAGAGTCAATTAAATTCGACCAGTGTCGAATTTATTCTTCTATGACAGCTACAAGGCCTTCATGGATAGCCTATTGTTTGAGATCTATATATAAAAAATAAACATTATGTAGATATCAGCATTTAATATCTTCAACAACTTTTTTTGATGATGAATCAGCATGTATAGGACTTTCTGTAGATATGTTCCAAGAGTAACTTGGCCCTTCAAACTGAGATTCCTTTTGTACAGGACTGTCCTTACAAGCTGGTTTATTTGTAGCCTGCTTCAAAGTTGCTGTTGCGATGTCATTCTTCACAAACCATTGTTTCAAAGACGACAATTTTCACTTCAGGAATTTTGGAGTATTTTCTATAAATTCTTCAACAGGAGAAATAATTTCAAATTTCTCACATGCCCAATACTGTGATCATACAAAAAATAAAATGAATTTAATACTTGTATTACCTAGGGATTCATAATGGAAAGTACAAGTGATTTGTTCAAAATACACGCAAAATTAAACATGTACTTTACAAATTTTACAATTGTATATTGAAAGTACACATGATTTTTACAAATTTAACATGTACTCTGTCAATATAAATTCACGTGTACTTTCTAAAGTACATTTATAATATTGAAAAAAAATATAACAAGAGTATTTGGAAAGTACATTGGTTATATTTACAAAACATAGTACACGTGTACTTTGTAAAATACAAGTGTATTTTCACGTGATATAAGACGTGTATTTTCAAAATACACGTGATTAAGACGTGTATTTTCAAAATACACGTGATATAAGACGTGTATTTTCAAAATACATGTTAAATATCAAGTGTATTTTGAAAGAACAAGAGAAAATATCGCGTGTATTTTGAAAATACACGTAATATTTTCAAAGTACAGGTAAGTATTGTTAAGTAAATTTTGAAATATCAGGAATATCAAGTGTATTTTCAAAATACACGTGAAAATATATGTGTATTTTCAAAATACACGTGAAAATATCACGTGTATTTTGAAAATACAAGTGAAAATATCACGTGTATTTTTAAAATACACGTGAGTATTGGTATGTAAATTTTGAAATATCACGATGTTTTTTTGCTCACCAGTAGGGGAATGACACATACAGTAACTGTGTTAGGTTTTGAACTTGTTGATTTGTTAAGTGAATGTATGAGAAATTGATGCCCAGCAGATGCCCAATCATACTTATTCATTTCCTCAATATCGTCGATGTATTTCAACCAAAATTCTCTAAGGGTGAAGTTTGAGTTGGAGAAAAACAACGTGTTTAAGAAGTGGAGACACACAATTTTAACAAAATCAGCAATTCCTTCATATGTCTCCAATTCAACTGATTTCTTCAAACCATTCAATATTTATGACTTTCATATTCTTTTTGCGAAGTATCGTGCTTATAATCCAGATTTTTTAGCAGTATTCGGTCCCTTTTTCAGTTCTATTGATTTGAAACCATCAACCAGGGGTATGCCAAATATTTCACTTATATCTATTGGCATTATTGGAATCCTACTCTTCATACGGAAACTTTTGGTTTCCGTATTGTACAGCTCGATAATTGATAAAATATTTTTATCCGTCTTCTTGTAGTCCACTTCTACTACTTTCTTCCTGTAGTAGGCATTGAAAAGCTCCCAAAACTGAGTCTTCTTAAGAAGTTCAATATGGCTATTGTTTATTTTATCTTTAATCTGATGCAAATCATGGAGAAAGCAAACAATATTTGACCTATATTGGTCATTCTTCTTTGCAGGACATTTAGATTTCAATACCACACTAGAACTAGAACTGGAACTGGATGAAGAACTATTATCAGAACTGCTCTTTTTTTATTTCTTTCCTCTTCTTGCCTTCATCTTAATCCCCATTATATTAATCTATAAACAAAATTTAAATTACTAACCTATAATGATACGTACAAAAAATAAAATACATGCGGATTAAAATAAAACATAGACTAAATCAATAAAATGCAAGCGTATTTAACAAAAGTACATGCAATATTCTCACAAGCAGTTTATACAAGTCTCAACAAAATACATGCTAAAGGCGATAATATTTATCGTCAGTTTCATGGTAATACCTAATAGAGGTTGTTCGACAAGTCAAAACCCAAGATTCTCTACTCCTAACATATTCAGTAAAATAGTGATACAATAGCTGAATGTTAAAAGCTCCAACATTATCCAAACCCCTTAAGCAATACTGCTTAATTCGTTTAGCTAAATCCTTCGCTTTCGATTCAGTTACTTGAAGTTGTTGCGCATCAAAAGTGCAGTAAATGTCTTCATAGTAGTAGTAGAAACCAAGTAACCTTTTAGCTCTATTATTTATGCGAAGGAGAAAATGAATTTCGTCATCATTAGTACTATTGATTGTCAATGTAAAAGGTTTTGTATTGTTAAGATCTTCGAACGTGCAAGCAACAGTTTTGTAGTTGAACATGCTTGATCGTATGATTCCTAAATCAAAACACAACAATACAAAATAGTACACTCATAATACACATTAGTACATGGATATTGGATTGAACAAATTGAATTTCAAAGTGCGTGTACTTTATGAATTTTTTGCGTGTACTTTCAACAAACCACACGCAAAAAATGAAAAAGTACACACAATAATACAGATTATTACCTAATAACATATCATTCAAATGGAGTTGACGCGGACTAAAAACACTCATAAATATTAATAAAATAATAATACTTCTTAAAAACTCATGGAATATCATTCAAATGCCGCTGGCGCGGACCAAAATAACATAAGATTGATCAAATATGGATTTGAAATAAATATTTTATAGAGTACATGTATAAAATATAAAAGTACACGCATAATGAATTGAGAAATTCAATTTCAATGTGCGTGTACTATGTGTATTTTGCGTGTACTTTTTGATAGTACACGCAAAATACACATAGTACACGCAACACAAGGCTTGTACATGTACATATTCCAATCATGTATATATTCCTAGTCCTTGATAAATCCTCAATAAATGATGTATACAGGAGGAAAAGTACAATGATGAAATACATATATCTAACATGCAAAAAGTGCGTTTTGCAATTAAAATGACGGAAACAAATATATGATGAAATACATATCATAAAAAAGAAGAATGTGATTTCATCAGTCCATGTGTCTACAAATTTATACATATGAGAACAAAATAAACAAGGACAAAAAAGTGATAAGAGAATGTATACATACTTGTTAGTGGTGTTTGGAATAATTTGATTTAGAATGTAAAATATAGAACCGTAACAATTAGGGTTTGATCGAAGAGAGCTAGGGTTTTGATCGAAGAGAGTTAGGGTTTTGATCGAACAGAGTTTTTAGAGCTTCGATCAGGAGTATTTATATGTTGTTGTTGACCAAATTTGATTGAGAAATAGATTCGTTTTGGGGTCTTGATCGAAGAGATGGTATGATTAAGGTTTTGATTCAAGAGAGAATATAGTGTTTTTGGCGCTTCGATTTCTAAATAGTGCGTATTTGTTTTAATTTCGGGGTATTTATATGTTGGACCTAATCGTTTAAAATTTGTTGGGCCTGTTTTTTTTGTCCAAAATTTTCAGTCCAAGGACTTGACCGTAAAAGCCCAAATTTTCAATATAAAATTTTCAGTCCAAAATTTTGCTTATGGGAGTGTTTTGTTAGGGGGATGTGACATGGCGATTAGACTCTTGGGGTCGTAATTCAACCAATCACATACTGCCACGTTTTAGTTATGTTTTGCTTACTCGCCAGATTCTTAATTAATATTGTACACGTAAAAAACAAAAGATTGAATTATTGTATAATCCCACGTAAATACATATTTTATAAAAAGACATTTATTTTTAATTTAACTTATTTTTGTCTTTAATTACTCATTTATTTAATATTTTCTTATTTTTAAAGATTCACGCTAATAGCACTCCCGCCTTACCCCACTGTCGAAACTCTGACGACCCTTATCCGAGCTCCTTTTTTTTAGTGTTCTTATGTGCTGAGGGACTTTTTGGAACAAAATAAAAAATTTAGACCAAACATGTATTAAAAATGCTCGGAGACTATTTGGTATATTCCCCTAAAAAATATCTTGCGCCGTTATAAAATATTGTAATTCTCAATAAAAATGGCATGTCGAAAAACCATGACAACAATATACTCAAGCAGAAAGTCTAACTTTATTTAATTATCACATGAAATTTATTTTAAAATGAAAGAGTCAATAGAGTAATTCAAATGTATAACGTTTATATAGTCTTAGATAGTGAAAAACTTAAACATTTATGGTCAATTTTATTCATAGAGCTCCTTTTAATTTTTAATACAAAAACAAACCAAATCACATTCCAAAATATCGTATCAAACTTTGTATAGACCATGGTAACAGATATTTGTCGTGACAGAATGTTAGCCATTATTATATGCCTTAATTGGAAGTATTACCAATCACTCCAAGTGCATTGACCAAATGTAAAAAATCAAAGTGAATGGTATGAAAGAAGATATTAATCCATTTTCTTATACTCTTAACTTACCGATTGTATACTTGATAAGTTAAATTTAAGTCAAAGTTGATACTTTTTTTTCTAATTTCCATTGATGCATTTCATGAAATAACATGTATACATGATGAGAGAATTAAAAAAGTGAATCTAATTGGGAAAAAAAATACTTTATCAAACCAAAATAAAAAATAAAAAAGTTAAATTTATATAAATGATTTTAAAATTATGTAAAAAATTATATAGCAATATTGATTACCACAATGAGCTCATATGAGAGAAAGTTTCATGCTTGTAGAAATATGTTTCAATAATTGGTAAGTTCTATATATATATATATATATATATATATGTCTTTGAAGGGGAAAAGAGGCAAAGAAACAACAGTATACGCATATATGTATAAAAAGAAAAAACATATACACGAAAGCCTTAAGTCATATCGAAGAAAATAATAAAGTAAACTTAAGTACAAACCTGATGATGAATCGCTCAAAATTGAAAATCCCAAGACAAGTAAACCCTAGATCTCAGCAACGGCATGTAAGGACATAGTCCGTCACAATTAGTATGTCATATACCGCTACAAGTCGTCTAAGGATTGAGAAGATTGCATCTACACAAGACGAATCCAAAATTCAAAAAGGCTTCAACATTCAAACCCAACAAAGATAAATTTGGTAAAATGTGTTTTAAGTTCCATTTATATTTTACATTAAAAGTGCGGGGATATTTTTATAAAAGTTTAAATAATTTTTTGAAATGATTTTAAATGATTTTAATCATAAAAGGTTTCGGATAAACTTTTCTGATCTCGTGAACAGTTTTAACTTTTGAAGTGTCCAAGATTTATACAAGACTGAAGCTGTTTTGGACATGTGTATGATGTCTGTAACAACCCAGGTTTTCAAGCGACTATTTTATACCATTTTGCCTAATGGGCTAATTTTATAAAATGGGGAATGTTGGAGTAAATATTATTTCCCGTGAGACTTAGGGATAATATTTACTATGTTCTGACTATTTACCGTTATGAGAAGGTAAATAGTGTTATATTGTGTATTTTGCGTCGTTATATGTAAAACGACGGTTATGACCTATATTTAAATCGGGTATAATTAATGAATTAAAAATGGAATTGGAACGTAAAAATAGTTCACACTTTCCCGAATGCCAAAATAGGGGGTGCGGTTGTTTTTAGAATAGTCGAGATAGTCGAAGTATGTGCCCAGTTGTAATTTTTGAGATTTAGGCATTTTAAGGGGTTATGACTCAATTAAGTGGTTACGAGTCATTTTAGTGGTGTATTAGCATTTAGGAGTGGGGGTTTATGTTTCGAGACCCGTATAAGTCCCCCACCCCTTTTCTTTTTCTTCATTTGCGTTAGAAGCCAAAGGAGAGAGAGAGAGAGAAGAGAGAGTTGGGAGAAATGGGAGAAGAGAGAGAGAAGGAAGATTTGGGCCGGAATCCGTCGCTACCGGAGGTGTTCAGAGACTACGAACCTCGAGGCAAGTTTCTTACTTGCTAGATATTGATTTAATGTGATAAATTGCATGTGTAGTTAAGTTTTGGGAGGTTTAAACCATAAATGGGTTTTGGGTGATTTTGGGTGTTTAATCCTTAAACCTTAGTTTTAATTTGATTTGAGGATAAATTATTAGTTATAAATGGTGTAGGAATGTTTTGGTAGAATTAGATGTTGTTGATGTTGGGTAAAAGCAAAGAATGGAGGTTTTGGGATTTTAGGGTTTATGTAACCCGTCGCCCAAACTGGGAAAAATCTCAGGACCGAATCGATTCGGCCCTAAGGGCGAATCGATTCGGATAAGGAGAGGGTTACAGGTCTTGCAGACCGAATCGATTCGGATTTAAAGAGAATCGATTCGGCAATTGCAGAAGGTCAGTTTTTGCTCACCGAATCGATTCGGCTGTCTAGCGAATCGATTCGCAAGGGCGAATCGATTCGGCCCAAGGGGCGAATCGATTCGGTTCCCCTGTTTTTGTGAGATTTTCTTATTTTGATTTTTACCCCGTTTTTCTTTTAGGTCCAAGGTTTAGGAACCTTCCTTTGGGAAGTAATGGGGAGTCCTAGAGGGTTGTATTGGGTAGACTAATGTCCTAGGCTAAGAATGGAGATTTAAGTTTACCCGAGGACTAGTTTGGATTAGGTTGATGTCGGATTAATATTGGAGGTTAACCTAACGTTATATTTGAAGTTAAAATATTAAGATTGAGCTTTTGAGAGACACTCCATTATGGAGACTCACTTGAGGGTTTATGAATTATAAACTATTTGAGGCTATTTTGGGATTAGTGGCACTTTGGGGTCTCAGGTCATTAATAATATATGACTAAATAAGAATATATTGCACCTTCTAAAACTTGGTGCTTAAAGGCTAAGTGAATGATTTTTGGAAATATAAAATATGAGTTTTCAAAAGTGGAAAAAGTAATGTTTTTCATAAATATTAATTTATGGTTACACACCTCTCTAAATCGCTATCATAAGGGAAGTCGCGCGCGTTATGGTGAAGCCCCCTGGCTAATGAATGCAGGGTGGATATAGTCCTAGGCCATGGGAGCGCTTATGGTTGTATATTTTTCTGCGGGGGTAGGGAGATTCCAGGTGTGGTCTTGGCTACCACGTAGGCTCATGGCCGCTTCCCGACGTTTCGATAGGATCCCAGGTTGTCTTGGAGGCCCTGGAAGATGATAGCCATTTAGGGGCGCGCACAGTGGGGAAACTCGGACGGGCGGTCTTAGAATCGTTATATATATATATATGATAATAACTATCCTAAATCAAGTTGGACTTGATGTTTGATGGATGCCATATAGAGCATGATGAAAGTTCCATAAAGAGCACGACGTAAGGCCATAAAGAGCCTATGATGATGATCATATTCCTGATAAGGAAGATATTTTTACAAAGTGAACAATTGAGATAAATGCCACTAGTGCATAAAAAGTATGATTATATTTCCTAATAAGGAACAAATTCATGAAATGAATTAGTATATGATGAAATTAATTTGGTAAACACTTGATAAAGTGTTGTACCATTTATATGTATATTCCTAAAGATAGAATTAGGAATTGTGCCAATAGTTGATGGATGGGTTTTACTTTTATATATTTTTCTTTTTGTAGCTGTAGATGTGACCTCCCACACTTATGCACACACGTGTATTTATTTATTATTTCGTGCTTAGGGTCTGATGGATCTCGACGATCAACCTTGCCTAAGTAGTAGTGTATCGGGGGGGTTCCTTGTTTGGATTTCGCTTTGCGAGACACCCCACGCACGAATAGGGCATAGTGTTGAGACTGGGGAGAAGTTAACCTTTAGTGCTTAAATTAATTAGGACAGGGCCTAATGTATCTCGACGATCAACCCTGCCTAAGTAGTAGTGTATCGGGGGGGTTCCTTGTTTGGATTTCGCTTTGCGAGACACCCCACGCACGAATAGGGCATAGTGTTGAGACTGGGGAGAAGTTAGCCTTCTGTTCTTTCTATTAACCTGAGCATCATTTATATTGCGCTAGGTTGCTGCTAGATTGAGAGGTGAGGAATATTATTGTTATCTGTGAGAGATTTACGCACTTACCTGCCATGCATTTTAGTCACATGGTAATCATATCAAACCCGGCCCTGACCGGTTTCTATATTTCCTTGTATCTGCATTTCTTTGCCGTTACAGGTGCGCTTCCGCATGGACATCTGTAATTACATATTCCATTCCAGTTGTCATGGAGCTACAGCATGTTGCGGATGTTGTAGGATACTTGTAGTAGACGCTCCTTTCTTCTATACTCTAGTTATGTTCAGCATAGTTATTCGGGCGTGTTTGCCCAAGGTTTGCACTCATTTATTATATTGTAAATATTGGATTGTAATATTTAATATATCATTTGTATTGGTCTGTGCACCAACAGCTTATTCGGTGATTATTTATGGTGTTGTCATACTATATTCATCGATTTTTTATACCCACCGTTTTCACAAATGGGATTGTCTAAGTGTTTCTCTTTACTTTAAATTTTTTTTTGTATATGACAATCCGTTTTCTAAAATGATTGGTGGTTATCTCATACTATTATGTTAATCGACAGTGATGCTGAGAATGGACCATCTATGATTCCTGTAATTATTGGAGTATTGGGCTGGCCACCTATTATTTTAGTAGGCGGGTTGTCACAGATGGTATCAGAGCATTAGGTTCTAGAGTCCTTAGGAATCTGTGCTGATGTTTTACGTCTTCTGCGTTTCTCTATGTTTGATGTAGAGCCTTAGGAATAAGGTCGTTGAATTCTCTTGTGAGATTTCGTTCTCCTGCTATGGAATGAGAACCCCGAAGATCTTCTGCGCGATCGTGTGAGGCTTGTAAGCCTTTAAATGAAGGGCGCTGAGGAAGGCCGTTGTGAAGGCGTCATAGGATGGGATTACTATAAGCTGTAGGCTGTGGTCGGGAATAAGGACCGCTTTGGAGGTCCTTCCCTTTGTAGCATTATTTTATAATGCTGCCGTGACTACTAAGTGCGGTGAAAATAGTTTTCCCAAGTACCGTTGTCGGTAGAGAGTGGTACTATGCTTGGGACTCCGAGCAATGTCAATTCGGAGTTGAGAGGTTCTTATTAGGACCACATGTTGAAAGTTTGGTTGGATCGAGGAAGTGTAACCTCGTTCGGTGAGAGCGTAAGACCCGAGAGTTTGGCCTAGAGTTGGATATAGGAGTGCTCAGGTGTGAGGATTTTAGGAAAACCTTTCACCCTTAGGAGAAAGGTTGAAGTGGCGGATATGATAGTCGCCTCTTTATGGTGGGACAGAATGTTTTTGCCCGTAGAGAGAGCCTCTCAGTGGAAATGCTAGGCTCGTAAGTAAGTGTTGGAAACACTTTTAGAGAGTAGTGTTCATGAGACCCCACTGGTGGACATCCACCTGGGGAAGGCTCGTGGAGCTAAGGTCGGGGAGGCTGGTAGGATGTTCTCCTTGCTGAAGAGGTCAAGGGAACCATGCGTTCCGATCTTGTCAATTGAAGATAACCGGCAAGAATAGGACTCCTTATTGAGTCATAGATGGAAGTAGTTTGGTTCGGGTAAGACTAGAATGACGTGTCTTAGAACTATCGGTAGCAGCCAAGGAGGTTGGCTAGTATGTTGGTGGGACTTTCTAACTAGGGTGCGAGTAGTGCATTCCTTAGGTAAGATGGAGTAGTATGGTGATAGCCCTAGATTCGGGTGTGTATATCGAGCTTGTGATAGTATCGGTACATATTTTTATATATGGTAAGTATATTTAGATGGCTTCCATGATAGGGGAGTTCTGTATTTTCCTTCTCACTCGTTATGGGGCGAGTGGTGATATATGTGGTACGTGCTACTTGTATTATATAATTATACGAGTAGAGATATTTTTAGATTGGTTGGGGTGATAGCAAGCGAATATATCGCGAGGCTATCCTAGTTCTAGTTCTAGGAGGGGGACTAGTTGTTCTATAATATCTCTCCTAGATACGGATGAGACTTTATAGAGGTGGTTTACGGTGTGTAGATAGTTTCCTTTATTTTTTTATTTATTTTTATTTTATTTTATTCTCCTTGCTTGCTTTGTTTGCCTTGCTTGTGTATGCTATTGCCTTATCTCCATGACCGGCTAGTTAAGGTGACTGTGTGGAGGGGTTCCTTGTTTGGATTTTGCTTCGGCGAGACGCTCCACTCATGAACCTTAACGACGTTGGAAGTGGAGAGATGTGCATTTTCTTTTCTGCTTTTTTTTCTTTCCTTTCTTTTCTGTTGGTTAAGTGCTGGGTTGGAAGGTTTAGCCAAGAATCACGTATATGAGTGATTAAGGGCTTAGTTCATGTGCGATATATGAACACTATGATAGTTTTCCTCTGACTAACGTGGAGGAAGACTAAGATTATAGAAGTCCGATAGGGACTTATGGTTATGCCTTAATGAGAAGGCCATTTGTGTAGAGGTATATGTGTCTCTTGGGGTAGAGTAGTGGTGGCATCTTACTGAAAGTAAATGCCTCGGTCGATTGTTAGGGTTGGACGTAGAAGTATATGTAGCAGTAGAGTTTCGAGATTAGGATTCCGTCGATCCCGATCATGTGTCTTCGACCGGTACTTCTCGACGACTGACAATGCGAGGTAGTAGTGTAACGGGAGGGTTCCTTGTTTGGATTTCGCTTCGGCGAGACGTCCCACGCATGAAACCGAGCTAATGTCGGAAGTCGGGAAAGGTCTTGGACACTAGGGATATTTAGTATTATACTTATACGACTAGGTTAGGATAGATAGATTGACCTTAGGATTCTTAGGATGCTAGGCCCTTAGGGCATGCGGCGTTAGTTAGGAAGATGGTTGGGAGTTGACCACAATAAGTTGTGGGTTAACTCTAAGTAGGATTTGATCCCTAGATGAGAAGTATGGGATTTCGAGCTCGTCAGAATGTTGGGCCATTAGTGGTGAGGCCTCTCGTAGTTAGAGGGTTACATGGGTAACCTACCTTTGGAGGAATTGGAGTATAAGCTGACTTTTCTCCTGCACTCGTGTTGTTATAATCAAGAGTGGATTTAACAAAACGAGTCTTTGCCAGGAACGGGATGTGCTAATATGGGAACATGGACCTATTGTTCGTGTGTCTCGCATTTTTAAGAAGTGTCATCCCACGCTTGATTTAGAGTTCATGGCGGTAGTATTTTCCTTAAAGATTTAGAGGCATTTCTCCTGGGCAGGAATTTGGAGTCGTTCACGGATAACAAGTTTGTGACCGTAGAGGACTATCGTTAGGATATTTCCTTTCGCTAAGGCAATGCGAACGGGAGTAGCATAGGCGCCGAGTAGAGACCATCTTAGAGTTTATTCGTGGCATGGAATGCCAAGTGGAGTGAGCTTCACCGAGACGAGACATTGGTGTCAAGGTATAGGTAAAGTCTCCAGGAAGAATGGAAACCGTTGGGATATGGGGTATATCCTACCACCCGTAAGTGGAAGGGTGGATTTGATTTAAGGTGAGATCGGAGTAGATATTCTATGGATCGAATTTCCTTGCAATAGTTCGGATCGTCTTCGATAAACGTTAGGCCGTGCATAGCCTAGTGTAGATGGCAATATGCCTTGTCTACTCGTTGGAATGGAAACAGCGAATAGTATATTCCTGGGACCGGGAGTGGTCCGGGAACCTTCCTTTAGATTGGGCTCAGTGAGCAAGTAGACCTTTGAGGGGTACACCAACGCGAATAGAAGTTAGTAGTGTTGGGGTTAGCGATTGTAAGTTAGTGTAGTTATTCCCTAGTAGAGGTATAACGTGTTTCGGAAAGTAAGGCAATTAGTGCCGAGCTTGTGTGGGTATCTCCTCCCATTGTAGAAGGGTAGGATCGATGGTTTCTGAGATCGATAGCGATGACCTTAGTCTGAGTCCTATGGGGACATTTCTATTCGGGGGTTTGCCAGTATGATAGCACGGTTTTTATTATAGAATACCCTTTATATGGTTATGGGTTACGCCTGAATTTTGAGGGCAAAATTCCCCTTTAAGGGGGGGAGTATGTAACAACCCAGGTTTTCAAGCGACTATTTTATACCATTTTGCCTAATGGGCTAATTTTATAAAATGGGAAATGTTGGAGTAAATATTATTTCCCGTGAGACTTAGGGATAATATTTACTATGTTCTGACTATTTACCATTATGAGAAGGTAAATAGTGTTATATTGTGTATTTTGCGTCGTTATATGTAAAATGACGGTTATGACCTATATTTAAATCGGGTATAATTAATGAATTAAAAATGGAATTGGAACGTAAAAATAGTTCACACTTTCCCGAATGCCAAAATAGGGGGTGCGGTTGTTTTTAGAATAGTCGAGATAGTCGAAGTATGTGCCCAGTTGTAATTTTTGAGATTTAGGCATTTTAAGGGGTTATGACTCAATTAAGTGGTTACGAGTCATTTTAGTGGTGTATTAGCATTTAGGAGTGGGGGTTTATGTTTCGAGACCCGTATAAGTCCCCCACCCCTTTTCTTTTTCTTCATTTGTGTTAGAAGCCAAAGGGGAGAGAGAGAGAGAAGAGAGAGTTGGGAGAAATGGGAGAAGAGAGAGAGAAGGAAGATTTGGGCCGGAATCTGTTGCTACCGGAGGTGTTCAGAGACTACGAACCTCGAGGCAAGTTTCTTACTTGCTAGATATTGATTTAATGTGATAAATTGCATGTGTAGTTAAGTTTTGGGAGGTTTAAACCATAAATGGGTTTTGGGTGATTTTGGGTGTTTAATCCTTAAACCTTAGTTTTAATTTGATTTGAGGATAAATTATTAGTTATAAATGGTGTAGGAATGTTTTGGTAGAATTAGATGTTGTTGATGTTGGGTAAAAGCAAAGAATGGAGGTTTTGGGATTTTAGGGTTTATGTAACCCGTCGCCCAAACTGGGAAAAATCTCAGGACCGAATCGATTCGGCCCTAAGGGCGAATCGATTCGGATAAGGAGAGGGTTACAGGTCTTGCAGACCGAATCGATTCAGATTTAAAGCGAATCAATTCGGCAATTGCAGAAGGTCAGTTTTTGCTCACCGAATCGATTCGGCTGTCTAGCGAATCGATTCGCAAGGGCGAATCGATTCGGCCCAAGGGGCGAATCGATTCGGTTCCCCTGTTTTTGTGAGATTTTCTTATTTTGATTTTTACCCCATTTTTCTTTTAGGTCCAAGGTTTAGGAACCTTCCTTTGGGAAGTAATGGGGAGTCCTAGAGGGTTGTATTGGGTAGACTAATGTCCTAGGCTAAGAATGGAGATTTAAGTTTACCCGAGGACTAGTTTGGATTAGGTTGATGTCGGATTAATATTGGAGGTTAACCTAACGTTATATTTGAAGTTAAAATATTAAAATTGAGCTTTTGAGAGACACTCCATTATGGAGACTCACTTGAGGGTTTATGATTTATAAACTATTTGAGGCTATTTTGGGATTAGTGGCACTTTGGGGTCTCAGGTCATTAATAATATATGACTAAATAAGAATATATTGCACCTTCTAAAACTTGGTGCTTAAAGGCTAAGTGAATGATTTTTGGAAATATAAAATATGAGTTTTCAAAAGTGGAAAAAGTAATGTTTTTCATAAATATTAATTTATGGTTACACACCTCTCTAAATCGCTATCATAAGGGAAGTCGCGCGCGTTATGGTGAAGCCCCCTGGCTAATGAATGCAGGGTGGATATAGTCCTAGGCCATGGGAGCGCTTATGGTTGTATATTTTTCTGCGGGGGTAGGGAGATTCCAGGTGTGGTCTTGGCTACCACGTAGGCTCATGGCCGCTTCCCGACGTTTCGATAGGATCCCAGGTTGTCTTGGAGGCCCTGGAAGATGATAGCCATTTAGGGGCGCGCACAGTGGGGAAACTCGGACGGGCGGTCTTAGAATCGTTATATATATATATATGATAATAACTATCCTAAATCAAGTTGGACTTGATGTTTGATGGATGCCATATAGAGCATGATGAAAGTTCCATAAAGAGCACGACGTAAGGCCATAAAGAGCCTATGATGATGATCATATTCCTGATAAGGAAGATATTTTTACAAAGTGAACAATTGAGATAAATGCCACTAGTGCATAAAAAGTATGATTATATTTCCTAATAAGGAACAAATTCATGAAATGAATTAGTATATGATGAAATTAATTTGGTAAACACTTGATAAAGTGTTGTACCATTTATATGTATATTCCTAAAGATAGAATTAGGAATTGTGCCAATAGTTGATGGATGGGTTTTACTTTTATATATTTTTCTTTTTGTAGCTGTAGATGTGACCTCCCACACTTATGCACACACGTGTATTTATTTATTATTTCGTGCTTAGGGTCTGATGGATCTCGACGATCAACCTTGCCTAAGTAGTAGTGTATCGGGGGGGTTCCTTGTTTGGATTTCGCTTTGCGAGACACCCCACGCACGAATAGGGCATAGTGTTGAGACTGGGGAGAAGTTAACCTTTAGTGCTTAAATTAATTAGGACAGGGCCTAATGTATCTCGACGATCAACCCTGCCTAAGTAGTAGTGTATCGGGGGGGTTCCTTGTTTGGATTTCGCTTTGCGAGACACCCCACGCACGAATAGGGCATAGTGTTGAGACTGGGGAGAAGTTAGCCTTCTGTTCTTTCTATTAACCTGAGCATCATTTATATTGCGCTAGGTTGCTGCTAGATTGAGAGGTGAGGAATATTATTGTTATCTGTGAGAGATTTACGCACTTACCTGCCATGCATTTTAGTCACATGGTAATCATATCAAACCCGGCCCTGACCGGTTTCTATATTTCCTTGTATCTGCATTTCTTTGCCGTTACAGGTGCGCTTCCGCATGGACATCTGTAATTACATATTCCATTCCAGTTGTCATGGAGCTACAGCATGTTGCGGATGTTGTAGGATACTTGTAGTAGACGCTCCTTTCTTCTATACTCTAGTTATGTTCAGCATAGTTATTCGGGCGTGTTTGCCCAAGGTTTGCACTCATTTATTATATTGTAAATATTGGATTGTAATATTTAATATATCATTTGTATTGGTCTGTGCACCGACAGCTTATTCGGTGATTATTTATGGTGTTGTCATACTATATTCATCGATTTTTGATACCCACCGTTTTCACAAATGGGATTGTCTAAGTGTTTCTCTTTACTTTTAATTTTTTTTTGTATATGACAATCCGTTTTCTAAAATGATTGGTGGTTATCTCATACTATTATGTTAATCGACAGTGATGCTGAGAATGGACCATCTATGATTCCTGTAATTATTGGAGTATTGGGCTGGCCACCTATTATTTTAGTAGGCGGGTTGTCACAATGTCGTTCGAACGACATCGTATCTCGTTTAAACGAGATCAGATCTCGCTCGAATGACACCGTTTCTTATTAGAACGAGCTGTTTATTTCTGACACGTCACCGCCTTAAATGTTATTATATAAAGGGTACCAGACTTCGTTATTTCGTGTGGAGAAAATACTGGTTTTAACATAATACGATTTTAGTGTTTTTTTATTTTATTCTCCATCTTTTTTAGGGTTCAAAACTTTGTTTTGACAATTCACAAATCCCAGACTTTTTGTGTGAGTTGTTTGTGGAACTCAAAGCATAGTTTTGCTGGGAGTTTTGTTGTTGAATCTAGGTACCTTGGAAAGGTCTTGGGCTGACCATAGGTGCCACTTGCGGGAGGTACTGGGCTGATCGACTGCGTGTCATAGGGAGTGTTGCGGTGTTCTTGGGCTGACGACTACGAATCGACACCTGTAGGTATTTCGTAAGTCAATTGTATTTTCGTTGTAATCCGATTGTAAACCGCTCCTTTACAAATTATAGTGAAAATAAAAGGTTTTGCCCTGCAAGGATTTTTTTTCCTGAAATTTGTCTTTATCAAGTTATTCATCGTTTGATTTAATCTGAGATTTGAATTGACACGTAAATGCATGATTAAGGGCTAATTTAATTGGTATTTGGTTTGAGCAATTTTAGATATCCAACTAAATAAGTTTAAGTTGGAAATTGAGAATATCTTTGAATCAATATCGCACACGACATCTTTTCAAATTGGTATCAGAGCAGGTTACACTAATTTATTGCATATTCCTATTTTTTGTAAACTTTCATGATATTGATTTTGTTTGAAAAATATGATTTTAGAAAGTTTATTGCAATGCTTCCAAACGAGAACTTATATAATCGAATGCCTATTTTTTATGGGGCCAATTATGCCTATTGAAAAGCTCGTATGAAATCCCAGTTAAAAGCCATTGAGGAACGAGTTTGGTTGCTTTGTGAAAGAGGGTGGACTCCTCCCACTGTCACTGCTAATAACATCACCTCTTTGAAACCTGTGTCGAATTGGACTGAAGATGATTTTAAAATGTCTAACTTTAATTCCCGTGGTTTGAGTGCACTACTAGAAATAGACATTTTTATGACGGGGAAAAAGGGTCATAAAAGTTTATTTGTGATAATTTTCAAAGCTTTAAAAACCGTCGTAATGTTGTGTGTCATAATAAAATCAGTGTTGACAAAATACCGTCATAACAACCATCCTATTACGACAGTTTTTGATACAAACCATCATTAACAATAATGTTGTGTGTCATAATAAAATCGGTGTTGGCAAAACCGTCATAACAAACCATCCTATTACGACAATTTTTCGTACAAACCATCATAAAAGGTATTTGTTACGACATTTACTTTGTTAATTATAATGACAGCGTACATAAAACATACCCATTTTTATATGTTAACTGTAAACCGTCATTAAAGTTTTTTTTCCTTTCTTTTTTTGCATTAAATTCTATTATACTATTCAAATATCCCAAACATGTAATGCATAAAACTAAGATATGTCAATTCAAAGAACAAATTTTCATACTCAAAGTAGCAAATTTCAAGTACCAATATAACTTACAAAAAATGTCATTAATATTTGAAACTAAAAAAAATATATACATCTGGACAACTCACAAATAAAAAGATATCTAAAACGACATATACTATAGACATAAAAACTAGCAAGTTAAACTGCAACATTAGCTCCATTCGTGTAGCATGAAAACCCAATTTTGCAACAGCTACATCGGATACGCAATAGGCAACAACGGGATCGATATCTGAACAAAAGAAGGAAACAAATAGCAGTTAATAACTAAAACAGATTAACCATATAAAGAATATAGCTCAAACAATAATGATATTTTAATATAATATCGAGCATCAAAAAATAAACATTGCATAATTTTAAAGTTAATTTTTACTTCATTCTTTATTAAGGCATGGGAGAGATAAATGGGGAAGGTTTATGAAAATTTCGACAAAGTTTCCTCTATTTTTTTTAATAATTCAAAATTAAACATGACATGTTTAACCAACCACAGTCATATAAAGCCCACCTCAGGCATTCAACATCATCAATAATAACAACAGTATAAATTCCACCGCATGCATGCACTGTCAACAATAACAACAATACAAATATCACCATGAACATTCACTATTAATAATAACAATATAAAGACCACCTTGGGGATTCACAATCAACAATAATATAAAGGCCACCACGGACATCACAAAACATTTGCATAATCTCAAAGTTAATTTTTACTCTATTCTTTTTTAACGCAAGGAAAAGATAAATGGGGAAGGTTTAGTGAAAATTTCGATAGAGTTTGCATTATTTTTTTAATAATCCAAAATTAAACATAACATGTTTAACCAACAGTAACAATGAAAATGAAAATAAATTAAGGAATACAAGATAAAAGTATATATATATATATATAGATAGAGAGAGAGAGAGAGAGAGAGAGAGAGAGAGAGAGAGAGAGAGAGAGAGAAAGGCAGGCTCTTGTGCACACTAAGTTTGCGCAGTGCTGGCGAACACCAATTTTTTTAAAGCATTAAAAAATATTTTTGATTTGATTTTTTATGTGATATTTAAACATTTCAACGGACCCATGTAAAAAAATCAGCTCAAAAAACTTTTTTTGCTATTTTTAAAAAATCGGGCAAACTTTTGCAACTTTTAAAGTGCTTAAAAGTAGCGAAAGTTTGACCGATTTTTTAAAAATAGCAAAAAAAATTTTTTTAGCTGATGTTTTTTACACGGGTCCGCTGAAATGTTTAAATATCATAAAAAAATCAACTCAAAAACATTTTTTTTACTATTTAAAAAAAATGATGTGCAAACTTAATGTGCACAGTCTGTCTGTCTGTCTGTCTCTCTCTCTCTCTCTCTCTCTCTCTATATATATATATATATATATAATGCTCTAATGTGGTCTGGTCTGCACTCTTACATAATACACATGGGAGAAATCAAATACTTACTTGCAAAGTTGTCCATAAATTTTCTTTCAAATGAATTGGCACTTTCTTCGAGTATCCATAACGTATTGGAATCGTCTTAACTATGACTCCTCTATAACTCGCAAAATCAAGTTTTGTTTCACTAAAGGGTAGCCTAGATATGTTGTAATCGAGTTGAATTCTTTTGCCATCTTCCATTTTGATTATCCGTTGACAAACAGAAATACCTCTACCTTTTCTTGTGTTATTAGAAAAGGTATGTTGTAATCAAGTCTTGTGTTGAAGAATTAAGAATAAAGTTGCAGTAGCATCATATAAGAATCCCATTTGGTGAGCTACGAGCCTGGTCAAATTAGAGGGGGTAATTTAAGTTGACCCGTTTTACAAATTGTGTCATATGACCTGACACTAACCTAAAATATAAATTGAACATGTTATGTTTAGGTTGACACGCATTAACCGTGAAACAGAAGTATAAAACTTGTGACTCATTTCTCCTATAGTGAGATACTGAGCAAAACCCCATAGGTCCTCCATAAATTAAAAATTAGTAAAATCAAGCAAAATATTAGTAAAACAAAGAAATTATACACCTTATGTGTAATTAAATAAAGATGAAAAAAGAAGAAAATATCCTTAATGAAAATAGACAGATATACTAATTAACCATTAGGTCATACTGTGTTGAGTTGCGAAAACTATAACTAAGAAAGAAGAGAAAGGGATGTCAACTCTGAGATAATGAATTCAACTGTCCAAAATCAATTTCCAGACTTAGACTAGGAAAAAACGAATAACACACAAAAACCTCATATAAGTTAGGATATAAAACAACAAAAAATAGTGCAAAACAAAACGTTTAAACTCCGATGCATACTAAAAGTTACCTTTCTCAGGAAAAATAATATTGAACCCAAAGCATCGAATAACTTCTATGTTTAATCGAAGCATATTTTTCTTAGCCTCATCGTCTTGTAGTTCTTTCATTCTCTGTATGAAGTTGATTAAGTCAATAACATATGTTTACCAAAAACATCAAGAAGTCAGAAACGCAAATCTTTAAAAACTTCACGCTGCTCCCTTCTATCAAGGAACTCAAGGACATTAAATTCTATATGATTTTATAGGTCAAATTATAGGAAATCCGCTGAACTATCACCTGTGTTGAAAATTACATCCCTGAACTACTGAATTTGCAAAAAATTGCTTGAACTATTTCAATCACGTGTCCCTAAAAAGGGCCTTGTGATTAGGGGGTATTGCAATCAATTTGTCTGTTTAGGGAATTTCTTGCATTTTGTCCTCCTCCCTCTATTTATTTTTTTAACAGAATGAAGTAGAATGAATCGGGTAGATAAATTAACATTTTGTGGCAACTAACAAAACAACAATCAAAAATTATTTTTGGATCATCCCACACACTTAGATACAACCAATAAATTTACCCAGACCCCCTGTCGAGGCTCTTGAGGGGCATCAAAGCACATCAACCAAATTACACACACCAAAAAATCACAAACCTATATTTGGGGGTTCCATGAGGTATAGGTTAAACGAGTTCCAAACCATTTTACTCTTAGAGTGAGATAAAATACACATCTTATGTTACAATCACTCCAATAGTCTACAACTATGCATAATGATTGCGATTATGTTATGCAACCAAGTTTTGCGTATACACCATAGAGAACCCGAAATCAAGTTCGGGACATGTTCAGATTTTTGTAAAAATTGCCTGATGCAAGAATCACATGAGATCTATTAGGGTAGAGAAATAAGCATTTTGTGGAAACTTACCTGAGTAGAAATCGGGTATAGAAAAACATCAACAAGTCAAGATTCTAATCATTCGGTATATGGATTTAACGCAAGCTTACCTATGCAGAAACCACTGGTGACAATGGAATCCAGGTGCAAAACCTCCGAAGTGAGAAGAACGAGATACAACGTAGCAGAACGGGATGGGGCGGTAGCAGAGTGTGTGTGAGAGAGAGAAAGTACATGAGTAAATAGGGGAAGGAGAAAATGAAGGTGGTCTTGGGGAAAAAGCCTTCGACAGAAAGTTGGAGGGAAAGAGCGCGGGCATAAAATTTTTAGACTAAATTTTAGATTGAAACTGTCGTAATAGGTTACTTACTTGGATTTTTATAAAAAACAGTCATAATATATACCATTTAAAATGACTCTTCTCTTAAAAAGGTCATGTACGTTAATATTAATATTTTTATAATGACCATTTATAATTAATATGTCGTGTAAATAAGATAAATGTGCTTTTAAGGACATTTTTTTTAAAACTGTCATTTTGAAAAGTGTCATAATAAGGTAGTTTTTTTGTAGTGGTGCTATTTCTGGAGCTGTCACCCCGACGATTCCGCCGAATTATGACGTGCACCACGTCTAAAGAGGCATGTGATGTCCTCCAATTGACACATGAGTGTATGAACGCGGTTAAAAAAATCAAATTTACAAAATTTGGCCACCCAGTTTGAGACCATTATTATGTCCAAGTCTGAATGTTTTGATGCGTTTTATGCATGTTTTTTGGACGTTGTTAACTCGAATTTTAATTTATGTAAGCCTATTGATAACACACGTGTCGTTAAAAAGATTTTGAGATCTCTTCCAAAACGTTTCATTCCTAAAGTCACTATTTTGAATTCGTTGGGAAAGTTAAATTCTCTTAAGATAGAAGAACTCGTAGGAGACCTACAAACTTATGAGATTGACATGTTTCCCCAAACCATTAAAGCTAAGGATATACGTTGCTTTAAAGACTCAAGTTAGGAAGCAAAAGAAAGAGAGAGTGTATGAGTCTGATTCTGAGGAAGAGTTTAGCATTGACGATGTGGCCTTATTTGTGAACAATTTTAAAAAATTTCTCAAAATGAAAAAAAATAATTCTTTCAATAAAAAGTCATTTGAGAAAAATAAAAAGAAAGAAAAGACCAGAGAGGGCAATGAAAAAGAGAGTGAGAGAGAAAAAGAGGAAGATACTGGGGAAGATGAGATGATTTGTTTCGAATATCAAGGCAAAGGTCATAGGGCTTTTGAATATGTTACTGGGCTTAAGAGAATAGGGAAGAAAATAGCCATGCCTGCCACTCTTAGTGATTGTGAGGGAGATGATGAGAAAGATGAGTCTGAAAAGGGTTTAGGACATGGGATGTGTTGTAATACCCCGTATTTTTAAGCATATTTATGCTATTATGAAATTTTGAAAATTGGTATTAATTAATTTAAAGGGAGAAAATTTAATTTATAATTAATCTGATTTTAAGGGTAATAATTTCTAGCGTGACAAAAGTTAAAAGTTATCAAAAATAATTATGTCAAATTATAATTATGTTGAATATTACGTAGTGAGTAACATAATATTGTTTCGGAAATAAGAATATGGTCGGGAATGAGATACATGACAATTAAAATATAATTATTTGGGACGTGCTTATGAGTCGCGTCAATTTTCTATTTTGGGGGTTCAAAAGGCAAATTATTTTTAAATAACTCGTATGGACGTTTTGAGTGCGCCAGTGTGTCCGGAAGGGTCAAAATAGTCAGAAAACACTACTCGGTGTTTTAATTGGAGTCCGGAGCATTTTAGCCCAAAACGACACCCCAGAGGGGTATTTTGGTCTTTTGGGATTTTAGAGTGATTAAATGGACGAAAATAAAGTTTATTTAGAAACAAGTATGGTTAGTAGCCTGTCAGTTTCACCTTACGTGAGAAAGAGAGAGAAAGAGAGGAAGAACCAAGGAGGAAGGAGAACCATAAGAGAGAAAGAGGCAAACTCAAGAGATTTCACGCAAAAGTTGCGTCAAAGTGTAGATTGAGACGAGAGGATCAACCACATACCAAATTCAACCCAAGAAACAGAAGTCCATCCCAAGGCAAGTGTTTATCTTGCTCCTCTTTTATCAAATATTGTTCTTGTTGATTTAGATTAGTTGATATAAACTTGTTACAATGAAAACTTAGGTTTAATTAGACTAATTTGTCAAGAAACCTCATGAATTGGAGATGGGTTTGCATATAAAGGACCTTCCCGTCTTAGAACTGTTAAATTTGGTAATTGTATGTTGGAAATCACGAAATTAATTGGGAGTTTGAAAGTTTAAACAAATTCTGGGTTCATATTTAAGAGATTAATTAGGAATTAAAGAAATTGTTGAATTCCATTTGAGTATATAAGGATTTGACCTTTAATTTGCATTAGAAAGTATCTTAGGGTAATTTGGAATAGTTTAGGAACATTAAATTAGAGTTGGGCTGAGTTTTGGATTGATATTGAAGATTGAAAGTTAGAAAAATCAAATTTGGAGAAAAACTGGGTCTGTTCGGATTTCTCGTTCGAAGTCTGCCCAGGTAGTTCAAACGAGACTTCCAACGAGAATTCCAACAAACTTTCTAAAGAAATGATGGAGTTCGTTCAAAGTGAGAACCTCGTTTGAACGAGATTCCCTTGACTTCTAACGAGATTCAGTCAGTTCGAGTTAAAAATCATCCTAGGGTTATCCAAGTGAGAGTAATGACCTACGTGAGTAACAGGTGACTTAAATTCTGAATTATTAATGTGTTGGGATTATAATAGTTCTCGGGATATAGGAAGTTTATAGAACCTAGGAGATAATGTAGGTTCGAGAGAGGAAATATATATGATCGAATCATGGTGAGTGGTAGAATTAATACTACTACTTATGTACTATGGAAATCAAGTTGCGTGAACGCCTAATGAGTTATATAATAGTTCTCGGGATATAGGAACTTTATAGACACTAGGAGGGAATGTAGGTTCGAGAGAGGAAATATATGATTGAATCATGGTGAGTGGTAGACTTAATACTACTACTTATGTACCATGGAAATCAAGTTGCGTGAACGCCTAATGAGTTATATAAGTTGTGTGCATGCTTATTACTTGAAATATTATGTGTATGACATACCTAGATACTGGCTATCGAACGGAGGTTAACGCATTGTGGACGACCATATCTTGTGTGCCTTTGGGGGATTTTGAGTAGTACCACTAGAGCATGGAACCGAGGTACGGGTTATCTGTGAGAATGATAGTGATGACGGTCGTATGGGTGCGTAGGTATGTGCGTAGCCCATCGGCTTGGGACTATGTTCGCCTCCAATATGTGTATATGTTTTATTGGTTCCTGAGAGAATGAACTTGTTGTCCTTCATGCGTGAGCGTTGCAATGGGACTAGATAGCCGAGTATGCCTAGCACCAAGGGTTTCTTAACCATGGGTGCAGTATATATATATATATATATATATATATATATGTGTGTGTGTGTGTGTGTGTGTGTACACATAGAGAGATTATATATGTATACTGATTTTCCTATTATGTATTGCATGTTGGCAGATTTATTAGTGTATATTCTTTCTGTGTCACCAGTTGAGAATTTATAATGTTATGAGAATATATTAAAACATTTATTAACCTACTCCTAATCTTAGAAATATTGTCTTCGAGTTACTAAGATATTTTATTCGACATAGTGGGGTACACTACATATAGTCAGACAGGGTATCGTGACTAGTATGGGTAGTTAGTCTCGCTAGACGTACACATTAGATGAGAGGTGAGTATCTCAAGTGAGTACGCTAAGTTAACATGAATAATATTTGTGCTAATTAACCAATTTAAGCACTTGCTATATTTAAACTGTTTTCTACTCGGGGTCTGGCCCGTTTTTCTGCAAATCTCTTTTCTTGTTCCTTTATTTTAAGTGCTCAGCCATAGGAACACCAGGCTTGGGAGATCCCACTCATTTGACGTGATGTAGCTGTTGTGGAAGCTACGGGACATTTCTAGTAGACGCTTCATAATCTATCCTTCTTTATCTATCAGTTATTTACTTCAGTTGGACATGTCGTTCCTTCCTATTTTACATTCAGAGATTTAGATTTTTTTTTTATGTTAGTAGACTTTTATTTCATGGCTTTGGATTATTGTATGGGATTCTGACTGAAAGTGTTTACTCCAGTTCTCTATTTTTATTCAGGTAGTTATTTTCTTATGTTTTTGGGATGAATGGTATTAGTTAATTATTTTCTTACTTGATGATGGTTAATAACAAGATAAAATTTTTACATCAACCCTTTTTAAATATTAGGTGGGTAGTTTTAAATTAAATAAAATTGATGATTTTTGACATTGATGCATTATCTGAACCAATTGGATATTCTGAATTTAATTAATAAATAACTAACCACCCGGTATTTAATTAGGCAGGGTGTCACATGTGTGTAGCTTTTTCGAGTCGTGTGAGTACACCCACTTTGTCTCACGATGATAGTGTTCATGAGAGCGACGGTGATGACTCGAGTGTTTCTAGTGAAGGTGAGAATGAGTTTGATAGTGGAGATGAAAGTGAGCTCCAAAAAGCATTTAGGGATTTGTACATCGAGACCTTGGAAACAAAGAAGTATAATAAGAATTTAGGTCGTCGGGTTTTAGATTTGGAGAAAGAAAAGGAAGTTTTAAGGAAGGAAAAGTGTGACTTGACCACCACGGTGTCTAGTCTGACGACACGTGTATCCCAACTCGAGAGTGATCTTATCCGTACCCGGGAGATCAAAGTCCCTTTAGAGAATGCATGTAAGAAAGTTGAAAAGATGGTTCTCAATCCCGTTTTGGGTAGTGATGAGAGTTTAGGAAAAGGTCATGACGGTGCATCCACTTCTTTTGTTGCACCCAAGCTGGTTCCCACTTTGGTGATTGATTCACGCGTTTCTCATCCCAACCCACCTAGGCATCCCATTCCCGCTAGGAGAACACGCCCTATAATTTTTGAAAAATCAATTCCTAAGCCGGTTTATGTTTGCTCCCATTGCTAAAAGAAAGGACACTTTAGGGAATTTTGTTTTAAATTGGGTTATGGGTCACTCCTACACACATTCACGCACAGGCAGCCCCTCATGATTCTTTGCTTGCACATAATGATAGAGAGTTTGCACATATTCGCGAGAAAGTAAATTTTTTGGTCAAGACTTCACATAATTTAATGGAGTCGTTTCAAAAGATGTCACCATCTTTGGAGAACTCCACCACACTTTCCGGTTGAGGTCTAGACATGTTTACTAGCATAGGGTGTTTTTCATGATGACACTTTTACCTATTGCTAGTATGTAACTTTTGTATTTTATTTGTTTTTCTTGTTTTTAGTACTATTTTAGCACTGTTTTGGATCTATTTGCCCATTCCATGAACTGTTTTTCTTACAAATTTTTTCACTGGAAAAAAATGCATGACATTCTGTGTAATCTTGGAAAATTTGTCTTTCTCATTCTAACGAGATAGCCTGTAGTTCGTACGATATGGCATCTCGTTCGAACAACCCCTGGAATAATATTCTGTTTACAGTCCCTGTTTCTTCCTGCTATATGTTATTGGTAGTGCTGGGTGGTTTCTGAACAGTGTTTGAAAAATACAAAAAGATTTTCTCTTTTTAGAAAAATTTTGAAAAATCCAAAAAGAGTTTTGTATTTTGTTTGCATCTTTTATGAATTCATGCTTAGGATGACCAAGGCACAACTTCATGCCATATCCATGTGACTGTTTGATAGTGTTTTGAGACAATATATTGTGTCATTCATGTGTTTTACAAAGTTTGGAGTCTTTGAGATGATATAGTTTTGCTACCTACATGATTGACTCTATTTATCCTTTATTGCACACATGCACGGGTTTGTTTGATGTTTGTGATTGTCTATCACATGTTGGCTTAGTGTTTTTCGCTTCAATTCTGTCTATATAACAAACCAAATGCGATAAAAATTGACAAAAAGCAGTGCATGTTATAAACCATTTGTGAGATTTGTGTGTTTTTTTAAAAAAAATGGTGAGGGGCTACGAAAGGTACTCATTTTTCCTTTGCGATTAAGCCAACGTTTATATGGACCTAAAAAAGTGAGGAATTGGAAATTATCTGGGGTCAAATGAGGTTTAAAAGATCCCGAAAAAATTAAGAGGTAATAAAAAGATATATATGCCAAAAAGGGGCCATTAGGTTTATTCACCAATTATCCAATGTTTGAGAATTTAGATCACCTCAAAAAGAAATTATATATGAGGGATTTTGGCTGAAGAATTCAATACGATTTTCACGTCCTTGAAAGTCATAAAAAAAAGCATTACATAGTTTTTGACTTATTGGTGTGGAAATCATATATACTTTGATTTGTTGATATGATTTAGGCGATACCATCTAAATTCAACAAATTTTACAGCTAAGGACTAATTTTTATGTTCATTCGTTAGGAGTATACTTATGCATCGTGTGCACATGATATGATTGAGTTGATTTTCCAATTGAATTTGTTCACATCCATTCATTACGTTTCACACAATTTGGTTGTCTTGGTATAAATTCATGGTGTGATTTGTGTAGCATCATTTTTGCATTTTTTGTATGAAAAATTGAAAAATCAAAATTTGTTTGTTTTGTTTCCCGTGACACCCCGATTTGCTTTATGTGATTTCTCCTTTTTCTTGTCTATTTCGGACAAATAAAAAGGGGGATAACGAATTATGATTTTATGGGGGAGTTTTAAGTGTGGGGGAGATTTGATTATGCTTACATGCTTTATGTTTATACCATTTCAAACTCGATACGTCACGAGGTTTTTGCTTTATCTCATGTGTGTAGGTACGATTGAAGATGTTTGGATAGCACACCCTGATGAGAAAATCTTGGAGTTTTGAAAAGTTGATTGTTGAAGCGAAGTTTGAAAAAGTTTGAAGACTTGTTTAGTTTATCTTTCCATGTTTGAGTTTATGGGAAGGTAGATTTGTATAGGTCATATTTTGATCGATAATTCGGATATTTTTATTTTGTACCGGCATAGACATAAGGGGAGATTTGTAAGGACATATTCCGTCACAATTAGTATGTCGTATACCGCTACAAGTCGTCTAAGGATTGAGAAGACTGCATCTAGACAAGACGAATCCGAAATTCAATAAGACTTCAACATTCAAACCCAACAAGGACAAATTTGGTAAAATATGTTTTAAGATCCATTTACATTTTACATTAAAAGTGTTGGGATATTTTTATAAAAGTTTAAATGGTTTTTTAAAATGATTTTAATCATAAAAGGTTTTGGATAAACTTTTCTGATCTCGTGAACAGTCTTAACTTTTGAAGTGTCCAAGATTTATAAAATACTGAAGTTGTTTTGGACACGTGTATGATGTCGTTCGAAATACATCGTATCTCGTTCAAACGAGATCAGATCTCGCTCGAACGACACTATTTCTCGTTTGAACGAGCTGTTTATTTCTGACACGTCACCGTCTTAAATGTTATTATATAAAGAGTGTCAGACTTCGTTATTTCGTGCGAAGAAAACACTGGTTTTAACAGAATACAATTTTAGTGTTTTTTTTAAATTTTATTCTCCATCTTTTTTAGGGTTTAAAACTTTGTTTTTACAATTCACAAATCCGCGACTTTTGTGTTAGTTGTTTGTGGAACCCAAAGCATAGTTTTACTGGAAGTTTTGCTGTTAAATCTAGGTACCTTGGAAAAGTACTGGGCTAACCATAGGTTCCACTTGAGTGAGGTAATGGGCTGATCGACTGCGTGTCATAGGAAGTGTTGCGGTGTTCCTGGGCTGACGACTATGAACCGACACATGCAGGTATTTCGTAAGTCAATTGTATTTTCGATGTAATCCGATTGTAAACCATTACTTTACAAATTATAGTGGAAATAAAAGGTTTTTCCCTATAGGGATTTTTTCCTGAAATCTGTCTTTATCAGTTTATTCATTGCTTGATTTAATCTGAGATTTGAATTGACACGTAGATGCATGATTAGGGGTTGATTTAATTGGTATTTGGTTTGAGCAATTTTAGACATCCAATTAAATAAGTTTAAGTTGGAAATTGTGAATATCTTTGAATTAATATCGCACATAGTATCTTTTCACGGTCGAAATCCTACAAGATATATATATACACAGGATGGCTCTAATGCGGACGCAACTTGCGGATTTAACTTGTGGATGGATTTTTTCGTATTTTTCCAAAATAACAAAAAAACTTTTTACGACTTGATTTTTTTGTGGTATTTAAACATTTCAGGAGGCCCCTATAAAAAAAATCAGTTCAAAATGAATTATTTTGCTATTTTTAAAAAATTAGTCAAACATATGTCATTTTTTAAAGCTCTTTAAAACTGACATATGTTTGACCGATTTTAAAAAAATAGTAAAACGTATCATTTTGAACTGATTTGTTTACAGGGGTCCCCTAAAATGTTTAAATACTACAGAAAAAAATCAAGTCGAAATTTGATTTTTTGCTATTTTTAAAAAATACACAAAAAATCGTTTGCAAGTTAAATTCGCAAATTGCGTCCGCATTAGAGCCTGACTATATATATAGGGAAAAGTTCACAATTGAACCTAAAAGATGAACTTTTAAATTAACATTAACAAAATTATACCTTAAAACTCATTAATTTTATATTCTATGTTGTAATTGGTCCGCGCCAGCGGCAACGAACACGCATGTCGATCGATCCCCCCCTCACCCCCTCACCTGTGACACCCCGTTCATTAAAATAAAAGGTGGCCAGCCCGCTGCTCCAATATAAATAGAAATATTAAATGGTCCATTCTCAGCATCACTGTCGCATAATAATAGTACGAGATAACCACCAATTTTTTAAAAACGGATGTCATATAAATTTTGCGAATCCGATAAAAATAATTTTGATCATCCAATTTATAACGAAAGGTGGATCTATATACATTATAATGGTTAACTAACAATTCTACAAAACATAATCAAATAAGTTGTCGGTTAACAAACTAATACAAAAGGTTACACCAAGTATTACAGCAGATATGAATAATAAACTGGGGCATATCATAACTAGAATATCCAAAAGAGATTGATGCGCCTAATACAAAAATCCTACAATATCCGCAAAATGCCGTAGTTCCATAACACTGGAAAGGAAGATCAAAGCGGGTACCCATGCGGCAGAGCACCTGAACATAAATAAAAACCTCACAAAAGGAGAAATATAAACGGGTGAGGGCCCGATTTGATATGATACACATGTGAATAGAATGCATAACACTTATGAATGCAAAACATCATAAACGGGTTAAGTTCGCTCTTCGCCCAAGAAATTATCCTCACAAGTCAATTAATTATTAAGGATGGTGCAATTTAAGGTTGATTCGCAGTTTCATTCAATCATTTGTGTGAAACATCATTTCTATGAGAACAATTACAACCATAATATAATGGTTTTAAAACCATCCCTCCGGTAGCCACCCCACTGGATGCGCCCCTAAATTCTATCATCCTCCAGGGCCTATAATCAAGACCACATGGGTATCCTAAATCGTAATGCTTGGGAAGTGGCCATATACCTTAGATAGTGAGTCATAACCATACCCGAAATTACCTCACTTCGAACCAAACAATAATACATTGTAATAAATGGTACAATGACCTTAGGACTATATTATCCTTTCTTCATTAGCCAGGGGATTTACCTCATTCGCATAACTTCCCTTATGATATCAAATAGAGAGGTATGTATGTATGTGCCATAATCACAAAATACAATAATTAAATATACATTTCTTATTTCCAAATCCATATATGCATAACGATGTAGGCTACAAAATATAGATACTATCATACTAATTCCCGAAGGTCCAAAACGATACTACTCGACTCTACCCTAGTCCTAGACTCGCTTACTAGATGAAATGAGACATTAAGTTCTCCTAATTAGTCCCCAAAATAAACCAGTATCCTTCCTTACTGACCGAGGGCATTGACCCCTCTTCTGTGAGACCCTAATACTCTTTAATACGTCATGTGAGAGGGTTCCTTAGCCTCAAACCTAAAAGAAAAGGAATGGAAACCAAGTTGGAAAAAATTCATAGAACATTAGGATTTTCTAATCGATTCGCCTGAGGCTGAATAGATTCGCCCCTGAAAGCGAATCGATTCGCACAAAAGGCAAATCGATTCGACTGAGAAAACCAACCTTCTGTCTAAGCCCGAATTGATTCGGCCTTAACCCGGATCGATTCGATTCCTCTAACTTATAGTCTCCATTTTAGCGAATCGATTCGCTAAGGAGGGCGAATCGATTCGCCTTGGTTGAGAGGCCCGGTTTTAGCTACGGGTTGATATAACCTTAAATCCCCAAAACCTCTTTCTTCTTCAATCAACCCAACATCATCAACTCATAACTTCTCTCAATCACTTAACTAAGTTAGCCTACTAGAAGAGACCATGTAAAACAAGTCTAGATCATATAACTTAGGAATTAAACAACAAAATCATCAATCTCCATTAATGGTTCAAACTCAAAAAAATTAACTATAAATACAATTTATTCACACCCAATGATACATTTATTCAAGTTAGAAACTTGCCTCAAGATTGTATCCTCGGATTATCTTCTAGTTGAAACGATTCCAAGCCCAATCACCAAAACTCTCTATTTTCTCTTATTTCTCTCAAGCTCTCCCTTCTCGCTAACTTTCTAGGTTTAAAACACCAATGAGTAATAAATGCTCTTGTGAGAGTAACCCCAAATGACCCAAATACATTAAGTCCAACATTAAATGCTACTACACACTTAAAATGACTCGTAACATCATATTTAAGTTATAACTAGCCAAAAGTACCCCCGGAACTCAAAACATACCTGACACTTATTTTGACTATCTCAACCATTCCCGAACTAACCGTGCCCTCTAAACTGACATCCAGGATATCTTTCATTATTTCGTGCTCCAACGTTATATTAACTTTTTAATAATAACCTGATTGGAATATAAATAATAACCGTCGCTTAAAGCACAACGACGCAACAAAATATAATATTACACTATTTACATCACGTAACGGTAAATATGCAATACTAAGTAAATATTAACTCTTGAAATTACTTAAATTAATATTTACTTCAATTTTCCTTTATTTTATATAACTAACCCGCTTGGCAATTTAATATAAAAATAATTACTTATAAATAAGGGGTATTACATACTCCCCCCTTACAAGGGAATTTTGCCCTCAAAATTTAGACGTACCTCGTAAAAAGAGGTGTGGGTACTTTTCTCGGATATCGTCCTCTCGTTCCCAAGTTAATTCCTCGGCATTGTGGTGTCCCCACTGGACTCGGACTAAGGGCACCACTTTCGATTTTAGTCTACGCTCTCCGTGGTCTAAAATGGAAACTGACTATTCTTCATACGAAATATCAGGTTGAAACTCGATATCGTCTAATGGAACATGCCAATGAGCTCCCTCGCATCTTTTATACTTCTTTAAGGATGAAACATGGAACACATCATGAATTTGTTACAAACAGAATTTGTAACGAATAAAATCCGTTAAAAATTTAATATCTGTAACGGATAAAAATTGTTACAATTTATTTTGTAATGGATTCAGGATTGGTACACATATCATATATTAGTAATAAATTTACTAAATTGTAATGTTTTTTACCCATCACAAATTTCTTATTCGTAACGGATAAATTCTATTACAAAACACATTGTAACGGATTGGGAATGTACTATATTTATAACAATTATTTTTATTATAACGGTTAAAGTACGTTAGCAATATTAATATATTTAAAAAATATTAATTTCTCATTAAACAAATAGATCTAAATGCACTCATAAAAACCCGTGCTAAAATATGGCAATGCACTACACTCAACCAATGCCCACAAATTTTGCTCAAAATATAATTTCAAACATGTGTAAAAATGAATGACATTACATTTCGATGACATTAAACTGATCCAAAACTATACTTTAGTTATAACAATTAAAGTTCCCAAACTAAAAAGTTGTACAAGATAAGCCATCTAGCTTTTAACCATATTAGTTTCAAAACGAAGCTTAACAACTTTAAAGTTCTAAACATATTCTCCCAAAAGTAGTTTTCTTGATATTCCTTATAAAAGTATACTTCATTATCCCCAAAGTAATCTTCATACTTCCTAATACGAACTTGTTGAACAAACTCAATCTTAGTAAATGTGTAGGCATAAATGTGGAAATAACATAAAAGAGTAATACATTTTCTTTCCATAGGCACACATGTAATTTTATTGGGGATTAATCGATACACAATAAAAATGAGTATTTTTAGGCCGCTAAGTTTTTATTTTCAATTATCACCCTCAACTCCCAAATTTAACCTAAAAAAGAAGTGTGAACTAGTCAATTTAGCCAATCGAGAGTCCGATGAGGATGATGTTAGTTTAACTAGTTTTTTTTGTACCGCTTGATGTATTTGTATCAATTTTTAGGCCACTATGTTGTTGTTTCCAGTATCCTCCACCCCAATGCCCATTTTAAACTTTATAACGTGCGTATACTAGTCAATTTGACCAACCGAGGGTTTGATGAGGACGTGGTTAGTTTAAGCAAGTTACTTTGGCATCGCTTGATGTGTTTGTACCTAATTTTAGGCCGTTGGATTGTTGTTTTCAGTTTTACCGATTTAACGCCAATTTTTAACCCTAAAAAGAAGCGTGTACTAGTCAATTTGGCTAACCGAGAGTCCGATGAGGTCGCAATTAGTGTAGACAAGTTACTTTGGTATCGCTTGATGTGATTGTACCTATTTTTAAGACGTTAGGTTCTTGTTTTTAATTTTTGACCCCACCCACCCACTTTAAATTTCATAACATGCGTACACTAGTCTATTTGGCCAACCAAGAGTGATAAGGACGCGGTTAGTACAAGTAAGCTACTTTAATATCGCCTGATGTGTTCTGTACCTTTTTTTAGATCTCTATGTTGTTATTTTTAGTTTTTGCCCCCCAACGCCCATTTTAAACCCTAAAAAGAAGCATATACTAGTCAATTTGGCTAATCGAAAGTCTGGTCTACATCGTCCAATGGCCTATGAACCACCAATTATATGTGCAATGAAGGATAAGGTATATTTTGATGGCTTGGGAGAGGCAAAGTGTTTGGGTTTGTATGTTTGGGCCTCATGAGCCTAAATTTGGAATCATTTTTCCACTTGGTCTACCTCATGACCTAACCTAACATAACCCATCACCCCGTGACATCATCATATTCTTGATAGTTATGTATTGTTCCTTTGTATACTGGGTTTCCCTAATTTGATAGGACACTAGTGCAGTTTTTAGAGAGTCGGATACATGAAAAGGAGTTTAGCATTATCTTTTGCTTTTCTAAATGTGTTTAACTTCCATTACGTATACATCATTAACCCTTAATCTAAAAGATATTACCTGTAGTCCCCCAATAATTAACTAAAACCCGTATTATTCTAGTTTCTTTAGTGTTGTCTTACATATGTCTAGTATCAAAGCAATTTTTACATTTGCCAACAATATGAGCTTAGAATCCTACCAAGTAATCTAATGATTCTAATCTCACATCAACAGTTAAAAAACATATGTGAATAAGTAGAAACATGTTGGGCTAAAAAACAAGTTATGGTATTTGATTCTCCATTCATTCAAAATGGTAAGTGGGGTGTAAATATGAAGCAAGAATCAAAATTATGAAAAGAAAAACAAGCTGAAGTTTAATATCCAGAATAACATAGTTTATTATGGCATCAAAATTTCACCTTAACAAGGACAGGAGGGCCAATCGTAACTAGATCTTCAAGATACTCCATGTTGTTTAATGGTTAAGAGTTGTAAAGCTCATCAACGTCACTAAAATTCTTTGAAGTCCTCATGTTGTCACAACTACTTTATATAATTTATCTTAAAATATGTCAAAGTATATACAAATGATCATACTTATCCAAATAATGCAACTAACATAAATTTAGTTTCATACTGAGTTGTTTAATCAAACTCTTATCTCTCCTTTAGCTTTCTCATTTGGTTCCTATGCAATATGATAAGCAAAATTAAATTAAATATATGTAGAGAATATATAGATTTCGGAACTACATATTAACTTTATAACTTGAATGAAACCTAATATTCTTATAACTTTATAACTTGAATCGAATTTTAAAAATGATTTATATTGCCTAATCAAACATGAAACAAAAAAAAAACATAATCATCTATGAGTGTTACAAAATTTTAAATTTTCTTAATTAGAAATTTGGAAAAATAAATATCAAACATAACTAAAATACATGAGTTGTGTTTCATAAAAATAATCAAAATCTATTGATGCGAAAAACTAGTATAGATCTAATTATTTGATCACAGATAAATAAGTAAATGACAAGTAAGATTTTTAAAGTCTTTCGTTTAAAGGGAAAAGCCTACGTCCACTATCTTGTATTACTTTTTTTTTACTTGGATTGTGTCCGCCTAATTTCGGCGTCGGCCACCACCAAAACTATACCGGGCGTGAACTAAATAAAATACCATCCTTAGCATGTGACAGATATGAGACATATTAAATTTAATCCACAAAGTAAATAATGAAATCAATCCCAATAAATAGACCTGTCAATGGGTCGTGTTGAGTCGTGTTAGTGTCATTTTTTATCGTGTTCGGGTCTTATTGGGTTCGTGTCTAAACGAGTAACTTTTTTATCGTGTGAAAAAATCATATCCAAACCCGACCCGTTATATTAACATGTCATGTCGAGTTCACTCGTTAATACCCATTAAGATAATGAATTATTTTGAATTGTATACAAGTTGACATATTATCTCATTTTTTAAACCCAAGTAGACCTATAATTCATTAACATTACTAAATCTCTCAAATAGTAAAATTTATTATGATTAAATTAACATTATGATACATAAATTATTTATAAGTTCCAAGACTATATCTTATTTACTTAAATTAATGGGTCATAACGGGTCTTATCGGGTATTAATGAGTGAAGGGGGTCAACATTAACTCGACCCGTTAACTATCGTGTTTTATCGGGTTGGCACTGATATGACCCGAACACATTAAGGGTCCACCCATTAACTTATAACTTCATGTCGGTTCGTGTCGTATTATCGCGTTGTGCCTCATTTTGCTAGGTCTACCAATAAACGATAACCATCCATACAAAATAAATCCATCACCATTCTAATCTCCAAATAAATCAAATCTTCAATATATGTAAAACTGAATACAATAATCAATTTTGAATAACTGAATAAAAATTGTACAACTGTGGAACCGAATGGCCCACCAAATCCATAAACTATGTCTCAATATACATACGAAGGAATGGAAACTAGCTAACCACTAAATATAAAATAAATAACTCCGACTGCATCTCCAAGATATAACTCCAATAAATCCTATGCAACTAATCCAATGCTAAAACCTGAAAAAGGTTAGTCAACGCACGAGGTTAGATCCTCAAGCATGATACACACTACTCTCCTCAATTAGGGTCCATGAACCCAGACAGTAGCATTATACACAATAAATATCACAATAGAGTATTTTAATTAAACGAGATAATCAATCGCAATAATAATAAAAAACTACCTATCCCACCATTTCTTATACAAAAATACAGACCAATATTATTTTAAATAACTCTCTGTCCCAAATTGTTAATTTAATTAAATTAACCCAATTTATCATTCTTCTCAATTTGTTATTCACCATAGTGGTCCTCCCGCCTCGGGTGGTTCTCCCACCAAAATACATTATTATAGCGGAACTCCTGCCTTGGGTGATTCTTCCACCAAAATACACATTTCCCTTGTCAAAATGTCCGCTGATCCATTTAAACTGTCGATCCTGCAATTTGATAAGGTTCCACACATGGCACGGCATAAAACACCAACTGACCCGTTTAAACTATCGGTCCCTACTCATTACGTCGCCAATAAATTTTAAATACCTGTTTTATTATCTTAGGTATTTATTCTCAATTTATTATCGTTCTCATATGTATCTTGTAAATTAACTCCACCTTTATTAACGATGTGAGATCCTCAAAAATATCCTTAGTCCATACATAAGGGTCCCCAAGCATAAATACGTCCTACCCTATGTATAGGATGAATTTTCATTATTATATACCCCCTAGTCTTATGCCTAGACTAGCACAATGATGGTAAGACCTTAAAAATTAGCCCACCCTGAAATATGCAATTTCGTACAAATCTACACGAACAAGTCCCATATCTAGAAAGAGTAAATCTCACTACGGCCTACCCACTAGTCCCATACCTAGTAAGCATTCTAAAAATATAGGTAAGCACAAATACCCAAATATCCCGTAATCCCAACGATGGCAATTAATAGCACAAATTAAACACGCAACATAAATATACCAATAAAGTAATAGTATCACAATTTCATTTAATTTCTCATTTAATCACAACGTCGTCGTATTTGACGTAATAAATTCCATTAAACCATTTTAAATACATTCCAACAACATTTTATGAATTAATCAACAAATTCCAATTTCATCATTCTCTTCATTATTTTATGAGTTTATACACACCCAAAATCATTTAATTAGTAACCACAATTTTCTACATGCATCCTATATCCAATTAAACCCCCAAACCACTCGTTATCCTACGTACCCAAGGGTTATGAGTATTATTTCATAAGTTTTCATAAAAATAGTCCCATAATTAATTTCATTTCTCCTAATTAAGTCACTAATTTATTTTAAGAAAACACGTGATTAATGGTTTGATAACACTTAAAATGCATAATACTAAAAAAAAAATAGAGTATTCATGCATGTGATAAAGATGAAGAAAAATATGGTAACACCGTTGGATTCCTCTCGAAAAATTAGTAAAGAGTCGTTCTTGAACAATCTTGATTAAATCCCAATTAAGCCTTCAAATCTTGTGCCAAGACCTTGATTAAGTTGGAGGTTGATGTTTATAGATGAGAGAAAAATAATTTGGAAGTGTACTCTAGTTGAAAAGTTGATGAAAAAGTGATTTGAAAATCCAAGCCATAAATTTTTTGTGATAAATAAAGGATTAAGAGTTTGATTAAGAAAAGAGTTTTAATCAGATACAAATACTAAAAAAATATTCTGAACGTTTGGACCATTGGAATTAGCTGAAATTTGGGGGTGTAGTAGCTAAAGATGAGAAGAAGCTGGACAAAAAATTTCAGCTTGATCGGGCGGTCGAATATTTATATATATATTTTTTTTCTAGAGAGTTTTATGATTTGAGGACTCTTAGAGAGTTTTATGTTTTGAGGACTCTTCTAAATGGCCCAAGACTTTTATATACTCATATTAGGAGTCTTGTAATCTATCTTTTCGAATTTCGAATATAAAAACTAATATATATAATTATTAAAAATAATTAAATCCAAAATTTTATTTTTCTCTAATTTCCCAATTAATTAATAAAAATACGGGGTGTTACATAGGTCCCCTTTGTTGTAGGGATTATAATGTATTTATAGTCCACTAGGGGATCAAGAGTAGAAATGTTAAAGGATGGAATGCCTTTATAAATTAGGCATTTACATCAGTACATATTGTTCATAATGCATATGGCTGCTGGCGCTTTGTTGATAGTGTTGGTCGAACTTTCTGGTGTTGGTCGGTATCCGAGTATGATGGTTGGGCTTTTAGGCCTTGGTCGGTAGTTACTCCTTGGTGACTAGGATTATTGTCACAGTAGATGACACATGTTTATTTCTGATTGGTCCACATAAGTGGGTAAATTTTGGTATCAACAGAAGCCCCCAATGTTCCATGCTTGATGCTTGCTTAAAAGTATGGAGCATTTAATTCTGATAGTAGCTTGGGAAATTTTTCTGATACTTGGTTGATTATCGACATCCGACACTTGTAAAATTATCAACTTGGTTGATAATATATAACACGGATGGCATTTTTGTAATTACCTGTAATTATAACAAATCGTTTTTGGGGCAAATACGTCTTTTTTAGCTTAGCCGCCAAAATTTTAATTGTCATTTCCTTTAATTGTTTCTTCCATCAATTTTTGAGGTAATATATAAAGGCGGTAAAATCCTGGTTGTCTCTACCTCAAACTTTCTGGGTTTTTTTGCTATCTCTTGAGCTTTTTGTGCAATCGTTCTTGCTATCCTTCAATTCTTGCTGAATCCTTAAGTCATCAGATCCCTTTGTATACCCCAAACCAAGACAAAATAGCATTCATCCCCACAGTTGGGTTATACTGCTACAAGGTCATGCCCTTCGGGCTTAAAAACGCAGGGGCAACCTACCAGCGGCTGGTCACCAAGATGTTCAAGGACCAGATGGGAGACACCATGGAGGTCTACATCGATGACATGCTCGTTAAAAGCAAAAAGAAAGAAGACCACCTCTCAGATCTATCAAGCACCTTCGAAATCCTCAGGAAGTACCGAATGAAACTTAACGCGAGCAAATGTTCTTTCGGTGTCCAATCAGGAAAATTTCTTGGGTACTTGGTCAGTAAGAGAGGCATCGAGGCTAACCTAAACCAGATCGATGCAATAAACAGGGTACAACCCCCTCGAATAATTCAGGACATACAGAAGCTCACCAATATGCTCGCTGCCTTAAACCGCTTTATCTCTAAGTCCTCCGAGAAGTGCAAGCCTTTCTTTCAGCTTCTAAAGGGAAACAAAATAGTATAATGGAACCAAGATTGCTCGCAGGCATTGGACGATCTCAAGGCTTACCCCAGTTCCCCACCACTGCTCGTCATACCACAAGAAATAAATTCCTTGTACTTGTACCTCTCCGTTTCCAACCACACTATCAGTTCTGCATTAATGAGCGACGTTGCAGGAATTCAGCACCCCTTTTATTACGCGAGCAAGACCCTACTAGATGCTGAACAAAGGTACCTACCACTGGAGAAGCTCGCCTTTGCACTAGTAGTGGCTTCGATGAAGCTGAAGCACTATTTTGAAGCCTACACTATAGTCGTCCTTACATCGCACCCCCTCAAAGCGATCTTGAGGAAGGCAGATTTGTCGGGCAGACTATCTAAAAGTTCAGTCGAGCTCGGACGATTTGACATCTAATTTCAACCAAGGAACGCAATCAAGGGGAAGGTCCTTGCTGATTTCATAGCTGAATTCACAGGCGAGCAACCTTCCAACTAACCTCCAGCAACGAGACAAAAGGGGAACGACGCGACGGAGGAAATCTGGAAATTGTTCGTTGATGGAGCCTCCAACTCAAAGGGGGCAGGAGTAGGCATTGTCCTCATTACTCCAGAGGATACAATCCTTGAACAAGGAATCAGGCTTGGATTTACAGCCTCCAATAACGAAGCAGAATACGAAGCCTTAATAGCCGGTGTCCAGAAGGCCCACACTTTGGGAGCAAAGCATTTACAAGTGTTCGACGATTCTCAATTAGTCTGCAATCAGATAAGTGGAGACTACAATGCAAAAAATGAAAGAATGGCAACTTACCTCGCCTTAATGAAAGAACTAATGGCTAGCTTTGAAGAGATCAATGTCCAGCAATTTCCCAGAGGATAGAACAGCCATGCTGACGCCTTAGCAGCCCTAAGTTCAGTAGTTGATTCTGACCTAAAAAGAACAATCCCCATCGATTTTCTCGCTCATTCGAGAATTAACCGTAGCAGCAAGCCGCCAAATGTGGAGCAGATGCTCCAAGTGGAATCATCACCTAGCTGGATGGACCCTTTAAGAAACTATTTAAAGGATGGCATGCTCCCAGATGACAAAAAGATTGCCCACCAGATAAGAGTCAAAGCTGCTCGCTTTCACTTATCACTAGAGGGCAAGCTATATAAGAGATCTTTTTCCATACCTTCAATGCATTCACCCAAGGAATATCGAGCAGGTCTTACATGATCTTCAAGAGGGAATCTGTGGAAGCCATATTGGAGGAAGGTCCCTGGCTTTTCGAGCAGTGAAGGAAGGCTATTGGTGGCCATATATGCAAAGGGACTCTGCGGTGTATGTTCGCAAGTGCCTGAAATGCCAACTTCACGCCCCTATGGTCCACCAACCTGCTAGCGACCTAAAATCACTGTCCAGCCCATGACCATTCGCCCAATGGGGAATGGACATCGTATGACCATTTCCTATCGCCCTCGGCAATCGTAAATATCTGTTGGTTGCAACTGACTACTTCACCAAATGGATCGAGCCGGAACCCCTAGCTAACATCCGAGACGCAGATACGATAAGGTTCATATGGAGAAATATAATCACCCATTTTGGCATCCCTAGAACTATCATTACTGATAATAGAACGCAGTTCGAGAGCGGATCCTTTCAGAGTTTCTGCGACGAGCACAAAATCAGACACCATTTTAGCTCGGTGGCCTATCCTCAGAGCAATGGCAAAGCCGAGGCTTCCAATAAGACAGTGATCGATGGATTAAAGAAATGATTAGAGCGAGCCAAAGGCGCATGGGTAAATGAATTACCACATATTCTATGGGCCTACCAAACCACTCCACGAAGAGCAACGAGGGAAACCCCATTTTCGCTGACATATGGAATAGAAGAAGTCCTTCCATTAGAAGCAGGCTTGCCAATAATGAGGTCCAGCCTTGTCGACCAGGGCCATAATGATGCAGCATTGCTCGCTGAGCTCGACCTAGCCAACGAGCACCGAGAGCTAGGCCTAGTAAAACTAACGAACTATCAGCAACAGCTTGCAAGGCATTATAACAAAAAGGTCAATCCAAGGGCATTCCAAGTTGGGGACTACGTCCTAAGAAAAGTCCTGGGCAGCGCAGTAAGACCATCAGACGGCAAGTTAGGGCCCAACTGGGAGGGACCATTTAAGATAACAAGAAATGACCTGCAAGGAGCTTATCACTTGGAAACACTGGAAGGCAGAGATATACCCCGAGCATGGAATGCAGCCAATCTCAAGAAATTCTATTTTTATATTCTTCTTTTGCATTGTACTTATGAGATTGAAACTCATTAATCAAAGTTATTTAGCAGTTTCATTCCGCGAAGTGTCAGTTAACTAAGAGTATTTAGACTCTACAACTCACACACCCTTTCCAAGTGAAAGACACACTGATCATTACATCATAATAGGGAAATAACCCTCCTCTGGTTTTCATTATGAAACACGAAAGACCTCTCTTAGCATTGCCCCTGGCAATATATGAAGCCCTATAGGAGATCCTTAGGCAATATGGCCAAGTCAAAATTGGTCACCAAATAATGTTTGGTTGAATAAAATCCTGATCGGATAAAACATCCAACACCAGGTGTGTCCTCGCCAATTGCCACAACACAACCTAAAAGGTAAAGTGGGGCAGAATGGTATCTCGTTGGCATACTGGACTGGAAGGACACTTACTTTATAATGCAAACATGCAAATCTAGTCAGCCAAGCCAATAGAGGCTCAAGATTATTGAACAAAGATGAGAAAAATATAATTCACTTGTTTAGTCTACAAATTCGCCCAAAACATAAATTTTATATTAATTCATCATATTTACAACAACTGCAATACATGTTTAGTCGGCGAGCTCGCCCAAAACATTCACATTACATCACCTCAATATAAAATATACAAATTTACTACTGGCAAAATCTTAATGAGGATGAGGCCTCTGAGCAAGGTAATAAGCCACTTGGGCTCTTCGACCGTCATCGGGATGGGGAGCCAGATCCTCCTCAACTTCATTCGCATCTGACTCCAATAACTGCCGAGGGATAGCGTTGATGGGGATCCATTGATCATCTCTCCGGAAGGGGTTAGGCATCAGGGTGGAAGGAGAAATCTCATGACGGTACCAGAGCATCGAGTTCCTCTCAACTTGCAGCTCCCTCAAGGCACTCAACCACCCCCTAATGAAGGCGAGCTCTTCAAACTCTATCAGCCTCGTTGGACATCTAGCCAACCCTGATTGTAACCATCGGTCCATACTCGTCAAGGTCCTTTCTTAAATAAATGCCTCAATCGGGTGACGTCCCTCTGGAGCCCAGCAGCAATCACATACGCTCGTTGGACATCACCATGAATCTCTTCCATTTCCCTAGCTGAACCCCTGGTGTTCCTGCCAGCTCACGGAACGGTTGGAGGAGTAGGGCCTTGCAGCAAAGGGGGAACATCGCTCGGACCAGTTCTAGCTCGCGATGAGGAGGAACCTTGTAATACTACAGGAGCATTGCTCGGCACATGCTCCCTAAGTCGCGAGACCTCTCTCCTCAAAGCTTCATTCTCCTGCTGAAGAACCTCCCCAACCTGGTTGATCTCAGAAGCATCTAGAAGCTTCGCCCTTAATGTATTCACCTCCTCTTGGACTGAAGACCCAACTTCTTCCACCTCTTGAAGCCTGTCCTTCATCTTGGCCACAAGCTCAGACTGATCCTTATACTTCTGATTCCTTGATCTAAGAAATTTGTAAAGCTTAACAAAGGCTCGGGGAACCTGAGGACTTGCATTGGGACCAAGGGTCCTGCCCAATTGAGATGTGGTAGGAATATACTCTTCTACATCAATCAACTACAAGGCATAAAAGAGCAAGGAAAGACATATTCATTCAAAACACTAAGGGAATGAGAAACCTTTCATTTCATTAATAAGGGTCAAAGTACATTGAGCAGCAAAAAGGAAAATTACAAGCAAAGATACAAAGTAAGTCCTAAAAGTAAAATTAACTAGCGACCTCAGGCTGCCCAGAAGTAGCTGGCTGCTTCCCCTTATCAGCAGTAGTAGAAGCATCCCCCTCCGCTGGGATAACCTCTGTCTCCTGAGAAAGGGGGACATCGTCAGGAATCGTCTTGGAGGTAGGGTCAACGCCTTCGATGGCGGGGGCAGGGGATTCCTCTACCACCGGCTTCGGACCTGGGTCATGCTCGTCGAACAGAGGGGAGGAGACATCGACACTAATAGCTATAAGGGCCTTGTTCCAACCTTTCTTGAAGTTCAGTCAGCTAATGTAGCCTATCTGAACCTCGGCATCTTCATATGCAGCAGCCCACCCGGAGTTGTATGAATCCTCCTTGATGGTGGCAACCTGAGAGTCCTTTTCTTGAAGCTGCTCAGTCAACACCCTATTCTCCTCTGCGATGGCCAACTTGCTTGAGCAGACCAGGTCATAGGCCTGCCTCAGCTCGTTCATTTCTTTAACCACCGCATCCCTCTCTCGGTTAGAATTGACAAGGGCCAGGTCAGAAGAAACTCGAGCAGCGTCAGCAGTTTTCAGATCAACCTCTAGTTGAGTGCCCCTCACTTTTAAGGAATCACTTTGTTTCTCCAGCTCACTGTTCTTGCTCATCAGCTCGTCGTGAGAGCGATAGAGCACAGCGAAGTCAGTCACAAACTGCAAAAATAAAGAAGACATCAAGAAAAGGAAATAGATAAAACTTAGTAAAGTATTGGAGAAAAATAAAAAGTCCTACCAAAGCTAGCCTCTGGCTAGCCTGTAAGGCAAATTGATCAGACCCCAGCGCCCTTTGGTGATCAGCAGGAAGAACTGCCCTCTCGAGCAGCGCGGGGGCCAACTGAGGAAAAATAGCAACAGAGGCCCCCTCGGGCAATGCGAACACCGGGACTAAGGCCTGTCCAACCTTCATCCTCGATTCCATCCTTCTCCTCTCCTCTCCTCCTCTTTCTCTTTCTCTATCCTTCTCTTCTCCTCCATCTTCTTTCTCTCCTCTCCTCTTCTTTTCTCTCTCTCTCTCTCTCTCTCTCTCTCTCTCTCTCTCTCTCTCTCTCTCCTGCTCTTGAGCAGAAGACCGAGAGCCAGTACCTATAGCCCCAGAGCTGGACTTCTGCTTCTTTGACCTCTGAGCGAGGAGCACATGATCATCATCATCATCGTCCCGAATTAAATTTTTCCTTGGAGGAACCATCTCCTCGCTTGAACTGTTGGACGTGCTTGAAGAGCCTCGGGCTTCAGAAGACTCTTTTAAGTCAGAAGAACTATCACCACTGGAGCTCTCCTCACCAAAATTTCCTTCAGCATCGCCTACAATATCACTCTCAGAACTGCTCTCCTCCTCGTCCAAGTGGATAGGATCAGCAACAGTCTCTTCAGAGGTGTCAAATTCAGGGATACTGTCTACCGACCTCGCTATAAAGCTAGAACCGACATTTTTGTACTCGAGAAAGAAAGTAGCAGACCGAGGATGCTCGCCTTCGGCTAAAGGCTCCCTGATATTCTAGGCCTTGATCAACTCAGAAAGACGAACCTCGCTGAAGAAAAAATAGGAAAAGTAAAAAAGATCATAAATCAGTAAAGAAATTGAATGGAAAAAGTAAACTCTACCTATGTATTCTTCCCCATAAAAGGGAACTGAGAACATATCAGATCTTGACCCCTCATACTGGGGAGAAAACTGCCAATTTCTAGCAAGGAAGCCCACTTACTAATAGTCCTTATGGGAATCAGGTAGGTTTATTACCAATACCCTGTTAGGACTCTTGTACTTGAGATAGAGAACACCAGAACTAGTTTGAGAAAAAGAATAGCAAAAGCAGACCTCGGCGAGCCCTAACTTGGTACCATATAACTGATTTATTCTATGAACACCATTAATTATCTTCCACACATTGGGTGAACACTATGCAAGAACAATATTGAAATAACCAAAGAAGTGCAAGAACAGATTGTTGGGAGGAAAAGTAAGCCCCCCTTGGGAAAGCAATAAGACATGGATCCAATGGGCACCTTCTATCTCTCTAACATTTCTAGGGGGAGAGGCGCACTCAATCTCTACCCACTCCGGGATATTATAGAACTTCCTAAACTCAAACACTGACCTATTACCGATCTTTGCCATTGGAAAACCCTAGATAACTACAAATTCAAAGAGAAAATACAAAGATAAGGCACAAGAGACTTACAAGATAAAAGCTCGACTCGAACGATGAAGAAGCATGAGCCCAAATGACAAGAAAGTAATAAGAATGGAGACTGAGAGAAGATAACGTGAATCGCTAGAGCTCACAAAAAATAGGAGAGTACTGAGAAGGTTGAAGCGACGATCGAAAAATGACTGCTCTGAATAGCTTTTGAGTGCTGCTAATCATAATGCACAAACCACGAAGCAAGTGCCGCCTAAACTCAGTCCTCGAACTTTGGAATAGTTGCACGGTGAACAAAGGAACCATTATGACAAATCATTTAAATTTTTTGAGCCCAAAGTACGGCCCAACAAACTTAGGGGCAATTGTGGGTACCCGAAATTAGAATGATGGGCCTGGACGAGTAGCCCAATTGTAAAGGCCCAAAATCTAGATCCCCCATGTCTTAACCGGTTATGATTTAGTCTTCTCCCATGTTCCCATTAAGATGGGTTCGAGGAGAAGATGGAAAACGTGGGGGAGTCCAACACCCCCACTCCCTAAAATGGACATGTATATAATAAACCCTAGGTTCGGGGCAAAGGGCACACTGTATTCTCTGTAATCACTCTCCGGAGTATATATAAATAATACTGACTGCACCACCGTGGATGTAGGCACCTTTGCTGAACCACGTACATCTTTTGTTGTGTGATTGACATTTTATATTCCTTATTCTTCTTGGTGATTGTGCTTCTCTTATCTCTTTGTGTTGAGTAATAATTGTCACCACAATACTGTATATCCAGTAGCTATCCATATACTACTGATATAGGACTGATATGAACCGAACTAATATGGGATTGATGTTGCTACATACATTGAGATTGATAGCTGATACTTCAATTCAAACTTATAATTTGTAATTGATAGTTGCTACTGAACTTCTATACCTGCCTTCAATTAGATACATGAACTGGTCTGCCTTATTGAACTATTACATACTTGAATTTACTGAATTTACGTGATACTTACTACTTGCTTCTTGAATTTACTTGATAGCAGATACATACTTATATGGGACTGATATGAACTAAACTAATATGGGACTGATGTTTCTACTTTCTACTTTAGTTTAGTTGATTAGATACATGAAATGGTGTACCTGCCTTTAATTCTATAGGATTTAAGTACGCATACCTCCAAGTATGATATTGATAGCAGTAGATTACTAAATTTATTGGATATAATTTTTTTTCATTGGGATTTATAACTGCATTTCTTAATTGATATGGTATGGATGCATGAACTAGTATCAATCTCAATTTATAATTGATACATGAACTGGTATAACAACCTTTAATTCTATAGGAGCTTCATTTTGAATATTGGTAGGTGCATTTAAATATTATATAGGAACTAGTATACCAAGTATTTTGAATATTGGCAGCTATCTTAAATTCTATAGGAACTGGTATATTAAGTATTGATACTTGCTACTTGAATATTATGATCCAAGTATAGCTGTTATTGGTAGCTGCATTTTGAACTGGTACTTGAATATTATGATCAAAGTAAATGTGCTAAGGATCCATATCTTTATTTTGAGCTGATTTTAAACTTTGATTTGATTCTAGAATAACTATGATTTGATTCAAGTATAACTATGATTTTGAACTGACCCGTGTCTTTATTTGTTGAACTATGGAGCATAGTCAAAATCGAGCTCCATTTCGGCTGTCAAAACCAAACACAATCAATATGGATCGATAATCTTCACAATTTGAAGTGAACCAAAAGAAATCGCATTTGCGATGGAGTGAGCTAATGGATGGTTTCCTTATCCATTCTCCTTATGTCCAGGTCCTCACGGGGCGACAGAGGGTAGATAATGGATTTACTACCGTAAAAATTAAGGTTATTGAGTATCGGTAGCTGTAGCGTTCATAGGCCCATTATTTATCTAAAGCAGGCCCCACTGTTGTAATAACAGTTACACTTTAGTCCCTTATCGACTATAAGTATTCTTTTCTATAGTGTGAATCGACGAGCGATATATAATAATTCATTTCTTTGTTTGCTTTATCTGCACAAATTATGTACCTTATTACTTTAGATGCACTGAATCCCTACTTATTGCTGCTAGCTAATGAAAAAGAAGTATTTGACTTTGACAGCGACCGAATACCACGTTAAGCGGAATGTCGGCATTAAAGTGACTTCATAGCTATTGTTTGCTCTATCTCATTAACTATAGATACCCCATAAGTATACTTCCCGCTAGCCATTGGAAAATACTACTTCTTAGAAATATATTTAGGGTCATTTGTTTTTTGATATAGCTAGTAAATAATGTAGCTAACGGACTGGAAGGCTCACTTTGGTAATGTTGGTTTAAAGATATACTCTCATGGATGTTCTTGATCAAGTCTCTTAGGAAATTTGGCATTGTAAGGACACAAATGTCCAATTGAGTCCATATATAGTTTTGGCTCAATTCCGGACAAAAACATTTATCCATAGGATAGTATTTAATTATAATATTCTTTAGCCTATGAAGTGTTTGTTGAAGACGTAGCGACAAAGAGTATAAACCTTCATCAAATGTGCCGGTTTGCGTGCCTCGTTTCTACGTCATCAACTATGGTTCCATGCTCCCAAGGTATGAATGCAATATTATATATATAGGAGCTTGGAACAAAGTTTATTGGGTGTTAGGTTTTATAAAAACTGCGTTTTGTTTTAAGAAAGAATTAATTAAAACTTTAAATAAATGTTTATAAAGTTTTCTGGGCTTAAACAAGAATATTCAAACTTTCTGTTTTTTCGTTCGATAGAGTCGTTCGAACGAAAATATCGTTCGAACGAACCTGCCAAAGAGTTCCCATATTAGTCCACTGTAATGTCGTTCGAACGAGATATCCAACGAGATTCTAACGAGTTCAATCTGGAACGTCGTTAGAAGTCTCGTTCGAACTAGAATTTCGTTCGAATGAAATGTCGTTCGAACGAGATGCCACGCGGGAACAGTTTTTGGCAGTTTTTTGGCAGTTTTGCACCCACTTCCCCACTAAGTTTTTAACCAACTTTTTCAGACTTTAATATGTGCGGGAGTCACTTTTGATAATTAATCTTTTTCATATCATACAAACTCTTAGAGAGTGTTTGAAGAGAAAAATTAAAAGGAGAAAAAGATCAAGTTTTGAGTGCTATTTTTCAAGAGAAAATATTTTATCACTCTAGTTTTACACCCATATTGTTTATCCAAGTTCACATATATACATATCAATTGCTTGGAGTTTGGCACCGGTTTATCTCTTCCGTTTCAAAGAGAAGTTTTGGTTTGCTTCTACATCCATCAAAGAAGAAGACGTGTTGTTACGATTCTACCCACTTGGAGAAAAGCTCTATGTTCGGGTGACGGTGACCATATAAAGTCCCATCGGTGGATTCCGAGACCGCGGTGGTATTCCAAGGTTATCCGCTAGGAAGAGGTGTCTATAAGAAGAAGCGTCGAGGCTTGAGAGGGATCGAATCGTGCATTGTAAGTCTATCTGTCTTGTAATTGTAATTCCGTATCTAGTGGATTTGTGGCTAGGGCCGTCCGAGGTTGTTTCCCGTCTTGGGTTTTTCCTCGTACATTGCGGCGTAGTGTGATTGGTTTATTTTATCTTGCATAAATAATTTTGAACGCATGCGTAAGATAATTCAAGATAAAATTCGGTTTAAATTATCACACTTCATTTAATTTGGGACTAAAATAAATATTGGGTAATTGTGTAGTTAATTCAAGTCATTTGCTAAAATTGGTTTAGCCTAACATTCGAAATATTGATAAATATGACTTAGGCAAAATTCTAGGACTTGGATTAATGATTGGTTTAAGTGAATATATTAATTGTTTATTTTTACTTCACTTGGTGTAATTTTAATTTTTTTAAGAAATTAAAATTTGTTTTTTTATTTTGTGAACCATCTTACGCTTCCGCGTCGGTTTACATAAAAAGGAAATAATATTTAAGAATTGGGGGCCTCGCGCGTTTACAGGCATCTCTGAACAGTCATAGATCTTGTATAGAGGCATATTTCTTCTTCTTGGTTCTCTATAACTATTAATGGGGAAGCTAGAGGTTTTTTCAAACCTTTTAAAGGATTGAGATAGGGGGATCCTTTGTCCCCAAGCTTATTTATCTTAGCCTCAGAATCTCCGAGTAGATGTCTTTATAACCTCATGCTAAATGGAAAAATTAAATCATCCTCTCATCCCAAAGGTTTTAATTTAATTAGCTATTTTAGCTTTGCGTATGACCTTATCATTTTCACCTCAGGTTTAAAGCGAATCCACTGGTTTTAAATAAGAAAGCGGGTGCATTAAATACTTGAGTTGTCCTCTTTTCAAAGGCAGGAAAATGACAGTATTTTTTTATGATTTGGTTCAAGATCTTAACTCTAATGTGCCTAGTTAAAAATCGAAATTCCTCTCAATGGGAGGTATAATCACTTTATTAAAGTCAGTGCTTCAATCAATGTAGATTTATACTCTTTTTGCCCTTAGCCTCCTAAAAAGACCATCCCTATTTTGAATTATAGTTCCTAATGACTCTCGTTGGGATCTAATAAGACCTATGGTAAAAAAATTCATTTGATTAACTGGGAATCAATGTGTGATCCAAAGAATGAACGTGGTTTGCGCATTAGAAACTTGAGCAACCTTGTCATTGCCTCAAATCTCAAGTTGGAATGGCCTTTCAAATCAGGGATCTTCTTGTGGTCATCATTCATGAGATAAATGTACCCATCTATGCCTATGTCTGCAGGTTGTATGGCTGCCATTAAGGCTGTAAACGGATATTTGAAAATTCGTGTCTGTTCGATATCCGAATCCGAATTTGCGGATATTTATCCAAAAAACAAAAACGGATACAAATATGGATACTCTATAGAAATATCCGAGAAAATGGATACGGATAGTATTAATATCCGATACGGATAATCCGTATCCGACACGGAGTATCCATTTTACCGGATATCCATTTTTTTGGATATCCGTATCCGTCTAACAAAGTGTAAAATATTAGTCATATAATATTTTATATATGAACTAAAACTTAAAATAAAAATTGGGCCTAAGTATAATCATATAAACTTTAAAAATCTAGCATAACCCTAACCTAATAACCAAAAACAAAACATGGTCTAATCCTCATTTCCCCAAAGCCTTTCCCTCTTCCCTCCGATGTCACCTGCATTGTCCTTCGAAGCTCCGATCTCCCCTGTGTTGTCCTCCGATCTCCCCTGCGCTGTCCTCCGATCTGTCCCCTATCTGACGCTGTCTCTTTCAGCTCCGAGATCGTTGTCTCGGTGTCTCTTCCAGCTCACTTGATCCGATCCAATAACAGGTGTGTAAATGTTTGTGTGAAATGATTTTTGATGTATGCTATTCCGTATTTTAGCTCTGTTTGAAATGTAAGAATCACAAATGATTTGAAATTTATCTTCGAGACTGAAAATTTATCTTCGAGACTGATTTTAGCTCTATTTGAAAGAGATTGAAATTTCACTTCTATTTTTTTAATTATTATCTGTTTTTTAAGAGATTGAAAATTCACTTCGAGCCTATTTTTTAATTATTATTTATTTGATCTACCACCAAAAGGGGTGGGTGTAAAGTTGGTAGCTTTCCGTTTACAGCCCTACTTGACACAAAGTAAGAGGAGAGATGGTTCTACACATTTACAAATGACATAAAAGATTTAATATACAAATGAGATGATTGGTCATAATCTAGTATATAAATGAGATGATTTCACCCAACTAAATGTCTTTGATTTTTTTGTATTAGTGGCCATGGACGCACATGCAATATTTGTCCAAATATGACTGATTAGTTTCCACCCGAACTAGCCTCGAACCTATGTTATTTAGTAAACAAGTTATATTGCTTCGCTTAGAACACATATTGCTTACTAAGTAGGGTAGTCTCTAACTATTCTAGTAGTATAAATATGAGTCTTGTGACCCATTAGGAATAATTCAAGCACTATAAGAAATTACAGATTTTGCAACAATATTTAGCAACATAGTCCATTTTTGTTACCAACAGAAATCCCTATGCGATAAAATATCCTTCTTGTTTACAAAAAAGGACAAGATTAAAAATCATTGTGTGAGAGAAAATTTAGTTCCTTATAATTTTATGTTATTCAATGTTGTTTTTACTAATTATTTTTTGTAATCAACACGATGCAGTTTACTACTAACTTGCGAGTTTGGATTACCTTAATGCTCAATTAGATAAGGATAGAAAGGAAAGGAGATGAGAAAGACACACTTCAGGAACTTAAGGGGTAAAAAATAACATCCCTTCTTTATTGTAATATATTCTTTATTTTTTCCGTTAATATTTTAATTGAGTTATACTTTTCAGGTAAGATGATGCTTCACTTCATTTATGTTCAAACTTTAGAGAAACTGAAGAGGATACAAATTTCAATGGCTCACAATTGAATAAGAAAATGCACATTAAAGGTTAGTACTTTTGCTCGAACCTTATTTTATAGTTTAATTTGATGCTTTACACATTCTCTATATCTTACATGGAATGAAAAATTATATATTTAATTGATTGATTAAATTAGTGTTTACTATGCTATGTGTATCTTAATGTATCTTAAACAGTAAAAACGGATAAGAATATTATCCGAATCCGGGAAATCCGAGAGGATATGGATATGGATAGCTGAAATTATTATCTGGGCGGATACGGATACGGATAGTGTGGAGTCTTGGCGGATACGAACGTGGATACTATGGTATCCGATCCGTATCCGTCCGTTTTACACCCCTAGCTTCCATAAGAATTTCTCAGGTGTGGTCTACCTGTGAGGTTCTATAATTATAAATGGCTATCATATATGGAAGCCAAATGATACAGGGAAGTTTTCTTTTAAGTAGGCTTATGATATAGTTCGATCTTTAAGGCTTCTTTGTATCTCTCAATCGTTTGTTTAGGATACTATCCCCCCAAACTTATCCACTTTGTCTTGGCGAATTCTTAATAATTTTATTCCTCTGGATCTCAATGTTAAGAAGCTAGTCGTCCCTATTACTTCTAGATGCTTATGCTACTATAAATCAGAAGAGCATGTTGAACACTTATTCTTATCAGGTCCTATTACTAGAAAAATTTGGGCCTTATGTGGGAATATGTTAGGTATTCCTCATTCTTTCTCCATTAACTCTGTCACATTTATTTGGCATCTTCATATGGGTCAAAACCATATTTCAAAGTGGCTTCATAAGATCATTCCAAGTTGCATATTATATGAAATATGGCTGAGTAAGAACGTATCTTTTTTTGATGGAATTCAAATGAAATAGAATATGATCATCACTAGAATTAATAGATGAATCAGGGACATTACTTCAAACACTTCTTTCAAAAATGGATTTTCTTCCCACTACTCTCAAGTACTGAAGTTTCATAATATAAATCCTCCAAAGCTCAACAGTTGATTATGTATCCTATATGCTGGTCAAAACCTAGAAATTCTTCCTTCAAATTGAACACTAATGGAGCTTGTGACAAAGAAGCTAATATGAGCATATGAGTTGTTTTTAGAAATGATAAGGACCTTTTCATTTGGGGATTATCTTCCTAAATTATAGATGGATCAAGCATTCTGGCAAAAATAACTTATCCGTGTTCTGTTTGGCCATATCTTTTTTTTTTATTGAGGGATCTGTTTGGTTCGAGATAAATAGTTTTCACCTAGGTGAAAAATAAAATAGTGAAGAGCCTTTTCACCCCTTCGGAGTTAATTTCATTCATTATGTTTCACAATTTTTGAAGGATAATCGTTATTTTTGAGAAAGTTTATAACCACAAAACTGTGTTTGGACTTAAAAATGTCTAATGAAAACATGAATAAAGGGAAAAATTATCTCTCTCATAGTCAATTATGGGACTGTGTTTGGACTTAAATTTTTACAGCTAAAACATGACCTGTAATTTGTATAGGTCATGGCAAACTGGTAGTACATTAACAAGCCGATCTTGAGAAGGTTCTTCGGGTGATTTTTTTTACATCTAATTAAACTATATGTATGTATGTATGTATGTATGTATAAGTTGATGATCTTTAGGATAACTGCCTGAACTTCAAAACTATTGGAGGTATAACTGTCTTGCTCACTTTATACTAATTAATACCTTTTTTATACACAAATCATACCATAATCTATTTGTTCCTGACACGGTTTGGTCAGTGGTGCAACAGTGGCTCCAATTTCTCGTGTTCTTGTTTTGATTTTATTTCCTGTAGCATATCTAATCAGCAAGGTGATATATTCTTATATCAGAACTCTTGCTAATTTAGTTTTAATTTAGTATTTCCTATTATTTGCGATATGGTGTTTGATTATATATGTATAAAGTTCCAAAAATCAGACCTTTGATGTTGCTTATTGTCAGGTATTAGACATTTTGTTGGGGAATAGACATGAAGCACTATTTAAGGCTTTGATTTTTCTTTCTTTGTTTTGATAAGAGGAACTTTTGGTTAGAAGCAATATCTACTATCTACTATTTATGTATAATAGGTTTATTAATTTCCCATTGGATTTATTGGCGATTTCCCACTAAGTGTTTGTATGAATCATTCAAAATGACTACATAAGAAGTCTTCCCATGTTTTTCTTCATTGAGTCTCTACTTATCATTTAAATTGGTCCATTTACAAGTATAATTAAATGTATGTTGATGGTCGCCTATTCAGGGAACAGGCACATTAGCAATATCAACCAAACTGCCACAGCTGCGCCCACCACCATGTTACGCCACTATCCCTCCAGCAAACTACCACAACCAAACTGTTAGTCGTCCCCTCCAGCAATCAAACACCAATGTATGTCTCTTTTTTTTCTGCCTTTAAACCAACATCAAGCTATCAGTCATTTATAAATCAATTATTATTATTATTATTTTTTTTCACCAGCTAATGGAAGTTCCTACTTATATTTCTGAATTTTGATTCCTTCACTAACTCTTAATAGTAAGAAACTGGCCTAAATAGTCAAAATACCACGTTTAGTAAAATGCAAGATATTGGGTTATATGTGATTATATATAACCCATATAGGACCAACATTAAAATGAGTGCAGTTCTAATACGTTTCGAGATTTTTTATATTGTATTTTTAAAAAGCAGTAATTGTAAACTTTGTTTGCTTGACTTTTTCTCCCAAAATTTCATTCGAATTTTGTTTGGTACCGCTCCTTAGTCAGAAAAAGCCACCTTCCCTCAGCTGTGTATACTATATTTATAGGTTGATCCTCTCATCTCTGTTTTTAATGGAAGTTATAGGCTATAATTTGGATTCTTGTTTTCCTCTTCATTTGAACACGTGGACTATTGATTAACCCCTATCTTTCGTCAAACACCCCATCAAATGATGTCTAATGATTTATCTTCATAACATCTTTGTTTATTTATTTTGGTTTGTTTATGAGCACTTATACTCGGTGGTGCATCTTGTTTATTACGCAGGCCCATAGTCTACCGTAACATCTTGTTTATTACGCAGGCACTTATACTCCGTGTGCTTGCTTTTTAAGAGTCACTTATTTGTTTATGTCCACAATCGCATAAAACTATTTCTAAATTTGACTTTCTTGATGTCACTCATGTTTTTAATAGACTTTCATTGGTAGTGTTGTTTCATCTTCTGCCGATAGGAATGCTTACGTGGTAGAAGCTCCGATTTCATTTTTTATGCACTTGGAAGACGATTTAGAGAGGCATGGATCGATAACCCAATTACAAATTCATGTTTGTTTCATTTACAATTAACGTGATTAATCCATCTCTCAATTTTATTATTGTGTAATTAAGTTGATTATGTATGTTATATGTACATACACAGATCCATGGAAGGAAAACGTCGACGTCATTTAAATATGTGTGATATCATTGTCAAGGAAAGATCACTTGAGAAACAACCATTCACAACACGAGTGGAAGACGATTTAGAGACGCATATATTGATATCCCACCCGAGTGAGGTGTTACAAACCTAACCAACGACCCTAGTGATACCCAGTTGGACACGTCAATGACCCATACCAGCTAGGTAATAACGCATATTTATTTTATTTTTATATATGTATGTGATGGAGTGTTAGGTGGGATATATATTGTGGCTATTCCGCCCTTAATTGTTTAGAAAATTGTGGCTATTTTTGTCGTTTTTAAGTTAATTTTTATGTTTAAACAGGTTGGTTTTCATGAATAAATAAAGAGACTCTGCCATTTTTTTTTTCAATATTAAATATTTTTAAAAGTAAATAATAGGAAGATATACAAATTTGATAAGATTTTTAAAGATTGTCATCTATAAGAACTATTAAAAAAATTACTTCATTGTTTAAGGTAACTGACACTTAATAAATTTATTGCAGGTGAAAAACTTTTGTGGACAAGGCAAGATATTGGAGTCATTTCGCTGGAGGTCGTATGCTTGAAGATCTTTGCGTACATCATTTTATGTTAGGGATATATGGTTTTTATGTATTTTTTCAAATGAGACGAGTGAAATTGTATAGAGAGAGTTATGCTGGACACAATGTTTAAATTGTGTATTTTTTCTTTGTATGAACTTTAATTATAATTGAATGGAAAATTATATGTTATATGTTGAAATGGGATGCAAAACATGTCATATTATTTTAAGAGGTTTTGTTTATAATTATATAGAGTATATTAGGGAGTGGATGAAATTATAATTTTGATGCCAAAATTATTAAAGACTGCTTCTTTTCCGTCTCAAAAGGGTTCCATAAATGGGGATTTTTTGAGACGGTTAAGTTATCATCTCAAAAAACTCTTTGGGGATGTATGTTGCCGTCTTTAAAAATAACTTTAAAAGACGATTTTTTAGCCGTCTCAAAAGGGTCCTATAAGTAATGACCTTTTGAGAAGACGTATTTCCCGTCTCAAAAAACTTTTTGAGACGACTTCTGTCATCTAAAAAAGCTTTTAAAACGGGAGTCTAATACTACGCCCATTTTCCGTCTCAAATGGCGTCACAAAAGGCTTTTGAGACGTCTAGAGGACTTTTTGAGACGGCTGGAGCACCGTAGTAAAAAGCAGTTTTTTTTGTAGTGTTTTTCCTTTCCAACTTTGATTCTGTCAGCTCTCCCTATCTAATGTATCTGATAAGTGGGTCCATCCATGAGGCTACCATATTCAGATTGAGGTAAGTTCTGGCAACCTCTTCTTCTTCGATGGTTGGCTTGAGCAAGATTTCAACTGGTACTATTCTTCTTACATCTGTCCTCATTGCTGAGGCTAAACTAACGAGTGCATCGACTCGACTGTTGCCTTGCTGAGGTATCCTCTTCATCTTCACCTCCTTGAAGCCTTCTAGCGCCGTTCTCACCCTCTTTAGGTATTTGGCCATCCTTTCATCTTTAGCCTCATATACCCCAAGATTTTGGTTGACAACTAACCTCGAGTCACTGTGGACTAGGAGTCAACTAACACTAAGGGCTTTTGCCAAGAAGAGACCTACTATTAATGCCTCATACTCTGACTCATTATTTGAAGCCTTGAAGTTGAACCTCAACGCATATTCAATGTCAGTATCATCTAGTGCTGACACTATCATCCCTACTCCGCTCCCGTGTTCACAAGATGACCCATCAATGAAGAGGTTACAAACATCTTCATTTAAAGAGAAGTTCCCCTATAACGGGGTCCTTTGCTTGAAGAGGTACCTGTCTTCCTCATTCTCAACTACACTTTTTTTGGACTTGCTTGACCCAACCTCGTCCGAATCGCGGAAGACGTTTCTGTTTTGTTCATCAGCAGTTCTTTGATAAATTTCAATCTCAACTCTTCCCAGATAAACTCTGCTACAAATTTTGCAAGTGCATGCCCTTTGATGGAAACTCTGGGTTGATAAATAATATCATACTCCCCTAACTCGATGGCCCAGGTCATCATCCTGCTTGACTTTTCAGGCTTATAAAGGACCTCTCTTAGTGGGGAATCAGTGAGGACAACCATAGAGTGGGCTTGAAAGTATGGCTTCATCTTCCTAGAAGTGTGTATCAGAGCATAAGCTATTTTTTCCATTCGAGGGTACTTCTGTTCAGACCCTTGAAGAGATTTACTATTAAAGTTTACTGGCCTCTGCACTCCATCATCTTCTCTTACTATGGCTACACTAATGGCTGATTCTGAAATAACTAGATAGACATACAACCTCTCCCCCAGAATGGGCCGCGACAGGAGTAGAGGGGATTAGAGGTAGGACTTGAGCTCCTTAAAAGCCATGTCGCATTCCTCATCCCATTCGAAAGCCTTTTTAAGCACTTTGAAAAAAGGAAGACACTTGTCTATAGCTCTCGAGACAAACATGTTCAGTGCAGCAACTCTTCCGGTTAAACTCTGAACGTCTTTAATGGTTCTAGGTGTCTTCATTTCCATCATGGCCTTGATCTTTTCAGGGTTAGCCTCTATCCCCCTGTGATTGACAATGAATCCTAGAAACTTTCTAGCTCCTACCCTGACAACACACTTGGCTGGGTTGAGCTTCATCCTGTATCTGTCCATAGTGTCGAAAGTTTTTTCAAGGTCGACCACGTGAGTGTCGGCCTTCATGATCTTAGTTAGTATATCGTCCACATACACTTCCATAGACTTGCCTATTTGATCCTCAAACATCTTATTTACAAGACGTTGGCAAGTAGCCCCTGCATTCTTCATTCCAAAGGGTATGATCTTATAATAATAGGTCCCCTTATCTGTGATGAGCGTTGTCTTCTCTGAGTGTTTCGAGTTCATGAAGATCTGATTATACCCGGAATAGGCATCCATAAAGCTCATAAGCTCATGTCTAGCTGTGGCATCCACCATCTAATTAATACGAGGCAGGGGAAACTGTCTTTTGGGCAAGACTTATTCAAATCAGTGAAGTCTACACACATCCTTCATTTCCCATTTGCCTTTGGCACTATGACTGCATTGGACAACCACTCGGGGTATATGACCTCGCTGATGAACTTGGCTTCTTCAGGCTTTCTGACCTCTTCTCTGATAACGTCATATTTCTCTCTTGAATATACTCTCCTCCTTTGTTTGACGGGCTTAACATCTTCCATAACATTGAGTTTGTGGCACGTGACCTTAGGATAAATACCTAGCATATCTGCGTGGCTCCAGGCAAAAATACTTTGTCTCTTCCTCAAAAACTTCACATGCTCTTCCTTGATCTCATGTCTTAGGGCTTTGCCGATTTGGATGGTTTTTTTGGCTCGTCCTCATTGAGGACGATGGATTCTACCTCTTTCGTGGCCTCTCCCTTTTTGAACTTTGTCTCATCTCTAGGGTCAAGGGTGTCGATGTTGTAAGTGGTTGTTTCCTTCTTATGAGCCTCTCTCTCTTCCTCAGAGTTGAAGTAGAATTCACGTGCCAATGTTTGGTTACCTTGCACTTCCCCTACCCCATAGTGGTTAGGAATTTTAGCATTTGGTGAACTATTAAAGACACGGCCTTAAATTATTCGAGGGCTACTCTTCCTATGATGAGGTTGTAAACTGAGAAGACGTTCTCATCCATCACAAAGAAATTGATTTTTCTGGTCAACCTCTTAGGCCATTCATCTCCCATTCTTACATCCATCTCATACATGCCCAACAGATGAACCTTTTCTCCACTGAAACCGATTAAAGGGTGATAATAAGGGACAAGCCTTGCTCTGCTGAGGCCTAGGCTCTTGAAACAGGGCCAGAACATTACATCTGCTGAACTTCCCCCATCCACCAGGATTCTCTGCACCTCACATCCATGCACCCTTATGGTGATTACCAGAGGGTCATCGTGTGGAGCTAGGATACCTTTGAAATCGAGTCGTGAAAAGCCAACTATGAGAGTATCCATATCTACCTTTTTTCTCTTCTCGTGTTTTTCCTCTGAAGACGCCAAATTGACAACCTCTACTTTGGTCATTAACTTAGTCTCTGCCACATGAGCTTTGTGGTCGGCTACCTCTGAGCCACCCCCTTTCAGTCCTCCACATATGGTGTTAACACCAAAGGAAATCATACCAACCCTCTTCACGGGAATATTGTCGTCTTTTGGTGGGAGGTCGGGGTCATCATCATCATCATCATCATTTGAGTCCTTAGCTCTTCTGGTTGGGGCATCTTCCTGACACCAATCATTTATCTTCTTTTTGGGGTCGTCTCTTCCCCCTTAGAATCTCTACCATCCACATACTTGCTGAGCTTTCCAGACTTCAACATCTTCTCAATCTCATCCTTCAGGGCAAAGTATTTGTCAATCAGATGACCGTGGTCCTGGTGGAACTTGCTCCATAATTTCTTATTCCTCTTATACAGAGGAGCCTTAATATTCTCCTTCCATCTCAAGGACCGGTCATTTTTTTATTTCATTGAGGATGTGTTCACAACTCACAGTTAGAGGACTGTAGTGTGCAAACTTTTCGTTTGCAGCCCTCTTCTTTCCATCATTCTTCCTTTGGAATTTCCCACTGCTACTTCCGTTCTCATCCTCATACTTTGCGGCCATTGCCTCTTTAGCGTTCATAACCCTACCAGATGTTGCTAACAGCTCGTCCATGGATTTTGGAGGGTTTTTAACAAGCTTTTAAAGTAACTTCCCCTTCTGCAATCCTCCTATAAGAGCTGTCATAACTATATTCTCTTCATAGTCTTTAACCTCCAACTTTTCCTTGTTGAATCTTGTAATGTAGTCTCTGAGGCTCTCATTCTTGCCTTGTTTTACGTAGAGTAGATGGGTTGTCTTCTTCTGAGGTCTTACACCAAAATAGAAATTGTGTATAAACCGCTCAGCCAAACCTTTAAAGTTCTCCACAAAATTTTTAGGAAGGGAAGTGAACCAAATATACGCAGCTCCCGTCAAAGTGCTTGAAAAAGCTTGACACCTCATCTCATCAGGGATTGAATAAATGTCTGCTGCAGACTGATACATCTCAATATGATGTATCGGGTTGGTACGTCCATCATACTTAGGAGACACCATAGGTGGTTTTAATTTGGCAGGGGTTGGGAAGTTCACAATCCTTGTCACAAATGGGGAGCCCTCTTAGAACCCCCTTTGCAGTGGGTCTCGGCTTTTTATGAGGTTCCCTATCTTCTCTTCCAGTCGTTGAATGAAGTCATTCCAAGGTTTAGCAATGTCGTCCTGGCTGAGGTTATCCCCAACCACCTCCAAGGAGTGAACTGAGGGTTCCCCAACTGCTGCATAACATCAGTTGTTGACTTCTTGGCCACAGTCTCGGCCATATAGTGGTCGGCCATAGCGAGGCCGATGTTCACCATCTTCCCTCTGAGATCCAACTACACTTATCGACCTGGATAACCTCTGCCTCAGATAATTAATTGGGTTGAGCCTTTTAAAGGCCGACCTTCTACTCAAGCGATCAAAAGCCGATCCTCTTGGCTAGGCATCACCAACCCCGACCCTTTTTGCTCCTCAACCTCGGCTCTGCTTTATTGGATGTACTGTGTTGTCTGAAACCTCATATGGCTACCAGCAGTCCGCTGGAGAATTATCTGCTTCGATATTATCGTACCTATCCTCAGGGCAAGGGTTTCCTTGCCTCCCCAGATTCAAATGCCTAGGGTCAGCAACATCCCTCCTTCGCTGAGGTGTAGGTTGGTCCTTTCGTGGTGCCTGGGGTGGTCCCCTGGCCTCTGGATGTGGCTGAACAATTGCCAAAGTAATCATTTTCGGCGAGATCCCAGGTGGCCTCATCATATTTTAGCTTAGCTAGGCAAACTGCTCCTTCATTGTTTGCTGCGTTACAGCCAACAACCTCAAGGCTGCTGCCACCTCAGCCATCTCGGAATGGGGTAGTGCTTGGATGGAATTGGTTCCTCCAACGCCAGATGGTGGAGGAGGTGGTGGTAACTCCGGTGCCATATGTTAGGACTAAAGTGTTTGTGATGAAAATATTAGAAAGCTTAAATACCTTAAAGGACCTCTTTCAATGGTGAAACAACTTCACACGAAGGGTGAGGCCTGGTTTACCACCAGAGTCTCCGGTGAGGTTAAGTTAGAAAAAGAAGAGATGAATCTTCTCGTTCCCACAGATGGCGCCAAAATGATAATGCTGGAAATAACATCACTAGATGAGGTGTTAACAAGTACGAACAAGTGATAACAATGGCATCACAAGAGTATATATATATATATATATATATAGTAGGAGATGCATAGAAGGGGATGAACGCAGTAATATAAGTGGTTCGACAATTGCCTACGTCCACTGTGCAGGTGAGTAAATATCACTATCAAATGAGGCTCTAATGGCCTTAGTAATACAATCACTCCTCTTTCTCTCTCTACTGTAAATGCAACAGAGTTTTGGATATGGTTATATTTTTGGATCCTTTTACAAGGTAGAGGACGACCTCTATATATAGTGCTTATGAGGTGTAATATATCCCCCAAGCATGCAATGAGCATGTGCATGAAAATCCAACCAGTGTGTGGATGACACCTGGATGATCTTAAGTAAACAACGATGACCTCAATATTCCCTCACGTGGAGGTAATAATTCAGTTATAACAGGTTTGTCTACGTGTCCCAAACCACACGTATGCTTATAAATGCTCATCCATCTTTGATTGGTGCAACCTCATCCTGGAAGAGTATGAGGTTGGTGAAGTACGACCGTTCCTTTATCCGAGGCTATATTTAATGACCTTGGTCATGTAGCTAGTCGAGGTTAGGTTTGAGTAGTTATAACGTCGACTTGGGTCGATGATGATGTTGCCAGATGATTGGTCCCTTGTAACACTATCGATCTCGGCTAATGACTGTAACATCGGCTGGGGCTGATGATGGTGTTGAAGGATGGTTGAACTCCTGAGTCCTTGCCGACCTCGGTTAATGCCCAACCGAGGCTGATGTATGTTGTAAAGCAATATCGGTTGTGGCCGACCTTCTAAGAGCCGATGTTACTGATGGTTGTCTTAGGCATCTGGTCACCTAGGCTACAATATTGGTCGAGGTTGATGACTCTGAGTAAGAGGGTATAATTTGGGCATATCAGTAACTACATGAGCTTTTAACTTTGAAGGTGTGGGGAAATTCATAATAGCTTGTATGAAAGGAGATCCCATCACAACGCTTCTCTGCAAAGGGTTTTTGTCCATAGCCATTTTTCCTAATCTATCTTCCAATTGCTGGATAGAATTCGTCCATGCATTGTTACCAATGTCAGTTCTGTGTGTTGCAGCTCTTTCATTCCGACTAACTGTATATACTGAACTCTCTTCCCGTGAATTCTAATCAGGACAAGCAGTTCATCGGGCATCTAATTGAAATTAGGCTGAGCCCTCACGTTGATCGGTTGATCATCGAGTATTTCTCGACAATTCCCCGAGAACATTTTTTATTCCCTCGAGGTCCCAAACGATCAAAGGGAAATTATTTGAACCTGTTGATGCAAAACAAGAATATATCTAATTATTTGATCACATATAAATAAGTAAATAAATAGATAAGTAAGATTTTTAAAGTGGCTAGGTTGAAGGGAAAAGCCTACGTCCACTGTCTTGTAATGTTTGTTTTTTACTTGGATTGTGTTTCGGTCCCCTTTGTTATAGGGATCACAATATATTTATAGTCCACTAGGTCCACGAGGGGATCAATAGTCGGAATGCTAAAGGATGGAATGCCTTTATAAATTAGGCATTTACATCAGTAAATATTATTCATAATTCATATGACTGTTGTCGCTTTGTTGATAGTATTGGTTGGGCTTCCTGGTGTTGGTTGGTATCCCAATATGAAGGTCGGGCTTCTAGGCCTTGGTCGGTAGTTACTCCTTCCTGACTAGGATTATTGCCACAGTGGATGACACATGTCTATTTTTTATTGGGCTTTCGTGCTTTGGTGGGTCTCCGAGATCCTTTCGATGACCTATATTGTGTTGAAGGGATATCTATATAATCCGATCGATTGCGTAAAGCCCGCGGTAGCAACGGAACCGGGGAAAGTATACAGAAAAGACAGTTCTTTTCTATTTTTCTATTATATTAGTATTTTATTTATATTAGTATATTAGATTAGTCTTAGTTAGTGATCCCGGCTTAGTGAGTCCTTTCTTCCGTGATGAACTGTTGGTGCCAGTCCTATCAATCTCGATTCCTGCTTAGCTGTCTTGCTTGTTTACTGGTTTCCTTCTTTTGCTTATTCGATACTGGTTCCCTCTCTCCGTCACTATAATTGTAAATAAGTATTCTTGCTTGCTCCGCGTTGAGCCCATCTGGTCCTTCTTTTCTTCATTCCGGGTATGCTCTATCAGTCTGTCCCGATTCCTCTAGTTATGGAGTTCCGGACTTAGAAGAGCAAGGCAGGGAAGCTTCAGGGAAGGGTGCTTTCACTTAGGCATATGAATATTCAAGAAAAACATGTACATGGAAGAAGGACCATGCCACTGGCAGACCATCATGGCACTGAAACATAACATAGCATAACGGCGAGCAGTAAATATGAATTATTGAAATGCCCACGTCCTCTTTGGCTTAAGCTGTGAACATGCTTTCAAGCCTTTGACTGCTAACGGGCTAACGCCTTGATTGAGTTTTTTCGATAAAGGACAACAGCTCCCAAGAAGAATCAACTCAGAGTAGGACTCAAAGGAAGATCTCTTCCCGGGCTTCTTCTCCCTTCTATGATGAACTTTCTTCACTTCAGCTTGCTAGCGCTTGGCTTACTTTGACTATCAGAGAGAGGAATAGACATCTCTGAGGTGCTACCAGTAGGTTGTCATTGAGACCTTTATGGAAACCCCTTTTTTAGATCTTGACAACAAGCCTACTGTGGCATTTCGTGATTGAGTTCTCATGCCTACTTTGGTATCAACTTTGAACATAACGAAATGAATAACAATGTTGTTTATCCATGATTGACAAAAATATAAATAATGCAATATTAGTATAGTAAATTGAAAATTTGGTCGCCCCGAGAAAAAACTCAGTCATGGAGAAAAACTTATTGTTATATTAATCTCTGGTAAGGAGACATGCCATGGAACAAAGAAAAATAAAATCTTCCATTGACATATTACTATTGATAGTCGTGTGTATCTCATCAAATAAAGACAAAACCTTATTTAAACATATTAACACAGTAATTTAAGAGTTCCACGTGTAGAAAAACAAAAATTACACCATAAAAAATTCAATTAAAGGAATCAAATATGTAAAAAAAATAACCCTAAAAAATATTTATTTACCACCCTTTAATAGATTTATCCACTGTTAGTGCTCCTTAATGTGGACACCTTCATCATTAACATAACAATGAAACCCGAGAGAAAATCGACTTTGGTGGGAGGATTTTCAAAATATGGCTTTGTTAATTAATTTATAGAGTTATTTTCTTGACTTTTTATCTTTTTTAAAATATATTTAAAAAGAAAAAAGTAAATAATGACCTAGAAATTAAGTTCATAGCACCGAGGGGTAACATAGGAAACTTACAAATGAATTTTTTTAGCAAAAGAAAAGTGTGACACCTCGCCTATTTTAACCACGGGTGATCAGTAATTTTTAAAACAAACATGTATCTCATTTGGTTCATTATTAGCATCACTTTCAAAAACTTTTCAATTTACTAACCACCTATATTAAATCAAGCCGGTGTCAAATTTTATCTTTCATTATAACCACACATGAAAAATAAATAAAATGACAAACCATAACAATATAAATATTTGAATCCAACACACAATAAATAACTAAATCCGTAATACTGAATAAACCATCGGTTCCCATAATAAATTCAAATCCAAGTCTGAAATAATAAACTGAATCCACAAAGTCTAATAAAAATACTAAAGTATTAATTAGTCTGAAAGGGCAACATGCCCAAATGAAAATAATGAAATGAAACTCCTAGTTTATGAATGAATAACTGAAGCGTCTAAGAAAACTCCTGCAAGCCTCCACAAATGTTGCAGCTATGCATCCTTGGAAAGAATCATCAAGTTGGGCATCCCTGTGGCTGGACACCTAAAATATTTTGGAAAATAGATTTGACAAGGGTCAGAGCCCAAAACCTTTTGAAAATATTTTGCAAGTATTTAGATCACATTTTAAAAACAATTATTAGATACACATGTTAGTTCTACATACATTCCGTTGAGTTCCTCACTTCTCATCTAAAATGCACACCTAACGCATCCTACCTAGCTATGCTACCCAACCTAACTAGATAACGTATCCAACTAACCATAAAAGGTTTATCTCCACCGTATTACACATAACATACGCTACTGTACAACTAATAATTAATATTACCCGCATATTATCATTTGAGTCATTTATTAAGTCTCTCTACTTAATTTACCTTTAGATATGCACAATGTATCGGTTCTACTATCACACATAAGTAGATAAATCACAGTTGTGTATATATATATATATATATATATATATATCACACATATAATATATACAACTATAGCATCCTCCGGAATGACCCCCGTGATGCAGCGTACTCTCCTATCAAGTCCATGTACCTCTCGTAACAACCAAGGACTATCGATTCAGAATGTCTCCTCGCACCCAAAATCAATCAACACACAATCAAGGCGAACATAGTTCTAATCCTTTGGGCTATACACATACCTAATGCACCCAAATGACCTACCGGTCTCACTAATACACAACACATAGTGAGCCGCCCTAAGTTCTATGTTCTTGGGCACACATCCAGACCTCATTGAAATTGTCAAGGTGGAATCTCCCTCTGTGTAGAACCTCCCGTGATAGTAGGCAGCGTAAATATGTTCACACACTTAATCAATTCACCACAATAGATACTCACACAACCTATATATACATAATATTCAGTAGGTATACACACAACCTATCATATAAACCCATACGTAGTATATCTCTCTCGCATGCTCAACTAACTCATTACAACCTTTTTTCATATATTCCCGAGTATCACGGGATTCCTGAAGGGTCCTAATTACCCCTTATTAATATCAAGAGTTAATATCTCTCTCTCCTACTGGTTTGTAACTTGGGTTTACTCACACTCTCCATAACCCATTCTGATTTTAGAAATTTCCTATTATGCCCAACAGGTACTAGCCTATTTTTTCTCATTATGGATAAACCAAATCCTTATCATACTCTACCGGGATTTAATAGGTACCTCCTTATAGTTTTAGAATAATACACAAGTCCCCCTTGTTGATTATTCGTGAAATTTAGGGCATAAACTAAAATTTGCAAAAATTTGGGCAGCTGAATCTATTCGATGAAGAACCCGAATCAATTCGCCTACTGAATCGATTCGGTCATCAAGCTAAATCGATTCACACCTAATAGTCTCATCTTTTTCGTTTAATTTTTACGATTTTCCACTATTTTTAACCCACAAATCTTCGTGCAACATACCCAAGTTCCAACATCATTTATCCCAACATCAATTCAGAGTATATAGATAGCTTATAACGTAAATAACACATTAAATCCATACAAATACTACTCAAGAATGGATTAAAACCCATATTTCTCCCTAAAACTATAGTTCATGTGTTCTTCATGCTTAATCATTCATATTCCAGGTTTCTCTTATAATTATCATCATACATGTTCTGATTTCATACTACCAGCATACATGGAAACATTTTATATGAAATCCTATCCCAAACCATGAGTTTTATTCATTTAATCCCCTGAACATCATTAATTATCATCAAATTGGAACCATACACTACATGAGTATTATAACTCATTAAAAATATGCAAGATAAATAATTGTCTTATCAATTGTAGGTTTGATTTCATGTTGTGAATGATGAGGATGACTTCTTTTCCTCCCAATTGCAATCCGGTGGTAAAGATGACACAAGAAAGATGTTTGATCTTCCAAGAAACCTCTCTTCTTCCTCTCTAATGGCCTTTCCTCTCTCTTCTTTTTATATCTTAGGATTATAATATGTTTTGCTATTGCCCCAACTAATTAGACTTAGGTTTATAATCTCAATTTTTGAAACTGGGCTAATGGGCCAAGCCTAAATAACTCGACCCCCCCGCCCGTGTGAGCTCAGCTATGACTAAAAAGGCTCTGGGACCCAAATCATACCCCTGGGTGCACTATTCTGATTATTTTGACCCTTTTGAAATCAACCGTGACCTCAAAATCACCATCGAGTCACTCCAAAATAATTTTCTATCTCGACCTCATATAGTCTACAGCCAACACACGGTTGAGATATACCACTATCACGTCACTTTCACTCGCTATGACGTAAAAATAATTATTTACTGTTCACTTAATATATATATTCGATAAACATTAATCATTTTCTCTCCGATTAATATTTTAATCAACACCTAATATTTAATTTCATTAACTTACGTCACGTGTGTAATTTTAGATTAACCGAATTAATTTAATTTTAATTACTCAATAAATACTGGGTGTTACATACTCCTCCCTTACAAAGGAATTTTACCCTCGAAATTGGGACGTACCCGTGGTGAATAACTCTGGATACTGCTCGCGCATGTCATCCTCCTGCTCCCACATCGATTCATCCATATTATGGTTCTCCCACTGAAATCGAACTAAGGGTACCACCTTAGACCGTAACTTACACTCACTATAACCAAGTATAGCCGATGGTCTCTCCTCATACGAGATGTCTGGATGCAAGTCGATCTCCTCTAATGGAAATTGCCAAAAAGCCCTGTCGCTCCTCTGGAACCTTTTCAACGATGACACCTGGAACACGTTGTGAATTCGTTGTAGGTGCTCCGGTAGTCTCAACCTATATTCTACTAGATCCACCCTCTCAATAATCGAAAACGATCCCACATATCTCGGCGCTAGCTTCCCCTTCTTATCGAACCTCATGAACCCCTTCACAGGAGACACCCGCACTAACACATGAACACCAACCTCAATTCTTATGTGCCTCCTATCTACATCGGAGTAACTCTTTTGTTTATTTTGAGCTATACGGATGTGCCCCAAATCAGCTCAATCTTGGCAGTGGTGTCCTGAATCATCTCTGGACCCAATATCTTGTTGTCCCCTACCTCCAACTAGCAAGCGGGAGAGCAATAAGGTTGATCCTACAGTGCCTCAAATGGTTCCATGCCGATGGTGAACTGGTAGGAGTTATTATACGCAAACTCCACCAAAGATAAATACCTCCCCCGAGGTCAAGTATGCACATCCTCAGCATATCCTCTGGAATCTGATTAACTCTCTATGTCTGCCCATCTATCTGTGGGTGTTATGCTGTACTCAAATGTAAATTTGTGCCCATCGCCTCCCGAAAGATTTACCAGAAATGGAACAAAAAGATCTTGTCCTGATCGAACATAATATTAAGCGAAACACTATATAGCTGTACTATCTCAGCAATGAACAATTGCGCATACTGCCTCGTGTCAAAATTTGTAGGAGCAGGAAAAAAATGGGCCACCTTGGTCAATAGATCCACTATTACCCATATGGAGTCATGACCTCGCTGCGATATCGATATCCTGGTAATGAAATCCATGGAGATACTCTCCCACTTCCACATTGGGATACCGAGTGGCTGTAGCATCCCTGTTGGTCTCTGGTAGTCTACCTTCACTAGCTGGAAGGTAGCACACTTTGAGATGAACTCCTCTATGTCCCGCTTCATCCTCAACCACTAATACTTCCTGTGCATATCCTAGTACATCTTATCCCCACTGGAATGTACCATAAATCTGGCCCCGTGAGACTTTGAAATCACTACATGTCTCAAATCCTCATCCTATAGAACTATGGGTCTCCCATTAAAATGCAGACCTCCCTCTAAACTGATCGAATATGACTCTGCCCCATCGTCTAACAGCTGACGAACTCTGTCCTAGAAATAGTGATCCCCTTCCTGGGCTTTCACCACCCTCATAACAAGCTCGGGTGTGAGCCAATATAAACATGCAAGCTCTGACAATCTCGTCATCATATCGAAGCTCTCTCCACTTTGCCTTCCAAACTTCTGTTATATCTCTAACAGGTAATCGGCTCAATGCATTTGACACCACGTTAGCCTTTCCAAGATGATAATGAATATTAAACTAGTAATCCTTCACGGCCTCTAACCATCTCCTTTTCCTCATGTTCAGATCCTTCTACGTGAATAAATACTGAAGTGATTTATGGTATGTAAACAAAGTAAATTGCTCCCCCCAAAAGATAGTGCCACCAAATCCTCAAGGCAAACACAACTATAGCTAGCTCCAAGTCATACATGGGGTAATTTCTCTTGTGGGGCTTAAGCTTGTGAGATGCATAAGCTATAGCCCCCTACTTCTGCTGTAATACACCCCCAAGTTCCTATAAGGATGCTTTTATGTCGACACGGTACTCCACCCCTTAGGTAGTGCAAGTACAAGAGTTGAGGTTAATTTGTTGTTTAACTCATCAAAAGTTAACTGACAATGGTCGTCCTAAATAAACGACACCCCTTACGAGTCAGGTTCGTTAACGGACCCACAATCTTAAAAAAAAGCCTGAATGAATCGTCCATAGTATCCATCTAGCCCCAGAAAACTGTAAATCTCGGTCGGTATTGTGTGCTGTCCCCACTCCCTCACCACCGTTACCTTACTCGAATCAATTGCTATACCCCCATCAGGCACAATGTGTCCCATAAACTGCACCTCTTGAAGACAAAACCCATACTTCTCAAATTTGGTGTACAACTGGTGATCCCACAACGTTTGTAAAACCATCTATAGATGCTCGACATGCTCATCCTCAGAGCGAGAATAAACTAAAATATCATTGATGAATATGATCACAAACTGATTAAGGAATTCTCTGAAAACTTAGTTCATCAAATCCATGAACACAGTTGGCGCATTGGTGAGCTCGAATGACATCACCCTAAACTTGTATGATCCATATCATGTCAAAAAATAATCTTAGGAACGTCCTCCTGTCTGATGCGCAACTGATGATAACCGGACCTCAGATCTATCTTGAAGAAGTAAATTTCTCCCTTCATCTGGTCAAACAGATAATCGATTCGAGGCAGTGGGTCCTTATTTCAAATCCTGAACTTGTTCAACTCCCTATAATCAATGCAAAACTGAAGCGATCCATCCCTCTTCTTGACGAATAACATCGGTGCACCCCACGGTGATGTACTCCATCCCAGAAGCTGCTGAATCTGCTCCCTCAACTCCCTCATCTCATATGGGGCCATTCTATAAGGAGATCAAGTGATAGGCCTCGTACTTGATGCTAGGTCTATAATGAACTCAATTTCCCGACTAGGCGATAACTTGGGTATCTCCTGGTCTTTAAACTCCCTCACTACTGGAATCAAGTATAAAGAAACAACTACCTCCCATGAGGTATCCTCCTCATTGTAATATAGATGAGTTCTCGACCCTCCCTCAGGAAGAGGCATCACAACTAACAACATCTCCTACCCTAGAATTGAGAACACAATAGTCCTCTTAAAAAATCATCCATCGCTCGGTATCCAGCTAACCAATCCATACCTAAAATGACATCATAACCCTCCGTACTAATACAAGAAAGTGATCGGCTAAACATAATCTACCCACATCGATATTCACACCCCTACAGATCGAGTGCATAAGTGAACCATTGCCCAATGGTGACTCCACACACATAAGGAGACTATCAGCTACCTCTAGTAGGTCGGAAGCTCGTGTAAATTTGGTCGCTATGAAATAGTGTGATGACCCCGTATCAAATAAAATCCTACCCCCAAGCCCGTAAATAGGAAACATACCATCTATTGCTGGTGGTGCCTATGGGCCCTGCTGTATTGTTTCATCTTGGACGTTATAGATACGTTCATACTATAACTGCCCCTCCTAAGGTGGGGTTGATGCTGCAGGGGGTATATGCGCCTGCTATTCCTACTGGGAACCCTACTATTGCGGTTCTCTACCCCACTGTGGGCCATCTCTCCTCCCGTGGTCCGTTTATCCACAAACAAAGGATTGGCTTGGGAAGTTTCTCTACCTCTAACCCTGGTGGCCCTGGCGGTGCTGACCCTGCAACCTCCCCCATTATTCCCTTGGACCTGAGGAACCTACTGCTGCTAAGGACCCTTCTAGCCCTACCTAAAACCTCCATCAGGTCGATAACCCCCATATTTAAACCTCTTGGCCTGATCCCCCTATCGGGAATCCTGCCCCTGGTGTCTGCCTGACTGCTACTACTGCTGTGGTGCTCCGCTAGCACCGCTTCCCCCTGCCTTGCCCGATTGGCTAGACTCACCTCCTCTTTTGTTTCTTTTCACTTGGAGACGATGGTCATGGTAATGTAGAAGTGGACATTAACAACATCAGTATATGTCATTAGTGCGAGGTTGCCAATCAAGTGTTTCCTTATCCTTTTGACTAGTCCATCTATAAACTTCAATTTCTTCTTTTCTTCACTATTCATCTCATCTAGCATAAAATTATCCAAACAAGTGAACTCTTCCTCGTACTTAGCTACTGAGCGATCACCCTAAGTCACCTGTATAAACCTTTTTCGCATCTCTGTCTCGACGGCTGGCAGAAAGTACTTATAGTCAAACCGAACCCACAACTCGACAATGAACATCATGTCCCTCTCCTCAGTAGTAGTAACCTACTCCAACCACTGTAACGCTGCTATAATAAGCCTAAAAGTGGCCAACATCTACTTCTACACATCGCTACACTCAACGATGCGCAGGTGGCGCTGAATATCTTTCTTCCACTGGCATGACCAAATCACGTATGAGCTACCCTGGAACTCGGGTGGGTGGCCCTTTTGAAATGCCTCCCTCACTCTCTACCAATTTGAGGGCCCTGGGTGGGCCTAGACAATCAGTGCCACTGGCTACGATGGCTGCTAAGCCTGAGGAAAGTGGAGAGCCATGGAAATTATAGCAGCGTTAACTGCCTGTGCCACAATCGCTGCCACCTTTGTTACTAACATTGTCCTTGTGGTGATTGTGACTGCGGTGTTTGTGGATTTTGTTGAGCCTCCCTCACATTGTCTCTAGACTCTGTTCTTTCCATTCGTCCTCTCTCGGGTAGCATTTGAAAACATATCGAATTGTATGAATTTACAGTCAATACAAATATAATGGCAGAAGAACGTAATCTCAAATACGTAATTATGAATGCAACAGTCCTAAAAATAGGACCCTATTTCAAAGAACCCTACGCTGAAATCGTAGTAAGCCGTACAGATCCTATAGACACTAGAACCTAATGCTCTGATACTATCTCTGACACCCCGCCTATTTTAACCATGGGTGATCGGTCCTTTATTAAAAAAATAGGTATCTCATTTGATTCATTCTTAGTATTACATTCAAAAACTTTTCAATTTACTAACCACCTATATCGAATCAAGCCGGTGTCAAATTTTATCTTTCATTATAACCACATGTGAAAAATAAATAAAATAACAAACCATTCATAATATAAATATTTGAATCCAACACACGATAAATAACTAAATCAGTAATACCGAATAAACCATCGGTTCCCATAATAAATCCAAATACAAGTCTGAAATAATAACCTGAATCCACAAAGTCTAATAAAAATACTAAAGTATTGATTAGTCTGAATGGGCAACATGCCCAAATGAAAATACTGAAATGAAACTCCTAGTCTAGGAATAAATAATTAAAGTGTCTAAGCAAACTCCTGCAAGCCTCCACAAATGTTGCAGCTACGCATCCCGGGAAAGAATCATCAAGTTGAGCATCCCTATGTCTGTACACCTAAATTATTTTGGAAAATAGATTTGACAAGGATCAGAGCCCAAAACCTTTTGAAAATATTTTGCAAGTATTTAGATCACAGTTTAAAAATAATTATTAGATACACATGTTAGTTCTGCATACACTCCCTTGAGTTCCTCACCTCTCATATAAAGTGCACACCTAACGCATCCTACTTAGATATGTTACCCACCCTAACTAGATGACGTATTTAACTAACCACAAAAGGCTTATGTGGCCATCCCTGATCCTCGCCTGCGGGCGGGCGCGCAAAGAAAAGGATCCTCGAGTCCCGCGCATCCCTCTCGGTAGCGCTTCGGTCGGCGTCAATTGAGATGAGGTGTAAAAATGTAGAGAGATTCAGAGTCGCCAGTCTATTTTACTCAAAACAGACAAAAGAAAAAGGGGAATCCATCCCGAAGGATGGCATCCAAAGACATACTGGTCTAGGTTACGAAATGGGAAGGTGTTAGGCACCCGTTCCACCCTTTCGGTCTCTCATGGATATTTGCTATTTTCCTTTATTTTCCCCCGTGATATGTGTGCATGTGTATATATATAGTGGAGATAGGAATCCTCGAGTTGTATCATGGAAGAGATAGAGCGAGTCATCCGTAGTAAGGTGTAAAAAATAATTATTAAAAAATAAGATTTACGCGATTATGCCTATGTTGATCGTTATAATGGAACGATAACGTATATGGAGTAATACGTCACTAAGGGCAAGTATATAGAATATAAGAAGATTAGATTTAGAGAAAATAGGAAAATAAGAGAAAAGTGAGAAAAGGGACTCGAGTCTCGGGTTTTACCCCGAGACGCCTACATAGCCTATAACGGCATCAAGTCCACGTAGTTCGCATACAAAACGAGGTGGGGTCTATCCCATAAATCCAAATGGGGGATCTCTTATTTGTGAGTGTGTGTGTGTGTGTAGAAAAAGTATTTTAGTTGTGAGAAAAGTGTGAGAAAAGTATGAGAATCCCTATGTGGAATTTATGAGCAAACCCTCTTTTTCTTATTTTTTGGGTTTTATTTATATAAAAATAGGAGATGTGCAATAATACTAAATAAAAAGTATATTAGGATGTGTTAGATGAGCTAATGAAAGTGCTAAGTAATAAAGCAAGTTATTGAGAATTTAAGAGAATTTCAGAGAGAGTTTGAGAAAGTTGAACCTTCTTGAAGATCTTGAGCTTGATCTTGAATGTTGGAGAGAAGCCCTTGCACTTAGATGATGATGGAGATGGGCTAATTCACCAAGTTTGATGAAAAGGGTGATGAAAAGTGGAAGTAAAAAAGGGATTTGGAGGTTGAAATCACGCTGCCTTCGAGAGAGGTTTCTGGGATTCGTTGAGAGTGAATTTTATCAGATCTGGGATCCTCTTGCAAATGAGGTGAAGGCCTCCTTTTATAGGCGCAGGTAACTACCGACCGGTATAGACCTCGTCCTGCCTATCGGCATCTGCCGATAGGCAGGGTCTGGAACCTGCCATTTGGCCGTGTGTTTTAGGCGTTTTCGAGAAATCGACTACCGAGGGCAAACCATTGGTCAGAATTATGCACGGGGCAGATCGTTGGAAAGATAATTCAGAGCCCTTCGAAAGTCCTTTGGACCGCTCCCGGGTTCGAAAGTTGACTTTGGGTTAAATACGGCTCGAAAGCGTTTATCGGTCCATTGGACGGGGAATCAATCGGATGCAAATAGATCATTCGTCCGCATGGTAAGTCCAAATTGCGTATGGGGCAGATCGTTGGAAAGGTTAGGAGATGTAATTCGACATTCCAAAGAGTTTGACCTGGTTGGGGGAGTTGACTTTGGTCAACTGGGCCCTGGAAGCATTTGGCGACCTCTTGGAGTTAAACAGATCGTTCGTCCGCATGGTAAGTCATAATCGCGCATGGGATGGACCGTTGGAAAGGATATTCAGTGATCTTTGAAGATTCATTTAGCCTCGGTTGAGCTGAAGAGTTGACTTAGGTCAAACAGAGCCGGGAGCGCCCGGTGGCCTCTGGGTCAAGTTTCGGACGCAAACTAATCGTTCGTCCGCATGGCAAGTCGGAATCGTGCACGGGATGGACCATTCGAAAGGGTATTCAATGCCCTTAGAAGATTCATTCAGTCTCAGTCGAGATGAAGATTTTGACTTTTTGGTCAAACTGAGCCGAGGAGTGCCCGATGGCTTCTAGGTCAGTACTTGGGACATGACCTGGGTTTGTAGTGATGAAGGGGAGGTACTAGGGACCTAAGGAGAGTTTGGGGTAACGGAATGGGGTGTCTACAGTTTAGCTCCCTGGTATTACACATACGATACGCTACTGTACTACCAATAATTAATATTACTCGCATATTATCACTTGAGTCATTTATTAAGTCTCTTTACTTAATTTACTTTTATATATGCACAATATATTTGTTCTACTATCACACATAAGCAGATAAATCACATTTGTGTGTGTGTGTATATATATATATATATATAGCATCCTTCGAAATGACCCTCGTGATGCAGGCGTACCTTTCGTATCAACCAAGGACTATCGGTTCGAAATGTCTCCTCGAACCCGAAATCAAACAATACATAATGGAAACGAACATTATTCTAAGCCTTTAGGCTATGCACAGACCTAACGGACCCAAATAACATGCCAGTCTGACTAATACCTCACTGAAATCATCAAGCTGGGATCACCCTCGATGCGGAACCTCTCGTGATAGAGACAACATAGGTATGTTAACACACATAGTCAATTCACCACAATAGGCATTCACACAACTTATATATACATAATATTCAGTAGGTTTGCACATAACCTATCATATAAACCCGTATATAGTATATCTCTCTCGCATACTCAATGTACTCATTATAACTTCTTTTCATATATTCCCAAGCATCACGCACTACCTGAATGGTCCTAGTTACCCCTTAATTAATATCAATAGTTAATATCTCTCTATCCTACTGGTTCGCAACTTGGGTTTACTCACACTCTCCATTATCCGTTTCGATTTCCAAAATTTCTTAAATTTCCTATTATGCCGAAAAGGTACTAGCCTTATTTGTCTCATTATTGATAAACCAAATCCTTATCATAGCCTATTGGGATTTAATAGGTACCTCCCTATAGTTTAAGAATAATAGGAAAGTATCCCTCCCGGTTGGTTATTAGTGAAATTTAGGGCATAAACTAAAATTTTGCCAAAATCTGGGTAGCCGAATCAATTTGGTGAAGAACCCAAATCAATTTGCCTATTGAATTGATTCGATCATCAAGCCGAATCAATTCGCACCTGACAGTCTCGTCTTCTTCGTTTAACTGTTATGATTTTCCACCATTTTAACCCAAAAATCTTCATGCAACATACCAAAACTCCAACATGATTTATCCCAACATCAATTAAGAGTATATAGGCAATTTCTAACATAACTAACACATTAAATCCATACAAATCCTATTCAATAATAAATTAAAACCTAGATTTCTACCTAAAACCCTAGTTCATGTGTTCTTCATGATTAATCATTCATATTTCCAGGTTTCACTTATAATCATCATCGTATATGTTCTGATTTTATAATACCAGCATATATGGATACATTTTACATGAAATCCAATCCCAAATCATGAGTTTTATTTATTTAATCCCAAGAGCATCATCAATTATCATCAAATTGAAAACCCTACACTACATGGGTATTATAACTCATTAAAAAATGTAAGATAAACACTTGAATTATTAATTGTAGGTCGATTTCGTGTTGTGAGTGATAAGGATGCCTTATTTTCCTCCCAATTGCACTCCGGTGGTAAAGATAATACAAGAAAGGTGTTTCATCTTCCAAGAAACCTCTCTTCTTCCTCTCTAATGGCCTCTCCTCTACCCTCTTTTTGATTTCTTAGGGTATGTTTTACTACTTGCCCATCTAGTTAGAGTTAGGTTTATAATCTCAATTCCCAAAATTGGGCTAATGGATCAAGCTCAAATGATCCGAACACCCTCGTGTAAGCTCGATTATGACTAAAAAGGCCCCAGGACCCATATACTACCCTCGGGTACACTATTTCGACTATTTTGACCCTTTCGAAATCATCCATGACCTCAGAATCACAATCTGAGTCTCTCTAAAATAATTTTCTATCTCGACCTCATATAGTGTACACCCGACACCCGATTGAGATATACCACTATCACGTCACTATCACTCACTATGATGTAAAAATAATTATTTACTGTTCACTTAGTATATATATTCGATAAACATTAATCATTTTTTCTCCGATTAATATTTTTATCAACACCTAATATTTAATTTTATTAAATTACGTCACACGTGTAATTTAATATTAATCGAATTAATTCAATTTTAAATTCTCTGAAAATACGGGGTGTTACAAAAAGTTCTCTTAACATTATCATGAAGAATGGAGCTTCCCATGAGAGGTAGAGTGAACCAAAGCTTTGACCAATCATAATGAAGTGAGGGCAAGTGCTTTTGTTTATCCACTTCCTTTTACATAGATGTACCACCTGATATCAATGGAGTAGAATATCAAATATACTTGGTATAATCATACAAAATTTCATTAGGTAGTTGCTTCTAATGTCTATTGTACAGTAGATAACATAACAATTAAACTAAAATTGACTTCGATATAGCATTTCATGCCAAAGATCTTTTCATATGCCAAAATATAATTTGATAAGATCGAGGAGTTGCATCCAACAAGTTAAATTGGTGCTCATTTACATTCAATAAAAGAATGAGAAATAAACATAAATTCCTAAAAATAACATATGTCATGCTTGTTATAACTAAAAAATATAAGACTAAATCAACATTGATTAAATAAACGGTATTCTGAATGATGGTTAGATAAAAAGTATCCTAAATAACTATCCATTAATAAAATACCCTTCTTACGTTTGTAAAAGCATATATATATATATATATATATATTCTACTGACTGTTGATCAAAGATTCTAAATGCCAAAAATAAAATGAATTTTACCATGCAACAAAAATATGCCATTGTTATTCATATTAAAACCAAACATGCTCATTATTCTCTTTCCATAAGCTGACAAATGAACGAAATCAATAGAAGTTTGGACCCTAGAAAATGGGGGTTGTGGGTTGTGGGGGGGGGGGGGGGAACTCAACCAACCCCAACACTTTTTTTTGTACGACAACCCTAAGAAATCTTAGAAATGTATTTAAAGTATGAATGTGAATGAATGAGTTTGCGTAGATGATCTTAAGAAATAGATTTTGTTTAAGAAGCACTAAGAAATCTTAGAAACAAAATTTGTCATTGTTTCCTTCTCACATATCTTAAATCGTTCCATTATACGATCTTTAAGTTTGGGAACATCCATCAGAGCCTCCTGATAATAGACACTAACCTATGTCAATATATATCAAAAGAAACTCATTGTCAACTTCATAATGAAGAAAAAGACATTAAAAATTATAATGAAAAAAAATATAACATTACTTCAACCAGAGTTACTAAATTTGCAATAGGTAACGATGATATAATGATTTATGCAATAAATTGTTTATCTAAAAAAGGCTTACAACAAAGGAATGTAGTATTTAAGGTTCTATGAAAGGAAGAAAAATAAAAAAAATGAGCAGACGCACCACACATTTTAAATTAGTGTTACAAAATGAATACCAATAACCGAGTCATGGTGATGATGGGGAAACAGTTAAATGTTTGAGTTATGTAATCATCTTTCCATTTCACAAATCATACTTTTACCGATATTGAACATAATATTCTACAACCTATCTCATTTAGGGATTGAGAATGCGGAAGTTTCCTTGTGTTTTAAGTTCCACAATCCATTGCTTCACTATTCTCATTGGAACTCACTATTATCATGAAGATAATAACCATCTCAACTTTTTCAAGAGTTCAATTGTATATCCACATTTTTGTAGCTAATTGTTCCCAATGTAAAACCTTACTGAAGTTATTTTTCCATATATTAAAGCTGGTATGAACTTTAAGGAAAAGGAGAATGGATTGTGGAACTTCATTAATAGTTCTTATTCAGGATTCTATAACAGGGTGCAATTTTAATGGAAAAAAAATTTGAGAAAATAATAATAATAAACTAAATACACATAAAATTATCTTTGTAACTATAAAAATGAACAATAACATGATAAAAAATAGAGTAAGTAATCTTACTACAAAATTTCCCAACAAAGGTTCTTTAAACATATTGACAAGTTGTTCACCTCTAGAATCACATACACAAATAGCTTATAAAAAAATCCAACCAACTAACCCCAAAAACCCGCACACAAAAATGATAACCACAGGATTTTGATCATCTTACCAGGACATAATATCAATAAAAACATTCATTCGAGCTTTATGAGAAAAGAGAAAATGAGAAGTCCCAAAGCTTCGAGACAATGAAGCCCATAGCGTAGCTCAAGTTTTGATATTTTTCGAAAGGATTGTGCTAAAGTCACCCCTATTGTTTCTCCCCAATATCACGAGATGCTTTAAAATGATTTTACATTGTGCCTAAAGATGTTGTGCTGTGGTGTCGAGGAGAAAAATCGGGGGTTCCTTTAGTATGACACTTTTCAAAAGGCTTCCCATTACTACCTGTTTATGTTAAAAAAATTCTAAAAATTCCTTTAATTCAAAATCAACCAAAAAGAGTTCATTATGATGCATGCCTGAAGGTGTCTACATCTTTTCTTATCGCCATGAAAAATAAATTCCATAAGAAGTGGAGAATATCTCGTTTGTTCACTTATCTCTTTTCCAAAAGATATAATTTTTTTTCCAAAAACTTATGTTCTAATTTCAATTTTTTTTTATCTTTGAAGTCAAACGCACCCTAGTTGTTTGTTTCTCTAATCAAACTATCTCATCCTCAATGGACACCAAGGGAGAAGAACTAGACCTAAAAAGACACTAATCTAAACTAATGGAGAATCTATCCAAAATATTTATCAGGTTTGGAAATAATGCCTTGATTACTTGGTAAGAGATAGAAAATTTGATGATCAACATTTTAAAATGTTGCTACTTGAGGTGTGTGACTAGACATTATAACCTCACAGAGAATGTTGTGTTCACATAAATCTTCAACCAGTTCGACTCAGGCGATTATTTCTACCTAGCTTCTTCCTCAGGTAAGATATTTGGAATAACCAGCTTATACTATTTATGGTAAGTAAATTAATCAATGAAATAAAACCCAATAATTAATTATGTAATTAAAAAAGGACAAATAAATCTTACACTGGCAGTCCTAGAAACAATCTTACATGTCCATGTAAAGAACAAGCCCTTTCTATACTTATATATCAACTACAAATCGAACTGATTGAAGGAGCAAATTTATTGGTTTTACAATATTAAACTCCAAATTATGAAGAAAACTTACTTAACATATCAAGTCCGACTTATTAACCTTACTTTAGAGATAAAGAGTCCTCCAAAAACACCAAAAAGGTCAAGAGCCAAGAAATATCTCGAGATAATGGAATTTATCATTGAAAGACACTTCAGGCGATAAAATTAACAGAAGGAAACTATAAAAACTTATCATGTTAGTAAGGAGTCACAAACCCATGCGCGCACATATACACACACAATAAAAAAGTAAGAATAGATAAATATTATAAGAGATGCCAACTCCAATGGATAATGAAATGATCTGCAGAAGTAAGAAATTTATTAACTTGTAATTCAAGAATTGCTAATAACTAATAGTTGTCGATGCACATATTCATGAATCTTACCAGATCAATAATTCTAAAGGCGGGTTTCACAAGACGTCCCGCGCATGTAATCTAGTTCGATCGGGACTCTTTAGGAGCTTTGGGTATGGGATCCTTAGGGATCACCTCGTGATAGATATTTGGCTTGTGTGGATATTACTATGTTATATATGGGCCTTGGACCAACGGATCTTAAAGACCCACTAAGCCAAGTAGTAGTGTATCGGGGGGTCCTTGTTAGGATTTCACTTGTGAGACGTCTCACGCATGAAACCTAGTAAGGTTCGGGAGTTGATAGACGACTGGGCACTAAGACTTTTGGTTTATTACTTTGTGTGTTACTTGTGTGAATTAGTAGACTTAGTGTATGATGATATGGCTTTGGTGAATTTAGTTATAACTATATGAGGTTATATATAAGGTGAGTTATGTTTTGCATGGGAACCGACGAGTGATGACATGAGGCATAAAAGGGTTGCATTTAATACTCTCAATCAACAAAATATTTCTTGCAACTTTAGGGTGTTGATCCAATTCTATAATACCTTTTTCCTCGTGTAAATTTATTGTTATACAGGAGTAGCAAGACTGAGCAGTTAGAGTTTGATCGAGTAGTAAGAGTTAGACATTATTAGAGGCTCGGTCCATCATCCTTAGTGTATGAGTTTTTTTCATTTCAATTGTTTCTTTAATAGCTATATGTATTTAAGAGTTCCTTTACATTTCAGTTGGAGACTTTTTTGTATCACAGAAACTCATATTAGCGGATTCAGTTTTATTAGAGATTTATTTTATTCTGTTTAGTAATTTATATTGTTATCCTTTATTACTATTATTTTGTGGATGATTTTTCTTTATTTCCATTTTTATTTATCGTTGATGCTGAGAATGACATAAATTGTATAGCGCTCCCTATGTTCGACGTTTCTGCCTGATCAACTACGCATTGAAAATAAGGGGTGTTAAAATATTATCACGATCCTTTAGGAAGATCATCCATATTTGATATGTTATGGTCAAACTACTTAAATTTACACTCTTATATAACTACTTTAAATGCCATGTGTCATGCCACATAGATTACCCGACCTATAGTCCTTTCAATATCCCGACTCTAGGTTTAAAATCTAATAGCACTACTATGCCAAAATTTCTAAAATTAATGCCACACCCACTATACCAAAAGGCTTAGTTTGTAACGAATGTTTTCTTCTATTTGTAACGAATTTTATCCATCATAAATTTTAACTGTTAAAAACCGTTACAAATTAAATAAAACTGTTGCAAAATATTTGTAATTATTGCAAAAGTCATTAAAAAGGGGGAAAAATAAAAATGGTCAGGAAAGATTATTCCTCATTCCCCCCTAATTCCCAAACTAAACATACTTGTTTTGTCGACCATTTCCCCCCAATACCTATCCCACTCCCTCTTCGCCTCCCCCCATCGACCTGTTTCCCTCTCCCCATTGACCGTTTGACATAAACACCACCAAATCAACAACCCCAACATAGCTAGCATTATTTTTGGGTTCCATTTCCTCCTTCCAGTCATCTCATATATAAAGTAAACAAAACCCTAATTTATGTCGAAGTAAAACACATACTCATGGTGTGAGAGAGCTGATGAGAAATGGTGACTTACAAGGTTAGTTGTCTCATCTTTTACAGTTTTCCGTGTCATAAATATAACATGTATATAGGTATATATCTATATGTTTGATTTATCAATGTAAAGGGTTCCAAATTCTGAAACGGTTTCTCTAATTTTAGATTGCGTGCAGTTCCATTAGTTTTAAGTTATAGGGAGAACTCTCCCTTCGGAGACAGGTGCACATCCCAAAATCTATCGTATGAAGCTTTGGGCCACCAATGAGGTTCATGTCATAATTTTATATGTATTTATTGACTCACAATTTTTTATTATGGTTGTCATAATTTTTAGATTTGATAATGATGTGTATATTGAATAGATATTTTTTGAAGAAATGTTTGTGATGATCATATCATTACCCTAACTTTTGTGCAAAATTGTTATTCATCTTTGACACGACTATCATAATAAATTATTTCATTAATTCAAGTACATTAACTTCTTATAAATATTATGGTCATAGAGGTGCTTTGACAAGCGAAATCCAAATAAGGACCCCCTGATACACTTATGTACAGACAAAACGATCATTCAAAACAATAATAAGAGAATCCCTAAGCTTATACCCAAAACCAACATATGTATATACAATCTACTATACATATACTATGTCGGCCTAGAGAAATCAACCATCCCGGACCGATCCACAACAAAGAGCATTAACTCACTCAAAACATCTATTATAAAACCAATAGACCATAATAAAAAGTATTCAACTAACTTGTATCGTCTATCATCCCAAAAAATAGATTCAAAACACATTTGTCCAACGGTCAAGTGATATCCGAACTCAAGCCAAGCATATAATCCATACAAAGAGTGTTATTACTCTAAATAAATCCACCACTAATGATACACCACAATCACATATTGCTAACCATTCTTTGTTAATAATGATTAACGCATTCTCGGTGTATTTTAACATTATCACTAGTTATCTACACCTACATTAATTAAATTTGACATATATCAATGTATTTTCGAATGAGCCTCGTAGATATAGTCGAATCACAAGTATACTAATATGCATATACAATAACTATGTCAAATAACTATAATAATAGAAGTACACAACATCCAATGTTAGACTACCCACAATCCTAACACTCATATATTATGTGTATACGCACTCCTATATGTATATATACAACCGGGATTAAACTTGTAGTCTGATAATATTTGCACACACACACACGCACACACATATATATAACAATAATATATATACCTAAGACTAACACATAGTCTACAAATATCCACATACACATGCACACACACACACACACACACACACACACACATATATATATATATAAACCAAGCATAATGTACAACACCCCAATGCAAGCAACCGCATTCGAACTACCCTACATAAATCGCGTGGTCTTATCAAGTATCTAGATCCCACCATGTATAATACATACAAACACATATCATAGTTCACATATATGATATAACATACACTAATAAATCATTGCCCGTCCAAAACCCCAAAAATAAATTACGATAATAATAGGTTCAATACATTGATCCTAAATAAAACACCAACTTTTATCCATTTAGTTTAATCTATTGTAAACTATAAGTGTGTGTATATGTGTGTGTGTATATATATAATTCATATTGCATCTATATATATGCATAAACACCCAACTCTTTATCTTAAATGAACACGAAAATAAACCTAAGAAAAATGACCACCCAAAATTTGAACCTTGATAAATGTTGGGAAAATATTCAAAAGATATTCATGAAAACTTCATAAATTACGAAATCAGTGCCCACGCATTCCTAATTCAATTATCTATAAACTCCAATGTTTGGATCAATTCAAACCTAGGTCGGATCTATCTGATGGGTCCACTAGGCCAAATTTTCCCAACAGTTCTTCCATGGATGCACCAAAATTTTCCAAATTCTTCTTAGGGTTTCTATAACTAGTAAAACCTAATATTTCACATATTTTAACCATGATTTGATGTATATAACTATATTCTTACAATATTTAACATCATTCTAACATAATTAATGGTTCTATTACAAATATTGACATTCAAATTCGAAGTTCATCTTCTTCATGCAATTGAGCCAAATTCTCATAGGATTAACATCAACAACTATCATTAAACATGTGATTACGCATTTATCAATCACTCAACCAATAAAACGAATCACATTTATAATATATAATGATTTAAACTAATAAAAAAATAGTTTATCATAATATATGTCATTAAACCTTAAATTAATTATGCTTTTTTAACTTAAAATGGGTGTAATCGATTAGTTAATTCGAATATACATTAAACGTGTTTAGAAATAAAATTATACAATTTAAGATCAGATTTTTGTAACATCCCGAATTTTTAAATGGGTATTTTTAAATAAAATTGGAATATTAGAGAAAAATAAAATAAATTTTTTGAATTTAATGATAATGATTAAATAAATATGTTGGTTAAGTTTGATGCAAAAATTCCAAGGAATGATTGTGACACGGTCATGGTTCATATAACGCGACTTTTGTCAGCATGTGTCGCGCAGGATGTGAACTTGCGCAATTTTTATAGGATGTTTTATTGTGGTTAAAAATAATTTGACCATATTTATTGGATGCTAAAAATAGGCCTAAGAGTGCCACGGGGTCAAAAGTAAAAAAAATAATAAAAAAATAAAATATTATTATTTTTCGTCAAAAAACTAAAAGTGCTCAGAAAATTCTGAAAAATTTCAGATCGACTTAAAATTTAATTTTGAGCAACTTTCCTTTCTTCGACATCTCCGAAAATTTATTTAAACCTGATTGAGGTCCTTTTTCGATTCGGCTAGACCACCTTTTTGAGAAGTTTTGTTTTTGTTTAAACTTAAATCATTTTGCTGCCTTATTTAAAGGGATGGTGGGCAACCCTTTTTGACCTACTTTCGGCACAATGTTTTGGCAGCATACATATTGTATATTCCTCTCCTTTTATATACACCTTGTCCCTTGAGATTTGTGAGTTCCAACCTTAATTTGGAGGTGTGATCTTGGGATTATTTTGATGTGGAGCTTGGAGATGATTTGTGGATCTTGGTGGACTGATTTTGATGGTGTAATCTGAATTTTTGGGCAGATTTATAATGGTTCCTTTTGATGGTTTAAGGTATGGAATTTTACACAATATGCACCTTAATCTCGCGAGAGTTATTTCGTTGATTTCATGTTTAATTGAACTCATATTTGAATTGCTAAATTCATTTGAAAATCTGAAAATTATCTTTGGAATTTGATTTTGATTCATGTGAAATTATTATTGTGTTGAGCATGTTGTCATGAGATTTTAATATGGCACTGATGTTGGGCACCCTCTAAGATTCCTGTTCAGGCTACTTGATAAAGTGTGGCGCGGTATGGTGAGGCCTGGAGACTCGGATTAATGTGTTGTTGAGAAATTATATTGATAAAAATGCTTATGAGATTCGCATTTGGTTTGAATATTCGTACTAGTATTGTTACGCTTTATTCACCGCTAAAAATATTTGATGAGCATCTTTCCTGTCGTATTGTGTACTTCCCCATATTTTCTTTTAGTTGGTAGGTTAGCGCGGATTTGAGCGCTATGGACCAATTGGGATGATTTTAGCGAGGATTATTTTGGGAAGAATATTTGAGAATACAAGTTGAGATGATTTGTATTTATTTTTTATGTACAGAGCATTTGGCGATTTATTTTCTTTCGAGATAGATAGTTGTATAATTTCGAGAGACTTTTGGTTGTATTTAATTTGAAGAAATTGAGATTGGTGGTTTCTCTTATATTTTTGGATTTTTAGATGCTCTATACCTTTTTGCTTGTGGATTTGGATTAGTTTTATCTACAGTGGAACACTGTTCCGCTCTCCCCGGACGGGCGGGGTGTTATAATTTTAAACCCTAATAAAATATTCCTACACAATTAGTTCATATGTAGCGATGAAATCATAAATAGACTACACTAATATGATATGGAATATAGTATTTCTTTCCTCAAAAGAAGGTTGATTTTTGATTAGTTCCTCTTTAACGTTCTTTATCTTCTACCAAAGCTTGTCTCTTGATGATATGGTTTTAATTATGATGTATTATGATGTTTAATGAGGATTGACAACCTTAAACCCACATATCTATTATGGATTTATATTTAGACCCCCCAAATAAGCCTAAACTGCTAACTGCAGATACTCTTAAATGTTGGTCCAAAGATGTATCGACCCCCGAGATCCAATTTGCAACATTAAAAATACCATTTAGGTCCCTGTACACCCCTAGAGTCCCGTCCAAATGTACCAACCCGAAATATCAATTAATTACAATCGAGTTAATTTAATTTACAAGTCGTCCACAAATTATTTAAAATTATCATTTTAAATTATGGTTAATAATTCAAACCAATTATACCCAATGAATTGCCCATTAATTTACCCGAGTAAATATTAATTGTTAATTAAATAATCAGTTTATTAATTCTCAAAGTTACGGGGTATTACAAATGTAACCAGATATAAACTATGATTCAACTACCAAAGAGATGAGGTTAATACTCTTGTATTTATAAACAGAGTAACCCTAATTTCGAAACGAGGATATAGAAAACAATCTTATAGTTGCAGTATGGACTCATATCTAGAATTTGTCTACCACTCTAAGTTATCATCTTACTTGTCTAGTATATTATCTATATCCCCTTTTTTCGTGGACGTAGGCAGGCTAACCTATTGAACCCTGTATAACTTTGTGTTCTTCACTATTATTGCACTAATATTTATAGGATAATTTGGAATTTAACATCGTTGTAGGATTGAATCCCCCCTACATATAAACTTTGGATTGTGTTCATCCTCGTATTATTAACTTAATTGCATGGTTTCAATATCGGGTTATTATTTCATGGGTATCACTGCGGTGGGTGTGAACATATTTTGTATGGGGGTATGAGTGACTTAATGCTTTACTTTAAGGTGTTTTGGGACTTTAAGAGGGGGGACATCCTTCAGTCAGAACTTATAAAGGCATGCGAGAATCCAAGAGATAGGTAGGCCTTCGTGGGACTTATTTGAGATGTAGGGTTTGTGGATGCCTTATTATGAATCGTGATGGGTTGTGTGGATTCCTTATTGTAATTTATGATAGGCTATTAGGATGCACTATATAACTTTTCATCGGAAGAGGTATGCCCTATTTGAATATGTGATTTTTTATGTTATAGGATTATGTGTCTATTTATGGTTTAGTAGTATCACTTAGGGGATGTGTGAACCCTACTGATATGTAAAATATGTATTATGTGCTTAGTAGGTTCTCGGAGTAACGGGGAGTGTGAGGCCCTTAGTCATTCACTATGATAAGGAGTTGGGATATGGGTGGATTTGTTGTTAACACCTCGACTAAGATTGATAGTCGTTAGCAATGGAAGTATGTTGCGTGGTGTGGTTATATAATTTTATTTTTGGTCCTGTGACCACTAGATTTTGGAAGCTAGGTGGGCTAGACCTAAGTGTATTTGGCGGTTTCCTCATTTGGATTACATGTCCAATGCATGGAGTTTGGTTTCAGATGGGAATTGGGAGATAATGTGATATTGTGACGTTAGTGGATTTAATGTTAGACCTTAATTGCATTTATGTAGATATGGATGTTTAGGAATGCCTGATAGTTAGTGGTTAGTAACTAGAGAATTGGATATGTAGTGTTAGTCATATTAACATTGGTAAAGGGTCATAATATCTAATGGTTATATATTTTCTTATCTAGCATTTTTAGGGATAAAGCTTACCGTTCTTATCGGGTATTCACACGACATGTTGTGGATACCTTTCTGTGTGCCTAGAGTTAACATATTATCCTTTTATTTAGATGGATGAATTGAATAATGTTACATGTGATTTAGCGCGAGGACACCACCATATTTATAATAACTATAAAACTCTCTTTTTAAAGGAGAGAATGACAACTGTCCCTTTTTAATGCATTTTATATACATAATTGATGTTATTATAAAATAGAATATAAAGAGTCACCCGACCTATGATCTTATTATAAAATAAAATATACATAGTCATTCCACATATATTTTAATTAAAAAAATTATTTTTTAACACTACTTACTCAAATTCATAATATTTTTTCACAATTAACAAACTACAACTTTATAGATGCAAACCAGTCTAAACTAAAAATAACTAATTTTTATACTTTTTAAATTATTTTATTATACGGTACACCTATTAGCACTCATTTTTACCATTACATTCCACAATTGGTCACATAAGTACCACAAATCAAAGTAATCGAGTATCAGAAAAACTGGTTTTAGAGTCGAAAAATACAATAGCGATTTTTTATATATTTTTCATTTATTAATAATAAAAAAGCATAAAATAGTTGAAGATAGTAATTTATTTACTCCCCTTAACTCCCTCCTGAGAATGTCATCTAGAAATTTAGATGAACATTATGTAAAATTTAATATTGTACTATAAAAATTATGCAACTCCCGCACATCGTACGGGTTGAAAAGCTAGTGGTTTACGTATAGTTCTCTATATCGTATTTCATTGTTAATATTTGTGACGACCCGCCTATTCTAATACCGAGTGGCCAATCCTCGATAAAAATAAAACAGGAATCTCAGTATGATTCATTATCAACATCATTGTCGCAATCACAATATAATATAAACAATACGAATAAAACCATACAATTAAAAATGAATGAATAATCCTCATGCATAAATAGATAATAAGAGTGAACCGAATAAACCATCGGTCACCAAATAAAACGTCCACAATATAGAACTCAATAATAGAACTATGTACTGAAATATGAATGTCTAACAGTAATAAAAAAACCTATCCATCTACGGGAAACATGCCCAACTGAAACTGAAAGAAACTGATAATATCTAGATAAAATAGACCTAGGTTTCTAAATAAGGATGTAGCATCTATAGCTACGACACGGAAAGAATGAATCTATCCCTATGATCACGATTGTTGCTGCTGCACACTTGGGGTGATAAAAGAAAAACAAAGAAAAATGAAGGCATGTGGGTCAAAGCCCGTGAAGTATAAAATATTTTGGAAGTAGATAATTGTTTTAAATTGATTAAAACAACAGTGTATTACTTTTAAGATTAACCGGTCGTACTTATTTGAGATAAGACTCTCATCTCAACTACAGTGCACACCTAACGTGTTTAATTTAATTAGATCCTAATTAAACTATCCGGTCTAACTAGGACATATAACCTCTATTTAAACCCAAACCAACTACTACCCTCTATTACATAAGTATAACTACCTTATCTAGTTATTCGTTCATAAACAACATTGTAGCGACACACTTGCTATAAATAAATAATCACGTATGAACATAACATAGCTACGCTCATGTTATAAATATATACATACATAATATCATAAAGCACACGTATATATCACTCGTTATATATGTATAATCGTATTCCCTGAGATTGTACATCATGGATACATCCCTCGTGTGCTCTCTGGCTCTAGGCATCATGCCACATACCGAGCCACCGGGTCAGAATCTCACCACCGATCCCAAACGAAAACACGTACAATGGAGGTGGTCATACCTATATGCCCCGGGGTCACGACCATACCACATCACAACCAATTGAACTAAATCCAACACCTATCCTCACATACAGATAGTGGCCATACAATAGTATTATGACTCGGAAAATCAATCCAACACTTACTAGCTAATGCCAGGGTGGACTGCCCACTACCCACAACCTCCTCTGATAGCACCATCATGTAGGTATGTTTAATAAAACAAGTAGCATGCACACATACATACATACATATATACATACATATATATCCCAATGGTTCATATAAATCCTCTGAATGTTTCCTCAATCCTAACTTGACCCAGCCCAATGGTAGAATCAATTTGCTTTCCAGAGCCGAATCGATTCATTCGATTCGTCCTATAGGCCGAATCCATTCGAAATTCGGCTCAGATCGGCTTGTTTTTCCTACTCAAGTTTCAATCCTAAAAATCCAACTTTTTTTTCTAGGGTTCTTTATACTTAAATTCCAAGAACTATAATCCAATTATAACCAAGAAAACACGATTACATCATTGTATGTTCAATCCCCATATGGTAACCCCCATAAATTCAATATCATAATCCTTTATTTAATTGATTTTTTAATATTCAATCTTTTAGTCTCAGTTCTTCATGTTCATCCTTTAAATTTTAGAATTTATATCCAATTACAAGTGTGATTAATCTCAATTAATCACCGGTTTAAAAATCCTTAATCCCTTATCATTTTGATTTCTACATCCATTAATTAATTTTCAATCTTTCATGCTCTAAATCTCAAATTTTTATTTTAAATCAAGAATGTCATTAACTACGCTAAATTTGTGACATAAAGTAAGTAACTACTTGCCTTGGTGGATTGAAATCCGAAGTTCTCTCCTTGTGTGGTGATGGGTTGAGTCTTCTTTCTTCTCCTCTCCAAGTTTCCTCCTCTTTATTCTTCGTTTTCTCTTCTTTATGTCTCTCTCTCAATCTCTTGTGTAAAATACGAAAGGTGGGCTGCCATACACCTTCCCCCAACTCTTAAATACCTCATCAATTAACCTAATACCATTTTTCTTCTTATCTTTAAGTATAAAATGACCCTCCTACCCTTATACGGGTCTTGTTATGTCTAAACATAACACCGGGTACCTATTTTGGACTATTTCAACCCTTCCTGAATCATCGGTGCACTAAAAAAGGTCATCCGAATCACCCAACTCTAAATATGCTAACATATTATTGGTGGATTCTAGAATTTATTTTCAATTACAAGTGTGATTAATCTCAATTACTCATCAACTTAAAAATCCTTAATCCCTTATCATTTTGATTTCTACATCCCTTAATCAAGTTTGAATATTTCATGCTCAAAGTCTCATATTTTTATTTTAAATCAAGAATGTAATTAACTATGCTAAATTTATGACATAAAGTAAGTAACTACTTGCCTCCGTGGATTAAAATCCGATGTTCTCTACTTGTTTGATGATGGATTGAGTCCTCTCTTTTCTCGTCTCCAAGTTTTCTCCCCTTTTTCCTTCTTTTTCTCTTCTCTCTCTCTCTTTCTCTCTCTCTCTCTCTCTCTCTCTTGTGTAAAATATAAAAGGTGGGTTTCCATCCACCTTCCCCAAACTCTTAAATATCCCATTAATTAACCTAATCCCATTTTTTCTTAGTCCTAAGTATAAAATAACCCTCCTACCCTTATAGGGGTCCTGTTATGCCTAAATATAACACCGGGTAGCTATACTGGACTATTTCAACCCTTCCCAGATCACCTGTGTACTCGAAAAGGTCATCCAAGTCACCCAAATCTAAATACACTAATATCTCATTGGTGTATTCTAGAATTTATTTCCAATTACAAGTGTGATTAATCTCAATTAATCATCAACTTAAAAATCCTTAATCCCTTATCATTTCGATTTCTACATCCATTAATCAAGTTTCAATTTTTCATGCTCTAAATCTCAGATTTCTATTATAAATCAAGAATGTAATTCACTACGCTAAATTTACAACATAAAGTAAGTAACTACTTGCCTTGGTGGATTAAAATTAGAAGTTCTCTACTCGTTTAATGATGGGTTGAGTCCTCTCTCTTCTCCTCTCGAAGCTTCGTCTTCGTCCTCGTCCTCGTTCTTTATCTTTTTCTCTTCTCTATGTCTCCCTCTCTCAATCTCTTGTGTAAAATATAAATGGCGGGCTGCTATCCACCTTACCCCAACTCTTAAATATCTCATTAATTATCCTAATCCCATTTTTCTTTTTATTCCTAAGTATAAAATGACCCTCCTACCCTTATACGGGTCATGTTATATCTAAACATAACGCCGTGCACCTATTCTTGACTATTTCAACCCTTTTCAGATCATTCGGGCACTAAAAAAGGTCATCCGAATCACCCAAGTCTAAATATACTAACATCTCATTAACCGGGCCTGATACGTGCATACCCTACGCGTTGGCTATAAATAATATCGATCCACCGATATAACACCCTATCGACATATAACAATAACCGCCGCTACCGCTCATAAGCAACATATAATAAATCACATAACTATTTACTTATCATACACAAGTAAATAATAATTATAATAAATATTATTCCTTTATCTCGCTAATTAATATTTACTAAAATAATTTCCACAATTAAACTAATAACGTAAAGTACATGAAAATTAATTAATAAAAAGTACGGGGTATTACAATATTTTGCACATTCTATTGATGTGGCACCAAATGAGTTAGCACGAGAGCATTGATGCTTTTGGAGTGAATTGAATTTGATGATTCATAGTGTACTATTCTTTCAGTTATAGAGTTTTATATCTCATATATCATTATTATTATTTCATATTTTGAGTCCTTATTTTATGGGATTCAAAAGTTGTACGCATTATATCTGGTTTCAATTCATTTTGAGGATTATTTTTATATTTTAGTTGGATAAACTTATATTATTCTAATTTAATTTTAATACCCATGGACATTATGTTTTTTTTTATTAACATACTTTTATAGTTTGATATGTCCATTGATTCATTTGCACTCTTTATGTTATTCCACATGCTTATAATGATTATTGTTTGTTTAATACTCGTAAATTATCTATTTAGGATTAATCACCCCAGATGTGGAATATATGGAATAATTAGGGTATGATAAAATGAACTAGGGCTTTTAGTTAACAATTGTAGAAAATAGATATTGAAGCGGGGTCCTTTTTATTTGGCCAAAAGAATACTTTAGACCAATCTTTAAATTGGATTTGGGTTTTCTAACTAGATTAGTAAGAGTAAAAGACTGTTGTGTGATTTGCATATAAAGTATACAAGGTTTATAAGAGCACATTTTATATTGTGGAAAATAAAAAAGATAATAAATTTAAATATTTTGTTTTCGAAAATTATGCTTTAAAAACCGATTATTGCTTTTTATAAGAAAAGTCAATCTTCTTCTAAGTTTTCCATACTATGAAATACACGTTAAACTTTTAGTTAGTGTGAACCGAATTAGAACATGGATTCCAAAAATATGAAAACTTTACCCCCCCATATATTCCAAAATTTTCTACCCTCATCCGACGATCATCCCACTCTTTTGAAGTGATCCTTCAAACGTCGTACATTGATCTCTCTTTCTCTCTCCCCCATATGTATCCCTCTCTCTCTCTCTCTCTCTCTCTATATATATATATATATATATATATATATATATATATATATATATATAACCACACACACACACACATACACATACATAATAAAGTTGCAGGATATACGGAATGGTCTAAACAATAGCCAATTTTTATTTTTATTTTCAAATTAAATATTAAACTTAAATAATTTAACCCAAAGTAAAATGTTGCACCAATTTTAAACAAGTTGTGATTAAATGGACTAACCAGTTTTATCTTAACCTAAACATGCATCTAGTTGAGTAAAGGATACAATGAGTAAATCAAGACAATGCCCGATGTATAAGAAAAATTCGTAATGGGAAAAATATAGGATGACCCAGCCACACAAATTCACTATGCATGGAATTACAAATGATACAACAGTAAACTTACAACACAGACTCGATACCCTCAAAGCCTTGCCACTATTTGTTCCTTCAACCTCCGCACAATGACATGCAAGAGTCAACTCGTGCCCTGCCACAACATACGAGTCCACACATGTCTCGGTCTCTACCAAATAACTTCAGCAACCGCCTACGGATCAAACAATGGAGTCCACTACTTCTTCACCGCAATAACAAAAATACGGAGTCCACCGTGTGTAAACAATAAATATAAATTCTACCATATGAAATGATTTTTAAATGATGTAGAGAATAAACCAGAGGTTCCCACAATTTAGATCTTAAAGCATAATAGGATGAATCTTGGATTTAAAACTGTTTGGGTGTAACCTATGGTTTGGGTAAAATCAGAGAGCCTTTTGGGAGAGTTTGGGAACTCAAAAGCAATGAAAAAGTCTCAAATAAAACTCTTGCTTTGCACTCCTATTTATAGGAGGTTTTTCAAAATCAAGATAAGAATGAAAAACAATTTGGAAAATCTCAAAATTAATGAAAAATCACAGACTTGTTCTAACTACTTTGAACCTCGTATAAACAAAGTATAGCATATCGTTCGAACATGTATCCAACGAGATTCCAGCGAAGGCCAAAGTTGGTTCTTTCAAAGTTCGTTGGAACATGTTTTAATGAGGTATCATATCGCATTTGAACGACATACCCAATGTCATTCTAACACCCTCTCGAAAAATATTTTTCTTTTAAAACTTATTTAAAGAAGATAAATCATTTTAAAAATCATTTTATAAAATCCTGACAATCAAATGTAAAATATCCAAATGTTAATACCAAATTTAGTTTGCTGATGTGGACCATTCACTTGAAGGCACGTGTCAACCTACGTAGCAACTACAAACACTTTCAATGAACAACATACTGTCATCGAGCTACTCAAGCACCCCGAGAAACTCAATCATACCTAGAAGCTTAGGCACCCCGAGGAACTTAAAGCTCCGAGCAACTTAAACGTACTGAGCAACTCAGGCGGTCCGAGCAACTCAGCGTGCAGAGCATCCAAATCAGGAGAATTAAAAAGACGACTGCGCATTAAATGCTCATTATTATCGTACATATGTATATGTCTACTAGATAACAACGCATTGTCCTTTCACATGTACATCCTCAAGGCTATAAATACATTGTAACCTTCTTAGTAGAGGGGGACTCTGGATTTCTTGGTAAACTCACTTATCAAGAATTCTAGGCAAACAGTCAACAATACAAAAACAATGGACGTAGGCCATTCTCATAAGGCTGAACCACTTTAAAAATCCATTGTCTTATATTTATTTATCTGTTTTTATCTGTGATTAAAATAATTAGATCAAATCTAGTTTTTTACATCAACAGATTGGCGTCGTCTGTGGGAATCGACTATATTTATCTTTTTTCACCAAAATAATTCATCATCTATGGTTGATAACCGTGAATCCAGTAATCAAAACATTGGGGTCCCTTAGAACCTTTTTACTCCCCCAAATGTTCAAGATCTGGCTGGTATAATGGCTAATTTGGCCCAAGGCCAGACGGCCATGCAAGAAACCATGCGACAACTTATACAAACTGTTCAAGGCAGAGTGCCGGCCCAATCAGGACAACGAAGTGTTCAGAAAAATACCCGTTTACCCTCTTCGCGAACTAGGTGAACGCTATTCCTAGAGGAATTTCGATCTAGACGCATCGACTCATATCGTACTACGAGATATAATGATCATTCTTATTAACCTGGTCGAACTTCCTCAGTACGAGCTATAGATTCTCAATGAAACGTCACTCTATCCATGGAAAGGACTAGTTCTCTAGAAAGGTTGAGTAGAGTCTCTCCTTTTGATCGATTAGGCCCTAGGTGGAATAAAAGTCCTCCTAGGATTGCGTCGAGGAACTCTCTACGACCATCCGATCTAAGGGAATGATCTGCCCAATCACGACCAACTACTCGTAATGAAAGATCCCAAGAGGCAAACTCAATGCGATCAGTTGCTCGAATAAATAGGCCCGAGGTGGGAAACGATGCATGGAAGGGCTCTATTCAAAGATTGGAGGACAAATTAGGGGAAATGGCTAAAGACAAGAATCCTCTACAAAGAACTTTTGTCCAAGGGACACCATTCGTACAGGCAATTGTGGATTTTCCCACACCATCAAAATTCAAAACTCCTATGGTGATGCCTAAATATGATGGAAAAATTGACCCTGTCCTTCATATAGAACAATACCAAGCTGCTGTCGATATCTATACAGTTCCAGACGAGATGAGATGCAGGGCATTTTCAGGAACTCTTACCGGATCAGCCCAGATATGGTATAACAACCTTCCTCGGGGGAAGATCACGACTTTCTTTCAACTCGCAGAGCTCTTTATTGGGAACTTCTATTTTGGAGCAAAACCAGTCAAACGAGTAGCACACTTACTGAGTGTTAGACAGAAGACAGGTGAAAGCACCAGGGACTATATTACTCGTTTTAATAACGATAAACTTGAAGTAATTGATTACAAGGAGAAAACAACAATTACTGCTCTGATAAGCGGACTGTTGCCAGATAAATTATACTACACTTTAGCCAAAGATTCGCCTAAGACCATGGCTGAACTGATGGCAAAAGAAGCCAAAATCATGAATGCTGAGGAAGCTATGACCGCGAAGAAGATTACAGACACTAAGGAGGCCAAGGTCGAGGCTGATAAGACTGAGAGGAAGGATTAGAAGAATAATAGTGGCAACAGGTAGTCAAAAGCAAAGCAAGCACTGGAACAGTTGAAGAAAATTGGAAATTATACTCCTTTGAAGGTAGATATAAACCACATTCTAGAAGAGATCAAGAACAACGAGGAGCTAAACTGGCTAGAAAAAATGAAGGCATATCCTGACAAGAGGAATAATTCCAAATATTGCGAGTTCCATAAAGACCATGGTCACACGACCAAGAATTGTATAGCTCTCTAGAATGAAATTGAAGCACTCTTCAGGCGGGAAAAATTAACTAAGTATGTTGATCGCCAAAATGGTGGAAAGACCAGCGACTGTGGAAGGCAAAGATCTAAATCTCCTCGTCGAGCAAACGAAGACAAGAAGAGAAGTCACGAGGAAGATCCAGAAGATGACCAAGATGACCTCGATCTCCCCAAAAGACCAAGGCCGCAAGAATATGAGGTATTTTCAATCCATTTAGGATAATTTGAATGTAATGTTATTTCAGGTGGAGATGTAGGAGGTGGAGATCTTACCGCGGAGAGAAAAGCTTACCTCAATGAGGCTCAAGCTTGCTCGTACATTCAGTGAATAAATCTGGCTGAAGATGATTGCCCAAGGAAGGCGAATAAAGACAAATTGGTCATTGGTTTCTCTAAGAACGACTTGGCAGGTGTACTATATCCTCATGATGACCCATTGGTGATCAAGATGAGAATGAAGGAAGTGGTGATTTCATGAATACTAGTGGATAATAGTAGCTCGGCAGATATCATGTTCTATCCATGCTTTGACAGTTTGAATCTGAAGCTAGCCCATTTGGAGCCATATCATAGGCCCCTCCTTAGTTTTACTGGCAAGACGGTTTTTCCACTTGGGACGATTAAGTTGGATATGCTTATCGGTACATGGCCTGCTTGTCGAACAGAAAGAGTAAGCTTTTTTGTAATGGATAAAAATGTCCAATCAACTTACAATATCATCATGGGAAGGGTAGGTCAGAAGAAGTTCGAGGCAGTACCATCTACTGTACATCAATGTTTAAAATTCCCAACTAATTTTGGAGTGGGAGTTATGAAAGGCGATCAAAAAGTAGCTTGGGAATGCTACTATTATCTGCCGAATAAGAGGAACGTGAAGAATATAGGAAGAAGACTACTACCTATCAATTGGATGAAATAGAAGATACAGAGATTGAAACGTTAGACCCTAGAGACGAGTCTCATCTCGTGAAGGGTCAGGTCATGGAGGCTATCGAAAATATCATTCTCGGCGATGAGCATCCAGAACGAACAACTCAAATTGGTGCATCACTGGATGTATCAATAAAACAAGAATTGATAGCATTTCTAAGGCACAGAAAGCAAACTTTTGCATAGAGTTATGAAGACATTCCAGGGATAGACCCAAGTTTCCTATGTCACGAGCTCAACGTGAACAAGGAAATCAAGCCAGTGAAGCAACGAAGAAGAGTGTTTAGCCCTGAAAAGAACCAAGCTATACAAGAAGAAGTAGAGAAACTACAAAAATCCTCTTTTATTGAGGATGTCAAATATCCTGATTGGCTAGCAAATGTGGTGATGGTAAAGAAGAAAAATAAAAAGTGAAGGATGTGTGTAGACTTCACTGATCTTAATAAGGCATGCCCAAATGATCATTTTCCTTTGCCCCGAATTGATCAACTGGTGGATGCTACCTCGGGACATGAATTGTTGAGTTTCATGGATGCTTATTCTGGTTACAACCAGATTAAAATGAAGCCTGAGGACAGGGAGAGTACCTCTTTTATTACCCCAAGGGGAACTTATTGCTATAATGTTATGACTTTTGTACTTAAAAATTCAAGTGCAACATATCAACGGCTGATGAACAAGGTGTTTGCAGAGTAAATCAATCATAACATGGAGGTTTATGTTGACGATATACTAACGAAGAGCAAGAAAGCTGCGGATCATCTCGTTGACCTAGGTCAGACTTTTGATCAACTAGAGAAATATCAAATGAAGTTGAATCCCACCAAATGCATATTCAGAGTACGAGAAGGTATATTTCTCGGATATATTGTTAACTAATGAGGGATTGAGGCGAACCCTGAAAAATCAAGGCTTTATTGGAGATGCGATCTCCAACCATAAAGAAGGAAGTGCAAAGCCTCACAGGGCGAGTTGCAGCACTTAACAGATTTGTGTCACGAGCAACAGACAAATGCCTCCCATTCTTCAAAACACTTCGAATTTTTTTTGAGTGGAATAAAGAGTGCGAGGAGGCCTTTCAAGAATTGAAGAGATATTTGGGGACGCCTCCATTGTTATCTAGACCAGTGGTGGGAGAAAAACTATACTTGTACCTAGCACTTTCAGAAAATGCAGTGAGCTCGGCGTTGATAAGAGTGGAGGACGACGTACAAAAACCAGTCTATTACACCAGCAAGACTTTTTGAGGAGCAAAAATCAGATATCCAAGGTTGGAGAAATTGGCACTAGCACTGATTGAAGCAAGCAGAAGGATGATGCTATACTTCTAAGCCCATACTATAGTGGTGTACACTGATATGCCATTAAGACAAGCTCTGCATAAATTGGAGAAATCAGGAAGATTGATGTACTAGGCAGTAGAACTTGGTGAATATAATATAATTTATGAGCCTAAATTATCGCTCAAAGGTCAGGCAGTAGCGGTTTTTATCGCAAAGTTTACTCAGGAAGATACCTCTGAAGAACAGGAGTTGAATACCGACCAACTTACGTCGGTAGAAGAGCAAGAGAAGATGATCAGTGAGCAGCGAGAAGTGCCAGAGGAGGACAAAAGGAAGCACCAAATATTCCACTGAGGAACTTTGTCTGATAAAAAATTTGATGATGAAGTACCTGTATGGAATTTGTATGTGGATGGCTCTTCATGCACTACAGGCAGTGGAGCAAGAAATATTTTAAACAGTCCGAATGAGATTGATGTGGAGTATGCTCTGCGCTTTCAATTTAAGTCTTCTAATAATGAGGCCGAATATGAAGCAATGATTGTGGGTCTAAGTCTAACCAAAACCATGAAGGCAGAGCAAGTCATTGTGTTCAGTGATTCCCAGTTAATCGTAAATCAAATTCTGGGGATGTATGCAGCAAAGGGAGAATTAATGGTTAAGTATCATGCCAAAGCAATAGAGGTTGTATCAAGTTTTACCGCAGTTCAATTGATTAGAATACCAAGACTGGAGAATTCAAGAGTAGACACCCTAGCTCGGTTAGCATCAGTCACACGCACCGAGCTACGAAGAACAATCCCAATAGAAATCCTAGCTGGTCGGAGCATAGACGAAGATCTGATGATAAACTTCATTGCCCTCGACTTGGGACCATCTTGGATGGATCTCATCAGGGCCTATATTGAAGAGAGGGCTTTACCAATTGATAAACTTACAGCCAAGAAACTAAAGTTTAAAGCTTCTCATTATGTATTGACCAATGGCATTTTATATAGACAAGGATTTATAACAGGGCTAAAAAGATGTGTCCATCCCTCCGAAATGAAAGATTTAATCGAAAAGGTTCATGAAGGGTCTTGTGGAGCCCATGTAGCAGGTCAGATGCTTTTGCAAAGAATAATAACGCAGGGGTATTAGTGGCCAATAATGAGAGCTGATTGCATAGCTTATGCTAAGAAGTGCGATAAATGTCAACGCTTCTCTTCCGTCCGAAGAACTCCCCAAGCATTGTTAACACCCATAACATTCCCTTGGCCATTAGCCATGTGGGGAATAGACTTGGTAGGACCACTTTCGACGACCAAGGGAAGATTTAAATACCTTGTGGTTACTGTGGATTACTCTACCAAATGGGTGGAAGTTGAGCCTCTCATTGATATGACATACGACAAAGTTTATTAATTTATTTGGAAGAATATTATTTGTAGATATGGTCTTCCACATGCATTCATTACTAACCATGGAACCCAGTTTGATAACGAGGAGTTTGCTACGTATTATCATCAATCCAATGTACTGAAGATCCATGCTGCACCAGGCCATCCCCAAAGCAATGGGCAAACTGAAGTGACAAACAGAACGCTACTGAATGGTTTTAAAAAATGACTGGATGATGCAAAGGGAAATTCGATTAACGAGCTACATTATGTGTTGTGTGCTTATCGGACCACACCACGAATAGCAACAGGAGAGTCTCGATATATGCTGGCATTTGGGAGTGAGGCTGTCATACCTTCTGAATTGGGTCTACCCACGCATAGGGTGCTTAACTTCAATTCTCCTGTCAGTGACTTGATGAGAAGATTATACCTGGATATGCTCGAAGAAGCAACTATCAGGAATGCAGCATATCAACAACGAACAACTTTATTCAATAACAAAAGAGTGAAGAAGTGTGATTTGAAGCAAGGGGATTATGTGTTGAAGAAGGTGATCCAAAAGAATAACAAACTGGAAGCTACTTGGCATGGACCCTACAGAGTAACAGAAGTTGTTCTTCCAGGAACATACCGTATTGAAACCTTGGAAGGAGAAGAATTCAAGAATGCATGGAATGCAGAGCATCTGCGCAAGTATTATCAGTAGTTAAAATCCCTATGTAACACAGTTCTTTTAGAGCAACTAATTACCACCTACTTCAGTTGGTCGGGAATCAATTACCACCAACTTCGATTGGTCGGGAATCAATTACCACCAACTCCGGCTGGTCGGCAAATAGATTACCACCAACTCCGGTTGGTCGGGAATCAATTACCACCAACTCCGGTTGGTCGGTAAATAAATTACCACCAATTTCGGTTGGTCGGGAATCAATTACCACCAACTCCGTTTGGTCAGAAAATCAATTACCACCAACTCCGATTGGTCGGCAAATCAATTACCACCAACTTCGGTTGGTCAGTAAATCAATTACCACCAACTTCGGTTGGTCAGAAATCAATTACCACCAACTCCGGTTGGTCGGCAAATAAATTACCACCAACTCCGATTGGTCGACAAATAAATTACCACCAATTCCGGTTGGTCAGCAAATCAATTACCACCAACTCCGGTTGGTCAGTAAATCAATTACCACCAACTTCGGTTGGTCGGTAAATCAATTACAATCAACTCCGGTTGGTTGGTACCAAACTAGGCAAGAAGCTGGATGACCTCCTGGGGAATCCACTGTCTAGACAACAAGGTAATCCGTATGAGATTACTACAAATAAACAGGAACATGGGATGCAAATCATTCCATTGCTTAGGCCCAAAGAGTGAAAAGTCACTATAATCAAATAACAAATGGGATAAGTATAATATGTACATATATATTTACCAACCAACAAGCAAGGACATTCTACAAATTATTTAGAAAGAAAAACTAAAAATTTCTTCATTCAAATCAAGTAAAATTACATATGATGTGAAAAGTCTGATTCATTACATAAGAACATCCTATCTATGGGTTTATTCCCCTCCGTTTTTAAAACAGGTTCTACCCCGGCTGGAGGATAATCTAATGCATAGGGAGAATTTATAAAGGTTACATCTCGTAGTATTCTAACATTCATTATGGAGGGCCGATCAAGCAAGTGTTCTGAGCGAGATATCTCAAAGTTTGCATGAAGACTGTAATCGCCGAGATACTTGGAAATCAAGTATTGAGAAATTGCACGAACAGGAATCCAATTAATATCAAGCTTAAAAGGAGGCACGGGAAAATCGAGCACTCCAGGATCATAATAATGCCATAAGTAGTGGCACTGCTCTAATTTTAGCACACACAAGGCATTCAACCACCCCTGCTTATATCCCTCATTATTTGACTGCTATAAACGAGCATCGAGATGGTACAGAGCTTCGTTATACCCAGCCATCCAAAATTCCCTGGGCTGCTTGTGGAACTGATAAGTTAACCTCTCAAGTTTCTTGTGGAGTTTCTTCACTAGAATTTCTTTACTTTCCAGAGCAGAGTTTTGATTAGAGAGTTGTTCGATGAAGATCAGAATCTTCTTAGACATTTCTGCCAAGGATTGGTTCTTCGCCATCAACTGAAAGGCTTGATTCTCTAAAGCCGACTGAGTTCTCGCTTCTTTAATGGTGACCCAACCATACCTTGCTCGTCCACAAGAAGATCTTGCTCGTCCACGAGTAGATGTAGAGGGTCCAGCTCGCTTCAAGGTTTCTAACTCATCCCTTAAGTTAACATTTTCTACTTCCAAAAATGAAAAACCATCATCATTTACTGGGACCAAGGCTCCCAAAGAAGAAGTAGAAGATTTGAGTTGCTTTATTTCCTCTTACAAAGAAATGTTTTCCTGCTCCAACAACTTAGTGATATGCCTGTACTCTTCAACTTCAGAACACTCTCCTTCTTCTCATGAGTAGAGATGAACTTATCATATCCCTTATCAGCACTCAATTACTGGTACTTTCTATCATAACCATGATGTAAAAGTGTGGAGGATTCTTTGTACTGCTGCTGAAGTTCCTCGATCGTTCCTTGGAGATCTTCAATCATCTCATAGTAAGCCAAATTATTGGTAACAACACGATTGAGTAAGCACTTTAAATATTGGTAAGCTTCAACTGCTCATTCAGAAGCCTCTGAACCAAGGATATCAATGATTTGAGCTTTATTAAGATCTGTATGACCAACTTTAAAATAGTTATTGTATTTCCTAATCAATTATGTATCATGAGCCGATAAGAGCTCCATCCTGGCCATAAACTAGCAAAGAGAAGAAATAAAAAGAATCAATAATGATACATATAAAGTAAGTAAAAGAGAAATTCAAGACGAACAACCAAAGTTCAAATTTTTATTCATCATAAGAAGAGATACATAGTTCCAAGTTACATTCAAGAAAACAACAAAATAAAAAAAAAACCTGAACAACTTTACACCTTCTCCTTATTTCCTACGACTTCCTCAGAAGGTTTGGAGGAAGGGGCTGGTTGCTCGAAGGACAAGGGTAGTTGCTCGGCAGAAGTGCTGGTTGGTTGGAGTTGCTCGGAGGGTTGAATAACAAGAATAGTAGGGACCTGATCTCCAGTCATCATAGAAGATTCATTTGAAGCAGCTTCATCCTCTTCTTCTTCTCTAGGAGAGGGAGGAGGGCCATGAATGTTCTGCTGGAATAACTCAGAATTCTCAGCAACCTTCAACTCCTGCAAGACTGCTACCCATCATCTCTGAAATATTTGAAACCTGCATATTCCATTTGAGAAGACATGACGACCAAACCCTTATTCCAGCCTTTGTCCCAACCAGCACTAAATAATTTTTTAACTGTAACTTTCCTTTTTGCCTTCTCCGAGGAGGTCCTTTCCCTAAGGAGCTCCTCGGCAGACTTTAACTTTTCTTCCACCTCCATTTTCTGTCGCTCAACATCTTGAAGTTTAACAACTTTCTCTTCAGCAGACTTAAGCTTAACCTCAAGCTCTTTGTTGCTCTGTTCAAACTCCTTGTTGCTTTTTTCAAACTCCTTCAACTTCTTCTCTAATTCCTTGGAGGCATTCACAACTTGATCTCTGTCTAGCTCAACGGACTTAAATTGCTTCTCCCAAGTAACTTTATCTTCCTCGTAATTTTGATGAGAATCTTTCAAAGATTGGGTCAGCCCAACAAAATCTTCCTCTACTCCACCCGAGGAGCTTGAAGCCCTAATAGATCCATCCTTCTTCAAAATGCTATTGAAACACGTCACCAGCTGAAAAAAGAAATAACTTTAAGTCAATACTTGAACATAGTATTAAAAAAAAATAAAGAGGTCAAGCTAAAGATACTTACTGAAGAAATATATTGAGCAGCCGGTGTAGTAAGTTTCTCGCGAGAAAAGGTGTCTTCAACACCTTGATATTCTGGGATAGTCCAGGATCTTTCCAAGCCCACAGCAGATCTCGAGGGAACAAGAATTGGAACACTACCTTCAACATTTGAAGGTTGAGAGATAGGTTCAGCAGGTCTCTCAGAAGAGCTTTTCTCTAATCTCCTTAGAGGAGCTGGAGCATTTTTAATTAAAGATGTTGTCTTTATTAGAGATATGACAACAACATCACTCGAAGGAGAGATAGCAACAGTCTTACTTGGATCCACAGGGGGCTTCTTGCCAGCTTCCTTGGCAGCAGTGGGAGGGGGTACATCTATAATCTTTATCCCTTCCTCTGGGAAATCTTATTTACTCTTATTTGCCTCCATAGTGGCAGAAGAAAAATTATCCAAAAAAGGCAGGAGCTCTTCTCTTCTTCATCAGATCAGTGATAGAAATATTCGATTCAGAAGAAGAACCTTCCACACTTATCGCAGAGGCTGGTACTTGGTCAAGATCAACCACTACTAGACGAGGATGAGAAGTGAAAGATGATGTGTAGCTTTTTTATTGCAACAACTAAGAAGCAGATCTAATATGCTCCTCAGCAACAGATTGGTGCAAACTCCAGATAAGTTTTAAGTGCTTTATATTAACATCAGTTTCCTTTGGAGGTTTTCTTTTACTGTCAACAGTAATAAACAAAGATCAAATGTCAATGGTGCATTTTATCAAATACAAAGAAAATAAGATTTTAAAAAATAAAAATAATCGATCCCATTGCCATAAAGTGGACACCTGGGACCTTGGTATACATCATCTCCATTTAATGGAGGGTGTTGCAAATTTTTATTCACGACCCCATGATCGAAATAATCCCTATTGGCATCAGGAAGATTCACAACTAACGCTCTATTCAAAAACCTAGTTTTTAAATAGAAAGTACTGTCACTGGTAACCCATCTGTAGCAATACATAATCTCTGGAATTCCTAAACGGATTCCATGAAGTTAATTCAACCTATGTATGCCATTAACTATCCTCCATATATCTGGAGCTATTCTTATAGGTACAACATCAAAATATCCTATTCGCACTATCCTTATGATCTAAATCACTCACTTGATACTAATGCTCAACTTATGCCCTGCATAGGCTACTTAACCTGGTTGGGCTCGGATACCAACTGTCACATCCCGGTGTTTTTCTAGGGTGAGGGTTAACCTGATAATTACTAAATCATAAATAAATATGAATACTAAAATAACTGAGGCATTTATTCATTCTCAAATGTGTTACAACTGAAATCTATGAATAACTCAGAAGTATTTCTCGTGCTAACTAGGCTGTCTTTCTTCTAATGTGACCTTTCTTTGTCTCTATGCATCAACTGGTATCTGAACTATTCATCATGGCCTATCGGTACTTGTGTAAAGTAATTGAAAAAGAAGGAATAAGCAAAACTTTTCTCAGTTGATAATTTTAGTTTTATAACAATGTAAATATAGAAATCTGTTTAAATAGCATATCCAGGTTTGAAATGCTCGAAAATAAAAAAATAGTGTATTGTATTCTACAGCAAAATGAAATATCAACGTGGTATACTGAAGTCTGTGATATATGAAAGAACTATATGGTGATTATAATCGGATATGGGATTTATCGAGTTATAAATAAGGTTCAGACTATAATACGATAACCCATGAAATATCATCTATAGGGGTTGCAAATGCCTAGACATACCATCATAATATCGTTCAAGACATAAAATGCATTTGAACAGGCAATTCCCAAATAATTGGGGAATAACCAAATAACTCGGCACACTTAGCTAGAGCGGCACTCATACGTAAAGTAATTATAACAACAAGGCACACAACATCTGAGTCCTTCAGGCCAATTAGATTTACCGGGGGTTTACTGGGTCTAAGATTATATGGTATGCTACTAAAGGTTTAATTAATAGTAGTTATAAAATGGCACGCTAAGTTGTAAATCAGATAATTAAAACCAAAGTTTAATAACATGCAGGGTATACTGCAATAGGGTAAAACAGTTTATATAGTTGTTCAGTAGGATTCAGTGGTGTACTACAATCCAAATAATCAAATATGTTGTCAAGATTGAGCTGGCTCGAGTTTAATCAGATAACATATTGAATCAATATTCACGGTACAATTGAACTATCAAAAGAGTTCATAATGATAATATGAGTTCAAAGCTATCACATAGTGGTATAACAAGAAGTAATATCAAAGACATAAGTTCGAGGTATAATAGTGAAATAGAACCACCTACCAGTGTTTACAAGATTTTCATTATTATTCACGGATCTTTCATGGTTGCGTTCCAGTTTTCATAGTTATTGGTTCGCGAGGGTTTGAATAAGAGTGTTTGTATCGGTGGTTTGAGAGAGAAGGGTTTGGTTTGTGATATCGTACGTCATTCGGTAAATACGAATATAACTTATTCTATATGAATCTCATACATAATTCGAATTACGATATCTCATTTATCGGTCATATATTACGTTGGTTGATAACTGCTAACTTGTATGAATTGAAGTTATATAGATGGGTTTTGTACGTAATATGTTCGAAATGGTCGGAGAGATAGGTTATAACTTCTTTATATTTAATATTGAACTTTCACAATTTTAGTAATCACATTACTAATATAATAATTCTCGTCTGTTGATGAAAAATAATTAATAAGTATCTCAATGGTAAAATAATAAGAGGTTTCAAAATAATTGTTAAAAGGAATTAAAAGGGTTCGATTTATATACTTTCAATTTGAATAAATAATAATTTTTATTCAAATAAAATATTATTCCGATCAAATATTACCTTTAATTCGTCAAAAATTGATCTTTATGGTTCTCATTTACATTACTCGAATATATTATTACGATAATATATTAGTCGTGACACATATAATTTTCAGAAAAAAGTTGAAAACTTCCCCCCTTATTTGGAAAATAATACAGTGGTCGTGCCACTTCTGAAATTAACCAACACAACACAACAAAATGTCCAATACCTGCTGTGGCCATCCCTAATCCCGATCCTCGTGGGCAGGCGCGTGGAGGAAAGGATCCTTCGGGTCCCGCACGTCCCTCTCGGGAGAGCTTCGTCCGGCGTCGTTTGTGGTGTGAAAAAGGTAGAGAGATTCAGAGTCGCCAGACTATTTTACTCAAAACAGACAAGAGAAAAAGGGGAAGCCACCCCGAAGAGTGGCATCCAAAGACATACTGGTGCATACGAAACCAAGATGATTCGAGAAGGGTTCAGAGGCTTAATTACGAAATGGGAAGGTGTTAGGCACCCATTCTGCTCTTTCGGTCTCCCATGAATATTTGCTATTTTTCTTTATGTTTCCCCCCGTAATATGTGTGGATGTGTATATATATAGAATGGAGTTAGGAATCCCCAACTTGTATCATGGAAAAGATAAAGCGAGTCGTCCGTAGGAAGATATAAGAATAATATTAGAAAAAAATGAGATTTACGCGATTACCCTTACGTTGATCGTTATAAGGGAATATTAACGCATATGGGGTAATGCGACACTAAGAGCAAGTATATGTATAATATAAGAAAAATGGATTTAGACAAGATAGAAAATGAGAGAAAAAGTGAGAAAAAGGACTCAAGTCTCGGGTTTTACCCCGAGACGCCTACGTATCCTATAAAGGCATCAAAGTCCACGTAGTTCGCATGTAAAATGAGGGGTGAGGTTTATCCCATAAATCCAAAATGGGGAATCTCTTATTTGTGAGTGTGTGTGTGTGTGTAGAAAAAATTGTTTTAGTTGTGAGAAAAGTGTGAGGAAAATATGAGAATCCCTTATTTGAATTTATGAGCAAAACCCTCTTTTTCTTGTTTTTTGGGTTTTATGAAAATAAAAGATGGGAAATAATACTAAGTAAAAAGTATATTAGGATATGTGAAATGGGATACTAAAAGTGCTAAGTAAGAAAACAAGTTATTGAGAATTCAAGAGAATTTAAAGAGAGAGTTTGAGAAAGTTGGACCTTCTTGAAGATGTTGACCTTGATCTTGAATGTTGGGGAGAAGCCCTTACACTTTGGATGATGATGGAGAGTGGATAATTCACCAAGTTTGATGAAAGGGATGATGAAAAATGGAAGTAAAAAGAGGATTTGGATGTTGAAATCACGCTGCCTTCGAGAGAGGTTTCTAGGATTCGTTCAGAGAGATTTTTATCAGATCTGGGCTCCCCCTGCAAATGAGGTGAAGGCCTCCTTTTATAGTCCCAAGTTAGTGCCGATTGGTTTAGAGACCTTCCTTCCTATCGGCAGGTAGGTGCCGATAGGCAGGTTCTGGAACCTGTCGTTTGGCAGTGTGTTTCAGGCTTTTTCGGAAAATCGACCGCCGAGGGCAAACCGTTGGTCAGAATCGCGCACGGGGAATACCGTTGGAAAGGTAATTCAGAGACCTTAGAAAGTCCATTGGACCTCTCCCGGGTTAGGGAGTTGACTTTTGGTCAAATATGGCTCGGAAGCGTTTGTCGATCCATTGGACGGGAAATCATTCGGACGCGAACGGATCGTTCGTCCGCATGGTAAATCTGAGTCGCGCATGGGGCATACCATTGGAAAGGTTAGGAGTTGTAATTCGACATTCCAAAGAGTTTGACCCAGTTTGGAGAGTTGACTTTGGTCAACCAGGCCTGGGAAGTGCTTGATGGCCTCCCGGAGTTAAACGGATTGTTCGTCCGTATGAAAAGTCAGAATCAAGCACGGGGCAGACCGTTGGAAAGGTTATTCAGGGACCTTTGAAGATTCATTCAGACTTGGTTGAGCTAAAGAGTTGACTTAGGTCAAATAGAGCCCGGGAGTGCCCGGTGGCCTCTGGGTCAGGTTACGGACGCAAACAGACCGTTCGTCTGCATGGTAAGTCAAAATTGCGCACGGGGTGGACCATTGGAAAGGGTATTCAGTGACCTTCGAAGATTCATTTAGCCTCAATCGAGATGAAGAGTTTGACTTTTAGGTCAAACTGAGCCGGGGAGTTCCCGATGGCTTTCAGGTCAGTGCTCGGGATATGACATGGGTTTGTGGTAATGAGTGGAGGTACTAGGGACCTAAGGTGAGTTAGGGGTTAATAGAATGGGGTGTCTATAGAGCCCCTCGACGGGTGAGTTTGGGATAAATGATGACCGTCGAATAGACACCACATGATGCTTTTGAGGGAGTATGACCGATTCAGAGGGTTGAGGTCGATTCTGAGGAGCTAAGGAGTGTTCTGGGGATGATCAATTCTGTGGATGAAAGCCGAATCTACGAGCTTAGGGTAAAGGTCTAGCGAGGTCAATTCTGACCTAAAGAGTGGTGACGATCAAGGACCAAGGTTAATTCTGACCTAACTTAGGTGATGATCCAAGACCGAGGCCAATTCTGACCCAATAGTGGTGACGACCGAGGACCGAGGTCAATTCTGACCTACTCAGGTGATGATCTAAGACCGGGGTAAATTCTAACCTAAAAATGGTGACGACTAAGGACCGAGGTCAATTCTGACCTAACTCGGGTGACGATCCAAGACCGGGGCCAATTCTGACCCAAAGTGGTGACGACCGAGGACCGAGGTCAATTTTAACCTAACTCAGGTGACGATCCAAGATCGGGGTCAATTCTAACCCAAAAGTGGTGACGATCGAGGACCGAGGTCAATTCTAACCTAACTCAGAGTACGATCCAAGATCGAGGTCAATTCTGACCCAAAAGTTATGACGACCGAGGATCGAGGTCAATTCTGATCTAACTCAGGTGACGATCCAAGACCGGGACCAATTCTGACCCAAAAGTGGTGACGACCGAGGACTGAGGTCAATTCTGACCTAACTCAGGTGACGATCTAAGACCGGGGCCAATTCTGACCCAAAGTGGTGACGATCGAGGACCGAGGTCAATTATGACCTAACTTAGGTTACGATCCAAGATCGGGGCCAAATCTAACCCAAAAGTGGTGACGACCGAGGACCGAGGTCAATTCTGACCTAACTTAGGTGATGATCCAAGACCGAGGCCAATTCTGACCCAAGAGTGGTGACGACCGAGGACCGAGGTCAATTTTGACCTAACTCAGGTGACGATCTAAGACCGGGATCGATTCTGACCTAAGAGTGGTGGCGGCTGAGGACCGAGGTCAATTCTGACCTAACTCAGGTGATGATCCAAGACCGGGGTCAATTCTGACCCAAAAGTGGTGACGACCGAGGACCGAGGACCGAGGTCAATTCTGACCTAACTCAGGTGACGATCCAAGAATGGGGTCAATTCTGACCCAAAAGTGGTGACGACCGAGGACCGAGGTCAATTCTGACCTAACTCAGGTGACGATCCAAGATCGGGGTCAATTCTGACCCAAAAGTGGTGACGATCGAGGATCGAGGTCAATTCTGACCTAACTCAGGTGACGATGCAAGACTGGTGCCAATTCAAACCCAAGAGTGGTTGAGGATTAGATTTCAGTTTTGCTGGGGAAAGATCTTTGTGATTCCGATCTGAGCTGAGGAGCTGATAGCTGGGGAAGATTTTTAGGAGACCTCGTAGGGGGGAACAATCTATTTTGGGTGCTATAAGAGAATTTCGCTGGGGAAGAGGGGTTCCACTGGGGATAAGAATTGGATTTGAGGTTCCGCTTGAAGGAGTGCTAAATTTTCTTAATGAAAACATTCTAAATCCCTCTGAGGATTTTTCAAGGTTTTCTGGCATTTTCTAGGAATTTCTATACGAAATTTTAAGAGGGGGTGCCGGCCAGCATAGACTGAGGGGTGCCATTAGGCAGTGGAACGGACTTTTGGACTACCTCGGGAAGGCAAGGGGTCACTACCGATCGGTATGGAAAGGGGTGGTGCCGATCGGCATGGCGCTTGGCATCCTATATAAAGGGGGCGAATCCCCTTCATTTTTCACAGATTCTTGCCTTCTCTCTTTCTGTGATTTCTCTCTGCGAATTGTTTTAACGTTCTGATCTTCAAGAAATGGTCTCCTTTGTGAGCACCGCAGTCCACCAGGAGTGGTTAACCGTTGATGACTGGACGAATATGGACTGGAGGGACAAGTTGCCCCTTGCTTTGGGGAACGAGAATGTTTTTTATGCATTTGAGCCGGTTACGGATGAGCGGACTTTGCTGTGGGAGCCACCGCGTCATCGCTCTTCGAGAGTGATTCCCGGCGGTTATGTAAGTAACCTGACCTTTGACATTCCTTTCTTTTTGGGTGATTTTCCTTTCTTTCTTGACTTTTGATGAGATTTTTCCTTTTGCCAGTCTGATATTTCCTTGAGGAACATGCGTGCTCGTGGGACGACGGGGCTTAAGGATGTTTGGGAGCATCTTCCACCCATGGTGTGCTGGATGGTATCATCAGCGGGTTTTGGGAGGTTTGCGTCTGTGCTGGATGAGACGCCCCGTTCGACAGCGGTCTTGTGTGCTTTGGGGGAGAGGTGGTGGGACACTACCCACACCTTTTATTTTGGATTCGGGGAGATGACGGTGACTCCCATAGATGTGCAGCAACTACTGGGGCTGGATTGTGACGGGGAGCAGATATAGATGGATCGCTCCTTACGGGTGAGACCGGAGGCAGTGCGTGCGGCACTTGGTGATGTGGGGAGGATAGTCTCCGGGGATTCTATTCGGCTATCCTTGCTGAAGGAGGTTTTATTGAGCAGGGAGATTGATGTGGAAGACGGGCTGCAAGTGAGGCAGATGGCCTGGTTGTTCATCTTGTTGGTGCTGGGAGGTTTCATGGTGGCGTCGAGCGGCGACATCGTCCATTTGTGGTTTCTGCCGTACTTGAGGATGTTTTTGAACATCCCTTTATATGATTAGGGGAGTCTGACCTTGGCGACCCTTTACTCTTCTTTGGATGCATTCAGCCGGTGCTGTCGACAGACTTTTACTAGAGCCACGTATCTTCTTGAGGTATTCTTTACTTTGCGTATTTTTATCTCATGCATTCGCATTTTACTTTTATCCATTCGCATTTTACTTATGCGTCTCTTTTTGCTTGTGAATTCAGACGTGGTTCTATGAGGTGATTTGGTGCAACACCCCACTGATTTCACTGAAGGACGACGCTGTTGTGGACTTCTATCACCTATATCGATGGCGTAAGGCCAACCGACAGTCGAAGGGATCTCTCTCCCTGGAGGCGGTGCGTCAGATCTTGAATGACCTGACCAGTGGTCGAGCAAGGTCTTTTCCTTTTTAGTCTTGGTTTTTGCACCTTCTGATCTTGTATTGACTCATGCTTGCTTGGGGATTTTCTGGTGACCTTTCATCCTTGGGGGACAGCCATTCAGGATACGGGGATGACTGGGGTGAACGCGCAGATGAGGCATTTGTTGTCGCATGAGTTCGGCCATTCCTGGTATCTCGGGGAGAGGGTAGTTTGCCAGATTGTCGAGGGGGAGGTGGTGGTGCCACTCGCGCAGCCTCCTACGTCTATGAGGCGGGAGCGACAGCTGTTGGAGGATGATAGGATCGCGGCGATGATCGACGAGTCCTACTCGTGGTACACTGATACGGCTGCGCCGAATGACTATATTGACTTTGTGACGAGCTGGTTGATGGCGCCCAGCATACATGATGCCTTCCTTTTCCCTCCTGCGGGTTCGAGTCGACTAGTGGGGTCCTCTCATAGTGACAGCGGTCCATCGACATCTGCGGCGGTGACTTCATAAGTTCCTTTTGTGCGGTTGCACACTCCTTCGTACAACATCCGACGGGCTGATGGAGGGATAGTGCCGATGCTGCATCATCCTCTTGCGATGGATCCGGAGGAGCTGGGTTTGACAGAGGAGGTCATTCGTCCTGCGGTAAACCTTTCGGTCCTTTTCCTCCTTTTGATTTCTTTTGCTTGATACTGATTCTACTTTTTCCTTTCATCAAGTCCAGGTGTCGACCACTTGGCTGAGAGACATCAGAGACTGGATATCATCAACGACTACCCACATTCGGGATGCTGTCCCTGTTCCTTCTTGCTTGGTGTCATCAGCCTCGTCCAGGGAAGACTCTGGCTCGGGTAGTGGAGGTCCTTCGTCTCCTCATAGGGGAAAGAGAGCGCGTCGAGGGGGTGGAAGCTCTTGAGAGAGAGAGAGGGAATGAAATGTGGGTTCGAGCCGAGTCCCATTGTTTTTGGCTTTTCTTTCCTTGATTCCTATAAAACTGATGTAACACAGAACACAAATATGTGCAATGCAATGGGAGTTTTTTGATTATTATCTTTTATTAATGATGAATGAATGCATGCACATGCACTTTTTACTTTGCTACTGAGACCGTAAAAAAGGATTTTTTTTTAGAATTTTTGAAGGAAAGCTTTTATTTTAAAAGGGGAATCTTATAAGGAGAAAATAGGATTCTTGAAATTCTTTCGAGAATATCAATTTATTTTTATTGAGTTTTTTGATTTGTCAAAAGAGGAAAGGAGGAAATTTCCAAAAATGGGGGGGGGGGGGGGGTTGCCGATCGGCAAGCACCCTGACCTGCCTATCGGCAGCTTAGTCCAATCCCATAAATTTTAAAGCTTTGAATGGTACCTTTTTCAGTCTTTGGTACCTTGTGGGGTAGGATTCCCTCCGATTTTTGCAGGGATTATGTCTTTTGTGAGGGTTCTCACGTATAAAAAGGGGGTAAGGGTGGAGTGTTCTCATCACACCTTTGCATCCTCATCTGCCTACCCATTATCTTTTAGTTCTTGCAAGATGGATCTCCCTGGTAGCATTGAGTTTGTCAATTATCTTGAAACCTTGGAAGCTATGTGCTCTTATAATGTCGACTATGATGCTTTCAACATGCGCCGAGTCTCCTTGTGGCACAATCGGCCTTTTGAGTGGAATATGCTGATAGCGGCGGTACAATTCTGGTACCCCGAAGACCATGTATTCCGCTTTGGGTTGGAAGAAGTTTGTCCTACCTACGAGGAATTTTCTGCCATACTGGGTGTGAATCCCAGTGTTGCTGCGGCTTTGCTCGAATTTTCTCGTTCTCCCAGGGATTTGTTGGCCGGGCTTCTTCATATCTCGCCTTCGGCGGCCAGGTCATTGGTTGCTGGAGGAATGATCTCCCTCCCGACGGTGCTGTAATCCATGCATTTGTGGGAAGTAGATGATGCCGACTATACACGAGCCGTGGTTCTGGGCCTAGTTTCAAAAATGTTGTTGGTGACTGGGGAAGTGCAAGTGGACCCACAACTTGCAACCATTACTTCATGGATGTCATACCGTCGCAATCCTGCGACGGTGATATTGGCGGAGACTCTGAATGGACTAGATGTTTGGAGAGAAGGTCGTTCTGACTTTTTAAGGGGTAGCCCTGTGATTCTGTTCATGTGGTTGTCTGAAGATTCCGCTTGTCGAGTCCTACAGAATATCCTTTGTCGGCTGTACCCAACTTCTTTTCGCGCTACTTCATCCGCGTTGGCCTGTATATTGAGAACTGGGAAAATTGGTTTGTGGAGCACGGGGCTCGTGGGCTGTATTGGTCCGTGCCTTGGTGGGGACAGTTGCATCCTGTTCTGGAGCTAGGAGAGTATTCATATGTGCGGATGGTTGGTCTCAGACAGACCTCTTTTTATTTCCCTTGGCGGCTTCTGCGCCAATTTGGTTGGGCGCAGGTCGTGCCCCCTCGGACCTCAAATTTCTTTTCGGTAGAAGCTTTGACTGAGCGCCTGCATCTGTTGCTTGGGTCGCTGTGGGAAAATCGACGTCCATCGACCCGTCCTTCTTAGTCTGTCGGGAAGGTTTGACATGTCCCCAAAGATGATATGAAGTGGTTATGGAGGAAAGTAGCCAGCAAGATGTTGGCAGTAGAGACTGGTCAAATATGGTTTGTTTTATCTGACTCCATGGAAGGGGGTGTTGTGGTCTTTTCGAAGATGGTTAAGGCTCATCGATCCATGGAATGTTTGTGGCACTCTATTCAGGCAGGGGAAACTTGGGGTCCTCATGATGTAGATGATGAGGGTGCAGGCTCTTCGGGTAGCTGTGGGTAGGACTCCAGGGGAGTTTATTTATGTAATACGGCATGTATGTGGGGATTTTATTTGGTTTTTTATGGTGGTGGGGAAGGGAGTTATCTGTTCATTTTTCTTATGTAATCCGTACTGTAATTTCTTATTAATGAAATAAACAAGTTTCTGACCATCCAGCTGTGCCTTTCGATGAGTTTTGTATTTTGAATTATCTATACCGATCGCTAAGGCATACATAATCCTTTTGTTCAAATAATTTTAGAATGAACCACCGTTCTCGGAGGTAAGAAAAGAATAGTATTTTATGAAGAAGAAAGGGCCGCACTCATGTAAGATGTATGAGCTGCCTACGTACCTCTGGGGTTTTTTGAAAAGTTTTAAAATAGTTTTTGTAGAGGATCAGGCCCACGTAGTTCTGGGTAGAGGGAGATGAAGAGTTTTTTTTTTAGAATACAAGGGGGATGAGAAGAGTTGTAGCGCGCTGAAATTTCGAACTAGGGGTAGAATTTCTGGAGACAATCTAGATTGACTGGACGAGCCATCTCTTCCCCATCTAGGTCAGTGAGCACGGCGGCACCGCCAGATAAGATTTTCTTCACAATGTAAGGGCCGCTCCAATTGGGCTTGAATTTTCCTCTGGGGTCCCAGATGGGTTCTATTATTTCCTTGAGGGATAAATCCCCCTCTCGGACACAACGGTCCTTGACTCTCTTATTGAATGATCGCGCTATTCGGCAATGGTACCCATGTATGTGATAAAGAGCTTTTAATCTTCTTTCATCTAGGATTGCTAGCTCATCAAGACGACTTTGGCACCAGTCTTCTTCACTAACCTTGCTTTTGAGCATGACGCGTAGCGAGGGTATTTCCAGCTCCACAGGGAGGACAACTTCCATGCCGTAGACCAGGGAGTAAGGGGTAGCCCCAGTAGAGATTCTGATTGAGGTTCGATTGCCCCAGAGGGGGTATGGGATCCGTTCAGCCCAATACCTACTGCTTTCGGTCATCTTGCTGATGATGGCTTTGAGTTTCTTGTTAGCGGCTTCAACTGCACCATTGGTCTGAGGTCGGTAAGGAGAAGATTTGTGTCTCTGAATCCCGTACTCGTTGATAACTTCTGTGACTTCTCTTTCGGAGTGTAACCCGTTATCTGACACTAGCTCATGCGGGACCCCATATAGGCAGATGATATTCTTCTTGATGAATTTGGACACTTTCTTGGCCTTCAACACTACGTATAACTCAACTTTGACCCATTTGGTGAAGTAATCGATGGCGACCAGGATAAACTCGTGTTCGTTTGAAGCCTTTGGTGTAACCTTCCCTAGATTTTGATACCCCAAATAGAGAACGGCCAGGGATAGGTCATGTTGTATAACTCTCACGGAGGTAAGTGTTGAAGATTGGTAATTGTTGGCATTTGAGGCATCTCCGTACATAGGCGGTGAAATCCTGGGTCATGGTGGTCCAGTAGTATCCCTATCGAATGATCTTCTTGGATAGCATGTGACCATTCATGTGGGGTCCGCACTCCTCGCTGTGGATTTTTTGCATTATTTTCTCAATCTCAGCCCCTGTAATACAGTGTAGATGAGTTCCATTGAAATTCCTCTTGAGTAGAGATTTATGACAGATGATGTACTGGGTGGCCAGTCTTCGGAGGGTTGTTCGGTCCTTCTTGTTGGAACCCTCGAGATACCTACCATGTTTGAGGAGGCAACATATATCATAGTACCAATAATCGGTTGGTTCGGGATCTTCGGTGGAGACAAGCTCCACATGGCAGCAATGGGTCAGTTTGTCTTGCTTTTGAACTAGGAAAGGGGTCATTATTATTCCTTCGGGCATGTCAACCATGGAGGACAAAGTGGCAAGAGCATCGGCTAGGTTATTCTTTGCTCGGGGTAGGTAATGGAAGGTGATATCTCGGAATTGAGAGGCTAATTCTTCTAATTGGGCATGAAAGGGTTGTAGCTTTTTGTCCTCGACTTTCCACTTTCTGAGCACTTGATCGATGATGAGGGCAGAATCCCCGTAGACATCAAGGTGTTGAATACCCTTTTCGAGAGCAACTTTCAGGCCTACTGTGCATGCCTCGTATTCCGTCATGTTGTTGGTTCAAGGGAAATCCAATTTCATGGTGATGGGAGTCATCTGGGGCGACCAAAAGTATCCCAATGCCATATCCCTTTTTATTGGCAGCGCCATCAAAGAACATTTTCCATCGAAGGTGGTCTTGAGTTGTGCAGAGGATATTTTCATCTAGGAATTCGAAGATCCAGACATCTGCTTCTTCTACAGGTAGTCAGCGAGGTAGTCAGAGATGGCTCTTCCTTTAACAGGTTTCTGTGTGACGTACATGATATCAAACTCGGTTAGGAGCATCAACCATTTAGCCATTCGGCTGGATAAGGCGGGTTTCTCAAGCAGGTATTTGATGGGATCCATTTGGGATACAAGTTTGATGGCGAAGGCGAGCATGTAGTGTCACAAATTTTGGATGACCCAGACAAGTGCGACACATGCCTTTTCTAAAGTAGTGTAGTTGACATCGTACCCGACCAATTTGCGACTGGCATAATAGATGGTTCTTTCTTTGCGGAAGTCTCCAAGGTATTGGACTAGCAAAGCCCCAGCTGCAGTGTCTGTTATGGTTAGGTATAGGAGCAAAGGGAGACTAGACTGTGGTGGCATGAGTATTGGAGGTTGGGTCAGGTATTGTTTAATTCGATCAAAAGCTTCTTGGCAGGCCTCGTTCCAAACCTTGGTTGAATCCTTTCGGAGGAGCTTGAGGATTGGTTCACAGATGGAGGTTAGCTGGCTGATGAACCGACTGATATATTGTAATTTCCTAAGAAAACCTTGGACTTCTTTCTCTGTTCGGGGTGGTGGCATCTCAAGTATGGCCTTCAGCTTTACAGGATTTGCTTCTATCCCCTTTTCACTGACCATGAATCCCAAGACTTTTCCTTTTGAAATGCCGAAGACACACTTCTGTGGATTAAGTCGCATCTGCTACTTTCGCAGTCGTTCGAAGAGCTTTCGAAGAGCGGGAACATGACCTTCTCTAGTTTTGGACTTGATAATCATATCATCCACATAAACCTCGACCTCTTTGTGAATCAGATCGTGCAGGATGGTTGTGGCAGCCCTTTGGTAGGTAGCCCCAGCATTCTTGAGACCGAATGGCATAACGGTGTAGCAAAAGGTTCCCCATGGGGTGACGAATGCGGTTTTTTCTTGGTGGTTTGAGTGCATCTTGATTTGGTTGTATCCGGTAAACCCGTCGATGAATGACTTGAGAGCATGACTGGCTATGTTGTCCACGATCATGTCGATGTTGGGTAGCGGATAATCATCCTTCGGATAAGATTTATTTAAATCTCGGTAGTCCACACACATTCGAACCTTTCCTCCTGATTTCGGTACAGGTACAATGTTGGCTAGCCATGTGGGATATTCGATCACTCGGATGAAACCCACGTTTAACTGTTTGATCACCTCTTCTTTGACCCTGAAAGACCATTCGGTGCAGAGTTTTCTCAGTTTTTGTTTAACTGGCTTGTAACCTGGGAGAGTGGGGATCCCATGCTGTGCTACTTCAGGATCGATGCCGGGCATATCATCATAGGACCATGCAAAAACATCTACGAACTCCTTTATTAATTCTTTGAGTTGTGCGCGCTCTTGCTCATCAAGGGTGACCCCTATCCTAATCTCGCATAGTTGGCTACTAGAACCGAGATTAATAACAACAGTCTCTTCTTCATTTACTTAAACACGGTTATGTTGTTTATTATTAACCTTATCTAGATCAGTTAAGAATTGTTCATTTACAAAATCATCATCATCAAAAGTTTGATTAGAATCTAAATAATTAATGTAAGGCACAGCAAGATACTCAAAATCTTCATTTATTTCATTGATAGGAAAAACAACATTGAGAACCTCATCAAAAGAGGTCTCGATTACATTTGAGCAAGGATAGACAACAGAAGAAGAAACAGGGTAAACATTGGGGTTAGGGGGTAAGGAGGTAGAACTGGCGCAGCATGCCAGTTGAGGAGAGGTGTATCAACAACTTTAATCAGACGGGATGGGTCCATTGATGTAGTGCCTGAATGAACCATGCAGAGTGCTAGCCCCAGTATCTGTAAGTTGAAGGAGTCTTCAGAATCACTTTCCTTAGTATCTTCGACATCTTTGATGAGAGGTTGTACTTGGTGTGGGAAACTTTCGGCCCATGGGTAGCTGTCTTGGAAAAAGATCTCCATTCCAGGCTTCATCTTCTTGTCTGTGTGATCGTACCATGGTTCTGGAAAACCGCAAAAGGGGAAATCCTCACCTTTTTTGATGAATCATCAATTTAAGTAGTCTTCTAAGATAGTTCGGTACAGTTTAATCCTCTATTTGATCAAGACTAGTGGATCATTCTGAGCTCTTGTTCTTATGGTTGATACTCGGTTATGAAGTGCATGTTTCTGAACATCTGAATCGCATTGACATTGCCATGAGGGTAATATTCTGGACAAACCCTTTCTTTGAAACCGTCCCTTGCCGGGACTAGGAATGGCTCGACTCGGAATCCTGATAGGAGCATATCATTTGACCCGTGCTGTATCTCGAGAATTGGACTGCTGGTGCTTGCACCCTCGATATTTTCGTTGTCGCCCAAAATGGTGATGACTCTCCCGTCAGCGAAGAACTTCAATTTCTGATGGAGTGAGGAATACACACCCTTGATCTTGTGGAGCCAGGGGCATCCGAACAACAGGTTGAAACAAGCTGGGATGTCTATGACTTGGAATTCAACGTCAGGGTTTATAGGGCCAACCCGTATTACAAGTTTTATGGATCCCATCACCTCACGATGGTTATTATCGTAGGCACGCACAGCGACGGAGGTTGGAGCGAGGTCACTTTCTTTCAGGCCTAAACACTTTAAGGTTCTCAATGGGTAAACATTCAAGGCGGATCCGTTATCGACAAGAGAGAGCGACACAACCTTCCCCATAACGTCGACGGAGATGTTGAGTGCATGATTGTGATTCGGCTCAATTCTAGGGATTTCTTCTTCAGAAAATGATAGCATTTGGGTAGAGGTCAAGGATCCGACCAGATTTACCGCTTCCTTTGGTATGGTAGAGGGATGAACTATAGGTCCAGTGAGTAATTTGATTAAAGCATTTCTGTGTAGCTGGCAAGACATGAAAAGCCCCTATATAGTGATGTTAACTTGAGTTTTCTTCAGTTGATCAAGGATCTTGCTCTCCTCAATGGTCATCTCTGGCATAAGAAGGTTTTCAACGCCCTTCCCCTTGTCATTTGCTGGTAGTGAGGTTGGAACTTGGTAATGTCTCCCTGATCTGGTCATGTGATTTACTGAAGAAGGAAAAAACATAAATCCCGTTTCCTCGTTAATCTCAGGTTGCTCTGCCACCCTGTCTATTTCTCCTAGGAGTTCTTCAAATGAGATCATCCCACATATGTCGACTATTGGGCCAGCTCTTCCTGAAGCTTGTTCTTCGCTCGAATCTTCGAATCCCTCCCCCCATCCGGTGGCAACAATTTTATCTTTCCCTGTAAAGTCGATGCATTCCATAACTTCAACGGCTTCTTCATACAAGTCCTCCCATTTTGTGGGGATATGTGTGACTGAAGGGACCAAAGCGCCCTTGTAGCTTCAAAGTGTCAAGTAACCCAATGATAATGCAAATTCTGTTGGTTTGCCTAAATAATTTTGCCATAGTCTGGACAACATCATCTAAGATGACTTCTTCGGTTGGTACCAACCATCTGTCTGAATCTCGGGCCCATTTTCGTGCTTCCAAAAATAGTGTACTGAATCTCTGGCAATCGATGACCATATGTGAGGGTAATTTTAGCCCGAATTCCAGGAGTTGGTTTAATACCTCTGACAATTCCATACCTCCATTTTCAGAACGGGTACGGACAACGATGCATGCTCTGGTAAGGAGTGACAGTGCCTGATCAGCGGGGCTAGTAGGGTGTAAGAGGAAATATGGGAAAATTTGAAGAGGTTTAGGAGGGTATAGGGGTGTGATTTGGGTTAATGGATCGAAATTCGAGTTTTCTTCCAAGAAGATGGTATTGGTGTGATTTGGGAGTGGGTTATGAGTAGTGTTTGGCTTAGGATTGGCTCGTGGGGGGATGGTACCCCGGTCAATGAGATTTTCGATTACGTTTCAGAGGTGAAAGCACTGGTCAGTGGTATGGCCAGCAGTCTGGTGGAAGGCGCAATGAGCGTCGGTCTTGAAGTTTCTTGGGAGTGGATTTGGCAATGGACGTGGATCCAAGGGTTTGACGAGGTTTCGGTTTAACAGGGCTTGGTAAACTTTGGAGAAGGTAGCATGAAGCTCAGTGTATTCCCTTCGGGCGGGAGCAGGGCGACTTTCTAGTGCCCATGATGTGGTTGGTTGAGAGATGTTGTTGGTGATTGAGACTGTAGCATTGGCAGGCTTGTCATACTTTCTAGGGGTGAACTGTCCGGACACCTTCTTTGGTTCAATTTCTGCTTTAACAAGGATTTCCTCGATTTCCACTCCAGCCTCTCTGAGAGCTCTGAAGTGGGGATAGTATTGTCCTTCCATCGTCGCTCGAACATGGGGTAAGAAATTCTTCTTCACTATGTTGACTTGTTCTTCCTCGGATGGCCGATTAGTCATGGTAGCTGCTTGCTCCCTCCACCGAGTTATGAAGTTACTGACTGATTCCCTAGGATTCTGTTTGAGTAGCTCTAAATCACGATGGGTGACCTCAAGCTCTTCGTTGTATTTGTATTACGACATGAATTCTCGGGCTACATCCTCCCAGCTACGGATTCTGGATTCCTCAAGGGATAAAAACCATCGGAGGGCACTATCCTTCAAAGTTTGCTGAAACAATTGGCCCATCACTTCTTCAGAAGCCCCTAGTAGAGTCAGGGAACGATGATAACTGCGAAGATGAACAATTGGGGGACCACTCCCCTCGAACTTCTCGATATTTGGCATCTTGAACTTCTCAGGTAACCTCGCTTTAGGATAAGGATACATGTGGGTGTATTCCATGTAATTCCCAGAGATCCTGACTTGGTCAAACTTTTTGGTGAGCATCTTGAGATCCTCTTTGACTTTATTCAACTCCTCCTCCTTTGGATCTGTTACTGGGTAAAATTTGGTCAATAACAATGCTCTTTGGTGATATCATGTGAATCATGAATGATTATCTTATTAGTATCTTATGATGAGAATGCCTTTCTTGATTATTCCAAAGAGGGAACAAAGTACAAGTACCCCAAAAGGTACACCAAGTACGAATGGGAGATGCGTGCAACATGGGGATATACATGTGATCCTAGGTGTACGTGGTGCGAAGTGTACAAGGAGAATTTTCTACAAGTGTGTAAACATAAGCGTAAGCATCGGATACATATGAGAAAGGGGAATAGGAAGATATGGGGGGAATCATAAAAAAATACAGCATCCATGTAAATGGAGTCAAGCCCACGAGCAAAAACACATATCCCCAGCGGAGTCGACACTATGGCCATCCCCGATCCCGATTCTCGCGGGCGGGCGCGTGGAGGAAAGGATCCTTCGGGTCTCGCGCGTCCCTCTAGGGAGCTCTTCGGGCGGCATCATTTGTGGTGTGAAAAATGTAGAGAGATTCAGAGTCGCCAGTCTATTTTACTCAAAACAGATAAAAGGAAAAGGGGAAGCCACCCCGAAGAGTGGCATCCAAAGACATACTGGTGCATACGAAACCAAGATGATTCGAGAAGGGTTCAGCGGCTTAGTTACGAAATGGGAAGGTGTTAGGCACCCAATCCGCCCTTTCGGTCTCTCATGAATATTTTCTATTTTCCTTTATGTTTCCCCCCGTAATATGTGTGCATGTGTATATATATAGAATGGAGGTAGGAATCCTTGACTTGTATCATGGAAAAGATAAAGCGAGTCGTCCGTAGGAAGATATAAGAATAATATTAGAAAAAATGAGATTTACGCGATTACCCCTACGTTGATCGTTATAAGGGAACGATAACGCATATGGGGTAATGCGTCACTAAGAACAAGTATATGTATAATATAAGAAAAATGGATTTAGAGAAGATGGAAAATGAGAGAAAAAGTGAGAAAAAGGACTCGAGTCTTGGGTTTTACCCCGAGACGCCTACGTAGCCTATAAAGGCATCAAAGTCCACGTAGTTGCATGTAAAACGGGGGGTGGGGTTTATCCCATAAATCCAAAATGGGGAATCTCTTATTTGTGAGTGTGTGTAGAAAAAAGTGTTTTAGTTGTGAGAAAAGTGTGAGGAAAATATGAGAATCCCTTATTTGAATTTATGAGCAAAACTCTCTTTTTCTTATTTTTTGGGTTTTATGAAAATAAAAGATGTGAAATAATACTAAGTCAAAAGTATATTAGGATATGTGAAATGGGATAATAAAAGTGCTAAGTAAGAGAACAAGTTATTGGGAATTTAAGAGAATTTAAAGAGAGAGTTTGAGAAAGTTGGACCTTCTTGAAGATGTTGAGCTTGATCTTGAATGTTGGGGAGCAACCCTTACACTTTGGATGATGATGGAGAGTGGATAATTCACCAAGTTTGATGAAAGGGATGATGAAAAATGGAAGTAAAAAGGGGATTTCGAAGTTGAAATCATGCTGCCTTCGAGAGAGGTTTTTGGGATTCGTTCGGAGAGATTTTTATCAGATCTGGGCTCCCCCTGCAAATGAGGTAAAGGCCTGCTTTTATAGTCCCAGGTGAGTGCCAATCGTCTTAGAGCCCTTGCTGCCTATCGGCAGGCAGGTGCCAATAGGCAGGTTCTGGAACCTGCCGTTTGGCAGTGTGTTTCAGGCTTTTTCGGAAAATCGACCTCCGAGGGCAAACCGTTGGTCAGAATCGCGCACGGGGAATACCGTTGGAAAGCTAATTCAGAGACCTTACCGTTATAAAGTTTAGGAGATGTACTTCGACATTCCAAAGAGTTTGACCTGGTTTGGAGAGTTGACTTTGGTCAACCGGTCCCGGGAAGCGCTCGGTGGCCTCCCGGAGTCAAACGGATCGTTCGTTCGTATAGAAAGTCAGAATCGCGCACGGGGTGGACCGTTGGAAAGGGTATTCTGGCTCCTTTGAAGATTCATTCAGCCTTGGTTGAGATGAAGAGTTGAATTAGGTCAAACAGATCCCGGGAGTCCCCGATGGCCTCTAGGTTAGGTTTCGGACCCAAACAGACCATTCGTCCGCATGGTATGTCGAAATTGCGTACGGGGTGGACCGTTGGAAAGGGTATTCAGTTCCCTTTGAAGATTCATTCAGCCTCGGTCGAGATGAAGAGTTTGACTTTTGCATCAAACGGAGCCGGGGAGTGCCCGATGGCTTTCAGGTCAGTGCTCAGGACATGACCTGGGTTTGCGGTGATGAGTGGAGGTACTAGGGACCTAAGGTGAGTTAGGGGGTAATAGAATGGGGTGTCTACACCTACATAATTATATTTTAAATAAACATGACTCGTAATATAGTCTCGAGTCATAAAAATGACATAACCTTGAGTCGTTTAGTATCCTAACTTGTTAAAATACATTTTTAACATAAAAAGACACTCGAGTCAAATACATATTTTTGGAAAAAATTACTATTACTTGTACATATTCGGGAGTTCATGTTTATGAAAAATTATACGTAACTGAGTATAACTGGGGACTCAAAATAGTATAAAACTATCCCAATTAATTTTTTCATCATCCAAATACCAAATTGGCAATAACCCAAAAGTTAAACCGAGTTGTGACGAGTTTTGGCAAAAACAACAATCAACGAATCGATTTGGAGTTGTGTTTGATTTTGGGAATTCGAACATAAATATGTATATATATATATATATATATAAGAAATAATAATAAAAAAAATCAAACAAACAATAAAAACAAAATGGGTAACAAACCCACCCCTTGTTTTGGGGTTTTGGCCATCGTCGGCCACCACCATGGTATGGGTGGTGGTCGACTATTCAAACCACACATAGACACATACACCCACAGACACATACACACACACACACACACACACGATTATACATACATACACACACACACACACACACTATTATACATACATACATACATATACATACATATACATACATATATATATATATATATATATATATATATATATATATATATATATATATATATATATACATAACTCAAAAGCTTGATGCTTCATCTATGGAAGAAAAAAAGATGAAATAGATGAAGAAGAAGTAGTGGGTGTCGGGGGTGGAGTAAGAGCTGGTCGGCGTGGGCAAAGGAGTTCGGAGAGAGAGATGCAACAGTGGCGGGTGAGGGATAGGTGCGGTCCGGTTTGGGGAAGAGGTTCAACGGGGGTTTGGGGGTTTCTTGATGGGATTGGGGTATTTGAACAGAGGTTCGTGGGGTTTTCCCCCCAGAAGAGAGAGTATAAGCACATTTGTTTCAAATGAGAATAAGGTGTAATTTTTTTTCTTTAGGTACTAGGGCCTATTGATAGTGTTTTAAACTACACAGTCAATACACAGTCAGTTAGATGGTCGACTGTTCAAACCACACATAGACATATACACACACACACACACACACGATTCTACATACATACATATACACACACGATTATACATACATATATATATATATATATATATATATATATATATATATATAATAAAGGAGGAGGGACTTTTGCCACATCATATAAGTTTATACACAAAACCTATATAAATAATTTTTGTATCTATCTATTTGGTCTTTTGTCAATTGATGGTTGAAATTAAATTAGAGGGGTTTCAATCCAATGGCCTAGAATCTAAGAGGGATTGATCCGTGTAAACTTTGGGACTCACATGTTATGTACTGTCTACACCCACTACCTCACCACTCCTCAAACCCAGAGCCCCTCTCTTTTGGCAACAACTCTCAAGCCCAGAGCCTCTCTCACACTGTAAAGACTTGAATTCTTTAGCATTTTTTTCTTTGTTCGAGTATATATTGTGTTAAGGTACGTGGTTTTAGGTGCCCGTTCAGGTAGTGACGTTGCAGATCTGGTGAGATGGTTTCGATGGCTTGACGGTTCAGGTTGTTCATGTCGCTTAGTGCATCTCTCTCTCTCTCTCTCTCTCTCTCTCAAGAAATATATGCGTGTAGTTGTTCATGGCTTTTTTTACGGTTCAGGTTTTGATGGGTTATTTTACGGTTCAGTTCTACGTTTTGAAAATATGGTTCAACTGGGTTCGTGAGATGGTTCAACTGGGTTATTTTTTTTCACCATTTGTCACCGTTTATACCCTTTGAGTTTAGGGGCTTTAGTTTTTTTTTCAAGATCTGATATCTGCTTTTTTTTTCCAGAAAAAGATCTGATTTGAGCACTGGATTTTGAGATCTGATATGAGCACTGGATTGGATTTTGAGATCTGATATGACCCATTTTTCCCAAGCGGGTCTTCCCCATTTTTCCTTTACGGTTTGGTTATGTTAATTTCTTTGTGTTTTGAACCTTTTTGAAAACTGGGTGTTGTTTCTTGACAGGTTTCCTTCAGGATTTTCACGGTATTAACCATATTTGTTTAAGGATTTGCAGGTCATGACTTCTACAACACTTTCTTCTGATTATATTTTTGCTGATTTGGTTGAGTTCAGAGTTCTGATGTCCATGGTTTTAGATATAAGTTTTGACTTCGCCTTGCTTTCAGTCATTAAAACATTGTGTTCTTTGTTTTTTTTTCATTTCTTTTAACAGAAAGGTGAATACTCGCTGCCGGACTACCCACTGGTGGTCAATGGCGGCAGTCACCATAGTATTATGATTTACATATTTCTGTGGGTCGTTTTTAAACCCATCATTTAATGTAAACATGATATTTGCTTTGTCGGTTAAAAGGCTACTTGCAGTTAACGAACACATGATATATGCTTTGCAGAGTGCACTGTGAAGTGCGTGGTGTTTTTCCATGAATATACGAATGCAGGTGTTTTTCATGAATTTCGAACTTGTTGAGTTTAAGTTAGTATACTTGCAATTATAATTCCATGTTCAGTTCATTGTTCCGGTTATAATTCTGAAACTATCTTGAAATTATACTTACAGTTTCCCTTACATTTAGGTCGGGTCTTTAATTCCATGGAAAGAGGGTGCTTGGGAACTAATTTAATGGAGAGTCCAATGTTGGCTGATAAAGAGAATGGGGCAGGGATATGGCAGTTCAAATTAACACGAAGAGGCTTGATACAAGAGGTTTTGATTTTTGTTTTCCAAAGATGATTTGTAGGTAATGTGTTTGTAAAAAAATGCTCATCTGAGTGTTTTACATTATTTTCTACCGTGATGGATATTATTATCACAATACTGGTATTTCTGAATTTAGATTGCTTCTAAATATATCCAAATTTTTATGTTAGTTTTCTGTGATATTCAATAATGTTGTTCATTAATTTTTTAATTACAAAATTAGCAGTAGAATTTGTATTCGATTCATAATTCTCAGAGTAAATTTTAATTAAAAACTAATAGCAATTTCTAATGTGATTGATGTCACAACAATTGAAAAGCTTTTGAGTAGTAGTGTGTATAAAATAGATTAACAACTATGAGTAGCTGTATTTTAGACGCTTGGCTCGAGGCATCGTGCTACACGTGGAGCCCATGAAATCTGACAGCGTCCAGGCGGACACCTTCTAAAAGAATAGAAATATCCCATTTCATGGCTTACATGATATCCGGACATATTGTGCGGCCCAAGGGTTGAGTTTGCCACAACACTACTGTGGCAGTTAGAAATTTTGTCGACTCATAACACTTTTTTTTCCTGACACATTGCATTTGTCATTAAAGTGATATGTATGTAGCTCACTGTAGTCTGGTATTTAATGCAAAGCAATTGTAAGTAAAAAGAGGAGTTGGACTCGAGAATATTCTGGACACATGTTAAATCTTACTTCCTTACATATTGAATGATAAAATTTGTGAAACACTATCCCCAATCCAAATCATTTTTTCCCCACTTCACTTTTAACTTTGAACATCAAAATGACTAAAATATCTTTCTATACATGTATACTTTAGTTTGAAAAAATATAATATTTTGTTAAAAGTCTATTATCTATTTTTAAATACATAATATTTTGGAAATAAAAAACAAAATGTTTTGAATATAAAAATCCTAATATTCAGAAAATTATTTTTTTGAATATTCTAAAAATAAAAAAAACACAAAGTTTATTATTTAAAAAAACTTACTTCCAATTTGTTATGTTATGTTGATCTATATATAAAATACGAGTTAAAATTATGAAATGAACATGACAAGTTCATGCAATTTTTTTGAAATAATTGAGTCATAGAATTCAATTTTAACTTGGCGTCCTTCGTGGGAGATCTTAAATAAATTAGTAAAATTTCTTTTGCGATGAAGTAACCATGAAGTAAATTTCTGTTTCTTAGTTGATTTTGAGATTTTTTAGATTTCATGTCATTGTTGCTTAATGAAATTATTAATAGAAGCCAATTGTAATTTCAAATTTGACGTGTAAAAAATAGTAGATCGGATTAAAAACTTAATCGTGCCATCGATGGCATACACTAGCCGGCATACACATCTTTTTTTTATAATCATGCAATCGTGTGCCATTGGAACGGGTACAAAATACTACGAGAACAAATTTATTACCATGCCATCGGCACGGGTACACCATAGTATATATATATAACTCAGAAGCTTGAAGCTTTATCCATGACAAAAAAAATGAAATAGATGAAGAAGAAGAAGTAGCGGCTGTCGAGGGTGGAGCAAGAGCTGGTCGGCGTGGGCAAAGGAGTTCGGAGAGAGAGATGCAACAGTGGTGGGTGAGGGGTGTGGGAGAGGTGAGGTCCGGTTTGGGGAAGAGGTTCAATGGGGGTTTGGGGGTTTTTTGATGGGGTTGGGGTATTTGAACAGAGGTTCGTGGGGTTTTTCCCCCCAGAGAGAGAGAGAGAGAGACAGAGTATAAAGACATTTGTTTCAAATGAGAATGAGGTGTAATTTTTTTTCTTTCGGTACTAGGTCCTATTCATAGTATTTTAAACTACACAGTCAATACATAGTCAGTTGGATAATCACTCACAGAGTGTCGTTGGTACTCAATTATAATTATTTTTTGGGTTATAATTTTTTATAATTCTTGAAACTTCATCCAACTATAAATTAGTATTGAAGCGTGTAAGTCACGTTTCTGTATTTTTTCACGTTGACATTACTTTTGGATTACGCTAATTTATACACACTATAATTTAAATAATAATTAAAAATAACATGTTAGAAATTCGTTCTAATCTCCGTTTTATATGAAAAATATCACGTTTCAAACGAGAGAATAGACGTGTTGACCCTATTTTCATGTTACAAAACATATGTACGGGTCATAAATGTCGTGAAAATTATAAATAGCTTGTAAAAGGTTATTTTGACACAAAAATAATTCAATTTAATTAAAAATAGAAATCAGGAGGTTACACGGTCGATAGCTCGTGCGCCTTATTGTATGTCTCCTATGGAGATGAGAGAGCTACGGGATCAGACCGAGAAGCTTTTGGGGCAGGGCTTTATTCGTAGGAGTACCTCACCTTGAGGTGCCCCAGTGTTGTTTGTCAAGAAGAAAGACGAATCTTTACGCCTGTATGTGGATTATCGGGAGTTGAATAAAGTCACGATACAGAATAAATATTCGTTTCCCTGAATCAATAACTTATTCAACCAGTTAAGAGGTGACACCTACTTCTCTAAGATAGACTTGAGATCAGGGTACCACCAATTGTGCATCCGGGATCAAGATGTATATAAGAATTCCTTTCTGATGAGATATGAGTCTTATGAATTTCGAGTTATGCCATTTGCGCTAACCAATGAACCAGTTGTGTTTATGGACTTGATGTATAGGATGTTAAGAGAGTTCTTGGATCAGTTTGTCATTGTATTTATTGATGACATCCTGGTTTATTCTCAGACTGAGGAGGAGTATGCCGATCATCTGAATCGAATTTTGCAGACATTGCACGAGCACCAGTTGTACGCTCAGTTTGAGAAATGCGGGTTTTGGCTTCGTGAGGTACATTTTTTGGGTCATATTGTATGTTGTAGGGGGATATCAATGGATCCGAGTAAGGTGTCAGCAATGAGGGAGTGGGAATATCCCACGACATCGATGGAGGTGCGCAGTTTCTTGGGCTTAGTCGGGTACTACCGATAATTTATTTGGGGATTTTCAAAGATTGCGGGTCCGTTGACTACTTGACTCACAAAGAGGTACCATTTATCTTGGATGAATCTTATTAGTGGGCTTTCGATGAGATAAAGGACAAGTTGACTTCAACATTTGTACTTGCACTTCCCAGGGTAGGAGTGGAGTATTTTATTTTTACTGACGCATCCCTACAGGGACATGGGGGTGTACAGTAGGAGGATCAGGCTATAGCTTATGCTTACCGCAAGCTTAAGCCTCACAAGAGGAATTACCCCACCCACTACTTGGAGTTAGCGGCAGTCTTTTTTGCACTATGGATTTGGAGACATTACCTCCCGGGGGAGAGGCTTCTTCTATTCACAGATCATAAGTCATTACAGTATTTATTCTCTCAGAGAGAGATGAATATGCATCAGTATAGGTGGCTAGAATTTGTGAAAGATTATCAGTTTGACATCCATTATCATATGGGGAAGGCTAACGTGGTGGCAGACACGTTAAGATATAGGCCAGTGGGGGATGTGGCTGAATTTTGGAAGGCAAATTGGAAGGAGATGGGACATCACGATTCAATTATGTTAGTTATGACCGTCACCCCCAGATTGTCACAAGGGTGGTACAGGCCCAGGCAGTGGATTCATTTTGTCAGGATCGAATTCGAGAACTTTTAGCCAGGGGAGCAGAGTCATACTTCGTGAGTTAAATGGGAGGCTTACGCTTCAACGAGAGATTGATTATCCCAGAGGGGGAGGAATTGTGATACGCGATGATGATAGAATCGCACGGGTCACGGTTTATGATATATCGTGGAGGGGATAAGATGTATCAGGATATAAGACGTGAGTATTGGTGGAGTGGGATGAAAAGATACATTACAGAGTTTGTCTCGAGGTGTACCACTTGTTAACTGGTGAAGGTAGACCACCAGAAATCGACAGGGGTTCTGCAGCCGTTAGATATTTCAATGTGGAAATGGGTGAGCATTTCCTTGGATTTTATCACTGGGTTGTCTACATCTCAGAGGGGCCACGATTTCATTTGGGTGATAGTGTACTGGTTGACTAAGGTGGCTTATTTTCTGCCAGTCTAGACGACTTATACCACGGGATAGTTTGCCCATAGTTTTATCAATGAGATATTGAGATTTCATGGGGTGCCACTCGATATTGTGTCCGACAGGGACAAGATCTTCTTGTCTTGTTTTTGGGAGAGTTTTAAGGAGGCCATGGGTATAGAGTTGCGATTGAGTACGACCTATCACTCCCAAATGGATGGGTAGACAGAGAGGATGGATCATATGTTAGAAGATATGCTACGGGTGCGTATCCTTGATTTTAAGGGAGGTTAGGAGCAGTATCTTCCACTAATGGAGTTTGCATATAATAACTCCTATTAGTTTTTGATTGGCATGGCACCATTTAAGGCGTTATATGATAGACCTCGTCATTTGCCTGCTTGTTGGTTGGAAGTGGGGGACGACAAGTTACTCGTACCAGAGTTGATTTAGGATACTTCGACCAAGATTGAGCTGATTTGGAGTCGTATACGGATGGCTCATGATGGACAAAATAGTTATGCCGATGCCAAGCGGTTCTTCCTGGAGTTTAATGTGGAGGACCAAGTATTACTATGTGTATCTCCTATAAAGGGAATAGTGAGGTTCAGGAAGAAAGGGAAGTTGGCACCAAGGTATGTGGGGCCATTCCCTATCATTGAGCTAATTGGTCCAGTTGCATATAGACTCGAATTACCGGAGAACTTGCATTGGATTTATGATGTATTTCACATTTCATCGCTGAGGCGATACCTTCAGGATGAGTTAGCTCAAACTCACATTGCATCGGAGGATATTGATTTGCAGTCCGATATTTCATATGAGGAGAGGCCAGTTGTTGTCTAGACCATAGTGAGATGAGACTGAGGTCGAAGGTAGTTCCACTTGTACGTGTTGAGTGGGGGCACCATAATGTCGACGAGTCTACTTGGGAGCGCGAGGATGAGATGAGTGATAAATACCCAGAGTTGTTCATACCAGGTATTTTTTTTGAATTTCTGGATGAAATTCCATTATTAGGGGGAAAGTATGTAACTCCCTGTAATTTTAATGATTTTTATATTGGGATTAATTAAATTAAAAATGGGAAATTAATCTGCTTTAAAATAAATATTAATTAGCGAAACAAGGGTTAATATTTATTTGTAAGAATTATATTAAGTATTACTTAGTGAATGAGTAATAAATTAATAAGAATATATTTAATGATTGTCGTGAGTGAGAAATATGGGAGTTACGATAATTTAGTCGGAACGCGCATGTCAGTCATGTTGGAGCTTAATTTTATAAAATAAAATGTGACTTAATCATGGATAATTCAAATGATCATTTCGAGTGCACCAATGTGTCCGGAAGGGTCGAGATAGTCAGAAAAATGTACTCGGGGTTTGGATTGGATCCTGGGGCATTTTTAGGCCAAATCGGCACCCCAGGAGGGTATTTCAGTTTTTTGGATTTTTAAGGTAAAGGGACCTACGAGTTTGCTAGAGTTATATCATCTGGTAGGTTGAGGAGCTAGGGTTAGAAGTTAAAAAATCATAGAGAGTCCACTAGAGGAGAAAGGAGAGGAGTTTCAGGCCTTCCCACACCAATTTTGCACCACCATCAGAGTGTATATCAAGAGGAGAGGAAGGCAACCCCAACATCTTTTTACAGAAAATCAGACCTACAATTCTAGGCAAGTGTTTGTCTTGCTAAATTGAGTGCATATATTATTCATGTTAGAGTAAGATTGAACAATACCCATGAATAAATGAATTTGGCTTTAAATTGGAGAATTAATTTAGGATCTTGGGTAGAAACTGCATGTAGATTGAATTCTTGTGTGAATAGAAAACTTAATCAGATCATATGTGATGATAATAATAGAGAAATCTGGGTTTTGATGATGTTCTCGAAAAAGAATAACCTAAGATTTTTGGAGTTAAATTGAAGGATTAATGTGATTTAAATTACCCTCTTTGATGTTTTGATTACGTTAGAAATCCGTCATACATGTTATTATAGGGATTAGTATACTTGGTTGGGAGTTTGGGACTGAATTTTGGTGGTTTGAAGGGTTAAAATTCGTGAAAACCGTAATAGTTAAGTGGAAGGAGACGACATATACGTTTTCGAATAGTTTGGCCATTGGGGGAATCGATTCGGTTCCCCTGTTTTTCATAATTTTACCTATTTAAGCCTTGAACTTGTAAATTATGATCAGGTGAACTTTTGGGACACCTTTAAAACTTAATGAGATATATTTTGGTCATTAGTAGTCTAACGATAGGACTGGAACTTGGTCAAAATAGAGATGAATTAAGGCTAAGATTAATATGCATGATTTGTAATGTAATTAATTCGGGGTATGAGAACGTGTCACGGTGAAGGTGAGTGAACTTATGACTTAGACTAGTAGAGTATAAGGGAATTATCTACTAAAATAATTTAAAGTATATTTGGCACACTTCGAGTAGTGGGGGATACTCGGGAAGATACAATGATAAGTACAATGGTGAATCGATAATACGTAGGATATTCGAGAGTTATATATACTACGTTCGGGACATATATTACAGGTTGCGTGTATACCAATACTGATGCTATATATATAGGTTTTGTGAATACCTATTGTGTGAATTCTTAGTTGTGTGAACTTACCTAGGCTATCTTCTATCACGGGAGGTTCAGCGTCATGGACAGTCTTATCCTGATGAGCTCATTAGGTGGATTTTAACTTGTACCTCAGAACATAGAACTTAGGGATTGAATACTACTTGTGTTTATGAGAGTGTGACCGGTCATTTGGGTGCATTAGGTGTGTGCGTAGCCCAAAGGCTTAAGACTATGTTCGCCTCCAAACTGTGTGAATTATGAATGTATGGTTCGAGAGTGATTCCGAACCAGAAGTCCTTTACTTAGTACGTGATCTACCAAGACTTGATAGCAGAGTATGCCCGCATCGCAAGTCTCCACCTAAGGACGCCGTATTTGTATATATTACAAGTGTGGTGTATATATACGTGTGATTTATCTTAGTACGTTTGCATTAGTAGTTAAGATAGATAGTGATAACTAAAGTAATCAAAGTATCAAATAACTTAATATTTAATTGGTGACTTTTAATGGATTAAAAGGGTTTGGAAATATAGTAACGTATTGTACGGGCAATACGGGTGGGCACTACGAATTGTTAGACATTAAGATACTTAATTTAAACTAGTTAGGCAGGGTAGAGTAACTAGGTTGGTTTAGAAGTATACGTTAGCCATGCACACCAGTTGAGAGGTGAGGATCTCAAGTGAGGGCATGTAAAGTTAACATGTATACAACATCTGCTCTTTAATGCATTTTAAATGCTTGTAAAAATATTTTTTAACTGATTTACTTAGGCTCTGACTTGTTGCAAATCCATTTTTTTGTAAAAACCTTTTAGGTGCCCAAACATAGGGACGTCAAGCTTTTGAGTTTCTTCATATTTGACGTGCCGCAGCTGCTTTGGATATTGCAAGACCTTGTTATTAGACGCATCCACCTTTATCAGTTCATCTTCATCATTTAGTTATCTCCCTCGGGTTTGTCACCCATCTTTAGCTACTAGTTAATTAATAGACATTGTATCTTTATTTTATTTCGAGTGTTGGACTTGGTTTTATATTATGGAATATCGTATGTGGATTTCAGTCTGGAGTGGTTATTCCAGATATTTTTATTTATTTAGTTATTTTATTATTTATTATGTTATTTACTGGACTGGTGAATGTGATTATTAGTTCAATTTATTGCATGCTAATAAAAAGATTAGTTTAATTTTTTTATTTATTAGTTTAATTTTTTATCTTGTCCATTTGTATTGTTTTCCAAGTCTTAAGTTATCATCGATTGTCTTTAGTTCCATTTTTAGGGTTTTAAGTACATATTTTCGGGATTATTAATTTCACTAACCCATTTTTATCAAACGTTATATTCCCATTATTTAGTCCTAACACGTGTCTTGCCTACCAATCTTCACCAAATTCTCACCATGAGTCACCATGCTCACCCATTTTCTAAACTAGAGTGTGTAACCCAAAATTATATATTCTTATATGTTGATAACTCATTTTTTGAAAGTGTTAATTATAGTTGGTGGATTCATCTCAATCTTTCATGCCCCATTGAGCACACTATGCCCAACCATTCATGTACTCCACTTTAAGAATTTGATATATCCTTTGCCAAGTAACCATACCAAACCTTACTTTTAGAGGAAACCCATTATTGTGGGTCAAATTATTCATGTCACATGGACTAATAAGATCGGGAGACCTGTACTCATAAGTACACATATCAGCGTTTCATTTATACTTGATCGGCTCCAGAAATACTTGGTCGGCCTACCGGCCCACCAACTTAAGCAGATGAACCATCAGGAAGAAGAAAGGTCATTCACATGGGAATTATCAAAAGTTATTCCACATGTGCCTTAGAATATCAATAATCACATTCATTGTGTAAAGGTGTAAATGCTTGAATACATAAAGGCAATCCATCCCTTTATTTCTGGAACCACTATAAATATATTATTTCCCTTAGCTCAAGGGACAAGTTAATTTCCCAAAGTTCTATGTAACTACCCTTAATAATAATACCATAACCGTGGACATGGATTTCACTAAGCTGAACCACGTTAAAAATCTTTGTTGTCCTTTATTGCTTGTTTATTTTCTTTCCCATTACTTAAATAATTATCTGTGATTACGAGATTGGTAATTCCTGGCTAAGATAAAATCTACACTAATTTTGGACATCAATAGATTGTCACTGTCTGTGGGAATGACTGATTGTCATCGTTCTCTACCAATCCTATTCACTTGTTCATCTTGGATACTTTTTAAAGGATGTTGAATGTTCTTGAAACAAGCCTTGCAGATGCATACAACACTCTTGATCCATCTGCTCCTCCTAGTGTAGCAGATATTGAAGAAATCTTAATAAATCTTATCAAAAGGCAAGAAGTAATGCAAGAGACAATAAGGAAATTAGCTCATATGTTGCAGGACAAGTCTACTATTGCACTATCTCGGAGGGATATGCCGCCTCCTTCTCCCAGAAATGAGAGAAGTAGTTATTCCATATCCTCCCGTGACATATCTTATCGTCCAGGGGTAACTTCATCTATCCGATCTACTGATTACTATGATGGTAAGTCTTTCATTTATGAGCGATCAATCAAGCTCGAACGATAGAGAAAATCCTTTGTCTTGGTCCCCGAGCAACCAGAGGTCATCGTAGAGAACTAGTCAGATCCCGCGAGCATAGGGAAGAGTTAATTAGGTTTAGAGAAAGCATCAGAGCATCCGTGCATACCAAGTAGACTTCTCAGGAAGATAGACCAAGATAAACGCATGATAAGGCCACCAAAACCGCCTCAGCCAAGTCCAAACCAGAAGAACACTCTTGGAAGGGATCAATACAGTGATTGGAAGATCGTCTGGGAGAAATGGCTAAGACTAAAAATCCTCTGTAAAGGAGTTTTTGTGAAAGGTTCTCCTTTTATCCTGGCCATTGTGGATTTCCCCACACCCTCCGAGTTTAAACCACCTATGTTCACAACTAAGTATGATGGAAAAAATGATCCCGTCCTTCATGTTGAACAGTACCAGGCTGCTGCTGATATTTACTATGTTCCTGATAAAATGCTGTGCCGAGCTTTCTCAAGTAAGATCACTGGTCCGGCCTAGATATGGTATAATAATTTACCCTTACGACAAATTGCTAATTTCTGTTAGCTCGCCGAACTATTCATCAGTAATTTTTTCTTTAAAGATAATCCAATTAAGAGGATTGCCCATATACGAACTGTGCACTAATGACCAAGAGAAATTACCCGGGAATATATTACTCGCTTCAATAATGAGAAATTGAAAGTGATAGATTATGAAGAGAAAACTACCATTATAGCTTTGATTAGTTGGTTGCTTCCTGAAATACTGTATTATGCATTGGAAAAAGAACCTCCAAAAACCATAACTGAACTTTTGGCGAAGGCTGGTAAAATCATGAACCCTGAAGAAGCTATGGCTGCCAAGCAAACTCCCGGGACAAAATTGGATGGGCAAAAGAACTCTGATAAGAAGGAACAAATGATAAGAAAGTCGAGAAGCCTAAAAATTATGAGGAATATACTCCTCTTACTATAGGTGGCATCACATTTTGAGGACATTAGGGGAAGTAAGGACTTAAAATGTCCTGGAAAATTGAAATCGCTGCCCAATTCGAGAGATAAATCTATATATATACAGTGACTTTCATAAAGACCACGGACATACCAATGATAATTGAATTGATCTAAAGAATGAAATTGAATCTCTCATTCGTCGAGGAAAACTGACCAAGTTTATTGACCGAACTGAAGGCGAGGACATGAGAAGAAGGTCAGAGTCCCCTTGTAAAAATAAAGATGAGAGGAAAATAGGTCGAGATAATGATTCTGAGGATGATCCTGACTTACCAAAGAAATATAGGGAGCCTGAACTTGAGGTAGGCATGATATCTTTCATTTTCATTTCATTGTAGGAGGAGATGAGGGAGGTGGAGACGAAGTCGCACAGAGAAAGGACTATTTAAATGAGGCCACAACTTATTCTTACACTAGGCAAGTCAAATTATCAGACGAGATAGATGGTCAGCTTAGGAAGGTGAATAAAGATAAGATAGTCATCAACTTCTCCTAGAATGACTTATTAGGAGTGCTTGACCCTCACGACGACCCTCTAGTCGTAACTGTCGGGTGCATCATGCAAGGGTTATAAGAATTCTCGTGGATTACGGTAGTTCAACAGATGTTATGTTCTATAATTGCTTTCAAGACGTGGGGTTACTAGATAACAAACTAAAACCTTATCATCGGACTTTAATTGGTTTTTTTGGAGAAAAGGTTTATCCTTTGGGAACTATCAAATTAGAAGTCTTGATCGACACTTGGCTAGCGAGCAGGATCGCGAAGATTTGCTTTTTCATCTAAAATTCATTAGTGTATGAAGTTCCCCACCCAATATGGTGCTGGCGTAGTAAAAGGCAACCAAGTGGAGGCCAACGGGTGCTACTCTACTTTATTCGACCAACAAGAAGTTCAGAAAAGCATCACCACTTACCAAATTGACACTTCATACCCCCAGAGGAGGCTGATTTAGTCAAAGGGTAGGTCATGGAAGCCACAGAAACCATCATCCTAGATGATGAAAAGCCATAGAGGACCACCAATATTGGCTCAAACCTAGTACCATATCTCAATCAGGAATTAATTATATTCCTTGGAGAGAAAAAAAGCGGGTTTGCCTGAAGCCATGAAGATATGCCTGAAATTAACCCTAACTTCATATCCCATGAACTTTATATAAAAAAAGATGCCAAATCCATCAAGAAAAAGTGCAGAGTATTTATCCCTAAGAAAAATGTGGCTATCCAAGAGGAAATAAACAAATTGCAAAAAGTTCATTTCATTAAAGATGTAAAATACCCTGATTGGTTGGCCAATGTAGTGATGGTAAAAAAGAAGAACGATAAATGGTGAATGTGTGTGGATTTCATCGACCTCAACAAAGGCATGACCAAAAGATCTTTTTCCTTTACCAATGACTGATCAATTGGTAGATGAAACAACATGTCATGAGTTTCTGAACTTTACGGATGCATACTCTCGTTACAACTAGATGAAAATGAAATCGAAGGACAAGGAAAACACATCTTTCATCACTAGCCGAGGTACTGACTGCTATAATATTATGCCTTTTGGGATTAAAAATGCTAGAGCAACATACCAAAGGCTAGTGATCAAAGTTTTTAAAGAATAAATAAAAAAACATGGAACTATATGTGGACGATATGATTGCCAATAGCAAGGTAGCTACCAACCACATCAAAGACCCGAGTCAGATGCTTGATCAGCTAGAAAAATATCAACTGAAGCTCAACCCGATTAAGTGTGTGTTTAGAGTACAAGAAGGAATGTTACTAGGCTTCATTATGAATCAGAGAGGGATTGAAGCCAACCCAGATAAAATAAGAGCACTGATTGATATGCAATCGCTAACATGCAAGAAGGATGTACAAAAATTAACGAGAAAAGTGTCTGCCCTTAATCAATTTGTGTCCCGAGCCACTAAAAAGTGTCTACCATTATTTAAAGTTCTCAGGAAAACCTTAGAATAGAATGAGAAATGTGAAAATGCCTTTAGGATTTGAAGAAGTACTTGGGATCTCTACCACTGCTCTACCGACCAATTCTGGGAGAGAAATTGTATCTATATTTGGTTGTCTTAGAATTATCTTTTAGCTTGGCATTAGTCAGATTGGAAGACGGGGTTTAAAAGCTAGTGTATTACACTAGCAAAGCATTAAGAGGAACAAAAATCAGATATCCACGCCTAAAAATGTTAGCCCTTGATCTTATTGGAGCTTCAAGGATGATGCAACCATACTTTCAAGTGCATACCATTGTGGTTTACACAGATTTACCTCTGCGCCAGGTGCTTCACAAACTAGAGAAATTAGGGAGATTGATGTCCTGGGCAGTAGAGCTAGGATAATACAAAACCATCTATGAATCGAGAACCACACTGAAGGGACAAGCCATAATCGATTTTATTACTTAGTTAACGTATCTAAAAATGATCAATAACCCAAGTTTTACTGCTGAGCATACTTCCTTGGAAGAAATCTCATCTCCAAAGTAAACTGAAATTATTCGTGATCAACCTGAAACATCAACTGCCCAAGACATGGTTCAAATATACAATAAGCAGAGCAAGAAATTATTCCAGCGAGGGATATTATCCGAGGAGAGATTTAAAGATGACATACTAGCTTGGAATTTGTAGGTAAATGGATCCTCATGTGCCACTGGCAGTGAAGCAGGCCTTATCATCAATACTTCGGACGACATTGAAGTGGAATATGCACTCCGTTATCAATTCCAGGCTTCCAATAATGAAGCAGAGTATGAAACATTAATCACAGACTTGGAGTTATCTTTATCATTAGGAACTCAGTAGGTTATGACACATAGTGATTCTCAACTTATTATTAACCAAGTACTTCAAATATATGGAGTCAAAGGAGATCTCATGATCAAGTATTTGTCTAGAACTATGGAAGTCATTTTTAAGTTTATTGCAGTTAAAATGGTAAGAATACCAAGGATAGAGAATGACCCAACATATGCACTTGCTCGGCTGTGTTCAACGACCAGGATAAAACTCAGGAGAACCATCCCTGTGGAAATTCTTGCACACAGAAGTGTAAATGCAGAAGCTATGATCAATTTTATTAGGGTGGATTTAGGACCCTCATGGATGGATCCTATTAGAAGTTACATTGATAAAGGTATATTGCCCGCTGATCTAGAGGGCACAGGGGTACAAAGCAATTAATTATGTGTTAGAACGAGGAGTTCTATACGGAATGGGATACATTGTTTCCCTACTTTGGTGTGTACACCCCGTCGAGGTAATAAATTTGATCAGAGAGGTACATGAAAATTCTTATAGGACTCATTTAACCGCCCGATCATTGGTGCGAAGGATAACTATGCAAGTATACCATTAGCCGATTATGGGAGAAAATTGTATTTCCTTTGCCAAAAAGTGTGATAAGTGTCAGATTTTCATCGCAATCCATAAAAGATTAGGGGTTGCTTTAACTCTGAGTACTTCTCCTTGGCCCTTTTATATCTGGGGAATTGACTTGGTCGACCTACTGCCAAGGACCAAAGGAAGGTTTAAGTACTTGGCGTGGCAGTGGATTACTTCAGTAAATGGGTGAAGGATGGGCCGTTAGTTGAAATGCCTTATGAAAGAGTTTTCTAGTTCATCTGGAAACATATCATATGCAGGTACGAAATTCCATATGCCTTTATCACTAATCACGGCACTCAGTTCGATAATGAGGAATTTGAGGAGTACTGCATTCAGTCTAAGATTCAAAAACTTCACTCTCCACCTGGATACCCATAGTGTAATGGACAAACAGAGGTCACCAATAAAACTATAATTGATGGGTTAAAGAAGAGGTTAGATGATGCTAAGGGAAACTGGATAAATGAGTTGTATAGTGATATTTAGGCTTATAGAATACGCGGAGAACAACCATAGGTGAAAATCCTTACATGCTTTATTTTGGAACTGAAGCAGTGGTACGAGTCGAGATAGGTTTTTCGACTCACAGGGTTTTCAACTTTGACTCCCCTAAAAATGATCTCACGAGGAGATTAAATTTAGACTTGATTGAGGAAGTCATGGGTGATGCTTCACTCCGAGTAGCTACTTATCAACAAAGAGCCGCTAGATTTTACAACAGGAGGGTCAAGTCGACCAACCTGAAAGAGGGAGGCTATGTACTTAAGAAGGTCATCCATAAAGGAAACAAGTTGGAAGAAAATTGGCATGGCCCATATCGCATCTCGACAGTCCTCCGACCACAAACTTATCGCCTAGAGACACTTGATTGAGAAGAATTTAAGAATCCATGGAACGCCGATCATCTCAGGAAATATTATCAGTAGTTATGTCTTGTATTTTATGTAATCGTTTCATCTAGTTCAATAAATTTGTGATTTCCAACCAATTATGCTTCCTTTTTGTTTTTGTCTCAGAGCACGAAGATGATACATCCCCCAAAAAACTTTTCCAACTTCAGAATAGAAAAAAATTTAAAAATTTTAGAATTCATGTATGACTTCGTCTTTGACAAGTCATGAACAAGAAGTCCCTGTAACTTCATGTATGACTTAAACTAAAAATCAAGTAGTTTTATGTGACCAAGTTAAATTCAGGAAATACCTACATTCCTAATATAGTTGGTCGTTAATGGTAACTAATGTAAACCCTTTACCCAAAAAATGACACAAATTCCTTTTACCTAAGTACAAGTGGCTCCTCTCTAAAGAGTGTTTGACTCAAGTGCAAATCTTTCGCAACAAGTAGTAACCGGGCAAGACTGGGATTGTATTCCTCAGGGATTGAACACTCATAGGAGAATAAGATTAGTATAAAGGATATTCTCTAAACGTCAAAAAGTTAAAGTGTAAGAGATGATTTGATTGTTTGAAAAGGTGATAGTGATTAACCGCTAATCTATCATGTGTAAAATTGACAACGAACTAGTCAATAATATCGATATACCAAAATGAACTAAGTTAAGCTCAAGTTTAAGATATTAAAGGGATTGAGGATCATTCTCCCACCTTAGATTCACTAAAATGATGATAGAACTGGGATAAAATTAATTCTAATCGAGCATAAGTAATTAAGTCTGAACATCAAGCATGTAGAGTCTCAACTCATCAATGGAGGATTGGGGGTTAATTAGTTATTGCTAGATGGGTTGGGTTTGTAGTAAAGCATAAAACACTACCCTTTCATGATAAGGGAAGTTAAGAGACTAGGATACTCCAATACCAACACATGAAGTTCAATTAGAACAATTCTATAACCAAACCCTAAATATGAAGTTCAAGCATCCGAGGTGGGATTATAATCCCCAACCATAAGTCTAGATACTCATAATGGAAACTAAGTTACAACATACTTAAGCAAGGCATCAAGTGTAAACATATAACATTTAAAGCTATGGTAATAAATTCAATTTAAAGCTAAAGAACACAAGTAGATATGGATTGAATGAACAAAGCTTGCATTATTTAACAACCAACTTATGAGAATTCAAAGCTTTACAAGTAGGAAGAACAATAAATACACTTGTCGTAGGAGAGATAAGAGAGAGTTTCTATCTATCCCCCTTTCTAACAAAAGTAATCTATATCTTCAAATGAAGGAAAACAAGGGATAAATCCCCAAAATTCTATCCAAAATCTCAAACTAGTGAATAGGAAAAAGAAGAGACTACAGAACCGAATTGATTCGGCAGAGTCCGAATCGATTCGCAAATGGGAAAGAGGTGCACTGTCTGCTACGAAATCAATTCGCCAGAGTCCGAATCGATTTGGACTTGCTCTCAAAAGAAGGATGCTTTGCTTTGGCTTTATTCCCCCCATATTTCACCGAATCATCCGTAACTTCTTTATTTTAGATCGGATTCATACACTGTCTAAGGCCACACGAAGATGACAAGGAGGGATATAATTTTCGTGAAGAGATCGGGACCAAAACCCGAATACTGAATTTACTAAAAGGACCCCAAAGCTGTAACTGCCAATAAAACTTTTTCGAAACTTATCCAAAGTTCACAACTTACATTCCCGAGACCTATAAAAGCTCAATTAAGGCACACACACTATATATATGACAAAAATGGGGTTTAGTTAATAAATAATCATAAGAACTGGAAATAACATGTACGGGAATGCTAGAGTGTACGAATTAACGGGGTTATAAATACAATAAATGCGACTTATCAACAGGCCCAACAATTTGACCACTAATCAACTAATCAAAAAGCTTAATTGATTAACAAAGACTAAAATACATAAATGGATATGTATGCCTAATAAATCCTTTTTTCATTCCAACAAACTTCCATTGAAGACAAACAAAAAGTTCATATTGAAATAGAGACATGTAATGAAAAGAAGAAAAAAAATCATTCTATTGGGGATTTCCCATTAGCTTTGTCCATCCTAGTCAAAGGAACATCAAGAGTACCTCATTTAGTAGTATACCGTATTTTTCCTCATAACTCTATCAAAGGGAGAGTGCAGATGAACATAGGCTTCCTTAACTTGGTCTGAGGCGTCCACGCCGAGAAACCCTTCAAGCTCAATCTCAGTCAAACCTACGTGTCCAACACCAAACAAGCTATTGCTACATATTAATAGGTCAGTCTCAGCAAAGATAATGGCATTTTTCCTAGCATTAAACTAGAAAGAAATAGTATAAGACCAACAAATTCGACCAAGCATAAAGCAAGTATAATTAAGTGTAAAAGCTAGCAAGTTGACCAAAGAAAACTTTTCATTCTATACCAATGAATGTGTTACAATGGGATGTTCCCTTACAATTAAAAAATAAAAGGAATAAAATCCAACATTAAAGAAAAGAGATACAAGATAGAGAGATTCATCAAACTTGAAAAGATTTACACCTTCTCGGTGTCCTTTGATGCTTCCTCTAGAAAGGTGGACTCATTCCCATCCACAGGTACCAAGGAGGATTCACCTATTCCTTCTTCATCATCAATATCCTCTTCCAAGTTGGGGGGGGGACCCATAATAATTCCTCTAAAATAAATCAGAGTCGGAAGTAGTGCGGACGTCTTTTAAGGCAGAAGTCTATCTATCCTTGAAAGATACCTTCCTCATGTACTTAATTTGAATAACAGCTGCTGCAAAGGATTTATCCTAACCTCTGTTGAAGGCATCTTCCTTATCTTTCTTTCTTTGGGCCTTATTCTTCATCTCAGAAGCTGCCTCAACAGCCGAGTTAGCTTCCTTCTCCTCAGCAGTCTTCACCCTGTCCTCGGTGTAATACCCCACATTTTTATGGGATTTTATTTTTATTATGGAATTGGGATTAATTAACTTAAATGGAGATCTTTTTTCAGTAATCCTTATTTTATTGTAATAATTACTAGCGTGTTGGGAGTTAGTATTTATTGGCGATAATTATGTTGAATATTACTTAGTGAGTAAAGTAATTTACGAATACGAAAATATTATTACGTTCGGGAGTGAAAAATATGACAGTTGCAAAACACTTGGTTGGGAAGGCATGTGGGTCGTGTCGGTATTACTTTATTGGATTAAAAAGATAATTATTTTGAAGTAACTTGTATGGCCTTTTTGAGTGCGCCAGTGTGTCCGTAAGGGTCAAAATAGTCAGAAAACACTACTCGGGTGCTTTATTTGGATTGTGGGCATTTTAGCCCAAAACGTCATCATAGAGGGCGTATTTTGGTATTTTGTGATTTTTGGGAATTAAAATGAACGAAAATCAGGAATTAAATTAGGAACGTACATGGGTTAGAAGAGAGTTGTCTATTTCCAGCTTACGTGAGAGAGAGGGAGAGAACCAAGAAGAAGAAGGAGAACTCAACAGTGCTTTGGGCTAAGAAGTCAAGCCGTTCCACCGAAAATCACACCAACGTGTAGATCGCGAAGAGAGGATCATCCCTATAATAATTTCGTCCAACGATTCAGAGGTTAACAAAAAGGCAAGTGTTTATATTGCTAAAATTCTAAGCATATATGATTCATGTTAACCCTAGTTGATGAGATAACCATGATACTATGAAATTGAGACTAAATTGTCAGTTAGTTTTGAAATTTGAAGATAAGTTTGCATGTAGATGAATAACCCTATTGTAGGAATGATAAATCTAGAAAATTTTATGTTATAATCATGAAAAAATTGAGGGTTTTGAGTGATTGTATATGGTGGGTTTATTTTAAGGGTCTTTTAGGGATTTGAGGTATCAGTTTAAATTCCCTATGATTATGTAAAGATTTGTCTTTTAAATTATGTTAGAAAGTACCCTATTATGATTAGGAATAGTTTAGAATCATTTATTGGGAGTTGGGATGAATTTTAGACGATTTTGGATGAGGAAAAGATTGGAAAAATAACGCTTGGAAGAACAGGGGTAATCTCAGAATTCTCGTTCGAAAACCTGCCCAGGTCGTTAGAACGACCTCATTCGAACGGGAATTCCATTGAGACTTCTAACGAGATTTTTGAGTTCGTTCAAGCGACCTCGTTTGAAAGATAATCCTGGACTTCTAATGAGATTCCAGAATGCTCATTTTTGGCCCGGACAAGTTAGAACCCTTCTAGGTTGGTCCAAGTGAGAGAAATTGACCTATGCTACCATTGAATGACTTAAATTCCTAGTTAATAATGAGTTGAGAGAGAGACTATTCAAGGGGATAAATCGGGGTAATAAAACCTTAGAGAAAAGGTATATGTTAGAGAGTTAAGTCGAGTGCTGCAATAATATGAATAGTAGAGACGATGATATTATCTATAAACTCGAGGACTTGGGTTGCGAGAATACCTATTGTATATATATTAAGTTGTGTGTATGCTTATTGAATAAACTATTATGTGTATAACATACCTACGCTGCTTGCTATGAAGAGGAGGTTGCGCGTTGTGGACAAACATGTCTTGAGGAGCCTTGAGGTGGGATATTGATTGGTACCACTAGAGCATAGAACCTAGGTACGGACTATCTATGAGAACGATAGTGATGACGGTTGAATGGGTGCGTGGGTATGTGCGTATCCCATCAACTTGGGACTATTTTTGCCTCCAATATATGTGTTTTGTTCTGAGGGTTCACGAGTGACTGAACCTTTAGTCCTTAATGCAATGAGCGATGCAATAGGATATGATTGCAGAGTATGCAGGCACCGCTGCTGTGTCTCGGGATGCAATATTATATATATATATATATATATATATATATATATATATATATATATATATATATATATATATATATATATATATATATATATATATATATATACCTGTAATGATATCTACTGTGTAGATTGAGTAGGTAGAATTAATAAGGAAATCTGAAATGAATTAAGTAACAAACACTTAGTTACATTAAACTGAAAGGGTCAGTTTATGCTAAAGAGGAATTGAGTATATGTATTATATATTATGAGGGAAATCCACGGGAATGATGTCGGATTATGTTTAGCTATTAGACTAAAAGGACTAGTTAGTATAGGATTAGAACTAGTGGGATTTGAATATTCTCTAGGCGTGCACATTAGATGAGAGGTGAGCATCCCAAGTGAGTTTGATAACTTAACATGAAAAAATATATGTGCTAATAAATCATGTTAAGCACTTGCTGATTTTTAAACTGTTTTCAACTCGGGCTCTGATCTATTATCTACAAATCTCTTTTCTTGTCAAATTATTTTAGGTGCTTAGCCACAAGGACACGGGGCTTAGGAGTTCCATTCATTCGACGAGCTGTAACTGCGTTGGAGGGTACAAGAGTTTGGTAGTAGACGCCTTTGAGTCTATCATTCCGTAGTTTTGAGTTATTTTCATCAGTTGGACATGTCGTCCCTACTTATTTATATATTCAGAGATTTGAGATTCAATTCCTTACTCCTCTCAATTGTTGGATTTATTTAGTTAGATTACTCTATTTAATTTTTTTTCTGGAAGTGTTTACACCAACTTCTTTATATTATGCCAGTTATTTCATTTCATATGAGTTATATTGAATGGAGAAAGTTTAGTTATTTCCTTAAATGGTTTATATTAATTCTAAAGATAAAATTTTGACATTAACCTTTTTAAATATTAGGTGGTTAGTTTTAATTAGAAAGTTTTCGGCAGTGATGCATAATCTGAACCAACTAGATATTGAATCACCTTCCCACTCCTAAGATTATTGATGGAATTTTCTTGTTCCATCGATCGGTTTTGAGCAGAAGGGGGAGTAGAGACATCGAAATTCACGCTATTTTGCCCAATGGGCCTTTGGGGTTGTGAAGGGAACTTTCCCTTTTCTTGAATGCTTGGGGATGTGTTCAAGTTAGATATTTGAGCTTCAAGTCAAGTATTAGTGTCTTGTTTAGAAGTCATGAAAGCTTGAAGAGCATCGTTATGACGTCTTTTGTTTGTGTGAGCATACGGGGGTATAGACGGAGGAGTAGGTCCCAAAGGGGGACCTTGCATTTGTACTTGAGGAGGAGGAAGTTGATTGCATGGTTGTTGTCAATTTTGACGTGGATGAGGATTTTGATAATTTGGGTGAGGGGGATTTTGATCTTGATAAGATTATCCATAAGAGAAACCGGGGTGGTTTCTCCACGAAGGATTATACCCTTCTCCTAGAGGAGTCATAAATAGTTTCTTATACGTGGCTATTGCGTTTTCTTGGTCATGAAGCATCACTTTGTACGCCAAGATTCTAGGATAATCCCATGTAGGGTGATCTTCCACGTCGTAAATGGCACATGAATTTTCAATGTGTGAAGGAAAAGGATTAGCGAGTTCCCGATTCTTTTGGTCAATGGCCGCAATACGCTTGGTAAGTGACGCGACTAAGAATGTGTCTGAAAAGTGCGTTCTCTCAAGGCTCAAGTGCAAGCTTGTCGCTCAAGTAATAATTCGATAAGTCAGGTATCGATCCTCAGGGAAATAGGACAACAAAGTTGTAACGACGTTGGACAAACGAATGAATCCTAACTCTGACTTTAAATAAAAAGAAAAGATGATTTGTTTTGTGAATCAACTACAACTAAATGAAATTTTGAAAATATGTATTTAATGCACCAAAGTATGAATGGAATGCAACTATTCTAAATTACTGATGATGATTGAACTGAAACTTGAATTATATGATAAAGAAAACAGGACGGGAATACAATCCCTCAACCCTAGTGTATTGTTAGTATAAAACTAATTGTAAATTTAAGTGATTAATTAGACCCATAATTTAGTACTCCCAAGCATTACATATATGAGGTTCAGGCCCGCACCATACTTAATCAGAGGACGAGTAAGTTGGTATTGCGATAGTTACACTCGAATTGCATTCTGAAGCATCCCGGTTGCCCTGAAGCAATCGAGATCCAAATATCTACAATTGTCGCATTTTTAAGCAATACGGTCATAATTAAACTATTAAATTTAGAGGACTAATTTTATACACATGCAACTAACACATCAGGTTGAGTTCATGCATCCCGACCTTTTAAATATAGCCGGACATATGAAAACTTGAAAACAACATGTTTGGAATGAAAGAAACCATTTTTTACTACTGAATGAAGATGGAGAAAGATGAAATTATAATAAAAAATAAACTAGAACAAAGATTGAAACATAAATTAGAACTATTTTACTTGAATCACAACTTGAAAGTAACTAGGGTTTGTTGTTCTTCTCTTCTAAAGTGGATTACAAAGCTTCCTTAATGACCTAGAAGCCTCCCCTTCTACATTTGGGAGGAGTAAAATTTATTAACTACGAAATACAAGAGTTTGAACCAAGTAAAAATCTAATTTTTACAAGTGGATAAGTTCGAAAAATCGATAATAGAACCGATCCGAGTAAAGGGTTCGGTTCGTTATTTGCCATCTTCGGTTCAGTTCCTTCTTTTCAACTCTTTATTGGAAGTTTTCCAGAAGTACGATCTATTCGTTATTTCATCACTTCGGTTCGGTTCTTTTTTGCCATCCTTTACAGAAACTTCTCTCATGATGGATTCGGTTCGTTTTAATTTACTTGGGTTCGGTTACATTTTGTCCGTTTTTGCAGAACCCTTGCCTTCTTGTGTTTTTTTGAAGCTTTTGATACGTAACTTGAATTATAACACCAAACACCTGTGAAATAGATGACGAACACATGAAACTCGATGCACTCATTAGAATTTGTCAGTAGAAAAGATATGATATAAATCCACTTGAATTACACTTCGCGGAGAGATAAAAGCCTCTAAATTAAGGGGATAAATGGGAAGAATTTATGCCTAATCAAACCCCCCTAACTTAGAACATTGATCGTCCCGAGAAATGTAAAAGAATCAAAGCATGGTCTAACTCGTAAATGGGATATGATACCTCTTTCGCGGGCGCACGATTGCATTTAGCGTATGCAACAAGTCTTTAAACCCCTAAGTTACCCTAGTAGGACGAGTTGTGTCTCGTGGGGGTTTCAAGAGAATATACCCACAAAATTCGACTAAAAGAAACTCAAAATACGCAAAAATTGTATAATTCAAACTTTTCTTGAAAAATAGTCATCATCAATTCATGTTCAAGAGTCTCAAATCATAGTGTGCGTGTGTGAAACCGAAAATTTAATCGCGAATTTCCATCGATTGTCCATTACGTTACTTATCCGAAAGTTCATTTTGATTTCAAAATCTCACGGAATGATCTCACAAACGAATCACTCAAAATGTGGCTATTGTCTCGATATGCGTGATTTATAAGAGTACATGTATTGGAACCAAGTTCACGCATACAAGCAGAAAAGACAAAATTATATGATAATCGAATCTCATCATCGGATTACGAATATAAAAAAATGGGAACATTGCCTCTAATTAGTATTTTTGCTCTCCACGCGGTAACCAATTTCGCAATTTTGGACTCGGTTAGGACTTTTTCGAGCTAAAGGTGTATTGGGTAAAATGAGAATGGTATGGGAAATCTTGAATTGGAAATTTTTCTTATGATGTCTGTTAGTGCGTTTCCGGGCTTTTTCTCATTTGTTTTTTTGTCTATTTTTCACTCTTTTCTTTTCTTGCTATTATTTGTTGAGCATAACTATCTTGCCCCTTTTTCTGCACTTTCCGGACTTAATTTCTCGGATTGTCCCCTTTTCACAATTTTGGACCAGTTGGGGTTTTTCGGGTTGTCAAACGAAAGGGAGAAATTTAATCGGCTCAATTTGGGTTACAAAAGGAATAATTTTTTCGCTTCTTTTTTTGGCCAATATTTTTGGGTGACAAACGAGGGCCTACTTCATTAACCAAAATACTAATTGTGTTACCATGTGCGTTTCAAGATGAATTAAGTTTAGAGATAAATTTTGGCACATTTTTCAAGGTAAATATCACACATATTTTCTATAACCGATCAAAATGAAAGGATTGAGATCCTAGAAGACTTATTAGATGCTGAAAAGAACTTTGAGTTAATAATTAACTCATATTGATTTATAAATTTCACAAAGATGAAAGGCTCGAATCTCACCGGGGTTGTTAATCTCCACATTTATTCGTTAAGTCGCCTGTGTTCGCTCAATTTCCATCTTTGGTCAATTTCAGCTTTGTGCATTTTGAATTTTACAACTTGAGACTTTAAACTGATTTTTAAAGACATTTTTGAAAAATTTAAATTCCAATTTTTATTTATTTTGAACAAAAAATATTTTTGAATTTTTCAAGATTTTATGATTTTTTTGAAATTTCTGGGCATTTTTGAAAATTTGTGAAGTTTTAAAAATACGCACTTGTGACCCCCCCAACTTAGACTTTTGCATTGTCCTCAAGCAAAAATGACTAAAATCTAACTCAAAGCTAATTACAAGTGCGGAAAAATAAAACAAACAAATTAGAAGATCAATGCAGCATTTATATAGGTAGAGAACAATCTGTGTTACATAGGATATGGAGAAACACGCAATCAACACTGAGTAACCAACCATTGCACACACACACACACACAACCAACAAACACATAAAAAACAGTCATGGGCTTCATTGGGGGGGCTGATTTGAGGACCCGGGTGCACACGAATCATAAGAATCATAAAAGAAAGATGGTGGGGGTCCACCGAAGTGGAGCTTGTGAAGGTGGGCTTGGAGCCGGTGCATCATACTTATGTCCCTCCGATAAGTCGCTTGATCCCTTTGATATGCGTCTCGATCTTGATTGTATTGGTTGATGAACCCGTAAAGGCGGGATTCAACCACCGAAAGTCGTCGATCAAAATCTGCTTCTGGGGGCTCAAAATCCGAGTCATCGTCTTCATTGTATTCTTCTTCTTCTTCTTCTTCTTCTTCTTCTTCTTCTTCTTCTTCTTCTTCTTCTTCTTCTTCTTCATACCCTTCCATATCAACGTCCTCCGCCATCGGCTCTTCAACTGGAATTTCTTCCTCGGCCTATAAATTGATTGCCTCCCGGGCTACTCGAATGGAAACCCTTTTCTGGGCACTCCGCGTGCGGGGTACCTTCCCAGTGGGATTCGGGAGGCGTGGGAAAGCTTGCGGTGTATGGAGACTAGCGTCGTCTAGGAGGGATGTGATGAGGCGGGCATACGGGAGGGGTACCTTTGTGCTCCCAGTCTATGAAAATGATATCCGCATAAAGCATCCGGGCCAGATTTAGGATGAAATCTGGGTCGAACAGGTGGTACACGGGCATCTCTTGGCGAGGGCGCATTGCCGAGCCATTGGAGGTTTGAAGCAAGTTAGTGCACACTATATGGAACGTGATGCACGCCTTGTCATTGAGATGGCCCACGGGGAAAGTACCTCGTTCCCAAATGTTGCTGGGCGGGAGTCGGTCAATGCATTGCTGTTTGGGAATGGTGGGGGCATTGGTTTGGTAGTCATATACGTCCGGGTGGGGAACTCCCTTTTCAACAAGCTTGCGGGCGAGGATGGATAAGGAGAATCTGATGGGGCGGCCGTCAACAAAGAATTGGCACTCAAATTCGCCCGTGCGGACGAGAGAGCCATAAATGGACCGGACTTCATCTGCCCAAATGACATGGTAAGGTTCCTGTAGGTATTGCGTCCACCCCCATTGACAGAAAAGGGTGGGGATGGGGCGCAACAGCTCGTCCTAGTTGACAACCCGCTCAATGTGCAATTGGAGAGAAAAACTGAAAAATCATTCGCACCATACACTCTCCATGTGGGAGCGGTATTGACCATTTCCGTTAGGCAGAACTTCGATTGACAGATATTTTGTGGGAAGAGGTTGGTTAGCCATTGGGAAAGTTTAGAAGAAAGACTAGGGCTTATAGAGAGGGAAAAATGTGGAGGTGTGAGTGGAAGAGTAGGGTTGGGTTGGTTTTTATAGGTGGTGGGGAGAGTTTTGGGTGAGGGTTTTTGGAGGCAAAGGGGGGGATGATTTTGGGTGGTTAAAGGGGAAGAATGGAGGGAAGGGAGGGGATAGGGGGGTTGAATGGGTTCCTCGAGAAGAAGAAAAAATGCAGGAATCAAACCAATTCGGTTCAGGGATGATTCGGTTCAGTTCTGGGGATTTTTATTTTTTTGATTTTTCCAAATCGAACCGATCTGGCTTGGGGATCGAGTTCGGTTCCATCTGTGATAGAACCCCTTTTCTCAGTCTGCTGCTCTGGAATCTTATTCTCTCAAATTCCTAAACTCTTGCACTTATTCTCCCACTTGAATTCCTCGATGCCCTCATGAATTTTGTGTAGAAATGCGTGATCCTAACACTAACCTTACGTTACCTGCCTACGGACTCAATCTAATCCATCGAAGCATAAATACTATACACAAGAATTCACCCCATACGCGTCGGGGGTGCGAGACCTCTCTTGCCAGTTAAATCAACCCCGTAAATGGGGTTCGACAACCAAACGGTGTCGACTTCTTCCACACACGCCTCTAGATATGGATTTAGGCATTGTCCATTTACTTTGAATGTATTTCCCCCTTTTAAATCATCTAACTCAACAGCTCCGTGCGGGAATACATTCTTTACAACGAACGGGCCAGACCATCGTAACCGCAACTTACCCGGAAAAATATGAAGTTGAGAGTTATAGAGAAGTAATTTTTGTTTGGGAAGAAACTCTTTGCGTCGAATGATGTTATCGTGAGAAAGTTTCATCCGTTCTTTTGAAAATTTTGCGTTATCATACGCATCATTGCGTATTTCTTCTAACCCATTTAATTGAAGCTTGCGAGCTTCACCGGCTTTATCCATGTCATAATTCAACTTCTTAATCTCCTAATACGCCTTGTGCTCTAATTCCACGGGAAGATGGAAAGGTTTTCCATGCACAAAGCGGAATGGGGACATGCCGAGCGAATTTTTGTATGTGGTACGATAGGCCCATAGTGAATCGTTCAATCGAAGTGACCAATCTTTCCGGGTGGGATTGACAGTCTTTTCGAGAATGTTCTTGATTTCCCAGTTCGCTAATTCGGCCTGCCCGTTCGTTTGTGGGTGATAGGACGTTCCAAATTTGTGAACGACGCAATACTTTCTCATGAGCTTCTCAAATGGTCTGTTGCAAAAGTGCATGCCATTATGACTAATTATCACTTTCGGAGCGCCGAAGCAGGAAAGTATGTGTTCCTATAGGAACCTAATCACCACTTTATTGCCATTGGAATTGGTAGCTATAGCTTTCACCCATTTAGAAACGTAGTCTACTGGGATAAGGATGTATAGGAAATGAAAAGATGGGGGAAAAGGTCCCATGAAGTCAATACCCCAGCAGTCGAAGATCTCAATAATGAGTATTGGGGTTAATGGCATCATGTCTCGTTGGGTTATCGCTCCCATCCTTTGACACCTATCGCAGGATTTGCAACAGTTATTCACATCTCGAAAGATTTTGGGCCAATAGAGGACACATTGAAGGATCTTAGCGGCAGTTTTTTTGTCAAAAAGTGACCTCCACAAGCTTTCGAACGACAAAATTGGATGACTTTGGGGATCTCGTCATCCGGTACACAACGTCAGATGATTTGGTCGGCATAATATTTAAACAGGAAAGGATCATCATAGAAAAATATACGCGACGAAGTAATAAACCTATTATTATCTCGCGGTGTCCAATCGGGAGGTACGACTCCCGTGACAAGATAGTTCACGATATATGCAAACCAGGGAAAAAAAGAGGTAGCAAAAAGTTTCTCATCCGGGAAGTATTCGTATATAGGTATTGGATGACTAGGTACGTCGAACGAAAGCCGTGATAAGTGGTCGGCAATGACGTTTTCTACTCCTTTATTATCTGTAATGGAGATATTAAAGTCTTGCAGGAGTAAGATCCACCTTATGAGGCGCGGGTTTGCGTCTTTCTTTGCAAGTAGGTATTTTAATGCTGCGTGGTCGATTAAGCAAGTGATGGGAGAATCAATAAGGTAGGATCAAAATTTGTTAAGAGCGAACACTACCCCTAATAACTCCTTTTCTGTGGTAGAGTAATTGAGTTATAGTTTGGTAAGATTCCGACTAGCGTAGTAGATGACATGAGCCTATTTATCTTTTCTTTGGCCCCAAATAGCCCTATCGCATAGTCGCTAGCATCAAACATAAGTTCGAATGGTAAGGACTAATTCGGAACTTAAATGATGGGAGCGGACACAAGCATGGTTTTTTAGTTTTTCAAAAGCGCTATGGCATGCTTTGGTCCACTCAAATGGGGTGTCCTTAATGAGTAGGTTGCTTAAAGGTCTAGCGATGGCGTTAAAGTCTTTAATGAACCGTTGATAAAACCCCATGTGGCCCAAGAAGGAGCTCACGTCTTTGAGCGATTTTGGTGGGGGTAGATCGGCTATGACATCTATCTTAGCTCTATCAACTTCTATCCCCTTGGATGAAATTATGTGTCCAAGAACTATTCCCTCAGTGACCATAAAATGGCATTTTTCCTAATTTATCACTAAGTTCTTCTCCACACATCGGGCAAGTACTTTTTCCATTTTTTCTAGACAACGATCGAAAGAGGTGCCAAAAATGCTAAAGTCGTCCATGAACACTTCGAGTCCTCTCTCAACCATGTTGCTAAATAGACTTAACATACACCTTTAAAAGGTCGCGGGTGCACTATACATACCGAATGGCATACGTTTGTAGGCAAACGTACCAAAAGGTCAAGTGAAGGCCGTTTTCTCCTGGTCAAGTACATCTACCTCAATTTGGTTATATCCGGAATAACCATCAAGGAAGCAATAATAAGGGTGTCCCTCTACTCTCTCAAGCATCTGATCAATAAATGGCAAGGGGGAATGGTCTTTCCCAGTTCCCGCATTGAGTTTCCGGTAATTAATGCAAACGCGCCACCCGGTGGTGGTACATTGGGGAACTAACTCCCCCTTAGCATTTTTGATCACTGTGATTCCTGACTTCTTCGGGATAACTTGAATAGGACTCACCCATTTGCTATCCGAGATTGGGTAGATAATCCCGGCATCCAATAGCTTAATTATTTCGGTCCTCACTACTTCTTTCATGTTGGGGTTTAGCCTTCTTTGCATTTCTCTCGAAGGCTTGACATCCTCCTCGAGGTGAATCTTATGGTTTCAAATTAAAGGACTTATCCCCTTCAAATCGGCAATAAACCAACCAAAAGCACTTTGGTGCTTCTTCAGAATCTTTAACAGTTTTCCCTCATTCTCTTCATCTAGGCTAGAGGAGACAACCATAGGAAATGTCTCGTCCTCTGCTAGGTATGCATATTTAATATGAGAGGGTAGTTTCTTCAATTCGAAGGTCATAAATTTATCGCTGGAGGGAACCATACGTGTCTCCCTCGCTGGTAATTCCTCGAATCGAGAAACCCAACTTACATCTTTCATGTCCTCGTCCGATTCTCTCTCATCGAGTAACTCTCTCAACTCCTCAACTTCCCTTTTGAATTCGGTGTACGTCCTCTCATTCTCGTGGCTCGATACTAAACAGGATCCTAGGGCATCCCCACAAAAATTTTCCTCAAAATACTCCTCTACGATCTCGTTGATTAGACTCACTGCGTGAAGATCATCTTTTTCCCCCGTATGTTGGGATATATGGAAGATATTAGTCTCTAAGGTCATGTTTCCAAAAGTGATTTGCATCTTCCCATTTTGAGTATTGATAATTGCATTAGTCGTAGCTAAGAATGGGCACCCAATAATGATGGGAACATGATTGCTCGAGACGAAGGAGGGCTCCGTGTCCCAAATGACAAAGTCTACCGGGAAGTAAAAAGTGTCAATTTGGACGATCACGTCCTCAACTATACCTCTTGGGGCCTTCACGGTTCGATCCACTAATTGGAGAGTGATCGTTGTGGGCTTCAGGTTGACCAAATCACGTTGCCTATATATGGTGTAAGGGAGGATATTGACACTTGCTCCCAAGTAAAGTAAGGCTTTTTCAATTTTATTGTCTCCAATGATGCAAGAAATGGTGGGTGCACCGGGATCTTTGAATTTTGGCGGGAGGTCATTAAGTAGGATGGATCTCACGTTCTATACTAGAAAGACATTTTTCTTTACCTTCATCTTCCTCTTCACTGTTAACAAGTCCTTGATGACTTTTGCATAAGCTGGAATTTTCTTAATGGCATCGAGGAATGGTAAATTTAGCTTTACTTTCTTTAGCACGTCTAGCACTTCATCACGGGGGTTTCCTTTATAGGAAGGAACCAAACTTTGAGGAAATGGTGCCGTGGTGGGTGATTTCACTGCTACCTCGGGCTCACTTGTGTCTTCTTTAGCACTCTCATTTAAGGAGAAATCTTCGGCCTCTTTCGTGCTAGGCGAAATCTCCTTGTCTTTGATTTCATCGCGTGGGGGAGGTGATAAATCAACATCTCTCCCACTACGAAGAGTGGTCACAGCTTGACATTGCTCCCGATGTTCTGTAGAAGTGGAGCTAACACTAGTTGGACCTTGAGGCGGTCTTTGGCCCTGGGCAGGGAACTTGCCCTTCTCTTGGATACTCCACGATGATTGCATTTTTGAAATATTTGCATTTGTGTCGCTGATCATGCGATCATATCTAGCATTGGATGCATTTTGGTTATTGATAACTTGATTTATTGTATCCTCGATATTTCTCCGCGGTGGAGGGATATATGCTCCTTGAGGTGGTGGTGCTTGCACATGCACTTGCATGTGTGGAGCTTGTTGAAAGTGCGGTGGTGGAGGAGGAGAAACATGTGAATTAGGACTCATCACAACATGTTGTTGCCCACAGCTAAAACCAGGATGGTTTTTCCATGAAGGGTTGTAAGAATTCCCGCGCGGTGCACCAAAATTACCTTTGAATCCTCCTATACCACTGACTTGCTCTTGAAGCATCACTTTGTAGGCGGGTATAGTCGGGCATTCCTCAGTTGAATGACTCGCCTCACAAATTACACACACATTCTTAATGTGATTCGGAGAGGATCCAGGTGGTTCTCCTGCACATTTCTCCAATAATTGTTGCATTCCTCTCTCAAGCACATCGAGTTAACCGTCCACTATAGAATTTTTCTCTATTTAAAATAGGACGGACGCCGATGGAGTGGTGGTCACATGATGAGTTCGATTTTTATCATTAGGGTCAGATGTATCCCAGGATTGGGTAGTCTCGGCGACATACCTCAGGTGAAGCTCAACATCGTGGGCATCTAATTCGACAAATGGACCACTGCCCATAGTTTCAATGAGTTTCTTGGAATTAATGTTCAGCCTATTATGGATGAAGGAAATGATTTGTAGTTTATCAAATCCATGATGGGAGCACGAAGTAACTAACTTATTGAAACGTTCATAGCATCGATCGAATGACTCATTTTCTAATTGTCAAAACATTTGAATTTGAGCATTGATAGAGTTCGTTTGATGTGGAGGAAAGAATTTCTTAAGAGATTTAGATTGCAACTCATTTCAGGATGCAATCGAGCTTGGAGGTAAAGACCATAGACAGGTCTTAGCTTTATCTTTTAGAGAGAATGGGAAGAGTTTGAGGTGGATCACCTCTTGTGTGCATGTTTGATCATTGAGGGTTTAACACACATCCTCAAATTCCCTGATGTGGAGATATGGCTTTTCAGAATCCATCCCATGGTAGTGGGGGAGCATCTGGATCATCCCATTTTTAAAATGAAATTACCCTGCATTAGACGGGCGTATAATGCATCCCGGAGTGACAGTGCGCTCGGGATATAAGATTTCTCTCAAAGGGCGGTACGGTGCCTCTTCTTCACCGACGGCTGCACTACCGTGTTGTGACATGTTTTTTTCTCTTAACGACTCGGTATCCTCACTTGGTATGCTCGGGCGTGCTCTGAAGTGTGTCCTAAGAGGGAAAACAGAGTGTTATTTGCGATTGAGTGTGACAGTGTGGGAGGTGGAACCCAGAACTATGGATCATTAGGAGTGTGAGGGCTATCAGGGTCGTACTCAATAATTAGGTTTTCGTGAATGTGGGTTGGAGTATTATGGGGAGTTGGAGTGAGTTCAGGATTTTGCATTAACGGGCTTATGAGATATGATGAGGAATATTTTTGTGCTTTTATATTTTATATGTTTTTTTGGGTCAAAGTTTTAGATTAACTCGATCTATACCTAAGTCTACCTAAATCCCTGGCAACGGCACCATTTTGATCGTGTTGGAAACCGAGCGTCCGTGTAAATATGCTAATCGTTGTTATTGGCTTCCGACCACAATCCAAAAAAACCTAAACTTTAACTACACTCTTGAGGAGTATAGTGGCGAGTCAGGGTATCGAATCCACAGGGAATGTTTGATAGATTTTGATTGATTTATTACTTCAAAAAATAAAGTGTAAAAGATGATGATTGAGTGAGAAATGAAAAATGGAAAAATAAAGAAGTTAACTAAAACTAATTGAAAAATTAAGGTAGCGACACAATCCCCCAACTCTAGAGTATTGATGGTATAAAACTAATCGTAAATTTAAGTGATTAATTAGGCCTAGACTTTAGTACTCCCAAGCATTTTATATATGAGGTTCAAGCTCGCACCATACATAATCAGAGGACGAGTAAATCGGTATTGCGATAGTTACACTCGAATTGCATTCTGAAGCATCCCGATTACCCTAAAGCAAACGAGATCCAAAGATCTACAATTGTCGCGTTTCTACGAAATACGGTCGTAATAAATCATTAAATTTATAGGACTAATTTTATACACATGCAACTACTACATCAGGTTGGGTTCATGCATCCCAACCTTTAAAAACCTAGCCTAACATGGTGAAATTAATGAAAACTACGTTATCTACATTGCATGAACTCATAATTGCTTGGAAGGAGAGATGAAATATGAGAAATAATAATAAAAGTTCTGGAAATAAAAGTTACCACAATTGAAGAACAAGAACATGCAAGAAGAAATCAAAGATTGAAGAAAAATGGAAAAAGTTCTTGAATTAATGGTGCAAAGTATGTAAATTCTTCTCCTAGATGTTTCTACTTGTTATGGAGCTTTTACATGAATGAAATCTGAATAAAAAGAGTCCTAATGACTAAATATATAGGCTAGAGGTCATTTAGAAGAGTCCCCAAAACATAAAACTCTTTTGGCTAAAAGATAAGAACAAAATAAAAATCCCGTATCTAGCAATTTATCACACTTATAAAGCGTGACTAATTTTGTAACGGATCTAGTGCGTGACAAATGGGCGAACCGGTTCTTTTTTCTCATGTTCGGTTCCATTTGGGCCTGACAGCTTTTTTTCTTGAATTTCTTTCTCAACTTCAAATGGGAATAACTTCTTCACCCTAGATCGGATTGGGGTGCCATTTTTTCCGGTGTTCTTGTAATTGAAATCTCTTAAACTTTCCAGTTAGCCCAACCTCCGGACTAAGGCTGGAAATTACAAAAATGTCCTTTAACTCCCCATTTCTTGGTTTTCTTTCACTGTTTTGAGTTCTCTTTGGCACTAACTTGCATGAAATACCTCTAAAACACATAAGAGATACACAAAATATGAAATACTTGGCAAAAAGGGTTAGTAGCCTAAATATAAGATAATTCCAAGCTATTTACACTGCACGTGATCATAAAAATACCGAAATTAAAGGAATAAATGTGAAGAATTTATGCCTAATTAAACCCCCCTAACTTAGAACTTTGCGCGTCCTGAGCAATGTAAAAGAATGAGAGTATGACTTAAAGACCCTTAAAAAACTTTATTGGGATAGAATACCCCTTTCACGGGTAAGTGATTGCATTTAGCGTATGCAATAAGCCGTTAAACTCCTAGGTCACCCTAGTAGGACGAGTGGTGTCTCGTGAGGGTTTGCAGCGAATATACCCACAAAATTCGTTATTGACTCAAAGAAAAATCAAAATACTTAAAAATTGTAAAATTTAAACTCCCCAAAAATGGTCACCACAAACTCATATTTAAGAGTCTCAAATCATAGTGTGTGTGTGCGAAGCTAAAAATCGAACCGCTAACTTCCACCGATTGATCAGTACGTTACTTTTTCAAAAATTTGTTTTGATTGAATTTCTCACGGATTCACTCACAAAAGAATCACTAGGATTGTGGCTATTCTCTCGATGTGCGTGATTTATAAGAGTAAATGTATTAGAACCAAGTTCACGCACACAAGTAGAAGGATGAAAATATATGGTGAATAGATCTCATCATCGGAATATGATCATTAGGAAACGGAAACATTGCCTCTAGTTCGCACAATTTAATCTCTTATATCGATAAGTTGGGTATCGATCCTCAGGGAAATAGGACAACAGAGTTGTAATGACATTGGACAGACGAAGGAATCCTAACTCTGACACTAAAGAAAAAGAAAAGATGATTTGTTTTGGGAATCGACTACAACGAAATGCAATTTTGAAAATATGTATTTAATGCACCAAAGTATGAATGGAATGCAACTATTCTAAATTACTGATGATGATTGAACTGAAACTTGAATTATATGATGAAGAAAACAGGACGGGAATACAATCCCTCAACCTTAGTGTATTGTTGGTATAAAACTAATCATAAATTTAAGTAATTAATTAGACCCATAATTTAGTACTCCCAAGCATTACGTGTATGAGGTTCAAGACCGCACCATACTTAATCAGAGGATGAGTAAATCGGTATTGCGATAGTTATACGCAAATTGTATTTTGAAGCATCCCGGTTACCTTGAAGCAATAGAGATCCTAAGATCTACAATTGTCGTGTTTCTACGCAATACGGTCATAATTAAACTATTAAATTTAGAGGACTAATTTTATACACATGCAACTAACACATCAGGTTGAGTTCATGCATCCCAACCTTTTAAATCTAGACGAACATGTGAAAACTTGAAAACAACACGTTTGGAATGAAAGAAACCCTTTTTTACTACTGAATGAAGATGGATAAAGATGAAATTAGTAATGAAAAAGCAACTAGAACAAAGATTGAAACAAAAATTAGAACTATTTTACTTGAATTGCAACTTGAAAGTAACTAGGGTTTGTTGTTCTTCTCTTCTAAAATGGATTACAAAGTTTCCTTAATGACCTAGAAGCCTCCCCTTATACGTTTGGGAGGAGTACAATTTATTAACTACGAAATACAAGAGTTTGAACCAAGTAAAACTCTAATTTTTACAAGTGGATAAGTTCGGAAAATCGATAACAGAACCGATCCAGGTAAAGGGTTCGGTTCGTTATTTGCCAGCTTCGGTTAGGTTCCATCTTTTTAACTATTTACAGTAAGTTTTCCAGAAGTAGGATCAGTTCATTATTTCATCACTTTTCCATCCTTTACGAAAACTTCGCTCATGATGGATTCGGTTCGTTTTAGTTCCCTTGGGTTCGGTTCCCTTTTGTCAGTTTTTGCAGAACCCTTGCCTTCTTGTGTTTCTTTGAAGCTTTTGACACGGAACTCGAATTACAACACTGAGCATCTATGAAATAGATGATGAATACACGAAACTCGATGCACTCATTAGAATTTATCAAAAGCAAAGATATAATATAAATCCACTTGAATTACACTTCGTGGAGTGATAAAAGCCTTTAAATTAAGGGGATAAATGGGAAGAAATTATGCCTAATTAGTAAGTTGAGCTACTCTCAAGGACATATCATCCCCATGGAAAAAGGGAAGAGTTTGATTCGGGTTACATCAAGAGGATAATTTTAGTCATTAAATGTAGCGCAAACCTCCTCAAACTCTCGGACATGAAGATAAGGGTGCTCACTTTACATGCCGTGGAAAGTAAGAAGTAATTGAATCATTCCATTTCTAAAATGGAACTGGCGACATTGTACGAAAACATGATACACGAAGGAGAGTAGGTCCTCTTCGATTGAAAATACTCCCTCATTGATCGATAGGGAGGCTCGCCTTTCCTTTGACTACCATGCTCACTTTGATTGTTGGACATGGTCGTAGGATCGGAGTGGGCTCCAGTATAAGATGAAATCGAAATGGAAAGAGTTGGATATGGTATCCAAAAGTCCGAATTTTCATTAGACGACGAGGATTGAACTATAGGATATGATATACTGCCGCTCGCGTCTTGCATCTATGGGATTTGGATTGATTTTGGAAACCGTGTTATCACGATGACCACATGGAATGTAATAGTGTAAAGAGAACGTCTTCTAACCTATAATTGTTGCCAATCCCTGAGAATGGCCCCAAAAGCTTGGTTCCTCTCTAAAGAGTGTTTGATTCAAGTGCAAATCTTTCGCAACAAGTAGTAACCGGGCAAGATCGGAATCGAATTCCTCAGGGATTGAATGCTCTGAGGAGAAGACGATTAGGATAAAGGATATTCTCTAAATGTTAAAAAATTAAAGTTTAAAAGATGATTTGATTGTTTGAAATGGTGAGAGTGATTAACCACTAAACTATAATGCATAAAATTGACAACGAACTAAGTTAATCTTAAGTTTAAGATATTAAAGGGATTAAGGATCATTGTCCCACCTTGGGTTCGCTAAAAGATGATAGGACTGGGTTGAAAATAATTCTAATTGAGCATAACTAATTAAGTCCGAACATCAACTATGTAGAGACTTAACTCATCAATGGTGGATTAGGGGTTAATTAATTATTGCTAGATGGGTTGGGTTTATAGTAAGGCATCAAACACTACCCTTAAATGACAAGGGAAGTTAAGAGACTAGGATACTCCAAAACCAACACATGAAGTTCAATTAGAACAATTCTAAACCAAACCCTAAATATTAAGTTCAAGCATCCGAGGTGGGATTATAATCCCCAACCATAAGTCTAGCTACTTATAATGGAAACTAAGTTATTCATGCAAAGAAACAACATACTTAAGCAAGGCATCAAGTGTAAACACAAAAAAATCATAGCTATGGTAATAAATGAAATTTAAAGCTAAAGAACACAAGTAGATATGTATTCAATGAACAAAGCTTGCATTAATTAACAACTAAATTGTGAGAATTCAAAGCTTTACAAGTAGGAAGAGCAATAAATACATTTGACCTAGGAGAGATAAGAGAGAGTTTCTATCTATCCCCTTTTTTATCAAAAGTAATATATATCTTCAAATGAAGGAAAAAAGGGGATAAATCCCCAAAATTCTATCCAAAATGGAAAACTAGTAAATAGGAAAAATAAGAGACTGCAGAACCGAATCGATTTGATAGAGTCTAAATCGATTCACAAATGGGAAGGAAGTGGAATGTCTTCTTATGAATCGATTCGACAGATTCCGAATCGATTCAGACCTGCTCTCAAAAGAAGGATGCTTTACTTTGGCTTTATTTTCCCCAAGTTTTAATGAATCATCCTTAACTTCTTCGTTCTAGATCGGATTCATGCACTGTCGGAGGACACGTGAAGATGAGAAGGAGGATATAACTTTCGTGAAGAGATCAGGGCCAAAACTCGAATGTTGAATATACTAATATTCCCCTGAAGCTGCAACTATCAATGAAAGTTTTTCAGAACTTATCCAAACTTCACAACTTGCATTCTCTAGACCTATAAAAGCTCAATTAAGGCACACATAATGTATATGACCAAAATAGTGGTTAGTTAATAAATGAGCTTAAGAATCGGGAATTATATATATGGGAATGCTAAAATGTACAAATTAACGGGGTCATAAATATAATAAAAGTGACTTATCACACCCCTAACTTATACATTTCAAGTCCCGAGCAATGAAGTACGAAAGAACAAGGTCCATAAACAAAACTAAAATAAGAGAAATATGTACAAATAAGGAAAATACCACTTTCACGGGCGAACGATTTCATTTAGTGTATGCAATAAGCCGTTAAACCCCTAGGTGGCCCTAGGGGACGAGTGTCGTCTCTTGGGAGTTTTCAGGGATGATACCAACAAAATAGAGTAAACTCATACAATGATATGGAAAAAATCGATGCATAGCTCAATAATTATTAAAGAAGCATAATCCATTAACAAAGTGAACAACGATCACACAAAAGACGAAAATTATCGACATTAAACAAGTAACTTAGATAAAAACTGAAACAATGGAAATGCGAAATAAGCGAACATATGTCGTAATTTAGATTTGGCAAAACTTTCATAACCCATGCAAACTCTAAAGCATGCATAGATCAAGTTCTCTCCAGATGTTACGCTCAATAAATGAAAATGCTCAAAAATAGGATGTAACACCCACGGGACATGCGGGCATAAAGAGTAAACAAGGACCCACACATGTCATCAATGAAGAAAAATATATAAAAGCGAAAAAAATACAATCTCATACAAGGATATCGCATATTAACCGATCTGGAATGCACTTAAACAGATTATCTCTAATGTTCAACCTTTGAATCGCATTGCCCAAGGATCAAATAGGACTTTTCGCGTTGCAATTTGGGGTAGGCTAGGGGTTGCAAACGAAAGTCTATTTATGGGAGAAAAGGGTATTTGGGAATAACATGCAGGATAATGGAATTATTGGGCAATATAGGAATTGAAATCAAGTTCCAAAAGCAAAATATTCATGAGAGTAAGACTTTTATTTCCATGTACTTTGGAGCCATTTATTCTATTTTTCTTGTTTTCTTTACTTTCTTTTTCTTTCCTTTTTCTTTTTCTTGTCCTTTTCTTTTCTTTTTTTGCAATCCACATAAGTTAAACATCATTCAATCCCGAAAATAATCCCAACCCAAGGTATGGAAGGTGTATAAGGGTTTATAACTCCAATGTGGAGTTGTGTAGGGGATTTTTGGGTATGAAACGAAAGGTCATAATAAGGCTCAACGGGGCTGACTAGGGAAATGTATAAGGGGACAGTTAAGTGCGTATGGGATTTAACAACAAAGAGGGCCTAGGATCCTTTCCTAAAGTTTCATGTTATTATTGGAACTCAACACCATTGGAAATCATGCTCAAGTGATAATTCAATCAATATGTAATCAATGAAAAGAAAATGAGATCGTCAACAAGATCATTTTTCAACAAAGAGATAGAGTATATGTATACGCTCACAATTGAAGATAAATCTCGAATCTCATTAATGTAAGGGGTACAACATGCGCCTTATGATCACAAATTAGAATATCTTTAAACCAAATCATAAACAATTATTTGTGTATTACGCTAAAAGCTTCACAATATAATTTTATGAGGTTATTCACAATGCAAACAATATCGGACTAAAGGCTAATAAACTATAAACTCTAAGCATGCATCATCGCCATACAAAAGGATAAGTCTATCATATATGTAATCATTGGAGACAAGGGAGAAAAATAAGCATTTGAATTTTTGATTTTTTTAAATAAATAAATAAATACTAACATCATAACCGGTATCAGAAATGTAATCTATACCCCCTAACTTGAAATGAACATTGTCCCCAATGTTAGTAGGGACAAAAAGGGAAAAAGGGTTAGAAAATTGTCACCCTGTAAGGAGTAAACCGAAAACTGCGCAACGGCATACCTGTTACATGTTAGTACTTACAGCAATATATATACAAAAGATATATATATATATATATATATAAGCGAGATAAAAGGAAATAAAATTGAGTAATTTCATTAATATAATATCGAGTTGCGTACATGTGGATTAAAAACCAAAAATGAGAAAATACTATATTGAACTCTCTTGACCACAACATATACAACTATAATAACAAAAACCAACATATATAAGATGGATGTAGAGCAAAAATAGTAGCAGATATAGGGCAGGTCCCTAAGGAGAATCAAGGCGGTGGCTAAAAGAACTAGGCGCGTTGGGGTCGCGCGGGGCATATGGATTGTATTGGTAAGGACACACAACAACCTCACCCCCGTGTAAGTGATCAAACAGTTCCATTTGGGCCCATGCTAGCATAGAAAAAATCCTGCTCATAAGCACCCTAAAAATTTGCAAAGCCCCTCTCATGGCTGATTATGCATAAATATTGTATATTTATCCCCCTAATTTTGGTACATTTGTGAACCCGAGGGATGCAATCGATATGAATTTAACTCACATTTATGCTACTAACCTTCGTTGGCAAGTATTTCATGTTTCGTAACTCTCCTATCTGTTTTACAGGTTAATTATGCAAGCGGAGCAGAAGAGAAATCAAAACCATGAAAAAAGGCTAGGAAGGCAAGTTCAAGGGCATTTTGGTAATTCTGCAGTCGGATCTCAGAGGAGGATTCAATTGGAAATATGAAAATCTCGAAGCAATGAGAACCATAGAAGAAACTAAATCCAAATTCGAGTTAGAGTTGAAGAGTTATGATCGATTGAAGTTGAGGAAAAATCCAAGAAGAAAAGAAGAAAACATGAAAAAAATTCTAAGTGTTGAAAAGAGGAAAAAGTCAACCAAAACCCAGCGAAAGTTCCCAAACCCAGGCCGAACCGATTTGGTGTCGAACCGGTTCGAGGTACCTGCGAACCGATTCGGGGGTCCTGATGCGCAAAAATCTTCTCTACATGTGAAATGGATTTCCAAAATATGATCTTTACCTCTACAACATGAAATTTTTGTCTCCAATTAATGTTTTCTTTTGAGAACACTAATTCTAGTCAACCCTAGACTAATATAAAAGAGCATTAACTTGATTAAAACAAGATAGGTACTTTCCTAAAATTTCAGAGTTCTGATTTGTGGAAGAATTTGGTGTGGTTGAGATCCTCGTTGCGCGATCTACCATTTGGCGGTGACGGTGGTGCAACCGGAGGAGTTCTTGGCCTAGATCTCCTTGGAAAGCTCCTCCCCTTCCTTTCCAATGGCCGTAATTAGTTTTTTGGTTATTTTAACCATATAAGACAACACTTACCATCTGATATAACCCTAGAAAATTCGTGGGTTTAATTACCTATAATTACGAAATGTCCAAAACGCCCTTCCGGGGTACTAAATAGGATTAAAAAAGCCCCGAGACCCGAACTAAACCCCCGGGTACACTTTTCGGACTATCTCGACCCTTTCGGAGACTTTGGTGTGCTCAAAATGACCATACGAGAAACTTATAATTTATTCACTTTAATTAATCAACATTTAGTCTCGACGCGACACAGGTGCGTCCCGACTTAAATTTTCATAATTGCCATTTTATTCACACGTGACAATTTTATAAAATAAATCTCATATATTACTATAATCATCCAGTAACTTTCAACAAATTTCAATAAATACTAACTCTCGTCACGCTGGTAAATATTTCAAACAACATTCCGGATTAAAATTAAATTAATTTATCTCAATTAAATTTAATAAATCCCTAAATTTAAAAGCCATAAAAATACGGGGTATTACATTTATCCACCTAATTTTGGTACATTTGTGAACCCAAGGGATTCAATCGATATGAATTTAACTAACATTTATGCTACTAACCTTCGTTGGCAAGTATTTCGTGTTTCTCCTATGTGTTTTACAGGTTAATTATGCAAGCGGAGCAAAAGAGAAATCGAAACTGTAAGGACACAAATTTCCAATTGAGTCCATGTATTGTGTTGGCTCAATTCCGCACAAAAACATTTTTTCATAGGTTAGTGTTTTATTGTAATACTCTCAAGCCTATGAAGTATGTGTTGAAGACGTAGCGGCAAAGAATTTAAAGCTTCATCAAAATGCCGGTTTACGTGCCTCGTTTCTACGTCATCAACTAAGGTTCCATGCTCCCAAGGTATGAATGTAATTATATTTATATAGGAGCTTGGAACAAAATTTATTTGGGTGTTAGGTTTAATAAAAAACCATGTTTTACTTTCAGAATAATTTAATTGGAACTTTAATTTAACGTATATATAGTTCCTGGGCCAAAATAGAATTTTAGAAAAATTTCTGGAAGTCGTTCAAAATCTCGTTCGAACGAGTTTTTCGTTCTAACGAGGTTTCGTTCAAACGAGACTACCAACGAACCTAAACTGGTCAGTCGTTCGATATGTCGTTCGAACGAGTTTTTCGTTCTAACGAGGTTTCGTTCGAATGAGTTTGCCAACGAACCTAAACTGGTCAGTCGTTCGATATGTCGTTCGAACGAGTTTGTTCGTTCTAACGAGGTATCTAACGAGTTTCTAACGAGCCCAGACTGGTCGCTCGTTAGAAGTCTCGTTCGAACGAGAGTCAAGTTCGTTCGAACGAGATGCCAGGCGGGAACAGTTTTGTGCAGTTTTCACCCCATTTCCCCACTTGTTTCTTAACTGATTTTTTAAGGCTTTATTAAGGACGGGAATCATTTTTGAAGGTGTATCTTTTTCATACCATACAAACTCCTAGAGAGTGTTTTGATAGAAAATTTGTTTAAGGAAAAAGATCAAGTTTTGAGTGTTATTCTTTAATGAAAAATCCTACACACTCTAGTGTTTACACCCAGTAGTTGTTGTTTATCCAAGTTCTATATACATATCTTTACTTGGAGTTTTGGCACCGATTTTCTCTACCGAATTGAAAAAGAGACGTTTCGGGTTTCCTTCTACATCCCATCACAAAGAAGAAGAAGTTTGTTGCGGTATTACTCACTTGGAGAAAGGCTCCAAGCTTGGGTGACGGTGACCATACAAAGTCCTATCGACGGATTCCGAGATCGCGGTGGAGCTCCGTGGTTGTCCGCTAGGAAGAGGTTTCTACAAGAAGGAGCAACAAGGCTTGAGAGGGTTCGAGTCGAGGATGTAAGTCTTTTGTCTTGTAATTGTAATTCCATATCTAGTGGACTTGTGGCTAGGGCCGTCCGAGGTTTTTTCCCATCTTGGGTTTTTCCTCGTACATCGCGGCGTAGTGTGATATTGTTTATTTTATCTTGCTCAATAATTTAGAATCCATGCTTTAGGTTTAATTCAAGATAAAATTTGGTTTAATTATCACACTCATTTAATTTGGGACTAAATTAAATTTTGGGTAAATATTGGGTAATGTTTATTTAATTCAAGTCATTTGCTAAAATTTGGTTTCGCCTAATTTACTAATATTGATAAATATGACTTAGGCAAATTCTAGGACTTGGATTAATGAATTGGTTTAATTTTGTTTTATTAAACGAAAATTTGTTTTGTTTAATTATTGAACCATCACCTTTACGCTTCCCTAGGAAATTACTTGCGTTTTCAAATTGGTATCAGAGCCAAAAACGATAAATTATTTCGTTAAGATCTTTTAATTTTTTGGCTAAAATGGATTTTTCCCCATTTTTAAAATTTCCTATTTTCGATGGTTCAAACTACGCGTATTAGATAGTGCGAATGAGATCGACACTAAAATCTATCGACGAGAGAGTTTGGATGTCTGTTGTTACCTGGTACTCCCCACCAATTTACTTAGTTGAAAATGAATGTGTTATAAAACCCGCCGATAGATGGACTGAAAATGAGTTTAAACTTGCTAACTTTAATTCCCGAGGTTTAAATGCCATATTTATCGCTGTCGCACCGAATGAATTCCGACGTATTATGACGTGTGAAACCGCTAAAGAAGCTTGGGATATTTTACAATTAACTCATGAAGGAACTAGTGTCGTTAAAGCTTCAAAACTCCAAAACCTCACCACTCAATTTGAAACTGTCAAAATGGATGGAAAAGAAACTTTTGACAAATTTTATGCTAGACTTTCTGATATTGTTAATTCATACTTTAACTTGGGAGAGAAAATACCTGACGACCGTGTTATAAAGAAAATTTTGAGGTCCCTACCCGATAGATTTATTCCTAAAGTGACCGTTTTAAATTCTTTACCCACTTTAGCCTCTACGAAATTAGAAGAGCTTGTAGGTGATTTACAAACCTATGAACTAGATATGTTTCCCTCTAAAACTGAAAAGAAAATTGAAAAGGGTGTTGCTTTAAAAGTCCGAAAAGAGGTCAAACAAGTAGTAGAGAGCGATAGTGAAAGTGACTCGGAAGATTTGGCTTTGTTTGCTCGCAAATTTAGAAAATTTCTTAAATTTAACAAAGCTAAATTTAAAAATAATTTTAAGAAATTTGATACTTCTAAACATGATAAAAGAGAGAAGATTTCTAAAGCCGAGAGGATCCCTAAACCTAGTAATGACAATTTAGATAGGGACGAGTCTAACAAGTTTTTTGGTTGTGAAGGTTATGGCCATCGAGCTTATGAGTGCCCCACTAAACTAAGGAAAGAGGGTAAACGACCCACTGCATATAATGCAACCCTTAGTGATAGTGATAAGGGAGAAAAGCCCGATTCCCCCACTAAGAAAAATTTTGTGGCTTTTATGGCTAGTCATGTGAGTGATAATGAGAACTCATCGATTGATGACACGATAGCACATGCCACTTCCAAGGTCATTGTTCATGATTCCCTTATTTTTAATGATAGTGAGAGTGGAGAAGAAGGAGAGAGTGAAAATGAAGAAGAGGTTGATGTGAGTGAACTTCAAAATGCTTTTCATGAATTATATAAAGAATCTATTAATTTGAAAAGAACTAATTTGAAGTTAGAATCTTGTTTAAGAAAGAGTGTCAAGGTCGTTGATGATAGTGCCTTAATAGAAGACCTTAGGACACGTGAGAGGAATCTTCGTGTGAAGCTAGAATACGTAGAAGGCGAAAGAAATAGCCTTAGGAGTTTAATGGAATCCTTGAAAAAGGAGCTTCTTGCTTTTGAAGAGCGTAATTTTTTACTTGAATCTAGCATTTTAGAATTGGAAATAAATTAAAAGATTCTAGTAATGTCAAATTTGATTTGGAATGTCGTTCGGAAAAACTTGATAAAATGTTAGGAACAATCCAAATTAAAAAGGAGACTTGTGTTTTAGGCTTCAATACTTGTAGTGAATTTACTCATAATGCCGAAACCAATATTTTAGGAGAATCTACTAGGAATGCATTTAATGATCACTCCTTAGGAAAATCTTTTCGACATGTTCTTACTTGTACACTTTGTGGTCAAAAAGGTCCTCTTAGGAAATATTGTTTTGATCTTAAACGAATTCCTAGAAAATCCCATAGTAAAGTAACCACGGTAGTTAAAGCTCCTACACCCCAAGATAGTCATTCTTCATTAATTTGGGTTAGGAAATCCGACTTGGTTGCCTTACAAAATAGGGATTTTGATTCTCATTTACTTTCACATGCTTCCTCCTTTGCTAAATCTAATGGATGAATGTGTTAGTGTTTGCATACTTTCGCGTTTGTACTTCATGCTATATTCATATGCTAAATGTATGCTTGTTCAGTCATTTTCTAGTCATTGCCTTATTTCATATCACATGCTAGAAATCATGACTTGTTTATCTTTTTGTATTATATTTTGTGTTTGAATTAATTAAAAATATAAAAAGATTTTTGTTTATCATTTGTGTTTTATTATTTCATTTAAGCTTAATGAAAAATACAAATGATTTGTGTTTAGTCGTTTGAGTATATATCTTTATTTTTGGTTAAAAATGTTAAAAACTCAAAAAGATTTTGTTTTGTGTGTATTTTTGTTTGACACACTTTATGTGGCGTATATTTGTGTTTGAATCCCATCATTTACGCTCCCACGTGGCTAGAACTTTTGGTTTAGATTTTCAATCCTTAACATGTTCTTTACCATGTTTTATATGGAGTAGTTGGATTTTGTATTGATTAAATGGATTCTATTTTCATATGCCTCTTTTCACACATGCACGAGCTCTTTTGAAATCTTAATGTCACATGTTATATTTGAGCTGTTTGAGGTGTTCTCCTATCAATCTAGTCATCTACATATCTATGACCTAGGAGGACTAGTGCATGTCAAAATCCGTTGCATGTGAGATTTGTGTGAAAAAATGAAAACATGATAAATTAATATATGCACGGGGAAGGGCTCCGAAAGGATGAATTAAATCCTTTGCGATAGTAAGCCACCGTTGATTGGATCTAAAAGAAATACGTGATCCAAAGGCCTAAAAATAGAATATTTGGCATTAAACAGAAAGCAATTGCCAAGGCCTATGTTTGTTTGATATATTCATTCAAAAACAAAAGAATATATATGCTCATTGAGGGAGAATTGGGTGGTATATCAACGGTTTGCACAATGTCCGTTTATCCTAGTTGTCTTTAATGTCATGACTCTATTTGGTTTGTAGAATCATCATCATGCTAGGATTGTATGCATTGTGTATGTTTGTTCATTGAGTTCAATCTTTATATTGTCACATGAGGTTATATTTAACTGTGATGAAGTTTGCATTCAAATGAGAACTCCGTGAACGTTTCTTAAGTGTTTGGGTCTAAATTTAATTGTTTCTAGTACACACCCCTACACTTCCGTTTCCATATGACACATTTTTTCCATACGAGTGTGCAAACTTATTGTATTTTATGTCATGTGTGTGTTTATATCTATATATATATGCAAGTGCTCTATTGGTATATTTTTAGTATCTATATATATATTATATTTATTTGTCTTTGCCTTCCTTTTATTGCCCATATGCTTTCATGTCTTTTCACTTTAAGCTTCCACATGATGTTTATTAGTTATTTATCCTTTGCCTATTCCCGAACAAAAAGGGGGAGAATGATGATAATTATCGCATCTTAGTTTGGGGGAGATTTATCTTAGGTGGAGACGTCTTTCTAAGTAAATGTCATTGTTTGATAAAGGGGAGAATTATTTTAGGGGGAGTAATTAATTAATTGCGATTAATATATTTTGATATTCCCTATGCACATTTGATGAGTTTGCTTAAGTGTGCAGGTATTCTTCTAAAGCGGCAACTTTAAAAGGAAAAGTGTTTAATCCTTGGGTTGAGTCAAGTTTGGGCGGGTTATGTTTTGAGTCTAGTGAGCTTGACGACCCTTTAGGATTTTTGTTTTGGTTTTTGTCCCGGAATAGCCAAAGGGGGAGATTTGTAAGGACACAAATTTCCAATTGAGTCCATGTATTGTGTTGGCTCAATTCCGGACAAAAACATTTTTTCATAGGTTAGTGTTTTATTGTAATACTCTCAAGCCTATGAAGTATGTGTTGAAGACGTAGCGGCAAATAATTTAAAGCTTCATCAAAATGCCGGTTTGCGTGCCTCGTTTCTACGTCATCAACTAAGGTTCCATGCTCCCAAGGTATGAATGTAATTATATTCATATAGGAGCTTGGAAAAAAATTTATTTGGGTGTTAGGTTTAATAAAAAACCATGTTTTACTTTCAGAATAATTTAATTGGAACTTTAATTTAACGTATATATAGTTCCTGGGCCAAAATAGAATTTTAGAAAAATTTCTGGAAGTCGTTCGAAATCTCGTTCGAACGAGTTTTTCGTTCTAATGAGGTTTCGTTCGAATGAGACTGCCAACGAACCTAAACTGGTCAGTCGTTCGATATGTCGTTCGAACGAGTTTTTCGTTCTAACGAGGTTTCGTTCGAACGAGTTTTCCAACGAACCTAAACTGGTCAGTCGTTCGATATGTCGTTCGAACGAGTTTGTTCATTCTAAAGAGGTATATAACGAGTTTCTAATGAGCCCAGACTGGTCGCTCGTTAGAAGTTCGCAAGTTCGTTCGAACGAGATGCCAGGCGGGAACAGTTTTGATCAGTTTTTGGCAGTTTTCACCCCATTTCCCCATTTGTTTCTTAACTGATTTTTTAAGGCCTTATTAAGGACGGGAATCATTTTTGAAGGTGTATCTTTTTCATACCATACAAACTCCTAGAGAGTGTTTTGATAGAAAATTTGTTTAAGGAAAAAGATCAAGTTTTGAGTGTTATTCTTTAATGAAAAATCCTACACACTCTAGTGTTTACACCCAATAGTTGTTGTTTATCCAAGTTCTATATACATATCTTTACTTGGAGTTTTGGCACCGGTTTTCTCTACCGAATTGAAAAAGAGACGTTTCGGGTTTCCTTCTACATCCCATCACAAAGAAGAAGAAGTTTGTTGCGGTATTACTCACTTGGAGAAAGGCTCCAAGCTTGGGTGACGGTGACCATACAAAGTCCTATCGGTGGATTCTGAGATCGAGGTGGAGCTGCGTGGTTGTCCGCTAGGAAGAGGTTTCTACAAGAAGGAGCAACAAGTCTTGAGAGGGTTCGAGTCGAGGATGTAAGTCTTTTGTCTTGTAATTGTAATTCCATATCTAGTGGACTTGTGGCTAGGGCCGTCCGAGGTTTTTTCCCGTCTTGGGTTTTTCCTCGTACATCGCTGCGTAGTGTGATATTGTTTATTTTATCTTGCTCAATAATTTAGAATCCATGCTTTAGGTTTAATTCAAGATAAAGTTTGTTTTAATTATCACACTCATTTAATTTGGGACTAAATTAAATTTTGGGTAAATATTGGGTAATGTTTATTTAATTCAAGTCATTTGCTAAAATTTGGTCTCGCCTAATTTACTAATATTGATAAATATGACTTAGGCAAATTCTAGGACTTGGATTAATGAATTGGTTTAATTTTGTTTTATTAAACTAAAATTTGTTTTGTTTAATTATTGAACCATCACCTTTACGCTTCCGCAGGAAATTACTTGCGTTTTCAGAAACCATGAAAAAAGGCTAGGAAGGCAAGTTCAAGGTCATTTATTATGCAGTCGAATCCCATAGGAGGAGTCAATTGGAAAGTTGAAAATCTCCAAGCAATAAGAACTATGGAAGAAACAGTATCCAAATCTGAGTTACGGTTGAAGAGTTATGATCGGTTGAAGTTGAGGAAAAATCCGAGAAGAAAAGAAGAAAACATGAAAAAAATTCTTAGTGTTGAAAAGAGGAAAAAGGCATCCAAAACCCATAGAAATTTCCCAAATCCAGGCTGAACCGGTTTGGGGTCGAATCGGTTCGAGGTACCTGCGAACCGATTAGGGGGTCCTGATGCGCAGAAATCTTCTCTTATTCTGATTGGTCCAAAGAGTTCCAAAAAACTACAACTCATGCAAAAACGTATTTGTACTAAGCTAATGAGTTAGAAAAGGAAGTTCTTGATAGTTTTTCATGGTTTTTAGAGATAGAAAAAGTAAAACATCACCTAGGAACATAGTTTCGATTATTTTTGCTTCAAGATTGATACATTCTGGGTTTGTTTTCATGGTTTTAATCCAAGTTTCATTCCTTTTATTATTGTTCTTGCATGATTATTTCCCTTATTTGAGTCAACCAATTTATGTGATCAAAATACTTATTTGCATGTTTCAATCTAGTTTCATCATGAGTTCTTTCCCATGCAATGTAATTATTTCATGCATCGTTCAGTTTAACATGTCCGGCTAGTTTTAAAAGGGTCGGGATGAATGAACTCCACCTGATGCGTTAGTTGCATGTGTATAAAATTAATCCGATGAATTTAATGATTTATTATGACTGTCTTGAGTAGAAATACAACCATTGTAGATCTTTGGATCTCGGTTGCTTTCGAGTAACCGAGATACTTTAGAATGCAATGCGAGTGTCGCTATCGCGTGTAACGATTTACTCGTCCTCTGATTAAGTATGGTGTGGGCTTGAACCTCATATACGTAATGCTTGGGAGTATCAAATTATGGGTCTAATTAATCCATTAAATTTATGATTAGTTTTATACCTGCAATACACTAGGGTTGAGGGATTGTATTCCCGTCCTGTTTTCTTTCCTCAAATAGTTCAAATCTCAGTTCAATCATTATCAGTAATTTAGATAATTTAGAAAAGTTGCATTCCATTCATACTTTAGTGCATTAAATAAATATTTTCAAAAATTAGATTTAGTGTAGTCAGTTCTCAAAACCAATCATCTTTTCCTTTTCCTTTTTAGAGTCAAAGTTAGGATTCCTTCATCTGTCCAACGTCGTCACAACTCCATTGTCCTATTTCCCCGAGGATACGATCCTGAATTACCGAGTTTATTACTAACGCGACAGGCTTGCACTTGAGCCTAAAGAGTACGCACTTCTGAGACATATTCTTAATCGCGTCAAGTTTTTGGCGCTGTTGCCGGGTAAACTAGGTAGACTTAGGATTGGATCGAGACAATCTAAAACTTTGACCAAAAATCTCCGAAAAAAAATCCAAAAACATATAAAAACCCCCAAAAAAAAACACAAAAAGATTCATCATCATCTCTCAAAACCTATTAATGCAAAATTCTGAACTCACTCTAACGCCCCACAATACTCCAACCCACATTCACGAAAACCCGATTGTTGAGTACTACCCTGATAGCCCACACACTCCTAACGCTCCACAATTCTGGGTTCCACCTCCCACACCATCACACTCAATCTCAAATAACACGCCGTTTTCCCTCTTAGGACACACTTCAGAGACGTTCCGAGTATACCAAGTGAGGATATCGAATCTTTGAGAGAGAGAGATATGTCACGACATGGTAGTGCAGCTGCCAAAGAGGGAGATGCCCCATATCGCCCTTTGAGAGATTTCTTATATCCCGAGCGCACTATCACTCCGGGATGCATTTTACTCCCGTACAATACTGGGAAATTTCTCTTTAGGGATAGGATGATCCAGATACTTCCCACTTGCCATGAAATGGATTCAAAAAAGACATATGCCCACATCATGGAATTTGAGGAAGCGTGCGAGACTCTCAGTAATCAAACTTACACAAAAGATGTGCTCCGCCTTAAACTCTTCCCATTCTCGCTAAAGGATAATGATAAGACATGGCTATGGTCTTTATCTCCAAACTCAATTTCATCATGGAACGAGCTACAATCCAAATTTCTTAAGAAGTTCTTTCCTGCACATCGAACGAATTCCATCAAGTCTCAAATTCAAACTTTTCGACAACTAAAAAATGAGTCATTCCATCGATGCTACGAGCATTTCAATGAGTTAATTGCTTCATGTCCCCATCAAGGTTTTTATAAAATGCAAATAATTTCCTTTATCCATAATGGGCTGAACATTAATTCCAATCAACTTGTTGAAACCATGGGTAGTGGTCCGTTTATCGACTTAGACGCCCACGATGCTGAGCTTCACCTGAGGTATGTCGCCGAGACTAACCAATCCTGGGATACATCTGACCATAATGCTCAAAATCAAAATTGTCAAGTGACCACCACTCCATCGGTGTTCGGCCTATTTCATGTAGAAAAGAATTCTACAGCGGACAATCAACTCGATATGCTTGAGAAAGGACTGCAAGACCTATGTGAGGTACATGGAAGAGGACCAACTGGATCCATCCCAAACCCCTTTGAGAAGGTGTGTGCGATTTGTGAGGCGGGTCATACAACCAAGGAATGCCTGACTATACCCGCCTACAAAGTGATGCTTCAAGAGCATGTCAGTGGTATAGGAGGATTCAAGGGTAATTTTGGTGCACCGTACTGGAATTCTTACAATCCTTCATGTAAAAACCACCATGGTTTTAGCTATGGGCAACAACATGCTGCGATGAATCCTAATTCACATGTTTCCCCTGCACGAAAGAGGCCGAAGATGTCCCCTTGAAAGAGAGTGATAAAGAGAACATTAGTGAGCCTGATGTAGTAGTGAAACCACCCTCCGCAGCACCCTTTCCGCAAAGTCTAATTCCTTCCCATAAAGGAAACACTCGTGATGATGTGATGGACGTACTAAAGCAAGTGAAGCTAAATTTACCTTTCCTCGATGCTATTAAGCAAATTCCATCTTATGGAAAAGTCATCAAAGACTTGTTGACGGTAAAGAGGAGGATGAAGGTAAAGAAAAATATCTTTCTAGCACAGAACGTGAGATCCATTCTACTTAACGATCTTCTGCCAAAATTCAAAGATCTCGGTGCACCCACCATTTCCTGCATCATTGGAGAAAATAAAATTAAAAAAAAGCCTTACTTGACTTGGGAGCAAGTGTCAATATTCTCTCTTACGCCATATATAGGCAACTTGATTTGGGTGACCTCAAGCCCACAAAGATCACTCTTCTATTAGCGAATCGAACAGTGAATATCCCAAGAGGTATAGTTGAGGACGTGATTGTTCGAGATGACACCTTATACTTCCCGGTAGATTTTGCCATTTGGGACACGGAGCCCTCCTTCGCCTCGAGCAATCATGTTCCCATCATTCTTGGGAGCTCGTTCTTAGCTATGCTTAATGAAATCATCAATACTCGGAATCAAAAAATGCAACTCACTTTTGGGAACATGACTTTAGAGACTAACATCTTCCATATCTCCCAACAAACGGGGGAAGAAGATGATTTTCACGCAGTGAGCCTAATCAATGAAATCGTAGAGGTGTATTTCGAGGAAAATTATTATGGAGACGCCCTGGGGTCCTGTTTAGTGTCGAACCACGAGAGTGAGGGGTCGTACACCGAATTCGAAGGAGAGGTTGAGGAGTTGAGAGAGTTACTTGATGAGAGAGCGTCAGACGAGGACGTGAGAGATGTGAATTGGGTTTCTCGATTCGAGGAGTTATCGCCGAGGGAAACACGCATGGTTCCCTCCAGCGATAAATTTTTGACCCTTGAATTGAAGAAACTACCCTTTGTAAGGACATTTTTGTCCATCATCAGTTTCTATGTCATACGCCGTTACACCATTGAAAAAATTCAAGATCGCATCTACATCAACGGATCCGAATATCAAATCATCTTCAACATCATAGCCTCTGCGAGAATGAACTTGGTAAAGTTTTGTTTTAATGTTCCTTAAAGTTCATACTTAGTATTGGGAAATTTTTATAAAATGATTTTTTATAAAAATAAGAAGTAAATTTTTTCAAGCATAATGAGGCTTCTAAAAAAAAGTTTTTTTATTTTTCTGGGAAGCCGGATCGGTCCGCCTCCCTACCGGACCAATCCGCCCCCTGACCGGTCCACCCCTTTACTGGACCGATCCGCCTATTGAATGGCAGTACACCCCGGACTGGAAGCAAACCGATAAAGCCATATTTTAAAAGAATCGATCCGAGGTCGGACCGATCCACCTCCAAGCCGGACTGGTTCGCCTGGGATAAGTTCGAACAATTTCGTGAGATTTTATTCCACCAGCTTATTTTTCCTATATATATACGTATTTCGGTGGTGCATTTTTTCAAGTCTTTGAGAAAACGTTTCTAAGAGTTAAAACACAACAAGACTTCAATTTTTGATGTGCCAAATATCTTTTTGATTCACACACAAAAATCCCAATTACTTTTGTGAATCTTTTAGAACCCTAGAACACAAACTTTGTTGTTGTTCAACCTTTGTGGGGAGATCTTTGCAACCTAGGGCTGCGTGTCATTGCTGAGGGAGTCTCTACAAAGTGCTATGACTGTGTGTCATTGAGGAGAGTTGCGGTTCTAGCTTTGTTGTTTGGGCTGCGAGTCCTTGGAGGGTGCTGCATGTATTCTCTTGCGGAGTTCAAGACTGCGTGTCTTTATGGGTTGGCTGCGCGTTGATCAATTGCAGATTTCTCTATGTAATTGTAAGTTGCGACTTGTATATTCATAGTGAAATAAAGGTTTTCCCCGAAAGGTTTTTTTTCCTGAAATCTGTGTCTTAGCATATTTTTGTGTCACATGCTTTATAGGTTGACACACGCACTTTAGATGCATGATTAGGGGCTGAAATTAAATAAGTGTGTCAAATTAGAAATTTGTGAAGTTAATCAATTGTCACACGTAATTCTCACGTTCTCAAATTGGTATCAGAGCGGGTTACGCTAATTTATCGCGTGATCATGATTTTTCAAGGATTTACTTTCTGATACAATTTGTCTACTCACGTTTTCAAATTGGTATCAGAGCGGGTTACGCTAATTTATCGCGTGATCCTGATTTTTCGAGGATTTACTTTCGGATACAATTTGTCTACTCACGTTTTCAAATTGGTATCAGAGCGGGTTACGCTAATTTATCGCGTATTCCTATTTTCCGCAAAATTGTGTGATATAGATTTTTTTTAAAATCAGTTTTGTGAAAAATCGCAATTTTTCAATGGAACGCCCATTTAATGAGGAGCCTATTTTTGAAAAAGTTCACGACCGTGCTGAAAAATTAAAAAGTTTGAATTTGAAACTTTGCAAAAGAATTAAAGTTTTGGAAAAAGAAAATTCTCTCATTAAAAGTAAGATTGAATATTTGCAAGTGTTTCAAACTCAAAATGATATTTGTTGTGAGCACTTTGGTAATTTGTGTATTGATTTTGATTCTTTGAAAATTGCCAAAAAGAAGAGTGATGGGAGAGTCCTTTTTTAGAGAAGGAATTAGAGGACTTAAAAAATTCTAGTGCTCCCATTTGTGCCGTCGAGGATAAAAAATTAATTGATGATTTTACGGCACGTGAAAAGACTCTTAGTGATAAGTTTGTTTTAATTGAGGGGGAGCGCAATAAACTGTTAAGTTTAATTGATAATTTGAAAAAGAAATCCCTATCTTTGGAAGAGTCTAATTCTTTGCTCGAGTAAAAAATTTTGAAGTTAAAAAATGATTTGACAGACTCGAGTAGGTTTGATAGTGATGGTAGTGGCTCATCTTGTTCTCATGCTTCTAATGCTAAAGTCAAAACCATTATTTTTTTAGAGGGTCAACTAATTCCAAGGATGTTAGAAAAGATCACACTTTAGGTAACATTCCTCCCGTTTACACATGTTCACATTGTGGTAGGAAAGGTCACCTTAGGCATTTTTGTTTTGATCTTGGAAAAAGTCCTAGGAAGTTTATGTCTAGTTTTCCCGTGGTTTCCAAAGCCCCCACACGATGTTTCACATCTATTTGGGTTAGAAAATCACTTTTAGAGGCACTAGATTTTAGACAAGTTGATTCCCGGTTGCTTGCACATGATTCTTCACTTTCCATATCATATAGATGATTGTATTTGCATGTTTGTCATACACTAGTTGTGGTTTCATGATTTATACTTGTTTGCTAGTGTTATGACATGTGTACTTTTTGTATAAATTTTTGTTTTTGATAAATTTTTTGAAAAATACAAAAAGATTTTATTTTAATAAAATATTTGAAAAATCCAAAAAGATTTTTGTATTTTGTTTGCACCATTCATGGATGGACACTTAGGATAACCGAGTCACAACATCATTCCATTATATTCATGTGACTATTCGATAGTGATTTGAGACAATAGGTCAATTCATTCTTGTGCTTTATAATGTTTGGAGTCATTAAGGTGTAATTAAGTGTTGCTTCCTACATGTTTGACTCATAGTTTCCTTTATTGCACACATGCACGGATTTGTTTGATTATTGTTCTTGACTTATCACATGTTGGTTGGGTGTTTTCATCTCAATCTTGTCCTTAAAATGAACCAAGCGCGATAAATTTTGATAAGGAAATTGTGCATTTAAAAACCGTTTTGTGAGTTTGTGTGCTTTGTTTGAAAAAATGGGGAGGGGCTGCGAAAGGTAATTATCTATCCTTTGCGCAAAATCCACCGTTAAATTGGACCTAAAAAATGGAGGAATTTTATTATCCGGGGTCCAAAGAGGTTAAAAGTGCCCCGAAAAAATTGAATGGAAATAAAAAGAAATTCATGCCAAATTATGGTCCATTTAGGTTTTTGCACCAATTCTCCAAAGTTTGAGAATTTAGATTACCTCTAAAAGAAAATATATATGAGGGTGTTTGGTTAGAGAATTTAAAACGGGTTTGCACGTCCTTGAAATGCTTGAAAATGTGCTAAATAGTTTTGGATGTTATTGGTGTGGAAATCATTTTGACTTTGATTTGTTGATTTGCATAAGACGATGTCATCTAAATTCAACAATATTTTCACCTAAGGATACTTTTGATGTTTATTCATTAGGGGTACACATATGCATCGTGCACATATGATTGATTGAGTTGATTTACCTATCGAATGAGTTCACACCCATTCATTCCATTTCCATGGCTTGGTTGTTTGAGTCTAAATCCATGGTGTTTTTTTTATCATATTTGTTCAAATTGGTATCTTATTTTTGTACGAAAAAATTGAAAAATCAAAAATAGTTTGTGCATTTGTTTATGAGCATCTTCTTTCTAGAGCACGTTTACCATATTGTTTGATGCCCTGTTTTGTGTACCGTGACACCCCGATTTTGCTTATTTGATTCATTATTCTCATTTGTCTATTTGGGAACATCATAAAAAGGGGGAGAAAGAATTATCATATTATGGGGGAGTTTGAATTTTGGGGAAGTTTTTGAGATATAGCTTATGCTTTTATCATAAATTGGTATATATGTTTATCTCATTTCAAACTCGATATGTCACGTGGTATTTGCTTTGTCTCATGTGTGTAGGTATGAAGATTAAAGATCCATATGTTGCACACCCTGATGAGAAAATCTTTGAGATTTAATGATTGTTGAAGATTGAAGAACAAACGATGAAGATTTAAATATTTTTATCTTTCCATCTTTAGGGTTCATGGGAGGGTAGATTTGTATAGGTCATAAGTTGATAATTCGAATATTTTTTATGTATGTACCGGCATAGACATAGGGGGAGATTTATAAGGAAATTTTTGTCCATCATCAATTTGTATGTCATATGCCGTTACACCAATGAAAAAATTTAAGATCGCATCTACATCAACGGATCCGAATATCAAAGCATCTTCAACATCATAGCCTCTGCGAGAATGAACTTGGTAAAGTTTGTTTTAATGTTCCTTAAAGTTCATACTTAGTATTGGGAAATTTTTATAAAATGATTTTTTATAAAAATAAGAAGTAAATTTTTTCAAGCATAATGAGGCTTCTAAAAAAAAGTTTTTTTATTTTTCTGGGAAGCCGGATCGGTCCGCCTCCCTACCGGACCAATCCGCCCCCTGACCGGTCCACCCCTTTACTGGACCGATCCGCCTATTGAAATGGCAGTACACCCCGGACTGGAAGCGAACCGTTAAAGCCATATTTTAAAAGAACCGATTCGAGGTCGAACCGATCCGCCTCCAAGCCGGACCGATCCGCCAGGGATACGTTCGAACAGTTTCGTGAGATTTTATTCCACCAGCTTATTTTTCCTATATATATACCTATTTCGGTGGTGCATTTTTACAAGTCTTTGAGAAAATGTTTCTAAGAGTTAAAACACAACAAGACTTCAATTTTTGATGTGCCAAACATCTTTTTGATTCACACACAAAAATCCCAATTACTTTTGTGAATCTTTTGGAACCCTAGAACATAAACTTTGTTGTTGTTCAACCTTTGTGGGATGATCTTTGCAACTGAGGGCTGCGTGTCATTGCTGAGGGAGTCTCTACAAAGTGCTATGACTGCGTGTCATTGAGGAGAGCTGCGGTTCTACCTTTGTTGTTTGGACTGCGAGTCCTTAGACGGTGCTGCGTGTATTCTCTTGCTGAGTTCAAGACTGCGTGCCTTTGTGGGTTGGCTGCGCGTTGATCCATTGCAGATTTCTCTATGTAATTGTAAGTTGCGACTTGTATATTCATAGTGAAATAAAGGTTTTACCCGAAAGGTTTTTTTTCCTGAAATCTGTGTCTCAACATATTTTTGTGTCTAATGCTTTATGGGTTGACACACACACTTTAGATGCATGATTAGGGGCTGAAATTAAATAAGTGTGTCAAATTAGAAATTTGCGAAGTTAATCAATTATCACACGTAATTCTCACGTTCTCACCCTCACATATTAAATATGCATACCTAGGAGAGGATGAGACATTTCCTGTTGTTATCTCCTCTAGCCTAGACGAAGAGCAGGATGGAAAATTGCTAATGATTCTGAGGAAGCACCAAGGTGCTTTTGGTTGGTGCATTACTGATTTGAAAGGGATAAGTCCTTTTATTTTCACCCATAAGATCCATCTCTAAAAGGACGTCTAGCCCTCGATAGAAATGCAAAGAAGGATAAACCCTAATATGAAAGAAGTAGTGAGGACCGAGATTATTAAGATATTGGATGCCGGGATTATCTACCCAATCTCGGATAGTAAATGGGTGAGCCCTATTAAAGTTTTCCCGAAGAAGTCGGGCATGACAATGATTGAGAATTCCAAAGGAGAGATAGTCCCCCAACAAACCACCACCGGGTGGTGCGTTTGCATTGATTATAGGAAACTCAATGCGGGAACTAGGAAAGATCATTTCCCTTAGCCATTTATAAATCAGATGCTTGAAAGAGTAGAGGGCCACCCTTACTATTGCTTCCTTTATGGGTATTCCGAATATAACCAAATTGAGGTAGATGTACTTGACCAAGAGAAAACGACCTTCACTTGCCCTTTTGGTGCATTTTCCTACAAACGTATGCCATTCGGCTTGTGTAATGCACCCGCGACCTTTCAATGGTGCATCTTGAGTCTATTTAGCGACATGGTCGAGAGAGGACTTGAAGTGTTCATGGACGATTTCAGCATTTTTGGCACCTCTTTCGATCTTTGTCTTGAAAAACTAGAAAAGGTACTTTCCCAGTGTGTGGAAAAGAACTTGGCGCTAAATTGGGAGAAATGCCATTTTATGGTCACTGAGGGAATAGTTCTTGGCCACATAATTTCATCCAAAGGGATATAAGTTGATAGAGCTAAGATAGATGTCATAGCCAATCTACCCACACCAAAATTTCTCAAAGACATGCGCTCCTTCTTGGGCCACGCGGGGTTTTATCGAAGGTTCATTAAGGACTTTAGCGCCATCGCTAGACCCTTAAGCAACCTACTTATGAAGGACAACACACTTGAGTGGACGGAAGCATGCCAAAGTGCTTTTGAAAAACTGAAAAACATGCTTGTGTCCGCTCCTATCATGTAGGTTCCTGATTGGTCTTTACCATTCGAATTTATGTGTGATGCTAGCGATTATGAGATAGGGGCTGTTTTGGGTCAAAGAAAATACAAACAGGCTCATGTCATCTACTACGCTAGCCGGACTCTTACCGGACCACAACTTAATTACTCCACTACCGAGAAGGAGTTACTAGCGGTAGTCTTTGCTCTTGAAAAATTTCGGTCCTACCTTATCGGTTCTCCTATTACTTGCTTCACCGACCATGGAACATTAGAATACCTACTTGCGAAGAAAGACGCAAAGCCGCGCCTCATAAGGTGGATCCTACTCCTACAAGAGTTTAATCTCTCCATTAAAGATAAGAAAGGAGTAGAAAACGTCGTTGTCGACCACTTATCACGGCTTTCGTCCGACGTGCCTAGTGATCCAATACCCATAGACGAATACTTTCCGGATGAGCAACTCTTTGCTACCTCTTCTTTGCCCTGGTTTGCGGATATCGTGAACTATCTTGTTACGGGAGCCGACCCTCCCGATTGGACACCGTAAGATAAAAAGAGGTTTATTACTTGGTTGCGCATGTTTTTCTATGATGATCCATTTTTGTTTAAATATTTAGCCGACCAAATCATTTGACATTGTGTACCGGATGACGAGATCCCAAAAGTCATCCAATTTTGTCATTCAGAAGCTTGTGGAGGCCACTTTTCGACGAAAAAGATGGCCGCTAAAATTTTGCAATGCGGCCTCTATTGGCCCACAATATTTTGGGATGTGAACAATGCTTATAAATTTTACAATAGGTGCCAAAGGATGGGATCTATTTCCCGATGGGACATGATGCCTCTTACCCCCATACTCATTATTGATATCTTCGACTGCTAGGGTATTGACTTCATGGGCCCTTTTCCCCCGTCCTTTGGTTTCCTATACATCCTTGTGGCGGTCGACTACGTTTCCAAATGGGTGGAAGCCATAGCGACCAAGACAAATGATAACAAATTGGTGATTAAGTTCCTACAGGAACACATACTTTCCCGCTTCGCTTCTCCGAAAGCGATAATTAGTGATAATGGCACACACTTTTGCAATAGGTCATTCGCGAAGCTCATGAGAAAGTATGGCGTCGTTCACAAGGTTGGAACAACTTATCACCCACAAACGAATGGGTAGGCCGAACTAGTAAATCGGGAAATCAAGAATATTCTTGAAAAGATCGTCAATCCTACCTGGAAAGATTGTCCACTTAGATTGAATGATTCTCTATGGGCCTGTCGTACCACATACAAAAATCCGATTGGCATGTACCCATTTCACTTTGTGTATGGAAAGCCTTGCCATATTCCCATGGAATTAGAGCACAAGGCGTATTGGGCGATTAAGGAGTTGAACTATGCCATGGATAAGGCCGATGAAGCTCGCAAGCTTCAATTAAATGAGTTAGAAGAGATACGCAATGATACATACGAGAACACAAAAATTTCCAAAGAAAGGATGAAACTCGCTAACGATAACATCATTCGACGCAAAGAGTTTCTTCGCGGACAAAAAGTGATTCTCTATAACTCTCGGCTTCACCTATTCCCAGGCAAGTTGCGGTTACGATGGTCTGGTCCATTCGTTGTAAGGAACGTTTTCCCTCATGGAGCTGTTGAATTAGACGATTTAAAAGGGGAAAATACGTTCAAGGTAAATGAACAATGCCTAAAGCCATATTTAGAGGCGTGTGTGGAAGAAGTCGACACCGTTTGGTTGTCGGACTCCATTTACGGGGTAGAGTGAGCTTAAAAAGTGAGGTCGTCGCACGCCCGACGCGTATGGGGTGAATTCTTGTGTATAGTAGTCGTGTGTGAGTCAGGGTATTTTTGAGTTCGGAGTACGATTCGTGAGAGGGATTGAGTAGCACACTTTTCAAGAGAGTTTTCACGTATTTCGAGAGCATGGGCGAGGAAATTTTAGGGCACCCGAGGGTTTAAAACATTTTAGGGGCAATACGCACGAGAGGAGATCGACGAGAACACTTAGATTTTAAGATAAGAGAGAACCAAACTTTTCTGGCCAGCAAATTTCCCCGAACCCAGGTCAAACCGATTCGGGGTACACGCGAACCGATTCGGGGTACCTGGCAGATTCCCCCCTATTTTCCGAATTCATTCTCTTCCCTCCTCTTCTCCCTCCATTCTTTTCACCACGAATTTTCACCCTCCAAAACCATTCCCCCTACCACTTTCAATCCTAATTCCTTCCCTCTTTCCACTTCCACTTCCACCAAACCCATTCCCCTTTTCGACCAAAAATCCATTCCTAACACCTATAAATTCACCCTCACCCCTCATCCATTTCTCACACCAAAATTCACTCTCCCTTTCCTCAATCCCATATCCTTCTTCTCTACATATCTCCCCTCTCGCCATGTCGCGTCCCCGCCGAGCCAACTTCCGCCCTAAGAAATATGATGACACCATCGTCCTTGATGAAGAGGGTAAGGGCGTGTTTCGAAGCCTCCAAGAATGCCATTGGGCCAAGTAATACTTCTCGGCCACACATCCAATCCACATCGAGCGTTTTGTTACTTGGGACCAGCTTCCCGGCGACGTCACCGCCCTGTTCGACCGCCAGGGGTGGTGCTCTTTTCTCACTCCTACGAGCAATCACGTGTTTGAAGTCACCATCCGCCAATTTTATGCAACACTCGTTCAAAAATCCTCCACGCTTCACGAGGCCTACCTCGACGGTATCTCCATTCCATTTTCGTCTGCCATCATCGCGCGAAAAATGCATGCCAAAGGGGTTATCCTCCCCGTGCCTTTCCAATACCCGACAAATGGTACCCTCCACACCAAAGAAGAATGCATTGTTCGAATGGCACCCGGGGAGGAATGGGTGCGGTAATCTTTTCCCATTGGAAGTATTTCGGATACGGTGCGATTCACGCACCTAATTACTTGTGGAGCAATCCAGCAAACCACCAATGACTCGGTGGTCCGGTTATGTCATGCCAACTTCCTCTACCACTTCCTCGACCCTGAGAGCACAATCAATTTGTCTCAACTCTTCTACGCGGATATCATCAATGCCTCCTATGATGAGTGGGGCAAGGCCATGCTCCCTTACGCTCGCTTCATTACGAAACTATTAATGGATGCAGGGATAGAAGACCCCAGGCAGCAAATCCGACTCCCCCGCCCAATTGGCGCCACCTACACCACTCGGAGTGAACGCCAAATGAGGGTAACTCACCCCGACCATCCCATTCTCAATGAGGATGCGGGGGAAGGACATGATGATCCCATGATGGATGTGGGGGAGGAAGAAGAGAAGTATGAAGAAGATGATGATTCGGATTATGAGCCCTCGGGGGCCAATTTCGATAGGCGCCTTTCGGTGGTGGAATCTAGGCTTGACGGGTTTATCACCCAATACAACTAAGATCAAGATGCCCATCGCAGGGACGAAGAAGCTTATCGGAGGGACACAAGTATGATGCACCAGCTCCAAGCCCACCTTTACGAGCTCAACTTCGGCGGTCCCCCGCCATCTTTCTTTTATGATCCTTATGATTCGAGCACACCCGGGCCCTCACATCCTCCTCCCCACTGAAACCTATGACTGTTTTGATATGTTTGTTCGTTATGTTTTGTCATAAGTGGATTTAAAATCGTTAGTTGTATGCTCTTCCGTCTCTTATGTAACACACGCTTCTACATTGTTATAATACAGGGATGCACTTTGTTTTAATTTGTTTGTTTTATTTTTCCGCACTTTTCATTCGCTTTGAGTTAGATTTTAGTCCTTTTTTCTTGAGGACAATGCAAAAATCTAAGTTGGGGGCGGGGGGGGGGGGGGGGGGGGGGGGGTCACAAGTACGTATTTCTAAAACTTCACAAATTCCCAAAAAAAAATCCAAAAAAAAAAAGAAAAATCCAAAAATATTTTTCTTCAAAATAAATAAAAATTGGAATTCAAAATTTTCAAAAATATCATTAAAAGCCGGTTTAAAGTCTCAAGTCATAAAAATTCAAAATGCACAAAGTCGAAATTGACCAAAGATGGAAATTGTGCGAAAATTGACGACTTAACGAATAATTGTGGAGATTAACAACCCCGGTGAGATTCAAGCCTGTCATTTTTGTGAAATCTATAAATCAATCCGAGTTAATTGTTAACTCAAAGTTCTTTTCAGTGGTCTAATAAGTCGTCGAGGACCTCAAGTCTTTCACTTTGATCGGTTTTGAGAAATGTTTGTGATATTGCTTTGAAAAACGTGCCGAAGAAATCTCAAAATTAAAATCATCTTGAAACGCATATGGCAACGCAATTAATATTTTGGACAATGACGTAGGCCCTCATTTGTCACCCAAAAATATTGGCAATAAAAAGTTGTAAACAAATCATCCCTTTTGTAAACCATTTTGAGCCGAATAAAAATTTATCCTTTTCATTTGGTAACCCGAAAAACCCAAATAGCCCGAAATTGTGGAAAATGGAAAAATTTAGAATTTAAGTCCGAAAAGTGCAACAAAAAAGGGCAAGAAAAAGAATAGAATTGCTCAACAAAAATAGCAAGAAAAAAAAAATAAGAAAAGCATAAAAATAGAAAAAAAAGAAGAAGAAATGAGCAAAAGCTCGAAAAAAATACTAACGGACATCATTAGCAAAATTTTCCAATTCCGAAATTCTTAACCTTTTCCAATTTTACCCAATACACCATATAACCCACAAAAGTCCTAACCGAGTCCAAATTACGAAATTGGTTACCGTGTGGAGATATAAGATACAAAAAGATAATAAAAGAGATCAACAAACGTGAATTAGAGGCAATGTTCCCATTTTTCAAATCGTATTCCTTGATGAGATCAGATTACCCAAAAATTTTGTCCTTCTACTTGTGTGCATGAAGTTGGTTCCAATACATTTACTCTTATAAATCACGCACACCGAGAGAATAGTCACATTCCGAGTGATTCATTGGTGAGAGAATCTCGTGAGATTTTGAAATCAAAACGAACTTTCAGATAAGTAACATAATGGTCAATCGGTAGAATTTGCGGTTAAATTTTTGGCTTCTCACACACGCACTATGATTTGAGACTCTTGAACATGATTTGATGATGACTATTTTTCGAGAAAGTTTGAATTATACAATTTTTGCATGTTTTGAATTTTCTCTGAGTCATATTTTGTGGGTATATTCACTGCAAACCCTCACGAGACAACACTTGTCCTACTAGGGTAGCCTAGGGGTTTAACGGCTTGTTGCATACGCAAAATGCAATTGCTTGATCGCGAAAAAGTTATTCTATCCCAATAATATGTTTAGAAGTGTTGTGACTTTATTCTATCTCTTTTACATTGCTCGGGACGCACAAAGTTCTAAGTTAGGGGGGTTTGATTGGGCATAAATATTGTATATTTATTGTGACACCCCGCCTAATTAAATATCAGGCGATCACTCCTTTATTAAATTAAAATAAAGGTGAACAGTTGGTTCATTCTTAGCATCACTGTTGCAAATGAAAAATTTCAAATTTAAACACCCTGATTAATTAAGCTAAGTGTCAAAACCATTTAAAACCTTATTTCCATTTTATTAAATCCAATTATAAAACCTTTAACCATTAACATTTTAAGAGTCACACATTAAGTATAAGAATAAAAATGAACATTCAAGAGTTTAACCATCAATAATAAATCCCAACATTATAACACTAAAGGAAAATATCCTGACAGTAATAAATCACGAAATAAAGATACTGAAAGTAAAATTTACAATCTCAAACAAAACCAACGAAATAACGGAAAAGGGCGACACATGCCCCCACTGGATAAAGCTGGACTAGAAGTGGAGTCAACAATGAAGTCGTCTAAGCAATGGCCTGCAACTCCCACAAAAGCTACAACGTATTCCATCCAAAGAATCCTAAGCATGATTCCCCTGTGGCTGGGCACCTGTAATAAATATATATATACACACAAGAGAGAAGAGATAATAGTAAACGGGTGAGGGCCCGAATGTAAAACAGTTTTAAAAATACTTTAGCAAGTATTCAAAATGCTTACCGGTTAATGCAACAGTCATATTAGTATGCGACACTCTCTTGAGAATTCTCAACTCTCATCTAGTGTGCACGTCTACCGTACTAATTAATCCCATATATCTCTCTAACTTATTCTCCATAAGACTTAACACGTGAAATTAAGGTTATGATATTTACTTTAGAAAAATCTATCTCTTCAAGATTTCTTACGTTATTTAGAATAATTCCGTATCGTTATAATGTTTCCGAATACTTATAGCGAAGTTGAAGAATTTCATACTTTACTTAACTACTATTTCGCTCAGTAGGAAGTTCTCATATAGATACACGTATATATATTAGTTACACAAATAATATATATATATAAACGGCACCCCACATAAAATCTATGGTGCAAAGTTTCTATAAATAAGTATATATATACCAATCACTCATATAACACATATATACTAACGACACCCCACATAAAAACTATGATTCTGACATACTCTGCTATCAAGTCCCTATATCACACATATTTAGGGAAATGCTAGTTCGGAATCACTCTCTAATTGCATTAATACAAACACATACAAATGGAGGTGAATCATAGTTCTCGATCCTAAGAGGTTAGCACATACCCACACGTCTCTTAGGCCCGTCTGAGTATCAATCAGATAGCATGTACCAGGGAAATACTATGTTCTAGGGTACAAGTCAATATCCCCCATAAAGTTCCCATCGAGATAAGACTGTCCTGGCGCGAAAACCTCCCGTAATAGCAAGTAGCCCGGGTACGATTTTTACACAGAAGTAATATATGCACAATCACACTGTCATATATAATATATGTATTCACATCCACATTATTAAATCAGGCGTGCTCACGACCCATAATTATAATTATCCGTTATTACACAATTTACTCAATTATCTCGTATAACGGACTCATTCCTTTTATTCTCGTAATTAAGTTATTCTAAACCCACTTCTCGTCTCTCGAAGTATTCTCTTTAACCAAGTACAATTTCAGCAGGCCCTCACTCACCTTCTAATAAAACATCCTAGATGTTTTGATTATTTAATCAACGCATGTATGATTTCTTAAGTATGAATGTCTCCATGTTTATCCCTTATTTCCCTTCACATTAAAGTTCCACTCAACGGGGTCTATCTTGACTCTACTGGTCCTTCTTATGTCCCATTATGTTCTAGCAACCTTAATCAAGGTTTACTACGTATAAAATCGGATTAAGCTAACACGAGCAAAAGAAATGCAGTTTTCCAAGAGGGGTCGATCGATCGATGAAAGGTGGTCGATCAATCGATCTATCGATCGATCGATGAAGCAGTTATGCAGATTCTGCAAAAAACCCAGTTACGGGATTCTTACCCCAAACTCCTCCAAAATCATCATGTTACAGTCCCAAACTCTCAACCGCTTATACTACAAGTTTTGTATACCCATATAAACAATATCCTACGTAAAACATGCGAATTTTCATCAACTATAACAAGATAAAAGGGTGAAAATCTTTATAAATCTCAAGAACCTTAATAATTTTCTTTAACTTAGTTTCTTCCATTTTTCTTCCAGATTTTTCTATCACTAATACCATGGAAATTCGTGGTTCAACCTCTACATGTGAAATGGATTTCCAAAATATGATCTTTACCTCTACAACATGAAATTTTTGTCTCCAATTAATGTTTTCTTTCAAGAACACTAATTCTAGTCAACCCTATACTAATATAAAAGAGAATTAACTTGATTAAAGCAAGATAGATACTTGCATGAAATTTCAGAGTTCTGATTTGTCGAAGAATTTGGTATGGCTGACATCCTCGTTGCGCGATCTACCATTTGGCGGTGACGGCGGTGCAACCGGAGGAGTTCTTGGCCTAGAACTCCTTGGAAAGCTCCTCCCCTTCCTCTCCAATGGCCGTTATTAGTTTTTTGGTTATGTTAACCCTAGAAAACAACACTTACCATCTGATATAACCCTAGAAAATTCGTGGGTTTAATTACCCATAATTACGAAATGTCCAAAACGCCCTCCCGGGGTACTAAATAGGCCTAAAAATACCCCGAGACCCAAACTAAACCCCCGGGTACACTTTTCTGACTATCTCGACCCTGCCAGAGACTTTGGTGCACTCAAAACGGCCATATGAGCAACTTATAATTTATTCACTTTTATTAATCAACATTTAGTGCCAACGCGACACGGGCGCGTCCCGACTTAAATTTTCATAATTGCCATTTTATTCACACGTGACAATTTTATAAAATAAATCTCATATATTACTATACTCATCCAGTAACTTTCAACAAATTTTAATAATTACTAACTCTCGTCACGCTAGTAAATATTTCAAACAACATTCCGGATTAAAATTAAATTAATTTATCTCAATTAAATTTTATAAATCCCTAATTTACCACCTATGATACCCCGCCTAATTAAATACCGGGTGATCAGTCCTTAATTAGATTATAATCAATGTGAACGGTCGGTTCATTCTTAGCATCACTGTCGTAAAAATAATTTTTCCAATTTAAACACCGTAAATAATTGAGCTAAGTGTCAAAATCAGTTTAGACATTACTTTCCAAATTTTATTTAAAACCAATAATTTAAAACTTCACATAATTCATAATTTAAGAATCAACCAACAAATATACTGAAACAAACAATCCAATTAATTAAACATCCAACTAAGTAATTCCAACATTAAAACTTAAAGGAAAAACATCCTGACAGTAATAAATCTCAAAGTGTAAATACTGGAAATAAACAAATCACAATATTCGATAAACAACTGAATAATGGAAAAGGGAGACACATGACCAACTGAATAAATAGTGCTAGAAGTGGAATCAACAAATGAGGCCGTCTAAGCAAGAGGCCTGCAACTCCCACCTAATCTGAAGCGCTTTTCTTTCCAAAGGATCCTATGCAAGACGCCCCTGTGGCTGGGCACATGTAATATATACATATATACAAGAGAGATAAGAAAGTGGAAACGGGTCAGATCCCGATTGTAAAAACGATTTAAAATTTGTTTAGCAAGTATTTAAAATGTTTACCGGACAATGCAACAACATATTAGTGCGGCACTCCCTTGAGAATTTCTCACCTCTCTTCTAATGTGCACGCCTATCGTACTAACCTTCCCAACGGTTTAACTTATCTTATCTTAGGTTGCTCGTAAGATTTAAACTGACAAATTCAATTGTTTAAGAGGTTAATTTCATTTAACAACAAAGTTCTCATTTAAACCTTATTTACTAATAAAGTTTCTTAGTAACATATTATACTTTTCAAACACTTATTTCCAAATTGAAATAATTATTCCTTTCTTATTTACCATAGACACAGAAGGTAGTTCCCAAATTCAGATTTAAATATATATATTAATACTCATATAATATATATATATTCTAACAACACCCCACATAATAATTATGGTGTGGGCATACTCTGCTATCCAGCCCTCGTATCACTCGTACTAAGGTAAATACAAGTTCGAAATCACTCTCGAACTGTATTAAATCAAAACACAAACAATATTGAGGCGAAGCATAGTTTCCAAGTCTCTAAGAAGTCAGCACATGACCTCACGTCTCTTAGGACCGTCTGACTATCGATCCGATAGCCTGTACCAAAGGATTTCTATCTTCTAGGGTACAAGTCAATATCCCCCATAAAGGTCCCATCGAGATAAGACTATCCCAGCGCAGTAACCTCAGGGATAGCAAGTAGCGCGGGCATGATTTTTACACGTATATTCATAAACACAGTCATATAAATATACCACTATTATCATATCAAGTTTTGTACATACTCACGACCCATAATTATGATATTTGTCCTTATTTCTCGTTATTTAGTTATCACGTATAACGTTTGCCTCTTATCTTAATTTGTGGGATTATCCCAACTTATCAAGTGACATACGTGGATTTCTATCCTCCCAAGTGTAATTTTAGTAGGTACTCATTTATTTTCCAACGTAACTAACTTACGCGTATCCCCCTTTAATACATAGTTCCATCGTCCCTTATGTGTAAACCTCCCCGAAAAATGTAAATCTCGTCTTACATTAAAGGCTTTCTTATTTTTAATAAGTCCTACTGGTCTTCTTTATCTCCCAAAATATTTTAATAAGGATGTCCAAAGATTATTACTCATTTAAGTTGAATTCAACTATTTAGAAGGGGAAATATGAGTCTGCCAGGAGGGGTCGATCGATCGATCGATGGCAGGAGCTCGATCGATCGATGCGTCGATCGATCGATCAAACAGGTATGTCGAATCTGTACAATACCAGTTACGGGTTCTATTATCCAACATCATAAAATTTAAATTCTTAACTCCCAAACTCCCAGAAATTTATACTACAAACATTCTAAACCCAAATGGACAATATTCTATGCAAGGCGTGTGAGTTTTCATAAAAAATCATGGATTAAAAGTGCCAAAATTTATACAATTCTCATGAACCCAAAAAATTCCTTTAACTTGATTCAAATCATTCTTTTTCCAGAATTTCTACTGCTAATCCATCATAAATCCATGGTTAAACCTCTACATGTGAAAAGGATTTCCAGATTATTGTTTATATCACTACAACATGCAATTTCTAATCTCCAACATGGGTTTTCTTTCATAAAAACTCATCCTAATCAACCCTAAACTAACATGAATAAAGCATTAACGAAATCAAGCAAGATAAATACTTGCCTGGGATTTTTTTGTTCCTGATTTGTGGATGAAATCAGTGTGGTGGTGATCCTTGTTACACGATCTATCGTTTGGCGGCGACGGCGGTGCAAACGAAGGAGTTCTTGGCCTAGAACTCTTGGGCAAGCTCTCTCTTTCCTTCTCCAATGGCCGTCTCTTATTTCTGGTTGTGTTAACCCTAGAAGACAACCCTAAGCATCTGATATAACCTTACAATTTTCGTGGGTTCTCAGGCTTAAAAATGTAAAATGTTCAAAACGCCCTCTCGGGGTGTTAATTAGGCCTAAAAATGCCCCGAGACCCAAACTAAACCCCCGGATACATTATTTTGACTATCTCGTTATTTAGAATAATTCCGTATCGTTATAATGTTTTCGAATTCTTATAGAGAAGTTGAAGAATTTCATACTTTACTTAACTACTATTTTGCTCAGTAGGAAGTTCTCATATAGATACACGTATATATAGTAGTTACACAAATAATATATATATAAACAACACCCCACATAAAATCTATGGTGCAAAGTTTCCATAAATAAGTATATATATACCAATCACTCATATAATACATATATACTAACGGCACCCTACATAAAAACTATGGTGCTGGCATACTCTGTTATAAAGTCACTATATCACACATATTTAGGGAAATGCTAGTTCGGAATCACTCTCGAACTGCATTAACACAAACACATACAAATGGAGGCAAAGCATAGTTCCCGATCCTAAGAGGTCAGCACATAACCACACGTTTCTTAGGCCCGTCTGACTATCAATCAGATAGCCTGTACCAGGGAAATACCATATTCTAGGGTACAAGTCAATATCCCCCATAAAGGTCCCATCAAGATAAGATTGTCCCGGCGCGGAAACCTCCGGTGATAGCAAGTAGCCCGTGTACGATTTTTACACAGAAGTAATATATGCACAATCACACTGTCATATATAATATATGTATTCACATCCACATTATTAAATCAGGCGTGCTCATGACCCATAATTGTAATTATCCGTTATTACACAATTTACTCAATTATCTCGTATAACGGGCTCATTCCTTTTATTCTTGTAATTAAGTTATTCTAAACCCACTTCTCGTCTCTCGAAGTATTCTCTTTAACCAAGTACAATTTCAGCAGGCCCTCACTCACCTTCTAATCCAACTTCCTAGATGTTTTGATTATTTAATCAACGCACGTATGATTTCTTAAGTATGAATGTCTCCACGTTTACCCTTTATTTCCCTTCACATTAAAGTTCCACTCAACGGGGTCTATCTTGACCCTACTGGTTCTTCTTATGTCCCATTATGTTCTAGTAACCCTAATCAAGGTTTACTACGTATAAAATTGGATTAAGCTAACACGAGCAAAAAAAATGCAGTTTTCTAGGAGGGGTCGATCGATCGATGAAAGGTGGTCGATCGATCGATGCTCTGAGCTCGATCGATCGATTAAGAAGTTATGCAGATTCTTCAGAAAACCCAGTTACGGTATTCTTACCCCAAACTCCTCCAAATCATCATGTTACAGTCCCAAACTCTCAACCACTTATACTACAAGTGTTGTATACCCATATAAACAATATCCTACGTAAAACATGCGAATTTTCATCAGCTATAACAAGATAAAAGGTTGAAAATCTTTATAAATCTCAAGAACCCTAATAATTTTCTTTAACTTAGTTTCTTCCATTTTTCTTCCTGATTTTCTATCACGAATACCATGGAAATTCGTGGTTCAACCTCTACTGTGAAATGGATTTCCAAAATATGATCTTTACCTCTACAATATGGAATTTTTGTCTCCAATTAATGTTTTCTTTCAAGAACACTAATTCTAGTCAACCCTAGACTAATATAAAAGATCATTAACTTGATTAAAACAAGATAGATACTTGCCTGAAATTTCAGAGTTCTGATTTGTGGAAAAATTTGGTGTGGTTGAAATCCTCGTTGCGCGATCTACCATTTGACGGTGACGGCGGTGCAACCGGAGGAGTTCTTGGCCTAGAACTCCTTGGAAAGCTCCTCCCATTCCTTTTCAATGGTCGTCATTAGTTTTTTGGTTATGTTAACCATAGAAGACAACACTTACCATCTGATATAACCCTAGAAAATTCGTGGGTTTAATTACCCATAATTAGGAAATGTCCAAAACCCCCTTCCGGGGTACTAAATAGGCTTAAAAACACCCCGAGACCCAAACTAAACCCCCGGGTACACTTTTCTGACTATCTCGACCCTTACGGAGACTTTGGTGCACTCAAAATGACCATATGATAATTTTATAATTTATTCACTTTAATTAATCAACATTTAGTCCCGACGCGACACAGGCACGTCTCGACTTAAATTTCCATAATTGCCATTTTATTCACACGTGACAATTTTATAAAATAAATCTCATATATTACTATACTCATCCAGTAACGTTCAACAAATTTCAATAAATACTAACTCTCATCACGCTAGTAAATATTTCAAACAACATTTCGGATTAAAATTAAATTAATTTATCTCAATTAAATTTAATAAATCCCTAAATTTAAAAGCCATAAAAATACGGGGTATTTCATTTATCCCCCTAATTTTGGTACATTTGTGAACCCGAGGGATTCGATCGTTATGAATTTAACTCACATTTATGCTACTAACCTTCGTTGGCAAGTATTTCGTGTTTCTCCTATGTGTTTTACCGATTAATTATGCAAGCGGAGCAAAAGAGAAATCGAAACCATGAAAAAAGGCTACGAAGGCAAGTTCAAGGGCATTTATTAAGCAGTCGGATCCCATAGGAGGACTCAACTGGAAAGTTGAAAAGCTCAAAGAAACAAGAACCATCGAATAAACGGTATCCAAATCTGAGTTACGGTTGAAGAGTTATGATCGGTTGAAGTTGAGGAAAAATCCGAGAAGAAAAGAAGAAAACATGAAAAAAATTCTTAGTTTTGAAAAGAGGAAAAAGGCAGCCAAAACCCAGCGAAATTTCCCAAATCCAGTCTGAATCGGTTTGGGGTCGAATCGGTTCGAGGTACCTGTGAACCGATTCGGGGGTCCTGATGCGCGAAAATCTTATCTTATTTTTTTTGGTCCAAAGAGTTCCAAAAAACTACAACTCATGCAAAAATGTATTTGTACTAAGCTAATGAGTTAGAAAAGGAAGTTCTTGATAGTTTTTCATGGTTTTTAGAGAGAGAAAAAGTAGAAGATCACCTAGGAACATAGTTTCGATTATTTTTGCTTCAATATTGATACATTCTGGGTTTGTTTTCAAGGTTTTAATCCAAGTTTCATTCCTTTTATTATTGTTCTTGCATGATTATTTCCCTTATTTGAGTCAACCAATTTATGTGATCAAAATACTTATTTGCATGTTTCAATCTAGTTTCATCATGAGTTCTTTCCCATGCAATGTAATTATTTCATGCATCGTTCAGTTTAACATTTCCGGCTAGTTTTAAAAGGGCCGGGATGAATGAACTCCACCTGATGGGTTAGTTGCATGGGTATAAAATTACTCCGCTGAATTTAATGATTTATTATGACCGTCTTGCGTAGCAATACAACCATTGTAGATCTTTGAATCTTGGTTGCTTCCGGGTAACCGGGATACTTTGGAATGCAATGCGAGTGTCGCTATCGTGTGTACCAATTTACTCGTCCTCTAATTAAGTTTGGTGCGGGCTTGAACCTCGGGAGTACTAAATTCTGGGTCTAATTAATCAATTAAATTTACGATTAGTTTTATACCTGCAATACACTAGGGTTGAGGGATTATATTCCCATCCTGTTTTCTTTCGTCATATAGTTCAAATCTCAGTTCAATCATTATCAGTAATTTAGATAATTTAGAATAGTTGCATTCCATTCATACTTTAGTGCATTAAATAAATATTTTCAAAAATTACATTTAGTGTAGTCAGTTCTCAAAACCAATCATATTTTCCTTTTCCTTTTTAGAGTAAAATTTAGGATTCCTTCATCTGTCCAACATCGTCACAACTCCGTTGTCCTATTTTCCTGAGGTTACGATCCTGACTTACCGGGTTTATTACTAACGCGACAGGATTGCACTTGAGCCTAGAGAGTACGCACTTCTGAGACACATTCTTAGTCGCGTCAATGGCTGTCCCAAAAGGAAGTAAAGTTCATCTGCAATGAATCCATCATTGCAGCCAACTCTATAATGGGGCCCAACGGATGTGTAACAGGGGGAGGGACCTTCGAAACATTTGGCATCAAAGTATCAAAATCAAAGGCGGTCCCAGCCACCGCATGGTCAGGTATCGACTGCTTATTCCTCTCCTAATAAGCCTTACCTAACGTTTTCTCAATGGCATCATCATCAAGAAAGAAGGGAAACCTAGGTATTTTATCGGAGGCGACCCCCTCACATCTAACATCTCTACATATCCTAGAAACCAACCGTGAATAAGGTAGAGTAGTGGTTCCCTTATCACAGAAAGAGGCATTTAACATTTGTTGAAACACTAAAGTAGGAAGGCTAATGGCGGTGTTGACATCTAGGATGTGGTAGAGGAAATGGTCTTGTTTCGACCTTAGGTTCGACTTGGTTTGGGTGGGAATAATAGAGTTGACAGCTACCAAATGAATAAGGTGGTGAGAGTCTGACATGTGCTTCATAGGGAAAGAATCACTCGCCCAAACATGACCCGACGCCAAACACGCGATAAGGATGTTATTGGTAAGTAAGGTAAGATGATCGCTAGATGGATAGCCATACACTTCTGGATTATCAGCACCCCCAATAGTCTAGACAAAATTGGCATTGAAATCAGAATTTTTCTACCCTGAACAAAAGCCTCATAAGACTCATCTCTTATTGAGACGAGCGATGCATAAAACTTCCTCACGTGCTCCTCGTTCACCGCATCCTCATAGAAAGGGGGGCCTCCCAATGGAATTTCTAAAAATACCTACTAAGTTTGTTCGAAAAGTCACTAAGATTCATTGGGCGCTCAATAGCTATCGCTCGATTCGATGGAAATTTCTCCCTATACCAGTCCGTCTCTTTCTTTGAACGGAAGGTTTCAAAGACAATGTGATCGGTTATGGCGTTGATGGAAGGTTTTTGAGCCATTTCGGACCTATAAAAAATTTCAATTCAATATATACACAATTAGTGTAATGCATAAAATCAAACTAAGTGTGAAAAGGGTTCGGAAAGGAACAAAGAGTGCATGCCGAAAGAAAATAGGCAGATATGCATATTCGATATGCACCACACTCAAACAAGGGATAAACATTGTAAATGTTCGATAGACGGTGCAAAAATGGAACAATTATACACAAACTGCCCATTAGGGCATTTTATCGAACATCTTGTGTGCATTGTGCTCACACTAAGGAGAAAAGTGCATTTGATTCATCAAAATCCCCCAAAAAATACACCTCAATCAATAAAACAACCATCACAAGATGTATTTGTTGGATAAAGAGGGAAATCAGTAAACAAGTTTGAGCATTTCAATGAATCAAACACAATTTATGATCATGGAAGAACAATTCCCTAATTTGAACGCAATTCGTACAAATTAAAACTAGAAATCAACATTATAAGGTTTTGATTAATACCTGGAATGAGTGGTCACTCAGAGAATAAGAGAAATTGAGTAGGGAGAAGTGTGGGAAAATGAGAGGGATCGATGGGTTTTTCAAAGGGTGAGGAGATGAATTGGCATAAAAGAGGTTAAGTTAATAAGGGTGGAGGTTAAAAGGATGAGTATTCGAATCAATAATGAGAAGTCCGAATCGATTCGCATATATCGAATTTGGGTACTGCCTTGGGGCATATCGATTCGGAGAAGTCCGAAACGATTCGAAATGGTAATACTTTTTTAATGTTGAGAAGCAAATCGATTTGGAGGATTGAGAATCCATTCGCAAATGGGGACCTGATGCACTGCCTAACCCCGAATCGATTCAGAGGGTTCCGAATCGATTCGCACATCAATTTCCAACTTTCAGCTTCACTATTTGATCAAATCTCAAGGAATTAATGAATTGGGCTGGAATTTCTTGGTTTTCTTGGACATACTGGATATAGCTAAGACATAGAACATGTTCGAAACAAAAATATGCAACCCCACATGTACCGGGGGTTGCTCGGCACAAAACTCGAGATTATACCGAACCTAATCAACCCTGTAAATGAGGCTACAGAGCGTAATGTCTGGCTGTAAATCTGCGGATATTACAAGAATGTAATTTCCTGTTAGAACTCCCATTTTTGTAATTCTTCTAACCTCGTTCTGCCTTAATTTCAACCACTTAACATGTATATCGGGTTCTAGATCCAAAGATGTGATGCCTATCGAAAATGCAAAACCCCGGACGATTGACTTATATTTGGTTATGGAAATCGAATTAATATTTGAAAGTGGGGGCCATGGGTTATTAAAGTGAAGGCTCGGTGGATCGGTGCACAATTCGATAGCTACATTATCAACCCTGTTTTCGTTCGGCAACTCTCATCGCACGGGATTGACGAGTTTAGGGAAATCATATTTTCGGACATGATAAAGTCTCCAATCGGAGTGAAATCATAACCCCTCGATTCTTTCCCTAATTCTTGTATTTAACCTATGCCAGCTTCTCCTTGCATGTCAAAACAAGCATCCAACACACTCCATTCAATTTCATCCCTCGCAACTAGATCATCTTCAACGAATACCTCTGCTACAAAGTTCACTTACTTAATACACTCATCCTCATAACTCAAGAGGTGCGACGCATTGAAAATATTGACATCTAATGTCATATTTCAAATGGACAGGTTCATCTCACCATTCTTACAATTAATCTATGCATTCACGGTCATGAGGAATGGTCGTCCCAAGATGACGGGAGGTTGAGTGTTAGGGCTTGAAACGGAATGAGTATCACGAAAGATAAAGTCGATCGAGAATACGAAGGTGTTAATATGGACGAGAATATCTTCCAATATGCCCCATGGAATTTTAGTGGAACTATCGGCCAATTGGATTCTAGTTTTGGTTGGGCTAAGATCTCCTAGGCCTAATTGGAGGTAGACCGAATACGACAAGAGGTTCACACTTGCTCCAAGGTCAAGAAGAGAGAGATTAATGGATAAGTTTCCAATCACACACGAAATAGTTAGACAACATGGGTCCTTAAATTTTGGAATCATGTTGTGTTGGAAAATTGAGCTCACTTGTTGGGTCAACTCCACCTTTTTTTGGGAAACGTGATTTCTATTAAAGGTGCACAAATCTTTCAAAAACTTAATGTAGGATTGGATTTTCTTAATCATGTCAAGGAGAGGGAGATTGATTTTTACTTGTTTAAATGTCTCCATAATTTCTTGATCTTTGTTGGGTTTAGCAATAGGAAGGAGTCTTTGAGGGTAGGGTGGGGGAAATGGACACGAGACTGAAACTTTCGGCTCCTTGGTCGGTGACTTAACACTTCTCTTTTTTTAGAGTCACTTAACTCTCTTGGGGAGCTAGTGTAATATCATCGGATTCTATCGGCGAAAGTGGGATAGGATTTTGAATCACCTTCCCACTCCTAAGATTAGTGATGGAATTTGCTTGTTCCATCGATCGATTTTGAGCAGAAGGGGGAGTAGAGATATCAAAATTCACGCTATTTTTTTCCCAATGGGCCTTTGGGGTTGTGAAGGGAACTTTCCCTTTTCTTGAATGCTTAAGGATGAGGCCAACTTAGAGATTTGAGCTTCAATTCGGGTCTAGCCCAAAGACTCCCCGAATCATATTGTCTCCACCATTTGTTTCGTATTTAGGGAAAGCCCATTATGGTAAAAGGAGATTAATCTCCATTTCTCAAAGACATGATATGGGCATTTATGAAGTATCTCATTAAATGTTTCCCAACATCGCTTGAAAGTCTCACCCTCATCTTAAGAAAAATTTGGATTTGACCTTTGAGAGCGTTGGTATAATGGGGTGGGGAAAACTTCTTTAAAAATTGCACTTTCATATGTCGCCAACTACCGATGGAATTAGGATCTAGGGACCAAAGCCAAGTTTTGGCTTTGTCCTTTAAGGAGAAAGGGAAGAGTTTGAGTCAGGTTACATCAAGAGGATAATTTTAGTAGCTAAAAGTACCGCAAACCTCCTCAAACTCTCAAACATGAAAATAAGGCTGCTCACTTTTCATGCCGTGGAGAGTAGGAACTAATTGAATCATTCCATTTCTAAAATGGAACTGGACACATTGTATGGAAAGATGTTACACGAAGGAGAGTAGTCCCTCTCCGATTTCAAATACTCCCTCATTGATAGATAGGGAGGCTCGCCTCCCCTTTGACTACCACGCTCACTTTGATTGTCGGCCATGGTCGTAGGCTCGGAGTGGGCTCCCGTATAAGCTAAGATCAAAATGGAAGGTGTTGGAGATGGTCTCCAAAAGTACAAATTTTCATTAGACGACGATGATTCAACTATAGGATAAGATGTACTACCGCTCGCATCTTGCATCTATGGGATTTGGATTGATTTTGGAAACCGTGTTGTCATGATGACCACAAGGAACGTAATAGTGTAAAGTGAACGTCTTCTAACCTATAATTCTTGCCAATCCCCGAAAACGGTGCCAAAAACTTGGTTCCTCTCTAAAAAGTGTTTGATTTAAGTGCAAATATTTCATAACAAGTAGTAACTGGGCAAGACTACGATCGTATTCCTCTAGAATTGAATTCTCTTAGGAGAACTAGATTAGGATAAAGAATATTTTCTAAATGTCAAAAATTTAAAGTGTAAAAGATGATTTGATTGTTTGAAAAGGTGATAGTGATTAACCACTAAACTATTGTGCATGAAATTGACAATGAACTAGTCAACAATGAAGATATACCAAAACAAATTAAGTTAATCCTAAGTTCAAGATATTAAAGGTATTGATGATCATTCTCCCACCTTGGATTCATAAAAAAGATGATAGGACTGGGTTGAAATTAATTCTAATCGATCATAACTAATTAATTCCGAACATCAACCATGTAGAGACTTAACTCATCAATAGAGGATTAGGGGTTAATTAGTTATTGCTAGATGGGTTGGGTTTGTAGTAAAACATCAAACACTACCCTTGCATGACAAGGAAAGTTAAGAGACTAGGATACTCCAATACCAACACATGAAGTTCAATTAGAACAATTCTAACCCAAACCGTAAATATGAAGTTCAAGCATCCATAGCTACTCATAATGGAAACTAAGTTATTCATGAAAAGAAACAACATACTTAAGAACGGCATCAAGTGTAAACATAAAACAATTAAAGCTATGGTAATAAATGCAATTTAAAGCTAAAGAACACAAGTAGATATAGATTGAATGAACAAAGCTTGCCTTATTTAACAACTAACTTGTGATAATTCAAAGATTTACATGTAGGAAGAGAAATAAATACACTTGACCTAGGAGAGATAAGAGAGAGTTTCTATCTATGCTCTTTTCTAACAAAAGTAATCTATATCTTCAAGTGGAGGAAAACTAGGGATAAATCCCCAGAATTCTATTTTAAATGGCAAGCTAGTAACTAGGAAAAAGGAGATACTACAGAATTGAATCGATTCATCAGTGTTCAAATCGATCTACAAATGGGAAGGAGGTGCACTGTCAGCTACTGAATCGATTCTCCAGAGTCCGAATCAATTCAGACCTGCTCTCAAAAGAAGGATGTTTTGCTTTGGCTTTATTTCCCCCAGATTTCACCGAATCACCCGTAACTTCTTCATTCTAGATCAGATTCATACACCGTCAGAGGCCACACGAAGATGGCAAGGAGGGATACAACTTTCGTGAAGAGATCGGGACCAAAACCCGAATGCTAAATTTACTAAAAGGCCCCAAAAGCTGTAACTGCCAATGAAACTTTTTCGGAACTTATCCAAAGTTCACAACTTGCATTCCCGAGACCTATAAAATATCAATTAAGGCACACACACTATATATTTTACCAAAATGGGGTTTAGTTAATAAATGATCATAAGAATCGGGAATAACATGTACAGGAATGCTAGAATGTACAAATTAACGGGGTTATAAATACAATAAAAGTGACTTATGAACAGGCCTAAAAATTTGACCACCAATCAACTAATCAAAAAGATTAATTGATAAACAAAGACTAAAATACATAAATATACATGTATGCCAAAGAAAGTCTATTTCATTCCAATAAACTTCCATTGAAGACAAACAAAAGTTTCATATTGAAATAGAGACAGGTAATGAAAAGAAGAAAAAAAACATTCTATTGGGGGTTTGCCATTAGCTTTGTCCATCCCAGTCAAAGGAACATCAAGAGTACCAGGCTAAGTAGTGGTCCTAAAATTCCTCAACCTATTACGGCCACTAATGCTCGACTGGTTCAGTAAGTGAAAAGGACGAGTGTAAGTATCTTCACCATGAAGACCATAATCTCCTAAGTACTTTCTCACCAAGCTCTAGGGAATGGCATCAGTCGAGAATCCACTCGACATCAATTCTGAACAGAGGGTCTAGATAATCCAACTTTTTTGGAACATGCCAATGCCATAATTCACTCTTTTCATCAACCTTTAATAAGGTCAACATGTTCAACCATCCCCACTTATAACCTTCTTGGTGAGACTGCTCCAGTTCATCCTCCATATGCATCCATCCAGACAACTTTGGGTTCTTTATGGAAATAAGAAGTGAATCGGTCCACTTGGTCTTGGATCCTTTTTATGATTTTATTTTTATCCTTCAATAGAGCTGCCTAGTCGGCCAAGGTTTTCGTGGTCCTTTCTTCATCTTTAGTAGGCTGAGCAACAATAACCTGCCTAGAAGATTGTCCAGATGTTTTTTTTAAGTTTTTCAATTCTTCCATCGGTCTGACATTTTTAATCTCCAAGAAAGAAGCACATTCGCTCAGTACAACTTCAATAGATTTCTTCAAACTGTCTAACTCCTTCCTTAAATTGTTATTAACTTTTTTAATAAGATTGGTAATGTCCCGAGAACTTTTCACCTCCTCATTAAAAAAGAACTCCTTCTTCCTGAAAGCTCGACCTGATCTCTTGAAGATTCTCGTCAGAGCTGCCACTACAACTCAAGGCCTCAAACTTGGCCTTATAATCATAATAAATTAAATCTCGAGAGAGATTGTGATCATCTTGAAGTTTCACAATCATTTAGTAGTATACCGTATTTTTCGTCATAACTCTATCAAAGGGAGGGTGCAGATGAACATAGGCTTCCTTGACTTGGTCTGAGGCATCCATGACGATAAACCCTTGAATCTTAATCCCAGTCAAGCCTACATGTCCAACACCAAACAATCTATTGCTACATCTTAATAGGTCAGTCTCAGGAGAGATAATAGCATTTTTCTGGCATTAAACTGGAAAGAAAGAGTATAAGAACAATAAATCCGACCAAGTATAATTAAGAGTAAAAGCTAGCAAATTGACCAAAGAAAACTTTTCATTCTATACTAATGAATGTGTTACAATGGGATGTTCCCTTACAATTAAAAAATTGAAGGAATAAAAGACAAAATTAAAGAAAATAGATACAAGATAGAGAGATTCATCAAACTTGAAAAGATTTACACCTTCTCAGTGTCCTTTGCTGCTGCCTCTAGGAGGGTGGAGTCATTCCCAGCCACATGTACAAAGGAGGATTCACCTATTCCTTCTTCATCATTAATATCCTCTTCTAAGTTGGTGGGAGGGGGGGGGGGGTACCATAATCATTCCTCCAAAATAAATCAGAGTTGGCAGTAGTGCCGACCTCTTTTAAGGAAGAAGCCTATCTATCCTTGAAAGACACCTTCCTCATGTACTTAATTTGAATAGCAGCTGCCGTAAAGGCTTTATCCCAACCTATGTTGAAGGCATCTTCCTTATCTTTCTTTCTTTGGGCCTTCCTCTTCTTCTCAACAGCTGCCTCAATCGCCGTGTTAGTTTTCTTATCCTCAACAGTCTTCACCGTGTCCTCAGTGTAATACCCCGTATTTTTGTGGGATTTTATTTTTATTATGGAATTGGGATTAATTAACTTAAATGGAGATTTTTTTTATTATTAATCCATATTTTATTGTAATAATTACTAGTGTGGTGGAAGTTAGTATTTATTGGTGATAATTATGTTGAATATTACTTAACGAGTAAAGTAATTTACGAATACGAAAATATTATTGCGATCAGGAGTGAAAAATACGGCAGTTGCAATACACTTAGTTGGGACGACGTGTGGGTCGTATCTGTATTACTTTATTGGATTAAAAAGATAGTTTATTTTTAAGTGACTCGTATGGCCATTTTGAGTGCGCCAGTGTGTTCGGAAGGGTTGAAATTGTCAGAAAATACTAGTCGGGTGCTTTATTTGGATTCCGGGGCATTTTAGCCCAAAACGACACCCTATAGGGGTATTTTGGTCTTTTGAGATTTTTAGGAATCAAAATGGACGAAAATGAGGAATTCAATTAGGAATGTATGTGGGTTAGAAGAGAGTTGCCAATTTCCAACTTACGTGAGAGAGAGGGAGAGAACAAAGAGGAAGAAGGAGAACTCAACAGTGCTTTGGGCTAAGAATTCAATTCATTCCATCGAAAATCACACCAACGTGTAGATCGCGAAGAGAGGATCATCCCTATACCAATTTCGTTGAATGATTCAGAGGTTCACAAAAAGGCAAGTGTTTATCTTGCTGAAATTCTGAGAATATATGATTCATGTTAACCCTAGTTGATGGGATAACCATGATACTATGAAATTGAGACTAATTTGTGAGTTAGTTTTGAAATTTGAAGATAGGTTTGCATGTAGATGAATAACCCTATTGTAGGAATGATAAATATGGAATTTTTTTTTTGTTTTAATCACGAAAAAATTGGGGTTTTTGAATGATTGTTTATGATGGGTTTATTTTAAGGGACTTTTAGGGGTTTGAGGTATTAGTTTAAATTCCCTATGATTATATAAAGATTTGTCGTTTAAATTATGTTAGAAAGTACCCTATTATGATTAGGAATAGTTTCGAATCATTGATTGGGAGTTGGGATGAATTTTAGATGAATTTGGATGAGGAAAAGATTGGAAAAATGAAGTTTGGAAGAATAGGGGTAATCTCAGAATTCTCATCCGAAGACCTGCCCAGGTCTTTTGAACGACCTCGTTCGAACGAGAATTCCAACAAGACTTCTAATGATATTTTTTGGTTCGTTCGAAGTGAGAAGGTCATTCGAACGACCTCGTTCAAACGAGAATCCTGGACTTCTAATGAGATTCCAGAATGCTTATTTTTGGCCCGGACAAGTTAGAACCCTTCTTGGTTGGTCCAAGTGAGAGAAATTAGCCTACGTTATCATTGAATGACTTAAATTCCTAGTTAATAATGAGTTGAGAGAGATACTATTCAAGGGGATATAGCGGGGTAATAGAGCCTTAAAGAAAAAGTATATGTTAGAGAGTTAAGTCGAAGTGTTGCATTAATATGAATAGTAGAGACGATGATACTATCTATAAACTCGAGGAATTGGGTTACGTGAATACCTATTGTATATATATTAAGTTGTGTGTATGCTTATTGAATAATCTATTATGTGTATAACATACCTACGCTACTTGCTATCAAGCGGATGTTGCGCGTTGTGGATAATAATGCCTTGAAGAGCCTTCGGGTGGGATATTGATTAGTACCACCAGAGCATAGAACCTAGGTACAGACTATTTGTGAGAACGAGAGTGATGACGGTTGAATAGGTGAGTGGGTATGTGCGTAGCCCATCGACTTGGGACCATGTTCGCCTCCAATATATGTGTTTTGTTTTGAGGGTTCACGAGTGACTGAACCTTTAGTCCTTAATGCAATGATCGATGCAATAGGAGATGATAGCAGAGTATGCATGCACCGCATATATATATATATATATATATATATATATATATATATATACTTGTAATGATATATAATGTGCGAATTGAGTAGGTAGAATTAATAAAGAAATCCGAAATGAAGTAAGTAACGAACACTTAATTATATTAAACTGAAAGGGTCAGTTTATGCTAAAGAGGAATTGGTTATATGTATTATATATTGAGAGGGAAATCCATGGGAATGATGTCGGATTATGTTTAGTTATTGGATGGAAAGGACTAGTTAGTATAGGAGTAGAACTAGTGGGATTTGAATATTCGCTAGGCGTGCACATTAGATGAGAGGTGAGTATCCCAAGTGAGTTCGGTAACTTAACATGATAAAATCTATGTGCTAATAATTCATTTTAAGCACTTGCTAATTTTTAAACTTTTTTCAACTCGGGCTCTAACCCGTTTTCTGCAAATCTCTTTTCTTGTCAAATTATTTTAGGTGCCTAGCTACAGGGACACCAGGCTGAGGAGTTCCGTTCATTCGGTGAGATGTAACCGCGGTTGAGGCTACAGGACTTTGGTAGTAGACGCCTCTGAGTCTATCATTCCTTACTTTGGAGTTATTTGCGTCAGTTGGACATGTCGTCCCTCCTTATTTATATATTTTGATATTTGAGATTCAATTCCTTACTCCTCTCAGTTGTCGGATTTATTTAGTAGGATTACTGTATTTAATTTTTGACTGGAAGTGTTTACACTAGATTCTTTATATTATGTCAGTTATTTCGTTTCCTATGAGTTGGATTGAATGGTGAAAGTTTAGTTATCTCCTTAAATGGTTTATATTAATTGGAAAGATCAAATTTTGACATCAACCTTTTTAAATATTAGGTGGTTAGTTTTAATTAGAAAGTTTTCGATAGTGATGTCTAATTTGAACCAACTGGATATTCTGCATTAATTAATAAAGGACTGATCACCCGGTATTTAATTAGGTGAGGTGTCACACTCGACTGCTGTCACCCTATCTTTAGTTTGCTTGATCTTCTATTTCCATTGTTTTTGGTCTCTCTCATATGCCTCCTTAGAGCCCTTAAGAGATTTATTTAAGCCTTTAAAGGCTTCATTCGCGCCAGATGATGATGACCTTAATTGGTCATCCCTGATCAACACCTGGTCAAAGTCGACCAAAATATGCAGGATAAGGAAATAACAAAATCATTATCACACATACTTAAGGAAAAATTATTGAAAGTAGGAAAAGGTTCAAGAAATTTGCAAAGGATAAATTCTAATTTACCCTCTCTAAAAGAAAGGCTATGAATTAGGGGCTACCGCCGACCTGTCAGCTGAAAAAATCCCAGAACTAATTAATCCCTTGGATAGCCCAGGGTTCACCGCCATTGAGTCAAACTTAAAAACAACAAATTAGTCGGTTGAGCTTTTTTGGACCAACTATTACTGGACAAAGGGTCCTCTATCCAATCTCTTAATCTTAGGTTCTGTGGTTTTGGACTCCTCGACATTAATGACCAGATACTTTTTATCAACAACAACAGTATTCTTGGGTGGTGGAGAAGGCATACCAACCATCAGGTTAGGAAATCTTCTTTCTCCCATCTCAGCAGTGAGTAAAGTCCGGATAACGGAGATGTCAAAGGACTCAAAGGATGATGCTGTCCTTCTGAATGTCAATTCCTTATTTTCTCCAAAATATTTAGCTGTAGAAGAGATTGAAATGGGTTCCTCATCTAAGTTGATTAGAGCTTGGGGTATAACCTCTATTGGTCGGCCTGTGATGCTTGACTGGTTGAACAAGTGAACATGACGAGTGTAAGTATCTTCACCATAAAGACCATAATCTCCTAATTACTTTCTCACCAAGCTCCGGGGAGTGGCATCAGGAGGAATCCACTTAGCATTAATTCTTAATGCAGGGTCAGGATAATCTAACAAGCACTACACCAAAAACAGGAATCTGGCACGGTTTAAAACTATGCCAGATCAAATATGGCACGGTTTAAAACTGTGCTAGATCAAATCTGGCACGGTTTTGAACTGTGCCAGAACCAGGTGTTCCAAAATTGCCATTTTTTCTAGCACGGTTTAAAAGTGTGCCAGATTTGACCAAACAGGAACACTTCTGGCACACTTTTAAACCATACCAGAATTTGATATTTCTGGCACACTTTTGGCATAGTTTTGAACTATGTCAGATTGAGCACATTTTCATAAAATTTGGCACAGTTAAAAACCGTGCCAAAATTTGATACACTTTTGGCACGGTTTTGAACTGTGCCAAATTTTTGGATAAAAGAAAAAAATTAATTATTTGAAAACAAGAAAATTCACAAATTGCAAATCTTGCACGTTGTTGATAAACTAATGTACATACAAACTTCAAAATATTACAAGTCTTTAATATTAAAAGTCTTTAGTAGTTCACAGACCTAAAAAAAATTGGGTAGAGTCTCCTCTATTTTCTGGACATTCTAGAACCTGCTAATATAAAACCTGTGTAACATAAAGCCCACACGGGCACAAAATATAACCATTAACTTACAAAAGCCCGCACGGTAATAAAAGTTAACAATAAAACTAAAAAATCCCGCACGACCATATCATAAAAAAATAGAATCGAGAATAAACCCCTTGTTGTAAACCATTGAGTTCTCCATCTGTTCCACGTGAATAAATGCTAACGATAAAATGTTATCCTGGAAAAAAAGAATAGGATACAAAAAAAAGATATTAGTAACCAAGTAATTTATAAAAAAAACTGACTCAAGCTAAAAAATTAAATGTAGGAGTTGAAATTATCATTATATTCTAAAATTGAAAATCTTACACAAGTTATGACTACCTGATTAGTTCCTACGAGTTACATTGGTCTCGTGTTAGGTGTTAGTGTTTCTTACGGGATTGTTTGGGGGCTGATTTGGGTTTTCACCCTTCAACAACTTGTTTCTAAGCCTAATCCATATATTATCAAATTATCATCATATTCTTAAACCGAGAGGCCCGTGACTACGCTGTCAGTTCGTATAAGTTACGTTAGTCCTGTGCGAGGTGTCCGTGCCTCTTACGAGACCGTTTGGGGGCTGGTTGGGGTTTTCACGCTCAAATGGTTTGTTTTCAAGCCTAATCTACATATTTTGAAATTATCATCATATTCTCAAATCGAGAGACCCACGACTATGCGGTCAGTTCGTACAAGTTTCATTGGTCCCGTGCGAGGTGTTCGTGCCTCTTACAGGGCCGTTTGGGGGCTGGTTTGGGTTTTCGCCCTCAAACGGCTTATTTTCAAGCCTAATCTATATATTTTGAAACTATCATCATATTCTCAAATCGGGAGACCCGCGACTATGCGATCAATTCATACAAGTTACGTTGGTCCTGTGCAAGGTGTTTGTGCCTCTTACGGGGCCATTTGGGGGCTGGTTTGGGTTTTCACCCTCAAACGACTTGTTTTCAAGCCTAATCTGCGTATTTTGAAATTATTGTCATATTCTCAAACCGGGAGACCTGCGACTACACAGTCAGTTCGTACAAGTTACATTGGTCCCGTGCTAGGTGTTCGTGCCTCTTACGGGATCGTTTGGGGGCTGGTTTGGGTTTTCACCCTTTAAGGTCTTATTTTTAAGCTTAATCGATATGTTTTGAAATTATCGTCATATTCTCAAATCGAGAATCCCGTGACTACGTGGTCAGTTCGTACAAGTTACATTGGTCCTGTGCGAGGTGTTCGTGCCTCATACGGGACCGTTTGAGGATTGGTTAGGGTTTTCACCCTTTAAGGGCTTATTTTTAAGCCTAATCTACGTATTTTGAAATTATAGTCATATTCTCAAATCGGGAGACCTGCGACTACGCGATCAGTTCGTACAAGTTACATTGGTCCCGTGCGAGGTGTTCATGTCTCTTACGGGGCCGTTTGGGGGTTGGTTTGGGTTTTCAACCTCAAAGGGCTTGTTTTCAAGCTTAATCGATATATTTTGAAATAATTGTCATATTCTCAAACCGGGAGACCCGCGACTATGTGGTCAGTTCGTACAAGTTATATTGGTCCCGTACGAGGTGTTTGTGCCTCTTACGGGACCGTTTGGGGGACTAATTTAGGTTTTCACCCTTTAAGGGCTTATTTAAGCCTAATTTACGTATTTTGAAATTATCGTCATATTCTCAAACCGGGATACCCACGACTACGCGATTAGTTCTTACAAGTTACAATGGTTCCGTGCGAGGTGTTCGTGCCTCTTACGGGCCGTTTGGGAGCTGGTTTGAGTTTTCACCTTCAAATGGCTTACTTTTCACCCTAATTGTGTGATTTGTTAGGTCTCTATCATCAGTGTTTTATATTTATTACGTTTTAATTTTGATTTAAGTTTGTGAATCTTCTCCGTGATCTAAGAGAAAACCTAATTGTCAAATCCAACCCACCCCACTCCCCACCCATATATATACATAAAACATTTAAGAAAAATATTGGGGAAGCAATGGGAGGGGAGGGGTGACTCAACGGGCATTAGCACCTGATAAGGAAACCGAGTGTAGATTAATGTTCTGCATATTTTTACTTCATTTCTAAAATTCCAAAAGAGCTAGAATAGGAACTTTATGAAGTTTGCAAAGCATCTTTAGTCTTCTAGAAGAGGATTTTTTTGCAACACCTCTAATATTCCAAACTATAAGATTAATGATGGAGAAGAGATTGGAAAAAGTGTTTATTACCTCTAGTTGCAGATCTTGTGAATCTTCTGAAAATAGGATCTTTCATCTTGATTTGAACTTTCTTTGCAGTGATTGGGACTCCTTTATCTCCTGAACCCTTAGATTATGGTGATGGTGCTTTCAATGACTTTAATTTGTGATCCATTGTCTAGCAAATACCTGAAGCTCTTCTATGAATGGGGTAATTGATCTCATCTTCTACATCAGTGGCATCTATAGTGTTGACTGCTTGATGTCTTTCATAGTCTGAAATTGGTGTTCCCCAGTGCTTAGCAGAAGTGTTGTATATATATAGTGAGGCAGGCTCCTGTGCACACTAAGTTTTCACACTAAGTTTGCACATTACCTTTTTAAAGTAGTAAAAAAAATATTTTTGAGTTGATTTTTTTTGTGTGATATTTAAACATTTCAAGGAACCCATATAAAAAAAATCAGCTCAAAAAAACTTTTTTTGCTAGTTTTAAAAAATCGCTCAAACTTTCTATGCTTTTAAGCCCTTTAAAAACTGCGAAAGATTGACCGATTTTTAAAAAATAGCAGAAAAAGTTTTTTTGAGCTAATTTTTTTTTATGTGAGTCCGTTGAAATGTTAAAATATCACATAAAAAAATTGGTGTGCGCCAGCACTCAAAAATATTTTTTTACTACTTTAAAAACTTAATGTGCAAACTTAGTGTGCACATGAGCCTGCCTCTATATATAGTATCATATATAAGGCTGTTATATATATATATATATATATATATAGCAGCACATATATGTGTGTTGTTATATATATATAACAACCTTAAATATATATATGCTGTTATATATATAACATCCTTATATATATATATATATATATATATATGCTATTATATAACACACACACACACACACACACACACACACACACACACACACATATATATATATATATATATATATAACAGCTACTAGGCCATTAGGTAGAAACCTGGCCAGTATCGTGGCCACTCTCGACCCATGCATTGGTTGCCCAACAAGCTTCCCCAATAACGAGTCAGCTGTCGTCCTTTGTTGAAGGGGAATTTATCCTGCATAACATCACTTGTATTGGTTAAAAATGATGTGTTTATTAGGCTAAAAGCAAGTTCTTTGTCATTGGTAAACAACAAAGAAAGTTATTTATCAAGAATATGTGTTTTATTGTTAGATGACGTAATCGTGTCCTAAAATTAGTTTTCCATGATAATATTTTATTATTTGATATGATCATTTTGATCGGGTGCGAAAAGTGTGCTCGTGTAATTGCACAATCGTTGTTTTCGTTTCGCCTACTCAATATAAACAAACCTATGTTACTACTACACTTGCGAGTCAAGCACAACGGTAAGTTGGGTATCAAAAATCTACAGGGACAAGATGCTAGAATTTAAGTGATTTAATACTCCGAAATAATAGTGTAAAAAATAAATTACAAACAAAAAGAAAAAGATGCGTGAAAGGGAAATGATTAATTTGGCGTGGGTATTTGAATCTAGATTAAGAAAGAGAGAAAAACTATAGGTTACGTCGAATATCCTCACCCGAGTTAATTTGTATAAAATGGTTACATGGGTTAACGAGTTATTACAAATGCGTCTCGTTTCGACAGTTAATTAAATCAAGGGTTGTCATGCCCCTAAATCCGTATAAAAGCTTAATAAGATTTTGGCGTCAACAAATATCCTGGAAATTATGCGCGCAAGGTCATAAGCACGTTACATACATGATATGCCCCGTCAAATCTCCTAGGCTTAATAACTAGGACAACGCACCCAAAAGAAACCCGTAAACACTATCACCAAGCAGAGCAGTGCGTTAACCCGAGTGAGTTCCATTCAAACACAACCTAATTTAAATTGCCTAGAAAGCATGTTAAAAATGCGATAAATAAAGCGGTAAATTTACACTAGAAAGCAAGGAAATAAAGCATGTAAACCTAAATTAGAAAGCATGTAAATTATCTAGAAAGCAAGAAAATATGGAAAATAACTTATATTAATGGAAGGGACGATGAATAGTATAAATTACAAACCCAATTGTTGTCACACCAAATGAGGAAGAAAGATGAACTCTCCAACAACCTAAACCTACAACTCTCTAAAACCTATTCTAACTCAGTATATCTAAAATAAAACAAAATTTTGGTTTATCTAGTAAGTGGGAAAGAAAATAAAGGAAAAAGAAAAGAAAAGAAAATATCCCAAAAAATTTGCAATCACCGGTTGACCGGTCGCAGGGGCACGGTTGACAAGTCCTTCTTGTATAAGTGCATTGTCTCCTTCCCACGGAAAAATATCAAACCGCAGTTGACCGGTCCCAGGGACGCGGTCGACCGGTACTCTGTTTTCTGCACTTATTTGGTCCATGATGAGGGGGAAAGGTGCATTACGGAAACGGGCATATCTTCTTCTTCCGAACTCCAAATGATGCACATTTTGCGGCCACGCGATGCTAACTCATTGAACTACGCATTTGTGAAATTTCCAAGAGATGAATAAGAAATGTGAATTGACTAAAATACCCTTGAAGTAGCGTTTAATGATGAAACTTCTCCGAAATGCAATGAATCCTCACTTTTAGTGTTCCAATACCTACAAAAGCACAATTAACCCCTGAAAAACATGTATATATCCAAATCCGAGGTTGTTTAGTTAATGAGCATAAATATAGGTATTAAGGACCGTAAAAGCCCTAGAATGCATAAAGGTAATGGGAGGAAATATGAAATATTCGATACGAATCAATGTGTTTTTAGCTTTCACACAACAATAAACCATAATGCTCAGGTATACATATTTATACATTTTCTTAAAAAAAATCTTACAATAAGATTCACAGTAATTATCGCAGAGATGATGCTCAGATCATAGATATGTGAAGTTCTGCAATGGAGAGAATAAGTGAAGATTGTGACATACCAGAAGATGCGAAAGTAATTACCCCATTAATTTGTACTCGCTTGAGAGAAACAGGATACCGCCAAGTAATTCTGTGACTCACGGCTGGTTTTTCCCTGCAAATGGTTCAACAAGGATTTAGGAAATAAAATAACACATCATGTAAGAAAGTCTAGTCTTGCAAAAATGCAAACTGATGCCAGTGCATAATATTAAATCTGCTACATATGAAATTAAATATCCTCCTTTGGTTACTGATGTCAGTGAACTTGGTTACTTAAAGATATAAAACACCAAACACATCACTCAACATAATTTCATAAGTAAAATACTTGAATCTACACGATACCACCAATCTACACGCTAATGAGATATAAGATGAACAAAATTGGAAAGAACCAAAATATATTAAAAATCAGAATTGTGAGGGAAACATGATGAAAAGACTAATATGATAGCATGGACGATGAAGATTTATGGCGTGTCGCAATAAACGTATAATAGGTGGAACTATAAGGCTCTGTTTGAACTTTTCATTACAAATTCTAGAACAAAAATTTTAAGGTGATACATGTAGTTTCCCATTCTGGAAACACACATCAGGCACCTTACTAAATAGGATGAACTTTAATTTCAAACCGGCGACCATAAGAACCCAATGACTTCTCCTTATTCCCGATTCTACAAAGAGAGGGTCAATATCCAACTGTGTAGTAGATTCAATGTACTCATATTTCCGAGTTAGACTGTCAAGAACCTAAAATACACGATTATAGTATTTGCAGTCCTTAGAAAACTCTTTAACTAATAATGATAAGAATTTTATAGTAGATCCCATCTATGCCAATGGTGGGGAAGATGAGAAGAATATAAGAATTCCTCTGATTGACGATCCAAATACTTTTTCAAATATGTTGGAAAAGAAATTTGAAAAATACAATGGAAATAAAGCAGAAGTCCAAAGAAGAATGAAGTCACAAGGTAAAAAACATTATTAAAGTAGCCAATAATGCTTGGCTCAAAGGCGTGAATAAAAAAGGCTACCAGATCCAATTATAAAGGATCCTTAAACTCCAATCCCAAAGTAACTAAATGACCAGTCTCATTGTGTGGAACATTAGTTGAGTGGCTCAAAGATCTTATTCAATAAGAGTTAAAAAGTTGATGAAAACTCACAAAATGCAGATTCAATAGTTACTCGCCAAGAAGAGAAACTAGGTGAAAATTAGGTGGATTCCAATGTTGTTAGAGATTTTAATCAAGCCATAGATGACTGTGACTTACTGGATTTGGGGTTTATAGGAACCATATTTTCTGGGTGGAATAATATATCTGACCAAGTATTAATTATGGATACACGTGACAGAGGTCTAGGGAACTCCTAGTGGTCCTCACTCTTCTCTCATACTAGCATCCTTAATATGAATATAATTTGTTCGAATCATGATTTGTTGCTAGTGTCTGTGAAAACTGAGTTGAACATCATTCCTAAAGCGTTTAAATTTTTATTTATGTGGTGAAAACCACCATGATTTTGTTGACGTGGTCAAATCTTCATGATGTGGGGAGGTTCGGGCTCTAGTCATGAGTAAATTCTCTATTAAAGTACAGAGAGTTAACGATGTCTTCAAAACATAGAACAAGAACAATTTTTGTGACATATTCCAATTAGTTAATGATTTGGAAGATGAAGTATATAAAAGTGAGGTGGATTATGAAGGATGTAAAAGTGATTCAAAGAGAGTCTTCAAGATTTCATAGCTAAACTATTAATGGCCCTTAACAGTAAAGAGATATATTAGAAGGGGATCCTCTTTATTTCCCCAAGTCTATTTCTCATTCCTGAAAATTCTTTTAGTTGAGGGCTGAATATACTATTTCCCCAAGTCTATTTCAATGTGATGAGTTAATGTATGTAGACCAAGTTATTGAGGAATTAAATTGTTGTCCAATAATCTATCCTGATTTTTTTTTCTTTAGGATATTCTCACTAAGGAGATCATTGGTCGTGATATTAAAAGAGGGGGGGGGGGGATATATTATATGGATTATTTCAGTCTTGGTAGAGTTAATAATATGCAACATTCGTCAAGTGTCAATTATAAGCGGATCAGTTGTGGCATCACCGTCTGGGGCATCCTTCTTTTGGCCAAATGTGATGCGTCATGTTTAAAGAATGATTTGCATACGAAATATTTCTAAAATGATAAAATTTACATTGAATTTGGCCCCAACCAATAAGACGCCAATGCTTCTTAACCAAAAATACCTATACGAATGAGAAGCTATAACGAATTTTGAGAAGGTTCAATCAATTGATCCATATATGGTCACCTATACGAATGACTATGCAATGCTTTTAAAGCTCAAGTCTGGTTAGTCAAAGTTGAAGTTTTCACAAATCATAAAAAGCTAAAAATGGATTGAATTAAAGAGTGATGATTTCTTAACTATTTTTTACCACTAGAGAGAAAAACGTTGGGAAAAATAGGATCTCACAGCCCACAATGAAATAAGCTTATAATATAAACAGGAAAATTATTAAAGACAACCCCAAATCATGAAATAATCTTATAATCTAACAAAAATAATGAGAAAAGGAAAGAGAGACTCACAACCCATAATGGAAAAATAGGATCTCGACCGGTAACGATGAGCCATACCCAACCATAGCTAATAAAGTTTTGAATAGCACTGATAAGAAGCGCCACAATGGCAAAAATTCTCACAATATGCCAGCGAGGAACCCAACACTGACCGTAAAATTATACACACATACAAAATCTCAACAACATTTCCATTAAAAAAAATCTTTCTCCAACAACATAGATCACAAAATCTCGATCTTACCTCAAAAATAAAAATTGTATATTAACTTATATCCCCATAAAGAAATTGAAACCAAAATATACCAAATTAGGTGTTCCTAAAATGCCCAGATCACAAAATCTCAATATAAAATCGAAAACCCGTCTCATTTGCTCATCAATATAACAAAAAATGGTAATAAAGAATTCACAATCATCATAATAAAGCTAAAGTAAACTTGTTACATATATTTGTTTAAAATATCAAAACTACATTTCAAATATTTGGTCAGAGTTTACCTTGATTAAGAGATTTTCTCAGTGGCCAAACACAATGGAGTTGCTACCTTTGGTTGATTGAAGTCTCAGTGGCCAAAATTGATTAGAGGTTTTTTATCGGTGGAGGCTTTTTACCGGTGAGAGAGAGTGTCGTCATGGAAAAATGAAGAAAGAGCTATCCATAGAGAGAGAGAGAGAGAGAGAGAGAGAGAGAGAGATGGCCGAATATATGATGGAGCTGGCCGGAGATAGAGATAAAGATAGAGATAAAGATAGAGATAGAGATAGAGATAGATAGAGAGAGAAAGAGCTGGCCGGAGAGAGAGAGAGAGAGAGAGAGAGAGAGAGCGCCAATGAGATGAAAGAGAGAGGGTCTTGAGCGAGAATGAAAATAAATGTTATCTAATGTTTTTTAGGTGTTTTATATTTTAATAAGTGTACTCAATTTTGGCACACTTTAAAACAATGCCAAATTTTGGCACTGTTTTAAAGTGTGCTAGATTGTCATTAAACCGTGCCAAAATTTGACACAGTTTTAAACTGTGCCAGATTTTTAATATCAGGGTGTGCCAAATTGCTATTTTTGTTGTAGTGAGCCTTGGATCATGCCAATGCCACAATTCATTCTTTTTATACACCTTTAACAAGTTCAACACGTTCAACCATCCTCACTTATAACCTTCTCGGCGAGACTGCTCTAGTTGATCCTCCATATGAGTTATGGCATCATCATAATAATCCATCTAGATAATTTTAGATTGTTTATAAAAGTGAAAAGTTAATCGACCCACTTCGTCTTGGATCTTTTTTATAGTTTTTATCTTTATCCTTCAACAGAGTTTCCTGGTCGGCCAAGGTTTTTGTGGTCCTTTCTTCATCTTCAGAGGCTGAGCAACGATCACCTGCCTAGAAGATTATCCAGATTTGGTCTTTTTCTTTTTCAAGTTTTCTAATTCTTCCCTCAATTTTGCATTTTTAATCTCCAAGAAAGAAGCATGTTCACTTGTCATAACTTCAATAGATTTCTTCAGACTGTCTAACTCATTCCTTAAATTGTTATTTCATTTTTCAATAATATTAGAAATGACCCTGGAACTTTCCATCTCCTATTCAATAGGAACTCCTTCCTGAAAGCCGACATGATCTATTGAAGCTTCTTGTCAAAGCCCCAACCAGCACTGAAGGCCTCAAACTTGGCCTCATAATCATAATGAAGTAAAGCTCGAGAGAGATAATGATCATCTTGAAGTTTCTTGATCATTTAAATGTATACCATATTATTCACCATAACTCTATCAAAGGGACAGTGGAGATGAACATTGGCTTCCTTGACTTGGTCTGAGGCATCCACACCGAGTAACCCTCGTAGACTAGTCTCAGTCAAACCTGCATGTCCAACATCCAACAAGCTTTTGCTACGTCTTATTAGGTCAGTCTCATTAGAGATAATAGAATTTTTCTTAGCATTAAACTGGAATGCAACAGTATAAGAACAACAAATCCGACCAAGCAAAAAACAAGTATAATTTAAAGTAAAAGATATCAAATTGACCAAAGAAAACTTTATGTGTTACAGTGGGCTATTCCCTTACATTAAAAAAAGAAAAGGAATAAAAGTAAACATCAAAGAATAGAGATATAAGATAGAGAGCTTCGTCAGACTTGAAAAGATTTACACCTTCTTGGTAAAAAAAATACTGTATGGTATGTTAAAATTAATATAAAGAATATATTAGGAAAAAACTTATAGAGTAAAAAAATCACGAGAATGTATGCCATTTCTAAGTAGAACTAGGTGTAAACCTGCGCGATGCGCGGATTAGATAATTTTGGTAATCAATATGCATGCAAAGTGTATCCATTTTTTTCGTTGATGTTCTTGCATTTTTAGTAATAAATATGGAACCTGGATTATTAGAAATTCTAAGTGTTTCAGAATTTTAATGATTTTATTTAAGAGTAATGTTGTACATACCGAGTTTGTATTCCAAGTTCATTAAATGAGTATACACACACTTCGAATATAACATTTTAATAGACTCGGGATACACAATTGATAAAAAAAATTGGCACGCATGAATTTGTTCTTTATTTAATCAGTGCTCCGAACCCAAGGTCGTATGTTGGTGTGAAAAAGTAAGAAAATGTAGAGTCACCAACATTTTAAGATGTCTATGGTGCTCCATTGATATGTAATGTTCAAGATGTACGGATTATAAGTATCGTACGTGGACACCTTACATATTATGTAGAAATAAACATAGTCTTCCTTTTTATAGCATTATAATGATATTAGTTTATGCAAATTATGAATATTTGAGTGTGAGGATATACAAAACATATACATTGAAAAGAAAAGGTCACCCTTAATTGTACTAATATCGCCTCATATCGCATTAGTTTTGATATACAGTAAAAGGGGTAGAGAGATCCAATATATATATAGAGTGTTGGGAGTGAATTGGAAGACATGAAATGTCAAGTGAAGAGGTGATAAATCCTCATAATCCTTATTACAGAGTCATAATTTTGATAATAATCTCAAGGTATCCCAATTTAGGTTGCGTATGGCTAATAGTTGGAACATTAGAGAGCTATGCAAATTCTTCATGACTCTATATTTCTCTTGTCCACCTTCGCATCGGGCACTCCAGCTTGAGAAGAAAACCCATTGGCAGAACAGTTCTTTGTGGTTAAGGATTCTGATGAAGGAATTAATTCCTCTTCTGTTAATTGCTCCGCTGAAGAAATGCACTTCATCATCTTTTGCAATTTCCCACTAAAGCTTATTTTCGTTTTGTCAATCCAGTTTATTATTATCATTCTTTCTCATCACAATTGAGATTTTTCTATTCACCAAAAAATCACAACTGAAATTAGAGAGCCTCTATAGAATATAAATAGATAACACCAATTATAAAAATTAAATCATAGTCAGAATAAGAAGGTAGTTTGGTGATGTGTTGGGTAATGAGATCTTAAGTGTAAGAATAAAAAGAAAGAAAGTATTATACTACTAAAAGAAAGAAAGTAAGAATAAAAATAAAAGTCTCCGTTTGCAAAAAATTCAACAGTTCAGCTCAATCAATAATAAAATTATCAACTTTACTTACACACGGAGCGCAGTACTTCTATAACTTATGTTTACATGCTATTCAAAGAGATAGCAACTTATGGATGGCCATCTGGCTACTGGTTAATACATGGGATTGTAGACAAATTAAAACATAGTTTAGTCCTAAAGAACAACCAAGCAATGGTTCTCAATGCTATGGGATATGATGAGAGTGATGGAAAAATCAAATTCGAAAAATGCAAAAACAGAATAAGCTTTTGTCCACCCCATGATCCTTTACTGCCACGAAAAATTGATGTCGTTCAGAAACTTACCAAGAAACTGGGAGAAATTTTCTTCATGTCAAGGTATCGGAGCACATCAGTTCGTATTTTAGGGGGTTGTAATGAATCATCAGATCAAACTCATGGGGTTTGTAATCCTAGTGGTCATGTTTTTGACACAATCTCTCCTACCACAGTTCACCTGAGCCTCTATGTTTGTGATTCCCCCTTAATCCATGGCTCTGTTAGCATAAACCCATGTTTCACCATTGCTGCAGCAGTGGAGCATGTAAATAGGAACCTTGTGCAAGATATTCTCAAGTACAAAAGAGAGAAAAGCCGAGAGATTTTTAATAAAAATATTGATCGAAACTGCAATTGTGTTTAATGAAACCATAAGAGGGCATGTGGGGGAAACCTCTTGCATAGCTTATCTCAAAATGAAATTGAATTTAAAGACTTCTAAAGATTTTAATAAGATGAGTATAGTTATTGGGAAATCTCACCCTCTTATGAGAGGAAAATTTAGTGGTTATGTTGAATGTAGATCTATAGAGGTTGATAATTTACATATCATCCATGGGGAATTTGATTTATGTGAAGTAGATATCAGAACTCCATATACGCAGTATATGCAATATTGTCTCCTTCTTCCAGCTTCATCTAGTTCCAGGTTTTTATATATTTTGAATAATTTACACCAATTTGTTCTTATATATATATATATCACTTGATTAACTAAAATTTATACTGATGCAGATATATTCTTGATGGGCAGAAGGTAATGAATCCTTATCTCCTCAGATTCTATGGGTGGAAAGAGTCAACAACAATGCATGTAACATTTAAAAAAGTCTCTCAGAGTAAGAACAATCCAAGGGGAGAGAGAGTTAACTTGAAAGGGGAGCTTCAAATTTGCATGATAGAGCTCCTAAGGAGTGTGATAAGTCTAAAAGGCAACAATAGAAGACAATTTGTATATCATTTTTACAATCTCTCTTCAGAACCTACATCATATAAATATCGCGGGGTAGTCAAAGGCACATCACCCCATTAGAGATCTATCAAAGACCTTATCTTGGTAGTACCCTCCATGAGATAAAAACATGTATTGGGAAACATAAGCCTCTTTAGAGATAGATTATTTTCAACCGATAATAAATTAGAGATTAATCTGGAAAGCCATTTTTATTACAGTTAAATATATAATTTATTTCCTTTGAAAATAATATTCTCCCTACTAAGTCCATGGTCACATTCAACTCAGTATTAGTGTACTATACAGGTCCTCTAACACCTCCTGGGGTTGGTACCTTTCCTCAGGCATTGTCCTATTAATTGTTAATGTGTGGATATGTTTTTAGGAGGAATTAGTCAGGGGGTCTAACATCAAAGTAGTTCTGGTAGGCTGTAATCATGAAGGTCTGAATCCAACCACTTGGTTGGGATTCTTCAGAACCAAATGTTGGTTTTGAGAATTTAGCTATAGATACATATTAATTGAGTCCATTAAAAAAATTATTTTCCATTGCCAAAGAGAAAATGAAGTACCAAAGTATAACAAACTGACTAATTTGTTATACTAAAGTCATCTTTTAAAAATTCTTTTTGCAGACATTTATTCAAACATATGATGTGCTGAGTAAACGGACATATGAAATTACCCCATATGATGTGCAAAGGGTGAAGATATAGTGGTTGCTGAAGAGGATCAGACGTGCCTTGCACTGAACCACCAATAACCCCTGAAAAACCATAATCATATATCCCAAACGGAAAAGAAAAACACACGGACAATGGAAGTTTAAAATGAAAAATAAGAAATAAAAAACAAATCATTCTGCAATAAATTTTGGGATGGGGATCATAATTATATTGAAATGAAAAGAATGTGAAAAATAACAAACTAAGAAATGTGGTGATGGCCCATATTCGACTACTCCACTTCATTAACCTTCTGCCTAACAACCACTTTAAGTTACTTTACCATACAAGAATTCATCATCGCAACATCTTGATACCAAATCCCATATTTAAAAAGGACAAATATAAGTAAAACATCATGCCATAAAATGTTATGAACCCAAGATCTAAAAGTAACTACTTACCTAAAGTGACGTAGAAAAAATCCAAGATCTAAACTAATAATGATATTAAGTTCAAATTAATTTTCCCCAAACTAATTTGCGTCCCAGACTAATTTGAGCAACGGAGCCTCATACCCCGACTATAGAAATTCTATCAAGTAAAATCTTGAATGCTATCAACTAATATGAATGTAACATAGACTAATATACACTGGTGTGTAATTCATTCATCTTAAATGAAAAGCACACATGATATAGAGAGTAGAGACCATTACCGAGAATTATATACACAACTAAAGCAGGTGACTAAATGGATATCTCACCATGACCTGTAAGCACAAAGTAGGTTGGTAGTTAAAACATGAAGTAGGTGAACGTAAAAGCTAAACTGAACATAGAAATCGATATTTAGCAACCAAATTTCCATAATTAGATATCAACAGAAGCTATCTTTATAGACTAACATAGATATGCATCACTCACACGTAGAATTACCAATACATAAATCTCAAACAAATGATAAATAAACATATTAAACGATCAATGTGTTCACAATCATTACCCAAATGAAAAAATAATCGAATTTCGAAACTGAAACATATGCTCACAATCACCATCTGATGTGTTCACTGATGACTTATTTCAGTTGCAAATAATGAAGGATTCAATCCTCATGTGTGCAATAGAATTAAGTTTGCATCTCAGAAGTTATATGGTTTCAATCGTGGATCGAAAAAAAATTTCACCCAAATTCTTTGCACTCCCCCCATCAAATTTCACAATAGACAAAGAAGCTATCTAGTAACATCGACCACCAACGTTGGTACATCAAGGCAGAAGAAGAGAGATAATTTCATTGTAGTGGAAGAAAATGGGATCCCTGAACCATCTCCACTGGATTGGAAGGTATCCAGATCCAGATCCACTGACTACATTAACCAAATTGATGGTTTCATTAAATAAACAAATGGAAATCTATTGAGGTGCAATATGTAGTATACTAAGAAAATAACTATTTTATTCATTACATTAAATTTACCTCATAACCGCTAATGAGTTCCAAAGAACGTTGTGGCAAAGTGCCTCCTTAGTTCGATAATATTCTATGTGGAATGCAATCAATATGACCATCTTATTACTTTACACATGTACTTTCATTCGGCTTTAGTACTGGAAACCTACCACAAAGAGAGAAGGGAAAAAAATTAATTTTAGAACTTGAGAATGAAATTTCATGCCACTAACTTCAAACCATTCATGCCACTGACTTCAAACCATTATGGAGTGTAAAATACATATGGGCCAGTGGATGCGTATGTTAATTCATTAAATAAATTTCCAATAAAACCCTATTGTTCTCTTATCCACATAAACTTCACTTAAACCCCAAAATCAATGTCACGCGCACACACAAATAGTCAAGAGACAGAGTAAACACAAATTATTTCCTTCTATATTCTGATCAAAATTGCAACAGAAATCGCAAACCCAAATCCCCCATAAAAAAGTCAGGATCATCTGGGACATTAAAGCCATCATAAATCCCAACAAAAAGGCAGCCATGTTCTTCCGATACAACCACATGCACCCGATCCTCTTGTTGATCTACTTCTCACCTCCCCAAAATTCACCAACAAAGAAGATAATAAACAGAGGAAGGTGGAGTTGCAGCGTCTTCTCTCACCTCTCTTATCTCCTACACAATACCCATACCCATACCCATTTTTGTACCTCTTCTCATCCATATCCCCAAACCCAAACACGGTTATTCCCTCACCCCTTTTTGTTTTTTCAGTTTCTAAACCATTAAATGATAAAACAATGAAGAAACAAATTATCATCATATAAATATAAAATTGTAAATTAATACCTAGTTTCTTCAACGGCGGAGTAAGCCGAGAGTCACAACTAAGAGGGGAGAAGGCCGAGAGAGTGAGAAATCCGAGAGAATGAGGAGATGCCAAAGTCAGGGTTTTGATTGCATGAGAGAGAGGGCTTACCTTTACTAAAACCAAACATAAAGACCAATTTCCAAGTAATGTGAGAAAAACCAAGAGACGAAATGAAAAATGGAAAGACGTAGGGGGGCGTATAGAGTGAGAGAATAGATTATTATAGTGTCCACGTGGACACTCTAAATTAAGAGGACATTTAAATACTTTGCCTACGTGGATAGGCTGATTGGAGAGGAGTTTTAATGCCTTGTTTTGCATTTTATAGTATATAGAGATTAGAAAGAAAATTTATAAAGTGAAAGTGCACAACCCTATACATGAGATCCTTAATGGGTGGTTTATTTAAACATTTTAACTCTCGTCCATCTAAAATCGAATTAAATCAAGTAGATCCACTACGGTTGATAAGACCTCTAGTCCCTAAGCATCATAATCTATTGAGTATATCCTTTACTACGGATAACTAACCTCAAGATGTTATCTACTACAAGATTAATCACACATAATCTTACATGGAATTCTATATAAATTAGTCTAGTGGTTTAGTTAATCAATAAAAAAACCCTCATAATTCATTCATGATCATGTAAAGATCAAGCAAAAATTTAATAGAGTGAGATGAGTTAGAACAATTAAAAATAAAATCTCTTAAATGCCTCTAAAATGAACTCAAAGTGTTTAAAATCTCCACCACCTTTTTTAAATTTAAGCCAAAATGTCCTTTATATAGGCTGATTAAAATGGAAGGATCATGTGCACGGTGGCAAACCGCCAACACAAACAAATCTAATTTATTTGGACATAAATACTCTATATGTCTAATAAGTTACCTATACTAAAAATCATGTGCATGTCTAGGAATTGGAATTGTGCAAATTCTTGTACAATCAGGAAAATTTGAACTTTGTGCATGGCTTTAAATGCAAACTATATGTTTAAAAAACTTTATGCATTTACAAAAATCTTGCAGTTATCTCTAATAAAAATTTTAACACAAAAACGCGTGTGTGAAAATTCATATAAGTTATATACTTTTAAATAAACAAAAATGATATTCTTTAATATAACGCATAATCGGAAGACTATCAATAAGATGAATCAAATATTTTTGTGGTGCATCCAACGGGATTAAGAAAACTATAGACACGTGATATTTATATGAAGAGGAGTTATATACTCAATTGATGCATGTCTCAAATGTTTGACAAGTGATAGATACTATCCCATTAAATTATGGGGCATTTACGTTTAGATCCTATTAGACGTTCTTATAGACATTCTAGTCCCATCATGTTTTTCTCTTACATATAAGTCCTATTCCTAATTTTTTGGAACTTTTTTTCCAATTTTACCCTTTTAAAACCAACAATCCGTAACTTCTTTGAGGAAGTTACATAAGTGGTTGAACTTTTTTTTTTTAATCTTCAAATGATCATAACTTTTGATTCACAAATCCGTTTTTCACAAAATTACTATTTTTGAAATACGTTCGACGAGATCTATCAAACAAGATCCATGAAGGCTATAAAATTCCAAAGAAAAAAATTTACACAAACCGTAAACTTTACTGTATGCACTAGAATAAGAAATAGTTTTATATATGTGACATTTTCACAAACAGACAGTAACATTTAATGTGCTAATACTACACAGCATATATATATATATATATATATATACGGTGGTTCCAAACCCTTTTTTTTTCAAAATTACCTTATATTTGAAGGTCCGCGCTAGCGGTATCCAATCCTTACCACCATTATTAAAGCTTCAACGACCTTCGTCAGAGCTCTGATTTGGGGTGGGTAAGGGTGGCATGTGGTGCCGCTGGCGCGGACCTTTAAAAATAAGAGACTATTAAATAAATGGGCTTTGGATCCACCGAAGTATCATGGGGGCAGCTGGCGCGGACCTTTGAAAATAAGATTGGATAAATGGGATCTGGATCATCTGGAGCACCAATTTGGGGTGAATAGGGGTGGCACAGAACTTTAAAAATAGGAGCATATTATATATATATAGTTTGTTAAAATGTCATAGATATTAAACTTTATTGTATATACCAGAAAATGAAATAGTTTTATATTTCTGACATTTTCACAAACAATAACATTTACTGTGATAATATATTTATGAAATAGTTTTATATATATAACATTTTCACAAACAGTAACATTTACTGAGTTAATATTACACAATATATATATAAAATTTTCACAAAAACAGTAACATTTACTGAGTTAATATATATATACACGGTATATCCAAACCTTTTTTTTTAAATTACCATATTTTTAAAAGTTTACGCTAGCGACATTCAATCCCCACCACTACCCACCCCAATTGTCGACGCTTCAACGACTTTCATCAGCGCTATGATTTAGGTGGGTAGTAGTGGCATAGGGTGCCGCTGGCGCGGACCTCTGAAATTAAAAGAATATTAGATAAATGGAGTTTGGATCCACTGGCGCTCCGATTTGGGGTGAGTAGGGGTGACAGTGGGTTAGGTTTATATCTATAACATTTTTACAAACGTTAACATTTACTGTGTTATAACACAGTATATATAATCCAAACCTATTTTTAACGACCCACGCTAGGGGTATCTAATCCCGACCACCACCAACCCCAATTGTTGGAGCTCGAACAACCTTCATCAGAGTTCTGATTTGGGGTGACATGGAGTGCCGCTGGCGCGGACCTTAGGAAATAAGGGAATATTGGATAAATGGAGTTTGGATACACCGGCGCTCCAGTTTGAGGTGGGTAGGGGTAGCATTGGATTAGGTTTATATCTGTAATATTTTCACAAATAATAAATGTTACTGTTTGTGAAAATGTTACATCGGCATCCCATGCCACCTCAAATCAGAGCTCTGATGAAGGTTGTTGGAGCTCCGATAAAGGGGGTGGGGATTGGTTGCCGTTGGCGTGGACCGTTAAAAATAAGATAATATATGAAAAAAGAGGTTTGGATTCACCCTATATATATATATATATATATATATATATATATATATATATATATATACTGTGTTATAACACAATAAATGTTAACGTTTGTAAAAATGTTATAGATATAAACCTAACCCACTGTCACCCCTACTCGGAGCGCCAGTGGATCCAAACTTCATTTATCTAATATTCTTTTAATTTTAGAGGTCCGCGCCAGCGGCACCCTATGCCACTACTACCCACCTAAATCATAGCTCTGATGAAAGTCGTTGAAGCTTCGACAATTGGGGTGGGTAGTGGTGGGGATTGAATGTCGCTGGCGTAAACCTTTAAAAATATGATAATTAAAAAAAAAGGTTTGGATCTACCGTGTATATATATATTAACTCAGTAAATGTTACTGTTTGTGAAAATGTTATATATATATTGTGTAATAATAACTCAGTAAATGTTACTGTTTGTGAAAATGTTATATATATATAAAAATATTTCATAAATATATTATCACAGTAAATGTCATTGTTTGTGAAAATGTCAGAAATATAAAACTATTTCATTTTCTGGTGTATACAATAAAGTTTAATATCTATGACATTTTTACAAACTATATATATATATATATATATATATATATATATATATATATATATATATAATATGCTCCTATTTTTAAAGTTCTGTGCCACCCCTATTCACCCCAAATTGGCGCTCCAGATGATCCCGATCCCATTTATCCAATCTTATTTTCAAAGGTCTGCGCCAGCGGCCCCCCATGATACTTCGGTGGATCGAAAGCCCTTTTATTCAATAGTCTCTTATTTTCAAAGGTCCGCGCCAGCCGCACCACATGCCACCCTTACCCACCCAAATCGGAGCTCTAACGAAGGTCGTTGAAGCTCCAATAATGGTGGTAATGATTGGATGCCGTTAGCGCGGACCTTTAAATATAAGGTATTTTGAAAAAAAAGAGTTTGGATCCACTGGATGTATATATATATATATATATATATATATACTGTGTAGTATTACCACATTAAATGTTACTGTCTGTTTGTGAAATGTCACATATATAAAACTATTTCATAATCTAGTGCATACAGTAAAGTTTACTGTTTGTGTAAATTTTTTTCTTTGGAATTTTATAGTCTTCATGGATCTTGTTTGATAGATCTTGTCGAACAGATTTAAAAAATAGTAATTTTGCGAAAAACGGATTTGTGAATCAAAAGTTATGATCATTTAAAGATTAAAAAAAAAATCCAACCACTTATGTAACTTCCTCAAGGAAGTTACGGATGGTTGGTTTTAAAAGGGTAAAATTGTGAAAAAATTTCCTAAAAAGTTGGAATAGGACCTATGGGATTATGAAAAAGTCAATAGGACTTATAAGCTTGTTGACCTAATAAATGGGACCTAGATATAATTTGCTCTTAAATTATATAACATACAATTTTAATCTACCCCTTCGTATATATTGTAACAAAGAAAAACCCAAAATACATTATAATCTATCACATACACTACACTGAAGCCTATATATGATTATGAAAAATTAAAGCAAATGATAAAAGAATCATCTCTACTGAATACGTGTGGTCGTCAATTCAAAAACTTGGTAGAGTTTAAATATGCAAATGACCAAGTATATACTTAGAATGTAAGATGTACGAAAAACCATCATTAAGGTACGACCATGATGAGGATGAAGATCCCTATGATTGGCAACTCCTTAATGATGTTAAATGATTAAAGAGGCGAAGATAAATTTTTCTCCCATTTTCTCAAACCATCAAAAATGTAAAAATTGAGAGTAAGAGAACACATCACAACAAAAATAAGAGATTAAGCAACACAACAAAAAATTTCTCCCATTTTCAAGCAACTCCTTTATCTTTGATGATGTTTTGTCGCCCCTTTTCACAAGAAATAGTCAAAGAGATTAAGAGAATACAATACAGTTAAATGGTGAAAGGTATAAAATCCCAACAAAAATTACATGGTATAAAAAATAACATTAAATCTTAATATATTAAGTATACTGATAGATGAATACTATAAAGACAATGAGACAAGAAAATGAAAAGAATACAACATCTAACATAGTGAAACCCAATGAGAATCATGTGAAAATGGGGATAATATAAATAATTTAATAAATTAGTTAATCATGTAAAAGAATATGATTAGAATTAGATTACGATTAACAAGACATGATAATAATCACAAAAAATATATATGATCACACTTTCCAGTAAAAAGAATTGGCGAATTTGGATAATTATATAATTTATAGACATTAGAGAATATGTATGAAATTTGATATTAGAAATCATGATAATTATATTATCAATGTTTAGCTAATATATTTATGTGTAAAAAATATGAAGTACATAAATATTATTTGTTAGGTGTATAACACTGTCTCGTGATGATTTTTGTTGAATTGTTTCAAAATTAAATTTCTCTATGTTATTGATATCTTAATGATTTTTTAAAATAATCTTAGTATAAATATTAATTATAGATTATTGTGAATATTAAAATTATGTTTATATTGTGATTAATGTTTAATTTAGAGATTTGATATGTATGTGATATTTCGTTTCACATTAATTTAACTTTGATAGTTTTTTTTTTTAAATTTAAATAAAAAATAATATGATTTAGTTTCTAGTAACCCATATGATATATGTAAAGTTAGTTGGTGTGGTGGATTTGGCATAAGGAATGGCACATCGATGGCGTGATGAGTGATTTTTATGCTAGCATTGCCTAACATAACAAACGGGGGCTTTTGATTGTATCATAGACTTGGAAAAAAGAGTAGATAATGAATTATTTTTTTGCCATCATCTCTTAACATATTAATATGTTGTGCGCTAACTATATACAACCAAATGTCACAGACTGTATGTTGAATTTGGGATGATATTTCTTCGCAAATTCGACTTTGGAATGTGTTTTGATATACAAAAGCATGGAATATTGGTCTGGTAACTTCATAGGGTTGTGGTCATAATTGTGAAAAGTCAATGTGATAAAATTGGAAAGCGTTGATTTTATGCATTTATTTTACAATTTACAACAATTTATGTATATGGAATATAGTCAACATTTTAAGAAAATTTAAAAACTTAACTAAGGGGTGAAAAATGTATGTTTGAACAATTGTATTGTTTTGATAAAATTCTAAAAAAGGTCATTTAAGGCTTGCATTGTGTTGATTTCTGAGATAGGATTTTCATGGTAGGATTAAGAATTTATTTTCTAAGACTATTTTGGTACCGTAAAAGAATATTTTAAAGATTTTTCATGAGTTTTTATTTAAATATTTTTGTGAGTAACATTTATATTTTAGGTTTTATTAAATGCCAAACAACAATGTCTTAAAAAATGAATTAGTAAATCTTGGTAGTTTATCGAATTATATTTTCTGTTGAAGGCGTGTTATTTTTTCTTAGCAAGATCGTGGCATGCATTAACTCTTTTTTGCATGTTCGGAATCACACCTGAATTTTTTTATTAAGTTTGAGATATGGTTAGGAAAGAAACTTCCTCTTGTCTTATGGTCATGGACCTTGGCCATGATTGATTAGGATAGTCACGGGCAATGTCTGTGATTATTTTCCCTTTTTGTGTAGTGCTTCGAACTTTAAGGATTTTATAGACAAAGCCACTAATTCAAGATATTCCAATTAGTGGATGTTCACTAATATAAGTGCATTGCAAAAGAGTCGTAAGTATCAGTGACACTCCAAGCAGAAAATTCAGGAAAATAGATTTGTAAGAGCCACATGGGTCCTCCAATGACGGATTGAAAGGGACTATCACGCAACATACTACGAATCCTATATAAAATGTCCAAAACTTAAGGGGGGAAATACCAACCTTATGCCATCCACAAGGGCTTTGTCCAAGGAGGAAAATTCCATCATGACTATGTGGTAGAAGGAAAAAGAAGACATGTCTTATAATAATCCGTATATTTTAACAATAGGGTTGATCACTTCCTAACATTAAATTATACAAATTTTCAAAACTATTTAAATATTTTCTTGGTATGTATGGAAACAAATAAAAGAAGTGACAATATACGGATACAAAATGATGAACCTCAAATATTCAACTCATAAAATGCATCATTAACTAAATCATAATGATAGATATCTCTAAAACTATACCATAAGTATCAAAATATTCCAATACATAGTCTCACTACAAAACCCAACTATAAAATATACATGCCAATTGTCCTTCGTAAATATACAAGCCATCTAATATTCTAAATACTCAACTCACTCAACTAAATTAAATATAGTAGATCATGGATATAAACCTACATAAAAGCTCTAGATGATGATGACTGGGATAAAGAGAAGATGACTATCTATGCTACATGGATTAGAACCAACTCACGTAGACTAGCCATAACACCTGAAAGGTTTCCACGAATAAAAACTGGTCAAAATGCCAAAAGTCATTAAAGTTACACAACTCAAAATCACAAACACACACACACACACACACACACACATATTTATATATATATATATATATATATATATATATATATATATATATATATATATATATAACTCCAAAGTTATCTGGCCCCATGTGTCACAAAACCTCACAAATTAATTTAATCAACTCATTGGATTCAATAATTAGTTAATCTCTGGATTAATTAAATCAAAATAGACATTCTCCTTCTCCCAGGCCATCTTAAGAATGTGGTACACACAAATAAAGACCATCACATAACCAAACCATACCTTTCTCTTGTGTGGATGGAATTGTAAACATGAATAAAGTCTTGTGATTCACAAATAAATCCCATCACATAACCATACACCACACCTATCTCTCGCATGGATGAAACTATAAACATAAATAGAACCGCGTGATGCATCAAAACAACATACTATCACATCGATCAGACACCACCTCGTGATAACGTGACTAGGACAAACATCTGGCATGATGCCTAAATAAAATCGTTCTCCCACAACATGCATAAGTAGGAGTGTTTTCTCTCACCACTCACCCATATCCATATCCATTTATTCATCTCATTTAATCAATATCATTTTCATTTTATTACAATTTATATTTCTCAATTAGCTTATCATTTATGAAAGCATCATTATATTCCAATTACCCCGCCCTTTGAGTCGTTCTAAACTAGTCCCTAAATTGATCGCTACGTTGTTTTAATAATGTAAGTGACAAAACCTTAATGTAATTGATTCAACACAATTAAGCTGATAATAAAGTAAAAATCACAGTCACACAACATAGTATATATGTGGTTCGGCAATGTGCCTACATCCACAGGATGTTTCTCTCTCTCTCTCTTTATTGATTAAGTATTGATAATAAGGATTAGATGCCCCTTTTCCCAGGGGCATTGGTTACATTTATAGGGAATAAAAAGAGCATGAGTCATGTGGTACTCCATGGCCTTAAATTGTTGTTGTGATTTGGTCGAAATAATCCAATCTCGAGATTTCATCGACCTCCTTTTGTTCTTATATCCAAGCTTTGATCGCTTATCAAGTTTACTGGACAATGTTCGCTTATCCTGTTAGGTCGAATAATAACCCTACAACTTCTCCCCAAAGTTTTGTAGTCTGAATGGGGAGTAGAGGTTTGCCGCCATTTGAATGCGAGGGTGGCTGATGGTGAGATTTTATCACCCATTAAAGCTATGATCAGATGATATCAACACATAGTGTTTTTAAGATAAAACCAACTTTATTCTACCTGATGGTATTTAAGGGAATGCTTGTAATTTACCCCGGTGTTTCAGGGTTACACTAGAAACTCTGTGTTGTTTAATAAAAGGGTAGTATTTTGTGTATCGTCATTTGGGGCATTTCTTGATCGTGATGACTTAATCTCGAGAGTTGAGCCTTTCCACTTAGTGACTTATCTACCCCCAGTTTAAGACACACTCCATTCTTTAATCTTCTAAAAATTGACTTAGATCTCTTTGTATTCTTCATTCATTGTAAGTCGTCTTCTTTCTTTTCCTTATATTTGTGTAATTTTTCTCTCCATTTTCCCTATCATTTTTTCTTTCTTGAGTTATGAAAATGGTTTACCCAATCAGTGAGAATTCCATAAGGGTAGTTTAGAAGACGTTTCTCTATCCCTTAATGGGTAAAAATAGAGTTTGGGGAAATACCCACGGATTACTGCAATGTTGAGAAATGGTAATGGATGTTCTCCTAATTCATTGCCGAGGCCGATACAAATTTTCCTCCCAACCAACTCTTCTTAGAGTTTTGTGAATATTTTAGCATTGTCCCTACCCAATTTACCCCAAACACTTAGAGGATAGTCAATGAGGTCAACCGAATAAATGAGTTGTATCAATCTCAATTGGGGGTCCTAGAGATTAGATACTGCTACATGTGGGTACGAACGAATGATAATACCTTATATATAAAGGAGATGAAGGAGGAAAGGGTGATGGTTATCAACTTGCTTGATTCCAATAAAGATTATTGGTCTCACGGATTTGTTGTGAAATAATGGAAACACCCACCCATTCCTAAGGGTGTTGAACCCTACAGGGGCTACAAGTTCCCCACTGGGGGACATGAAATAGGTTGATTGTTATTTTCAGTTGTCCTTTATTTTCGTTAACTAGGTCTTCTATAATTTTTTATTCATGTTTTCCTTTTTTTTGTACAAAAGCTTCTAAGAGGAAATATCCATACTAAACACCCGTCGGTTTTGATGAGATGAGCAAGGCCTAAAAACTTAGGTGACCTCTGTTTGTTGGTATCGAGAATCTAAGGCCGACCTCGTTATATCTGAATTACACCTACTCCACTAATTCATTTATTTATATGACAATACATAAATAACTAGAAATCCAAGTTCTTTTTGGATGTGAATATTCAAGTGAGTTCACTTTGGGTTCCTTTGAATTCATAGATTTGATCTCAATCCCTATTGTGATTCCTTATACTTCAAAAGAATAGATGCCATCGAGAATAAAGATCCATAATCGATTGGAGGAATTTGATACTCTAACTTCTCCAGTAGACCAATCGTCCAAAAAGAAGTAGGTCAGGGGTCCATTCCACCCGATTAATTTGGGGGATTCCCCAAACAAATGGTAAGACCATCTTATAAAGAATAGAAAAACCAAAACCATTTTTACTGCTAATACTTTTCCCACCAAGAAGGTGGATTCCCCTAGTAAGGGGAAGGGCCCTACTATCACGTCAGTGGATAAAAATCTTGATTTGGCCCTGCAATACTGAAGTGGCCTGCTTGTAGGCCGATAAGGAGGTGGTCAATAAACTATCAACCAACCAATTGGTCTTCCATATCGTCTAGGCATTGTCTTTGGTAAGTCTCTTCATCTTGTTCAGATTTTATTTTTTCTAAAATTTTTAGTTATACCAACTCTCTTGATCATATTTTGTCTTGTAGTTCTTGGTGGACTTTGTCTATATTTTAGATTAGAGGGTTGAATAGGACAAAACCAATATTGATCTTGGCCAAGCTCTAATCGAATTCCAGAATGCCCTAATGGATGTAAAGACGACCTATGGGTTTGAGAAGAAGGCCAAAGAGATTAAGTTGACCAAATTAAAATCCAAGAACAAGCAATTGGAGAAGGCTTCCGAGGAGCATTCTTAGACCTTTTATGAGGTCTTATAGGCTAAGGACAAGGCCTACGATTAGTGGTGGGAGGACGCATTCATCCAAGACAGGAAAATACTAGACTACCTTTGTAATACTTCTTTAATAATAACTGGGATGAGGCCTTAGTTAAGGCAAAAGTCCCTTATGAGTCTGCTCTCTTTGGTGAGCACCCACTACACCACAAATAAAAAATGGTCACGGTAAACTGGTCCCGATACTTGGTCATGACCTAAAACTGTGATCATAGTCAAAGAACTCGTGACTAGGTCTATGAACACTCACTACCATGACATAAATTAGAGATGGTCACCTATGACCATCGTGGTCATAACTGTGGTCCGTGACAAGATCGTGACCATTATAGCATCAAAACTGCACCAAAATTCTCTCCAACAGTGGTCACAGTCGTTGACTGGGCCCCCATCCATGACCAATTTAAGATTTTCTATGGATAGGGGTTACGGCTTTGGGTCATGATCATTTTGAATTGATCACAGTTTGTGGTAACGACCGTAGACCGTGACCACGAACCACACCGATTAATTTTTTCCACATCATCAGTAGGGGCATGGTCTAGTTTCATGACTAGTTCATGGCCATGATGATGACATTAGAAAATTAACTGGTCACGGTATGTGGTTACAGTCAAGGGCCATGATCACTTTCTTTAAATATACCCTTTAAACCCCCAACATCATATTACTCACTCTCACTCTCTCCCTAAACCCTCTCTCTGACCGAAATCCTCGTACCAAAATCCACACTTAAATCCTTGCTTCGATAACCTCTCTCTCTCTACAAGGTTCGCTTCCCCCTCTCTCTATATAAACTATGTGTATGTGAGTGTATATGTGTACATATTGTGTAAACTTATGTGTGTGTGTGTGTATTATGTATTTATGTGTGTATATATGTGTATATGTGTGTGAATATATATGTATGCGTGAGTATTTGGCCAAGTTTAAAATTAATGGAAAATACCAAAACTCTATTTATAAAACCCTAGAACTTAAAGCCCAAATCAGTAAACCTTAATGACTAAACCCAAACACCTAAACCCTAAAACCCAAACCCTAATACTTAAACCCTAAAACGTTGATCATAACTCCTAAATCATAAACACTTAATTGTAAATTGAAAACTATAAAACCCAAAGTCTAAATTCTAAAACCCAAAACATGTAAAAAAAGATATTTAAGATTTTGACCCCGTTTGTAGAATATGACGATTAAGATTTGATAGTGTAAGATATGGAATTAAATTTAGAGTTAGTGAATTCAAAAATTATGCATGCTTAGTAGGATTGTACCTTATGCTTTGAGAACCCCATTAATGTTATAAGAATTAACGTGAATGAATTATTAATGACTTAAGACACTTGATACATATATGAGCCCTTATGATGTAACATAGTTAAGTTAATTACATGTCTCTTTTATGCAAGAAAATATATAAGCCCTTATGATGTAACACACTTAAGTTAATTACATGTCTTTTTTATGCAAGACCATATATGAGCTCTTACTTGATATATTGTTATTATTGTAAAGTGTTTTATCATGTAGACGATAGAAGGAGTACAGAATAATTATTGGTTGTTGAATAGTGATGTTGGATTTCTTAGATTGATGGTACACATATACTTTCAAAATCTTGCAATACTTTATCATAATAAACCCTAACAAAATGTATCTTAGCAATTAATCTATCTAAATGTAAGTGTATCATGGGTTTCATTGTTAGGGTATCACTTCGATGATGCATCCCACTGACATGGTTCGCATAGGAGTCATATGTTAAAATAAGATAAACTTAAATTGGATCGGTTGGAAAATAATAAATAATTAATGATTAATTAAATCCATTACTTGTAGGACTCATATTCACAACCTCGTATATTCTTCTTAGATTAAATGAGGCACGGTGATAATTATTGGGAATAAGAGTACGAGATGTTATAATTGGATCGCACTTATATATCTTTCATCAGTGCGCACCATTTAGAGGGTACTCCTATATACTATTATGGGAATAAGAATATCGAATAATTTAACAACCTTACAAATCGTGGAGTTCATCTCTATGGACATCCCTCCCCGATAGGTGCGTGTGCGCGGAGGTCTCGTGCCCTTCCTCTGGGTGCTTCGACCGTCGTTAATTGGGGTGATCTATAGAGATAGAGTAGCCTACCTATTTTGGACAAAAAAATCAAAAGAAATGTTGTCACCTAGATAGAACGGCATCAAAAACATACTAATACTTGAAAAACAAATAGTTCAAGGATTCAGGGACTAAGTTATGGAATGGGAAGGTATTAGTCACCCATCCCGCCCTTTTTGTCTCTCATGGACATGTTTTATTCTTTTCCTTAATAACTATGTGAAGTGTGTGTATGTATATTTAAATGGAGAGTGGAATTACTAGACTCTCACCATGGATAAAGGCGTAGTGAGGTCGTCCTTAAGAGTGTTCGAAAAATAATAATCAAAATATTATGTGTGCATTTATCGGGTCACCAAACTTTTATAGAGGGACGATGGTGTAGGTCGGACAATATGCAAGCACGAATTACAAATATATGACATGGACATAATATATGAACAAAAATAGGAGAGGAGTCGAATCTCAGAGTTTACCCGAGACGCTTACGTAGCCTAAAAAGGAATCAAAGTCCACATAGTTTACACATAACACGGGGTGGGGTTTATCCCATAAATACAACCAGGGACTTTTCTTATTTGTGTGTATGCAAAAAAAGATGTTTTAGTGTGAGAAAATGTAATGAGAAATCCCCATTTGGAATTCACAAGTCTCCCTCCATCACTATGCCTGAGAAATGAGTTCACATTACTGTCTTTATTGATACATGGGCCGAAGGCTCCCGATAATGACATTAATATATTCTGAGAACCATTAATTAAAGAACTTAAAGAGTTTTGGGATAAAGGTGTAATGGTGTTTAACTCTCATAATGGTGATGAATTCACACTTTAAGCAATGGTGATGTGGGCAATCCACGACCTTACTGCTTATGGGACCTTGTCTGGTTGCAATGTTCACGGTTATTATGTATATCTCATAAATGGGGAGAAAACTGAAGCCACTTGGCTACATCATAGTGGTAAGATGAGTTATATGAATCATCGTAAATTTCTGTCGACCAGTCACCCTTTTAGGAATGCCAAGTCTAACTTCTTACCTTTCGAACACGAGCGTAAGATGGAACCTGCTCGACTTTCTGGTCAACAGGTTGAGGAGAAGGAGAAGGCTATAAATGAAGGGAATATTTATGCAGGCAAACACCCTCAGTTTGTAAACCTGAAGTGTAAATCTAGTGAGGATCTGAACGACCCTAGTAAAATAAAAGCATGGTCAAGACGATTAATATTTTTTAACTTTTCGTGTTGAAAAGAGGTCATTTTCGGGGAGAACCAAAAGGAAGTTCAGCTTCCATTCCCCAAACTGTTAAAAAACAAAAATCATTTTTTTTGTTCTTTCTTTTTCATTAGATCTCGATGAGAGGGTCATCATTTAAGTAATGTAATTGATGTGATGCACACAGAGAAGAATGTTGTAAAAATATGATACGAACATGTCTGGGTGGATCTCATTCAAAAGATGGAGAGAAGGCGCACCGCGATCTACAGAAGACGAAAATAAAGAAGAAATTGTGGTTAAAAAATGATCCCAAAACAGGAGGAATTTCTATCCCCCTATTGCTTTAACTTTGGCTAGTAGTGAGAAAAATATCCTTTAAGACACATTGATACACTTGAAGACTCCAACTGGTTATTCCGGTAATTTACGCAGGGTAGTAAGCTACAAACAAATTACCTAAAATAGTGCAAGTCTCATGAGTGGCACACAATCATTTAATTAATCCATCTCCTATTTAGGTATTGCTTCTCCGAACACAATGATCTCTATCGGGAAATTATGCGAATCAGTTTGTTCTTTACCCTGCTTTGTGCAAAATTGGAAAATAGAATGCTCATTAAAAGTTGCGAAATCAACTTTAGCCGAGGCAATTAGGGTATTAGAAAAATATTTTCCTTCTCTGTTCTTCGATATAAGCATCTTCCTTCTAGTGAATTTATGCAATGAGGCTTTATTGTGTGGTACCATTAGGTGTCACTGGATCTATCTTTTTAAGTGCTTGATGAAAACCTTTAAAGATTACATAAAGAATACACGATATATTGGAGAGTCAATTGCTGAAGAATATGAAACAATGGAATCATCGCTATACGCTCGGGAACATATGCCAGGACAATAGATGAGGAGGTTCAATCCTCATAGAGAATGAGTGATTGAGGAACTTGACGATTTTGAGGATGAATTGTCTTTTTGGAACCCTAAAGAGGTGAAACTCACAAATCTATAATACAAGAAAGATGCCCATTATGTCTTGAATCGCAAGATGAAGTTAAAGCCTGTAGAGAGTAAGTATGTACTAAATTATTCTTGTTTGATCATATGTATTCTATATACTATTATCTAAACTCTACAATTTACTTATGGGAAGTGCGAGAATGAAATTGCCCAAAATCAGAGGACAAATTACACAACGAAAGATTTTAGGGCATGTGTATCAAATGAGGTAATTTTTACCTCTTATGTGTGCGATTATTTATTCATACGTGGTAAAAAAATGCGCTAATACAACTTCAATAACAAATTCAGCTTCTAAAAGAGGTGATGTCTCTTCAAGGCTTGCGCACCTAGCAAAAGGTTCCAAATTTTGTGCGATAGAGTTTAAGAAACTTTCGCACCAATGGTTTTGATTTCATGTCATACCCATTTGAGGAAAATCTTTTGACATAAAACAATGGAATTTTAATTTTTACCTTGGCTACCTGTGTTGCTAGAAAAAATGATTAAAATCCAAAAGATACGGTGCTAACCTATTGTAGGATTCTCCAACAAATATTGGAACTCGATTATTTAGATTTCACAGAAACTGTATTTTATTGTGATTGGGTGAAGGTGGAGGATACTACGAATTCTGGAAAAGTTAATCCTGACTCCAAACTTATCATGGTAGATTTTTCAAAGATGAAGAGTAAATATCACATAGTCGACGAGCCTTTTATCGGTGCCTTTCAGAATGTATTATACTCGAAGTGCATAAATGATGGCAATTGGTCTATCATTGCGTATGCACCAAAGAGTATGACTACTCAAGCAGAGGCAGTAAAGGATGCTAAAGAGTTCAGTTTTATTCTTGATGGAAATCCTAAATTGAAGGATTTTTTTAGTCGATTTAGAGGAAGATTGAGTATCAAACTATTACTTTACCCTTGGCAATCCTATTTGTATCCTATTATTATATTGTCCCTTGACAATTCGAATTGTATCCAAATTGTATCCCATTGTGATATTGACACTATATTGGCGCTTTAGTTTGATTAATGAATGTCTAGTTTGATTTACAAATGTTTAATTTGATTTATGAATGTTACGTTTGAATTATAAATGTTTATGGGCATGAACACCTTGCATGGGATGCCCAGTTTGAGAATATAGTTTTTTGAGTTTCTAGTTGGAACAAATTGGCCCTGGAACCCAACACATTTACTTTCTTTTACTCTGCTTTGATCAGTGTATTGACGTCTTATTCAAAGCATAAAATATGAGGAACCAACTCTTCGATTTTGTTCGTCCAGGCTTCATCCTCATATTTAGCCCTAGTTTTGTCATGCTTCAACTACATAACATTGTCTTTCTCTAGTAGCCTATTATATTTTTGTAACACCTCAGCCCAAATTTATGGGTTACCCAAACTCGAACCCGAGCATTAGGTGTGAAAAGCAATAAAATAACCTACACAATCTTGCTAGTCCAGTTTTATTTAATTAACATTTCATTGGTTTAGCATGTAGTTTCCATTTCAAATAAAGCTACGTGAGGGACTCGTGGGAAGAATCCCCGGAATCCAAGCATGCAGAGCTACTAATGTAAAATAAAATGGAATATTTACCTGTATAATGCCCTCAAAATACGAAACCTCACCCTACCTTCCGTAACAAAGATGAGGAAATGAGCCGAATGCCCAGTGGGAAATATATAATAATAATACAATATAGGATCGAATGACAGAAAGGATACTCTAACATGTTAAATCTATGCACACATGTATCTACCATATACATATATCTACATATATATGCATTAATACATGAAATCTCTTTTATTCCATAAAAACGTTGTTTACCCTAATTAATTTAACTTAATCTTGTAAAAAAAATCCCTTTTTTACTTGACTTGACATTATTCTTTGATTTAGTACACCCGGTTAAATACTTACACGAATACACTTTGTTTAAGGAAAAATCATTTCTTTTTCGAAATCACCCACTTTATTTGTACCAATCCACATTAGTATTTTCTTTGAAAATCGCCCTTTCACCACACGCAGACATTGTGTTAGAAAATACATACTTTCCTTGAAAACCTTTCATAAAGCACACGCTTGTGTTAATTATGGGTTAAACCTCTCTAGGATTCTTAACCACTCATTTAATCACTCCACTTTACCATTCCTTTACTTTATGGACATTAATCAATTTTCACATTACTTGTTCATTTTATCCTTTACCATAAAATTTATTAATTCATCCAAGTTTGGTTATATTTTCATATATTCACCACAAAACCCATTTCTTGACATATTCTATTTTCATTATCCTTTTCCTCAGAATCATCCAATATTCTCATACTCTAATGGACTCCACACTGTAGGCTATACTACGATATGCTCTGGCTAGTGGTTTTGGATCTTTCAACCCAGGGCTCTGACCCCCTTTAATTATTCCGGTGTCATCTGATTTCTTATTAATGTGTTTTAACATTTTCAGAATGTCCACATTATTCCACTTTTTTTTTTCCTCCCGAAGCCCAAAACCCGGGGTTTCACCCCAATTCGTTTTACACTTTTAAAATTTATCATTTCTTGTCCTTTTTACTTTAACATTGACTTTATCCCAAAATCGTGTTCATTTAGGACCTTTTTGTGTAATACCCTGTCCGATATTTTTATTTCATAAAAATGTTCCATTTTATATAAATTACCATTTTACCTATTTGTTTCCAAACTTGTCCTTTTCTTCATTTTCAGAAGTGTTATTTTTCAAAACACCCTTAAGTTACCAACACTAACTTATTAAGTGTTCTTAACTCATTAACAGTTCTTTAATATTTTTGAGTAATATTCTTCTCAATTAGGATACATCTTATTTCATCATTTTCCTTTTCAAGATATTATTGAACCTCTAAGGCTACTTTGTAAGAAAAATACCATTTTCTTAATTAATCCATGTAGTCTTTGAACTATACACTTATAACCCTCTTAACACCCTTTTCACACACTTTAAGGGTTGAATTTTCTAATTTCTTAATTTCATGTTTAAACCCAATAAAACCCTCATTAAACTTATATATTCAACATCAAAATACTACAAGTATATATGCATGAGAAGATGGATTTTTGGTTCAAAAATCTTATTAAATGGGTCTAACATATGATTTACTCTAGAAATTTCATTTGACTTTCAAAATTTCACCTTCCCAGACTAAAGGACATTTTTAGTCTTCAAAACTTAAACAAATATCCAATTTTATAAACCTTCATTTCAAATATTTTATTCCATAAAATGTTTAGCACTAATTTCTTGAATTTTCATCGTTTGCGTAAAAATCATAACTTTTTCAAGAAAACTTTGGAATATCTGTTCATAAATTATTCCCAATAAAATCACATTCTTCCAACTTTTTTGTTTCATAAAAATGCTTGTTATAATGCTTTCTTAAAAGCACATTATTTTACTCAAAACCATTAAAATCTATTTTACAAAATATGAGAGTTATTATCCTTATAACACAATGTATTCTATTCTAGAAATTCCATTACAAAACTATTAATATGCAAAAATACAGTCTTAAACTAAGAGTAGAGTTATTCCACCTCAAATGAAGCTCCAATAATGGTAGGATGAAATGTCTAAGAATATGGAAACCTCCCACCTCTTGCGGTGGCCTTAGAGAGGTTTCCTAGATCCTCTACTTTTGTTTTCCATGAAAGCTCCATTAAAACCACTTCAAACTCAGTAGACTTCTATTTCTTCATCTTTTTCAAAACCCCCAACAACACCTCCAGGATAGGTGGTGGTTCTGGGCTTGGGATGGTGGTTGGACTCCATGGAGGCTCTAGAGAGCTTAGAGAGAGAATGAAAATATGATAGAAATGAGCCACCAAAGTCCCTAGAAATCTTTAAATACCGAAACCCCTTTTGGGGAAAAATCCCTAAAATTCCCCCAAGCCCTATTCAAGAATTTAATTTGCTGCTGCAAGGGCTTGACACCTGTCTTAATCTAACATCTAGAAAGCTGACAACACATCCCAAATGTGCAGTTCTCAATTTTTAAATCTTGTTCAAATGAGAATGGTCTCATGTTCAATCAGGCCTTCGAACCACATTTGAACGAGTCTGTTCAGGTATGCAGTTGAGTCTCATTTGATCCTCGTTTGATTCCCACTTTGAACATCCCAGGCTTCTCGTTCGAACGACCTCAGACTCATTCGAACGACCCTTTCCTAAATTTATCCAAATTTTCCAATTCTCTATACCTATTCTTCCAATAATTTCCCGCAAGGCCCAAAAGTAATCAACATGGAAACAAAAGTCCATACGCTAGTGAGCCAAATCCAAGATTCTCATCTATTTATAATTTGTACAAGAAAATAATAAAATATTGGGGGCATGTATCACATTCTTCCCCCCTTAGAAAATTTCATGCCCAAAATGATTGATCCGTCAATTCCTCAATTCCATGGGTTTGACGACTCCTATACTAAGTCATAAGAAATCCTCCAAGACTAAACTATCAAAGTCCTTAATAGCTAAGACCACGTCTCACACCCTTACCCAATGGTTGTCACTAAAGTTCGACATGCGATATACTCTAACATTCACCATTATGTTAACCATCAAAGTCGCATAACCGACCCCGAGTTACTATTCACTAGATGATCTCATTCAATCAAGTCCTAGGACTACCTTGTTAATACCCAAAGCATACAGATGCCTATACCGAGAAACTATCTCTAGATATAAATACTCACCTAAGAGTAAACCGTAATACAACTAACCATCCAATTCATCATCAGGGATCATCTTGAATCTAAGGACTACTAATTCAAAGTTTCCTTAAATCCTCAGTCATTATGACCACATAACCTCATATCGTAGGTCACTCATTCCATGGGTTAACACACCGACCAAATCATCATCGCTCACTCGGCCAACACCTTCTGTTGCATCACTCTAATGACCCTGGTATTACTTTAGGCATATCACTTGGAGTACTCACTCACTTGGAGGAGGTTGGGAGCCACATCGTCCACTGGTAGAGTTTGCTTATAATAACTCTTATCAGTTCACTATTGGCATGGCTCCATTCGAAGATTTGTATGGCAGGCCTTGTCGTTCCCCAACTTATTGGCTCGAGGTGGGGGATAACAAGTTGCTAGGGCCAGAGGTGATTCAGGAAACCTCCACGAGGATTGAGATGATCAGGAGTCGCATTCGAGTAACCTAGGATAGGCAGAAAAGCTACGCCGATGCGAAACGGTTCTTACGGGAGTTTAATGTGGGGGACCAAGTGTTACTACATGTATCTCCTATGAAAGGAGTGATGAGGTTCGGGAAGAAAGGGAAATTGGCCCTGAGGTATGTGGGATCATTTCCCATTATTAAGAGGATTGGGCTGGTAGCATAAAGATTGGGATTGCCAGAGCATTTACATCACATTCACGATGTATTCCACATCTCGTCGTTGAGACGATATCTTCGGAATGATATGGCCCATACCCACATTGCGATATATGAGATAGACTTACAGCCTGACAGCTCTTACGAGGAGAGACCAGTGGCTATCCTAGACCATAGTGAGAGAAGATTGAGGTCAAAGGTAGTTCCACTTGTACGGGTCCAGTGGGAGCACCATAATGTGGAGGAGTCCACTTGGGAGCGCGAGACAGATATGCGCGAGAGATACCCAGATTTATTCTTACCAGGTACGCCTTACTTTTCGAATTTCGGGAGGAAATTCTGTTATTAGGGGGAAGTATGTAATACCCCGCATTTTTATGCTATATTAATTTGGAATTTATTAAATTTAATGTGAATTAATTATTTAATATAAATCCGGAAATTAATGATGTTATAATTATTAACGTGATGAGAGTTAGTAATTATGGAAAATTTGTTGAATATTACTAATGAGCAAAGTAATATAAATATTGGTTATATTAAATATCACGAGTGAATAAAATGACAATTTTGGAAATTTGAGTTGGGACGCGCCCGTGACGCGTCGGGACTAAATATTGATGAATAAAAGTGAATATATTATAAGTCACTCGTATGGTCGTTTTGAGTGCGCCAAAGTGTCCGAAAGGGTCGAGATAGTCAGGAAAGTGTACTCGGGGGTTTAGTTTGGGTCTCGGGGCATTTTTAGGCCTATTTAACCCCCGGGAGGGCATTTTGCATTTTTGGGTAATTAAACCCACGAAACTTATTAGGCTATATTATCCATTTAGAAGAGTCCTTTAGGGTTATCAGGCTCAAAACCTTAGAATGGTCATAGGAGAGGGAAGGAGAAAGCTTTCCAAGCAATCCAAGGCCAAAAAGTCATCCGATTGCACCACCACCAACACGTAGATCGCGCGACGGGGAACACAACCACACCAAAATCATCAGCAAACCAGAATATATTCACTTGAGAGAATAGAGTCCATGATTGTTACGCAATAAGTTGGAATGATCCCTCAAATTAAAGTAAGAAATGAACGGTCATACGTGAGAACTAAATAATGAGAAATAAGGACAAATGTCGTAATTAGGGGATTTGAAATGTACCTAATTTGATATGGTAATAGTAGTTTAGTTATATGACTGTGTTTATGCATATACTACCTATGTGTGAAAATCGTTCCCGCGCTACTTGCTATCCCTTAGGTTACCGCGCTGGGACGATCTTATCTCGATGTGCCTTTATGGGGGATATTGACTCGTACCCTAGAAGATAGAAATCCTTGGTACATGCTATCGAATCGATAGTTCAGACGGTCCTAAGAGACGTGGGTGCATGTGCTATCCTCTTAGAGACTTGGAATCTATGCTTCGCCTCAATATTGTTTGTGTATGTGTTAATACAGTTCGAGAGTGATTCCGAACTTGTATTTCCCTTAGTACGAGTGATACGGGGATTGGATAGCAGAGTATGCACGCACCATAATTTTTATGTGGGGTGCTGTTAATATATATATATATATTATATGAGTATTTGATATATATATGAATTCCTGAAATTTGGAACTACCTACGGTGCTATGGTAGGTAATAAATGAATAATGACTTCAAATTGGAAATACTTGTTTTGAAAAGTATAATGGAACACTGGAAACTTTATTAATAAATAAAGCTAAAAATGAGAGCTTTGTTACTAAATGAAAGTTTCCTTTTAAACAATTATATTGTTCATTTTTAAATCTTACGAGTACCTAAGATAAGTTAAACCATTGGGAAGTTTAGTGCGATATAAGATAAGATAATCCGTTGGGAAGGTTAGTACGATAGGCGTGCACATTAGAAGAGAGGTGAGAAATTCTCAAGATAGTGCCGCACTAATATGTTGTTGCATTGGCCTGTAAACATTTTAAATACTTGCTAAACGAATTTTAAATCATTTACACTATCGGGCTCTGACTCGTTTCTATTTCTCTTTCTCTCTTGTATATATATGTATATATTACAGGTGCCCAACCACATGGGCGTCTTGCGTAGGATCCCTTGGAAGGAATGCGCTACAGCTTAGGTGGGAGTTGCAGGCCTCTTGTTTAGACGACTTCATTTATTTGACTCCACTCCTAGCATATTCATTTAGTGGGGTATCTGTCCCCCTTTCCATTATTCAGTTGTTTATTTGGACTTTGTGATTTAGTTATTTCTAGTATTGTCATTTTGGGATTTATTACTGTCTGGATGTTTTACTTTAAGTTTTAATGTTGGGACTTAGTTGTTGAATGTTTAAATTATTTGGATTATATGTTCCAGGATTATTGTGGTGTGATTCTTTAATATTGAATTGTTGTAAATAATTAAATCTTTTTTTTAAAAATAAAATTTGGAAATTAATGTTTAAAAATGGTTTTGACACTTAGCTTAATTAATTAGGGTGTTTAAATTGGAAAAGTTATTTTTACGACAGTGATGCTAAGAATGAACCAACTGTTCACCTTGATTTTAATTTAATAAAGGAGTGATCGCCCAGTATTTAATTAGGTGGGGTGTCACACATCCCTCTCTTTATAACCAGAGCCACTGACTGCCATGCTGGCCAGTTACAAGGTCATTATTCCTAAGGATAGTAATTATTACGAGCAAACCTTATGGACGAAAGTGTAGCCACCCGTACATCGAACTTTGTGTAATAATAAGAATACCTAAGATAGGGGCGCACCCATTTATCGAGTTGCATTGACAATTCTAGGTCCACCCGCACTCTACTGGGCCAAATCGTGTCGTACCATGACATGGTACAAATCTGAGCTTCCAAAGTCATGGGAACACAGATCCTTGATTACTGAAACTGAAAGGGATGCACGTAAGAGTCAGAAGGAATACATAATTGTTCTGAGACAATCCCATTCGTATCAAATGAACTATGGTCTATGAAAAGTGAGCCTACACCACATGGTTGAAGTCTTACAACTTCTCCCAGACGTTCTCCCTGAATACTAATTTAGCCACACACCTTAACTCGAGTCACCAACTATGATAAATTGAATCACGAACCATTCATTCTCCCAACATGAAGGCCCATAAGACCTATTACCTATTGGGAAGTCAAACACTGGACTTACCTCCTTAAGGGTAAGGTTTCCTCCTTAAATTCTTTATTAATGGGAGTCATCCCGATCAACGAATGCCAACGCTCTTATCGAAACCGATCTTATCCATCTTACTATTCACTACATCACTAACCCACTATTCCTAGGTTAGTGCTTTCCTTGTCAAATCATGATAGTAACCCTGTAATCCCAGGTCTCCTTAAGGAGAGTTCGTTAAGTGAAGCATTCACCATATAGTAACCTTTGTCTACACGAGGTCATCACGGAGATTATCCCCATATTCTACCTAAACTAAACTTATGTGATGACCATATCGATTGCCATTGGAATTTTAAGGATAGTAGATGCCATACTGGGTTATATCTTATAATCTATACCGACTTGTCAAGATGTGCCAGGAACTAGTCCCTACCTTCCTAGGGCTATTCTAACTTATGCTATCAACACACGCCAACACTCTAATCATGCTTCGATATTCCCCCTTGGGTGCCATTTTTAAGTCTCCACACGACGTCATCATTCTAAATCCCGAATACATTTCCTAGTACTCCTCAAACTCAAGTGTCACATCGTCTATACTAATCATTACTAGAACATTGACATTTCTTCATTCTGGAATTAACTAGTTACCCTAAGGACACCGAACATACTTCACGTAAAAGTCCTCATACCGATAAGATTTTATTCTATGACTTTCTCATTGTAGGTGTGCTCTATATACCTTTTAATACCAACTTCATGATTACTATGTGCTCCCAAGTACATTAGCCCACGAGCCTCTACATATGATGCATATTAACCATTGAATACCTTAAGACGTCGCAACAAGTGTATTTTTATTCTCAATGATGTCACACACAATCTATCCTATGGATACTCAAAGATGCACTTAAACCACATCCACACCAGGATCACCTTGCACCCAGCCATTAATTAAGCCACTAAAATGGGCCTAAGACATAGATAACAACCTTATCTTTCTTTCAACTGATGTGACCTCAAACCGCGTACTAAATCACTAGCTTACACAACTAAGGATTGTGGTAGGATACAAGACATCGCCTAACCTATAAACCCCTAGGTCTACATTACTGACATCACTAAAGATCCTATTCCTCAAAATTTGTACTATATCTTCTAAAACCCCGACATAAAAGACCATCAAGAGTTAACTCCTAAGCTCCTCAACTATCATTATTGCATATGTAACATACTTACCACAATTTTCCCGTAACTCTCATCATCATACATTGTAGGGTACAAATTTTAATCAACAACCATCAAAACACTTATTCATAACAGTAATATTTTATCGACTCAAACTAAATACACATCCCCAAGTGTTGACCAACACGATCCTCATGTCTAACGAATCACCAATTATCTCATGACGTGATACTAGCCCAAGGATCGCATTTTCTAATTACATCATCATTATTTTCCATTTGAAAGTACCGTACCCCGAAACTAAATGCATTCTTATGACAACTAACATTGCCTAGGCATGACACTCTAGTCACCTAATCTCTACAGTTAGTTCTATAAAATTCATGTTTCTAATTAAACGAACATCATTAATCTCTATCAACACCTCGATAGACCTCTGATATCATCAAGGGTTGACACATAAGCACCCCACACTAAAAAATGCGGTGTCTCTACTATTATCTCACATAGACACTCGCATATTACTAATATATCTTCATCAGAAGCGCTAAAGCGATTAATAACAACTAACTTCGTCATATGCCACTTGGAAATAAATCATCCATCGTGCATGTTTCCTTGACTTTACCATTGAGAGCACGAACATAAATTGTCACCAATCTAGCGTGACCAGCCCAAAACCAACACCAACATCAAATGATCCATTACCGACCTCTCACTATTAATCCTGAAAGGAACCTTGAACCTAGAGCTCTGATACCATTTATATAGCCCTGGCCCGAATTGATGGGTTACCCGTGGTAAACTCGATCTGACCCGAGCGTTAGGTGTGAAGTGTAATAAAACAACTTACATAATGTTGCTAGTCCAATTTTATCTAATTATCATTATACTTGTTTAGAATGCGATTTCCATTTCAAATAAATCTACGTGAGGGACCTGTGGGAAGCATCCCTAGAATCCAAGCATATAGAGATATTAATGTAAAATAAAAGGGAATACTTACCTGTATAACACCCTTAAAATATGAAATCGTACCCCACTTACCGTAACAAAGATGAGGTAATGATCTGAATGCCTAGTGGGAAATATACAATAATGCAATATAAAATCAAATTGCGGAAAAGATACTCTAACACATTATATCTATATGCACATGTAACTACCATATACATATATCTACACATATATGTGATGGTAGCATAATTGGTATCACCAGATCAAAGGGATAAATGAGATCACACTAGTAAAACAATGGTAGAAATACAATAATATAACAACAGAGAGATGAGGCAAAGAGGAATTGAACACTAAGATTAAGTGGTTCAGCCTATGGAAGACCTACGTCCACTGTGCGTGTGTGTGAAATCCTCTAATACAGGCTCTAAAGGCCTTAAGATACATGGACTCAAGCTTTCTCTCTCTAATAGTAAGTTTGACAGAGTTTTAGTATGGTTTTCAATATGGGATCCATTTACAATATAAAAGATGAAGTATATTTATAGTGCTTGGGGGTATAATGCACCCCCAAGTATGTAATCAACATGTGCATGGGGAGGCTCCCAATAATGAGTTGAAACTTATTCCTCACACATGTAGCTAATCATGATGTAATATTCCATCACGCGAGGGGATAATCTTGTAAAAAACTTGCCCACATTGGATTTTCCATCCTAAAATTTTGTACTTCTCGTATTGTAGAGGTCGTATGGGGAGGTCTTAGCATGGACGAGTACGAGACTGCTGATGTATTGCAAAGTTACATGCTGACAAGTGTCAAGTGTGGTCTCGACTGAATGCGTCAGGCCAAGACATACGCTACACACTATTACAAGGTATCAACCAAAATAGAGTACAAGACATGCCTTCGCTGATGAAATGCTTCCATGGGGTCTCAGATCATAAGAGGGCCAAGAGCATGGATGACAAGGCCGACCCCAATTTGGACGAGCCTTGGGTACAACCTAGGTGGGGTCCTTTGGGAACTCAACTATAAACACCCTCGTCTTAGGATGAGGTCACACTTGGTCATATCAATCACCCCTAGCCCTTAGCCATCTATGTTAAGAGCTGGGTGAGGGATACGAGTTAGAGTAGTCTTTGATAATACGTCTCTTTGACGAGGTCACACGTGTCTTTATTCTAATTGGGTAGCGTATGCCCCAAGTTTGATTTGATGGATGGGAGCTTATGGCTTTGTGCCCTCAATGATGGGGCTTTGGAATTCATGCTTAATTATTAGGGGTTTAAAAATTATTCAAACCCCCATTTCAGCCTTCTTCTTCACTACGTGCGCCATATCTCTCTCTCTAAAATCCCAAGCTTTTGAGCAAGAACCTCTCTCTTACATGCAAAGGTGTTCTTCAGTCATTCTTAGGGTTTTTTACTGCAAGTTCCATTTCTAGGGAACCTCCTTTCTTATCCTTTGTGCATATTTCCATTTATTTAGGTTGATTTTATGTGTTTGTTTACTTTTTTGACAACTTGTTGGACCTCTGACAACCCTCATTGGTGGATTTAGCTCCTGTTGGGCTTGGTTTATAGTTGGATTGGGGTAGCCTTAGGGTTTCTCACCCCTTTCCTAGTTGTTTTTCCCCTTAGGTCTTTTTTTGGTTCAACATCGGCTATCTTCTCTGACGGTACTACCTCCTATTCTTGGTTGTTCTTGAGAAAAATGATTGGCCTTCCAGCCTTAGTTCCTTTAGTCAATAAAAGTTAAACTTTCATCTTGATTGTTCCCCTTTCAGTTTTCAACCAAGTTGAGTCTTATCCTGCTAATGTCAATAGAGTTGTATAAACTAACCGAGGAGTTTCCATGCCTCAGAGAAAAGTAATTTCAAGAAATTAGGAGGGTAGAGCTTGAGGAAGAATATAGGCGTAAAGCCGTGGAATTTCCTATTTGTCCCATTTATCCTCCCCCACTGGCTGTCATTCGTCCCCCAGTTGTTGAGAAGAGTGACCTTATGTCTGTGCTGTCTTCTTCTGCAAATGCCAATATGTCCATCTCTCAGCCGATCGAGGGTGTTGATTCTTTTGAGGAATCCTTGGCATACCTTGCACCCCGTACTAAAGGTTCTGAGGTAGATGAAGATTCTTCTCATGTCTCGTCCTCTCAGAGGATCGAGACGTCAGATCAATCTGGCTCCTCCATCCAAATACTTGAGCCTAATGTCGCCCTTCCACCTCCAATAGATGTTATTCCTCTCTCGATCGCAACGAGAGATGAGTTTGCCCAAAAATTCCCAAGTGGTGATCCAAACAATCCCCAGGACAAACCACCAGAAGACGGTGGTGAAGAGAGTGAAATTAAAACCTCTGTCGCTGAGTCCTACGAGAGAGCCATCTCTGAGGCTGATCTTATAGTTTAGAGACACTTTTATGGCATAGGAGCCTCCATTTCTATGAGAAACCCCTCTAAGTAAGATAGAGCCTTTCATGGACGAGAGGGAGAGGTCTATGTGTATGAGAAGATGCTTAAGGTTGGTTTTTGACTACCTATTCACCCGACCATCTGAGCCATCCTAGACCACTTAGGATTTGTCCTATCTCAGCTTTCTCTGAAATCCTGGAGAGTTATTCTCGACTTTATTTATATCTAGAATATTTTTAATCAAATTGACCTTCAAATTAACATTTTTATGGCCTACTACACTACATCGTCCTCCATGACTCAACCTAGATACTATCATCTCGTAGCCAAAAAACCTACAAAGAAGGTCCTACTAGTGACCTAAACTTACAACTATAATTGGAAGACTCACTATTTTTTGGTCTCTGGGCTTGGGAATTTGGTCCCAATGATTCTTATGGCACCTTTGAGCCTAGTACTCCTAAGTCATGGGCTAAGGTCTTTGCGTCGGCTAAATTTCATCTGGGCCTGAACCCTGATGCTATTAAAAAAGGTAAGAAAATTCGTGAATAAGGTGATGGTGGTCGTCTTGTTAAGTTTGAGCATCTGATGACCCCATCCTACTTGGTTCAAACAGGTCTGGGGGTTGACCCCCTAGCTGAGTTGCGTAAGTGATTTTTCTTATCAACTATTATGTCATATCTTTTTAATTTTTCATTGCTCACCTCGTCTATTTTTTACAGATCATCCAGAGAACATACCAGATCAAATTTAGAAGGTGGTGGCCCCACACTTGAGCAGTCTTGTTGACAAACATGGAAAGAAGTCCGATTCCCCTATTGGCCCAACTAACAAAACCATTGTGGGTGGCCCCAGCCAAGCAGATGATGCTGGGAAGAAGCGAAAAGGATAAGTCGAAGAAACTACCACTCACTGTCTTGATAAGTAGGTTCATCATGAGGGAGCAATCCACATTTCTACAGATGAGGCTTGGGTAGATCATCTCTCCCAATTGAAACTAGACAACGAGAGCATCATCGGCCATGTCAAAAAAGCTATGGATGGTGTCGGCTCTCTCATCTCTGAGGGAAACAAACACTTCCTCTAGTCCCCGGCCATCTCTTTCCTCACTGAGTTTTCTATCTATAGGGTTGTTCATGTATTTACATAGACTTGTCAAGTGTAGTCTCTTATCAATTCCATCTCATACTGATTTATCTGTCCACATTTTTGGTTGTAGAGCATAGTCTCCTTCTATAGGATAGGAGATTGGATCAACAAGAAACTTCCCATGATTCAGAAGGGAAGAGATGTAGTGACGAATGAGAATAACCTGAAGGATGAAGTTCAAAAGTCCAAGTCGGCCCTGCAAAAATTGGCGAACGAGGTTACCGATCAGAAGACTGAGCAAGATAATACCTCGAGGAGGATGACTGAAAACAAATAGGCAGAGATTGATGCTATCGTCAAGGCTGCCCTGGACGAGGCTAAGGCATAGGCCATAACTTAGTTCATGGAGTTTGACAAGTTAGGAGTCTATGCCTTTGAGTATCTTAAAAGAGGCATAAAGACTATCGATCGATGGGATGCACTTAAGCACGCCGAGGTTGGGAACCTGACCCCTAATGACTTCTTGGCTACTGACTTCAGTGACCCCCTTCTTGAGACCTCTCTAGCCGATGTTGAAAATCTGGCTGACACTTTGGAGGTCAGCCCCAACGAGGTCACCGAGAATAATGATGCTGAGGGAAAGACATGCGCTAACGATGATGGGGCTGAGACTACCCCTGTTGGGGCCAAGAATATTCCTGTCGATGGGTCGGCTCAGGCATATGCTGAAGATAGTTTTCAACTTTAAGCCTATTTTTTTCTTTTTATTTTTATTGGCACGGCTGTTTGAGGCCTTGTACTCAGTTCTTATGAAAACTGTTTTGTAACCTCATTATCATCAAATGAAGCTTCATTATTTTGAGAGTGAATGGATGAGGGTCATCTCATCCATGCATCATTGTTTCGACCGAAAGAGAATTTCCACCAAGTTGATGATGTTTAATAATAAACCACAACTAAGTGATTTTTACCCCTCTTGATGTTATTGAGAGTCCATAGATGAGGACAACCCCGTCTGGACTGTCATGTCACCGAGAGCAACTTAAAGCTACTTGACCACGAATGATTTTTTTATAGCTTAAGATAAGTTTATACATATAAGCAACAAATATTCAAAAAAATCGATAAGGTATACATGTACAAGCAACAAATATTCAGTTTTTATTGAATTTTATTCATCATCTGATTCTCATATACATGTACTACAATGGGATTGAAAAGAGATAATAAAAAGTGAAATCTTACTTGTAGTATTTCTTGAGATGGTCGATGTTTCATGGATTGGAGAATGGCTCTCCTTCTAAGTTTTCCAACCGATACGTGCCTGAACCACCGCTTTAATCATCCTATAGGGACCATTCTAATTAGGATGAAGCTTATTGGGCTTCCGTCACTTCTTCTTCAAAATTAGGTATCCTACTGCCAATGGTCGGGCCTTCACCCTCGTATTATAAAATCTTATTATTCTTTGTTGATAGGTTGCTTGACTAACCTCAACATCTTCTCTTCATTCCTCTACGAGATACAAATTTAGTCTCCTCTCTTCCACATTTTTCTTTGGGTCGTATGCTTAGACCCTATGGATTGGGAGACCTATCTCTGTCAGCACTAAAGCCTCTGAGCCATAGCCAGCATGAATGGGGTTTCCCTCGTCGGAGTCCTCTCTGTTAGCCTATATGCCCATAGGACAACATACACTTTATAAATCTATCTCCCCTTAGCGTCCTCCAACTTTTCTTTATTCCATTGAGAATTATCTTATTGGTGACGTCTGTTTGCTCATTGGCCCGGGGTATGCCAGGGGTGGATAAAAACTGCTCGATGCTGACTCGTTCATAATATTTATCTAGGGAGATATTTTTAAACCGCGTCTCGTTATCAGAAATCAGGGTGTTAGATAGGTTGTACCTATAAATGATGTTTTTACAGATAAACTAGAAGGCTTTCCTCTTTGTGATTTTAATCATTGGCTCGACGTCTACCCAATTAAAAAAAATCAATCACCATAATTAAATAGAGATAATTATTCACAGCTCTTGACAGTGGTCCTATCAAATCAATCCTCATACCGCAAATGGCCAAGAAGAAGTAATGTGAGTAAGAGGTTGATGAGGTTGATTGGGTATGATGGCATACCTCTAGCACTTATCACACTTCTTAATATACGCAGCTGCATCCTTTCCTACGTCGGCCACCAGTAACCCTGAGTGATGATCCTCCTAGCCAATGACCTTCCTCCAATATGACTGGAACAGGACCGTTCGTGCACATCCTTTAAAATATACTCTACCTCAGATGGACGGACACATCTGAGTAGAGGAAGTCGGAAATTATTTTTGTATAATATGTCTCCTATGAGGGAGAACTTATCTTCTTTATACCTCAACTTCTTTCTCTCGGCCCTAGATTCTGGAAACTCTCCATCTTTGAGGTACCGGATGATAGGATCCATCCAAGAATCTCCTATACTCAAATTCAAGTAAAACTCCACAGTATTGTCTTCGCCTTCAATAGTTGGTTGATGGAGGATATCTACCGGTACTGTTCTTTTAATTTTAGTTTTTGTAGCAGAACCTAATCTCGCCAGAGCATTGTCTCGGCCATTGTCTATACGGGGTATCCTCTTCAGCTTTGCTTTGCTAAAATGCTTAAGTGTTCTCTTCACCTTTTTTAACTACTTGGCCATTTTGTTGTCCTTGGCCTCTTATACCCCCATAATTTGGTTGACAACTAATCTGGAATCATTATGGACAAGGATTTGGCCAACGTTTAGCGCCCGGGCAAGGGAAAGACCTGCTAGGAGGCTTCATACTCTGATTCATTATTGGAGGCTTTAAAGCTGAACCTAAGTGCATATTCAATGTTGGTCCGATCTTGGGTTGACGAAATTAGACCTGCCCCACTTCCGTACTCACACAAATATCCATCAATAAAAAGGCTCCACACAGTACCATTTTAAGAAAAATTACCCTCCTCCAGGGTCCCATTATTTAAGAGGTATCCCTCTTCCTCATTCTCTGACACCTTGCTTCTCGTTGAACTCATCTTGGCCTTAACTGGGAGGAGACACACTCAGCTCTCTTGCTCACAAGTTTTAGCATCAATCTCTTTTGTGTCGGCCTCATCCCACGTGAACTCATTTACGAAGTCATCTAGGTCCTGCCCCTTAATGGTCGTTCTTGGCTCGTAGATGATATTAAATTCTCCTAATTCGATTTCCCAAGCCATTAATATTCTTGTCTTCTCAGGCTTGTGAATGACCTATATGAGAGGAGAGTTTGTGAGGACCACCATGGTATATTCCTAGAAATATGGCTTCATCTTTCATGAGGCATGGATCAGAGCATAGGCCAGTTTTTCCATTTTGAGGTATCTTTTCTTGCCCCCCTAGAGGGCCTTACTAATAAAGTATACTGGTTTCCAAACTCCGTCCTCTTCTCTAATAATAACAGTACTAATGGATGACTCCAAAACTGCTAAATAAAGGTACAACTTCTCTCCCTAGATTGGTCTTGAGAACAACAGTGGAGAGCTAAGATAGGACTTCAACTCTTAGAATGCCTTATCACACTCATCGTTTCATTTAAAATATTTTCTCAACACTTTAATGAAAGGAAGGCACTTATCAGTATCTCGAGACACAAACTTGTTTTATGCGATCACCCATCCAGTTAGTCTCTGCACACCCTTTATTATTTTGGGAGTCTTCATTTCCAACAAATATTTGATCTTTTTGGGGTTGGCCTCAATTCCCCTCTGATTCACAATGAAGCCTAAGAACTTGACTGCTCACACGTTGAAGACATACTTGGCAGGGTTGAGATTCATCCTAAATTTTATCCATCATGTCAAAAGTGCGCTCAAGGTCAGCTACGTGAGTGTCAGCCCTGAGGCTCTTCGTCAACATGTCATCGACATAAAGTTTCATCGTCTTCCCTAACTACTCTTTGAACATTTTGTTCACCAACCTTTGGTATATTTCCCAGTCATTTTTCAATCCAAAGGGCATAACCTTGTAGCAATAGGTCCCCTTGTCAGTTATGAAAGTTGTCTTCTCTCCATTAGTTGGATTCATAAATATTTGATTATAGCCTGAGTAGGCATCCATAAAGATCATTAATTCATGTAGAGCAGTGGCGTCAACCATCTGATCTATCCTTGGAAATGGGAAGCTATCTTGAAGGCAAGCTTTGTTCAGATTCATAAAATCCACACACATCCTCCACTTGCCATTATCTTTGGGGGCGATGACAGCATTCGCAAACCATTCAGGGTAAATGACCTACCTGATGAAGTCGGACTTTTCTAACTTCTTCACCTCTTCCCGGATGACATAATACTTCTCTCGAGAGTAGACACTACTTCTCTGACTCATTGACCTTGCATCCTCATCCACATTGAGTATGTGGCAAAGGACATTCGAATCAATGCCTAGCATATCCTGATGGCTCCAAGTGAAGATACTCTATCTCTTCTTTAATATCTTGATCAACTCCTCTTCGACCTCCTTCTTTAGAGGTTTACCGATTTGGATGGTTTTTTGGCTCGTCCTCGTTGATGATGATGGATTTTACCTCCTCAGTGGACTCTCCCATCTTCAGCTTCTTTTCATCTCTAGGGTCCAAGGTATCAATTTTGTAGGTCGTATTGGCCCTTTTGTATACTTACCTCTCATTGGCTGAGTTGAAGTAGCATTCGCCTGCTAAAAATTAGCCCCCCTGAACTTCCCCTACCCCATATAGAGTGGGGGATTTAATCATCTAGTGGACTATTGAGGGAAAGACCTAAAACTCCTTTAGGTCTACCCTTCCAAGAAATTATATTATAAGTTGAGTAGACATTTTAATCCATGAGGAAGAAACTAATTTTCTTCATGAGTCATTTTGGCCAGGTATTTCCCATTCTTACTTCCATTTCATATATACCCAGAGGATGCACCTTCTCACCACTAAATATGATGAGTGTTTAGTGATAGGGAATCAACCTCTTCTTACTCGTACCCAAACCTTTGTAACATCCCCAAAACATAATGTAGGGTCGAACTGCCGCTGTCCATCAAAATCTCGGCACCTTATAACCATGTACTAGTGTGGTGATGACCATAGGGTCATCGTGCGGAGCTAAAATCCTTTTAAAATCTAATCTTGAAAAACCAACAATTAAGGTATTAATATCAACTTTAGCTCTCTTACCTTTCACAGGCTCTATTGCAACTGAGGTTACAGTCTTCGACTTTGGTGGGAGAGATTTGTCCTAGTCCATATGTGATTTTCTATCAGCGACTTCTTTCCCTCCTCCTGCAAGTCCTCCACAGGTCATCTTAATCTCATGTGAGATCGCATGTAGTTGACCTTTAGGATAAAAAATGGAGGATGAAGGTCTTGGTCATCTCCCTCATTATCATCTCGGCCGGATTGGAGAGTCCGGCTTGAACTTGTCATTTCTCTTCTTCTTCTGGGTGTCATATCGACCACCCTTTGAGCTGCGATTGTCTACATACTTTCTCAATTTCCCAGCTTTCAACATTTTCTCAATTTCATCCTTGAGATCAAAACACTTATCGATCATGTGCCCATGGTCTTGATGGAACTCACACCATATATTTTTGTTCCTTTTATGAGGAGGATCTTTCAAATTTTCAGGCCACCTCAGGGACTAATCATGTTTTATTTCGTTCAATATGTGCTCGCAACTTATAGTCAAAGGAGTGTAATCAGCAAATTTGTCATCCATCGATCTCTTCTGACCATCCTTATACTTTTTTTGGAACTTTCCTCCACTACTTGTTCCCTTCCCATCCTCATTCCTTGTTGCCATAACTTCTTTGGAATTTATGACCTTGCTAGCCATTGCCAAGAGCTCGACCATAGACTTTGGTGGGTTTTTAGTAACTTTCTAAAGTATCTTTCCTTTCTAGAGACCTCTAATCAGAGTTGTCATTGCGATGCTTTCCTCATAATCTTCGACCTCTAGCTGCTCTTTATTGAACCTCGCGATGTACTCCCTCAGACTCTCATTCTTCCCCTACTTGACATACAACCGATGTGTTGTCTTTTTTTGGGGTCTCACCTTAAATAAGAAGTTGTGTATGAATCTCTCTACAAGTTGTTTGAAGTTATCAATTGAGTTCTTTGGCAGTGAGGTAAACCATACATGTACTTCTCCAGTCAATGTGCTTGAGAAAGCACGAAAAATCATCTTATCTGATATTGAGTAAATATTGGCAGCTGATTGGTACATCTCCACGTGGCGGACTATATTAGTGATCCCATCATACTTGGGAGTGACCACCGATGGCTTGAATTTAGTAGGGGTTGGACAATTAATAATCCTCGCTACGAGGGTGAACCTTCAGAATAGCCCCCTTACAAGGGGTCCCAACTTTTTAGAATATCTCCTATTCTATTTCCAGCCTTTGGATCGAGTCATTCCAGGGTCTCTCGGCTATAGCTATAGTATCATTTAGGACGATATTATATCTGGATCTCTCGGCTGGCCAAACTGAAGGTTCCCTTGCCACTAACCTCTGTCGACTATTTACTTCTTTAAGCCCCTCTTCTCGACCACATGGAGGCTGACACCCTACTCTTTCTCTGTTGGAGCAAGAAATACTCCTTGACCTAGATAGTTGATCTCTGAGATCACCCACTATGTCCATCCCTGATCCTTGTCGCGGGTGGGGTCGTGAAGGGAGGATCCTCGGGTCCCGCGCGTCCCTCTCGGGAGTGCTTCGGCCGACATCATTTGAGATGAGGTGTAAAAATGTAGAGAGATTTAGAGTCGTCAATCTATTTTACTCAAAACAGACAAAAGAAAAAGGGGATGCCATTCCAAGGGACGGCATCCAAAGACATACTGGTGCATACGAAACAAAAATGATTCGAGAAGGTTTTGGAGGCTAAGTTACGAAATGGGAAGGTGTTAGGCACCCATTCCGCCCTTTCGCTCTCTCATGGATGTTTGCGATTTTCCCTTTTTATTTTCCCCGTGATATGTGTGCATGTGTATATATATAGTGGAGATAGGAATCCTCAACTTGTCATGGAAGAGATAAAGCGAGTCATCCGTAGGAAGGTATAAAAATAATATTAAAAAATAGGATTTACGGGATTACCTTTACGTTGATCATTATAACGAAATAATAACGCATATGGGGTAATACGTCACTAAGAACAAGTATATAGAATGAAAGAAAATTGGATTTTAGAGAAGATAGAAAATGAGGGAGAAAGTGAGAATAGGACTCGAGTCTCGGGTTTTACCCCGAGACGCCTACGTAGACTATAAAGGCATCAAAGTCCACGTAGTTCGCATACAAAATGAGGGGTGGGGTTTATCCCATAAATCCAAATGGGGGATCTCTTATTTGTGTGTGTGTGTGTTTTTAGAAAAGTGTTTTAGTTGTGAGAAAAGTGTGAGAAAAGTATGAGAATCCCTATTTGGAATTTATGAGCAAACCCTATTTTTCTTATTTTTTGGGGTTTTAATTATATGAAAATAAGAGTTGTGCAATAATACTAAACAAAAAGTATATTAGGATGTGTGAGATGGGATAATAAAAGTGTTAAGTAATAAAACAAGTTATTGAGAATTTAAGAGAATTTGAAGAGAAAGTTGAGAAACTTGGACCTTCTTGAAGATCTTAAGCTTGATCTTGAATGTTGGAGATCAGCCCTTGCACTTGGATGACGGTGGAGAGTGGATAATTCACCAAGTTTGATAAAAATTATGATGAAAAGAGGAAGTTAGAAAGGGATTTGGATGTTGAAATCGCGCTATCTTCGAGAGAGATTTTTGGGATTCGCTGAGAGCGATTTTTATTAGATCTGGGCTCCCTTTGCAAATGAGGTGAAGGCCTCCTTTTATAGGCCCAGGTCACTACCGATCGCATAGACCTGGTCCTGCCTATCGGCACCTTCCTATAAGCAGGGTCTCGAACCTGCCATTTGGGAGTGTGTTTCAGGCCTTTTCAGAAAATTGGTTGCTGAGGGCAAACCGTTGGTCAGAATCGCATACGGGGTAAACCGTTGGAAAGGTAATTCAGAGACCTTTGAAAGTCCTTGGACCACTCCCTGGTTTGGGAGTTGACTTTGGGTCAAATATGGCTCGAAAGCGTTTGTCGGTCCATTGGACGGGGAATTATTTGGATGCAAACGGATCGTTTGTCCGTATGGTAAGTCCGAATCATGCACGGGGCAGACCGTTGGAAAGGATAGGAGTTGTACTTCGACATTCCAAAGAGTTTGATCAGTTTGGGGAGTTGACTTTGGTCAACCGGGGCCTAAAAGCATTCGGTGACCTTTTAGAGTCAAACGGATCGTTCATTCGCATAATAAGTCGGAATCGCACACAGAGTGGACCATTGGAAAGGGGTTTCAGTTCCCTTTGAAGATTCATTTAGCCTCGATTGATCTAAAGAGGTGACTTAGGTCAAACAGAGCCTGGGAGTGCTCGATGGTTTCTAGGTCAGTACTCAAGGTATGACCTGGGTTTGTAGTGATGAAGGGAGGTACAAGGGACCTAAGGAGAGTTAGGGGGTAACAGAATGGGGTGTCTATAGAGCCCCTTTACGGGTGAGTTTTAAATAAATGATAACCGTCGAATAGACACTGCATGATGCTTTTGATGGAGTATGACCGATTCATAGGGTCAATGCCGATTCTGAGGACCTGAGGGGTGTGCCAAGGATGATGAATTTTGTGGGTCAAAGCCAAATCTGCGGGCTTAAGTGATGAGGGTGACCGATTCTGCGGGTCAAAGACAATTCCGTGGGCTTAGGGTGAAGATCTAATAATCGAGATCAATTCTGTCCTAAAAGTGGTGACAACCGAGGACCAAGGTCAATTCTGACCTAAGAGTGGTGACGACCGAGGATCGAGGTCATTTCTGACCTAACTCAGGTGAGGATCCAAGACCGAGGTCAATTCTGACCTAAGAGTGGTGACGACCGAGGAATGAGGTCAATTCTTACCTAACTCAGGTGATGATCCAAGACCGAGGTTAATTTTGACCTAAGAGTGGTGACGATCGAGGACCGAGGTCAATTATGACCTAACTCAGGTGACAATCCAAGACCGAGGTCAATTCTGACCTAAGAGTGGTGACGACCGAGGATCGAGGTCAATTCTGACCTAACTCAGGTGACGATCTAAGACCGAGGTCAATTTTGACCTAAGAGTGGTGATGACCGAGGATCCAGGTCAATTCTGACCTAACTCAGGTCACAATCCAAGACCGAGGCCAATTCTGATCTATGAGTGGTGACGACCGAGGACCGAGGTCAATTCTGACCTAACTCAGGTGATGATCCAAGACCGAGGTCAATTTGGACCTAAGAGTGGTGATGATCGAGGACCGAGGTCAATTCTGACCTAACTCAGGTGACGATCTAAGACCGAGTTCAATTATGACCTAAGAGTGGATAAAGATTGGATTTTGATACTGTTGCAGAAATTTCTTTGTGATTTTGATCTGAGCTGGGGAAGCTTTTATTTCTTTAGGAGGCCTCACAGGGGGGAACAACCAATTTTCGTGATGTAAAAAACTCCACTGGGGAAGTGATCAGGCGATCCTTAGAGATCCTCTGGAGTTTTGTCGGGAGGAGATTCACTTTGTTTTTGAGGATTTCGCTGGGAAAGAGGGGTTTCTCTTGAGGGAATGCGAAATTTTCCTGGTGAAAATGCTTTAAATCCTTCCTGTGATTTTTAGGAATTTTTCGAGGATTTTTCGGGGTGTTCTTGTATTTTCTGGGAATTTCTGTACGAAATTTAAGGGGGGTGCCGGTCGTCATGGTATGAGGGGTGCATTCGACAGTGGCACAGACTTTTGGACTACCTCGAGAAGGTAAGGAGTCAGTGCCGATCGTTATGGTGGGGGTCAGTGCCGATCGGCATGGCGTTTGGCATCCTATATAAAGGTGGTGAATCCCCTCATTTTTTCACATCTTCTTTGCTTTCTCTCTTTCTGCGATTCCTTTGCAAATCATTCTATCATTCCGATCATCAAGAAATGACCGCTTTTGTGAGCACTGCAGTCCACAGGGAGTGGTTGACCGTTGATGACTGGGAAAATGTGGAGTGGAGGGCCAGGGCGCCTCTTCCTTTGGGGAGTGAGAAATCTTTTGATGCGTTTGAGCCTATTACGGATGAGCGGACCTTACTGCGGGAGACATCACGTCATCACTCTTCGAAAGTAAATCCTGGCGGTTATGTAAGTGACCTGACCTTTGGCATTCCTTTCTTTTTGGTGACTTTTCTTTCTTTCTTGACTTCTGATGAGATTTTTTTCCTTTTTGTTAGTCTGATATTTCTTTGAAGAACATGCGCGCCCGTGGGACGACGGTGCTCAGGGATGTCTGGGAATATCTCCCACTTGTGGTGCGTTGGGTGGTATCATTAGCGGGTTTTGGGAGGTTGGCATCTGCGCTGGATGAGACGCCTCGTTCGACATTGGTCCTGTGCGCTTTGGGGGAGAGGTGGGATACTACTCACACCTTCCATTTCGGCTTCGGGGATATAACTGTGACTTCTATAGATGTACAATAGCTGTTGGGGCTGGATTGTGATGGAGAGCAGATAGAGGTGGATCGCTCTTTGTGGGTGAGATCGGAGGTAGTACGTGCGACACTTGGTGATGTAGGGAGGATAGTTTCTAGGGATTCTATCCGGCTGTCTCTACGGAAGGATGTCCTGTTGGGCAGGGTGATTGATGTGGAGGACGGGCTGCAAGTGAGGCAGATGGCCTGGTTATTTATTTTTCTACTGTTGCGAGGTTTCATGGTGGTGTCGAGTGACGACATCGTCCATTTGTGATTCTTGCCATACCTGAGGATGTTTTCGAACATCCCTTTCTATGATTGGGGAAGTCTGACTTTGGCGACCCTTTACTCTTCTCTGGATGCATTCAGCCGATGTTGTCGGTAGACTTTTACTAGAGCCACATACCTACTTGAGGTATTCTTTAGTTTGTGCATTTATTTTCATGCATTCGCATTTTCCTTATGCATCTCTTTTTATTTATGAATTCTTATCTTTGACAGACGTGGTTTTATGAGGTGATTGGGTGAAATACCCCGTTGATCGCTCTAAAGGACGACACCATTGGGGACTTCTGTCGATTGTATCGATGGCGCAAGGCCAATCGGTAGTCGAAGGAATCTATCTCTCTAGAGGCGGTGCATCAGGTCTTGAATGACCTGACCAGTGGTAGGGTAAGACTCTTTCCATTTTTAGTCTTGGTTTTTACACCTTCTGATCTTGTATTGATTTATGCCTACTTTGAGATTTTCAGGTGACCTTTTATCCCTGGGGGACATCCATTCAGGATGCGGGGACGGCCGAAATGAATGCGCAGATGAGGCATTTACTGTCTCATGAGTTTGGCCATTCCTGGTATCTCGGGGAGAGGGTGGTTCGCCAGATTGCTGAGGAGGAGGTGATGGTGCCACCTGTGAAGCCTCCTACTTCTATGAGGCGGGAGTGACTACTGTCAGAGGATGCGAGGATCGCGATAATAATCGGTGAGTCCTACTTGTTGTACACTGATACAACTGCGCCGTATAACTATATGGACTTTGTGACGAGCTAGTTGATGGCGCCCAACATATATGATCCCCTGCCCTTCCCTCCTGCGGGTTCGAGTCGGGCCGTGGGATCTTCTTACAGTGGCAGTGGTTCGACGGCATCTACGGTGGCGACTTTAAAGGTTCCTTTTGTGCGGTTGCACACTCCTTCATATAACATCCGACGGGTTGATGGAGGGATAGTGCCTATGCTGCATTATCCTCATGCGATGGATCTAGAGGAGTTGGGTTTGACAGAGGAGGTCCTCCGACCTGCGGTATACCTTTATGTTCTTATCTTTCTTTCTTTTCTATTTTGGTCATCTCTTCTTTGATACTGATTTTGACTTTTTTTTGCAGCAAGTCCGAGTGTCGACCACTTGGCTAAGAGACATCAGAGACTGGATATCTTCCGCGACTGCCCATATTCGGGATGAGGTTCCTGTTCCTTCTTGCTTGGTGTCGTCTGCTTCGTCCGGAGAGGACTCTGGCTCGGGTATTGGTGGTGCATCGTCTCGTGGAAGAGAGCACATCGCAGGGGTTGAAGCTCTTAGAGAGAAAGGTGGGTCAGAGAGAGAGAGAATTGAAGCACCTTATACCTTTGACTTACTTAAGTCTATATTGTATAAGTGTTCAACTAATTTGTAAATAGTGAAAAAATTGGTTGTCTAACCTAGAATCCAAAGAACCTCAGAATTATTCTCTCTAATCCTCTTCAATGATCCAAACAAGGTATAAATTGAATCACACTACACACATTAGAAGTGCATACATGTGTATATATTTCTCATAATTGATTGTGTGTTAAATTCCCCTTAAAATGTGGTTTTAATAATTTTTGGGAATTTTTAAACATTTTTTTAAAATAATGTTTTAATAAATAAAGTGTTTATAAACTTTGTGGGATTAAAATGCTATTATGAAAAATCAGTTTTTCATTAAAATGTTTGATTGGGTAGAATATCAATGCGCCAGAGACTTCAGGGTGTTGCCTGTAATTATTTTAGGACGCTCGTTGCCAGCCAATGGAATGCCAACACTTGTCATCTTCCTGTTATCTCATTATGTGTTTGTTTTGTGAGAGAACTGCCTGGTGTGTTGTGGATTGTTTGATCAAACCTAATCTATGGCCTGCATGTGTTTATAGTCTATCCATGTGCTATCACGTTGGACCAATCACCTTCATTTTAACCACCGCTGTTTTACCACCCTTGGATCAAGTCAATGTAAGGAAGACTGAATCTCAACCGTTGAATTCGATCAGCAATCCAGAACTGTCCTTGGATCCTATATAAACCCTCTTATTCTCAACCTTTTGGAACTTTTGGCAGTCGTCCAAATTGAGAGAAAAAAAGAGAGAAGAGAGAAGTGAGAGAGAAGAGAGAAAAGAAAAGAGAGAAGAGAGAGAAAGGGAAACTGTGTTAGAAAAACCCTAACCCTAACCCTAAACAACTTCAAACCATCTTCAAACCTTCGTATATTCAAAACCCCAAACACAACCATGAGTGTTTGAGAGAGATTGGTGTTACTGGTTTGATCGTTTGTAGCTGTAACCTCTTGATCTGTGATCTTGTTACCAACTTAGATATTTTTTGGTGAGATCTGTATTTCTTTATCATAGAAATCTTAGATCTACACTTTGCATGTCACATATCACTAGATCTGGATATTTGTTTATCGTTTTGTGAAAATATTTGCTGATTTAGATCTATAAATGTTTTATGTTTTCTGTTCTTACGAAACTAAACCTTGACCTAGTTGGATTCTCACTTGGAGATTTTCGATCTCAAAAATATTTTTAAAACTTGGATTGATTAAGATCTTGACCGATTTTGAAGCAAGATATCCGTAGAATCTGGGATAGATTAAAAGGTCAAAAAGGTTTTAAGTTCTGTAAGAAAGAAAGAAAAGAAAATCACAGCATATAGTCTTTATATGTAATTTTCTAGGACTGTCTGTAAAAACTAAGTGTGTGTGAGTTCATGCATGTGTTTAGAAATCACATCACAAACACTTGACACACTACCACACTGAAAGTGTTTGGTATAAGATCAAAGATTATTGAGTCGACGCAAGGAAAGCTAAAGCAAAGGGGAAGTTAACAAACTGGAAAAACATCATCAACAATCAGATCTACAAGAAGTTAGAAGGACACCAAGTAGGGTATATTCCTAAGCTTAGAATAGGCTGAGTTGTGTGCATGTATGTTGTATTGTTTGTAACTGCTATTTGTTTTAGTGGATTTTTACTTTCGTGACTTAGAAGTCACCGTGGATGTTTCCTCTATTGGGAGAGGTTTTACCACGTTAAAAATAGTGTGTTCTGATTCTCTTCATCTCCTCATCTCATTCTATAGTGTGCTGATTTTTTAAAACTATCTTAGTTTTAAAAACTGATTACAAAGTCTTGGTTATTCTCGTACATAAGTTTTTTGTAAACACATCTTGTTGTTTATCATTTTTATTTTCAAAAGAAAAGGGTTTCTTCAACAAACATCTCGGATTTGCTTATACAGTTTAATTTTTGTATTAAACGGCATTAGCAACGTTTTTCAAGAATGTGGGTTCGGGCTGAGTCCCGCTGTTTTTACTTGTTTTTTTCTTTTTATTTCCTGAAAAATTGATGTAACACTTAAACAAGTAGATGCAATGTAATGGAGTTTTATATTATCATTTATTAATGATGAATGCATGTACATGCGCCTTTTACTTTGCTGCTGAGGCCGTAAAAAGGAGTATTTTTGGAATTTTTTGAAGGAAAGTTTTAAATTAAAAGGGGAAATTATATAAGGAGGAAAATGGATTTTGAAATTCTCTTGAGAATATCAATTTATTTTTATTGAGTTTTCTGATTTGACAAAAGAGGAAAAAAGGAAAATTTCTACAAATGGGGGGTTACTGATCGACAAGCACCCTTTCCTGCCTATCGGTAGTTTAGTCCAGTCCCATCAATTCAAAGCTTTGATTAGTACCCTCTTCAGCCTTTTGTATTTTATAGGGTAGGATTCTCTCCGATTTCTATAGGGATTATGTCTCTTCTGAGGGTTCTCAAGTATAAAAAGGGGTAAGGGTGGAGTGTTTTCATCACACCCTCGCATTCTTACTTTCTTGCCCACTATCTCTTAGCCTTGTAAGATGGATCTCCCTGGTAGCATTGAGTTTGCTAACTACCTCTAAACCTTGGAAGCAATGTGCTCTTATAATGTCAACTATGATGCTTTCAACATGCATCGAGTCTCCTTGTGGCGCAATCGTCCTATTGAGTGGAACATGCTGATGGCGGCGGTACAATTCTTGTACCCCGAGGACCATGTATTCCGCTTTGGGTTGGATGAAGTTTGTTCTACCTACAAGGAATTTTCTGCCATGCTGGGTGTAAATCCCAGTGTTACTATCGCTTTCCCCGAATTTTCCCATTCTCCCAGGGATTTATTGGCCGGGCCTCTTCATATTTTGCTTTCGGTGGCCAGATCACTGGTTGCTGGAGGAATAATCTCCCTCCTGGCGGTGCTGCAGTCCGTGGATTTGCGAGAAGTAGGTGATGTTGGCTATACTGGATTCGTTGCTCTGGGCCTGGTTTCAAAATTCCTGCTGGTGACTGGGGAACTGCTGGTGGACCCGTAACTTGCAGCCATTACTTCGTGGATGTCATACCGTCGCAATCCTGCGACGGTGATACTGGAGGAGACCCTGAAGGGCCCGGATGCCTGGAGAGAAGGTCGTTCTGACTTCCTGAAGGGTAGCCCCGTTATGCTGTTCATGTGGTTGTCTGAAAGACTCCTCTTGGTGGCCCCTCCAGAGTATCCCTTATCAGATGTACCCAATTTATTTTCGCGTTACTTCTTCATCATTGGCTTGGATATTGAGAGCTGGGAGAACTGGTTTGTGGAGAATAAGGCTCAGAATCTGTATTGGTCAGTGCCTTGGTGGGGGCAGTTGCTGCCCGTTCTAGAGCTAGGAGAGTACTCATATGTGCGGTTGGTTGGTCTCAGACAGACCTCTTTTTATTTCCCTTGGAGACTTCTGCGCTAATTTGGCTGGGCACAAGTCATGCCACCTTGGACACTAAACTTCTTTCCGGTAGATGTTTTGACCGAGCACCTGCGTCTGTTGCTTGGATAACTGTGGGAGAATCGGCGTCTGTCGACCCATCCCTCTCAGTTTGTCAGGAGAGTTTGGTATGTCCCTGGGGATTATATGAAGTGGTTATGGAGGAGAGTAGTCAGCAAGATGTTGACAGTGGAGACTAGAAAAAGGTGGTTTATTTTATTTAACACCATGGAAGGGGGTGTTGTAGTTTTTTCGAAGCTGGTTCGGGCTTATCGATCCATGGAGTGTTTACGACACTCTATTTAGGCAGGGGCAATTTGGGGGCCCCGGGATGTAGATGATGAGGGTGTAGGCTCCTCTGGTAGATTTGGGTAGGAATCTTGGAGAGTTTATTTGTGTAATAAGTAATAGATGTGGGGATTTTATTTTTCTTTTTATGGTAGTAGGGGAAGGGAGTTATCCATTCCTTTTCTTATGTAATCTGTGTTGTAGTTTCTTATTAATGAAATAAGCAAGTTTCTGATCATCCAGCTGTGCCTTTCGATGAATTTTGTATTTTTGAATTATCTATATCGATCGCTAAGGCATACATAATCCTTTTGTTCAAGTTTTTATTAGAATGAACTGTCGTTCTCGGAGATAAGAAAAGAATAGTATTTTGTGAAAAAGAAAGGGTCGTGCTCTTGTAAGATGTATGAGCTGCCTATGTACCTCTGGGGATTTTGAATTTTTTTTTGTGTTTCTTGAAAAATGTTTTTTTTGCAGAGGATCAGACCCACGTAGTTCTGGGTAGAAGTAAATGAAGAGTTTTTTTTAAGAATAGAAGGGAGATGAGAAGTATTGTAGCGCGCGAAGATTTTGAACTAGGGGTAGAATTTCTTGAGACGGTCTAGGTTGACTGGGCGAGCCATCTCCTCCCCATCTAGGTTAGTGAGCATGGCGACACCGTCTAATAAGATTTTCTTCACAATGTAGGGTCCGCTCCAATTGGGCTTGAATTTCCCTCTGGGGTCCCAGATGGGTTCTATTCTCTCCTTGAGGGCTAAATCCCCTTCCCGGACATCGCGGTCCTTGACTCTCTTGTTGAATGATCGCCCTATTCGGCGATGGTAACCATGTATGTGGTAAATAGCTTTCAATATCCATTCATCTAGGAGGGTCAGCTCATCGAAATGGATTTGGCATCAATCTTCTTCATTAAGTTTGCTTTCGATCATGACGCGTAGCGAAGGTACTTCCAGCTCCACATGTAGGACTACTTCCATGCCATAGACCAGAGAGTAAGGGGTAGCCCCAGTAGAGGTTTAAATTAAGGTTCAATAGCCCTAGAGGGCGTACGAGATCCGTTCGACCCAATCCCTATAGTTTTTGGTCATCTTGCTGATGATGGCTTTGAGGTTCTTGTTGGCAGATTCAACTGCACAATTGGTCTGAGGTCGATAGGGAGAAGATTTGTGTCTCTGAATCCCATACTCGTTGACTACTTCTGCGACTTCTTCTTTGAAGTGCAACCCGTTATCTAACACTAACTCGTGTGGGACCCCATATCGACATATGATATTTTTCTTGAGGAATTTGGCCACTTTCTTAGCGTTCAATACTGCGTATGGCTCAGCTTCGACCCATTTGGTGAAGTAATCAATGGCAACTAAGATGAACTCATGTCCATTTGAAGCCTTAGGTGTAACCTTCCTTATTATGTCTACACCCCAGGTGGAGAACGATCAGGGAGAGGTCATGTTGTATAATTCTCGCGGAGGTAGTTGTTGAAGATTGGAGAATTGTTGGCATTTGAGGCACCTCCGAACATAGGCGGTGCAATCTTGGGCCATGGTGGTCCAGTAGTAGACCTGTCAGATGATCTTCTTGGCAAGCATGTGAACGTTCATATGGGGTCCGAATTCCCTGCTATGGATCTTCTGCATTATTTTCTCAATATCATCCCCTGCGATACAGTGTATATGAGTCCCATCAAAGTTCCTCTTGAGTAGAGCTTTAAGATAGATGATGTAATAGGCGGCCAGTCTTCAAAGGGTTATTCGGTCTTTCTTATTGGAACCCTCGGGATACCTACCATGTTTGAGGAGGCACCAGATATCATAGTAACAACAATCGGCTAGTTCAGGGTCTTCGGTAGAGACGAGCTCAACATGATAGCAGTGGGTTGGTTTGTCTTAATTTTGAACTAGGAAGGGAGTCATTATTATTCCTTCGGGCATGTCGACCATGGAGGCCAAGGTATCAATAGCATCGGTAAGGTTATTCTTTGCTCGAGGTAGGTAATGGAAGGTGATATCTCAGAATCGGGATGTTAACTCTTCTAAGTGGGCATGAAAGGGTTGGAGTTTTTCATCCTTGACTTTCCACTTTCTGAGCACTTGATCGATGATGAGGTAAGAATCCCCATAGACATCAAGGTATTAAATACCTTTCTTGAGAGCAACTTTGAGGCCTATTGTGCATGACTCATATTCCGTCATATTGTTAGTGCAAGGGAAATCCAATTTGATGGCGATGGGAGTGTGGAAGTCATCAGGGGCAATCAAAAGTATCCCAACGCCATATCCCTTTTGTTAGCAGTGCCATCAAAGAACATTTGCCATCGAAGGTGGTCTCGAGCGGTGCAGAGGATATTTTCATCTGGGAATTTAGAGATCCAGACATCTGCTTCTTCTACGGGGTAATCAGCGAGGTAGTCGGAGATGGCTCTTCCTTTAATGGCTTTCTGCGTGATTTACACGATATCGAACTCGGTTAGGAGCATCAATCATTGGGCCATACGACTGGATAAGGTGGGTTTCTCAAGCAGGTATTTGATGGTATTCATTCAGGATACAAGTTTAATAGGGAAGGTGATCATGTAGTGTTGTAACTTTTGGGTAACCCAAAAAAGTGTGGCACACGCCTTTTCCAAAGCAGTGTAGTTGACCTCATACCCGATCAATTTGGGACTCGAGTAATAGATGGATCTTTCTTTATGGGAGTCTTCAAGGTATTGGGATAGAAAATCCCCAGCTGTAGTGTCTGTTATGGTTAGGTATAGGAGCAAAGGGAAACCAAGCTGTGGTGGCATGAGCACTGGGGGTTGGGTCAGATATTGCTTGATTTGGTCAAAAGATTCTTGTCAAGCCTCGTTACAAACCTTGGTTGAATCCTTTCGGTAGAGCTTCAAGATTGGTTCACAGATGGAGGTTAGCTGGCTGATGAATCGGCTGATATATTGAAATTTCCCAAGAAAACCTCGAACTTCTTTCTCTGTTTAGGGCGGTGGTATCTCAAGTATGGCCTTTAGCTTTGTAGGAGATGCTTCTATCCCTTTATCACTGACCATGAATCCCAAGAGTTTTCCCTTTGTAATGCTGAAGACATAATTCTATGGATTGAGTCTCATCTAATACCGTCGCAGTCATTCAAAGAACTTTCGGAGAGCGGGAACATGACCTTCTCTAGTTTTGGACTTGATAATCATATCATCCACATAAACCTCGACTTCTTTGTGAATCATATTATGCAGTATGGTTGTGGCAGCCCTTTTGTAGGTATCCCCAGCATTCTTGATACCAAATGGCATGACGACGTAGCAAAAGGTACCCCATGGGGTGATGAATGCGGTTTTTTCCTGGTGGTCTAGGTGCATCTTGATTTGGTTGTATCCGAAAAACTCGTCGACGAATGACTTGAGAGCATGACTGGCTGTGTTGTCCATGATCATGTCGATATTGGGTAGAGGATAATCATCCTTTGGAGAAGCTTTATTTAAATCTCAGTAGTCCACAAATATTTGAACCTTCCCTCCTAATTTCAGCACATGTACTATGTTGGCTAGCCATGTGGGATATTCGATCACACGGATGAATCCCATGTTTAATTTGACCACCTCTTCTTTGACCTTGAGTGACCATTCGGTGCAGAGCTTTCTCAATTTTTATTTAACCGGCTTGTAATCTGGGAGAGAGGGGATCTCGTGCTGAACTATTTCAGGATCAATGTTGGGCATATCATCATAGGACCATGCGAAGACATCCACAAATTCCTTTAGCAATTCTTCAAGTTATGCACACTCATGATCGTCATGGGTAGCCCCTATCCTAATCTCGTGCAGTTGGCTACTAGAACCGAGATTAATAGCAACAGTCTCTTCTTCATTAACTTGAACGCGGTTATATTATTTATTATTAACCTTATTTAGATTAGTTAAGAATTGTTCATTTGCAAAATCATCATCATCAAAAGTTCGATTAGAATCCAAATAATTAATGTAAGGCACAACAAGATATTCAAAATCTTCGTTTATTTCATTGATAGGAAAAACAACATTGAGAACCTTATCAAAAGTGGTCTCGATTACATTTGAACAAGGATAGATAATAGCAGAAAAAATAGGGTAAACATTGGGGTTAGGGGAGATTTCAAGAGTTAGAACTGGCGCAACATGCCAGTTGAGGAGGGGTGTATCAGTATCTTTATTCAGATGGGATGGATCCATTGATGTAGTGCCTGAATGAACCATGCAGAGTGCCAACCCCAGTGTCTGTAAGTTGAAGGAATCTTCAGAATCACTTTCCTCAGTCTCTTCGATATCTTTGATGAGCAGTTGTACTCGGTGTTGGAAACTTTTGGCCCATGGGTAGCTATCTTGGAAAAAGATCTCCATTCCAGGCTTCATCTTCTTATCTTTGTGGTCATACCATGGTTCTGGAAAATCTCAAAAGGGGAAGTCTTCGCCTTCTTTGATGAATCGTCCATTCAAGGAGTCTTCTAGGGTAGTTAGGATGCAGTCTAACCTTCTCTTTGGTCGAGACTGGTAGATCATTCTGAGTTCTTGTTCTGATGGTTGATACCCCAAGACACAAGGAGGGAAAGCTTTCTTCAGTTCGATGGTCTCAAGTATCCCTTGTTGCCTTTGCCCTAGCCTCGGTCCGGGTATGAAGTGTATGTTTCTGAACATTTGAATCACATTGACATTGCCATGAGGGTCATATTCTGGACAAACCCTTTCTTTGAAATCGTCCCTTGTCGGGAGTAGGAGTGGCTCAACTCGGAATCTTGATAGGAGCATATCATTTGACCCGTGTTGTATCTCAAGGATTGGACTGCTAGTGCTAGCACCCTCGACATTTTTGTCGTCGCCTAAAATGGTGATGACTCGCCCGTCGGTGAAGAACTTCAATTTCTGATGGAGTGAGGAAGACACACCCTTGATACTGTGGAGCTAGGGTCGTCCGAGCAACAGGTTGAAATAAGCTAGGATGTCTATAACTTAGAATTCAACGACAGGGTTTATAGGGCCAACCCCTATTACAAGTTTTATGGATCCCATCACCTCCCGGTGAGTATTATCGTAGGCACGTACAGCGGTGGAGGTTGGAGCGAGGTTTCTTTCTTTCAGGCCTAAACACTTTAAGGTTCTCAGTGGGAAGACATTCAAGGCGGATCCATTATCGACAAGAGAGAGTAGCACAACCTTCCCCATAACTTCGACGGAGATGTTGAGTGCATGATTGTGATTTAGCCCAATTCTGGGGATTTCTTATTCATAAAATGACAGCATTCGGGTAGAGGTCAAGGATCCGACCAAATTTACCGCCTCTTCTGGTGTGGTAGAAGGAGGAACTGTGGGTCCAGTGAGCAGCTTGATTAAAGCATTTCGTGCAACTGGGAAGACATGAAAATCCCCCATAGAGTGATGTTAGCTTGAATTTTTTTCAGTTGATCGAGGATCCTGCTCTCCTCGATGGTCATCTCTAGCATAGGAAGGTTTTCAACGCCTTTACCCTTTTCATTTACTGGTAGTGATCTTGGAACCTGGTAATGTCTCCCTGATCTGGTCATGTGATTTACTGAAGAAGAGAAGAATATGAATCCCGTTTCCTTGTCAATATCAGGTTGTTCTATCACCCTGTTTATTTCTCTGAGGAGTTTTTCAAATGATATCATCCCACATATGTCGGCTACCGGGCTATTTCTTCCTGAAGCTTGTTCTTCACTCGAATCTTCGAATTCTTCCCTGCATTCGGTGGCCACAATTCTGCCTTCCCATGTAAAGTCAATGCATTCCAAAACTTTAATGGCCTCTTCATACAGGTCTTCCCATTATATGGGGATATGTATAGTTGAAAGGACCAAGCGCCCTTGTAGCTTTAAAATGTCAAGTAACCCGGTGATACTACAAATGCTGTTGGTTTGCCCAAATAATTTTGCCATAATTTGGACAACATCATCTAGGCTGACTTCATCAGTTGGTACCACCCACTTATCTGAATCTCGGGCCCATTTTTGTGCTTCCAATAATAGTGTACTGAACCTTTGGCAATCAATGACCATCTGTGAGGGAAATTTCAGTCCAAACTCTAGGGGTTGGTTTAACACCTCTAACAATTACATATTTCTATTTTCAGAACGGGTATAGACAGTGATGCATGCTCTGGCAAGGAGTGACAGTGCCTGATCAGGGAGGCTAATAGGGTATAGGAGAAAATATGGGCAAATTTGAAGAGGTTTAGGGGAGTATATGGGTGTGATTTGAGTTGAGGGATCGAAATCTGAGTTTTCTTCTAAGAAGATGGCATTAGTATGATTTGGGAGTGGATTGTGAGAAGTGTTTGGCTTAGGATTGGATGGTGGGGTGATGGTACCTCAATCAATGAGATATTGGATTATGTTTCGGAGGTGAAAGCATTGGTCGGTGGCATGGATAGTAGTTTGGTTAAAGTCACAATGAGCGTCGGCCTTGAAGTTTCTTAGGAGTGGATTTGGCAATGGACGTGGATCCAAGGGTTTGATGAGGTTTCGTCTTAATAGGGATTAGAAAACTTTAGAGAGGGGAGCATGGAGCTCAGTGTATTCCCTTCGGATGGGGGCAGGACGACTTTCTGGTGCCCATGATGTGGTTGGTTGAGAGATGTTGTTGATGGTTGAGACTATAGCATTGGCAGGCTTGTCATACTTTCTATGGGTGAACTGTTCGGACACCTTCTTCGGTTCAACCTATGTTTTAACTAGGATTTCCTCGATTTCTACCCCTGCTTCTCTGAGAGCTTGGAAGTGGGGATAGTATTGTCCTCACATCATCGCTCAGATATGGGCAAGAAGTTATTTTTCACTATGTTGACCTGTTCTTCCTCAGATGGCCGATTAGTCATGGTAGCTGCTTGCCCTCTCCATCGAGTTATGAAGTTACTGACTGATTCCCCAGGGTTCTGTTTGAATAACTCTAAATCACGACGGGTGACCTCAAGATCTTTGTTGTATTTGTAATGTGATATAAATTCTCAGGCTACATCCTCCCAGTTATGGATTCTGGATTCCTCGAAAGACAAAAACCATCGGATGGCACTATACTTCAAAGTTTGCGTAAACAATTGGGCCATAGCTTCTTCAGAAGCCCCTAGTAGATTCATAAAACGATGATAACTACGAAGATGAACAATTGGGGGTCAACTCCCTCCAAACTTCTCGATATTTGGGATCTTGAACTTCTTGAGTAACCTCACTTTAGGATAAGGAGACATGTGGGTGTAGTCTATGTAATTCCCAGAGATTCTGACTTGGTCGAACTTCTTGGTGAGCATCTTGAGATCCTCTTTGACTTTATTCAACTCCTCCTCTTTTGGATCAGCGACCATAGGCAAGTTATCCATAGGCTGGGCAATGTTTGGCTTCGAATGTTGGCCAGGCGGCGCCCCATTGACAGGAGGGGCACGTGGAGCGTGCTGATATTCTTCGGGAAACCAGATAGGATTGGGAGGACCCATAACATGAGGGAATAGGAACCTGGTTTCATTGCATCTCTCGAAACTCAGTTTGGAGGTTGTTAATCTTGGACACGAGCTGAGCTAGGACTGCCGTCAGATCCAAATGTATGACTGGTACTTAATCTGTATTCTCCATAGAAAGTGGATGGATTCCGAACACGAAAGACGTAGTAGAGGAACGAATGAAACTACGGGGTGATTTGACTGAAGATCGAAGCCAATAGGGAGCCAGGCCAAGGGCTTACGATCGAACTGAGAAGGCGTAGAATGGGATTTATTCTTTTGAGAAAAAGGGAAGAAACTATTTTTGGATTTTTGATAAAGAAGGGATAACTATTTTTGGAGATGTAACTCAGCATGATTATTACGATTATTATGTTCTCACTTGTATTTAATTCTCCTAAATGCAGTATCGGACGGGACCCGAGCCTGGAAAAGTGGGGTTTTTAATATGTGCAAAGCTACGGCTGGACTTGTAACCAGGCTCACAGATAGGGTCCCATTTTAAAAATGCACAAAAATTTGGGCAGCAGACCAACCCGGAATTTCGGCAGAGTTTCGGGTAGAAATCAATAATCTAAAGTTCGTGTCCTAGGTTTGACACCTATATGCGGGTATGCAGTTGGTTGGGTGAATCAGAATGGGTTCCCCCTTTTTGCATGACTTCCACGATATACGTCTCTCTCCTGCGAGCAATCGGTACGTGTGGACAATCCATTTGATATACTTGAGTGTACGTGAATTGCCTCACCATATACCTTATGGGGACGGTACGTGTGAGAGCGAATTCGATATACTCGACATACGTGAACGAATTCCCTGCGATATACCTCCCGTCATGACTTCGGTCAAGTGGTACAATGTAGGGGAACCGCTCGATATATGTCGAAGGTACTTGGCCAATGGAAGGTGAGAGTCATATTGCTTAGGCTAACTGCGACCTGTCGGACCAGCGCACATCACGAAGTGACCCTCCAGTTACTGGGTAAAATTTGGTCAATAACAATGCTATTTGGTGATGTCGTGTTAATCATGCATGCTTCTCTTAGTAGTATCTTATGATGAGAATGATTTTCTTCATTATGCTAAACAAGGAACAAAGTATAAGTACCAAAGGTACACCAAGTATGGATGGGTGATGCGTGCAATATGTTGATATATGTGATCCTAGGTGCACGTGGTGTAAAGTGTACATGGAGAATTTTCTACAAGTGTGTGAACAAAAGCATAAGCATGGGATACACATGAAAAAGGGGGACCATGCAGATATAGGGGAAACATAAACAAATATAACATCCATATAAATAGAGTCAAGCCCTCAAGACATACAACATACTGTGTCCATCCTCGGTCCTCTTCGCGGGCGGGCGCGTGAAGGGAGGATCCTCGGGTCCCGCGCGTCCCTCTCGAGAGCGCTTCGGCCGACGTAGTTTGAGATGAGGTGTAAAAATGCAGAGAGATTTAGAGTCGACAGTCTATTTTACTCAAAACAGACAAAAGAAAAAGGGGAAGCCATCCCGAAGGACGACATCCAAAGACATACTGGTGCATACGAAACCAAAATAATTTGAGAAGGGTTCGGAGGCTAAGTTACGAAATGGGAAGGTGTTAGGCACCCATTCCGCCCTTTCGGTCTCTCATGGATGTTTTCTATTTTCCTCGTGATATGTGTGCATGTGTATATATATAGTGGAGATAGGAATCCTCTACTTGTACCATAGAAGAGATAAAGCGAGTCCTCCATAAGAAGGTATACAAATAATATTAGAAAATAGGATTTACGTGATTACCTTTACGTTGATCATTATAACGGAACGATAACGCATATGGGGTAATACGTCACTAAGAACAAGTATATAGAATGCAAGAAAATTGGATTTTAGAGAAGATAGAAAATGAGGTAGAAAGTGAGAATAGGACTCGAGTCTCGGGTTTTACCCCGAGACGTCTACGTAGCCTATAAAGGCATCAAATTCCATGTAGTTCGCATACAAAACGAGGGGTGGGGTTTATCCCATAAATCCAAATGTGGGATCTCTTATTTTTGAGTGTGTGTGTGTGTAGAAAAAGTGTTTTAGTTGTGAGAAAAGTGTGAGAAAAGTATGAGAATCCATATTTGGAATTTATGAGTAAACCCTCTTTTTCTTATTTTTTGGGGTTTTATTTATATGAAAATAAGAGTTGTGCAATAATACTAAATAAAAATTATATTAGGATGTGTGAGATGGGATAATAAAAGTGCTAAGTAATAAAATAAGTTATTGAGAATTTAAGAGAATTTGAACTGAAAGTTGAGAAACTTGGACCTTCTTGAAGATCTTGAGCTTGATCTTGAATGTTGGAGATCAGCCCTTGCACTTGGATGATGGTGGAGAGTGTCTAATTCACCAAGTTTGATAAAAAGGATGATGAAAAGTGGAAGTTAGAAAGGGATTTGGATGTTGAAATTGTGTTGTCTTCGAGAGAGGGTTTTGGGATTCGTTGAGAGCGATTTTTATCAGATCTGGGCTCCGTTTGAAAATGAGGTGAAGTCCTCCTTTTATAGGCCCAGGTCACTGCCTATTGGCATAGACCTGGTCCTGCCGATAGGCAGGGTTTGGAACCTGCCATTTGACAGTGTGTTTTAGGCCATTTCGAAAAATTAGCTGCCGGGGGAAAACCGTTAGTCAGAATCGTGCACGGGGTAGACCATTGGAAAGGTAATTCAGAGGTCTTTGAAAGTCCTTCGGACCTCTCCCAAGTTCGGGAGTTAACTTTGGGTCAAATATGGCTCGGAAGCATTTGTCGGTCCATTGGACGGGGAATCGTTCGGACACGCAAACGGATCGTTCGTCCGCATGGTAAGTCCGAATCGCGCACAGGGTAGACCGTTGGAAAGGTTAGGAGATGTACTTCCACATTCCAAAGAGTTTGGCTCGGTTTGGGGAGTTGAATTTGGTCAACCGGGACCTGAAAGCATTCGATGACCTCTTGGAGTCAAACGAATCGTTCGTCCGCATGGTAAGTCGGAATCGCGTAGGAGTGAACCATTGGAAAGGGGTTGCAGTGCCCTTTGAAGATTAATTTAGCCTCTGTTGAGCTGAAGATTTGACTTAGGTCAAACAGAGCCTAGGAGTTCCCAATGGCTTCTAAGTGAGTACTCGAGGTATGACCTGGGTTTGTAGTGATGAAGGGAGGTACTAGGGACCTAAGGAGAGTTAGGGGGTAACAGAATGTGATGTCTACACCCACTCAGATGATCCTTTCAAAGGTTAACCCTCTATTTAGCCAATCAAAAGCTAAGTCCCTTGGTAGGGCATCTTGATAAGGCCTCCTGATGTGCCCTCGTCTGACTTGAACGGGGAGTACATTGTTACTTGATATTTCATAAAGTTCCCAGCATTCATCTTAGGCATCCTTCACTTCATAGTCATCATACCGATCCTCTAGGTAGGGCTGACCATGCCTCCCCAGGCGTAAACACCTAGGGTCAACAACGTCTCTCTGTCGTTGATGAGGTGGTAACTCCTTATGGGGTGCCTGGGGTAGTCCTCTGGCATCTGGATGCTGCTTTATGGCAGTCGAAGTCATCATATTTAATATTACCCTAGTAGGTTATATCAATACATTTTAGTTGAAGGCAAACAGTTACTCGTGCATCGCCTGGTGGCTAGCTATCAATGACTTCAATGTCGTCGCCACCTTCGCTATTTCTGACTAAGGAGGCACGTGACTAGAGCTAGGACCACCATCTCATGGTGGAAATTCTAATGCCATGTTTTAAACGTGGTGGATGAGGTGTAAACTGAAGAATGAAAGCTTAGAACCTCAGCAAGAGATCTTTCAATTGTGAAACAACTTCCACAAGAGGTAAGGACTTGCTCAACACCAGAGACTCCGATGAGTATAAGCTAAAATAGGGAGGAGATGATAACCCTCGTTCCCACAGATGACACCAGACTAATGTACAAGAATTGGTATCACCAAATCAAAGTGATAAATGAGCCCACACCAGTACAACAATGGCAGAAATATAGCAATATAACAATAGAGAGAGATGAGGTAAAGAGGAATTGAACACTAAGATTAAGTGGTTCAGCCTATTGAAGGCCTGCGTCCACTATGCATGTATATAAAATCCACTAATACAGGCTCTATTGGCCTTAAGATACATGCACTCAAGCTTTATCTCTCTAACAGTAAGTTTGACAGAGTTTCAGTAGGGTTTTCAATATGTGATCCCTTTATAATGTAGCATATGAAGTATATTTATAGTGCCTGGGGGGTATAAATCACCCCAAGCATGTAATCAACATGTGAATGAGGAGGCTCCCAATAATGAGTTGACATTTGTCCCTCACATATGTAGCTAATCATGATGTAATATTCCCTCACATGATGAGATAATCTTATTGTAACAAACTTGGCCACGTTGGATTTTCCATTTAGGAACTTTGTATTGCTTGTACCGTAGAGGTCCTCTGGGTAGGTCTCATCCTAGCCAAGTATGATATTATTGATGTATTGCAGGGTTACATGCTGGCAAGTGTCAAATGTGGTCTTCGCTGAACGCTTCAGGCCGAGACGTGCCTTACACGCTATTACAAGGTATCGGCTGAAATAGAGGATGAGAAATGTCTTTGCTGATGAAATGATGCCTTGGGGTCTCGGCTCATAAGAGGGTCGAGGGAATGGATGATGAGGACGATCCTAATCTAGACAAGCCTTGGGTACAACTTAGGTGGGGTCCTTTAGGAACTCGGTTGTGGATACTACTGACCCTCGTTTTAGGATGAGGTCACACTTGGTCATATCAATATGCATTGATAGATGAAACAAATTTTATTCCATAAAAATGTTATTTAAATTGATTAATTTACCTTAATGTTGCAAAAGAAATCCCTTTTTACTTGACATTATTTCTTGATTTAAGACCTGGTTAAATACTTCAACAAACACACGTTGTTTAAGGAAAAATCATTTTTCCCCAAAATCACCCACTTTATTTGTACCAATCCACGCTAGTATTTTCTTTGAAAATCACCCTTTCAACACACACAAACACCGTGTTAGAAAATACATACTTTCCTTGAAAACCTTTCATAAAACACACCCTTGTGTTAATTATGGGTTAAACCTCTTTAGGTTGCTTAACCACCCATTTAATCACTCCACTTTACCATTCCTTTAGTTTATGGACATTAATCATTTTTCACATTACTTGTTCATTTTGTCCTTTACCGGAACATTTATTAATTCATTCAAGTTAGGTTGTCTTTTCATATATTTACCACACAACCCATTTCATAACATTTTTCATTTTTATTATCCTTTTTCTCGGAATCCTCCAATATCCACATACTTTAACGAGCTCCACAACCTTGGCTATGCTACCATATTCTGGGCTCCAGGCCCTCCTTAATTATCCCCGTGTCATCCGAGTTATTATTAATGTGTTTTAATATTTTACAAATTTCCACATTATTTTACTTTTTTCTTTTTTCCTGTCCCAATACAAAACCCTGGATTTTACCTCAATTTATGTTACACTTTTAAAATTATCATTTCTTGTGCTTTTTACCCTAACATTGACTTTATTCCAAAATCAAGTTCATTTGGACCTTTTTGTATAACACCATGTCCAACAATTTTATTTCATAAAAATGTTCCACTTTATGTAAAATTACCATTTTACCCATTTGTTTTCAAACTTTTCCTTTTCTCCATTTTCATAAGTGTTATTTCCCAAAATACCCTTAAGTTACCCACACTAACTTATTAAGTGTAAGTACAAAATTTCCAATTGAGCCCATAGTAAGTATTTGACTTATTCTCGGAACAAAATAGGGTTGTGAGTCATAGATAGATTTTTTATTGTCATGATTCCACATAGTCTATGACATAAAGTTTATTCAAGACGTTACGACCAAGATTTAAAGATTTATCACGCTGAGATTAATTTGGTGCATGTTTCACGTCTTCATTGCATTCCGATCTCTTAGGTATGTGTGCGTAATATTTATGGGACTCGAAAACTATTTTTAGGATGTTATTTTTACTAAAAAATGTTTGTTAAAGAGTTCATCTTCATTTATTTTGAGATAAGGATTATTTAGAGTCGAATTTAACCTTCCCTTGTGTTTAGATGGATTAAACGACACTTGGAGTCGTTTGAGTGCCATTGCAAGGTCATTCATACGAGATGAACATGTCGTTCGAGCGACATGGACATTTCTTTTGAGAGCCATGCTGATCTCGTTCAAATAATGCATCGACTTAACTTCTTTATTTAAGGCGTGTTTCACTCAGAATTTCGAAAGTTGTAGAACCAGAAAATCATCTTACATATAGTACATTTTTTGCACAAGTTTTCTTAACTTTTCTAAGTCTAAAAACATCCCTAGATTTTCAAGATCCAAGATTTCATACTCTTATACTATAGAGATCTTGGTTTGCACCATTGGACTTTTTCATCACTTTGAACGTTGGGTTTTTCAGTGAAGAAGCAAAAGAGTTTGTGTTCAACATCGTAGATGTTGCTAAGCTGTATCGGTGGACACCAAGATATACGTGGACGAGTGTGTTGTGGATGAGCATTGTATAAGGACTTCTGCGTGCGCACTGTGGAGGAGTGGTTGAAGGATCAGAGAAGCGTCAAGACTTGTGGGGGATTGAGTCGTTGAGTAAGTCCATCATCTATACTTTGTAATACCACATGATAGTGATTGTTTGGCTTGGGCCATCCGAGGTATTTTCCTTAATGGTTTCCATGTACAACCGGCGTCTCTTTTATGAACTTATTTATTTTAGTTGCTTTAATCATCTAGATGCATGTTTAGGATTAAACAAGATATAGTTGAGCTTAACTAAAATTGGTTCACATACTTGGTGCGTATAAAATTTGGAAAAGGGTTTTAAAAAAAGAATGTTTGTTTTGACATCCTTAAAACACATTCGAAAGAAAAAGGGGGGGCCTACAAATTGGTATCAGAGCTAGAAACATATATTTGTGTGCACTGATCCCTTGTATTTTTAAGGATGAATTTAAATTTTTTTGAAAGTTTTAGAGCTCCTGTTTTTATGGCACTAACTATGGTTATTGGAAAATGTGAATGAGAAGTGCTTTAAAATCAATTGATGAGCGTGTGTGGTTAGCAATAGACAACAGGTTGGACTCCACCGATCACATGAGAGGGTGATGTCACCACTTTAAGACCTATTGAGTCATGGACCAAAGCCGAACATAGATTTACATTTTACAGCTCTAAAGGTCTTCACGTTATTTCCTCACATGTCACACCGAAAGAATATAATAGAATCATGACCTGTGAAGCTTTGAAAGAAGCTTGGGATATACTCACACTTACTCACGAGGGCACTAGCACGGTTAGGGCGTCTAAACTTCAAAACCTCACCACAGAGTTTGAGACGATTAAGATGTTAAAGAATGAGTTGTTTGATGAATTTTACACTACGTTGTCCAATATTGTCAACTCATCGTTTAATTTGGGAGAGAAAATATCCGACAACCGTGTCATAAAGAAAATCTTAAGATCTTTACCGAGTAGATTTGATGCAAAAGTGACTGTCATGAAATCCTTGGGTATGTTGGAATCGAAGAAACTTGAAGAGATTGTAAGTGACCAACAAACCTATGAACTCGATATGTTTACCTCCAACAAAGTGCCAAAGAAAGAAAAGGGCATTGCTTTGAAATCCCGAAAGGAGGAGACTAAAGGTTCAAATGATGATTTCGATTTAGATTTTGAGGATGTAGCCTTATTGGCAAAGAAGTTCAAAATGTTTCTTAAGTTCCAAAAGTAATCAAAAGATGCCAAAAGACTTAAGAAATTCAAGAACAACAAGGTACATCCCTCACCTAGGGATAAGAATGAGAAAGCTAAGAGGGATAAGTTTAATAGATGTTTTGGGTGTGAGGGGTAGGTTCACAAGGTTGTCGAGTGTCCCACTAGACTTAAGGAGGGAAAGTAATCGATAGCATATAACGCCACCTTAAGTGATAGTGAGATGAAAGACGAAGAAAGTTCCCCCATTGAGTGTAGCTTTATAGAGTTCATGGCATGTCATGTGAGCGACGACGATAAATCTTCCCATGAAGATTCTCATGTGCATGACACTTCCAAGGCCGTTGAGCGTGAATCACATGTGAGTGAGGGTGAAGCTAGTGAGGATGAGGAGATTGATGTGGGAGAGTTGCAAGTTGCCTTTAATGAGTTGTATATGAAAGCAATAAAGGTGAAAAAGATAAACTTGAAGTTGCAAGCTAAGTTTAATGAGCGTACTATAGAGAATAATGATGCTTTGATTAACGATATTATGGCATAGGAGAAGACTCTTAAGGAGAAGATAGAATATGTTGACAAAGAGAGCGATAGTCTACGGTTTTATGGAGGCTTTAAAGAAGGATATTCTAGAGTTTGAGGAGTCTAGGCATTTGTTTGAGCCTAGGACTAGTGAGCTAGAAGAGAGATTGAAAGACTCGAGTAAGGTGAAGTTTGATTTGAACACTAGATCGAAAAAGTTGGATAGGATGTTAAGCACCGTCCAAATAAAGGGAGATAGTTTTGGTATAGTGTATGATGATAGAGTTATTTACATTCCCAATGTCAATACCAATAGTGTGAGATAGCCCACTAGGAACGTGAGGAGAGGTCATCATTTTGGTAATCATTCCCACCGTGTTTAGACGTGCACTTATTACGGTAAGAAAGGCCACCTTAGACGTTTTTGCTATGCCCTTAGGAATGCTCCTGGGAAGTTTAGGAATAGAGTCGTTTTTGTTCCCAAAATCCCCATGCATAATTTCACACCTACTTGGGTTAGGAAATCGTACTTAGAGGCTTAGGAATTAAACTTCATGGTTCTTGTTTGGTTGCACTTGATTCTTCCCATGCTAGATCTAAAGGATGATTGTGTTGCCATGTTTGTCATATGCCAGTGTTTGAATCGTGATATATATCTTGCTAGTGTTATGACATGTGTATCTTTTGTATTATATTTTTTTCATTTATTGAGTCTTATTTGAAAAAATACAAAAAGATTTCTGGTTTTAAATATATTTGAGAAAAATATAAAAAGATTTTATTTTGGGGTCAAAAATATTTTTAGAAAAACACAAAAAGATTTTCGATTTTCATTTGTGTCGTGAGTTTTTCATGTTTGATATGACATATTGGTGTTCTTGGACCCCTGTCATTTTGTTATCCATGTGACTAGGACATTTGGTCATAATTATTGATGCATTGAATGATATTAACCATTGTTTATACGGGTTGTTTTGAAGTTGATATGCATATGAGTTCGACTTTGTATATTTGCCATTTTTGCACACATGCACTAGTTTATATGAATGTTTGACATATCATGCATATTTGCGTTTGGTGAGACGTTCATATCTCAATTTTGTCATCTATGCGTAAGTAGACTTAGGAGGAGATATGCATGTAAGAATCGTTTGCTGTGAGGTTTAATATTGCATACATTAAAAAATAATGAGTGTTCATGGGAAAGGACTGCAAGAGTACAATTAACTCGTCCTGAAAGCCAACGTTTAAAAGAGCACAAGAAAAAATTAAGGCAATAAAAAGAATCATATGCCAAAATAGGGCCAATAGGATTTCTCTAAGTTGAGAAAAATAGAAATCTCAAAAGAGCTTGAAAAAGAATATATATATATTTGAGAGAGTTTGGTTAGAGTATTTAAATGGGTTTGCACCACGAATCCTTATGTTGAAAAATCGTATCATGACGCTATTATTTGAAGAATCGTTAAAATTCAGGATTTGTGTGTATGTTGATTCTTTAGTTCAATTAGCTCAATACATTAATTGTCACTTATGGCTAAAACTCAGTTTGATGAAATTTAGCTATCAATTAGAGCTTCTTGACCGTTTCAATGTCTTGGAGTTTTGATTCATTTGTTGTAGTTCACGCCCGTTCACTCTATATCCGTGTTTGAGCACATTGATACTATGTTGGCACGAAACTCACATTTTTTTACTTGTTCTATTATTTCATTTTTGAGTCTATTTTGCTGCTATTTGCGATTACCAGTTAATGTTTTTATGAAATTTTTTTACTGGGCAAATCTACACTATTTTTTGGAACTGGAATTGAGAATTTTTTATATCGTTTGAACTACATATGTACTTCGTTCGAGTGACAACTCCATATCGCACGATGAATTGATCCCGCAAGGTTCAAACGATATGGTGAAAAGTGTCAGGTACGGTCGTGCCACAGGCTTGTGATGGGTCGTAAGAAATGGTGTTCGCTCGAGAGCCTACTGGTTCATGTTTTTAAGATTGTTTGATGGATGGTTCAAATGACATGCAAAGTCGTTCAAACGACTTAAAATTATCGTTCGAGTGACCCTTGGAGAAAAATTTTGGTTCTTTTGTTTCGTACCTACTTCGTTTTATTAGTGATATCATGTTGTTTTGTACTTCTGGGCAGTTTATATACATTATATGATGATTATGCATGATGGTTTTTACTCCATTATTCGTTTAGTCACGTCATTACTGATTTTGATGATTTATTTCATGTGATTTTTTTTTTCTAGCTATAATTTAGTATCGTTTGATTATTTTTAGTTGGCAGTTTATGGTTATCTAGATATTCTTAATTGAATATCACATGCTAGATTTGATGATTTGTTTATCTTTTTCACTTATTATCTATTCGAGACAAAAAGGGGGAGATATGTATGTGATGTAGGGGTAGAGTTTATTTGATGAGCACATAGTTTTTCTTTCAATGATGTTTTCAAGTTGGTATCAAAATAATTTGCTCACATGTTTAACAAATTATTTTATTTTTACATATTGGTATTTTTATATAATTTGTTACTTCATACTTCACTGGGTATTTTCCTGTTTCATGTGTATAGGTATTCTTCAGCGAGTCAAGATTTCAAGACTACATCACATTTAGACAACTCATGCTTGTCAGCGCAGCATTTACTGGACTTGTCCTATAATTTTTAATTTTCAATTTTATGGGATGGGAGTCTTGACGTACCAGCTTAGGCATTTCACTGTCTGGGTTTTGTCTCGGAATAGTCGAAGGGGGGATTTGTAAGGACAAAATTTCCAATTGAGTCTATTGTAAGTATTTGACTTATTCCCAGAACAAAACATGTATATGAGTTATAGATATATTTTTTATTGTCAGGATCCCACATAATCTATGACATGAAGTTTATTGAAGATGTTGCGACCATGCTTCAAAGATTTACCATGCCAATATTAATTTGGTGCATGTTTCATGTCTTCATTGTATTCCGATCTCTCAGATATTAATGTGTAATGTTTATGGGACTCGAAAAATATTTTTAGCATGTTATTTTTATTTAAAAAATGTTTTGAAAAGAGTTTAGCTTCGTTTATTCTGAGATAAGGATTGTTTAGAGTCATATTAAACCTTACCTTCTATTTAGAAGGATTAAACGACACTTACAGTCATTCGAGCGACATTATAAGGTCGTTCGAGCGACATGCTGATCTCGTTCAAACGATGCGCCGACGTTACTTTTTTTATTTAAGGCGTGTTTCACTCACAATTTCGGAAGTTGCAGAATCAGAAAATCAGTTTACATACAGTACGTTTTCTGCATAAGTTTTCTAAGGTTTTCAAACTCTACAAACATCCTTAGAGTTTCAAGATCCGAGCTTTCATACTCTTATGCTATAGAGATCTTAGTTTTCACCACTGGAGTTTGTTCATTACTTTGAACGTTGGGTTTTATAGTGAAGAAGTGAAGGAGTTCGTGTTCAACATCGTAGATATTGCCAAGATGTATCGGTGGACACCAAGACATGCATGGACGCGAATGTTGTGGACGAGCATCGTAGAAGGACTTCTGCGTGGGAACTGTGGAGGAGTAGTTGAAGGATTAGATGAGTGTCAAGACTTGTGGGGGATCAAGTCGTTGAGTAAGTCTATCATCTGTACTTTGTAATACCACATCATAGTGATTGTGTGGCTTAGGTCATTATATTTTTTTTCCTTAGTGGTTTCCTCGTACATTCGGCGTCGCTTTTGTGAACTTATTTATTTTAATTGGTTTAATTTCCTAGATGCATGTTTAGGATTAAACATGCTAAAATTGGTCTTAACTAAAATTGGTTCACATATTTGGTGCGTATAAAATTTAAAAAAACGATGTTAAAAAAGGAAGTTATTTTTTACATCCTTAAAACACATTCGAGAGAAAAATAGGCTTACATTAAGTGTTTTTAACTCATTAATACTTCTTTAACATTTTGGAGTAATATTCTTCTCAATTAGAAAACATCTTATTTCATCACTTTCCTTTCCAAGATAGTATTGAACCTCTCAGAATACTTGATAAGAAAATTACTATTTTCTTAATTAATTCATGTATTCTTTAAACCATACACTTATCACCCTTTCTACACCCTTTTCACACACTTTAAGGGATGAAATTTCTAATTTATTTATTTCATGTTTAAAACCCTCATTAAACATGTTTTCATGTTCAACATCAAAATACTATAAGTTTAAATGCATGAGAGGATGGATTTTTGGCTCAAAAATACTATTAAATGGGTCTAACATATGATTTACTCTAGAAATTTCATACTACTTGCAAAATTTCACCTTCCCAAAACAAAGGACATTTTTATTCTTCCAAACTTAAACAGCTGTCCAATTTTATAAACCTTCATGTCAAACATTTTATTCCACAAAATGTTAGAACCAATTTCGTGAAATTTCAGCGTTTGAATAAAAATCACAACTTTTCCAAGAAAACTTTCAAATGTTTGTTCATAAATTATTCCCAATAAAATCACATTCTTCCAACATTTTTGTTTCATAAAAATGTTTGTTATCAAGTTTTCTTAAAAGCACATAATTTTACTCAAAACTATTAAAACCCATTTACAAAACATGAGAATTACCATCCCTATAACACAATGCATTCTACTCTAGCAATTGCATTACAAGACTACTAATATGCAAAAATAAATTCTTAAACTTAAAGTAGAATTATTCCACCTCAAATGAATCTCCAACAATGGTAGGATAAAATGTCTAAGAATATGGTAACCTCCTACGTCCTAAGGTGGCCTTAGAGAGATTTCCCAGCTCCATCAAGTTTGTATTCTATGAAAACTCCATTAAAACCCCTTCAAATTGCATCGACTTCTTCTTCTTCTTCTTCTTCTTCTTCTTCTTCTTCTTCTTCTTCAAAACCCCCCAACAACACCTCCAAAGTATTTTACGTTGCTTAACACATGGTGTAAATGGATTATATAGCCTTAGATATGGTGTAATATGAGATAAATATAATGGTTTTTGGTGGAGAGGTGGTGGTTATTGGCTTGGGATGGTTATTGGACTCCATGGAAGCTCTAGAGATCTTAGAGAAAGAATGAAAATCTGATGGAAATGAGCCCCCCCCCCCCCCCCCCCAAAGCCCTAGAAATACTTAAATACTCAAACCCCTTTTAGGGAAAAATACTAAAAATGCCCCTAACCCTATTCACGAATTGATCTGCCGCAGGAGGGGCCTGACATATGTCTTAATCTAACGGCCAAAAAGCAGACACCACTTCTAAAATTTGCAAATCTTAATTTTTAAATCTCGTTCGAATGATAATGTGATCTCATTCGAATGAGAATGGGCTCACATTCGATCAGACCTTCGAATGACCTTCAAACGAGTCTATTCAGGTATGTAGTTGGGTCTCGTTCGATCCCCACTTTGAACAACCTGGGCTTCTTATTCGAATGACCTCAGACTCGTTCGAATGACCCTTTCCTTAATTTCTCAAAATTTTCTAATTCTTCATACCTATTCTTCCAACAATTACCCTCAAAGACCAAAATTAGTCAACATAGAAATCAAAGTCCATACGATTGTGAGTCAAATCCAAGATTCTCATCTATTTAAAATTATACAAGAAAATAACAAAATATTAGGGGAGGGTATTACAATTTCTCTTGAGCCTTATTTTCTTGTACGAGGAACAATTAGTTGTCCTCATTAATGAGGGTGAGTTACTTTCTCAGGTGTTCAACCTTTACCTTGCACCTTTTCAAATCAACTTCCATATTGAGCTTTTCTATAAAAATTTCCCCATTTTCCTTTTCCATGGTGTCATATTTGGTTTTCATTATTGATTCTCGATTCATCAGAACATTTTTGACATTGTTGAACTCAAAAATGCGAAAGGTGGATCGGATAGCCACCTCGATGAGGACTATCTTGGAGCTCATTTCTCTAGTCCGATCATCCTTTCGAATGTCCAAGTTCGGCTATATTAATTTTTTTTTGAAAGAATCAAGAATCTATCATGAAAAGCAAATATGACGCCATGGAAAAGGAGCACACGAAAATTGTGATGGAAAAGCTCGAGATGGAAGTTGATTTGAAAATGTGAAAGTTATAGGTCGAACACTAGAGACAAAAACTCATGCGCATTAACGAGGATAACAAACTATACCCAATTTCAGAAAATAGGGGTAAAGAGAAATACAATAGGCTACTAGAGAAAGACAATGTTATTTCGTTGACGCGTGCCAAAAACTATAGATGAGGATAAGGATGAAGCCTGGAAGAAAAAACCTGAACAGCTAGAACCTCATGTTTTACGCTTGAAATGAGACGTGGATATATTGACCAGTGTTGAGTCAAAGAAGGTGAACACGAGGGAAGATAGGGTCAATTTGGTCCAACCACAAACATAGGAGACTCTATTTCATTGCCTTAATGCATCGCAGGAACTAGGAATTCTTTACTTTAACTAACATTTTTATATACTTAATATGCATAATTTTTTAAATGTTTTATTCCTATATAATTGTTAATTACGTGCTCATTTGTTATAATACAACCCAAAATCAGGATACTTAGGCTTAAAAATTTGTAAATAAGAAGACTTAGGGTTGAAAACATGCCCACATACCTCAAGGGAAAATGCAATACAACCCCCGAATGGCCCGATAAGGGGCATAAAAACCTCACACGGGACCTACATAACTCACATGAACTAACTGCATAGTCACGGAACTCCTGATTTGTGAATAATATTAAAACTTGCAAATAAGAAGCCTTAGGCCTGAAAATATGCCATTAGGTGAGAACCTAAAATAGATCTCAAATGGGAACAACGTAACTCGTAGGAACTGACCATGTAGTCACATGAGTCTCAATTTGGAAATAGGACTGAAATTTGCAAATAATAAGACTTAGGCCTAAAAACATGCCCCTAGGGAAAACCCAAAATAACCCCTGAATAGCCACATGAGGGGCACGGACACCTCGTAATGGACCAACGTAACTCGTAGGAACTGACTACGTAGTCACATGACTCTCGGTTTGGGAATAGGACTAAAATTTACAAATAAACAAACTTAGGCTTGAAACATAGAACTAGGGAAAACTAAAACAACTCCCAACCGGACCCATGAGGGCCACGAACACCTTGCATAGGACCAACATACTTCATAGGAGCTGATTGCATCATCACAAGACTCCTAGTTTGCGAATATGACTAAAATTTATAAATAAGCAGACTTAGGCCTCCAAATATTCCCTTACGGGAAACCCAAAACACCCCCCGAACACCCCTTTAAGGGGCACGGACACCTTGCACAAGACCAACGTAGCGCATAAGTATTGACAACGTAGTGACAAAACTCTCGGTTTCTAAGTAGGACTAAAATTTAAAAATACGAAGACTTTGGCCTAAAAACAAGCCACTAGGTGAAAACCCAAAACAACTTTCGAACGGCCCCGTGAGGGCCACAAACACCTCATATGGGACCAAAATAATTCATAGGAACTGACTGCATAGTCACGGGACTCTTGGTTCGGTAATAGGATTAAAATTTTCAAATGAGAAGGCTTAGGCCTAAAAACATGCAATTAGGGGAGGAAATCATAAAAAAAAACTTGAATGCCCCCTAAGGGGAATAGGCACCTCGCACAGGACCAACACAACTCGTAGGGAATTAATTGCGTAGTCACAAGACTCTTAATTTGAGAATCGAACTAAAATTTCTGATTAAGCAGACTTAGGCTTACAAATATGCCCACATGCCTCTAGGGGAAAACCCAAAATATCCCCCCAAAAATCCCCGTGAGGGGTACAAAAAACTCGAACGGGACCAACATAACTCGTAGGAACTAATCGCGTAGTCACATGACTCCTGATTTAGGAATAAGACTACTAAAATTTGAAAATAAGCAAACTTAGGACTGAAAACATGCCACAAGGGAAAATCCCAAAATAGACCCTGAACGGACTCGTGAGGGGCATAGACACCTCGCGTAGGACTCACGTAACTCATAAGAACTGACTGCATAGTCACGGGAATCTCAATTTGGAAATGTGACTAAAATTTACAAATATGAAGACTTAGGCTTGAAAATATGCCCACATGCCCCTAAGCAAAAATAACCCCCGAACGGCCCCATGAGGCGAATGCACACCTTGCATAAGACCAACTTAACTTGTAGTAACTGATCGCGCAGTCATAGGACTCCCGGTTTGGTAATATGATTAAAATTTGCTAATAAGCACATGTAGACCTGGAAACATGCCACTAGGGGAAAATCCAAAATAGCCCTGAAACAACCTCGTAAGCGGCACAAACACCTCGTGTGGTAGGAACATATCACGTAGTCACGAGACTCTCGATTTGGGAGTATGATTGAAATTTACAAATAAGCAAACGTATGCCTAAAAACATGCCCCTAGGGGGAAATAAAAACATCCCATGAACGGCCCCATAAGTGGCACATACACATTGCACGAAACAACGTAAATGGAAGGAATTGACCGCGTAATCACGGGACTCCCGATTTGATAATATGATGAAAATTTGCAAATAAGTAAAATTAGGCTTGAAAATATGACCCTAGGGGAAAAACCTAAAACAACCCACGAACGACCCTGTGAGGGGCACGAACACCTCGTACGAGATTGGCATAACTCGTAGGAATTGACCGCGTAGTCACGGGACTCTCAGTTTGTGAATAAAATAATTTTTTTCAAATGAATATGGTCAAGGACCAAATCCATGACTAGGTTTTTGCTATTTAAAAAAAATAAGGGTCATGGATTTGGGTCATGATGGTTGTTGAAAACTCGCCCACTGTGGTCATGGACCTTCTCCATGATTCCTTGCCCATATATAGTCACAGATCTAGTCCATGATCCGCAATTCACCTCTGGTCACGGACCAAGACCGTGACCACATGTATATCACTGGTCACATAGCAGGTTCTTGACTCATAATCCTTAACTTCTCACAACCCACACCTGTGACCATATAGCAATATACAACCCCATGATCTAGGCCATGGCCCTCTCTTTTGGTCACAGATAAAGTTTGTGACCACTAGATTTGGTCACGCCCAAAATGTTCACGGATCTCAATCATCACCCGGAGGCCTAGTCATGGCTAAAATTCGTGATCATTTATGGTTCGTGGTATAGTGACCATCCAGACCCTCCTCCAAAATATGTAGAAGAGGATGGTGAAGTTGTAGGTGGTGATCAGGGAAAGGATGGAGACGAGCAAGAAAAAATGGTCGTGGGCCCGAATAAGGGCATGACCAAAGAAGATTGGGTGAAAAAGAGACTTATCATTTTTTGGTGGTTTGCATTATAGGGGCTTTCTGATCCTTGTATTTCAATGAAGAAACTTATCATTCTTGGTCTTTTTGTATTTTTCTAAATATCTTTTATTGTTATTGTATGATTGGTTTATCTATAGCTTCTAATTGCCATTTTTTTCTATTATGTAGTTCAATACCAACTTAGAACTAGTGCCAATAGCTCAAACGAGTGAAGATCTAGACCTTATCCTTGGTGAGGATGATTCTAGGTGAGTTCGTAAAGAATTTTTCTCTGTTCGGTAAGAACTTTAGAAAATAACAAGTGCTTATGGCGAGCAAACCTGCTTGGTGGCTTCTTTTCGATCGAGATCAAGGATATTGGAGATATTACTCCTCTTTTACAAGATAAGAAAAGTTCTCTAAGGGATAAGCTTGACAGAGCCAAGCAAACTTTAAATGAAGACTAAAAGATCAAGTGGAGATTACAACAAAAAGTGATGAGACTGAGATATCAATTTTGTTAAGCATTACGTAGTTTGGTTAGAGGGATACGACAAAGTCTGGAGGGACACACTGCCTCACCTGGATTAATCCAAGTAGGTCACTTATAAACATGGTTTACTGAATTCTTTGGTCATCATGAGGGTTCCCCGTGACTCCTGATTGTATTATTGGTACAGGGTTGGATACCATTTTGTTTGTCTCCCCTCTTAGATTTGAGGAATCATGTATTCTTGTAGATGTTATTCCAATTCAAATGATTAAGCATTATCTCCTTAATCATGATAGTGACAACAAATTATGTGCTGATCCAAATGATGGTCGTCATGTTGAATAACCGAAGATGAAATATCTATAGTCATCCTTTTTGAATTTCACCTTTTGTAACTTGCCCAACTGATAACTTGTAATTAACTGCATATGAATAAAATTATTTAGTAAATTCCATATCTTATATTTTCCTATTTTCTATGCCAAGCATGTTTTCATTAGTTGCCTTACCCTTTAGGATAGTTGTCATCACATCACATTAGGCCGAGGACAAACTGTGATAAAATTGCACCTCATCGCAAGACATTCCACTCATTTAGAATTTTAGCCAGCCAAAGTCGGTACACTTAGTGCATAGGGATCCCATGTAGGTCTTTTTCTTTTTGAAAAAGTCTTATTATTTTCGTGTTTATCAGTGATGAAAAAATGTAACGTTAAGATTCGATTAAGTGTAATCTCACTAAGGTATTCAAATGGGCAATCAGAACTTGATCAGACAAACTTGAATACATTTGTATTGATAATATCTTTACCATAATGATAATTTGTAATTAACGAAGTTGGCTTGCCATTTGGAAAAATAAGAAATCTAATTGCATAAATTTAACTTCAAATCATCGGGAAAGTTGAATGAAAAAAACATGAACTTGAATAAAACTAAAAAGTTTCAGAAATAAAATCTTTAAGGTTCACCACATTCCAGGCCCTAGGTATCGCCCTTCCCCCATTGGTTATAGATGGTAGGATCCTCAGAGGTCTTCTCTGACATCTTTGAATTCCCCTTACTAGGTTGGATCCAATTTTCCATCTGATGTCTTCCTCGTGTTACCGATAATCGTTCTCAGTACATAATCTTCAACCTGGAATTTCCTCGAGCGGAAACCTTTTTTTAGTGCTTGGCCAACTGCTATTGGTAGCAGGCTAACTTGATCAAGGCCTTCTCTCTTACTTTTTTTCGGCCAGGTTGAGCTTAATCCATTTGACTTATTTTATTGCGAAATGATAAAAAACATTCACCCTCATGGTCGGTAAGCCAGTTTCTAGTGGAACCGTGGATTCTCTTCCATAGGATAAGGTGAAGAGATATGCCTCGATTGACCTCCTTGGCGTTATTAGATATACCCAAAAGGACATGGAGAAACTCGTCCACCTGAGAACCTTTTGCGTTCTCTAGGCTTTTCTTCATTCCATAAAGTATTGTCTTGTTGGAAGCTACAACATGTCCATTTTTTAGGGAATATGCCATCAAGTTGTAGTAGTTCTTGATATCATGACTATTTTAGATGTCTTGGAATGTTTTGCCTTTAAATTGCCATTATCAGTGATGATCGTTATAAACATGCCAAAACAGGTCATGACATTCCTCCATATAAATAATATCATATTGGTGTCCCTTATGTTTGCCAAAGGTTTAGCCTCTATGCATTTAATGAAGAAAGCTATGCCGACAAGGAGATACTTCCAATTTCCTAAGACTGTAGGTAGGGGACCCACAATGTCTAACCCTCGTTGAGTAAAGGGCCATATACTTGTTAATGACTTGAGGTCAATGACTACTTGGTGAATTATGGTCGAGAATTATTGACACACACATTTCAAAATACAGATGAAAGATAAATGTTTCGGATGCTTATCTGTACAACGCTCTCAAAATACGAAACCGCACACATCGTGCTGTAACAAAGAAGAGGGAATGGTCCGAATGCCCATTGAAAAATACAACAATGTAATATAGAATCGAACGAAAGAAAAGAGACTCTAACACGTAATACCTACGTGCACATGAAATTACCTCATACATATACATATACATATATTAATGCATGAGATCATTATAAATCCAAAAACGTTACTTGTTCCGATTAATTAACACTAATCCTATAAAGAGACCCCTTTCTCTTAACTTACCAAAGTTCTTAATTTAACTCACCCGGTTAAATACTTAAACAAAAGACCATTTGTTTAAGGGATTACTTCTTTTATCAAAATCACCCATTTACTCACACCGAGTTTAGCCCTTAGTATTATCCTTGAAAATGACTTTTCAACACATGCACGCTACGTGTTATAAAATACTTGTTTTTCATTGGAAACCTTTTTCAAATACACACACTTGTGTTAATTATGGATTAAAACCTCATTCGATTGCTTAATTACCAATTTAGTCACTTTTTATCATTCTTTTCACCTTATATGGGCATTCACCAATTTCTCATATTACTTGTCCACACTATCTTTCAACTAGAACATTTATCAATTTCATTTCCAGTTGAACTTTCTTTTCTTATATTCACCACACAACCCATTTTTTTACATGTTCCAGTTTTCTCATTATCTTTTCTCAGAATCCTCCAAATAATCGGGTACTTTAACGGGCTCCACACCGCTGGCTACGCTACCATATGCTCTGGCCAGTGTTTTGGATCTTTCAACCTAGGGCTCCAGTCCCTTCTTAATTATTTTTTGATCTCATGTGAGTCCATATTAATGCGTTTTAACATTTTTCAAATGTCCACATTGTTCCACTTTTATCGACCGAAGCCAAAACCCGAGGATTTTACCCCATTGTGCGTTACACTTTGAAAATCACCATTTCTTGTCCTTTACACACTTGCATTGATTTTATCCCAAAAATCCTATTCATTTAGGACCATTTATGTAACACCTTTTTCCACATTTTAATTTCATATAAATGTTCTACTTTATGTAAGATTACCTTTTTACCCATTTGTTTCCATACTTGTATTTTCCTCCATTTTGACAAGTGCTATCTTTTCAAAACATTATTAAGTTATCACACTAACTTCTTAGATGCCTTTAACTCATTAACACTTCTTTAACATCTTGAAGTAACGTACTTCTCAAGCGGGAAATATCTTTATTTCAATACTTTCTTTACTAAGGAAACCTTTGACATTTTCAGGAGTACTTTGCAAGAAAACACCATTTTCCATTTATTATCGTATGTAGTTTTGAAATGTCCACTTATCACATTTCCTATATTTATTCACAAACTTTAAGGCCTGAAATTTCTATTTTCTTCATTTCATGTTGGAACTCATTAAAACCTTCAGTGAACTTGTTTATATGCTCATCAAAAAAATACTACAAGTTTATATACTTGGGAAGAGGGATTTTAAGTCCAAAAATCTAAAATAATGACTTTAGCACATGATTTATACAAGGGATTTTGTAATACTTACAAAAACATGATTTTCAAGATTAAAAGCCATTTTTATTCTCCACACTTGAATAAATGTCTAATTTGAGAAAAAAAAATCCTTTTTTCCAAGAAAACTTTAAGACTTTGTTCATAAAATATCTCAATAAGATAAGTTTCATTTTTAAAACATTTTATTCCATAAAATGTTTAAAACTAAGTTTTCTTTAAAATATATCATTTTTCAACCCTTTGAAACCATTTGTAAGACCATTTTTCCATAAATTAGGAGAAAATAAATGTTTACAGCATACATGTATCCTACTCTTAAAAATCTATATACAAGATCAAGTATTAGGAAAATAAAGTTCTTAAACATAAACTGTAGAATTTTCCACCTTATTGAATCTCCAAAAATGGGTGGATGAATGTAGAAGAAGATGGCCATCTCCCACCTCCTAAGATGGCCTTAAAGAGGTTTACTATCTCCACTAACTTGCTCATTGAAAGCTCCATGAAAACTCCTTTAACCTCTATAATTTCTTCTATTTTTTTCTTCAAACCCCCCCATCAATACCTCCATAAATTAGTATGTTGCCCAACAATGGTGTATATGGATTTTATAGGCTTAAATAGGGTAGAATATAAGGTAAATATGGAGGTTTAGGATGGAGGGGTTGTGGTTCTTGGGTATCGGATGGTGGCGGAGTTTTATAAAATCTCCAAGTGTTAGAGAGAGAGAGAGAGAGGGGGGGGGGGGAGAGAGAGAGATAGATAGATAGATAGAGAGAGAGAGAGAGAGAGAGAGAGAACTTGATGAAGAATGCCCCAAATGGTCCGAAATCCCTCTTAAAAATACCCCAAAAAACCCTTAGGGACAAATCCTTAAAATGCCCAAAGCCCTAACCCCGTTTTGATCTGCAACGAAGGGAACTTGACATGCGTATTCATCTAAGGGTCAGGAATTTGACAAAATTTTCTGATCCCGTAAAAAATGATTTTTGGAGTCTCATTCGAACGAGAATGGATCTCATTCGAATGAGAAACACTATATCATTCGAGCCAAACTAGGTCTCGTTCCATCTATAACATTATATCATTTGAACGTACTTCGATCGAGATTCTAATGAGAGTAGGTTTTCTAAACAGGTGTGGGTCATTGGAAGGTCGTTAGAAGCATCATTTCAACGAGAAAAGAATTTCGTTCGAATGACCAAGGGTCTCATTCAAACGACCTTCACTTTCTCTAATTTAAAAATAAACCAATTCTTATCCAATTAATTACATTAAGGCCACTACATCATCCAAATTTTACCCATAATTCATCTTACAAAGTTTAAAGCCCAATTGGGTCACATCAAGTCACCAATTTACATGGGTACAGCCAAAATCACGCAGGGGGGTGTTACATTCTTCCCTTCTTAGGGAATTTCATCCTTGCAATTCTCAATCTAACAATTCCTTAAGTTCCTGGGGGTTATCAACTCTTATTCTAAGTTATAGGAATCTTTCCAAGCTAGGTCATCGACATCCTCAATCACTAAGAAGTCATCATACTTCTTTTCACAAGGGGCTATCACTAAAGAACTCGACATGCTACATATTCTAACACTCATCATCAGGCTAGAAAAAGTCACATAATTTTGTTCGAGTCTCCACCTACCCAATGCTCACAATCAATCAAGTCCTAAGTCTTATTTGATAACACCCAAGGCATACTGGCACCTCAATCCAAGAAACACATTCTTATGATGGACACTTACCTAAGGTCAATGCAACATGTAACTAACACCCAATCTATCGTCGTAAATTATTTAAATTCTTAGGACTATATATCCTGAGTCATCTCGAATTCTCACGTCATCCTAACCATACAAATTCACTTAAACTTGATACTGACCTCTCATAGCTAGTTGCTTGCTCCGAGAATCTACACACTAACTAAGTCATAAATCGTATGATATGCCCAAAGTGTACCAAACAGTCTAGAGATATCAACCTCGACCTTATGACAGCTGAGGTAATAAACGTTCGAGAATACCTATCAGCAGCATCATCTTACTAAGGTCAGACACAATCGACGCCTCATTTGATTACAGACCTCTTCTCAGCCACAATCGAGACTATCTAGAACCTTGGAGCACAGTTCTTATCAGGTCGTCCATAGCCAACGTCGCACCTATCCAATACATCAACCTCGGTTGGTCATCAGTCGAGGTCAACAAGGACTCATGGGTTAATCACCCTCCAACACCAACATCATCCCTAGCCGACGTTGCAAGTGCCACATGAGAATCAACAGCCCTGCAGGCTCAGTGTCAATAGTCAGGTCAACCTCGGCCATGGCCGACGTTGTACCTATCTAACCTCGACTGGAACCCCAGCCAAGGTCATCATATAATTCCCAGCCAAGGCAGGGGTCGTACCTTACCAGCCTCGTACTCACTAAGGCCAAGGTTAGTGCCAAGCAAAGACAATCGAGTTTCTATGCGTACATGTACAACTTGAGGCACGTGGAAAAATCTGTTATAACTGAATTATTCTCACCACGTGAGGGAATATTGAGGTCATCATTATCTACATAAGATCATTCAAGTGTCATTCTCATACTGGTTCGATCCTCATACACATGCTCATTGCATGCTTGGGGGGTACATTACACCCCCCCTAAGCACTATATATAGAGGTCATCCTTTACCTTGCAAAGGGATCCAAAATTACAACCCTAGCTAAAACTCTATCATTTTACACAGGAGAGATAGAAAGCTTGAGAGATTGTATCCATGGCCATTAGTACTTTCATTCAGTGATATTACACAGACACACTCACAGTGGACGTAGGCCAGAGTAACTGAACCACTTACATTCAAATATTCATCCTCTTATCCTCATCTCCTTCTACATATATCCTGTGCTGCCATTGTTATCATTTGCTTGAGCTTAATAACACCTTACCTGGTCGTGCTATTTACTACATCATCATTTTGGCATCGTCTATGGGAACGAGAAGCTGTCTCTTCCTTTTTTTTCGCTTAACCTCATCAAAGACTCTGGTAGTGAACTAGGCATCACCCCTTGCATGGAGCTGTTTCACCATTGGAAGAGGTACCTTTAGGAATTAAGCTCATCTTCTTCACAAGCTCTTTAGTGTTAACACATAGCACCAGAGTTACTACCACCTCCTCCACCACCTGGTGCTGGAGGGCCTAGTTCCAGCTAGGCACCACCCCAGTCCGAAATGGTTGAGGTGGCGGCAACCTTGAAGTCCTTGGCAGCGATGCATCAAGCGATAAAGGAGCAATTTTCCCAGCTCCTCCAAAAGATGATGAGGCCAACTGGGGTCTCACCGGAGATGATTAGTCCGACAGTTGTCCAACCCCACCCTGAAGCCAGGGGACCACCCTAGGCACCGCGAAAAGACCAACCTACTCCTCATCGTAGGAGGAACGTTGCTGACCCTAGGCGTTATGCCCGGGGAGGCAAGGATACCCTTTCACAGAGGATCAGTATGATGAAATGGAGGTAGAAGATGCTCCGAAAGATTGCTGGGAGCCATATGAGGTTTTGAATAACACGGTACGTCCTATCCAATAGAGCATAGGTTATGGGGGCAGAAGAGATGAAGGTGTCCAATAAAGGGGTCAGATTTTGATCGCTTGAGTAGAGGGTCGGCCTTTGAAAGGATCGGCCCAGTAAATTACCTGAGGCAGATGTTATCCAGGTCAAGAAGTGCAACAGGGTCACAAAGGGGAAATGGGGAACATCGGCCTCAGCATGGCCGACCTCATCTAGGCCAAGACTGTGGTCAAGAGGTAAAAAGTAGACGTTGTGCTGCGGCTGGGGAACCCTCGGTCCACCCCTTGGAGGTGGATGGGAATAACCTCGGCCAGGATGACGTATTTAGACCATGGAATGACTCCATTTAACGCCTTGAAGAGAAGATAGGAGACCTCATCAAAATCCGAAACCCACTACAAAGAGGTTTCTCAGAGGGCTCCCCGTTCGTGGCTAAGATAGTGAACTTCCCAACCCCTGCCAAGTTCAAACCGCCCACGGTGTCTCCCAAGTATGATGGTAGCACCAACCCTATGCACATATTGATATGTACCAGTCTGCGGCGAACATTTACTGATTCCCAGATGAGATGAAGTCCAGGGCCTTCTCCGGGACTTTGACAGGAGCTGCACACATCTGGTTTACCTCTCTCCCAAAGAACTCAATTGAGAACTTTAAGGGCTTGGCTGAACGTTTCATCCACAATTTCTGTTTTGGGGTAAGACCTCAAAAGAAGACCACCCATCTGTTATATGTCAAGCAAGGTAAGAACAAGATCCTAAGAGACTACATTGATAGGTTCAATAAATAAAAATTAGAGATTAAGGATTATGAAGAGAAAATAGCCTGACAACCCTCATTAGAGGACTCCAGAAGGGGAATTTGCTATGGAAACTCGCAGAAGACCCTCCTAAGTCCATGGCAGAGCTATCGACAACTATAGGAAAGGTCATGAATGCTGAAGACACTATGGCAGGGAAATATAAGGATGAGAACGGAAGTGGTAGCGGGAAATTCCAAAGAAAAAAATATGGAAAGAAGAGGTCAACCGATGACAAGTTTGCACGCTACACTCCTCTAACTATAAGCTGCGAACACATCCTCAACGAAATCAAGAACGACCGGACACTGAGATGGCCAGAGAAGCTGAAGGCTCCTCCGCATAAGAGGAACAAGAACTTGTGGTGCGAGTTCCACCAAGACCACAATCATGTGAAACTCAAGTTCTTCGCCTTAAAGGATGAGATCGAGAAGATGTTAAAATCTAGAAAGTTAAGGAAGTTTGTTGATGGTATGGCCCCTAAGAGGGGAAGAGATGATCCTAAAAAGAAGATAGGCAATAGATGTTGAGATGAAACCTTATCAAGAAGAGACAATGACTCAGATGATGATGATAAGGACGATCCAGACCTCCCACCAGAAGATGGCAATGCCCCTGTGAAGAGGGTTGGTATGATCTCTTTCGGTGTTAGAACCATATATGGAGGACTAATAGGGGATGGCTCTAAAGTAGCCGATCGTAAAGCTCATGTGACAAAGGCTAAGTCAGTGACCAAAGTAGAGGTTATGAGTCTGGCGTCTGCAGAGGCTAAGAAGAAGAGAAAGAAGGTAGATTTGGATAGCCTTGTAGTTCGATTCTCCTGACTCGACTTCAAAGGTATCTTATCTCCGCATGATGACCCTTTGGTAATTACAATAAGGGTGAATGGATGTGAAGTACAGAGAATCCTCGTAGATGGGGAAGTTCAGCAGATGTGATGTTCTGGCCCTGCTTTAAGAGCCTAGGCCTCAGCAGAGCTATATTGGTACCTTATCATCATCCGTTGATGGTCTTCAGCGGGGAGAAGGTCCATCTGTTAGGCATGTATGAGATGGATGTACGAATGGGAGACGAATGGCCTAAGAGGTTGACCCGAAAGATTAATTTTTTTGTTATGGATGAAAATGTCTTCTCGGCATACAACCTCATCATAGGAAGAGTAGCCCTTAAGGAGTTTGAGGCCGTGCCATCAACAGTTCACCAAATGCTAAAATTCTCGACCCCCTATGGGGTAGGGGAAGTACAGGGTCACCAGACCATAGCACGAGAATGCTATTTTAACTCTGCTGAACAGAGAGGGGCTCATAAGAGGGCAACTGCCACATATAGCATTGATACACTAGATCCCAGGGATGAAATAAAATTGAAGAAAGGAGAGGCCGCATAAGAGGTAGAATCCATCATCCTCAATGAGAACGAATCGAAAAAAATTATCCAAGTCGGCAAGACCTTAAAATCTGAAATAAAGGAAGAGCTGATAAGATTTTTGAAGAAGAGGCAGAGTGTCTTCGCCTTGAGACATGCAGACATGCCTGGCATTGAACTTGAGGTTATGTGAAACAAACTTAACGTTGAAGAAGATACTAAGCTAATCAAACAAAGATAAAGAGTTTACTCAAGAGAAAAGTATGACATCATAAGGGAAGAGGTCAGGAAGTTGGAAAAGGCTGATTTCATCAGGGAGGTCATATACCCAGAGTGGTTATCAAACACCGTCATTGTGCCAAAAGCCAATGGGAAATGGAGTATGTGCATAGACTTCACTGACCTAAACAAATCTTACCCAAAAGATAGTTATCCCTTACCTCAGATTGATCAGATGGTAGATGCCATAGAAGGGCATGAACTTATGAGCTTTATGGATGCGTATTCAGGCTATAATCAGATCTTCATGAATGCTGAAAACTCAGAGAAAACATGCTTCATCACAGATAAGGGGACCTATTGCTATAAGGTTATGCCCTTCGGCTTGAAAAATACAGGGGCCACATATCAACGTCTTATAAATAAGATGTTTGAATATTAAATTGGTAAGACCATGGAGGTATATGTAGATGACATGTTGACAAAGATCTTAAAGGACGACACTCATGTAGCCAAATTAGAGAGAACTTTTGACACAATGGGCTTATACAGGATGAAGCTCAATCCTGCCAAGTGTGTCTTCGAAGTAGGAGATGGAAATTTCTTGGATTAATTGTGAATCAGAGGGGAATAGAGGCTAACCTCGAAAAGGCTTTGCTTGAAATGAAGACACCGAAAGGTATAAAATACGTTCAGAGGCTCACCGGAAGAGTTGCAGCACTCAACAAATTTATTTCAAGAGCTACAGATAAGTGTGTTCCGTTTTTCAAAGTGCTTAGAAAGGCCTTCGAATGGGATAAAGAGTGTGACTGGGCCTTTAAACAACTCAAGTCCTATCTCAGATCCCCACTACTCTTATCTCGGCCCATTCTGGGAGAAAAGTTATATGTTTATTTAGCAGTCTTAGAGTCAGCCATAAGTGCAGCCATAGTGCGGGAAGATGATGGAGTACAAAGGCCTGTATACTTCAATAGTAAGGCCCTTCAAGGGTCTGAACATAACTATCCTTTAATAGAGAAGTTGGCATATGCCTTAATACACGGTTCTAGGAAGATGAAACCTTATTTCCAAGCCCACTCTATGATCATCCTCATTGACTCCCCACTAAGACAAGTCCTTCATAAGCCTGAAAAGATAGGCAGATTAATGACGTGGGCCATCGAATTGAGAGAGTATGACCTTGCCTATTAACCTAGGGTGTACATTAAAGGGCAGGCACTCGTAAACTTTATTGTTGAATTCACATGGGAAGAGGTCGAGGTTCACAATAACCCAGCGATCGTAGAGGAATCAAACAGTAACGTCTTTCGGGACTTAGAAGAGGATGTGTTCGACGGAACCATAAGAGGAGTGGCTGAAAATGAGGAAGATAGGTACATTTTTAAATAAGGATCCCTGTCAGAGGGACTCTTCTCTTCAGATGAAGATATGTGGAACCTCTTCGTTAATGGATCCTCCTGTGAAAGTGGAAGCGGTGCAGGGCTAGTAGTGACAGCTATGAATGGAACCAACGTTGAATATGCACTATGGTTCAACTTCAAATCATTGAACAATGAGTCATAATATGAGGCCTTGATTGCAGGCCTCTCCATAGTAAAAGCCTTTAGAGTCGGTCGACTTCTGCTTCACAGCGACTCGAGGTTAGTTGTCAACCAAGTGTTTGGAATTTATGAGGCCAAGGATGTCCAGATACCTGAAGAAGGTAAGAATGATGCTATAAGACTTAGAAGGGGTGAAGATGAAGAGGGTGCCTTGGCAAGACAATAGTCATGCAGATGCATTGGCAAGGCTAGCTTCATAAATAAGGGCAGGCATCAGAAAGACGGTACTAGTTGAAATCCTGCTTAAACCTACCATTGAGGATGAAGAGGTTGTTAGATCTTGCCTCAAATTGAACCTAGGAGACTCATGGATGGACTCCCTCATCAGATATATCATAGAGGGAGAGCTTCCAGAATCAAATCTAGAGAGGAGAAAACTAAGGTACAGAGCCTCAAAGTTCTCGATAATAGGAGATGTCTTATATAAGAAAGGATTTCTCTTACCTCTCCTCAGATGTGTCCACCCCACAGAGGTCTCCCACATCCCACAAGAGGTACACGAGGGTTCTTGCTCCAGTCACATAGGAGGAAGACCACTGGCTAAGAGAATAATCATGCAGGGATACTAGTGGTCGACCTTGCCCAAGGATGCTGCAGTCTACGTGAAGAAGTGTGATAAATGCCAAATATTCTCCACTATCCCCCATCAACCTCATCAACCTATAACATCAATCAGTTCCCCTTATCCATTCGCAGTATGGGGGATTGACTTGGTGGGACCCTTGCCAGGGGCTGTGAACAATTATCGATTTCTGATAGTACCAATCGACTACTTCTTTAAGTGGATAGAGGGTAAGCCGATGATCACGATTACAGAGCAGAAGACCTTCCAGTTTATGTATAAGAGCATCATATGCAGATATGGCCTTCCGAACACCCTCATCTCAGACAACGGAACCCAGTTCAAGAATTCTTCCTTAGAGAAGTATTACGAGAGAGTAGAATTCAAGCAATTTTTCTCTTCTTCGGGCCGACCTTAGGCAAACGGTCGGACCAAAGTCACAAATAGAACAATCCTCGATGGGATTAAGAAGAGGTTAGAAAAAGTTAAAGGGAGATGGACTGAAGAGGTTTATGATGTGTTATGGGCCTACAGAACAACGGCTAGGACACCAATGAGGGAGACCCTATTTATATTAGCATATGGCTCAGAGGCCGTCATACCAACAGAGGTAGGACTCCCCACTCACAGAGTTCAGACCTATGACCCTGAGAAGAATGGGGAGGAGAGAAGACTTGACTTAGACTTGATTGAGGAAAGAAGGAAAGATGTCGAGATCAGACATGCAGCCTACCAATAGAGAACATCAAAGTTCTACAATCAAAGGGTGAAATCGAGACCCATAGTTGTAGGAGATCTAGTGCTGAAGAAGACGTTGCAGAAGGCAAACAGGCATCAACTAAATTGGCATGACCCTTACAAAGTAATCGAAGAGGTTGTACCCGATACCTGTCGGCTAGAAAATCTCAAAGGGGAACACTTCTCCAATCCATGGAACGCTGATCACCTGAAAAAGTATTACATATGATGTTGCATTGCCTTTTATGTAAATATATCATCTTATGAAGAGATTATTAATGAGAAGATCAGTTATTGTGTCAATTCTTTATTCATTATGCTTTAGTGGTGAAGTCCATAGGGGTAACATCTTAGTTTGATGACCTCAGACCTTAAACATCATAATTTGGTGACAAGGTCTAAGGTGAAACATCATATTTGAATGACCTCAGACCTTAAACATCATTAGTTTGGTGAAATTTATGGGGGTAACATCTTAGTTTGATGACCTCAGACCTTAAACATCATAATTTAGTGATAAGGTCTGAGGAGAAACATCATATTTGGATGACCTTATACCTTAAACATCATTAATTTGGTGAAAATTTATGGGTGAAACATCTTAGTTTGATGACCTCAGACCTTAAACATCATAATTTGGTGAAAAGATCTGAGGTGAAACATCATATTTGGATGACCTCAGACCTTAAACATCATTAGTTTGGTGAAATTTATAGGGGTAACATCTTAGTTTGATGACCTCAGACCTTAAACATCATAATTGGGTGACAAGGTCTGAGGTGAAACATCATATTTGGATGACCTCGGACCTTATACATCATTAGTTTGGTGAAATTTATGAGGGTAACATCTTAGTTTGATAACCTCAGACCTTAAACATCATGATTTGGTGATAAGGTTTGAGGTGAAACATCATATTTGGATGACCTCAAACCTTAAACATCATTAGTTTGGTGAAATTTATGAGGGTAACATCTTAGTTTGATAACCTCAGACCTTAAACATCATAATTTGGTGATAAGGTCTGAGGTGAAACATCATATTTGGATGACTTCAGACCTTAAACATCACAATTTGGTGACAAGGTTTGAGGTGAAACATCATATTTGGATGACCTCGGACCTTAAACATCATTAGTTTGGTGAAATTTATGAGGGTAAAATCTTAGTTTGATGACCTCAGACCTTAAACATCATAATTTGGTGACAAGTTCTGAGATGAAACATCATATTTGGATGACCTCAGACCTTAAACATCATTATTTTGGTGAAATTTATGAGGGTAACATCTTAGTTTGATGAGCTTAGACCTTAAACATCATAATTTGGTGATAAGGTCTGAGGTGAAACATCATATTTGGATGACCTCAGGCCTTAAACATCCTTAATTTGGTAAAAAATTATGAGGGGAACATCATATTTGGATAACCTTAGACCTTGAACATCATTAATTTGGTGAAAATTTATGGGTGAAACATCTTAGTTTAACGACCTCAGACCTTAAACATCATAATTTGGTGACAGGGTCTGAGGTGAAACATCATATTTAGATGACCTCAGACCTTAAACATCATAGTTTAGTGATTAAGGCACCATTATATTGAGGTTTCAGACCTTGATACGAACACCATTGCATGACATATAAAAAGATTGAAGGAACATTCATCAAAAGAAGCAAAGCCCTCTTCAGAGGATAATATAGCAGGAAGAAGCTAAAATTACAATTCAAATTACAATGTTGAGAATGTTATCAGAAGTTATGAAGTTACAGATCAAAAAAATTATAAAGCTTCACAAGTCATGGTTTAGGTGTCTGTAACCACAAGGTTGGTAACCCCAGCCCCATCAGCTTGGCCGACGTTGTTATCTCGGCCCCATCATCTTGAGGATTGACATCCTCAGTCTCAGTAACCACCGGTTGTGTAGTCTCTATAGGTGAAACACTCTCTTCTTCTTCCTCGACCTCTTGCAAGGCCTAAGAAAACTGAGGGTTACCATAGTCGAGACCAATGAAGTCTGAGGCTGCCAGACACCCTGACTCCTTCTCTTTCATAGCTGCCCATTTACTAGTGGACTTAACACCACTTTCGAGGTATTCGAAACCAAAGCTGATGAATTCATCAAAGACCTTGTAGTCAGCCAAGATCTTCTCTGAAGTATCTTTAACTGCAGCCTTCACTACAACATCAACCTTTGGTTTCATAGCATCATCCTTGGCCTTCATAGCAGTGTTGTGGTCCTTCTTGAGTTGGTCAATCTCCTTCTCCATCGACTTAACCTTAGTCTCTAACCCTTCAAAAGTCATCTTCTGACTTTCCACTTCATTATTTAGAGTAGCCTCCACATTCTGGGCCTCTCTTCCCTTTTCAATCAGGGGTAGCTTCCCCAGGGTCCATTCAACAAACTTGTGCATGGCGAGGACACCCTGTAACAAAAAATTAGATGCATAAGATCAAGACTATGCAAATCTAAGATGAGGTTACACTTGAACTAAGTCTTTACCTGGATAGACCTGTGAAGGTAAAACTCGTCCATCAGAGGAGTATCAATAGAGCGTAAGAAACTCTTGTCAGCATCGATCATCGCAGAGCCGATGGCATCCATCGCTTTCAGACTATGACCTATGAGGCTGTCACTAATCTTCAACTACTCTAGATGAGAAACCAGTGCATCATCGGATGAGATGGGGATGGCGCGATCTCTCTTTGGTCTTTACTCTGCCTCTGATCATCTGGGGCAGTTGCAAAAGGTTTCCTATTTTTTGTAGCATCGGCCTTAGAAGTGTCGACGTTCTGCTTAGACGGGGGAGGGGGAGGAGCATTGAGCCCAGCTTTCTTCACCAACTTAATAAGACTTGGTGCAGACATCTCCCAGAAGTCGTCTGAGACCCCTTCAGGGCGTTCGGCAAAAAATGTCTGAGTTAGTAAATCAGAGACATTAAAATATCAGAGGTACAACTTGGCAAAATAAACACTTACAAAGTTTGGCTAAAGGACTTCCCCCCAGGCCAGTCTCAGATAGGTAGTAAGGGGTCATCAGGTGTTCGTACTTGACCATCCAACCAAACTCCCCTTGATCTTGAAGGTCCTTAGCCTTTTAAAGGTTATCTTGGCTTAGCCGAGGCTCAGCTTTGGAAGACAGCGACAGTTTTTCCCACCTCAGAAGGGTCCTTGACACTAAAGATTTAGAGGGGGAACAAGTTACAAATTCCCATACCCCAGAAACGAAGAAGTATCATGGTTTCCAATTGTGGTTTGAGGTTTGGGTAACCAACAACATCTTCTTATCAGACTTCCTAGCTAGGAAGTGGTAGTATCTCGAATGGTTTCTGTTAGAGGAGGGCACGTAGCACCCTGTGAAGACCCTGACAGGAAGGTCTGAATGATGAACTTCCCTCCATATGACGATGGTTCCAATAATCACCCTCCAGACATTAGGAGATAACTGGGAGGGGGGAAAGTTGATATGGGATAATATATCCCTAATTGTTGGATAGATAGGGAGACAAAATCCTAACTTAAACATCTGCTCATATACGTAGATTTCCCCATCTCGGCCACCAAAGGCCCTCTCATCCCTCAGAGGCCTCCTAATCTTAATAAAGGGACTTATAGAATAAAGGTGCCTATAGGATAACAAATCAAACTCAGTGGCGGTACTCTCTATCTAGGCTGCCTCCGAGGTGTCAACATCACTTTCATGACCATCATCCTCGTCCCTATCAATATCGGCGTAGGCAGGTGTAGGAAAACCTCCAGGGAACCTCTGAGCGAGCTCATCCCTTGTGGCCATCCGATAGGGGAATAACATCTATGATTGGGGGAACAGCCACACTCGGCCCCATAACTTCAACATCAGAAGAAGTCCCTGAAGTTCTAGAACCGTTGTTGTATGAGGCTCGACTTTCAACCTCGTCCTGATCAGGGACCTGATCTTGCCTAATGGAGAAGTCTGTCGCCTCCTAGAATGAGTCAACAGACATAGGGTCTGAGGTGGATGACTCAGACTCAGACATTGGAGTGGGTCCTAACGGAGTCTCCGCTGGTTCAGCTGGTTCTGTTGGCTCAGGGTATAGGGGTGGAAAAATAGGTCTGAGAGGAAATGACTCAGACCTACGAGCTTCCTCTTAGGCTCATTCTATCTGCCTAATCTTGTCTAAAGTCTTCTCCCCAAGAGAAGGGAATTCTTCTAAGAGCTGATAAAGAGGTCTAAGCATATGAGTCAGACCTTACACTTGGGACCCTAAATCCTAAATAAACAAGTTGGCAATTTAACTAAGGATCAAACTAGGATTTTAAAATAAGAACGGTGAAGAACATGCAAGAACAGTCACCGAAAAACTCAAGAATCTCACCAGAAAGATCAAACAGTCACTGGAAAACTCAAAAACCTCGCTGGAAATTAAAGAAACAAGAATAAAATGGGAGAGTGAGGTGGGGACGATACCTGTAGACTCGCAAAGTGAAGGAAATGCGAAGAAACAAAGAGACCCCTGAACACACAGAAGCCAAGACCTTGCAATAGAGAGACAATTGCAGAGATATCCATGGCGGGAAAGAGAGAAATGAAGAAGAAAGAGAGAGAAATGAGGTTTAAACCTTTTAAGTGGGATTGACACAACTCCCAAGGCCCATCATTGCCTTGGAAGCCCAAAAGACAATCAGAATCATTGCCCTTATCATCCACGCTATGCACTCCAATAAGTGACACATGTCGAAGAGATGGTGGTACATAAGGAAAATATAACCTAGGACGCGTATACCCCTTAACCACCTACTCGCATATGTAACTAAGGGCTAGGGGTGATTGATATGCCCAAAGTGTACCAGCCAGTCCTGAGATCTCAACCTCAGCCTTATGACAGTCGAGGTAATAAACGTTTGATAATACCTATCAATAGCATCGTCCTACTAAGGTCGGGAACAACCGACGCCTCATTTGATTACAGACCTCTTCTCAGTCGCAGCCGAGATTATCTAGAACCTTGGAGCACAGCTCTTATCAGGTCGTCCATAGCTGACGTCGCACCCATCCCATACATCAACCTCGTCTAGTCATAAATCGAGGCCAATAAGGACTCATGGGTTAATCAGCCTCCAACATCGGCCTTAGCCAACGTTTCAAGTTCCATATGAGAATCAACAGCCCTCTAGGCTCAACGTCAATAGTTAGGTCAACTTCGGCCCTGGCCTACGTTCTACCTATCTAACCTCGGCTAGCACCCCAGCTAAGGTCATCATATAATTCCCAACCAAGGAAGGTGTCGTACCTCACCAGCCTCGTACTCACCCAGGTCGAGGTTGGTGCCAAGCAAAGATAGTCGAGTTTCTATGCGTACATGTACGACTTGAGGCACGTGGACAAATCTGTTATAACTGAATCATTCTCACCACGTGAGGGAATATTTAGGTCATTATTATCTATATAAGATCAGCCAGGTGTTATTCTCATACTAGTTTGATCCTCGTGCACATGCTCATTGCTTGCTTGGGGGGTACATTACACCCCCCAAGCACTATATATAGAGGTCATCCTAGTTAAAACTCTGTTATTTTACATAGGAGAGAGAGAAATCTTGAGAGATTGTATCCATGGCCGTTAGTGCCTTCATTCAGTGATATTACTCACACACACTCATACTGGACATAGGCCAGATTGGCTGAACAACTTACATTCAAGTGTTCATCCTCTTATCTGTATCTCCTTCTAATACACCTAGGTTATTATCTCCTTAATCGTACAATAATTGTATCCCAGATGTCTCCTTAGGTAGCGCCCAACTAGGCAAAAAACTCACCTTATTATATCCTTCAATGATATAAGGTTGTCACCGAGCCTATCTCTGAATTCTACCCAAACTGAATTTATGTGATGGTCACACCGGTCGCCACTAACACTATAAGGATAGCAAGTACCATATAGGCCTACACCTCCTAATCCATACAAGTATGGAAGACATGCCAAGAACTAATCATTCCCTCACTAAGGCTATTTTATCTTATACTGATGGCATATGTTGATACCCTAATCATATGTCGATATCCCATTCGAAATGTTATTCGTAAGACCATAACATGACACTAGTCTCAAGTTTCTCTTTTAAAGTTGCAATACCCATTTATACCAAAATGGATGACTTTACCAAGGACTACACGATTTGACTCCTTTGAACTTTACCAATAACTTGAGATCATCACATGACCCTCAATACAATTATCACTGGAACACTAGCACTTCATAATATCAAACTTAACTGGTTCCCTAAGAACACCAAGCATATCCCAATGTAAAAGTCATCAAAAACCTGACAAGGTTTCATCACCCATGATTTCCTCATATTAGGTATGTACTACTGATTTCCAATATTCATCCCACGACTATTAGATACTCGTAAGGTTACTACTCTAGAAGTCTCCACACGTGGTGAACTTTAATCATTGAATACCTCAAGTCATCATAAGAATTTGATATCTATTCCCATAGATGCCATATGCAATTGATCTCATGGGTCAGATGGAGTAGATGATTTCCCCCTTTCTGAAGGATCCTTACTCAGAATGGCTATTGGGAAAGGATCAAAATTTTCTACTTTTTGCAGAATACTAACAAGAAAAAGTTCTGCTAAAGTCAACCACTCATACTGAAACTGCTTCACGTTTAGTCATTACTTAGGCAGTCGATAACTAGTTACGATATTTAGACAAAAGTCTTACTTCCCTTTTTATTTAAAACCTTGGCATAAGTCTAAGCTACGACCCTTTCCTTGAGACCTAATGAAAGGTCCAAAAACTTCCTCCTAACGGTTGATGCCATAAATTATGTATTAAACAAGAAGTTAACACTATTAAGGATTCTGGCAGGATATAGGACGTCATGTACAACCTATGAGCCTTTAAGTCCACACTACCGATGTCAAAAGGGATCTTATTCCTAGAATGTCGCGTCATATTCTCAAGACCGCCTCATGGAAGATTACATAGGGTTCACTACTACTTCTCTTCAATTCATCATTGTTACGCACATAATGCACTTACCATCAATGACGAGTATCGCATATCATAGATTATGATGAACATCCATTAATAGATAATTTCTAAGGCACTCAACTACAATGATAGTATCCTATCGACTAAGTTCTAAGTACACATCCTAAAGTAATAACCAACACGGGTCTATATGCTTGCTAACTTGTTAAATACTTATGGAATGACACTACCCCAAGAATTAAGTTCGTGTAATTGCATCATCACTGTTAATTAACCACGAGTTCCTAACTAAGGAACCTAACGTGTTCTTATGGAGTAAATACTTCTTAGATATGCCACTCTAGTCACCTAATCTCCATTCTTGACATTAAACAATCTCAATATCTAAGAAGTGGACAACATTTCTCTTTATTGACACCTCAAAAGGATTCTCACATCATCAAGAGTTGACATAAATGAACCTCACACTAAAAACCACAATGTTAGCACTAATAGCTTGCACAGACGCTCACAAGTTACTAACACGTATAAATTAGAAGCGCCAAGAACTGTTAATGGCACTAACCTGGCCACTTTCTACTTGGCAATAATCTTCCCGTCGTGCTTGTCTCCTTGACTCTGTTGTCGAGAACAAAAATTGAAATTATCACCTGTCTGGCGTGATCGACGCACATTCAACACCGACGTCGAAAGATCCACTATCGATCTCACAATGCCACTTTTTAAAGGAATCTTAAATGTAAATCTCTGATATTTAACGCCCCGAGCCAAATTTATGGGTTACCCATGGGTCAACTCGGTCCGTTTTGGATGTTAGGTGACAAGTGAAATTAGACAACCTAGATAATTTTGCTAGTACAATTTTATTTGATTAATATTTTATTCGCTTAGCATGTGATTCTAATTCATATCAAGCTACGTGTGAAACTTGTGAGAAGTGTCCCCGAAATCTAAGCATTCAGAGCTACTAACATACAATAAAAATGACACTTACTTGTACAACACTCTCATAATACGAAACTGCACACAACCTACCATAATAAAGAAGAGGGAATGAACCGAATGTCCAGTGGAAAATACAACAATGCAATATAGAATCGAATGAAAGAAAAGAGACTCTAACACGTTATACCTACGTTCACATGCAATTACCTCATACAAATACATACATTAATGCATAAGAACATTTTTATTCCAAAAACATTACTTGTTCTGATTAAGTCACACTAATTCTATGAAGAAACCCCTTTTGCTTAACTTACCAAATTTCCCAATTTAATGCACCTGGTTGAATACTTAAATAAAATACCATTTGTTTAGAGGGAATATTTCTTTTATCAAAATCACCCATTTACTCACACCAAATTTACCTTATTATTTTCCTTGAACATGAATTTTCAACTCACGCATGCTTCATGATAGAAAATACTTACTTTTTGTTGGAAACCTTTTTTAAACACACACACTTGTGTTAATTATGGGTTAAAACCTTCTTAGGTTTCTTAATTACCCATTTAATCACTTTACGTTACCTTTCTTTTCACCTTACATTGACATTAGCCAATTTCTCATATTACTTATCAACATTATCTTTCAACTGTAACATTTATCAATTTCATTTCAATTTAAGCTATTTTTTCTTATATTCATCACATAACCCACTTTTTTACATGTTCCGTTTTTTTTCATTATCTTTTCTCGAAATCCTCCAAATAACTGTGACTTTTATGGGCTCCACACAGCCAGCTATGCTACCATATGCTCTGGTTAGTTCTTTGAATCTTTTAACCTAGGGCTCTGGGACCTTCTTAATTATTTTCCATCCTCATCCGAGTCCATATTAATGTGTTTTAATATTTTTCAAATGTCCACATTGGTTCACTTTTACCGACCGAAGTCAAAACTCGGGGATTTCACCCCACCGTGTGTAACAATTTGAAAATCACAATTTCTTGTTCTTTACAAACTTGCATTGATTTTATCCTAAAAATCACTTTCATTTAGGACGATTTTTGTAACACTTTTTTCACATTTTATTTTATAAAAAATGTTCCACTTTACGTAAGATTGCCTTTTTAACCATTTGTTTCCAAACTTGCATTTTCCCACATTTCACAAGTGCTATCTTTTCAAAATATTGTTAAGTTTTCACACTAACCTTTGAAATGAATTTAACTCATTAACACCTTGGAGTAATGTACTTCTCAAGTTGGAAATATCTTTATTTCATTACTTTCTTTACCATGGAAAACTTTAACATTTTAAGGACTACTTTGCAAGAAAACACCATTTTTCTTTTATTATCATATATAGTCTTGATTGTCCACTTATCACATTTCCTATATTTATTCACAAACTTTAAGGGATGAAATTTCTATTTTTTTTTATTTCATGTTGGAACTTATTAAAACCTTTTATTAAACTTTTTATATGCTAATCATCAAAATACTACGCGTTCGTACACATGGGAGGAGGGATTTTAAGTCCAAAAATCCAAAATAATGAGTTTAACATATTATTTATTCAAGAGATTTCATAATACTTACAAGATTAAAAGGCATTTTTGTTCTTCACACATAAATAAATATGTAATTTGACAAAATTCCCATTTTTCTAAGAAAACTTCAAGACTTTGTTCACAAAATATGTCAACACGATAAATTTCAGTTTTATACATTTTCTTCTCTAAAATATTTAATACTAAGATTTCCTGAAAATATATCATTTTCTCAACCCTTTGTATAACTATTTTTTCATAAATCAAGAGAAAATAACCTTTTACAACATACATACATCATACTCTTAAAACTCTATATACAAGACCAAATACGAGTTATTAAACTTAAAGAGTATAGTTTTCCACATTATTGAAGCTCCAAAAATGGGTGGATGAATGTAAAAGAAGATGGAAACCTCCCACCTCCTAAGATGACCTTAATAAGGTTGTCTATCTCCAATAAGCTTGCTCCTTGAAATCTCCATGAAAACTCCTTCAAGATCCATAATTTCTTCTACTTTTCTTCTTCAAAAACCCCCAATAATATCTCTATAAATTAATATCTTTTCCAACAATTGTGTAGATGGATTTTATAGGCTTAAATGTGGTAGAATATAAGGTAAATATGGTGGTTTAGGGTATTGGGGTGGTGATCTAGGGTGTGGATGGTAGTGGAGTTCCATAAAATATCTAAGTGTTAGAGAGAGAGGGAAAATTTGATGGACAATGCCCCAAAATGGGCCAAACCCCTACTTCATTACTCCCAATACCCTTAGGGGAAAATCCCTAAAATGCCCAAAGCCCCAACCCCATTTTAAACTGTTGTGATGGGATCTTGACACATGTTTTAATCTAATGGTCAGGAATTTGACAGAGTTTATGATCATGAAAAAACTGATTTCAGCAATCTCATTCGGATAAGAATTGATCTCGTTCAAATGAGAATTGGCCTCATTCAAACAAGAAAAACTATATCGTTCAAACAAAATTGTGTCTCGTTCCAACGATAATTGTATCTCGTGCGAACTTACTTCAAATGAAGTTTTAATGAGAGTAGGTTTTTCTAACAGGGATGAGTCGTTAGAAGGTCTTTTGAAGCGTTGTTCCAACGAGATAGGAATCTCATTCGAATGACCAAGGGTCTAACAACCCTTACTTTATCCAATAAATATAATGCCATTCTAATCCAATTAATTGCACCAAGGCCATTATATAATCCAAATTTGGCCTATAATTCATCGTAATAAGTTTAAAGCTCAATTGGGTCACATCAAGTCACCAATGTACATGGGTGAGATCAAAATCATGGGGGCGGGTGTTACAATTACCGCTCCCACACCTTTCAAGTTGGAATACCCATCGACATAAAGTTCCCACTTGTTGAGTTGGTCAAACTCGTCAATGTTAATTTGTTCAGTGCGTTACCTTCATCGGGCTCCCGCCTCCGGTGAATTCAATGATGAAATCTACATATTCTAACCCTTTGGTTGGAGTTATTGGATCCATAATGGATATCAAACCCCCTAGTTCCACCAACCATTTAGACATCCATCCAAAGAGGTGGGACTTTCAAAGTACTTCCTTGAGTGGAAAAAAGGTGATCACTATGACTGAGTGGGTTCAAAATAGTTCTTTAATTTTTGGGAGGTGATCATCAGAGAGTAAACTATCTTTTACAATGGAAGGTAGAATTTCTTGGAATCTAACAACATCTTGCTAAAATACTATATTTGGGCTTGGTGACCTTCTTTCTTAGACATTAAGGCCGAGTTAACTGCGTGGTCAAACACCATGAGATATAGATAAGATACTCTCCTATATTTAGGACCACGAGCGGGGGTGGTCGTCTTAAATAAATCTTGATTTCTTCAAATAACTTTGGGCATTATTTATTCTAGGTCAGACCATTCTCTTTCTTCAAGATCTGAAAGAATGGTCGACACTTCTTAAAGGATTTATAGATAAATCGATTGCGCACTACTAACATTTCGATTAATTTTTTAACATCTTTAATTATTATTAGTGGTTGCACATTATTAATCACATTAATCTGGTCAGGATTTGCCTTGATTCTCCATTGGCTAACCAAGTAGCCCAAGAAGTTCCTGGACTATACTCCAAAAGAGTATTTGTTTGCATTAAGCTTCATTGTGTAGTATCTAAGGACCTCAAATGTCTTTGCTAAGACTAGCAAATGATCACTTTTGTGCTTTATTTTAACAAGCATCTCCTCTATATAGACTTCCATGGTATCACCTAACTAATGTTTGAATATCTTAGTGACCAAATATTGGTATGTTTCTCCTGTTCTATTGATCTCAAATGTCATGACTATGTAGCAGTACAACCCAAGGGTGGTAGTAAATATATTTTTCTACTAGAAGGGCCCGAACAAAAGGATCTGATGACACCCTGAGTAAGCATCCAAAAATCTCATCAGTTCTTGGTTGCCTTTAGCATCGACCAATTAGTTACTTTTTAGCAATGAAAAGTTATCTTTGGGACAGACTTTGTTCAGGTCAATGAAGTCAATGAATACTCTCCACTTACCATCACACTTTTTGATGAAAATTAGGTGATAAATCCACTTGGAGAATTGAAATTATTTAATGTACCTTGGCTCTAGAAGTTTTCCCAATTCCTCTTCCGTAGCTTTCACTTTCTCAAGGTTTGTCTGGTGTGCCTTCTGTGTGATCGACGTGAATGCTTGTTCCACGTGAAATGGATGACACTATTTTGGGATCAATCCTAGGCATGACATAAGACTACTAAGCAAATACATCTTGATTCTCTTTGAGAAGAGAAATTAATTCTTCCTTTCTATAATCGGTAAGTGAATTGACGATTAGAAATTTCTTTTTTGGGTGTGAGTCATCGAACATGACTTCTTGAAATGGTTCCACGACTTTATCTATGGGGCCACCTTGGATTCTTCCACCCCCGATATTCCATGCTTTAGTTTCTACCTGGATTGTTAGCGGCCACTTTTTCTTTATTCTTTTGTTGCTTAGGCCTAATAGCAGCGATAAATCATTATCGAGCAGTGAAGTGATTTCCCCATATCCCATTATCCCCCAATCGATGATGCATTTGAAATTTTGGTGATAAGTAAAAGGAACAACCTTTATAGAATGAATACATCCCGATCCTATTATAGGGTTATATGGAGACCCAATATCCATGCCTAAAATTCGATCAACTTCGATATATTTCCAATCTAAACTCGCAATACCATATTTTTAATAGGAATTATCATGTTTCAATAGAAGCCTACCAAAGGGATAGTCGTATCCTTCAGATCTTCCACCTTGAGGTTGAGATTGTTGAACAATATTAGATACACGACCTCTGAAGAGCTTCCCTCGCTGAGTACTAGCTTATCCACATCCCATTTGGCAATCCTGATAGTGATTACTAGCACATCATGATGCGGAGTTCTAACTTCGACCAAGTATTCCTTGGTAAAGACTATAGGATTATCATATCCAATGTCTTTTGGTCGATGGTGTTTGCTCAACGGGGTCTTGGCAGTGTCAATTTAGAAAGCCTCTATGACCGCACTAACCTTTTTTAGTTTCATGCTAATAACATTACCTCGAATCTAGTTCAGAAATGACGCATCCTGGATGACTGCAAATTCATGTCCTATCTCGTCTTCATCTATGATATTGTCGGGCTTCTGATTGTGATCCATAACAGTTTTTGCACCCATATTTTCCACACAATCTTCTATATGGCCCACTTAGGCCAACTCCTCCTCAAAGTGCGGGTTATATGGATTCACTTGTAGGTCACACACACACAAAGATCCAATTTTTATGTTGAATAGATTTATGTGAACATGCAAAATAAATTCTAAAGCTAAAAGATGCCAAACCAAAGCCAAACCAAATAGAAGGAGAAGATTTGAGGAAAAATCCCTTTTAGTAAAAATCTTTTAATTTGATACTGTTTAAGAATTTGATAAACACGAATCAGCTTACAAACTACTTAGAGATCCACTAAGTATAATGCGGCGTACGTCTTCAAATCTTTAACAGAAAGTAATGCGGTTCAGCACTACCCACAAGAAGCAGCTCTTTCCTCGGTATTTGCCGATCAGCCCCAGGATGCGGAATCCTTTCTTCTTCATCAGTAGAGTCACAACTCCATAAATGTAAACCATAAAGAACACTCTAAAAGGGTTTGATGTTTATGTATGGAACTATGGTTTGCAAACCTCAATAAATCATTCAATAGATGTATGATTTGGAAAACAAAGTGTTATTTCAAAGAAATAAAAAAGGGAATTTTTTTTAGAGAATGTATGGGAGTTTGTTGTCACCAAAAGTCTTGTAAAAATTAGTCCAAAGGGTCCTATTTATAGAAAACACATTTTTCGAGGCAATAGAGTTCGTTCGAATGAAAGTAATAGTCTGGTTCTAACGAGATCCACACTCGTTCGAACGAACTGCTTAGTTTGTTCCAATGAGCTTCCAACGGGTGCAACCCTGTCAAATAGAGAGACCCCATTTGAAGCTCGTATTAAAGTTTGTTCCAATGAACTAGGGACTTCATTCCAATGAGGTAAACCTCGTTCGAACAAGCATAGCTCCTCGTTTGAACAAATTGCCCGGTTCATTTTAACGAATTGAAAAAAAACATTTTGAAAATCCCTTTATAAAAAATGCCTCGAGTAAAAAAAATACATCCTAGAATAAATTTGAATAAGTTAATTCAAACACCTAAAAACAATATACCTCCATATAGTGCGTGACGGTTTTAACGACTCGGACTTCAAAACGTTGCTCAGTCACTAACTCATCTTCATGAACGTGAAAGTATATGCGGATATGTTTTTTTTATTTGTAACGGGATACGCCAAAATATATAAACTATGAGTAATTATAAAATCTTGCTCTTACAAATCTCCCCCCATGGATATTTCGGAACAAAACAAAAATCAAACCAAATTAAAACCCCTAAGAGAATGTTTTACTAATGCCCTTCCAAACCCAAAACGGAAAGACATTGAAGACTTTGTCTTCAATTGAAATTCTTCATTTTGTGTTTTCCAAGAGATCATCATTAATTCGAAAAAGATCTACACGCATGAAGAAAAAATAATACCATGAGGCATACGAGAGTTTAAAGTAAATAAAAATTCCCCCTCCATTTGTTCTCCCCCTTTTGTCTATAATAGTCAAAGGGTAAGAAAATAAAACATATATGCATCAATCGAATCCAAATGAAATAACATCACAAAGATAAACAATAAAACACGTGCGATGAATTTCCAAAAGGCTACCAACTATTTTTGTAAAAATTTTCAATTTTATAAAAATTATATGTATAAAAAGTAAATGTAGGTACAAATATAGCACACCATGGAATAGTACTAAAATACCCTAATCATTTAAGAGGATTGAAATTGTGTGAATAAGTTCCATGGGCAAATCAACAGAGGCATTCATAACAAAGGATCACGAAGTCAATGATCATAATTTTGAAGAAATAACTTAATTTCAACCTTAGGTATAATAATGTTGAACAAAATGAAATTGACTCAACTTATTCAACATGTTATGAATTTTAAATTCTTCTCAAATAAATAACGCCAAACTGTTTAATGTTTTTCAAGAGAGTTCATTGTTCAAACCTATTGATCTTCTACTTTATAAAACCTTCAAAATCTCATCTATGTAAGAATTAACTATAAAAAATTTGAAGATATCACAATCCTCATATGTAGAGAAGCATCAATGTAATAAAAAATAGCCTTGACACTTCTGTTTTTGTGTGCCGTTAATCTTTTAGGCTCTTTCGCAAAAGGTTACTTTTAACGCAAAGAGAATTTTCTCTTTGGTAGCTCTTTGCCATAAAACAAATTTTCCAGGAATTATAAGCACAACTTATCTCTAGTACATTTGGTTCGTTATTAAACACTATTGAGATGAGAACACCGTATTCGACATATGATAATTAAGTACAAAGTTCAAAAAGTTTGTGCATGTTTGCAATAAATGTGACAAAAAGTCTAGCATGAATAAAGTAATCATCTATGAACAACGAAATGCTAGCCACACATTATTAAGCACACTAAAGAAACGAAGTCATGTATCAAAACACCATGAAAAATTTACATATATGAATGGAATGTATAGGTGATTTGAACGTAGTAAATGCACATCCAAATATGGTGAAAAACAAAATACAAAAATCTTTTTATCTTTTTCAAAATTTTATCAAAAATAAAATCTTTTTGGAATTTTCCAAACTTTTTCTAATCAACCTGAAATCTTTTTGGATTTTTTTAATATTTTTAAAATATAAGCATATATAATAGAAATACATAAAAATAAAATATAGCAATAGGGACAAGTGATATGAATATGAAAAATACCCTATACTAGATAAAAGTTATGACCTCAATTATTAGTCTGGGAGGTGTTCTCAAAAGGAATAGACAACCTTTGAAAGTCCTCTAATAAACTTTAATAAGTCTTGACCAAAAGCTCTACTTGCTCTCGAAAACTCTCAAAATCTATATGATCGTGTGAGGGAGCATGTGGAGTAACACAAGTGGGGTCTTGTGTGGGAACACGTGTGTGAGAATCAACACGTTTAACCTTTAGCACCTCCAAAACTGATTTCCTAACCCAAATAGATGAATATTCAAGTCGTTGAGTTTTGGAACCATGGGGACACTAAACTTCAACTTCCTAGGGTATTTTCTAAAATGATACCTAAGTTGACCTTTCTTACTGTGGTGTGTGAACGTGTAAATGGGATGAGGAATGGTTCCTTTGGATTGACCTATTCTAACACCCTGGGCTGTGGTTGACCCTCTAAAACAAATAATGGTCTTGGATTTAGCAACAGAATCATTAGAAATATGGAAGACATTACCATCACTATCAACACTACCTAAGTCTCTCAAATCATCTTTTAACCTCAAAATCATAGACTCAGGCAACAAATTAGACTCTTCAAGTATTAGGACTCCTTCTTTAATTTTTTAATAATTCCTAGAATGTTATCTCACTCCCCCTCAATACAAGCGAACTTATCCCTAAGAGTCTTCTCACATGCCCCCAAATCATTAATCAAATTATCATTATTAATAATGGCTCTAAACTTAACCCTAAAATTTTTAGAGTCTTCTAATTCTTTCTCTAAAAATTGGACTCTATCCTCACTCTCTTTCTTGGACACTTCTAAAATTTTAAAATCATAGATCGTGTCCACAATCTTCTCACATAGGATATCTATTTAATTTTGAATATTTTGCAAAAATTCAGTTTCATCTTTAAAATGAGAGTTTATTTTTCAAGGATTTTAATTCTTTTCGCAAACAAATTCAAAAGTCCAAAGATCACACAAAAATTTAGTGTAACCTTCTCTGATACCAATTTGAAAGTGGGGGTTATATAGATTCACTTGTATCTTAGGTCATGCACACAAAGATCCAATTTTAGCCAATTTTTATCTCGAATATATATATGTGTGAACATACGAGATAAAATCCAAAGCTAAAAGATGCCAATCCAGAACCAAACCAAACAGAAGAAGAAGATTTGAGAAAAAAAACCCTTTCCGACAGAACCTTTTAATTCGGCACTGTTTGAAAATTTGATCGACATGAATCGACTTATATACTACTTCGAGATCCACTAAGTATAACTTAGTGTAGTTCTTCAAATCTTTAACATAAAGTGATACAGTCCAGCACCACCCATAAGAATCAACTCTTCCCTCGATATCCATCATTCAACCTCAGGATACAGAATCCTTTCTTCTTCAGCATTAGAGTCTCAACTCTAAAAATGTCAATTCTAAAGAACACTCTACAAGGGTTTGATGTTTTCATATGGAATTAGGGTTTGACAAACTCAACAAATCATTATATAGATGTATGATTTGGAAAACAAAGTGTTATTTTAAACAAATAAAAAGAGGAAAACTTTTGGAGTAGGTATGGAAATTTGTTTGAGCCAAAAGTCTTATAAAAATTAGTGTAAAAGGATCCTATTTATAGAAAACACATTTTTTGAGGAGGCAAAGTTTGTTCGAATGAAAATGGGACTTCGTTTCGAAAAAAACCTTAGTTTTATGCTAATGATATCTACACTAATTCGAACGAACTGCCTAGTTTATTCCAACGAGCTTCCAAAAGACTTCCAACGGGTGAAACTTTATCAAATAGAGCAACCCCATTTGAATATCCTTTGAAATTTATTCCAAGAAACTAATGACTTCATTCCAAAGGGGCAAACCTTGTTCTAACGAGAACAGGTTCTTATTCTATCAAATTGCCCAGTTCGTTTTAACGAACTGAAAAAAAACAAAATTTCCCTTTTTGAAACTCAACTAAAAAAATACATCCACGAATAAATTTGTATAAGTTAATTCAAACACCTAAAAACAATATACCTCGACGGTTTCAACGGGTCAAACTTCAGAACGTTGCTCGATCACTAACTTATCTTCAATGAATATGAAAACATACGTATATGTGGTTTGTTAAGTTTGTAACGGGATATGACAAAATATTTAAACTATGAGCAATTATAAAATCTTGCCCTTACACCTCCAAGTGGGATTTGAGCACTTTTCATTGTATGTGTTATTCTCCTGCTCCTTGTGGTAGGAACACTATAAGGAAATGTTTCTTTTTGACGAATCTCCTGTCATCTTCCTCTGCCCCTTGAAAGACTGTTGATCTTTAATCTTATTCAAAACATTATCTACTAACTCTTTAAAAATAATATTGATTGCCTGGTGGGCCTTGGTGGGGTCCGCATTATCATTACTTTTAAATCCGATATTATGTTTCGTGCCCTTTTTTGGGAGCATTGTTTTATATTTCCACTCTTGGTAATCTTTGTTTAACTATTATTATGCTGGGTATAAGCTACCACATCTTCGAATTTGGCATATTTCTCAATCCTGGACATAAGGTCGTCGATGGCGCTAACCTCCTTCTTCATGACAGACTGGTGTAACATAGAGTTACTAGGAGGACCAATCTTGAATGAGGACATAACTACCTACTCAGAGAAATACTCCACTTCATTATAGGTTTTCAAGTACCGCTAAGCATATTCTCATAAGTTTTTTTTGGGTTTCTTTCTCATGGGGAGAATCAAATCCTTCCTTTTTGGATGTGAATTATAGGTGATAAATCTCGTAGTAAAGGCCTCAACGAGGCACTTGAAGCTAGTGACCGGCCTATGTGGTAACTTCTCGAAGGGATTCATTATTTTTATAAAATGCAATTTCTTTCCAGTACTAGTGAGCATGATTAGTGGCATACATCTTCCCATCATATATTTTGAATCTCATAGTGGCGAACTTCTTAAGAGGCTTTGGTTCTTCAATTGATCTTGATAAAGGGGACTTAGTCTGGATAATTAGGGACCTTATATCTAGTTCTTTAATGGATCTAGACTCACTTTGAGCAGCATGCTCATCCATCTCTCGCCGGATGAGGTCGTGGAGTTCCTTCTTATGATGACCTCCTTCTTAGTCTTTTCCCTCTGGAAATCTCTAATTCCTAGAGTGCTCTTGATCATGTCACAAATTCCTTCCTTGATTGTTAGTCTTGCTCGCTTAAGGGTTAGGTGTTTGGCCATGATGTTTGAATTTGTCCCTATTGATCTCTTTCTCCATTCTTTCAAGCGATGTTTCAAATTAGAATTCCCTTCCCCTGGAGGCGCGTTGCATCCTCTCGTTGATAAATTATCGTCTACAAGTCATGAGACTTGGGTGGATCTTAGTGGTTCATTGCGTTCCATAATTTGTTTCTATTTGGGATGATAACACAGTTTAGGAGCGTTACGACTCCTATTAGAGTGGACTTCATACCTAACTCTAGGTTCTAGAGGTCCGTTTTCATCATTCTGATGGTCGCCGTTAGACGACAGATGTGGACTATGTGAGTGAGACATAACCACTCATTGGTTTTTCCTGGATGAGAAATGAAAATTGATTTCCACAGAAGACACCAATTGTAGGTGTTAAAATCCTAATGTAATTGATTCAACATAGTTACACCGAGCATAAAGTAAAAAATATAATCACACAACACAGTATATATGTGGTTTGGCAATGTGCCTACATCCACGAGGAGTTTCTCTCTCTCTCTCTCTATCTCTATCTCTCTCTCTTGATAAATTATTAATAATAAAGAATATATGACCCTTTTCTAGGGATGTGGGCAATATTTATAGAGAACAAAAAGATCATGAGTTGTGTGGGATTCCATGACCTTGGAATGCTGTTGTGATTTGGTCGAGCGAATCCAACCTCGAGAATTGCACTGATCAGTCTTTCTTTGTTCTTATCTCCATGATGTGATCACTTATCAAGCATACCAAACACCTGTCAGCTTCTCCTATTAGGTTAGATAATTCCCCACAATTAACCTTTAAAAGTATTCTTAAATCACTCATGAGGTCGTATCTAGTATGGGACTACTCACTAATTTAACCATTATAATTGAAAAATATTTGTTAATTAAGGAGTTACTAAAGTCCTCACTCTTGCCCATCTTTTCATTTCATGCGTGGTGTGTGTCATAAATAAAATCCAAACAAGGAACCCCCTGATACACTTTCGCTTATATATGATAGTCATTGATATACTGGAATTAGTTAAGGAATTATTAATGTGTATTAATTTAAGGATTAAATGAACTACAACCAATTTACATCTCCAACCTTGATCGCCCAACATAAACCAAAAATATCCATAACCATTATAAACTAACAATGTTCGTCATGCAATCCTTCTAAGCCAACAACACAAATATTTCAAGTCCAAAAACATAAGGAGAGTAATTTAAAGGCTAAAATCAACTTCAAATGTAATTAGGTCCAATTTCTAATTTGCAAGACCATATATCGATTAAAGGAGTTCTAAGTACAATTCAAGATTACAAACAAATGGGTTATTCACTATTCATTCACTTGCATGTGGAGTTAAACTCTAAATATTAAACAACATGCTTTGAATTACACTAATTAAGCAGATTCTACTAAAAGGGACCACTATATATATATATATATATATATATATATATATATATATATATATATATATATATATATATATAACCCAACTTAGCACATGCGTTCTCCATAATAATTACACTACAATTAAATCTTAATTACTCAATATAAACTCAAATGAACATAAATCTAATATTTAATATCAACCCTAACATGTAAGTCTACTAACCGATGATCCAATTTCATAATTCATAACTCAATTGGGGCCAATTTATAATTTAAACCATGTGAAATAATCTAACTTCACCACAATATGGCCAAAGCAATAGGGATATGAAAACCTTAAGGGTTACTAGCCAATTTTAATGCTATAATTAGGGTTTAGGTGAAATTAACAATTGCATACATAAAAGGAGAGGATTAGTTTAGTAACTTTCCTTAAAATGGTCCAAAAAGGAGACCTTATAACCTCCTGAAATACATCGACGAAATACCAAAAAAATGATATTGATTCTAAAGGAACGGTAATCATATCTTGATTTTCCTCATCTATAAATTACAAGTTCGTCATCGCACCACCCTCTAGCTTAGGTATAGCCAATATATACATCTCGTGACTCGATATCTTGAAAAGAATCACTCGAACCCTACAGTCTATGTGATCCTTGTATCAAACCAACCAGTACATAACCAATATTACATCATAAGATTGGGTATCTAAAACCAATAAATCCACCACGAAATGCAATCTACCGATGTCTATCCTAACAGCCTCACATGTCTTCAAAATATGAGTTGACATACCCAAAGAAGTAGCTATAGATAAAGCCCTATCACATGGTCTAGGAAACAAAATAAAATTCTTAACAAAATTACGTGATAGGAAGGAGTGTATGGCACCCATGTCAAATAAAGCTCTAATTAGGGCTCCATAAATATAAAAAAAATTCCCACTACTTGGACCTGTCCCTTTTCCTCCTATTGAAGTTGTATAATTTGATAAACTATGTCGTACTAAAGTTGGGATTGATGTTGTGTGGATAGAGGTACGAGAAGTGCCGTTATTAAAGAAGGCCTAGGAATTGGGAGTTGCTGAGGACGATACTGATGCAGTTGGGTTTTGAAACCCTACTAACCCTTCCCCTAATGGCCCTACCTCTACTTCCTCCCAGTCCCTGCACTCATGAAAACTTGGGATCTATGTCCCCTACCACTACACATAAAACAAACTCTAGCAAATGGGGAGAAAGGTTCCCCATTCTATCTCGGTTGTGCTGTTTCCCTTGCCCTGCCTGAGAGGGACCCTGAAACTACTATTGGGGCTTCGGCTACCCCGGACTAAAGAACCTCCACTATCATTGGACCTATTAGCCCTAAAATTATCTTCGATATCCCCGAATCTACCCTCTTCAATGGGTCCACCTGACATGACCATATTCTCTAACTTTCGCTTATTCTATCTACTATCTTGACAATACATTAAGACGACATCCACCACCTGGGCATAGGGATACATTTGCAAAATTTTAGATTATCTAGTGATTTTTCTTCGTAAATTAGATATTCTGAGGACATATTAAGAGTCATAATAGTTTTGGTATTTATTTGTAATTGACCCTAAATCACATTAAGAATTTCGAAAACTAGTTGATTTATTTTTTATATTTACATTTGAATAGTATAAACTTTAATATATAAAGACCTTCAAATGAAATTTTAGTCCTCTGAAAAACTCTTTATTCAATTATATCATTCCATATATATATATAGGAAACTTATGTATGTCATAAGATTGAAAGATGATGCCATCAATATAATTTATTCATGTAATGCCTCTTTTACCCTTCACATTTTTAATTTCCCCCTATTTGTTTTCTTTCCGAAATTACACTTTGATTTAAAATTTTGGATATTTTGGTCAAAATGACTTTATCAATTTGTTCAGACTCTTTCTCATAGTTAACCCATGGCTGAGATTGAATTTTAAAAGTCTAATGATTTAAGAGTTTGACGCGTGGATGATCGCTTTTATGGAAGTACATATATTTTTTACTAAGCATAAACACATGAACTATGTCTCCCATGCTCAAAAATAATTCTGAGTATTTGTACTGCCTCGAACCTCCCTCCCATCCCATCTTTCACCATTTCCTGTTAAATGCAGAGAAGTTGTACCTCTTAGATATGTTGTTTACAAGTTGACACATGCTATCCTCCCACTTAATTTATCCTCTCCCACACGTCAATCCCCCTTTCTCTCTTCTCAAAATAAAAAAATCTTCTACTCTCTCTAAAACCAATCCTCATATCCCCTTTTTATTTGGTGTAGCTCTTATTTTAATTTGGTAACGAACAGTTGCAGACGACCATGGAGGCTCTATACCTCAAAACATAAGCCGATGCACAAATCTCAGGGTCCTTGACTTGATGCAAAATGAGATTTTAGGACACATTCCTTAGGAGCTCACTCGACTCACAAATCTTCGCATTTTGAACTTAGCGAGAAAGCATCTATCGGGTTTCATTCCAACATCCATAGGTTACCTCTTATCACTCGCTGTTTTAAATTTAGGCACTAATACACTAGGTGGCACGATACCTAGTTACAGGATACCTTCAAGGCTACGTCCTTCAAGGTTACGTCCTTCAAAATGGGTTATAATCGGAGTCTCTACTGTGTTTTGGGTTCGACGGGAGACCAAATCTTTACCGGCGGGAGATTTTATCTCTATTGCCACCTGAAAATTTTCCGGCGATAAGTATCCTTCATAATTTCTACTAGTTTGTTAGGTAATTCCTACGGTGGTTTGTTAGGTGGATTCAAAGCAGGGGATTGTATATATTTGTTAGTTTTTGTGTATCTGTGTTGGATTCAAAACTGTGGATTTGGTTTGTTAGGCAGTTAATTTACTACTAGATTCATGGTATGTCGAAGACATTCAAGAAAAAAAATTAATTTGGTAATTTTTGGGGCTTTGATGTTTATTGTTTGACGGTATACCTCAACAAGCTATGGTTTTTACCTGTGTATAAAAAATTAATTCTGAGTATGTTATTTGCATTTTACTTTGTTTTTAGCTTTATATAAAATAATTTTTTTGATATTTTGTTCAATGTTTGGGTCGAATGGGTACATATTGTGAACACACAATTAAGACATGGATGCATATTGTGAACACAGAATTGTTTTCTTTGCTGATAAATGTTCGTTGTTAATGGTCTGAGCATGACCATCAAGACCGAAAATGCAGGCAGAAGGCGTGCGTGAGGCTTTTATATGCTTTTTTCTTCTGATTTCTCCATATCTAGATATTACTCATTGATATAATTATCGAGAGAGCTGATATTATCCATTAATAAATTTTTTTGAAACCCTGATTAAGAATGGTTGAGCTAATAGTTTGTTAAGAAAAAAATCAAGAGACCTAATACTTTTATTTGGGTGAAAATCATCTATGGTCAGTGACTTTTTTCCTTCTCACATCACTTATAAACTCATAAAAGTAAGGTTTCGATTTGTTTATGAATTTTTATTTTTAAACATGATGTTTAATTTTTGTGGTAAAATAAACATATCTTTGTGATCTAACTAAACCTCTTTTCCTTTGTTTCCTCTCTAATTACTTCTGTTATTTTCATTATCATTGCAGGAAAGGTTCTTAAATTTTTTCAACCATCTCGGCTTCCTAATTGAAGAGTATTGTTTGATCTGGATTCCTAATAGTTACAGTATTTTTTGATCATCTACAAATTCTAATATGAGGAATTATGAAGTAAATGATTTATAAAGAAATAAAAAATTTACTTTTGTGTTTTTGTTTAATGTTTGGAAGTAATCTATTTGATTTTTTTTTATTGGTGAATGGAATGAATTCAATAATTGTGGGCAACATTTAACATTCTATTGTGCTTGAAAGAGACAAATAAAGTTTATCTCGACTTGTTGTTTATTGTGTAAGAAAGGTTGTCGTTTTCAGAATATATGACGTATTTTTGTGGTATTCACAATATATCCATTCTTTTGGTTCTCTTTTTTTTCCTAAGAATTTTTAGGCGGTTTTATGGTAATTTTTTCTAAGGATTTTTATGTTTTTTATGACTAAATTTAAAGGGTGTTCCTTTTTATTATTGGAGTTTACAACTTGCTCCAAAGCTGCTGACGTGTCGAGGTTCAAAATGCGTATATTCAATGCAACTTAAAACTCAACGGTGAAGACACTTGATGATCGTTTGTATACTTTTCGTAGTCATTTCCCAAATTATCATTATGGATTGGAGTGTAATGTTGTTGAAATTAATAATAATTCATATATTAGTTATGACGATGCTGTTTAGAGGAGGTCCAAAATGAACTAATTGTTGGTGTGATTTCTTAATTATTTTTAAGTAAATTGGATAGTCTTATAATTAGAAGAAATTTTGCCCATTTTTTCAAATTTTTTTTTTATTTCTCTGAATTATATGTAAAACAATTACAACATAAAATTATAATTTGTTTTGTTGAGGAACGAAAAATTTTCCGTTTTGCGATTACGTAATTTTTGAAAATTTTCATCATGCCTTCAGGCACGGGCATACCCTAGTGTGTGTGTGTGTGTGTGTGTGTGTGTGTGTATATATATATATATATGTGTGTGTGTGTGTGTGTGTGTGTGTGTGTGTGTATACATATAGATGTATGTATGTATGTATGTATGTATGTATGTATGTATGTATGTATATATTTACTGACAACAGTACAACATCTATGTGCTCATGCCACTTTTAGGTGTGAACTTTGTACTATCTTATATTTTAGCATATTCATGACTTTCTTTGTTGTAGCCTAAAAATATTAGGCCATCTCGACTAATAAAATAGTGACTTGTTAACATCATCCCGAAGATTTCAACAATGGATGAAAACTAGTTGGCTTAGGTACCCTCTGATCGGTTACTGTAACAACCCGCTTAATTTTGGGCTATTTTAATTAATTTCTGGAAATGGAGGAAAATAAAGTTTTTGATAAAATTATTTTTATTGCTCAAATATGTTGAATATTATTTTTAAAGGCGGGAATTTCAAATGGTTTCGAAAACAGAGTTAATACGTATTTTAAAATGTTTTTAACTCTTGGAGTTGTTTTGACTTCCAACTCTTCATTTCTTTGCCTTATTTTCAAGAGTTGTTTTGACTTCCAGCTCTTCATTTCTTTGCCTTATTTAAAGGAGTCTTTTGGCTTACAACTCTTCATTTCTTTGCATTATAAAAGGAAGTCGTGGGCAACCCTTTTAACATACTTTTGGCACAAATTTTGGCAGCAAATATATTTTATATTCCTCTTCTTTTTATATATATTTTGGCCCTTGAGATTTGTGAGTTCCAACCTTAGATTAGAGGTGTTCTTGGGGCTATTTTGTTGGAGGTTCATGGAGGAGCTTTTGTAGATATTTTGAGTTGATCTTAAGTATGTGATCGTTGGTTTCTCATCATGGTTTGAGGTATGGGGTTTTACACAATATGCTCCTTAAATCTCGCGAGTGTCATTCTCTTTGAATTCTTGTTAATTGAACTCATATTTGAATTGATAAATTCATTGAAATCTGGAAAATAATTGTTGAAATTATTTTGATTCATGTGGTATCATTATATTTTTGATGAGCACGTTGTCATGAGATTTTAATATGGCACGGATGTTGGGCACCCACCAAAATTCCTGTTTCCCGGGCTATGGCTTGATAAAGCATATACGGATGTGGTGAGGCTTGGTGACCCTGTTAAAGTGTTGTTGAGAAATTATATTGATAAATTCTTTGAGATTTTCATTTTGATTTGAATATTCGTACTCGTGTTGTTACGCTTTGTTCATTGTTAATATAATTGTTGAGCATCTTTCTTGTCGTATTGTGTACTTCCCCATATTTTCTTTTAGTTGGCAGGTTAGCGTGGATTTGAGCGCTATGGAACAATTGGGATGAGTTTAGCGAGGATTATTTGGGAAAGATTTGTATTATTTTGATGAATAGAGCTTTGGATATTTTTATTTTATTTTCGAGTTAGTTATTGTATGTAATTTGAGAGATTTGGTATTTAATTTGAAGAGATTGAGATTAGTGGATTTATATTATTGTGGGTTTATTTAGATGCTCTATACCTTGTCACTTGTGGATTTGGATTTATTTTATCGCATTAGCGCTCCGTTCGCTCTCTCCGGGCGGGCGGGGTGTTACAGTTACCTTGCCGACCAGATCCAGGAATTTAAACCATCAGACACACATGGGATATTCAATAGTCACCATGCATAGGAACGCGAAAGACATCCATTTGGATCTTTATTGTGTAAAGGTGTAAATGCTTGAAGCTATAAAAGCATTCCACCTCTTGAGTTTCCACTTACTATAAATATACCATTTCCTCCAGCCGAGGGGGACATGCTTGGACATACTATCATTATGTTAAACCCTTGATTTGTAACCTGGTGATTGGAACTAACCCTAAAATACTATTACCCCACGGATGTTGGCTCCATTCCTGACCCGAACCACGTAAAAATCTCAGGTATCTTTCTTTATATTTTTATTTTCTCTTTTATCTATGATTATAGATTTGGTAACTAAGAGTTAAGATAAATAATCCAAATTTAGACATCAACAGACTGACACCGTCTATGAGAACGACAAGTCATTGTTGTTCCTACCCGATTCTTTCACAACATATTTTTCATACGCTTGAAGTATGACATACACCCCTAAAGTAATCTTACTGGAGGTAATACTTTTAGTCCTTTCGCTTGCCTAGTATGGGATCCTTACAGGGAATCCTACTCAACATCACCAAAGGGCAGGAGGCAACGATGGAAATTATGAGGCAACTTACTCAAACGATTCAAGTTATATCCACTCCTACCCCATAAATGTCGCCTCCACCTCCTACAGATGATAGAAGCGGGTCTAGATATTCTAGATCTTTAAAATACAGTTCCTTCTGCCTAGGATTAACCTTTTCACTCAAATCCACTGATTGCTATAATAGTCGGTCTTTCACTACGGAACGAATGAGCATCTTGAAGAGGCTGAGCAAAGCCTCTACTTTTGATCTCTTGGAACCCAAAGCAAGTAGAGATTGCCAAAGGGAATTTTCCAAATAAAGAGATCACTGATAAGGGTCTACCAGATCCAGGGTTAGTATACGAGGTTATGGGCATATCGAGCACACTTTCCAGGAAAAGAGCTCAGCATAAATGCATGGTAGAGCTTATAGAGTTGCCTAGGCCAAAACTAATTTGGAAGATAACCCTTGGAAAGGATGGATACAATTATTGGAAGATCATTTGGGAGAAATAATTAAGTCCAAAAATCCCTTACAAAAGATCTTTATGAATGGATCTCCTTTAGTTCCAGCCATTATGTAATTCCCCGCACTGTCTAAATTCAAGCCACCTGTGGTCACTCCCAAATATGACGGTAAAACTAACCTCATCCTTCATATTGAACAATACCAGCCAGTAGCTAATATTTATTCAGTTCCAGGTGAGATACGTTCCTGAGCATTCTCAAGTACCATTATCGGATCTGCACAAATTTGGTATAATAATCTTCTATGCGGATAAATATCTAGCTTCCAATAGCTCGCCGAGCTGTTCATCAGTAATTTTTACTTTGGAGCCAAACCCATCAAGAGGGTAGCTCACTTATTGAGCCTCTGTCAGCAACCAGGGAAAACCACTCGCAAGTGTATAACTCGTTTTAACAGTGAAAAGTTAGAAGTGGTAGATTATAAAGAGAAAACCATTATCACTACCTTAATGAGCGGATTCCTCCCTGAGAAGTTATACTATGCGTTATCCAAAGGCCCCATAAAACCATGACTGAGTTGATGGATAAAACTAGAAAAATTATGAATACCAAGGTGTCCATAGCTTCCAGGCAAGCTTTAGGTGCCAAGGCCGATAGTCATAAGAATTCTCATAAGAAGGAGCAAAAAGATAAGAAATACGAGAAACCTAAGAAGTACGAAACTGCACTCCTCTTATTGCTAGGATGCATACCATCCTGGAAGAAATCAGAGGAAGCAGAGACCTCAAATGACCCGAAAAGCCGAAGTTCCATCCTAACAAGAGAGACAAGTTCAAGTACTGTGAGTTTCACAAGGACCATAGACACACGACTGACAACTGCATTTCTTTAAAAAATGAGATTGAGAATCTAATCTTACGTGGCAAGTTATCCAAGTTCATTGAAAAGTCAGAATAACGAGACCCCAAGAGGCAACCAGAATATCCTTGCAGGGGAATAACTGACAGAAAAAGGCCGAGATAATGATTAAGAAGATGACCCAGATATGCCTAAGAAATATTGAGAGCCTAAAATTGAGGTAAAAATAATATCTTTTGACTGTTATTTTATTATAGGAGGAGATGTCGGTGATGGGGATGACATAGCTGAAAGAAAAGATTATTTAAATGAAGCCAAAGCAAGTTCTTACGTTCGACGGATTAACTTATCTGATGATGGTGATGGTCGGATAAGGAAAGTAAAAACAGATAAATTAGCGATTGGTTTCTCTAGGAATGAACTGTCAGGAGTGATCTATCTCGATGATGATCCTTTGGTCATCACCATGAGAGTACACGAGGTAAGGGTGGCTATAATCTTGATTCATAATGGTAGTTCAGTCAACGTTATGTTCTGCAATTATTTTTGGAGTTTGGGATTACTCGATAACAAACTGGAACCTTATCATAGGCCCCCAATAGGCTTCTCAGGTGAAAAAGTATATATGTTGGGGATTTTAAAGTTGGAAGTTTTGATCGACACATGACCAACTAGTAGGACTAAAATGATCCTTTTTTCGTCTTAGATAAGAACGTCCGATCAGCCTACAACATGATCCTTGGAAGGGTTAGCCTGAAGAAATTTCAAGCAGCACCCTCTACTGTCTACCAATGTCTAAAGTTACCCACTCATTATGCGGTCAACGTTGTTACATGAAATCAAATTAGAGCTGGGGAGTGCTATTATACTTCATCCGACCAAGAAGAAGTAAAGAAACTTACTACAACTGACCAGATTGAAACCTTAAACCCCTACAAGGAGGCTGATTTAGCTAAAGAATAGGTTTTGGAGGCCACGAAAATAATTGTCCTGGATAACTAAAGACCAAAAAGAACCACACAGATTGGATTAAGTTTGGATCTAGTCCTTAAACAAGAATTACGTAAGTTTCTTAAAGAGCGAAAGAGCGCGTTCGCATGGAGCCATGAAGATATGCCAGTAATTGATCCAAAATTTATATGCCATGAGCTAGATGTCACCAAAGATCCTAAGACAATCAAGTAAAAGCGGTGAGTGTTTAGTCCTGAGAAGAACATAGCTCTCCAGGAAGAGGTAGACAAGATGCAAAAGGAAAATTTCATTGAAGATGTCAAGTATCCAAATTTTTTGGCCAATGTAGTGATGGTCAAGAAGAATAAGAACATTAAATGGCGCATGTGTGTTGACTTCACGGATATTAATAAAGCTTATCTTAAGGATCATTTCCCTTTGCCTAAAATTAATCAACTAGTCGATGCCACGGTAGGACATGATTTACTTAGCTTCATGAGTACTTATTAGAGAAATATTTAGATTAAAATGAAGTCAAAGGATAGGGAAAAGATAACAATTATCGCCAATCAAGGTACTTAATTCTGCAATGTTATGCCTTTTAGGCATAAAAATACTAGAGCAACATACCAAGGGTCGGTAAACAAGGTCTTTGAGGATAAGATTGGCAAGAATATGGAATTTTATGTAGATGATATGCTAACTAACAACAAAATAGCTACCGAACACATCAAAGACTTAGGCCAAACATTTGACCAGTTGGAGAAGCATTAGATGAAACTTAACCCGACCAAATATGTGTTCGGGATGTAGGAAGGGATGTTCCTGAAATTCATTGATAAATGAAAGAGGAATTAAAACCAATCAAGACAAAACTAATGTATTTATAAAAATGCAATCTCCCTCGTGAAAGAAAGATGTGCAAAAGTTGACAGGAAGAGTAACTACACTTAGTCGATTTTCTCCCGAGCAATTGATAAATACTTACCATTCTTCAGGATACTCAGAAAAACCTTCAAGTGGAATGAAGAACGTGAAAATTCTTGTAAGGAGTTGAAGAAATATCTAGGATCTCCACCACTACTCTCTCGTCCAGTCATAGGAGAAAAATTATCCCTATTCCTTATTGTATCTGAGTCAGCTGTCAGCTCAACCCTCATTCGACTACAAAATGGAATTTAGAATCTAGTGTATTACACCAACAAGGCTTTCAGGGGGTGAAGATTAGATATACTCACCTGGAAAAAATTATTTTAGCACTTATTGAAGCATCAAAAAGAATGAAGCCCTACTTCTAAGCATATACCATTGTGGTCTACATAGATTTACCATTGTGCCAAGCTATCTGAAACGAAAAAAATCAGATAGATTGATGGCTTCGACAATGAAATTAAGTGAGTATGATATACTCTATGAGCCCTGAACAACATTAAAAGGGAAGGTTGTAATGGATTCCATAGCTGAATTTACCTATGAAGAAACGACAGTTGATCATAAGCCTACTAAAGGAAGACAGAACGAGCAAACTTCTTTGAAAGAGAGATCGAAGCCAAACCAGGCCGAACAAACTTCTTCAAAAGATAATTTTAAACTGAACGAAACGAAATCATTTTCTACCTAAGATGTCACCAAAAAGTATGGAGAGCAGAGCAAAATATTGTTCAAGCAAGGATTTTTGGGTGATGGGGGCTTTGACGAAAAAATTCCCATCTGGAAGTTATACGTTGGTGGGTATCCCCCTACTTCTGGCAGTGGAGAATGACTAATTATAAACACCCCAGATGATATAGATATGGAGTATGATCTTTCTTTTCAATATCAAGCTTCCAACAATGAGGTAGAGTACGAAACATTGATTACTGGGCTGGAACTTGCTTTATCGTTTGGCACTGATCAAATACTCATTCTCAGATGATCATCAATCAAGTGTTAGAGATATATGGAGTTAGAAGAGAACTAATGACAAGGTACCTAGTCAAAACTCAAAGAACCATCACTAAGTTTCTAGCGGTAAAAAGGTTAGAAGTCAAAGAATAGAGAACGCCCGAATAGTTCCACTTGCTCGACTAGCTTCAATAACTATAACATAATTAATGAGGACCATTACAGTGGAAATCCTAGCAAAACAGGAGCATATACGAACAATAAGGCATCTTAATAGCAATTGATTTGGGGCCCTCATGGATGGACCTAATTAAGTAATATATTGATAAGGGATCATTGTCTCAAGATCCTAAGGAAGCAAGGAAGTTGAAATACAAAGTAACCAACTGCGTACTGGAAGGAGGCATCTTGTATAAAAGGGGGTTCACTATTTCTTTACTTATGTGTGTTTATCCATCTGAAGTAACAAACTTGATTAAAGAAGTTTATGAACGATCATGCGACGCCCACTCGACAGGACGATCATTGGTACGACTGGTAGCGATGAAGGGGTATTACTGGCCAACTATAAAAGTAGACTATTCATCATATGCTAGAAAGTGTGATAAGTGCCAAAAGTTTGTTGCAATATATAGAAAATCGGGGGTTTCTCCGACTCCGATCACGTCCCCGTGACCCTTTGCTATTTAGAGGATTGATTTGGTCTACCCATTGCCAAGAACAAAAGGATGATTTAAATATTTGGTAGTAATAGTAAACTATTTCACAAAGTGGGTTAAAGATGAGCCATTGGTTGAAATGCCTTATAAAAGAGTTTTCCTGTTCATATGGAAGAATATTATATGTCGATATAGCATTTTGTATGCTTTCATTATAGATCATGGAACTCAATTCGACAACCACGAGTTTGAGGATTATTATATTCAATCTAAGATCCAAAAACTGCAGTATGCCCCTAGACATCCTCAGTGAAATGGTCAGACCGAGATGACCAACATAACGTTTCTCGATGGTTTGAAAAATGGCTTGATAATGCGAAAGGAAACTGGATCAATGAGTTGCATAGTGCCTTATGGGCCTATAGAACCACGCCGAGGATAGTCACCGATGAAACTCTATACATGTTTTCATTTAGGACTGAAGTTGTGGTTCCTACAGAGATCTATTTCCTATCCATAAGGGGCTTAACTTTAACTCTCTTAAGAGTGACCTAATGAGAAGGCTAGATTTATACCTGGTGGAAGAAGTAAGAGAGAGCTCTACACTTCGAACCACTGCCTATCAACAATGCATGATCAGGTTTTACAATAGAAGAGTGAAGTTGAGTAACTTGAAAGAAGGAGACAGTTATGAAGAAAGTGATCCAAAAAGGAAACAAATTGGAGGCCAATTGGCATGGTCCATATTGCATCTCTGTAGTTATTCGACTAGGTACCTACCGTCTAGAAATACTTGAAGAAGAATAATTCAAGAGCACACAAAACATTGAGCATCTTAGGAAGTACTATTAGTAATTCTGGATTGATGTTTCAATTATATTTGTAGCAATTCTTTTCAGCTTTAATGAGAATTAATTTGATTATCATCAATAAACTTCCCTTTTTATGTTTTTTTGGAATGAGAGATGTACAAAAACTTCATGTATGACTTATTCTTTGACAAGTCATGAACAAGAAGCCCATAACTTTAAAATTTCATGTATGACTCAAAGTCAAGAACAATAAGTTTTACCAGACCAAGTTAAGGAAGAAGCCTATAAAATTTGGTCGCCTGTGGTAATTAATTCAAACACATACTAGAACAACAAAAATCCATTTAAATAACCATAAGTTTATTCGTAGAACCCAAGGTTGAACAACCTATATTCATACAATTCGATAATCAGTAAAGCAGATTAGTCGACCAAAGGCCGATAATACAATCATATTTCTTAACTACTGATTTGCCAATATCAAATGTAACAAGTATTGAATATATATTGTCTTTTATTCAAAAGATAAACGAGCTTGATTAAAAAAAATACTTTTTAGAGCTACAAAGGTAAACACACTCATTCGTTGGACGTTTTCCCAAACTGTTCTCCATTCCCTTAGGGGGAATATCCAAAGTAAAAGGAAGGGAGATGTATTCCAACTCCCTAAGTCTTTCTTTCCTACTGGAGCTAGGATTATATAACAAATGTAGAGGTCGAATAAGTGTGTATTCTCTATAAAGGCTGATAAGCACCCAAAAGTGTTAAAATAATACCCTAAATAGACGATTTTTAATTACTAATTCTTGGTAAAATCGGACTTATGTTGGTATTTATTTATTTTTTAGGTCAAGATGCAGTTATGGTGTCAAACAAACTTAATTCAAGTCAATTGCTATGAATAAGTGGCCAAGTATGTCAAATATGGCAAATGCGCAATTTATCGAGCTAATTTCCCTGTCCCATATCAAACTCGAGCCTAAACTTATTCCATACCTTCACCCGAGCCCGTGTGTGTTTAGTTTGTATTTTTTTAGATTTTTGGTTTGAGTCATTTTTATTTTAGATTTATTTAGAATTTTTTAGGATATATTTTCTATTTCTTTTTACTTAGTGTAATTTCATTTTGATTTTGATTTTTATTAGTTTTTAATTGTAGTCTTTATTTTAAGTTTTCCTAGATTTTATATTTTTAGACTTTAGGTTTGATTGTTACTTCTTTTGTAGTTTTTAATTTTATTATTTGAGTTTTATTTTTAATAGATTTTATTTATTTTATTTTTAGAGGATTTATTTTTTTATCTGTCGAGGAGTTTTTTTTTTTTTTTTTTCTTTGTTTTTAGTTTTAGTTAGTTTATTATTATTCCTTTTGTTTTGTTTTATTTAATTAATTTTTATTTGAGCTGTGTTTAATTTTTAGAGTTCATATTATGTGCCATGTTACTTTTATTTTAGTTTTTAGTTTTTTTTGTAAATGAATTTTATTTTATTTTAGTTTTTATTTTATTAGATATATTTTTTTAGGACCCAAATTAAACACTCACTCACACACATTATCCCATACACCACTCATACACACAAACAATACACTCAGCCATAAACCTACCTCCCATACAATACACTACACACAACACAACACTCACCCACATCCTACTAACCTACACCCACACACAACATAACCTACACCTATTCATCTTCTCCCCCCACTTTTCTCTCTCTCTCTTAATCCCACCATTAACCCAACTCCATAAAAACCTCCATAACCACCAACTTAATACCAACTTAATACCAACCAAAACCCAACTCTATCTCTCCTATTTTCACCATTTTCAAATCATAAACCAATCTCGACCATTACTACACAACCCATAACTAGAACTCAACTAGGGGTGCACACGGTTCAGTTTGGGTCGGTTTCGGTACTAATTTGAGAACCGAACCGAGTTGGGTCAGTTCCGAATTTTTGGAACCGGAATCGAACCGACAATTATACAGAACCGAACCAAACCGAACCAACGGTTCTCGAATCAGATCGGATCGGTTTTCGATTCCAAAGTCCTATTTCAAACTTAGTAAAATCTTAAGATTAATGTATTTTAAAAATAATTTTTTTCAGTTCAAAATTAATTTTGATCCTCAATAACATAAGTTAATAACTCGGGTAATCACAAAAATATAAATTACAAGTGTTAAATATATAAAATAAATATATATGTAATTATAAATCGGTTCCGTCCCGGATTGGTTCGGATCGGATCGGTTTTCAGATCGGATTGGGTTTTTTTCCCTGGAACCGAGAACCGAACCGAAGTATCGGTCTTTTTTGGAACCGAAACCGAACCATTGAGCAAAAAAACCGATCCAAACCGAACCAATGCAGTCGGTTTTGTTCGAATTTTCGGTTTCGTTGTGCACCCCTAAACTCAACCACCAATAAACCCACCTCACAACCACCAAACCACCACATTAACCAACACCACATGGCACCACAAGCAGGTGGTGGCTTTCAACCGACCCATTACCCAACCCGACCTCTAGACATCTCTGGCCAGCGCTCAGCCTAACCTCCTGTCGCCGCCCAGCACCACTCCAGAGTCGGATCAGAAATCCGGCGACATCCCCTCCACCTCCAGCTGGCGTCCCACCTGAACCAAACCCGACCTACTGAAACCCACTTACCTTCCATCTTCAACCAAAATCCATTTCAACCCAAGCTCCAAAATTGTAGCTGCCAAAACTAATAGGAACCAACCAAAACCAAAAAATAAAAGATAAAAAGATCCCACCAGCCATATCTCCATAAAATCTTAGAACAAAACCAAAAAAAAAAAAAAAAACCTGCCTACTTAAGATTCCAAACAAAACATAAAAAAAACCACTAACCAAAATCAAATCCCTTAAAATCGGAATAAACCCCCACCACTAACATTATCTTCCAAAATCCTCATAATTTAACATCAACCCATCTTCAAATCCGTCATCCAAAAATCCAAAGGGGTTATAAAACAAGAAGAGGGGAAGCTAAAAAAAAAGTCTTTCAATTTTTGGTTTTAAACGTGAGATAGTTTTTGCTCCAACACTTTATGAAGGTGTTTGTAATTTTAACAAATATCTCAATATAGGGTGTTGTGGGATAAATTATTTCATATGAATGAATTTTTATGTACAAATTTGTAGTGAGTGGGTTTGTATTTTTAGCAAATGTTTCTATTATTTAATAGTGCATTGAGAGTTCATTTGGAGGGAGAAATACTTAAATGCAAATCTTTGTTGGGGTTGTTTGTATTTTTAGCAAATTTAATTCAAAATTTGATGAGTATTTGAGAGTTCACCCATTTGTACATATTGTAGACATTCTTATCTTTTTCTTTTTAATATTTTTCTTTCTTTCTTTAAAGTTATTACTTATTAAAAAAATTGTAAATATTTTTTTTTAGATTTGTATATTTCATTAATTTATTTTCTGCATGTTTTTTTAATTAATTAGTTTAGAATAGTTTTAATATTCTTTTTGAACTCATATTATATCACTCCATTTTAATTTAAACAAAAAAAAATATTTATCTCATTAGCATTTTCTTCTTAGTTATTTTACTTTTAAAAAAATCATAACACTTTGTTAAATAAAAATCCTTTTAAAAAGTAAAAATACCAAAAAAAAATAACTTGAAAATGATAATTTTATAATTATCTTCACATTTAGTTCTTTAGTCATGAAAGATGGATTGATACCCTTACTCATCCTATGCATAATTTTTTATGTGCTTGTAGGTTGAAGGAATTTTGATTGGAAAGATTTGCAACAACGACACAAAACGACACTTACACTAAGTGCACATTTTTTATTTATCACAGGCCATAGTCACCCAGATATTTCCTAACTGAGCTTATGGGTACAACGTCAATAGGAATCCACTTGGTGTCCAATTTAAAAAGAGGAGTAAGTTGATCCAAATAGTCATGGTTATACCAATACCACTAAGTATCTTTTTTTAGTATCTTCAACATTGTCAGAGCATTCATTTATGCCCATTTATATCCTACTCTCTTAGCCTGCTCTAATTCATCACCCATATATGTTAATGCTTAATCATAACCATCAATCCAAATGGGTCATAGTTGCTTTTAAAAATGAAAGGTAAGACGATAAACTTTCTCATTCAACTTTTTAATTCTGATAGATTGATTCTTGATAAGAGAGGCTTAGCCGACCAAAGTTTTCTTTGTCCTTTCCTTTTCAATAATGGGCCGAGTAATTTCCACCAGCATAGACAACTGGCCACCTTTGTAATTCTTCAAGTTTTAATCTCCTCCAATATTCTATCATTCTCCTATTCTAAAAAGGATACACCTTTATTCCGATCGGCACCCACCATCGACTTCTTTAGGCCATCTAGTTCATCCCTTAACAAATTATTTTCTTGGTCCAACAAACTAGTGACCTCCTGAGTGTCGATCAACTCGCATTTTATTACAAATTCTTTTTTGCTAAAAGCTTGAGATATATCCTATAGTTTCTTATCAAAACTTGCCTCACTCCAAAGACGAGCATATTTTTCTTTATAATCAGAGTGCAGACTTCCAAAGGATATTTTATGGCCCTCTTGGATTTTAAGAATCATCTCATAGTAAGCAGCATTAGTCGCTACATCTTGGTCATACAACTTATGAAGATGAATAAACATTTCTTTAACCTGATTAGAGGCTTCAAGATTGAGTAATTATTAAAATTTGTCTTCATCTAGGTCCTCAAGACCAACCCCAAAATTTTTAACACTCCTCCTATAAAGGTCACTCCACGCTGTTGCTATGATAGATCTCCTGGATTTAAATTGAAAAACAACATATAAGTACAAAATTCAAGAAGCAAGCTCATCGATATCAACACTATGAAACAAAAATAAGTAACAATCTTATTAAAATTGTTAGGGAGTACATCAAAAGAATAGATGTTCAAGGTTACAAAGAAACCATGCATTACAAAGTAAAAAACTAGAAATTCAAAACAATCCTAAGGAGTCTACACTTTTTCCTTGTCTTGGGGTTATTTCTTCTATCGAGTGAGCAACTACTATTGAGGCCTAAATCACCATTGAAGATTCACCAGTACCCTCCTCATCTTCTATTTCTTTATCAATGACATGAGGGTGCCACTGTTGAACTGTTGGAAGAGGTCTGAGTCAATAATAGTGTCGACTTGCTTCAGTGCACAATCTTAACCTTCCTTGAAGGAGGCCTTATTCAAATAATCATTTTGTATGGTAGTAGTGTCAAAAGTCTTATCCTAACCACGAGTATAGGTGTTCCTTCCTTTTCTTCAGGGAAGCCTTCAAGTTTTTATTTTTTTTCTCCAGTTCAATGGTAGCCTTGTCAGCATCAGAAGTAGCCTTCCCTGCATCAGTCCTCTCCTTCTCGGTAGCATCCAAATGGCCCTTCCACTTCTCCAGGGCTTTCTTATAGGTATTTTTCTAGAATCTAAGGATTCCTTTAGTCCTTTGAAAGCCTCCTCAATATAAGTAGAAGACTCCCTGAGTATCGTCTATCATCAAGAGTTGGTCATAGCCCAATAAGAACTGAAATTTTAAAGGTCAAAAGTATCAGCAAATAATAAGTATAAGGTTGATGAAAAAGGAACAAAGGTATGTCAAGATAGTTACTAAAGCTAGATTATGGTTATCTCTCTCCAATAACCTCACCCTAGACAAAGGAGCAGCTGCCTACCTATTAGCAGGGAGAACCCCAGAACCAACCAAACTCCTGACTAAGCTAGGGTTCATTTCCATAGAGATAAATTTGGTGCAACGGCCTGGTCAGTTTGGATATTTTGAAATAACTCCTGCTATGTGGTAGGACCTTTCCTCAATCTCTTTAATTGAGGCTCTATGCTCTTCATCTCCTTAGTAGTCACTATTACTGATCATTTGGAACCTTCCCCTATAGCCTTCTTCTTCTCAGCAGGAGGGGGAGACATGGATACAACAAGGAGGTTGGGAATATTTCTTTTAACCATTTTGCTAGGGGAAAATAGTGGACAAATTCAAAGAATCAAACGAGGAGGAAGTTACTCCTAAAGTAGAACCGCCTTCTTCTGACAGAGGGGACTCAGATGCAACAATGTAGGAAGATGAAGAAGAATCTTCCAACTTAATTGGAGCAATGAGAATGTATTTCGTAGGCCGAGCTACAAAATAAGTAATGAACTCTGGTATTCTAATAAGATAAAATCTCATCGGGGATGGGCTTCACTAATTCTCTGTTGGATGTATCGAATAAACTTCAAGTTCACAAATTGATTTCTGAGTCAGGGGCACTATTTTTTCCCTTCTCTCTGCGAAAAAACAAGCATCGTATATTAATCGAGAAATGGAGGAAAACAAATATATTAAAAAAAATCTATAAATGTAAAGCAAGAGGCTGACCTATGCCTCACCCTTACCCGTGGCACCTAAGTCCATTATATCTTACCCCCTCAGGAAGGGGAGCATATTGCCAACTCTGTACAAAAATCCCATAATCCCAATAATCCTTATTAGATTCGGACAGATTCACCACCCTTGTTGGCGTAACGTGTCTTTAAATAGTAAGTGTTGTCCCCAGCGGTCTCCCAGTTATAATAATACATGAATTCCTTAATTTCTATCTAAATTTCGCATAACTCATTCAGTCGTTTAACCCCATTCACTCCTCTCCAACAATTTGGGGTCATTTTAGTAGGGACGACATCATGATATTGGAAAAATTCTACAAATAGAATATTTGGAAGGAATGTAACTCCACACCGAGCAATAAATATGGTGTGCAACCAATGACCCTCATCCAAGGCACACAAATCACAAGGCCCTGACTATATCTCCGTAACCACCTAATATAGGATTTTTCTCTTCTTTGTAAACTCCTCCAAAGAATTTTCGTCAATAATATAAACCATTCTAATAACTCAGAAAGAAAAAAATTAGAGGAGGGAGGTTCTTACAGTTGTAAGCTCAGTAACGAATCCCTTAAATTCGTAAGGTGGAGAGGCAACAGTGGATGAAAGAGAATTCGAGATTACAGAAGTGAGGAAAACCGAAGGGAAAATCAGCCTTTTATAGGTACAATGATGACTCGTGATATTTGGAATTTGAAATGATTCAGTGTACCAATATTTGGACTGTCGACGATGTCCCAAATCCTTAAAAAACAAAAAGACCAGCATACCCTTCGACGGTTCACTATTTTTTAAGTTATTTACAAAATTACCACCGCTTCACTACAAACAAAGGGAAAGTTTACAAGACCTGGAGGTCGGATTCCGACAACAACCTTTAAGAAGTTTTCAATAAGTTTAGAAATGAATACTCCATTCTTTCATTCAACCTTCAAGTATATAGTATGGGCGGTCGGCTTAAGAGCCCTCTGGTCAGTTGCCCTGCTGACCAGATCCATGAAGTTGAACCATCAGACGCACGTGGGATATTCAACAGTTGCCATGCACATTCACGTGAAAGACGTCCAGCTGCATCTTATTGTGTAAAGGTGTAAATGCTTGAAGCTATAAAAGAATTCCACCTCTTGAGTTTCCACTTACTATAAATATACCATTTCCCCCAGGTGAGGGGGATACGCTTGAACATACCATCTTTATGCTAAGCCCTTGATTTGTAACATGGTGATTGGAACTAAACCCTAAAATACCATTGCCCCATGGATGTAGGCTCCATTCTCGAGATGAACCACGTAAAAATCTCTAGTGTCTTTCTTTATATTTTTATTTTCTCTTTTATCTGTGATTATAGATTTGGCAACTAATAGCTAAGACAAATAATCCAAATTTAGACAAAAACACTCGTCATATAATTTCTCCATTCTTTTATTATTACGTAATCTAACATTGTTGATTAATGGCAGAAAATGATTTTATAAGATATTATGTAAATAAAATTACTTGGAAAGAAAGTAAAATATATAACAAATACCCACTTGATACAAAAACAGTGTTATTTATTAAGAAAATAGATAGTAAAGATAGTATATGATATAAATATGTCAAGAATATATATATATATATATATATATATATATATATATATATATATATATATATATATATATATATATTAAATATTTTCATTAAAATTGCACTAAATCCACTAAAAAAGGCAAATATATTAAAAACATCAAGTATTGCAACTTACACGCACATAATAGGCCCCTTTGTGAAGTCATATATGCATATGTATAATAAATAAAGTTTACCTTAATTAGTTTTAGATTCAAGAAAAAATTTGCAATTTTTCTTGAAAGTAACGAAAAATTTACACAACTTTATGGTTTAAAAAAAAACTTACTTCAAGTGTTGAGTAAAAGATGCCAGAGTAATAGAGCATAAATGGGGACGAAAATCCAGAAATATATTTTCTGAACTTCATAACTTGTTTATTATTCGGTCCATACAAAAAATCAATAAAAATGACCCATGTCCTTTCTTTTATATGTATATATCTTTTGCTCACTAATGAAATAGCTACACCAATTGTTCACCGTTCTTGAAAAATTTGTAACTAAAGAAAATAAACATCATCATCTGGGGTGATGTCACTGGCATATGAAATTGTGGTTGTAATCGAAGAAAAATACGAGGGGAGGTCTATTGAGTGTGGATAAATGTGTTTTCCATTGCTCTTATATAGTAGTTATGGAATTTCAATAGTTTAAGAGCTTTACGTAAGATAGGTAAGGCAAGGGACTTTGATTTTTCCAAACCGAGTGGAATATCAATAGGCTAAAAGCAAAGACACACAAAGAAAAGAGGGATTATAAGATATATTTATACTCTTTGAATAATATGATAATCACGTCAATAGACATGTGAAAATAGTGATTTTATTTACCTCCTTTCGACGCCATGGATTCAGTCCCGCTGTTGAACGTCGTCGAGTGTCGTCGGTGTAATCACTTTAGCAATCCTTTAAGGGAGAATTTGGCTTCTCTCTCCTTGCCTATAAACCTTTAGGTATGTGTTTTAATTGGAATTTCTTGGATGCCCTTTTGATGGAGAAAATGCATATATTTATAGGTGAAGAGAGGAGCAGAATTCTAAAGGTCAATTAATCTCAACCGTCCATCAAGGAAGAGATTTAATTGGAATTTTAAAAACGGATTAATAAAGACCACATTTCGGGAAAGGAAATAAACCAAAAGTTAATTTAATAATTTTCTTACAGGGATTTTTCTTACTTGCAGCTAGATTTTGAAGTTACGTGATATAACTAAGGGTCCGTTTAGTTGCGCTTATTTGTCATGGAAAATGGAAAATAAGTTGGTAAATGGGGTATTTGCCTACAATTTGGTGTGTTTGATACAAAAGTTTGCCTACAAGTTATTTGTCAATGTACAAAACCTCTTATGCATAATGCGTAGGCAAATTTTGGTTACCTATTTGAGTGGAAAATATTTGCCAACAAATTTGCCAACTTCTTAAACACTTTTAATATTTTAAAAAATAATTTAAAAATTATTTTAAATAATTAAAAAAATCGTTAGGAATATTTAAAAATTGTTTTGTAATGTTTTAAAAGTTATTTTTAATATTATAAAAAATTGTTAAGAAAATGTTTTACAATTCTTTCTAAAAATCAAAATATAAAAATATTGTAAAAACTGTATTTAACATTTTTAAAAATTGTTTTGAATATATTATAAAAATAGTTTTAAAGTTTAAAAAAACAATTTTAAAAACTGTTTTAAATAGTTAAAAAATACAGTTTTGTAACGTTTTAAAATCTGTTTTTAATGTTTAAAAACTATTTTATATTATAAAATATTGTTAAGAAAATGTTTTACAAATTTTTTGAATAACCGTAATATAAAATATTGTAAAAACTGTTTTTAACATTTTTAAAAACTATTTTGAATATAATATAAAATCAGTTTTAATGTTTTAAAAAATAATTTAAAAATTGTTTTGACTATATTATAAAAAAATTGTTATGAATGTTTAAAAACTATTTTGTAATGTTTTAACAACTATTTTTAGTATTATAAAAAATTGTTAAGAAAATGTTTTACAAGTTTTTTTATAAACCGTATTATAAAAGTATTGTAAAAACTCTTTTTAACATTTTTAAAAACTGTTTTGAATATAATATAAAAACAGTTTGAAAGTTTAAAAACAAAATTTAAGACTATTTTAAATAGTTAAAAAAACTGTTGTGAATATTTAAAAATTGTTTTGTAATATTTTAAAAACTATTTTTAATATTATAAAAATTTGTTAAGAAAATGTTTTACAAACTAATTGATAAAAATCGTAAATAAACTAATTGAATTGACTTTAATTTCGCTAAATGGTTATTTGATAGCGTCAGGTGAAAAAAAATTAGGTAAAATTTGCCTAGGCACAAATTTTGTCATCTCACTCTTTTGCTCATTGTCAACTAAATAGATTATAAGATTAGGGACACATTTTTTAAATATATGTATTAGATTAGATTTGACTTTATACAAAATACTGTGGGAGTGAATAAATTATAAATTTATGAAAGATTCACATATGAGCTAGCAAATCTTTCTTAAAATCTAGTTGGGATTTATTGTGATTAATTTGGAAAGCTAAAGAGTCTTCTGTCACAACTCTTTCGTGCCCTTTCAAGATTTTTCTCTCAATTAAACTCCCTTGGGAACATTTTTCTCTTTGAAGATTGGGGTAAGGGCCGTCTTCTTCAAGAACATTAGTGAGGCAAGGTAAACCCTTCTAAATTCGTCTAACTCATCCTATGAATGCTAAAATTTAAATTAGAGGTCTTCATATGGTCTGCAAAGTTCATCGAATTCTAATTTACAACCGAAAATGTCAGAAACCCACTCTTTTAGAGTTAGATAAGCTTCAACACAATGCCATTGGAATCTCGAATAAAGGAGAAGAGTCGTGGGTATTTCTCACCACTCCACTTTCCCATACGAAGTCAGATGGAAACAGAAGGTGTGAGAATGCCTCTAAAAATTCCAAAGTTATTTTACAATTAAATATATAAGGTCGAAGTGAATCAAGATTTGATCGAATGAAAGGATACCCATGAAAACGAATTGCTTTCCAGAACATCAAGTGAAGGAAGTTCATTGGAAAGAGAATCAATGAAGGATTTCACAAAATAATGCGTGGGGTACATATATTGATCGTGGAAAAAAGTTTAATGTTTCTAAGACAATGTCTTAGAGATGTGATTGGTCAATGATGAATTTACATTTTTTATGAAAATGGATTCGCGCCAACGGGATTGACCAATCCTATCTTTAAGACATCAAAAGTTTAATGTCTTAGAAACATCAAACTTCTTCCCATCGTTCACATCGTCTAAATAAGCATTAATGAGGCGTGCACACGAGGACAAAATGTACGTATTCATAAGTGTGGATTCCAAAGGAAAATTAGAACCAAAAGGATAGTGCAAATTTAAGTGGTATTTAACAAAAAGACTCTCTCTCTCTCCCTTTTGATATCTCTCAATGGTTGAAATTTAAGTGACATTTAACAAAAAGACTCTTTCTTTTATTAACGTGTTCAACTAACTATACACATGTATGGCTAAAAAAATTATACATATAAACTCTTTGCATAAAAAAAACTGTTTTTATATATAAAAAAAAGTTCCCTTTTTTATGCAAGTTATTTTTTTAAAAGTTGTTTTTATCTATCATAGTAGGATATGCACCTTAGAAATTGTAAACACGCGAAAAATGGTAAATTAAAATAGGAACTTGATTGAAAACTTCAGAGTATTTGTGATTACAAAACATGTAAAACAAATATAACTACATATCCCGAGAAAACATAGTAATGTTATACGATTCATGATCATACGACGAAATAAAAAATACTGTAGTGTATTACCAAATGTCCACAACATAATTATAAATTTATTTGAATATATATTTTACATGACATGACCATGTATGGTGTTGACAATCACCAAGATCATTCCCTAAACAATTTTATTCATAAAAATATTTAATTTCTACAGCACCAAATCTAGAATTCAAGCTTCAATCATGCCCAAAACATTAAAACTCTCAAATGTAAATAAACACCTATTACATATGAATAGGCAAAAGTGAACATATATATTATGTTTAGAGTCATAAATTATGTCGGAGAAGATATAAAGCAACTCTATACCATGGCATTAGACTCGGGACATAATATAACTCAAATATTTAATTTTGACTTAATACCCTATTTTTATTCAATATTTTGAGATGGCCTCTTGCGCTCTGGTTTATCAAAGAGATTACCAAAGTAGATGTTAAGTCAAATAACAAATTAAAAAGTGGGGGTTAAGCAAAAAAAAATGGTGCTAATTTTTAATTCATAATTGGACTTAACCCATTATTTTTATAATTTTTTGACTTTGCCTCCAACATAGAGGTTAAGTCTAATTTGACATTATAAACATGACCAAAGTTAAGTAAATATTTTGACTTAACCCCCTATTTTTATTCGTTATTTTGAGATAACCCCACGTGCTGAGTATATCAAAGAGATTACCAAAGTGAGGGTTAAGGTGTTGTTTGTGTTCACCTCTTAAGTCTTAATCCAAACCATTCAGACTTAAGACTTTGCAACATAACCCAATAACAAAAAAATAAATAAAAAAAGTGTCCTCAATTTTTCTTTCCCGACCATTTCTTATGTTGGCGTGGACCTTAGTTCATGAAGGATGTAAACTATGATAAGAACTATAGTAATAAAAAGTCATCCATAACCATAAAGGGAAAAAATACCTTCAAAATAGTACTCATAGAAAAGAAACTAAAATCACTCTTCACCTTGGCAATCTTAAAACCAATCTTCACCTTAGCACTACCATTAAAAACAAATAAATAAAAGTAGAAGAATTGCAATTATTAATTCAGCGGTTACATAGTAGGCAAGCCTTAGACTTTTCATGTACTCAAAAGTCACACATCACATCGACTCCAAACTCAGTGCAAGTAGTATAATCAATCAAACATCTCAACTACCATATGCTTTATAATACAGATTTAATCTAAGATGCAAAGTTCGAATTTTGCAATGGTATGTCTATTGTTCTGTATTAGACTTTAAAATCTAAGAAATGAAAATTGATCAATAGAACTAAACATTGGCATAACCATAACCAACTTTGGTTGTGAATTAAGTATCTTTTACAAAGGCCCAACATCGAGTTGTCATAATTAACCGCTTAGTGATAAGTCACAATTCAAAGAGAAGACTGTGAATCCTCTATAGTGAAGACCATTTTCTGCTTATCTCCATTCTGATTTGCGTTCTAGAGGTTATCGTTAACCAAGATTGGATGGATCTACGGATTCAATATCAGCCAAACTCTTATCGCTGACATAATTCCGTTGGAAAGAGTATCTGAACCGGTGAGTTTTTAATTATAAAATCAAGCAAATGATTCAAACAAAATGCAAGTCTCAATTCAACCCAAAATGTTGCTAATAATCTGAAAACCAAACTCCTACCTCTAAGTCACCAAATCAAAACTTGACCAATCAAAAGAATAACATGAAAACAATGTCATTACTTGATTTTCCAAAATCAAATAACACCAATCAAAAATTAATCTTCAGATTTTTGAATAGAGATCTCTTCAGATGTCTGTTTTTTCTTATCACTTTCTAATTTGGGGATCCAAAATGAACAAAAGATCTTCTTATTCCTTCTCTCTTGGTCGGCGTCATAATAACCACATCGATTAGTGACAAATATGAAAACATTGTTAGCATTATTCATGTCACCTAGTTTCAATCACTTCGGGTGCACATAACGAAATTCGGAGATGAAGTAATGATTTGACGAAAATAATAGATAAAAAATGAATTATAGAGGAGCGTTATACCCCTTCCCCAACACCTTCTTGGTGGTTGTTAAAATTCAACACAAAGGTAATCATTTAAATGTAAAAAATGAAAAATTTATAAGACAAATGCAAATATTACTCATAACACCACAAAAAGTGCAAAATTGCACTCACAACTTCAATATAATACCCAAAAAAGAAACCTGATTGCACAAAATAAGAGCATGTACAATGGTGAGGGAAAAGTACAAAGGAATAGGTAAGTTTACCAATTTGTACAAATTGGTTGGATCACAGTGGGGAGCAAAAACGAGAAAAATCTGTAAATGAATTTGCATACGTTTTGCAAATATACAAAAGCGAAGGAGAATTTGTATAGGTTTCCTACGAACTTCTGAAGTTCGTATGAATTGGTACGAACTTCAGTTGTTCGTAGCAATTCATACGAACTTCAGAAGTTCGTAGGAATTCCTACGAACAACTGAAGTTCGTAGGAACCATTATTACCACAGTAAAAACAAACGTCCGTTATACTGAAATTCCTATATAAACCCATCACTTCTCCCTAAAATCCCACCTCCAATATTTCCCTCTCTTCTGTTCCATCCCATTCCATTATTTTTCCAAAATATTTTCTTCCATCCCATTTCATTATTTTCCCAATTTTATTCCACCCCATTCCATTATTTTCCCCAAAATATTTTAGGGTGAATCATTTTCTCTCCATACATTTAAATTATCGATCAAAATGTCTTCATCTCAACCCATTAATTCTAGTACTTCTAGAAAACAAAATATGACTCCTATTGAAGATGAAATATTATGTACTATATATGCTAAATATACGAGTCGTGGTATTGAAGGCAACTCGATATCACATGGGACATTTTGGGATTCTGTAATGAATGAATACAACAGCACGCCAGAAATTTATATTCAACGTACGAGGACTATGCTTTCAACACGCTACAATCATATTTCTTCCCGGGTAATGATATACGTTTCAAAACTGTCTCACCAAAAAGACAATATAGGAAGCGGCAATAACGAGTTCGACGCGGTTACAAAGGCCCGCGAGGCATATCGCGTGGAAACGAGCAAACAATTCATGTTTGATAAATGCTACCAAATTTTGAAAGACTTACCGAAATTTGATTTGAATAACACAGCGTGCAACAACGACAATCCTACGCCTCTAGACTCGGAGGACAGTCCGGGTGTAGGTGAAGTACCGTACAGACCCCCAGGCAGGAAGGGGGAGAAACAACGTGCCCGTCAACGTGCTCGTTCAGACAGCCTCGATTGTAACACGACGGTCCTTAAACATTGCGAAGAATTCACCGAGATGTTTAAAAGCAAGCAAGAGTGGAAGCAAAGTCGGGCCATGAAATTTGATTCTCAAATGGATGCTTTCATTGAGATGAAAAGAGCTGATCAAATTACAAGAAAACAAGATCAGCTTGTGCATCTAGGCCGAGAACAGTCGTACATCATGGAGTTGGATATGACCAAAATGAACGAGATGCAACAACAATTCCATGTGAAAAGGTACACCGACCTATCAAATATGGTAGCTGTGACTGAAGCTGCGATTGCCGCGCTTATGTCAAACACTGCGGGCTCGTCAAATTCTGATTCTGGTCTGTCTGGTGCAAACAACGCTGACTAGTATGTTAAATGTGTGGCTTGTTTAGTTTTCCGTTACTTCATAAATGGATATCAATTATCGTGTTATGTTATTTTAATAAATGTTATTTCAGTTTAAGATGTGTTGCAGTAGGTGTATTGATGTTTACTAAATTGAAGCAGTCCATTAAAAATAATTACACAAGAAATATAACATATATTATATAATTTTTATGCACACCATAAGAACAATGTTAAAAGTGATTATATAGAGAGAATGGTTAAGCCTCAAATACACATATACTATCTGATCATTAATCGACCAACTCATCACCGCTCGTGTTCCAAATATGCTCCACCAAATCATCTCGTAGTTGTTGGTGTGTAGTTGCGTCCCTAACATTTGCATCACGCGTTAGGTATTCGTAAAAATTAGTTTTCCCCCGTAGTATTTCAGGTGTGGGATCAGATTGTTCGTATTCATTTTGCCATGGGCAGTCTCTACGTTCATCGTCAATAATCATGTTGTGAATTATAATGCAAGATTTCATTATTGTTGCTAAGGATGCCCGATTCCATAATTTGCAAGGTTCACGCACGAAAGCAAATCGAGCTTGTAGTACACCAAAAGCACGTTCGACATCTTTCCTACGCGATTCTTATTTCTTACAAAATAATTTTTGTTTTTGTGATAGGCCAGGTTGGTTCCTAAAAGTTTTAACGATGGTTGCGTATGGAGGGTATATGCCATCCGCAAGGTAATACCCCATTTCATATATATTTCCATTAACATTGTAATTAACGGGAGGTGCAGTCCCATTGCGTAATTCTCGAAAGACGTTAGAGCGGTGCAAGACGTTTATATCGTTGCAAGATCCAGGAACACCAAAGAACGATTTCCAAATCCATAGGTCGTATGAGGCAACCGCTTCTAGGATTATAGTAGGATGTTCTTTTCGACCACTATATTGAGCATGCCAGGCCATGGGACAGTTCTTCCACCGCCAATGCATGCAATCTATACTCCCTAGCATTCTCGAAAATCCTCGACTTGAATTATGTTCGAGTAACCTGGTGACATCGCCTGTCGTCGGATTTCTCCCATACTCGGGACCGAATACAGCCACAATTGCCTCAGTAAATCTAATAACCGTTTCTAATAGAGTTGTTTCACTCATTGCATACTGATCAGACCATACGTCATGAGATCCTCCGTTAGCGAGGAGTCGTATAGCCCCCATAATTTTTTGATGTGAGCTTAAACCTAGCCGACCGCACGCATCGTACTTTTGTACAAAGTAGTTGTCGTACTCGCAAACAGAATATAGTATGCGATTGAAAATGGAATACCGCATCCTAAATCTCCTTCGAAAATAATACTCGCTATATACCTTATCTTCACCAAAGTAATCTTCCCATAGTTTTTGGTGTCCCCTTTCTCTCCTTCGATTCACTCGACGTCTAAATTCGAGTTCTTTCCCATCTCGAATTATATTTTGTTCTGCAATCCAACGTGTAATCTCCATGCATATTATCATCTCCTCGTCTGAATCATCTGATGAAGCGCCATCATTAAATTGTGCATACTGAAGCATTAGATTTCGTCCCTCATCGCTAGAACTGGAGTAATCCATTATGTATTTCTCTCGGAATAATTATGAAATGTATAAAGAAGTTATATTACAATATTTCATACATTGTATTTCTATTTATAGTTGTATAATCAGACTGATGTATTATGGTAAGTGTGCCAATCTTATGAACCGATGAACTGATGAACTGTCCTACTGATGAACTGATGAACTTCTGTAGTTACTGTTGTAATAATTGGTAAGTGTGCCCTGAATATAATTGGTAAGTGTGCCCTTAATATGAACTTCTGAAGTGATTTACTTTTCAGTTGTTGGAAATGGACAATAGTAATTATTACTTTTATTTACTTTTAATTGGTAAGTGTGCCCTGAATATAATTGGTAAGTGTGCCCTGAATATATTTACTTTTATTTATATTAACTACTACTATATATATTAACTACTACTATAAATATTACCTAATTATATTTACTATATAAAATTACTAGTTCTTTTCATATTACTACCTCACAATATATACTACTTCTATATATATTACTAATTCTTTTTATATTAACTACCGCATTTATATGTAATAACTGTATGCAATTTCTTTTATCGTTATAAATGTGCTATATAAAATTGCTACTTCAGTATAAAACATAAACGTTACTTGTTTTGACTGATTTGTTTACTGATTACAATTACTTCCTAGGCAACCATGGCAAACAACATAATGCATTCCCATCCCCCATTAACATTTCTATATATTTACTTTTATTTATATTAACTACTACTATATATATTAACTACTACTATAAATATTACCTAATTATATTTACTATATAAAATTACTAGTTCTTTACATATTACTACCTAACAATATATACTACTTCTATATATATTACTAATTCTTTTTATATTAATTACCGCATTTATATGTAATAACTATATGCAATTTCTTTTATCGTTATAAATGTGCTATATAAAATTGCTACTTCAGTATAAAACATAAACGTTACTTGTTTTGACTGATTTGTTTACTGATTACAATTACTTCCTAGGCAACCATGGCAAACAACATAATGCATTCCCATCCCCCATTAACATTGTTGGTAGATGATGTGCAAAATCCATGTCCGTTTTGGCTCCTTTGTAATCCAGCAAGTCCTTATCTGATGCATACATTGGATCGTCAAGTTCAGTATTTATCAAATATTTAGCATGCCACTGCTCTAGCCTTTTCTCCATTTGTGATATTTCGCGTTGCAATAATTGTATACATTTTTCATTATCTTTGTTTGGATCTTTGCAAAATATAGCCGATTTTGCTTGTGGCACGGGTAAACCATGCCAATGGCAGTAGCACTCCAAATCGCAACGCCTATCAAATAACCTTGGCCACTTCAAATGATCATCCCATGGAATATTTCCTTTCGTCGGCGTTAACCATTTCATAACACGATTAACGTCGCCTAAAGAATGTAACGTGCATATAGGAATGTTTTCAAAAAGCATTTTCTCGCCAAACCAGCTACCTCCATGGGGATCTTGATAGATCCCTGGGTTAGTCAACACTCGTTCAACATTACTACGCGTTTCCGCTAAATGTTCAACAGCAGCTGATGTTGACACTTTTGCCTTACCCTTTCTTTTTGCGACGTGATGGTTCATACTTGTCCATCCAGTTGAAAGGTAAGCACTTCGCACTCCCTCTTTAGGTGGTGACCAATTATGATATGGAAGCTTCTGCCCGGACAAAGTTTTCTTGGGAACATGGGTTAAGAAGGCTGAATCTTCTTCAGGCATGTACTCATAGTTATGCATTACGAGGTTTATGTACAAAATTATAACTCGATTTGTGGAGGAATACACATCTGGAACAATGAATATTTATAGGTTATGTAATCAATATAGATTAGTTTGATATGTAATCAATATAGATTAGTGTGTCATGACATCTTATTTTAATAGGTAATTGGTAAGTGTGCCATGTAATAATTATCGTTTCAGTGTCTTATCTATTAATGTGACATTGATAACTGTGCCATCGATTAGTGTGCCTTCAATAATTGTGCCATCGATTAGTGTGCCATCGATTAGTGTGCCATCGATGTATGTGCCTTCAATAATTCTGCCAACGGTTTGTGTGCCATCAATTAATGTGCCATCGATTTGTGTGCCATCAATATAATAAAATGAATACAATAGATTTAAGTTGTCTGTTGCAAATGAATTCATAATAAAAAATTGAATAAAATACAATAAAATGAATACAATTAGGATGGCCTCTGCCCATAGTCATAATCCTGTCCCAAATCAACGCTGTAGCTCGGTTGCGTTTGATATCCTCCGTATGGTTGAGATGGTTGAGGTACATAAACATCCTCACGGCTGTAGCTCGGACCACTAACGGTAGGACCAGTACCACGCACATTACAGGCGGCAAGTTGTCACTCAAGTTCCTCAATCCTATCCTCACGCTCTCGAGTCTCAGTAAGGAGTAAATGACGGAGACCACGTATATTATCTGCTGCGTCGATGAATGCAGAACGCCACTCTAATTGTGACAACGCATGCGCTGGGGGAGCATTCGTTGGGAACTCAGGTCGTGGCACACTTCTTTCGTATGAAGCACCCTGCGGAAGGCCTACGTCTACCATCCAACTTTGCCTGGGCGCATGTGTTTGTGTAGGGCCAGCCGTAGCAAACTGTCTATGATACTCAGAAGGCTGGTTAATTGGAGCTGGCGCCCTTAGGATATGCAATGTTGATGGTGCCACTGTCCCAACCCCAATCAAATCAACGTTAACATAACGTGCCATCGCCGGAAGTAAGGGCCCCTTCGAAACTGCTTTCTAGTATATATCGTACTCTTCTTGGGTCACAACAGATGTATGCGCATTTGCAAGAGGCCAATTCTGAGCAAGGGCGTCTTGGTATTCGGATTGTGGGACTGAGCTCAAATTTCGGGGAGGGTTGTCTGCTATACAAATTTGGCCTGTCAACTGTCGATATGCCCGGTCACCCAAGTACCAAAATCCTTTAAATAATGGATCCCAAAAAATCATACGCAGCCCAGATAAATGATACGCGTATGTAATGAAATCGTTATGTCGGTACATCGATGCCTCGTATGGTTGCCATATGATTGATTCAGGGGATCGCATCTCAAGTTGATGTTGGCTGCCCGATATATTAAAACGTTGCGCGCCCTTTGCCCGACTCCTGTTCGACTTTGACCAACGAAATATTCGAGACCATACATCTACGGTCTGATCCACGATAATCGGACACGCGGTCGCCATATACTCGTGATGTAAGTACTGTAAAATATTTAGATAAATTAAATTGATTAGAATACATGTACATTAATTGTAACTAAATATATAATGCATAAACATTAAAATAATATTGTTATAAATTGTACCTCTATTAATTGTCACATACACTCGACACTAGTTAACGACCGTCTGCTCGCTTTGTCCAATGACCATATTGTACGGGCATAAATTGCCGAACCCCAATCGTAGGTGCCAATCGCCGCAACATCCTCCAAATAACGTAAAAACCCGAGGTCCGCCGTGGAATTGGCATTTGGAAAGAATAGACTCCCGATTACATAAAACCAAAATGCTCGAGCTATGACTGGTATCATGTAATCGGGAAGGTCCGGTTGATTCACAAAATTGACAATGTATTTCTTAAGGTCGGCAACCGGGATTCCCGCACCCGAAAATCGTTCTATATGAATTTGGGGGGAAAATTCGTTCACGGTATTTTGAAATTTTGTGTATTTTTTTATAGGCAAATTTAGAATGGGTAGCCCATGACCAATCGGGATACCTGTACAAAAATTAACAATACACATCATATATAAAAATAATATGAAAATTAATTGTACACATTGAAATTATTTAGATTGAACATAAATAAAATTAAATAATGGATTTAATACGAATTAAATATTACCTGAAAGCATCGTGAAGTCCATAGGCGTGAACGCAATTTCAACAAATGGCAATTGGAATTTATGCGTCGTGTCCCACCAACGTTCGATCATCGCTGTCACAATGCACTGGTCGGAATTCGGCATCACCCTTGAAAATAAATTGGCCATTAAACCGGCACCGTCGATAAATTCTTTTATCGTCGGTTTATTATCTCCGATCAATTTATATAGTTTCATTGGCCCCGCCCAATTACCCCGATATTCATATTTATTACCATTTATAATGGGCGTATGTCCGTCTGACGCGTGTGTATCACCATCAAAAATACGCGCGTAATGCTTGTAGACGGGATCAACAGATTCACTTGCCGGAGGTTGAGTCGGATTGGCCGTTGATGTGGATCCGTGCTTCTTTCGCTTGCCGATATTTAAATATTTTTTCCATTTTTTTCCATCCATAATATTTAAATCTGCTGAATTATGGAATAAATTCAATTTGGGAATAATAAAGAAGAAGTTGGATGGAGTTGGGAGGTGGTAGAGGAAGCAGAATGGATGTTTATGGAGGACACAGGTGGGAGAGGAAGAAGCAGTAGGTGGTAAAGGAAGAAGCAGTAGAGTTGTAGAAGAAGAAGAGTTCTGGGCTCTTTATTTATGCCTACTTATTTAACTAGCCGTTTACTAGCCGTTTATAGCCGTTAGAGAGACGTTAGGCTTCCTACGAACTTCTGTTGTTCGTAGGAAACCTCCACCACTACAGCTCGCCCACGCGGGCGAAAGGTAAACCTCACATTTGTATGCTATTATGCCTTTCGTGGCAGCCTCACCATTGTACATGCTCTAAGAGAGGACCTGAAGCTTGAGATGAGCAATGAGATTTTTCCTAACAAAATAAAGAAAAATGAAAGATGCGAGTGGGTCATTGATTCGTTCATTCATATTTTAGTGTCACACACACTTAACATATTTGTTTCTACCGAAGCACCCTGTAAGAGTAAGAAGCCCCAAATAGGCATTGATGGAAAGATCCAAAAGTCATCTCGGAGGAGTACTTGAAGAGGAGGACGATCATCTCTGTTTTTTTGTTTCCTTCATCCTAAAATCCAAAGAGGAAACATAGCTCATGTTCTTTAAGGAAGAAAGAACTCACTGAATGAAACCCCAACAGCTGATTGTATATTTTGATGCTTCCCTTGCAGCCTGCCATTACAGATCGTCACATCGACAAACTACCGATTTTATAAAAGTCACCTCAAAATACATATTTGGCCATCCTAAAACCCAAAAAATATTTGTGTTTTATGAGTTGCACCCATAGATTTATTAAAACCCTGGAGAAACTAAAAAGTCTAAGGTCAGGCAATCGAAGAGACAAAGGCAGGAAATCGAAGAGACAAAGGCATGTAGGGGATAGTTATCTGCCAAATATTTCTTGGGTTAAACGTTTAGATGTCACATGAAGACTCAAGCCTACGGTTTAAGAGAAGTTTACACGTGGACAACTTCACTGATTAGGAGAAATAACTCCTTGTGTAGCATTTTAGAGTATACTAGCATGAAGGCCACGCGATGCGTGGCCGAATATAAGCAAATGTTTCACTCCATACAAATTACCATACTACAAAGAAGTGGAGAATTTGCTAAAGTAGCTAATATGTTTTTTGGTCCTAGAAAATCTATTTAATTTAAATTCCAATCAAATGCATTAAGTTAACCATTTTCTGTACTGTTAGAATTTTCTGTGTGCTAACTATCTTTTCTCATGCGATAGGCAATATCTTGGATTGCGTCAATAAGTTTATACTAAAAAATCAATAGATAATTTTCAATTCAATTGTTTAAGAATTGTTTTGTCAAATATTATGCCTTAGACATAAAAGCAATAATTGGCCTATTTTATAAGATGTAAAATGACACCTTATAAAAATAAAGATGAAAACAATGAAATACATATAACAGTAGGTACCTCACAGTTGGTCAAGGCCTTAAGTGGGAAATTCACACAATTTGAGGCAACAATTTTTATATAGTTATAGAAATTTTGTGGTATATAAAAATTATTAAATACATAAAAAATAAATAAAAATAAGAAAAAACTATTTATTTGTCATGGCAATTAAATACTACCGAACACACTTTATCACCCAACGAAAAGACACATACACCCAATTTTTATATTAAACTCGTGACCATTGACAATAACAACAAATCAGTAGCGTATGGACAAATCCTCCTGTAATGTTTCAAGCAACTTGATATCTCAATGTTTCTAGTTGAAATGACGAAAATACCCTAATGATATACCTAAGAAAGAAGCATTTGTGTGTCTTTATGAAATTCAAAACAGAATATGAAATAACAAAAAAAAACAGAGGACATGAAGAAGAGTACCTGTATGAGAAGATAGCTCTTTCCGTCAAAGGTGTTGTTAATGAATTTTAAGGCCTGTCCATAGTATATGTGAAAATACGCAGCATCTTCCACCTTTGATATGTTACCAACTTTGACAGTAGCAGCTCCTTCCACACCTCCATCAAGACCTCTAAATGTATACCTAAAAAACAAACACCAATGAGCCCAAAATTGAACATACAAAGAAGTAGAGAGAAAGAGAATGAATATTATAGTTGGACATATGCATCTTAATGAGCTTGAAATCATCAAGAGTGAAACCCCTCTCCTTATCCAGCGGATGGACAACATCCACCTCTTCTGGTTCCAAAAGATGTTTTGTTTTTGTTTTTTTGTCTGTCTCAACCCCCTGTTCATGGGTTTATTGTGGGGAGAAGCATTTGATTGAGAAATGTTGATATACATTTGTGGTTAACTTGTATGCAAAGTTGGGTTGGTTTAACGATGAGGAGATGTATCGGAAAACCAACAGTTTTTTTGGAATTCTGGAAGATAAGAATGAGAGTCTTGAAAAATGAGAGAAAAAGGCGGACTAATATTTAAGTTTTCCACGTGGTATGTTTATATTAAAACTCTTGATAGCATTTAATACATTGCCACGTGGTATGTTTATATTAAAACTCTTGATATCATTTAATACATTTGACACGTGTCATTTTGAGAGGATTTCGGTCTACAGTTTTTATTAGATATATAGATATATAGATATATAGATAAAGAATATAAAGATAACACTCATCTTGTTGAACTAATACCATATTTATCACCCAAAGCGAGGTCAGGGACCTTCCAAGTGTATTGTTCATTATAATATTTCGTAAAAAACTTCTCTTTAAAGGTAAAAGGAGGATGCCTCAAAATCGTCATGCCATCCTCGCACCTAATTATGAGTAAAATAGTATTTCTATGATAAATAAATAACGCTCGTCAGTGGCGGAGCCAGGAATTTTCATGGGGTGGGGCACCAGGAAAAAATACGGGGGAGGTCGCCCCCAATAAAAAAAAATTCGAGGATATACTTCGTGTCTAAAAAGATAAATATTCACACATTGATTTTAATAAAATAGAGCAACCCAAATCATAGAAATATACCTCTCGGACAACTTTGGTTAGAATCGGTGTGACATTGTCGATTGGTGAAACTTCCAAACGGACTTTTTTGGAGAAATATTTATCAAGAGACTCCAATCAATAGAAAAAAATAATTAATAAAGAGACACTAAAAAATTATATCAGGAAAAAATTGGTATTACAGACCTAATATATTAGCAAAAAAACAGGAAAAAAAAATCATTTTATATTAGAAAAACAGAAAAAAATAAAATAAAGGTGGGGCATTTTATATTATAAGATAAATGTAATTTCAGTTGATGAATCCCTAACCCTAAGTCAATTTAATAAAAAAAAAAAATTATAAAGGGATCATAAATAGGTGGGGATTAGTGATGATAAGTTTTGTCTTATAAAGGTGGGGCACTTTAAGAAATAAATAAGTGGGGATTAGTGATGCTAAGAGCTACAAATTTAATTCCAATTTTAATTTTGAGTGTCACTCCACTCCACTCTACACAATTGCCTTATGATTTTCTACTTCCATTGGCCCGTTACACTTTCTCTCTTTCTTCTTCGCATCTTCACTGATGACTTTTCAAAAGATTCCCTCTGATTTTCCCTTGTCGACTACGCTAGATAATCCTGAAATCGCTCCACCGTTACCTAGGACTGTGCCTGGGGAACCCTTTTGTTCTCGAGTGATAATTCTATTATCACTTGATTAAATAACACTCATCATGATTTTTGTCACATCCACCATTCCCAAATTACTTTATGTTTTCTGTCGAGCTTCTTCTCCTGCCGTCCTTCTTATGACCCTCACTCGTCGTCATATAATGCCCGATGCTCAATGTACAAATGATTTCATCTAATGAGTCACATCAATTATAATTCATAGCAGAAGATTTTAAGTCGCATGCGTAAGGGAAGACACAATCCTATAATAAGTCTCTACATCAATGAACGTTGCGCTGAAAATGTAAAAAGCCGTACAGATCCTAAGGACACTAGAACCTGATGCTCTGATACCACCTATGATAGCCCGCCTGATTAAATACCGGGTGATCAGTCCTTTATTAAATTAAACTGAAGTGACCGGTTGCTTCATTCTTAGCATCACTGTCGAAAACAATTTTATTTTATTTATCACCTAATAAATAATTAAGCTATGTTCCAAAACATTTAATTTTAATTATACCAAAATAATTTGTTAATAAATTTTCATTATTAAAACAAAAAATGTATGCATTCCACCAGAATAAAATAAATAATGAACAAGAAATAATTATTGAATTAAATAAGACTAGATAAAACATTCTAGTTCAAAGTCTCAAACCAAAAGTGTAATACTACTCAATACAATAAGAGAAGAAATGCTACTAAGAAAATTACAATCTCTGAATAACTAAACTGGAAGCGGGAGACACATGCCCTAACTGAATTGTCTGAACTAGAAATGAATGGAAAGATAGAAGCGTCTAATCTTAATAACCTACAGCTCCCACAACAGCTGCATCTCGCCAAATGATCCATGCATCTAAGTCTGGTGGTAACCCTGTGGCTGGGTACTATAATACACCGTATTTTTATGGCTTTTAAATTTGGGGATTTATTAAATTTAAATTGAGATATTAATTTAATATTTATCCGGAAATTTATTCAAAATGTTTTCTAGCGTGACGAGAGTTAGTAATTATTGAGAATTTGTTTGATCTTACTAATTGAGTAAAGTAATATATAAGATTAATTTTATTAAAATTGTCACGAGTGAATAAAATGACAATTATGGAAATTTATGTCAGGATGCGCCTATGTCATGTCGGGACTAGATTATTATTATTAAAAGTGAATAAATTATAAGTTGCACATATGGTCATTTCGATTTCACCAATGTGTTCGAAAGGGTCGAGATAGTCAGAAAAGTATACCCGGGGGTTTAGTTTGGGTCCAAGGGTGTTTTTAGGCCTAATTGACATCCCGAGAGGGTATATTAGACATTTTTCTAAAAAACACGCTTAGGCGCCGCCTAGGCTTGACGTTTGGGAGAAACCCCCCACCTTAAGCTTTTGACGCCTTATGCTTGGTAAAAACCTTAAGCTGCACTTTTTTTTTCTAAAAACATCAATGCTTTAGTGAAACGATATCGCATTTTAAAGATTTTTTTACAAGCCGGACCATTATCTCATCCAAAATAATCAAATAGGATTTTAATTTTCAAATATTCAGACATATTTTTATGATATGTACAATTTTAGTATTTTAATAGCCTTGTTATGGTTAAAATATATTAAAACGGCCTAAACGCCTTTTCATGCTTTTTTACGCCAAAGGCCCGCCTAGGCTTCTAAGGCTTCAGGCTTGGCCTCCACGCCTCGACCATTAGAGAAGAATATATGAAGCTTTCCAAGCAATCCAACGCCAAGAACTCATCCGTTTGCACCGCCACCACCACCAAAACGTAGATCGCACGACGAGGAATGCAACCATGCCTTTTTCATCCACAAATCAAAACTTTAAATTTCAGGCAAGTATCTATCTTGCTTTATTTTAGTTAATATTTCAATATTGTTAGTCTAGGCTTGTTTAGAACATGTTTCATGGCAGAAATTAATATTTTTGAGACTTAAAATCATATGTTTTAGAGGAAGTAGACATATTCTCGACATCTAAATCACATGTAGAGGATAAGCCACGAATTTGTATGGATTTAGAAGCAAGTAATCTGAAAAAGAATTGGAAGAATGGAAATTAAAGGAAAATTTGGGGGTTCTTGAAGTTATGTTAATTTTACTCCATTAAATCGTTATACTTGATGAAATCAAACATATTTTATGTAGAAAATCATGTAGTTAGCTATATAGTACTTGTAGTAATGTTGTTTGGGAGTTTGGGGATCGTCAATGGAGATTTGGTTGAGGTTGGAGAGGTAAACCCGTAACTGGACAATGGCAGAATTCGTCATAACTTCTTGATCGATGGATCGATCAAGAATATCGATCGATCGACGGTATCAATCGATCGATCCCTCCTGGAAAACTGCGTATTTTTACTCTTTAAGTTTAATCCGATTAAAATGCGTAGGAACCCTTGATAATCATGGATAGAGCATAATGAATTATAAATAGGACCAGTAGGGTCTAGGTAGACCCCGTTGAGTGAAATTTAATGTAGAATGAAATTATGGGTTAACGGGGAGTTATTCACACATAAGAAATCACGCGTACGTTTAATAAAAGATCGAGACCTGTGAGGGAGTTAGACCAGAAGGTAAGTGAGGGTATGCCTACTAAAATTATACTTAGGGAGATAGAATACTTCGCGAGATGAGAAGTAAGTATAGAGTAACTTATATATGAGAAGAAAAGTGACAAGTCCGTTATGCGAGATAATCGAGTAAAATGTGCTAAGAACATATAATTATAATTATGGGTTGTGGGCGCACCTAATTTAAAAATGTGAATATGTATGTATATATGATTGTGTGATTGTTCATATATTATATATCTGTGTAAAAATCATACCCGAGCTACTTGCTATCACGGAGGTTTCCGTGCCGGGGCAGTCTTATCTCGATTGGGCCTTTATAGGGGATAACAACTTGTACCTTAGAAGATAGTATCCTTGATACAGGCTATTTGAATGATAGTCAGATGGTCCTAAGAGGCGTTAGGGTATGTGCTGACCTCTAAGTGACTTGGAACTATACTTCGCCTCCAATTGTATGTGTTTTGTGTTAATACAGTTCGAGAGTGATTCCGAACTAGTATTTCCCTTAGTACGAGTGATACGGGAACTTGATAGCAGAGTATGTCAGCACCATAGATTTTATGTGGGACTAATATATATACGTATATTTACATTGAAACTTTCTACTGTGCGTATAAGTAGTTAAGTAATGAATAAATGTTTCAACTTTCTTATAAGTGTTCGAGAACTTCATAACTGTTCTGATTTGTTCCAAATAGCGTAAGAAATATTGAAGAGATTAATTTTCTAAACTAAATATCATAACCTTGTTATTTCTAGAGATAAAACTTTATGGAGAATAAGTGAGATAAACTTATGAGGTTTATTAGTATGGTAGGTGTGCACACTAGACGAGAGGTGAGAATTCTCAAGAGAGTGTCGCATTCTAACATGGTTGTTGCATTAGCAGGCAAGCATTTTAAATACTTGTTACACTATTTCAAAACTATTTTACACTCGGGCTCTCATCCGTTTCCTGTCTTTTTCTCTCTCTTGTATATATATGTATATGTATTACAAGTTCCCAGCCACAGGGACGGCATGCATAGGTTCCTCGGATTGGACGCATTGCAGCTTATGTGGGAGTTGCAGGCCTTTGTTTTAGATGACCTCTTCATTGATTCAGTTCCTGTTTTACTTCTTCATAGTTAGGGCATGTGTCGCCCGTTTCTCTATTCAATTTGGATATACCAGGGTTCTACGTTTATTTGTATTTTCAGTATTCAGTACTCCTTGGGAGTTAACTATTGTCAGGATGGTTTCATTTATAGTTTTAAACTAGTTTGGTTTATCTAGATAGTTTTAATTCTGTTGTGTTATTTCCATCCTTAGTATTTATGTGATTCTTAAACTTTTGGTTGTTAAAAAGGTTTACATATTTGGATTTAATAAAATGGAAATAAAATCTTAAATTTTTTTGACACTTAGATTAATAATTTAGGGTGTTGATCACCTCGTCAAAGGTGTGCTCGTGTAAGGGCACAGTTATTATTTTTGTTTCACCGCGATAATACAAAAACCTAAATTACGAGTACACTTGCGATACAAGTATAGCAGTAAGTCGGGTATCGAAAGATCCACTGAGACGAGATGCTAGAATTTATATGATCTAATATTCTAGAATTAAAAGTGTAAAAGGTAATTACAAACTAAAAAGGAAAAGATGCATAAAAGGGAAATTTTAATCTAGGGGAGTGTATTGAAACTAGATTAACAAAGCGGTAAAAACTATAGGTTGCGTCGAATATACCTCACCCGAGTTAATAGGTATAAAATGGTCACATGGGTTGACGAGTTATTTCGAATGCATCTCGTTTCGACCGTTAATTGAGCCAAGGGTTGTCACACCCCTAAATTCTCATAAAAGCCCAATAAGATTTTGGTGTCAACAAATACCCCAGAAATTACATATGCAAGGTTGTAAGCACGGGACATACATGATATGCCTCGTAAAATCTCCTAGGTGCAATAACTAGGAGAATGCACCCGAAATAGACCTGAAAACACCATCACCAAAGCAAAGCAATACGTCAATCCGAGTGAGTTCCATTCAAACACAACCTAGACTAAATTAGCTAGAAAGCATATTAAAAACGCGATAAATATACACGATAAATAAACGCAATAAAGTTACACTAGAAAGCAAGGAAATAAAGCATGTAAACCTAATTATGAAAGCTTGTAAATTAACTACAAAGTAAGAAATTAAGGAATACAAACTATATTAATGGAGAGGATGATGAATAGTACAATATACAACCCAATTGGGCGTCAAACCAAGAAGAATTGAAGAAGAACTCTCCAAAACCCTCAAACCCTAAGATAACTAAACTAAAACGAATGATCGATGGTAAAAAATGAAGCCCACTGTCTCCCACGAATTGCAAAAACTGAAAGATCGATCGATCGATCCCTTGTGATCAATCAATCGATCCCTTGTGATCGATCGATCGATCAAGTAGGTCTGCAACTCCTTTCCTCCTGTTTTGGCATGTTTGCATTTTTCTTCCGCTAAAATCCCCGTAACTTCTTCATTCTAAATCAGAATTGCACACCGTTCGTGGCCACACGAAGCTTGCGAGGATGGCTACAATTTCTGTGTGTTGGGTCAGGTGCACAAGCTTTGAAAAGACTAAAATGCCTTTAAATGTACGATCGTGTACGAAAATCGAGAAGAAAATGTCCGAACTTCTCACTTAGCATCCGAATACCTATAAAAGCTCAATTAACCCATGCAAAATATGTTAACATAGAAATACGAGGTTGTATGGTTAACGAGCATAAATATAGGGATTAAAATACCCGAGGGGGCTAAAATGCGTTGGTTCGGAGGATGAAATACACAATATTTACGTATTATCACACCCCATAACTTATACATTGCTAGTCCCTAGTAATGAAATAGAATGCAACAAGAACTACAAGTAGACCAAAAGCAGGATAAGTACAAAAGTATGGTATAAAATCAAAAGGCCACTTTTGCGGGCAATTCGATTACATTTAGCGTATGAAATAAGTTGTTAAACCCCTAGGTTACCCTAGCGAACGAGTGTCATCTCGTGACGGTTTTCAGGGATGATACCCACAAACATCACATGGTTTCCTCAAATAATGCCCAAACTAACATGCGACAATCACAACAATAGCGAAAAAGATTTCATAAGAATTATTAGCAAAGTGAATGAATTCAAACAAAAGTCCAAATAATTAACATTATAGAATGCACCTCATAGAATTGAAACCTTAAAATGTGGGAGGGGAGCGAGCACATGAAAAGTGTGATTTGGAAAAACATAAATAAACCGGATACTAAGTAAAGCAAGCATAAATTCAATCCTCACGGGCATTACACTCATCAAGTGAATTCACTCGAAACAGGGAGCTAATACAAAAAACATGCGGGCATAAAGAGTGAATGTAAATGGAAACTAGGTCGCACACATCTCACAAATGAAGAACGCTATATATAAAATGAAAAACTGTAATATCAATGAAAGATACCGCACATTAAAGGAGGCGAAATGCATTTTCATAGATTACTATTTAAACTTTTGAATTACATCTACTTAAGATCACATAGGACTTTAATAGGGTTATAATGTAGGTTTGTCTAGGGTACGAAAGGAAGGAATGTATGTACGGATTCAAAGTGTTTGGAATGAAAAATCAAGATAATGGAAAAATGCGGGCAATATCAAAATTGGAAAACAAGTTCCAAAAAGGCATTAGATATATCATCGGGGAGAGTAATCAAAGCTTATTGAATTATATACACAACATTTAAAACTTTCTCTTTCTTTTCTTCTTTTTCTTATGTTTTCTTTTGTTTTCTTTTGCTTTTTGTCCCTCTTTTTCTTCACTTTTTTCACATCTTTCGTTTCTTTATTTTTCTCACTCTCATATGCCTAAATTGCAATCGACATCACAACAACATAATTCATTCCCAAGTAACATTCAAAACAAAGGTATGGAAAGTGTATATGTTGTTTAAAACTCCAATTTAGAGTTGGTTATGGGATTGGGGTGTTGAAACGAAAGGTTATATTTAGGCTCAAAGGGGTTAACTAGGGGAAACATATAAGGTGAGGTCAAGGTTGATATGGGTGATATAACAAAGAATGCCTATGATCATTTCACAAATTTTACGCAATTTTCGAGTCAAAACAATATATCAAAATAATGATCAAGTAACACATTTCATAAATGAACTCAATTAATGAACGATCAAATGAAAGAATAGTGAGATTACCAACGAATTCAACGTTTTCAAAGAGGAAATAATAGTGTATAACACTCACAAACGAAGAAAGGTACAAAGCTTACTCGGTGTAAGTATATACAATGCAACAAAAGAATACTGACCAAGCATAAATTCTTCTGAATTTATCCCCTGAATGTAGTGATTTTGATATCCCGAACAAGGTAATTGAATCATTTTTATTTCATATCATTGCCATTGATTGTTTCTAACAATTTCCTAGAGTTTCGTGTATTTCTGATGGATTTTATAGGAATTTAGTGCAAGAAAAGAGAGAAAGAAACTGAAAGAAAGGAAAGGAAGAAAAGTCAAAGGGTAAAAGCGTAAATTTCTATCCAGAATTCGAATTCGACACCTAAATGGAAGTTGAAGTGCTTGATTTCATAAGAATATCGGAAGAAACGACACTCAAATCGGAGCTCGAGATCAAAAGTTATGGCCAGACAAAGATGAAAGAGAAAAGTCAACATGGAAGAAAATTGGACCGATCCGAAATGATCCAAGTCCAGTAGACCCCGAATGGATGACAAATCGATGACAGTAGAACCGATCCGATGGGGACCGAACCGATCCGGTAGAATAAAAAAGAACCGATCCGGTGACTAAAAAATGGACCGATCTGAGGGATATCCGGACCGGTCCGGTCATGCGAAATCCTGGCATTTACTGTGAAGATTTTGATGTGCGTAGCTGGTGAAATCTTGCACCACAAGCAACTCTGGCTGTCTAATTCATAGTACTTGGAGCTATAAAAGCCCATGCCCTACCTCATTCTAGGGAGGTCGATTTTAGGTCAATTTTAGAGAGAGAAATTCAGAAGTTAGGAAATTTTCATAGGAGTTTTCATAAACCCTAGTTTGTAAGGTTGAGAGAGTGACTACAATTTCTGGATTCAAGTCTTTTCCTGTTGCTGAAATCATGTATAACAATTCCATTCTCTTAGTTGGTATCTATGTTAGTTAAATTTCAATTGTTTTGCAAATTATTTTCAATAGTTGTTAGATCTATAATTCTGTGTATGAAGTTGTTCTTTAATCAAATCATGTCTAGCTAAATTCTTAAGGGCTGGGGTACATAAACTCACTCCGAGGCAAATTACTTATATAGAAAATAGAGGGTAAATTAAATTATGACCGAATCGTGAATGAAAATTATACAAACATAGTCAATCTTTTAATCTCTCTTGCCCTAGGTACTTGAGATGTTTAAGAACGCTTTGCGAGTGTAATTGTTCATTCACCGCTTTATATTTACCTTTGATTTCATATGATGAGGGCTAGATCCTTCATATATGTAATGCTTAAGATTTATAAAGGCTAGATTTAGTCAAGAATTTTAATTTTACATTCTAGTATTCTACACGGTAATTCGTTAAGGTTTGAGGGATTGTACCCTACCCTATTTTCTCTCATTTGTCAATCTAATTTCTTCACAATTTTTAGTTTCTTTTTCTTGAAAGAAATTTTTTATTTCACAAGAAATTTCCCAATCATTAATCATCTTTTCCTATTTCTTTTGAGAAATCATTTCAAGATTTAATAACTTCTCCTACACAAGTGCCAATTGTTGATCCCTGTGGATACGATCCCGACTTGTCGGATTATTACTAATGCGACAGGCTTGCACTTGAGCCTAGAGAAAACGCACTTTTGAGACAAATTCTTAGTCGCGTCAAGTTTTTGGCACCGTTGCCGGAGATTATCATTTGGTATAAATTAGGAAAGTGATTTTTATCTACAAGTGATTTAATAATATATATATATATATATATATATATATATATATATATATTCTTTTTACATCTCATCTCTTATGCGCTTATATGCAGAATTCATCTTCCACCCAAGTTCACGAAAATCCTATTGCCGAAGCGAATTCTAAAAATTCTCATACCACTGACTCTACTCATTTTTGGGTTCCACCTCCTTTTCCTAACAATTCAATGACAAGTCACTCATCGAGTCAACCAGTGAGTGAGAATTCGGAATCTTTCGGTAGTAATATGTCGGTACACGATAGTGTTGGTGTTGGTGATGGAGAGGATGAGATACCATACCTTCCCATGAAAGATTTGTTATTTCCAGAGAGAACTGTTACCCCTGGTTGCATTTTACTCCCGTATAATGCCGGTCAGTTCCACTTTCGAAATGGTATAATTCAAATTCTTCCCACATTTCACGGGATGGATTCGAAAAAACCATATCTCCATATTAGAGAGTTCGAGGAAGCATGTGAGACGTTTGGTGACCAAGCTTGCCCACAAGATGTTATCCGTTTAAAGCTTTTCCCTTTTTCCTTAAAGGATAAAGCTAAGACCTGGCTATGGTCGCTACCCCCTAATTCCGTATTATCCTGGAGAGATATGCAAACCAAGTTTCTCTCCAAATTTTTTCCTCAACACAAAACCAATTCTGTTAAAGCCCAAATACAATCTTTTCGACAAAATGAGAATGAGGCCTTCGACAAGTGTTGGGAGAGATTTCAGGAGTTAGTTAATGATTGCCCACATCATGGATTTGAAAAACATCATTTGATTTCATTTTTCCATCAAGGCCTTACTTTAGCATCTAAACAACTTGTTCAAACCATGTGCGAAAGACCTTTTTGGGAGTTAGACTCAAGCGATGCTGAGGCTCATCTAAAATATGTAGCAGAGACTACCCAAGCATGGGATATTTCTGATCCCAATAGTCAAAATAGAAATAGACAAGTGTCCAATGTGCCTGCTGCGTCCGGTATCTATCACTTGGACAAGGACACTTTGTTAGATTGAAAATTTGACCAATTGGAGAATAATTTCAGATACATGCTTGAAGTGCGATTGAGAGAAGTAGCTCGACCCGTGCAAGCCGGGAAGGAGAAAGTGTGTGCCATTTGTGCTGCAGGTCATTCTACCAAAGGATGTCCTACCATCCCTGCATATAAGGCAATGTACACTGAACAAGTTGAGGCAATAGGGGGGTTTCACGAAAATTATAATACACTGCAAGGGAATGCATACAATTCATCTTGGAGAAATCACCCTATTTTCAACTATGGACAACCACAATGGGGGATGGATCCTAACCCACATATGACTCTACCACAACCTCCTCAATTTCAGCAAGTGGCTCCTTCGATGCCAAATCCTATGCAGGTACTACCTCATGGTCCTTATGTTGCTCCACCTAGGCGATCTCTTGAAGATAACCTGAATCAATTCATCCAATCTCAAAAAGAGAGCAATGCTAAATATGATCGAATGTTCACTGAAATTCATACTAGCATTTCTAGGTTGCAATCTGTAATGAGTACTCAGGAGAAGGGTAAATTCCTAGCCCAAGGCCAAAGACCTCCTCTTCAAGGACAACCCACGGTTAGCTCCACATCATCGGATTTGCCAGAACAATGTCAAGCTGTTACTACTCTTCGTAGTGGCCGCATAATTGATCTAGCACCAAAACTTCCAAAGGAGAAAGATGAGGGAGTTGGACCTAAAATTCCCAAGGAATCTAAAACTTCCGAGTCTGCTGAGACTCCATCGGATACGGAAGACAAATATGAGGGAGTTGAATCTGAAATTGAAGTCAAACTGCCAACTGCTGCTCCGTTTCCTCAACGCTTAGCTCCACCCAAAAAAGGGCGTCGCGTACAGAAGTGTTGGATGTCTTGAAGCAAGTAAAATTGAACTTGCCATTCCTTGATGATATTCAACAAATTCCATCATATGCTAAGGTCATCAAAGATCTTTTGACTGTCAAATGAGGGCTCAAGGTAAAGAAGAATGTTTTCTTAGCACAAAATGTGAGCTCGGTCCTTCTTAATGATATTCCACCAAAATTCAAGGATCCTGGTGAACCCACAATTTCATGTGTCATAGGAGAAAAAAGAGTGGAAAAAGCATTGCTTGACTTAGGTGCGAGTGTGAACATCCTTCCATACTCCATCTATAAACATCTTGATTTAGGTGATTTAAAACCTACCTGAATCACTCTACAGTTAGCTGATCAAACAGTGAAAGTGCCTCGTGGGGTTATAGAGGATGTGATAGTTAAAGTGGACACGTTCTACTTCCCTATTGATTTCATCATTTGGGACACTGAGCCTGCTCCCCATGCGAGAAATCATGTTCCAATAATATTAGGCCGTCCATTTTTAGCTACTGCTAATGCTTTGATCAATACACGGAATGGCTAAATGCAACTCACTTTTGGAAACATGACTCTCGAGACCAATATTTTCAATGTCGCTAACCAAATGGGTGATGAGGATGAAATTCTTGAGGTTGATCTTATTGAAGAAGTGGTGGATGAACACATCGAAAAAATTATAGGAGGAAATGCACTGGAAGTGTGTTCAGTGCAAAGTGGTGAGAAAAAGAGTCGTTATACTGCGTTTGAGCGTGAGGTGGAAGACTTGGAAACTTGGTTACAAGAAGAAGAGAGTTTTGAGAGTTTAAGATATGTTGACTGGATTTCTAGGTTTGAAGAATTGCCTCCGAGGGAGACAACCATGATTCCCTCTGAAAATAGATTTCCTAATCTTGAGTTGAAGAAACTACCCTCACATGTCAAATATGCTTTTCTGGGAGATAATGATACATTTCCTGTTGTTGTTTCTTCCAGTTTAAAAAAAGAGCAAGAGGGTATGTTGTTGGATGTGTTACGGAAGCATAGAAATGCTTTTGGTTGGACTATAGCAGATTTGAAAGGTATAAGTCTATTGATTTGTACCCATAAAATCCATCTTGAGGAATAGGTGAAGCCCTCGCGTGAGATGCAAAGGTGATTAAACCCAACCATGAAAGATGTTGTAAGAGAGAAAATCATCAAATTACTAGATGCTGGGATTATCTATCCCATTTCTGATAGTAAATGGGTTAGCCCAATTCAGGTCGTTCCAAAAAAATCAGGTATGACCGTGGTTGAAAATGCCAAGGGAGAACTAATACCTCAACGCACTACCACCGGGTGGCGCGTATGCATTGACTATCGAAAGCTCAATGCTGGAACCAGAAAAAACCATTTTCCCTTACCGTTCATCGATCAAGTGATTGAACGAGCGGCGGGCCATCCTTACTACTGTTTCCTAGATGGGTATTCTGGTTATAATCAGATTGAAGTGGATGTACTTGATCAAGAAAAGATGACTTTTACATGTCCGTTTGGTACGTTTACCTATAAACGTATGCCATTTGGGTTATGTAATGCGCCAGCAAATTTTCAAAGGTACATGCTAAGTCTCTTTAGCGACATGATTGAAAAAGGTCTTGAGGTGTTCATGGACGATTTCAGCATTTTCGATCCTCTTTCGACCAATATTTAGCTAATCTTGAAAGAGTTCTATTCCGGTGTGTTGAAAAAGACTTAGTCCTCAATTGGGAAAAATGCCATTTTATGGTTACTGAGGGCGTAGTTTTAGGCCACATAGTCTCATCTAGGGGTATTGAAGTTGATCGAGCAAAAATCGAAGTAATAGCTGAGTTACCCCGCCGAAATCACTTAAAGATGTGAGGTCCTTTCTAGGCCATGCTGGATTTTATAGAAGATTTATCAAAGACTTTAACGCCATCGCTAGACCTTTGAGTAATCTTCTCATGAAGGACACTCCATTTGAATGGAATAAAGCATGTCAAGAGGCTTTTGATAAACTTAAAAGCATGCTAATTTCCGCTCCTATCATGCAAGCTCCTGATTGGTCACTCCCATTTGAGCTTATGTGTGATGCAAGTGATTACGCGATTAGGGCGATTCTTGGATAGAGAAAAGACAATAAAGCTCATATTATTTACTATGCTAGCAGAACATTATCTGGCCCTCAGCTTAATTACTCTACTACAGAGAAAGAGTTACTATCAGTCGTTTTTGCTCTAGACAAATTCTGCTCTTACATTGTTGGGTCGCCCATCATTTGTTTCACTAATCATTCGGCTCTCAAATATCTCTTGAGTAAGAAAGATGACAAACCCCGTCTAATCAGGTGGATCCTACTCTTATAAGAGTTTAATCTCTCGATTCAAGATAAGAAAGGAGTAGAAAACGTCGTTGCTGACCATTTGTCACGACTCTCGTCCGACGTACCTATTGATCCCATTCCCATAGACGAGTATTTTCTAGATGAAAATATACTTGCTACTTCTTCTCTCCCTTGGTTTGAGGATATTGTCAATTACCTTGTCACTGGAATTGTTCCCTCTAATTGGACTCTGTAAGAGAGAAGGAAGTTCATTACATGGTCACGCATGTTCTTTTATGATGATCCATATTTGTTTAAGTATTATGCTGATCAAATCATCCGGAGATGTGTACCTGATGAATAAATCTAAGGGGTAATTCGATTATGTCATTCGGAAGCATGTGGAGGTCATTTTTCCAAAAAAAAAACTGCTGTGAAAATCCTTCAAAGCGGTCTCTATTGGCCCACAATCTTTCGGGATGTGAATACTTTTTGTAAATCATGCGATAGATGCCAAAGAATGGGAGCTATTACTCACCATGACATGATGCCATTAAGCCCAATTCTAGTCTTGGAGTTGTTTGATTGTTGGGGTATTGACTTCATGGGGCCCTTTCCACCTTCTTTTGGTTTTTTATACATCCTCGTCGCTGTAGACTACGTCTCAAAATGGGTAGAGGCCACAGCTACAAGGACGAATGACAATAAGGTGGTGATAAAATTCATTCAAGAAAATATACTTTCTCGTTTTGGAATGCCTAAGGACATAATCAGTGATAATGGAACCCATTTTCGCAATAGGCCTATGGAGAAGCTAATGCGAAAGTATGGAGTTGTCCATAAAGTTGGAACAACTTATCCCCCTCAATCGAATGGCCAAGCCGAGCTCGCCAATCGGGAAATTAAAAATATCTTGGAAAAAACAGTCGAACCTAATAGAAAAGACTGGTCTCTCAGATTAAATGATGCGCTCTGGGCATATAGAACAGAATACAAGAATCCCCTTGGGATGTCCCCATTTCGATTTGTGTATGGCAAGCCTTGTCATCTTCCGATTGAGATCGAACACAAAGCGTATTGGGCTATAAAAAGGGTGAACTTCAATATGGATAAAGCCGGTGAAACACGTAAACTTCAGTTGAACGAGTTAGAAGAAATACGCAATGATGCGTATGAAAGTGCTAAAATATCCAAAGATCGAATGAAACGAGCTCATGATAGAATCATTCATAGGAAAGAGTTTCATTCGGGACAAAAAGTACTTCTTTACAACTCAAGGTTGCACTTGTTTCTCAAAAAATTATGGTCAAGATGGTCGGGTCCATTCATTCTGAAAGAGGTATTTCCCCATGGAGCTGTTGAACTCAAAGATGAGAAAGGGGGAAACACATTTAAGGTCAACGGGCATCGTATCAAGCCGTATGTGGAAGCAATCGTCAATGAAGCCGACACAATCTTGTTGTCGGACCCCATTTATGGGGATTGACTGAAAAAGAAAGGTGAGGTCGTCGCACCCCCGACATGTATGGGGTGATTGTTGTACATAAGAGTGTTAGGAGTTAGGAGTTAGGAGTTAGGAGTTGTAAGTACGTGTTAGGCCCGGGGTAGGGAATCCAAGGATTTTAGGGGTGTTAAGTTTTCGATGAGCATTGCGAGAATTTTGAAGTGAGAGAAGTTGTAAAGGAATCACTGGAATGGAGAAAAGGAGCATAAACAGTGAGAAGAATAGAGAAAAGGAAATTCTGAGAATTCAGCAGACCGGATCGGTCTAGTCCTGAATTAAAAGAACCGATCCGATTAAGTCGGATCTGTCCGGTCCTGAATTAAAAGAATCGATCCGGTCCTACAACTGGATCGGTTCGGTAATCTGCAGAATGTTACTTCCCTAGGTTCACACCTCTTCAATCCAAACCAAATTCATTCCCCCAATCCCTTCTTTTCCCCAAAAAATTTGTCCCCCCTATTTCCCCCCCATCCATTCCCCTCTTATTTCATTATCAGTCCTATAAATACATCCATCCCACCCCCCATTTTCCTTCACACCTCCATATCCTCTCTTCTCTCTCACTTTCTGTCTACTCCTTCCATACCCATGGCTGCTCCCCAGAAATATACCTCCATTGAAGTCCTGCCCAACGGCAATGGCGAATACCGTTCTCGCCGTGAAGCCAATTGGTGCCGGTGGTTTTTCAGCCCAACCCGAAAAATTCACATTGAGCGTCAAATACTTTGGAATCAACTGCCTAATTCTGTCACAGCCATGTTCATGACAAGAGGCTGGTGCAGATTTTTTAATGAACCATATGAGTCAGTTTGGGAAAATGAAGTGCGTCAATTTTATGGTTCGCTTGTCCGTACCGCTGAATTCGAATCCCAAGCTTTTGTGGATTCCACACCAATACCGTTCTCACTTGAAATTCTGGCCCAGAAACTCGAGTCTTACGGTGTGACCACTCCGAATTAATTTGATTATCCTAGTCCCAATCCCGTTCTCACCAAGGCAGTTTGCATCTCAAGAATCGAGCCCGGCGCAGTTTGGAATACCGAGACCTTTCCCGTTGGTCGATTATCCGACAAGGCACGTTTCACGTTTCACATTATTTGTGCCAATATTTTGCAAACCTCCAATGATTCAGCAATGATGTATCACTTTTTTGACCATGCAACTGTTATCAATTTGGCCCGTACATTTTACACTGATATTCTCTTTGTGGCTTACGATAAAAAGGGTTGGGAACCTCTTTCATATGGTCATCTCATTACATCCTTGCTTAAGGATGCCGGGATTGAAGCACCCCAAGATCTTATAAACTTGCCTAAGCCATTAGGGCAAGAATCCCTCACTCAAAGTGAAAGGCAAATTCAGCTAATTTGTGCAAGGCGTGGTGACGTTTGAGTGATGAGGACACCGATGAGGAAGAGGACGTTGCTGATGAGGATGTTGAGATGGCAGAAGGGGAGGAGGAAGAATATGATGAAACCGCTGATACGGATTATGTTCCGGTTGTTACGGGTTTGACTTAGCGCGTTCTTTCCCTTGAAACACGTTTCGACGGGTTCGTGACGTCCTACGAGAGGGATATGAGTTTGGTCCTGCATATGCAGGCGGACTTGTACCGTCTTCAGTTGGGTCCCGAGTCCCCCCTTCCTCCTTACTATTACAATCCTTATGATCCTGCTACTCCGGGACCTTCCCGTCCCCCACCCGCCCCTTAGGATGCCCCGCTACCTCTTTATGTTTTATTACTTATGTTTGTGATGCTTTGTTTACACAGTTGTGTTGTATTATACAGTTTTCATTATGATATTTGCTTGTTTTATTTATCGCACTCCTAATGTTGTCTTCTTTATCTCTCTCGTCCATTTGATTGAGGACAATGGAAATCACTAAGTTAGGGGGGATGACAAGTGCGTATTCATAAAACTTCGCATATATGTAAAAAAAAAAAAAAAAAAACCAAAAATATTTTTCTTCAAAATAAATAAAAATTGGAATTTAAAATTTTCAAAAATATCACCTTTATTCTATTTAAAGCCTCAAATTGTTAACAATCAAAATTCACTAAGCCAAAATTGACTGAAGATGGAAATTGAAAGAAAATTGACGACTTTACGAATAAGTGTGGAGATTAATAAAACCCAGTGAGATTTCGAGCCTTTCAATTTTTTATGAGTTTTTAAATCAATCCGAGTTTATGATTAACTCAAAGTTCTTTACAGCGTTTTATTAAGTCATTCATGATCTCAATCCTTTATTTTGATCGGTTATGGGAAATATGTGAAATGTTATCTCGAAATTCGTGCTAAATATATCTCTAAACTTAATTAATCTCGAGATGCATATGGTAATGTGATTAGCAATTTGGACAATGAAGTAGGCCCTCGTTTGTTACCCAAAAATATTAGCCATAAAAAGATGTGAAAAATTATCCCTTTGCAACTCAATTTGAGCCTAATATAATATTTCGCTTTCATTTGATAACCCGAAAAAACCAAATAGCCCGGAATTGCGAAAATGGAATATTCATTAAGTTCGAAAAGTGCAACAAAAAGGGGCAAGAAAAAAAAATAGATATGCTCAACAAAAATAGCAAGAAAAGAAAAAAGAAAAGAAAAAAGAGAAGAAAAAAAATGAAAATAGAAAAAGAAAGAGAAAAATGAGCAAAATGCCCGAAAAAGCACTAATGGACATCATAAGGACATTTTCCAATTCCAACATTCCCTACCATTTCCATTTTTTCCCTTTTACACCTTAACCCCAAGAAAAGTCCTAACCGAGTCCAAATTGCGAAATTGGTTACCGCGTGGAGAGCTAAGACATGAAAAGATAAAATGAGAGATTAAATGGTGTGAAATAGAGGTGATGTTCCCATTTCCTAATAACTGTATTCCGATGATGAGATCTTTTCACCATATATTTTCTTCTTTTCAAATTTGTATGCATGAATTTGTGTCCATTATATTTACTCTTTATATCATGCATACCGAGAGAAAATAACCAAAATCCGAGTGATTCATTTGTGAGTGCATCCGTAAGAATTTGAATTAAAATGAACTTTTAGAAAGTAACGTAATCCTCAATCGGTGGAAATTTGAAGTTTAATTTTTGGCTTTGCACACACACACTATGGTTTGAGACAATTGAATATGAATTTATGCTGAGTATTTTTCGAAAAGTTTAAATTGTACAATTTTTAAGTATTTTGATATTTATTTGAGTCAATAAAGAATTTTGTGGGAATATTCACTGCAAAACCTCACGAGACAAAACTCGTCCTACTAGGGTAACCTAGGGGTTTAAAGGCTTGTTGCATACGCTAAATGCAATCGCTTGCCTGCATTTATCTTCTGAATTTATCCCCTGAATTTAGTGATTTTGATATCCCGAACAAGGTAATTGAATCATTTTTATTCCATATCATTTCCATTGATTGTTTCTAACAATTTCCCCGAGTTTTGTGTTTTTTTGATGGATTTTATAGGAATTTAGTGCAAGAAAAAAGAGAAAGAAACCGGAAGAAAGGAAAGGAAGAAAAGTCAAAGGGCAAAAGCGTAAATTTCTATCCAGAATTCGAATTCGACACCCAAAGGGTAGTTAAAGTTCTTGATTTCACAAGAATATCGGAAGAAACGACACTCAAATCGGAGCTCGAGATCAAAAGTTATGGCCAGTCAAAGATGAAAGAGAAAAGTCAACATGGAAGAAAATCGGGCCGATCCGATGGGAACCGGACCGATCCGAAATGATCGAAGTCCAGTAGACCCCGGATGGATGGAAAATCGATGACATCAGAACCGATCCGGTGGGGACCAGACCGATCCGGTGGCTGAAAAACGGACCGATCCGAGGGATATCCGAACCGGTCCGGTCATGCGAAATCCTGGCATTTACTGTGAAGATTTTGATGTGCGTAGATGGTGAACTCTTGCGCCACAAGAAACTCTGGCTGTCTAATTCGTTATACTTGGAGCTATAAAAGCCCATGCCCTACCTCATTCTAGGGAGGTCGATTTTAGGTCAATTTTAGAGAGAGAAATTCAGAAGTTAGGAAATTTTCATAGGAGTTTTCATTAACCCTAGTTTGTAAGGTTGAGAGAGTGACTACAATTTCTGGATTCAAGTCTTTTTCTGTTGCTGAAATCAAGTATAACAATTCCATTCTCTTAGTTGGTATCTATGTTAGTTAAATTTCAATTGTTTTGCAAATTATTTTCAATGGTTGTTAGATCTATAATTCTGTGTATGAAGTTGTTCTTTAATCAAATCATGTCTAGCTAAATTCTTAAGGGCTGGGGTACATTAACTCACTCCGAGGCACATTACTTATATAGAAAATAGAGGGTAAATTAAATTCTGACCGAATTGTGAATGAAAGTTATACAAACATAGTCAATCTTTTAATCTCTCTTGCCCTAGGTACTTGAGATGTTTAAGAATGCTTTGCGAGTGTAATTGTTCATTCACCGCTTTCTATTTACCTTTGATTTCATATGATGAGGGCTAAATCCTTCATATATGTAATGCTTAAGATTTATAAAGGCTGGATTTAGTCAAGAATTTTAATTTTAAATTCTAGTATTCTACACGGTAATTCGTTAAGGTTTGAGGGATTGTACCCTACCCTATTTTCTCTCATTTGTCAATCTAATTTCTTCACAATTTTTAGTTTCTTTTTCTTGAAAGAAATTTTTTATTTCACTAGAAATTTCCCAATAATTAATCATCTTTTCCTATTTCTTTTGAGAAATCATTTCAAGATTTAATAACTTCTCCTACACAAGTGCCAATTGTTGATCCCTGTGGATACGATCCCGACTTGTCGGATTATTACTAACGCGACAGGCTTGCACTTGAGCCTAGAGAAAATGAACTTTTGAGAGAAATTCTTAGTCGCGTCAAATACCCAGTTATAAAAATCTTAAACCAAATCATTATAACCATAAAAGTGCATGTGCTCATGGGATTAAAGTTTAATTCACGAAGTTATTCATAATATCAATAATAGAGGACTATAGTCTAATAACTTCTAAAATCGAGAACATGCATCATTGGGTTGTCTATTGGATCGGGAAATTATTGAAATTTATCATCGAAAACAAAGGCAAAATGCCCAATAAAGTAGAAAAAAGAAAGAAAATCTTTTTGAAATTTTTGAATTTTTCTAAGAAAAGCATACTATGTTACTAACATGTGAGCAAAAACATGGACTAAATAAAGAAATGGATAGAATCTCCCACACCCCCTAACTTAAAACTTGACATTATCCTCAATGTGAATTAAGAACCAAGTTAAAGAGAGGAAAATAACGATATTACCCAAAATTGGAGCGATCCCCATAAGAACAAGTCCGAAGAATCTACAAACCAAATTAGTACCGAGCATAGCAAAAACAAATAACGAAAAGTTAACTAATTACAAGAGACTAAAATAAAAAGAAAGAAAATAAAATAAAAAGAAAGAATAAAAAGCTAACTATATACAACCTATTTTTTAGGCTTCACACTAATTATACACTAGAAGTCTAAATAGCTGAGGGTCCACCGCAAAAACGATTTGACTTTGGAGGATAATCGGTGTACCCTCACTCTTAAGCATGCCTTCCGAAAAATATGAATTCCGTTTGAAAAACGGAAGGCATGTGTAAGGAGGAAGAAATGAACCATCCCCAATTAATATTTTTGGCGGGAGGATGGGGGACTTGGATTGAACGGGTGACAAAAACATGGGGGACCGAGAAAAGCAGAATATCCTCCCAAAGATTTTGAAAGTGGAATGGGAGGTGGCGCACACAAAGGCAAAGATGCGATTGTGGAAGGCGACTCGAGCAAGTACTCCTGATCGGTGAAAAGGTTTAAAACATTAAAGTTTGAAACCGAATCATCAGATACTTGTGACAGTGTGATAACAGAAAGTGAAAACGGGGATGAAAGAAATTCAAACTCATGAGATGAATCATCATCGCATGAAGATTGAGTTTCGAATGAAATAATATCATTTTCAATGAAATGTTCTTCTTTGGGGGGAAAAGAAGAAATCATTTCATTGCAAATAGATATTACGTCATTTTTATCCTCACTTTCAATATCTATTATGCAATGGGCAAAGTCGAGAATGGTTTGTTCCAAAGTAGGCACAAAGTCCTCATTTGGTTCAAAACATTCCTCAACTTTAAAAGTCTCGGAAGCAAAATCATCATCGGATTCAAATAATAAATCCAATTCATGTTCCCACAAATGATTTTCTTCTCGATAATGATTTTCAAGTTTCTCATTCTCATACATATGCAAGCCCTCACCGAAAGTCATAAGCCGAGGTGCGGATACATGAGAATGGGAATTTTGAAAATTACCATCGGACTTAAACGAAAACTCATTATTATAAGAATTTTGAAAACTATTGCAATTCGTTTCAAAATTCCTATTATAAGGAGGTAACGACCCAAAATCATTATCGTCATATTCAAAATTCCAATAACCCAAGTTTTGACTTTCGTTATACTCGCCCAAAGTCATATTTGAATTTGCAATACTTTGGGATTCTAAGTATTGACCAAAAGTCAACGGATTACGAGAATTTTGAGAATTATAACAATGATTACCAAAAGAATTGGAATAAGACATGCTTACCCCAAAAATGGCTCGAAATGGCGAATCCCACAAAGATATGCATGCGCGAGAAATTCGAGCGTTTCTAAGTGCTCAAATGTGGAAGTCCTGCAAAAAGGTTAGCAAATAATACAAATAGAAAGAAAATACTACGAAATACTAAATCGAAAAAAGTCTAAAACAAACTCATCCTCGACAATGGTGCCATTTTGATCACCGCGTGAAAGGTGTGCTTGTGTAAGGGCACAGTCGTTGTTTTCATTTCACCGCGATAATGCAAAAACCTAAATTACGACTACACTTGCGATACAAGTATAGTGGTAAGTCAGGTATCGAAAGATCCACTGAGATGAGATGCTAGAATTTATATGATCTAATATTCCAGAAATAAAAGTGTAAAAGGTGATTACAAACTAAAAAGGAAAAGATGCATAAAAGGGAAATATTAATCTAGGGGAGTGTATTGAAACTAGATTAACAAAGCGATAAAAACTGTAGGTTGTGTCGAATATCCCTCACCCGAGTTAATTAGTATAAAATGGTCATATGGGTCGACGAGTTATTTAGAATGCATCTCGTTTTGACAGTTAATTTAACCAAGGGTCGTCACGCCCCTAAATTCTCATAAAAGCCTAATAAGATTTTGGCGTCAACAAATACCCCAGAAATTACGCACACAAGGTCGTAAGCACGGGAAATACATGATATGCCCCGTAAAATCTCCTAGGCGTAATAACTAGGACAATGCACCCGAAACAGACCCGTAAACACCATCACCAAAGCAAAGCAACACGTCAACTCGAGTGAGTTCCATTCAAACACAACCTAGACTAAATTATCTAGAAAGCATATTAAAAATGCGGTAAATAAACGCGATAAACAAACGCAATAAAGTTACACTAGAAAGCAAGGAAATAAAGCATGTAAACCTAATTGTGAAAGCTTGTAAATTAACTACAAAGCAAGAAATTAAGGAATACAAACTATATTAATGGAGAGAATGATAAATAGTGCAATATACAACCCAATTGGGTGTCAAACCAAGAAGAATTGAAGAACAACTCTCCAAAAACCCTCAAACCTAAGCTAAAATAAACTAAAAAGAATTATTTCTGTTTTTACATCAAAAATCCTTTATATAGTAAAAGGAATTAAATTAGAAAAGAAAAGGAAAAAGAAAATAAAAGCCAAAATATCTGCAGAAAATAGGGGATCGATCGATCGATCCCTTGTGATCGATCGATCGATGGTAAAAAATGAAGCCCACTGTCTCCCATGAATTACAAAACCCGAAGGATTGATCGATAGATCCCTTGTGATCTATCGATCGATCAAGCAGGTTTGCAACTCCTTTCCTCCTGTTTTAGCATGTTTACATTTCTCTTCCACTAAAATCCCCGTAACTTCTTCATTCTGAATCGGAATCACGAACCATTCACGGTCACGCAAAACTTGCAAGGAGGGATACAACTTTCGTGAGATGTTAGGACAGTTTACCAAGTTGTGAAAAGACTAAAATCCCCTTAAATGTGTAATCGTGTACGAAAATCGAGTGAAAAACGTATGAACTTTACACTTAGCATCCGAGTATCTATAAAAGCTCAATTAACCCCTGTAAAATATCTTAACATAGAAATACGAGATTTTTTGGTTAACGAGCATAAATATAGGGAATAAGATACCCGAGGGGGCTAAAATGCGTCGGTTCGGAGGATGAAATATGCAATATTTACGTATTATCAGGTGTTTAGATTAGTATATTTTATTTTGCTACAATGATGCTAAGAATGAACTAACTATTCACCTTGATTTTAATTTAATAAAGGGCTGATCGCCCGGTATTTAATTAGGCGGGGTGTCACAGGTGGGATCAGAGCATCAGGTTCTAGTGTCCTTAGGATCTGTGCGGCTTATTATGCTTCCAGCGTTGCTCTGTTTTCTACAGAGCCCTATGTTTAGGATTGCTGATTTCTATGGTGAGATTTCGTTCTCCTGCTATAATGTATGTACATTAGTGAATCTTATATGCGTTCGGGCATGTTCGAACAATGAAATATGGCAGGCAAGGGCCATTGGGAGGATAACAGGAGGCAAGGTTTAATTGAGGTTGTAGAGCACATTTGAGGATGATGATCGTAGTTAAGGGCACCCCTATTATGGAACAAGAAGCCTGGACGATAAAGACGGCTAGGGAGCATCCTATGATTTCCAAATTCTTCTATAGTCGAAAGAGGTGCAAGAATAGACTCACCCAACGTGGCATGACTGGGAAAAAGTCAGACAAGAAATTGAAGAGAACTGTCACTGGAAATTTTAGAAATGCGCAGATTGTGTGTTAGCCAAAAGGGGTAAAATATCCAAAGGTTTGGACATATGACGGAGTGTGGCTAACTGAAAGTGAAAAAATTTGTAGTAAAATTTTTCTTGGCTTGTCGAAATGAAGTTATCATGGTGGGAGTCAGCCACCACTTTTAGAAGTGGAATGTTATATCTGTAGAAGGATCTTGGGTACAGTTTGACCATATGTTCCTTCATCGGATGTTCAGGATAAAATGTGAACGTTGTTATGAACTCATCACAGGAGGACCTGACAGAGGTCCATTTGTGATTCTGAATCTAAACCATTAGCGAATCTTATATCGGAGGATGTAGATACAAATGGAGTAGAGGACTCCAAAAGGGAGATCAACTCGTAATAATAGTTGATAACACTTAAAAAAGGAACTCTGCTGGATGGTCGACTCAGAGGTTGACAATGTTGGGCTTTCTCAATGGAGATGATAATGCTTCTTTGTGTGAGAAGCTAAAAGAATCGAAGAATTTTGTCAATAATAAGACTGGATGCAATGGTGGTAGTGTAGCACCACAAGGGGGTATGGATACACATTAAGGGACCCATTTAAATGAATTGGATAGCTAAATTCTTACCGAGCGATGGTGAATTCAGTAAGGACTACTGTAGCCAGTAGCAAACTCTTTTGGGCCAACAAAGCTAAGGGAGAAACGGGGGTAGCCATCAGGAATCGAGCCTATCAAAGTTCAGGAGAAGAATAATTATAATATGGTTAGTGTGACAGGTGATAAGTAGATTATGTGTAGAGGTATTTTGTGGAGAGTGAAATCACATGCGTTAATATCTTCCTGAAGTGAGTAAAAGGACAAGAGTAGGATGCCTGATAAAGGACAACGATTAAAGTAGTTTTTGGTTTGGTTTGGATAAGCGTATTACGTTTGGGGACCATTTGTGCAGTCAAGACGATTGGCAAGGTAGAAGTATGAGTTTTATCCTCGGAGGATGAGGCATATTTAATAAAAAATGAGTGAGACACTATATTTTGTTCATTGCTAGATTAGCATGTGAGACAAGTTTAATGCGTACAACTAAAAATATTATTATTACGTGAATATTTTCCCTAGTGTAGCGGGATTATCTTTAGTGCTATCCGTGGGGGATGAATGGGTGTATTAATAGTGTTATATACTTTATTGAGGTTACTCGTTTTAGTGGTGTGATATACGAGTATGATATTATCTTGGTTACAACTTTATAGTAATGGTTAGTACGATAGTAGGCAGTTATTGCAAGGCTATCGGAGTGGTTGCCTTAGTGCAGTATGTTTTGTTCTAGCGAGGCCTCACCTGCGAGAGGGTCGGAGTTGCACTTATATTATCTATTTTAGAGACTTCAGAGGGGATAGTTGGCTCGAGATATTCGATCCCGATGTGTAGGGACTTTGTTGTTATGATTCAGTATATATTGGGTTTACTGTTGAGCGAAAAGATTTAACTCATTATTATGTTTAGCGCTCAGGACTTGGTGATAGGAAGAGCACGTTGATATATCTATCGTTTAGAGATGTGGGAGTTGAGAGTTACACCCATATGATTGGGAAAGGGATTTTGAGAATCCCGATTGTATATATTCAAGGTTTATGGAATGTGATTACCACCAATACTGAACGATAGTGCAATTAGCAAATTGTTCTTTGTTAAGTGTAATTACGGGATGAGATGTAACTTTTCTATCAAGAGACGGAATAAAGGGATACATGCTATGGAAGGAGGGCCTAACGGATTTCGATAATCGATAATGCTAGGTAGTAGTGTATCGGGGGAGTTACTTATTTGGATTTCACTTTGCGAGACATCCGATGCATGAAACTCAGCGTAAAGTTAGAAATAGGGAGATGTTTGGTCATTAGTCCATGAGTTCGGTACCTTGGTCATAATAGGAGCAGGTAATTATATCAATAAGTTGGAAGTTGAATTATGATTTAAGGCCAGTGGAGCCGGTGGTGTGGTAAGAACGCATTGAAAGTTTTGTTTTATCACCACGAGTCGAAGGGTGTAATGATGATAAGGGGAATTTAAAATTTCAATTTCTAGGGGTGATTGAGAATATCCAAGTGTTGTAAGTGCGTTCTGAGCACAAGGGAAATAAAGAGTTGGTATGATTTTTAGCGTGAATTATTTGGGAAGAATTTAATACAAGAGAGAAAACTTGTATTTATTTTGATGCATAGAGCATTGGTGATTTATTTTAGTTGTTGTATTTATTCGAGAGAATTCTTGTACTTATTTGAAGAGATTTGAGATTATGGTTTCTCTTTTGTTGTTGTGGGATGTAGATTCTCTATACCTAGTATTTTTATGGATTTGGTTAGTTTTATGGATGAGTAGCATGTCGTTCGCTCTTCCCGAGTGGGCGGGGTGCTAAGAATGTGGGCATCCTAGTTAGCTGATGTTAGAATCGTCCGAGTTATAGTTATGTGGGAATAAACATGTGGAATATATGCTTCTGGGAGTAACATAACAAGGTGGGAGTGGTAGAGTGGATTAAGCGTCGCGTGAAGAACGATGATCCATATATACGTGTGCGATTAGAGTAGCACACCCGAATTTGGTTAGAAGGCTGTGGGAAGCCATTTAAAAAGGGGGTATTCCCTGAGAAGGGTAGAATTTAATTATTATGGAGAACACTCAAAACGGAGTTGTAATTAGTCAAATGTTGAGACCGACTGGCGCGTATAAAGAGTGAAGATGTTAGTATGGTATAAAAGGTCCAGAAGTACACATTGTGGAGAAAAGTGCATGGATCGAAACTTTTAGTATACGCTAAGGAAATAAGGGGAGTATTGAGTGTCGCTTAATGTGAGACATTTAAAGTAGAAGTCGATGTTGAGTGGGACATAGTGAGTGGTCTCTTCATGCACCACTCATAGATAGAAATCATTTGGGATAAGAGGATCAACCAGAGAATTTTGTGGCTATCGATAATTCCTATAATGGAAGAGGCTGGTAAAGTCGGTAAAGTTTCTTGGAGGAGTTGCCAACCTCAAGGTAAGATCAAGAGTTCCTTCGAACGTGTGGAACAGTATGCCCAAGAAGGAAGTGATTGACATTCCTTTAGGGTGATTTACAATATTAGCTAGTGTGCCCTAGTCTTCTTTTGAAAGGAAGGATCGCGTCGATACGTGGTCCTACACGGTATTTTTTTTTTCTAAATTAGAATGAGATTTTTGAATCCCACCTTCAAAATGGGATTTCAGGAAGCAGCGGGGATAACATTACATTTTGAGTAGGATATATCACCCATAGCCGGGGAGTAGGCGAACGGTGATTAACGATTAGTCAAGCAGTGTGAAAGTAATTTTGGATTCTTTGTGATCGTTTCATTTCCACAACGGTTATAGCTAGCAAGTGGAGTACAGTACGATAATTGGGGGAAGATATTACCTAATGCTAGGATTCCATAGGAGCACTCGTACCTGCTTATTATGAACAAAGTGCTTATTGAGGTTTCGGGTGTGGAAAAACCTTAACTTTTCTCACTCTGAATGTTAAGAGATTGGCAGATAATCAAAATTTTTGGATTGGTCGAGTTAGAGTCTGATCATTATGGTGGAATTACCATGACTGCTTTAGGCGAGCAAGTTGTGGTCAGATGTTTATGTGGTTTCTCTCTAAATGAGAGTTTTGTGTTTAGATATATATGAGTAGTTGTCATGTAGTGAGGTGCGGCCTCCCAATAATATTGAAATAATGGGAGTCAATGATGTATAGGCTTGTCTTATGCGAATGTTGTTGGATAGGATCATATTGTAAATTGTCGTTAATGAGAGTGTTAAACAAGCTTGATGTGAAATAGGGGTTATAGTGATTTAGCGCCTTACTTTGAAGTTAGTTTTCATAAAATTGTTTTTACCAGGTATGCATTATTTTTGGAATTTCGGGACACAATTCCATTATTAAGGGGGAAGTATTTAATACCCCGTATTTTTATGGACTTTAAATTTGGGGATTTATTAAATTTAAATTGAGATATTAATTTAATATTTATCCAAAAATTTATTCAAAATGTTTACTAGTGTGACGAGAGTTAGTAATTATTGGGAATTTGTTAGATATTACTAACTGATTAAAGTAATATATAAGATTGATTTTATTAAAATTATCACAAGTGAATAAAATGGCAATTAGAGAAATTTAAGTCAGGACGCGCCTGTGTCGTGTCGGGACTAGATTATTATTATTAAAAGTGAATAAATTATAAGTCGCCTGTATGGTCATTTTGAGTGCACTAATGTGTCCGGAAGGGTCGAGATAGTCAGAAAAGTATACCTGGGGATTTAGTTTGGGTCTCAAGGCCTAATTGTCATCTCGGGAGGGTATATTAGACATTTTATATTTTTGGGTAAATAAACCCACGAATTTCCAATAGTTATATCAGCCATTGGGAGTTGCCTTTTACGGTTAACAAACACAGAACCTTAGAACGACCATTAGAGAAGAATATAGGAAGCTTTCCAAGCAATCCAACGCCAAGAACTCATCCGTTTGCACCGCCACCACCACCAAAACGTAGATCGCACGACGAGGAACGTGACCATGCCTTTTTCATCCACAAATCAAAACCTTAAATTTCAGGCAAGTATCTATTTTTCTTTATTTTAGTTAATGTTTCAATCATGTTAGTCTAGGGTTGTTTAGAACATGTTTCATGGAAGAAATTAATATTTTTGAGACTTAAAATCATATGTTGTAGAGGAAGTAGACATATTCTCGACATCTAAATCACATGTAGAGGATAAGCCACGAATTTGTATGGATTTAGAAGCAAGTAATCTGGAAAAGAATTGGAAGAATGGAAATTAAAGGAAAAATTAGGGTTCTTGAAGTTATGTCAATTTTACTCCATTAAATCGTAATACTTGATGAAATCAAATATATTTTACGTAGAAAATCATGTAGTTAGGTATATAGTACTTGTATTAATGTTGTTTGGGAGTTTGGGGATCGTTAATGGAGATTTGGTTGAGATTGGAGAGGTAACCCCATAATTGGACAATGGCAGAATTCGTCATAACTTCTTGATCGATCGATTGATTGATCAAGAACATTGATTGATCGACAGTATCAATCGATTGATACAGTTTCCTCGATCGATCGATCCCTCCCAAAAAACTGCGTATTTTTCTTCTTTAAGTGTTGATGTAAAAAATTATATCATATCTAATTATTCAATCACAGATAAATAAATGAGACAAAGAATTTTTAAAGTGGTTCAGCCTTATAAGAATGGCCTACGTCCACTGTTATGTTATTGTTGATTATTTGGGAATTATCGATTACAAATTATCTCAAGGAATTCCGGTCCCTTTACAATGAGGATTGTACAATATATTTATAGCCATGAGGCTGTAATGTGAAAGGGTAATACATTAAATAATGTACATATGAAAGGGTAATACATTCAATGCCCCTTAAGCGTATGCATCTGAATGATAAGCATTTAATGAACAGTCAAACTATTGGTTATCCTGCTATTAATGCTTTGTTCGAGGTGCAGCTCAGACCGCCTAAGTTGCTCGGACCGCCTAAGCTTCTCGGTACTTAAGAGTTCCTCGGAGAGTTCTCGTTCCTCGGAGCGTATGAGTTCCTCGGGGAATAAGTGTTCCTCATTGTAGTATGGTTCCTCGGAGCGTGTGAGTTCATCGGGAGTGTTTGTTGTTGCCACGTGTCTTCACTTTATTGATCCATGTGAGCAGACTAAATTTGGTATCAACAGAAGCCCCCGATGTTTCATAGTTTAAAGTTTTAGGAGTGTGGAACATTCTTTCTCGGAATATGGTAGCTTTAAATGGTCCTCCTGATTTTTAGGAGTGTTTCCCTTGTATTTATTTCTCTTTCCAAATTCGTAGAATCAGGCTTTTTTGAATTTTTATAACCGCCTCGATCTCCGCATACTTTTTGTCCTAGCGTAATCGTTTCTTTTTGTAATCATTACTTTTTTCTTTTCCCAAGGCAAGGTATTTAAGCGTCACAGACACTCCCATCGTCTTCTACCTTTTCAAATTTATATTTTCGAGTTTTCCATTATCTTACTCTCTTGTGCGTTCATCCTTTTCATCGTTCCTTGTCAACATATCCACTCTTTTTCTGTAAGATATTCTTCCTTCTTCTTCATTTCTTTTATTCATCATGGTTTACCCTGTTGAATCTCTTGATAAGTTTCGCTCTGATTTTTCTATTCCCTCCTGGGTTGTTTTGGAAGAGCTTTCTGAGCCTTCTGACTATTTCCGTTTGGCTGAGGGACATTGGTTCCCCAGCCTCTTTGTCACTGAGTGTGGATTTTCTTTTCCGCCCAATCCTCTATGTCTGGAATTTTGTCAATATTTTGACGTTGTTCCTGCAAAAATAGCCCCCAATACATGAAGAATAGTTAATGGGGTTCATAGGTTAAATCAAATCCATGGAACTCGTATAGGAATTCTAGAAATCATGTTTTGCTATAGATGGCCAGTTGGTGATAATACCTTTTATTTAAAAACTAGATTTTTAAATAGGGCTTTAGTGGTCAATCTTCTTGATGCCAATAGGGACTATTTTGAGCATGGAGTTGTTATAAAAAGTTGGCAACATGATCCTTTATCTGGAGATGAAATGTATCAGGGTCCCAGATGCCCTCCTTATAGCAATGGGATAAGTTATTTTTATTTTATTTTATTTATTTTGAAATTATGCTTCTTCTATGTTTGATAAAATTTGCCACTGATATTTTAATGTTTATTTATTTGCAGTTGATAGCTAAAGAAAGTGTCCAAAAGAAGCAGACGTGAATATAAGGCACTTAAAACTTATCTGGAGTTTGCATCAGAGTGTTGCCGACGAGCACATTAGGTCAGCCTCGTATCTGCTGCAGTACAAGAGCTACACCACTTCTTTCACTGCTCGTCCGGTGATAAGTGACGCAGAGCCAGTATCAGCCTCTACCAGTTCTTCGCCTGAGTCCCACGTTCCTTTAAGTGAAAGGATGAAGAAAAGAAGACCTTCCACCCTTTTTGAGAAACCCGCCTCTGGTGCTGGAGAGGCAAAAAGAAGTAAGATTGACATCCCAGGGGAGGGGACAAATAAAACTGATGCACCTTCCTCGGCTGCCCCTGTTGTGAAGGCTGTCGAGAAGCCCCCAGTGGCTCCAAGCAAGTCTGCTGCTCCAGGAAAGGTGATTTTAATATCACCGACCAAGAGTTCCTCCTTGGTTGAATCTATTCCTGCTCCCCCAAGGAAGCTGAAGAAGAGCTCCTCGATCAATTTGGCTGACACCATCTCTCAGCCCCCGACTAGTGGAGTTCCCACTTTCGTTCCCCCGAGCTCTGCCATGAGCTCGGTGAAGACTTGGATAATTCCCAAGATCCAAGGTATCGAAGAAAACCTTTCTCGTGATATGGTTACCTCTTTGGTAGCTCGCCACATTGCTTCTGTAAGTCCTTTTTACTTTAAACTTTTCATCTTTCCTTTGTTATATCTATCTCTGACTTGATTTCATTTTCTTTTCACAGTTAGTGAGCTGCTTTAATACAATTTTGAAGAAGGATGAAGCTATGAAAGCTTCAAGCTCCTCGTCTGGTGTAGAGGAAGCTTTGATGGGCGTGAGGCAGTCTTTGGAAGAGTCTCACCAAAAATATGCTAATGATAAGGCAACTTGGGAGAAGACGCTTGCCTCTACCGAGTAGGAGAAGGTTCGAGTTATTGAAGTCTCCCAGGAGTTGGAGAAGAGAATAAAGGACTTGGAAGGGAAAAATAGAGAGCTTAACAAAAATCTCAAAAATCCTGGAGAGCTTGAGAATAAGCTCAAGGTTGCAGAGGAAGAATTGGGTTAGCTTCGGGAGGTAAATCGACAGAAGGAGGAGGTTGAAAATAAATTGAAGATTGCTGAAAACCTTCTATTCGAGCAGCGTTCCTCGGAGAAGTTAAAGAGAAAACTGGATGTGAAGAAGTCTTTCAGCGCTGGCTGGGACAAGGGGTGGAACAAGGGCTTGGCTGCCATAATGTCACAAGTAGAATATGGCAGCCTCAAGTACTTCAGGGATGGATGGGTCGCTGCTCTACATGAGATGAAGGTGTATGAAAATTCCGAACTCTTTCAGTGACACATCCCTAGTCCCCCTCCAACTCCTGAAGAAGAAGAGGACGAAGCTTCCTCCGAAGAGTCTTCTATGGTGATGGGAGATCATCCCCCAGCCATCCAACCTGCTACCGAGGAACTTCAGCAGCTCGCTACTTCCTCCGACCAACCTCCAGCACTTCCCCAGCTACTACCTGTTCCTTCCGAGCAACCTACTTCCTCGTCCCAGCCTCCCGAGAAGATTTTGGGAGACAAGGAAAAAGTGTAGAATTGTTCGGGTTTCTCTTTATATTTTTATTTTGTCAAATGTAACCATGAACATGTAACTCTGAATCTTGATATAATAAAACTTGAACTTTTGTTCTTGCATACTGTTGTCTCTTCTTCATGCTTAGTTGGTACTTTTATTGATTACTGCTTCTTCTTTCTCCACTAGTTTCTGGCCAGGATGGAACTACTATCTGCTCATAATACCAAGCTGTTGAGGCAATGCAATGATTATTTTAAGGCTGGTCACATAGATCTGAGTGCAGCATAAATTGTCGACATCCTCGGCCAAGATGCTTCAGAATAGGCGGTTGAGGCCTATCAATACTTGAAGACCCTGCTTGATTGTGCAGTGGACAACAATATGGCTTATTATGATATGATCGAGGATCTCCAAGGCATTCTTGAAGACCTTCAGCAACAATACAAAGAATCCACTGCCCTTTTGCATGAGGGGTATGAGAAGAAGTATCAGCAACTCAATGCTGACAAGGGGTATGAGAAGCATTTTTCTAGCTATGAGGTGAGGGAGAGAACTCTTAGGGGTGAAGTCGAGGAGTGCAGATAAATAGCTGAAATTTTAGAGCAAGAATATAACAACCTTCAAAAAGAGTTATCTCAGTTGAAGTCTGCAGCTACCACTTCAAACACCTTGATCCCAGTGAATGATGAGGGATTCTCATTCTTAGAGGTCGAGAACGCCAACTTGAGGGACGAATTGGAGACCTTGAAGAGAGCTGGTCCCTCTACATCTTCTCGTGGACGAGCAAGAGCTCCTCGGGGATGAGCAAGAGCAGCTCGAATTCTTGTCGAGGAACAGAGGACTCAATCTGCCTTGGAGAACCAAGCCTTCCAATTGATGGCGAAAAACCAGGCGTTGGCTGAAATGTCAAAGAAGATCAAGGACGTGGAAGAGCAGCTTTCTGTGCAGCTGTCAGTCTTGGAGAATAAGTAACTCTTCATCAAAAATATCCACGAGCAGCTGGAAAGACTAACATATCAATTCCACAAACAACCCAGGGAGTTTTGGATGGCTGGGTACAACGAGGCTCTTTACCACTTGAACGATCGTATCCAGAATGCCAATAATGAGGGCTACAAGCAAGGCTGGTTGAATGACTTAGGTGTGCTGCAACTCGAACAGGGTCACTACCTGTGGGATTACCATGATCCTGGGCTGCTCGACCTACCTGTGCCACCATTCAAACTTGACATGAGCTGGATCCCTGCTTGGGCCATTCCTCGATGCTTAATTTCAAAGTATCTCGGCGACTACAATCTCCATTCAAGTGTTGATATATCTCGTATCGAGAACCTTCTAGATCGACCATCTGTGATGAATATCAGGATGTTAAAAGATTTGAAGTTCATAAACTCTCCTCTTGCTTTAAATGATCCGTCTGCTGGCGAGGAACCTGTCTCAAAAGCAGAGGGAAAGAAACCAATAGAGTAGGAATTTTGATGTAATAGTTAGTATACATTTCATTATCAATGTAATCTGTTCTTGGATTTAATGAAAGATTTTTATTTGTGTTCGCAATCTTAATCGCTATTGTCTTGTAAAATACTTTACATTTGTGCATGTATGTCTGTTAAAAAGATAACAATATTGTGTTGTGTTATTTGTCGATCAACTTATTGTCGACTAGCTTGAATTTGTGTAGTCATTAAAAAATTACTAAGTTATTCCTCGACCAACTTACTAAGTTGTTTCTCGACCAACTTACTAATAATTTTAAAAAGTCACGAGTATCAATAATTTTGCTTGATCATTTTCTCGTATTCATAAAATGTTTCCGACCAACCAAGGTATGTAAATTTTCCTTTTCGACCAACTACAGTTAGTGGGTTTTTATCCCCGACCAACCATAGTTAGTGGAATTTTCCTATACGAGGAGCTTTTAGCACTTTTTGAAATAATTTTACCTCCCGACCAACTTTAGTTGGCGTTTACAAGAATATATTTACTTCCTAACTAGCATAAGTTGGCATTTTTAGGAATATTTTTATTTCCCGAGAAACACATAGTTTTATTTCCCGTAGGAATACAAGTTTTACTTCCTGAAGGAATACAAGTAGCTTTACTTCCCAGAGGAATACAGGTAGTTTTACTTCCCGGAGGAATATAGGTAACTTTACTTCCCGGAGGAATATAGGTAGCTTTACTTCCCGGAGGAATACAAGTTTTACTTCCCGGACGAATATAAGTTTTACTTCCCGGAGGAATACATTTGTTTCTCGATAAACCTTAGTTGGCGTTTTCGAGAAATTTTTTAAGTAAACCCGAGTTTTTCCAAGTTTCGCCGAGTAGTGTGTAGCACTAGTATTCCCTAAAAAAATTTCAATAAAAGGAGAAAATACACATCACTGATAATACTTGCGCAGGTGATCTGCGTTCCATGCATTTTTAAACTCCTCCCCTTCTAAAGTTTCTATTCGGTAAGTTCCTGGTCGAACAACTTCTGTAACTCGATATGGCCCATGCCAGTTTGCCTCCAGTTTATTGTGCTTTTGAATTAATTTCTTTAGCACATAGTCTCCTTCTTTCAGGTCGCACTTCTTCACCCTCTTATTGTAGAATAGAGCTGTTCATTGTTGGTATGCAGCATTTCTGATGGCTGCTTCTTCTCTAACTTCCTCGAGGATGTCTAAATCCAATATTATCATTAAGTCGCTGATAGGGGAATTGAATTTCAGTACCCTGTGTGTTGGGAGGCCCAACTCGACAGGTATAACAGCTTCACTTCCAAATGCTAGCATATATGGAGATTCTCCAGTTTCTACTCGTGGAGTAGTTTGGTAAGCCCACAGTACTGACTGTAACTCGTTGATCCAATTTTCTTTCGCATCGTCCAGTCTTTTCTTCAAGCCATTCAGCAGTGTTCTGTTTGTCACTTCAGTTTGCCCATTTCTTTGGGGATGGCCTGGTGCTGAGTGGATCTTCAACACATTTGATTGATGACAATAGGCAGCGAACTCCTCGTTATCAAATTGTGTTCCATGGTCTGTGATGAAAGCATGAGGAAGACCATATCGACAAATGATGTTCTTCTAAATAAATTGGTACACCTTCTCGTACGTCATATCAATGAGAGGCTCAACTTCTACCCACTTAGTAAAATAATCCACTACGACGATGAGGTATTTGAACCTTCCTCTGGTCGTTGGCTGTGGCCCGACCAAATCTATTCCCCACATGGAAAATGTCCAAGGGGAAGTGATGGGTGTCAACAATGCTTTTGGAGCTCTTCTGATGGAGGAGAAGCGCTGACACTTGTCATATTTCTTAGCATAGGCTACACAATCAGCCCTCATCGTCGGCCAGTAATATCCCTGCGTCATCATCCTTTGCAAAAGCGTCCGACCTGCTACATGGGATCCACAGGACCCTTCATGGATCTCTTCAATCAATTCTTTCACCTCGGAGGGATGTACACATGTTTGCAAAGCTGTTATAATTCCTCGTCTATATAAAATACCGTTAGTTAATACATACCGAGCAACTTTAAACTTCAATTTCTTGGCTGCGAGCTTGTCAATTGGTAATTCTCCCTCTTCAATATATGCCCTGATGGGATCCATCCAAGATGGTCCTAAATCAAGGGTGATAAATTCATCGCCAAATCTTCATCTATACTCCGACCAACTAAAACTTCAATTGGGATTGTTCTTCGTAGCTCGGTATGAGTAGCTGATGCTAATCAAGCTAGGGCATCTGCTCTTGCATTCTCCATTCTTGGTATTCTGACCAGCTGAATAGCAGCAAATTCTGATACCAACTCCATCACCTTTGCATGGTATTTGATCATTAACTCTCCTTTGGCTGCATATATTCCCAACATTTGATTTATAATTAATTGAGAATCACTGAAGACAATAATTTGCTGCGCCTCCATAATTTTTGCCAAATTAAGACCTGCAATCATAGCCTCATACTCAGCCTTATTATTGAAAGCTTTGAATTTGAAACGTAGGGCGTATTCCATGTCAACCTCGTCCGGAGTGCTCAAAACTATCCCTGCCCCACTTCCTGTTGTGCAAGATGAGCCATCTACATATAGCCTCCATATAGGTAACTCGTATTCAAACTTCTGATTTGATAGAGTTCCTCGGTGAAATATTTGTTGCTTCCTTTCATCTTCCCCTAAAATTTCTCACTCTTGGTCGATAATCTTTTCTTTCCCTTTTACCAACCGGAGTTGGCCTGAGCTCGAATTTGATGATCCTGTAACATCCACTTCCCTTTTACCAACCGGAGTTGGTCTGAGCTTGTGTTTGTTGATCCTGTAACATCCATAGGTTGATCAACGAGCAACTTTTTCTCCTCGGGGGTATCAGGATAAGTTAACTCTGCCATAAAATCTGCTACAGCTTGCCCTTTCAGCGATGATCTGGGTTCATAAACTATATCATATTCACCGAGCTCTATTGCCTAGTACATCAATCTCCCTGATTTTTTTGGTTTATGAAGGGCTTGTCTCAATGGCATATCAGTATATACGACTACAGTATGAGCTTGGAAGTATGGTCTCATTATCCTACTTGCCTCAATCAGTTCCAGTGCTAACTTTTTCAGCCTTGGATATCTGATCTCTACTCCTCGGAAGGCCTTACTTGTGTAGTATATTGGTTTTTGTACTCCATTCTCCACATTTATCAACGCCGAGCTAACTGTATTCTCCGATACTGCTAGATACAAGTGCAATTTTTCTCCTATCACTGGCCTGGATAATAGTGGAGGTGCTCCCAAGTATTTCTTCAAGTCTTAAAAAGCCTTTTCACATTCATCATCCCACTCAAAAGTCTTTCGGAGTGTTTTGAAGAATGGGAGACATCGATCAGTTGCTCACGATACAAATCTGTTGAGAGATGCTACTCGTCCTGTAAGACTTTGCACCTCTTTCTTCGTCGTTGGAGATCGCAGCCCTAATAGAGCTTTGATATTTTCAGGATTCGCCTCAATGCCTCGTTGATTGACAATGTACCCGAGAAACATGCCTTCTCGTACTCCAAATATTCACTTCGTCGGGTTCAGCTTCATTTGATATTTATCTAGTTGATTAAAAGTCTGACTTAAGTCAACTAGATGATCTACAACTTTCTTGCTCTTTGTCAGCATATTGTCAATATAGACTTCCATATTGCAACTGATTTGTTCAGCAAAGACTTTGTTCATCATCCTCTGATATGTCGCACCTTCATTTTTCAAACCAAAAGGCATAACATTATAACAATAAGTTCCCCTAGGGGTAATGAAAGAAGTACTCTCCCTGTCTTTAGGTTTTATTTTAATCTGATTGTAGCCAGAATAAGCATTCATGAAGCTCAGTAGCTCGTGTCCCGAGGTAGCATCGACTAGTTGATCAATTCGGGGTAGTGGAAAGTGATCCTTTGGGCATGATTTGTTGAGGTCGGTAAAGTCTACGCATATCCTCCACTTTCTATTCTTCTTTTTCACCATCACCACATTTGCTAACGAGTTCGGATATTTAACATCTTCAATAAAGCAGGCTTTTTGGAGCTTCTCGACTTCCTCGTGTATAGCTTGATTCTTCTCGGGACTGGATACTCTTCTTCTCTGCTTCACTAGCTTGATTTCCTTATTCACATTGAGTTCGTGACATAAGAAATTTGGATCTATTCCAGGAATATCCTCATGACTCCATGCAAAAGTTTGCTTTCTGCTTCTAAGGAAAGTTATCAATTCCTATTTTAGTGAGGCTTCCAATGACGAACCTACTTGAGTAGTTCGTTCAGGGTGTTCGTCGTCCAGGATGATATTTTCAGTAGCTTCCACCACTTGACCCTTCACGAGTTGAGATTCATCTCTAGGATCCAATGTTTCAATTTCTTCCCCTTCTTCCACTTGATAAGTAATAGTCTTTTTCCTTGATTCCTCCAGTTCTTCTTACTCGACGGATAAATAATAGCATTCCCGAGCTACTTTCTGGTCACCTTTCACAACTCCTACTCCAAAATTTGTTGAAAATTTCAGGCACTGATGCACCGTAGATGGTACAGCCTCTAACTTTTTCAATCCTACTCTTCCCATGATGATATTGTATGATTATTGAACATTCTTATCCATCACGAAAAAGCTTATTCTTTCTGTCCGACAAGCAGGCCACGTACCAATGAATATATCCAACTAGATCGTCCCAAGTGGAAATACTTTCTCGCCAGCAAAACCGAGGAGGGGTCTATGATAAGGCTCCAGTTGAGATAGCTTTAGATTTAAACTATCGAAGCATGAGTAGAACATGATGTCTGCCGAGCTACCATTGTCGACCAGTACTCTTGAAATTATTACCTCCTTCATTCTCATCTTGATCACCAGTGGATCATCATGAGGATATATAACACCTGCAAATTCATTCTTTGAGAACCCAATAACCAACTTCTCTTTTTTCACCTTTCTTGGGCGATCCTCCTCAGCTAGATTTATTCGTTGAATGTACAAGCAGGCTTGAGCCTCACAGAGGTAAGCTTTTCTCTCAACAGTAAGGTCTCCTCCTCCTGCAACTCCACCTGTTATAACATTATAGTCAAATGACCCCAAGCGTATTGAAAATACCTTTCATTCTAGCTGCCTTGGTCTCTTGGGAAGATCGGGGTCATCCTCGGGATCAACTTCATGGTTTCATTTCTTGTTTTCCTCTGCTCGATGAGGAGATTTAGACCTCTATCTAGTTCGGTCATTGTTCCTTCTTTCTCCTCCACGATCAACGTACTTTGCCAGCTTTCCTCGGCTGATGAGTGTTTCAATCTCATTCTGAAGAGATATGCAATTTTTTGTCATATAGCCATGATCTTTATGAAACTCGCAATACTTTGCCTTATTCCTCTTGTCAGGGTCTGCCTTTATTTTCTCTGGCCAGTTTAATTCCTCGTTGCTCTTGATTTCTTCTAGAACATGGTTGATATAATTCTTCAAAGGAGTATAGTTATCGAATTTCTTCATTGCATCCCATACCGACTTTGTTCTTGAATGTTTGTCATTACCATTGTTCTTATGCTCTTTCTTCTTAGTTTTATCACCTTCCACCTTGGTTTCTTTGGCATCCATGTTCTTCTTCGCAGCCATAGCCTCCTCGGCATTCATAATCTTGGACGCGTTTCCCATCAGGTCTGACATGGTTCTTGGTGGATCTTTGGCCAAAGTGTAGTACAACTTGTTGGGCAGTAGTCCACTCATCAAGGAGGTAATTACTGTCTTCTCCTCGTAATCAATGACTTCGAGCTTCTCGTTGTTAAAACGAGTTATATAATCTCTGGTACTCTCACCAGCCTTTTGTCTAACACTTAATAAATGTGCTACTGGTTTAATTGGCTTTGCCCCAAAACAGAAATTCCCAATGAATAACTCGGCCAGTTGAAGAAAAGTTGAGATCTTACCTTGAGGAATATTATTATACCATATTTGAGCAAATCCGGTAAGAGTTCCATAGAATTCCCTACATCTCATCTCATCTGGAACAGCATAGATGTCGGATGTAGCTTGGTATTATTCTATTTGAAGGACGGGGTCAGTCTTTCCATCATATTTGGGGGTCACAACAGGTGCTTTAAATTTTGATGGTGTTGGAAAATCTACAATGGCCTGGACAAAAGGTGTTCCTAGAATAAAAGTTCATTGTAGAGGGTTCTTAGCTTTAACTATTTTCCCCAATCTATCCTACAGCCTTTTAATAGAGCCTTTCCATGCATCATTTCCTTCCTCGGGCCTGTTAGTTCGAGCAGTTGATCGCGTTGAGGTGGCTTCCTAGGATCTATCTTGACTAGCAACTGGTTGTGACTGGGCAGATCCTTACCTTAAGTCTGATGGTCATCGAAAACTCCTCAATGGGGCTCTAGGAGGACTTTTGCTCCTCCTAGGACCTAATCGATCAAAAGGAGATACTCTGCTTAATCTTTCTAGCGCACTGATCCTTTCTGGGGAGAGAGTGATACGTTGTTTAGTATATGTGGCTCGCACTGACGAAGTTCGTCCAGGTTGATAAGAAAAATCTTCAGACTCCTCATTGCGATATGAATTGGTATGCCTAGTACGTGAAGAATATGCATGGGTATTTTTTTGCATACTTCGTGGTCTTGAATGGGTTGGTGCACCGCCATGGAGGGTTTGTATGAGTTGACGCATAGTTTCTTGCTGACGGTCTGGCCTTGAGCCAGATTTGTCATTATTCCAGCCAGATCTGGAATATTTGGCGGAGCAGATGGATTTAGAGGGCTTCCAGCATTTCGATTGCTAGATTCCGGAATATCAGCCATTTGTAATGGATTGTTTTTGGTGGAAAATGATATTATCAGTTGTTCCCACAGACAGAGCCAATCTGTTGATGTAAAAAATTAGATTATATCTAATTATTCAATCACAGATAAATAAATGAGACAAAGAATTTTTAAAATGGTTCAGCCTTATAAGAATGGACTACGTCCACTGTTATGTTATTGTTGATTGTTTGGGAATTCTCGATTACAAATTATCTCAAGAAATTCTGGTCCCTTTACAATGAGGATTGTACAATGTATTTATAGCCCTGAGGCTGTAATGTGAAAGGGTAATACATTAAATGATGTATATATGAAAGGGTAATACCTTCAATGCCCCTTAAGCGGATGCGTCTGAATGATAAGCATTTAATGAACAGTCAAACTATTGGTTATCCTGCTATTAATGCTTTGTTCGAGGTGCAGCTCGGACCGCCTGAGTTGCTCGGACCGCCTAAGCTTCTCGGTACTTAAGAGTTCCTCGGAGAGTTCTCGTTCCTCGGAGCGTATGAGTTCCTCGGGGAATCAGTGTTCCTCATTGTAGTATGGTTCCTCGGAGCGTGTGAGTTCCTCAGGAGTGTTTGTTGTTGCCACGTAGATTGCCACGTGTCTTCACTTTATTGATCCATGTCAGCAGACTAAATTTGGTATCAACATTAAGTTTAATCTGGTTAAAATGCGTAGGAACCCTTGATCATCATGGATAGAGCATAATGAATTATAAAGAGGACCATTAGGTTCTAGGTAGATCCTGTTGAGTGAAATTTAATGTAAAATGAAATTGTGGGTTAACGGAAAGTTATTCACACATAAGAAATCATTCGTACGTTTAGTAAAAGATCTAGACCCGTGAGTGAGTTAGACCAGAAGGTAAGTGAGGGTATGCCTACTGAAATTATACTTAGGGAGATAGAATACTTCTAGAGATGAGAAGTAAGTATGGAGTAACTTATATATGAGAATAGAAGTGACCAGTCCGTTATGCGAGATAATCGAGTAAATGTGCTAAGAACGGATAATTATAATTATGGGTCGTGGGCGCACCTAATTTAGAAATGTGAATATTTATATATATATGATTGTGTGATTGTGCATATATTATATATATGTGTAAAAATCATACCCGAGCTACTTGCTATCACGGGAGTTTCCACGTCGGGACAATCTTATCTCGATTGGGCCTTTATGGGGGATAACGAATTGTACTTTAGAAGATAGTATCGTTGATACATGCTATTTGAGTGATAGTTAGATGGTCCTAAGAGACGTGAGGGTATGTGCTGACTTCTTAGTGACTTGGAACTATACTTCGCCTCCAATTGTATGTGTTTTTTGTTAATACAGTTCGAAAGTGATTTCGAACTAGTATTTCCCTTAATACGAGTGATACGGGTACTTGATAGCAGAGTATGCCAGCACCATAGATTTTATGTGGGGTGCCGTTAGTATATATATTATATGTGGGACTAATATATATATATGTATATTTACATGGAAACTTTCTACTATGCGTATAAGTAGTTAAGTAATGAATAAATGTTTCAACTTTCTTATAAGTGTTCGGGAACTTCATAACTGTACTGATTTGTTCTAAATAGCATAAGAAATATTGAAGAGATTAATTTTCTAAACTAAATATCATAACCTTGTTATTTCTTGAGATAAAAATTTATGGAGAATAAGTGATATAGACTTATGAGGTTTAATAGTATGGTAGGCGTGCACACTAGACGAGAGGTGAGAATTCTCAAGAGAGTGTCGTATTCTAACATGGTTGTTGCATTAGCAGGTTAGCATTTTAAATACTTTCTAAACTATTTTAAAACTGTTTTACACTCGGGGTCTGACCCATTTCCTGTCTTTCTCTCTCTCTTGTATATATATGTCTATGTATTAGAGGTGCCCAGCCACAGGGGCGTCATACATAGGTTCCTCAGATTGGACGCGCTGCAACTTATGTGGGAGTTGGAGCCTTTGTTTTAGATGAACTCTTCATCGATTCAGTTCCTATTTTAGTTCTTCATAGTTAGGGCATGTGTCGCCCGTTTCTCTATTCAATTTGGATATACCAGACATCTATGTTTATTTGTATTTTCATTATTAAGTACTCCTTAGGAGTTAACTATTGTCAGGATGGTTTCATATATAGTTTTAAACTGGTTTAGTTTATCTAGATAGTTTTAATTCTTGTGTGTTAATGCCATCCTTAGTATTTATGTGATTCTTAAACTGTTGGTTGTTAAAAAGGTTTACATATTTGGATTTAATAAAATGGAAATAAAGTCTTAAATTGTTTTGACACTTAGCTTAATTATTGGGGCGTTTAAATTGGTATATTTTATTTTGCGACAGTGATGCTAAGAATGAACCAGCTGTTCACCTTGATTCTAATTTAATAAAGGACTGATCGCCGGGTATTTAATTAGGCGGGTGTTATAGGTACCTGATATAGTACATACATATAGCAAAAGAGAGGACAATAGCAAGAAACGAGGCAGAGCTCGAGTTGTAAAAAAGTTTATTCTAGCAAGTATTTGAAACTGCAATGAAGAAGGTATTATGTGCATGTTAGTTTCGAACTCTCACATGAGATTCTCACCTCTCATCTATTGTGCACGCCTAAAGTACATCTTCCCCACCTAGTTATCTATATCACTCCCAACTAGGCCATAACCTCATACTTCTAACTATATTCAGAAGGAGTATCTCGTATCGCCCATACAATACGTTACTAAATAGTTATCACACCTAACTAAATTTCGTTATATTCACCGTTCGAATCGGTAAACTTTTATTCCTTGAAATCATTCTATTTCTCATTATTATTATATCTACTAATTTCACACAGTAGAATTTTCTCCAAGTATATCCTTTATATATACTCATAACATCCCTATATATATATATATACACTAATCATGCACCCCTTAGTTACGACCACTTGGCGCAAAGCATTTATTATTATAACCGTATCTACTAGTTTCACAAAGTAGAAAAATCCACAAGAACATATATACATATAGTCATAACATCCCTATACATACATATATATATATATATATATATATATATATATATATATATATATATACAATAATCCTGCACCCTTAGGTTAAGACCACTTGGCGCAAATGCATACTATGCTATCATGTCCTGGTGCATCGCTCTCTGCATATGGACAATTTGTTCGGCGTCTCTCACGAACCATGAATCTCATAACATAAATATGGGAGGTGAGCATACTCACCAGCCAAATGGGCCACACGCATACCTACACTCCCATTCATCCATCGAAAATATCCTACGTCTTAGATAGCACGTATCCAAGTTCATATGCTTTGGGTACAAGTCAAATATCCCCCCATTGGGTCACCAAGGATAAGACTGTCCACTACACAAAACCTCCTTCCGATAGCAAGCAGTGTAGGTATGCTATACACACAAATACAATAGTATAATAGGAATTCTCACATCCTATTATAATTTATTAGGTATTCACCCAACCCATATATATATTTTCCATACATAGTATTCTCTCATTATTACTTATAATATTATTATTTTGATTATTCTCTCTCTCGAAATTTCCGCGGTTAACTCACTTTTCCAAAATATATAAGGTATGACTCTACGAACAACCCTTAGCAATACTGCACTTATGCTAAAATCATTAAATGATAGTTTTCCTAACTTAAAATAATTGTACAATTCGAATTGAACTAAAATAGGATTTTTCAAGATTTTTAACCCGTCGTTCGAACCAAAATGGATGTCGTTTGAATGACATGCATTCTCGTTCAAACGAGACTCAATCTCGTTTGAATGAGATTAAGCATAATCCTCCCCTACCAGACCTGTTACGTTTTTCATCTGCTACAATTCATCTTCCTCGGAAATTCAGTCCTAAAACCTCTAAATTCTTTAACCCAATTACCAAAATAGTAACTTAATTGATCTCCTAACATGCTTAGATGATTTTTAGCAACCTAGAATCATTGAATCTATATAATACATCAATTAATTATGAAATCCCCAAATTGAACCATTAGAACCCTAGTTCTTCAATTTTCAATTTAAGACCCATTAAAACTCAGATTTGTTTCTCCATCACAACATATAATTTTGGGATCGCTATTCTACATACATAGGAATTCAATTCTTCATCAAGATAACTTTTAATCTATGGATAAAATTCTCTAAATTCACCCAATTAAATTCTTAATCAACATGAGCACAATTATTGCTAATAGAAAGCAAGTAATAAACACTTGCCTCGATTTTGATGGTCTGATCCACTGATGAAATTGGTATAGACTTGTTCCTGATCTTTCGATCTACACAAAAGTGGTCACGGTGGTGGAAGACGATTGGTTTTTTGCCTTAATCTCTTGGGGCTTGTTCTCTCTCACCCTCTGTGGCTCTCCCTTGAAGTTTGTGCATAATAACCTAACTTTTACTTTACGTAACTGATATTAACCATCTCTAGTTTTCGTCACTAATTAAACCCCAAAAATACAATTTACCAAAATGCCCTCTCAGGATATCGGTTAGGCCTAAAATTGCCCCGGAATCTAAACTAAACACCCGGGTACACTACTCTGACTATCTCGACCCTTCCGGACTCAATAGTGCACTCAAAATGGTCATACGAGTTACTAAAAAATAATTTATTTCTTTAATCCATTAAATTAGTCCCGACACGACTCACACGCGCGTCTCAACATAATATACCAAACTGTCACGTTTCACATTCACGAGAAGTTATAAAATTCTATAATTCCATATGACATAACCACACAGTAATATTCAACAATTTTCATCAATAAGTATTAACCCTTGGCACGCTAGTTAGTAATTATTTCAATCTGGAATAATTAACTAACAATTTAATTTCTCACCTTTTTAATTTAATTAATCCAACAATAATAATAAATCTAATAATGATTTAATATCATAAAAATGCAGGGTGTTACACAACATCTCAAAGCTAACTGAGTTCTTAGTGGTGGACATTGAGTCCCTATATCATGCCATCTTAGACAGAGGCTGGTTACATGCTATGAAGGCCGTACCATCCACCTACCACCAAAAGTTCAAATTTGTTACTGACAGGGGCGTGGTTGAAATTCATGGCGACCAAGCCATTGACAGAAAATTCTTCATTGCGACCATTCACCCAAATAAGTAAAAGAAGAAGGTGATAAAGGATTCTCAGGATGAAGCCCAAAAGGAGGCAGCACCTTCCAAATATTAACTACGGTACGATCGCCCAGGGGTAGAGGAAACCAGGGTCCAACCCGCCGATAGGGTCATTAAAAGCCTGGAAGAAGTTGGGGCTGATGATAAATTTTCAGAGAGGAAATTTCTGATTGGAACCACCCTTGTCGATCAAGAGAAGAAAGAACAAGTTGCATTTTTCAAAATAAATCTAGATATTTTCATTTTGGAACCATAGGACTTGCCCGGGATCGATCCTAGCGTAGCCTACCATCGCCTGCACGTCGATTCGGCTTTCAAACTAATCACTCACAAGGCTCGTCGAACAGCCCCCGAGAAGGCTAAAGTGGTGTAGAATGAAGTAGGAAAGCTACTGCTTGTGGGATCAGTTAGGAAATTTCATTTCCCCAAATGGTTATCTAACCAAGTGGTGGTGCGAAAGAGCAACGAAAGTTGGAGGGTCTGTATTGATTTCACGGTCCTTACGAGAGCATGTCCCAAAGATAACTTCTTGCTTCCTAAAATAGATCACTTGGTTGATGCTATGACAATGCATGAAAGGATGAGTTTCCTGGATGCATACTCTGGTTATCGTCATATTCCTTTGTTCGGACCCGTTCAGGATAAAACGTCCTTTATAACCCCCATTGGGTTATATTGCTACAAGGTTATGCCTTTTGGTTTAAAGAATATAGGGAAAACTTATGAAAGACTAGTCCCCAAGATGTTTAAGAGACAGATGGGAGACATTATAGAGGTCTACATCGATGATCTTCTAGTTGAAAGCAAGAACAAGGGCACTTGCCTCACGGACTTAGCCAAAACTTTTGAGATTCTATGAATGTATTGAATGAAGCTTAATGCAAGTAAATGTTCATTTGGTGTCCAGTTAGGAAAGTTCTTGGTCTACCTAGTTAGTAAAAGAGGAATTAAGGCCAATCCAAATTAGATCGACGCTATCACTAGAGACTAGCCTCCTCAAACATTGTAAGATGTTCAAAATCTCACTGGTATGCTCATGGCACTCAATCGCTTTATCTCCAAGTCTTTAGAACGATGACAACCATTCTTTCAGCTCCTGAAGAAGGAAAAATCCCTTGTATGAAATGATGATTATTTAAAATCTTTAGAAGAGATCAAATACTACCTTGACAAGCCACCCCTGCTCGTGATTCCAAATGATGGAGACCCACTATACCTTTACCTTGCAGTATTAAACCACAATGTAAGATTTACCCTGGTTTGTGAAAAGGAAGGAGGACAACACCTAGTTTATTATGCCAACAAGACACTTCTGGACGCAGTGTAGCGGTAACTTCCTCTGGAGAAACTCGCCTATGCGCTGGTGGTCGCCTCGAGGAAGATGAAGCATTACTTTGAAGCCCATTTAATAATTATAATTACTTCCTACCCCCTCAAATCTATTCTGCGAAAAGTAAACCTCTCTAGATGAATTTTAAAGTGGTCGATCGAGCTCAGGAGATTTGATATCCACTTCCAACCGAGAACAACAATTAAGGGACAAGTCTTAGCAGACTTCATTACTGAATTTACTGGAGACCAGCCAATCGACCAACTGGAAGCGAAGCAGTCAACAAATAAGGAAGCACAGTTAATGTAACCTCCAATTCTAAGGGGACAGGAGTAGGAATCGTTATCATCACTCCAGAAGATTCTATAATCGAGCAAGGATCAGATTGGGATTTGAGGCCTTCAATAATGTAGCTGAGTATGAAGCACTGATTGATGACTTGCATAAGGCCCAATTTCTAGGGGCCAAGAACCTTCGCATATTTGATGACTCCAAACTGGTCTCCAAGAAATTGAGCGAGGACTTAAGCGCTAAAGATGATAGAATGGTAGCCTAACTCATTGCAGTAAGAGGACTTATGGAAAAATTTGAGAAAATAAACATTCAACAGTTCCCCCGGGGACAAAACAATCATGCCGATGACTTAGTAGCCCTGAGCTTAGTAATTAACTCTGACCTAAGGAAAACTATTTAGATAGAGTTCCTCACATAACCTAGTATTGGCCAGACAGTCATAGTCGAGCAAGTCCTCCTCATAGAAAAGGCCCCCAGTTGAATGGATCCCATCGTCAATTATCTATGAAACGACATATTACCCAATGATAAGAGGTCGTCCCATCATGAAAGGGTCAAGGCTGCCCGATTTTACCTCTCCTTAAAAGGGAAGACCTACAAGAAGTCATTCATAGGTCCTTATCTCCAGTGCATCCACCCACATGATACCAAGCAAGTACTTAGCAAACTTTATGACAGAATTTGTGGGAGTCACATAGAAGGGAGATCTCTAGCCTTCCGAGCAATCAAGGAGAGTTATTGGTGGCCTCATATGCAAAAGGACGTAGGTACTTACGTTCATAAGTTTAAAAAATGTCAGAAGCACTCTTTTATTATCCACTAACCCGTTAGTGACCTAAAATCACCGACAAGCCCATGGACATTCGTGCAATGGGAACTAGACATTATGGGACCACTGCCTATTGCATCTAAGAATCTAAGGTATCCGTTAGTTGGCACAGATTACTTCACCAAATGGGTAGAGGTGGAACCACTGGTGAACATTCGTGATGCATATATGATCGGGTTTATTTGAATAAATATCATAACATACTTTGGGGTGCCAAGGGCTATCATCACTGACAATGACACACAATTTGAAATTACTTTCTTTCGAGTTTTTTTTAAGACATTTGTATCAGGCACCACTTTATTTCTATGTGATATCCCCAAAGTAATGGACAGGTAGAGGCTTCCAATAAAACTATGCTCTATGGATTATAAAAAGTGGTTCGAAAGAGACAAGGGTGGCAGGGTGGATGAGCTCCCCCATGTTCTGTGGGTTTACCGTACCACCTGAGGTGACCAACTAGGGAAGCTCCATTTGTGCTTGCATACGGGATGTAAATTATTATCCCACTGGAAGCAAGTCTCCCCACTATGAGAACCACCTTGGTCGACCAAGGCCTTAAAAATGATTACTTACGCACTGATCTTGACTTGGAAGATGAGCAGAGAGAGATGGCCATGATCAAGTTAGCTTCCTAGCAATAATGACTGGCCAGGCAGTACAACAAAAAAATCAATCAGTGGAATTTTTTAGTAAGAGATTATGTCTTAAAGAAAGTCCTCGACAGTGTCGTAAAACCATCAGATGGAAAATTGGGACCAGACTGGGAAGGACCCTTCAGAGTAATTAGGGGCGACCTTCAAGGAGCATATAACTTGGAAACACCGGAGGTTAGGGAGATACCAAGATCCTGGAGTGTAGCCAAGTTCAATAAGTTCTACTTTTAGTCTCCATTATCTTTTGGTAGAACCTTTAGTTTAAGCAAAATTTCATTTTCAAAATTATGTTACTCGTTAGACAATATTCAATGAATAAAGGCCAGTTGTCCCTCGCACTTTTATATTATGCATTAGGTTCTTAATTTTTCGTGATCGCATCTCACCAATTAGCACTTTTTCTGAATGATAACTCCTTCATGCATGGATGAATTCCTAGAATTACAATAATTTGTTCAACTTGTTTCAATCAGGGAACCTCACGTGCCGAGAAAGGTTTGTAGTAGTTATAACAAGTCAATAGAAGCGTTTCAATTACTATAACCAACAAGTATTTGTTACAAATACAAGCGATCACATGAGTTACCCCGACAATAACAAAATCCCTATAGGGGATTTTTTTGGTCGTAAAATACCTCAGCTATAACAACTCAGGTTAATCGCCAACAAATGTTGGTCGTAAAAAACCTGCTCGAACGGATGGCCCAATTACCAGGTGCATTCTCACCATCATCCTACTTAGTCCTAAGGGAGTGTGATGACACGACCTAAAAGGTAAAGTAGATGGAGTGATATTTCCAGGGCATATTGGACTAGAAGAATGTTCACACATGAGGGAAAAAAGGGCTAACACTTGGCTTCAACATCATTTAGTCGACTGAATAGACACAAAGTGATTAAAAATAAGTACTAGCCCACTTAGTTATTAAAATGCCTAGAATGATTATTCAGTATCAATTGGCCAACGAAAATCTCAATTAACCAACGAGTCAATAGTTATTAATACAAGTTTAGTCAGCACAGTCTCAAAACATCAAAAGTTGATAAATAACACTGTTTCATTAACTAGAATGAGAAGTTACATTTACATAAAAACTAAAGTATACAAAAGACTTATGATGGCCTAGGATGGCGAGCAAGATATTCAATAATAATCTCCATTTTACCACCATCTGGCTTGGGAGCAAACTCTTCTACATCATTGTCAAGATCATGCTCCAAGATATGGGAAGGAATGCCATCATCATCCTTCGAGAAAGGATTATGGAAGAAGGGGGCACACTCGGCCTGGTAGTTATACCAAAGCCTAGACTCCGTGGGTGTTTTAACCTATCTAAGGGCATTCAGCCATCCATGATGTAATACCCCACCCTAGAAATAATTATTTTATATTTTAATTCGAATAGTTTATGTGAAGATTTTTTTTGGAGAAACAAAGGCGTATGTAGGGACTAAAATGGAACATTTACGTTGCATGGTAAGCATGGATGAATATCCATGTTATATTAGTTTGTAAAAGTATATTAATAAAGCATGACATGAATTGGTCTAGGAACGGAAGTGATGCAGGCATGGTTAAATTTATACGATAATAGTGCCGGTACGTCACATAGTAAAATAGAACCTTGCGGGATTTTTATAGGCTTACTCCTGGCTGATAAAAATAGTTTGAATATTTATTAGTCGTACTAAAAATACATATGAAAATCCCATGGGTCTGAATAAGAAAAATAAGTGACTTTTTTCGACCGGGCCTACCAGATATGGCGTGAGCGTGAGATAGTTTAAAGTGTTGTCTTCATGTTAGCCTTAGGATTTATTGTGTTTTCGTTTGAGGAGGGTTTTATACCTGATAGGGTAAGGTTTGGGGATGGTAGGACTTCATCTTTGGGTATAAGTATAGTTGTTGGGTTTATAAGACACCAATCGAGTACAAACTATCATATTTTCTAAACCTCTCTCTTTACTTGAATTTCCATGGGAAAACACTCTTCTACCCATAACTATTCTCACCTTTCCCTACCACTCCCATGCCCATTTATCTCCATTAGAGACTACACTCAAGCTCCCAAACCCTTGTAGAAACTCTAGGACAACTTGCTAGAGGAAGAAGATGAAGTTCTTAGTGTGTTTGATGGGTATTGAAGAGGGTTTCTTGAGAAAGAAGAAGAAAACCCATAGAACAATCATCTTGAGCTCTCTTGGAGCAACAATCGAGTCAAGATTTAGTGGGATTAGAGACCCCCTTGAGGCCACCTTTGGAGTTTAGGGGTCCTCCATCTTCTTCACCATTTTCTCCATTTCTAGAGCTTTTCGAGATGGATTTTGTTAACCTTAGTTAAAGATTAATGTTATGTATAAATTTCAGATTTACTATTTACATATTTTTGGCTAAAAATATGTAGAATTTGTGGTAGTTTGCATCTATGAAGTTTATTGGTACATTTCTATAATCTCATGAACAAATGGGTCTCAAATGAAGGTTTAAAAGTGGGTTTTTGAATTAATCAAAAATCCAAATTACTATTTTCCACCATTTGAGTGTAAAAGTGTGTAGAAAAATTACTATAACGTATTATTGGGTTTATTTAGTACACACTTGATGTTTTAAAGAAAAATGGGTATTTAAAAGAAGGTTTAAATGAGTGTTAAAAGTGTTATAAAATTCAGAATACTATTCATGAGCATTTTTATGAATAGAAATGTTAGAAAGTGTCATTTCTTATATTTCTAGTAAAAATGAATAATAGACATTTTATGGAATAAAAATGTAAGAAAATAGTATTTGTGTGTGTTCCTAGTAAAAAAGAGATGATGAACATTTTTATGGAATAAAAATGTGAAGAAATGATATTTTGGGCATTTCATGTAAAGGGAAACAATGGACATTTTGATGAAATAAATACGTGGAAAATGATTAATGTTGTCAAATATTTATGAAATAAATATTTCTAAGTTTGTTTGTAAAATGGAGAACTTTATGAATAAATGGTCATTTTCGAATTTAAGGAAGTTAAGAATGTCTTACTTACTTGAAAAGTATGTTTATTGTGAATAGTATATAATTCTAGAAAGAAATACATGTTTAATCCATTTGATATGATTTTAGCATTTACAATACATTTTCTATGCATATAAACTCATAGTATTTTGTGAATAAATATGTGAGCGAGTTTAAAGGATGTCTTATTGGGTTTAAACATAAAGTAAGACAAAAACAAAAGTTTTAGTCTAGTGTAAAGGATGCAATTTCATGTAATAAAATTGTTGAATTGAGAAGTACGAAAGTTGGGCAAAAGTGGGATGTAAAACAAGTGTTAAAATGGCTAAAGCATTAGAATGTTAAGTTTAAGAATTAATAAGTATTTTTGATGAATGACACTTGTTAAGGAACTTAATTGAAACTTTGTTAAATAGAGGGTAAATTGGTAATTTACTTAGAGTGGAACATTTTTATGGAATAAAAATGTTATAGAATGTGTTTACACTAATATATGTGAAAAGAAGTTAAGTCCTAAAGCATGAACGATTTTAGTGTAAATCACATGTGTGTGGATAAGGGGCTTAAAGAAGGAAAGTAGCAATTTTTCCAACTGTTAATGGGAATACAAACGGTTAAGTCTAAATTTTGGCTTCGACCGATAAAAGTAAGGAAATGGAATAATATGGACATGTGTAAAATGTTAAAACACATTAATAAGGACTCAGATGCAATCGAGAATAAGTAATATTGGCCTAGAGCCCTTAGGTGAAAATTCCTAAATCACTGACCAGAGCATAAAGTGCACCCCGTGTAAGTATGCGATATTGGAAGATTCCGAGAAAAGATAAAGAAAATGTGGAAAATGTTAAGAAATGGGTTGTGTGATAAAATATGTTAATACAACCTAATTGGAATAGATGTAATAAATGTTCCAGTAAAAGTGAAATGGACAAGTAAATCCGTAAACCTATTAATGTCCATGAGATAAGGTAAAAGGATAAAATAAGCGGGTAAATGGGTAATTAAGTAAACAAGTTGTTAAACCCAAAATCGGCATAAGTATGTATGGAAAGAGGTTTTCGAATGACATGTAAGTATTTTATATCACGAAAAACTAAGGTTTTCTACCACGTGTTGAAATTCTGGATCCCGAACTGTGGTTGGTTAATAACTAGTGATAAATATCAAGAGAGGTATTTTCTTCCTCCTTGAGGATAGTTGTCCTTACCGGTGATGGATAGGTAGAGTTAGTCCTAAGGAGGGAAGCCTAGCATTTTAGCTTTTCGAAGAAATTTGTTTTGTATTTCGTCCGTTCGGCATGGTTGGATGATTCTCGGTTAGAACTCGTTAGGGTTAAGAGGCTAAGCTAGGGTACGTGGCAAGGCTAAAGTACTTAACGGGTATCATAAAGTGTTACAAACTTGAAGTGTACATTGTGGGTTCGCACTTCGTGAGGGTCGATTCATTATTAGAATTTAATTATTTTCTTTGGCTTGTCAGTCGCCTGATTCCTTGCATTACTTGTGTCTTCTCGCTCTGGGTACTGGGAAATTATTGGTCAGTTATGATTCAGGTGTAGGGTTATATAATCTCATTAGTGATGCGAGTTAGGCCAGTTGTGGCTGATGCGCCATGGTATATAAGAGCGCCCTTCTTCGAAAACACCTTTGTTCTACACTAGTTTGTGTGTACGCATGGTATCGCACTGTCACATATAGTTTGCATATGTACTTGTTTGCTTTAGGTTAACGTGATCCATTAGTTAACCGATCTGACGAGATACGACTTGGTCGTGTATTATGAGGTTATGACTTGTCAATATTATGAGTATTAGGACTTTATGAAACATTAGGAGCTAGTGTTGCACTCATTTATGAGTTATGTGGATTGAGGGTGTGATCACCCATGATACCTAGGATGACTCTAAGTCAGCATAAGCATTTTGTAGGAGATATCGGTCCAGTAGACCTATGCGGTAATATGATTGTCTTAGTAATCATTGATAAATAACAGGAAATGTGTTGAGGTTGTCTCAACATGGGCTAGGCATGGTCCAACATTATTTGAGGAAACATAGGTCGTAAACGCTAATGAAGAAACAGTTCTTGATAACAAGTTCATTGGTAATTGTACCATATTTGACGAATATTGAATACCTCGAGGTTTCGTTTAAGTAGGCAGGTTAGGCATGATTGAGAATTATCGATAGGGTCTTAGGGTTCGTTATGAGCGAACTAGCCATAATGGTTGATTGAATTGAATTCCTTTGATTTTAGACCATAATTTCGAGGATGCTCTAGGATGGAAACTGGTTGTAAATAACTAGATTATAAGTTATGATAAGCCAAGAATTTTGAGGATGAAATTCCCCAAGGAGGGAAGTTCATAATATTTCACCCTATAAATAAATATTTTATATTTTAATTTGAATAGTTTATCCGGAGAATTTTTTGGAGAAACAAAGGCATAAGAAATTAAGCCAAATTGTACAAAAGGTGACATGTCGCACGTAGGCACTAAAAGGGAAAATTTGTGTTGCATGGCCCGCATAGATGAATATCCATGTTATATTAGTTTGTAAGAGTATATTAATGTAGTACGACAAAAATTGGATGAGGAACAGAAGTGATGCGGACATGGTTAAATTTATAAGATAATAGTGCTGGTACGCGACATAGTAAAAAGAACCATGCAGGATTTTTGTAGGCTTACTCGTGGCTAATAAAAATAGTTTTAATATTTATTAGGGGTAATAAAAATACATATAAAAAGTCCGTGGGGTCGAAACAAGAAAAATAAATGACTTTTTCCATCATGGTCGGTCGACCGGGCCTACCAGATATGGCCATGGGCGTGACATAGTTTAAAGTGCTGTCCCCATGTTAGCCCTAAGATTTAATGTGTTGTCATTTGAGGAGGGTTTTATACCTGATAGGGTAAGGTTTTGGGATGGTATGACTTCATCTTTGGGTATAAGCCTAATTGTTGGGTTTATAAGACACAAATCGTGTTGTGTTGGAAGGAAACAAACTATCATATTTTCTAAACCTCTCTCTCTACTTGAGCTTCCATGGGGAAACACTCTTCTGCCCAGAACTGTTCTCACCTTTCCCTACCACTACCATTCCCATTTATCTCCATTAGAGACACACTCAAGCTCCCAAACCCTTGTAGAAACTCTAGGACAACTTTCTAGAGGAAGAAGATGAAGTTCTTGGTGTGTTTGATGGGTATTGAAGAGGGTTTCTTGAGAAAGAAGAAGAAAACTCGTAGAACAATCATCTTGAGCTCTCTTGGAGCAACAATTGAGTCAAGCTTTAATGGGATTAGAAAACCCCTTAAGGACACCTTTGGAGGTGAGGGGTCCTCCATCTTCTTCACTATTTTCTCCATTTCTAGAGCTCTTCGAGGTGGGTTTTGTTAACCTTAGTTAAAGATTAATGTTATGTATAAATTTCAGATTTATTATTTTTATATTTTAGGCTCAAAATATGTAGAATTTTTGGTAGTTTGCATCTATGAAGTTTATAGGTAGATTTCTATAATCGCATGAGCAAATGGGTCTCAAATGAAGGTTTTAAGGTGGGTTTTTAAATTAGTCAAAAATCCAGATGACTAGTTTCCACCATTTGAGTGTAAAAGTGTGTAGAAAAATAACTATAATGTATTATTGGGTTTATTGAGTACACACTTGATGTTTTAAAGAATAATGGGTATTTAAAAGAAGGTTTAAATAAAAGTGTTATAAAATTCAGAATACTATTCATGGGCATTTTTATGAATAGAAATGTTGGAAATTCCATTTGGTGTATTTCTAGTAAAAATGAATAATGGACATTTTATTGAATAAAAATGTAAGAAAATAGTATTTGTATGTATTCCTAGTAAAAAGAAATGATGAACATTTTTATGGAATAAAAATGTGAAGAAATGATATTTTGGGCATTTCAAGTAAAGGGAAACAATGGACATTTTCATGAAATAAATATGTGGAAAATGATTAATGTTGTTAAATATTTATGAAATAAATATTTCTAAGTTTTTTTGTAAAATGGAGAACTTTATGAATAAATGTCCATTTTCAAATTTAAGGAAGTTGAGAATGTCTTGCTTACTTGAAAATTATGTTTTTTGTGAATAGTTTATAATTCTAGAAAGAAATGCATGTTTAATCCATTTGATATGATTTTAGCATTTACAATACATTTTCTATGCATATAAACTCATAGTATTTTGTGAATAAATATGTGAGCGAGTTTAGAGGATGTCATATTGGGTTTAAACATAAAGTAAGACAAAAATAATAGTTTTAGTCTAGTGTAAAGGATGTAATTTCATGTAATAAAATTGTTGAATTGACAATTATGAAAGTTGGGCAAAAGTGTGATGTTAAACAAGTGTTAAAATGGCTAAAGCGTTAGAATGTTAAGTTTAAAAATTAATAATTATTTTTTAGGAATGACATTTGTTAAGGAACTTAATTACAAATTTGGTAAATATAGGGTAAATTGGTAATTTACTTAGAGTGGAACATTTTTACGGAATAAAAATGTTAAAGAATATTTTTACACTAATGTGTGTGAAAGAAGTTAAGTCCTAAAGCGTGATCGATTTTAGTATAAATCACATGTGTGTGGATAAGGGATTTAAAGAAGGAAAGAAGCAAATTTTTGAACTGTTGATGGAAATATGGACGATTAAGTCCGGATTTTGGCTTCGGCTGGTAAAAGTAAGGAAATGGAATAATGTGGACTTGTGTAAAATGTTAAACACATTAATAAGGACTCGGATGTAATCGAGATTAAGCAAGAAGGGCCCGGAGCCCTTGGGTGAAAAGCCCTAAATCACTGGCCAAATCATATGTTACACATAGCCATCGGTGTGGAGCCCGTGTAAGTATGTTGTATTAGAAGATTTTGAGAAAAGTTAAAGAAAATGTGGAGCATGTCAAGAAATGGGTTGTGTGGTAAAATGTGTCGATACAACCTAACTTGAATGAATATAATAAATGTTCCAGTGAAAGTGTAATGGACACGTAAATGCGTAAATATGTGAATGTCCATGAGATAAGGTAAGAGGATAAAGTAAGAGGGTAAATGGGTAATTAAGCAACCAAGTTATTAAATCCAAAATTGGCATAAGTATGTATGGAACGAGGTTTTCGAATGACAGATAAGTATTTTCTATTAGGGCAAACGCATGTGCTGAAATGATGATTTTCAATGAAAATATCGAAGTGTATTGAAAAATGTGAAAGAGGTTAAATTCCGGTAAAGGAATGGGTTCCAATCAAATCAAGTGTCGCATCAGGGGTGTTAAAAAAGATGAAAATACTAAGTATGAATTAAGGCCGTCTTTACTAGATTAAGGTAAATTAATCTGGATAAGTTAGATTTTTCGAAAGTAATATGATTAATGCATTGACATGTGTATTTTCTAAAGGTACACGTATGTAGATATGTACATAATTTTGCTTGCATGTGGTTGTAGCTTGTGAGTATTCCTTTTCGTCGTTCGTTTATATATTGTCGTATAAATCCCACTGGCCATAGGCTCACATCTACACTTTGTTTACGACAGGTTGGGAGCGCTTCCATAATTTGAGGGCTTTTTACAAGTAAGTACACTTTATTTATTTATGTTTACTTAGTAGATCTATTCACTTGGACCTCGGGGTTCTCCCCATGGGTTCCTGACGTAGTTTATCTTGAAACTGGAGTCGCATGTTAACAAGTGAAATGTTAATTAAATAAAACTGGACTAGCAATATTATTTAGGTTGTCTCATTGCACTTCACACCTAATGCTCACGTCAGACCGGGTTGACGCACGCGTAACCCATAAATTCGTGTCGGGGCGTTAGACATGAGAAAAATCCGCGTCTTCCACACCTTTAAGCTTTCCTGAGGCATCTGCCGAACTTGTATTGCATCCCTCTGACCAAGATTTTTGAGGTCCCATTTTAAATGCATTCCTCAGTTTTTCAACATGTTCCTCGAGCCCAGTAACCTTGAATTTCAGTCCGGCTACCTCTTTCCTCAGAGCATTATTTTCGGCTTGAATAACTTCACCTACTTGGCTAACTTCAGTGGTGTCCAAGAGTTTGGCCTCAGAGAGTTTACTTCTTCTTGAATTGAGGCACCTCTGTCCTCCACCTCTGGAAGATTATCCGTCAACTTAGTTACTAGCTCAGATTGATTCTTATATTGCTCATTTCTTATGCTTTGGCACTTGCATATCTTTACGAAGGCTTTGTGAGCCTTCAAACTGATATTTGGCCCAAAGGATCAACCCCAGACGGGAGTCAGAAGAAATATATTGGTCTAAATCAACAGACTATAAATAACACACACCAGATCATGAGAAAAATATTAGCACATAAAGATTAAGAAAATGCATACACAAAAATAAAGATTCCATCTTCATTTATATATAAAAGGGAGGGGGCTAAGGGCCAATATAAAAGTCCAAGTCAATATGATTACAAGTTTTTGAAGGATAAATCGTATAAGGAAGAAAGAAAAATTCCTAATCAACAAGCCTTGATCCTTTACCTGATCAGCTTAAATAATTTCTTTTCCCTTATCGGTAATAAGGTTATCCTTGCTAGCATCATCATCAACACCGACCTCAGTAGGAATGATCTCGATGCGACTAGTAGGTGGGCGTCACCCTCTTCACCTCATCGAAAGGTTTAGGACCAGGGGAATATAGGCGAAGAGCTCGAATTCAGTAGGAGTCCCAATAACCATGAAGGACTGGTCCCAACCCTTCTTGAAGGCCACCTTACATCCATAGTCTAGCTGCTTCTCAACATCATCGTAAGCTTTATTGAAGCATTCAAGATAGTTAGCATCTTTATATTGGGTAAGTTCCTCCTCTATCTTAACAATATTGCCAAATAAAGCTTCATTTGCCTCAACCAGCTTGGCCTTCTAGTGACCACCGCCTTCTGGGATGCCCCAAGTCCATTATAAGCATTGTTCATTTTATCTCTATCTTGGTCCCATGCCATGCGAGATTCAACAAAGGCCTTCCTTTAAAATTCCATAGCATCTTTCAACTCTTGTTCATTTTTGGATTATTTGGCATGGTCATCAAAGAGAGTTGTAAAATCAGATAATAACTATGAAGGAAGAGAAAGAGCAATAAGCCAATATAGAGATAGGAAACGTGCGAGAAAATAAACAGTGGAGAAGACTTACCAGGGCCATCCCCTGAGCAATTTTGAGGGCTGCCTGGGATGATCCCAATCTCGAAGAGCGCTCGCGATTGGCAACGAGCACTTCCCTCTTCAGAAGATTGGGGAAAGAGAAGGGATATCACCCACGCTATCCCCCTCAGCGTTTACAACAAGAGGATGGACTCTACAAGCTTTTAGGACCTACTTTCTCTTGGTCTCCTTACTCTCATCCTCCCTCTTCCTCTCCCCTTCCTTATCCATATATTTCCCTCATCCTCTATTTCGTTTCTCTATTATTCTCTTTTTACTTCTCTTTCCCCTTTTCTGAACCACTAGACCTGTGGGATTAAACCTCAAATGTCTTTACAGACTTGAGATGATCAGACAGAATGGTCTGATCGTCATCTTCGAGAAGCATTAACTTTTTTCTCTATATCAGAAGGGCTATGTCATCTTGTTCTTCTTCTTCTTCCACTCCCTCTTTCTCCTCTGATTCCTCTTACTCTTTAAATTCCTCTTCCTCCTCTTCTATCACGATTGGGTCAGAGGGAGCAACCTTTACTTTTAAGTTTGGGACCTTGTCGACCGGACGAGCGATAAAACTAGTGGTTATATTCTTGTATTCCAACATACATGCCACTAACCTTGGGTGTTCACTTCCAGGTAGCCTTTATTTGATATTCCAGGGTTTCAGAAGTTCATCAACATTAATCTCACTTATGTCAGGCTCGTGATTTGTAATGGGATCTACAAAGAAAAGGGAGAAAAACATAAGCTAAGATGATAGAAGTCAGAAATCAGAACTGCATAATCGATGAAAGAAAAAAGGAAGCGACTGATGGAGTGCGAAAAGTAGCGCAAGTAAAGACGCTAATCATTGTTTTCGTTTCGCCAACTCAATACAAAAACCTAAATTACTACTACACTTGCGAGGCAAGCACAACGGTAAGTCGAGTATCGAAAATCCATAGAGACGAGTTGCTAAAATTTATATGATTTAATACTCCTAAAATAAAAGTGTAAAAGATGATTACAAACTAAAAGAAAAGATTCATGAAGGAAAAGATTATTCTAGGCAATTGTATTGAAACTAGATTAAGAAAACGAGTAAAACTATAGGTTGAGTCGAATATCCCTCACCCGAGTTAAGTAGTATAAAATGGTTACATGGGTCGATGAGTTATCACGAGTGCGTCTCGTTTCGACAGTTAATTAAATCAAGGGTTGTTACGCCCTAAATCATCATGAAAGCCTAATAAGATTTTGGCGTCAACAAATATCCCGGAAATTACGCGCGAAAGGTCGTAAGCACGGGACATACATGATATGCACGTCAAATCTCCTAGGCGTAATAACTAGGACAACGCACCTGAAATAGAGCCGTAATCTCCATCACCAAAGCAAAGCAACGCGTCAACTCGAGTGAGTTCAATTCAAGCACAACCTAATTTAAATTACCTGGAAAGCATGTAAAAGCGCGATAAATGGAAAGCGATAAATAAACGTGGTAAATCTATACTAGAAAGCGTGTAAATCAAAGCATGTAAATAAAGCATGTAAACCTAAATTAGAAAGCTTGTAAATTAACTAGAAAGCAAGAAATGAAGAAATACAACTATATTCAAATGGTAGGGGAGATGAATAGTCAACTTACAATCCAAATGGGGTGTCAAACCAAAGAGAAATGAAGAAGAACCAAGAAAAAACCCCAAACCCTAAGCTAAACTAACCTAAAATCGTGTATATACTGCTATATGTTCTTATTACAATAAAAATTGTATTTATAGTAAATTGGAATAAAAGAAAAGAAATGAAAATATCTGCTGAAAAATAGGGGATCGATCGATCGACCCTTTTGGCGATCGATCGATCAAGGCAAAAAATCGAGAATTCAGAAAGGTCGATCGATCGACCAGAATTGTCGATCGATCGATCAAGCAGGTCAAAATGCATTAGCAGCACACTGCATCTTTTCTTCTCCTCTTTTGATTTCTTGTTTTTCTCTTCCGCTGAAATCGCCGTAACTTCTTCGTTATGAATCGGAATCGTGCATCGTTTATGGCCACGTGAAGCTTGCGAGGAGGGCTACAACTTCCATGAAGATGTTGGGCCAGGTGCCTAATCAGTAAAATGACTAAAATGCCCTTGAACGTGCGATTACGTAAGGAACTTCACCGGAATGCGTCTGAACTCCATACTTAGTACCTAAATACCTACAAAAGCCCAATTATTCCTCATATATCATGTTATCAATATAAACCGAGGTTATCTGGTTAAGAGGTTTAAATATAGAGATTAAGGCACCCGAGGGGGCTAAAATGCGTAGGTTCGGAGGATGAAATACGCAAGATTTGCATATCATCACGCCCCCTAACTTACACATTGCTAGTCCCTAGCAATGAAATAGGATGCAACAAGAACTATAAGCAAACCAAAAGCAGGAGAAAGTACAAAAGTACGGTATAAAAACATAAGGCCACTTTCACGGGCGATTCGATTGCATTTAGCGTATGCAATAAGCCGTTAAACCCCTAGGTCACCCTAGTGGACGAGTGTCATCTCGTGAGGGTTTTCAGAGATGGTACCCACAAACATCACATGGTTTCCTCAAAATATGCCCAACCCAACATGCGACAAGCCCAACAATGGCGAAAAGGATTTCATACGCATTATTAGCAAAGTGAATGAATTCAAAAAGAAGTCCAAATCATTAACATTATAGAATGCACCTCATAGAATTGAAACCTTAAAATGTGGGAGGGGGACGAGCACATGCAAAGTGTAATTTGGCAAAAACTTAAATAATCTAGATAAACATTAAAGCAAGAATATATTCAATTCTCACGGGCATTACACTCATCAAATGAAATTCACTCGAAACAGGGAGGTAACACACGGAACATACGGGCTAAAGAGTAATTGTAAATGGAAACTAGGCCGCACACATGTTACAAAAGAAGAACGCTATATATAAACTGAAAAACTATAATCTCAATGAAATATACCGCACACTAAAAGAGGCGAAATACATTTTCACTGATTATCAAAACTATTATGACTTTTAAATTACATCAACCTAAGATCACATAGGACTTTAATAGGGTTATAATGTAGGTATGGCTAGGGTATGAAATGAAGGATAATGTACGGATTCAAAGTGTTCGAAATGAAAACTCGGGATATCAGGATAATGCGGGATATATCAAAATTGGAAAACAAGTTCCAAAAAGGCATTGAATATATCATCGGGGAGAGTAATCAAAGCTTATTGAACTATATACAACATTTACAAACTTTCTCTTTCTTTTTCTTTTCTTCTTTTTCATGTTTTTTCTTTTGTTTTCTTTTGCTTTTTTCTTTCTCTTTTTCTTCACTTTTTTCACTACTTTCTTTTCTTTACTTTTCAAACTCTCATATGCCTAAATTGCAACCGACATCATAACAACAACTTTCAATCCCAAGTAAAATTCCAAACAAAGGTATGGAAAGTGTGTGTATGGTTTATAACTCCAATTTAGAGTTGGTTATGGGATTGGGGTTATGAAATGAAAGGCTATATTTAGGCTCAAAGGGGTTAACGAGGGTAAACATATAAGGGTGAGGTCAAGGCTAATATGGGTGATATATCAAAGAGGGCCTATGATCATTTCCAAAAGTTTACGCAATTATCGAATCAAAACAATATATGAAAATCATGATCAAGTAACACATTTCAAGTATGGACTCAATTAATAAATAGTCAAATGAAAGAATAGTGAGATTACCGACGAATTCAACGTTTTCAAAGAGAAAAGAATAGTGCATACACTCACATTTCAAGTAACACATTTCAAGTATGAACTCAATTAATAAACGGTCAAATGAAAGAATAGTGAGATTACCGACGAATTCAACGTTTTCAAAGAGAAAAGAATAGTGTATACACTCACAAATGACGAAAGGTATAAAGCTTACTCGGTGTAAGTATATACAATGCAACAAAAAATTACCGAGTTATAAAAATCTTAAACCAAATTAATAAAGCAAGGAAAGTGCATGTGCTCACGGGATTAAAGTTTAATTCATGAAGTTATTCATAATATCAATAATCGACACTAATGTCTAATAACTTCTAAAATCGAAACATGCATCATTGGGTTGTCAATTGGATCGGGCAATTATTGAAATTTATCATCGGAAACAAAGGCAAAATGCCAAAAAAAGGAGAAAAAATAAAGAAAATCTTTTTGAAATTTTTGAATTTTTCTAAGAAAAGTATACTAAGTAGCTAACATGTGAGCAAAAACATGGACTAAAATAAGAAATGGATAGAATATCCCACACCCCCAAACTTAAAACTTGACATTGTCCTCAATGTAAATTAAGAACCAAAGTCAAAGAGAGGAAAAGAGTGATATTACCCAAAATTGGAGCGATCCCCATAAGAACAACTCCAAAGAATCTACAAAACAAGTTAGTACCGAGTATAAAGAAAACAAATAACAAAATGTTAACTAATTATACTAGACTAAATGAAAAAGGAAAGAAAAAATAAAAAGAAAGAAAGCTAACTATAAACAACCTACTATTTAGGCTTCACACTAACTATACGCTAGAAGTCTAAATAGCTGAGGGTCCATTGTAAAAACGATTTGACTTTGGAGGATAACCGGTGTACCCTCACATACAAGCATGCCCTTCGAAAAAGATGGATTATGTTTGAACAACGAAAGGCATGTGTAAGGCGTAAGAAATGAACCATTGCTAATTAAAAGTTTTTTAGGGACGATATGGGGTTTGGATTGAACGGGTGACAAAGGCATGTGGGGATAGAGAAAAGCCGAATATCCTCCCAATGATTTTGAAATTGTAATGGGAGGTAGCGCACACGAAGGCACGATTGCGATCATGGAGGGCGACTCGATCAAGTACTCCTCATCGGTGACAAGGTTTAAAACATTAAAGTTTGAAACCGAATCATCGGGTACTTGTTCCGGTGGGGTAATAGAGAATGAAAATGGGGATGAAAGAAATTCAAACTCATGAGATGAATCATCATCGCATGAAGTTTGAGTTTTGAATGAAATAATATCATTTTCAATGAAATGTTCTTCTTTGGGGGCCAAAGAAGAAATCATTTAATTGCAAATAGATATTATGTCATTTTCATCCTCTCTTTCAATATCTATTACACAATCGGCAAAGTCTAGAATGGTTTGTTCCAAAGTAGGCACAAGTACCTCATTTGGTTCAAAACATTCGTCGACCTCGAAAGTCTCGGAAGCAAAATCGTTATCGGACTCAAAATATAAATCCAACTCATTTCCCACGAACGATTTTCTTCCCGATAACGAGTTTCAAGTATCTCATTCTCATACATACGCAAACCCTCACCGAATGTCATGGGTCGAGGTGCGGATGCATGAAAATGGGAACTTTGAAAGTTACTATCGGACTTAAATGAAAACTCATTATTATAGGAATTTTGAAAACTATTGCAGTTCGTTTCAAAATTCCTATTATAAGGAGGTAAAGGCCCAAAATCATTGTCATCATCATCAAAATTCCAATAAACTAAGTGTTAACTTCCGTTATACTCGCCCAAAGTAATATGTGAATTTGCAATTTTTTGGGATTCTAAGTATTCACTAAAAGTAATAGGTTTGCGAGAATTTTGAGAATTCTGACAAGGATTACCGAAAGAATTGGAATAAGACATGCTTACCCCAAAAATGGCTCGAAGTGGCGGATTCCACAAAGTAAGTGCACGTGGGAAAGATTCGAGCGTTTTTAAGTGCTCAAATGTGGAAGTCCTGCAAAATATTAGCAAATAATACAAATAGAAAGAAAATACTATGAAATACTAAATCAAATAAAGTCTAAAACAAACTCGTCCCCCGCAACGGCGCCATTTTGATTTAGTGCGAAAAGTGTGCGCGTGTAAAGTTCACAGTCTTTGTTTTCGTTTCGCCAACTCAATACAAAAACCTAAGTTACTACTACACTTACGAGGCAAGCACAACGGTAAGTCGGGTATCGAAAATCCATAGAGACGAGATGCTAGAATTTAAGTGATTTAATATTCTGAAATAAAAGTGTAAAAGATGATTACAAACTAAAAAGAAAAGTTAATCTAGGCAATGTGTTGAAACTAGATTATGAAAGCGAGTAAAAACTATAGGTTTCATCGAATATCCCTCACCCGAGTTAATTAGTATAAAATGATTACATGGGTCGACGAGTTATTTCAAATGCATCTCGTTTCGACAGTTAATTAAATCAAGGGTTGTTACGCCCTAAATCATCATAAAAGCCTAATAAGATTTTGGCGTCAACAAATATCCCGGAAATTACACGCGAAAGGTCGTAAGCACGGGACATACATGATAGGCCCCGCCAAATCTCCTAGGCGCAATAACTAGGACAACGCACCCGAAATAAACCCGTAAACTCCATCACCAAAGCAAAGCAACGCGTCAACTCGAGTGAGTTCAATTCAGGCACAACCTAATTTAAATTACCTAGAAAGCATGTTAAAAACGCGATAAATGGAAAGCAGGAAATAAACGCGGTAAAATTACACTACAAAGCAAGTAAATAAAAGCATGTAAATAAAGCATGTAAACCTAAATTAGAAAGCTTGTAAATTAACTAGAAAGCAAGAAATGAAGAAATACAAACTATATTAATGGAGATGATGATGAATAGTCAACTTACACAACAAATGGGGTGTCAAACCAAGTATAAATGAAGAAGAACCATCCAAAAATCCAAACCCTAACCTATTCTATCTTTTAAAAGTCTCTAAAAACATTCACCTCTGTTTATTACATCAAAATTGTCTTATATACCAAGTGGGAATTAAATTAGAAAAGAAAAGAGAAAAGAAAAAGAAAAGCAAAATATCTGCTGAAAAATAGGGAATCGATCGATCGACCCCTTTGGTCGATCGATCGATCAAGACCAAAAATTGACAACTCCAAATGGTCGATCGATCGACCAGAAGTGTCGATCGATCGATCAAGCAGGGAAGAATGCAGCAGCATCTTCTGCATCTTTCCTTCTCCTTTTCTTCTCCTCTTTTGCTTTCCTTATTTTTTCTTCGCTGAAATCGCCGTAACTTCTTCGTTATAAATCAGAATCGCACACCGTTCATGGCCACGCGAAGCTAACGACGAGGGATAAAACTTCCATGAAGATGTTGGGCCAGGTGCCCAATCTGTAAAATGACTAAAATGCCCTTGAACGTGCGATTGCGTACGGAACTTCACCGGAATGTGTCCGAACTCCATACTTAGTACCTAAATACCTAAAAAGCCCAATTATAACTCATATAGCATGTTCTCAATATAAACCGAGGTTATCTGGTTAACGGGCTTAAATATAGAGATTAAGGAACCCGAGGAGTCTAAAATACGTAGGTTCGTAGGATGAAATACGCAATATTTGTGTATCATCAGCGACCAATTTGGTTTCCTCCATAGTCTGAAATCACAAGGACCCAGTACCTTTTTCCCTCACAAGCAGGAGGACATTACCGGTTTCTAGCAAGGAAAACCTATTCCCAGTAATCTGAGCCCTAAAGGTTCACTAACATGAACCTCTCAACCTTCCTAATTTTTAAATATATAAGACCATCACCGGTTCGCGATCACACATAGTAGTAGATCTTAACAAGCCTAGTTTTATCCCATAAAGGGTGTTTATCCTATGAACTTCATTAACTATCTTTCAAATGTTGGGGGCACCATGGGCCGGCATAATTTCAAAATATTTGAAGAATCTAAGGAACAGGTGGTTTGGGGGAAACATTAACCCCCCTGGGTTATCAAGAGGGTATGAATCCAGTGCCCCTTCAATGTCACGAATATTTCGAGAAATAGGGGTACAATCGATGATCACCCAATTAAGAATATTGTAATGACGCCTAAACTTAGCTACCGTTTTGTTATCTAACATCGCCATAATTGTAAAAATAAGGAGAAAACCCTAGATATAGCTACACAATAAGTTCCAAGAAAAGATTAAGAATGGAGAGCTAGACTTAAAAGGATTGATGGAGCTCTCAAAGAAAAGAGGGCGTTGAAGAAGGTGAATCTATCAAATCTTATCAAGCAAAGAAGAGAGTGAACTGAACTGAACTGACGAGAGGGACTGTATCTCCAGTTTGAAACCCGATATCAATGATGAGCACAATCTCCTAAAACGATTTTTGGCGATTTAGATGCTTGGTCGGATAGCAGTACCCTCACCCATTCAAATGAATTATAAGTATGCCATGAAGATTTGCTCAGGACGTGTGTACCCCTGCAATTCTATCAGATATATAAGAACGTCATTTCAAAATCAAAGCATGAAGATTTCAAGTTACGGGCCTTTTAAAAATTATTGGCCCAAAGTTCACATAGCCCAAAATTTTTAGGGGCAATTGTCAGGACCCATTTAAAATTGCCCATGAGAGTAGCCGACCAACCGGAATTGATCAAAGTGTTGTTCGATCCAAATCATGATTTAATTCACACACGAGTATTTCAAATAGACTAGAACACTTACGGATATAGTCAAATCAGTAACCAATAATCTCAGAAGAGATATTCAAGTCTCCTTTATATTTCATATGTTAATTGAGCTCCTTGTACAACTCAATCTCTACTTTGATGTACCTATAAATTGTACACCCTGACCCGGGGAATAAATAACATTGATAGACACTATAATAAAATAATAACCTCTTTGTGGACATAGGCAAGTTGCCGAACCACGTATATCATTGTCGTTATGCGTGACTTTACTTTCTGTTTTTTGTGATTATTTTCGTGAATCTCTTTATTGTGATATTTCCTGTACTCACAATATAATCACGAATAAGCATTTATTCTCAATTTAAATTCTATCAATTTAATTTAAATTATACCCATTTAATTTATTCTCGAAATTTATTTCAAAATTATTTAATTAACTTCTGTCATAATATTTTATTCTAAAAATATGGATTATTACAATGACAACTTATGCATTTAAATTAGATATGGAAGCCAACCCTTTTCCCAAACTTGCGATCAGGAAGGATCAAGAAACATGTGTAGTCAATGAAAACAGTAGTGGAAGCAAGGGCGGACCTAGGTGGTTCCAAAGGTGGGAGACCGCCCCTAGGTTTTTTGGAATTTTTTCCCGGATATAAATTGCTTTTTTTTTTCTTTTTTAGACCTTTGTGTAATAATTGATAATATAATGTATATTGTTTGAGGGGCACAAATGAAAATAACTCTTATTCTTATTTCTACACATACACAACACATGCGTTTTTAATTTTTAACCTAACAACCTCCCTCCTCTTTCTCACAGCCCCGACCTCTATCCTCGGCAGCAGCTTCACTCTCTCCTCTTTCTCACAACACACGCGCAGCTCTTCTTCTCTCCGCCCTCACCTCTCTCTCTGTCCGTCTCCGCCCTCTCCTCCTTCGATGTGCTGATTCTCTCAGGCCTCACCTCTCTCTCCGTTAGTCTCCGCCCTCTCCAGCGTAGCTCCGCTTAGTGGCGGAGCCTCTACGCTCCTCCTCTCCAGTTCTGAAGCAAGCAGCCAACAAGTAATTTTTTTGACATTGTTGCTTTAGTTCACTATTGGTTATGTTGACATTCTTGACATTGTTAGTTTAAACCCATTTGTTAGTTTTTAAGAATATGGGGGCAGTTAGTTTTAGTTGTTATTTTTTAACAGATCTGAAATTGTTTTTAGTTGTTAATTCTTAGTAATTGTTGCTAAAATTTTTAGTAATATTGGTTTGTTAGTTTGTTAGATTGTAATTGTTTTTAGCCCCTAATTTTTAGTGTTTTTAGTAATTCTTAGTAATTATTTTTAGCACCTAAGTTTAAAATATTGGCTTGTTAGTTTGTTTGATTGTCAAAAAATTTCATTTGTTTGGTGAATATACTAGTTTACTCATTATTTATTATTTTTAATTGTTGAAATAAAATTAAGAATATCTTTTCAAATTTACAGTAATTACATTAAAGTATTTTTATTGTTATTTCAAATATAGGGGCAATATTATGTTGAGGTATAAAAAAACCCAAAGAAAAAAGTAGGAGCCAAAAATGGGTTATTATTAATATCAATATTTTTAGGGGTAAGAAAATGCAAAAAAATGTAAAAATAACTCAAAAAATTATCTCGAGGCCTCCCGGACCTGAACCACCGGAAGAACATCATAAACAAAATTTTGCGCCCCCTAACAGAAAATTCTGGGTCCGCCACTGAGTGGAAGGCAATTTTATTGAGGAGTTCAAACTATCCACCAGTTATTTATCTTGGAAAAACCATATGGCGCAGGGCTATGTTTTCATCATGTTTAAGTATACTTTTTTCAACCAATAATGAGGCAACACATGGCATGCAACAACAAGGATATGTGAAGTCCAAACATGTTGGTAAAAGCGCATCAATTTAAAGGCAATCGATGACATAACATGCAATCATATGTATGTGGAAGGGCATATGTAATCAAAGTTGGTTTATTTTTAAAATCACAAGTGACGATTCAAGTAATTGGGAAAAACATTTACAAATTGAAGAGAAGGCGTCTATTTGTAGAGGCGGACAAGCCACGTCAAATCCCACATTTTAAATTATTTTTAAATTCTCCACGTATTTTTACTTTACTTGTATTTTTATTTATCTTTCTTCTTAGATTAAAACACCATCAAAGACTTGTTCTTTGAAACTTAGGTAGCTTTTATTATTGTATTTACTTATCAAATCTTGTATTAGCTTCCCTGCACTTCAATTCCAAGAAATTAATTTTAATTTCCAGTTTTGTCTATTTTACTACCTTTTCATTCTTTTTCACCTTGCTCGCTTTATTTGCTTCTACAACATGGTCATTTTTTTCCCAGTTATATGTGAAAATCTCATTTTGTAGTCATATCTTCTCGATAGATTGGTAAGTGACTTATTAGTGGGTACAGTCTGTTGGATAAATTCTAATATAATATAATATTTTAATTATATTATTGATGTTTTATTTTTAGTTGTTAATATTTTATTGTATTATTGGTGTTTTAATTTTAAACATAGTTTGAGTTTTATTTTAGAAGGTAGAAACATGAGCAAATGGGTGTGAAAGATATGGAAGTGCTCAAAATCCCATATTGTCCCACATTGGAAGAATACTACAAAAAGTAGTGGTATATCAACAAAGGACAACTACGATTCTTAGTTGACAAGTCAAATAAGAGGCTATGATCCTACGCATCGCGGTGGTACTTAAGCACCACCAATCGCGACACGCGTAAGCGCGACGCGCGAAAGTGCGATTGGGCAACTTAGGGCGCATTGCGCACTTGGCACGTCGCTTGGAGCGTAAAGTTTTGACGAGGTAAAGCACATCAACGGCTGTGATTAAACGATCCAATCAAAGGGTTTAAAATCTAAAATGACTTGATCTGAACCGTTAGATGAACTCGTAGCATTTCATCTAGGAGATGTCCATTCGCTTACGATGGGACGCCTAATCAGAATTGTTAGATCAAAGCTATTCCAAACAAGCACGATCCAACGGCTGCTGAGTCGCTACATGAAGAGCTATGACTGTTGAAGAACAGTCACAGAAATGACTATGAAAAGAGTTCCAGGCCTCTATTTTGGACACCGAAAATTGCTAATTTCTCCTCTCTTTATCCTCTATATTTTGGCATTATCAAGTTACAAATTCATAGTGTTATCGGTTTGATCAAACAATACATAGTTTGAATCAAATAACTGTTTATACACTGCATTATATCCTGAAGGCAGATTCAATAAAACACATAGTGTACTCACGGTTCTGTTTAAACCGGATTGGGAGAAATTTTGCCTAAAAGAAAGCGTTCCAAGAGCGTGCCTTGCAGAAATTAATTAATATATTTCGTTCTTTCCATTACAAAACTCCAACACAGTCTTTATTAATGGCCTATGAGTGCTCGTCTTGCAAACTTGATGAATAATTAATTTTGACTTGACTTCATTTGCTGGAGAGGTTAGAAGTTTTCTAAGATCAACTTTTAAATCATATTTCGAGAGAGTGAAACTTTATTTTTTGTGTAAAAATTTTTGTTATATTTGTGTGAAAATATTGAGGACCTTTATTTGTTCCTTAGTATTTTTCTCTATTGATTTTTATGAACATTGTGAGATTTTTGGTAATCCTAAAACATTTTCTCTCACCACTAACCTTTAAGATATTCACACATCCTAAGTGTGAGTTTTGGGTGGTTACTATTGCTACTTTTAATTTATTGGAACAAGTTTGCTTCAACTAAAAATTCAGATTTAATAGAGCTTCAAAGACGATAATATTAACCGAGGTAAAGGTTGACATATTAGAGTGGTTGGTTGAATGATATTCATGCCCACTCTTGCAACTATAAAGTGGAAAAAGTAGGTTCTTCCCAAAAGATTTTTTTTCCTCGTATAAATCTTTATCTCAAGTATATGTTATAATATTTTGCATTTTGATTCTCTTCATGTGCTCAATGAAATGCTAGGATAATTTTGTGCGTGAATTTGGATAAAAATATATATTTTTTAATTGGAAATAAATTGAATTTGGGTAGTTACCATTGAGAGCCACATACTGTCAACAAATAATAGATCGGTCTCCTTTTTTTTACATTTTTTTTCCTAAAGTGATTTTTTTTGTGCAAATTGGAGGAAGTTCTTAGAACCAACCACCATTTTTTATGGGACTAACTATTCATATTGGGAAGGGAGTTGAAACTAGCTTGTAAATGTTGTGGTTAATGCCCAAGGTAAAAAAGCATAAATATAGTTGAAATGATCATGACAACAAGATGAAAGGGTTAAAGGATTAAATGATAATTCAAAGAAGTTAGTGTTCGTGATTTTAAACGCATAAAAAAGGGCACAACGTTTAAATAAGCATGGGGTATGTTGGAGATTATCCGTGAAGGCATTTCTCTCGTAAAGCATTCAAAGCTTCAACAATTGACCACATCTTTCGATATCTTGATCATGAAAGATAACGAAAGCTTTGATTTGTTTTATGCACAACTACCTCACATATAATGAACTCTTCTTTTGCCTTGTGAAATATGTACCCAATAGGTTTGATGACAATGTTTATTCTTAATCAACACTTATTTGCATGTGGATGAATTAGTAGGATCATTTAAAACCTGAGGCCACTTTGAATTCTCTTCAGCAAGGCTACATAAAGCAAAAGGAGATCTCTTTCAAATCTATCTACAAGGACTTTACCCATACCCATGCCTACTTCGCTAGAAAATTCAGTAATTCGTGGATAACTAAATATCAACAAGAGGACAATGGCAAGTGTAGGTTGCTATATCTGACATTAATCAAAGAAGTGAAATGAAGAAGGTTGAATCCCCAAACGAATTATTGATTTACTGTACTTGTGATTTTAGAGGACTAGTGTCCAACCATTTGACCCTCCACTCCAAAATACCATGGGTGATGCGAGTTCGGACTAGAAACATGACTCACCTAGTTTTGAAGTCGTTTCGGTTAGTGCATACAATTCTCTAAAGGGAATGATGTAACCTTCTGAAGAAAAAAAAAAAATCTGAAAAATTATGCACTAATTACTAACATCCTTATATAGGAAACAAAGAAAAAAGGTACCATCTAGAGCTAGCTAATTTAAAACAAATGCTATACTAACTAAATTTTATCTACTTTGCCACAACTGGATCTGTGGTGAGTCCAAAACCAAAGGGAAACAATGGATCGTAGTGTTCATCCCCAACATTCATCGGTAGCTGATCTACATTCTTGAACCAAGTACGTGAAAGCTTTCCAGTAAATCCATAATCCCCGAAGAGGACATCAGCCACCCCTTGGCCTTCACTTCCCGGTAGCCAAGCCGCGACTAGAGCATCCATGGATGAAAGATACGGCTCAATTACAAGAGGCCGCCCAGATATTAGGACAACAACACACTTGATGCTTTTGCAAACGTTGTTAATGTTTCTAAGACCTGGTTCCGGGATCGTGAGGTTCTGATTGTCTCCCGCGGTTTCAGCATAAGGTGGCTCGCCCACCACTACAATTGCGTACGAGAAATTGTTGGACTTGATAAATTCTGCGCTGGGGTTTTCGTTGTAGACAATTTCGGTTTCCGGATCAACTGCAGCTGAGATGCCACTTAAGATGGTGGTTCCTGTCCATTATAAGATGTTCACATATTATATAATGTACAGTTGAAAAATATTTTACCTTGGGGATGTAGGAAAAAATAGTTGGCAATTAATAAGTAGACATATATCAAGTTATACTTTATTAAAAGAAGGTGGAACATATGTGCTAGGGGTTCTTTGGCATTTTTCATGATAAATGAGTGCATTCAAACACATCATTAAAAAAAATTATTCTGCTTTGTGAGAGAAAATATTTTACAAGGAACGGCATGCATACCAGCAGTGAGGTTGTTGCCTTCAAGTCCTTGCCAAGCAATTGTCCAACCACCACATTGGCGACCCAGATTGTTAGCATGGGTACCAGCAACTAGGATCCTGGGTGCCGTTTTGGGGAGAGGTAGCAGAGGAGTATCTGAATTCTTCCCATTCTTCAACAATACAAGTGATTTCCTTACAGCTTCTCTCGCCAAATCTCTATGAGCCTGTTAATCAATTAATAAGTGAATGAGAAATCAAATCCCACATATTAAATTGAAAAGATTATATGTAATTGTGCGTGTATCATATAAAAAATCGTAAGAAACTTTGTACTGTCAGTATATATGCATGAACTAACCTGGCTACCGAGATGATGAACCAAGCTGAAATCTGCCAAAGGATTCTCAAAGAGACCCATTGTGAATTTCACCCTCAAAATCCTCCTCACCGCATCATTAATACGATACATGGGAATTACATTGTCCTTTACCAGGGAGGTCAAAGTGTCGATGAATTCGGTATGGTTGTAAGGGACCATGATCTGAAAAAGTGAAAAACCCCAGTCAAAAAGACTATAAATTCAGAAATTGCTTAATTGATATATAATCAAATCACTCAAATATTTTCTTCATGCGAAAGAATACACGTGTGTTACCAACCATGTCAATGCCAGCTTGAATCCCAGCTTGGATGGAGTTGATGTAATTTGCATGAGGTGGTGAGGTGATTCTGTCAATACCTTGCCAATCTGAGATGACAAACCCCTAATATTGTACAAAATCAATAACAGAAAATTAGTACTAATTGTTAATAGTTATAGTTTTATCTATTATAACTAGAACACGTTTCATTACTAAATGGATTAATATACGTACCCTAAACTTTAGGGTACCCTTAAGAAATCCAGTGACAAGATTCTTATTGGCGTGCATCTTCACTCCATTCCAGCTCGAATAGGATACCATGACCGTTGATACACCTTTACTAATCGAGTTGTAGTATGCCGGCATGTGAATGCTCAGCAATTCATGCCAGCTTGTCACAGTATTGTTTTCATTTATTCCCCTAACTGTGCCACCATCGCCAACATAATGTTTCGCGGATGCTAAAACCTTATCTCTTTAAAGAGGGAAACAAGAAAAAAACTATTCAATACAACAATTATACTATAACAAATGAAGATTGTACAAGCTTTTTTATCTAGTCATGTTGCAGTCTACAATTATACGAGTCCCACATCTAAATGTTTTTTTCCTTCACTTTCTGATTGCTATGTCATTTTCTTACAAGGTTGATACCGATGTTTTTTTCCTTCACTTCCTGATTGCTATGTCATTTTGTTACAAGATTGATGCCGAACTCGTTATTTTTTCTTGTACATTTTTCATTATATACTAATTTACATATAGGAATTAGACTTACTTGCCACCAACATAAGGAATGCCCTTGGGTAGATTAGCAGGGATCTCGCCTTGTAAACCGTCTATGATTACAGTCATTTGTTGTACGATTTTGTGATCTTCACTGTAACTTTCATAGCATCGACCCCATCTTGGATCTCTGCATACCTATTGAACCAAAAAAATTGGCTATTAAAAAGGTGGAAAAAAATATTCGATATATTTTAAAGCTTGAATATGTACCGCGATGCAAGGAGCAAAAGCGTAAGGAATGCCGGTAGCTCGAACTTCTAGCGCAGTTGCAGCACCAATCCTCCTCACTAGATCTGGATCCCTGCAATAGGAAGAATTCATCAAAAACATTGAAAGAACGACAACAGAGGGCGTTGCAAAATATCGTCTCCCATTTCAAATGTAATGTTTTTAATTTTTACCCTTGTTATTATTGTGAATTTTAAATGTATTGAAGTATTAATGACAATCTAAACCATTTCTTGTATGGGAAAGTTGTAGAATTATAACATAAAATAAGTACAATTATGAACTTAATAATTGAATAAAAACTGTATATGCATATATTAAAGTGGAAGGTTATAGACTTGCCTGGTTGCTCCAAGGCCAACATTATGAGGGAATATGGTGGCCTTATAGACATTGTTGTGGCCATGAACAGCATCAATTCCATATATCATTGGAATCCCAAGCCTGCTAGACAGAGAAGCATTCTGAAACTCATTCACCATGTTAATCCAATCCTCTGCAGTGGCCTGGAAAAGTGGCACACTCCCTCCCCCACTAAGCAAACTGCCGATGGAATAATCTTTCATCATCTCAGTCGTTGCACTAACCCTGTCGATTTGCGCCATCTGCCCAATCTTCTCCTCTAGAGTCATTCGAGCCATAAGGTCCCTAATTCGAGCTTTAATGGGCAGTTTAGGGTCTTTGTATTTCATGTATTGTGACTCTGCTATGGATGCAAACACGCATAAGAACAATACTCCCACTAGGGGGATTGAGACCCTTGTATTCATATTGCTTGAATTCTGAAAAAAAAATAAAACAATTGGGCAGATAAGAAAATAATTTGAAAGAAATTTGCAAGAGTAATCTACGTTGTGGAAATTTTCTCGTGCACACAGTTTTCAGGCAAAGACTAAACTAAGGTACAGAAGTATTCACGTTACAAGAATACCCAAGGATCAAATAACAGGTACTATAATACTTGTTGTTTTATAAAAGGCCAAAAAGAGCCAAACTATGATTGTAATTCCACAAGCGCTGTAGATCTGTTGAAACAAAGATTCACATATCCTTCACAAACTTGGCTTCCCCGTATTTTACTTCATATAATATCATCTTAAAATAATTCCATAATACCATATAAACTCATTTCACACTCCATAACACCATGAAAGGGGACCAAGTATTTAAAATTTAAAATTTTCACTTTCAACTTTCCCTCCTTCTCTCTAAACTTCTCTACAACTGTAAACCTCTAAACCTTTTAAGATCTAAACCTCATAACTATAAAGATCAATACTACAAAAACCCAAATTTCAATCTTTAGATCATCAAACTACACAAAATATCAATGGTACTCACTAAATGTACCTTTAATCTAGGGTTTAGAATATTCATTAGTATCAAACTTTTAATTTACACATCTACTAACACATTTTATGGAATGAGACTTGTTAATAACTTATAAATCTTTGAAAACAAGAAAAATAATCTAGAATCATTTTAATGAACCCTGTGACAAGTCATGAAATCAACCCCCATATTTTGTTATTTATGGCCCAAGCTATTTAAGAAAATGAATTCAGATTTCCTTCGGTACAATTATCCCGAGTATATGCATTTAATTTGATATAATTACCTCAAGTATATGCCTACAACTGTAAAACTCTATTTTTGGAGTTAAAACTTTTCAACGTTTTAGAAAAAAAACTAAAAAACATATATATCCTATAAAAATTACTTCAAGTAGATTATTGTGACTATTTTCATTCATGTTAGGTGGCCATAACCAATGTTAATAACTTCTAAATCAGTTTGAGAGAGAAAATGGTTTGAGAGGTTTGTGTAGGATTTGAATAAGAGAATGGTTTGAAAGAAAATTGGATTGAGAAGGAAAATGGAGGTGGCACTAATTTGAGTGTGCAAAAAATATATATACTATGTGGTAGCCCTTACCAAACAAAAATCTAAAAAAGTTTTCCGATAGTAATAAATGGGGTGCCCTTAATGCAACCCTTTATTAATATATTGATTATATGTAATAGAACTAATAATCTAAACTACTTCCTAGAAATAATCAAATAAAAAAGATCACACACACACATGAATATATATACCCGCATACAAATCAAGGGCGGAGCTAGGATTCCTCGGAGGGGTGGGCTAAAATTAGTAATGAATCCGATAATTTTTGTCAATGGGGCGGAAGTCTGGACCAATGTCCGGGGTTCAGGGCAATTTCCAAAGAGGAGAAATTTATTAAGTTTTTGTATCTATATATCTATGTTATTTTTATTTTCCAGCAATTTTTTAACCTTTACAAAGTTTGAGATTATTTTTCAATAATATTTTAACTACAAGTAGCAATTTTTAACCCTTACATATTTTTTTTCCCAATTTGGGAGGGGTGGGCTACAGCCCTGGTGGGCCCACCCCTGGATCCGCCCTTGATACAAATAATATATTTTTAAGTAGGTACAAAATTTAAAGTACAAAAACTGTCGTCCCTTATTTTGTTATATGTAGTGAAAACAAAATATTCAGATCAATATTTGATTCAAATAGTTTCAAACTAATATCCCATAAGTATAAAAAAGATATAGTTATTTACGATGATTAAAGCTTGTAGTTGAAAAAGGTGCAGGAAAAAACAAGATAGAATTGTTGGGTCAATTAATTCATGGACAAGGATGAGAGAGGAAAGAAAAGAAATAAATTATAAGACAGCGATAATTAATATATAGCATATAGTGTGTAAAACAACTTAGATAACCTTCAATAACAACCGATTAGTGTAGACACACATAAACCTGGAAGCAAAGAACTAGGTAGAACAGAAGCATAAGAGCCGCATACATATGATAAACCATGAACTAGTAAACAATACTAACGATAAGAGAGAACATCATATAACTAATAATTGGAAGAACAGTGATCTCATCTCCTGAATAAGACTCCATCGTTATTAATACTTGCATGCACGTGAATAGTAAATGTATTTACATAGGGCATAAGAAGCAAAAGGTAAAAAGCAGAAAAGCCTGACCTACAAGATGAGAAGTAAACACTCGGTGAAGAACTAGTATGGTAAAGAATCAACCAGACTTAGATACTTATATAGAGACTTTGAGAGAGTAATATGAATCCTATTTCGATTAGGACATTACGAAAACCAATTCCTATGTGGATAAACTAACGAGAGTGTTAGGAATGAACAAAAATCCTACTACCTTACGTTATGTATTTCAAATTTGAGTCGGTTGGCTGATGTTGTATAATGCGTGGCTTTTAGTTAAACGCGAATTCAAAATTCTTATTTCTTTTTTTTTAATTAAATTAACTCTTAGGCCCTAAAATATAAAATCAAATCTCTTGACGCCGTAAAACAATTTTTTATTGTCTATTTAGCCCTTAAAATATTTATTGTCTGAGATTGGCCCAATCAATCCTTTTTTTTTTGGATAAGTAAATGATTCAATAAAGTTACCCCCCTAAGGGGGCGAAAACCCGTATACAGGAAGTGACGCGACTAAGAATGTGTCTCAGAAGTGCGTACTCTCTAAGCTCAAGTGCAAGTCTGTCGCTCAAGTAATAATCCGATAAGTCGGGTATCGATCCTCAGGGAAAAACGACAATGAAATTGTAACGATGTTGGATAGACGAAGAAACCTTAACTCTCACTCTAAAAAGAAAGGAAAATTTGATTTGTTTTGAGAATTGACTACAACTAAATGCAATTTTGAGATTATGAAAGAAATGCAACTATTCTAAATTACCTAAAATACTAACGATGAATGATTTAAAGCTCGAAGTATATGATGAAGAAAACATGACGGGAATACAATCCCTCAACCCTAGTGTACTGCTGGTATAAAACTAATCGTAAATTTAATTGATTAACTAGACCCAGAATTTAGTACTCCCAAGCTTTACGTATATGAGGTTCAAGCCCACACTATACTTAATCAGAGGACGAGTAAATCGGTATTGCGATAGTCACACTCGAATTACATCCCGGTTACACTGAAGCAAACGAGATCCAAGGATCTACAATTGTCGCGTTAGTACGCAATACGGCCATAATAATCCATTAAATTTAGAGGATTAATTTTATACACATGCAACTAACACATCAGATTGAGTTCATGTATCCCGACCTTAAAAACCTAGCCTGACATGATGAAATTAATGAAAACTATTGTTGAATTGCAGGAAATCATGATTAAACTAAGGGAGAATTGAAGAATGATGTAAAAGAAAGATTAGACAGAAGAAAGTAATCAACTAACTTACCAAAGCACTAAAAGCATCAACTAAAATTACTTGTAATCACAAAAATCTAAACAAACTTTAATCTTGGAATTCAAATTGCAATAAATCTTCAAACTAGGGTTTTAACTGGAAAAGGAAAAATTAGATGATTTTTTCGTCCCTTAAAATGATAATGAATCGAGTTTAAATACCCTACAAGACTCCAAGAGTTTTAGCTTAACCAGGACTCTCCATTGGAGGAAGAGTGGAAAACCAAAATTGCGACATTCGGACCGGTTCGTTTCGGCTTAGATCCTGATCGATTCTTTTCTTTTCTGATCGGATCGATCTGGTACTAATCGGATCGATCTGGTACGGATCGGTTCGTTTATTTTTCATCAGCTTTGATCCGTCTTCGGTCTGGGGTTCACTGGAACTTTGCATTTCGGATCAGTCCGATTTCTCTTTGACTTTTTCTTCTATCTTTGACTGCTCATAACTTTCACACCGGGACTCCGATTGAAGTGTCGTTTCTTCCTATGTACTTGTAAACTTGATATCTTCAACTTTTCTTTAGATGCCTCATCCTAATTTTGAGTAAAAATTCTAACTTTTCCCTTTTGACTTTCCTTCTTTTCTTTCTCTATTCTTCCGGTTTCTTTCTTTCTTTATTGACATCAAATACCTGTAAAATTAGTACGAAATACCAGAAACTCGGGGTACTCGTTAAAATAAGTCAGTAGCAAGATTATGAGATAAAATCAAATCGATTAAGTAGTTCGAGGTGCTAAAAGTAACTAAGTTAAAGGGATAAATTTGGAAGAATTTATGCCTAATCAAACCCCCCTAACTGAGAACTTTGCGTGTCTTGAGCAATATAAAAGAATCCTAGCAAGGCTCAACTCTTGAAAATTAATCTATTGGGATAGAACACCTTTTTCGCGGGCAAGCGATTGCATTTAGCGTATGTAACAAGCCTTTAAACCCCTAGGTTACCCTAGTATGACGAGTTATGTCTCGTGAGGGTTTGTAGTGAATATACCGATAAAATTCGACTCAAAGAAATTTTAAAATACGCAAAAATTATATAATTCAAACTTCCCCAGAAAATAGTCATCATCAAATCATGTTCAAGAGTCTCAAATCATAGTGCATGTGTGCGAAGCCGGAAATTTAACCGCGAATTTTCACCGATTGACCATTACGTTACTTATTCGAAAATTCGTTTTGATTTCAAATTCTCACGGGATGCTCTCTCAAACGAATCACTCGGAATGTGGTTATGCTCTCGGTATGTGTGATTTATAAGAGTAAATGTATTGGAACCAAGTTCACGCATATAAGTGAAAAGACAAAATTTTTATAGTGATTGGATCTCATCAACGGAATACGGTTTGAAACACGGGAGCATTGCCTCTTATACGTATGTTTTATCTTTTTTATTATCTTTTGTTTGTTAACTCTCCACGCGATAACTAATTTCGCAATTTGGACTCGGTTAGGATTTTTTCGGGTAAAATGTGTATTGGGTAAAATTGGAAAAGGTTAAGAATTTCGTAATTGAAAAATTTTGCTTATGATGTCCGTTAGTGCTTTTTCAGGCTTTTTCTCATTTTCTTCTTTTTTTTTTATTTTTTATTTTTATTTTTCTTGCTATTTTTGTTGAACATTTCTATTCTTTTTCTTGCCCCTTCTTATGCACTTTTCGGACTTAAATTCTGAATTTTTCCATTTTTCACAATTTCGGGCTATTTGGGTTTTTCGGGGTCTCAAACGAAAGGAAAAATTATTCGGCTCAAATTTGGGTTACAAAATGGATGATTTTTCATAACTTTTTATGGCCGCTATTTTTGGGTAACAAACGATGGCCTACTTCATTGTCCGAATTACTTATTAATATACCATATGCGTCTCGAGATTAATTTAATTTAGAGATTTGTATCGCGCTTTTCGAGACAACATTCCATTTCTCATAAACGATCAAAATAAAGAATTGAGATCATCAACGACTTATTTAAAACGCTGAATTAGAACTCTGAGTTAACCATTAACTCAGATTGATTTAAAAACTCAAAAATATTGATAGGCTCGAAATCTCACTGAGTTTTGTTAATGTCCACACTTATTCGTTAAGTCGTCAATTTTCGCACAATTTTCATCTTTCGTCAATTTCGGCTTTGTATATTTTGAATTTTACAACTTGAGACTTTAAACCGACTTTTAATGATATTTTCAAAAAATTTGAATTCCAATTTTTATTTATTTTGGACAAAAAATATTTTAGGGTTTTTCAAAGTTTTAGGATTTTTTTTTTGAGATTTTTGGGCATTTTGAAAATTTGTGAAGTTTTAGACTAACTTAGACTTTTGCATTGTCCTCAATCAAAAGGAAGAAAATCTAAACAAGGCAAAATAAGAAGTGCGATAAATAAAACAAACAAATGGAGAAAATGCGGACTTTAATATAAAAGGACTGTGGTAGCATACAACCATGTGACCTAGTCAAACAACTTAAAAACTGACACATAACCCAATCAAAGCTTCATTGGGGCGGTGGGTGGGAATAGTTGGGCGAATCGGGGCTATAAGGGTCATAAAAGTAGGATGGAAATGGCTCGTTTGGATCCCCTTGGCGTCTCTACAAGTCTGCTTGGAAACGAAATAGCAAACTTGTATCGCGTTGGTAGTCGGTCATAAAATCACTAAATTTCGTCTCGAGGGCCGACATTCTATTAGTGAGCTCGCCACCTGCCCATTAGAAATCTGGGTCGTCTTCTTATTCGACCGACTCTTCATCAACACCCACTTCTCCCATCTCTACATCGGCACCTTCATCTTCCTCTTCCTCGCTCGAGGCATCATCGGCCTCGTCATCACTTCCACGCCTTGCCCGAAGGATGGCTGACACGACTCAGAATGTGTCTCTAAAGTGTGTACTCTCTAGGCTCAAGTAATAATCCGACAAGTCGGGTATCGATCCTCAGGGAAAAAGGACAACGGAGTTGTGGTGATAGAATCAGACGGAGGAATCCTAACGATGACTCTAAAACGGAAGGAAAATATTTGGTTTTGGTTTTTGGGATTGATTAAACTAAATGCAATTATGAAGTTATGATGAAATATGCAACTAACTAAATTATCTAAATGAGGAATGAAGAATTAAATTGAAACTGTTAAACTTAAATGATGAGAAAACAGGATGGGCATACAATTCCCCAACCCTAGTGTAGTGTAGTGACAACGTCAATCATAAATTTATCCGATTAATCCAACCCGGAATTTAGGACTCCCAAGCATTATGTATACGAGGTTCAAGCCCGCATCATACCTAATCTGAGTTTGAGGAAATCGGTATCGCAGTAATTGCATTCAAATTGTACTCTAAATAATCACGAGTACCCAGAGGCAAACGAGATATAAAGATCCACAATTATTATGTAATTATGCGATACGATCAAAATCAATCATTAAATTTATCGGATTCACGTTGTACACATACACTAACACATCAGGTTGGGTTCATGCATCCCAACCTTTAAAACCTAGCCGGACATGTTAAATGGACTAATGCATGAAATAATAACATTGCATGTGTACGAAATCATGATGAAACAATATTGAAACATGTAAAGATGTACTATGAATGCGAAAACAAGTTGAATCGACTACGAAAACAAAGCATGCAAGAACAACGACAAGAATCTTGAATCTTGAATTAAAACTTGAAAAATAAACCCGAAACAATGAAATCTTGAAGCAATATAATCCCTTGATGTTCCTAGATGTTCCTCTCCTTTCTTTCTCTCAAAAACTGTCTAAAACTAGCCCTAATAGTTGTTCCTAAGCTGCTGCCCCCGTTCCCTACAATTTTGGAGTGTTAAAAACCTAATAGGAGTCTTGGGAACCAATCATCATAAAAGACAAAATTCGCGCATCAGGTACCCCGAATCGGTTCGCCCCCCCAAACCGGTTCGGCCTGGGGTTCGCGAATGTATGCTGGCCTGGAGTTCAACACATAGGATTTTTTTTGGCTTTTTTCTTCTTTTCTTGGATTTTTCTTCAACTTCAACTGAGCATAACTTTTCAACCGTAGCTCGGATTTGGGTGCCGTTTCTTCCAATGTTCTCGTTGTTCTGAGTCTTCAACTTTCCAGTTGACTTCTCTTTCCGGATCTAGCTGAAAAATTACCAATTTGCCCTTGAACTTGCCTTCTTAGCTTTTCTAGCATTGTCTTGCCTCCTCTTTTGCACTGCGTGCATAATTAACCTGTAAAACTAATAAGAGAAGCACGAAACACGAAATACTCGCCACGAAGTTTAGTAGAATAAATGTGAATCAAATCCATATATGTTACATCACTCGGGTTCACAAATGTACCAAAATTAGGGAAATAAATATACAATATTTATGCCCAAACAAACCCCCCTAACTTAGAACTTTGCGCGTCCTGAGCAATGTAAAATAATGAGAGTATGAGTTAAGGATCCATCAAAGACTTTATTGGGATAGAGCACCTCTTTCGCGGGCAAACGATTGCATTTAGCGCATGCAACAAGCCTTTAAACCTCTAGGTTACCCTAGTAGGACGAGTTGTGTCTCGTGAGGGTTTGCAGTGAATATACCCACAAAATTCGACTCAAAGAAAATTCAAAATACGCAAAAATTGAGAAATTCAAACTTTTCCAGAAAATAATCATCATTAAGTCATATTTACGACTCTCAAACCGTAGTGTGTGTGCGAAGCCGGAAATGTAACCGCCAATTTTCACTGATTGATCATTATGTTACTTATCCGAAAATTCGTTTTGATTTCAATTTCTCACGGAACGCTCTCACAAACGAATCTCTCGGATTATGGCATTTCTCTCGGCATGCGTGATATAAAGAGTAAATGTAATTGAAGCAATTTCACGCATGCAATTAGAAAGACGGAAATTTTATGGCAAAAGGATCTCTTCAACGGATTACGATTTTAAAAACGGGAACATTGCCTCTATGTCGCGCACTTAACCTCTTATATTATCTTTTGGTGTCTTAACTCTCCACGCGGTAATTAATTTTCGCAATTTGGACTCGGTTAGGACTTTTTCGGGTTGAAGGTTGCATTGGGTAAAATGAAGGAGGTATGGAAGGTTGGAATTGGAAAAGTCATTCGTGATGTCCATTTGTGCATTTTCCGGGCTATTGCTCTTTTTTTCTTTTTCTATTTTTGTTGAGCATTCTTCTATTTTTTTTTCTTGCCCCTTTTTGTTGCACTTTTCGGACTTAAATGCTGATTTTTTTTTTCACAATTCCGGCTATTTTGGGGTTTTCGGGTTGTCAAACGAAAGGAAAAATTATTCGACTCAATTTGGGTTGCAAAAGGGTAATTTTTCCCTACTTTTTCTGGCCAATATTTTTGGGGTGACAAACGATGGCCTACTTCATTGTCCAAAATGCCAATTGCGTTACCATATGCGTTTCGAGGTGAATTTAAGTTTAGAGACTAATTTGGCACGTTTTTCAAGGCAATATTGCACACATTTTTCAAAACCGATCAAAATGAAAGGATTGAGATCCTTGACAACTTATTAAGCGCTAAAAGGAACTTTGAGTTAACAATTAACTCGGAATGATTTAAAAAGCTCGCAAAACGGGATACGCTCGAATCTCAACGGGTTTGTTAATCTCCACATTTATTCGTTAAGTCGTCAATTTTCGCACAATTTCCATCTTTGGTTAATTTCGGCTTTGTGTATGTTGGATATTTACAATTTGAGACTCCAATTCGACTTTTAATGATATTTTTGAAAAATTTGAATTCAAATTTTTATTTATTTTGAACAAAAATATTTTTGGGTTTTTTTAAAGATTTTATGATTTTTTTTTTGAAATTTTTTTGGGCATTTTTGAAAATTTATGAAGTTTTAGAAATACTCACTTGTGACCCCCCCTAACTTAGACTTTTGCATTGTCCTCAAGCAAAAAGGACTAAAATCTAATTCAAAGCGAAAAATAAGTGCGAAAAAATAAAACAAACAAATATGAAAAAATGCAAGCTTGCATTATAACAATGAGAAGCCTGTGTTACATGAGAAATGGGGAAACAACTGTGAATACTGTTAAAGCCCTACAACAACTAATGATTACACCAAAATATAAAAACAATCATAGTTCAAGGTGGAGGTGGGTGGGAGGTGGAGGGTGCATTCGAATCATAAGGGTCATAATAGAAGGGGGGTGGAGGACCGTCGAAGTTGAGTTGGTGAAGGTGGACTTGGAGTTGGTACATCATCCGGATGTCCCTTCGGTAGGCCGCTTGGTCTTTATTGTATTGGTTGATGAAACCGTCGAGACGGGACTCAACCGTCGAAAGGCGACTATCGAAGTTTGCCCCCGGGGGCTCAAAATCGGAGTCCTCCTCATCATCCTCAAATTCGTCCTCGTCGACGTCCATCATTGGGTCATCATGAGCTTCCTCGGCCACATCCTCTTCGAGAATGGTACGGTCGGGGTGAGCTACGCGCATTTGGCGTTCGCTTCGAGTGGTGGACGTGTCGCCAATAGGGCGAGGAAGGCGAATTTGTTGCCCGGGGTCATCCACTCCAGCTTCCATCAAGAGCTCTGTGATGAAACGGGCGTAAGGTAGTGCAGTTTTTCCATATTCATCATAGGCGGCATTGAGGATATCCGCATAGAAGAGATGGGCGAGGTCGATGGTGCTCTCGGGGTCCAAAAAGTAATAAAGGAAATTAGCGTGCCGTAATCGGACCACCGAGTCATTAGTGGTTTGGTGGATGGCCCCACAAGCAATGAGGTGCGTGAAGCGCACTGTGGCGGACAAACCACCAATAGGAAAGGATTCGCGCGCCCATTCCACCCCGGGTGCCATGAGGGAAATGCATTCTTCTTTTGTGTGGGGGGCACCATTGTTGGGGTATTGGAAGGGCACGGGGAGGATCACCCCTTTGGCACGCATTTTGCGTGCGATGATGGACGCCGAGAAGGGAATAGTGATACCGTCAAGGTATGCCTCGTGAATTGTGGAGGATTTGCGAACCAAGGTCGCATAAAATTGGTGAATGGAGGCATCAAACACGTTATTGCTCGTAGGGGGGAGGAAAGAGCACCAACCGCGGCGATCAAATAGGGCGATGACATCGCCCGGAAGGTGGTCCCAATCCACGAAACGTTCAATGTGAATGGGGCGCGTAGCTGAGAAGTATTGCTCGGCCCAATGACGTTCTTGGACGCATCGAAAGACCCCCCTACCCGGGTCATCAAGGATGGTGGTATCATCATATTTCTTTGGGCGGAGGTTGGGGCGGCGTTGGCGCGGCATATTGACGGAAAGAGGGAGAGAGAGGGATAAAATATGGGAGAGAAAAAAGGGAGGGAGATTGTTTTAGTGTGAGAAATGGAGGAGGGGTGGTGGGGTATTTATAGGTGTGAAGGGGTGGGTGTTTGGTGAGAAATATGAAAGGTTGGGAAGGAGAGGAGGGAGGGAGTGAATTGGGATGAATTTGGGAAGGCGGGAAGTATTTGGAGGGAAGAAAAACGAAGGGGAAGAAGGGAAAAATAATGGAGGGAAGGGGATGAATTTGGAAAGGAAAGGGGGGAAGAATCTGTCAGGTACCCCGAACCGGTTCGGGTGTTCCCGCGAACCAGTTCACCCCCCGAACCGGTTCTGTATGGGGTTCGGGGTGACATGCTGGTACAAACGCTAAAATTCACTCTTTTCTCCGTTTCAAAGTGCTCTCTCATCCTCTAACTTGTGCATAAGGCCCCTAAAAACCTTCTAGACCCTAGGGCTCCCTAAAAATTCCTCGAATTCAACATCGTGATACGTACTAGCTCCCTCGAAATGCGTGCTACCCGATCTCTTTCGCAACTCAGGATTCTGACTCCTACTAACCTATTCACACACGACTACTATACATACAAATTCACCCCATACGCGTCGGGGGTGCGACGACCTTACTTTCTCAGCTCAATTGACCCCGTAAATGGGGTCCGACAACCAAATTATGTCGACCTCATACTCACACGCCTCTAGGTATGGTTTTAGGCGTTGTCCATTGACTTTGAACGTGTTTTCCCCTTTTAAATCGTCTAGTTCAACAGCTCCATGGGGAAAAACGTTCTTCACGACGAACGGGCCGGACCATCGTGATCGCAACTTGCCTGGAAAGAGGTGAAGCCTAGAGTTGTAGAGAAGAACTTTTTGCCCGAGATGAAACTCTCTTATTCGAATTATGCTATCATGAGCAAGTTTCATCCTTTCTTTTGATATTTTGGCGTTCTCATACGCATCATTGCGTAGTTCTTCTAGCTCATTCAATTGAAGCTTACGGGCTTCACCGGCTTTGTCCAAGGCATAGTTCAATTGCTTAATTTCCCAATACGCTTTGTGTTCGAGCTCAACAGGAAGATGGCAAGGTTTGCCATACACAAAACGGAAAGGAGGCATGCCAAGTTGATTCTTGAATGCGGTACGATAGGCCCATAGTGCATCGGTCAATCTAAGGGACCAATCTTTTCGGGTAGGATTGACAATCTTTTCAAGAATGTTCTTGATCTTCCGATTCGCTAGCTCGGCCTGCCCATTCGTTTGTGGGTGATATGTCGTGCCAACCTTGTGGACGACGCCATACTTTCTCATGAGCTTCTCGAATGGCCTATTGCAAAAGTGCGTGCCATTATCGCTAATTATCGCTTTCGGTGCACCGAAGCGAGAAAGTATGTGTTCCTGTAGGAACTTTATCACCACTTTATTGTCATTAGTCTTCGTAGCTATAGCTTCCACCCATTTAGAAACGTAGTCTACCGCGACTAGAATGTATAGGAAACCAAAGGACGGGGGGAAGGGACCCATGAAGTCAATACCCCAACAATCAAATATCTCAATGATGAGTATGGGGGTAAGGGGCATCATGTCGTGTCGAGAAATGGCTCCCATTCGTTGGCACCTATTGCATGACTTGCAAGCGTTATTCGCATCCCGGAAGATTGTGGGCCAATAGAGGCCGCATTGTAAAATTTTAGCGGCCGTCTTTTTCGTAGAGAAATGGCCTCCACATGCTTCCGAATGACAAAACTGGATGACTTTCGGGATCTCGTCATCCGGTACACATCGTCGGATGATTTGGTCGGCGTAATATTTAAAGAGGAAAGGATCATCGTAAAAGAACATGCGCGACCAATTAAGAAACCTCTTTTTATCTTGCGGTGTCCAATCGGGAGGGACAGCTCCCGTGACGAGGTAGTTCACTATGTCCGCAAACCAGGGATACGAAGAAGTAGCAAATAGTTGCTCATTCGGAAAACGCTCGTCTATGGGTATGGGATCACTAGGTACGTCGGACGAAAGTCGAGATAAATGGTCGGCAACGACGTTTTCTTCCTTGATGGAGAGATTGAACTCTTGTAGGAGTAGGATCCACCTTATGAGGCGCGGCTTGGCGTCTTTCTTCGCAAGTAAATACTTTAAAGCCGCGTGGTCGGTGAAAACAGTAATGGGAGAACCAATGAGATAGGAACGGAACTTATCGAGGGAAAATACTACCGCTAGCAACTCCTTCTCTGTGGTAGAGTAATTGAGTTGAGGTCCGGTAAGAGTCCGACTAGCATAGTAGATGACATGGGCTTGCTTATCTTTACGTTGGCCCAAAATGACCCCAATCGCGTAATCGCTTGCGTCACACATAAGTTCGAATGGTAAGGACCAATTCGGAACTTGCATGATGGGAGCGGACACGAGCATATTTTTCAACTTATCAAAGGAGCTTTGGCATGCCTCTGTCCACTCAAACGGGTTGTCCTTCATGAGTAGGTTGCTTAAGGGCCTAGCGATGACGCTAAAGTCCTTAATGAACCTTCGATAAAACCCCGCGTGGCCCAAGAAAGAGCACACGTCTTTCAGCGATTTCGGTGGGGGAAGATCAGCTATGTCATCTATCTTAGCCCTATCAACCTCTATTCCGTTGGATGAAACAATGTGGCCAAGAACTATTCCCTCGGTGACCATGAAATGGCACTTCTCCCAATTAAGCACTAAGTTTTTGTCCACACATCGGGTAAGTACTTTCTCCAACTTGTCCAATCAATGATCGAAAGAGGTGCCAAAAACGCTGAAATCGTCCATGAACACTTCGAGTCCTCTCTCGATCATGTCACTAAATAAGCTCAACATGCACCTTTGAAAAGTCGTGGGTGCATTACACAAGCCAAATGGCATACGTTTGTAGGCAAATTTACCAAAAGGGCAAGTGAAGGTCGTCTTCTCTTGGTCAAGTACATCTACCTCAATTTGGTTATATCCGGAATAACCATCTAGGAAGCAATAATAAGGGTGGCCCGCAACTCTCTCAAGCATTTGATCAATGAATGGTAAGGGGAAATGGTCTTTCCTAGTTCCCGCATTGAGTTTCCGGTAATCAATGCAAACGCGCCAACCGGTGGTGGTGCGTTGGGGAACAAGCTCTCCCTTAGCATTCTCGATCACAGTCATACCCGACTTCTTCGGGACGACTTGAATAGGGCTCACCCATTTGCTATCCGAAATTGGGTAGATAATCCCGGCATCCAATAATTTGATGATCTCGATTCTCACGACTTCTTTCATGTTGGGGTTCAGTCTTCTTTACATTTCTCTAGAGGGTTTAACATCCTCTTCGAGATGAATCTTGTGAGTGCAAATCAGAGGACTTATCCCCTTCAAATCAGCGATACACCAACCAAAAGCACTTTGGTGCTTCCTCAGAATTCTTAACAATTTACCCTCCTGCCCTTCATCTAGGCTAGAGGAGATAACAACGGGAAATATCTCATCCTCTCCTAGGTATGCATATTTAATATGGTAGGGGAGTTTCTTTAGTTCGAGGGTTGGAAATTTTTCACCGGAGGGAGCCATATGTGTATCCCTCGGAGGTAATTCCTCGAATCTAGAAACCCAATTAACCTCTCTCATGTCCTCGTTCGACGTACTCTCATCGAGTAATTCTCTCAACCTTACAACCTCCCTCTCGAAGTGGGTATACGTCCCCTCACACTTATAGCTCGTCGCTAGACATGACTCTAAAGCGTCGCCACAGAAATTCTCCTCAAAGTACTCTTCTACTACCTCATCTATTAGGCTCACCGCGTGAAGATCATCTTCCTCCCCTGCATTTTGGGCTATGTGGAAGATATTAGTATCCAAGGTCATGTTCCCAAAAGTGAGTTGCATTCGCCCATTTCTTGTATTGATGATTGCATTAGCTGTAGCTAAGAAAGGGCGCCCAAGGATGATGGGAACATAATTGCTCGAGTTGAAGGAGGGATCCGTGTCCCAAATGACAAAATCTACCGGGAAGTAGAAAGTGTCAACTTGGACGATCACATCCTCGACTATGCCTCGTGGAATCTTCACTGATCGATCCGCTAATTAGAGAGTGACCTTTGTGGGCTTGAGGTCGCCCAAATCAAGTTGCCTATAAATAGAGTAAGGGAGTATGTTTACACTTGCCCCCAAATCAAGTAAGGCTTTCTCAATTCTATTTTCTCCAATGATGCAGGATATAGTGGGTGCACCGGGATCTTTGAATTTAGGCGGGAGATCATTTAGTAGAATGGAGCTCACGTTCTGGACTAGAAATACATTCTTTTTTACTTTCATCTTCCTTTTTACCGTCAACAAATCTTTAATAACTTTGCCATAAGCTGGAATTTGTTTGATGGCATCAAGAAAAGGTAAATTCAGCTTTACTTGCTTAAGTACATCTAGCACTTCATCACGTGGATTCCCCTTTTAAGCGGGAATCAACCTTCGAGGAAATGGTGCAGCGGAGGGTGGTTTCACTACCACCTCGGGCTCACTAGTGTCTTCCTTATCACTCTCGTTCAAGGAGACATCTTCGGCCTCTTTCGTGCCGGGCGAAATCTCCTTGTCTTTTGTTGTGTCGTGTGGAGGAGGTGATAAATCAACAACTCTTCCACTACGAAGAGTGGTCACTGCTTGAAATTGCTCCTCATGTTCAGTGGATGTGGAGCTAACACTAGTTTGACCTTGGGGAGGTCGTTGGCCCTGGGCAGGAAACTTTCCCTTCTCCTGGACACTCAACGAGGATTGTATCTTTGACAGATTTGCATTTATGTCGTCGATCATACGATCATATTTGGCATTGGTTGCAGTCTGGCTTGCAATGAATTGATTCATGGTATCCTCGAGAGTTCTCCGCTGTGGCGGGATATAATTTCCATGAGATGGTGGTGCTTGCACATGTCCTTGCATATGTGGAGCTTGTTGAAATTGTTATGGTGGAGGAGGGGAAACATGAGAATGAGGGTTCATTGCAGCATGTTGTTGCCCGTAGCTAAAACCGGGATGGTTTTTCCACGAAGGGTTGTATGAATTCCCATGCGGGGCATCGAAATTACCCTTAAAACCTCCTATACCACTAACTTGATCTTGTAACATTACTTTGTAGTGGGTATTGTCGGGCATTCCTCAGTTGAATGTCCTGCCTCACAAATCGTACACACCATCACGATAGGGTTTGGAATGGGTCCAGCTAGTCCTTTTCCATATAACTCGCATAGGTCTCGCAATCCTTTCTCAATGGTGTCCAATCGACAATCCGTCATAGAATTCTTATCTACGTGGAATAGGCCGGATGCCGATGGAGCAGTGGTGGGTTGTTGATTTCGATTTTGAGCGTTCGGGTCAGAGGTATCCCAGGACTGGGTAGTCTCAGCGACATACCTCATGTGAAGATCAGCATCATGGGCATCGAGATCGACAAGCTGACCGCTTCCCATAGTTTCAACAAGTTGTTTAGAGTTAAGATTTAACCCATTATAGATAAAGGAGGTGATTTGCGATGGATCAAATTCATGATGGGGGCATGAAGCCACTAACTCGTTGAAACATTCATAACATCGATGGAATGGCTCATTTTCATGTTGCCTAAATGCTTGAATTTGAGCCTTGATAGAGATTGTTCGATGTGTTGGGAAGAATTTCTTGAGAAATTTAGACTGTAGCTCATTCCAGGATGGAATCGAGCTTGGAGGTAAAGACCAGAGCCAGGCTTTAGCTTTATCTTTAAGCGAGAAGGGGAAGAGTTTGATATGGATTACCTCTTGTGTGCAAGTTTGATCATTGATAGTATCACACACGTCCTCAAATTTCCTTATATGGAGGTATGGCTTTTCAGAATCCATACTGTGGTAATGTGGTAGCGTCTGGATCATTCCATTTTTGAAACGAAACTTCCCGGCATTATACAGGAGTATAATGCATCCCGGAGTGATAGTGCGCTCAGGATATAAGAATTCTCTCAACGGGCGGTACGGAAGATCGTCCTCACCGGTGGGTGCATTACTATGTTGTGACATCTCTCTCCCATTTGACGACTCGGCGCTCTCACTAGGTGTGCTCGAAGTGTGTCCTACAAATGAGAATGGAGTGTTACTAGAGACTGAGTGCGACGGTGTGGGCGGTGGGATCCAAAACTGTGGGGCGTTTGGAGTGTGGGGACTATCAGGGTTATACTCAACAAGTGGATTTTTGTGAATGCTGGTTGGAGTATTATGGGGTATGGGAGTGGTTTCAAAATTTTGCATTAAAGTTTAGGAGAGGTGATGATTATGAATCTTTTTTTTTAGTCAAAGCTTTGGATCAACTCAACCTAATCCTAAGTCTACCTAGATCCCCAAAAACGGCGCCAAAAACTTGACACGACTCAGAATGTGTCTCTAAAGTGTGCACTCTCTAGGCTCAAGTGCAAGCCTGTCGCTCAAGTAATAATCCGAAAAGTCGGGTATCGATCCTCAGGGAAAAAGGACAACGGAGTTGTGGTGATAGAATCAGACGGAGGAATCCTAACGATGACTCTAAAAAGGAAGGAAAAGATTTGGTTTTGGTTTTTGGGATTGATTAAACTAAATGCAATTATGAAGTTATGATGAAATATGCAACTAACTAAATTATCTAAATGAGGAATGAAGAATTAAATTGAAACTGTTAAACTTAAATGATGAGAAAATAGGATGGGCATACAATCCCCCAACCCTAGTGTAGTGTAGTGACAACGTCAATCATAAATTTATCCGATTAATCCAACCCGGAATTTAGGACTCCCAAGCATTATGTATACGAGGTTCAAGCCTGCATCATACTTGAGGATGAGTAAATCGGTATCGCAGTAATTGCATTCAAATTGTACTCTAAATAATCACGAGTACCCAGAGGCAAACGAGATATAAAGATCCACAATTATTATGTAATTATGCGATACGATCAAAATCAATCATTAAATTTATCGGATTCACGTTGTACACATACACTAACACATCAGGTTGGGTTCATGCATCCCAACCTTTAAAACCTAGCCGGACATGTTAAAACTAATGCATGAAATAATAACATTGCATGTGTACGAAATCATGATGAAACAAGATTAAAACATGTAAAGATGTACTATGAATGCGAAAACAAGTTGAATCGACTACGAAAACTAAGCATGCAAGAACAACGACAAGAATCTTGAATCTTGAATTAAAACTTGAAAAACAAACCCGAAACAATGAAATCTTGAAGCAATATAATCCCTTGATGTTCCTAGATGTTCCTCTCCTTTCTTTCTCTCAAAAACTGTCTAAAACTAGCCCTAATAGTTGTTCCTAAGCTGCTGCCCCCGTTCCCTACAATTTTGGAGTGTTAAAAACCTAATAGGAGTCTTGGGAACCAATCAGCATAAAAGACAAAATTCGCGCATCAGGTACCCCTAACCGGTTCGGGTGTACCTGCGAACCGATTCGCCCCCACAAACCGATTCGGCCTGGGGTTCGCGAATGTATGCTGGCCTGGAGTTCAACACTTAGGATTTTTTTTGTCTTTTCTCTTCTTTTCTTGGATTTTTCTTCAACTTCAACTGAGCATAACTTTTCAACCGTAGCTCGGATTTGGGTGCCGTTTCTTCCAATGTTCTTGTTTTTCCGAGCTCTTCAACTTTATAGTTGACTTCTCTTTCCGGATCTGGCTGAAAAATTACCAATTTGCCCTTGAACTTACCTTATTAGCTTTTCTAGCATTGTCTTGCTTCCTCTTTTGCACTGCGTGCATAATTAACCTGTAAAACAAATAAGAGAAGCACGAAACACGAAATACTCGTCACAAAGGTTAGTAGCATAAATGTGAATCAAATCCATATATGTTACATCACTCGGGTTCACAAATGTACCGAAATTAGGGGAATAAATATACAATATTTATGCCCAATCAATGGCCAGCTGTTTGGCGCTCCGAGTGCGGGTTCCTTGTCCAAAGGGACCAGGGAGGCGAGTACAGTCTAGCGGAGCAGTAATGCCAGCGTCTTTGAGGATGGAGGTAATCAGGCGTGCATATGGAAGTGTTGTTGTACCTTTCTCTTCCATGGCTGCAACGATAATGTCAGCGTATAGGGTGCGAGCCAGGTGAATTAGAGTGTTGGGATCGAAGAGGTGGTATGTCAATGTGGCTTGATGGGGATGCATTGAGAAATCATTGGAAGTTTGCAAAATGTTAGCAAACATAATTTGGAATGTGAGGCGTGCTTTCTCGTTAAGTCGGCTAATAGGGACAGTCTCCCCCCTCCAAGCAATGCCGGGGGAAATTCGCTCCATAATCAGGTCCTTGGCTACCAGGGGAAAATTCCTTGGATATGTGTAGTCTTGAAGATCCGAAACGTTATATTCGGCCAACTTGGCAGTGAGAAGGGCCAAAGAGAAGCGAATGACAGTACCATCGACAAAGGCTTGAGGCTCGAATTGGCCCGTTCGAACAAGGGATCCATAGAAAAAGCGTACCTCGACAGCCCAAACCGCCTCGTAGGGTTCATTAAAGAAACGACACCAACCCCTAGGCATGAAAATGGCGGTGACGAAATTGAGTAGCGCTGTCCATTAGACTGCTCTCTCCATGTGGAGTTTGCGATCCGGGCAAAAGAAATGGTTGCACCAATGCTCCTCTTGGCAGGAACAAAATTCACTATTTTTGGAGGGTAAAATTTTAGTTGAGTCGTATTTGACGGGGGCAGATCTTTGGGACATTATGACAAGGAGAGGGTGCTGGAAAATTAGGTAAAGGGAGAAGGGAAGTGAGGTAGTTGAAGGTGTGGAGAAAAATGGAGGATTTGGGTGTGTATTTATAGGTGAGGAGTGTGGGAAGGGTTTGGAAATGGAGGGAAAGAGTTTGTAGGGAAAATGGGATGGATTTGGGAGGGAAAATGAAGGGGAGGAAGTGGTTGGACGAATTTAGAGGGAAGGGAAAGGATTGGGGGAAGGGGGGTGTACCTAGGGAAGGAGAAAAGGCTGCAGAAAATCAGATCAGTCCGGCTATTCCAGGACCGGATCGATCCGATCCTTTAATTTTTTGAGATCTTTAATCACCATGTCGATCCGGCTGTAAAAGAAATGAACCGATCCGGGACGGGACGGACCGGTCCGGCTCAAAATTAAAAGAATCGATCCAGTTTTAGCATTCCTTCCCCTAACTTAAATACGATCGCTGTCTCTGAAATTTTTTGAGACTCAACAATACTTCCTATCAATTTGGCCTCACTACCCTCTCAATGCTTATGTCAATGCAACTAGACTCATTCTCCCGTAACATGTGCACGCTCCAACCTTATTGTATCCTAATCCTAGGAACTCTCACTACTCATGCGACTCTCATCTACTATACACAAGAATTAACCCCATACGCATCTGGGGTGCGACAACCTAACAGTAGCAGCTCACTCAGCCTCGTAAACGGGTTCCGACAACAAAATGGTGTCGACTTCTTCTACACACGCCTCTATATATGGCTTTAGGTGTTGTCCATTTACCTTGAACGTATTTTTCCCTTTTAAATCGTCTAATTCGTGTGGGAAAACGTTCCTTACAACGAATGGGCCACTCCATCGTCACCGCAACTTGCCCAGAAATAGATGAAGTCGAGAGTTATAAAGGAGCACTTTTTTTTCGGGAAGAAACTCTTTGCATTGAATGATATTATCGTGAGCGAGTTTCATCCTTTCTTTGGAAATTTTTGCGTTCTCATACGAATCATTGCGTATTTTTTCTAATTCATTTAATTGAAGCTTGTGAGCTTCACCGGCTTTATCCATGTCATAATTCAGCATCTTAATTTCCCAATAATCCTTGTGCTCTAATTCCATGAGAAGATGGCAAGGTTTTCCATACACAAAGCGGAATGGGGACATGCCGAACGGATTCTTGTATGCGGTACGAGAGGCCCATAGTGAATCATTCAATCGAAGTGACCAATCCTTCCGGGTAGGATTGACGGCCTTTTTGAGAATGTTCTTAATTTCCCGATTCGCTAGTTCGTCCTGCCCATTCGTTTATGGGTGATAGGTCATTCCAACCTTGTGAATGACGCCATACTTTCTCATGAGCTTCTCGAATGACCTATTACAAAAGTGCATGCCATTATCACTAATTATCGCTTTCGGAGCACCGAAGCGGGAAAGTATGTGTTCTTGTAAGAACTTAATCACCTATTTGTTGTCATTTGTCTTGGTAGATATAGCTTCCACCCACTTAGAAACGTAGTCTACCGCGACAAGGATGTATAGAAAACCAAAAGATGGGGGAAAATGGCCCTTGAAGTCAATACCCCAGCAGTCGAAGATCTCAATAATGAGTATTGGGATTAAAGGCATCATGTCTCGTCGGGTAATAGCTCCCATCCTTTGGCACCTATTTCAATATTTACAAGCATTTTTCACATCCCGGAATATTGTGGGCCAATAGAGGTCGCATTGAAGAATTTTAGCGACCGTCTTTTTCGTCGAAAATTGACCTCCACAAGCTTCCAATTGACAGAATTTGATGACTTTGGGGATCTCGTCATTCGGTACACAACGTCGGATGAATTGGTCAGCGCAATATTTAGACAGGAAAGGATCATCATAGAAAAACATGAGCGACCAAGTAATAAACCTCTTCTTATCTTGCGGTGTCCAATCGGGGGGGACGCCTCCCGTGAAAAGATATTTCACGATATCCGCAAACCAAGGCAAAGAAGAGGTAGCAAAGAGTTGCTCATCCGGGAAGTATTCGTCTATGGGTATTGGATAACTAGGTACGTCGAACGAAAGCTGTGATAAGTGGTTGGCAATGACATTTTTTACTAATTTCTTATCTTTAATGGAGAGATTAAACTCTTGTAAAAGTCGGATCCACCTTATGAGGTGCGGTTTTGTGTCTTTCTTCGCAAGTAGGTATTTCAATGCCGCAAGGTCAATGAAGCAAGTTATGGGAGAATCGATAAGGTAGGATCAAAATTTATTAAGGGCAAAGACTACCCTTAGCAACTCATTCTCTGTAGTGGAGTAATTGAGTTGTGGTCCGGTAAGAGTTCGGCTAGCGTAGTAGATGACATAAGCCTTTTTGTCTTTTCTTTGGCCCAAAATAGCCCATATCGCATAGTCGCTAGCATCACACATAAGTTAGAATGGTAAGGACTAATCCAGAACTTGCATGATGGGAGCAAACATAAGCATGTTTTTTAGTTTTTCAAAAGTGTTATGGCATGCTTATGTCCACTCAAATGGGGTGTCCTTCATGAGTAGATTGCTTAAGGGTCTAGCAATGGCGATAAAGTCCTTAATGAACCTTCGATAAAACCCCGCGTGGCCCAAAAAGGAGTGCACGTCTTTAAGAAATTTTGGTGGGGGTAGATCGGCTATGACTTCTATCTTAGTCCCCTTGGATGAAACTATGTGGCCAAGAACTATTCCCTCAGTGACCATGAAATGACATTTCTCCCAATTTAGCACTAAGTTCTTTTCCACACACCGAGAAAGTACCTTTTCCAGTTTTTCTAAACAAAGGTCGAAAGAGGTGCCAAAAATGCTAAAATCGTCCATGAACACTTCAAGTCCTCTCTCAATCATGTCACTAAATAAACTCGACATGCACCTTTGAAAGGTCACGGGTGCATTACACAAGTCGAATGGCATACGTTTGTAGGCAAACGTACCAAAGGGGCAAGTGAAAGTCATTTTCTCCTGGGCAAGTACATCTACCTCAATTTGGTTATATCCGGAATAACCATCAAGGAAGCAATAATAAGGGTGGCTCGCTACTCTCCCAAGAATTTGATCAATAAATGGTAAGGAGAAATGGTCTTTCCTAGTTCCCGCATTGAGTTTTCGGTAATCAATGCAAACGCACCACCCAATGGTGAAAGATTGGGGAACTAGCTCTCCCTTAGCATTCTCAAACACTGTTATGCTCGACTTCTTCGGGATAACTTGAATAGGTCTCACCCACTTGCTATCCGAGATTGTGTAGATAATCCCGACATCCAATAGCTTAAAGATTTTGGCCCTCACCACTTCTTTCATATTAGGATTTATCCTTCTTTACATTTCTCTCAAGGGCTTAACATCCTCTTCGAGATGGATATTGTGGGTGAAAATCAAAGGACTTATCCCTTTCAAATCAATAATGCACCAACCAAAAGCACCTTGGTGATTCCTTATAATCTTTAGCAATTTACTCTCTTATCTTCGTCTAGCCTAGAGGAGACAACAACAGGAAATGTCTCGTCCTCTCCTAGGTATGCATATTTAATATGGGAGGGTAGTTTCTTCAATTCGAGGGTTGAAAATTTATCGTTGGAGGGAACCATGCGTGTCTCCCTCGGAGGTAACTCCTCGAATCGAGAAACCCAACTTACATCTCTCGCGTCCTCGTGCGACGCTCTCTCATCAAGTAAATCTCTCAACTCCTCAACCTCCCTCTCGAATTTGGTGTACGTCCCCTCACTCTCGTGGCTTGACACTAAACAGGACCTAGGGCGTCTCCACAATAGTTTTCCTCAAAATACTCCTCTACGATCTCATCTATTAAGCTCACCATGTAAAAATCATCTTCTTCCCCCATATTTTGGGCTATATGGAAGATGTTAGTCTCTAAGGCCATGATCCCAAAAGGGAGTTTCATCTGCCCATTCCAAGTGTTGATAATAGCGTTAGTTGTAGCTAAGAATGGGCGCCCAAGGATGATGGGAACATGATTGGTTGAAGTGAAGGAGGGCTCCATGTCCCAAATTACAATGTCTACCGGGAAGTAGAAAGTGTCAACTTGGACGATCACGTCCTCAACTACACCTATTGGGATCTTCACGGTTCGATCCGCTAACTGGAGAGTGATCTTTGTAGGCTTGAGGTCACCCAGATCAAGTTTCCTATAGATGGTTTAATTGAGGATATTGACACTTGCACCCAAATCAAGTAAAGCTTTTTCAATTTTATTTTCTTCAATGATGCAGGAAATGGTGGGTGCACTAGGATCTTTGAATTTTGGAGGGAGATCATTAAGTAGGATGGAGCTCACGTTCTGTACTAGAAAGATGTTTTTCTTTACCTTCATCTTCCTCTTCACTGTTAATAAATCCTTGAGGACTTTCGCATAAGCTAGAATTTTCTTAATGGCATCGAGGAAAGGTAAATTTAGCTTTACTTGCTTTAGCACGTCTAGCACTTCATCACGGGGGGTCCTTTGTGGGAAGGAATCAACCTTTGAGGAAACGGTGTAGCGGTGGGTGGTTTTACTACTACCTCGGGCTCACTAGTGTCTTCTTTATCACTCTCATTCAAGGGGACATCTTCGGCCTCTTTCGTACAGGGAGAAATCTCCTTGTCTTTGGTTGCGTCATGTGGGGGAGGTGATAAATCAACGACTCTCCCACTACGAAGAGTGTTCACAGCTTAACATTGCTCCTGATGTTCCGTAGAAGTGGAACTAACACTAGTTTGACCATGGGGAGGTCTTTGGCCCTGGGTAGAAAACTTGAAATTCTATTGGATACTCCACAATGATTGCATTTTTAAAATATTTACATTTATGTCGTTGATCATGCGATCATGTCTAGCATTGGATGCATTCTGGATATTGATAAATTGGTTTATCGTATCCTCGAGACTTCTTCGCGGTGGAGGGATATATGCTCCTTGAGGTGGTGGTGCTTTCACATGTCATTGCATATGTGGAGCTTGTTGAAAGTGTTGTGGTGGAGGAGGGGCAACATATGAGTTGGGATTCATCGCAGCATGTTGTTGCCCATAGTTAAAACCACGACGGTTTTTCTATGAAGGGTTATAAGAATTCCCGTGCGGTGCACCGAAATTACCCTTGAATCCTCCTATACCACTGACTTGCTCTTGAAGCATCACTTTGTAGGCGGGTATAGTTGGGCATTCCTCAGTTGAATGTCCCACCTAACAAATCGCACACACCTTATCGACGAGGTTTGGGATGGGTCCCGTTGGTCCTCTTTCATATACCTCACGTAGGTCTCGCAGTCCTTTCTCAAGTACATCAAGTCGAGTGTCCGTAATATAATTCATTTCTACATGAAATAGGCCGAACGTCGATGGAGTGGTGGTCACTTGACGATTTTGATTTTGAGCATTAGGGTCAGATGTATCCCAGGGTAGTCTCGGCGACATACCTTAGGTGAATCTCAGCATCGTGGACATCTAAGTCAACAAACGGACTCTACCCATGGTTTCAATGAGTTTCTTGGAATTAATGTTCAGCCTATTATGGATAAAAGAAATGATTTTCCATTTATCAAAGCCATGATGGGGGCATGAAGTAATTAACTCATTGAAACGCTCGTAGCATCGATCGAATGACTCATTTTCTAATTATTGAAAATTTTGAATTTGAGCCTTGATAGAGTTCGTTCGATGTGGAGGAAAGAATTTCTTGAGAAATTTAGATTGCAGCTCATTCCAGGATGCAATCGAGCTTGGAGGTAAAGACCATAGCTAGGTCTTAGCCTTATCTTTTAGCGAGAATGGGAAGAGTTTGAGGCGGATTACCTCTTGTGTGCAAGTTTGATTATTGAGGGTTTCACACACATCCTCAAATTCCTTGATGTGGAGATATGGCTTTTCAGAATCCATCCCATGGTAGTGGGGGAGCATCTGGATCATCCCATTTTTAAAATGAAATTTCCCTGCATTATACGGGAGTATAATGCACCCCGGACTGACAGTGCACTCTAGGTATAAGATTTCTCTCAATGGGAGGCACGGGGCCTCTTCCTCACCGGCGGCTGCACTACCGTGTTGCGACATGTCTCTCTCTCTCTTAACGACTCAGTATCCTCACTTGGTATACTCCTAAGAGGGAAAATGGAGTGTTATTTGCGATTGAGTGTGACGATGTGGGAGGTGGAACCTAGAATTGTGGATCGTTGGGAGTGTGAGGGCTATCAGGGTTGTATTCTCCTATAGGGTTTTCGTGAATGCGGATTGGAGTATTATGGGGAGTTGGAGTGAGTTCAGAATTTTGCATTAACGGACTTATGAGAGATGATGAAGAATATTTTTGTTCTTTTTAATATTTTTTTTTTGGATTTTTGGAATTTGGTCAAAGTTTTAGATTGACTCGATCTAGTCCCAAGTCTACCTAATTCCCCGATAAAGGCGCCAAAAACTTGACGCGACTAAGAATGTGTCTCAGAAGTGCATACTCTCGAGGTTCAAGTGCAAGCGTATCACTCAAGTAATAATCCGATAAGTCGGGTATCGATCCTCAGGAAAAAAGGACAATGGAATTGTAATGACGTTGGAAAGATGAAGAAACCCTAACTCTGACTCTAAAAAGAAAGGAAAAGATGATTTGTTTTGAGAATTGACTAAAACTAAATGAAAATTTGAAATTATGAAAGAAATGCAACTATTCTAAATTACCTAAAATACTAACGATGAATGAATTAAAGCTCGAACTCTATAATGATGAAGAAAATAGGAAGGGAATACAATCCCTCAACCTTAGGGTATTGCTGGTATAGAACTAATCGTAAATATAATTGATTAATTAGACCCATAATTTATTACTCCCAAGCATTACGTATATGAGGTTCAAGCCCGCACCATACTTAATCAGAGGACGAGTAAATCGGTATTGCGATAGTCACACTCGAATTGCATGCTGAAGCATCCCGATTACCCTGAAGCAAACGAGATCCAAAGATCTACAATTGTCGCGTTACTATGCAATACGATCATAATAACCCATTAAATTTAGAGGATTAATTTTATACATATGCAACTAACACGTCAGATTGAGTTTATGTATCCCGACCTTAAAAACCTAGCCTAACATGATAAAATTAATGAAAACTATTGTTGAATTGCAGGAAATCATGATTAAACTAAGGGAGAATTAAAGAATAATGTAGAAGAAAGATTATTTGGAAGAAAGTAATCAGCTAACTTACGAAAGCACTAAAAGAATCAACTAAAATTACTTGTAATCACAGAAATCTAAACAAACTTCAATCTTGGAATTCAAATTGCAATAAATCTTCAAACTAGGGTTTTAACTGGAAAAGGAAAAAATAGATGATTTTTTCGTCCCTTAAAATGATAATGAATCAAGTTTAAATACCCTACAAGACTCCATGAGTTTTAGCTTAACCAGGACTCTCCATTGGAGGAAGAGTGAAAAACCAAAATTGCGACATTCGGACAGGTCCGGTCCTCCTTTAGTTCGGTTCGACTTGGATCTGGATCGATTATTTTCTTTTTTGACCGGATTGGTTTGGTACAAATAGGTTCATTTATTTTTCATCAGCTTTGATCTGTCTTCGGTCTAGGGTTCACTGGAACTTTGCATTTCGGATCGGTCTGATCCGGATTCGACCGATTTCTCTTTAACTTTTTCTTCTATCTTTGACTGCTCATAACTTTCACACCGGGACTCCGATTGAGGTGTCGTTTCTTCCTATGTACTTGTAAACTTGATATCTTCAACTTTTCTTAGATTCCTCATCCAAATTTCAAGTAAAAATTACAACTTTGCCCTTTTGACTTTCCTTCTTTTCTTTCTCTATTCTTCCGGTTTCTTTCTTTCTTTATTGACATGAAATACCTGTAAAATTAGTACGAAATACCAGAAACTCGGGGTACTCGTTAGAATAAGTCAGTAGCAAGATTATGAGATAAAATCAAATCGATTACGTTGTTTAAGGTGATAAAAGTAACTAAATTAAAGGGGTAAATTTGGAAGAATTTATGCCTAATCAGGAAGTATACAAAGTAAAAATGCTAAGGGACGAAACCCAATACAAACTTCACAGACCCCTAGAATTCATCCAAAAACTCAAAAAAAAAAAGACAAAGACGAATCATGTCTTTTTCTATACCAAGTAAGTAGAAGGCACAAAAAACTATACCGAATCCGAGAAGGAACAAGATCTACCCCCTCAAAGCATCTCTTGTTCCTCTCTAGCCAAATAGTCCAAAAAATACAACGAGGGACCATCATCCATACCTCTCGCGGCCCAGTCCAACCCTTAGGCCTCCTCCACGCCGCCAACACCTCGTACACCGAATGGGGTATAACCCAAGCAATCTGACATAAAGAGAAAAAAAAATCCCAAAGACCCCTGTGACCTCACAGTTTAGAAGAAGATGATTGGACGTATCCTCTTCCTTTTTACATAACCACCATCTACTAGCCGTCCTTCTTCCTCTATGCTGAAGCCCCCCCCCCCCAGTAGTCAAGATAGTTTATCTGGCGGCGGTCCACACAAAGAATCAAACCTTGGGAGGCACGTGGCTATTCCAAATAGACTTCCACGGAAAAGAAGCACCCCACGACCCCTTTGGATAGTATAGTAACTCCTAACTGAAAATATGTCATCCTGAGTGTGCGACCACCTCAGCTGATTTCCACCCATTGACGGAGCCGACACCAACCTCAGCCAAATAAAGAACTCATCTGCCTCCTCCAACTCCCAATCCCGGAGTCCCATCCTAAACTTCAGGTCCCACACCCCCTATCCCCTTCCCTCTGTCTATGGTTCTCAACTAACCCCTCTTTGTCAATCCCAAGCCTGAACATCCCCTGGAAGATATCCTCCAAAGAGCCCCCTGCACCCCATTTATCCTTCCAAAACCTCATCCGACTCCCACCCGCGAGCTGAAAAGAGGTGAGTTAGGAAAGCCTCCCCCACCCAAGCGCTGTATACCTCCTCCACCCCACCCCGTGAGAAGACCGCCCCATAATCGGATCCCAACCATACGGACCCACTCCATGGCTATCTACTACCACTTTCCTCCACAATCTATATCCTTCCCTATTAAAGATCCAAAACCACTTCCCCAGTAGAGCCATATTGAAATGGGATAAGCACCTCACCCCAGCCCCACCCTCTTTCAGAGGCCTGCACACCTCATCCCAACTCACTAGGCAGAATTTAAACTAATCATCAATCCCTCTCCATAGAAAATCCCTCATCAATTTCTCAAGCCTTTGACCCATGGGCCCACGTAGAGGGAGAACATACATGAAATATGTCGGCAAGCTAGATAAGACGCTTTTGATCAACGTCAATCGCCCCCCTTTAGACAGGTAGTTATGCATCCAACTTGCTAACCTCCTCTGAACTCTCTCAAGGACCGGGTCCCACATTGTAGACAAATTAAACTTAGCCCCTAAGGGGAGGCCAAGATAAGTAGAAGGGAGAAAACCGACTCGACAACCAAGAACACGTGTCAGATAGCCCACATTACCTACTTCGCCCACGACAATCATCTCACTTTTCCCGACATTGATGCATAATCCCGACGCAACCTCAAAACACACCAGAAGCTACCGCAATGACCTCACCTCATCCACAGACGCCCCACAGAAAATAATAGTATCATATACAAATAGAAGGTGAGAAACCTCAACTAGATGAGAAACAAAACTCCTAATAGAAAAACCCGATATCAAGCCACCCTCCACCGTTTGGCTCATCATCCTAGAAAAGTCTCCATTACCATAATAAAGAGCAAAGGAGACAATGAGTCACCTTGCCTAAGGCCACGTGAACTCAAAAAGAACCCCTCAGGCACCCCATTAACAAGAACAGAGAAGTTAACAGAGGAGATACACCTCTTCATCCACCTGCACCATCGCTCCCCAAATCCCATCCTCTTGAGAAGATAAAAAAGAAACTCCCAGCTCACATGATCGTACGCCTTCTCAATGTCAAGCTTGCATAGAATACCAGGATCCCCACCTCTCAACCTGAATTTGATGCACTCATTCGTAACCAGCGCAACGTCAAGAATCTGTCGACCTCCCACAAACGCGCTCTGAGCATCTGAAATAAGAGGATCAATCACTTTTCTAAGTCTAACCGATAAGACCTTAGAAATGAGCTTATACACACTGCCGACCAAACTAATAGGCTTGAAATATCTCACATCCGAAGCGCCCCATTTCTTAGGAACCAAAGTAATGAAAGTGGCGTTCAGACTCCTCAGAAAGTAACCCCTGTCATAAAACTCACTAAAAACAGCCATCACACCCATCCTGACAACGTCCCAACAATGTTGGTAAAATTCCATAGTGAACCCATCTGAACCAGGTGCTTTATCACCCCACATCGACCTCATAGCCTAGAAAACCTCATCCTTTGTAAACATTATTTCCAATTGAACCACCTCGTCCCCAGAGATACTTGCCACTGGAAGCCCATTGATATTGGACCACTATGAATCCTCCTCCGTATACAGCCTCTATAAAAAATGACTGATCTCCCTACGCACCTCACTCTCCTCAGAGAACTCCACTCCCTTAATAACCACCTTCCCAATATGGTTAAAGAGATGATGGGAGTTAGCCGCTTTATGGAAAATTTAGTGTTGTTATCCCCTTCCTTAAGCCAAAGTGCCCTAGACTTCTGCCTCCAAATCACCTCCTCCTGAATCAGACGCTTGCCTACCTCTCTTTTTTTCTCGACCCTCGTCTCCCTTTCCTCCCTCGACAGACCACCCACCTCTTCTTTTTCATCGAGATCCCTAATATCCTCACCCTCCCCACATGGCCAAACTCATCTCTATTCCACTGAATGATATCCCCTTTCAGTCGAAACCGTTTATCCGCCAGTTTGAATCTCGCATTCCCCTCCACCTCATACCCCTCCCACCACTCCTGAACCCTCCTTAAGAAATCCTCCTCATGCAACCAAATATTCTCAAATCTAAATGGGGTCCTCCCCCCGCCCCCCTCCACACTCCAGTAAAATAGTCAAGTGATCTAAAGTCACTCGAGATAGGCAAGACTGGATAGCCCCCGTAAACTGCTCCTCCCAGTCATTAGATAGTAACAATCGATCCAGCTGAGAAAGCGAGGGTTCATCCCTATGACTAGACCAAGTGAAAATTCCTCCAACCAAAGGGAGGTCAATCAATTCCAGCTCATCGACGAAGTCTGAAAATCCTGCATAAAAGAGTTTGGCCGCCCCCATCGCTTCTCTCAAAAGGAAAGAGAACGATGTTATAGTCACTCCCCGTGCACCATGGAACGCCCCACATGCTCCTAGCCCCTGCCAACTCCTCCCATAGCTCCTAACGCGCCGAGTCCTCCACTGGACCATACACCCCGAAAAAGATCCAAGTGAAACCATCATCCACGCACCTGAATAAGCATGAAAAAGACCACCGTCCTACTAATAGATCCATTTTTCCACCACTCTCTTATCCCACATCAAAACAACCCCACCTGATGCTCCCTCCGAAACCAGACAACACCACTCTATCGTACGACCTCCCCAAATATACGGAGCCAACTCCCTATCCATAGACCTCAATTTCATTTCTTGAAGGAAGACAATATATGTTTGCCACCGAGAAAGCTCCCCACTAACCACTCCTCTTTTCCCAAGGTCATTCAAACCCCGCACATTCCAAGATATGATGCGTAACCTCATTGGAGACCGTTTGAAGCTCCACCCACCCCTCTCTGTCCCACCTCTACTCTCTCCCTCAGCCTCTCCTCTATGGTACAGAACAACGTAAGTGCGTCATTCTCAATCCCCTCATAAGTAATCCCAAGGATTTTACTAAAGCCTCCTATCACACTAGAGACCCACTCCTTCGACTCATCCTTAAAGACCCTCTTGTGAGCCCTACCTCCATGAACCACCCCTTCTGAGGCCCCGAGCTCAACCCACAACCATGGGTACATGACTACCCAAATTACCCTACCTGCACAAGGACCCCCCAGAGGTTCCAGACACATCCTGCCCAGAGCCCCCCCCCCCCCCCCCCCCCGCCTACACCTTCCTCCACGATCATGCAAAGCGTGCCACTGCTCAAAACTGGCACATCCTTGTAAAAAGCCTCACCTCCATACAAACTTCTTCTACCTTTATCCATCACACCTTTCCCCTTATTCTTCCCTCTATGTTTGAGATTTTTCGAAAAAACCCATTCTTAATAATTTTTCTCGAATTAAGACAAGGACCCATCTTCTTAATTATACCCGAATTAACAAGTGGTAAATTGCACTTGATCTTCTTCGAAGGAACATGATCATGGCCATCATGCACCAAATTAATAGCATCCCCTTCATTAGACACCAAAGGAATTGACCCATTTGTTTTTTATCTTTAAGGGATGCATTAAATGCATCCATCTCACAATTGCTAACGCCACAAGTCTTCCCTCCCATCACGTGAGAGAACGCATAAAAAGTCTCATGTATGCCTAACCCATTACCCCTACCAGAAGTATACATGTTGACCCTATCTGTCACAACACCTATCCTCCTCACCTATACCTCGTACCTCATTCTATATCTTGTCCAAAATGCAACGCGCCAACTCCCCGGAGGTGTTCTGACCCAGACTGGAATTCCCTACCGGCGGTAGAGGTCTTAATAAGACTTGGGTTCTCCCATGATGCTGAATGCACTGGTAACTGCAATTCAGCTTGGGTGACACGACCCCAATACCTGCTTCTAGCACATAAACCCCCTTCCTTCCTAAGTTGTTTGGCACATTAAAAATGCTTGCTGCCGGCTCACAAGCATATAAGGGATGCAAATAAATCCTATTTTTAAGGGGACTTGACAAATAAATCCTATTTAAATAACATATTTATTAATATGTTCTAAAAAAAAAAACTTACAATAATCCCTGAAAATGTTCTTTTGGTTCATTGATAATTTTTTTTTAAATAAAGCAAATTTATTGAGATAGAAGAAGAACATCCCTTCTTCGGCAGCATACAACTTAGGAACAAGCTATAGAGAAATCCTTTGAGAAGGATTTTAAGAATCTAGAAAATGGACCCTTATAAGGTTTAGCTTTGAATATAATCCTAATATCATCATGGACCTCCCTAATTATAGAGCTAGAAACCATCTTGATTCCTTCAAATACACTTTTATTTCTAGCACACCATAGTTTCCAGCAAACTAAACTAGGAATAATTTTACTAAGAATTGAATTTATTGAATTTCCTCTAGTTGAGAGCCACCAAGAAATAATTCTTGATCTAAGACTTGTTTTAGAGACTTTAATCCCCATCAAACCTTCAAAATGGATCCACACTTGGCAAGCATATTCTCCCTCATTGAATAAATGTTCTCGATTTTCTTCTTGGCTCCTTGAGCAACATTAGCATTTAGACACAAAAGGGATTTTGATATCTTTCAAATTTTGTCAAGTGGTAGTCCATTATGAAGTAGTCGCCACATAAAGATCGAAATTTTTGGAACTAGGTGAGTATCCCATAACATCGTCGAAGAAAATTGGATACACTCTCTTCTCCTAATTTGATCACAAGCTATTTTAAAGACAAAATCCTTCTCCACCCAAGACTGAATAGACTGAATAGACTGAAACACCTCTTGAGAATTTTGAAATAGCCTCATACCTTGCATTCTTTTCCAGGTTGGCTGGCAGAGGAAATAGTTCCTATAAAATTCTAGGTAGCCAACTTTTTGTATTTCCTATTCATAAAATGAGCCCATAGAGATTGATTTTTGAAGAAATTAACTCAAAGCTTACAAGTAAAAGTATTACAAACATCCAGAGTATCTCGAAGAACTAAACCACCTTCTACCTTTGGTAAGAAAATTTTCCGCCACGATATCTAATGATGTTTATTGGAATCATCCTGCTGTCCCCAAAAAAAGTTGACATTTATTTTGTCTAAATCCCGAATAAGCGAAACTGCAGGATTAAGAGATTCAAACAGGTGCAGTCCCAAAGTCTAGAGAATTATTTTTATAAGCACTGTCCGACCTGCATGTGAAAGGGACCTGCTACTCCATTTAAAGATTCTGTCCGAGGCTTTCCCAAGTAGCGGGTAGAAAAAACACTTTCGCTTTTTTCCAGAAAATAGGGGAACGCCCAGATAATTAATAGGAAGGGATTGTTGAGAGAATCCAGATATCTCCTTAATCATTGCAGTATGAGATTTACTGCATTTAGAAGGAGTGATAAAACAACTTTTCCCTTTGTTCACCAGCTGACCCGAATGGTTCTCATAAAGTGCTAGAAATTCCATGAAGTTAATGATTGAGTTTTTATGACCATTGATGAAAAAGAGGATATCATCAGCAAAAGAGAGAGAGGAGATAAGAGGGCATCCACTTGGAATTGAGAAGTTTTTAATTTTTTTACGCAACACCAACTGATGGATACCCCTTGAGAGAACTGCACTGGCAATAACAAAAAGAGCCGGGGATAAGGGGTCGCCTTGTTGCACTCCGCGTTGAGATTTAAAGAACCCAGCAGGTTTTCCATTGATCAAGACCGAATACCAACAATTCGAAACAATCCTCCATATCATGTCAATCCATGTTTCCGAGAATCCAAAAGCTCTGAGCACTTTAAGGATAAATTGCCAAGAAAGGCGATCATAAGCTTTGGCCATATCTAGCTAATTAAATAATCCTAAAAAAGTATTTTTCCCATGTTATTTAAATAATCCTTAAAAACGATATTTTGTACCGGTGATAATTAAAAACATCTTTAAAATAGAAGTTTGTGTCCTTGATAATTGTAAAATTCTTAGAAAATGGTAATTTTTATACCCATGGTAATTAAATAGGAATGAAAATAGAAATATTTATATTATTAACTAATGAATAAAATAAAAATAAAACTATGCCCATGACACATGGAAATATTACAAAAGATAGTTTGCCATTCATATAAACTAAAAATTTTTACGAACTTAAATAATAAAATGATATAAAATTACAATTGGTATAAAAATTACCTGGTTTTCCTAAAACTCGTGTTTAGCATTTAAAATTTGAACAGTTAAATTTATTTGAAAACTAATTAATTAAGATAAATTTATTAGGGTACATACCAAATAGTCTCTCAAATACTTTTTAATGCACGTTTAGTCCAAGCCTTTTTATTTTGCTCCAAAAAGTCCTTCACATGCCGCTGGAACGAACCTTTAAAAATAAAAGAATATTAGTTAAATGGGTGTTTGATGGACTTTTTGGTACAAAATAAAACGTTTAGACTAAATGTGTATTAAAAAATATTTAAATTTTTTTTTGGTATTTGATCCTATTTTATTTGATGTTATTTTATATGTTTATGGTGAGGCTGATGGTGCATAATCTCGGCAAAGAAACAATAATGATAAAATAACACAAGATGATAGTAATTCGACCAATTATAACCTATGCCCACTTTCGGGTTGGGTAAAGTTCCACTATATTGGAAAAGTAATACAAGTAGTGGTCAACCAATTTCCAAGGAATTTGCAAGCTAAGAACTATTAATAACTCGGGTGGCAAAGTTTCAAGTATCTAATAATGTCCTCTATATATAAGATGAAAGTCTGCAAATTCAAAGTTTTTCTCTAGGAAGTGTTTTGGGAGACTACATATGTTATGATGAACACCTATTAATCTGCGGTTGGGTCTCTTAGTGTTCAAGTTGGCCCTTATCTTAACCAAAATATGGAGAGTGAGCGTGGGTAAGGGGTTGTCTGGTTTGCAATTATAATTATATTTTTTGTGTTTAAATACAATTCTGGTAAAAATTTGTGTTTGTCAATCTGTTTTTAAACACTGAATTATAATATTTCTGTGTTATAATCATGTTTTTCAAAAAACAGTAAAAATGTGTTTCATAACTTCTGTTTTTTATTTTTCAACTGAAAATTGTTCATTCTTAATATTTTAATGCATTTATACCTTAATATATATTATACATACATAATACATTAATATATGTGCAATTCTTATAAATAAAAAATATATATGTACACGTACACAAAATTACGTATATTTATATTATTAAATTATATAATATACTAAGATCTATATATTAAATAATAATATGAATTGATGCATGTATATATAGTTTTATACATGTATTGAATAATATGATGTATGTATGTATGTGTGTGTGTGTATATATATATATATATATATATATATATATATATATATATATATATATATATATATATATGTGTGTGTGTGTGTGTGTGTGTGTGTGTGTTGGGGGGGGGGGGGGGGGTTAAACTCTCGAACATATCTCATTAAATATACCTAAAAATACATGATATTAAATGTACATGTATATAATTTATGATGTATTTATGTTTGTATGCATGCATGTATATATGTATGATACATTCATGTATCATGTATGTATTAAAATTTTATGTATGTGTTTATATATATACACATATATGTATAATCTAAATATACATGTTTGTCAATTTTGTTAAATTTTCAAAAAACTGTATTTAAAAATAAGTTTACCAAACGCAAATAAATAATTATAAACACAAAAAATTGAATTTTAAAACTGTATTTAAAAACAATGTTTAAATCGAGTTTTCAGAATAGAGAACCAAACACACCCCAAGTGCCTCACCGAAAAATTTGATTTTAAAAAAAAATGGGTTAAATATGCAATAACATTTTAAGTATTTAATATGATTTGTTTATTTTTCTTATTGTTGTTTTTAGTTTATGATAATTTTATTTTTTGTTTAATGTCTATTTACTTTGATGTTGTTATCGCCTTGTTTAGGGTCTATTTATTATAATTTGCTTGTTTTTTAGGGATTTGGAAGTTATTATTTAGGTTAGGGAGAAATATTATCATACTAGATGTCAACTCGCGCGATGCGCGAGATTTTTATAATTATTATATGTAAAGTACTTCAATTTTATTCTAAAACTGAAATACACATATTGCACAAATTATATGTTTACATAATTTTGTGCAAATTTATCAACATTAAAGGAATACAAATGGGGATAAAAATACAACCACTACAATATGGTAATTCCGAATTACACGACTTCTAAAATAATTGATATATCAACATTTGTTGGAAAAAAAGAAATGTGGAGAAGTAGGCTCATGATCCCTCCCATTTTCTATCGCTTTGTCCATTGCAGCCAAGATATCAGAGCTAAAGCAGCTACCAAACCAATAAACTTTGTAAATGACAACCCTAACACACGTGGCCATTCCACGTGTTGTCCCAGATGCGTAACCGAGAAGGCTAGCACCCGAGACAGCCGAACCAGCGACGGTCATTGACGTGTGGGACCCGTGACCATCATCATCTCTTGGATACTTGAATTCTTTATATTCGTCTACTGGACCCATTGTGGCTTCATAGCCTCTAGAGAAAAATCTAGCACTAATTAGCTTTATGTTACATCTTAAGGAGTTGAAGTTTGTACCTGATTCACACTCGTCTTTCCATATACTAGGAATGGGTCCGAGTCTAGTATTGTCAAAGCTCTTGCTCTCATGCCACGAACCTCTATCTAAAACTCCAACGATAATGTTCTAACATTAAAGTTAATATCTACGATCTCCCTTCTATTTTCAACACCGAATTGTAATAAAAATGCGACCATTTAAACCCTTGGACCTCCCATTGTGATGCTTTATCAAACAACGACTTCGGCAAAAGAGCTACTGGGATATCAACACTGGTGCCAAATAATCTCCACCAAACCTTGTTTTGGACAGACTAGTTTTCGTTGGAAATTATTCACTACAATTGTATGATGAATTATCATTGCAGAATCCTTGACCAACAATTCGCTACATCCTTCTACATACCCTTCTAGGTCTCGCAGTTGGCAAGTATCTCTGGTCATACTTCCAAAGACCGTGATAACCACTACGAGATGATGTTGTCTTGGCTCCAAAATCAGCCCTACTAGAATAGATCAAATGGTTGGAGAACTGTAAATCTCGACCATGATTTGGCTATTTTCCTCATATATACACACACACACACACACACAAATATAAAGACACCATGAAATAAAAAGTCGAAAGCCATTGAAAACATGGAGAAAGATAATTATGTGTGGAATATAAAAAGGGGACATTAGGAAATAGAAGGGTCGGGAAGAGGGAATGGCCAAGAAGGAGGAGAGAGATACAACGTGTGTTTAATGGAAAGGTGTTGGAGTTCCATTTCATGAATAAATCAATCCTATGTGGACACTCTACCGAAAGAGGAATATTAATTTTGTAGGGCATTTTAGAGTAAAGTATAGATTTGGAAGGCCACACACGCCCGTGCTCAACATAAATAACGATACGACACGTATGTGATACATGTTCCACATATTTCCACCATACAGATAAATTTTGTAAATGTACATATGTGCCCTGTTCTTATTTGTGTTGAGTATGGACGCTTGATGCCCTCTAATATCATAATATTTCTTTAGTTTAAAGGTTTGATTAACATACTAGGTGCATTTGTGCTATTTTATTCGAACTTGTTTTTACTACACCACAATAGGTGGATAGTTATAGCAGCTTGGTCACGGTCTTACTTCATGATCAGCGAGTCACAACCCAAAGTCGTGACCACATTGAAAAAACACATGACGAGTTTAATGACCATAGACTGCCATGACCTTAACTGGAGTTGGCCATTACCATAATCCGAGACCATGGTGGATCACGACCATAATCTGTGACCAGTACGTGACCATCATAGTGGAAAAACTGCGCCAAATTTCCCTCCAACTATGGTCACGATCTTTGGTCGTGACCACATCCATTACCATGGCCAAAATTTCCTCCAACGAGGTCACGATTTTGGGTCGTGACCATTTTGAATTAGTCACGGATTAGGGCCGTGACCAGTCCTATTATAATGGAATGGTCACTAATGATGATGTGGAAAAAAAAGGGTCACGACAACTCTAAACCGTGACCAGCCTCTTTATTTATAAACCCCAAACCCTTTCAGCCATTTCACATAGACTCATTCTCTTTCTCTGAAATCCCCAAATCCTCTCTATCTCTCTGGCTTCCTCTCTCTCTTCGGCCTCCTCTCTCTCTCTCCGACTTTCTCTCTCTCTCACTCTCTTAGGTAACTTCCCCCTCTCTGTATATATATATATATATATGCACACTAAGTTTGCACATCATTTTTTTTAAAATAGTACAAAAAATATTTTTGAGATGATTTTTTTTGTGTGATATTTAAACATTTCAAGGGACCCATATAAAAAAAATCAACACAATTTTTTTGTTTTACTATTTTCAAAAAATTGGTCGAACTTTCATTATTTTTAAGCACTTTAAAAGGTACGAAAGTTTGACCGGTTTTTTAAAATAGCAAAATAAAATCTGAGTATATTTTTTTTATATGGGTCCGTTGAAATGTTTAAATATCACATAAAAAAATCAATTCAAAAATATTTTTTTTAATATTTTTAAAAAATTGGTGTGTGCCAGCACATGTGCAAATTTAATGTGTACTAGGGTCTGCCTCTCTCTCTCTCTCTATATATATATATATATGTGTGTGTGTGTGTGTGTGTGTGTGTGTGTATGTGTATTTATGTATGTGTATTTGTATGTGTATGTGTATATATGTGTGTATATGTGTGTGTGTATATACTATGTGTATATGTGTGTGTGTGTGTGTATATATACACATATATATTTGTATATGTGTGTGTATATATGCAGTATATGTATATGTGTGTTTATTTTAAACCTAATTAAAATTTGTCATAAACCCTAATTTAGTGAAACTACCCTAATTTTTAATTTAAATTTTTCCCAAAACTCTATTTAAAATTTTCAAATCTTAAACTCTATTTAAAATTTTCATTTCTTAAACCCTAATTAGTGAAGATTAAGCAATTTTTTAAAAACTAAATTAATGAAAAATACGCTATTTACTAAATCCGAATTTAAAACTAATTTAGTGAGAAAATATTCTAAACCCTATTTACTAAACCCTAATTTAATGAGTAACTACCTTACTTTAGTGAGATATTGTTATTATGGGTATGTGTTAATATCATGTAGATGATAAAAGGAGTACGGAATAATTATTGGTTGTTAGATAGTGATGTTGGATTGCTTGGATTGATAATACACATAGACTTTCAAACTCTTTCATTGTAAAACCTAACAAAATGTGTCTTAACACTTACAACGGGTACTTGTTTGGATTTCACCTCAGTGAGATCCAACAAGCATGGAGTTAAGAGAAGGGTATGGATGAATCAAAACCTTAATCAGACTAATATATTCTTATACATCATATGTTAAAATAAGATAAACCTAAATTGGACCGGTTGAAAAATAATAACTAGTTATTGATTAATTGGAGACATTATTTGTAGGACTCATATTCACGCCCTCATATATTTTTCTCAGAAAAAATGAGGCACGATAATAATCACTGGCAATAAGAGTACAAGAGGTTGCAAATTGACCACACTTATACCTCTTTTATTAGTACGCTCCATTTAGAGGGAACTCCTATTTGTAGGTATGGGAGTAAGAAGATCGAAAAATTTAACTACCTTGCAAATCATGGAGTTGATCTCCAGCAAGAGTACATGTTCAATCATATTATGTTTTTCCTACCAGAAAGTTGGGATGATACTATAGAGAATATATTCCGCATATATAATCCCATTGTAGCCCTGACCTTTCTTACTCTATTAGAGAAGATAGAAAAAAATTATCCTATTATGGATACAACTACGTACAGAGAGTATTAACATAGACTATGATGTCTCATGACATACGCATGTTAAATTGAATCTTGCCAATAATTTGAATAAGATAAAATTCTGAGTTCATGTCACGAACATCTATACATAAATGATAGATACGCTTCGTCTTAGTTGGCCACGTACAAAATTCCATAGGTTTTTAAAACTAATACAAAATGGATGGAGATCAAACCCATTACACATTTTAAAGTCTTACATTGAAAAGGTATATATAAATAAATAATAAAGTAGAAAACTTATGTATGTCATAAGATGAAAATATGATGTCATCTAGATAAGTTTTTTTTGCACTACTTATTTTGCCCCTCAAATATTTGATTTTCCCCTCTTTTCACACAATCTTTATTATTTCCTCCTCTTCCAAATTCACACAAGGGTACAATAGTATTTGCACCTATTCTCTTCCTTTTACCTCATTTTCCAAACCCCGTCACTTTCATTCACTTCACTCCCACAACACAACCAAAACCTTACAACTAAAAAAAAAACCCTACCACGCTTCCTCCACAAACCTCCCCAGTTGCCGTTTTCTCCCACGTTGCCACCCTCTGAAAGCCCCCTTCCCTTGATTTCCTTTCCTTCCTCATTGTCGCCCCTCTCCACCGGATCTTCTTACGATACTCAAGGTATTTTTTTTTGTTTATGGGTACATGGGTTTTAATTGTTTTGGTTTTGGATATGAAATATATGAATTTTAGGGTTTATACTATGTCTCTCATCCTCCCTGCCCCATATATTAGACTCAAGTTCAAGCACTGTAAAATTTGTGTTTTTTTGTTTTTATGTTTTGTTTTGCAGATTAATTTTATTATTTATTGATTATTTTGCAGATCGAGCCATAATCGATCATCGAAACCGTAAACAAGTATATTCTTTGAAACCCTTTTTTTTAGTTAGGTTTTCGCTCTTTAAGTTTTTCATTTTTTTTTGTTTTAGGTTAGGAATTTAATTTTAATGAGTATTTTTTACAAATCTAGGTTGAAATATCAAGTTTTTGTTCTTGGATATGTGGTTCCATTAAAATTGAGTGAAGATTTTGTTAATGTTCGAGTGCGTCTATATGTTTTTTTTCATATTTGGAATGAGATAATTCTTAGAGCGTGTTCCTCTAATTCACACTATCTATTTTTATAGTGTTTGTTACATATTTTGGGTGTCTTTAGACTTCAATACGGCATTACTTTCAACCATTATAATAACGTGGTTTGCATTGATTAGAAGAGTGTCTTTTTATCATGTTGGTTTAATTTAGAAGAGTTCCATAAAGAAATTTCCCCACAAAAAACTAATCCACTTGGGATAGTTTTTTGAAAAAGAAGGCCTTACACCCTTCATTTCTTCTTGATATATGTAATACCCCGTATTTTTATGCTATATTAATTTGGGGATGCATTAAATTTAAAGTGAGTTATTAAGTTAATATAAATCCAGAAATTAATCACTTTATAATTATTAACGTGATGTGAGTTAGTAATTATGGGAAACTTGTTGTTGTATATTACTAATGAGTAAAGTAATATAATATTGGTTCTATTAAATGTCAAGAGTGAATAAAATGACAATTTTGAAAATTTGAGTCGGGACGCGCCCGTGTCGCGTCGGGACTAAATATTGATTAATAAAAGTGAATTAATTATAAGTTGCTCGTATGGTCGTTTTGAGTACGCCAAAGTGTCCGTAAGGGTCGAGATAGTCATAAAAGTATACCCGGGGATTTAGTTTGGGTCTCGGGGCATTTTTAGGCCTATTTAACACCCCGGGAGGGCATTTTGGACATTTTGCATTTTTGGGTAATTAAACCCACGAAAATTATTAGGTTATATCAGACATTTGGAATATTCCTTTAGGGTTAGCAGACTCAAAACATTAGAACGGCCATAGGAGAGGGAAGGAGAAAGCTTTCCAAGCAATCCAAGGCCAAAAAGTCATTCGATTGCACCGCCACCACCACCAACGCGTAGATCGTGCGACGGGGAACGCGACAACACCAAATTCGTCCACAAATAAGAACTTTGAAATTTCCAGGAAAGTATTTATCTTGCTTATTTTCGTTAATGCATCGTTCATATTAGTCTAGAGTGATTAGGATGAGTTTGGTAGAAGAAAATCCATGTTGGAGATAGGAAAATCGAATGTAGTAATGATTTGAATGATAATCTGGAAACCCCTTCACATGTAGAGGCTTAACCACGAATTTATGATGAATTAGGAGTAGAAATTTCTGGAAAAAGACTGATTAGAACCATATTAAAGAAATTCTAGGGTTCTTGAGATTTATATGAGTTTTGGCCTATTAATCTATGGTTATTGATGAAAAATTGCATGCTTTACGTTGAAGATGTATATTATGGGTTTATACTGTTTGTAGTACGAATTTTAGGGAGTTTGGGTGTGAAAAATCTGGATTTGATTGAGGTTAGATTATGAACACCGTAACTGTTAATCTGCAGAATTCGCATACCTGTTTGATCGTCGATCGAACCAGGAGTGTCGATCGATCGACGCATCGATCGATCGAGCTTCTGCCATCGATCGATCGACCCCTTATGGCAGACTCACTTTTCCCCTTTGTAAATAGTTAAATTTAAATTAAATGAGTAAAAATATTTGGGCATCCTCATTAAAATAATTTGGAAGGTAAAGGAGACCAATATGACTTATTAATAATTATGAGACCTTTAATGTAAGACGAGATTCGCATTTTTGGGATGTTTACATATAAGGGATGATATAATTATGTATTAAAGGGAGAGACACATAAGATAGTTACGTTGGAAATTAGATGAATGCCTACTAAAATTCTACACTTGGGAGGATAGAGTCCATGAGTATTATGTGGCAAGTTGGAATAATCCCTCAAATTAAAGTACGAGATGACCCATTATAAGTGATAACTAAATAATGAGAAATAAGGATAAAAATTATAATTATGGGTTATGAGATGAACCTAAATTTGATATGGTAAAAGTAGTATATTTATATGTCCGTGTTTATTCATATAATATATACATGTGAAAATCATGTCCGCACTACTTGCTATCCCCGAGGTTACCGCACTGGGACAGTCTTATCTCGAATGGGCCTTCATGGGGGATATTGACTTGTACCCTAAAAGATAAGAATCCTAGGTACGGGCTATCAGATCGATAGTTGGACGGTCCTAAGAGACGTGAGGGTATGTACTGACCTCTTAGACTTAGTAACTATGCTTCGCCTCAATATTGTTTTGTTTGTGTTAATACAGTTTGAGAGTGATTCCGAACTTGTATTTCCCTTAGTATGAGATATACGGGGACTGGATAGCAGAGTATTCCCGCACCATAATTTTTATGTGGAGTGCTGATAGAATATATATACTATACGAGTACTTAATATATATATTAAATTCTGAGAGTTAGAATTTCCTACTGTGTTTATGGTAAGTAAGAAATGCATAATGATTTCAATTTGGATATACTTGTTTTGAAAAGCATAATATGATACTGGGAAACTTTATTAGCAAATAAGGTTTAAATGAGAACTTGTGATCAAATGAAATTAATCTCTTAAACAATGAAATTGTTCAGTTTAAATCTTACGAGTAACCTAAGATAAGATGAGTTAAACCGTTGGGAAGGTTAGTGCGATAGGTGTGCACATTAGAAGAGAGGTGAGAATTTCTCAAGAGAGTGTCGCACTAATATGTTGTTGCATTGGTCTGTAAACATTTTTAAATACTTGCTAAACAAATTTTATATCATTTACACTATCGGTCTCTGACCCGTTTATATTTTCCTCTCTCTCTCTCTTGTATATATATGTATATATTACAGGTGCCCAGCCACACGGGAGTCTTGCATAGGATCCTTTGGGAGGAACGCGCTGCAGCTTAGGTGGGAGTTGCAGGCCTCTTGCTTAGACGACTTCATTTGTTGATTCCACTCCTAGTTCTATTTATTCAGTTGGGCATGTGTCGCCCTTTCCATTATTCAGTTGTTTTATTGGATATTGTATTCCATTTATTTCCAGTGCTTGCACTTTGGGATTTATTATTGCTAGGATGTTTTCATTTACAGTATTAAATGTTGGATTCAACTAGTTGAATGTTTAATTATTTAGATTGTATGTCCCGGGATAGTTGTGGTGTGACTATTAATTTGCGAATTGTGCAAAGTTTTAAATGTTGGTTTTTATAAATAAAATTTGGAAAGAAATGTATAAATGGTTTTGACACTTAGCTTAATTATTTAGGGTGTTTAAATTGAAAAAGTATTTTCGACAGTGATGCTAAGAACGATCCAACTGTTCACCTTGATTTTAATTTAATAAAGGAGTGATCTCCCGGTATTTAATTAGGCGGGGTGTCACAATATATTTCATAGATTTATGTTGTGTAACATGATTTTATCTTTCCTTTATTTAGTGTTGTGCGTATCTGTTACATATTGGTGCTCTATGAAATTAGGTGTATTGGCTTAGATTTTATCTTTCTATTTCATTTCATTTTAGCTTAGGTTTAGTTGCTGCAAGAAATTAGGTTTTGATTGGTTTTGCTTTTATCTATAGTTTCTAATTTTAGCTTTCATTTCAGGTGCGTTTACTTAGTTTCTGTAAGAAATTGGGCGTATTCATGCATTTCATTATTGGTGCGAGATGTAATCATAATATAGTGGTTGATGTTTGGTGAGCTTCACTACTCACTTTGTCGTTATTTTATCTGCACTTTCCAATTTTGTTCCTTTTTATTATGCACTAACTAATCATTTTTGCGTTTTTGTTATCTTTAAAAATCAGACTGTGTATTTTTTTATTTCATTTTGGGTACGAGCCAAATAAGTGTTTTTGGGGAAGTCCACTCACTGACGAGTCCCAACAATTGTTTGAGAAAGGAGGTAATTGTTTCTTAAATATGTTTGATGTCATATGCCAAGAATAAATAAAAAATACTTTTCCATGTGTACTTTTGCATTATATATACGAGTCACCACAGTTGTTTGAGAAAGTAACTACATATGTGTTTGTTTTGGTTTTTCAGGTACTAACTATGTAGCGCCCTTTTTTTGTGGGTTTCGGATTTGTGGTATAGAAAGTTATTGGTATTTTTTATTTTGTAGTTTGATTTAAGGAGTTTTAAATTGAATCGGCTATTTTGTAGTTTGATTTATGGAGTTTTAACTTTTTTTTATTTGAATATGTATTCTTCTTGATTTGTTATAGTGTGTACATTACTGGTTAATGGGATTCTGATGAGAAGGAAGCGTAAGGTTTATGGCCACGATAATTTATATAAATCATTCTTCAACGTAAAGATGAATTTGAGGGTGTTCACATTTGGATCCTAACTAATCAGGGTATGATTTTTCCAAACTTATTTTAAAACATATATTTGAGTTGTTTGTTGATTTTAGTATATATTTCTTGGGCCATTCTGCAATGGCCACTCATCTCGCTGAAAAATCCAAAGAAGCTTTTGTCGACGATAATTTTAAGATCACTGCTGACCGAGCCCAAACCAATATCAAGCTCAAAAACTTCATTGAAGTTGTTGTTGATGCAAACAAAACTGTAAATGATCCCAAAAATGCTTTGAACTCCTCTGTTCTGTTTCAATCATCAGGCATGACTTCAAAAATGAAGAGGTGGTTGGGGTAATATTTGCGAAGTGATTAACGGGACTTTACTGGAGTACAATAATGAAATTACAGTTCCACAAAAGATATATGCACCATATATTCCTTCCCAAAGGCCTGCGTACCGCATTGGAGAGCGGTTTGGTTTGACGTAAAATCGGTTAACTGAGCTATGGTGGTGGGGTTGTAATACATGACAGTGTTTATAACCACCATCCCACCTTTTTTTTACCCTGTCTCTCATTCACCGCCTCTTATTTTTAAGTTACAGTTAAAAATATGAATTGTGGTGGTGGTGGGTGATGGCGATTGGGGTTTCAATTAGTGGATATTTTTATTCAAGCATGATTTTAGAGGATTTTCTATCTGTAAACAATGTTCTTATTTGTGATTCATGGTATGAATCAACTTATTAATTGATTCTTGCTTTCTTATTATTTTTTATAGGAACTGTAAGTTTCAAGTTTGATATAGTGAAGGTGAGACAAGTTTCTTCTCATTCTTTTTTTTCTTCACAATTTTCTCGATACAAGCACGTGCTTTTAATTTCTTCACAATCAAATCAAGATGCCACATCTAAAAAGGGTGTAATAGACCACTAACTAAATTGGTCTATAACAATTTAGTTATTTACTCTTTAACTTTATTTCCATATAAATCTTAATTCAAGGAATTAAACCATTTACAAATTACTAATTTAGCACACAAGCATTTTGGATTTTTTTTACTATCAGCAAATGCACATCTCATAAGATTGAATGGTTAGTAGGATTTATGCAATTTGATTTACCTTTTCTTTCTCTGGATTGAATGGTTAGTAGGATTTCATATTACATGTTGTTTCAATATAAATTGCCAATAGCTGGTTATTGATGTAATTATTCTTTTATGCTGTTTAGACGAAAAAGATATAATCTCCGGCAACTAAACCTGCTTCAACTGATGATGAAAAAATTGTTCCAGCGGAGAAGAAAATTTCATCCGAATCAACCTCCGTAGAGACGTCGACCTCTGTGCCAGGAGATGGATTTCATTGGTATGATAATAACTGGTACTTTTTCCCATTAGCTTCAGTATTGCTACTGATTTTCAATATCAATACTAATAACGGGGTTTTCCTCTTCACATTATTGCGTTGTTCTCTTCACATTATTGTTGTGTTTTCAATTTATTTTTATTTGTTATTTATTTTCAGTAATCTCTCTCTCTTCGCCCAGCTCTCACTACTCCCTTTCTCTCAAATTTGGCAAGGAACTCAGACAGAGCAGAGTATAAGATGAAACACAAGACCCTAACAACCACCACACACCTACACTGTGAAATCTAAAGCTCAGCGTCAAATTTACTCTTTAAACTCCTTCAAGCTCTATGGAATGTTCGGCTCAGCTCATCTCCGACCGCGCCGCCTCACGACAAAGTCGTCCGTGAAGCTGTCGACTGAGTTCTCACAACGATGGCGAAGGGAAAAATAAGGTGGAGCCACGATATTCAATGAGCCAGATCAAGCTTAAGTTTACCAAGAATCGGAGAAACAGAGTTACGGCGACAGGTAATAGCTGGTGTAGAAAACCTAGAGTGAGTATTTTGCTTTTAAAATTCACCGACTTACCGGTTGTGCAGAGGAAAGCTCGAGTTCTGAGCCGATTAGTTCTACAGAATATGACAAGTTTTAAATATTACAAGAAACCTTTCTACAAAACTTCTACAGTTCGTAGAAACTTACTTGAGTTTACTGAGTATTGTTTTTGGATGAGTAAACTTTGTTTCTCCGATTTGTAGGAACTTCTACACAAAATACACGTAATATTATCCAAACACAAAATACACGTAATATTATCCAAACACAAAATCAACTTCTACATATGATCCAAACACAATATTATAGTTTTTGAATCTTAATAGTTGATTTGTGTTTTGATAATACAGTTCGTTAGAACTTTACAGTCCCAGATGCCTATGCTCTTTGAATATTAATTATAAATATGCTAACATTGGAAGGAAAATATTTGAACACATTTTGTTTTTCTATTTCACTTTAATCAATACTATTTGAATTACATTTGAACACATTGGTTGTAATGAAGTGTGCAAAGAAAATACCTCAATTAAGGCTTGCTACTAGCTTATGATACACTTTATTTCATGTTTCTTAAAAGGGATTCAAAATATATTAGTTTCCATTTCTATTAAATGTTTTTAGAAGAAAATATAAAGAGCAATAGACTTCACACACATCCCTTGACACTGTCGGGTATGTTTTCACCAATAACACCAAAATCGCAATATAAGATGTTGTATATAATTGGGATCATTATGTGTTTTAATCGGGTATGTTTTCACCAATAGCCCTTACATGAACAACAATTGTCTCTGAAATGACGGAATCGACTTCGATCCCTAGCAATAATTGTCCTATTAAAAATCGGGGATCATTATTCTCTACCAAATTTCACTATGTATGTGTCTTTTTTGTTTATTTGGGTTGATAATGCTTAAGGTATAAGCACAGCTAATTATGGCATTGGTTACATTGTCCTCGCATAATTTCAACTGAGTTGAAATTGTACAATTCATAGTTTAGAAACATTATATTGGGTTTATTCATATAATTCTAGGTGGTCCCGGGCCTTGCACTGCAATTCATATGATTCATCCAATAAGAAGGAACGAAACCATAGCTACAATTCATATGATTCTTATGACAAGAAGGTACTAATCTAGCACTGTAATTCATATGATTCATATTACTATATATCGCATTAGTTACATCGTCCTAGCATAATTTATACCGAGTTCATTTATATGATTCTAAGTGGTCTCGGGCCTTACGCTGTAATTCATATGATTCATATGATAAGAAGTTACGAAGCCAGCGATGCAGTTCATATGATTCGTATGTTCTGTTCTATTCTTGAGTTGATGTTCTATCAGTTGGTATGTTGGTAGGTTCTGTTCTTGAGTTGATGTTCTAAAGTTGAGTAATTTTTTGGAAATTTCCCTTCTTGATTTTGAATATGCAAATGGTTTTGTGCTCTTACACTCATCTTGATTCGAAATGATTCAAATGGTTCTTATTTATCATATTATATTCATCATGTACAAACAACTGATATAATTACACAGTGCTCTCTTTAATAAATTTCACTAAACTTACTTTAAGGTGCAGGTATGTCAACCCATAGAACTCCTTACATGGATTTCTAAGAGACAATATCATTGGGAGAGAAATCACTAAGTATTATAATTGCTTCCCCAAAACTTCTAAAAAGTATGATTTGATGCAACGACAATCTTCAAGTTTGAGTATTATATTAATTTGAGAGCATCTGAAACATCAATTAGATTTAGCTTTCACATTGATTGGAGGCCCACGACCTGTTTGATAAATTGATATGCTTATGATGAGATCCAGGAGGACGTTTTGGGGATATATATATAGAGATTATGTGTTTCTTTGAAGTCAATGACTAAAATAGATAGAAGGGAAATTTTATAACTCCTTTTGTAATTTACAGCTTGATTTATATCGAAGTGTAGTTGAGGGGACATTTTAGAACTTAGAGGGATGGTTAAAGGGGCATATGAGTAATTTACCCAATATATATATATATATATATATATATATATATATATATATATATATATATATTGTACGTGAATCATCTATTTTCTTGCTTTAGTTATGAATATTAGACTTAGATTATCTCTCTTCCCATTTTAACTAATGTTTCAATATTATGGATTATATTAAGTCTTTAAAAATTAAGCATTTTATTTTTTACTCTTCCCAACTTCCAGTAAATGCTTCCCAAATTTAGTGAATTTTTATGTAGTGCAGGGCATGCTTTGCAGTTTCTTCAATATAATTGGGTATTTAGAACGAGTCGCAACATTTTTTATTTATTTACAATCAATATATTCCATTTACAATTTTCCATTGATCATCCCTATATTCACAATCAATAACATGATTATTGAATCTCTGTTGGTTTTCTACGTGCTATATATATTTTGTTACAATGTTTAATTTATGCCCCATCTATTTTGGTGATTTTTCAATTTTCCATACACCTTTACTTCAATGTGGATCTCAGATACTGTTACTCTATGCCCTATCTATTACTGTATGAAGACTTTAGTTACCCAAAAATTCTACAAGATTTTTCTTAATGTAAGCATTGGACTCTTTTATTCATTAGAAAAATGACTTTTTCATCCAATAGGGCTAGTATTTGAATATTAGATTATTGGTGTAAACGATTACTTAGAACCTCTGTTGTTATATGTATTTGATTGTACCTATTTGCAGTCTCCTTATTTTTTTAACCCTTATATGTAATGAATATTTACAATCCACCGATCCAGTTTATTTTTAGCTCCACAATATACCTGTGTTTGAGTGTACCTGTATATATGTCCTTTATGTTCACCACAACTGATAGCAGTAGCACAAACTTTTACACTATGTATTTTAAATTCTGATAAGTCCATATTAATATAACTCAGGCTGCTGGATAAACTTCTTACTGTATTGCTTATTTTCTTGGCTTGGACATTTGATGCCCTTAATATATTACAGGTGGTACAAGTGCTGAGCACGAGAGGTCACTACACAATTGGCTTGGCTATTGGTATCAATTTCTCTTCAATTCTCAGTTTGGAAAGTGTGACGAGAGCAAAAGAAGACCAGATGAAACTGCTATTAGCGATATTAGAAATGGGGATTTCCAAATATCTTCAAAGCAATGACAACACCGGGGTTCTTTAAAAGAGGGTTGTATTGAATATATAAGTACATTCTGTGAGTATTTTTCATTTTGGTTGTATAAAATTGTGAAACTATATATATAATTTTTATAATGGTTGTATAAAACTATTTTTTATAAACTATGCAATATACATGAGTGTGAGTTTGTTGGTTTCATTGAAAAAAGCTACTATGAAATGCTTTATCATATAGCAGAAGACTTGGGTTCTTTTTTCAGTTATTTCATTGGTATACTCAGATTTTCATACTGCCTTGACTTTATGGGTTATATATGGTAGTGTACTCCATATTGAGAATGAATTTGATTTGCAAGAAATTACGCAGTCTCATGGGTTAGTAAGGATATCATATTTCTAAGATGGCAAGACCTTGAATTATATGTTAAAAATAGTTTTTTATCAGTTGGGTAGAATGTTAGATGGAGCCCACCATTATTTAAATTTTAATTTTACTACTTATTTCATTGTTGGGTACAAGATTAATTTGTCTTCATTTCCTTATTTTAGTTTGGAGGTAGTATTATTGTGAACTTTAAAAGATATTATTATTTATTACACTACACGTGTAATTTGTTATAGTCCCATTATTGTGATGAGTGGGGTTGTTTGAGCTGAGTGGGGGGGGGGGGGGGGGTGATTGGGTTGAGTTGATAGTAATGGTGGGGGTTGACCTATATGTTATTGGGATGTAGATTAGTTCATTTAAGTCTTTACATTTTAGATTTTCTCGATGGTAATGGAAACATCCCTATCCACGCTTTCACTAAATAGTATGAAAAAACAACACCGAATCCACACACGCACACACAAATGGCACTGAATCCACCATCACATCCACTCTCACACGACCTGCACTAGACGTTTTGGTAGTGATTGATATATCTAATGGGTGAAGAATCCAAGCATGTTAAATGGGTTTTTACATTTTGTTTATGTAAAATTATCAACTGTTGTGTGATCAATGGTGTTTGTGTAGATGTTTAATTTGGCTCATTAATTGATTCGTATTGTATTGGAACAATGAGGCAAGCTACAAATGAGAAAAAGAAACAAGCAAAAGTTGATGAAAGGTAAGAAGAGTCTAAGCCGCCCTCTCCTTTGGCAATGTTCATGTATGTTGCATTGGAGATGTTTTTGAAGATTGAAAACAAGGTCTAGATTTGTATTGATGTAAGTTTGTTAAGACAGTATTAGATGGCGAGGAGATTTGGGATACAATTCATCTACAAAATTAAGTTTGCACATCACAAGATAATTTTATTATTTATTAATGTATTTTTATTTTTTTCACGAATTGAGTTAAATTGATTATTGATGTATTAGTAATGTAGGAGTATTTTTTTATTTCTTAAACAGGGTGAATAGTACTATAAACAAAGTCAATGATGCCTAAATTTTATTTATTGATTGATGTATTGGTTGTATTTTGAAAAGTTGAGTTAATTTGATGATGTTGTTTATATAAGGTCCCAGATGGACTATTACTATTTTTTGGAGTATTTTTTATTTCTTAAACAGAGTGGATAGTCCTATAAACAAAGGAAATTTTGTCCAAAATTTCTAAACTGTCTACACATTTGTGTTGCAAAACAAACATTATTACATAAATTTATGCGATTTAATACTTTGAAAATTTACACTTATAATATATAAGACATTTATTATTTACATTTTACACGAGTTTATATTTTTTAAAATTATCTACGTGCCTTCAGGCACGGGAATATCCTAATATATATATATATATATATATATAATAGTCACAAACTTGATTAGTTAGTTCTAATTTCCTATTATTATAATTATTTAGTTGCTTATTAAATTTTATTTTTGTAGATAATGTCGAGGGATTATGGACAAAATGTACCAGTGATGAGGTGACACCCCAATGAGGATCCTCATCTCATGCACACTAACAAGAATTGTCATTACCAACTGTTGAGCAATTCACAACTCCACCATTGGTTCAGTCCATTACTCCAAGTACGACTCCAAGTATGAGTAGGCATAAACCCCCGTTGCTCCAATGCCCCACCCAGCGCTCCTAACACCTTCTGGTCAAATGAGAAGAATCCCATTAGGTTCTTCCTTATTGGGAATAACCCCACGGGTGATAAAAATAACCTCCATAGATTTAAAGCCCAATGTTTGTCACTTGGGAAAATGAACGTGGGAGTCGAGGGAGAAGATAACCGGAACCTTGTTGATCAAGCCATCAAAGATGACATCTATGATCAACTCTGAAAATGGTTTCATTTCCCAACCGTTCAAAGAAAAAGGTTCTTTATTGGGTTGCTGAATTACTGAGAACATATCGGAGAAACCTGTGGTAGACACATTTCCTAAAGGGGGCATCGAGCTTCGACATTTCGGCTCTGAGACATAGAGTGCCTATGAATGTTGAAATGCCGGTTGATTAGTGGAACAATTTTGTAGAAAATGAGGTGAAGCTGGTCCAGAGGGAGAGAAATAAACAAAATAGGGCAAAAAATAGATGTTCACAGGCTGGGCTCCAAATCGTATGAAGATTTGAAGAATAAATGGTTGAGTAGGACAAATGAAGGTTCAAATGCTGGTAAACCACCAAATCAGGCCAACTTGTACATGCATGTTCGACGAAACAAAGATAAGAAATTCCTCATGACTTTGACTAAGCTCTAGAATCAATAGAGGCCATTAGTAGTTAGTCAAGTTCGAGCCCTTATGATGACATAGAAAATGATGCCCTGATCCAAACCTTTGGAAAGGACAAAAGAGGGAGGATGGGAGGTGTCGTATCATATATGCTGAAAATAAAATTAAAACACATTTCACCTATCGTAGGTGATCTTTATTCGGTCCAGAATTGTATTTTGACCCAAGAGGAACATTAGTCAAATACCTATGGGGATGCCCAGAAGATTAAAACTAACCTAGGAGCCTTGGCGAGTGAAACTAGGAAACTTGTGTCCTTTTTAATCAATATTTTGGGCCCCTAATGCCTCCTCAAGGTTTCCCTTACCCTCCTTCTCAAGGTTTCCCCCCTTTCCTCCCTCTACAATTTCCCCTCACAAATGCCTCCTCCTTCAACATTCCTATCATAAATCCCGCTTCCTTCAATATTCCCCTTCCCAGTGCCTCTACATGTCACAAGTATTGGATTACCATCAATCACTCACGGTGACTATGACGAGCAGTTATATTTCAAGGACCTGACTAATAGTAGGATTCTTAGCGCGTGGACACTCATCTCCATAGTTGTTGGAACTAAAGTACATAACCGAACTTTGCAGAATGGTGAGGCTCAAGTGATGGTTGATGAAATATACACCAATAGGGAATATGTACCTATGTATGATGATAGCGGAGAAGGGAAATAATTGAATTATTATTCAAATTCTTTTATCACTTGACCAGCTTTTCTGTTGGGCAAGTTCTAATAATATTTTTTTTGTTTCAGTTGTCATAATATTTTTTTGTTTTAGTTGCAATATTTTTTTTTGTTTCAGTTGTAGTAATATTTTGTTTTGTTTCAATTGTAATAATATCACTTCGCAAATTTGTTTAATTTGAGTTTAAGTTGTAATATTTTTGTAATTTGTTTAATTTTTAATTTCTTGTATGCAACATGACATTCGTTCTAACCTATTAACAAAGGACTGAAATTTGAATATTATTAAATGGATTTTCGACAATACAAAGAGTGGATGAAGGAGACTAATCGAATACAAATAATCATGTAAAGGGCGTTCAAGAATTTATTAAATACGCTTATAAGAATTTTAAAAGTGACAAGATTCCATGTTTGTGCACCCGTTGTATGAACGAAAAATATAAGTCTTTAGAAGACATTGAGTTACCTTTAATAAAGTGGGGAATTTGTCAAGACAATAAAATATGGACATACCATTGTTAATGAAAAAATTCTCCAACTACGCGGACCAATAAGAAATGGACACCTGTCATCCTACATGGCAATATTTATACTTTCTCGACACCCGAGGAGAGTTAGTCGGCACCCGAAGAGAGTTGGATGGCATACTAACCAACACAAGGAAGACCAACCACCCTTGAAGAACAACAGTCATATTCATTGTACATGGATGTAAATGTCTGAATATATAAAGACATTCCATCTCCTGGACTCCCATCACTATAAATACATGCCTTCCCTTAGCCAAAGGTACAGGCTACACAATTTTAACAAGAAAGAAATTCTCTATACACCTCTGTCTCTACACCATATTTTGCTATTGTAAACCCCTGGGAATAAAATGACAGTGGACGTAGGCTTTTCTTTATAGCTGAACCACTTTAAAAACCTTTGTCTTTATGTGTTTGATGTGATCATCACTTCATCTTCATGCCTTCATTTTATCTATTGTTAATGACGATAAGATATCATGGATTCAATCTGTGGGAATTCGACACAAGAATTCTTTCGTTATGATTAGATGAGATGAAGATAACCATCAAAAGTTAAGTCTTTCTAACTTTTTATCTGAACAATTACATATATTGTTTCATTAAATCATGAATCTCGTATATATATTCACGAATTGTATATTTTTAGAATTCAAATACCCCAGTTATGTACAATGATCTGACATATTAATTCTATATGCAATATGAAAATTGGAGATAGAGATCTACTTTCTCTCTCTTCTAATTCGATTTTCTTTTCATTCATTTTAATGAACTATACATTCAGTTTGCTTCATCTATCATCTATGTCAATAAGTTTCGTTGATTTATTTTGATATAAGTTTTGTAATAATTTTTAGAGGTGAAATAATATCATTTAATATATTTTTATCTCTGCAAAAGGAAAATAGGAATGAAGAAGGAACAAATATCAATAACTTTCTCTCTCTTAAAAGCCAACGACCCACTTTCATAAAAAGGATGAAAAATGAACAGTCGCTCAAGAAATGGCGATGGAGAAACTTTCATTTTAATAATTCTCAGGAAGATGAAGGAGTTTTGAACTTATTAATTTCATATCAATCATTTTGACTTCAACGATCTACAGTAACAAAAAATACAAAATTGGGACAAAAATCGGTGATTAAAATTTCTCCATGATTAGTCATTAAGCAACATAGCTGTTGAAGAGTAAAAAATCCCAATGGATATATGGGTTTATTCACAGACCCACACCACAATGAACCATCTCAATTTATGGTCTCTAGAAGTCATTACTGGAAGGTCCACAATATCATTGGAAAAAATTTGAAGTCTACCTACTTTAGGTACAAAGCTCCTGTAAATCAGCAACTATAATTTTGTAATGGATATGTGATCAACGTCAAGGTGTGAAAAATATCTTCGGATCACCCATGATGGTCGACGATCACCGTTAAATGAGAATACATTGGTCGACAGCATGTTACAAGCCGTCAATAATTGTGATATGACTGTCAATATAGGTTAGCGGCAAGACAGAAGGGCAAAGAGTAGATCGACAGGCTCTGTTCATGCCAGCAACATCAATTCTTGGTCGGCATCCAAATTTTCCAGTTGTGGTCAACAAAATCTTCTGGTCGGTGCAAAATTTACTGGTTGGAGTTACATTTTGCTGGTTGGGCGCATAACGTTGGTCGACATCGTACCAGGTCGGCAAGAAAAAGAAAACGTATATAAAATTCTAGGGATCAGACCTATAGGTAGGCATCTTTTATACGGTTGGTTGGCAACTCTTAAATCCCCAGTCCCATACATCATTAACATAAACTATTACTCCTATATTTTGTAATACCCCGTAATTTTAAATGACTTTTAAAATGGGTTATATTCTAAATAAATGGATTAATTGGATTTTATTATTAATTAATTCATTTGGGTTTTATCCGGACCGTGGATATGAATATGGATGGTTCTGAATATTACTTAAAGATATTTAGGTAATACATGAATGTGATGTCATTGATATGACTGTATGATATAAATTTGGTTATTTATATTTTTAGTCAGACGCGGTATGGGACGTGTCGGGACTAGTTTATTAAATTAAAAAGGAAATTTATTTTCAATCGATCTAATAGTCATTTCGACTGCGTCATTGCATCCGGAAGGTTTGAAATAGTCAGAAAAGTCTATTTGGATGTCAATTTTGAGTCTTGAGTCATTTGGGAATGAATAGACAACCCGAAAGGGCATTTTGGTCATTTTTCTAGGGGGGATGAATAGTGTTTCGGATTTGGAACTATTATAAGTATTGATAGATTAAGTGAATCGGAGTTATTCATCTCCTCTTCACAAATAAGAGCAGCCATCTTCCTAGAGAGAGTGTGAGAGTGCTTGGGAAAGGAAAAGTCACTTGGGAAGGAGAAGAACAAGAACCAAGGTTCACCACCACCAACCACCACCGGAGTTTGACCGGAGAAGGGACAACCAACTGAGATAAACTACACCAAAGGATCAGACCTACACTAGAGGCAAGTGTTTGATAATGGCAATTTAAGTTTGTATATTGTCCATGTTAGAATAGAATGAAAAGAGAAGATTATTCATGTTTGGAAGAAATTATGGATCATTAAATAGAGTTCTGGAAAACTGAAATGAAATAGGAATTCAACTCATGTGTTAGGATGATAATAATCCACGAAATAGTCATGAATCAGTTGTAGAAATTGTGAAAACCATTGATATGTTCTTAAAGATGTTATGATAATAAATTTCTGGAAATAAGGAGATAAACATGCTTTTTAATCCAATCCTTTGATGATTCTAGGATGTATAGAGTATTGGAAATCGTTCATATATGTTGGTATATCATGTAGTAAAGATTATAATTCATTTGGGATGTTTAGATGAAGGTTTAAATGATCAAAAGTTGCTAAACCCGCAGTTACAGAAAATCAGGCCTGGACCTGAGGGATCGATCGATCAACCCCTGCCTTCGATCGATCGACCTCCCCAGTTTATGTAAAGTTGTTTCTTTTTAAATGATGATTCTTATCCCAAACCTTTTTTTGGATCTTTGGTAATTATTATTTGGAGATTGTGGGACCTAGAAAATATCAGTAAACCCTTGATAATAGTTGAATTAAATTTGATTTGGATTCGAGTGATTTAAATGTTGGAAATTATATTGAATGGAATTTCGGTTGCTAGATTCATTTGTTAAAATCTAAATGGTGATGTATGGGGTTTTACACAATATGCTCCTTAAATCTCGCGAGTGTCTTTCTCTTTGAATTCTTGTTAATTGAACTCATATTTGAATTGATAAATTCATTAAAATCTGGAAAATAATTGTTGAAATTATTTTGATTCATGTGGTATCATTATATTGTTGATGAGCACGTTGTCATTAGATTTTAATATGGCACGGATGTTGGGCACCCGCCAAAATTCCTGTTTCCCGGGCTATGGCTTGATAAAGCATATACGGATGTGGTGAGGCCTGGTGACCCGGTTAAAGTGTTGCTGAGAAATTATAATGATGAAATGCTATTGAGATTTGCATTTTGATTTGAAAATTCGTACTCGTGTTTTTACGTTTTATTCATCGCTAACATATATTTGTTGAGCATCTTTCCTGTCGTATTGTGTACTTCCCCATATTTTCTTTTAGTGGCAGGTTAGGGAAGATTTTAGGGATCTATGGAGATTGATTTTAGCGAGGATTATTTGGGAAAGATGTTTATTATTTATTTTGTTGTATAGAGCATTGGAGATTTGTATTTTTATTCGAGTTAGATGTTGTATTTATTCGAGAGAGTTGTTGTATTTGAAGAATTGAGATTAGTGGATTTATATTATTGTGGGTTTATTTAGATGCTCTATACCTCGTCACTTGTGGATTTGGATTTATTTTATCGCATTAGCGCTCCGTTCGCTCTCCCTGGGTGGGCGGGGTGTTACATATTTTAATCAGAATTCAAGAAAGACGAACATAACAATTTCACCGGACCATTTTTTGGTCGGTACACCAATTGTTGGTCAATGATAGATCCATACCATCTATTGTTGGAAGGCGTAGGCTCCAGACCCTCTTTTGTTTACCGACACCAGCTAAACAGGTCGGCGACGTCTAATGTTGGTCGGCGACAAGTTTTAGACCAAATAAAAAGCATCATGATCAACCATTACTTGGTCGGCGTTACATATAACTAGTTGGTGCCATCAAATCAAGATCTACAACGATCCACTATCAGATCTAATCCTCATCGCCAAAGATATAAAATTTTAAATTATGCTATTAGGATATGTTGAACTTGGTCGGCCAAGAGCTCCTATATGTTAGTCGGCATAATAAAGTATGTTGGTCGGTCCCCACTGTGAGATGAGAACATTATTTTCGACAACAAAAGATTAAACAGGAACAAAATTTCTTCGACCTCTTAACACCTACTGTTTTGATAATGCCACTTCCCTATTAATTCATAGCTTTAAAAGTATTTTGAAACCAATTAATATTGGGATATTTAATTGGAATGCAGATAATTTTGCAATAACTCTAGATTAAATAATTATTATGCCTTAATTAGGGCACATATTTAAAAAGAAAATCTGCTCACGTAACATATAGGCGGCATAAATTTTTTATTGCCTAATGTTTGAGTAGATACATGTCATATATTCTTTGGATAAATAATTATTCTCATGACTAATCAATTTAGCCTACAGATATGGTAGAGCAATTTATTAAATTCTACAGGTACAAGATTCAGTCCCAACAAAGTACTCGGCCACAATCTTAAACTTTTGGAAAATATTATCATTGCTCGGCATTATGAAATTGTGCCTCAGCAAGGCACTATTGATTTTATTAACTTCTCTAATATATGCTCAAGAACGAATCATTATCTATATCCATTCGTATGCATATTCTATATTCATCTCAGCATGGAGTTTGGCAAAATATTTATTATCATGTATTCATCTCCGAGGAGATCTGCAGCATTCATTATATTTTATCTCCAACGAACAGTAGGTTGGGAGAATTCTTCTCTCTATATATACTCACCAACCACCAACTAAATGTTGGTTGGTCCTCAACAACCACCAACTAAAAGTTGGTCAGCATCAGCAACCAACAACTAAATGTTGGTCGACATCAACAAAGACACCAACAATGTTGGTAAAATAATCGAGCAAGGCAAGTCATGATTGATTATGGGTGACCCAATAAGGCATCTAAACTAATAAGGAACATGGGATAAATATTCCATTGCTTAGGCACTTATGGACAATCATGATAAGATTGTTACAACTAGGCAGGAGCATGGGATAAATATTCCATTGCCTAGGCACTTAAACTGAGCAAGAACATGTGATAATATTCCATTGCTTGGGCACTTATGGGTTATCAAAAGATCTCTACAAGTAGGCAGGAGCATGGGATAAATATATTCCATTGCCTAAGCACAAAGACAAATTAAATTGGCAAATTTCCAATTCATATACAGAGATTAACAGAAGATAAATTTCATGATTATATATTACTATTTTGGAAATCTATTATTCTCTAATAATGCAGGATCAGTCAATCCCTTCCTTATTATTATCTGGATTTCTTATTAAGTTCGGCAGATGGTCGGCAATCTTGTTATCTGGATTTCTTATTAATCCCAGCAGATGGTCGACACTCTTATTATCTGAACTTCTTATTAAGCTCGACGGATGGTCAACACTCTTATTATTTGGACTTCTTATTAAGCTCGGCGGATGGTCGACACTCTTATTATCTGGATTTCTTATTAAGCCCGGTGGATGGTCGACACTCTTATTATTTATCTTGATTTCTTATTAAGACCGACAGATGGCCAGCACTCTTATTATTTATCTGGATTTCTTATTAAGTTTGGCAGATGGTCGACACTCTTATTATTTATCTAGATTTCTGATTAAGCTCGACCGATGGTCGACACTCTTATTAATTATCTGGGTTTCTTAGCACTTCTATTATGGATATGGATTTCTCAATAGCACAGATATTCGATGAAAATGATATATTATGCTCAATCATGCTCATTATTGGATCATTCTATCAAGTCCTGACAAATGCTCAGGCATTATTATTATTATTCAGTCGCCTAAGCCCAACTGGGGGCTTCCACATACGCCGATCAATGGCATATATCAGGATCAGATTGAACTTATCAAATCTCAGACATTCCAGACTTCCACAGATTCCTAATTGGAATATATCACATTCCTAATTGGAATGCCCACGAATTCCTAATTAGAATACATCATATTCCTAATTGGAATGCCCATAGATTCCTAATTGGAAAATATCATATTCCTAATTTGAATTCCATCACATTTCTAATTGGACTATATGTTACAAGTAGTTTTACTTAACAAAAATTACTTAGTTGGCAAATTAATTCTATGGTTACATCAGGACAGTAATGGAAACGCAAACATGCAAAGCTCTTCAGAAGTCATTTCAGGGAACATTTCCTCGAACTTGTCTTTTTCTAGCAAGACCAGCAGACTTCAAGGCCAAGAAAGCATTCAGAGTTCATATTTCGCATTCGGGGGCTTTTATTACAGAATTAATTATTTTAGTGGCACAGTTTGATAATATCATGCAACATCAATCGAGCATCAGATGCAGCTCCAAATCATAAAAAAAATAAGAGAGACTAGTGGCCAATCATTATACATGAGTTATTGTGCACATACTATTGAAGTTTATGGGTTAAATTCAACATATACATCAATGGAGATCTCCAATATTGTTGCCCCGACCAATATTGAAGAAGAAGTTATATGAAAATGTTTCGAAGTCCACCACTAGCTTGGTATTAATTAGATTGAAGAGTTAGATTCAAAAGCTAGTATGTTACATTAGCAAAGCCTTTAGAGGATTAGAAATCAGAAATATCAAGCACATACAGTCAACAATCAATTGGTCGGATAACTAGGCAACCAACCAATACACTTGAACATTATAACAAGCCACAAGACACAAACTATGAAGTTACTTCATCCAGATTCCCAGGGGTGTTACATAGCACATGACGAACAGAGTTCCTCAAAAGAAATATTATCTCCAATGCAACAATCAATCAACCTGAATCATCTGTTGACCAGAAGATAGTGCACATTATATTAAAAAAAATCAAGAAGGCAGATCAATAATCTCATTATGCACGAGCATCGAGCAATATTGCAAAATAAATACTCCATCCTATTAGTAAACCATCAAGTATGGAGCATTGAGGGCTTCTGTTAATGCAAAAATTCTCCAACTACGCGGACCAATAAGAAATGGACATCTGCCATCCTACATGGTAATATTTATACTTCCTCGACACCCGAGGATAGTTGGTCGACACCCGAGGAGAGTTAGTCGGCACCCTAAGAGAGTTGGACGGCATACCAACCAAATCAAAGAATACCAACTAACTCAAGGAAGACCAACCACCCTAGAAGACCAACAGTCATAGTCATTGTAGATTGATGTAAATGTCTAAATATATGAAGACATTCCATCTCTTGGACTCCCATCACTATAAATACATGCGTTCCCTTAGCCAAATGGACAGGCTACACAATCTGAACACGCAATCAATTCTTTATACACCTCTGTCTCTCTACACCATATTGTGCTATTGTAAACCCCTGGAAATAAAATAATAGCGGACGTAGGCTTTTCTTTATAGGAGAAACACTTTAAAAACCTTTGTCTCTATATGTTTAATGTGATCATCACTTCATCTTCAATCATCCTCTTCATACCTTCATTTTACCTACACCCTCTGTTTCAGAAGATTTGCAACTACCCAGCCGCATAATGGAACCCCAATGAGTAGAAGTGGTACATGTTTCACCAACACCTCGTCCATTGACTGACCTAACTAATGATGCTTACGGAGTCCACCACCATTAAAACTACCAACCTATGGATACAGATAATGTCCATTATAATAGAGTAAATGAATAATTTGTTGCTGAATATACAAGAGATCTGGAGTACATACGATTGAAAGCCGATGAAGCTAGACCGTTGTATAAAGATTGAGATGAAGATCACTCAATATTATATGCAATGATTGGTTTGCATAATTTGAAGAGTCAATTTGGTTTTTCTAGCAACAGGGTAATCAAAATTCTTAAGTAAGTTAAAGAAATCTTCCACGTGAGAATGGAAAGGACAAGGCTGTAAAATATTACAAGTGCTCGCAAGTCCAACAAAAGGTTTTAAAGTATTTTCTACTTGAGCCATGGTTAAAATGGGTTTTCACTGTAATGTTAATAGCGGAGGCCGTGATATGGCATGCTCGATGTGAGGTGGGTGGGAATCTAATGCGTCATCTGATTGATCCACTTATCTAGAAAATTTCAAACGCACGAAACCTTGAATTTGCAAAGGAACCGTGCAACATCCATATTATAATCTCAATCAATGGATTTAACCCTTTCGATAATATAACTACTAATCAGAGTTATTGACCAGTTTAATGGTGCCTTTAAGTTTCCCTTCGACATTGTGCATGAGAAAGGAGTTCACATTGTTATCTTCATTGATACTCAGGATAAAGGCTCACAACGATGATATTGACATATTCTTTGTCCCATTAATCTAAGAACTTAAATTATTGAGGGATAAAGGTGTGAGGACATTTAAATCTTATAAGGGTGAAGAGTTGATACTTAAAGCAATTTTGACGTGGACGATCCACAACTTTCCTGCTTATGGGACCTTTTTCGGTTGTAATGTTCATGGTTATTATGGATTACCTATATGTGGGAAGAAACCGAATCCATTTGGCTGTATCATAATGGTAAGATGAATTATACAGATCATCATAGATTTCTGCCGACCAGTCACCCTTTCAAGAATGACAAGTTTAACTTTTTGCTTTTCGGTTACGAGCACAGGACACAACCTACTCGTATTTTTGGTTAGAAGATTGAAAAGAAAGCAAAAGCTACATCTGTATAGAATAGGTATATAAGTAAACACCTTCAATTTATAAACATGAAGCATAAAGCTATGAAGGATCCAAACGACCCTAGTAAAGAGAATCCATGATCCAGATGATCAATATTTTATGACTTTCCATATTGGAAAGATCATCGTGTAAGGCATGTAATTGATATGATGCACACATTGAAGAATGTTGTGGACTATCTTATAAGAACATGTTTGGTGGATCTCATTTAAAATATGGAGAGTGGGCCCGCAACGATTTACATGATAAGAAAAAAAAGAAGAATTTGTGGTTAAAAAATGTTATAACAAGAAGAATTGCTATCCCCTCGGGTGCTTTCACTTTGACTACTAGTGAGAAAAAGATCCTCTTAGACACGTTGTTCAACTTGAAGACTCCAACTAGTTATTTAGGAAATTTATATAGGACAGTAATATACCAAATGAATGACTTAAAACATTTCTTCTCTGAACAAAAAGATATCTGTCGGGAAATTATGCAAATTAGTTTGTGTTTTACCATACTTTGTGCAAAAGTGGTAAACATAAGGAACATTAAAGCTGCGAAATCAACTTTAGTCGAGGAAGTTTATGTATTAAATAAATACTTTCCTCCATCATTCTTTGATATTGGCATCCACCTGCTTGTGCATTTATGCGATGAGGCTTTGTTATGTGGTCCCCTTAAGTATCTTTGGATGCATCCTTTTGATCGTTTGATGAAAACCTTTAAAGATTACATAAAGAATACACAATCTATTTGAGGGTCAATTGCTGAAGAATAAACTATTGTGGAACATATGCCAAAACAAAAGGTGAGGAGGTTCAATCCTCATGGAGAATGAGTGATCGAGGAACCTGATAAGTTTGAGGATGAATTACCTTTTGAGAACCCTAAAGAGGTGAAACTCACAAATATATAATACGAGCATGCAGATCTTTATGTCTTCAAATCACAAGATGAAGTCGAAGACTAGAGAGAGTGGGTATCTACTGAATTATTCTTGTTTGATTATATGTATTTTATATATTATGATCTAAACTCTTAAATTTATCCATAGGAAGTACAAAAACGAAATTACCAAATATCAAAGGAAAATTTGCACTATAACTAATTTTAGGGCATGGGTATCAAATGAGGTAATTTTCAGCTCTTATTTGTGCGGTTATTTATTCATGAGTGGTAAAAACATGCCATAATACAAATTCATTAATAGGTACAAATTCTAAAAAGAGGTGATGTATCTTCAAGACTTTCACGTCTAGAAAAAGGTCCTAATTTTCATGCCAAAGAGTTTAAGATATTCTGCATCGACGATTTTGATTTCGTTTCATATCCATATAAGGAAAAGCTTTTGACACAAAATAACGAAATGTCAATTTCTGCCTTGACTACCTGTATCTCTAGTAAAAGGGATAAAAATTCAAAAGATACGGTGATAACCTATTATGGGATAATACAATAAATTCTAGAACTTGATTACTTAGATTTCATAACAAAATGTATTCTATTATGATTGGGTGAAGGTGTATGATACTAAAGATGATTACGAGCCTTTTATTTGTGCCTTTCAAAACGTAAATAATATATTATACTCAAATTTCATAAACGATGGCAATTGGTCTATTATTATGCATGCACCAAAGGGTAAAGGCTCTAAAAGAGTTCCAGTCAGATCTTGATAGCAACCCTAATTTGAAGGATCTTTTAGTCGATTTAGAGGAAGATTGAGTATCAAAATATTATTTTATCCTTGTCAATCTTATTTGTATCCTATTATGGTATTGACACTATATTATCACTTTACTTTGATTTATGAATTTTTAGTTTGATGTATGAATGTTTAGTTTGATTTACGAATGTTTACTATGACTTAGGTATGTTTAGTTCGATGTATTAATATATTGTTGGATTTACGAATGTTTAATTTATTTATGAATGTTTAATTTATTTCATGAATGTTTAGGGGCATGAACACGTTGCATGAGACGCTCATTTTGAGAGTAGAGTCTCCTGAGTTTGTGATTGGACCAAATTAACCCATCTCAATTTCCACGTGTTCCTGTACATTTATAGTTGTTGATTAGTTTCACTGATACAATATTCATAAAATGAAGAAAAATTAACAGTCCACATGGGACAAAAATCAACATTACTCATATCCTCAGAATCCGGAAACTCTAATTGGTGATGAGGTTATTCTGTTCTGAAAATTATCCTTTATCAAACTCAAGGACATCGGTGGATAGGCAATTTCAATTTTCAGGATATAATAACCTTATCACCAACTTCGATTTTCCAATTTTTTTGAGGATATCAGTACTGGTGATTTTTATCCCATGTGGGACGTTAATTTTCCTTTATTTTATGAAGATTGTATCAATGAAACTAATCAGCAAATGTACATGTACATGAATACGCGTGGGGATGTAAGATCAATTTGCTCTAATCACAAATTCAAAAGACTATTTAATGGCCCACTTGGATCACAGGAAACGGTTTATCTTTACTTTAACTAATATTTTTATATAATTGATATGCATTATATTTTAAATGTTATAAAATAGTCACACTTAGGCTTCAAAATGTGTCGCTAATGGGTAAAAACTACAAACAACTCCCGTGCAAGGGGCACACACACCTTGCACATGACTAACATAACTCATAGCAACTGATTGCATTGTCACATGACTCCCGGTTAGAGAATAGGACCGAAATTTGCAAATAGCCACACTTAGGCTTAAAATTTGTCCTCTAGTGGGCAAAGACCACGAACAACCCCCAAATAGCCCCACAAGGGAAACGAACACCTTGCACGTGACCAATGTAAATTGTAGCAACTGATCGCGTAGTTGTAGGACTCTCGATTTGAGAATAGGACCGAAATTTGTAAATAGGCACACTTAGGCTTGAAAACACCGTTAGTGGGTAGAAACTCTTAAACCCCCAAACGGCCTCACAAGGAGTATGAACACTTCACACATGACCAACGTAACTCATAGTAATAGACCTCATAGTCATGGGACTCCCGGTTTAAGAATTAGATTGAAATTTGCAAATAGGCAAACTTAGGTCTGAAAATGTGTCGCTAGTTGTCGAAAACCATGAACAATCCCCAAGCGGTCCCACAAGGGGTACGAACACCTCGCACGTGATCAATGTAACCCGTAGAACCTGACTGTGTAGTCGTGAGACTCTTGGTTTGAGAATAGGATAAAATTTACATATAGGACGAAAACCACAAACAACTCTCAAATGACCTTGTAAGGGGCATGGACACCTCGCACATGACCAACAAAACTCTTAGCAAGCGACCGCGTAGTTGAAGGACTTCAGGTTTGAGAATAGGACCAATATTTGCTTATAGGCAAACTTAGGCTTAATAACATGTTGCTAGTGGGCGAAAACCATGAACATTTTTAAAACGGCCCCACAATGGGCAAGAACACCTCGTACGTGACAAACATAACTCGTAGCAATAGACTTCATAATCGTGGGACTCCCGATTAGAGAATATGACCAAATTTACAAATAGGCACACTTAGGCTTGAAACGTGCATCCAGTCGGTGAAACCCTGAAGAGCCCCCAAACGGTCTCACAAGAGGCATAAACACCTCACACGTGACCAAAATAAATCATCACAATCGATTGAGCAGTCGAGGGACTCTCAGTTTGAGAATAAGACCGAAATTTATAAATAGGCACACTTAGGCTTGAAATCGTGCCTCTAGTTGGTGAAAACTACGAACAACCCCCAAAGGGTATATAAAGGTACAAACACCTCGCATGTGACCAACAAAACTCGTAGAAATCGATCGCATAGTCGCAAAACTCCAGACTTGGGAATAAGACCCAAATTTGCAAATTGGCACACTTAGGTTTGAAAACATGGCATTAGTGGGAAAAAAAATCCTAAATAGCCCCCCAACGGCCCCACAAGGGGCACGAAGACCTCGCACGTGATCAACATAACTCGTAGAACCAACTGCATAGTAGCAGGACTCCCGATTTAAGAATATGATTGAAATTTGCAAATTGGCACATTTATGCTTTGAAAATGTGCTGTTAGTGGATGGAAACCACAAACAACCCGTTCTTAAAGGGGCACGAACACCTTTCACGTGATCAATATAACTCATAAAACCCAGTTGCAAAGTTACAGGACTTTTGGTTTGAGAATAGGACCAAAATTTTAAAATAAGCACACTTAGGCTTGAAAACGTGTCACTAGTGGATGAAAACAACAAACAACCCCCAAACGGCCCCTTAAGGGGCAACGACACCTCTCATGTGCTCAACTTAACTTGTATTAGCAACCGATCGAGTAGTCACGGGACTCTCAATTTCATAATAGGACCAAATTTACAAATAGGCACACTTAGGCTTGAAAATGTGCCGCTAGTGGGTGAAAATCCTGAAGAGCCCCCAAACTGCCCCGCAAGGGGCACGGACACCTTGTATGTGACCAACATAATCGTAGCAATCACGGGACTCTTGGTTTGAGAAAAGAATTGAAATTTGCATGTAGGCAAACTTAGGCTTGAAAATGTGTCGTTAGTGGGCAAAAACCATAAACAACTCCCATACGGCCCCGCAATGGGCACGAACACCTCGCTCGTGACCAACGTAACTCGTAGAAACCAACCGCATAGTCTTCGAACTCCTAATTGGAGAATAGGACCAAATTTTCAAATAGGCACTCTTAGGTTTGAAAACGTTCATCTAGTGGAAGAAAACCCTAAAGATCCCACAAATGACTCCGCAAGGGGCACAAACATCTCGCATATGACCAACGTAAGTCGTATTAACAGATCGCCTTGTCGCGGGACTTCCTGTTTGAGAATATGATCAAAATTTACAAATAGGCACACCTAGGCTTTAAAACGTACTGCTAGTGGGAAAAAACCACAAACAACCCCAAACGGTCCCACACGGGGCACAAACACATCGCACGTGATGAACTCGTAGCAATCAATCGCATAGTCATAGGACTCCTGATTTGAGAATATGAACGAAATTTGCAAATAGACACACTTAGCCTTGATAACGCGCCACTAGTGGATGAAAATTATGAACAACCCCACAAGTGGTACGAAAACATCGTATGTGATTAACGTAACTCATAGCAACTAACCGTGTAGTCACGAGACACCTGGTTTTAGAAGAGGACCAAAAACTTCAAATATGTGCACTTTGGCTTAAAAACATGCCACGAGTGGGCCAAGACCCTGAAAGCCCCCCAAATATCCCTGCAAGGGGCACAAACACCTCGTGAGTGATCAATGTAACTCATAGGAACTGATTGGATAGTCGCAGGACTCTCAATTTGAGAATAGGATTAAAATTTGAAAATAGGTACATTTAGGCTTAAAACCTGCCGCTAGTGGGCAAAAACTTTGAGCAACCTCCAAACGGTCCTATAGGGGTACGAACACTTCGGACATGACCAATGTAACTCGTAGCAACAATCGCGTAGTTGCGGGACTTTCGATTTGAGTGTAGGTCTGAAATTTATATATAGGAACACTTAGGCTTGAAAACGTGCTGCTAGTGGGAAAAAATCACAAACAACCCGGCCCAGCAAGGGACACAAATTCAAACACGACTAGCGTAACTCGTAGCAACCGATCGTGTAGTCACAGGACTACCGATTTGAAAATATGATCAAAATTTGCAAATAGATAGGCCTAAAAAATATGCCACTAGTGGGCGAAAATCACGAATAACTCCTAAATGGCCCAGCAAAGGGCACAACCTTGTACGTGACCAACATAACTTGTAGAAACCAACCATGTAGTCGTGCGACTCTCAGTTCAATAATATGATTGAAATTTATAAATAGGCACACATAGACTTCAAAACGTGCCGCTAGTGGGAAAAAATAATGAACAACCACAAATGCCCCCGCAAGGGGTACGAACACGTCACAAGTGAACAACGTAGCTCATAACGATCTATTGCATAGTTGAGGGAATGACGGTTTGAGAATAGGACCAAAATTTGTAAATAGGCACACTTAGGCTTGAAAACATGCTACAAGTGGGCAAAAAACGACGAACAACCCTTAAACGGTCTCGCAAGGGGCATGAACAACTCACACATGACCAACATAACTCTTAGCAACAAACCGCATAGTCGCTAGACTCCCAGTTTTAGAATAGGGCCAAAATTTATAAATAGTCACACTTAGACTTGAAAACGTGTCGCTAGTGGGCGAAAACTCTGAACAACCCCCAAATGGCCCCGTAGGGATCACGAACACCTTGCACATGACCAACGTAACTCATAGAAAACAAATTGTAGTCGCGGGACTCCCAATTTGAGAATAGGACCAAAATTTGAAAATAGGCACATAGTCTTAAAACGTGTCGCTTGTGGGTTAAAACCCCGAACAACCGCCATATGGCCCCACAAGGGGCATGAACACCTCACACGTAACCAATGTAACTCATAACAACCGATCGTGTAGTTGCAAAACTCCTGGTTTGAGAATAGGACCAAAAATAGTGAATACATTTTTTCATATAAATATGTCACATACTTAAACTATGACCATATTTGATATTTTTTTCATAATAAATATGTGGTCGAAGATTCAGTCCGTGAACAAATTAAATCTTGTATAAAAGAGGGTCATGGCTTATGTCTGTGACCACATTGAACAGTTGGTCACGACCTTCGTCCTTGACCACATTAAAGCATGTGAGGGTTATGGGTGACGACTTTAGTCCGTGACTACGTTTTCAAACTCGGTTTAAAGATGGGGTCTTTGACTACCTAGTCACATACCTTGTTCGCGATCGTCCAGCCTTATACTGGTCCACTCTTTGGTCTGTGGCTACTCCGTTTGGTCAGGGATAAGGTACATGACTAAAATTTTTTGTCACGGATGGGATCCGTGACCTGTAAGCCTAATCACGGCCTGAATCCGTGATCATCTTCCTATTTTGTGTAGTGTTTATTTGAGTTGTAATTTTCTAGAAGTGAAAATTATTAGGTCAATTTACAATTAGTTCCCTTGGTAATAATTTTTAAACATTTAAGGACAATTTATAATTAGGTTCACTTGTTATGCCACTATCGCGGACTTCTACAAGAAGAGAATTAGTGGACCTAAGTGTTTAAAATTTATCAAAATTCCTTTAGTGTTTAAAATTTGTTTGTGAGGGACCTAAGAGTACTTTCTCCAAATTAATAATTGAATGTTTGAAAAAAAATTAAAAGTAACCCTAAAACTTTTTGGCTTTGGGGCTACCGCCCCCAAAACTGGTTGATGATTGTAAATAGTGGTGGCCCGTCCATAATTTTTTTCTGGCTCCACCACTGCTTGCATTGGACTCATGGATCCATGTTTGTCTCACCCATTGGGAAGCCTATTGGAGATTTATCTCTTATTAGCTTGGTCCGAGTTCCAGGCCACCATAGTCCCCCATTCTCAAAATATTATGGAACCTTGATCACTGCTAGTCTTAGGATTAAGTAATTGGCCTGTAATGTAAACTATACATGTAATTGAACTTGTTAATGGTTGCAAGTACCTTCAATGATGAGTAATATTTTAAAAAAATGAGGATGAAAAGGGAAAGCATGTTGTCATTACAGAGTTCCTCTGTGTCTCTCCACAAGCATCATAATGGTGCATGTTAGCCATTAATTAGTTATTGAAGCGATACAATCTAGAGCATCGAGCGACAAGCGAGATATGTATTAAATCCCTTTAAATAGGTATAACAACTTCCTTATGTTCTTTTTCATTTCTACCTTTTATACTTTGATTTTCCAAGTTCCAAGGAAAAATTGTGTGCCCGACATTTGGTTATTCTTTATATAGATCTTTAAAGTCTTCACCAACACTTATTTCATTCTAGGGTACGTTTGATTAATTTATCTTTAAGGTTCACCGCTTTTTTTCTTTGAGCTTAATGGTTCTAGGTCATTATCCCCTTATTCTTCAAGTACAGTATGTATCACCATACCATACGAATATGCTTTTCCCACCCTTTGGGTTTGATACTTTTGGAGAGTTAACCCTATTCAGGCTTGGTTACACCCTCTACACTTTTCCCCCATACCTTATTGGTTCACTACAAAGGTTTTTGGAGAGTTATTATTGTTATGGTATCGTTATATCTCCTAGTTTCTGATCTCCATTTGTATAGTTGCATTGACATCCCTAGACCTTACTTGCGAAGTATTATACACCGTGGCATTGTATCCCCATCCTATTAAAGTTATGAGGGAGCTTTAGATATAAATATTTCATGTGTCATTCTCGAGGTATCCCTTCCTCGATGGCCTTTCACTCCTAATGACATACTCTCCTTTTCTATAGGTACTTCCAAGGAGTTGGAGGCTTAGGTAACCGCCAATAGAGAGGTTCCATAGGGATCTAGCTTAGAGGTGATTATTTCTCCTAACTCCTCGAAAGCTCAGGGCAAGCCCTCCATGATGGATTTGCTGAGTAGATCTGACATGCATTCGTCAATGTTAATATTAGTCCAAATGTATTCATATCACGGTTAAGGATACTGGACGTGACGAAATAAGACTCCTCTACAAAATTCATCAAGATTTCAAATTATCCATCTCTTCGTCCAACTTTTCAACATGTATGTATGATCCCAACAAGGTAATCTTTTGTTAAGACACACTTGAGTGAAGGTTGCGCGTCCTTCTTAACCCAATCACCAATGACCTTTAGTGTTAAAAACTCAAACTAATGATGGACTGCATATCATTGTGGCTTAATTTTGTTAATAGGGACCTTAGTATGGTTGAGTTTATGTTATTTCAAGTGTCAAAGTATACTACATTTGATATAGATATATTCAACATATATTCTCAAGCAGGTAATAAATTTACTTATCATGCCCGTACTAGTAATAAGGGGTGGAGTGACAAGTTCTTCTAGGTTGAAGGAGGAGGGTGGGATAATACTCACCTTAGTGATAAAGTCATTGTTCACTTATATTGGGCCCCAAAACATAGTTATAAGCGCTCGATTTAGTAGTTATTTGTCATTGGTTATTCTATTATTTAATTTTATGTTGTATTTATTCGGTCACTCTAATAACCTTATCAAGGTTCTTGATTTGGTAAAGGAATTCATTTAATGGTCAAGGACGATGAACACCAATATAGTTCTTGAGAACCTTACTGATCCACTCCACTCTTTACAACCTCCCACCTAACGTAACTTCCAAAATTTGAGTTTTCTTTATAATTCAATTGAGTTCTCTTCCTTTTTATTAACATGCAATCCTGACACCTTTTACTTGATTCTAGTTATGTAGCTGAAAAACCTCCAAAAACCTCCCTTCATAAGCGAGTTTATAGGACAATGGAGGACCAAGACGAACCTTCAAGGATAATAATGAGAAGTCTAGTGGTACACCAAGATGTACCACTTTTTAAGATTCATCATGGCATTGGATTGAACTTCTACTTATTAAGTAACAATGTATACTGGCATAAAAGTTTCGCCATTGGAGGATTTTAGGGTGACATTTGCAATTATGTTTATGCCCTAGGTTGATAATGTCCATGGTGATGTCAAGTTGTACAGTTCTCTCAAAGGAAGATGTTATAGATTTGTTAATTATTGGAACTTAAAACATTTTTTTAGCATACTGATTACATTCGTGCTACAAGGTTCTCTAATTGTACCCTTAACGAATGATTTTCTTTGCTAGAATATTTTCATTCTATTGCATAGTTTTTCATCATAAAGGATGAATTATGTGGCCCATATTGGGAGCATTATATTATCTTTCTTGTGCGAATATGGAGGATATGTTCCTTTAGGTGAAACCTTTTAATATAGTAGTTCCATGGTCTTTAGTCCATGATTTTAATTTTCATATCTAATAAGTGGTACACAGTAGATCTTGATTATGGATCATGATCGGTACTTTATTTGTTCCCTCAAGGATATGTATCATTGAGGCAAGTTTGATCAGTGAATTTACAAAGCTATTTTGAGCTTGAGGTAGGTAAAATAATTGAACTTCTATGAACATGAAGGCCACCCCTTCTAAATAACTATGGTAGGGAATCTATTTTTATTTTTTGATTTTATTGGCGTGAAATTTGACAAATGATTAAATATGAACCCCCAAACATGTCCAATTATATCCCTTTCCCATGGGCCATTTTTAGGCTAACAAAGAAGGATTTATATTTAGTGATGTTGTTAGTATAATGAAAGTTTAGCTTGATGGTGGTGGGACGCGGTTTCCCATTTAGAAAGATCAATAACATTCTAATGCCATATCCTCTCTTACTATTTTCGATATCAAAATATAACTTCCATCGATACTCTTGCGGATTTTAATTGTTCTAATGTCTTCATACAAAAATCAGGTAGTAACTCCCTTAGAATGGACCAAGTAGTCAAAAATAGAATTTTATTTTATTGCCTTCTAGTGGACATACCCAATGTCAAATTTTATGTCAAATTCTATGGTTGGTAAGCACTGGCTTCTCAAGTACATACTTTAAGGGATCCATTCGTGATGCTAAATTTACTTGAAAGGAAATCATGAACCTTAACAATTTTAATTAACCCATACAAGGGATATACATTACTTTTCCAAACAATGTCATGTTCTTCACAAGTGGTCAGCTTTTGGCTGGCATAATAAATGGGTTGTTCTTTGTGAGATTCTTCAATGTACTGGGACAATATATATCTAGTTGTTTTTGTCACTTTCTTAAGGATTTAATCTCATTTGTTATGCTTTTAAACTTTTGAAAAATTTCTCTAAGGATAAGATTTGGCATAAGTGCCTTGGATTTGACAATCATGTCATCAATGTACACATCAACTTCTTTATGGAACATGTTATGCAAAAATTTTATGGGCCCCCTTTGGTATGTAGTGCTTGCAGTTTTAAGACCAAATGACATGAGTATATAGAAAAATGTCTCTCAAAGGGTCATGGAGGACATTTTTTAATTAAAATTTCGGGTGCATATTAATTTGATTGTACCCAACAAATACATCCACAAAGGATTTTAGGGCGTATTTTATAGTATCAAATTTGGGCAAGGGATAATCATCATTGAGGATGGACTTGTTCAGGTCTGTGTGGTCCACAAACATACTAACTTGCCCACATCCCTTTTGTATAGGTACGATGCGACGAATGATGTGGAGTATTTAAATACCATTAGGAACCCCATGATAAGTTTCTTCATAGGTTATTCCTTGACTTTGAAATACCATTCTGGTCAGAACTTATGATGTTTTTTCTTGACCAGTTTATAGTCTGGATACGTAGGGATGTGACGAACAATTATCCCAGTATCAATGTCAGACATGTCTTCATAAGACCAAACAAATACATTGATGTAAACCTTAAGGATTTTGATTTTTTCTAACCGTTCTAGATCATCTAAAGTGGAACAAATTTAATTTAATTTATATTATTATTTGATCCTAAGTTAACCATAATCATTTTGTCGATAGGTTGTGCACATTTGGTTTATTTTTCTTTATACCCTTTTAAGTGGCCTTCCAAATCGTCTTTACTTAGATTAGATTTATGATTATGATTTTCAAACTTATAATCGTTCATATTGTACACATGAATATGAAAGTGTGCATATCTCGGCGTTACCCAAAGAAATATTTTCTTTTAATCCAAGTTTGGAAAAAAATTAATACTAACATCTAAGTCACAAAGCATGGTTTACTGTAATCATTTTCTTGTTAACATATGTTCATTAATAATATTAAGAGAATTAAAATGCATAAAATAAATTCATACAATTGAGATGAGGATGTATTCGAGGAAATATTTTTAGAGAATACCTCAGGACAAACCGACACTTTCCTCTATATCGGTAAGGATTTACACAGTAGAAGAAATGACATATAAACTTGAACCTATATCTAGACAAAATAATTGACAACCTCGACAAAAAAAATATTTCCACCTTATAGTAGTAAGAGAAAGCATTGATCACATTCAACCATTCTCTATGTACCAATGTGTTAATCTTGTTGATGATGTCATGTTTTAACCTCTTGGAAAAAGCTCATTAAAGTTGAAGAAAACTTTGCTCCAAGTAAAAAGATTAGTATCTAGTGAACTAACACCTAGAATGAGTGAGGATATCCCAATGGATGATGGTGTAGAAAATGTATGGGATCACTGAAGAATATAAAAAATGTGTTTCACTGAAAAAATAAAACACTCAAAAATAAAGAGGAAACTAGAGTTTAAAGATGAAGAAAAATCTTCAAGGTTTTCTCTCGAAACATCCTTTGTGTTTACAAAGGTTTCAAGTTAAAAACATCATTTGTGTTTCAAGATCCAATCTTTCATATACATATGCTATGGATATCTTGTGTTTATCACCATTTGGAGTTTGTTCATCTCTTTGAACATTGTTTCGTCAAGGTTTACGGTGAAGAAGCAGAGGATTCTATGTTCCAAATCATAGGCAATTACTAAAGTTGTTTGGTAGATACCGAGGCGTATGTGGACTCGTGAGTTGTGGACCTAAGGTGTAAGGATTTCTGCATTGCACTGTGGAGAAGCGGTTGAAGCATAGAAGAGCGTCAAGGCTTATGGGGTATCGAGTCGTTGAGTAACTCTACCACTACACCAAAAATAGGAATCTGGCATGGTTTAAAACCTTGCCAGATCAAATCTGGAATGATTTTGAACTATGTCAGAATCAGGTGTTCCAAAATGACCATTTTTTCTGGCACGGTTTAAAAGTGTGCTAGATTTGACCAAACAGGAACACTTCTGGCACACTTTTAAACAGTGCCAGAATTTGATATTTCTGGCACTGCTTTGGCACAACTTTGAACTGTGCCAGATTGAGCACATTTTCATAAAAAATTAGCATATTTCAAAATCGTTCCAAAATTTGATACATTTTTGGCACGGTTTTGAACTCTGGCAAATTTTTGGATGAAAGAAAAAATAATAATTATTTGAAAACAAGAAAATTCACAAATTGCAAATATTGCACGTTGTTGATAAACTAATGTACATTCAAAATTTGAAATATTATAAGTCTTTAGTAGTTCACAGGCCAAAAAAAAATTGGGCAGAGTTTCCCCTATTTTTTGGACATTTTAAAACGTGCTAATATAAAACTTGCGTAATATAAAGCCCGCACGGCCACAAAATATAATAATAAACTTACAAAAGCTCGCACGACCATAACACAAAAAAATATAATCATGAATATTAAAGACATTAAATAAATAAACCCATTGTTGTAACCCATTGACTTTTCCGTGTGTTCCACTTGAATAAATGCTAACGATAAAATGTTATCCTGCCAAAAAAATCAGATACAAAAAAGAGACGATATTAGTAACCAAGTAATTTATAAAAAAATCTTACTCAAGCTCAAAAATTACATATAGGAGTTTCAATTATTATTATATTCTAAAATTGAAAATCTTACGCAAGTTTTGACTATCTAATCAGTTCCTACGAGTTACATTAGTCCCGTGCGAGGTGTTCGTGCCTCTTACGGGGCCGTTTTTGACGTTGGTTTGGGTTTTCACCCTTTAACTGCTTATTTTTAAGACTAATTTAAATATTTTAAAATTATCATCATATTCTCAAACCGGGAGACCCGCGATTACACGGTTAGTTCCTACAAGTTACGTTGGCCCCGTGCGACGTGTTTGTGCCTCTTACGGGGCCGTTCGGCGCTGGGTTGGGTTTTCACCCTTAAACAACTTATTTTTAAGCCTAATCTAGATATTTCCAAATTATCATCATATTCTCAAACCGAGAGACCCGCGATTACGCGATCAGTTCCTACAAGTTACATTGGTCCCATGCGAGGTGTTCGTGCCTCTTACGGGACAGTTTGGGGACTGGTTTGAGTTTTCACCCTTTAACTGCTTATTTTTAAGCCTAATTTAGATATTTTTAAATTATCATCATATTCTCAAACCGGGAGACCCGCGATTACGCGGTCAATTCCTACGAGTTATATTAGTCCCGTGCGAGGTGTTCGTGCCTCCTACGGGACCGTTTTAGTGCTGGTTTGGGCTTTTACCCTTTAACTACTTATTTTTAAGACTAATTTAGATACTTTCAAATTATCATCATCTTCTCATACCGGGAGACCCGCGACTACGCGGTCAGTTCCTATAAGTTACGTTGGTCCCGTGCGAGGTGTTCGTGCCTCTTACGGGGCCGTTTGGCGGCTCGTTTGGGTTTTCACCCTCAAACCACTTATTTTTAAGCCTAATATAAATATTTCCAAACTAACATCATATTCGCAAATTAGGAGACCCGCGACTACGCGGTCAGTTCCTATAAGTTACATTGGTCCCGTGTGAGGTATTCGTGCCACTTACGGAGCCGTTTGGCGACTGGTTATGGTTTTTACCCTCAAACGGCTTATTTTTAAGCCTAATCTAGATATTTCCAAATTATCGTCATATTCTCAAATCGGGAGACCCGCGACTACACGGTCAGTTCCTACAAGTTACATTAGTCCCGTGCGAGGTGTCCATGCCTCTTACAGGGTCGTTTGGCAACTAGTTTGGGTTTTCACCCTTTAACTGCTTATTTTTAAGTATAATCAAGATATTTCCAAATTATCATCATATTCTAAAACTGGGAGACCCGCGACTCTGCAGTTAGTTCCTAAAAGTTACATTGGTCCCATGCGAGGTGTTCGTGCCTCTTACGGGATTGTTTGGGGGTTGGTTTGGGTTTTTACCCTTTAACTACTTATTTTTAAGCCCAATTTAGATATTTTCAAATTATCTTCATATTCTCAAATCAGGAGACCCGCGATTACGCGGTCAGTTCCTACAAGTTACATTGGTCCCGTGCGAGGTGTTTGTACCTTACACCCTCAAACGGCTTGTTTTTAATCCTAATATAAATATTTTCAAATTATCATTATATTATGAAACTGAGAGACCCATGACTAGGCGGTCAGTTCCTACAAGTTACATTGGTCCCATGTGAGGTGTTCGTGCCTCTTACGAGGCCGTTTGGCGGCTGGTTTGGGTTCTCACCCTTAAACGGATTATTTTTAAGCCTCATCTAGATATTTTCGTATTATCATCATATTCTCAAATCGGGAGACTCACGACTACGTAGTCAGTTCCACAAGTTACATTGGTCCCGTGCGAGGTGTTCGTGCATCTTATGGGGCCGTTTGGTGGATGGTTTGGGTTTTCACCCTTTAACTAATTATTTTTAAGCCTAATCTAAATATTTCCAAATTATCATCATATTCTCAAAATGGGAGACCCGCGACTACGCGGTCAGTTCCTATAAGTTACATTGGTCCCGTGCGAGGTGTTCGTGCCTCTTACGGGTCGTTTGGTGGCTGGTTTGGGTTTTTACCCTTTAACTGCTTATTTTTAAGCCTAATTTAGATATTTTCAAATTATCATCATATTCCCAAATCGGGAGACCCGCGATTACGCGGTTAGTTCCTACAAGTTACATTGGTGCCGTGCGAGGTGTTCGTGCCTCTTACGAGGCTGTGGTTTTCACCCCCAAATGGCTTGTTTTTAAGCCTAATCTAGATATTTCCAAATTATTGTAATATTCTCAAATTGGGAGACCCGCGACTATGATATCAGTTCCTACAAGTTACATTGGTCCCGTGCGAGGTGTTCGTGCCTCTTATGGGGCCGTTTGGCGGCTGGTTTGAGTTTTCACACTTAAATAGCCTGTTTTTAAGCATAATCTTAATATTTCCAAATTTTCATCATATTCTCAAACCGTGAGACCCGCGACTACGCCGTCAGTTCCTATAAGTTACATTGATTCCGTACAAAGGTGTCCGTGCCTCTTATGGAGCCGTTTGGCGAATGGTTTGGGTTTTCACCTTTTAACGACTTGGTTTTAAGACTAATTTAAATATGTTCAAATTATCATCATATTCTCATACCGGGAGACCCGCGACTACGCGATCAGTTCCTGTAAGTTACATTGGTCCCGTGCGAGGTGTTCGTGACTCTTACGGGGCCGTTTGACGGCTGGTTTGGGTTTTCACCCTCAAACGACTTATTTTTAAACCTAATATAGATATTTCCAAACTATCATCATATTCGCAAATCAGGAGACCCGCGACTACGCGGTCAGTTCCTACAAGTTACATTGGTCCCATGCGAGGTATTCGTGCCACTTATGGAGCCGTTTGGCAACTGGTTATGGTTTTCACCCTCAAATGGCTTAATTTTTATCCTAATCTAGATATTTCCAAATTATCGTCATATTCTCAAATCAGGAGACCCGCAACTACGCGATCAGTTCCTACATGTTACATTGGTCCCGTGCGAGGTGTTCTTGCCTCTTATGGGGCCGTTTCGTGACTGGTTTGGGTTTTGACCCTTAAATGACTTATTTTTAAGCCTAATCTAGATATTTCCAAATTATTGTCATATTCTCAAAGTAGGAGACCCTCGACTATGCGGTCAATTCCTATAAGTTACATTGGTCCCGTGTGAGCTGTTCGTGCCTCTTACGAGGCCGTTTGGCGGCTGGTTTGGGTTTTCACTCTTTAATTGCTTATTTTTAAGCCTAATCTAGATATTTCCAAATTATCTTCATAGTATCAAACTGGGAGATCCGCGACTACGCGGTCAGTTCCTACAAGTTACATTGGTCCCGTGCGAGGTGTTCGTACCTCTTAAGGGGCCGTTTGGCGGATGGTTTGGGCTTTCACCCTCAAACGGCTTATTTTTAAGCCTAATCTAGATATTTCCAAGCTATCATCATATTCTCAAATTGGGAAACCCGCGACTATGCAGTCAATTCCTACAAGTTACATTGGCCCCGTGGGGAGGTGTTCGTGCCTCTTACGGGGCCGTTTGGCAGCTAGTTTGGTTTTACAGCCTTAAACGGCTTGTAATTGAGGTTGAGCTTTCTCCGCTGGGAAAGAATGATGTGCACAGTGAATTTTGGACAATTTATTCAAGTTGATAAAGAGATAATTTATTGTAATTTGTAATATTATGCTGGTGTATTAATGTTGGTATATACACATCCCAAGGGAAATTGGTCCCCACTACCCACCCTATTTAGGCACAGCTCACCAAAGATGATCAAAATCAAATTTCTCAAATACCTCAACATGTACGATCTCACTAAAGGTCTCGAAGACAATGAGTGTCATTCGTTGACAAGGGGAAGCACACAAAGATAAGGAGAATCTCACACTCTATTGGGAATTATAACTATCAACGCTCAACCTATAAAAACTAGCCTCACAACCCCCTTCGACAACCATCAACACCTACCCCCTGATAGACTTTTACTACCCAATGCACAACCCTAAAAATATCACCATTAACCTTAAAATATACATGACCCCACCACAAAGACATCATTAGACCCTGTCAACCAGTACTTGAGCCCCTACTTGATAAGCAAGATGACACTTACATATATGCGCCTGACACCCATAATACATACATGAAAATGTAGATACAATACCTTTCAATATCAGCGGACCATATCACCCCATAACCGAAATAAATTCCTCCCACCCACCCACTTCAGTAATCGAGTTTATGAACTCTCATCAATCTAGCATTCCTTAACTGCTACACTGAAATCCTTCACTAAAGAACTCCCAAAAACATTCTCTGGCCGGCTTTACTCCAATGGACTTGCATAGTTAGCCATAACTCTTGTTACTTAATCCTCGACCATGCCTTGGTGCTTGAAATTCCTTCTTTACTTACTCTATAATGCGGTGCCTACTCCCTCACCCTGTGTTCCATTACTCTCTCGAGCTATCTCATTGTTCTACAATATACACTCTACAAAACAAGTTACATCTCATCTCTTGAAGATCATTCTCCCCAACTCAATCCCGAAATCTCACTACCCTCCTACAATTAAAATAAAACACTCATTAAGTTGAACCCCCCAAGTGTATTTGATACGAGTGAGACGATTCAGAGCGAACTAATGAGTTTGAGTTCATGAGGTTTAGAAGCTAAATTGTACGAGCATTAGAGTAGCTAGGATTTGATACGAGTGAGACGAAAACTCATTGGTTCTTACAGACCAATTATATAAATAATTACGGTTAATAAAAAAGTACATGTATAAATAAAGACTTGCCTCGTTCCTTAGCCAAGGGATGAACTCATCAATTCTATGCCTCGATTGAGTCTTTGTTACCATAAATTTTCTACAAGAAATTAGTTTCAAAATTTAGAAATATCACATTACAATAAATTAATGAGTTAACATAGAACTAAGTGTGTACCTTCTCCATTCATCAACACCGTCGCATTGAGATAAAACCCATCTTCTCACTTGCTTATATTGTACATTATTTAAGATCAATTCTTTACTTTTACCCAATGCTCTTTGGCATTATGAGTCATCAAACTCATCATCAAGAAAATCCTCAAGATTCCTCTTATGAGTTCCTTCACCTTTTTTCGATATGTACTCCATGGCATACAAATAAGCTTTATGTAACAAATATGCCTTAGCAATGCTCCCTTCAATGTACCTCTTATTTCGTGACCACTTTTTATATCTTCCCATTTCTCTCTCAAACAACCACATCGTCTGATACCTTGGTGGCCCAGCTGTCAAAGCTTCATCGGCTAAATGGTGCATGAGGTGGATCATCATCACAAAAAAGGCAGGTGGAAAATAAATTTCAAAGACTCAAAGTGCCTATACCAATGCATTTTTAGCCTTCAAAAGGTGTTCCCTAAATATCACTTTTGCACACAACACATTAAAGAATATGCTTATCCTTTATATAGCTTTAAAAAAAGGCTTATGATCCGGAAATGAATGCATAAGCAACGCTGGAAACAAGCGTTGCATAATGATGTGATAATCGCGGGACTTGAGATTGGTAAATCCAGGTGGATCGAGGTTAAAATTATTGCTTAAATTTGATGAAAATCCAATCGGCAGCTTTAATGTTTTTAGTGTACGAAAAAAGGCTTCTTTCTCTTTCTTTCCTAATGCGAAAGGTTCCTTTGGCATCAGCCTTTTGTTACCTCCTTCAACATCTTTCATCCATAATTTCCTTTTAAGATTCAATTGAACTTTCAAGTCTTCATGGGCTTTGACCGTATCTTTATTTGATGAACCTTTCATCGATAGTATTATACCTAAAAGAGTCTCTTTGACATTCTTTTCAACATACATAACATCTAAATTATGTTTAATATCATGATCCTTCCAGTACTCTAAATCAAAGAAAATTGACCTCCTTGAAAAACCCTCGGTATCCGCTAGATTCTCATCGTCCCCCTCACTTGGATAATCATCGTCTTCCATTATGGCATCCTCCTTCTCCTTCCCCTTCCCCTTACCCTTCCCCTTTCCTTTTCCCTTTGCCTTTCCCTTTTTGTCTCCCTCTCCCTCTCTTTGAACACGTTCTCGAGTGATAAGTGACACTATCTCCTCAACTTCTACACTTGTTAACTTTCTTGGAGCCATATCATCCTCTATTTTACCATTAAATGTTTTCTTTGATGTTGTAATACCCCGTACTTTTGGCTATATTTATTTATGGGATTAATTAATTAAATGTGAATTAACTGGAAATTAATCCGGGGAAAAATACAAGCGAGTTGTGAGTTGGTATTTGACTATATTGAGTATATACGATGTTATATGAATATTGAATTATGAAAACTTTGTCGTGAGATTTATATACGACATTTTGGAAATTTTGTTGAGACGCGTGTGACCGTCGCGTCATGGTATAATTATTTTATTTATAAAAGTGAATTTAAATTCTATAAACCGTATGGTCATTTTTAGTGCGCCAACGCGTCCGGAAGGGTCTAGATAGTCAGAAAACACTAGCCGGGGGTATAGTTTGAGTCCCGGGGTATTTTTAGGCCATACCGGCAACTTAAAGGGTATTTTGGTAATTTTACATTTTGAGGAATTAAAAGTGACGAAAATTGGGAGTTTTAATCTGATGTGGATTTAACCCACTAAACCCACTAACCAACCCATATTAACCCATTAAGCTACGGAGGTTATCATTTAGGTTTTCTAAGTTTCCCCAAAACAAACCCTAGCCACCTTAAGCCACCATTGAAGGAGAAGCTTGGAGAGAGAAGAATTCTGCAGAAACCATCACCAAACCAACACCAAAATCAAAAATCGAATCAAGGCAAGTGACTTTATTCCATTTAATTTTAGAGAATGTCCTTTCCATGTTAGAATGTTAAAGAATTTTGATTGTTCTTGAAAGATAATGAAAACCCATGTAGTTTGGAGCTTAGAACTTGAAAATATTGAGGAGAATTGCATGTAGAATGATAGGTAGTTAATTATTCTCATGATAATTGTGATTGGAAGAAATTCAAACGGATTTATATTGAGTTAATTCATGATTCAAATGTTAGGGTTCATGTTCTTGAGGAATTGGGGAAAAGTGTAGATATTTAGAAATTTGATTGATGTTAGGTTGGATTAATCCTTTAAAACGTGTTAGGAGATGACTATAATATGTTTAGGATTGATTACGGACCTTAAAACAATCATTGGGACGAATTTTAGAAGAGATTTAAGGAGTAGAAATTGTGAAAAATGATATTGGGAAAATTCTGGGCCGAAACTGGTCCCTCGTTAAAAGACCTTCCCAGGTCGTTCGAACGAGCTTCTAACGAGTTGACCAGTCGCTTCTAATGAACAGCAATTTCGTTCGATACTTCGTTCGAACGAGATCTCGTTAGAAGGTACAGTTCGTTCGAACGAACTGGATCTCGTTCGAACAGCCTCGTTCGAAAGAGACTTCTAACGAGCTGACAGTCCAATCTCGTTCGAACAGCCTCGTTCGAACGAGACTTCTAACGAGCTGGCAGTCTGGGCCTTTTTGGACTATTTTGATTTTTCGAGTCCCGTAAACTTGCTCGAGGATATAGATATCATTCCATTGATGTTTAAATGATAGAATTGGGACATTTGGGTATTTATGAGAGGGAAGTTATATACGAGAGTTAAATTAAATGGACGGTTTGGGTTGAGACGTGAGTGTCTTCTACGACGTGAGAATAAATTATGGCGCGTATGATTATAAACCGAAATAGTATAAATTGTGATAATTATAAGTTAGTACGAGAATGCGATATGTACTACGATTAAACTACGGGATTACTAAGATGTGTGTTTACTTAGTATTGGTATATAAATTGTGTGTATGACATACCTACCATACTTGCTATCACGGGAGGTTTGCGTTCGCTTAGGGCCCTCTAATCCTTGTGTTGCCCGGATTTAGACTGGTTACCTTGATGAACATAGGTCATAGAAAGACTTATTGGGATATTAATAAGTCCGCTGATCGTGGCAGCGTAGGTATGTGGGTAACCCATGTGATGTGACTGTGTTCGCCTCCATTATTTGTGATGTTGTTATTTGTGAACAATTCCTGAGAGATTCGGAATATGTGATCCTTATGTACGTGATGTACCGAGATGGATAGCAGAGTATGTGTGCACCACAGCTTAGTTCTCGGGGTGCTTGTATAGTATATTTTTAGTGTGAATAATATACACTTAATTAATGGGAACCTTCATGTTAATGTTGTGAATATAATTATGGTATTGTTTCGAGAAATATAACGAGTTAACTTATAGTGATATATATTGCATATTGAGCATCTGAGTTAACGTTAAACCCCTACATAATTACGAGCGTTATAATGTTAATAGAACCGAGTAATAAGGGTAGGACATATGACAGTCTAGCTAGATTCGATGTCACTTAGTTAGTGGTTTGTGTCATTGTAGATGGTTACTTACGTTAGGAGTGCACAGTTAGACGAGAGGTGAGAATATCATGTGAGTGCACGTCCTAACATGTACTTTGCATTTAATGTTTTAAATGTTTTTAAGGCACTTGCAGGTTTTTAAATATAACTCCACATTCGGGCTCTGACCCGTTTGCTTTTCAAATCTTTTTCTTGTAAAACCATTTTAGGTGCCCAGCCACAGGGACACCAAGCATAGGATTCTCATTCAGGTGACGAGTTGTAGCTGTTTGTGGAAGCTACAGGGATTTGCTTGTAGACGCTTCTATCTTTTGGATTCCAGAGTCACTATCTATCAGTTGTAGGGCATGTTGCCCATTTCTATTAGAGACATCCTTTACATTTCAGTTTTTCAAACTTTGGCTTGTATTATTTCAGTACTCAGTTTTTAGTAGTCTTTTCAGTTGTGGGATTGTAGTGAGGAGTTTTTCCTCCAGATTTTATTTACATTACGTGATGGTTACTCTATTTACGCATTTATGATGAATGGTGTTTTATTATGCATTATACTTGTTGCATGTTAATCAGACTTAAACTAAAATTTGGCAACTTACTTTTTAAATACTAGGTTGTTAGTAATCATTAAAATGTTTTCGACAGTGATGTTATTAACTGGACCAACTTGGCATTTTGAAATAATTTAATAAAGGAGTAGCTACCCGGTATTTAATTAGTCGGGGTGTCACAGGTGGTATCAGAGCATCAGGTTCTAGTGTCCTTTAGGATCTGACGTCTTATTATGTTTTCCGCTGAGCTTTCTTTGATATAGAGCCCTAAATATTAGGAATGTTGTATTCATCTCTGTACTTTGGGAATTCGTACTTCCGCGGTTTGTTTATTTGAATGATGAACTCATCCAAATTTACTTAAATTTTCATATGGACCGTCAAGAAGAACTAGCTCGAACGGGTAAGGGAATAAACGGGCAAGATCGACTCACACCTTGGGTATCCCCGGTTAGAATATCAACCGCCGAGTTAGCGGGTATCGTGGCACAAGCAGTTACTACTGCAGTTTTACAATACCAAGAACGCAGCATATAACTTAAAGGAGACAAAAGACCTAGAGAGGTTAGCCAAGTGCATGTGAATAAGGCTGACGAATGTGCGAGGACCCCAAAAATTCGATAACAGACTGCCCAAGACCGAGTCGATTCTAATCAACAACGTGGTACAACGGAGCATTTTCGAATGAGGAATAAAGTTCCAAGTCTGCAAGGACGACATCGTCAGTAGCAGAGTCAGAGGGGGAGTAACTTCAGAGGCCGATGTTTTGTGTGTGGCACGCACGGCCATAAACGCCAGGACTGCCCAGAGGGTGTTAGAGCTCCCCAGCAGTAGGGTACCCGTGATGATCCACAGGGGCCACTTTTTACAATCGCTCTCACAGCGCTAGCTCAGGTGCTAGCCCTACCAACCTTTCCAGTAACTCCAGTGCAGCAGGGGCAGAATGGGCAGCAGTTTCACCAGGGCCAGCAGGGCCAAGGGAGTAACGGTAACGGCCACCAGGGACGGGGACAGCAGGGGCAAAGAGGAGGGAACTTCCCAGGGAAGTGTTTCGTTTGTGGCAAGACTGGCCATAAACGACAGGATTGTCCTGATAGGGGCAGGGCCCCACAGCAGCAGCAGCAGGATGCTCGCCAGGAGCCACAGAGGCCCATGTTTCTCGCCGCTCTTCCCGCACCGCTATAGATGACAGCATTGCCACCCATTCCAGCAGTCCCAGTTCAGCAGGGGAAGCTACAGTATGGACGTGTCTACAACGTTCACCAGGCTGCAGTTCCACAGGCACCGCCCGCGTTTGAGGGTACGTTTCCTATCCATGGCACTATGGGTCGGGTATTATTTGATACGGGTGCTACACACTGTTTTATTGCTACACACTTCGCGAAAGCTTTAGGATTGTTAGCTACAGCAGAGAGCACAGTGACGTGTGTCGACTCACCATTGGGGAGTGGGTCACTTATATTCTTTATATGCCGGGGAGTGGGAGTAGGATTGGTAGTCTGGTATTACCTGCAGATATGTTGGTATTAGATATGCATGTTCACGATGTGATCATCGGTGTGGATTGGCTCGTAGCTTATAGGGCTATGATTGATTGCTTCAGCGGAAGCATCGTTTTTGCCATTCCGGGGCAAGAGATGTTCGTAGTGGCGATGCCTCGCCCAGAGGGAGGATCGACCGCTCATCTGTATTACATAGAAGAGGATACCTCTAAGGAGGTTGTAATTCCTTTAGATTCGATCCCGGTTGTCAGGGAGTATTCGAATGTGTTTCAGGAGATACCAGGCTTACCCCCCAGTCGAGAGATAGAATCTGTTATAGATTTACTATCGGGTACGAGACCTATAGCACGCGCACCGTACCGTATGGCTCTAGCTGAGATGAGGGAGTTACGGGATCAGATAGAGCAGCTGTTAGGTCAGGGCTTTATTCGCAGGAGTACCTCACCTTGGGGCGCTCCAGTTTTGTTTGTGAAGAAGAGGGACGGTTCACTGAGATTGTGTGTGGACTATCGAGAGTTGAATAAGGTCACGATATGGAATAAGTATCCGTTGCCTCGAATCGATGACTTATTCGACCAGTTGAGAGGAGCTTCTTTCTTCTCAAAGATTGATTTGAGATCGGGATACCATCAATTGCGTATCAGGGAGGAAGATGTCTCGAAGACTGCGTTCTTGTCGAGATATGGTTCTTACGAGTTTCGGGTTATGCCTTTCGGCTTGACCAACGCTCCAGCTGTGTTTATGGAATTGATGAACAGAGTGTTCAGGGATTTCCTAGATCAGTTTGTCATTTTCTTCATTGATGACATTCTGGTTTACTCTCAGACAGAGGAGGAGCACGCCGAGCATTTGAGGCAAGTTTTGCAGACACTTTGTCAGAACGAGTTGTATGCAAAGTATGAGAAGTGCGGGTTTTGGCTGAAGGAAGTCCAGTTTTTAGGACATACTATTTTCGACCGGGGAATATTTGTTGATCCGGGGAAGGTATCCGCGGTGAGGGAGTGGGGACAACCCACGACACCGACTGAGATTCGTAGTTTCTGGGGCTTGGCAGGATACTACAGGAGGTTTATTCGGGGTTTCTCGGAGATAGCAGGTCCTTTGACACATCTGACTCGTAAGGGTGTGCCCTACATCTGGAGTGATGCCTGTCAGTTGGCATTCGATGAATTGAAGGACAAGTTGACCTCAACACCTGTGTTAGCATTGCCGAGACCGGGAGTTGAGTATTTGGTTTACATCGACGCGTCTTTACAAGGACTTGGAGGTGTATTGCAGCAGGAGAGACAGGCCATAGCTTATGCTTCCCGTAAGCTTAAGCCTAACGAGAAGAATTACCCCACGCATTATTTGGAGTTGGCAGCAGCAGTATTTGCCCTACGGATTTGGAGGCACTATCTGTTGGGGGAGAAGTTCCAACTGTTCACGGACCACAAGTCCCTACAGTACCTGTTCACGCAGAAAGAGTTGAATATGCAGCAACGTAGGTGGCTTGAGTTTGTGAAAGACTACCAGTTCGACATCCAGTACCACCCGGGTAAGGCTAACGTGGTAGCAGACGCGTTGAGCCGTAGACCAGTAGATGAGGTGGCAGAGGTGTGGAAGGCAAAGTGGAAGGAATTGGGACACCAGGATGCAGTGGCCCGATCTTTCATGTCTGTGATGACCGTTACACCGCAGATTGTCACGAAGGTAGTACGGGCATAGGCTAATGACTCTTTCTGTCAAGAGCAGATAATTCGATTACTTGCAGAGGGAGCCGAGTCCTATACCGTCAGCTCAGACGGGGGATTACGCTTCAATGGGAGATTGGTAGTTCCGGAAGGAGAGGAATTGCGACACGAGGTGATGGCAGAGTCGCACGGCTCACGGTTCGCGGTACATCCCGGAGGGGACAAAATGTACCAAGACATGAGACGGCAGTATTGGTGGAGCGGTATGAAGAGAGATATCGCTGAGTTTGTTTCAAAATGCACCACTTGTCAGCTTGTAAAAGTGGATCATCAGAGACCAGCAGGATTGCTACAGCCGTTAGAGGTCCCGGTGTGGATGTGGGAGAGCATATCCATGGACTTTATCACGGGGTTGCCTACGTCGCAGAGGGGTCACGACTCCGTTTGGGTAATTGTGGACAGGTTGTACAAAGTCGCTCACTTTTTACCCGTAAGGACTGACTACACTACGGGATAGTATGCCCAGCTCTTCATTTCAGAGGTTGTGAGACTTCACGGTGTGCCCCTGAATATCAATTCTGATAGAGACAAGATATTTGTTTCGAGGTTTTGGGAGAGTTTCCAGGAGGCAATGGGCACGGAATTGCGGTTGAGTACAGCTTATCATCCGCAGACCGATGGGCAGACATAGCGCACCAATCAGATGTTGGAGGACATGCTGTGCATGTGCATTATAGACTTTGGGGGTGGATGGGAGCAGTACCTTCCACTGCTGGAGTTTGCTTACAACAACTCCTATCAGTTCACTATTGGCATGGCTCCGTTTGAGGCATTGCACGGTAGGCCTTGTCGTTCCCCATCATGTTGGTTGGAGGTGGGGGACAACAAACTACTTGGGCCGGAAGTGATTCAGGATACTTCAGCAAGGATTGAGTTGATTCGATGTCGCATTCGGGTAGCTCAAGACAGGCAGAAGAGTTATGCTGATGCGAAGAGATTTTTCAGGGAGTTCCAAGTGGGGGACCAGGTTTTGCTCCGAGTATCTCCTATGAAGGGGATTATGCATTTCGGGAAGAAGGGGAAGTTGGCACCGAGGTATGTGGGGCCGTTTCCTATTATCGAGCGGATCGGACCGGTTGCGTATAGACTTGGGTTACCGGAGCATTTGCATCGGATTCACGATGTGTTTCATATTTCCTCGCTGAGGAAATACCTTAGAGATAATTTGGCTCATTCTCACATTGCTGTGGAGGACATCGATCTCCAGTCGGATATCTCCTACGAGGAGGGGCCGATTGCTATTTTGGACCGAAGCGAGAGGAAACTGCGGTCAAAGATAGTCCCATTAGTGCGTGTTCAGTGGCGACATCACAATGTCGAGGAGTCCACATGGGAGCGCGAGGATGAGATGCGCGAACGTTATCCAGAGTTATTTTTAGCAGGTACTTTCTAGTTTCGAATTTCGGGACGAAATTCAGTTATTAGGGGGGAAGTATGTAATACCCCGTACTTTTGGCTATATTTATTTATGGGATTAATTAATTAAATGTAAATTAATTGGAAATTAATCCGGGGAAAAGTACTAGCGAGTTGTGAGTTGGTATTTGACTATATTGAGTATATACGATGTTATATGAATATTGAATTATGAAAAATTTGTCGTGAGATTTATATACGACATTTTGGAAATTTTGTTGAGACGCGTGTGACCGCCGCGTCATGGTATAATTATTTTATTTATAAAAGTGAATTTAAATTCTATAAACCGTATGGTCATTTTGAGTGCGCCAACGCGTCCGGAAGGGTCGAGATAGTCAGAAAACACTAGCCGGGGGTATAGTTTGGGTCCCGGGGTATTTTTAGGCCATACCGGTAACTTAAAGGGTATTTTGGTAATTTTACATTTTGAGGAATTAAAAGTGACGAAAATTGGGAGTTTTAATCTGATGTGGATTTAACCCACTAAACCCACTAACCAACCCATATTAACCCATTAAGCTACGGAGGTTATCATTTAGGTCTTCTAAGTTTCCCCAAAACAAACCCTAGCCACCTTAAGCCACCATTGGAGGAGAAGCTTGGAGAGAGAAGAATTCTGCAGAAATCTTCACCAAACCAACACCAAAATCAGAAATCGAATCAAGGCAAGTGACTTTATTCCATTTAATTTCAGAGAATGTCCTTTCCATGTTAGAAAGTTAAAGAATTTTGATTGTTCTTGAAAGATAATGAAAACCCATGTAGTTTGGAGCTTAGAACTTGAAAATATTGAGGAGAATTGCATGTAGAATGATAGGTAGTTAATTATTCTCATGATAATTGTGATTGGAAGAAATTAAAACGGATTTATATTGAGTTAATTCATGATTCAAATGTTAGGGTTCATGTTCTTGAGGAATTGGGGAAAAAGTGTAGAGATTTATAAATTTGATTGATGTTAGGTTGGATTAATCCTTTAAAACGTGTTAGGAGATGACTATAATATGTTTAGGATTCATTACGGACCTTAAAACAATCATTGGGACAAATTTTAGAAGATATTTGAGGAGTAGAAATTCTGAAAAACGATATTGGGAAAATTCTGGGCCGAAACTGGTCCCTCGTTAGAAGACCTTCCCAGGTCGTTCGAACGAGATCTCGTTAGAAGGTACAATTCGTTCGAACGAACTGGATCTCGTTCAAACAGCCTCGTTCGAACGAGACTTCTAACGAGCTGATAGTCCAATCTCGTTCGAACAGCCTCGTTCAGACTTCTAACGAGCTGCCAGTTTGGGCCTGTTTGGACTGTTTTGATTTTTGGAGTCCCGTAAACTTGTTCTAGGATATAAATATCATTCCGCTGATGTTGAAATGATAGAATTGGGACATTTGGGTATTTATGAGAGGGAAATTATATACGAGAGTTAAATTAAATGGACGGTTTGGATTGAGACGTGAGTGTCTTCTACGACGTGAGAATAAATTATGGCGCGTATGATTATAAATCGAAATAGTATAAATTGTGATAATTATAAGTTAGTACGAGAATGCGATATGTACTATGATTAAACTACGGGATTACTAAGATGTGTGTTTACTTAGTATTGGTATATAAATTGTGTGTATGACATACCTACCATACTTGCTATCACGGGAGGTTTGCGTTCGCTTAGGGCCCTCTAATCCTTGTGTTGCCCGGATTTAGACTGGTTACCTTAATGAACATAGGTTATAGAAAGACTTATTGGGATATTAATAAGTCCGCTGATCGTGGGAGCGTAGGTATGTGCGTGACCCATGTGATGTGACTGTGTTCGCCTCCATTATTTGTGATGTTGTTATTTGTGAACTATTCCTGAGAGATTCGGAATATGTGATCCTTATGTACGTGATGTACCGGGATGGATAGCAGAGTATGTGTGCACCACAGCTTAGTTCTCGGGGTGCTTGTATAGTATATTTTTAGTGTGAATAATATACACTTAATTAATGGGAACCTTCATGTTAATGTTGTGAATATAATTACGGTATTGTTTCGAGAAATATAATGAGTTAACTTATAGTGATATATATTGCATATTGAGCATCTGAATTTACGTTAAACCCCTACTTAATTACGAGCGTTATAATGTTAATAGAACCGAGTAATAAGGGTAGGACCTATGACAGTCTAGCTAGATTCGATGTCACTTAGCTAGTGGTTTGTGTCGTTGTAGATGGGTACTTACGTTAAGAGTGCACAGTTAGACGAGAGGTGAGAATATCATGTGAGTGCACGTCCTAACATGTACTTTGCATTTAATGTTTTAAATGTTTTTAAGGCACTTGAAGGTTTTTAAATATAACTCCACATTCGGGCTCTGACCCGTTTTCTTTTCAAATCTTTTTCTTGTAAAACCATTTTAGGTGCCCAGCCACAGGGACACCAAGCATAGGATTCTCATTTAGGTGACGAGTTGTAGCTGTTTGTGGAAGCTACAGGGATTTGCTTGTAGACACTTCTATCTTTTGGATTCCAGAGTCACTATCTATCAGTTGTAGGGCATGTTGCCCATTTCTATTAGAGACATCCTTTACATTTCAGTTTTTCAGACTTTGGCTTGTATTATTTCAGTACTCAGTTTTTAGTAGTCTTTTCAGTTGTGGGATTGTAGTGAGGAGTTTTTCCTCCAGATTTTATTTACATTATGTGATGGTTACTCTATTTACGCATTTATGATGAATGGTGTTTTATTCTGCAGTATACTTGTTGCATGTTAATCAGACTTAAACTAAAATTTGGCAACTTACTTTTTAAATACTAGGTGGTTAGTAATCATTAAAATGTTTTCGACAGTGATGCTATTAACTGGACCAACTTGGCATTTTGAATTAATTTAATAAAGGAGTAGCTACCCGGTATTTAATTAGTCGGGGTGTCACAGATGTGTTAAACCTATAAGGATGGTCTTTAGGAAGGAACATACAAGATTGTTGGTAACAACATTTCGTTGACTTAGGAATATATTGAGAAGGTGTATTTGTAGAACAAACATGACACCCATTGTAACCTTGAGTAGAACAACCTGCTAACATACCATAAGATGGAAAATCATGCATACCCCACATTAACATGGCTTTTAACTGAAATTTCTCATTTTTGAACGCATCCTAAGACTCAACTCCAAACCATGAGATCTTTAACTCATCGACCAATGGTTGGAGGAAGACATCAATATTACTTGATGGTGACTTTGGTCCGGGAATCAATACTGAGAACATTGAAAACTCACTTTTCATACACATTGATGGAGGAATATTGAAAGGTTGAATTATCACTGGCCAATAACTATAATTATGGTCAAACATGTTATTCGGGATGAAACCATCAGTTTTTATTGCAAGTCGAATATTCCCCATATCTTTTTCAAAACCTCTCCACATAATGTTTGAATATACTCATTTTGTTGAATCTCAGGGATGACGCAAGAATTCCATACAAGAGCTTGCATGAGCATGCCAAGTCATTTTATCTGCTATCCATTTTATGGTATACAGCCGTTTTAGCATAGGGATTAGAGGGAAATGTCGCATTACCTTCTTAGGAACCCTAGAGTACTTTTTTTTCCATTAGTATTCTAAATTTCTACCTCGTCCTCGTCTAGAAAAGTAAACTTGTAGCGTAAAGAACCACATTTTATACATCTGATAGATTTTTCATGCTATTTCCAAAATAGCATACAATTGTTAATGCATACATCATACTTAACATAATCCATACCAAGATCTCTAATGGTGTTTTTCATTTCTATATAACTAGTTGTCAAGTTGTTCCCTTCAAGAAGTAGTTCATTTAACAATATAAGAATTCCACCTGTAGCACCATCCGATAAATTGAATTGTGTTTTCAAATCATTCAACTTTATAAGAGCGTACATTATGGTATGACGCAAAGAACTAGTAGCTGGGTGCAATGGCTCCTGTTCGAGTTGATGTAAACAATCTTACTTCTTGCCTTTGTATTTATGTGTGTGCGAATCATTAGGAACCTCAAAAGTTTGGGGGGGGGGGTTCATCACTGCCTACATAATTAGGTTCACTAGGTTCCGCTTCACCCATAATCATCTCACAATTATCATTCACAAGATCATTCAAAATTGGAATATTGTGCACATCAGTGTGTTCTATCGGTGTCACAGATTGCGGTGGTGATTGGATTTTTGATCAACAAATAATGTCTCACCATGAAAATTCCATAAGGTATAGTTCATGTCCATACCATATGTCATTAAATGAACGAAAATATCATCTATAACAACATGTCCTTTCCCATTTCGACAACGTCTACAGGGACATGAATGTTTAGTATTCGAACTATTACTACGCACATAATGTAGAAACTGTAGCACCCCATCTCTATATGTATCAATATCGATATTTTTCTCATTTATCCACTCTTTGTTGATTCCCGACGACATCCTGATAAGTTTAATGAACACACATTATAATATAAACGCTTATTGTAAATATATTTATGTTTATTCAAGTGTAAATATGTATATATTTGAGCTCCTATATTTCCTCCATCTCCTCTACAGGGTAAGGGTCCTATCCCATTCGAAAATGCATATTTGTATTGTTCATAATAGCTCATGCCATGTCCCAATCTAAAAAAATTTGCCATCATCTCCCTACAGTTCTTCAAGTACACAACTTAAATTGGGAGTGTTCATGTGTTACTTAAGTGTTTCAACCAAGAAAACACAAAATACTACATCAATATAGTATGAACCCAAAGAACATAAAGAGATACCATCGAATTTTTCAAAATAGGACATGCATAAACATTTTGTACAATACAAACTTTTGCATTTCCAAACTGTCCAAAAATGGGACAATTCAAGAGTTCTCACCACAGTCATAGTAAAACCTCTTGAACGGGTCTAAGGATTTTCTACATGTGTAACATCACTATTGAATGTTTAGTATTAATGTCTACTTACTATTTAAATAGTTTTTTTTTTCTTTTTCTTAAATTTTAAACACATAATCTCATTTATCCATTTAATTAGTGGGGTGTCTACTTTTCAATTTGTTATTTTTACATTATTATTGAATATTTAGCACTTAAAGTTTTTTAAAACTCCGTAACCTATACGAATCAGATCAAATATGCATTTTAAATAGAAGGGTAAGAACATAAAAATATAGATTACCACTAAAAGATTCCAAGGTCCATCCAAAAACCAATGATTTATTTTTTTCATTATCAACATTCAATTTGTACTCAAAACTCACATATTAAAAAAACAATAAATATTTAAAAATTTATATATAAAACCCTAAAAATGCAAACACGAATCAAATCAAGCATATCATAAACTCTAGGATAAAATCTTATACCTAACTTAGGTTAAAAAAATACAGATACTTTAAACAATTACCTGATTGGGATGAGTGGAGTAAGAGAACAATGCAGTGACCAGAGAAAGAGAGAGTGGGACGGAGAGAGAGAGCGCCGACCGTAGAGAGAGTGTGTAAGTGTCAACCACCGACCTAGAGAGAGAGAGAGAGTGAGCTCCGACTATCGACATAGAGAGTGAGCGGGAACGAGGAGAGAGAGCGGGCACCATGAGAGCGGGAATGAAAAGTGAGTGTAATGTTTTTTTGGGTATTATATATTTTAGTAAGTGTACTCAATTTTGGCACACTTTAAAAAAGTTCCAAATTTTTGCACTGTTTTAAAGTGTGCCAAATTTCTATTAAACCGTGCTAAAATTTAGCACAGTTTTAAACTGTGCCAGATTTTTAATATCAGGGCGTGCCAAATTGCAGTTTTTGGTGTAGTGTACTGTGTGTACTTTGTAAAATCGTATCATAGTGATTGTCTGGCTTGGGTCGTCCGAGGTTTTTTTCCTTAGTGGTTTCCTCATACATCGGCGTTGTGGACTTTACTTTATTTTACTTGCTTAATCACCTAAATGCATGTTTAGGTATAACAAAATAAAATTGGGTTAAGTAAAATTAGTTCACAGATTTGGTACAAATTAAAATTGGAAAAAATTTGTTTTTTTTTTGAAAAATTGTTTTCATCTAAAGTATACATAAGAAAAGGGGCCTATAAATTGGTATCAGAGCGAGAGATTTTTTTTTTGTGTGAGTGATCCTGTGTGCTTATAGGTATGAATTTTGAAAATTTTGATGCGTTTAGAACTCCTATTTTTTATGGAACTAATTATGCTTATTGGAAAATGCAAATGAAAAGTGCACTTAAGGTTATTGATGAGCGTGCTTGGCTAGAGGTAGAAAAAGGTGGTCACTACCGGTCATGGGAGATGGAGAGGCCACTAGTTTAAAACCTGTTGAGTCATGGACCGATGCCGAACATAGACTTTCACTTAATAAGTCGAAAGGTTAAAATGTTATTTCCTCGTCTGTGACCCCGAAAGATTATAGTCGTGTTATGATGTGTGAGATGTCAAAAGAGGCTTGGGATGTTCTTGCACTAACTTATGAGGGAACTAGCACGATTAGGGCGTCTAAAATTCAAAATCTCATTACCCAATTTGAGATGATTAGAATGTTAGAGAGTGAGATGTTTGATGAGTTCTACACTAGATTGTTCCATATTATCAACTCATTATTTAACTTAGGGGAGAAAATACCCGACAACCGTGTCATTAAGAAAATCTTAAGGTCGTTGTCTAGTTGATTTGATCAAAAAGTGATCGTTTTAAACTCTTTGGGTGTGCTTGAATCAAAAATACTGAAAGATATTTTAGGTGACTTACAAACCTATGAACTTGACATGTTTACCTCGAAGCAAGTGCCAAAGAAAGAAAAGGGCATTGCTTTGAAATCTCGGAAGGAGGAGACTAAAGTTTCGAATGATGATTTCGGCACCAATTTTGAAGATGTAGTTTTGTTGGGAAAGAAGTTCAAAAAGTTTGTTAAGTTCCAAAAGCAATCGAAAGATTCCAAAAGACTTGAAAATTCAAGAACAATAAAGCCGATCATGCCCCTAAGAATCGAAGTGAGAATGATATGAGCGATGAGTCGAATAGGTGTTTTGGTTATGAAGTTATGGCTATAAGGTAGCGGAGTTCCCCACTAGACTTAAAAAGGAGGGAAATAAATCGATAGCATACAATGCCACCTTAAGTGATAGTGAACCAGAAGAGGGAGAGAGTTACCTCATTGAGAGAAACTTTATAGCGTTCATGACATGCTATTTGAGCGACGACGATAAATTTTCTTATGAAGACACTCATGTGAATGACACTTACGAGGTTGTTTTGTGTGAATCCAAAGTGAGTGAGGGTGAAGCCAGTTAGTAAGAGGAGATAGATATGAGAGAGTTGCAAGTTGCCTTTAATGATTAGTACGCGGAAGCGATAAAAGTGAAAAATTAAAATTTGAAGTTGCAAGCTAAGTTAAAAGAGCATGCCTAATGATGCATTGATTGAGGATCTTAGGGAATGGGAGAAGACTCTTTGGGAGAAACTAGAATATGGTGAGGGTTAGTGATATATTCTTTATGGTTTGATGGAGGCTATGAAGAAATAAATTCTAGAATTTGATGAGTGTAGGCATTTGCTTGAGTCTAGGATTAGTGAGCTTGGGGAAAAATTGAGAGATTCGAGTTAGGTGAAGTTTGATTTGGAGGATAGGTCAGAAACGTTGGATAGGATTTTAGGTTCCGTTCAAATCAAGGATGATAGGTATGGTAGCCCATTCCCAAATCCAATACCAATCGTGTGAGAGAGACAACTAGGAAAGTTAGGAGAGGTCCAAATTTAGGTTACATTCCTCGACATGTTTACACTTTCACTCACTGCAGTAGGAAGGGTCACCTTAGACGATATTTCCATGAACTTAAAAATTCTCCTAGGAAGTTTAGAAATAAAGTTATTTTAATTCCCAAACCCCCATGCATCGTTACAAAAATTACTTGGGTTAGGAAATCGGACTTAGAGGCTTTAGGAATTAAACTTCATAACTCTTTTATGGTTGCACTTGATTATTCCCATGCTAAATCTAAAGGATGATTACGTCAGCCATGTTTGTCATACGCTAATCTTTGCTTCTTGATATATATCTTTCTAGTCTTATGACATGTGTATCACTTTTTATTATATTTTTTTTCTTTTATTGAGTCTTATTTGAAAAATACAACATAATTTTATTTTGATAAAATTTTTGGAAATACAAAAAGATTTTTGGTTTCATATATTTTTGAGAAAATATAAAATGATTTTATTTTTGGGTCAAAAATAGTTTTTGAAAAACACAAAAATATTTTCGGTTTTATTTTTGTGTTGTGAGTTTACATGTTTGATATGGCATATTGGTGTGCTTGGACCCCCCATCATTTCATTATCCATTGGGCTAGGACGTTTGTTCATGATTATTCATGCTTAAAAAGATCTTAACCATTGGTTGAATGGGGTTGTTTCAAAGTTGATTTTCATTTGGATTCGACTTTGTATATATGCCACTATACACACATGCACGAGTTTAAATGAATGTTTATCTTCTCATGCATATTTGAGTTTGGTGAGACGTTCTCCTCTCAGATTTGTCATCAATGCGTAATTAGACTAAGGAGGAGGTTTGCATGTAAGAACCATTTTACATGAGGATATATTGCTTATTGTTGATACGAAAATTAGTCAGCTGATGTGGACAAATTATATGAAGACATGCGTCATCTTACGTGGAAAATGCTCACCGATCTACTCATCATCCCCCAAGCTACTTAGCGTGCCGAGCTACTCAACGTGCAAAGCATCTGGCCAAGAATATAAAGCGATAATTGCATATTCAATGAACATCGGATTTAATGAACATTCTTATTGTACAAATGTATATGTCTATTAAATAATGACACATCGTCTATTCATACTGACAGCCCCAAGGCTATAAATACATTGTAACACCCTCCATAAAAGAGTAATTGATCATTAGCAATTGTGATCAAGATTAAGGCGAAGACATCCCGCAATATAAAACAGTGGACGTAGGCCATTTTCATAAGGCTAAACCACTTTAAAAATCATTTGTCTTATTTCTTATTTCATATTTATCTGTGATTAATTAATTCGATCAAATATAGTTTTTTACATCAACAGATTGGCATCGTTTGTGGGAACGATTATACGTAGTATTTTCACTAAAACATTCATCACAAATGGATGAGATCCCAGAATCCAGTAATAGGAACAATGACCGAGTTCCCCCCAATCCATCTGCTCCCCCAACTCTTTAAGATCTCACTGGCATGGTAGCCAATTTTGCTCAGGGGCAAACAGATATGCAAGAGACCATGCGTCAACTCATTCAAACTATTCATAATGGAGCGTCGGCCTATTCAAGACAACGAAGCGTCCAGAGACCACCCATCTGCCATCTTCAAGAACTAGACATACGCTATTCCTAGATGTTTCACAATCCAGGCACCCCGAGTCTCATCATACTGAGGGGACCAATGATCCCTCATATCAGCCTGGCCGGACCTCTTCTATAAGAGCTACAGATTCTCAACGAAATATTACGTTTGCCCCAAAATGAACAAGCGCTCTGGAGAGGTTGAGCAGAGATTCTCGCTTTGATTTTTTGGTCCCTAGGAGAAATATATACCCTCCTAGGATTGCATCGAGAAATTCTCAACGACCAAATGATCTACGGAAGGTTCTGCCTAGTCACAACCAGTAACTCGTAATGAAAGATCCCAAGAGGAGAATTCAGCGCAATCTGTTGCTCGAACAAATAGGTCCGAGGATGGAAACAAAACATGGAAGGGCTCCATTCAAAGGTTGGAGGACATGTTAAGGGAAATGGCTAAGGCCAAGAACCCTCTCCAAAGAACTTTCGTCAAAGGATCACCCTTTGTACAGGAAATTATAGATTTTCCCACACCATCAAAATTTAAAGCTCCTGTAGTTACGCCTAAGTACGATGGAAAAACTTATCTCATCCTTTACATAGAGCAGTACCAAGCTACTACTGATATCTATGCCATTCCTGATGAGATGAGGTGCAGAGCATTTTCGGGAACTATCACCAGGTCAGCCTAAATATGGTACAACAACCTTCCTTGGGGCCAGATTGCTATATTCCATCAGTTGGCAAAGCTCTTCATAGGGAATTTGGAGTAAATCTAGGAAATAGAGTAACACATCTACTGAGTGTAAGGTAAAAAATAGGAGAGAGCACCAGGGATTATATCACTTGTTTTAATAACAAGCAACTCGAGGTAATCGAATATGAGGAGAAGAAATCCATTACAGCTCTAATGAATGGTATGTTACCCAATAAGTTGTACTATACACTGGCCAAAGATCCCCCCAAGGCCATGGCGAAACTGATGGCAAAGGCAGCTAAGATCATGAATGCCGAAGAGGCCATGGATACGAAGAACAATAGTGATGCGAAAGCAGAGACAAAAGATGCAGTTAAAACTGAGAGGAAAGATCCAAAGCACAATAGGGGAAGTAAGCAGTCGAAAGGCAAGGAAACACTAGAGTAGTTGAAGACGTATGGGAATTATACTCCCTTAAAGGTGGATATCAACCATATTCTGGAGGAGATCAATAACAATGAGGAATTAAATTGGCCGGAGAAAATGAGGACAACCCCTGACAAGCGGGATAAGTCCAAATATTGCGAGTTCCATAGAGATAATGGCCATACGACCAAGCATTGTATAGCTCTCCAGAATGAGATCGAAGCACTTATTCGAAGATGAAAATTGAGTAGGGTCGTTGATCGTCAAAATAATGAAAAGGTTAACGAAAAAAGAAGGCAAAGGTCCAAATCTCCTCGCCGAGAAAAAGATGATAAGAAAATGGACCATGAATAGGATCCAGAAGATGACCCCGACCTTCCCAAAAGGCCAAGAAAACCCGAACACGAGGTATTTTCAATTTATTTTGGATTATTTGAATGTAACGTGATTACAGGTTGAGATGCAGGATGTGGGGATCACACTGCTGAAAGGAAGGCTTACCTCAATGAGGCCGAAGCTTCTTCTTATATACAGCGCATAAATCTAACTGAAGATGATCTCCCGAGGAAGGTGAACAAGGATAAACTGGTCATCAATTTTTCTAAAAATGATCGAGAAGGTGTCTTATATCCTCACGATGATCCCTTGGTTGTCAAGATGAGGATGAAGGATGTGGTGATCTAAACGAGTATTGGTAGATAATCGTAGCTATGAAGATATCATGTTCTACCCAAGCTTTGACATCTTGAATTTGAAGTTATCCCAATTGGATCCATATCACAGGCCCCTCCTTGGCTTCACTGGCGAGAAAGTCTTTCCACTTGGGATGATCAAGTTGGATATGTTAATTGGTACCTGGTCTGCTTGCAGAATAGAAAAAGTATGTTTTTTCGTAATGCATAAAAACTTCCAATCAACCTACAATATAGTCATGGGGAGGGTAGGACTGAAAAAGTTTGAGGTAGTGCAATCCACGGTACATCAATGCCTGAAGTTTTTGACTGATTTCAGAGTTGGAGTTGTGAAGGGCGACCAAAAAGTAGCTCGAGAATGATACTATTCACCTTCCGAGAAGAAAGAGTTGGAGGAAGCTAAGAAAAATACCACCACATACCAAGTGGAGGAGTCTAAAGATGCAGAGATCGAGACTCTGGACCCTAGAGATGAATCTGAGTTTGTGAAGGGTTGGGTCATGGAAACCACAGATAATATCATTCTGGATGATAAACGTCGAGAACGAACAAGTCAAATTGGCGCCTCACTGGACTCATCAATAGAGCATGAGTTTGTGGCATTTTTAAGGCACAGAAAGCAAGCTTTTGCGTGGAGTCATGAAGACATGCCTGGGATAGATCCAGCCTTCTTATGCCACGAGCTGAATGCTAATAAGGAGATCAAGCCAGTGAAATAACGAAGAAGGGTATTTAGCCTAGAGAAGAACCAAGCTATCCAGGAGGAAGTCGAGAAATTGCAATAGGCCTCTTTTAATGAGGACGTCAAATATCCTGAGTGGTTAGCTAATGTGGTGATGGTAAAAAAGAAGAATAATAAATGGAGGATGTGCATGGATTTCACCGACCTCAACAAAGCTTGACCAAAAGGTCATTTTCCATTGCCCCTAATTGATCAGCTGGTGGATGCTACTTCGGGGCACGAATTGTTGAGTTTCATGGATGCTTATTTCGACTACAACCAGATTAAGATAAAACTAGAAGATAGGGAGAGCACTTCTTTTACTACACCAAGGGGTACATACTGTTATAATGTTATGCCATTTGGTCTAAAAAAATGCAGGTGCGATGTACCAACGATTGATGAATAAAGTATTCGCAGAGCAAATCGACAATAAAGAGTAAGAAAGCGGCAGACCACATAGCTGATCTAAACCAAACTTTTGATCAACTGGAGAAATATCAGATGAAGCTAAACCTGACTAAGTGTATTTTTGGTGTACGAGAAGGCATGTTCCTCGGGTATGTTTTGAATCAGCGAGGCATTGAAGCAAATCTTGATAAGATCAAGGCTTTGTTAGAATTGAAATTTCCAAATACTAAGAAGGAAGTGTAAAGCCTTATTGGGCGCATGGAAGCTCTAAACAGGTTCGTTTCCAGAGCAACGGATAAATGCCTCCCATTCTTCAAGGTTCTTAGAAAGACTTTTGAGTGGAATAACGAATACGAGAAGGCATTTTTAGCTTTGAAGAAATACTTGGGGACACCACCCCTGCTTTCTAGGTCGGTGATGGGAGAAAGATTATACTTATATCTGGTTATCTCTAAGAGCGCGGTCAGTTCAGCATTGATAAAAGTTGAAGATCGAGTACAAAAACCTGTGTATTATTCGAGAAAAGACTTCCGAGGAGCAGAGGTAAGATATCCAAGATTGGAGAAACTAGCTTTAACATTGATAGAAGCAAGTCGGAGGATGAAACCTTATTTCCAGGACCATACCATAGTGGTGTACACCGATATGCCACTTAGATAGGCTTTGCATAAGCCAAAAAAATCTGGAAGACTGATGTATTGGGCAGTCGAGCTAGGAGAGTATGATATTGTTTATGAGATAAGGACCTCACTCAAAGGGAAGGCGATAGAAGATTTTATTGCGAAATTCACTTACCCAGATACTACCGACCAACAAGGGTCTAATGCAAAACATCTTGTGGATGTTAGGGAATCATCGAAGACTACCTCGATCAAGTCTTATCAACAGAGGTACCAAAGGGAACAAACGCCGAGCAGCAAGAACCATCACACAATAACCCAGTGTTAGGAGATGATAAAAGGAAGTATTAAATATTCCATCAAGGAATTTTGTCAGATAAAGAATTTGATAATGGCATCCCTATATGGAATTTGTTTGTTGATGGCTCTTCGTGTGCCACAGGCAGCGGAGCTGGTATAATTCTTCATAGCCTAGATGGATTGGATATGGAATATATGTTGTGTTTCCTGTTTAAAGCTTCCAACAATGAAACTAAATATGAAGTTATGATCGTGGGCCTCAGTTTAGCCAAAACACTGAATACAAAGCAAGTTGTTATGTTTAGTGACTCACAGTTAATTGTAAATCATACTCTTGGGTTGTATGCAGTGAAGTGAGACTTAATGTCAAGGTATCACTACAAAGCTATGTATATTGTGTCCAATCTTGTTGTGGTCCAATTAATCAGAATATCGACATTAAAAAATGCGAGAGATGACGTACTAACTCAGTTAGCTTCAGCTACTCGCATCGAGCTACGAAGAAAGATTCCTATTAAGATTCTGGAAGACCGAAGTATTGATGAAGATTTAATGGTAAGATTCATCACCCTAGATATGGGACCATCCTAGATGGACCCCATCAGGGAATATATCGAAGCAGGAGTTGTACCATTTGGCAAACTTGCATCCAAGAGGCTGAAGTTTAAAGTTTCTCGGTATTTACTGAACAATGGTGTTTTGTATAGAAGGGGTATCATAGCAGGTCTACAGCGATGTGTGCATCCTTCAGAAGTTAAAAATTTAATAGAGGAAGTTCATGAAGGTTCTTGTGGAGATCATGTAGCAGGTCAAACTCTCCTGCAGAGGATGGCAACATAGGGATACTATTGGCCAACGACTATAGCTCACTATATAGCTTATGCGAAGAAATGTGATAAGTGCCAACATTTCTCTTCCATTCGAAGAACTCCCCAAGCATTGTCAACACCCATCACTTCCCCTTGGTCATTTTCCATGTGGGTATAGACTTGGTCGGGCTGCTGTCGGCCACCAAAGGGAGATTTAAATATTTAGTAGTCGCTGTTGATTATTTCACCAAGTGGGTTGAGGCTGATCCTCTCATTGACATGTTGTATGAAAGGGTTTACCAGTTTATTAAGAAGAACATTATTTGCAGGTATGGTATGCCGCATGATTTCATTAGTGACCATGGTACCCAATTTGATAATAAGGAATTCAATGCATATTATCACCAATCCAACATCCAGAAGATCCATTCTACACCAGGCCATCCCTAGAGCAATGGACAAACTGAAGTGACAAATAGAACTCTACTAAACAGGTTGAAAAAATGGCTAGATGATGCAAAAATCAATTGGATTAATGAGCTACATTCTATGTTGTGGGCTTATCGTATAACACCCCGAACAACAGCTGGAGAATCTCCTTATATGCTAGCTTTGGGCAATGAAGAAGTCATACCAGCTGAACTGGGACTATCGACACACAGGGTGCTTAACTTTAACTCTCCTATAAGCGATTTGATGAGACATTTAGACTTGGATATGCTCGAAGAAGTAAGAGAAGATACGACAATCAGGAACGCAACTTACTAGCAACGAACTGCCATGTTCTATAACAAAAGAGTCAAGAAATGTGATCTTAAGGAGGGAGACTATGTTCTCAAGAAGGTGATTTAGAAGCACAATAAGTTAGAGGCCAACTGGCATGGTCCCTACCGAGTAACTATGGTTGTTCGCTCTGGGACCTACAAAATAAAAACCTTAGAATGAGAGGAATTAAAAAATGTGTGGAATGCGGAGCACCTGCCTAAATATTATCAGTAATACAGATTCACATGTACCCCATTTCTTTCAATATGAATAAAAGATGATATTTTCTCCATATTCTTTTTGTTCAATTTTTTTCGGAGTACTCGTGCTACACACTAAACTGCCAACTACGTTTGGTTGGCATATCAACAACCACCAACTACGGTTGGTCGGCATATTAGTAACCACTAACCATAGTTGGTTGGCATCAATAAATTTAACCAATAATGTTGGCCCAACACTCATACAAGATAAAGCCTATTTGATCATGGGTGACCTCAAAAGGCATCCCAAACTGGGCAAGAAGATGGGTGACCTAACGGGGCATCCACTGTCTAGGCACCAAGGTAATCCTGTAAAGATTACTACAACTAAGCAATATCATGGGATGAAAATCATTCCATTGCTTAGGCATTTATGGGTGACAAGTCACTATAAGTAGGCAGTGAGTGGGGCAAGCTCCATTGTCTAGGCAAATAAAACAAAATATGACAAATTGTCCCCCTATAGATATATATGCATTCATATGTTATAAGAAAGACATCTTAAACACTATTTCCAAGGAAAGAAGAGTGCATAAAGATAAAATGTTTCTTCATTAAATACAGTAAAACAAATTGCAAAAGATGAAGTTTTCTTCATTCAATACAAATTTCCTATTCTATTGTCTTTTTTCCTTCTGATTTTGGCACAGGTTCCATTCCAACGGGAGGATCACCCAATGCGTAAGGAGAATTGATAAAATTCATATCCAGTAGCATCCTAGTGTTGATTAAACCTGGTTGCTCAAGTAGATGAGGAGTTCGGGATATCTCATAATCTTCATAAAGATTGTAATCACCACGGTAGTTGGAGAGTAAACATTGAGGTATGGCACGAGCTAGAATCCAACTAACGTCTAAGTTGAAAGGAGGTACTGGTAAGTCGAGAAACCCAGGTTCATACCAATACCATAGGGAATTTTCTTTCTCAAGACGCATCACACCAACAACATTCAACAATCCTTGTTTGTACCCCTCATTGTTTGATTGTCTCAACCGACCATCGAGATGGCATAAAGCTTCAGTGTATCCCGCATTCCAAAATTCTCTAGGATGTTTATGGAATTGATATGTCAATATCTCAAAATTTTGATGAAGTTTCTTCACAAAATTCTCTTTACTCTCCAAGGCAGAACATTGCTTGGAAAGTTGATCTGTAAGACTTTGAATTTTGCTAGACATCTCTGCCAGGGTTTGATTTTTTGTCGTTAATTGAATGACTTAATTTTCTAAAGCCAGTTAGGTCCTCGCCTCTTCAATATTAATTCGACCAACTCTTTATCGACCACGGGTAAAAGGCTTTACTCTTCCACGAGTGGACGATGTAGGTCCAGCTCTCTTCAAAGCCTCCAATTCTTCTCTCAAGGCAGCATTTTCAATTTCCAAAAAGGAAAAACCTTCATTAATAACTGGGATTAAAGCTCCCGAAGAGGATGAGGTAGCAGATTTGAGTTGTTTCACTTCTTTTTGTAAGGCAATATTCTCTTTCTCCAACAGCTTGTCAATATTCCTATGTTCCTCGATCTCCAGTTTCAGCACACTTTCCTTTTTTTCATGGGACGAGACATATTTTTCGTAGCCCCGATCAACACTCAACTGTTGGTACTTTTTCTCGTAACCTTCATGCAGGAGTGTAGTGGTTTCTTTGTGTTGAAGGTGGAGTTCCTCGATCATTCCTTGGAGGTCTTCAATCATTTCATAATAGGCCAGATTGTTTGCTACAACACAATTAAGTAAACACTTTGAGTACTTGTATGCATCAACTGCTCGCTCAGAAGCATCAGGTCCAAGGATATCAATTATTTGAGCATTAGTAAAATCGGTATGACCATCTTTGAAATAATCATTACATTTTTTCATTAACTCTGTATCATGAGATGCTAAGAGTTCCATCGTGGCAACAAACTAGAAAGGAAAAACAAAAATTCATCAACAACGATACAGACAACGCAATTAAAGGAGAAACTCAGAATAAATAACAAAGTCCTTTTCATTTTATCAATAAGAGAAGCAAGTACAACTAAAGTTACAACAACAAAGGGAAAATCAAAAGAATAACATAATTAAAGAGCCAAACAACTCTACACCTTCTCCTTACTCCCTACAACATCATTAGCCATTTTGGATGAAGAAGTTGGCTTCTCGGAGGGCAGTTTGTGTTGCTCGATAGAAGTTATCGCCTGCTGAACTTGGTCAGAGGGTTAAGGAATGGAGACAACATGTACTTGTTGTACTATCATCATAGAAGACTCATTAGATGCAACTTCATCTTCTTCTTCTTCGTCAATAGTAGGAGGAGGGCCATGAATGTGTTTCTGAAACAATTCAGAATCATCTGCAACACTCAACTCTTTCAATATTGCGACCTATCCGTCTCTGAAGTACTTTAAACTTTCATACGCCATCTGACAAGTAATAGCAATAAAGCTTTGTTCCATCCTTTGTCCCAACCAGAGCTAAAGGACTTCTTCACAGCAACTTTTCTCTTCACTTTCTCAAAAGAAGCATATCCCTCAACAAGCTTCACCTTCTCCTCTATGTCTTTCTTACGCCGTTCACCCTCTTCAAGCTTACCATTATATTCTTCCTTGCTAGAAACAACGACCTTCAATTTTTCCTACAACTCCTTAGAGGCATTTATAGCTTGGTCTCGAGCTGTATCATCTTGTTAATGAGTTGTCTCTGCAGATAGAAGCTACTTCTCCATGCAGCTTTATCTTCCTCATACTTCTTCCAAGAGTCCTTCAAAGATTGTGATAACCTAGCAAAAGATTCTTCTACCCCACTAGATGAAGTTGAAGCCTTGATAGCCTCATATTTATCCAGGATACTATTAAAACATGTTATAAACTACAAAAGAAAATGAGCTCGAATCAGAATATAAACACGGTTCATGGAGATGAAATAATAAGGATGATGATATTTACTGACGCAATATGTTGGGCTGCTAAGTCGGTGACCTTCTTCTGAGAAAGGGAACCCTTAGCTGCTCGATATTCGGGAATGGTCCAAGACTTGATCAAACCTTTAGCCGAACTCGAAGTAATGAGAGATGGAGTGTTAGCTCTCAAAGAATGATTCTCAACATCAGAAGGTTGAGCAGTAGTTTCTATAGGTCTTTCTGCAAGACCTCTCCGTAATCTCCTTAAAGGAGAACCTTCAATCAAAGGTGCTGACTCTTCTTGTGTAATAGAAACACCTTCAATCAAAGGTGTTAGGATAGCAAGTTATTTTCTGCCGACCTCCTTGACAGTTGGAATTGCTCCTTTGAATGTAGTACTATCCATTTTCTTCGTACCTTCAGCTAGGACATCCCCTTTGCTCTTTTTTGCTCCATCAGTGCCAGGAGCATCTTTGGCAAAGGATTCAGGCATTCTCCTCTTCCTCACCATCAAATCAGCAATAGAGGTACCCAAATCAGAAGAAGATTCTTCTATGTCAGCTTGAGATGATGGAATTTAATCAAGATCAATTATCACAGGAGGGGCAAGAGGACGAGCAATAAAAGAGGAAGTAGTAATTTTGTATCTCAACAAATAAGAATCAGCTCTAACGTGATCCCCAATAACTAATTGATGCAAACCCCAGATGAGTTTCAAACCTTTTATATTAATGTCACTCTCTCTTGGGGACTTCTTTTGTTATGAACTGCAAAAAATAAAATAAATATCAGTGACGCATTTCATCAAACATAAACATAGCTAAATTGAAAAATTAAAAACAACCTATCCCATTGCCATATAGTGGACATCTGGGACCTTATTAAACATAATTTCCTTTTAATGGAGGGTTTTGCCAATATTTCAACACAACTCCATGATAAAAATAGTCCCTATTAGCATCGGGAAGATTGACCACTAAAGCTCTATTGGAAAACCTAGTTTTAAATAAAATGTGGTATTATTGGAAACCAATTTATAAAAACACATAATATCAGGGATCCCTAAATAAGTCCCATGAATTTGGTTTAGCCTATATACTCCATTAACTACCCTCCATGTATTTGGAGCTACTCTTGCAGGAACAATATCGAAATATTTGCAAAACTCCAAACACAAGGGATTAGGAGGAAAAGAAAAGCCACACTTCGCTACAAAAAGGGAGGGGAACCAGTGTCCCTCAGCCAGAGAAAATAAATCAGATGGGTAAGGAGTATTCTAGAATAACCCAAGAGGGAATCGCAAAATCAGCTCGAAACTTATCCAACGACTCAATAAGATAAACCATTGTGGCTAAAGTAAACAAAGAAGAAAGAAAAAAGGGATTGAGAAATCTGATAAGGCGGATGATAGAAAGAACTACAGTACAAGGATAAAATGAGAAGATAAAGAGTTTAGAAATCTGGAGGTAAAAAGTTGATGACGATCCACATCAATCGCTTTTAAATGCCTTGCATCCGGAAGTAGGAAAATAAATGATTACTAGAAAAGACGATCGCGTTTCCAGCGGTTAAATGATGAAAAAGATGCAAATACCCAAGCGTCTGTCGCGGATTCAAAATATTTACAAGTTTGCCATTTTGCGCTCAAATGACAAGACTAAAGGGAAAATTCCTAAGTGTTGGAGATCTATAATTAATCAAGACGTAAAAAGGTGCCCGAGCAACTTTTGGGTAAAATGTTGCACACTCTCATATCAAAATTCAACTATGAAGCATTCGGGGATTCTGTTGATATGAAAATTAGTCAGCTGACGTGGACCAATTATATGAAGACATGTATCATCTTATGTGGCAAATGCTCATCGAGCTACTCATCACCCCGAGCTACTTAGCGTGCCGAGCTACTCACTGTGCAGAGCATCTAGCCAAGAATATCAAGCGATAATTGCACATTCAATGAACATCGAATTTAATGAACATTCTTATTGTACAAATGTACATGTCTATTAAATAATGACATATCGTATATTGATACTGACAACCCCAAAGCTATAAATACATTGTAACACCCTCCATAACAGGGTAATTAATCATTAGCAATTGTGATCAATATTAAGGCGAAGACATCCAACAATACAAAACAGTGGACATAGGCCATTTTCATAAGGCTGAACCACTTTAAAAATCCTTGTGTTATTTCTTATTTCATATTTATCAGTGATTAATTAATTAAATCAATTCTAGTTTTTTACATCAACATTTATATTAAAAAAAATGATGAGTGTTCATGGGAAAGGGCTATGAGAGTATAATAAACTCAAGTGAAAGACACCGTTTAAAAGAGCCCGAGAAAAAATTAAGGCAATAAAAAGAAACTTATGACAAAATGAGGCCAATAGGATTTCTCGAAGGTGAGAAAAATAGAAGCCTCAAAAGGGCTAGAAATATGAAAATATGAATAGATGAGGGTGTTTGGAATAAAATTACAACGGGTTTACACTACGAATCCTAATGTTGAAAAATTGGGTCATGATGCTATTATTTGTAGAATCGTCAAAATTATGGATTTGTTTGCATGTTGTTTGTTTAGTTCATTTAGCTCAATATATTAATATCACATATGGCTAAAACTTAGTTTGATGACATTTAACTATCAATTAGAGCTTCTTGATCGTTTCGATGTGTCCAAATTGTTATTCATTTTTTGTAGTTCACATCCATTCATTTTGTATCCATGTTTGAGCACATTGATACTATGTTAGCATGAAACTTATATTTTCTATTTTGAGTATGTTTTGTTACAGTTCTAATTTTCCAGCTACTGTTTTGATGAAATTTTTCACTCGGCAAATCCTGCATATTTTTAGAGCTGGAAAACAAAGTTTTTGAAGTTGTTCAAATGACTTCTGGATGTCGTTCAAATAACATACACATGTCGTTAGAAGATTCGATCGTATGACACTAAAAAAATATTTTAAAAGTGTCACGTATGGTTGTTTCATAGGTTGTTTTTAGTGTCATTTGATAGATACTTCGCTTTACCACATACTGTTTTAGGTCTTTTCTTGGATTGATCGAACGAGACCATATCTTGTTAAAACAACAACGCATTGTCGTTCAAATGACCAGAGTTGACTTTTGACTCTTCATTTCTGTTTTTGTTCTTGTATCATTTATCTGCTATTTTTACACTAATTTGGGTACATTTGGGTTATTTTCATGCAATCGATATTGATTATTTGAGCTCATTTTTATACTATATTGATATGTTTAGTCACATCATTCCTGATATTGATGATTCATTTGTGAGACTGTTTGCTAACTACGATTTGGTATCTTCTGATTATTATTAGTTGGCTACACCTTGTTTACTTAGATATGCGTCATTAATTATTCTTATTCTAGATATATTTTTTCTCTTTTTCTCTAGTTGTCTATTCGAGAAAAAAGGGGGAGAGATAGTGTGTGATGTAAGATGAGAACTTATGTTTATCAAATAACATTGTTTTACATATTAATATTTCACAAGGTTTTATACAATTCGTACCTCCATACTTCACATGGTGTTTGTTTGTTTTGTGTGTGTGGTGATTATTCAGAGATTAGAGATTTTACGACTACATCACATGGAGATAGTTTATGTGACGGTCCGACATTTTTTTACTGGATTACGTCCTGTATTTTCTTTTTGGGTTTTATGGGATAGAATATAGGTCTTTTGACATGACGACTCAGCTTAGGAATTTCACTATTTTGGTTTTGTCACGGAATAGACAAATGGAGAGATTTATAAGGGCAAATTTCCAAGTAGGTTCACTTTGTATTTATTGGCATTATTCAAGACAAAATCCAATTTGAGTCATAGATAGATTTTATGTTGTCACGATTTCCAAATAGTCTATCACGTGTTGTTTTGAAGACAAAGCGGCCAAGCTTCAGAGATAGATTATGTTGTGTTTATTGGTGCACGTTTCACTTCTTCATATCATATTGCATTTTGAGATACTCTCAGGTATGAATGCATATTGTTTATGGGACTCAAAAAATATTTTGAGGATGTTATTTTATTTAAAAATGATTTAAAAAATTTTTAACTTCATATTTTCTAAGATAAACATTGTTTAGAGTCGTATCGATCTTTTACTTTTGTTTCGAAAGTTCAAACGACTTTAACAGTCATTCATATGACATGTGACTATGATTCAAATGACATGGATATCTTGTTTTAACGAGATGGATATATCATTTGAATGACATACAAATATCGTTCTAACGACTCACCAACTTAAGTTTTTTATTTCAGGTAGTTTTGTCTCAGAATTTTGAGAGTGCAGAACCAAAATTATAGAACAAAACAATTATGTTTTTCTGCACTTATTTGAAAATATTTTTAAAGTTAAAAACATCCTTTGTGTTGCAATATCCGATCTTTCATATACATATGCTATATAGATCTTGTGTTTAGCACCATTTGGAGTTTATTCATCTCTTTGAACATTGTTTCATCGAGTTTTGCGAGGAAGAAGAGGAGGATTTCGTGTTTTGAATCGTAGGCGATTTCCAAAGCTGTTTAGTGGATACCGAGGCACATGTGGACTCGTGTGTTGTGAACCTGGCGTGGAAGGATTTCTTCATTGCATTATGGAGGAACGGTTGAAGCATAGAAGAGCATAAATACTTGTGGGATATCGAGTCGTTGAGTAAGTCTACTGTGGGCCATACGGGTTTTTTTTCCTTAGTGGTTTCCTCGTACATCGACATTGTGGACTTTAGTTTATTTTAGTTGCTTAATCACCTAGATGCATGTTTGGGATTAACAAGATAAAATTGGGTTATGTAAAATTTGTTCACAAATTTGGTGAAAATTAAAATATTAAAAAGTTGGTGTTTTTAAAAAATTGTTTTCACGTAAAGCATACATAAGAAAAAAGGCCCTACAATATCTGATTTTGTTCCTGGTAAAATATATATGAGTACCTTTAAATCCTTAATTTGTATGTAAGAAAAAGAAGAAAATAAATAGACATTTCAAACTTGTGGGCACAATCTCAAAAAGACCCAAGTGATTTGATCCCAAATAAAGTTTCTCGCCAATCTAGTCTAAAACCAAATCTACAAAAAAATTTAAGGAAACCTCGCTAAAAGAATATCTCAAAAACCTTTTCCTGCAAGGCGTTCTCAGAACCTTTTTTTGAGTGAAGAATTTCTTTGCCGAAAGAAACATCGTATAAGTAGATATGAACAAAATGGAGAAAATCTCCTAATGGTACGACCAACAAAAGGAAATTTCTCTAAAGAAAAGTTCCTCTTCGCTGAAGCAATAAAAGTCTCGCCAGGAAATAAAGTTTGTCCAGCTTTGTAGAAATTTTACAAAACATAAAATTTTCTTGTTGCAACATATGAACCATGTAAATTTTACATACACTAGAATGTATTCTATAATATGGTTTTTTAGAAAATTAGATTGCATCGTCTATTTGGAAATCATAAAAAGCACAAGGTGAAATTACTACATTTTTAAATTTAGGAGAATATTTAACCAATGCGGTAAAATCAAAGTACTATAATTCACTTTTACCTTTACCCTCGCAATCCCAAAATTTGTGTTACCCTCAAAATTTAATGTGATGAAGCTTTGGTGAAGTCCAATCTTGACATCATGGACATAAAGACCTTTGGAGACCTCTTAGACTAAGACTTAAAGTGAGTTTTTCTCTACAGATAAGATAGCCTAAAAATACGAGGGCATATGAGTACACATATGCTCTTATAAAATATGCAAGGTCAAAGTTTATTTCATCCAGAAAGGGGGTCATGTGATCAAGTCCCTTAAATTAGTTAACTCAAGGGATTTGTCCTCAAATGGGAGGTCACATATGGATAGGGAATAAGGTGACTCTTTGAAATCATGTCCTTGAGAATATTCTCAAGTGAAGGTAGGTGGAAAAAGGACCGGTTATCCCCTTTAGTCATCATGACTTCTTAAAATAGTTTGATTCCCTGAAAATATTTAATTGAGTTCTATTCGCAATATGGCTTTCCATTTTCTCAATCAAATTTTCTATCTTATGGGTGTCATCCTCAACCCATAAAGGAAGATCTTTGAATAATATTTCCCATACATACATTTTCTTTCATGTTGTGGTGTCAACTCACTGTTCAGAGAATCAAAATTAAGGGAAATATTCTCTTTCCTTTACAAAACACACATTTAGGCGTGTATAGTAAAGGACGAGTAGCACCTAATTTTTGAAAATAGAACCTTTGATTTTAATTTTTGGGAGTGAATGTCCCCTTTCTTATGTTTGTATTTCATCCCCTTAGTGTTATATGACAATGGTATTTTAATGGGCTCTATGATTCCTTGTTGGTCTTGACCCACTCACATTCCAAGAAAATACTTCATCAACTTTATCATGTGCATGAAATTATGGAATCCATGCTCCGAGTAAGGAGGTGTGATTTGTTCCTTAGTGTCGAGGTTAATCACTTATACTAGAGGAACTTGTCGAAATACCATTGCTGTAGGTTTCCACACTCTTTATCGGTGCTCGAGTGCTGAGGTGCTAGACCATTCCCCTTAAAAAGACCGGAGACTCCAACTATGCTAATAAAGTTTTGTCCATAAGAAAATTTCAATTTTTGATGCAACAAGGAGGCAACTCCTCTAATGTCATAAAGAAATGGTCTTCACAATAGAATTTAAAAAATGCTTATATCTCGATTACTTGAAACTCAATGATATTATCCATTGCCCCAAATCATATATCCAATTTGATGGATATCTTGACCTCTCTTCCAGTATTGTTGTATTCCTTGACTACTTACATAGTAGGAATGAGATCTTCATACTTAATTACCAGGAATTTAACGATTCTTAAGGGGAGAAAAATTCAAAGATGACCCATTATAAATTAGGATGACTAGTACCCATTTACCTTTAACGTTAATGGTGATAATAAATGAAATGTTATGCCAATGACCAAATTTTGGCAATTTGGTATAGGTGAGGAAATCATCCGTCAAAAATTCATACTTCCCATAATTTCCATTATTTTGTGGGAACAGATCTAATAGGAACCATGAGTTGGGAAAATTTCTTTTGGATAAATTCCTTATAGGGTCTAGATGACATGAGCAATCCTCATATAGAGATGTTGGATCAATTTTTCTTTAGTTGTTTGAGGACCCTAATCTCTTTTGTGATTTTTATCAGACGATCTTATACCAACTCCTTTAATTTATAATTTTTATATCCCCTAAAGGGGCTTGCTTGATAAATAAATTCTTTTATAATTTACTTGACCTTGTGAGATGATTGATCTCTATGGATTCTCAATCCAGATTTCAGAATTATACGAGGATCTTGCAAAATATGAGAGAACAAATGTAAGTAATTATGATAATAGTAGATATGATCTTCAAACCTCAAATATGAGGAAGAATTCCTAAGTCCTAAGAGAAGGTCAAAACATGAGGATAAAAACCTCATCTTTCTGTTCTACATCAACATGACAAAATCTATAGCTCAAACAAAGGGACCTATAAGGCTCCTCTTAAGCCATGTCAACATGCAGTACTTTTACTAGACCTCATCAGATCCTACGTCATAAAAGAGGGGACTCAGTAGTCCATTATTGTGATTGGTCACGATTTATAAAGGTGATCAATGATTTCCTATCCCTTTATAAAGGGTTCATACCTTAAGGAAATAAGCATGGATGCTCAACAAAGCCTTATTAAGGTATAGTCTATTTATAATACTTTCCTTGGACCATATTAGGGTTTAATAAATTTTATAAATGGTTAGGAAATCTCAAGTCCTCTTTTTTACAACCATAATACTTGAAATGCTTACAAGAAACTAGGCACAACCGAATTTCCCAATCTGACGAGTTTGGCTATCTTGTTTAAACAAGTTTTATTTCGTTCAAAGGAGATTACATAACTCGTTCAAACGACTTGATGTGTTTGTTTTAATGAGTTTCTCAATTTTTGTACCACCTCATTTTTCATGTTTCCTATAAATATTAGGGCTAGGAAAGTTTTTCAGGGTGAGGGTTTGCGAAAATTATTTTTGAAGTCAAATTTACACCTAAAGTTCGAGATCCATATTTCAACATCTTATGTGTGTTTGAGATCTCTTATGTACTGAATCAAGGTTGTTTTATCTACATATTTGAGAGCATTTTGAGTAGTGGATATTATGTGTTCGTTGGAATATGTCTAGAACCAGTCAAGAGGCAAGTAAGATCGATGCGATATCGAAATTCAAAAAAGTGTCTGCATTGTGTTGGCTATTGAAAGGCATCACACAATGGATGTGAAGAAGGTAATAAGGAAAAATGAAGTGCTTCAAGGCTTGAAGGCATTGAGTCGTTGATTAAGCCTAAATTTTTCTTGTACATAGATATACATCGTAGTAGACTTGCATGGCTAGTCTGTCCAAGGTTTTTCCCATTTTGGGTTTTCCTCGTACATCAATGTGTTGTGGTTTGCTTTCACTCTTGCTTATTCACCTGGATTCATGTTTAGGGAAAGATAAAATTTGACTAATTGTTTTCACAAAATAAGTTTAATTGGTGCAAAGATTAAAATTAGTTTAATTAATTCGGAAAATTTAAAATTGGTATTTGTTTGGCAATCCTTATAACCCTTAGTAGAACTAAAGAGGCTTTTAAATTGCTATCACATCGAGTTACACTAGCTTATTGTGTTAGTTCCATGTTTTAGTTCATATATAAGGTAATTTATAAGGAGTTAAACCGTGAGTATTGTTCCATTACCCGACCTCCAATGTTTGACGGCTCAAACTATCCTTATTGGAAGGTGCAAATGAGATTTTTCATAAAATCAATTGATGAGAAGGTGGTCTCTTCCCATTGAAGGCGGTGCACTTAAAGCAGGCTCTACTTTGATAAAGGTTGAAAGGAATGCCTCAACGTTTAATTCCAAATAGTTAATGGTATTTTTTATGTAGTCATAGCTAAAAAAGTTTAGACAGATTATGACCTGCGAGAGTGCGAAGAATGCTTGGGAGATTTGAATCCACACATGAGGGCACTGACGCTATTAGGGTTTCCAAGGAAAAAACATGAAAACTAAGTTTAAAATGATTAAAATGTTAGAGCATGATTCCTTTGATGATTTTCATACTAAGCTATTCGATATTGACAAATCCTCGTTTAGCTTAGGTGAACCTATCCTCGAGTCGAGGGTGGTGAGATAAACCTTAAGGTCCTTTCCTAAAAAGTTTAACTACAAGTTCTTTAGGTGGTGTCGATACTATGCGAGTCCAAAAACTTATAGGTGGTATCCAAACCTATGATATGAATATATGTCCTCCGAAGAAAAAAGGATGAAAATAAAGTTAAGGATATTGCCTTGAAAGCCTGAAAGGAGGATGGGTTGGATTGCGATAGTGATGATGATTTAGATCCCAAAGATATTTATAGGTTTTCTATCAAGTTAAATAAGTTTCTTAAGATTAGAGAAGACAAGATGTTTCATAATAAATCTAATGACTTTACGAATAACCATGATCGAAAGTATAAGGATTACACCAAGGATGTGGATGACCAGAACATGTGATTTGATTGTTAATGGTTTATGAATGATGCGCATGAGTGTCCCACTAAAATAAAGAAGTAAGTCAATAAGCCCATTGCATATAATGCTACCCTTATTGATAGTGAGTCAAAATAGAAATGTGATTCTCCCATGGATCATAACTTCACTAATTTTATGGCTAGCCATGTGTGTTTAAGTAAGAAATATTTCAATGTTGAATATGATCATTTTCATAACGGTTCCGAGCTCCGGTCTTGTGATTCCCAAGTAAGTGATGAGGAAGAAGAAGAAGAAGAATAGGAAGGAAAATGAGCTTAAAATGGCCTTCCATGAGTTGTACATCGAGTTGTTGAAGTTAAAAAAGGCCAACTTGAAGTTCGAGGCTAAGTTATTTAAGGTCAGATGAGAAGACTCTTAGGGAGAATCTTGAGTATTTTGATGTAGGGGGATAACCTTCGAGGAGTGTTTGAAAATTTGAGGAAGGAGTCCCTCAAATTTTATGAGTCTCGTATTTATCTCGAGTCTATGATTTTGGAGTTAAAGGAGAGATTGAGAGAATCAAGTCATGTCAAATTTTATTTGGAATCTAGGTCGAAGAAATTGAATAAGATTTTATCCACCTTCTAAATTAAAAATAATAATTTTGAAATTATCTTTGATGTTCCCAATACTTTCGCTACTAAAGTCAAGAATAATGTTTTGAGAGAGTCGATCATAGCCAAGGACATTAGAAAAGATCAACCCAAAGGTAACATTCCTCGTCGTGTTAACACATGCACACAGTATGGTTGGAAAGGTCACCATGGGCATTTTTGTTATAATCTGAGAAAAGGTCCTAGGAAGTCTAAATCTAGTTTCACCATGGTTTCCCAAACCCAAGATCGTAATGTTACACCTATATGGGTTATGAAATCCTATTTGGGTGAATTAAAAGTTAGACTTATTTATTCTTGCATGCTTGCATATGGTTCTCCTCACGCTATATCTAATGGTTGATTATGTTTGTATATTTCTTTATACAATAGATTTGGTGCTTCATATTATATATTATTGCTAGTTGTATGATGTTTGTATCTTTTGTATATTTATTTTTCATTGATTGGGTATTATTAAGAAAAATATAAAAAGATTTTGTTTATCTCTTGATTCGTTTTGAAAAATGGTTAAAAACTCAAAAAGTTTTGGTTTGTTTGTGTAGCTTGGTTTTGCACATTTTGTATGACATATTGGTGTGTATGAATCCCATCATTCCATATTTCCATATGGCTAGGATATTTTATTTTTGGATTGTTCATAGTCAAGCTTGCAAGGACTTTGAACTTAATTTTCTTAATGGATTCGCTTTGTATATGTCTCTGCACACGCATTCACAAGATATTTTGAATTTTTACTACTTATGTTATATGAGATAGGTGATGTGTTCTCCTATCAATCTTATCATATACATATATATTTGATTGGGGTATTTGTGTATGTAAAGAACTATTTCCCATAAGTTTATTTTATATTTAAAAAGTACGAGTGAGCAATGAAAAAGGGCTACGAAGGGAGTAAATATCCTTCACGTGAAAGGACACTATTGGCAAGAGCCTAAAAAGAAAAGAGAGGTAAACGAAAAGAAAAGAATTACCAAAGCCATGTTTGACATTGATCACCAAGAGTGATATCTATAAAAATAAAAGAGTGAAAAATGTGAATATTTTTATTTTGACGGTGTTAAGTTAAAGATCAATGAGTTTGAACAATGAGTCCTAGTTAAACTTAAATGTTTGATGCCATTGATCCGAGAATCATTAATATTTTTTAGGCTAATGTGCATTATGTATGTTTGTCCATTATGAGTTCATATTATATGTCACTTGAGGCTAAATCTTAGTTTGATAAGTTAATGCGATCATATAGAACTCCTTGGACTATCTTGACTGGTTGGAAGATATTTCTTTTATTTTCTAGTTCACGCCCTTTAACTCCATGCCATATTTGATTTTGACACATTTATACCATACGAGTGTGGAAAGCTTTTGTTGTGTCTTTTGTACTGTTTATACCTATATGTGCTAGTGCATTATTGTTATATATGAGTATATAAATATGGCATGCTTGTTTTGAGTATTTGTATTGAATTTAATCTATGTTTGTCATATGCTTCATAGTTGTATCACAATGACATCATATATGATCTTATTGGTATAATTTGTTTCGTTGTTCACATTAGTATCATTTGTTTCATAGTTTGGATTATTTGAACTTGTGTTTTCGCCCTTGTTTATCGTTTCCATTTCACTTCACATCATTACGTGATATTTCTTATTTTCCTTTTTGTTCATATAGGTTACATTTAGGGGAGAACTTATTTATGTTGTGCAATTTACCTTTTTCTATTCTAGAACAAAGGGGGGGGGGGGGGGGGGGGATATTCCCATAGGGATAAGTCTAACCTAAGGGGGATGCATACTTGAAGGGGGCGATGTTTAACAAAGGGGGAGTTTTTTTTTCATATGCAGTTTATATATTGTTATATTATCTTTGCATTTGAAAGGTTTGTTTAGTGTGAAGGTGTAAACCGATATTGCGACAAAGTTTAACAAGAGTAAAGCTACTCAAGTTTGTGTAGGTCAAGTGTCTGTAATTTTCTTTTTGGGGTTGGGATTGAGTCTTTAGAGAGATTGACGACCTAGTAGATTTTTTCTTTTGAGTTTTTTCTTAGAATAACTAAAAGGGGGATGTTTGTAAGGGCAAATTTCCAATCTAGTCTATTTGTATGTATATTGATTACATTTGGAGAAAACTTGTTTGAGTAATAGGTTAGGATTTGAGTTGAATTTTTCCTTCAAGCCTATGTTTCATTTCGAAGCCCATAATGACCAAGTAAAGGGACGATTACATCATTCTGAGTTTCATGTCGAGATTCATCTTCAGCGTCCATGGGAGCTCAAGAGGTATGAATACGTATTATGTTTGATGCATGGATAAGTTTTTGGGTGTTTTTTTTCCAATTATTTTTAGGCCATTTTTCTTAAAATGTTTTTTAATTAAAAACATTTATTTTTTATAAGTTTTTCGAACGAACTACTACTTTTCATTAAAACAAGTTTTTAAAAGTCGTTCGAACGATATTTTTTAAACGAGAAATAGGTTTTCGTTCAAACGAGCTTCAAATGGGTTATAAACAAGATGTTTTCGTTTGAATGAGTCTTATTTGAATGAGTTTTATTTAGTTTAAACGAAATTTCATAACTCGTTCGAACGACCTTAATTTTTTTACTTGAAGGAGTTTTCTCAATTTTTATGATGCCTCATTTGATATGTTTTCTATAAATATTAGGGCTGAAAAAGATTTTCAGGGTGAGGTTTTGTGAAAATGATTTTCAAAGTCAAATATCAAGCCTCCAAAACACTAGTTTACACCTAAAGTTTGAGATCTATGTTTCAAAAATCTTATGTATGTTTGAGATCTCTCGTTACCTGCACCAAGGTTATTTTTTCTACATATTGAAGATTGTTTAGAGCGGTGGATACCGTGTTTGCATTGGATAACGGTTGGAACCAGTCAAGAGGCAAGTAATATTGGTGGGATACAAAGATGTGGGAAAGCTCCCGCATTTTTTTTTTTGCTATTGGAAGGTGTCTAACCGTGGTTCCGAAGAATGTAACAAAGAATAAAAAAGCACATCAATTCTTAAAAGTGTCGAGTCATTGAGTAAGTCTAGGTTGTTCTTCTATATAGACCTATATTGTAGTGGACTTGTATGGCTGGGTCATCTGAGGTTTTTCTCGTCATGGATTTTCCTTGTACATCGGCGTGTTATGGCTTGCTTTATTTTGCTCTTGCTTATTCACCTAGATGCATGCGTAGGGAAAGATAAAATTTGGATAATTATTTTCACCGAACAAGTTTAATTGTTGCTCATATTAAAATTAGATTAAATAATTTGGAAAATTAAAAATTAGTGTTTGTTTATCAACCCTTATATTACTTAGGAGAATCAGAGCGACTTTCGAAGAGAAATGTGATCATATGTGGAATAAGGTAAAGAAAAATGGGGCTAATAAGGCCAAGAATTCACCCCACTCACAACACCATCGAGGATACACACTCTGTAATAAAACTAAAAAAATTTATCCATGACTCTTATACTATGAGGAACCTAGAGGACAAGAGGGATAAATCCAGGTATTGTCATTAACATAGAGACGGTGGCCATAGAACGAATGACTAGAGGAAAAGGATTTAGGACAACAGTGATGAAGACGTCCCTTGCAGCTAAAGTGAGAGGTAAATGAGAAACATACTCTAAGAAGATATCATTAAAGTACACGAAGTTGACAACTTTGGAATAGACCCTCTAATAGGGCTCAATGAACCTCAGAAGCTCTTAATCATGAATATGGTACCTTTATATCAAGGTTTTGAGGCCCTTAACAGTATATAAGAGGCCTCATAAACCCCACGAGAAACTATAGGATATGGAGGACCCTGGTAGTTCATAACAATAGTTCCATCTGCCTTATAGATGGGTGGAGTTTATCTTGAGGGAAAAATGGGATTATATATCCAACAAATAGTTTAGGAATGTTTTAAATAGGTTCAACCACTGATAAAGGGGTAGGGCTTAATTATTGAGGGGAAGATATTTAGGGAGTCATGGAGAGATTAATAAAGAAAATTAGAGAAATCACATTATAGGATACATCACTCTTCCTATCACAAATAAGGTAAAAGATTACTGCATAACCATATAGAGAAAGTATTTGGTGGTGGACATATAATATAATCTTGGGCAGTCATTATCTCAATGCGTTAAACATGGTGATCTTAATGAGAAGGATGCTAATGAGGTTCCCCACTACTTTTGAGGCGGGAGAAGTCTTTGGGACCCAAAAAATCTAGGTAATGTTATAACATAACAATGCGCAAAAACATGAGGTCCTTAGAGGATCTTTAGTCCATTACCCATGAATCAAAAGAATCAATTAAGGCATCCTAGAGTCCAAACAACTTCAACAAAATACTATATAAATCTTCGAAGACCTTATATAAGGTCATAGTGGCAGAGGTCAAAGAAGCAATAGTTGGAAAAATTAATATGGAATCAACGGAAAAAAATCAACATAAATTATAAATGCCTTGCAGCTGCACGATGCAATAAAATGAAGAACATATTAACATTTAGATTATTGAGTTATAAATGTTTTTTTAAAGATTACAAGGCTTAAATTCTTGGTTATATAGTTACGAGGCCCTAGTACCCTTAACTTTGAAATTTTTTAAAACTTACAATTATATAATCCTTAATTCTATGGTCCTAAGGCCTTAGTACCCTTGACTTCAAAAAATTCAAAATTACAAGGATTTAATTCTTGGTTTTATAATCCTGAGGTCCTAGTGACCTTAACTTCAAAAAAAATTCTAAATTACAAGTCTTTAATAACTGGGTCCATTATTTGAGGTCCTAATGCTTGACTTCAAAATTATTCAAAACTAAAATATGTTTTAAGGAATGTTAAGGACTTTAGACTTAAAATCCACCCTGATCCAGAGGTCAGGTGATCTAGGACAAATATTTGGGGTCCAATGACAACAAATATGGTAAAAATGTTAGGAATTGTAAGGACCTCGTCTTAATTCCAAAATGTAGCATAACTGATCACCCCAAAAATCATTTTATGTTTATCAGAGTTAAAGTTTCAACGGTTATAAGGAATTCATCCCCAAATCTACCTTATCTTTACCTCTAAAGTTTATGAGGTCCACAAGTCATGAACTTAGAGTTTTTTCAGAGTTTTAAAGATTTAATCCTTAGCTAAAAAAGGTTCCAAGTTCAATGACCCTGAACATAATTTTTCTAGAGTTTCAGGCTTCGATCCTTAGCTGTGTTGAAAATTAAACTTGTTTTTGAAATTAAAATAATTGGGCTTTATTAGTTTGTATTTTTGGGTTAAATGTTTGGGTTGTCTAATTAGTTAGTATTGGGCCTCTATAAAGTTAGACCCATTAAGAGTGATATTTTGCCAAGAACATTCTAGATCCATCTTGTGTATTGTGGAGAGTGTAAGAAATGGTAGATAGATGTGGAAGGTTCTAGAGATTCAATCTTGACCCTTGATGTAAATTTAATCTCCACCATTCATTTGAGTTGGAGGATAGTATAAATAGGGGTGTTGTCTCCACATTTTGTATTAAGCAAAATTTAGTGAGCTCTAATAAAATAGTTCCTTTCACCAAATAGTTCTCCACTCTTTTTTCATATATTTTGCTCCCTCCCCTAAATATATAAACAACCTCTTCCAACAAGTTGAAGAATGCTCTAAGGCCCATATACCACTACATCTAAAATTGTTTCAGGATTATTGGTCGCTGATGCTTAATCCTAATTATGCCAGTTTGGTGGAAAAAGAAAAAAGAGTTCTTCGATAAAAACTAATGGGGGCTATAGGTCAGGTCATACCAAATTTTAAACTTAGAAAAATTGTCAAAATTTCTAAGTATGTTCTTAACAAATCACAAATGAAAAAAACGACATATATCAGGCATCAAAAACCAAAAACAATATAGAAAAAGAGTTATTTTCATTCAGTTTGAAAAATAATTACAAAAGTACCAAAGGAAATACAAGAATATATATATATATATAGGCAGCATAGCCACCACCACCTTCAGCCATGTCATAAGTGTGAGTTCATCATCCTTAACGTTAGAATGCCTAGCTTACTTAAACATTTTTTAACTTCTTCCTCATCAGAAATAGAGTCAATTTTAAGAACCCTAGATAAATTAGGATCATGGTAGAGAGAAGAAACCTTGGCCTTATAATCCATGAAAATAGGTGCATAACAGTTACAGAAGAATGTATAATAAGCCTCACACTTCATAATGTCATTCAAAAAACCTTCAAAAAACTGAAATAGCGTTGCCAAAGCCGTTTATGAAAATAAACTATTTAAGCAACGCTATTTCAATTGGTATCAGAGCATTTGGTGAACTTTTTTCAAAAAGATCCTGAGTTTCTGAAACTGTTTTCTCAAAATCAATTATGGACGAGAAAAACGAAAGATATGGTAACTTGACCAGACCTCCAGTCTTTGATGGAACCAATTTTTCTTACTGGAAAGTAAGAATGATTGCTTTCATTCAAGGCACTCTGGGAGATGATGTCTGGGATATTATTGAAAATGGATACTCTTATCCAACTAAACCAGCCATTGATGGAAGCAATGAAAGGATTAAGAAAATATTGAGTGAGTTTACTCACGAAGAGAAACAGGTTTCTCGAAATAATAACAAAGGCAATAACGCTATATTTATGTCTATTAACGAACATGAGTTCAAGAGAATCTCATCCTATACCACTTCCAAGGAAGCATGGGATACCTTGATTACTGCCCATGAAGGAGACTCTAGGGTAAAAGCTGCTAAGACTCAGATGTTAATCCAACAGTATAATACCTTAATCATGTCTGAATCTGAGTCTTTCGATGATTTCTATATGAACCTTACTGATATTGTCACTAAACTTCATGCCAATGGTATAACTTATGATAGACAAGAAATTGTCTCTAAAGTTCTGAGATCATTACCACAGAAATTTGACAATAAAAGATATGCTATTGAGGAGATGTGTGATACAAATCTTACTCCTGAATTACTCAGTAGCAAATTAAGAACTGTGGAAATGGAATTAGAGTTTAAGAAACAATTGACCCACACTAATAGGAAACATACCAATTCCAATCTTAGCTTTACCTCTAAGATGATTAAGCCTGAGTTAAACACCCCTAGTAATGATTCTGATGAGGACTGTGACTTAGAAAGTCTAGATAATCAGATTGCCCTAATGACAAAACAATTTAAGAAAATTGTTAAATTTAGAAACAGTGTTGCAAATAGACAGGGCAAGTCTAATTATTCTACTCCTTCAAATCACAAGCCCCATGAGAAACCTCATGACAAACAGAACAAGGACAACACAAGACCTCACAGAGACCTCAAGAAGACTGAATGCTATAGATGTGGTAAACTAGGACACATTGCTCAAGACTGTAGAGTTAATTTAAATGCCCAAAACAAACACTCTAGAGCCAATATCTGCAAAACCTGGGATGACTCAAGTGATTCTGAAAATGAGGAACCTGAGACATCTGATGGTTTTGATCCTTGTTTAGCCTTCTTTGCCAAAATCATATACAATGACGATATGCCTATGCTTGATAGTGAGGATGAGTTTAGTAATTCTAGTTCTGTTGCTTTGAATCATACTTTAACTGGTTTAGATGCTTTACTTACTGAGAACATTAATACCTCTTCCTCGGGGTGTGTGAGTCAAAGGGAAATCGATACTGCTGATGTCAATGGGTGCGTGAGTTTAAGAAATGAAACCTTAGGGGTCACTTCACACACTTCACTTAGTGACTCTGACAATGATGATCTCCCAGACATCCACACTCTATATACTAAAACTCTTAAGAAAAGTACTAGACTAGAAAAGATTGTGAAAGATCTTACCAAAAAGCTAGAGGATCTAAGCCTAATGGTAAAACTGAATGCTGAAGAGTATACTACTCAATGCATGTCTCATGAAAGTGAAGTCAAAGTGTTTGATGAAAAACTGAAAACTTTAACTGAAGTTAATGAAATTCTGGAGAAAAAATACAAAGGGACATTATTAGAATTGGAACAAACAAAAGAAAAGACAACAACTGTTTTCAAAAAATTTACCAAATTTGAAAACAATTCTAAATGTTTTGAGGAATTCGTTGCTGAATCTAAAACCAATTCTGATGATAGAACTGGAATAGGGTTTTGCCCCAATTTGAAGACACAAACTAAACATGTTGAACCTATCAAGTTTGTGTCAGGAGGCAAAAGACCTATTGAAACATGTCCAGACTTTCATTCTCTAAAAACTAAGTTTGACCATCAAAACACTAACACTGGAGATGCAAGTTGCTCTAAGCATGAAAGTTTACCAAAGGGAAAATATGTCTGCCCCCCTATTAGGAAAAGTGAACCTGCTTTCAAATCTGTGCTACCTAGGAATAAAATTCAGCCTCAAAATTTCTCAAAACCTTTGTTTAGAGACTTTCCTAAGGAAAATCCTATTCTGAGCAATCTTTATTGCTCCTATTGTGATATATATGGTCACTCTTTCGATAATTGCTATGCTAGGAGACTGATTAAACCTGTCTACAACTCTTCCATATATCCTAACTTTAACTACTCTAGGAGGAGTCGTAACAACTATGTCCTTCCCAGGCCACCAGACAAAAACTCTAACTATAGGAATAGAAGGACTAAACCTAAAAGGACATTTACTAGAAGGATTACCAGAAACTTTTCTAAATCAAATGCTCAGGAATTCAAATTTACTCAAAATCATACGCAAAATGTTTTTCAACAAAAATCTAATGCTCGCAAATTTTATCAAATGAGAGCAAACAAGCGCAAACTAAAAACCAGGGCAATTTGGGTTAGAAAAGATGATCTAGCACCCCAGATGAAGTGTAACATTGTTGTTTCTGCTCTAAAAGCTGAACTTACAACTTCTGGTTGGTACTTGGATTCTGGATGTTCCAAGCATATGACAGGTGATGATACAAAACTTTTAAATAAAACCCATTTTGATGGTGGAAAAGTTGTTTTTGGTGATGGAGTATCATCCCAGATCATAGGCAAAGGAACCCTTAAAGAAAAAGGACTTCCACTTCTTGAAAATGTTCTCTTAGTTAAAGGTCTTAAGGCTAATTTACTTAGCATTTCGTAATTCTGTGACTCAAACTACACTGTTACCTTTTCAAAGAACAATTGCAAGATTTTAAATGAAAAGGGAGAATGCTTAATTACAGGATTCAGGACCCCTGACAATTGTTATACTGTCATGTCTAGTTCTGAAATCTGTAATGTTGCCAGAATGGATGACAACGAGATATGGCATAACAGAATGGGTCACATTAATTACGAAAATTTGAGTAAATTGTCTTCTCAACAGATAGTTAGAGGAATACCAAAAATCAAACCTATTCATAACATTGTCTGTGGTCCCTGTCAAGAAGGAAAAATTGTTAAAGCACCTCATAAAAGGGTTAAAGATATCCTTACCTCTAATCCCTTAGAACTCATCCATATGGACCTAATGGGTCCTTCTCAAACTGTTAGTCTTTGTGGACACAGTTATATTCTAGTTATGGTTGATGACTTCACCAGATTCACTTGGGTAGCTTTCTTAAAACAAAAATCCGATACTTTTCAAAGTTTTTTAAAGATTCTCTTACGGATTGAGAATGAAAAAGACACTCAAGTGAATAGAATCCGAAGTGATAGAGGTGGTGAATTCAAAGACACTGGTATTGTAGAATATTGTGACTATAATGGTTACAAACATGAGTTCAGTGCTCCTAAGACCCCTCAACAAAATGGAATAGCTGAGAGAAAGAATCGAACTCTTCAAGAGATGGCACGTGTCATGCTCCATGCCAAGAACTTACCTAAGTATTTTTGGGTAGAATCTATTCGTACAGCTTGCCATCTTATTAATAGGGTCTATCTTAGAAAGAATTCGAAACAAACCTCTTATGAACTTTGGTACAATAAAAAGCCTAATCTTAAGTACCTTAGAACCTTTGGTAGTACCTGCTATGTTTGCAAAGATAGGGAACACTTATCTAAATTTGAGAGTAGGGGAGATAAAGCCATATTCTTAGGTTATTCACCTAACATTAGAGCTTATCGAGTGTATAATCTTCGCACTAAGACCTTAATGGAATCCATAAATGTAATTGTTAGTGACACTATTGTAGAAAGCAAGACTAATAAATTAACTATAGAAGAAGAATCGTCAAATATTTTAGAAAATGACTCTTCTGAAATAGATAATTCATTACCTATTGAGTCACCTGAAGTACCTAACTGGGTTTCTAAAGATCATCCCATAAACAACATAGTTGGTAACCCTGGTGAACCAGTACGTACAAGATCCCAACTTAGAAATTATGCTCTCTATGCTTGCTTTGTTTCTCTCTTGGAACCAAAGAATGTAAATGAGGCATTGAATGACTCTCACTGGATTTCTGCTATGCAGGATGAACTTTTACAATTTGTCATTCATGATGTTTGGTTTCTTGTTCCACGTCCTGATCACAAAAAGGTTATTGGTACTCGTTGGATTTTCAAAAATAAAACTGATGAAAATGGGATGATAATTAGAAATAAAGCTAGACTAGTTGCTCAAGGTTACTCCCAAATAGAAGGACTTGATTTTAATGAGACGTTTGCTCCTGTTACTCGTTTAGAATCAGTTCGTCTGCTTCTTGCTATAGCTTGTCACATGCATTTTACATTATATCAAATGGACGTTAAATCTGCGTTCCTTAATGGAATACTTGCCGAGGAAACCTATGTAGAACAACCTAAAGGGTTCATTGACCCTAATTATCCTAATCATGTATTTCGGTTGAAAAAGGCTTTATATGGTCTTAAGCAAGCTCCTAGAGCTTGGTATGAGCGCCTGTCCAGTTTTCTGCTGGACAAAGGTTTCAAAAGAGGTGGAAATGACCAAACCTTATTTGTCAAACATTTTGGCAAACACATTACTATCGCTCAAGTCTATGTAGACGATATCATATTTGGAACGACTTCTACCTCAGAAGTAAAATCTTTTGCTGAAATTATGAGTAAGGAATTTCAGATGTCCCTTATGGGGGAGTTACAGTTCTTCCTAGGTCTCCAAGTCAAACAACAACCAGATGGATTGTTTCTTTCGCAGACTAAGTACGCATTAGAGATAGTTAAAAAATTTGGCCTCGAGAGTGCTAAAAGTGCTAAAACGCCTATGAGTACTACAGAGAAATTATCTAAAGATGAAAATGGAAAATCTGTAGACTCTACCTTATATCGTAGTATGATTGGCACATTACTCTATCTGACTGCCAAGCGTCCTGATATCATGTATGCTGTTTGTGTTTGTGCGCGTTATCAAAACAACCCCAAGGAGAGCCATTTAAACGCTGTTAAACGCATAATTAAATATGTTAAAGGCACTCTAAATTTAGGAATTTGGTACACGAATGACACACCTAGCACTATTATTGGGTACACTGATGCTGATTGGGTTGGGTGTACTGATGATAGTAAAAGCACTTCAGGAGCATGTTGTTATATTGGTAATAACTTGGTCGGATGGAGTAGTAAAAAACAGAACTGCACATCTCTCTCGACTGCTGAATCTGAATACATAGCCGTCGGTAGCTGTTGTGCCCAATTGTTGTGGCTTAAACAAATGCTAAGTGATTATGGTATTTTAGAACCCACACTTCATCTCTATTGTGATAATCAAAGTGCGATTAACATTTCTAAGAACCCAGTTCAACACTCGCGAACTAAGCACATTAAAATAAGACATCATTTTATTCGTGAATTAGTTGAAACCAAGGAATTAGAAATCAATTATCTTTCTACTGATCTACAACTTGCAGATTTATTTACCAAACCTCTTGATTATAATAGATTCATTTCTTTACGTAAATCTATTGGTATGATTTGTGTTGAGTAAATACCTGTCATATTTTCCAAGTTCTTTCCCTTTGTCCATTTGAGACAAAATGGGGGAGAAATTTGAGTCTACTACATATACTAAAAAGCTTGATCTTAGTAATTTTTTGCAGGTATTCTTCTTGTACAGTCATTCTTCATTGTAATAATAGGATGTTAAACTGTATATAGTTGAGTTATGTAATTTTTGATTTCTAGGATTTGGGTAGATAGATCTTTTATAGGAATAGGATTTTCTTATTTGTTGTCACCCTACGAGTTTAGATGACTCAAAGGAGATTTTGTCTCATATTTCCAAAGGGGGAGATTGAAGCCCTTATACTTTTGACTCATTTGAGTCTAGACTGTATAAGAGCTCATCTAGTTTGGAAATTGTGACAAAATAGTGTCCATCCTAGAAACCAAAGAGCTTCAGAGATTGGGTTGCTTCTTCTTCTATTCATCTTGTGATGATCCTGAGACTATAGCCATCACTCACACACTTAGAATTTCATTCTTGCATTTCATATTGCACCACTATGTGTATTAATGTTGTGAGTGTGTTTAAATCCCTCAATTTGATTTTTAATATTTTTTTGGGAATTTAAAACATATTTTAAACAAGGTTTTATTTAATTAAAACTTGATTTAAAAAGTCTTGGGGTTAATGTATAAATATGCTTTGTTGTGTTTATTGGCCTAAAGTTACTCTGGGTAGAAACCAAAAGCGCTAGAGACTTTAGGGTTGGCTTTGTAATTATTTTGGGACACGCGTTTGCATTCGTCCTCAGGCCAACACTTGCTGTTCTCTGATTGGCCCTAGGTGTGTTTCTTTACAGAGACATACCATTGCTTGTTATCAGCCCTTGGATCAACCCTTATCGATGGCCTGCATGTCTTTTGAGTGGATCCCCGTGTAATCCCTTAAGCCAATCATAGCCTGTTTAATCCACCGCCTGTTGTGAGCCCTTGGATTGCAGTCAATGGAGCTTGACTCAATCTCAGCCATTGTTTTTGAACGATGCTCTGGAATCTTCCTCTCTTCCTATTTAAAGGCCTCCAATTTCAGCCTTCGAGAGCTTTTGCCACTTTTTGTTTTCTCAGAAAAAGAATAGAGAGAGAAGAGAGAAGAGAGAAGAGAGAAGTTAGATAGAGAAACCAGACCCTAGTTAGAAACCCTAACTTCGTCCAAATACCTCTAAACCTAAACCACTTACCTCTCCATAAACACTATAACCAAATAAACACCATCCTTAGTGTTTTCCTGGGTTTATGAGAGTTCTGGTTAAGAGATCTTGAGTTGCTGAAATCCTTGTGTTCATAAATCTTATTTCCAACTTAGACATAGACTCAAATCTTGTTTCTCTTTTAATAGAAATCATAGATCTGAAGTTTTTCATGTCACAGCACACTTAGTTGCATTTATTTCTCATCTTGAGAATTTCGTTGTTGATTGTTTTCTGTTAAAACATTTTTCTTCTTCAAAGATCAACAATAGATGTTTTTCTATTTCTGTTTTTACAAAACCTAACCTGACCTAGTGGGATTCGCACTTGGAGGGTTCTCAATCCACATAATATTTTCAAAAGTGATTGAGAAAGGTCTTGACCGATTTCTTAAGCAAGATCTCCGTGGAATCTGGGTTATTTTGAAAGGTCAAAAAGGTTCATGGTTTTGTAAGAAAGAAAAATAACAAATACACTGCATATAGACTTTATATGTGATTTGTTAGGATTGTCTGTAACTAATAAGTGTGTGTGTGTGCATGCATGTGTTTTAGAACACCATTCACAAACATCTTCACACTACAAACACTCAAAGTGTTGGCTATAAGATTTGGTGAACAATAAGTCGACGTAAAGTGCTGGAACAAAGAAGAGTTGACAAACTGAGACAACTACATCAACAAACAAGATCTGCAGAAAAGTTAAGGACGCCAGAGGGTACAATCCTGAACTTGTATAGATTTGTTTTTGTGTGCATGTTAGTTAAATAGGTTGTAACTCGCATATTTGTTTTAGAGATTGTTTTTGTTTTACTCCGTAGAGGGAGTCGTGGATGTTTCCTCAAGGTTGAGGTTTTACCACGTTAAAAATCCTGAGTATCAATATTTCTACATCTTCTCATCCCATTCTGTTTGTGTGCTGAGTTTAAAACTTTTTTTTAACTGTTTACTAAAACTTGTTATCAAATCTTGTCCATATCTCGTACATAATTTTGTTAACACATCTTGTGTTCAAAATCGTTTTGATTTTAAGTAAAGAGTTTCTTCAACAAACTTTCGGAGTTGCTTAAATAGTTTATTTTCATAAACGGCTTTGGCAACGCTATTTCAAAAACTTTAGGTGTCATTCAGATGACCTTTAGGATGTGATTTTAGGCTGTGATAATGTGAGAGTGGAACTCCTCAGCATAAGTAGCGTGAAGACCTATGAGCTTCTCAATAAATCCCACTTGGGCCTTCAATCTCTCTCTCTCTCTCTCTCTCTCTCTCTCTCTCTCTCTATATATATATATATATATATATATATATATATATATATATATATATATATATATATATATATATATATATCAACCTCCAAGGCCTCCAAATCAACCCTCTTATATTTAAATAATTTCTACCACTACAACTTGCAGCATTCTTGACCACAATTGTATGAGAAAGACTTGAACCAAAACTTTACTCCATCTAGTGCAGAGGCCGTCAAATCCTCAAAAAAAATTTGGACATACAAAATAACATAAAAAAAATAAGTGTTATAAAATATAAATACGGGAAAAAAAATGAAAAAATGAATTATAAAAGGTATAGTTGACCTACAAGGTGAACAAGGCCCTTGGAATTGGCCTCATCACCTAAGGCTTTCAAACCTTCAGCAATATGGAGGTAGTTCACCCTCACCATGAAGCTTAGAGAATATTCATCCGATACATAAGAGTTGAGATCCTTATAATTCGGTGGTCATTTATAGGCGAAAAGTTTTTGATACGCTTAGAAGGGCAATGGGCCTCCTCATCACTGGTAGGGGTCTTACCCCTAAAGATTAATGGGCATATAAGAGAGGGAAAATTATCTCCAAGGTCCCAATAAGGAGACTCGCTTATTCATAATATTTTATATGAGATGAAAGTATGCAAGTACTTTAAAATATTAGTCACAGTCTGTGTAGACTCAAGGGTCTCATCGACCTCCTTCTTCAGATGCAGTGGATGTCAGATTTTTTACGCTTCAGTAGATATCTCAGCAGTTTATTTGATAGATGGCTCAACCGGAGGATTTGTACCCTTTACAACATCAACACCTGATTTGGAAACTCTAGTAAGTAACTCATCATCCTTTTCCCAATAGGCAAGACCTCGAAAAGGTGGGAAAAATTAAACCAATTTACGACCTTGGTTCTTTTCCCTTCAGGCATCAACGAAGAAACTATATTATGCTCGAGTAATCACTTGGAATTATTTTTATGGGATATGTCATTAACTATAGGATATGTGGAAATAGAAAAGAAGGTTAATGAAGCTGATAGTAACTTGGAAAAAAGTCAAAAAAAAGTAGAAGATATTTGCATGATTAGAATCTGAGGCCCTAAAATAGGTCGTTAACTAATCATCTAGTTCCTTTATAATAGTTTCGAAGCCCGCGGGAGAAGAATCTAGGATATGGGTGATGAGGACGTACCTTATAGCTAGACTAAGAGAAAATAATAATTATACTCCAAGAAGATATCATTAAAGTACACGAAGTTGACGACTTAAGAATTGGTTTATAATATGGCTCAATGAATCTCAAAAGCACTTAATCATGAGTTTGGTACCTTCATCTCAAGGTTTTGAGACCCTCGACAGTATATAAGAGGCTTCATAAGCCCAACAAAAAAGAATGAGATCTAAAGGGCCCTGGTAGTTCATGATAATAGTTCCATATTCCTTATAGATGGGTGGAGTTTAACTTGAGGGGGAAGTGGGATTATCTTCTAACAATGATCTTAGGAATGTTCTTAATAGGAGAAACCACTGATATAGGGGTGGGGTTTAGTTATTAAGGGGAAGATATTTTGGGAGTCATAAAAAGATAAAGGATGAAAATTAGAGGGAGATAAAGAAGAGGAGGCAAGTGATAAAGAGAATTAAATAGATTCAAGTTTGCAAAAAAAAAAACATGAAGAGAACAGTGGGTCCAATACCGCCTACTTCATTATTACGGTTAGTCTCCCCCACAAAATCTCATTTATGACAAAAACTTTAAGTGAAATAATAAAATGCACTTTTGATTATTTATCACTGAATATTGGCCCTTCCAAGAAGCAATGGGGGGATAATGATGATGAAAATATGATATTTGAAATTCAAACCTAGAGAAGAAGTCCCAAGTCCTAAGTCGAGGTCAAAACGTGAGGATAAGGACCTCAACCATTCGGTCCACGACTCCAATAGCAACTTAGACTCTATACTTCAGAAAAATGACCTGTAACGCTCCTCCTAAGCCATTTCGACAATGAAATACTTTCATCAGATGTTCTTTCCCAATAATAAAGCCTACATCGAAAAACATAGACCTCAAAAGTCCTTTACAATGCCAAGTCAATCATTCTAAATGTTACTATGGAGATAGCCGTGTATAAAAGGATCCACACCTCAAGGAAATATTTTTGGGTGCTGAACAAAGCCTCATTAAGGTATAGTCTACCTATGATTATTTCCTCATACCAAACTTCTAATGACCCCACTTTTATATATAGTTTGTTTTTACACTCTTATGTTACTTATTATCTTATAAATGTTGTATTATTAGATATGTGGTATTATTGACTATCAATATAACAACCCCCATTTTTAATTACGAAGAATCAACTGTAAATTGGAGCATATCGAATTCTTATGACATATCTTAAGGTAAATAATAAGTTTTGGGGTAGAAAATATAATTTTATGAAACTTTAAGGACTAAAATAAAAATATAAAATGGGCCATTTTGTAAATAAAATATTTTCAAGGACCTCTAAGAAATATTCAAAATATATAGTGTGAAATTACCAAAATACCCTTCATGTGTGAAATGACCCTTATACCCTTATCACCTTTCCACCACGTGTTGGTCACTTTCACCTTACACATGTCATCTTTAGAGAGAAAGCTAAAACACTTGTCATCATTTGGTGATATTAACACTGCAAGACCACTCCGGATCGTGACACCTCGGTGTTGAATTACCACTCCAAAAAGCGTAGTCATTAGACACGTGTCAACACCGTAATACTTTTGGAAACCTATATATAGGGCCTTAGGGTTCATTTGAAACTCACACCAATTCCTTGAGAATTATAGTAAGAAAGAGTGATAGAAAGCTTGGGAAATATCTTAAGAAGGAGTTCTATAATTTCGAAAAAAGAATTCATTTCGTAGGTATGGTTTTATTTAAATGTTATAATGTATTTTTAAAGTTTTAATTTAGTGTTTTATAGCTTTACTTAGTAGTTATGCTGGTAAAATACACTAAGGACTTCACTAATCAAAACTCAAAGTTTAGAAGAAATCCAAGTTGATTTTATTTCATGTAAACTTATTTGAAATTGTATATACGCTTTTAAAAAAATGATTTTTTTTTTTAAGTAATTGCTCTTTATTATGGAATCCCATTTAAGTAATTCCAAAGTCAGGCCCGGTGAAATTCTGTCTAGACGAGATGGTATTTAAGTGGTGCCCCTATGACCCTCCATCTCTACTGGTAATGAATCCAAAAATGTTCTGTCTAGAGGAGATGGTATTAAAGCGGTGCCCGTGTGACCCTCCATCTCTACTGGGAACCGAATGATTAGGAAAAACTATGAATTGAATCCTTTAATTACGATCAATAAGTTTTAAAAGTTAAGAAAATGGTTTTTAGTAATCCTTTGAAACAAGTTACTATTAAAATACAATATGTATACTGGACCTTGTTTAGAACATATACTTAAACCTTTATCGTATTTTTTAGATTAACATGCGATCAAAGACTCATTATCTATAATTTCGACCTCTATTTTAGGTGAGTACTCTATGCAATTTCTTGCGCATTTTGATTATATTATATTATGCAAACTATGTATATTTTGTGAAATGCTTTTATTCTCAAAATGCATCTGATACCGATGATTCATTCATTTGTTATATGTTTATATCTCTCCATATAAACATCTGATTTGAATTCTGAAATGATTGATTCGGCCTATGGAAACTCTCATACTCTATTGGCCTTGACTACCGGGTGGAAATATTTGGGTGGTACCTTCCCAGCTGGTTTATCCCTGGTGTGCCCTAAACAATGCGTTGTTCCAGAAATCATGATTATCTATCTATGATGTTACCGGGTGGAAACATTTGGTAACAAAATATGTCTGGGTATTAGAGCGTACATAGCCACTAAAACTGTATAATTGACGCATGCTCAATTGTTTTATCTGCTATGTTCTGAACTATTTATTATGAATATATATATTGTCATTTACTTTATATATATTACTTGAAATTCCTATCTCTATGTATATATCTTCTGTTCTAAATTGAATAGGTATCAATTTTCTGGAAAAAAACCTAGAATATCTCGAGATTGAATCTCATTCGACTTTTAGCTGACGATGTATAAATAACCATTCTTCAAGAAATAATTAAGCTCGTGGATGGAACGAAAAAGGACTATGTTGAAGATTTATCTTTTAAAGCTCTTTTTGTTACCTTAAGTAGAAGTTTGTTTAATTAGATAGAGCATGTTTAACACTTTGTGTCAAGTTGTAACTCGTTGATATTTTAATACAAATGAAGTTCCCTTTAGAAAGCTCTGATGATGTAATTCCTTCACTTTCAGTATTTTACGATTCATAACTACGTGATTATACTTTCGCTACATATATTTTAAAAGAAAAATTTTAAGGCCAAAATATTGGATGCCTTGGTGGCATGTCAAGACACTTGTTCCCTACAATTTTTGGGTCGGGGTCGTGACAGGGGTGGTATCAGAGCATAGGTTATGAACCCGTAGACTACTGAGCATAGGTTTCGAATGTTATAGCTTTTATGTTTCCATCCTTAGGAGAGAGTATTAAAAATCTAATTTATGTGATAACCCTCCCTATGTTATATATTATTTATAATTGGACTTTTAGTTTTCAATATTGATATAGTATAGTGGATCTTACGTTTGGCCATAACTGTATAAAATGACCAAGAGAAGATCATCAATGGGAACTAGTGATTCGAGTATAGAATGACTGGAAGGTGCATACAAGGTAATTGAAAGTCTAGCAAAGATTGTGGAGCAACAGGTGAACAATGGAGTACCAAAGAATCTTGAACTAAGTAGATGTACTATTGAATAGTTCAAGAAGTTGAATCCTCCATGTTTTAAAGGTACTCCTAACCCCACTGAGGCAGAAAGTTGGGTGATGCAGATGGAAAAGATACTCGATGTTCTTAAGTGTACCGATGAACAAAGGGTGTCATTTGCAACATTTATGTTAGAAGGGGAGGCCGAACATCGGTGGAGAATGACTAAGAGAATACATGGGGAAAGGAATACTTACATAGGTTGGAATGATTTCTTAGTAATCTTTTATGATAAATATTTTCCCAAAACGGTGAAAGACGAAATGGCAGTTGACTTCATGAGTCCGTTGCAAGGGAATATGATGGTTAATCAATATAAGGAAAAGTTTACTGAGTTATTCCGTTTTGCACGTCATGTTGTAGTGACTGATGTTTTGAGAACGAAGAAGTTTGAGCGTGGGTTAAGGTTGAATATTCGTAGTCGAATTTCCATCCTAAAATTAACATCATATATTGATGTCGTGACTAGGGCTACAATAGCTGAGAGGGATGATGAGGAGTACAATCGAATTAGAGATGGCAAGAGGAAGTTTGGGGAACAAAAAGGAAACAACCCTAATAATAGAAATTTCTTTAGGAACACATCCAATGTTGAGGGATATAGTGATAACAAACAGTATAATAACCAGACATGTCAGCAATGTGGAAAGATGCATGGAGGATGACCTTGTTATAAGGATTCAGGAGCTTGTTTTAGATGTGGAAACAAAGGACATCAGATAAAAAACTTCCCAAACCCAGCAAGGGTTCCGATAAATCCTTCAAGTGCAAAGAAGGATCAAGAAAAATAGGGTAGAGTTTTGGCACTTTCTGATACCCAAGCTTCTAATGCGGTAGTGTCAGGTACACTTTCTATATGTTCACAACCTTTTAAAGCTTTGATAGATCCTGGTTTTACCCATTCGTTCATATCTATACATGTATTAAATCGCTTTCATAAATTGCCTGAACCCTTGAATCATAACATACACGTTTCTACTCTTTCGGGTGAGTTATTGATGGGTAAATTAGTATATAAAGCTTTCCCCATAGATATTGATAATCACCAGTGTTCTAAAAAACGCGCCTAGGCGCGAGGCTTTTTAGATACGCGAAGTTTTGGCCCTAGGCGTGGATCAAGGCGTGGTCAACGATGGTCAACATTTTTTGGGGCAAGGCGTGAAAAAACACGCATTTTTTGGGGGTAAGGTGTGAAAAAACGCGAGTTTTTTAGAAGTAAGGCGTGAAAAGAGACAATTTTTTTGTATTTTTTTTGTATTTTAAAAAATATTATTTTAATTTACAAATATTTAGACATATTTTTAAGGTATGTACCAATTTAGTATTTTAAATAGCCTTGTCATAGTCAAAAAAATATTAAAATATATTAAAAAATGCCTAAACGCCTTTTCACGCCTTTTTACGCCAAGGCTCGCCTAGGCTCTAAGGCTTAAGGCTTGGCCTCCACGCCTCGCGTTTTTTAAAACCTTGATAGTCATAAAATATTTGTTGATTTGATAGTTTTAGACATTAAATATTTTGAATTCATTTTTGGGATGGATTGGTTAGCATCACATCATGCTAAGGTACAAATTCGTCACTAACCAAAATTTAATTTTGAAGGAACTGGCATCATATCTCCGATGTGTATTATTTCTGCAATGCAAGCCTATAGTTTTCTTAAGAAGGGATGTCAAGGATTTCTTGCAATTGTTACTAGTTTGGAGATAATAGAGCCTAGATTAGAAGATATTCCTATTGCTAAAAAATTTATGGATGTTTTTCCTGATAATTTACCCGGTCTACCTCCTAATAGAGAAATAGAATTCACCATTGAACTTATTCCTGGAACTATACCAATCTCAAAACCCCCATATCGTATGGCACCTTTAGAATTAAGAGAGTTAAAAGTTCAATTAGAAGACCTTTTAGACAAGGGTTTTATCAGACCAAGTATATCGCCTTGGGGTACTCCAGTGTTATTTGTGAAAAAGAAGGATGGGACAATGAGACTGTGTATAAATTATCGTGAACTGAATAAGGTAACCATTAAGAATAAATACCCCTTACCTCGTATAGATGACTTGTTTGATCAATTAGAAGGTGCACAGGTATTCTCTAAGATTGACCTTAGGTTAGGCTATCATCAATTGCAGATTAAGGATGATGATATTTCAAAATCAGCTTTTCGTACTAGATATGGTCACTATGAATTTCTCGTAATGCCATTTGGACTAACTAATGCACCAGCCGCTTTTATGGATATGATGAATAGAGTCTTTAGGAAATATTTGGATCAACGTGTTGTTATTTTAATTGATGGCATTCTCATTTATTCTAAGTGTATTGAAGAACACGAGAAGCATTTAGAGACAATATTACAAATCCTTATGAAAGACAAATTATATGCAAAATTAAAGAAGTGTGAGTTTTTGATGCCTAGTGTTTCTTTTCTAGGACATGTCATATCCAAAGAGGGAGTGTTAGTTGACCCTCAAAAGATTGAGGCTATACTAGATTGGCCCCGACCGACTAATGTGAGTGAGATTCGTAGTTTCCTTGGATTAGCAGGTTATTATCGAAGATTTGTTGAAGGATTTTCTAGCATCGCCAAACCTCTATCTAGGTTAACACAAAAGAAGGTAAAATATGAATGGTCTGAGGAAGCCGAGAAAAGTTTTCAAGAACTTAAGAATCGATTAGTGACTGCCCCAATTTTGACTATTCCTTCAGGTACGAAAGGATTGTTGATTTATAATGATGCTTCAAAAAATGGTTTAGTATGTGTGTAAATGCAAAATGGAAAAGTATTTGCTTGTGCCTCAAGACATTTAAAACCACACGAACAAAATTATCCAACCCATGACTTAGAATTAGCAGCTGAAATTTTTTCTCTTAAGATTTGGAGACACTATTTATATGGTGAGACTTGTGAGATTTATAACGATCATAAGAGTTTGAAATATATATTTACTCAGAAAAATTGAACATGAGACAAAGGAGGTGGTTAGAATTGATGAAGGATTATGATTTGAATATTCATTATCACCCAGGGAAAGCTAATGTAGTAGCTGACGCTTTAAGTAGGAAGCTAACACCAAATTTAGCATGTCTTAGGAATGTTCTTAATAGGAGAAACCACCGATATAGGGGTGGGGTTTAGTTATTAAGGGAAAGATATTTTGGGAGTCATGTAAAGATAAAGGATGAAAATTAGAGGGTGATAAAGAAGAGGAGGCAAGTGATAAAGATAATTAAATAGATTCAAGTTTGCAGAAAAAAAACATGAAGACAACAGTGGGTCCAATACCGCCTACTTCATTATGACGGTTAGTCTCCCCCACGAAATCTCATTTATGGCAAAAACTTTAAGTGAAATAATAAAATGCACTTTTGATTATTTATCACTGAATATTGGCCCTTACAAGAAGCAATGAGGGGATAATGATGATGAAAATATCATATTTGAAATTCAAACCTGGAGAAGAAGTCCCAAGTCCCAAGTCGAGGTCAAAACGTGAGGATAAGGACCTCAACCATTCGGTCCACGACTCCAACCGCAACTTAGACTCTATACTTCAGAAAAATGAACCCGTAATGCTCCTCCTAAGCCATTTAGACCATGAAATACTTTCATCAGATGTTTTTTCCCAAAAATAAAGCCTACATCGAAAAACATAGATCTCAAAAGTCCTTTACAATGCCAAGTCAATCATTCTAAAGGTTACTATGGAGATAGCCGTGTATAAAAGGATCCACACCTTAAGGAAATATTTGTGGGTGCTGAACAAAGCCTCATTAAGGTATAGTCTACCTATGATTATTTCCTCATACCAAACTTGTAATGATCCCACTTTTATATATAGTTTGTTTTTACACTCTTGTGTTACTTATTATCTTATAAATGTTGTATTATTAGATATGTGGTGTTATTGTCTATCAATATAACAAACCCCATTTTTAATTATGAAGAATCAACTGTAAATTGGATCAGATCAAATTCTTATGTCATATCATAAGCCAAATAATAAGTTTTGGGGTAGAAAATATAATTTTATGAAACTTTAACGGCTATAATAACAATATAAAATTGGCCATTTTGTAAATAAAATATTTTCAAGGATCTATAAGAAATATTCAAAATATATAGTGTGAAATTACCAAAATACCTTCATGTGTGAAATGACCCTTATACCCTTATCACCTGTCCACCACGTGCTGGTCACTTCCACCTTACACATGTCAACTTTAGAGAGAAAGCTAAAACACTTGTCATCATTTGGTGATATTAACACTGCAAGACCACTCCGGATCGTGACACCTCGGTGTTGAATCACCACTCCAAAAAGCCTAATCATTAGACACGTGTCAACACCGTAATACTTTTGGAAACCTATAAATAGGGCCTTAGGGTTCATTTGAAACTCACACCAATTCCTTGAGAATTACAGTTAGAAAGAGTGATAGAAAGCTTGGGAAATACTTAAGAAGGATTTCTATAATTTCCAAGAAAGAATTCATTTCGTAGGTATGATTTTATTTAAATGTTGTAATGTATTTTTATAGTTTTAATTTACTATTTTATAGCTTTACTTAGTAGTTATGCTGGTAAAATACACTAAGGACTTCACTAATCAAAACTCAAAGTTTAGAAGAAATTCAAGTTGATTTTATTTCATGTAAACTTACTTGAAATTGTATATACGCTTTTAAAAAAAATGATTTTTTTTAAAAGTAATTGCTCGTTATTATGGAATCCTATTTAAGTAATTCCAAATTCAGGCCCGGTGAAATTCTGTGTAGACGAGATGGTATTTAAGTGGTGCCCATGTGACCCTCCATCTCTACTGGGAATGAGTTCGGAAATGTTCTATCTAGAGGAGATGGTATTTAAGCGGTGCCCCTGTGACCCTCCATCTCTACTGGGAGCCGAATGATTAGGAAGAACTATGAATTGAATCCTTTAATTACGATCAATAAGTTTTAAAAGTTAAGAAAATGGTTTTTAGTAATCCTTTGAAATAAGTTACTATTAAAATACAATATGTAGACTGGACCTTGTTTAGAACATATACTTAAACCTTTATCGTATTTGTTAGATTAATGTGCGATCAAAGACTGATTATCTATAATTTCGACCTTTATTTTACGTGAGTACTCAATGCAATTTCTTGCGCATTTTGATTATATTATATTATGCAAACTATGTATATTTTGTGAAATGCTTTTATTCTCAAAATTCATCTGATACCGATGATTCCGTCGTTTGTTATATGTTTATATCTCTCCATATAAACATCTGATTTGAATTCTAAAATTATTGATTCGGCCTATGGAAACTCTCTTACTATATTGGCCTTGACTACCGGGTGGAAATATATGGGTGGTACCTTCCCAGCTGGTTTATCACTGGTGTTCCCTAAACAAGGCGTTGTTTCAGAAATCATGATTATCTATCTATGATATACCGGGTGGAAACATTTGGTAACTAAATATGTCTGGGTATTAGAGCGTACATAACCACTAAAACTGAATAATTGACGCATGCTCAATTGTTTTATCTGCTATGTTCTGAACTATTTATTATGAATATATATATTATCATTTACTTTATATATATTACTTGAAATTCCTATCTCTATGTATATATCTTCTGTTCTAAATTGAATAGGTATCAATTTTCTGAAAAAAAACCTAGAATGTCTGGAGATTGAATCTCATTCGGCTTTTAGCTGACGATGTATAAATAACCATTCTTCAAGAAATAATTAAGCTCGTGGATGGAACGAAAAAGGACTATGTTGAAGATTTAGCTTTTAAAGCTTTTTTTGTTACCTTAAGTAGAAGTTTGTTTAATTAGATAGAGCATGTTTAACTCTTTGTGTCAAGTTGTAACTCGTTGATATTTTAATACAAATGAAGTTCCCTTTAGAAAGCTCTGATGATGTAAATCCTTCACTTTCAGTATTTTACGATTCAGAACTATGTGATTATACTTTCGCTACATATATTTTAAAAGAAAAATTTTAAGGCCAGAATATTGGATGCCTTGGTGGCATGTCAAGACACTTGTTCCCTACTATTTTCGGGTCGGGGTCGTGACAGGGGTGGTATCAGAGCATAGGTTATGAACCCGTAGACTACTGAGCATAGGTTTCGAATGTTATAGCTTTTATGTTTCCATCCTTAGGAGAGAGTATTAAAAATCTAATTTATGTGATAACCCTCCCTATGTTATATATAATTTATAATTGGACTTTTAGTTTTCAATATTGATATAGTATAGTGGATCTTACGTTTGGCCATAACTATATAAAATGACCAAGAGAAGATCATCAATGGGAACTAGTGATTCGAGTATATAATGACTGGAAGGTGCATACAAGGCAATTGAAAGTCTAATAAAGATTGTGGAGCAGCAGGTGAACAATGGAGTACCAAAGAATCTTGAACTAAGTAGATGTACTATTGAACAGTTCAAGAAGTTGAATCCTCCATGTTTTAAAGGTACTCCTAACCCCACCGAGGCAGAAAGTTGGGTGAGGCAGATGGAAAAGATACTCGATGTTCTTAAGTGTACCGATGAACAAAGGGTGTCATTTGCAACATTTATGTTAGAAGGGGAAGCCGAACATTGGTGGAGAATGACTAAGAGAATACACGGGGAAAGGAATACTTACATAGGTTGGAATGATTTCTTAGTAATCTTTTATGATAAATATTTTCCCGAAACGGTGAAAGACAAAATGGTAGTTGACTTCATGAGTCCGTTGCAAGGGAATATGATGGTTAATCAATATAAGGAAAAGTTTACTGAGTTATTCCGTTTTGCACCTCATGTTGTAGTAACTGATGTTTTGAGAACGAAGAAGTTTGAGCGTGGGTTAAGGTTGAATATTCGTAGTCAAATTTCCATCCTAAAATTAACATCATATATTGATGTCGTGACTAGGGCTACAATAGCTGAGAGGGATGATGAGGAGTACAATCGAATTAGAGATGGCAAGAGGAAGTTTGGGGAACAAAAAGGAAACAACCCTAATAATAGAAATTTCTTTAGGAACACATCCAATGTTGGGGGATCTAGTGATAACAAACACTATAATAACCAGAGATGTCAGCAATGTGGAAAGATGCATGGAGGACGACCTTGTTATAAGGATTCAGGAGCTTGTTTTAGATCTGGAAACAAAGGACATCAGATAAAAAACTTCCCAAACCCAGCAAGGGTTTCGATAAATTCTTCAAGTGCAAAGAAGGATCAAGACAAATAGGGTAGAGTTTTGGCACTTTCTGATACCCAAGCTTCTAATGCGGTAGTGTCAGGTACACTTTCTATATGTGCACAACCTTTTAAAGCTTTGATAGATCCTGGTTCTACCCATTCGTTCATATCTATACATGTATTAAATCGCTTTCAAAAATTGCCTGAACCATTGAATCATAACATACACGTTTCTACTCTTTCGGGTGAGTTATTGATGGGTAAATTAGTATATAAAGCTTTCCACATAGATATTGATAGTCATCAGTGTTCTAAAAAACGCGCCTAGGCGCGAGGCTTTTTAGATACGCGAAGTTTTGTCCCTAGGCGTGGTCAACGATGGTCAACATTTTTTGGGGCAAGGCGTGAAATAACACTCATTGTTTTGGGGTAAGGCGTGAAAAGAGGCAATTTGTTTGTATTTTTTTTTTATTTTAAAAAATAGTATTTTAATTTACAAATATTTAGACATATTTTTAAGGTATGTACCAATTTAGTATTTTAAATAGCCTTGTCATAGTCAAAAAATATTAAAATATATTAAAAGATGCCTAAACGCCTTTTCACGCCTTTTTACGCCAAGGCTCGCCTAGGCTTCTAAGGCTTAAGGCTTGGCCTTCACGCCTTGGTCACGCCTCGCGTTTTTTAGAACCTTGATATTCATAAAATATTTGTTGGTTTGATAGTTTTAGACATTGAAGATTTTGAATTCATTTTGGGGATGGATTGGTTAGCATCACATCATGCTAAGGTAGACTTTTTTGAGAAGAGTGTTACTTTCCAAACTCCTCACTAACCAAAATTTAATTTTGAAGGAACTGGCATCATATCTCCGAAGTGTATTATTTCTGCAATGCAAGCCTATAGTTTTCTTAAGAAGGGATGTCAAGGATTTCTTGCAATTGTTACTAGTTTGGAGATAATAGAGCCTAGATTAGAAGATATTCCTATTGTTAAAAAATTTATGGATGTTTTTCATGATAATTTACCCGGTCTACCTCCTAATAGAGAAATAGAATTTACCATTGACCTTATTCCTAGAACTATACCAATCTCAAAACCCCCATATCGTATGGCAGCTTTAGAATTAAGAGAGTTAAAAGTTCAATTAGAAGACCTTTTAGACAAGGGTTTTATCAGACCAAGTATATCGCCTTGGGGTACTCCAATGTTATTTGTGAAAAAGAAGGATGGGACAATGAGACTGTGTATAAATTATCGTGAACTGAATAAGGTAACCATTAAGAATAAATACCCCTTACCTCGTATAGATGACTTGTTTGATCAATTAGAAGGTGCACAAGTATTCTCTAAGATTGACCTTAGGTTAGGCTATCATCAATTGCAGATTAAGGATGATGATATTTCAAAATCAGCTTTTCGTACTAGATATGGTCACTATGAATTTCTCGTAATGCCATTTGGACTAACTAATGCACCAGCCGTTTTTATGGATATGATGAATAGAGTCTTTAGGAAATATTTGGATCAACATGTTGTTATTTTAATTGATGGCATTCTCATTTATTCTAAGTGTATTGAAGAACACGAGAAGCATTTAGAGACAATATTACAAATCCTTATGAAAGACAAATTATATGCAAAATTAAGGAAGTGTGAGTTTTTTATGCCTAGTGTTTCTTTTCTAGGACATGTCATATCCAAAGAGGGAGTGTTAGTTGACCCTCAAAAGATTGAGGCTATACTATATTGGCCCCGACCGACTAATGTGAGTGAGATTCGTAGTTTCCTTGGATTAGCAGGTTATTATCGAAGATTTGTTGAAGGATTTTCTATCATTGCCAAACCTCTATCTAGGTTAACACAAAAGAAGGTAAAAATGTGAATGGTCTGAGGAAGCCGAGAAAAGTTTCCAAGAACTTAAGAATCGATTAGTGACTGCCCCAATTTTGACTATTCCTTCAGGTACGAAAGGATTGTTGATTTATAGTGATGCTTCAAAAAATGGTTTAGTATGTGTGTTAATGCAAAATGTAAAAGTATTTGCTTGTGCCTCAAGACATTTAAAACCACACGAACAAAATTATCCAACCCATGACTTAGAATTAGCAGCTGAAATTTTTTCTCTTAAGATTTGGAGGAACTATTTATATGGTGAGACTTGTGAGATTTATAACGATCATAAGAGTTTGAAATATATATTTACTCAGAAAAATTGAACATGAGACAAAGGAGGTGGTTAGAATTGATGAAGGATTATGATTTGAATATTCATTATCACCCAGGGAAAGCTAATGTAGTAGCTGACGCTTTAAGTAGGAAGCCAACACCAAATTTAGCATGTCTTAGGAATGTTCTTAATAGGAGAAACCACCGATATAGGGGTGGGGTTTAGTTATTAAGGGAAAGATATTTTAGGAGTCATGTAAAGATAAAGGATGAAAATTAGAGGGTGATAAAGAAGAGGAGGCAAGTGATAAAGATAATTAAATAGATTCAAGTTTGCAGAAAAAAAAACATGAAGACAACAGTGGGTCCAATACTGCCTACTTCATTATGACGGTTAGTCTCCCCCACGAAATCTCATTTATGACAAAAACTTTAAGTGAAATAATAAAATGCACTTTTGATTATTTATCACTGAATATTGGCCCTTCCAAGAAGCAATGAGGGGATAATGATGATGAAAATATCATATTTGAAATTCAAACCTGGAGAAGAAGTCCCAAGTCCCAAGTCGAGGTCAAAACGTGAGGATAAGGACCTCAACCATTCGGTCCACGACTCCAACCGCAACTTAGACTCTATACTTCAAAAAAATGAACCCGTAATGCTCCTCCTAAGCCATTTCGACCATGAAATACTTTCATCAGATGTTTTTTCCCAAAAATAAAGCCTACATCGAAAAACATAGATCTCAAAAGTCCTTTACAATGCCAAGTCAATCATTCTAAAGGTTACTATGGAGATAGCCGTGTATAAAAGGATCCACCCCTTAAAGAAAATATTTGTGGGTGCTGAACAAAGCCTCATTAAGGTATAGTCTACCTATGATTATTTCCTCATACCAAACTTGTAATGATCCCACTGTTATATATAGTTTATTTTACACTCTTGTGTTACTTATTATCTTATAAATGTTGTATTATTAGATATGTGGTGTTATTGTCTATCAATATAACAAACCCCATTTTTAATTACGAAGAATCAACTGTAAATTGGATCAGATCAAATTCTTATGACATATCATAAGCTAAATAATAAGTTTTGGGGTAGAAAATATAATTTTATGAAACTTTAACGGCTATAATAACAATATAAAATTGGGCATTTTTGTAAATAAAATATTTTCAAGGATCTATAAGAAATATTCAAAATATATAGTGTGAAATTACCAAAATACCCTTCATGTGTGAAATGACCCTTATACCCTTATCACCTGTCCACCACGTGCTGGTCACTTCCACCTTACACATGTCAACTTTAGAGAGAAAGCTAAAACACTTGTCATCATTTGGTGATATTAACACTGCAATACCACTCCGGATCGCGACACCTCGGTGTTGAATCACCACTCCAAAAAGCCTAGTCATTAGACACGTGTCAACACCGTAATACTTTTGGAAACCTATAAATAGGGCCTTAGGGTTCATTTGAATCTCACACCAATTCCTTGAGAATTATAGTTAGAAAGAGTGATAGAAAGCTTGGGAAATACTTAAGAAGGATTTCTATAATTTCCAAGAAAGAATTCATTTCGTAGGTATGATTTTATTTAAATGTTATAATGTATTTTTATAGTTTTAATTTACTATTTTATAGCTTTACTTAGTAGTTATGCTGGTAAAATACACTAAGGACTTCACTAATCAAAACTCAAAGTTTAGAAGAAATTCAAGTTGATTTTATTTCATGTAAACTTACTTGAAATTGTATATACGCTTTTAAAAAAAATGATTTTTTTTAAAAGTAATTGCTCGTTATTATGGAATCCTATTTAAGTAATTCCAAAGTCAGGCCCGGTGAAATTCTGTGTAGACGAGATGGTATTTAAGTGGTGCCCATGTGACCCTCCATCTCTACTGGGAATGAGTTCGGAAATGTTCTATCTAGAGGAGATGGTATTTAAGCAGTGCCCCTGTGACCCTCCATCTCTACTGGGAACCGAATGATTAGGAAGAACTATGAATTAAATCCTTTAATTACGATCAATAAGTTTTAAAAGTTAAGAAAATGGTTTTTAGTAATCCTTTGAAACAAGTTACTATTAAAATACAATATGTATACTGGACCTTGTTTAGAACATATACTTAAACCTTTATCGTATTTGTTAGATTAACGTGCGATCAAAGACTGATTATCTATAATTTCGACCTTTATTTTAGGTGAGTACTCAATGCAATTTCTTGCGCATATTGATTATATTATATTATGCAAACTATGTATATTTTGTGAAATGCTTTTATTCTCAAAATTCATCTGATACCGATTATTCCGTCGTTTGTTATATGTTTATATCTCTCCATATAAACATCTGATTTGAATTCTAAAATTATTGATTCGGCCTATGGAAACTCTCTTACTATATTGGCCTTGACTACCGGGTGAAAATATTTGGGTGGTACCTTCCCAGCTGGTTTATCACTGGTGTTCCCTAAACAAGGCCTTGTTCCAGAAATCATGATTATCTATCTATGATGTTACCGAGTGGAAAGATTTGGTAACTAAATATGTCTGGGTATTAGAGCGTACATAACCACTAAAACTGAATAATTGACGCATGCTCAATTGTTTTATCTGCTATGTTCTGAACTATTTATTATGAATATATATATTATCATTTACTTTATATATATTACTTGAAATTCCTATCTCTATGTATATATCTTCTGTTCTAAATTGAATAGGTATCAATTTTCTGAAAAAAAACCTAGAATGTCTGGAGATTGAATCTCATTCGGCTTTTAGCTGACGATGTATAAATAACCATTCTTCAAGAAATAATTAAGCTCGTGGATGGAACGAAAAAGGACTATGTTGAAGATTTAGCTTTTAAAGCTCTTTTTGTTACCTTAAGTAGAAGTTTGTTTAATTAGATAGAGCATGTTTAACTCTTTGTGTCAAGTTGTAACTCGTTGATATTTTAATACAAATGAAGTTCCCTTTAGAAAGCTCTGATGATGTAATTCCTTCACTTTCAGTATTTTACGATTCATAACTATGTGATTATACTTTCACTACATATATTTTAAAAGAAAAATTTTAAGGCCAGAATATTGGATGCCTTGGTGGCATGTCAAGACACTTGTTCCCTACTATTTTCGGGTCGGGGTCGTGATAGGGGTGGTATCAGAGCATAGGTTATGAACCCGTAGACTACTGAGCATAGGTTTCGAATGTTATAGCTGATATACCCAAGTATGACCTCGGCCTGGAGGTGCCTACCTCGGCCGAGATGAAAGCCGAGATGATGGCCAACCCACCAGTGCATCGGGACCCACGATATCATCCCTCGGCCAAATCTACCTCGGCCCAGGCCGACACTACCACATACAGGCCCCCGGGGACCCTTCTCATATCACAGATGTCAACATCAACCCCAGGTACCAAGGAATAGTAACCCCGGTCAACAGAAGGCCAAGATGACAAGAAGCTCTGCATTCACCTTCAACATGAACCTTACCTCGGAGGAGGCCGAGGTTACCAGAGGCATCGCTTACCATCAGCACGCCAATGACTCGGCTAAGGCCGACCCGGTCATACACCTCGACTGACATAAAGCCGAGACAACCCATGACACCTCACAGATTGAGCGGACGACCAACCCTTATAGCTCGGCCTCTCCTAGGCCGAGGCCATTCACCAACATGACTACCAAGCATCTGTTGACGTTTGGATAAGGACACCTGGGTATAAATCAATTATAACAAGATTATTCCCCACACGTGGGGGAATATTTCATCATCATTATCTACATGTGGCCATGACAGGTGGCACTTCCCCATTGGTGAGGAAACTACACACATGCACATTGCATGCATAGGGGGTACATTACACCCCCTAGGCACTGTATAAAGGGATCACCCCTACCTTGCAAGGGGGGCCAGATATAAAAACCCTAGCTAAAACTCTGTCTAAATATACACAGTAGAGAGAGAGAGAGAGCTTGAAAGGTTGTAACCATGGCCATTAGTGCCTTCTTTCAGTGATATTACTCTCACACACTCACTGTGGACGTAGGCCACATTGGCTGAACCACTCATATTCGGGTGTTATCCCTCTTATCCTCACCTCATTCTTACCTTATTCGTATAGCTGTGTTGCCATTGTTACACCTGTATTGAGCTTGCAAACACCTCACCTGGTGGTGCTGATTTTCAGCATCATCATTTTGGCGCCGTCTGTGGGAACGAGAAGATATCTCTTCCTCTTTTCCTGCTTAGCCTGACCGGAGATTCTGGTGGTGAACCAGAAACCACCCCTTGCGTGGAGCTGTTTCACCATTGAAAGAGATCCTTTAAGGAATTAAGCTCACCTGCTACTCAGAGTTCTATAGTAGTAACACATGGCACCAGACTTGCCGCCGCCTCTTCCGCCGCCCGGAGGTGGAGGAGCTAGCTCCAGTCAGGTTCCTCCCCAGTCCGAAATGGTGGAGGTGGCAGCTGCCTTGAAATCTTTGGCTGCAACACAACAAGCGATGAAGGAGCAATTTGCACAGCTCAGCCAAACCATGATGATGAGACCACCCGGAGTCTCGCCGGACATGATCACCCCGGCGGTAGTTCAACCCCAACCGGATGCCAAGGGACCACCCCAGGCACCGATGAAGGACCAACCTACACTCCCGCGGAGAAGGGATGTTGCTGACCCTAGGCGCTTGCGCCTGGGGAGGCAAGAAAACCCATGCCCGGAGGACAGGTATGATGACATAGGAGCAGAAGAGGCCCCAGAGGACTGCTGGGAACCATATGAGGTGTCCGATAACACCGTACGACCTCTTCGGCAAAGCCAAGGATGTGTCGGCCAAAGAAGAGATGAGGCACGACAGAGGGGGTCGGCCTTCAACAGGTTGAGCAGAGGCTCGGCCTTCGAGAGGCTGGGACCAGTTAATGACCTAAGACATAGGCTATCAAGGTCAAGGAGTGCCGCAGGCTCCCAAAGAGGGAATAGGCAGGCTCGGCTAGATCAAGGCCGACCCATGGAGAGAAGAGCAAGGGAGCAGGATGAGGTCAACAGTCAGCGGGTCGCGGCTGGGGAACCCTCTGTCCACCAAAGAGAGGTGGCAGGGGATAACCTCGGCCAAGTTGATGAGAGAAGACCATGGAATGACTCGATTCAATGTCTCGAGGAGAAGATAGGGGATCTCATAAAGAGCAGGGACCCCTTACAGAGGGGCTACACGGAGGGCTCACCGTTTGTGGCCAGGATAGTGGGGTTCCCAACCCCAGCTAAATTCAATCCTCCTGTGGTGACTCCAAAGTATGATGGCAGCACTAACCCAGTGCACCACATCGAGATGTACCAGTCAGCCGCAGATATTTACTCGATACCTGATGAGATGAAGTGCAGGGCCTTCTCGGGCACCTTGACAGGGGAAGCGCATAGCTGGTTCACCTCTCTTCCAAAGAACTCGATCGAAAACTTCAAAGGCTTGGCCGAGCAGTTCATCCACAACTTCTGCTTTGGGGTAAGGCCCCAAAAGAAGACCACCCACCTCCTATACATCAAACAGGGTAAGAGTGAAAGCCTAAGAGACTATATAGCAAGATTCAACAAGGAGAAGTTGGAGGTGGAGGATTACGAGGAGAGCATAGCCATGACCGCCCTTATAGGGGGCCTCCAGAAGGGAAAACTACTATGGAAGCTAGCGGAAGATCCCCCCAAGTCTATGGCAGAGCTGTTATCCACTGCAGGAAAAGTGATGAATGCGGAAGAGGAGATGGCCGCCAAATACGAGGAGGAGAACCGTGGTAGCGCTGGGAGGTCCCAGGGCAAGAAAGAAGTGAAGAAACGGTCAGCAGAGGACAAGTTCGCTCATTACACTCCTCTGACTGTGAGCTGTGAGCACATCCTTAATGAGATTAAGACTGACAGGGCTATGCGGTGGCCAGAGAAGCTGAAGGCCCCACCGCATAAGAGGAATAAAAACCTCTGGTGTGAGTTCCATCAGGATCACGGCCATGTCACAGACAAATGCTTCGCCTTAAAGGATGAGATTGAGAAAATGCTGAAGTCTGGGAAGCTGAGAAAGTATGTGGACGGCAAATCCCCGAAAGCTGGAAGAGAAGACCCCAGGAAGAGGAGAGATGACAGGTGTCGCGGCGATGCCCCAGTCAGAGGGCATGATGATTCAGAGGGTGATGATGGAGATGACCCAGATCTCCCACCGAGGGATGACAATACCCCAGTGAAGAGGGTAGGAATGATCTCCTTTGGTGTTGGCACCATATGTGCGGGATTCGCAGGAGGCGGCTCTGAGGTAGCAGATAGAAAGGCCCATGTAGCTGAGGCCAAGTCGGTAGCCAGGCCAGAGGTTGTGAACCTGACGTCTTCTGAAGCGGTGCAGAAGAGAACGAAGGTGGACATGGATACCCTAGTGGTAGGTTTCTCCCGGCTCGACTTCAAGGGCATCTTAGCCCCCCATGATGACCCCTTGGTCATAACGACAAGGGTGCATGGGTGTGACGTAGGGAGAATCCTTGTAGATGGGGGAAGCTCAGCAGATGTAATTTCTGGCCTTATTTCAAGGGCTTGGGTCTTAGCAGATCAAGGCTAGTGCCATACCACCACCCCTTGATAGGCTTCAATGGTGAGAAAGTGCACCCATTAGGCATGTATGAGATGGATGTGCGTATGGGGGATGAGTGGCCCAAGAGGCTGACTAAGAAGATAAACTTTTTTGTAATGGAAGAGAATGTCTACTCGGCCTACAACCTCATCATCAGAAGAATGGCCCTCAAGGAGTTTGAAGCCGTGCCATCAACGGTCCATCAAATGCTAAAATTCCCGACCCCGTATGGGGTAGGGGAAGTGCAAGGGGATCAGACCACAGCACGAGAGTGTTATTTCAACTCAGCGGAAGAGAGGGAGGCCCATAACAGAGCAACCGCCACATACAGCATAGACACTCTTGACCCGAGAGATGAAACAAAGCTAAAAAAGGGCGAGGCCGCGGAAGAGGTAGAATCCATCGTCCTCAACGAGCACGAGCCGAAAAAAACCGTCCAGGTCGGCAAGGCCCTAGAACCAAAGATTAAGGAAGAGTTGGTAAGCCTTCTCAGGAAGAGGCAGAGTGTCTTCGCCTGGAGCCACACCGACATGCCTGGTATAGACCCTGAGGTCATGACCCACAAACTCAACGTGGATAGGGACGCCAGGCCAATCAAGCAGAGGAGAAGAATTTACTCCAGAGAGAAATATGAGGTCATTCGGGAAGAAGTGAAAAAGTTGGAAGAGGCCGAGTTCATAGGAGAGGTCACCTATCCAGAGTGGCTCTCAAATGCAGTGATCGTGCCTAAGGCCAACGGAAAGTGGCGGATGTGTGTAGATTTCACAGACTTGAATAGGTCTTGCCCGAAGGACAGCTACCCCCTGCCTAGGATAGACCAGATGGTGGACGCAACGGCAGGGCAAGAGCTCATGAGATTCATGGATGCTTATTCAGGTTATAACCAAATCTTCATGGACACTGAAGACTCTGAGAAGACAGCCTTCATCACTGACAAGGGGACGTATTGTTATAAAGTGATGCCCTTTGGTCTGAAAAATGCGGGGGTAACATATCAGCGTCTCGTCAATAGGATGTTCGAAGAACAGATAGGTAAGACCATGGAGGTATACGTGGACGATATGCTAACGAAGAGCCTGAAGGCATGTACTCACGTGTCAGACCTTGAGAAGACCTTTGATGTCATGGATTCATACAGAATGAAGCTCAACCCGGCGAAGTGTGTCTTCGGTGTAGGTGCTGGGAAGTTCTTGGGGTTCATCGTTAACCAAAGGGGGATTGAGGCAAACCCTGAGAAGATCAAAGCGTTGCTCGATATGAAGACTCCTAGGAGTATCAAGGATGTCCAAAGACTCACTGGAAGAGTAGCTGCCCTGAACAGGTTTGTTTCCAGGGCAACGGATAAGTGTCTTCCATTCTTCAAGATTCTAAGGAAGGCCTTCCAGTGGGACGAAGAGTGTGAAAAAGCCTTTGATCAACTCAAGTCCTACTTAGGATCTCCCTTGCTGCTGTCCCGGCCCATTGCAGGAGAGAGGTTGCTTGTGTACCTGGCAGTCTCTGAGTCGGCTATTAGCCCGGCCATCATACGAGAAGAAGATGGAGTTCAGAGGCCTGTATACTTCAACAGTAAGGCCCTACAAGGATCTGAGCAGAACTACCCCAGAATGGAGAAATTGGCTTATGCTCTTATCCATGCCTCAAGGAAAATGAAACCCTACTTTCAAGCTCACTCTATGATAGTCCTTACAGACTCCCCACTAAGACAGGTTCTGCACAAGCCTGAGAAGTCCGGGAGATTGATGACCTGGGCCATTGAACTAGGGGAGTATGATCTTACTTACCAGCCCAGGACAACCATTAAGGGGCAGGCCCTTGCAGATTTTGTCGCGGAATTCACTTGGGAAGAGGCTGAGTCAGAGAAGAGCCGAGCTGTCTCCCGAGATTCGGAAGAGACAGACCTTTACATCTTCCAAGGCCGAGAAGAGGTAGTCCCAGTCAAGGCTCGGAGGAGGGTAGAAGAGAACGAAGAGGATCGATACCTCTTCAAAAAAGGAGTGATGAGAGAAGGGGTCTTCTCTTCAGATGAAGACGTGTGGAGCCTCTTCGTGGATAGATCCTCCTGTGATGGTGGAAGCGGCGCGGGGCTAGTACTCTCAGCTCCAGATGGCGCCAACATTGAGTATGCCTTAAGATTCAACTTCCAGGCTTCAAACAACGAGTCTGAGTATGAGGCCATGATAGCGGGCCTCCTATTGGCAACGACTCTGCGGGTAAAGTGGCTTCTACTTCATAGTGATTCAAGGTTGGTTGTTAACCAAGTGCTGGGGGCGTACGAGGCCAAGGATGAAAGGATGGCCAGGTACTTAAAAAAGGTAAGAGGGTTGCTAGAGTTTTTTGAAGAGGCCAAGCTGAAGAGAGTGCCTAGACTGAGCAATAACCATGCTGACGCATTGGCAAGACTGGCCTCGGCAATGAAGACAGATTTGGGAAGAACCATCCCAATTGAAGTTCTAGGAAAAGCAAGCATCGAGGAGGACGAGGTATGTAACCCTTGTCACAATATAAACCTGGGAGACTCGTGGATCGACCCGATTGTCAGATACCTGAGGGAGGGGGAGCTGCCTGAGTCCAAACTGGAAAGGAAAAAGCTGAGATACAGGGCTGCCAAGTTCTCATTGGTAGGAGACATCTTATACAAAAAAGGTTTCCTCTTTCCCCTCCTCAGATGTGTTCACCCCTTGGAAGTACCTCGGATCTTGCAGGAGGTTCATGAAGGCTCTTGCTCTAGCCATATAGGAGGAAGACCCTTAGCCAAGAGAATCATCACTCAGGGATACTGGTGGCCAACCTTATCTAGGGACTCTGCTGATTATGTGAAGAGGTGCGACAAATGTCAGAGGTTCGCCACTATCCCTCATCAACCACATCAGCCCATGATATCGATCTCTTCTCCATGGCCGTTCGCGGTATGGGGAATTGACTTGGTAGGACCCTTGCCGTGAGCAGTCAACAACTATAGATTCTTGATAGTTGCCATTGACTACTTTTTAAAATGGGTAGAAGCCGAACCCATGATAACAATTACAGAATAGAAGACCTTTCAGTTCATCTGGAAGAACATCATATGTAGATATGGTCTCCCAAACACGCTCATCTCAGATAATGGGACCCAGTTCAAGAACGCCTCCTTGGACAAGTATTGCCAAAGTGTGGGGATTAAACAGTTCTTCTCATCCCCTGGTCGACCCCAGGCTAATGGCCAGACTGAAGTCACAAATAGGACAATCTTGGATGGAATCAAGAAGAAGTTAGAAGACACGAAGGGGAGATGGATAGAAGAGGTTTACGCTGTGCTATGGGCTTACAGGACCACAACAAGGACACCCACGGGAGAAACCCCATTCATGCTGGCACACGGTTCAGAAGCCGTCATACCAACGGAGATAGGCCTACCAACTCATCGGATTCAGACCTATGATCAGGACAATAATGGGGAAAGGGGGAGGTTAGACTTGGACCTTATTGAAGAAAGAAGGGAAGACGCAGAGGTCAGGAAAGTAGCCTACCAGCAGAGGGCAGCAAAATTCTACAATCAAAGGGTAAAAGCAAGACCCATTGCGGTAGGAGATCTAGTCCTCAAAAAGACCCTACAAAAAGCAAACAAGCTTCACCCGAACTGGCATGGCCCCAACAAAGTAACGGAAGAGGTTGTACCTGGCACGTATAGGTTAGAGAACTTAAAGGGAGAACCCTTCACCAACCCGTGGAATGCCGACCACCTAAGGAGATATTTCATATAATGTTGCATCTATTTTGTCAATTGTAAATGCACCATCTTATTGAGAAGAGTTTGTGAATAAAGATCAGGTTCCATGGTAAATTCTTGTTTCATCTTAACATCATTCATTTGGTGAAATTATGAGGCTTACCTCGGCCTAGGTGATGACCTCAGACTCTTATAACATCACTTGGTGGTGACAAGGTCTGAGCTCGAACACCTCGGCTGGAAGACCTCAGACCCTTAACATCATTCATTTGATGAAATTTATTATGGGGATAACCTCTTAGGTGAGGACCTCAGACCCTTAACATCATTCATTTGGTGAAATTATGAGGCTTACCTCGGCCTAGGTGATGACCTCAGACTCTTATAACATCACTCGGTGGTGATAAGGTCTGAGCTCGAACACCTCGGCTGGAAGACCTCAGACCCTTAACATCATTCATTTGATGAAATTTATTATGGGGATAACCTCTTAGGTGAGGACCTCAGACTCTTAACATCATTCATTTGATGAAATTTATTATGGGGATAACCTCTTAGGTGATGACCTCAGACCCTTAACATCATTCATTTGATGAAATTTATTATGGGGATAACCTCTTAGGTGAGGACCTCAGACTCTTAACATCATTCATTTGGTGAAATTATGAGGCTTACCTCGGCCTAGGTGATGACCTCAGACTCTCATAACATCACTCGGTGGTGACAAGGTCTAAGCTCGAACACCTGGGTTAGAGGATCTCAGACCCTTAACATCATTAATTTGGTGATTTATTATGAGGCTTACCTCGGCCCAGGTGATGACCTCAGACCCTCATAACATCACTCGGTGGTGACGAGGTCTGAGCTCAGACACCTGGGTTAGAGGACCTCAGACCCTTAACATCATTAATTTGGTGATTTATTATGAGGCTTACCTCGGCCCAAGTGATGACCTCAGACCCTCATAACATCACTCGGTGATGACGAGGCCTGAGCTCAGACACCTGGGTTAGAGGACCTCAGACCCTTAACATCATTCATTTGATGAAATTTATTATGGGGATAACCTCTTAGGTGAGGACCTCAGACTCTTAACATCATTCATTTGATGAAATTTATTATGGGGATAACCTCTTAGGTGAGGACCTCAGACTCTTAACATCATTCATTTGGTGAAATTATGAGGCTTACCTCGGCCTAGGTGATGACCTCAGACCCTTGCAAACCACTTGGTGGTGACGAGGTCTGAGCTCGGAAACCTCGGCTGGAGGACCTCAGACCCTTAAGTAACAGTTATGGCACCACGTTCAGTAATGGATTCAGAGAGTGCATAGCATCCATGTACATTCACAAATAAAGATGAAGAGAGACATTTTCATTCAACAAAAGCTTGAAATTGCATAATATTTAAGTGTGAGAAATTACATGCAAGATTACAAGTCAAAACAAAAAATGGAAAATACAAGTTAAACATCTGAATGAGGAACGTCTGATGTCTCTTCAGGGTTGGCCTGCTCGGTATTGGTAACTTCGGCCACTTCGTCTGCAGGGTCAGTTTCTCCGAGGTCAGCCCCTTCCAGAGTAACAGTTTGACCAGGGGCAGCAGCTTCATCCTCTATCTCCTGCAAGGCCTGGGCAAATTGGGCATCGGCAAGGCCGAGGCCCACAAAATCTGAGGCCTTAATGGTGCCAACCTCGGCCTCCCTTACCTCGGCCCACTTGGAGGTGGCCTTGATACCCCTTTCAAGGTACTCCAGGCCAAAACCTACAAACTCCTCGGAGACCTTATAGTCAGCAATTATTGTCTCCGAGGCGTCTGCAAGAGAAGCCTTCATCGCAGCGTCAACTTTCCTCTGCAAAGCATCATCCTTGTCCTTCAGGGCCTTGGTATGACTCTGAACAAGTGCAGAGATGTCCTTCTCTAGGGATTGGGCCTTATTTTCAGAGGTCTGAGCCTTGGTCTCAGCCTCCTGTAACTCGGTCCTCAGACGAGCAACCTCGGCCTTCAGGGTACCCTCAGCTTTTTAAGCCTCCTGCCCCTTCTGGATGAGAGGCAATTTCCTCAGGGCCCAGTTGGATAGTTGATACATGGCATCCGCACCCTGCACAGTAAATGAAGAAGTCAGATGAGAAGCAGAATCATATGTTGCACTTTGGACAAGAACAAGTTATACCTGGACTACTTGGTGAAGACCAAATTCAACCATCAGGGGAGTGTCCATAGCCCTGAAGAAACTCTTGTCGGCCTCGGTCATCATATTGTTCAGAGCGTCCATGGCCTGTCGGCTGTGGCCGACCACGCTATCAGACAGTTTCAACTGGTCCAAACGTGCTGATAACGTGTCGGTCGTGAGGGGGATCGCAGTATCTGAGGCCCTCTTGGTTCTGGAGCTCGGCCTCTGATCCTTAGGAGGATGGACCTCAGGTGCCCTCTTCTTAGACTTGGATGTTGAGGGAGCAGATGGAGGAGCGTTCATGCCAGTCTTCTTGACAAGTCTAGACAAGCTTGGAGCTGCCATCTCCCACAACTCGTCTGAAACGTTTGGTGGTTTCTCTGCAAAAGTAAAGAGATATGAGTTAGAAATAAAGTACGTATGATAAGAGGCTACACTTGGTCAAAATGAAAATCCTTACCAAAGTCAGCTAAGGGACTTCCGCCCAGGCTCGTCCCCGAGAGATACTGGGGGGTCAGCAGATGCTCAAACTTGACAAACATCCCATGGGCCCCTTGGTCCTGCAGGGCCTTCACCCTTTTGCCATGTTGCACACTTAGTCTAGGGTCGGCCCTGGCAGCCATGGTAACTTTGCCCCATTTCCGGGGTATTCTCGGCTCGAAGATGGAAGAGGGAATGGAAGAACCAAATTCCCACGGCCCTGAGACAAAAAAGTACCTGGGTTTCCAATTATGGTTGGAGGTCTGAGTGACCAGGAGTATCTTTTTCTTAGGCCTCCGAGCCACAAAGTGATAGTAGCTCGGATGATTTTTGGCCGAGGTAGGGACGTAACAACCAGCAAAGACCTGCACTGGGAGGTCAGAGTGGTGAACCGCCCTCCACAAGATGATTGCCCCTATAATAACCCTCCAGGCATTGGGAGAGAGCTGTGAGGGGGCCAAGTTAATGAATGATAGAATGGTCCTAATGACGGGGTGGAAGGGAAGACGAAAACCTAACTTGAACATCTGCTCGTACAGGCAGATTTCTCCATCCCTACCATGATAGGCCCTCTCATCCCTCAGAGGTCTCCTTAAGTGAATAGAGGGGCTGATGGAGTATAAGTACCTGAAGTGCAGTAGATCCACCTCAGTAATTGTGCTCTCATACTCGTCCGCCTCAGATGTGTCTACATCACTTTCGGCATCCTCATCATCGTCAGACTCAACGTCGGTTGGAGCAGACGTGGACGGGTTACCAGGGAACCTCTGAGCAAACTCGGCCTCGGTGATGGCCGACAATGGAATAGCATTTAGAATGGGAGGCACAACCACGCTTGGCTCTACAAGTTCAACCTCTGAAGAAGAACCAGAGGTACTTGTGACATTTTGAGACGAGGCACGACTGGAGACCTCGGTATGGTCAGGGTTTTGATCAGCCTGAGTAGTGAAGTCCATGGCCTCTTGGAAAGAGTCCACTCACATTGGATCAGAGGTGGAAGATTCAGACTCGGACATTGGCAAATTGTTGGCAGAGACGTCTGTCTGGTAAAAATTTTCAGGAGGACGAGGGTATACCACCTTGAGAGGTGGAGGAAAGAGGGGTCTGATGGGGGACTCTTGTGACCTACGAGCTTCTTCCTGAGCTCTATCTATTTGTCTAATTTTATCTAAGGTCTTTTCTTTTAGAGATGAGAAGTCTTCAAGAAGTTGGTACAAGGGTCTGAGCATCTGGGGACGATCCAAGGCTTTGGCAGACCCTAAACTTGAGGGAATATCCTAAAAACTACAAACAAATATGGCTTGAAAAGTTAAGGGAATTAGAGATCAAACCAAAGAACTTATACAGGTTGCCTGGCTCACCGAAAAACTCAAGATCTTACCTGAAAACTCAAGATCTCACCGAAAAACTCAAGATCTTACCGGAAAACTCAAGAACTAGCCGGAAAACTCAAGATAAAAAATATCAAAAATGAAGGAAATGGAGAGGGAGGATACCTGAAGGTGAGATTGGTGAATAAGGTGGAGAGTATCGCACAGGAAGTGAGGTGTCCCTCGGCGGAACAATCGCTGGAGCAGAGGCCAACTTCGGAGAATTTTTTTGCAGAAAACAGGGGAGCAATCGCTTGAACAGGAGAGAAATGAGGAAGAAGAAGAAAAAGAAAGGTTTTAACCTTTAAATACTTGGGCACGATTCCCAAGGTTCATCATTGCCTTGGGAAGCCCAAGGGACAACTGACAACATGTGCCAACCAAGTGGGCACGCCTTGGCAACGGACAAGTGTCATGCAGGTATTGACTTTGGGGTGAATAGACCTCGGAGGCAAGAACCCCCTAGTCACCCACTCTCGCAAATGACTAAGGGCTGGGGGTGATTGATATACCCAAGTATGACCTCGGCCTGGAGGTGCCTACCTCGGCCGAGATGAAAGCCGAGATGATGGCCAACCCACCAGTGCATCGGGGCCCACGATATCATCCCTCGGCCAAATCTACCTCAGCCCAGGCCGACACTACCACATACAGGCCCCCGGGGACCCTTCTCATATCACAGATGTCAACATCAACCCCAGGTACCAAGGAATAGTAACCCCTGTCAACAGAAGGCCAAGATGACAAGAAGCTCTACATTCACCTTCAACATGAACCTTACCTCGGAGGAGGCCGAGGTTACCAGAGGCATCGCTTACCATCAGCACGCCAATGACTCGGCTAAGGCCGACTCGGTCATACACCTCGGCTGACATAAAGCCGAGACAGCCCATGACACCTCACAGATTGAGCGGATGACCAACCCTTATAGCTTGGCCTCTCCTAGGCCGAGGCCATTCACCAACATGACTACCAAGCATCTGTTGACGTTTGGATAAGGACACCTGGGTATAAATTAGTTATAACAAGATTATTCCCCACACGTGGGGGAATATTTCATCATCATTATCTACATGTGGCCATGACAGGTGGCACTTCCCCATTGGTGAGGAAACTACACACATGCACATTGCATGCATAGGGGGTACATTACACCCCCTAGGCACTGTATAAAGGGATCACCCCCTACCTTGCAAGGGGGGCCAGATATAAAAACCCTAGCTAAAACTCTGTCTAAATATACACAGTAGAGAGAGAGAGAGAGCTTGATAGGTTGTAACCATGGCCATTAGTGCCTTCTTTCAGTGATATTACTCTCACACACTCACCGTGGACGTAGGCCACATTGGCTGAACCACTCATATTCGGGTGTTGTCCCTCTTATCCTCACCTCATTCTTACCTTATTCGTATAGTTGTGTTGCCATTGTTACACCTGTATTGAGCTTGCAAACACCTCACCTGGTGGTGCTGATTTTCAGCATCATCAATAGCTTTTATGTTTCCATCCTTAGGAGAGAGTATTAAAAATATAATTTATGTGATAACCCTCCCTATGTTATATATAATTTATAATTGGACTTTTAGTTTTCAATATTGATATAGTATAGTCGATCTTACGTTTGGCCATAACTGTATAAAATGACCAAGAGAAGATCATCAATGGGAACTAGTGATTCGAGTATAGAATGACTGGAAGGTGCATACAAGGCAATTGAAAGTCTAGTAAAGATTGTGGAGCAGCAGGTGAACAATGGAGTACCAAAGAATCTTGAACTAAGTAGATGTACTATTGAACAGTTCAAGAAGTTGAATCCTCCATGTTTTAAAGGTACTCCTAACCCCACCGAGGCAGAAAGTTGGGTGATGCAGATGGAAAAGATACTCGATGTTCTTAAGTGTACCGATGAACAAAGGGTGTCATTTGCAACATTTATGTTAGAAGGGGAAGCCGAACATTGGTGGAGAATGACTAAGAGAATACACGGGGAAAGGAATACTTACATAGGTTGGAATGATTTCTTAGTAATCTTTTGTGATAAATATTTTCCCGAAACGGTGAAAGACAAAATGGCAGTTGACTTCATGAGTCCGTTGCAAGGGAATATGATGGTTAATCAATATAAGGAAAAGTTTACTGAGTTATCCCGTTTTGCACGTCATGTTGTAGTAACTGATGTTTTGAGAACGAAGAAGTTTGAGCGTGGGTTAAGATTGAATATTCGTAGTCGAATTTCCATCCTAAAATTAACATCATATATTGATGTCGTGACTAGGGCTACAATAGCTGAGAGGGATGATGAGGAGTACAATCGAATTAGAGATGGCAAGAGGAAGTTTGGGGAACAAAAAGGAAACAACCCTAATAATAGAAATTTCTTTAGGAACACATCCAATGTTGGGGGATCTAGTGATAACAAACACTATAATAACCAGACATGTCAGCAATGTGGAAAGATGCATGGAGGACGACCTTGTTATAAGGATTCAGGAGCTTGTTTTAGATGTGGAAACAAAGGACATCAGATAAAAAACTTCCCAAACCCAGCAAGGGTTCCGATAAATACTTCAAGTGCAAAGAAGGATCAAGACAAATAGGGTAGAGTTTTGGCACTTTCTGATACCCAAGCTTCTAATGCGGTAGTGTCAGGTACACTTTCTATATGTGCAAAACCTTTTAAAGCTTCGATAGATCCTGGTTCTACCCATTCGTTCATATCTATACATGTATTAAATCGCTTTCATAAATTACCCGAACCATTGAATCATAACATACACGTTTCTACTCTTTCGGGTGAGTTATTGATGGGTAAATTAGTATATAAAGCTTTCCCCATAGATATTGATAGTCATCAGTGTTCTAAAAAACGCGCCTAGGCACGAGGTTTTTTAGATACGCGAAGTTTTGGCCCTAGGCGTGGATCAAGGCGTGGTCAACGATGGTCAACATTTTTTGGGGCAAGGCGTGAAAAAACACTCATTTTTTGGGGGTAAGGCGTGAAAAGAGGCAATTTGTTTGTATTTTTTTTTATTTTAAAAAATAGTATTTTAATTTACAAATATTTAGACATATTTTTAAGGTATTTACCAATTTAGTATTTTAAATAGCCTTGCCATAGTCAAAAAATATTAAAATATATTAAAAAATGCCTAAACGCCTTGTCACGCCTTTTTACGCCAAGGCTCGCCTAGGCTTCTAAGGCTTAAGGCTTGGCCTCCACGCCTTGGTCACGCCTCGCGTTTTTTAGAACCTTGATAGTCATAAAATATTTGTTGATTTGATAGTTTTAGACATTGAAGATTTTGAATTCATTTTGGGGATGGATTGGTTAGCATCACATCATGCTAAGGTAGACTTTTTTGAGAAGAGTGTTACTTTCCAAATTCCTCACTAACCAAAATTTAATTTTGAAGGAACTGGCATCATATCTCCGATGTGTATTATTTCTGCAATGCAAGCCTATAGTTTTCTTAAGAAGGGATGTCAAGGATTTCTTGCAATTGTTACTAGTTTGGAGATAATAGAGCCTAGATTAGAAGATATTCCTATTGCTAAAAAATTTATGGATGTTTTTCCTGATAATTTACCCGGTCTACCTCCTAATAGAGAAATAGAATTTACCATTGAACTTATTCCTGGAACTATACCAATCTCGAAACCCCCATATCGTATGGCAGCTTTAGAATTAAGAGAGTTAAAAGTTCAATTAGAAGACCTTTTAGACAAGGGTTTTATCAGACCAAGTATATCTCCTTGGGGTACTCCAGTGTTATTTGTGAAAAAGAAGGATGGGACAATGAGACTGTGTATAAATTATCGTGAACTGAATAAGGTAACCATTAAGAATAAATACCCCTTACCTCGTATAGATGACTTGTTTGATCAATTAGAAGGTGCACAAGTATTCTCTAAGATTGACCTTAGGTTAGGCTATCATCAATTGCAGATTAAGGATGATGATATTTCAAAATCAGCTTTTCGTACTAGATATGGTCACTATGAATTTCTCGTAATGCCATTTGGACTAACTAATGCACCAGCCGCTTTTATGGATATGATGAATAGAGTCTTTAGGAAATATTTGGATCAACGTGTTGTTATTTTAATTGATGGCATTCTCATTTATTCTAAGTGTATTGAAGAACACGAGAAGCTTTTAGAGACAATATTACAAATCCTTATGAAAGACAAATTATATGAAAAATTAAAGAAGTGTGAGTTTTTGATGCCTAGTGTTTCTTTTCTAGGACATGTCATATCCAAAGAGGGAGTGTTAGTTGACCCTCAAAAGATTGAGGCTATACTAGATTGGCCCCGACCGACTAATGTGAGTGAGATTCGTAGTTTCCTTGGATTAGCAGGTTATTATCGAAGATTTGTTGAAGGATTTTCTAGCATTGCCAAACCTCTATCTAGGTTAACACAAAAGAAGGTAAAATATGAATGGTCTAAGGAAGCCGAGAAAAGTTTTTAAGAACTTAAGAATCGATTAGTGACTGCCCCAATTTTGACTATTCCATCAGGTACGAAAGGATTGTTGATTTATAGTGATTCTTCAAAAAATGGTTTAGTATGTGTGTTAATGCAAAATGGAAAAGTATTTGCTTGTGCCTCAAGACATTTAAAACCACACGAACAAAATTATCCAACCCATGACCTAGAATAAGCAGCTGAAATTTTTTTCTCTTAAGATTTGGAGACACTATTTATATGGTGAGACTTGTGAGATTTATAACGATCATAAGAGTTTGAAATATATATTTACTCAGAAAAATTGAACATGAGACAAAGGAGGTGGTTAGAATTGATGAAGGATTATGATTTGCATATTCATTATCACGCAGGGAAAGCTAATGTAGTAGCTGACGCTTTAAGTAGGAAGCCAACACCAAATTTAGCATGTCTTAGGAATGTTCTTCATAGCAGAAACCACCGATATAAGGGTGGGGTTTAGTTATTAAGGGGAAGATATTTTGGGAGTCATGTAAAGATAAAGGATGAAAATTAGAGGGTGATAAAGAAGAGGAGGCAAGTGATAAAGAGAATTAAATAGATTCAAGTTTGCAGAAAAAAAACATGAAGACAATAGTGGGTCCAATACCGCCTACTTCATTATGACGGTTAGTCTCCCCCATGAAATCTCATTTATGGCAAAAACTTTAAGTGAAATAATAAAATGCACTTTTGATTATTTATCACTGAATATTGACCCTTCCAAGAAGCAATGGGGTGATAGTGATGATGAAAATATGATATTTGAAATTCAAACCTGGAGAAGAAGTCCCAACTCCCAAGTCGAGGTCAAAACGTGAGGATAAGGACCTCAACCATTCGGTCCACGACTCCAACAGCAACTTAGACTCTATACTTCAGAAAAATGAACCCGTAACGCTCCTCCTAAGCCATTTCGACCATGAAATACTTTCATCAGATGTTTTTTCCCAACAATAAAGCCTACATCGAAAAACATAGATCTCAAAAGTCCTTTACAATGCCAAGTCAATCATTCTAAAGGTTACTATGGAGATAGACGTGTATAAAAGGATCCACACCTTAAGGAAATATTTATGGGTGCTGAACAAAGCCTCATTAAGGTATAGCCTACCTATGATTATTTCCTCATACCAAACTTGTAATGATCCCACTTTTATATATAGTTTGTTTTTACACTCTTCTGTTACTTATTATCTTATAAATGTTGTATTATTAGATATGTGGTGTTATTGTCTATTAATATAACAAACCCCATTTTTAATTACGAAGAATCAACTATAAATTGGATCAGATCAAATTCTTATGACATATCTTAAGGCAAATAATAAGTTTTGGGGTAGAAAATATAATTTTATGAAACTTTGCCATTTTATAAATAAAATATTTTCAAGGACCTATAAGAAATATTCAAAATATATAGTGTGAAATTACCAAAATACACTTCATGTGTGAAATGACCCTTATACCCTTATCACCTGTCCACCACGTGCTGGTCACTTCCACCTTACACATGTCAACTTTAGAGAGAAAGATAAAAAACTTGTCATCATTTGGTGATATTAACACTGCAAGACCACTCCGGATTGCGACACCTCGGTGTTGAATCACCACTCCAAAAAGCCTAGTCATTAGACACGTGTCAACACCGTAATACTCTTGGAAACCTATAAATAGGGCCTTAGGGTTCATTTGAAACTCACACCGATTCCTTGAGAATTATAGTTAGAAAGAGTGATAGAAAGCTTGGGAAATACTTAAGAAGGAGTTCTATAATTTCCAAGAAAGAATTCATTTCGTAGGTATGATTTTATTTAAATGTTATAATGTATTTTTATAGTTTTAATTTACTGTTTTATGTCTTTACTTAGTATTTATGCTGGTAAAATACACTAAGGACTTCACTAATCAAAACTCAAAGTTTAGAAGAAATTCAAGTTGATTTTATTTCATGTAAACTTTTTTGAAATTGTATATACGCTTTTAAAAAAAATGATTTTTTTTAAAAGTAATTGCTCGTTATTATGGAATCCTATTTAAGTAATTCCAAAGTCAGGCCCGGTGAAATTCTGTCTAGACGAGATGGTATTTAAGTGGTTCCCCTGTGACCCTCCATCTCTACTGGGAATGAGTTCGGAAATGTTCTATCTAGAGGAGATGGTATTTAAGCGGTGCCCCTGTGACCCTCCATCTCTACTGGGAACCGAATGATTAGGAAGAACTATGAATTGAATCCTTTAATTACGATCAATAAGTTTTAAAAGTTAAGAAAATGGTTTTTAGTAATCCTTTGAAACAAGTTACTATTAAAATACAATATGTAGACTGGACCTTGTTTAGAACATATACTTAAACCTTTATCGTATTTGTTAGATTAACGTGCGATCAAAGACTCGTTATCTATAATTTCGACCTTTATTTTAGGTGAGTACTCAATGCAATTTCTTGCGCATTTTGATTATATTATATTATGCGAACTATGTATATTTTGTGAAATGCTTTTATTCTCAAAATTCATCTGATACCGATGATTCCGTCGTTTGTTATATGTTTATATCTCTCCATATAAACATCTGATTTGAATTCTAAAATTATTGATTCGGCCTATGGAAACTCTCTTACTATATTGGCCTTGACTACCGGGTGGAAATATTTGGGTGGTACCTTCCCAGCTGGTTTATCACTAGTGTTCCCTAAACAAGGCGTTGTTCCAGAAATCATGATTATCTATCTATGATGTTACCGGGTGGAAACATTTGGTAACTAAATATGTCTGGGTATTAGAGCGTACATAACCACTAAAACTGAATAATTGACGCATGCTCAATTGTTATATCTGATATGTTCTGAACAATTTATTATGAATATATATATTATCATTTACTTTATATATATTACTTGACATTCCTATCTCTATGTATATACCTTCTGTTCTAAATTGAATAGGTATCAATTTTCTGGAAAAAAAACCTAGAATGTCTGGAGATTGAATCTCATTCGGCTTTTAGCTGACGTTTTATAAATAACCATTCTTCAGGAAATAATTAAGCTCGTGGATGGAACGAAAAAGGACTATGTTGAAGATTTAGCCTTTAAAGCTCTTTTTGTTACCTTAAGTTGAAGTTTGTTTAATTAGATAGAGCATGTTTAACTCTTTGTGTCAAGTTGTAACTCGTTGATATTTTAATACAAATGACGTTCCCTTTAGAAAGCCCTGATGATTTAATTCCTTCACTTTCAGTATTTTACGATTCATAACTATGTGATTACACTTCCGCTACATATATTTTAAAAGAAAAATTTTAAGGCCAGAATATTGGATGCCTTGGTGGCATGTCAAGACACTCGTTCCCTACTATTTTCGGGTCGGGGTCGTGACAAAACTAGGTGTACAACAACCTCAACCATCTGTATGACAACAATGCCTCACTCCAGACTCATATAAACTTTCTGACCCAAAGAGTTCTTATGTTGGAAGCTGTAACACCCAAGGTTGCTATTTTAATTATTGTGGCTATAGCTGCGAAAGCCACTGCCTCAGAGGCCATAGACAAGAACCAAAAGAGGAAGATGGAGAAGAAGGAAGAAAAAGGCTTTGAATTCTACACCCCATTAACTTGTCAAATTGAAGATATTTTTGAGTCCATCAAAGAAGACAAATTTCTCAGGTGTCCTGAGAAGATAAAGGCTCCTTCCCACAAAAGGAGTCGGGACCAGTGGCGTGATTTTCACCAAGACCATGGCTATAGCACTGATAAATGCTTCGCAATGAAAGATGAAATCGAAAGGCTTGTGAGACAGGGGATGCTACAATAATTTCTGAATACAGCATAAGGGATGAAACAACTCTCAGAACTACTAAGCTCAATTAACTAACAGGCACATGCCTCATATCTTCATTAGTTTCCACTCTATGTTTCTGTTTTTTCTTTGAAAAACTCTATTTAGATGTTTTCTTCAGACTTTGTATTTTTCTAACAAGGTCATGAATACATGAATATACGAAATAGGGATTATTTAGCCATATCTTATTTCTTTTGTTTTTATTATCGATTATCTCATAAAAGGATTTCTTCTTAAATAGATTTCAAATAAAGACAACATATTATCTATGGAATAACTATCTTAGTGGGCTTAACACGCCCCTCATGGCGCCCATACCTATGAAGGCATATGTTATTTAAAATTGCAAAGGCGACTCTCGGGATGATTCGACTAGTCACGAGGGCTTAGAATGCCCGTACCCATTATTGGTATGTGTTATTTAGCCACAGGGGCTTACAATGCCAGTTCTAAGCCGTCGACATGCATCATTTAGCCATGGGGTCTTACAATGCTCGTTCTAAGATGCAAGCATGTGTTATTTTGCCACGGGGTCTTACAATGTTCATTCTAAGCTATCGGCATGTGTCATTTAGCCACGGGGCTTACAATGCCCATTTTACACTTTTGGATGCTCCTATTTAGCCACGGGGTCTACTAATACCTGTTATTTGCTTTCAGAATGATTCCATAAGCCAGGGATGGCTTGATACATATACAATTATAGCTTGGGGAAGCTTCATAATACCTAACCTAGGGGGGCCTCATAATAACCCAATTAAAATGACTAAGAGATGCTGCGGCAATGGCATCACGAACCATATTAAAGCTACAAAGAGAAGGGCTGCAACCAAATATAAAGTCCACCAAAATGTCACCTCAGATGCTACGGCAGGCATATAACCCAGCCACAACCCCAAAATTTCCATTTGCACTAAGACTTGGGGGCACACATATGTGAGGAAAAATCCAACAGCGGGACAAAAAGATTAAGACGTCGCCCTAAAGCCATTTTCCTCTGGAACCATAACTTGGTGGATTATTGTGTGAAATGAAGAATCACGAGAAAAGCAAAGGGAAAAAAAAATTATCGTAACCCTGTTGAAGAATCCCTTTAATGAGAAGTTTTCATGGCCCATTATTCCATACATTCATTATTGAAGAGTAATAGTTAAAAGTTTCATTGTTATGTTTTGAAATAATCAAGATCATTCAAGTAGGCAAAAAAAAGTAAGGCATTCAAACATTCAAGTGTTCAAGAGGTAGAGATAAGAGAAGCGTGCAAACAAAAATCAAATATATTTATTATGAGGCGAGTTGGCAAAAAATGTCGCAACCCTATCTAAGAGAAGTTAGAAGAATGGCCACAGCCATGTATGAAGTTTAATTTGAGGAACAGTTCATTACAACACAAAAATGATTTGAGAGATTAAAAAACTATAATGTTGCGTCATTATCTTCATCTTCTTCTTCACCATCCGCAGCTGTCTCTGTCTTATCATATCCTGTTGCAACCGCTGCTTCCATCTGCTGCTTGTCCCTTGCCTCTACCGTATCCCTTATCTCCTCCATGAATACATTGTGCTCAATATCTCCCAACCTCCAAGACATTATGAGTTCCTTGGAATCAGGGAAATTCTTCAATAACCTATGCCTGAACTCTTGAAAGACGCGGAGATAGGCTTTGTTATTTGTCGAAAAAAATCCTTGGATTTCTTGTATGCAGCCAAGACATCATCTACAGCATGAGAATCTTCCATCTTCTTCACAGCTATGACATGTTCATTTTCCTTTTGCTGGAGCATAGAGGTGCTCCTTTGCTCCAATTGGTCATACTTTTGTTGAAGCTATTTTAGTTGGCTCTTGAAGTTGGAGGCCTGTTTATCAGTTTCACAGCCTTGGCTTCATAATCTTGAAGAGATGATTCAACCTTGGTAAAGTTATGTTATGATGAATCCTTTGCCTTGATGGAAACCTCCAAGTCCATCTGTGCAGCTTTGAGTGGCACGACAAAATATTATTTGCCTGCCTCAAAGGATGAAGTCTTGTCATTCTCCAAATCATCCACGTGAACTCTCTCCGTGGCTTCCTTCAGCTTATAAAGGCCTTCATATATTAGCCTTTGGATATGACAACGTCCACGGCTTGAAAATAGTAAATGTTAAAAAAACATAAACTGCAGAAAAAAGAAAAAGAAAAAAAAATATTCCTTACCCGTAGTAGCCTGTGGAGGGCATACTCCTCCAAGTGTTCATGGTCTTCATCCATAAGGTGGTCTAGTTTAATACTATCCGGTACCCTACGCATCCTATAAACATCCCTGGCATTTGTATCCTAGGAAGACTGAGGGTTTGGTGTCCTCAACTGAGGCAGTGGACGGCCATCGGGACCAACACTTTGGTGACTTTAAGGAGGTGGCAAATTGGCATTCATGACCATGATAATCTGCGAAGGGGGACAGTTGGAAGAAATAACATGTGAAGGGATGGTTCTAACTTGGAGTTCAGACTCAGATGGTAACAATCTTACCACATCTAAGTGACCACCAATGTCATCATCAAATGGTCCCTCTGGCCTTTCATTGCCTACGGTCTTATCAGCCTGCACACTGGTCTGAGCTGCAGCATCTATCTGAGCCTCTTCGTAGGCTGCAGCAGGACCACCAGTATGTGGAGAAGTTTTCTCGACCAAACCCTATTTCCCCTTTTAGGTTCTTTTCATCTTCTTCCCTTTTTTAATACCATTGACGAGGATAATGTCGCCATCATCCATTTTTGCCACTTGGGCAACCAAGAGTTCTCTGTCTATCTCCTCACCTAAAAAATAATAAGGTAAAGATTATATAAAAGTACCTTTCGCAAAAAATTTAGGGTGAGGTATGAATCATTACATTCCTCAATCATCCTTTTTGGTACGCTTTTACTGGTGAAGTAGCCCTGCTAAAAAATGTATGCAGAAGTCACCAAGGTGTTGATTTTTTTCTGCTCACCACTAATGCGTGCAGCCTTTGCAACTCTTTTTTTGCTGTCTACTATTGAGTTGTAGATTATCAAGGGCTGCTCAAATGTTAACATCATCATATTCCACTAAAAATGTCAAAGGGAGGCAAATAAAGAAACTAAAGGAAAACTTGCTTAGCACAGTGTGAATACTGTGGTATATGCCCCCCTAATTTGGAGGGTCGTCCCCACCGCCGCAGCATTCTATATGTCCTCTATCTCTAATTCCTTGGGATGGATTTACAATCCCTCTCTATAAATGTATAAATATTTCCCTTTCAGACTCTTTACACTTGAAGGCCTCCCTGTATATAAAGCTTCATCATTTTTTTGCGGGGCAAAATAATAATACCATGAAAATTTAACGGAATTCTCCTTTGGTCAGTAGAAATGGAAGAACTCTGCGGGAGTAATATTGTCACCCCCTAACCCCATTAGGATATAATTAGCTAAATAGTTCACAAACCACATTTATTATTTATTTTGTAATACATATTGAAACAACTTCAAGGTTAAAATGGGGAATACTAAAAATCCAATCGTTTTAAGGAGACATAATTAAAACATAAATCACATACCATTTAACTTAATTACAACTAGTACAATATACAAAACAAAAATAATGAGATCCTACTACTATTTACTCAACCTCCTAGACCTGGTAGTGGCATCTTCAGAACCTGAAAATGTAAACATATAAAATCATGAGTTTAAAAACTCAGTGAATGTACTACAACTCTATATTGTAAAATTACTATTTTAACATCTCAAACTCTCAATATATATCCATATTTATGCCAAATTAGTCCATATACATATCCGTAGTTAATAAACCCCACATCTCTTGCCCGTAGGCAATAATCATATCCATAGGTTTTAATAACCTAACATCTCCTGAATTGCATAGCAACTCAACATATCTTGACTTTTCTAAAGCCATAACATTTCAAGATCTCTTAAATTTTAATAAGTCATAACATCTCAACATATAATCACTTTTAATAACCCATATCATCTCAATATGTAATACATACACATCATATCCATAATCAACTCAGTAATTACACTCACATTGGGTTGTCAACTATGTTTTCACATTTCCTTCGGGTGGGGCTAAACTGGGTTAATTTGACCTTACACCTGTTAATCTAACTAAATCATTAACGAATCTCATTCATAAGTATTATATTAATATATCTATGTAACTTTCAATGACTATACAATAACAATATAATTCTACTCAAGTCACATTCCATGAAACATGTGTAAAGACGAAACAAAAGTATATATGATGATAAGGTTATGAACATTCAACCATAGAAAATACATCGTATGGAATTTATAACTAAAATCAAATAAACATAAAAGTATAATTCTGAATGTATATACACATCAAACATGTACTCAAAATACCCTTGGGAAAGAGCAGACAAAAACATTCTTTCATGGGATATCCAGTATGGCCTAAAATTATTGTCCTCCATAATTAACCATCCCATATTCATTAATTGTACATATACAGGTGTCCAAGCTTATCAATATGAAAACACATCTGAATATACTTTCCATTACAAGTGACGGTGTAGTTTTTCAAGCTTCCTAGAGCAAGTTATGACCATTTCTTTACAACCTATTAAATCTTTGCCACAATCCCCTCTATTGTTCCTTCAACTTCCAAGAAGTTTCATAATTTTTCTCGAATATAACTTTCCATGATTTTTCTCCCATTTTCAATTCAGATACTAAATAGCACATAATTAAAGTTTCATAATTTTTTGCCTTTATTTACGATGTCAAAATCTTGATCAAACTCAGATCATATCGAAATGAAATATACAAACAACAACTATGTACCAACTTGCAACCATCACTAAATCCCACCCACAAGGTGTTAAATTCTAATTTTAGGATATGATATGAATATATGGGTCTAGTTTCATATCCAATTTTAATTTACCAATTATAGTAAGCATACAAAAATATATGCAAGTTTGAATACAAGGTATTTCAATAACAAGCAATACGGGCTACAAACACCACTTATCTCACATGTGTACAAATATTTATTATCACAAAGGAGGATTGAATTTTAATAAATAATTCACGATTTATATAATTTTAAACAATTATAATCCAATATTAAAACAATATTAACACAAAATTAACCTTGGAAACACCTTAAGGATTTTGTTGGAATTTTTCCTACCTTTTAATGTAACCCTTTCTTCCTTAAACTTTCACTTTCTCTTTCTCTTTCCTCAGGCTAAAAACCCTCCAAAACTGAACCTAGGATGTTATTTACTAAATAAATAGGTTAGAAGAAGAGTTTTAAGTTGGCCAAGGCTTCCTCCCATGCCAACCAATCAAATTAAACCATTTGGTTTACTAAAGGACAATTTACCACTTAAAGGGACTGGATATATTTTCCCCTTGTTCGTAAATTTGGCCTAACTTCTTACTCGAACATCCGTTTGATGTACCATTTGTTTTTCCACAAACCTAAATCATATATCTACAACTATCTACTTTTCACCTTGAGTCAATTGTTACATTATAATGGTCAAAACTAGTCTCCAACAGTAACATTTCTACCGAAAATAACAAAATTTTGTGTTTGTACATAATTCGACATTTCATGATTAATGAAAGTAGGATTATACTAACCACAATCACTTAACATTAGATATACTAATAACACATTATTCATATCACATAAGGTAAGCATGATTTAAATATATTTTTTCATTATTATATCCGGGTTGTCACAACTTCCCCCCTAGAAAATTTCGTCCCCGAAATTTAATATGAATGTCACTTACCAAACAAATAGGGATACTGTTTCTTCATGCTATCCTCCATTTCCCAAGTTGCTTATTTAATTCCATGGCTCATACACATAACTTTAACTATGGCAATAACTTTATTCCTCAATATTTTCTCCTTACGATCAAGAATTTCCACGAGTTCCTCGATGTACGACAAGTCTTCTTTCAGTTCGATAGGTTGGGTTTTCAGTTGATGAGATGGATCTGCCAAATACTTACGAAGCATCGATACGTGAAACACATCATGTAAACGAGACAATTCTGGAGGTAATGTTAATCTATATGCTAGGGTCCCAATTCTTTCCAACACTTCATATGGTCCAATGTATCTTGGACTTAGCTTCCCCATTTTTCCAAATCTCATGACGCTTTTCCATGGTGAAATACATAGGAATACAAAATCTCCCTTTTGAAATTCTAATGGATACTTCCTATTATCTGCATAAAATTTTTGCCTGCTTTGCGCTATCTTTATCCGTTCTCGAATCATTTTAATCGTTTCGATTGTCATATTTATCAATTCAGGACCCATGATTTTCCTTTCACCTACTTCAACCCAACGTAATGGCGTTCTCCATCTCCTCCCATATAAAGATTCATAAGGAGCCACACCAATGGTGGACTGATAACTATTATTATATGGGAATTCCATCAATGGCAAATGATCATCCCAACCACCTTTGAAGTCTAATACACAGGATCGTAGCATGTCTTCTAATATTTGAATCATACTTTCGGATTACCCATCGATTTGTGGATGAAATGAACTACTACACTTCAAACTTGTGCCCATGGCATTCTGTAAATGAGGACAAAACTTAGAAGTGAACGTTGGATCTCTATCTGATACTATTGACACTGGTTCCCCATGTAAACGGATAATCTCATCAACGTACATACGTGCATATTTGTTAATAGTGTAGGTTATTTCAACTGGAAGAAAATGAGTTGACTTTCTCAATCGGTCTACAACCACCTAAATAGATACATGCCCCTTTGGTGATCGTGGTAATCCTATAACAAAGTCCATCATTATATGTTCCCACTTCTATTTTAGAATAGGCAATGACTTTAATAATCTCCCCGGCTTCTGATGCTCCACCTTCACTTACTGGCATACAAAACATTTAGCTACAAATTTTGCAATCTCACGTTTCATATTATTCCACCAATAATACTCTATCAAATCTCTGTACATTTTGGTACCGTCAGGATGCATAGAGTAAAGAGAACTATGTGCCTGTTCTAATATATCCTTCTTTAAGGATGGATCATTCGGTACACAAATTCTATTTTTATAACACAATGATTCGTCATTCTTAATTTCAAAGTCACTCTCTTTACCATCCACGATTTCCCATTTCTTATTCTCAAGGAATAGACCATTGATTTGCAAATTCCGTATGCGTTCTGCCAGTAAAGGTCTCACTGTAACGTGTGCAATTAACACCCCCATTTTAGTTAAGTTCAACTCGACTCCCATCAGTCTTAATTCTATAATATTGCCAACCCATGCACATTGAATACAAGATAACCTCCCCAAATGACTTTCGGCTTAGAGCATCTGCAACAACATTGGCCCTCCTAGGATGATGGTTAGTGGTACAATCATAGTCTTTAATTAACTCCATCCAACGTCTTTGTTTCAAATTCAAGTCTCTCTGTGTAAATAAATACTTTAATCTTTGATGGTCAGTGATAATTTCACACGTCTCTCCATATAAATGATGTATCCATAATTTTAAGGAAAAAACAATAGCCACAAGTTCTAAATCATGTGTAGGATAATTACGTTCATGCGTCTTTAACTATCTAGATGCATAAGAAATTACCTTTCCATGTTGCATGAAAACACAACCCAGACCCTGATATGAAGCGTTAGTATAAATCACAAAAGCTTCTCCACTGGATGGAACAGTGAGAACTAGAGATGATACTAGCCTATTTTTCAACTTTTCAAAGTTGTGTTGACATTCATCACTCCATACAAATTTCACTTCCTTTCGGCTTAATTTAGTCAACTGTAAGGCTATAGATGAAAACCCCTTTATGAATCTTATATAATATCCATCCAATCCTAGGAAAGTCCTTATCTCCGTTACATTTCTTAGTCTTTCCCATTGCACAAATGCCTCTACCTTGTTAGGGTCAACATAAATTCCATCTCCTGAAACAACATGCCCCATAAATATTACCTGATTTAACCAAAACTCACATTTGCCAAACTTAGAAACTAATTGACTATCTCACAAAACTTGCAATACAACGATGCTTCTCATGTTCCTCTTAGCTAGGTGAGTATATCAAAACATCATCGATAAAGAGAATCACAAATGAATCTATGAAAGGATGTAATACTCGATTCATTAAATCCATAAACACCGCATGAGCATTTGTTAACCCAAATGGCATTACCAAAAATTCATAATGACCATAGCGAAAACGAAAAGCTGTCTTAAAAATGTCACAATCTCTCACCCTTAATTGATGATAACCCGATCTCAAATCAATTTTTGAAAACACTTTAGCACCGTGTAATTGATCAAACAAATCATTAATACAAGGCAATGGATATTTATTTAGAATAATTACCTTGTTCAACTACCGATAATCAATGCAAAGACGCATGGTGCCATCTTTCTTCTTCACAAATAATACTGGAGCACCCCATGGTGATACACTAGGGCGAATAAAACCTCTATCTAGCAAATCTTATAGTTGAACCTTAAACTCCTTTAATTCTGCAGGTTCCATTCTGTATGGAGAAATAGAAATTGGAGTTGTACCAGGCACTAAATCAATAGTAAACTCTACCTCTCTGCTAGGTGGAAACCTTAGTAATTCATCTAGGAACACATCTGCAAAATATTTAACTACTGGGATATCTTCTAATTTTTGCATTTCCTTGTTTGTATCCACAATATATGCTAAAAATCCTTGACAACCCTTATTTAACAATTTGTTCGCCCGAAGGTTAGAAATAAGACAATTTGGAACCACATTTCTTTCCCTAGTAAATTTGAATTCTTCCTTCCCCAGCATATTAAATGTAACCTCCTTGCAAAAATAGTCAATCGATGCATGGTAGGAAGATAACCAGTCCATACCCAAGATAATATCAAAACGTCGAATATCTAGTGTAATTAAATCAATGGTCAACTCCCTCTCCCCCACATACAATACATAATTTTTATACACAAGATCCACTAAAATCACATCCCCCATAGGTGTAGAGATATATAAATCATAATCGAGATAAGAACATGGTCTACCCAAATTCATGGTAAATGACAGTACTACAAATGAATGAGTAGAAACTGGATCAATAAGCACGTAAGCATTTTTGTTCATGACGAAAAATGTACTTGTCACCACCTCTGGAGTAGCCCGAGCATCCTGTAAAGTCATAGCAAATATTCTTCACGGAGCCCTGGAACCACTAGCATGTCCTCTACCTCCTCCTCTGCCTATGCCTCTGGGTGATGAACCTCGACTAGTAGTAGCTGATTGAATCTCTCCTAATAACATAGGGCAGTTCTTTTTGGTATGACCAATTTGATGATAGTGATAACACTCTACCCCTTTAACTTGGGACAATCTGGACTGATATTTCCCTCATCTTTGCAAAAATAGCATGTAATAGTCTTAAACTTCCCATTCTCATTCTCCTGTTGTCTATTCTGTTGGCACATCAATCTTGCACCCTTAAAACTGCTCAGTGTCCTATTCTGAACATAATTTCCAGTCCCTCTATCGCGCTAAAATCTTTGACTCCCCTATTTTGAGTATTCTATATTACCTTCCTTTTGCTGAGATGGATCAAATCTAATCCTCTTTCCCCTTTGTTCCCTATTCTTTATTGCATCATTAACATCTCCTTCAACCATCATAGCTTTGTTAACTAAATAAGTATAATCTACCATTTCAAGTGCAGTGAGTCTAGACTTGATAACCAAATTCAACCAATCCTAAAATTTGGTGCATTTATCCTCCTCATTGTGTAAGAAACGTAATGAAAATCGAGACAAATATATAAATTTTGTTTCATACTCCCTGACCGACATATTCCCTTGAGTCAATGATAAAAATTCTCTCTCCTTTTGCTTCCGATACATATGAGGAAAATACTTTTCATTTAATACTTTAATAAAGGAATCCCAAGTAATTACCTCACCTCCCCCCGGAGTAAGAAATAAATGTTTGGAAGACTCCCACCAATATTTAGCTTCGAACTTTAACATGAAAGTAGCCAAAATTACCTTTTGTGCACCAGGTACATTCATCAGCCCGAAGATAGTTTATGTGTCTCTAACCCAAGCATTAACTTCCAATGGATCTACAGAACCTGAGAATGCTAGGGGGTTCAATTTGATAAAATTATCGTACAGAGTATTCTTCTCCTCTCGTTGTAATTCCCTTTCTTTTCTGGCCAAAGTCTTCACCTCCAAGTACTTGGCTTGTTGTTCTGCTCTTTATGTCATAAACATGTTTTTGTTGTTCTGCCATTAAAGTCATGGAATGATCTATTCTCTGCATATCTGTAAGTTGTTCAGTGCCCCCTCTACATTATTTGGATTTTATTGATTTACTGTATTTGAAGACTCCTCGTCCACCCTCTCATGAACATTTGATCCTTCCATATCTTACTATCTGTCATAAACCACAATTCAAAAAAATAAGAATACAACATTTATATCTAACATAATGGTTAGTATTTCTCACAAGTTAATATAAATGACCCACACCACACTATTTCTGCCACTGCCATATCTAGACTCCCTAACCCCAGAATATAAAAACCTAAAGATCTGATACCAAGTTGTCACCCCCTAACCCCATTAGGATATAATTAGCTAAATATTTCACAAACCACATTCATTATTTATTTATTTATTTTGTAATACATATTGAAACAACTTCAAGGTTAAAATGGAGAATACTAAAAATTCAATCGTTTTAAGGAGACATAATTTAAACAGAACTTAAATACCATTTAACTTAATTACAGCTAGTACAATGTATAAAACAAAACTAACAAGACCCTACTACTATTTACTCACCCTCCTAGACCTGGAAGTGGCAGCTTCAGAACCGGAAAATGTAACATATAAAACCATGAGTTTAAAAACTCAATGAACGTATTACATATCTATGTAGTAAAGTACTATTTTAACATCTCAACATCTCAATATATATCCATGTCCGGGCCAAATTATGCCATATACATATACGGAGTTAATAAACCCCACATCTCCTTCCCGTATGTAATAATCATATCCATAGGTTTTAATAACCTAACATCTCCTGAATTTCATAGAAACTCAACATATCTTGACTTTTATAAAGCCATAACATTTCAACATATCTTGAATTTTAATAAGACATAATATCTCAACATATCATAACTTTTAAGACATATCATCTAAATATATAATACATACACATCATATCCATAATCAACTCAGTAAGTACACTCACATTGGGTTGTCAACTACGCATTCACGTTACCTTCGGGTGGGGCTGAACTGGGTTGATTTGACCTTAAACCTGTTAACCCAACTAAATTAGTACCGAATCTCAATCATAAGTATTATCTTAATATATCTATGTGACTTTCAATGACTATACGACAACAATATAATTCTACTCAAGTCACATTCCATGAAACATGTGTAAAGACGAAACAATAGTATATATGTTGATAAGGTTATGAACATTCAACCATAGAAAATACCTCGTATGGAATTTATAAATAAAATCAAGTAAACATAAAAGTATACTTCTAAATGTATATACACATCAAACATATACTCAAAATACCCTTGGAAACGAGCAGATAAAAATATTCCTTCATGGGGTATCCAGTATGGACTTAAATTATTATCCTCCATATTTAATCATCCCATATTCATAAATTGTACATATACAGGTTTTCAAGCTTATCAATATGAAAACATATCTGAATATACTTTCCATTACAAGTGACGGTGTAATTTTTCAAGCTTCCTAGAGAAAGTTATGACCATTTCTTTATAACTTATTAAATCTACCCCACAAGCTCCTCTATTGTTCCTTCAACTTCCAAGAATTTTCATACTTTTTCTCTAGTATAACTTTCAATTATTTTCCACCCATTTTAAATAAATATTATAGATATTAGAGAATTAAAGTTTCATAATTTTTTGACTTCAGTTGCTATGTCAAAAGCTTGATCAAACTGAGGGCATATCGAAATGAAATATACAAATAACAACTACGTACCAATTTGCAACCATCACTAAATCCCACCCACATGGAGTTAAATTATAATTTTTGGATATGTTATGAATATATTGGTCTAGTTTCATATGCAATATGATTTTTTCAATTACAGTAATCACACAAAAATATATGGAAGTTTGAATAAACGGGATTTCAATAACAAGCAATACGGGCTACATACACCACTTATCTCACATGTGAACAAATACTTATTATCACAAAGGAGTATGGAGTTTTAATCAATAATTCATGATTTATATACTTTTAAATAAGTATAATCCAATATTAAAACAATATTAACACATAATTATACCTTGGAAACAACTTAAGGATTTTGTTGGAAGTTTTCCTAGCTTTAATGTAACCCTTTCTTCCTTAAACTTCCACTTTCCCTCTCCTCGAGCTAAAAACCCTCCAAAACTGAACCTGGGATGTTATTTACTGAAGAAATAGGTTAGAAGAATATTTTTAAGTCGGCCAAGTCTGCCTCCCATGCCAACCAATTAAATTAAACCATTTGGTTTACTAAAGGACAATATACTAGTTAAAGGGAATGGACAGATTTTCCCCTTGTTCATAAATTCGGCCTAACTTCTTACTCGGACATCCGTTTGGTGCACCATTTGTTGTGCCACAAACCTAACTCATATATCTACAACTATATAATTTTTACCTTGAGTCAATTATTACATTATAAGGGTCAAAACTAGTCTCCAACAGGAACATTTCTACCAAAAATAACAAAAAATTGTGTTTGTTCATAATTCGACATTTCATGATTTATGAAAGTAGGATTATACTAACCATAATCACTTAATATTAGATATAATAATAACACATTATTCATATAAAATAAGGTAAGCATGATTTAAATATAATTTATTATATTTATATCCAAGTTGTCACAAATATCTTTGTTGAACTTGTCTTTCCAAAGTAGCAACGAGGCAAGAATTGTTCTTCAGCCGTTTGGATCCAGTTGGGCTGGGGCCAACTCCATAGAATTAAAAATCCTTCTAATGGGTATAGGTACAAGAAGCCTTAGACCATAGACAAAAGCATTAAGAGGGAATAAAATTCCATCATTAGGGACCGCAGAACACGGTTTCTGCTTTGCAGAAGGGGCTGAACAAATTACCCCATTGGGAAATTCAAATGCTGTGGCAACTTGATTGACCCACTCTTCAGTCATTAACATTTAAGGTTGTGGGAGATCTTTCAACTCTGTCAAATGGGCCATTTGGTGTATCTCTGACCTCAGAAAGACCAACCACTGCGGCCTATGGTTCAACAAGATGATTGCTTGAGTTGGTATTATCCTTCATAGCCGTAGCCTCAGTAGTATTCCTACAGGTTGGGGAGTCCGCGAAGTCGAAATCAAGAATAACACAGTGGGGACAATCTTTCAGAAGACAGGGTCCAACATCATTCAAAGGCTTTACAAAAGGCATATAATTAGGAAGAGTGCCGAGAGTGAGTTTTCCAGAAGTCTGCCTAAAACTCTTGGGGGTCCCAAGTCATAGGGTTGCAGCAGGACCTGAAAAGCAAAAAATCCTTCGCTGTTAGGATGCCACATCCACTATGGTCAGATGCCTCAAATAGAGGTTGCGAAGTATATTATATATTTAATAAGTACATTGACTTTGAAAGGATGCAACCAATTATCCTAACTACAAGCCTAAAGACTATAACCAAGGGAATTATAACTACTAAAGAATTGATCTAAAGCTACAGATTCTACAAATGGGAGTTAAATAACATAGTCAAATGAAAAACCCACATCAAGAATTAAGGGCCACAACCAATCAGTTCAGAACTAATGACTGCAACCAAGAGAATTTTAATCGTGTTGACACAGCCATAGCAGAATATGGAAAGTCTTGATGCCTTCCATGACCAAAAGTAAAAATAGGTTTGTATTCAATTATGAGTTCACCAAAGATTAAAAACTTAGAATTCAAAGATTCTGGCCAAGAACACAAAGAACACCAAGAAAAAGGCCAACAAACGATATGGTTTTCACCTAAGAAAACCAAGTTTCTAACCCGGGAACCTAAAAACCCAAACCTAAATCAAAAAACTTGGTCTAAACCCTAGCTTCAATACAAACCCAAGAAAATCAAATTCCACAACAAAGTAGATTATTCAACCCAAATCCAAGCTAAATAACTACACATTTGGTACAAGTATAATGGGATTCAGTTTCATCTAAACATCACAATAGTTGATTCAATTACAGAGGGGTTCAATTCAATCAATTCATTAATCATGGATTCAATCATAAATAAAAAAACATTTAGCCAAATAAGAATTCCAAAAACTACTAAAGAGAAATGAGGTTTTGATCCAAAAAGTTACCTGGAAATCAGAAGAGGATGATTGCTTAGCCTCAGATAGCCTTAAATCATCTCTAAAAGCTCGATTCGCTCTCGAGGGTTTGGAAAAAGTAATAAAGGCCACGGACAGACCCATTTATAGAAAAGAGCATGGGAAGGTGAAATGTCGCTTGGCAAATGGCAACACTACAAAGATTACACACCGCGACAACCACGGTATCACATTAAGCCGCAACACCAAATCACCCCTTGGCACTACGACTTGGGGGCTTATTGATATTACTAATATGATTCCTTGCTATGGAGGAGACTAACAAAAGGATGCTTCCATTGAACAAGGTGATCGTGGCCTTATGCTTATATGGCTCCCCCCTTTTATCAGCCACTGGCCGCTGCTTCATCCTAGATAGGCCGCGACACTCACGAGGTTGGTCTACCCAGTAGGCCAGAGCACTTTCAGATTAGCTGCCGCCTACGACCAAACAGTTCGCAACCATTATTCATAGCTACTACCCCATTAAAGGGATTACTCTTTAGACTTGTTCACATGTCACGTGCTCTGGGCAAGTGACATAGCTTACGTACCTCCTATAAATAGAGGTCTACACCTCAAGAAATGGGGTTTTGGTTTTGATATCCATATCTGAGGCAATCACTCTTGGCAAAGCCATGCTAAACTCTTTACACAACCCCAATACATCTTTGGGGCTACTCACCTACCTTGTAGTCATCTTCCCGGCTTGCCCGAAATCGCTACAATCATGTATTCTCCTCTATTAATTCTATTGTATGCCATTAATGGCTATGTAAACTTGTACGACAACATGTATATAATGAGAGTTGGGAGACAAAGTGGACGTGGGCTCATTTTAATAGTCGAACCACTCTATATCTTATATTTTGTCTAACTTTACTTGCTTTATATTTATTTCACACTTGACTTGTTGGTATGAGAACAAAGTGTGTCTAATTTCTAGTATCAATAGAACCCCTAAGTCTCTGCTTAGGTCCCTAGCACCTCCCTATTCAACACAAACCTTAGGTCATACTCCGAGTGCCGATCTAGAAGCCATCGAGAACTTTAGAGCCCCGGTTGACTCCGATTAATTTCATCTTCAGAGAAAAATATCAATGTATCTTTGAAGGGATCTAAATCCCCTTTCCAACGATACGAATCTTCATGAAGCATCATAACAGTTCGGATGAATGAACCATTTTACTACCCAAAATTGATCTGGAGGCCACTAAGCGTTCTCGATCCCCAATTTGACCCCAAAAAACTTCACTACCAGGCTGAAAGCTCAATGAATCTTTAGAGGTCACTGGAACCCCTTTCTAATGATTCACCCCGTGTGTGAAATAACAAAACTGTCTGGACGAATGATTCGTTTTCCCCAAAAAACTGATCTGAAAGCCACCGGGCGCTCTTGGACTTCGTTTGAGCAAGGTCAACTCTTTAGCTCAAATGATACTGAATGAATCTTTGAAGGGAATTGAATACCCATTCCAATGGTCCGCCATGTGCTCAATTCGGACTTACGATTTGGACACACGATCCATTGTTATCAAACGATCCTCCATCCAAAGGACTAGTGGGAGCTTTCGAGCCTCGTTTGACCCAAAGTCAACTCTTGGACCTAAAAATATCTAAAGGACTCTTAAATGTCTCTGAATTATCTTTCTAATGGTATGTCCCGTGCGTAATTTGGACTTATGGATTGCGTTTTACGACTATTTTTTGGAAACTCTACCTGAGACTGCCAATTGGCATACCCATTTCCCTGCCTATCGGTAGTGTGTCTTCAGTTACCTGCCGATAAACAGGGAAAGGAATATGCCTATCGAAAGTCCCCCTACCCTATATAAGGAGAGCATGATCTCACTTCGAAAGGCACACTAGATCCATCAATATCAGTGATCTCAACAACATTCTTTTGTAATAATCAAGGTTTCCTTGCGTGAAATTCTTATCCAGCTTTCATTCCCATCAATCTCATACTCAATTTAGCAAAAATATCCTTCTCCCTCATCGAACATCCATTTTAACTTGCAAGGGAGCTTCTCAAGGATCAAGGTCAAGCCACAAGTTTCCAAAGAAGGTCCAAACATCCTTCTCTCTTTAAATTTCTTTATTTTCACATTAGTTATATAAATTCTTAATTTAGATTTTACTTTAGATCATGAACATTAATATCTCATCCTTTTATTAGTTATATTGCACATACTTTATTTTCTATAAAAAAAAATCTAAAACACAGAAAAAGAGGGTTACATCAATAAATTTCGATGGGATTCTTCGTCACATTTTCTCAAAATTAAAAATATATTTTCTACATAAACATATAATAAAATTCCCATTTGAATCTATGGGATAAAACCCACCCTTGTGATGTATGCGCACTACGTGGACTTTGATGCCTTTATAGGCTACGTACACGTTTTGAGCTAAAACTCGAGACTCGAGTCCTATTTTCATATTTTCATCTTGTTCCTATTTTATCCTTATACTATTCATATATATCATACTTTTGAATCATACTTTCACATCTTATCTAACACATATTATCGTTTCATCATAATGATCAATATCTTGAAAAGCGCATACATCATATTTTCTAATTATTTTGTAAACATTTCTATGAATGACCTCACTCCATCCTTTCCATGGTGCAAGCTGAGCGATTCTAATATCCACTTATATATACATGCACACATGCTTCACAGAGAAATTAAGAAAAATACTAACAAAATCCCATGAGATATCGAAAGGTCGGGCTAGGTGCCTAACACCTTTCCATTTCGTAACTTAGCCATCGAAGCTCTAAACTATTGGTTTCTCAAGCATCAGTTTGTCTTTGACACCACTCTCTAGAGGAGACGACATATTCTTTTTGCCTGTTTTGTGCAAAATAGGTTGGTGACTTTATCTCTTTACATTAGCCCAACACCGATGAGGGTCGAAGCACCCCGCGATGTAGCAAGGGGAGTAGGACCTTTTTCTGTCCCTCTTTTCCCCCAGAAAGTGCCCCCAAGGGAGGAGGGGGGATATGTTTCTCAAGGGATGGCCACAATGGCGACTCTTCTGGGGACAGACATAAGAAGGCTAGACTCTATTTATATGGGTGTTATCATTTTCTGCTTGTGTGCGTAGGCACCTACCTGTATATTCCCTTTTCCACTCTATTATTTCTTATATATATCTAACTCATGTTTATATCACCTCTCACTTCACACATTTGTAAATAATCTCTAGGTACACCTCACACTACCTACACTTGTATATAAGTTCACTTATAACCACATGTTGCACACACCACATAGAATATTTATGCTTAGGTGTCACTAGCACACGCCTCCACTTCTCGCACTTATATATATCCATGCTCACACACACCTATCACACACCACTTATAAACGATCCATGCTTACTCTCACTACCACACACTCACTTATAGATACTGACACATCACTCACTCTCACATATCCATGCTTAGTGTAATCTTCATGCTCTATGCTAGATTTGATACTTGTAAATTCTTTCCTATTAGTATAGTGCTCATCATGCCAAATAAAAATACTCTCTCCATAATATACTAATTAAGAATCATGCATTTTTCACACTACATCACCAAAGAGCATGGCTATTGACCAAAATTTTATCCTGTACTGCAGGGTCACTTTATGATGGGTGCTGGTCCGTAAGGTCGCAGTTAGCCTAAGCAATATGACTCTCACCTCCCATTGTCAAGTAGTTTCAACTTATATCTAACGGTTCTCCCTGTATCGTACCGCTTGACCGAAGTCATGATGGGAGGTATATAGCAGGGAACTCATTTACGTACGTCGAGTATATCTAATTCTTTCTCACACATACTGTCCCCACGAGGTATATAGTGAGGCAATTCACGTACATTCAGGTATATCAAATGGATTGCCCACATCTACCAATTGCCCTCTAAAGCAAGACAGATATCGTGGAAGTAATGCCAAATGGGGGAACGTTTCCAACACCCAATAATTGCATACCCTCATATAGGCATCAAATATAGTGCACTCATATTTAGATTGTTGGTTACTACCTGAAACTCTGTTGAAATGACGGGTTGGCACGATGTTCGAATTTTCGTGCGATTTTGTCTTTTTTCAAAATGGGACCTTGTCCATGAGCCTGTCAACAATTCAAATCATGTTTTACACATTTTCCAAACCCAATTTTCCTAGTCTCGGGTCTCGTCCGACATTTCATTTGCATTTAGGTAAACCTAATACAAGTGAAAACATAATAATAATAATAATAATAATAATAATAATAATAATAATAATAATAATAATAATAATAATAATAATAATAATAATAATAATAATAATAATAATAATAATAATAATAATAATAATAATAATAATAATAATAATGTCGAGACTCTTCTTTTGTTTTTTCTCCTTCCATACCAGAAGTGTAAAAAAAAATTCCTCCTCTTTTATTAAAATACCAAAAACATTTTGTCTTCCTCCTTCCAAAAAAATATCAAAAACATTTTCCTCCTTTTCTAAAATAATTCTGCCATTTCTCTTTCAAAAATAAATTCGAATCATTTTTCCTTTCGGGTCGATCGTATACCCAACCCTTGGCTTGGCTACGTATTGGCTTCGATCTTCCGTCGAACCAGCCCGAAGCTGCATCAGTCCTGCCACTACTTCCTCCAATTTCATAATCCACCCTCACCCAATCTCCATGGAGAACACCGATTAAGTACCGAATGTGCATCCTGATTGGATGACTATCCTAATCAAACTTACTGCAAAAACTGACAACTCTCAAACCGAGGTTTATGAGATGCAGAAAAATTAGGTCCCTATTCTCTAAGAGTCCTAGCTCCTCTTTCCTCGCACTATGGGTCATCCCGTACCTGAGTCTATTTGGGTCCCGAAAGAATAACAGCACGCTCCACGTGCCCTTCCTGCCAATGGGCCACCACCAGCTCAGCTCCCTATGTCTAACCTTAACTAGCCAGGGGCTAACCTGCCAGTAACCGTCGATCCAAAGTAATAAGAATTGAACCAGGTCAAGGAGGACATTAAGTTATTGACCGAGAAGTTTGACCCTATTTGAATTTCTAGGAACTATGTGGATTACACCCATATGTATCCCTATCCTAAAGCAAGGCCACCAAAAGAGTTTAAGATGCCCAACATTGAGAAGTTAAGGGGTAGCGGACCCCGAATTATTCATCTCCTAAGTTACCACCAAGCCATGATTCTCTTATGTGCCTCCGAGGAAATAATGGCTCATATGTTCCAATAGACTTTGAAGGACAACACTCTTCACTGGTTCCTATCCCTCGAGGAATCCAAAATTTGTGATTGGGAGGATGTTGCTAGAGAATTCATGCCGCAGTACTAGTACAACGAGGAGTTATAGGTTACACACCGTGATTTAGAACTTCTCAAACATAATTTCGTAGAAACTATTAGTAATTTCATAGCAAAGTGGATCGAGAAAGCGGCTACCATGACCAACTGACCTTTCGAAGAGGAGCAAGTCAGTATTATGAGGAAAATTTTCTTACCCCATGTCCGAGCGACGATGGGAGGATAGTATGACCCCCATTTTCGAGCCCTTTGGGAAGCAAGAGTGGAAATTGAATAAAATCTTGCCAAGATAGAAGTTGAGCCAAAGAAAGCATCCAAACCGTCCATTTCAAGAAAATTTCAGAAGCCTGCTATAGTCTTGACTATCAATAATATTTCACAGCCTGCTACCTCTTGGGCACTAAAAAATCTCCCTAATCCCGCTACAAAAGAATACACCGAACTTCATTCTCCCCTCTCCAAAGTCTACCAAGCCCCATTGAGATAAAATATCATCAAGCCATTGGCCCCTCGTCCATTACCAAACCCACTTTCCAAAAATTTCAAACCTGACACCCATTGTGATTTCCATCAAAATGCTAGTCATACGACCGATCAGTGCCTCCATCTCTGAAATGTAATCCAAGGTCTGATTGATTGGGGTTTCACCGCCCCACCATCCAATACTAAACCAGAAACCACTCATGATCCACTTTGAAACCATACAAATACTATCATCCTAGAAAATGACTCAGAATTCGACCCCTCTACCCAGATTATATATAGCCAGTAAATCACCCATTATACCCGTATATTCACCGAAACCCTTTAAAGTTTGTCCATATTTTCTCCTACACCATACCAATTTTGTTGACCAGGCCTTGTCGCTCATTATAAGAGCGTGTATTGTCGTTCGTACCCAATCCAGAGGGAAAGATATGGAAATGCCAGTGGTACTGAACCAACTTCTAGAGTTTGGGTTTAAATTGCCCTCAGAAATGACCATTGACTATTAGAAGTTTAGCACACTATTCATGGAAGCCCGGAAGTGTGCTTGCACGTCAGATAATTGGGTAGTGCCCATTGAGGAAGTCAACTTATACGATGCACTTCAGATCAAGCCAGATTTGTTCCATCAGACCGATGAGATTTAAAGTATATTCGAGTTACTTGATGCTTTGAAACTATAAGGGAGATTGGTCCCTTCACTTATACATCTCTTCGTTGATTGGAAGGATATATATGAAGAAGCCTTTGAGGTTGTGGAACGTATTAAATTCTCGTAGAAGGATGACATCATTGCCACGGGATGGGGATACGAATTTGATAGTTTAGATGAACAGCCAATCCAAGAAAAGTTTATCCCAGTGATCAATATATATGGGATGATGTCATTTGAAGATCTTCTAGGAGAGATCAATAAAGTGGCCGCCATTAACATATTCCAGACAATTGGCTGGTTACGCCAAAAATATACCTGACGTAGGTTAAAAGCGTTATAGTCTACATTATAGGAACACATAACCTCTAAATTCTCAAGATAATCGGCAAATTCTACACTTATGGGAAAGGCCATTTTGGAAATAACAAGAAATAGGCAAAGAGAAAGAAAATGTGAATGGGTGAAGAAACCTCCCCACCTTCCCCCTTTTGTACTTAAAAAATTGGGCTAAAAACAAAGAACCTGCAAAATACGAATGGAAGAATACCCCATCAAGTACTAAGTAGCTGAAGAAAGTGCAATCAAAATTTTGGGGTGCTGGATTGACTTGTTGAAAGGCTGACAAGGAGCATACCGATCAACATCCCCCTATATTTAGAAGATTCCATCTTTCCTCTTTATTCAAAATTAAAAAAATCATAAAAATAATTTGTATTTCAAAGAAATTCAGGATTTTCCCTCCTATATTTTTACTTATCCTGTCTTAAAATAAATTTTATCTTCAATAATCCTAATCCTTTTTTACAGTCTCAGCAGATAAAGTAAAAAGTGCACATATATTAAGTCATTTAAAGCAAATATAAATAAATAAAACCTCATTCATTATATATATATATATATATATATATATATATATATATATTGTTATCATTACGTCTTTTGCAGAAAAAAAGAATAAGAAAAATAACGGGACTCAGCCCGATACCCCACACTCTCTCTCTCACCCCCTAATGATCCCCGTCCCTACGATGTGCGTGCTTCCCCTGGCGACGAGCTGAGGAACATCTGCTACCTGATTCAAATCCCTCCTCAGAAGAAGCAGATGGCACGAGATAAGAAGGAACTGAAATCAAATATTGAATATGAGCCGTCACATAAGCCATCCAGTCTCGATGTCCCTCAGATAGGTAGTTGACACCCGAACTTGCTTCAAGAAAAATAAAAGGGAAAATCAGTTAGTCTAAAGCAAAAAGAGAAATCAGAAAGGAAAATTACAAAAAGATTAAAAAACATACCTTTGGCTGATGGACGTCCTCCGTCATGTCCAACACCATCGAGTCCATCGCATTAAGCCGATGTTTCATACTCACTGATTCCTCTTTAGGGAGTCGAATATTGTAGGAAGGAGGAGCAAGATGGAGAAATGGAACATCCGATGATGCTACCGCTTTTGACATAGATGCACCACCAGTGTTGTGGGCATACCCCACTGGCCAACTCGTACCCCTACCTGAAGTCATAGGCGGAAGAAGCATATTCACCACGTTGTAGATTGATGACGGCATCATCCAGCTCATCACGAAGTTAAGATAATCGTAAGTCACCACCGTATCCGTATACAATGAGCAAGGCTCACAAATTGTCACCGCTATAACCACCTCTAACATCTCTCGAACTCGCCTTATATATCTTGAGGGCATCATCGGTGGGACTTCCACCTCGTCCTCCAGGATCTCTCGGACTACCCTCTCTCCTAGATACTAAGAGTAGCCAAACTCATGCACCAACAATCAACGCATCTATGAATACATATTGGTCACCCCCATGTGCTAGATGACCATCCTCCAGGGTAAAAGGTTACCTACATTCCCAATAGAGATTCAATAACCCTACCCAATGTCGCCTGCCCCACTTCCGACGTCAACCTCAGCACATAATCCACCTCAATCTGAAAACCCTCATAATCAATCCTGAGCAGCTGTTGAACCCCACACCAATCAACACTTCCCTAGTCCCCTTCCTAAGGCATCCCAGTAGACCGCGCCACTACTGATTAGTAATCTCTGCCACCCTCCGACCGGGAGTACCTCTGGAATGTTTTATAAAAAACAAATACCAAAAATTCCAAACATTTCCCAAAAAATTCCTAAAATTTCCAAATAAATATTGGAACATTTCTTCATCAAGAAAATAATTTTTCAAACTCCCAAATCACCAGTCGTGTTAATACCGCATCTTATCAAGTTTAAACCCTAAAATCGGCTTAACTCCCTAGCAGAATACCAAAAACTCCATCCTCAACAAAAATCAAATGGTTCCTCAGCAAAGCTACCCATTTTTCAGCAGGAATTCTCGAATTTTCACCTAGGAAAATTCTAATTTCTCTCCCTGACCGAACATTTCTCCCCAATAATACATTCCCCAGCGGAATCCCAAAACTTCAAGTCATAAGATGTTTCCCAATGTGGAATTTCAAAACTAGGTTTTTCAGCTCTTCTTAAAAAAACATAATCCCCAGACAGAGGCCTTCCCCCCGGTAGAGTCTCAAATAAAAATTCTCGAGGAGGGCTATTCCCCATGCCTCCATTTAAGGTCCTCAAAATTGATCTCGACCCTCAAAATTGGTCGCCTCTAATTAAGGTCCTCAGAATTGACCTCAACCCTCAGAATTGGTCGCTCTAATCAAGGTCCTTAAAATTAACCTTGACCCTCAGAATTGGTCACGTCTACTTAAGGTTCTTAGACTTGACCTCGACCCTCAGAATTGGTCGCCTCTACTCAAGGTCCTCAGAATTGACCTCGACCCTCAGAATTGGTAGCTCCCAACTTAACTTCCTCAAAATTGACTTCGACCCTCATAATTAGTCACTCTCTACTTAAGGTCCTCAAAATTTACCTGGACCCTCAAAATTGGTCGCCTCTACTTATAGTCCTTAGAATTAACCTCGACCCTCAGAATTGTCGCTCCCCACTTAAGGTCCTCAGAATTGACCTCGACCCTCAAAATTGGTCTCTAACTTAAGTCCTCGGAATTGACCTCAAACTTCAGAATTGGTTTCTCCAACTTAAGGTCCTCAGAATTGACCTCGACCCTCAAACTTGGTCGCTCTAACTTAAGGTCCTCTAAATTGACCTCGACCCTCAGAATTGGTCGCTCTGTACTTAAGGTCCTCAGAATTGACGTCGACCCTCAGAATGGTTCGCTCCCAACTTAAGGTCCTCAGAAATGACCTCGACCCTCAAAATTGGTCACTCCTATAAAATTGACCCCAATGCTCAAAATCGGTAGCTCCCACGTAGGGTCCTCAGAATTAACCTTGGCCCTTAGAATTGGTCACTCCAACTTAAGGTCCTTAGAATTGACCTTGTCCCGCAGAATTGGTCGCTCCCATATTAAGGTCCTCAAAATTGACCTTGAACCTCAGAATTGGTCGCTCCCATTTAAGGTCCTCAGCATTGACCTTGACCCTCAGAATTAGTCCTCAGAATTGACCTCGACCCTCAGAATTGGTCGCTCCCTACGTAAGGTCCTCAGAATTGAACTTGACCCTCAGAATTGCTCGCTTCCATCTTAGATCCTCTGAATTGAGGTCGCCCCTCAGAATTAGTTATCCCCATCTTTACCTTAGGTCCTCATAATCATCCTCGACCCTCTGAATCGGTCATCCTCATCCCTTTAGGTCCGTATAATTAACCTCTTTTCCCAAAACATCATGTGGTGTGTATTCGATAGCTTTCACTTGTTCCAAGATCACCTGTCGAGGGGCTCTATAGACACCACGTTCTATGAACCCCCCAAGTCTATCCTTAGTTCCCTAGCACCTCCTCATTGAACATAAATCCTAGGTCATACTTCGAGTATCGATCTAGAAGCCATCGGGAGCTCTCGGGCCCCGATTTGACCCAAATAAACTTCATCATCATGGAGAAAGATTAATGAATCCTTCGAGGTCAGTAAATCCCCTTTCCAACGATCTTCTCTGTGCATGAAATGATATAAGTGTTCAGACGAACGATCTACTTTCTGCCAAAAACTGATCCGAAAGCCACCGAGCACTCTCGGACTCCGTTTGACTAAGGTCAACTCTTCAGATATAGGGAGACTAAATGAATCTTCAAAGGTAACTGAATACCCTTTCCAAAGATCCATTTCTTATGTGATTCTAACTTAAAATTTGGATGAACAATCCATCGGCGTCCGATGACCTTCTGTCTAAAGGGGCACTTTCGAGCCCTGTTTGACCCAAAAGCAATCCAAAGGACTCTTAAAGGTCTCTAAATTATCTTTCTAATGGTGTACTCCATGCACATTTTGGACTTATGAATTGCGTTTTACGACCATTTTTTTAGAAAATCTACATAAGACTGCCAATTGGCATACCCATTGCCCTACCTATCAGTAATGTATCTTGGGTTACCTGCCGATAGATAGGGAAAGGACTATACCGATCGATAGTCCCCCTACCCTATATAAGGAGAGCATGAGATCACTTTGAAAGGCACTCTAGATCCATCAATGTCAGTGATCTCAACAACATTATTTTGCAATAAGCAAGGTTTCCTTGCGTGAAATTCCTTTCCACCTTTCGTTCCCATCATTATCATACTCAATTTAGCAAAAATATCCTTCTCCCTCATCAAACATCCATTTTAACTTGCAATGGAGCTCCTCAAGAATTAAAGTCAAGCCTCAAGTTTCCAAAGAAGGTCCAAACATCCTTCTCTCTTTAAATTTCTTTATTTTCGCATTAGTTATATAAATTCTTAATTTAAATTTTACTTTAGATCATAAACATTAATGCATCATCCATTATTTGTTATATTTTACATACTTTATTTTTGATAAAAAAAACCTAAGATAAAGAAAAAGAGGGTGACATCCATAAATTCCGACGGGATTCTTTATCACATTTCTCAAAGCTAAAAATATATTTTCTACACACACACACATATAATAAAAATCCCATTTGAATCTATGGGATAAAACCCACCTTTTTGCCGCAAGAGAACTACGTGGACTTTGATACCTTTATAGGCTACGTGGGCATCTCGAGCAAACCCGAGTCTCGAGTTCTATTTTCATATTTTTCATATTTTTCCTATTTTATCCTTATATTATTCATAAATATCATATTTGTGAATCATACTTGCACGTTTTATCTAACACATATTATCGTTTCATCATAACGATCAATATCTTGATAAGCACATACATCATATTTTCTAATTATTATTTTGTAAAAATTTCTATGGATGACCTCACTCCATCCTTCCCATGGTGCGAGTTGAGCGATTATGATCTCCACTTATATATACGCGCACACACACTTCATGGAGAAAGTAAAGAAAATATTAACATAAGCCCATGAGAGATCGAAAGGGTGGGATGGATGCCTAACACCTTCCCATTCCGTAACTTATCCCCCGAACCTCTGAACTATTTATTTCATAAGCATCAGTTTGTCTTTGGTGCCTCTATATTGAGGTGACGACTTTATCTTTTTCCTGTTTTGTACAAAATAGTCTAGCGAATCTATCTCTTTACATCACCCCAACACCGACGATGATCGAAGCACCCCACGATGTAGCAAGGGGAGCGGGACCTATGTCTCTCCATTTTCCCCCCTTGAAAGTGCCCCCGGGGGAGGAGGGGGAAGATTTTTCTCAAGGGATCGCCATAGTTTGGTTTCATTAGACTTAGATCCCTATCAATGCGAAGACACATTCATTGGTGTAGGTTATAATATAAGGGGTTACTTCCCATTATTTTCAGAGTTCCCAACATGTGTACCATCACATTCATGTGCATTTGAGTGAAAGATATATGATTTAAGTGTTAATTGACCATATATTTTAGGTTGGGTTGAGTTTTAAAATAAAAAGGGATAGGTGTGATGAGAAGGGACATATATATGACATCTTAATTAGAGGGAAATGTGTTCTCTCTAAGAACGTGATATGATGGGGTTTTTATTGACATTTGTCTTAATCTTTAAATGTGATGATGTTTTCATGATCTATGGAATCTTGAATATCATGATATGAAGTCCAACATTCTTAGATGCTATGTCATGTTCTTTGATGACCCTCACAATACATGTGAGTGCGATGATTTTCTAAAAGAGGATTAGGTTTGGCTTTAGGATCATTAGACTTCAATATCCATTTGTTCTTGATATCATGCTATACAATCCTCATGGGAGGGTACAAGGCTTAGAATTTTTGTCGAGCCCTTTCAAAAGACCATGTTGTTTGTCCATGTCTTTGATGAGCATTAAGAGTAGTGTGGTTATATTTATCATTCATTCTATATAAGAATTTATTTTATTTTCTCTGACTCTTAATTTGTATTACCATTGAGTTATGAAGGTTACCAAAGCTTTCCAATTCCCCCCCCCCCCTCCCCCCCCCCCCCCCCCCCCCACACACGTCTTTTTTGGTCATCTCTAATTCTTGACGAGTGATCTCTAACTTATCTTTGTACTTGTATTATTTCATTAATTCTTGAAAAATATAATTTCAGGGCATCATCTTTCCAAAATCCATTGATAAGAACCATTTAAGGTAACCTATAAATAAGGTATATCCAAACACTTGGGATACAATTTCCCCTAAATCACAAAGGGTTTTCATGGTGTGAACGTGTAGTTTAAGGTGCACTATCGCTGGCCCCATATTAATAAAATTATCGATATCCGGTATCTTAAATCTTTCTGGTAGACAAGTGTTGACATAGAGATAGGAGTTGTGAAATATATTGTCCTACTATGGTCTAAGTCTGATTACATAATTAGTTTTACAAAAATAAATTCTCATACAAAAGAGTTCAATTGATACCAAGTTTTAATTCTATTAAAAAACATATTTTTTGTCCAAAATTAGCACTCCAAATTAATATTACCTTCTAATTACATCCAATTAATATAATTAAGGTCAAATACAATATTTATCCAAATAATTAATTAGATTCAATATTTATGGGTGTTAATTATAACAAAATAAATCATAAATAAAAAAGCAAGCATTCATGAATTGTAATACCCAGTATTTTTTACGCCAATTTTATAAGAACTATTTGGGCATTTTCTAGAATTTATTTGGATTTTATATTTAATATATTGCTTTAGTTTTATTATTTGAATTATATTATGGATTAACATATTTAGTTTAGTGAATTATGTTTAATATATGTAATGATATTTTTTATTATGGTTTATCTAGCTAAATTTAGTAGTGACTTAATTTGGGGACTTGTTAGTGGGAAAAATACACTTAAAATATAAAAAAAACTGCCAATGGGTTATGGAACCCTTTGGTATTGTTATTCGTTGATAGATATATGTATTTGGAGGCCATTTTAATACCTTAATGGAGGTCCATGTGAGAAAAATGGTATTAATAATTTTAAAATTCTAGTTAGTCACCTCTTTATATAAATATGTTACATTACATCACCTAGGGATTGATAGAAGGATATATAACATTATACATGAAGATAAAACACAAGGATTATGAAAGAGAAAGAGATTTCTACAAATTCAAGGTTAGAAAAGAAGATGAAGGGAGCAAAAGAGGTGCTACAATTTTCAAGAATAAACCCATCATTTTTAGGCTCCTTTAAGCATGTTATATCAATGAATATGACTTTTATATCTGCTGTAAGTCGTAAATAATTAAACTAGGAATGCGTGGTGCACTGGTTTCATAATTTTTGGAGCTTCCATGAATATCTTATGAATATTTTTCAACAATGCGCATGGCTAGAAATTCTTACAGATTTGTTGGATTATTTTGCATATTGAGGCAGGGTCATTCTCCTATGGTTATGTGTGCGATACATCTTCACAATTGTTTGTATACATATATTCCATGTTATGTGTTACATTTTTATATGTTATACTTGTATGCAAATATTATCCTTGTGGCATGCATGATTATTGATATTGTTTTCGTGTCGAGTAGATGGAAAATTCGTAATTGGACGATATTACACATGTGATCGGGTTGTAGAATTTAGTAGAATAATAGTTAGCTAATCTTTGGAATATCAATAAAGATGATATATTGTGAGACTGATATTATTAATATTTTTAGATGATGCTAAGGCGTCCTTTAGCCAAACTACACATGGACGGAGTGTGCTTTCAAACTAATTTCTTATTTTATATCTCATGTGCCATACCATGGACCTATTGGGATATTAAGACATTATTAGGGACTATTAGGAAATTTTGTTGGGAGGAGGAGGAAAGAGACCCTATTACACCCTAGGATTGTGATCGTAATATTTTAGGGCCATGTAATGTTGGGAGGATAATTGATAAGAGAGGTGACTGAGAATCCACACCGTACGGAGGGAAGTTTAGTGGGGATTTGATATATTGTGAACTTTGGGATGTGTAATGACATGGTGAGATTCTAACATGTGATATTCATTTTTGGGATGATAGTGAGTGTTCATATACATATACTCTTATATATTATAAATGCACGAATATGTATAGTTCACTTGGAGCATTTATACGAGTCTACTAATTTTTCCACTCGCCCCCTTTAGTTTTGGATATGTATGACAAGTTTTGATTCGATTAACGGTTTATTATGTTGATTGTTGCGGCGCAATAGGATTTGTATTATAGAGACGAGCAGATGACTCTGTACTTTATTTTTTAAGCATTATTCTTTTTTATTGTAAAAACTATTGCAAAAGGAATTTTGAGATTTAATGGGAATAAATTTTATATTTATTCTTTTATGATTTCGCAATTGTTTATTTAGCTATTGGGCAATGTTAAATGGTTTTGAAAAATGGTTTTAAAATTGACCCGTTTTTACATTTTTAGTGTTACTCAGAGGATTTATTTTTCAGGGGTGTTACAAGTAGTATCAGAGTTTAGGTTACACATTTTCTCAAGATTGTGTTTATTGGTTCATCCCATTCTTCATTGTGGTACATTTGACTTTTTCAATTTGAATTGGAAGGAAAAGTGTTGAGTGAATTTAGAGGACAAAATTCCTTATGTAGTGGGGAAAAATGTAATATCCTATATTTTCAACACCAATTTTATGAGGATTATTGTGCATTTTTAAAATTTATTTGGATTTTATATTGGATTTAAGATATATTAATTGAGTTTTACTATTTTAATTATATTATGGATTAACATATTTAGTCTATTGAATTATATTTAATTTATGTATTGAGATTTTTTTATTATGGTTATTTAGCTAAATTTGGCGACAACTTAATTTGGGGACTTGTTAGTGGAAAACACACACTTAAAGTAATAAAAATAAATACCTATGGGTTATGGACCCATTTGGGCTAGTTATTAGTTTATAAATATATGTATTTGAATCCCATTTGAATACCTTAGTGGAGACCCGTGTGAGAAAAATAGGATTCATAATAACCCTAGTTAGTCACCTTTTAGTATAAATATCTTACATTACAACATCTAACGCTTGATAGAAGGCTATATAACATTAGATCCGAAGATGAAACACAACAAATATGAAAGAGAATAAGATTTCTACAAATTCAAGGGTTAGAAAATAAGATAGTGGGGGCTAAAGAGGTGCTATAATTTCTTAGAATAAACTCGCCACTTTCAGGATTTTTTTGGCATAGTGTATTTCTGAATCTCACTTCTCTTCCTACTTTAGGTCGTATACAATTGAATTAGAAATTCTTGGGCGCTCGTTTCTTTATTTTGGAGCTTCCATGATTATCTTATGAATGTTTTCTGAACAGTGCGCAAGGCTAAAATTTCTTCCAAATTTGGTAGATTATTTTACGTATTGAGGTAGGATTGTTCTCCCGTGGTTATTTTGTGTGCTATAAATTTTCAAAAAAAATTGTATAGATATATTTCATTCTTTGTGTTGAATTTTTATATGTTATACTTGTAGTTAAATATCATATTTATTGCATTCATAATTATGTGATATGTTTTCATGCTGCGTAGACGGAAAATTCACAAATAGGTGATATTACACATGTAACTCGGTTCTAGAATTTGGTGGAATATTAATTATATAATTTCTGAAATATTAATATATTTCGAGATTGATATTATTGTTGTTGTTGGATGATGCTAAGTCATCCTTTAACCAAACCACTCGTTGGACGTGATGTGCGTTCGAGTTAATCTCTCATCTTGTATCTCCTGTACCATGTCATGGACCCGTTGGGCTATTAAGATGTTTGTTACGGGATATTAATTCATTATGTTGGTATGACGATGGGACAGACCCTATCGTTCCCTGTGATTGTGATTGTACTATTTTTAGGCCATGGAGTGTTAGGAGGACAATTGATAAGAGAGGTGACCGAGAGTCCAAACCATATGGAGGGAAGTGCATCAAGGATTTAATATATGGGGGACTTTTGGATATGTAATGATGTAGTGAGATCCTAAGATATGATGTAAAGAGTTTTCATATGCATACACTCTGACATATTTTACATGCACGAGCATGTATAGTTCACTTGGAGCATTTATACGAGACTACTGAGTTAACACGCACGAGCATGTATAGTTCACTTGAAGCATTTATACGAGACTATTGAGTTTCCCACTCACCTTCTTTAGTTTATATATGAATGATAGGTTTTGAATTGATCCACGGTTCATTACGTTGATAGTAACAGCACGATAGAATTTGTGTTCGGGGCGAGTAGATATATCTATACTTTATTTTTAAAGCATTGTACTTTTTATTGTAAAAACTAGTGTAAAAGGAATTTTGAGATTTAATGGGAATAAAAAGTTTATTTATTCACTTATGCTTTCACAATTGTTTATTCATCTATTGGGCAATGTTAAATTGTTTTGAAAAAGGTTTTAAAATTGACGCATTTTTACATTTTTAGTGACATACCGGAGACTTATTTTCTTGGGTTGTTACACGAATCAATACCAGTATTTTAAATCAGAATCCCTTGATCGAAAAAACCACTATCGTGTCCCATCCTAAACAAGTCCACTAGTACTAATAATGTTTATATGTATACATGAATGACATACAAGATACAAATTATCATAGTAAAATCTCAATCCTTGCACTCTACCTCGATGCCATTTCTCGTACTAGAAATATGTTGTTCGTTACTGATATAACTTGCACAACCAACAAGTTTCGGTATTCATCGATCTCTATAGGTATACGATTTGACCAAATGATCACTCGTGTTTATATCTTTTGATTGAATGGTCTATCTTAATCTAAACTTCATCTTTGACTCCCTAACACTCTAATCTTTGACAAACGTATCCTTGGAATAAACAAAATCCTAAAACCATGAATATAAAAATATTTGCTAAAAATTATTTATGATTTAGAAATCTCCATTAGATTTGTAAATTAGCAAAATGGATTTCTAAACCATGAATTATAACAAAATAATCAAAAGGAAAGCTTGGTATTTGGGGGGTTAAAACTGATAAACACTTTTGTTTTCTAAAATTTATTATATAAAAATCGGGATTAAGTCCTTTATAGAAAATAACTTTGATGTTAGTCAAGATCTAAAAATAAATTAAAACCAATTTACAACCCACGAACATGTAGGAAGCAAACCCACTAGTCCTTCAACTAAATAATTGAGTCAAAGCTCCCATACATCTTATCATTACAACACACATGTAGTAAGGAAAATGGTTTTGATTCCATGTTAGATTCTTTTTGAAGAAACAACAACATGCCTAGAACCCAACCAAGACTCTTGGTCAAAAAAAAATTCTCATGACTCACATATGCGCAAAGGATCAAAATAGGAATTTACAGATTCCTTTTAAAACTCAAAATAAATTACCACTTGATATTATATTCCCAAAGCCTTTGGATGATCAAGTCTAATTATTAGGATATAAAAAATGCTAATGAAAATTAAATATCATTATCAGCATATACATAATCAATAGAATAATTATGTAACAAAATAAAGAATGCGACATGTCAATATCCTCAATATGCATAAATTGAATCATCACCAAACAACTAATAATATGCTAAGAGTCTCAACATCTAACTACAAACTCAAATACCAACACCGCCAATAGTAAAAGTATACAAGCATTTATAGATATTAGTCTAATACATGCCAAACTGATAGAAAGTAGATAATTAACTCACACGATTGGAAATAAAACTTATATCTAATAAATACACCTACATATTAAGATCTTGTAAGTGATGTCTCGGAATGGAAAAGACAACCCTATGCTAGATGGAAGGAATTATACTCTCCCGGCCCAACTCTGAAATTATCCATGATAATAAATAGGTTAGAGACCAACAAAATATCGAAGCTACACAACTCAAAGTAACCATTAATATAAATGATATATCCACAATTGACTAACCTATAATAATGAATACATTATATGAAACGAGATATTATAGTCCATTTTATATAACATTACGTTTCATAATTAATTAATCTCTTAATTTATTAAATCATAACGGCATCGATCCACTTCTCTTTAGCCACCATTGTGCGATACACACACATAATAATCGTCATAACATCCAAACCTCGTTGTCAATAATATGGGACCATTAACGCGTGTTACACACAAATAATAGTGACACCACTATATCTATACCCAATGTTAATAGCATGAGACCCCCAATAACATAGAGCGCAACACATATATCGCCCCCATCATGTCCAATTCTCAATACATATTAAGACTACCATCACAAGGTACGCATAAATAAGGTGTTCTCTCTCGAAAAACCCCAATATAAACCTAGGTAGTTATTATCTTTTAATATTTCTCTTTATAAGGTTAACCATTTACAACTTATTACATGGTTCATAATTGGCTCATTACCCAAGTTATGATCATATTATTCCTACTCAACCTACTCTATGGGTATCATCAATATAAGTCCCAAGTATATCATTTACTTCAGCCAATTTCCTTATAAATGAATCAGTACAATTTATATAAACTTTCCTTCATATTATAGTATTCACACCAATTCAAGGCTACTTTAAATCACAAGGAATAGTCTTAATGACAAAGTTATCCTATGATAGCATATTTCTGGGAAATTGGGAGAACTCATCTTTTATTAATCAATTAATCATTCTTACTTGCATTATGTACAATTAAGGGTTAAGTAACCTTATTCAATTACCCAGTCAACATTATAATATACAACCAACCATTATCCACAACTGGCCCAACTATTAGTCTAATCCGACCAATTTATAATAAATCTAATTATTAATTTAATCTCATCAATTTGTAAGGGATGTCTAAGATTTCTTAATTCTGAGTAACATTCGCATTTGTAATAATATATAAAAGTTCCTAATTTAATTTCATAATATAATCAACATGTGGGATAAATATCAAACTTAGACATTCAGTCACCTAATCATGGGGGTTTCCTTAACGACATGTTAACGTATGAATTATGATTAATTAACTACAATTATTATCCCCAGGGGGAATTTAGTATTTATATATCAATGCACAACTTATTAACCCTAAAGTTCAAACCTAGCACGGGTATTTTATCAATTTCCAAATTTCATAATTAAAACATTGAGAGTATCATTAATTTATGCAATTTTAATTATATAACCAACCAATTTCCTAATTACATAATTCTAACACGAGAATTATTAATATTCAACTTGAATTCAATCATTAATTATCTCAATTAAACTTTAATTTATACTAATCATATAAATCCTAAATAAATTTAAACATATGAAAGTATTATATCAGAAAATATGATAACCCTAATTATTTTTACTTAATTTTATACCTGAATTATTAATTTAGGTGAATCTAGCATTTATATATATTAAAGGAGTATATATATATATATATATATATATATATATATATATATATATATATATATATATATATATATATATCTTGCCTTTAATTTGAACAAAACTTGAATTCAGTTAATTGCTTTTTGATTCTCCCAAACATCCTTAAATCTACTTGAATCTCCCCTAAATCACTACATTTTTACTATTGATTCATCATCTTCATTATTGTGTATTTAAATTGAGGGTGGTTAATGAAAAATGTGTTGAATTAGGAAATAAATGTGGAGGGTTTTATGATTTTAGCTTAGAGAGAGAGAGAGAGAGAGGGTGGGAGTTGTGGGTGAAATTTTGATAAGAGAATTAAACAATTACTAATTTCACATTTTATTTATTAATATTTTATATTTCATTTTAAATCCATTTAAATTACAAAATTCCATTTTCCATATTTATTTTTTTATTAATTCATTTATTTAATTTTTAAAAATTAGAGGGTATTGCGGTCTTCCCCACTAACAAAAAGAATTGTCCTCAAAATTACACAAACATACATGCCTAAAACAAGTGCGGATACTGATATCTTATCGTATCCTCACGATTCACGTAGACTAAATCTCAATATGGTGACCTTAATTAATAAATAATAAGGTGATCTCCTTGCACCTCAATATCTGAACTCTCTTGTCTAAAATACGTAGGGGTTTCTCACTTTACAACATATATGGCACTAGCTTGATATCTCATAAGTCTATGTGATGATATGCGGCCTCATCCACGGGAATCTACGAATAAGGGACACACGGAACACGTTATATACCAAGTCTACATTGTGTGTAAGAGCTAACATATAAGAAAGAGTCCCACTCGATCCGTGGCATGAAAATCCCAATAAATCATGGGTTCAACTTTCGTTTCTTCTTTAATCACATCACACTGTTCACAGGTGATACCTTGAGAAGCACATGAACTTCACGTACTTCCTCCCTAAATCTTCATAACTCTTCTTATGGCTCTGGGTAGTCTTAATTCGATATTGAATTATCTTGATCTTCTCTGTCGTCTCATAAAAAAAATATCATCCAAACAAGCTACTCTCACTCAAATCTATCCAACATGGTTGATCTATAGGTTTGCCCATACAACACCTCACACGGTTTCATACCTATAGACTGCTAAAATTTGTAGTTTTAGGCGAACTCCACCAAGGGTAGATAAATTCCCTAACTACTCTTAAAATCCAAAACACATTGTTGTAACATAGCCTCAAAAATATAGTTCACCCTCTCTGCTTCCCATCGTTCTAAGGATGATATAACATAATAATGTCCAACGGTGTCCCTGCCACCTCCTAGAAACGGCCCCAAAATTGAGACACAAAATTTGGAACTTTGTCTGAAATTATAAATAAAGTCACTTCATGAAACCGAACAATTCGTGTCATGTACAACCTCATATACCTCTATATCGTAAAGTCTGTATGACTAGCAAGAAGTGTTCCACTATGGATTGGCTTATGAGGGATTTTAATGGAAAACGTAAGAGAACATGTTCATAGAGTGTCGTTGACTTATTAGATTGTCTTATTCCATTGCCAAAACCCACTTTAGTCTTAGTCTATGAGGTCTTAGGAAGCTCTACATTCATTATTTCAAACTTGTTTTCACCAAAGCTTTGTAACAATAATTTTCCAAAGTAAGGCAAATTTTGAGACTTCAAGGGTGAAGGTAAAATAAAATTAGAGTACTTATATTTTACCCCTTGATTTAATGATATCTTAAATAGAAAAATGTTTTCAATTGATCTTGTGATTTTTGAAATTGAAATTTACTTTTCTTATAAAAACATATTTCAAAAAATGAATCCTTGGTACTTATAAAACCTTTTGCATTAGTTGGGACAAGTATTTTGGGTCTTGTAAGGGTTCTACAGAAGTGGACAAACTCTAATCTTTAGCAAGTATTTATAAAACCTTTTGCATTAGTCGGGACAAGTATTTTTTCATTCATGGTTCCCTCGTTAGGGGAGCGACCTAAGTCATTAAAGCTTCATTGAAGAGAAGAAATTCTTCGCATCAAGGAAGTTGCCTCAAACTCCCAGTAGGAAAACATTTTTTGATATATTTGTTTTGGAAATATTTCCTTTTCATTCCACGTGTTTTGGGTATATTGGCAAGAAATCGTATATGCGTGGATAAGAATTTGTTATGTCTTTGAAAGTTTGTGGTAACACGCTTAAAATTCTATTTAATTGCTTCTTCTCTCCATAAACAAATTAATGTTTTTGAAATTAATTTTATCAAAATAAAAGAAATACTATTTTCTAGAAAGATAAACCGTCATAACGTGTAAAAACTCTTTGTGAGATTTTTAGTGAAATCCTTGAAAAGTGTACTTGTTCTTATTTCATTTTGTTCTTGAGCATTTTCTTCCTTTTGAGTGATGCAAAATTTATGAGATTTATGAGTGAGACCAAAATTTTTCTACACCATAAAATAATAGGATAACCTAGCTAGGTGTTAGTTTATTGGCGACTCTTAGTTCTAGTTACTTAGAACAAGTTTCTTTTTTTTTTTCAAAAAATATTTTTGAAAGGTAGGAAGTGACTTTATCAACAAGGCTGACACATTACGATGGGAAGAGTGGTTGGATGCAATCCACGCTTGCTTTTCTTACTACGAGATTAGAAATTTTAATTGAGTAAATTTTTAATTAATGATTCTAAAATAGGTTCAAGTTTGTAAGTCATTTCATCCTTTATGTGCATCTTTAACTATCTAGTGGAAGGTGTTAGTTTGGTCTGAGGTCTTCCCCCAAAATGGTTTGCTATTATATTTCCTCGTATCAAATGTACGATTTACTTTCTTACATTTTGATTATCTTAATATAAGCTTAATGAACACATTTTAATTAGAGAACTGTTTTTGTAAATTACATTTTGTTACTTTGATATTATGATAAGTTTTTCCTCAAATTTGGAATAAAGAAAAATATTTTTTAGTGGGAATTAATTTTAACTTTGGTGGATATAATCAAGAGTCTCACAATATCAACTGGTATCAAAGTGGGTCTCCTTACTTTAAGGTTTCATAGCCCAGGGTAAATCTTTTTTTGTGTATGATGGAGGGAGGTTCTACAAATCAACCACCATTTTTTATGGTAGTAACTATTCATATTGAAAAGTTAGAATGAGGGATTATCTAAATACCATGAATAAACTAATATGAAAATGTGTAGATGTTGGTTGGGAATATCATGTTGTTTTTTATTGATGGAGTCCGAAACAAAAAGAGTAAAATTAACTAAGACAACAATGGCTTAAACCCTATAATTGGAGTTGTTAGTATTAGTGAGTTTGGACATATAAAATATTGCACGTCTTTCCAAGCATGGGAAGTTTCAAAAGTCACCCATAAAGGAACCATGGACGTAAATCAAGATAAGCTTCAACGATTGACCAAAACTTTTGAAGCCTTTATGATGAAAGACAACAAAATTTTCGATGAGTTATACGTACGTTTGAGTGGCACAATGAAATCTATATTTTCCTTGATAAAAGATATCTTGGAGATAGATGTCGTTGATAAAATTATATGATCTTTACCCAAGAGGTTTGATGATAAGGTTGATTCCATTAATGAAGTTAGAGCCACTGCCAACATCCTTTTGTGTGTGGATGAATTGATAAATTCACTTAAAACTTCTTAAGTAAATTTTGATTACTGATAAGGGTCCATAAAGGAAAAGGATATTTCTTTCAAATATAACTTTGATAAGGACTTTAAATATTCCCGCGACTTTGACAAAGGAAATGATGTCTACTTTGTCAAAAATTTGGCTAAGTTATGGAGAACTAAAAATAAAAAAGAGGCCAATGAAAATTTTAAGTCGTCCAAGTATAATAAAAGTCAAAGAAGTGGGTGAAGAATGATGAATTCCCCAATGGGAAATAAACTTATTTTAATTGCGGTGGTTGAGGACATGTGTCTAACCAAAGCACCTATATTCCCATAGATCATATACATTGTAGAATATTGAAAACCAACATGATCGACACGAGTTTGGACTAAGATAATGACACCTCTTCAAAAGAGGGTATGTTCATGGATTTGATTTCCAAGGATAGTCATTCTAGTTTCGATTAGTGACCTCGATATATTTGATGATCATTTGTACTTCTATAGTGATAATTAATTTGATGGTTCTAAGCATGTGTACGATTGTCTTCTAAGGTAATATCTTGAACTTGGGATAAGAAACCATGAACTTTCCAACCACTTGTCACTAATAGAAAAATAAAGAGAGAAAGGGACGATGGATAGTTATTATTGAGCCATGTCGTTGCTCAAAGATATATTCTTATGGATAGTATTTTTTTAGAAAGCGACAGAGATACTTTAATTGGTGATAAAGATATTCTCTGTGTTAAGTAGAGAAAATAAAAAAAAGTCGTTAGAAAAATATACAAAAACTAATGTTGTCTTGAATATTAAACTCTCATTTCATGAAGAATATTTAATCTCGGACACTAATTTGAAAGTGGAGTTAAAGGAAAGATCGGATAAATTATGGAAGATGTTAATGGCACTGACCCAAGGAAATAATGATAAATACAAGTTAGGATTTAACAAGTTTGAGGTGACGAGTTCCAATGTTGTCACGCTTTTGTTAAATCATATTCTAGTAACATTTGTATTCTGATCCTTAATACGGCTTTTGGCAAAATAAAGGTCATTTAAAGGAGCTTTGATTTAAGTTGAAGATAATTTAACACAAACCTGAAGTTGTTCTTTGGACACCACCTAAAATGAACAAGTACAAGTCTTACTCTTCACCCATTATAAAAGGGATGGTCAGCTAGTAGAAATTTTGTCTTTCGTAGGGAACCATCTATGCATTTGAATGGCAAGGAGAGAAACAACTTTATTGGCGGAAAGGGGGAGAAAAATAAAAGATCCCGATGGAGAGAGGTTGAAAATAAATAAGAAAAAAGTTAAACTGATTTTCCTAACCATTAAAAATGTCAACCTTGTAATATTTTCTCATAAGACACTCCGAGTGAGTCGTAAGTGTATTATAAAAGACATTTTGCACTTAATTTGTTTAGAGAACAAAAAAGGATCTTACTTAATATCCATCTAGCTCTACTAGTTGGAAGGAGTGATTGAGTGTCTAAGGTCTTTTTAGTTTGCTCATCATTTTTCTTTAGGCCTTTTATGATGCTTTATGAGCTTTTATCTTTTGTGTCTTTTTTATTGGTGTATTTTGAAAAAACACACTTTTGCAATATTTTTGCTAGCTTTCATATCATATATATCTTATGTTAAATTATTTTATTTTAATTCTCATGTGAGTTTTGTATATCATGTTTATCTCTTTTATATCTCATATTTGGATTGTCTTGAGAGTGTTATTTTAGTTAGATTATTCCATTCATATGCCTTTAGGATAATTACATCTAGTCTATTTCTTTTATCCATGTATAATATATTCTTTTACGTAGTAGAGTATTTTCGTCCTTGCCTTTGTTTTTTATTTAGGCCTTTTACATACTCTGCTAGTCTAAACCTTTGTGAGTTCTCTATATTTATCATCTTCAGAATTCATGGATATTTGTATACTTAATTTAGTTTAGCAAAATATTTATTATCATATTCTTTATATATATATATATATATATATATATATATATATATATATATATATATATATATATATATATATATATATATATATATATATATCTTAATTTTTTGACACACTTCTTTGTGGTCATACATATATTTCTTTGAAAAATTTAAAATGCTTTTTGATACAATCATGTTTATGCCTTTTAGATAATATACTCCGCCATATTTTTTAATATAAAATATCTTATTTGATCTTTATTTTATTTTATTTGTGAATATGACACATTCTTCATGAGATGGATCTTATTTTCTTTTAACTCTTATAAACTTTGAGATTTTTTTTACTTAATTATACATGGATATATCTTGTTTTACTTTACATCGCACTGCACATTGTTATGAAGACACTTTATGGGGAATGTCAAAGTTTTATTCTCATCTACAACATATTCATAGCTTCAAAATACTTATGAAAAGTGTGTACTTTCTTATTATGTATGTGTGAGATTTGTGGTTCAAGATTTGGAGGTGTTTTAAAATGTTGCATGCTATATCTAAAAAATCATGATAGAAGAAATGGTTAGATCTACAATATTGAAATGTATTTATTCAGAATTAATATTATGTCTTTGTTTTTGGGTGACAATCACCACTTGTAAAAAAAACAAGAAAAAAAGTAATGTATCGTGTGTCAAAGATTTCTATAGATCCAAAATTGGTGAACACCAAGGATCTGGGACTATAGGTTTTAACCCAAAATTACTTATTGAAAAAAAAAAAGTTATAGTTGAAAATGATTTTAAATGGATTTGTATATTTTAATTGAATTGAAGTTTTAAGTCTTTTGTTTTATCTTTGTTATTTCTTAATTGAACTCAAAATGGATCTTGGACATTTCTTTCAATGGTGTTCATTTTTTTTGCGTAAATGAGATATAATATTACATTCTTAGTTAATCCTGTCGCCATGCTATTATCCTATTATAAATAATATTTTCTTTATTATGAACAATGTACATAAACTTGAATATTGGGAAGGTAAGAATATTTCCTATATCATCCTTATAAAAATTGGTCTACGAGTTGTTCTCTTTTGGTAGAAATATGTTTGGGTCTCTTTGCAAAACCATTTGTGGGTGATGATTTGAATTTAAAAGATCTCAAGGGGTTACATATCAAATACTGTTTATTATAATCTTACGCTCCTTGTTGTACTTATTTTGCTGTTATGTACGTTTTTATGTTTATGTTATATCTTTTGATGATGAGTTATATATATAGCTGGCTTATTATATTATTATTGATTATTGATGCATTTATATTATATACCATGTGATTCATATCCCATATTACTTTTATCTCCTTTTACTTATTATGATATATAACATGTTTATACTCTAGATTATCTTCATCTCAATTAATATATAGTTCACCTTCTTATGTCCTTATTGAATCCATTTTTCTTAATCTCTTCATTTTTCCCTTTGTCAATTCCATGATAAAAAGGGGGAGGAGCCTATCGCAAAGAGAAAGATGTTTTTATTGATAGGGAGAATCAATTTGAGACAAAAGAGAGATAATTATATGCGAGGGGGAGAGAAGCTTGTGTTCTTTAGTTGTAATTTTTATATTTCACTTATTAGGGGAAGATAATTTATTATAATATGTTGTATAGAATCTAGTATGGGAGAGTAGATCTAGAATCTTGTGATTTAGTCATATATTGTAATTTATCTTAGTACTCACGTTTTCACTGTCTTCATCTAAGTCACTGGTATATTACTATATGGAAGGAAAACATGAACACGGTCTTTTTGAAGGTTGATTAAGAATGTTGTAGCATTTGATTATTGTAAATTTTATTTCTATATCTTGTGCCCTTGCCTGATAAAATCATATCATGTGTGAAAAATTTGTTTTATTTTCTTGTAATATTTATTTTGTGTGTTTTTTCACGTAATAAACCAATGGAGAGATTATAAAAGCATATGTATGCTCATGTGCCCTCGACTTATTAGGTTGTTTTATTTCCTTGCCCAAAATCATTTTGAGTATTAGTCCAAGGGGTCTCCAAAAAGCTTCATGTTAGAATAAGCCAAATTTTAAGACTTCTAGGGTGAAGGTAAAATAAACTAAAAGGACTTGGATTTTACCCCGTGGTTAAATGCTTTCTTAAATCCATTTTTAATTTCACCTTATAGTTTTTTAGATTGATAAATACATAATGCAATATGTTTTTCTAATAAAAAATATATTTTAGAAAATGAATCCTCTTGTATTTAGAAAAACTTGTTTCATAGGTTGGGACAAGTATTTTGGGCTTTGCAATTGTTCTATAAAACTAGTTAAACTTTAGTCTTTGGCATGACATAGATCACTTCGACGAATTATTCATTCATTGGTCATGGCCTTTAAATTTTCTCCTATATTTTACCTTAGTTATTGACCCGACCTCAGTCATTAAATCAAAGCAATGATTCACTTCAGCGTAGGTGCCACGAACTCCCAACAAGAAAATATTTTTCGATATCTTTGGAGAGATTTTTTTTTATTCCATATCCTTAGGTAGATTGACAAGCAAGCATATTTGTGTGTAAAATAATTGCTTAGGGTTTTGAGAGTTTTGGACACAAACATTAAATGCTATTTAAGTACTACTTCTCTCCATAAATAAGATAAGATTTTCAACTTGAATTTAATAAGCTAAAATACATCAGAATTTCTAAAGGGCTATGAATTGTGTGTGTGAGATAACTCTTTGAAACATTTTGAGTGAAAACCTTGAAGATTTTACGTGTTCTTTAAACTTAATTTTCATTTTGTTCTTGAGTGTTTTCTTCTTTTAAAGTGATGCACATATTTTTGAAATATTTGAGTTAACCAAAACATTTTCTACACCATAAACCAATATGATATCCTCAAATATTCTAAGTATTTCTTCATTGCCATCGCTTCATTCCGTTACCTGGAATAATTTTCTTTTAATTTGAAACAATATTTTTTAAAAGCTTGGAACACTATATTATCAACAAGGTTGGCACATTGTGACATGCTGAGTGGTTGACTGTGATTCATGATTGCTCTTCTTACTACATGGTGAAAAAAGTTGATCATGGAAGATGTGAATTGTTGAATATATGAGAGGTTAAAGTTCATTAGTCATTTATACCTGTGTAAATATTTACTTATCTAGTGGAAGGTGTCTCTTTGGACCGATATATTCTCCCAAAATAGTTTTCTCGTATAATCATCGTCTCAATTGTATGATTTTTTTTCCTATTTTGATTATCTTAAAATTCTTAATGAATATATGTTAACTAGAGAATCATTTTTAAATCATGTTATGTCACTTAGACGTCATGATAAGTTATTGATCAAATTTGGATTAAAGGAGTAAGTATATATATATATATATATATATATATCGAAAAGAAGTCATTTGGGGAGTTCTATAAAGAGAAAGTAAATAATCATTAACATGCTTGTCCAAATTATCATTTTAATATTATAGCAATGGAAAAAGGTAGTCATTTTAGAAAAAAATTATGTAAACAAATCAAGGAAAAAAATTCTAAACAAAAAGGAGAAAATAATAAAGAATTGTTACATTATCCTCCCGGATCAATAAATTGACATAATTGAAAAATCAATTCTATGGAAAGAGTTATAAGAGTCTAAAATTATTTTCAAAATCGGCAAATATACAATTTTGATGACCTAAATGGCTGAATAGTGTGGTTCCCATCTGCCCATGACAAAGCAATGGTTTCTATAATTTAGGTTGTTTTCAAGTGAGTCTGCAAATTACATTTCATTTTGAGAAAGTCAAGTTTGGTTTTTACTTTTATTTTTTCAACATTGTTTAAGTTGTGGTTTCTTAAGGTAAAATTTTGAACGAACATATTACTTTTAGATTTTGATTATATATTAGAAAACATTAATAAAAAAAGTGAAGAGTTCATAATCATGATATCAAATACCATATATAAAATAAGTTTAATATCAACAATATATATTATCAGTATAACACAAGTCTAAAAAAATATAAAATCTTAAACTTCATAATTCTACACATATCATAAAGTGAAATATGAACAACGTATGATTTTATATATAATTATAAAATTCAAAGAAGATATTTAACTTTAATCTTGAACTTTGGTTGTCTCTCCTTGTTCTTTTAAATCAAATCAGTCTATTTCCTAACCTTAATTACACAAAGCTTTGTAACGGTCATATACATAATTGAGAGAGACTAAAGACTTGAAAAACCTCTATCTTAATTTGACTTTGATTCTACCTATTATCAAAGTAATCTATATAAATATTATAAACTTAAGTATTGTTTTAAATCTTGACCACCAACTAGGCTATCCCTCTCATCCCGCTCTGCATTCCTTCTACAACATTAATCATTTTTTCACCTTTCTCCTTCTACTACCGGTTGCCAAATCAGACTTAAAGTTGACCACTTTCCATTTCCTCTATTTAATCTTAAAGTCAGACCATTTATGTCTCTTTCTCGGTCATCTCAGAGGTACTTCTCCTCTCCTATATTTTTTTTTCATATTTCCCCTTCCCTCACTCATCTTAAATGTCTCTCTCTCTCTCTCTCTCTCTCTCTCTCTCTCTCTCTCTCTCTCTCTCTCTCTCTCTCATATTAAGGAAATAAGCTATAGTGGAGAGATAATGACTAGATGTGGGTGTATGAGACTTTTTTCCCTTTATATGTGGTATTTCTAATTAAGCCACAATTATTTTATTGATTAGTAGAAGTTTTTAATTTGTCAATTGCATTATCATTGTTATGTCGCTGAAATGCATCATACTCTATATTATTGTGATTAAAATTTTGATGTGTATTCTATTTTGTTTGAATACTAATAATTGAAACATTTGTTTCATCATACGGAAATATTTTGTTTTTGTGAATGGGTATGTGTTCTTCATTTTTTAATGTTAGGTCTTGGAGTATTGTGGGTTTTGAATATAAGTACTTCCTAATTTTTAAATTAGACATTCTTAGACTAAATCGATGTTTCATGTTGTAGGAATAGTATGGCAACAATCCAATTATATGAAAAAATACTCCCCTACGTGGCTACCTAACTATCTTGGTCAGCTTTGGAAACACTTAATCGGCTAGCCTGCCAACCAACACTAAGAATGTGAACCATCAAAATAACAAAGGTTACTCGAGTGGAATAGAGACCAACAATGAATATAAAGAGTCTTAGTTATTGTATACAGATGTAAATTTTTAGAAATATAAAGACATTCCATCTCTTAGGTTCCTAACTAGTATAAATTCATGATCTCCCTTACCTCAAAGGGAAGATTCAACCAAGCACAAGAACATCCCATATTGAGCTATTGTAATCACATGAAATAATACCAATAGTGGACGTAGGCTCTTCTTATAGCTGAACCACTTTAAAACCTTCTATGTTGTGTATTTTCCTTGCTTGTTTATCTTTATTTATCTACGATTATAAATTTTGATCCCCTTCATTTTTAGACATCAACAAATTGGCGTCGTTTGTGGGAATAACTACTTGTCATCGTTCTCTATCCCTTCTATTCATTTTGTTCATTTTGGAAGTTCTCTGAATAATGACAATTGTTCCTAAGAGTAGCCTTGCGGCTACAAGTAACAATCTAGATCCGTCTGCTCCCCCTAGTATAGCAGTTTTTTAAGGAATTTTGATTAATCAGACTAAAATACAGGAAGCCATGTAGGTGTTAGTTCGGCAACTAGCTCTCAGTTTGCAAGATAAGTCCACCATTGAACCATCCTATAGGGACATGCCGACTCCACAAGCCAGGAATGAGAAAAGTTATCTCTCCAGATCCTCCCATGATAGAACTTATCGTCTCGAGGCAACATCGTCAATTCGATCCATAAATTATTATGATGGACGGTCTTTATCCAACGAGCGGCCTAATGCATTAAAGTTTTTGAATATGGCATCTGCCTTTGATCGTCTGGGTCCCTGAGCAACCAGAGGCTATAACAGAGAGCCAGATCGATCTCGCGAGCACAAACAAGGATTCGCGAGGTCTAGAGCTTGCATGAGAGGCTCTTTGCATGCCAAGCAGACTTCTCAGGAAGAGAGTTAAGCACGTGTGCATAGTAAAACCACTGAAGCTTCTTCTATCAAGTATAAACTAGAGGAAAATTCCTAGAAATGATACATGCAATGACTAGAAGATTGGCTATGAGAAATGGTCAAAATCAATAACCCTTTGCAAAGAATTTTTGTGAAGGAATCCTCTTTTATTCAAGACATCGTGGGTTACCCCCTCCTTCTAAATTTAAGCCATAAGTTATTACCTCCAATTATGATGGGAACACTAATCTAGTCCTCTATATTGAGCAATATCAAGTTGTTGCTGGCATCTATTATGTCCCCGATGAGATGCATTGTAGAACTTTCTCTAGTTCCATCATAGGCCCAACCCAGAAATGGTACAATAATCTTCTTAGAGATAAAATTTCTCATTTCCATCAGTTGTCCGAGATATTTATTGATAACTTCTATTTTGGAGCTAAGCCGATCAAAAGTGTCAGTCATCTCTTGACCTTGTGTCAAAAACCTAGAGAAAGTACTCAGGAGTACATCACACACTATAATAATGAGAAACTAGAGGTGATTGATTACAAATAGAATACTATCATTGTAGCTCTAATGAGTGGATTACTTGTCAAGGATGTCTACTATTATCTAGCAAAGAATACTCCCAAAACAATAGCAAAGCTGACAGCCAAGGTTGGGAAAATTATGATCGTTGAGGAGGCTATGACTGCTAAACAAGATTTAGAGGTGAAAAGTGAAATTCAGAAGAATTCAACTAAAAAAGATAATAAAGAAAATAAGGTTGAAAAAATTAAGAAATATGACGAGTATACTCCTCTCACCGAGAGCGTCGATCACATATTGGAGGAGACTAGGGACAATAAAGATTTAAATTGGCCTGGAAAGCTGAAATCACCTTCCAAGAGAATAGATAAATCAAAATATTGTGATTTTCACAGAGCTCACGGACACACCACTGAAAATTTCATCGCCTTGAAGAATGAAGTGGAAAACCTTATTCGGCGAGGAAAATTAACCAAATTTATTGACTGGACTGGTAGCCAGGACACCAGAAGAAGATTGGAGTCACCCGGTCGAGGAAAAGAAGACGTAAAAAGGGCATGCAATAATAATTATGAGGAAGTTCCCGAACTGCCGATGAAACCTGAGGAGCCTGAAATTGAGGTGGGAATGATTTCTTTTGTCTTTCATTTCATTCCAGGATGAGACACTGGTGGAGGAGATAATATTGCCGAGAGAAGGCTTATCTAAATTAAGTCAAATCTTGTCCATCTATCAGAAAGATTGACATTTTGAAATACACAAATGGTCGGCCTAGGAAGGTCAACAAGGATAAATTGGTGATCGGGTTCTCAACAAATTACTTTACCCACACGATGACCCACTTCTCATCACTTGCAGGGTTGATCATGGTAGAGTAGCAATAATCCTAGTAGACAATGCGAGCTCAGCAGATGTCATGTTCTATAACTGGTTCCATAGCCTAGGACTACGAGAAAGTAAACTAGAACCTTATCATAGGCCTCTTATAGGATTATATGGAGAAAAAGTTTATCCTTTGGGGACAATCAAGCTAGATGTACTGGTCGGCACTTGGACAATAAGTAAGAAGGAGAGGATTAGCTTGTTTGTGTTGGACAAAAATATTCCTTCAGCCAATAATATGATTCTCGATAGAGTTGGGATGAAGCAATTGGAGGAAATATTGTCTATAGTACATCAGTGTATGAAATTTCCTATTAATTACAGAGTCAACATGGTAAATGGAAACTAGATGGAAGCTAGGGAGTGCTATTACACCTCTGCCAACTAATCGAAAGTCCAAAATAGCACCACCACCTACCATATTAACACCTTGGATCCTCGTAAAGAAGAAGATCTAATCAATAGAAAGGTTAGGGAGGCAACATAAAATATTATTCTTGATGATGAGAAGCTATTGAAGACAACTCAAATTGGCTCAAGTTTAACACCATCCCTCAAACAGGAATTGATTATATTCTTGAGAGAACGAAAGAGCGTGTTCTCTATAATGAAATACTCTAAGACGATCAAGAAAAAACACAGAGTATTTAGTACCAAGTAGAAAATTTAAATCTAAGAGGAAGTGGAAAAGTTATGGATAACTCAGTTTATAGAAGTGGTGCATGTGCGTAGACTTCAGCGACCTTAACAAGGCATGCACAAAGGATCATTTTCCTTTATCAAGGATTGATCAGTTGCTAGATGCAACTGCATATCATAAACTATTTAGTTTGATGGATGATTATTCGGTTTATAACTAGATTAAAATGAAGTCAGAAGGCAAAGATATCACTTCTATTATCACTAGTCGAGGAGAATATTGCTACAATGTTATGACCTTTGGGATGAAAAATCCCGGAGCAACATACCAAAGGTTGGTTGACAAATTATTTGAAGAACAAATAAGTAAGAACATGAAGGTTTATGTGGACAATATTCTCACCAAAAATAAAGCTTCTGCTTGACACATAAAAGACTTAGCTCAAACATTTGATCAGTTAAAAAAGCGCCAGATGAAGCACAACCTGACCAAATGCATATTCGGGGTATAAAAAGGAATTTTCTTAAGATATATCGTAAACCAGAGGGTAATCGAAGCCAATCCTGACAAGATAAAGGATCTAATGGAGATGCAATCCCCTAAATGCAAGAAGGACATGCAAAAATTGAATGGAAGTGTGGCATCTCTGAAACATTTTGTGTCTCGAGCAACAAATAAATGTCTCTCATTTTTTAAGGTGCTTAAAAAGACCTTTGAGTGAAATGACTATAATACCCCGTATTTTTGGCAATATTTATTTTTGGGATTAATTAATTAAATGAGAATTTATTGGGAATTAATCCGGATAAAATACTAGCGAGATGTGATTTGGTATTTGACTATATTGAGTATATATGATGATTTATGAATATTGAATTATGAAATTTGTCGTGAGATTGATATACGACAATTTGGACATTTTATTGGGACGCGTGAGACAGTCGCGTCAGGATATAATTATTTTGATTATAAAAGTGAATTTAAATTCTATTAACCATATGGTCATTTTGAGTGCACTAACGCGTCCGGAAGGGTCGAGATAGTCAGAAAACACTAGCCGGGGGTTTAGTTTGGGTCCCGGGGTATTTTTAGGCCATACCGGCAACATAAAGGGTATTTTTGTAATTTTGTATTTTTGGGAATTAAAAGTGACGAAAATTAAGAGTTTTTATCTAATTGGGAATTGACCCACTAAACTCACTAACCAACCCTTAATGACCCAATAAGCTACGGGGGTTATTAGATTAGGTTTCCAAAACTTCCCAAAGAAAACCCTAGCCACCACAGCCACCTTTGGAGAAGAAAGCTTGTAGAGAAGGAATTCTGCAGATAGAGAGAGATAACTTCAACAAATCAACATCAAAATCAGAGATAAACTCAAGGCAAGTGATTTAATTTCGTTTAATTTCAGAGAATGCCTTTCCATGCGTAGGAATTTAATAAAGATTGAATTGTTCTTGGAGTGATATGAAAACCCATGTATTTTGGAACTTAGAACTTGAAATCTTGAAGAGAAATTGCATGTAGAATGGTAGGTAGATGATTATTCTGATGACATTAGATATTGGATGAAAATAAAACGGATTTAATTGGGTAAATTAATGATTATAAATTCTAGGGTTTATATTCTTGGAAATTTGGGGAAAAGTGTAGAGACTTGAGGATTTAATGATATTTAGGATGAATTGATTCCCTAAAATATGTTAGTATGTGACCTAGGTACGTTTAGGGATGATTAGAGACCTTAAACAATCGTTGGTTTGATGTTTAGATGAGTTTTGAAGAGATAAAAATGGTGAAAAACGAAACTAGGGAAATCTGGGCTCGGAACTGGTCGTTCGTTAGAAGACCTCCCCAGGTCGTTCGAACGAGCTCGTTCGAACGAGCTTCTAACGAGTTGACCAGTCGCTTCTAATGAGAGGAAATTTCGTTCGATACCTTCGTTCGAACGAGATGTCGTTAGAAGTTGCAGTTCGTTCGAACGAACTGAATCTCATTCGAACAGCCTCGTTCGAACGAGACTTCGAACGAGTTGACAGTTTAGGCCTTTTTGGCCTGTTTTGATTTTGGGAGTCCCGTAAACTTATTTGAGGATAGAGATAACATTCCTTTGATGATGTATTGGTATACTTGGGACATTTGGGATATAATGAGGAGTAAACTATATAATTGTGGAACGAATCAAATGAACATTCTGGATTGAGACGTGAGTGCCTACTATGACGTGAGAATAAATTATGGCGCGTATAAATATGGACCGGGATTATATAAGTTTTACATATTAAGTTGGTACGAGAATGCGATATGTACTACAATTAAACTAAGGTGATTACTAAGATGTGTGTTACTTAGTATTGTTATATGATTGTGTGTATGACATACCTACCATACTTGCTATCATGGGAGGTTTGCGTTCGCTTAGGGCCCTCTAATCCTTGTGTTGCCCGGATTTAGACTTGTTACCTTGATGAACATAGGTCAGAGAAAGACTTATTGGGATGTTAATAAGTCCGCTGATCGTGGGAGCGTAGGTATGTGCGTGACCCATGTGATGTGACTGTGTTCGCCTCCATTATTTGTGATGTTGTTATCTGTGAACTATTCCTGAGAGATTCGGAATATGTAATCCTTATGTACGTGATGTACCGGGATGGATATCAGAGTATGTGTGCACCGCAGCTTAGTCTCGGGGTGCTTATATTGTATATTTATGTTGTGGAAAATATACACTTAATAAACTGGGAACTTTCATATGGTATTGTGTGTATAACTATGGAATAACATAAGGGATGATATATAATGAGATATATTACTTTTACGTAAGAACCTGAATTTACGTTAAGCCCCTATTTAATTGCGAGCGTTATAATGTTAATGGGAACCGAGTAATAAGGGTAGAACCTATGACAGTCTAGCTAGATATGATGTTACTTAGCTAGTGGTTAGTGTCGTTTTAGATGGGTACTTACGTTAGGAGTGCACAGTTAGACAAGAGGTGAGGATTTCATGTGAGTGCACGTCCTAACATGTACTTTGCATTTAATGTTTTAAATGTTTTTAAAGCACTTGCAGGTTTTTTTTTTAAATATCTCCACATTCGGGCTCTGACCCGTTTGCTTTCAAATCTATTTTTCTTGTAAAACCATTTTAGGTGCCCAGCCACAAGGACACCATGCATAGGATACTCATTCAGGTGACGAACTGTAGATGTTCGTGGAAGCTACATGGATTTTCTTTTAGACGCTTCTATCATTTGGATTCCAGATTCAGTATCTATCAGTTGTAGGGCATGTTGCCAAATTCTACTAGAGACATCTTTCCATTACAGTTTTTTAGACTTTGGCATGTATTGATTCAGTATTCAGTTTAGTTATTTCAGTTTGTGGTATTGTAGTGAGGAGTTTTCCTCCAGACTTTATTTACATTATGTGATGGTTATTCTATTTACTTCATTATGGTGAATGGTGTTATTATTCTTGCATTAAATCTTTTACTGCATGTTAATCAAACTTTAATTAAAATTTGGTAACTTACTTTTTAAATACTAGGTGGTTAGTAATAATAAAATGTTTTCGACAGTGATGCTATTAACTGAGCCAACTTGGCATTTTGGTTTAATTTAATAAAGGAGTAGCTACCCGGTATTTAATTAGTCGGGGTGTCACAATGACGAGTGCGAGAAATATTTTTTGGAGCTAAAGAAGTATTTGCGATCTCCGCCACTCCTCTCCCGACCAGTTTTGGGAGAAAATTTGTATCTATACTTGACTATTTCAGAGTCAGCAGTTAGCTCAACTTTGATCAACTATAATGAGGAGTACAAAAGTCTATGTACTACACCAACAAATCATTTCGAGGAGAATAAATCAGGTATTCACGCTTAGAGAAGATGGCACTTGCACTGATTGAGGCCCCTAGGATAATGAGACTATATTTCGAAGCCCACACTATTGTGGTATACACTGACTTACATTTGTGACATTCTTTTCACACACCCAAAAATTCAAGAAGGTTGATGTCTTTAGCAGTCGAACTTGGAGAATATTATAGTGTCTAGGAACCAAGGACTGCATTAAAAGGACAGTTACTAGAAAACTTTATTACAGAATTTACATATACAGAGGTGACCAATAATCCCAATCTGCCTATAGAGCATACTTCTTTTGAGGAGAACTCAACTCAAAAGAAAACTGAGATGGTCATCGAACAACCAGAATCATCGCTTGCCCAAGAAAGAGCTCAACGATTGGCGAAACAAAGAAGAAAATATTCAGACATGGGGTGCTGTCGGAGGAAGACTTCAACAACAACATTCTAGACTAATTAGATGGATAGATCTTTATATGCAATCGACAGTGGATCAAGACTTATCGTCAACACTCCAGACGACTTGGATGTGGAATATGCTTTGCGATTTTAGTTCCAAGCTTACAACAACAAGGCCGAGTGCGAGGTGTTGATTATAGGTTTGGGACTCGCTTTATCACTACGTGTCGAGCAGATGATAGCATACAGTGATTCTCAGCTCATTGTCAATCGATTACTTTAGATATATGGAATTAAAGGAGAAATTATGGTAAGATATTTGAATATAGTTATGGAGGTTATCTCTTTATTTCCGCAGTTAATATTGTCCAGTTTCCAAGGGTGAAAATTGCCCGAGCAGATGCCCTTGCTCGGTTGGCCTCAGCAACTCAGATAGAACACATATGAACTATCCCAATAGAAATCCTCACACATGGAAGCATTGATATGGAATCCAGCAAGATTATAGTTGTATAATTGGGACCTTTCTGGATGGATTCTATCAAGGATTACATTGATAAAGGGTTGTTGTCATCCGACCTGAAAAAATCTAGGAAGTTGAGATACAGAAGGGGATACACTGTCTCCTAACTTTGTTATGTTCGTCTAGCCGAAGTAAAAGATTTTATCAAGGAGTTACATGAAGGTTCATGTGGAGATCATTCAGTCGGTCGATCATTAGTACAAATAATAGACATGCAAGGCTACTAGTAGCCGATAATGAAGGCAGATTGTGTTTCTTTCGCCAAGAAGTGTAATAAGTGCCAAATAATTGCTACTATACATAGAAGACTGGGGACTGCCTTGACTCCCATGACTTCTCCATGGTCATTTTCTATTTACGGAGTAGACTTGGTCGGTCCATTACCGATCACCAAAGGAAAGTTAAAGTACTTGGTTGTAGCAGTGGATTACTTCACTAAATGGGTGGAGGCTGAGCCTTTGGTTGATATGCCTTACGGAGGGTTTACAAGTTCATATGGACATTATGGGATGCCTTATGATTTCATCACCGACCATGGTACTTAGTTTAATAACGATGAGTTTTGAGTAATATTGTATTCAGTCAAGATTTCAAAAGCTTCATTCAACACCTAGACATCCACAGTCTAATGGTCAGATAGAGATTAATAACAAGACTCCTCTTGATGGGTTAGAGAAAATATTGGATTATGCTAAAGGAAATTGAATCAACGAGTTACACGGTGTCCTTTGGGCCTATAATATTACTCCAAGAAAAACAACAGGGGAAACTCCATACATGCTTGCTTTTGGCACTGAGGCAGTGGTACTAGATAAAATAGGTTTGTCGACTCATAGGGTATAAAATTTTGACTCCCTCAAAAGTGATCCCATGAGGCGATTAGACCTAAACATAATTGAGGAAGTCAGAGAGTATGTTGCAATGTCGATGGCTGCTTATCATCAAAGAACTATTGGGTTTGAAAATACTCTTACTAGATCATTTACCAAAATTTAAATCAGTTAAGTAATATCTGAGTTGCTTTCTTGAGGAAACTTTATTCTAAAACAATTATGATAACACAAGATGTGTTTGAATTATTATGAACGAGTAATTATCAAATTCTTAGAATAGTTTTTTAGTTTTAAAAACTAAGTCTAGCTATGCAGTAGTAGGCTTGAAGATATTAAAAACAAACATGCAAGAGAGATTTTTGACGTGGTAAAACCCCACCCAATAGGGGAAGCATCCACGGAGGTCTCTTCAACATAAAAAAAAGTCCACCATAAAAGAATTTAGGTTACAAGAACTAAACAAATCATACACACAAATACAGACCTATTTTAAGTTCGGAAGTTATACTAGCTCCGTTAGGTTACTGTGACCTCTTTAAGGCTCGGATGTAGTCTTTAGCCTTCCTTGGTTTGTCTCCGTAGCTCCTTCTTTACGCTGACTCAAAATGGTCAAAATATTTCTACCAACACATTGTTCAAGTGATGTTGTGTGAATGTGTAGTGAGTGAAGTGCCTACACACATGCATGTACTCACACACGCTTATGCAAATAAATTCCTACAAATTTTAGGTTTTTCTATGTATGAAATGAAATATTTCACAGTACTGAAATTAGGTGTGATCTTCACCTCAAAATATTTTCAAAACTGTGTTCTTTAGGAATCTTTTAAAATAGAAGATCCTTCGAGACTCATTTATCTACAAGTTTTTTAAAGTGAAAAATCATATCTGAAAGATGTAAACCTTATTTCAATTTTATAAAAGAAAACAAATATTTATTAGATATAACTTTGATACAAAGGTTTTTTAAAAAAATTCCAACAAGAGAGGATGATTTCTAAACTAAAGAAATCAGATCTTAAAACTTCTAAGTGACTGTATCACTTTTGAATCAGATCTACAAGTTTCTATAGACATAAACGAGATCCAACTATAGTGAAGGAGACGAGATATTAAAACCAAAGAGGATTTTAAACAGCTAACAAGAAACCCAGAAAACCCTATTGATCTCTCACAAATTTTCTTAAACAATTTTGAGAGAGTCTGGTTTAGGTTTTTGAAGTTTCTCTCGATTTATTTTTCTCTCTATTCTCTCTCTATATTTTTTCCCTCAAATCCTTGATCTTCCAAAGATTATAAATGATAGGACGATGGTCTCTATTTATAGGGAGGCTGGAAGGATCTGGAATTATGAATGAAATCAAAGAATGAGATTTGTTTGACAGTTCAAATGAGCTATCTAAGGGCTCACAATGCACCGCTTTTAAAATCAATCTGATTGGTTCAAATAGTTAGCACATGGATTGAACTTAAACGCATGCAGGCCTTTGATTAAAATGATCTAACGTTCCAAATTGAAAGTAGCTAATGTGAGTAAGAGAAACACATATCTCACCGTTAATTGTGCAATGCGTGTATTGCTCATATGAGATTAAAAACACGTGTTTTAGATCTTTAGAAAATCTCATTTACATTCACAAAATTATCTAGCACTTTTGGTTTCAACTCAAGGCAGTTTTGAGGCTAAAATAATATTTACAAATTGAACCCAAACATGTTAAAACCTTAATTTTAATTTCTTAAAAAATAGATTTTAAATGTTTAAAAATTCCAAAAAATCTTTAAAAAATGTAGAAAACTCATATTAGACCAATTTAACCGACACACCTCATAAATTTAATGAAATGCAATCCTAAAGTGTGTAGTGTTGTTGGTATTCTGCCTTTAGGACCATTTTTCTCCTTGTTGATGCAGATTTGAAGAGTTTAAAGATGCAATTGTAATATGGACGACTCAAATTTTGTCTACTTTTCCAAACTAGATGAGCTCCTATATAATGTAGACTCAAGTGAGTCAAAGAAATAGTGTGCTTCAATCTCTCCCTTTGGAAATGTGAGACAAAATATCCTTTAAGTCATCTAAGACTCGTAGGGATTAACAAAAAATCCAATTCCTATACAAAATTTCTATCTACCCCATATCCTAGAAATGAAAACGTATATAACTCAACTATTTACAGACTAATACCCTAAAATATATCAAATGAAAGTAATGGTACTGAATCCCTAAAAAATAAAAAAATATCATGGCAAAGGTCAAGGATTTTAATCTCCCCCATTTTGTCTCAAATGGATGAACAATAATAAATCCATATCAGATAAAATAAATTTGTCAACCGAAATAATACAATGGGAGATTACACGGATCTCCTACGTAAAAAAAATATAGGAGGCCTATTTTTTCATTTATCAAACTACCATGGCCTATATACTCGAAGAACAATTATTAACATGTTATTAATTGGAGGTTATTATATCGGTTGATAATATTCTATTCAATCATCACCATTTAGAGGAATTTTCTTAAAGATTGAAATTGTATATTATCTAATGGTTTAGTAAACATATAAGGTAATTGATATTTAGTAGGTAAATATTTTATCTCCAATTCTTTTGATTCAATTATTTCTCGTATAAAATGATGTCAAACAGGATTCTTAGATATATTTATCGCACTTATTATCGCAATATAATGTTAGTTTTTCTTATTTAATATCATAATCACTAAGCATTTTATTAATCCACATGAATTTAGCACAACAAATTCCAACTTCTATATACTCTGATTCCATTGTGGAAAATGATGTGCAATTTTTCTTTTTACTACTCCATCCTACCAAATTATTACCTATGTAATAACAAGCAACTGATGTGCTTTTATTGTCATCAAAACAGACAGCCTAATCTGCGTTAGTATATCCTATAATAGTGTTAGATGTGTCGTTAGTGTACTATATTCCTAGATTTATAGTCCCTTTGATGTATTTTATAATCCTTTTGACAAATAGTAAGTGACTCTCCTTAGGGACACTTTGATAGCGAGCACACACATATACGACATACATAATATCTGGACATGAGGCAGTAAGGTATAACAGGCTACCTATCGTACTTCTGTATAGGGTAGGATCAATTGGTTTCCCATGTTCGTCTTTGGATAATTTTACTGACTTACTTATGGGGGTCCTAGAATCTTTGGCATTTTCAAATCCAAATTTGTTTACGAACTCTATAGCGTATTTTGATTGCGAGATAAATAACCCATCTGAATTTTGCTTAACTTGAAGTCTTAAAAATAATTGTAGCTCCCCCATAAGTGACATTTGGAATTCCCCATGCATAAGTTGAGAAAAATCTTTAACCTCAGATGGAGAGGTGGAACCAAAAATGATGTCGTCTGCATAAATTTGGGTAATTAAGAGTTGCTTGTTAAAATGCTTAACAAATAATGTCTGGTCTTTTCCGCCTCGTTGAAAACCTTTATTGATAAGAAAGGTCGACAAATATTCATACCAGGCCCGTGGGCTTGCTTTAAACCATATAACGCCTTCTTCAATCTATATACGTGGTTAGGGTAATGAATATCAATAAATCCTTTCAGTTGTTCAACCTAGGTTTCCTCTGTCAAAATTCCATTAAGAAATGCGAATTTAACATCCATTTAGTAATGTGTGAATTGTAAATGACAGGCTATAACTAAGAGTAGTCGAATAGATTCAAGGCGAGTAACAGGGGAAAAGTTATCCTCGAAATTTATTCCTCCAACTTGAGCATATCCTTGGGCCACTAATCTGGCTTTGTTTCTAACTATCATCCCTTTCTCATCGATTTTACTTTTAAAAATCCAATGTGTTTCGATAACCTTCTTATTTTCTGGCCAAGGCATAAGATACCACATTTCATGACTTTTAAATTGGAAAAACTCTTCTTACATAGCAGCTATCCAAAAAGAGTCATTAAGGGTTTCATTCACATTCTTTGGTTGCACAGGAGAAACAAAGCATGAAAAATGAGCAATATTCCATAGTTGGTATCTTGTACAAACATGCTCATTAGGGTTACCAACCACTTTACCTAAGGGATGATCTTTAGAAACCCAGTTCGGAACTTCAAGGGTCTCGGTTGGTAAAAAATCTACTATCTATGGAGTGTCATAGGGAAAATTATTTTTGGACTCATCCACTATAGTTGGATCTTGATTATTACTCTCAACATTAGTGTAACTCACCATCACATTTATAGGTTCCACCATAGATTTGGTATGTAAGTTATAAACACGATAAGCCCGACTATTTGAAGAGTATCCTAAAAATATTACTTTGTCACGACGAGTTTCAAACTTTGACAGATGTTCTCTGTCTTTGCAGACATGGCATGTACTCCCAAATGTTTCAAACCTTATAGATTATATGACATGCTATCTGAAATGCCTCAATCGAAAAGTATTTTGGCAAGTTCTTTGTATGGATCATTAATCTATGTGACACCCCGCCTAATTAAATACTGGGTGATCAGTCCTTTATTAAATTAAATCAGAATATGCAGCTGTGTCTAAATATGCATCACTATAGATTTTTTTTATTAAAATACTAACCACTTAATATTTAGAAAGGTTGATGTCAAACTTTTATCTTTTAATTAATGTAAAACCAAATTAACGAGTAATTAACATTCACCATCCAAACTAATCTCATATGAAAGAAAATAACTGAAATAATAAATGCGGCTGGAGTGAACACTTCCAGTCTAAGTATTGAATACAATAATCCAAAATAAATAATCCAAAAAGTGAAAGGAGTAAATAATAAATCCATAATCTCTAACTGTCTAAATAGAAAAGGGTCAACATGCCCTAATAAAAGATAATAGCTCAAGATGAAGAAATGATAATCATAGAGGTGTCTTCTACCGAGGTCCTGCAACTTTCATAGAAGCTACAACACATCAAGTGAATGAAACTCCTATACTTGGTGTCCCTGTGGCTCGCACGTAAAATAATTTGACAAAAGAAAAGAGATTTACAAGAGACGGATTAGAGCCCGAGTGTAAAACTTTTAAAAATTTTAGCAAGTATTTAAATATTGCAGCAAAGAAAAATATTATGTGAATGCAAGATTTTTGAGCACTCACTTAAGATTCTCACCTCTCAACTAATGTGCATGCCTAACGCACCTCTAAACCCATTATAATTATCCTATTACGCCAAACTAACCTGTAGACATAATCCTTCAAAATTACTATCCGCGGTACCGACCCGTATTTCCCACACAGAACCGTGATAAACTTTTCTATAACTAATATCTCAATTTGGAAAGTATTCATAAATCAAGCTAAGTATTCATCTACTTAAGCTATTCAGGAATTTTCATTATATTTCTTATTCACATACTATCACACAGCACGTAACACCATAGGAATATATATATATATATATATATATATATATATATATATATATATATATATATATATATATATATATATATATATATATATGCATACATACATACATATATATGCACCCTATATATTGTATATACTAAAAAGGAACCTGTAGACTCAGCTACTGTTCACTCATACTTTGCTATCAAGTCTCGGTACAGCTCGTACTGCATAAGGACAATGGGTTCGGAATCTCCCACGAAACATAAATTTACAAATCACACATATTGGAGAGGAACAAGGTTCCAAGCCGATGGGTTATTTCCATATCTACGCACATATATGACTGTCAACACTATCATTATCAGATAGCCCGTACCTAGGTTCCATGCTCAGAGGTACCAGTCAAATATCCCCCTGAAGACTCCTTAAGATAGGATTGTCCTCTTTTCACAACCTCACATGATAGAAGGTCTGGTAGGTATGTCATACATAGAATAAATATCATTTTAGGCATTCATGCAACCTATCAAGTTCATTAGGTATACACACAACCCTAATATTTAACTTATACGTGGTATGTCTCTCATTACTACTTAAAATACACATACTAGATTATGCATACTCTATCACTCGTAACTTTTAGAGATAGCTCGTCGCTCCCATTATAATAAAGTGTCATACCCATTTTATTACCCAATAATCATGTCCTAACCTGAAATCCCAATTATACTGTTAATCATCACTTAAATAAACATGCTACCAAGATTTGAAACAAAATAATTTTCCCAGAAACTGATACTGTCATTTAAACCATAAGCTATCTCGTTTGAATGAGATAGCACGTCATTAGAACGGCGCATCGCGCGACAGGGGTTATCGTTCGAACCAGACTCAATCTCGTTTGAACGAGATCGAGCAGTTTCCTCAACCTGCACCTGCTACATTTTTCATCCATAAATAGTCATAAAACCTCTATAAGTCCATCCCAAACTATCTCCATTCAATTCTAACTCCTTATTCCACATAAAAGGATGATTTCTAACATTCTAAAAGTATCAATTCTTGATAAATTAACCCTTAAATCCCAAAATCCCCAATTTCAGATTCGTGAAACCCTAATTCACAAAGTTTAAAATTAAACCTTCTAATCCCAGATTTGAATCATCAATTACGATCATAAATTCATGGTAACTTTACTAATTACATGGACAATTTACCTATGTGTCAATTCATCCCTAAAATATCCTATAATAATGAATTTTTCATCAAATTACATGCAATTCAAGGGGGTTCCATTACCTACACTAACATGAACACATTTAATGCTAAAAGAGCAAGATTTAAACACTTGCCTTACAAAAAATAGTCTGATCCTTTGGTGTTGTTGGTATGGTTGCGACCCTCTTCTTCGATCTACTGGTGGTCTCGGTGGTGGAAAAGGTGCACTCGTGGTGTCTCTTCCCTTAGAACTTCTCTTCCTTTTCTCCCCTTTTTGGTCTTTATGTGTCTCACTTTCTTACGGCTGATACCCTATTCTAACCCACGTAAGAGAGCTTTTATTTCTCTAATTTTCGTCCATTATTTTACTCCAAAAATACGAATTACCAAAACACCCTCCTGGAGCATCAGTTCGACCTATAACTGTACCGGAACCCAAACTAAACCCTCGGGTAGACTTTTCTGACTATCTCGACCCTTACGTACAAAATGGCGCACTCGAAATGACCATATGAGCGACTTATAAATACTTTTCTATTATTTTTATTAATTAAATTCTGGTACGGCTGACATACGCATCCCAACTTAATTTTCATAACTGTCATATTTTTCACTCCCGATAACTTTAATATTTTCATAATCATATATTACTTTACTCACTAAGTAATATTCAACCTAATTCTCACTAATAAATACAAACTCTCCTCATGCTAGTAATTATTTAATTAAGTCCATATTAATTATAAATAAATTTCCCATTTGTATTAATGAATCCCATAATTAAAATAAAATCTTTCAAAAATATGGGGTATTACACACTCCCCCCTAATAAAAGAATTTCGTCCTGAAATTAGGAAAAGAGTAAAACAATAAAGGTATACATAGTAGGAACAACTCCGAATATTTGTTGCGCCTCTCATCCTCTCGCTCCTAGGTAGACTCCTCAACATTATGATGCAGCCACTGAACACGTACTCACGGCACTAACTTTGACCTTAATTTCCCCTCGCTAAAATCTAGGATTGCAACTGGCCCTTCCTTGTAGGAGCTATCGGTTTGTAGGTCAATCTCCTATAAAGAATTATGAGTGTGGGCTAAGTAATCGTAGGGTTTTCTCCTCAGCGAAGAAATAGAGAACACGTCATGAATCCTATGCAAGAACTCCGATAACACAAGTCTGTAAGCTACTGGCCAAATCCGCTCAATAATAGGGAATGGCCCTACGTACCTCGGCGCTAACTTCCCCTTTTTCCAAAATCACATTATCTCCTTCATATGAGATACTCATAATAATACATGATCCCCCACACAGAACTCCTGAAGAATCTCTTTGCGTCGGCTTAGCCTTTTTGTCTACCTTGAGAAACTCGAATACGGCTCTGAATTAACTCAATCTTAGTCGAGGTGTCCTAGATTACCTCTGGCCTAAGTAAATTGTTGTCCCCCATATCAAGACAATATGCTGTAGAATGACAAGGTCTAGCATATATCGCCTCAAATGGTCCATGCTAATAGTAAACTGGTTAGAGTTATTATAAGCAAACTCTACCAGTGGGAGATACTGATCCCAACCCTGCTAAAATCAAGGATACACATCTGTAACATATCCTCTAATATTTGATTTGTCCACTCTATCTGCCCATCCGTCTGCGGGTGATAGGCCGAACTCATCGTAACTCCTTACCCATGGCCTCCTGGAATCTCTCCCAAAATCTGAGCATAAAAATCTTATCCCGGTCGAACACAATATCAAGGAACACCCCATAGAGTCTCACTATCTCAGTAATGAAGATCTAAGTGTATTTCCCATATTATAGTTGGTCCGGACTGGAAAAAAATGAGTTACCTTTGTCAACCGATCCACAATCACCCATATGAAATCGTGACCCTTTTGCGATGTAGGCAGCCCTATGATGAAATCCATGGATATGCTTTCCCATCTCCACATAAGGATCTCTAACTACTGTAGGAACCCCGGTGGTCTCTGGTGGATCACTTTTACCAGCTGACAAGTGGCACATTTTAAAATAAACTCAGCGATGTTCTTCTTCATTCCACTCCACCAGTACTTCCGCCTTGTATTTTGGTACATCTTATCCCCTCCTAGATGTAACGTAAATCATAAAACATGCGACTCCGCCATCACCGCATGTCGTATCTCCTCCCCCTATGGAACTACTATCTCGCCATTAAAGCGTAAGCCCCCATATGATCTAACGGAATACGACTCTTCCCCTTTGTCTAGAAGCTATACAATCCAATCCTGACAAAACGAGTCAGTTGCCTGAGCCTGTATCACCCTAGTAACGATCTCGGGTGTAAGCACCATCACTGAGATGAATGTGCAGGAAACTGCATCCTGATGTCCCAATTCCTTCGATTTCGCCTTCCACACCTTGACTACCTCACCTACTGGCTTATGACTCAACGCGTCTACTACTACATTAGCCTTCCCTTGGTGGTAGTGGATGTCAAACTGATAGTCCTTCAAAAATTCAAGCCACCTCCGCTGATGCATATTCAATTCCCGCTGCGTGAATAGGTACTAGAGGGACTTGTGATCAGTGAATAGGCAAAATTTCTCCCCTAAAAGGTAATGTCTCCATACCCGAAGTGTAAACACAACTGTCGCTAACTCCAAGTCATGGGTGGAGTAACTACTCTCGCGAGGCTTAAGCTTATAGGAAGAATAAGCTATCGCCTTATCCTCCTGCTGAAACACCCCCCCCCCCCCCCCAAGTCCTAGTAAAGATGCATCAGTATAAACCAGGTATTCCACCCTGGCCTGGGTAATGTTGGAACTGGTGCTAAAGTCAGCTTGTCCTTCATCTCATCAAAAGACAACTAGCAGGCATCATCCCATATAAATAGAACACCTTTTTTAGTTAAATTGGTCATCGATCCCGCTATCTTCGAGAATCCTTAAATAAATCACCTGTAGTATCCTGCCAGCCCTAAGAAACTACATGTCTCTGTCAGCATCGTGGGTTGTCCCCACTCCCTCACTGCTAACACCTTCCCCGGATCTATCGATATCCCTTATTCAGAAACAATGTGCCCCAAAAATTGAACCTCTCTCAGACAAAACCCACACTTCTCAAATTTCGCATACAACTCATGTTCATGTAGTGTCTGCAAAACTAGCCTCAAATGCTCGTCATGCTCCTCCTCAGTCCGAAAATAAATCAGGATGTCATTAATGAAGATAATCATAAATTAATATAAGAACTCTCTGAAAACCCTGTTCATTAAGTCCATGAATACAACTGGTGCGTTAGTTAGCCCAAATGGCATAACCCTGAACTCGTACGATCCATATCACGTCAAGAAGGCAGTCTTAGGCACATCCTGCTTTCTGATACGTAATTGATGGTATCCCAACCTCAAGTCAATTTTTGAGAATTACAAATCAACCCTCAATTGGTCGAATATGTCATTGATTCGGGGAAACATATATGTATTCTGTATCATGACCTTATTCAACTCTCGGTAGTCCACACACAATCGTAACGACCCAGCTCTCTTCTTTATGAATAGTACCGGACCACCCCAGGGCGAGGTACTTCTACGGATGAAACCCTGACCGAATAACTGCTCGATCTGATCTCGTAGATCCCTCATCTCCATCGGAGCCATGCAGTAAGGTAAATGGGCTATCGATCAAGTGCCTAGCACCAAATCTATTACAAACTCTATATCCTTGCTAGGTAGTAGCCCTAGTATGTCCTGAAATACATCAGTGAACTCATGAATAACCGAAATTGAATCAAGGAGTATCACTAGCCCCTTAGAGGTCTCCTCCTCTATATAATATAAATGGGAGGATGAACCCCTCTCTAAGTGAGGCATCGCCACCAAAAACATATCCTGACTCGGTATGGCAATCACAATACTACGACTATAGAAATCAATCATTGCCCTATACATAACTATCCAATCCCTCTTGGTAATCACATCATACTCGTGCCTATCTAAGACAAGCATATCGATTGGTAAGATCAATCTCCCAATATCTATGCCCACTCCTCGACATATAAAGAATATCAATGATCCATAGCCCAATGGTGAATCTACACTAGTAACTGTGCTCTCTGTCGTGTTTAATAACCCTGTGGCACGGGCAAAAATAGTGGAAATGAAACTATGTGATGCCCTCGTGTCAAATAATATCCGCCTAAAGTCCCCTGGATAGAAAACATACCCTCAATCACGGGGGGATCTTGGGTAACTATGGCCTGCTGGACGTTATAGACATGCCCATACTGTAGATGTTCCCGCTGGACTGGAATGGCTGGCAAAGTTGGTATCTGCGATGGTGCTGGGAGGGAGGTTGGAAATATCGATCACTAGGGATCCTGACGAGTGCCCTGCTACTGCTGCTGCTGTGGGGATCTACCCTTATGAGGACAATCATGACGTTTGTGGACAGTGTTTCCACAAATAAATCATCTCCTTGGAAAGTGTCCTCCCCTCTACCCGTGCTGCCCTCGACCCTGATGGCCATTACCACCCCTCCCTTGGCCCTGTTAGCCCTACTAAAAGCGCTGCTGACCCTATTGGACCTATCTAAAACCTCTATGTCCCTGCTTGTAGTCACCTGATCTAAACATCTTAGCAGAGTCCCCCTGATGGGAACTCTGCTCGCCCTGTCTCTGCTGACATTGAGCTAGTTGTGCCCCACTAGCACCATTACCTCCTATCCTGTCGGTTGGACTCCCCCACTCATTTTCTTCCCTTCAGATGAAAGTGATGATCCTGGTAGTGTAGTAGGGTAGCGTTAAGTACATCAATATATGTACCCAATGAAAGATTACCCAAACAGTGCTGACAAATCCTTCAAGTAAAACCATCCATAAACATTTGAATTTTCTTCCCCTCGGTAGGTACCTCATCTGGCACCAGATTAATCAATTTAGTAAACTTTTCCTCATATTCCGCAATGTTCTTCCCCTCTAGGGTGAGATCCAGTAATTTTTTCCTCATCTCAATCTGAACAGCGGAAGGGAAATATTTGTGATTGACCCGCACCTAGAAGTCCTAAATAGTCATGTTGTCTCTCTCCTCACCAGTGGTAATAGACTCCCACCATTGTACTAGTTTAAAGGTAGCTAGTATTAACCTCTGAACCTTAGTGCACTCGTACATCCTCAAGTGCCGCTAAATGTCCTTCTTCCACTGGCTAGCCACTACAACATCTGAACTCCCTCCGAACTCCAGAGGATGTGCCTTCTGAAAGGTATCCTGACTCGCTCCCAAGCAGAAGGAAATGCGTGAACTTGTGTTTGGGACACCGCCAGTGCATGGGGTGGGGCCTGCTATAATACGGCCAAATCTGTATTTACCACATGTGCTATGATAGCGAAAACCTCTGTAGCATTCATCATGCCCTGGGCCGGAGCTGACTGGGGCTCGAGCTGGGCATTCCAAGGAGCTCGTTGTGCACGTATGGGAGGAATCTAAAATGAAAGATAAGATTTATTAGTCCACAATAAATATTTCAAATAGATGAAGACATAAAATACGCAATTAATGAATACAACAGTCCTAAATATAGGGTTCTATATCAAAGAAAGCTGCATTGGAAGCATAATAAGTCGTACAGATCCTAAAGGACTCTAAAACCTGATGCTCTGATACCACCTATGACACCCCGCCTAATTAAATACTGGGTGATCATTCATTTATTAAATTAAATCAGAATATCCAGTTAATTCAGAATATGCATCACAATTGAATTTTTTTTATTAAAATACAAACCAGCTAATATTTAGAAAGGTTGGTATCAAAATTTTATATTTTAATTAATGTAAAACCAAATTAGTGAGTAATTAACATTCACCATCCAAACCAATCTCATATGAAAAGAAATAACTGAAATAATAAATGTGGCTGGAGTGAACACTTACAGCCTAAGTAACAAAAATAATAATTCAACAGAAATAATCCAAAAAGTGAAAGGAGTAAATAATAAATTCATAATCTCTGACCGTCTACATAGAAAAGGGGCAACATGCACTAATAGAAGGAAATAGTTTGAGATGAAGAAATGATAATCATGGAGGCGTCTACTACAGAGCTCATGTAAGTTCCACATCAGCTACATCACGTCAAATGAATGGAACTCATATGCTTAGTGTCCCTGTGGCTGGGCACCTAAAATAATTTGACAAAAGAAAAGAGATTTGCAAGAGACGGGTCAGAGCCTGAGTCTAAAACATTTGAAAATTTTAGTAAGTATTTAAATATTACAGTAAATCAAAATATTATGCGCATGCTAGCTTTTTGAGCACTCACTTGTGATTCTCTCCTCTCAATTAATGTGCATGCCTAACACAACTCTAAACCTATTCTAATTATCCTATTACGCCTAACCAACCTATAGACATAATACTTCCAAATTACTACCTGCAATACTAACCCATATTTCCCATGCAAAACCATGATAAATGTTTCTACAACTAATATCTCAATTTGGGAAGTATTCATAAATCAAGTTAAGTATTCATTTACTTGAGTTATTCAGGAATTTTCATTATACTTCTTATCCATGTACTATCACACAACACGTAACACCACAGGAATATATATATATATATACACCCTATATATTATATATACTAAAAAGGCACCTCTAAACTCAGCTACTGTGCCCTCATACTCTGCTATCAAGTCCTGGTACATCTCGCACTATATAAGGACAATGGGTTCGGAATCTCCCACGATCCATAAATTTACAAATCACACATATTGAAGGTGAACATGGTTCCAAGCCTATGGGCTACGCACATAATTATGCACCCATATGACCGTCAACATTATCATTCTCAAATAATCGATACCTATGTTCCATGCTCTGAGGTACCAGTCAAATATCCTCCTGAAGGATCCTCAAGATAGGACTGTCCCCTTTTCTGAACCCCCCATGATAGCAAGTATGGTAGGTATGTCATACACGCAATAAATATCATTATAGGCATTTACACAACCTATCAAGTTCATTAGGTATACACACAACCCTAATATTTAACTTATACGCAGTATGTCTCTCATTACTATTTACAATACACATACTAGATTACAAATAGTCTCTCGCTCTTATCTTTTAGAGATAACTCATCGCTCCCATTATAATAAAGTACCATACCCATTTTATTACCCAATAATCATGTCCTAACCTGAAATCCCAATTATACTGCTAATCATCACTTTAGATAAGCATGGTTCCCAGATTTGAAACAGAAGAATTTTCCCAAAAATTGAGACTATTGTTTGAACAGATGAAAAGAAAAATTGCTTCTCTATTATATTTGTCATTGTGTGAAATACCTCTATCCATAAAAAAATCTTCACAAACCTATAAAAGTAGAACCAAACTAGAATATAATGGTAAGTGAGGTATCAATACATATCTTAAGATGAAACACAAAATTGAAGAGGACATATATATATATATTCATTTGCATTTTATTACATATTTTTTTATGATTTTAATTTTTATATTTTTTATGGATTTTTCAAGGGATTTTTTAAAACAAACTAACTATACTAATTTTTATAACTACTAATTAAGAAGTAAAAGCTAATTTAAGAAAAGTGAGGTAAACAAAATTGTCCTAATAAGTAAACTAACAAAATTGGACTCATAAGGACTCAAAATTTCATCCCATAAATGTGAGATTAGCCCTCAATAATCATCATCCAAAAATATAAGATAAACAATTGAAAGCATGTGAGGATTAAAATAAAATTAAGAAAAGAGGAATAGATCAAACCCATTTAAGCCTTGAATTGAAATGGAATCTTCAATTACATCAACACTCTCTCAATTATACATCAAAATTCTCTCAATCTCAATCACTCATGTATTTATTGAATCTAAAATAAAAATTACAAAATAAAAATAACAAGGATAATGGATGAATTCATAATGGACAATTAAATAATAAAAGAGATTTGCTAAAAATGCAAATCCTAACATTATAAAATTGTACATTAGAACTCACCCAAAGAAATAAATTCTAGATCATTACTTTATATTGAGATAATTGCTAAAAATGCAAAATCTCAACATAAGGAATGAATTAGAATTTAACTCCCATAAGGGATGAATTCAACTACATCAATCTATTTTGAAATAATTGCTAAAAATTTAAAAATACATTATAGATGGGTAGGGTGAAATTCATCCAAGAGATAAATTTCACTACACACCTCTATATTGAGATATTTGCTAAAAATGCAAATACTCTCTAAAGAGGGGTGTAGAGAAATTTATCACACAAGACTTAAAACTAATTTTGAGATATTTTTTTGAATGGCATTAAGTCTTCAATTTATATGGTGCATATGAAGGCTAGGGGTAAATTGGGTATTGATAAAATTGAGTGAGGATGAGAGCACATGGGGTGAGTGAGGTGATAAAATCTTATTTGGTCATGGGTTTTGAAAGGTGCAAGTGGAATGGTTTGTTTGGGGGTATTTTAGGAATAAAGGGTAAGTGGGAAAAAAGGCACTTGGTCTTGTTTTATTTGGTGTGTCTTTGATTTTGTATTTGGCAGATGACATCGTGTTTGGAGAAGTGGGTCAAATGGATATTAGGGAAATGGGTTGGATTCGGGTTTGGTACGGACCAGGATGGATTGGATGGTTGATGGAGGGTTCTGGGTTTGGTTTGGGCTTTGGCTGGCCGATGTGGATCTCGGCAGTGGGTCGGGGTAAACAGGTTCGGCGACTGGGTTAGGAGGGTCGCCGGCATAAGGGAGGCGAGGGGGTAGAGTGTCGCCGAACGGGAGGTATAAGGGCCTGGGTCGCGACTTGGCTCAGGTAGGGGAGAATGTGGCGACGCATGGGATGCGCAAGGGGCGCAGGTGGTGACAGGGGCTGGTCTCTGGTGGGTTTGGTTTGGGGGTAGTGTCGGGTTTGTTCCGAGATGATGAAGGTGGATGGTGGGTATATGGTTTGGTTGTTTGGCTATGGTGAGAGGGGTGGTGTGGTGGTTTTGTTAATGGGGGAAGAGAGATGAGAGAGAAAGTGGGTTTGGTGGGAGGTTGAAGATGAGTGTGGGGGTTATTATGTGTGGTGAGTTGTAGGGTAAAATGGTGAGAGTGAGTGAGGTGGTTTAAGGTGTATTAGTGTGTATAGGATAGGTGGGTGTGAATTAGTTTAGGTGTATGGAGTATAGTTTATGTGCGTGTGTGTTTAATTTGGACACCTAAAAAAATATAACACTAACTAACTAAAAAAAACTAATAAAATTAAAAATTAATAATCTAAAAATAAAATCCTACTTTTAAAATAAAGACTCAAATAAAAATGAAACTAAAAAGAAATAAATATAAAAAATAAAAATCTAATAAACTAAAAACTAAAATCCTAAAAAAATATAATCTCATAAAACTAAAAATAATAAATGAAATCCTAAAAATCTAATCCTAATAAAATCTAATAAAAATAAAAATAAAATAAAATTATACTAATAAAGATAAAATAGAAAAATAGAAAATAAAACCTAGAAAATACTAAATAAATCAAAAATAAATACTAAAAATAAAATGACACAAACTAAAATTCTAAAAAAAATATTAAAAATGGACAAACAAAACACACACAGGGTTTGGGGTAGGTTTGGGCTAGGTTTAGGCTAGGTTAGGGTAGGGTTACCGGATTGATAATTATCTCCATTCAACGGGCATTTGCCTCGATATATAGATTTTGACACCGCAAACGGACATTTGACCTACAAGATAAACATTTAAGCACATAAGATCCAAATTGCCGAGAATTAGCAACAAAAACACATCTATTGGGGGTATAAAATGTACAGTTTTGGGTGCTTATCATAAACCAGAAGCTCTATCGTTTGAACGGGATAGCATGTTGTTAGAACGACGCATTGTGCGACAGGGCTTCTCATTCGAACCAGACTTAATCTCATTTGAATGAGATCGAGCAGTTTCCCAACCTGCACCTCTTACGTTTTTCATTCATAAACAGTCTTAAAACCTCTATAAATCAGTCCTAAACTCCATCCATTCAATTCCAATTCATTATTGCACCTAAAAGGATGATTTCTAACATTCTAAAAGTATAAATTATTGATTAATTAACCCTCAAACCCTAAAATCCCCAATTTCAGATTCATAGAACCCTAATTCATAAAGTTTCAAATCAAGCCATTTAATCCTAGATTTAAATCATCAATTACCATCATAAATTCGTGGTTATTCTATTAATTACATGGAAAATTCACCTCTGTGTCAATTCAGCCCTAAAATATCCTTTAATCATGAATTTTTCATCAAATTACATGCAATTTAAGGGGGTTTCATTACCTACACTAATATGAAAACATTAAATTCTAAAAGAGAAAGATTTAAACACTTTCCTTATGAAAACTGTCTGATCCTTTGGTTTTGTTAGTATGGTTGCGACCCTCGTTCTCCGATCTACATGATGGTTGTCTCGGTGGTGGAAAAGGTGCACTCGTGGTGGTTCTTCCCTTAGAACTTCTCTTCCTCTTCTCCTCTTTTTGGTCTCTCTATATGTCTCACTTTCTTATGGATGATAAACTATTCGAACCCAGGTAGGAGAGCTTTTATTTCTCTAATTTTCGTCCATTATTTTACTCCAAAAATATTAATTACCAAAATGCCCTCCCGAGGTGCCAGTTCGGCCTAGACCTACCCCTAGACCGAAACTAATCCCCCGGGCAAACCTTTTTGACTATATAGACCCTTCCAGACACAATGGCACACTCAAAATTACCATATGAGTGACTTATAAATACTTTTCTTTTATTTCCATTAATTAATTTCTGACACTACTAACACGCGCGTCCCAACTTAATTTTCATAACAGTCATATTTTTCACTCCCGAAAACTTTAATATTTTCATAATTGATAAGCACCCAAAACTGTACATTTTATACCCCCGAATAGACGTACTTTAGTTGCTAATTCTCGTCAATACAGTTCTTATGCGCTTAATTGTTTGATATGCACGCTTAATTGCAGTTGCGGTGTCAAAAGCTATATTTTAAGGAAATTTGCATTAAAATGGAGCTAAATCCCTCCCCCGTAACCTTACCTGAGCCTAAACCTAGCCTAAAACTACCCCAAACCATGTGTGTGTTTTGTTTGTGTCTTTTTATTATTTTTTAGATTTTTTGTTTGAGTCAGTTTTATTTTAGATTTATTTAGTATTTTCTAGGTTTTATTTTCTATTTTTCTATTTTATTTTTAGAATTTTATTTTATTTTGATTTTTATTAGCTTTTAGGTTAGTCTTACTTTATTAGGATTAGTTTTTAGGAATTTATTTTTAGTTTATTATATTTTATATTTTTTAGGACTTTAATTTTCATTTAGATTTTTAGTTTTTATTTCTTTTGTTTTATTTTAGTTTTTACATAAGCTTAGGATTTTATTTTTTAGTTTTAATATTTTTATTTTTTATTTTCTTTAGTTTGTTTTATTTTTAGTTATATTTTATTTTTATTTTTTTTAGTTGAGTCTTTATTAATTTTATTTTAGGGTCACAAATTAAACACACTAACACCCACCCTAAGTCACACCACACTATCCTACACCCTAAAACCTACACACTCACATACACCCCATTCAAACACTCACCCACACCCACACCCACATTCCCATACACTCACACACACCCTACTACCTCCCTCTCATCTTCTCCAACAAACTTCCCACCACTTTCTCTCTCCTCTCTCTTAATCCTTTAACAGCATGCCCATAACCAAAATATTAAACCTCACAAGATTCATCTTCCATACCAACAACAAACCCGATTCAGAAACCTACCAACCAACAAATCCATACCTAGACCTACCTGAGCTGTTCCCCATCGGATCTTCCATACACCCCAGTCAACCCCCCGACCTTGTCGCCGGCGTTGCCCCTCTCCGGCGCACTCCAGCCCGGTCGCACACCCTCGGACAACCTGCAAAAGCCAATCTGGTGGCGCTCGCCCATCTCCATCGGCAACCACTCCGACCCCTCTCTCTCACCATTCGGCGATACCACCGTCGTCCAGCGACCCCTGCTCCGGCCACCAACACCCCTGCCCCGGATACATCCTCAACCCTTATTCGCCCCGGTCTAGACCCGACTCAATCCATTCCGGCATTTTAACCCCAATACAACCTAGCTCCATTCCCACCATGCCAAACCTTATTCCCATCTTCCATTTCAAACCCAAGAACCATTTCTAAGCTTTCCGCGATTTCTCCACCTGTTCACATTTCCAAACACAAACCAAATAACCAAAAACCCAATTACACCACATGCCAATTAAACCCATTTACCCCCTTATTCCGTTTTTCCCATAATAACCCCAACTAACCTCTTTTAACCTTTACCCAAATTACCCTCATAAACCAAATCTGTTTTTATCACCATTACCTCATTTCCCCCACCTTCCCACATGACCTCACCATAACCACAAGCTCCCATCTAATTCCTAAATTACCCCCACCTATATTCCAAAACCTCTGCCCATTTTATCCTACACCATGAACCTTCCAAAAATATCCTAGCTCCATGGCACCTACTATTTAAAGGAAGAGAGAGCCTTTATCAATGAAGAAGACTGGAGAGAGAAAGACTGGGCTAGAATAATAGAGAAAATTAGAGAGAAAAAAATATTATAGAGAGGAGAATTAAATTGTACTTCAATTTTGTTAGTGTTTGTACACAATTGAGATAAGCTTGGATTTAATGCAAGTGCAATTTCTTTTCTCCCCCATTTTGGTTTGAATTTCTTCTCTCCATCCTTTTAATATCATTTAGTAAATTTTATTTAAGTGTTATTAAGTGAATTATGACTATGGTTGGCTAATCACTCCATTCAAGGAGTGAAATGAAGCCCCATATATTCAATTGAATGTATTAATTAATCTAGTCTACATTGTTTCATTTAGTTAATTTTATTTTCATTCCTACTTGAGTTTAAGCATTGACAAATGATAAACTATCCTTGAGAAAGGATTAAAATCTAATATACTCTTAATTTGTGGATTCAAACTAGAGATAGAATGACCCATTAATTAGACAATATTACATTTTATATTACTCATACATTAAAACTTTGTTGGATTTATGATTTATTATATGAATCTACTCTAGCGAGTGATTCATATAATTTTTCTAAATCAATTATTCAATTGAGTTGTGGGAATGAAAACTAGATTAACTAAATTTATATTAGTTTGTTTTGTCAAGTGATGAGAATTAATTGATAAGATAAAGTAATATTTGGAAAATTAATAAACTAGACTAATCAACACATTTAATTGATATTGTGGTGGTGAAGTTTCATTCCTTGAATATTTCTCAAATTTAAGTTCATATCACTTTTATTACATAGCCCTTATCTAGCATACTTTCTAGTTAGTTGTTTTCATCCCACATTTAATTTAGTTTAGTTTAAAATCATTACCTCACCATGTGTTTTAATATTTGAAAAAGCTAAAAAAAAGTAGAAAAAGTAAAAAAGTCCAAAAAGAAATAGAAAGTGAAATACAATTTTGTTCCTTTTGCTTTACAACCTTGAAAGTGGATTGATACCCTTATTTACCACTACACTTGAGATTGTCTTATTTTGTAGGTATTTGAGGATTTTGACTAACTTGGCTTGCTCCAACGACTATACACAAAAAGCAAAGTTATCAAATGGCGTCGTTGCCATTCTTGGGAGCGTGAAGCACTTTGAGCGGATTCAATTTTGTGATTCACTTGTATTGCATTTTTTTTTCATTTTTAGTACCATTTTTTCATTTTATTAGAAATATCTTCTTAGGACTTTATTATTTGGAATGTATTGTGGTGCATAGAGACACCATTTCATTTTCATTTAAAATTTGTAATAATTGAAGAAAGCGTGATAGATAAACCGGACAAGGTAGAGAGAGGGTGTCTAAAGCCGAGGATTTAGAAGTCTCTCTACCTTGGGTCGGTAGGACTCCTGGGGTCGAATGAGATTGACATTTTCTCCCCCCCCCTGTCGACTCAACAATTTCGGCACCCCACGGCCTAAAAACCGTGGGCGGTAAATCTCTTATACCCTAGCGCCCTCTTGTTAGCGAGTTCATACCTTGTGTGCTCCTACGTGATCTTATGTGATTTAATTCTTGCATTTAATTTTGAATGGAATGATGAATTAAATTGACTAAGACCTATGCCCGGTCACTCACGAGAAGGGATTTCATCACCCAAATCAATCACTTATCTTTTGTGTGCTACCCTAGCAATCACTAATTTAAAATCAATCAACTAGATAGCCCTATAGGATATGGTAATCGTAGACCCCTTTTTTATCATTTTGACTTGTAGGATAACCCGTAGAGTCCTCTCCACCGGGAAAAACCCTCGAACGGTTAGCTTTGCGGCACAGAAGTGTCCAAGGAAATTGGGTTTTAAGTGTGGACTCCCACTAAAACGGGTTTGTGCTGTCCCCAGCGTTGTACCGACCGATCATTTCGTTGTAGTAGCTTTGTGGCGAATCTCTGTGACAAGCCTCTTGGCATCTTGTGATTAAAGTAGGAACACACAATTTGCAAAAGGCGATCAATCATATAAATTTCGTGATTTTTATCACCCGCGAATTTCATTAAAATTTGACTACCCTTTTCATTAATTTTCAAGATAAAAAAATTGGTTATGTGATAGTAGGGATTTTTCCTTCACTTGCGTGTGTCCAATTCCTTTTTCGGTAGTCCGTTTTAGTGAATTCATCCAAATTCTTAGAGTCCATATTTCCCCCCACCCTTTTCTTCCAAAAAAAAAATCCAAAAATATTTTCTTCAATTTTTTACAAAAACTCAAAAATATTTTCTTTTTCAAAAAATCATAAAATCCAAAAAAACAAAATTTACATCTTTGTATGCCCACGTGGCAACAAGTTAATCATCGCTTAATTCGTTCCCGTAGTCTTCTCCCGTCTTTTCCACATTAGGAGAACCAAGTGTTCCCCTTTCTTCTTCCATTCCATCGATCACTTTGAGTTGTCCCCGAGTTGACATCTCTATTCCAACCATTCATCCACCCACCACACTGAAGAGCGTGCCTTAAGGGACTATTTTTCCCCGATAACGGCTACCCCACCATCTTCCATAGTTCTTCCACCCACCCTGATGGATCAATTCAAAATTCACCCGGCGACCATTTCCATGTTTCCCTATTTCCATGGTCTTGAACGTGAGTCTCCATACACTCACTTGCGAAAATTTCTCACGGTTTGCGCTACTTTCAAAAATCAAAACTTAGATGAAGAAAATGTTCGTCTTCGCTTGTTTCCATTTTCTCTCCATGATAAAGCATCCATGTGGCTACATTCCTTGTCACCGGATTCTATCCATACATGGGAACAACTTGTGAAGAAGTTCATGTCCAAGTTTTATCCCATAATTAAGACCAATGAGATGCGCCAAGCCATTCAGGATTTTCACCAAAAGCCAACCGAGCAATTTTGTTAAGCATGGGTCCATTTTCAAGACTATATCAATAGTTGTCCACATCATGGTCTCGAGAAGAGTCGCCTCATTCATAGTTTTTACAATGGTCTCATTCCTTCCACTCGCACCATGATTAAGTCCATGCACAAAGGCAAATTCATGCACTTAACTCCCACTGCCGCCTATAATTTTCTCCTTGCATTAGGCGATGACTCCCAAGATTGGGAGGGAACCAATGAATTTTTGAGATCCGTGCCACCACGAGTAGGTAGCACTTATGAGTTTAAAAATGATCCCAATTTTAAAACCTTACTTTATGGCTTGAACACTTTGACTAAGACTGTTGATGCTCTCAGTTATTCTATGCAACAAAATGTTTCTCTTTATAAACAAGTGATGAACGTCAACGAGTCTAGTCCTTCTTGTCATATCTGTTTAAGTCAGGATCATTTATCTCATATGTTCCCCCTTATTCAAGATGATCCCGAAACCACTCTAGCCCAATCATGTGCCTTTGATACCACTAGGAAACCCGCACCACCGTCGTTTACTTACAATCCCAATAATAGGAACCATCCTTATTTGTCTTATAAGTACGGCAATCACCTTTCTCCATCACAACCACAACAATATATTGGTGGTCCACCAGGATTTCACCAAAACTAGCAAAGGCAACATCGCCCTCCTATCCAACACCACCATGCTCCTTACCACCAACACAACCATCCATCATCCTTTGTCCCCCAAGGAGGACCGTCCCACCCCAATCATCAAATTGTCCCTGTCCCACCTCCGTCCTACGAGTATTCAAAGCCGCTTAGTTCTAACCGAGACTTGGTCCCCTAACCCCCTTATTACCCCCACCCCAATCATCCACCTCCTCTATCTAGAATATTCTCACTCAATTTATCTCAACTCAACAACAAACCACGCAAGCACAGACTCAAGCCATCCAAAGGCTTGAGCAACGTCTTAATCAGATTGAGTCCGAGCGAGAGAAAGGTCATTTTCCGAGTCAACCCATTCCTAACCCTAAGGGGAATGGAAAGGAGTCGGCTTATGAGGTTGGATCCCCTTCCACTCCACCCACATACCAAGCGGACATGAAAGCGGTGAGTACTCTACGATCTGATAAATAGGTAGGCAATGGTGTTGATGCTCCCCCTGATGTTCCAATCCCACCCACCTAGCACTACCCATTAGAACCGCTCCCTAAGGTCCCACCACCCCATAAATCCACCGACAAGAATGCCTGTAAACCTACTGAGGCCACCACTGCTTTTTTCCCTAAAGCCGGACCCAACAAAGAAAGCTCAACAATTTGATGAAATCAAGCAGGTTTTTCAGAATGTTCACATAAACATTCCATTCCTCACCGCGATTCAGCAAGTTCATTCTTATGCAAAATTCTTGAAGGACTTGTGCATTGTCAAGTGATGGACGAATGTGCCTCGTGATGCCTTTGTCACTGAGCAATTCACGTCCCTCACCCATGAGAATGGTATTGTGAAATATAAAGACCCTGGTTGTCCCACTTTCTCTTGCATGTTAGGAGATAAGTTCTCTACTCGGGCTTTGCTTGATCTTGGAGATAGTGTTAATTTTCTACCTTAATCTCTCTACCTTGAGTTAGGCTTACAAAACATGAAACCTACACAGGTCACTCTTCAACTTGCATACCGTTCTGTGAAAGTGCCTAAAGGAATCGTTGAAGATGTTTTGGTGAAAGTGCCTGACTTTTACTACCCTGTGGATTTCATCATCTTAGACACTCCTACTTCCGACCCAACCAATATTCCTATCATTTTGGGTTTCCCCTTTTTGGCAACTGCCAATGCCATCATCAATTGTCGAGATGGTTCAATGAATTTTTCTTTTGGCAACATGACCATCGAAGTTAATATTTTCCATCTCATGCAACAACCGATCGATGTTGATTCTATTAATGAGGTTTGCATTATTGACTCCTTAGTCCAAGAGATGTTGGATACCACCTACCCAGAAGATCCTATTGACGAATGTTTGGCTCACTTTGGGTCCGACTTTGATATTGATTACTCCATCTCCGAGGTCAATGCCTTGTTAGATTCTACACCTCTCCTGGACACTTCCACTTGAGCTCCTCAATTTGTGCCTCTCCTTGTCGATACTCTTCTTTCTGTGGATGACCCAGTCAACTCCTGTTATGATATTCTCTCGGACACTATTTCTGCGTCTGAGTCTGATGCCCCTCCTAAGCCACCACCTATTTTGGAGATTAAGCCATTACCTGTTGAGTTGACATATACTTTCTTAGGCCCAAACTAATATCACCCCATCATTATTGCTTCTGACTTAACACCGAATCAAGAAGAGTAATTGGTCAACACTCTCACTCAACATAGCACTGCTTTAGGGTGGACCATTTTTGACATTCAAAGTGTCAGCCCCAATGTGTGTAGCCATCGCATTCATTTAGAGGAGAATGCCAAGAGTTCTCGTGATCCACAACGCTGACTCAATCCGGCAATGAAAAAGGTCATTCGAGCTAAAATTTAAAAATTTCTTGATGCTTGTATTATCTACCCCATTTCAGACAGCCAATGGGTCAGTCCCATTCATGTGGTGCCTAAAAAGTCTGGAGTCACTGTTGTAAAAATAGTGATGATGAGCTTGTACCCACCTGCATACAAACTGGCTGGCGTGTTTGTATTGATTATAGAAAGCTCAATGTTTTCACTCGCAAATACCACTTCCCTCTCCCATACATTGACTAGATGCTTGAACGCTTAGCGGGCCATGCTTACTACTGCTTCCTTGATGGATATTTAGGGTACAACCAAATACCTATTGCCCCTGAAAACCAAGAAAAAACTACCTTTACCTGTCCATTTGGCACATTTGCGTACTCTCGTATGACCTTTGGCCTTTGCAATGCACCTACGACTTTTCAAAGGTGCATGACTAGTATTTTCAGTGACATGGTAAAGCGTTTTCTCGAAGTCTTTATGGATGATTTTTCTGTGTTTGGTTCATCCTTTAAACAATGCCTATCTCACCTCACTATGGTTCTTCAACGTTGTCAAGAAAAGAAGTTGGTCCTCAATTGGGAAAAATGCCATTTCATAGTAAAAAAAGGGTATTATTTTAGGTCATGTTGTCTCTAGCTCCGGTATTGAGGTCGATAAAGAAAAAGTCGACTTGATTTCCTCACTCCCCATTCCTAAGTCTGTTAAGGACATTCTCTCCTTCTTAGGACATGCGGGCTTCTACCAGCGCTTCAATAAGGACTTTTCTAAAATCGCGCGACCTTTGACAAACCTTTTATCTAAAGATGTCCCTTTTGTCTTTGATGAATCATGTGTTTCCTCCTTTGAGCGCCTAAAAGCTTACCTCACTTCCGCTCCTATCATGCAACCTCCTAATTGGTCTCTTCCATTTGAGCTCATGTGTGATGCTTTTGATTTTTCACTTGATGCCATTCTTGGCCAGAAAGTTGACAAGCGCCCATATTTCATCTCTTATGCTAGCAAAACCCTGCATGATGCTCAACTTCATTACACGACCATCGAAAAGGAGTTGTTAGCGGTGGTGTTTGCTCTTGATAAATTTCTCTCATATTTCATCGGTTCCCCTATCATCATGTATACTGACCATGTTGCCCTTAAGCACCTTCTTCATAAAAAGGATTCCAAACCCCAATTGATACTGTGCATTCTCTTACTCCAAGAGTTTAACCTTGAAATTCGTGATAATAAAAGTTGTAAAAATGTTGTTGTTGACCATCTCTCTCGCATTACTGTCATGTCTGACTATGATCATGTTCCCATTTCTGAGTCATTTCTCGATAAACAACTTTTTTCTATCTCCACCTCGTCTCGGTATGCTGATATTGTTAGCTTTCTTGTTACCGATCAACTTTTTAATCATTAGTCAAAATAGTATAGCTCCAAATTCATGGAAAATGTGAATTTTTACTCTTGGGATGACCCGTTTCTCTATAATTATTGCCCCGATCAAGTCATTCGTCATTGTGTTCCCGAATGTGAACAACTCAGTATTCTGTCCTTCTGCCACAATAGTGCTTGTGGAGGCCACTTTGGCTCAAAGAAAATTGCCGCAAAAATTTTGCAAAGTGGTTTTTATTGGCCTACCATTTTCCGCGATGCCCATCAATATTTCCAGGCTTGTTCCAATTGCCAACACTCTGGGCGTCTCTCTCGTCTTCATATGATTCCTCTCACACCATCCTCATTGTTGAATTTTTTAATGTGTGGGGTATCGATTTTATGGGACCATTTCCCTCCTTTCATGGTTTTCAGTATATTCTTGTTGCTGTTGACTATGTTTCCAAATGGATCGAAGCAATTGCTTGCCGCACCAAAGACCATAGCGTTGTGGTCTAATTTCTTAAAGAGCACGTCTTCATGCATTTTGGAACCCCCAAAGCTATCATTAGTGATGGGGGTAAACATTTTTGTAATAGATTCTTTGAACACCTTGTCAAAAAGTATGGTGTTACCCACAAGATTGGTCTCTCTTACCACCCACAGACTAGTGGTTAAGTTGAGGTCTCCAACCACGAGATCAAGAAAATTCTTGAAAAAACCGTCAATCCTAATAGGAAAGATTGGTCCTTACAATTGAATGATGCATTGTGGGCATATCGTACTGCTTACAAGACTCTAATTGGCATGTCTCCTTATCGTTTGGTCTTCGGCAAGCCTTGTCACCTTCCTGTCGAGCTTGAACATTATGCTTATTGGGTCGTCAAAGCCCTTAATTTCGATATTGATGAGGCGTCTGTCCATAGGAAGCTGCAACTTAATGAATTGGAGGAAATCAGAAATGATTCCTATGATTTGTCCAAGAAGTATAAGGACAAGATAAAGTGGATCCATGACCAAAGCATCATGCGCAAAGAATTCCACCCTGGTCAAAAAGTTTTGTTGTATAATTATCGGTTGCATCTCTTTCTCGGGAAATTGAAAACCAGGTGGTCTGGACCCTTTATTATTGATTCCGTTACCCCTTATGGTGCCATCACCGTGCAAAATCCCACGGATGGTAGCCTCTTTCAGGTCAATGGTCAACGCTTGAAGCCTTTCTTGGATCTAGGCTCCACTCACATAGAATAGATTGACCTTGTTGACCCCATTTATGAAGACTGACCGTTCAGTCTTATTTGGGGGTAATTCTTATACCCCAATTTTTCTGCCACCCCACACCTTCCTCGTTCTTACCCTTTGAGTGAGTTCCCATCGGTCTGGCTGAAGACGTTAAACTTAGCGCTACCGGGAGGCAACCCGATTTTCTGAGTATGAGTCTTATCTTGTTTGGGAATGTTCTATCATGCTTATAGACTTGTCCATATTTTTCTATCTCACTCATTTATTCAGGTTTAGTTTTGGCTACATCTGTCCACTTCATTAGCAGTTGATTCTAGTAATCTCTTTCCTACCTTATGCTCTCAATTTGAAATATCATTTTACTTATCATCGAAGACAATGTTCCTTTTTGTTTAGGGGTGGGGAATTTATCAAAATCTTACCTCTTTTAAAAAAATTTAATTTTTTAAACCTGATTTTTAAAATTTCGTGCAGTTTCTTGCATCTCACTCATTGATGTGAATTTTCAATCATCCATCTTTTAAGTCTAGGAATCAAGCTAGATAATATTTTTCTAAATAGCTTATGTAATACATAACAAGGCATTTTGCACCATAAATTTCTAGATTCAACAAAAATTTGCGCACTTATCACATCACTACGTTTTAGAGTTGAGGAGTACTACAATTCTAAATAGAACCTTAAGGATCACTAGTAGAGACTTTTGCTTGTGAGATTTGTGCCTTTCACCCTTTCATAGAGTTTTACGCAATCTCCGAGTCACAAGTTCATTCAACTTCGTTTGGGCCCGCACTTTAATTGTTGTATGATCTCATTATTCTTCATTTTTGGCTTGATCACTGAGAATGGCATTTTTTCGAGTTGTAAGAAACGCGTGTCTTAAAATTTGTCCCGAACACTAGATTTTCATCCATACACCTTCCACTTTTCCATATATCATCCCCATTACATTCATATATTCTTCCATATTCCCATTTATTCCCCTCATCATCCATACACATTCCCCACCTCATTAACACATCATCTTTCATTTTCAATTAAAAGAGTGTGATTTCAAATGTAAATATCTTCATTGTTGGTTTGAAAAGTTAGAGAAAAAGAAAAAAAAAAGAAAAAAGAGAAAAACATAAAAATAGCAAAAAAAGAAGAAAAAAAGAGAAAAGAAAAGAAAAGAAAAAGGAAAAAAGAAAAGAGAGAAAATAAAATAAAGAGAGTTTGTAGTTAGTTTTTAAATAAAGAAATTTGTTCCTAAAGTGTATACACTCTTCTTTCGCATCCATTTCGCATCCATCTTTTACCCATCGCATATGCATCACTCATCATTCATCCATCCCTCACCATCCTAGCTTATATCATATCCCACATATTCCATTTCTTTTCTCCCTCGCCCATATACATCCATGTTCCCCTAGGTGTTCGGGCAAATGAAAGTCGACGTGGTGAATAACTCGACGTTCTCACTATAGTGATTAGCATTCCTTTCATGACATCATTTTTCTTTCTAATTGTTCGTTCTTTCTTATGTGTGTGAGACGTTTGAACTTGCTTACATTTACTCACCTCCTCACACACAAGAGCGATACACTTACCCTAATCTCGAAAGTTCTTTTGAGAGATATATATTCGTGAGATTTGAAGTTGAAGCGTTGATTCCGACGAGGCAATCTCGGAATTACTCTTATGATACTCGACCCGTTTTGACTGATTCACACCACACACGTTGAGTTCTAGGAAGGATGTGCCTTGAGTATTTACTGAGCTAAACTTTTTACACATTCTATCTTGTTTTTCTGAAATTATTTCTCATATGATGGATTGTGCGATTATTCGATGTCTAATACGAGATTGACTGCCTTTTTGCAAATAAATAATTTTGTGGGTATATTCCTTGCAAACCCTCACGAGACACAACTCGTCCTGTAGGGCAACCTACAGGTTTAAAGGCTTGTTGTACATGCAAAGTGCAATTGCAAGTACTCATGAAAGTGGTACACTTTTGGTTACTTATATTTCTCTTTCTCTCTATCTTATTGCTCGAGGACTAGCAACGCTCTGTTTGGGGGTAGTGTGATGAGCACCCAAAACTGTACATTTTATACCCCGAATAGACGTACTTTAGTTGCTAATTCTCGATAATATGGGTCGTATGCGCTTAATTGTTCAATATGCAGGCTTACTTGCAGTTGCGGTGTCAAAAGCTATATTTCAAGGCAATTTGCATTAAAATGGAGCTAAATCCCTCCCACGTAACCTTACCCGAGCCTAAACCTACCCCAAACCCTGTGTGTGTATTTTTTGTGTCCTTTTATTATTTTTTAGATTTTTAGTTTGAGTCATTTTTATTTTAGATTTATTAAGTATTTTCTAGGTTTTATTTTCTATTTTTTTATTTTATTTTTATAATTTCATTTTATTTTGATTTTTAATAGATTTTAGTTTAGTCTTACTTTATTAGGATTAGTTTTTAGGAATTTATTTTTAGTTTATTATATTTTATATTTTTTAGGACTTTAATTTTCATTTAGATTTTTAGTTTTTATTTCTTTTGTTTTATTTTAGTTTTTATATAAGCTTACGATTTTATTTTTTAGTTTTCATATTTTATTTTATTTTTGTTAGTTAGTTAGTGTTATTTTTAGATGTCAAAATTAAACACATACATACACATACACCCAAATACTCACTCACACATACCACAGTACCCTACACTTACCTACACCCAATACCTACCCCTTCTTCTTCAACCTCCTGACACCCATCTCTTTCTCTCTCCTCTACCTCCATAACCTCTCACCACCATTAAAACAAAATACACAAAAAAAAACATTACCATCTCTCTCTCTCCTCATTCTCGCACCAACAGCCACCACCCGGAACCCAGTCGTCAGAACCAGGCATTGGTGACCTCCGACAGATCCCAACCTCCATTAGAGAACCCCTCAATCTCCTACCCTCTCCCTCAACCACCATCCCCTGCGCCTGAACTCCGATCGCGATGTCCAGACCCGCGGCCACCTTAACCCCGACCCCCCATTTCGGCGGTTTAAACCGCTAGTGACACCTCTAGCTGAGCTTCAAAACCCGGCAACCCGATCCCATCTCCGATGAACCCAGCATCACCGAAATTGAATACGATGGCCCACCTACCAGCGACACCAACCCAACCGCCGACGACCCTCCAATCGTAACCCAATACCCACCAATCCAAACCCACTTCCAACTTCCAAGACATCCCATATTATACCCATTTCTCCGAAATGATAAGCCACGATTTTAAATCACCTTCCAAAGCCAATCTCAACAACCAAAGCAAACTAAACCCATGTGCCAAATAAAACCCCTTTATTCTCTTTTCCCTTATTACCCCCCAACTACCAATTTTAACCCCAATACCCATTATACCCTCTAAACCAAATCTGATTATGTCACCCCATTTAACCCACATGCCCTCACCTCACCATTTCCATGCACACTCAAGTCAATTCCCAAAAATACCCCCATGCTCCATATGCGTACTATAAATGAAGATGAAGAACCCATATAGAGGAGAGCTAGATAGATAGGAATTTTTAGAGAGAGAAAGTTTAGGGTTATAAATAAATTAGGATAAACACCATTTCGTAAATAGTTTTTATTTTCCTTTTTTGAGATTATTGAGTGATAAATGTGTGAGGATTAATTTGAGTGAAATTTTTATGTAATATTGTTTGGATCACTCAAGTTGATGGATTATGAATTTCAACTCATGGATTGAAGATCAATTAAGCATCAACAGTTTGGGGATTGATTGTTCTTTTCTCATCTCATTTATTTTATGCCTTTGATTATTAATTTGTCATATTTCATATCATGTTCGGCTAAATCCCCTTTCAAGGGGTGGGGGAAAACCCTTATTTGATGTTATTTTAGTTTAATTAGTTTTATTACTTGAAAATTCCTTTTGAATGTTAATTTTGATCCCTCGCCTTTAGATTTATGCCTCGACAGAGGGTGAATGATTTTCGAGAGAAAATCGAAATTCTAGTTATAATACCCATTTTAGATTCGAACTAGAGATAGGGGTTTCTTAAATGGGGTATTATAACTTGAATTTCAACTCTAAAATTATTTTCTAAGATTTACATGAATTTTAATCGATCGATCCTAGCGGGTGATTAATTAAAAGGAGTGTAGATCTATTTTTCTAGAGTTGTGGGGTGTTAAACTTAATTTTCCAAAATATTACTACTAAAATTACATTTGCAACGAGAGTTGATTTATAATTTTGATATTAATTTGGGAGAATTCAATTAATTAAATTAATTAGTTAGAATAGCTAAAATTTGTGGTATAATCCCATTCCTTTATTGCTCTCACAATTATTTACCTCACTTTATCTCTTATTTTAGTGTTAGACTTTGTTTTCATTTTAGTCACTTTCTAGTTAGTTATTTTCATCTTAGTTTAGTTTAGTTCAAAACATCACCTCACCCAATTGTTTTAATATTTGAAAAAGCTAAAAAAAGCAGAAAAGTGAAAAAGCACAAAAATAAAATAAAAGGTGAATTACAATTGAGTTTGTCTCTTGCTTTACCCCCTTGGAAGTGGATTGATACCTTTACTTACCTCTACACTTGAGATTGTATTATTTTGTAGGTATTATAAGGTTTTGACTAACTTGGCTTTCAACAACGACATACAAAAAGCAAAGTTATCAATAATCATATATTACTTTACTCACTAATGAATATTCAACATAATTCTCACTTATAAATACTAACTCTCCTCACACTAGTAATTATTTAATTAAGTTCAGATTAATTATAAATAAGTTTCCGATTTTAATTAATTAATCCAATAATTAAAAAAAGATCTTTCAAAAATACGGGGTATTATACCTTAGCCATTTGTTGGATTGTAAGATTTTTACGTTTGGCTACTGCATTCTGCTGGGGTGTTTTAGGAGCACTGAATTCATGTATGTAACCATTACAGTCACAGTATTCTGTTACGCCTAAGTCTTTAAACTCACCTCCTCTATCGCTATGAATTCGATTTACTTTGGTATCCTTTTCATTTTCAATACGTAAAAGAATTTTCAAAAATGGACTAAATGTCTCGAATTTTTTTTAAATGAAAGCTACCTAAGTGAATCGAGTGAAATCATTCACAGTAATCAAAATGTAATTGTTACCGCAAAAGCTTACAGTTCGTGAAGGACCCATTAGGTCCATATGGATGAGCTCTAGAGGTTTTGTGGTTAAAGTATCTTTAACCTTCTTGTGAGCAGTTTTAACTATTTTTCCCTCCTGGAAGGGCCCACAAAAAATATTTGTTATAGGTCTTATTTTGGGAAGACCTCTAACTATCTCTTGTGATCTTAATTTGCTAAGATTATCGTAATTTGTATGCCCCAACCTGTTATGCCAGATTTCATTGTCATCCATCCTGACAATATTATAGATCTCACTACCAAGATTTACTATGTAACAGTTATCTGGTGTATGGAGTCCTGTAAGGATGTAATATCCATTCTCATTAAAAAAATTACAGTTTGTTTTACAGAATTTGGTTGTATGGTTAGAGTCGCAAAACTGTGATATGCTTAACAAGCTAGCTTTCAGACCTTTTACTAAAAGTAAATCTTTGAGAGTAGGTAGTCCATTTTCTTGGAGTGTCCCTTTACCTATGATCTGAGCTAATAATTCGTCTCCAAACATAACGTTTCCTCCTAAGAATTCTATTTTGTTGGTTAGTTTATACTCATCTCCGGTCATGTGTTTGGAATAGCTTGAGTCTAAGTACCATCCAGAAGAAGTATGTTCAGCTTTTAACGTGTAAATCACAATATTACACTTCAACTGAGGTATTAGATCGTATTTTCTAATATAAATTTCTCTAGTTTTAAAAGTTTTGATCGCATTTGCTCGATTTTAAAAATTTTGTAAGCATTTGCTTGTGTTTTGAAGGACTTATAAGCATTTCGTTTAGACATGAGTCTGGGACTCTTTCTCTTGGACTTATTCTTATTCCTATAGTTGGAGTTCTTATTGGTATGCTTAGGGAGAACATAGTTATTCCTATTATTTCTAGAATAATTAAAGTTTTTGTAAATTAGTGAATGAAAGATAGGCTTGTATATACGTTTTTAAAACATTCTTCAAAATAGTGTCCATAAACTTCACAGTACGAGCATTATAGATGGTTAGATGGTTTCTTTGGGTTTTTTAAGCCTTTAAAAATAGTTTTTTCCATCTATTGGACTTTGTCCTTATGTCTAACTGGAACGGATTGGAATGATGACTCTCCTTTTCTTATAGGGGCAGACGTATTTTTCCTTAGGTTCAACATTTGGCTTAGGATTATTTTTCATCAATATATCTAGGGTGTTATTTTTATGTCAAAATCAGTTTTTAAGACTTAAAAATCTGGACATATTTCAGTAGGTCTTTTTTCAGTAAACATAAATTGAATAGTTTGAAAAGGTTTAGTTTGTGTATTAGAATTTTGTTCAAAACCTATCCCAGTTTTATCATCAGAATTAGTTTTTCTTGAAGATACACAGTCTTCAAAACACTTAGAGTTATTTTCAAATTTAGAGAATGTTTTTAAGACTGTTGAAACTTTTTCTTAAGATTGTTCTAATTCTAACAATGTAGCCTTAAATTTTTCTGTTCTGAGACTTCATTTTCTTCTAGTAGGTTTTTAATTTGATCAAAAAAGTCGTAGATTTAGTTTTATAGGCCAGATATTGATTATTATAATCTTCAACACTCTGTTTTACCATAAGACTTAGGGCTTCTATCCTTTCAGTAAGTTCCTTAACATTCTTTTCAGGTTTTGTGCTCTTCCTAAGTGTTTTGGGTAAGAGTGTGTCAATGTATGGGAGGTCGTCATTTTCGAAGTCACTAAGTGTGGTGTGTGGATTGTCCCATAACTCTTCCTTTTTAAAACTCACGCGCACATTCAATTGGTCATTCAAATGTTCCCTTTGAATCACACACCCCGTTGATAAACTACTAACAATATAAAAACCATTAACAGTATCTAAACATAAAGCAGATAAACGAGTAGGCAAATTATCACAAGACATATCAGGATTAGGCATTTTAGCATCAAGTTCAAAATGATTTGCAAGCATATCATTATCATATATGATTTTTGCAAAAAATGCCATGCAGGGGTAAAAAATATTGGATGATTTGGCTAATCTTCATCAGAGTCGCTTGAATCATTCCAAGTCTTACACAAGCTGGCCTTGTTGTTGTTGTGTTTCAACTTAATCCTACAGTTACTAGCAATGTGACCTAATTTCCCGCATCTAAAACATTTAATTTTCTTAGGGTCTCTTTCAGGTCTACTATTGTTTTCAGTATTGTGTTTATCATTTTTTCTCTCATGAGGTTTGTTATTAGACAAATTTGTATAATCAGCCTTCCCTTGTTTAGAAGAAATTTTATTTCTAAACTTAAGAACTTAAAAATTTTGGACATGAGGAAAATTTGATTGTCCAAATTATCTAAGTCACAATCCTCATCAGAGTCCAAGTCAAAGTTAGGGACAACAAATTGAGGTGTGTTCATCCTACACTGAAAAACAACATTAAGACTGTTGCGTTTCTTTTGATTATTGGACAGTTGTTTCTTAAATTCTAATTCCATTTCCACGGTTCGGAGCTTTCTACTGAGGAGTTATGGGGTTAAATTAGCATAGCGTTTATTATCAAATTTTGGTGGAAGTGATCTTAGAATTTTAGACACATTCTCTTTCCTATCATATATAATGCCATTGGCATGCAGTTTTGTAACAACATCAATCAATTTTATATAGAACTCAACAAATGTTAGTCTCAGCCATTAAAAGAGTGTTATAATGCTGGATCAGCATTTGGGCCTTAGCAGCCTTAACACGGGTATCACCTATATGGGCAATGGACAACGTGTCCCAATCTTCCTTTGAGGTTGAACATATGGATATTCTTTTAAATTCATGTTCATTTACTGACATAAATATAGCATTCTTTCCTTTATTATCACTAAGGGAGGGCTGTTTCTCTTCTTTGGTGAACTCGCTTAGGAGTTTTTTTAACTCTTTCAGTACTACCAACTGCAGCAGGCTTAGTTGGATGCGTATATCCATTTTAAATAGCACCCCATGCATCATCTCCCAAAGTCCCTTGGATGAAGGCTATCATCCTTACTTTCCAGTAAGGAAAATTAGACCCGTCGAAGAGGGGAAGCCTGGAGAAATTTCCCAGTCTCTCCAATTTCTCGTCCAAAGACAGTAGTTTTTTAAAACAATTTAAAAAATCATAGGGTCTTAGATAGTTTTAGAAAACCAAGTACACCACTCTGATACCAATTGAAAATACTCTTACAAGATCGTTTAAAAAAAGTTAAATTAGTTAAGCAAGATCCAAGTTGCTTGCTTGAGGAAACTCTTTTCTAAAATAATTATGAGAACACAAGATGTACTTGATTATTATAAACGAGTAATTTTCAGATTCTTGGAATAGTTTTAAAGTTTAGAAAAATAAGTCTAGCCATGCAGCAGTAATCTTGAATAAAACTTAAAATCATGCATGCAAGAGAGATTTTTAATGTGGTAAAACCCCACCCAATAGGTGAAACATCCACGAAGGTCTCTACACCTCAAAACAAAAATCCACCATAAAAGAATTTAGGTTACAAGCACTAAACAAATTATACACACAAATAGAAACCTATTCTATGTTCAAAAGTTATACCGACTCCGTTAGGTTACTCTGACTTCTTTAAGGCTCTGATGTGGTCTTTAGCATTCCTTGGCTTATCTCCTTAGTTCCTTCTTTAAGTCGACTCAAAATGGTCAAAATATTTATACCAACACACTATTTAAGTGATTTTGTGTGAATGTGTAGTGAGTGAAGTGCCTAAATACATGCATGTACTCACACACGCTTATGAAAAAAAATTCCTACAAATTATCGGTTTTTCTAAGTATAAAATGCAATGTTTCACACTACCGAAATTAGGTGTGATCTGCAAATCAAAATATTTCCAGATCTGTGTTCTTTAGGAATCTTTTAAAACAGAAGATCCTTCAAGACTTATTTATCTACAAGTTTTTAAAATTGTAAAAATCAGATCTAAAATATGCAAACCTTATTTCAGTTTTATAAAAGAAAAAAGAGTTTTGTTGGATATAACTTTAATACAAACTTTGTTAAAACAAATCCAATAAGAGAGGGTGATTTTTAAACTAAAGAAATCAGATCTTAACACTTCTAAGTGATTGTATCACTTTTGCATCAAATCTACAAGTTTCTATAAATGAAAACAAGATCAAACTCTAGTGAAGGAGTTAGACGAGAGATTAAAACCAAAGAGGATTGTAAACAACTAACAAGAAACCCAGAAAACCTAACTTTCTCTAACAAATTTTCTGAAGAAATTTTGATAGAGTTTGGTTTAGGTTTTGAAATTTTCTCTCGATTATTTTTCTCTCTCTCTCTCTCTCTCTCTCTCTCTCTCTCTCTCTATCTATCTATCTATAGCTCTTTCGGTTTCAACCCAAGGCAGTTTTTAGGCTAAAATAATATTTACAAATTGAACCCAAACATTTTAAAACCTTAATTTTAATTTCTTAAAAATAGATTTTAAATGTTTAAAAATTCCTAAAAATCCTTAAACAATGTAGAAAAATCATATTAGGCCAATTTAACACACACACACACACCTCATAATTGTAATTAAATGCAATCCTAAAGTGTGTAGTGTTATTGGTATTCTACCTTTTGGACCATTTTGCTCCTTGTTGATGCAGACTTGAAGAGTTTGAAGATGTAATTGTAATATGGGTAACTCAAATTTTATTTCATTTTCGAAACTAGATGATCTCCTATATAATGTAGACTCAAGTGAGTCAAAGATATAGTGTGCTTCAAAGTTCTATAATCGGAGGGTTAAGCCGACCAACTTAAAGCAGGGAGATCTATTACTTAAGAAGGTAATCTAGAAGGGAAATAAGTTGAGCCAAATTGGCATGGTCCATACTGTATCTTGGCAGTTATCCGACCAGGAACATATTGCCTGGAAACACTGGAAGGAGAAGAATTTAAGAATCTCTGGAATGCCGATCACCTTCGCAAATATTATCAGTGATTTTATTTTCTTTGATGTAATCATGTAGACAATTTAATTAAGTTGCAGGTTTCTACAATTTATGCTTCCTTTTTATGTTTTTGTTTTCGGAGTATATGGTCATATGCCCATACATCACCAATAAAATGTTCAAAAAAGTTTAGATTGGAATTTTATTTAATTCAAACTTTTCCAACTTCAAAAAAAAGTTTAGATTGGAAGTATTTTTAATTCAAACTTTTCCAACTTAAAAAAAGTTTTAGATTAGAAATATCTTTCTAGACTTCACGTATGATTTCGACCTTAACAAGTCAAGAACGAGAAGTGAGTAAAACTTCATGTATAAACATGAGAAGTTTTACCAGTCCATGCTAAACACATGAATAACTATACATTCCTAACACACTTGGTCGTCAATGATAACTAATGCAAGACTTAGCTCGACAAAACTACTTACTGTTTTATCTAAGTGATTTAGTATAATGTAATTCATTACAAATCAGGTTCAACATTGGACAAAACACTTATCATTTAAGCAAATTACCTAATCAGCAAGCTGGGTAACTAATCAAAAGGCAGATTACCTAGTTGCCAAGATGATTAAACTAATCACAAGATTAAATAAAGATGAAAATGGATTAAAAAAACATACATATTAAAAAATAACTTCATTTTATTCCAAGCACTTTGAGTTACAAGATAAATATTCGAAGAACAATTTCCTTCAGCTTTGCTCATCCCAACAAGAGGCTCATTAGGGGTTCTCGGCAAAGTTGTAGATTTAAAATCTCTTATTCTAGTACGTCTACTTCTGCTTGATCGGTCCAACTCATGTGGGGTGCAAACATATTCATCCTCTCCTTGAAGGTCATAATATCCAATGTATTTTATGACTAGGCTTTGACGAATGTCATCAGTTAGAATCCAATTCACATCAATTTTAAAAGGTGGATCAGGATAATCCAACATCCCTGGATCATGCCAATACCTCAATTTATTGCCTCTAGGAATCTTTAACAATCCAAACAAGTTCAATAAACTCCATTTATACCCTTTCGACTTAGCCTTCTCCACGTGTTTATCCAAATAGGTTAAGGCTTCATTATACCCATCCATGCAAATAGTCGTGGGTTTCTTACGGAAGTGAAAAGTTAGTCGGTCCACCTTATCTTGGAGTTTTTTGTGCCCTTATCCTTCTCCTGTAGTAGATCATATTAGTCGGCTAAAGTTTTCTTAATTCTTCCTTCATTACTGTTGACCGAGAAGCCATGACTTCCTTAGAAGATTGTCCAAATTTGGAATTTTCCTCCAGAAGTATGGAATTTTCCTTCAAATATTGGCTTATAGTTCCTCCAGAAGTATGGAATTTTCCATCTTTAATAGTGAGACACCCTCATTTGGCCCTGTGTCTGTTGCCTTCTTTAAGATATCAAGCTCATTCCTCAGAGGGTTATTTTATTTTTCCACGAGTGCAATAATATCCTGAGAAGTTTCATCTTCTTTATTCAAAATAATTTCTTTTCGATTTAAAGCAGAAGTGATGTCCTACACCTTCTTATCAAACCCCCATCCTTTACTTAAAGCTGTGTATTTACCTTCATAATCTTAATCAAGAAATGCTAGAGAAATTTTGTGATCTTCCTGCAACTACTCAATCATTTCATAGTAGGCAACATTGTTCGCCACAACCCATTCTAGAAGACAGTGAAGATGGATGTAGGCATCTTTCACTTGGTTAGAGCCGTCTGAGTCGAGAAGGACCACTAAATCTTCTTACGTCAAAGGAACATAACCAGCCTCAAGAAGACTTTTGCATCGTCTTAATAGGTCAGATTCAGTAGAAGCTATCACATTTTTCTTAGAATCAAACTGAAAATCTATAAGTATATAAGTCCAACCAAGGAAGATAATTAGTGATGATCAAACAAGCAGACAACATCAAAAGATTGAATAAAACTATTTTATTTAATTACTAAGTCAAATATTGCAGAGGTGATTCCATTACAAAGGAAAAGAAGAAAAAACATAATACACATAAAAAGGAAAAACAAAAAACTAGCTGAAAGGGGCTAACCTTATCCTCGTCCTTATCTTTTATAGTAGTTATCCCTATAGGAGGTAGGTCGGCAGTATCCATAGGCGCCAAGGAAGAATATCTAGAACCCTCCTTGTCATCAAAGTCCTCATACAAGTTAGGAGGAGTTCCTGGGTCATGTCTTTGAAATAACTCAGAGTTTGCCTGGGTGCCAACCTACTTTAAGGCATTTGATTAGTCTTCCTTATAGGAGTGCTTTTTGGCATACTCTATTTAGATGGATGTAGTAGTAAAGGATTTATCCCATACTTTATTAGCAGCATCTTCCTTATCATTTTTTATCTTGGACTTTAGAGAAGAAATCTCACTGGTCAGGCTGACAGTCTTATCTTTTGCAACCTTTACCCTGCTTTCAGTTTCTGTCAGTTTTTGCTCGGTCGATTTAAACTTATCATTGGTATCTTTTTATTTCTCCTTGGCTTCCTTTGCCTTGTCCTCAGCTGCCTTAACCTTATCCTTCTAGGTTTCTCTCTCTCTATCTCTCTCTCTAAGTCTTCCCCGGATTTTTGGAAGGATTTCTGCAAGCCCTCAAAATCTTCCGCTACATTAATTTAGGAAGCCTTTATTTGGTCATACTTTTCCATCATTTGATTATAATCCACCAAGAACTACAAAAAAAAATATGCAACATCATTACATAAGGAGTGAAATAAGCTATAGTGAAGAGAAAAAGTGGATAACTTACTAAGGCTAAATTTTGGCTAGCCCTCTTAACCAGTCGGGCTGTAGATGTAGGGGCTATCGTTGACCTATCTGCTAGAAGAGTACTAACCTTTAATAAACCCCTGGCCAATCCAGGGTTAATCACCACAAAGGCATCTTAAATTTTGCCTTGCTCGGCTAAGGATTTATTGGCCAGCTATTGGTGGTCGGGTAGACCTTTATTCAACATTTTAAAATAAGGTTCAACAACTCGGGCTTCTTTAATAGTGAGAACTTAATGCCTCTTCTCAGTAACTTGTTGCCTCTTATCAGTAGTAGTATTATTTTTAGAAGAGGGAAGGAGACCCAGATCCAACCAATTAATTTGGGATCTTTTTTTTCACCATTGTTGCAGTTGGTGAAGTGGGAATGGTAGTAATGTCAAGGGACTCAAAGGAAGAAGAATTTCCTCCTTCGGCAAGCTCTATTCTAGTCAACTCAGAAGAAGAAGAAGTGGACACTAGTTTCTTGTCCAAATTTATGGGTGATTGAGGAAAAATAATTATCGGTGAGGTAACAAAGTAAGTGACAACACTCTTGTATTCTATCAGGACAGAATCTTCTCGGGGATGCTCCTTTCCTGATCTTAGGTAAATAGCCCATAAATATTTGAGTTCATCAATATTAACCTCACTTTCCTTTGGGCACTTCTTTTCGCTTTCCTCTGTGAAAAAATAAGACAAGTTAATTAGTCGACACAGCATCAGATAGTTAACAAACAGGAAAAGAAATTGAAAATTCAAAGTATGACCTATGTCACGCCCTTCATGGGGGTATCTAGGTCCAGTATATGTTACCCTCTCGGGAAGGGGTCATATGTCCAATTCGTTACTACAACGCTAAAATCCTAGTATTCTTTATTAGAATCTAGAAAATTAGCCACCAATGCCCTATGTGCCTACCTAGTCTTCATATAATAAGTATTATCACCATTGGTTCCCCACTTGTAGCTAAACATCAGTTTAGGAATCCCAATGCTAGTTCCATGGATTTCAATTAATTTATTCACTCCATTTACAACCGTCAATATATTGTGGGCTATTCTTACTGGAACGACATCAAATTACTCACAAAACTGAAGAAAAAGTGGGTTTGGGAGAAAGGTGATACCACTCTCAGCAATGAATAAAGTGGTAATCCAATGACCCTTGGGAAATTAATACACATCAATAGGGCCACTAGAAATATCTAAATCTACCCAACTTGGAATTTTACTTTTTTCCCTAAATTCCTCTGAAGAATTTTCATCTACGATGTACGCCATGATTGAAAGACACAAAAATCAAAGAAGAGAAAGGGAGAGCTTACAGAGATTGAAAAATGATGAAAAATAACAAATAGCGAAAGCGGAGAAGAAAGGAAAAATCAAAGCTCAGAAAGTTTGAGGTAAAGAAAAATGGAAGGAAGCAATCGTCCTTTTATAGGAAAACTCAAAAGAAGGAAATAAACGATTAACTGAATGAACGATTGAGCTACCGATGGCTGCACATTTCCCAACGAGCCAAAAAGATCGATGTATCCTTTGGCAATTCGTTAAAGTTCGAGTTATTCACAAAAATGCCATTGGCAAAAATAATGACAAAATTTTTGCAAGTCCTGGAAGTTAGCTACCGACCAACTCTCAGACATCACGTCGAGAAAGATTTTGAATAAATACTCCATACTTTCGATCAATCATCAAGCATGAAGAATTGGGTGATTTTGTTGTATGTAAAAATTGCTCTCCTACGTGGAACAATGGAAAGCAAACACATGTCCTCCTACGTGTCTACCCAACTATCTTGGTCAGCTTTGGAAACACTTAGTCTGCTAGCATGTTGACCAACACTAAGAATGTGAACCATTGAGAATATCAAAGGTTACTCAGGTGGAAAAGTGACTAGTAATGAATATATAGAGTTTTATTTATTGTATATAGATGTAAATGTTTATAAATATAAGGGCATTCCATCTCTTGGGTTCCTAGCCAGTATAAATGCATGATCTCTCTTCTTATAGCTGAACCACTTTAAAAACCTTATATGTTGTGTGTTTGCCTTGCTTGTTTATTTTTATTTATCTGTGACTATAAATTTGGACCCCCTCCATTTTTAGACATCAATAAATCCAAAAGAAGACGAGTTTATATGTATTTTCTTGGTATGTTGAAGATTATTTTAATCAATTCTTTAAATGTTTCCATCAATATTCCTCTTTTCTTGACTGTTCATTTTCTTTCCCTATTACTAGGAGTCGACTCTCCATTATCCATACTCCCCACATATTCTCCCTCACTCACACGACTATTGATATGCACCCACAAAATATGATTATTGATATTCTCTCACAAATCATGTAATAATGATAAGTACACAGATATGAAAATGACCACTTAATTGGGTGAAGAATTAAAAATTCTCATAATGGAATTTCTTCATTGTTTCAAAAATAAGACATCTCATATTATCTTGATTTGAAGATCTATAATAAAGGTTCATGTTATATTTTAAGTTACATTATGTATCTTATGTTTCTTTTTTCACAAGAAATAATGGAGGTAAATGAAGGAATGGTGCCAGAATTGAGTAAAGGGAAGGAGTTTACTAATTCAATGTATTCCAAGCATAAGACATATGAATATATCCGGTGGGACATTCGTGTCAAACTTGATATATATGTTGTTTTAGATATGAAGATTATAATTATATTATGATTTATGAATTTTTTTCCTTTAGAAGATCAAAAGATGATTGCTCTAATTATTTATTTGACATGTCTGTTAAATCCTATTTTTTAACTAATTTGTTTTATTTTGCAGGAAAATATGATAACGAAAAGTATAAAAATAGGAAATAAAGAAGTTCACGCTTTTGTCTGTTTGGCTTGATAAAATCAACAAGGTGGTTAAATCTTTAGCACTTTATTTAAGAAACAGTGTTCATATGTTATTTTGTTTTTCAAATTATCTTCTAATTTATTTAACAAAATGTTGATGCTGATGGAAATGGGCTATTTTTTATGGTTTTATTGCACTTTAATTTATTTTCATTATTTTCTTTTATTTTATTATGTCATCATATTTCTTTTTTGTTTAGTATTTAGATTTAGGAGTAATAAAAGCTAGTAAGAGTTATTTTGTAATTAGAATATGAACTTAGACACTAAGCGACTCCTTCCATTTAAATACCCCATTGTATTCCTCATTTGAGGACACTTTCCATTTTGAATATACGAAATCTCTTGATTATCTCCCTAAAGTTAGGGTTTGATGTATATTATTGGCGATTGACGTGTAGTTTACGTCAAATTGTATCAGAGCGGGTGTCGCTCCACATTGGTGTTGCTGTATCGATGTATTTTTATCAAATCGTATGCTACATCAAATGGCTCCAAGAATTTCCAAAGAACAACACGAGAAGATTCAAGAGTTGGTACGAACACGATAGCAAATTCATGAGAAGAAACAACAAATGGACCAACTCTTCTCTGTCATAGGCCTAAAACCTAACCCTAGACCCTACACTACCCTTTGGCCAACCCTCTCCCATGCTGCCCCAAAAAGCCTTACCCCCACTTTACCACACCCGCTACCCCAAATCATCCCCACCCATACCTCCCAGCCCCCGAACATCCCCAACAACCCCCTACCCACCTACCGACCACCCCACTGGACAAAAAACCATTGTTGACCCTAACCCTAGCTTGCCCCACCCCAGAAAAACCCCACTCGAACCTAAACAACTCTAAAACTAACCCCACCCAAGGTCGGTAGCCTTCCCAGGTTCCCCCTTAGCTGAACCCTAAAACAGCCCAAAAAAACTAGGGTTTTGCCCTAGTTGTGCCAAAAATCTATTTGGGCTGCCAAACCCGACTCCGAAATCATGGTTTTTGACCCAGGTGGAAGTTTTTAGAGTTGATTTGGGTGAATAAATAGAGAAGAATAAGATACGAATATCGAGATTTTCGGGATGTGAACCCTTAAACTTTTAAAAAAAATTATTTTGGCCCCCACAAGTTTTTGGCTCATTTTTGGGGGATTTTCCTCACGAGTTCCCAATTTTTTTGAATGCTCGAGGACAAGCTTGGTCTTGAGAGGGCGAGAGTGATGGAAATGGTCCCTATTTTAGGGTTTTAGAGAATTTTATTTTATTTTATTTTGTCAATGTATTTCTTTTTTGTTTGTCATTTAGAGGTAGGAGTAATAAAGGCTAGTAAGGGCATTTTTATAATTACTATATTAGCTTAGAGCCTAAGATACTCATTTCCTTTAAATACCCCCATGTATTACTCATTTGAGGACACTCTCCATTTTGAATATAAGAGATCTCTTTATTCTCTCTATAAAGTTAGCATTTGGTTTATTTTCTTAGCCATTGACGTCTAGTTTACGTCAGATACTTTGTGAAGTGTGTACTCGTTACTTGATTTCTATATATTTTGTTTTAATTTCAGATTAAATATCGATTATATAGAAATATATATTCATATTTTTTTTAAAATTGACTTTTAATTCTTTGACTAATGTGTATATAAGCATAAATGCTATTTAGTGAAGGATGTACTAGCTTATATGACTTCTATTTCTATTACACGTTTTATAAATGTTCAAATTCACTTATTTATTTACGTATCACGTATATGATAATATTTTGCAGAGGTTCACTTTTGCCATACAGTGAAGCCTTCCCAAAAAATCATTGTATATGCATTTCGATCCATCTTAATCTTTTTCCTGAAGTTATTGTGAAGTGATAAAACTCAAAAGTTGATTCACTTTGGTTCATTGCATTTCCTGACCTTAAATTCTAAAGTTGGGAAAGTGTTTTTATTCAAATTCTTTTGATTATTTATTGACTCATGTGGATATATTTCGATTGCTTTTATAGAATGTTGAATGTTCAAACTGGATTGGATATCACATGTTTTGAGTTACTTAGTTTTTTTCAAAAAAAAATTATATTTCAATTTAATGGATCAAATACCAAAAAGTCCCTCAAACATTTTTAATACAAATTTAGTCCAAGACTTTTATTTCGTACCAAAAAGTTCCTCAAACACACATTTAACTAATCTTCTCTTATTTTTAAAGGTCTGCGCCAGCGGCATGGAGAAGGATTTTTTGGTGCAAAATAAAAAAGCTTCGACTAAACATGTATTAAAAAATGTTTAACAGACTATTTGGTATATGCCCCTAATATAATTGCCAAATGGATTGAGGTTGGGATGAAGAAGTCATTTTAGTCGGTGGTTATAGTTATTCCTAAAACATAATAACAAAATTCGTTGCATATAAATATTTAAAACTACCCTCGCATATACATTAAGAGTTTTATTGTAAAAATATTTTATTTATTTTTCATGATGGTGTAATGCGCTTGGATGGATTTGATTCCTTTTCGCTCACTTTATAACCTTTTATATTTGTTATGTTTTTCTTGATTCAAGTAATGTTTGGTTTTCATATCTATTAGGTATTTTAACGCTCGTTCTTCCCACTTATTTATGCTCTCCCTCTATTATTGGGAAAAAAGAACACAAACTAGAATTAACGAGATTAATCTTAGGCGTCCCTATTTACATATACTCAAACAACAATTGAATTTTTATTAAACTTTATTTGATTAAAATAAATTGTTTGATGATATTCAAATGAAGGCAAAGTTAAAACATTTATCGTCATTCTATTTTTTTTAATCTTTTCTATTATGGTCCGGAAGAAATTTGATATAAAAAATTAACATGTATGATTGTGAGTAGTCAATAATTATAAGTAATATTTTAATTTCACAAACTTCGTTTGACTTATCTCATTTTTCTAAGCTTATTTTTATTCTAGACTTATTACTATACTTATTTTCGTAGACAATGTATTTTTCTTTACCAAACAAATGGGCATTCAAATAATGGAATCTGATATAGTCCTTAATAATAACCATGATCTTTGTACATCCTCATATTTCATCCTACCAAATATGTTAGGCGAAATAGGCACAAAAATTAATGCATATCCATCGACATATAACTTCTTTACACAATTAACATATTACGGTTTAGAACTTGATAATGATCTAAGTAAGTTTAATTGCTATATATAATTGTATATTGTACAATATCTATCTTAGCAAAATTAGATATAAAAAACAATTCCAAAATTTTGCTTTTAAAAATAGAACAAATTGACATAGTCACGTTTTAAGAAAATAGTTTTAACATTAATGAATTTCTCCTTAATTTACTGTAAGTAAAGAAACTATAAATCTCTATGCACCACACGGTTTCATGCTAGTTACATAATAGAAACGAACTCATTTGAAACCTTTTAGATTAATTTAATTAATCCTTATTAAAAACTCCTCATCATCATCATCTTTATCTTAACATTATCACATGACATCGGCCATATGAACTCTTTTTTTTTTCAAAAAGAATTATTGTAAGTAATATTATCAATTAAACGTAATTCTTACTGATCTTTCTAATAATTTTCGCTCAAGATAAATTTTTAATTTATCTTTTACCTCGTATTTTAATTAATCTTCTTACCATCTCTACTTTCTCATGGATTACTAGTTATTATTAATGATATAATGGGACAAAGTTAATGATATTAAGTCATGGCAACATTTCATTAAAGCACTAGCTACCACTAATGCGTGGCATCTACCAAACATAGAAAACCAACATATATAACACCCTAACCCAACACGTATTACAACCACACACACTCTGAAACAGCGACACAAACCAAAACCACTGACCAAAGAGAAAATCATAAAAATGGAGAAAACAAGAATTCTCTCCAAAAAACAAACACTATACAAAAGCAATTCTGTAAGAAAGAAAAACAATCGATGGAAGAACCATCCGCTTATCCCATTCAGGAAAATTTTAAAGAAACAACACTGATAAAGCATGAGGGATCTACAATTTCTAGTCAGTACGAAGAGAACCATCTGAAGCTATGTTCAATACAGTTAACCACTCTATTAGCCGATCGAGATAGATGCTAGAAGGATATAGCACTATAACATTATTTATGAACACCCTTATTTATCTCACAAACTAACTTGCTATTGTGAACAATGAAACTAACTAAAATATGTGAATCAAAATTTAAAATTACATGATCCAAATTTGGTTCCTTTATGAAATTAGCTGATGAAATCAGGGAGTTAGTCTCCACCAAAAGGGTTGCTGTTGCATTAGGGCTGTAACACCCCGTATTTTTATGGATTTTAATTATTGGGGATTTATTGAATTTAATTGAGATACTAATTTAATATTGATTCGGAAATTATTTTAATATTTACTAGCGTGACGTGAGTTAGTAATTATTGGGAATTTGTTGAATATTACTATATGAGTAAAGTAATATGTGAGATTGATTTTATTAATATTGTCACGAGTGAATAAAATGGCAATTATGAAAATTAAAGTCGGGAAGCGCCTGTGTCGTGTCGGTAAAAGTGAATATATTATAAGTCACCCGTATGGTCCTTTTGAATGCGACCAAGTGTCCGAAAGGGTCGAGATAGTCAGAAAAGTGTACCCGGGGGTTTAGTTTGGGTCTCAGGGCTTTTTTAGGCCCAATTGACATCCCGGGAGGGTACTATAAACATTCTGTATTTTTGGGTATCTTAGTATATATTAGCCATTTGGAGTTGTCTATTAGGTTTGAAAAAAATAAAACCTAAGCCCAGCCATTAGAAAAGAAGGTGAAGAGATTAGAGAAGAATGTGAAGAGTTTTCAAGCAATCCAAGGCCTAGAACTCACCCAATTGCACCGCCACCACCACCAAAACGTAGATCGCATGAGGAAGAATGCAACCATAAAATTTTCATCAACAAATCAGACCCTTGAATCCCAGGCAAGTATCTATCTTGCTGATTTCTAATTGGTATTCCTTCCATGTTAGTCTAGGAATGAAAATCATATGTTTTAATTGAAGAATTATATGTTTGGAAGAGAATTTATATGTGTTGTAGGGAGAATCCATATAGTTTGAAATTGTGATCATATGTAGAGGATTACCCATGAATTTATTATGATATTTGGGAAGAAAATATGGATTAAAATAGAGGTTTGTGATTATTCATGCAAAATTTGATTTTATAAATAAATCTGAGATTAAACCCCTTTTTGATTGATTCGTTGAGGATGTATTAATGTTGTTATGTTAGAACTTGTTTATATATATTTTTTATACCTTTGGATAACTTTGATGGGTGTTTTCGATAGAATTATAGAGGTTTGGAGGGGTTAGAATGATTGAACCCATAGGTTGAAATTTGCAGCAAACTGGGCAAGAACTACTTGATCGATGGATCGACCAAGAGCATCGATCGATCGACCGACGATCGATCGATCGACCCCATTCATTGATCGATCGATCGATCGATTGACCCCATTACTCGATCGATCGTTCCCTCCTGGAAAAGTGCATATTTTTCTCCTTTTTTTTAATCTGGTTAAGATACGTAGGAACCCTTGATTATTATTTTTGGAGTATAATGGGTTATGAAGGTGACCAATAGGGTCTAAGTTGACTCCGTTAAGTGAAATTAACATGAGATGATATTGTGTATTAACGGGGAGTTACTCATACATAGGAAATTGTGCGTACGTTAACTAAAAGATTGACACTCGTGAAAGATTTAGACTAGAAGGTAAGTGAGGGTATACCTACTGAAATTATACTTAGTGAGAGAGAATGCTTTGAGAGATGAGAAGTAAGTATGAAATAAATAATAAATGAGAATAAAAGAGACGAATCCGTTATTCGAGATAATTGAGTAAAATATATGCTAAGAACGGATGATAATAATTATGGGTCGTGGGTGAACCTAGTTTGGAAAAATGTGAACATTTATATATATGACAGTGAGACTGTGCGTATATTATGTATCTGTGTAAAAATCATACCCAAGCTACTTGCTATCATGGAGGTTTTCATGCCGGGACAGTCTTATCTCGATTAGACCTTTATGGGGGATATTAACTTGTAGCCTAGAAGATAGTATCCTTGATACAGACTATCTGAAATGATAGTCAGATATTCTAAGAGACGTGAGGGCTTGTGCTGATCTCTTAGGACCTGGAACTATGCTTCGACTCCATTTGTATGTGTATTGTGTTAATACAGTTCGAGAGTGATTCCCAACTAGTATTTCCCTTAGTATGAGTGATACCCACCATAGTTTTATGTGGGGTGCCGATAGTATATATATATATATATATATATATATATATATATATATATATATATATATATATATATATATATATATATATATGGAAAAGTTTTACTGTGTGTATAAGTAGTTAAGTAATGAATAAATGTTTCAGCTTTATAACAAGTGTTCGTGATTGTTGTAACGGTACTAAGTGGTTCTAAGTAACATACGAATATGGAAGATAATGCTTTTCTAAAATTAAATATTATGGCCTTGGTACTTCTTGGGATAGAACTTTATGGGAGGATAAGTTAGATAGACTTATGTGATCAGTAGTACGGTAGGGGTGCACACTAGATGAGAGGTTAGAATTCTCAAGAGAGTGTCGCGTACTAACATGGTGGTTATATTAGCCAGTAAGCATTTTAAATACTTGCTAAACTATTTTTAAAACAGTTTTACACTCGGGGTCTGACATGTTTTCTGTCATTTATTTATCTCTTGTATATATAAGTATGTATTACAGGTGCCCAGCCACAGAGGTGTCTTTCATAGGTTCTTTGGATTGGACGTGCTATAGCTTATGTGGAAGTTACAAGCCTTTGCTTTAGACGACCTCGTCATTGATTCTGTTCATATTTTAGATCTTCTTAGTTAGGGCATGTGTCCCCCAATTTCCTATTCAGTTTGGATTTGTCAGAGATTTGTGTTCATTTATATTTTCAGTATTCAGTACTCCTTGGGGGTTAACTATTGTAAGGATGATTTCATTTATGGTTCTTAAACTTGATTTGGATTATATAGATGGTTTAATTCTTGTGTGTTAATTGACATCCTTAGTATTTATGGATTCTTAAACTGTTGGGTATTATTAAAGGTTTTCATATTGGTATTTGTGTTAAAAAAAATGAGACTTTAAATTGTTTTGACACTTAGCTTAATTATTTAGGGTGTTCAAATTGGAAGTATTATTTTATGATAGTGATGATGAGAATGAACCAACCGTTCACCTTGATTTTAATTTAATAAAGGACTAATCACCCCGTATTTAATTAGGCGTAGTGTTATAGGTGGTATCAGAGCATCAGGTTCTAGCGTCCTTTAGGATCTGTGCGACTTATTATGCTTCCAGCGTAGCTTTCTTTGATATAGAGCCCTATGTTTAGGATTGCTGATTTCCTTGGTGAGATTTCTTTCTCTTGCTATCACGTATATATCAGTGAATCTTATTTACATTCGAGCGTGTTCAAATAATGAAGTATGGAAGATGAGGGCCGTTGGGCGAATAGCGGGCGACAGGGATTAGTGAGGTTGTGAAGTATATTTGAGGATGATGACCGTAGTCAAAGTCACACCTATTAGGTCACGAGAGGCCGGGCATGTAAAGACGACTAGGGCGCAGCTTACAATTTCTAAAGGATGCTATAATCAAAAGGGAAGCTGAATCAGACTCACCCAACGTGGTACGCTTGGGAGAGGGTCAAATGGAAAATTGAGGAGAGTCCTAAGTAGATGTTCTAGAAATGCGAAAAGTGTGTGGGTTACCCAACGAAGCTAATACATTCAAAAGCTTGGGTATATGGAGGGAAAATGGGTGCACTATTAGTGATTTATATTCTTTATTGAGATTTCTCGTATTAGTGAGTTGATATGCGAGTACGATATTATACTAATTGTGGTTTTATAAAAATGGTTAAAATAATAGTGGGCAGTGATTGCAAGGCAATCGGGGTTGCTGCCTTAGTGTAGTATGTTCTATTCTGATAAAACCTCACCTGCGAGGGGGTCGGGCTAGCACTCATATTTTATGTATAGAGACTTCAAAGGGTATAGTGGTACAAAAATGTTTATTCCCAGGGTGTTTAGGGACTTTGTTATTATGATTCAGTGTGTATTGGGTTTACCGTTAAGTGAAAAGATTTCACTCATTATTATATGTAACGCTCAGGACTTAGTGGTAGGAGGAGAGCATTGTTATATTTATCCTTTTGGAATGTGAAAGTCAAGACTTATATTCACATGTTTAGGAATGGGATTTTGAGAGTCCCGATTGTATACGTACGAGGTTTATGGAATATGATTACCACCAATACTGAGCAATAGTGAAATTAGGAAAAATTCTTTGTTTTAGTACAATTGCGGGAGGAGATATATTTTTTTCGTTAAAAGACTGTATACAAGAGTATAGGTTATGGATGGAGGACCCAACGGATTTCGATAACCGACTATGCTAGGTAGTAGTATATCGGGGTGTTTCTTGTTTGGATTTCGCTTTGCGAGATATCTCACGCATGAAACTTAGCATAAGATTGGCAGTAGATAGATGTTTGGTCATTAGTCCATGATTCAAGTACCTCGGTTGTCATAGGTGCCGGTAATATTGATTGTAAGTTAAAGTTAAGTGACGATTTAAGGCCAGTGGGGCCAATTGTGTGGTAAGGAAACATTGAAAGTTTTGTTTTATCACCCAATCGAAGGGTGGAATGATGATAAAGAGGTTTGAGAGTACCCAAGTGGTGTAACCACGTTGTGTCACAAGGTAAACAAAGAATTGGGTGTTATGTGTGAAGTGTAGATGATGATTACACCAGTATGCACGATTTATAGGGTGTGTGGGCATCCTGGTTAGTTGTTGCTTAAATCTTTCGAGTTGAAGAGACGTGGGTATAGACGCGTGGAATATATGTTTGTGCGAACGACGTAACAAAGTGGAACTGGTAGAGTTGATAATCAGGATTTTTGATCGACCGAGTTAGAGTCTGATGACTATGGTGGAATTACCATAGCTGTTTTAGGTGACTTTTGAATGTCGTAAGAGTTACGTTACCGAGAATCGAGATTCGAAGAACTGGCAATAGTGGTCAAATGTTCGCATGGTTTCTCTCAAAAAGGGAGTTTTGCGTTTAGATAAATACGAGTAATTATTACGTAGTGAGGTGCGACCTCCAAATAATATTGAGATAATGGGGGCCAATGATATATAGGCTCGTCTTATGCGAATAGCAACGGATTGGAGCAAAATTTTAAGTGTCGTTATTAAGGTGTGACTCTATAACTGATGGTATTGAGCGTGTTTCATAAGCTTATTGTGAGGCGGGGGACTATAGAAATTCGCCTTACCCGAAAGTCCCTTTTGAGTATTGATAAAATATCCAGATCTATTTTTACTAGGCATACCTTAGTTTTCGAATTTTGGGACAAAACTCCGTTATTAGGGGGGAAGTATGTAATACTCCATTTTTTATGGATTTTAATTATTTGGGATTTATTTAATTTAATAGAGATATTAATTTAATATTAATTCGGAAATTATTTTAATATTTACTAGTGTGACGTGAGTTAGTAATTATTGGGAATTTGTTTAATATTAATATATGAGTAAAGTAATATATGAGATTGATTTTATTAATATTGTCACGAGTGAATAAAATGGCAATTATGAAAATTTAAGTCGGGACGCGTCTATGCCGTGTCAGGATTAAATTATTATTATAAAAGTGAATATATTATAAGTCACCCGTAGGGTCATTTTGAGTGCAGCAAATTGTTCGGAAGGGTCGAGATAGTCTGAAAAGTGTACCCGGGGATTTATTTTGGGTCTCGGGGCTTTTTTAGGCCTAATTGACATCCCGGGAGGGTGTTATAAACATTTTGTATTTTTGGGTAATTAAACCCACGAATTTTCTTAGTATATATTAGCCATTTGGAGTTGTATCTTAGGTTTAAAAAACACAAAACCTAAGCCCAACCATTAGAAAAGAAGGTGAAGAGATTAGAGAAGAATGTGAAGAGTTTCCAAGCAATCCAAGGCCTAGAACTCACCCGATTGCACCGCCACCATCACAAAAACATAGATCGCATGACGAGGAACGCAACCATATAATTTTCAACAACAAATCAAACCCTTGAATCCCAGGCAAGTATCTATATTGCTGATTTCTAGTTGGTATTCCTTCCATGTTAGTCTAGGAATGAAAATCATATGTTTTAATTGAAGAATTATATGTTTTGGAATAGAATTTATATGTGTTGTAGGGAAAATCCATATAGCATGAAATTGTGATCATATGTAGAGGATTACCCAAGAATTTATTATAATATTTGGGAAGAAAATCAGGATTAAAATAGAGGTTTGTGATTATTCATGCAAAATTTGGTTTTATAAATAAATCTGAGATTAAACCCCTTTTTGATTGATTCGTTGAGGATGTATTGATGTTGGTACGTTAGAACTTGTTTATATATATTGTTTATACCTTTGGATAACTTTGGTGGTATTTTAGGATGGAATTATAAAGATTTGGAGGGGTTAGAATGATTCAACCCGTAGGTTGAAATTTGCAGCAAACTGGGCAAGAACTCCTTGATTGATCGATCAACCAAGAGCATCGATCGATCGATGATCGATCGGTCGACCCCATTCCTCGATTGATCGATCCCTCCAGGGAAAGTGCATATTTTTCTCCTTTTTGTTTAATCCGGTTCAGATACGTAGAAACCCTTGATTATTATTTTTGGAGTATAATGGGTTATGAAGATGACTAATAAGGTCTAAGTAGACTCCGTTGAGTGAAATTAATATGAGATGAAATTGTGGGTGAACAGGGAGTTATTAAAACATTGGAAATTGTGTGTACGTTAACTAAAATATTGAGACTCATGAAAGATTTAGACCAGAAGGTAAGTGAGGGTATACCTACTGAAATTATACTTAGTGAGAGAGAATGCTTCGAGAGATGAGAAGTAAGTATGAAATAAATAATAAATGAGAATAAAATAGACGATTTCGTTATGCGAGGTAATTGAGAAACATATGTGCTAAGAAGGGAAGATAATAATTATGGGTCGTGGGTGAACCTAATTTGGAAAAATGTGAACATTTATATATATAACAATGTGACTGTGTGTATATTATGTATCTGTGTAAAATCATACCCGGGCTACTTGCTATCATGGAGGTTTTCGCGCCGGGACAGTCTTTTCTCGATTGGACCTTTATGGAGGATATTGACTTGTACCCTAGAAGATAGTATCCTCGATATAGGCTATCTAAAAATGATAGTCACGTGTTCTAAGAGACGTGAAGGTATGTGCTGAGCTCTTAGGACCTGGAACTATGCTTCGCCTCCATTTGTATGTGTATTGTGTTAATACTGTTCGAAAGTGATTCCAAACTAGTATTTCCCTTAGTATTAGTGATACGGGGACTTGATAGCAGAGTATGCCAGCACCATTATTTTATGTGGGGTGCCGATAGTATATATCTATATAATAAGGAGTAAAATATTGATTACTATTCAAAAAGTTGACAACTTAATTAGAGGCTAGGATTGGGCCAACAATGCCTGAATCCAAGGGTTGAAATTATTCAATTGTGTTTTCCTTTTTTAACCTTTTATAATTTTAGTTCCCCCTCTTTTTCTCACTATTAATTATTTCCCACTTTCACTTTGATTCAAAATGGAGGGTAAATTCGTAACATTCTCTCCCTCTCTCTTACTCGATGCTGCCCCATCACCTTACCCTGTGACACCCCGACTAATTAAATGCCGGGTAGCTACTCCTTTATTAAATCAATACAAAATTTCAAGTTGGTTCAGTTAATAGCATCACTGTCGAAAACATTTTAAAGATTGCTAACCACCTAGTATTTAAAAAGTAAGTTGCCAAATTTTACATTAAGTCTGATTAACATGCAATAAAAGAATAATGGAAGAACAACATAATCCACACACCAATACGAAGTAATGAAGTAATCAACAAATAATAATAAGTCCGGAGGAAAACTCCTCGCAACAATCCCACAACTGAAAATAATATGCCAAGTCTGAATCCTGAATTAATTACATGCCCGAAGTCTGAATAACTGAAATAAATGAAATGTCTCTAAAAGAAATGGGCGACATGCCCTACAACTGATAAATGCTGAATATAGAGTCAAGATAGATGAAGCGTCTACAAGCAAAGTCCTGTAACTTCCACAAACAGCTACAGCTCGTCACCTGAATGAGGATCCTAGGCATGGTGTCCTTGTGGCTGGGCACCTAAAATGGTTTTTACAAAAATAGATTTGAAAGCAAATGGGTCAGAGCCCGAAAGTGGAAATCATTTTAAAAATAGCAAGTGTTTTAATAACATTAAAACATTAAATGCAAAATACATGTTAGGACGTGCACTCACATGAAATTCTCACCTCTCGACTACATGTGCACTCCTAACATCCCGTACCCATCTAAATAACATACATATCTAACCAAACCGTAATAAGTTCTACCCCTTACTACTCGATTCCCATATTACATTCTAGCGTTATCAATTAAATAGAGGGCTTTACTAAAACTCAGATTCTCAATTAGTAATACAATTCACTATCGATTAACCCTTTATGTTTTCTCAAAATATTACCATAATTATATTCACAATACTAATATGAAAGTTCCCATTAATTAAGTGTATATTATTCATGTCATAAATATACAATACAAGCACCCCGAGACTAAGCTGCGGTGCACACATACTCTGCTATCCATCCCGGTACATCACGTACATAAGGATCACGCATTCCGAATCTCTCAGGAATCATTCTCAGATAACAACAATCACAAATAATGGAGGCAAATACAGTCACATCACATGGGTCACGCACATACCTGCGCTCCCACGATCAGCAGACTTATTAACATCCCAATAAGTCCTTCTCTGACCTATGTTCATCGAGGTACCAGTCTAAATTCGGGAAACACAAGGATTAAAGGGCCCTAAGCGAACGTAAACCTCTCGTGATAGTAAGTATGCTAGGTATGTCATACACATAAACTCATATACATATACTAAGTATGCACACATCTTAGTAATCACCATAATATATTGGTGGTACACTTATCATTCTCGTACCGACATATAAAGCTACACAATTTATATGTTCCCGGTTAATATAATTATTTAGGCCGTCAATAGTTCTCACTTCGTAATAGACACTCACGTCCTAATTCATAATTCCCCTTAGGTTCAAACTACACTTCTAGGTTTTACTCCTCATTATATCACAAATATCCCAAATATATCAATTAATCCACAGGGAATTGTTATCTCTACATATAAACAAGGCATTGGGACACTCGGGATCAAAACAGGCTAAAAAGCCCAAATTGTCAGCTCGTTAGAAGTCTCGTTCGAACGAGGTTGTTCGAACGAGAGTTCGTTCGAACGAACTGGGTATCTAACTAGATCTCGTTCCAACGAAAGGCATCGAACGAACATTCAACTCGTTAGAAGGAAAACTGTCCACTCGTTAGAAGCTCGTTCGAATGAGCTCGTTCGAACGACCTGGGTAGGTCTTCTAACAAGGGACCAGTTTCGTGCCCAGAGATTCCATAACTCGTTTTTCCAATTTTCTACACCTCTAATCTCCTCTAAACATCAAACCAACAATTTTTCAAGGGTTCTAATCAGTCCTAAACATACTTAGGTCATATATTAACGTTTATATAGGGCCAATTCTTCCTAAACATGATTGAATCATCAAATTCCTCCATTTATCCCCAAATCACATGAGCATGAACCCTAAAATTCTTAAATCCCCCATGAGTCCAATTAAATCCGTTTTTATTTCATCTTAAGTATGTTATCATCATATTAATCACCTACATAAAGTTCTACATGCAATTCCTCATCAAAATACAAGTTTCAAATTCCAATTTAATGGGTTTTCACCAATCTCCCAAGAACAATACAAATTTTGTCAATTTCCTACGCGTGGAAGAAACATTCTTTGTAATAAACGAAATTAAACCACTTGCCTTATGAATATCTCTGATTTTGATGTCGAGTTGATGAAGTGTTCTCTCTCTCCCTACGGAATTCCTCCTCTCTCTCTCTCTCCAAGCCTTTCTTCTCCAAAGTGACAATGGTGGCTAGGTTTTTGCGTTAGGAACTTTTGGGACTAATCCTAATAACCCCCGTAGCCCATTAAGTTATTAGTGGGTTTAGTGGGTAATTACTAAATCAGATAGTTATTTCCTAATTTTCGTTGGTTTTAATTCCCAAAAATCCAAAATTACCAAACTACCCTTATGCGTTGCCGGTATGGACTAAAAATGCCCCGGGACCCAAACTAAACCCCCGGCTAGTATTTTCTGACTATTTCGACCCTTTCAGACGCGTTGGCGCACTCAAAAAGACCTTACGGTAAATAAAAATAAAATTCGCTTTAATAATTAAAACAATTATATTCCTGACGCGACTATCACAGGCGTCTCAACAAAATTTCCAAATTGCCGTATTTCAATCTCACGACAAATTTCATAATTCAATATTCATATATAGCCATATATACTCATTAATATCAAATACTAACTCCCATCTCGCTAGTATTTTTATCCGTATTAATTTCCAATTAATACACATTTAATTCAATTAATCCCATAAATAAATATCACAAAAATACGGGGTATTACATACTTCCCCCCTAATAACTGAATTTTGTCTCGAAATTCGGAACTAGAAAGTGCCTGGTAAGAACAACTCCAGATAATGTTCTTGCATCTCATCCTCGCGCTCCCATGTGGACTCCTCGATATTATGATGTCTCCACTGAACACGCACTAACGAAACTATCTTTGACCGTAGTTTCCGCTCACTTCGGTCCAAAATAGCAATCGGCCCCTCCTCGTAGGAGCTATCAGGCTGGAGATCCATGTCCTCCAAAGCAATATGAGAATGAGCCAAATCGTCTCTAAGATATTTCCTTAGCGAGGAAATATGAAATACATCGTGAATCCGATGCAAATGCTCCGGTAACCCAAGTCTATACGCAACCGGTCCAATCCGCTCAATAATAGGAAATGGCCCCACATATCTCGGTACCAACTTCCCTTTCTTCCCAAAACGCATAATCCCCTTCATAGGAGATACTCTGAGCAAAATTTGGTCCCCCACCTGAAGAACCTCTTCGCATCAGAATAGCTCTTCTGCCGATCCTGAGGTACCCGAATGCGACTTCGAATCAATTCTATCCTCGTCGAAGTATCCTGAATTACTTCTGGCCTAAGTAGTTTGTTGTCCCCCACCTCCAACCATCATGCTGGGGAATGACAGGGTCTACCATACAATGCCTCAAATGGAGCCATGCCAATGGTGAACTGGTAGGAGTTATTGTAAGCAAACTCCACCAGTGGAAGATACTGCTCCCATCCACCCTCAAAATCAATGATGCATATACGCAACATGTCCTCCAACATCTGGTTTGTACGTTCGGTTTGCCCATCGGTCTGCGGGTGATACGTCGTACTCAACCGTAACTCCGTGCCCATGGCCTCCTGAAAACTTTCCCAAAACCGTGAAACAAATATCTTGTCTCGGTCAGACACGATATTTAGGGGCACACCGTGAAGTCTCACTATCTCTGCAATAAAGAGCTGGGCATACTGTCCCGTAGTGTAGTCTGTCCTTACGGGTAGAAAATGAGAGACTTTGGTCAACCTGTCCACAATCACCCATACAGAGTCATGACCTCTCTGTGATGTAGGTAACCCCGTGATAAAATCCATGGATATGCTCTCCTACATCCACATCGGAACCTCCAATGGCTGTAGAAATCATGTCGGTCTCTGATGATCCACTTTTACTAGCTGACAAATGGCGCATTTAGAAACAAACATGACAATATCTCTCTTCATCCCGCTCCACCAATATTGTCGTCTCATGTCTTGGTACATTTTGTCCCCTCCGGGATGTACCGCGAACTGTGAGCCATGCGACTCTGCCATCACTTCGTGCCGCAATTCCTCCCCTTCTGGAACTACCAATCTCCCATTGAAGCATAATCCCCCGTCTGAGCTAACGGTATAGGACTCAGCTCCCTCTGCTAGTAATCGAACTATCTTCTCCTGACAGAACGAGTCATTTGCCCGTGCCTTTACCACCTTCGTGACAATCTGAGCGTAACACTCATCACAGACATAAAGGATCGGGCCACTGCATCCTGGTGTCCCAACTCCTTCCACTTGGCCTTCCACACCCCTGCCACCTCATCTACTGGCCTACGGCTCAACGCGTCTGCTACCACGTTAGCCTTCCCCGGGTGATACTGGATATCAAACTGATAATCCTTCACAAACTCAAGCCGCTGCCGCATATTCAACTCCTTTTGCGTGAATAGGTACTGTAGGGACTTGTGGTCCGTGAACAATTGAAACTTTTCCCCCAAAAGGTAATGTCTCCAAATACGAAGGGCAAATACAACTGCCGCCAACTCCAAGTCATGAGTGGGGTAATTCTTCTCGTGAGGCTTTAGCTTACGAGATGCATAAGCAATGGCCTGACTCTCCTACTATAATACACCTCCAAGTCCTTGCAAGGATGCATCGGTGTAGACTAGATACTCAACTATCGGTCTCGGCAATGCTAACACAGGTGCTGAGGTCAACTTATCCTTCAACTCATCGAATGCCAACTGACAGGCATCACTCCAGATGAATGGCAGACCCTTACGAGTCAGATATGTCAAAGGACCCGCTATCTTCGAAAATCCCTGAATGAACCTCTTGTAGTATCCTGCTAATCCCAAGAAACTACGGATTTCCGTTGGTGTTGTGGGCTGTCCCCACTCCCTCACCGCGGATACCTTCCCCAGATCAACAGATATCCCCCAGTCGAAATAATGTGTCCCAAAACCTGGACCTCCTTCAGCCAAAACCCGCACTTCTCATACTTTGCATACAGCTCGTTCTGACGTAGCGTCTGCAAAACTTGCCTCAAATGCTCGGCGTACTCCTCCTCTGTCTGGGTGTAAATAAGTATATCATCAATGAAGACAATGATGAACTAATCAAGGAACTCTCTAAACACCCTATTCATCAAGTCCATAAACACTGCTGGAGCATTGGTCAAACTAAAAGGCATAACCCGAAACTCGTAAGAACCATATCTCGTTAAGAACGCAGTCTTCGAGACATCCCCTTCCCTGATACGCAACTGATGGTATCCCGATCGCAAATCAATCTTTGAGAAGAAAGAATCTCCTCTTAACTGGTCGAATAAGTCATCGATTCGAGGCAACGACTACTTATTCCGTATCGCGACCTTATTCAACTCTCGGTAGTCCACACACAATCTTAGTGAACCATCTCTCTTCTTCACGAATAACACAGGGCCACCCCACGGCGAAGTACTCCTCCGTATAAACCCCTGATCGAACAACTGCTCAATCTGATCTCGTAGCTCTCGCATCTCTGCCGGAGCCATACGGTACGGTGCGTGTGCTATAGGTCTCGTATCTGGAAATAAGTCTATGACAAAGTCTATCTCTCGACTGGGAGGTAGGCCTGGTATCTCCTGAAACACATCGGAATACTCCCTGACAACCGGGATCGAATCTAAAGGTATCACAACCTCCTTAGAGGTATCCTCCTCTATGTAGTACAAATGAGCGGTCGAGCCTCCCTCTGGGCGAGACATCGCCACTACAAACATCTCTTGCCCCGGAATGGCAAAAACAATGCTCCCACCGAAGCAATCAATCATGGCTCTATAGTCCGCGAGCCAATCCATACCGATAATCACATCGTGCACATGCATATCTAATACCAACATGTCTGCAGGTAATACCAAACTACCAATCTCTACCCCCACTCCCCGGCATATAAAGAAAATAAGCGACCCACTCCCCAATGGTGAGTCTAAACACGTCACTGTGCTCTCTAATGTGGCTAACAACCCTAAGGCTTTCGCAAAATGTGTAGCTATAAAAAAATGCGTTGCCCCCGTATCAAACAAAACCCGACCCATAGTACCATGGATAGGAAACATACCCTCGATCGCGGGTGGTACCTGTGGAGCTGCTGCCTGGTGGACGTTATAGACACGTCCATACTGTAACTGCCCGTGCTGCATAGGAACTGCTGGAATGGCTGGTAGTGCTGGCACCTGGGCTGGAGATGGGAGGGAAGGTGGAAAAAGTGGCCTCTGTGGCTCATGTCAAGCACCCTGCTACTGCTGCGGGGCCCTTCCCCTATCAGGACAGTCCTGGCATTTATGGCCAGTCTTGCCACAAACGAAACACTTCCTCGGGAAGTTCCCCCCTCTCTGTCCCTACTGTCACCGGCCCTGGTGGCCGTTACCGTTCCTCCACTGGCCCTGCTGAAACTACTGTTGACCATTCTGACCCTGCTGGTTCTAATGGCCGTTCGGACCCTGATGGCCCTGTCGGAAACCTCCCTGTCCGTGCCTGAAATTTCCCGACCTGAACCTCTTTTGATCCCCCTGCTGGGAACCCTGATCACCCTGCCTCTGCCCCTAAATAGAATGTGCCCCACTGGCACCATTTCCCCCAGTCCTACCCTGATGGCTGGACTCTCCCGACCTCTTGCCCTTAGTCATGTGAAAGAGATGGTCCTGGAAGTGTAACAGTGCAGAGTTTACCACATCAGAGTAAGTGGCCAACGATAGGTTCCCCAACAAATGCTGACGGATCCTCCAAGTCAACCCGTCTGTAAATTTTTGTATCTTCTTCTCCTCTGTCGGTATCTCATCCGGAACAATGTTCAGAAGATCAGTGAATTCGGCCTCATACTCGGCCACAGTCTTACCCTCCTGCTTGAGGCTCATCAACTTCCTCCTCATCTCCGTGTGAACAGCTGACGGAAAGTACTTGCGGTCAAACCGCACCCAAAACTCCTGAATAGTGAGAGTATCTCTTTCCTCCACGGTGGTAATAGACTCCCACCACTGCAGTGCAGACCTCACTAGCTTAAAGGTAGCTAGTATCTGCTTCTAGACATCGGTGAACTCATACATCCTCAGGTGCCGCTGAATGTCCTTCCTCCACTGACTCGAAACCACAACATCGGAGCTACCTGCGAACTCCGGTGGGTGTGCTTTCTGAAAAGCATCACGTACACGTTTCCAAGAAGACGGGAATGCATGTGCCTGAACTGGCGCAGCTACTGGCGCCTGAGGTGGTGCCTGCTGAACTACTTCTAGTGCGGCATTTACCTCCCGGGCCACAATGGCTGCAACCTCGGCGGCATTTATCGTGCCCTGAACTGGTGCGGCTGTGGTTCTGGTGTTGCATCCCTGGGAACCCGTTTTGCACGTCGTGGAGGCATATGAATTAAGAATGAAGTTTATAAGTTCGCAGTTATAAACTTAAAATAGCTGAAGAACGTAGAATATACAAAAGAATACAACAGTCCTAAAATATAGGGCTCTACATCAAAGAAAGCTCAGCGAAAACATAATAAACCGTACAGATCCTAAAGGACACTAGAACCTGATGCTCTGATACCACCTGTGACACCCCCGACTAATTAAATACCAGGTAGTTACTCCTTTATTAAATCAATACAAAATGTCAAGTTAGTTCAGTTAATAGCATCACTGTCGAAAACATTTTAAAGATTGCTAACCACCTAGTATTTAAAAAGTAAGTTGCCAAATTTTACATTAAGTCTGATTAACATGCAATAAAAGAATAATGGAAGAACAACATAATCCACACACCAATACGAAGTAATGAAGTAATCAACAAATAATAATAAGTCCGGAGGAAAACTCCCCACAACAATCCCACAACTGAAAATAATATGCCAAGTCTGAATCCTGAATTAATTACATGCCCGAAGTCTGAATAACTGAAATAAATGAAATGTCTCTAAAAGAAATGGGCGATATGCCCTACAACTGATAAATGCTGAATATAGAGTCAAGATAGATGAAGCGTCTACAAGAAAAGTCATGTAACTTGCACAAACAGCTACAGCTCGTCACCTGAATGAGGATTCTAGGCATGGTGTCCTTGTGGCTGGGCACCTAAAATGGTTTTTACAAAAATAGATTTGAAAGAAAATGGGTCAGAGCCCGAAAGTGGAAATCATTTTAAAAACAGCAAGTGTTTTAATAACATTAAAACATTAAATGAAAAATACATGTTAGGACGTGCACTCACATGAAATTCTCACCTCTCGACTACATGTGCACTCCTAACGTCCCATACCCATCTAAATAACATACATATCTAACCAAACCTTAATAAGTTCTACCCCTTACTACTCGATTCCCATATTACATTCTAGAGTTATCAATTAAATAGAGGACTTTACTAAAACTCAGATTCTCAATTAGTAATACAATTCACTATCGATTAACCCGTTATGTTTTCTCAAAATATTACCATAATTATATTCACAATACTAATATGAAAGTTCCCATTAATTAAGTGTATATTATTCACGTCATAAATATACAATACAAGCACCCCGAGACTAAGCTGCGGTGCACACATACTCTGCTATCCATCCCGGTACATCACGTACATAAGGATCACGCATTCCGAATCTCTCAGGAATCGTTCTCAGATAACAACAATCACAAATAATGGAGGCGAACACAGTCAAATCACATGGGTCACGCACATACCTGCGCTCCCACGATCAGCAGACTTATTAACATCCCAATAAGTCCTTCTCTGACCTATGTTCATCAAGGTACCAGTCTAAATCCGGGCAACACAAGGATTAGAGGGCCCTAAGCGAACATAAACCTCCCGTGATAGCAAGTATGGTGGGTATGTCATACACATAAACTCATATACATATACTAAGTATGCACACATCTTAGTAATCACCATAATATATTGGTGGTACACTTCTCATTCTCGTACCGACATATAAAGCTACATAATTTATATGTTCCCGATTAATATAATTATTTAAGCCATCAATAGTTCTCTCTTCGTAATAGACACTCACGTCCTAATTCATAATTCCCCTTAGGTTCAAACTACACTTCAAGGTTTTACTCCTCATTATATCCCAAATATCCCAAATATATCAATTAATCCATAGGGAATTGTTATCTCTACATATAAACAAGGTATTGGGACACTCGGGATCAAAACAGGCTAAAAAGCCCAAATTGTCAGCTCGTTAGAAGTCTCGTTCGAACGAGAGTTCATTCGAACGAACTGGGTATCTAACGAGATCTCGTTCGAATGAAAGGCATCGAACAAACATTCAACTCGTTAGAAGGAAAACTGTCTACTCGTTAGAAGCTCGTTCGAACGAGATCGTTCGAACGACCTGGGTAGGTCTTCTAACGAGGGACCAGTTTCGAGCCCAGAAATTACTTAACTCGTTTTTCCAATTTTCTACACCTCTAATCTCCTCTAAACATCAAAACAACAATTTTTCAAGGGTTTTAATCAATCCTAAACATACTTAGGTCATATATTAACGTTTATATAGGGCCAATTCTTCCTAAACATGATTGAATCATCAAATTCCTCCATTTATCCCCAAATCACATGACCACGAACCCTAAAATTCTTAAATCCCCCATGAGTCCAATTAAATCCGTTTTTGTTTCATCTAAAGTATGTTATCATCAGATTAATCACCTACATATAGTTCTACATGCAATTCCTCATCAAAATACAACTTTCAAATTCCAATTTAATGGGTTTTCACCAATCTCCCAAGAACAATACAAATTTTGTCAATTTCCTACACATGGAAGAAACATTCTTTGTAATAAACGAAATTAAACCACTTGCCTTATGAATATCTCTGATTTTGATGTCGAATTGATAAAGTGTTCTCTCTCTCCCTACAGAATTCCTCCTCTCTCTCTCTCTCCAAGCCTTTCTTCTCCAAAGTGACAATGGTGGCTAGGTTTTTGCCTTAGGAACTTTTGGGACTAATCCTAATAACCCCCGTAGCCCATTAAGTTATTAGTGGGTTTAGTGGGTAATTACTAAATCAGATAGTTATTTCCTAATTTTCGTTGGTTTTAATTCCCAAAAATCCAAAATTACCAAACTACCCTTATACGTTGCCGGTATGGACTAAAAATGCCCTGGGACCCAAACTAAACCCCCGGCTAGTGTTTTCTGACTATTTTGACCCTTCCGGATGCGTTGGCGCACTCAAAATGACCATACGGTTAATAAAAATAAAATTCACTTTTATAATTAAAATAATTATATTCCTGACGCGACTGTCACACGCGTCTCAACAAAATTTCTAAATTGCCGTATTTCAATCTCACGACCAATTTCATAATTCAATATTCATATATAGCCATATATACTCATTAATATCAAATACTAACTCGCATCTCGCTTGTATTTTTATCCGGATTAATTTCCAATTAATACACATTTAATTCAATTAATCCCATAAATAAATATCACAAAAAATACGGGGTATTACATATCCTACCTAATAAACACCCAAACTGACGTTCTATCAAACTTCCACTCCTACAGGTAATCTCGCCACTACGATTCTCCTCCACACACACAAACTAATTCTAGATCTATTCGAATTTTGGGGCTTTGTCATTATTACGAGAGGTAGTTCTTTTTCCTCTGTTTCTTAATCGGGTTTTCAGAGTTCTAATCTATGGGGTTTGTGATATATGTAGGACCAAAAAGGATAAACTTTCAAAAGTTTTCTACAGTTCAGGTTAGTATTCTATAAAATATGCCTCAAATTTTTTATATTTTCATCAATCCCTTGAATTTTTTGATGAACGCAAATACCCAAAAGTGGGAGCATGTCTGTCTCTCTCCGTTTGTTTCTTCTAAACTCTTATCTGTACAAAGACATGGTATTAACAAGTTTGGGTATATGTTCATTTGATGTTTGATTTCTGGATTTACATGTTTACAGATTTTTAGGATCTTTGCACCGATTTTGGAAAGGCTCGAGAAGAATGGTGACTTTTATTATTCAACAACACAAAGTGGATTATTTTCATGTGATAACCATTGTCAGCCACTGTTAACGTAAGCCACCATAATCATTTTAATTTTCTTAAAATTTTGAAATTAGATTTTAAGGGTTTTAGCAATTTCGAAATCGATTGAAATTTGTATCTTCTTTGCAATTTCTATTCTCTTCCATCTTTTTATGTATGCATTTTTTTAAAATCTGTATCTTTGTATGTGTGCATTTTCTCACTTCTTGGGTTTTTTAGGTTATGATGTTTTAATTTAAATATTCTGTAATTACAGAGTTAAAACTTTGGGTTATCAAGTTTTTATCTATATCTTTGTAGGAGTAATATGGGTTATAGTATATGATGAGTTTTCTAAATAAAGATTATTATGGTCCAAGTCTAAGAGCACATTTTGAGTCTAAGAGCACATTTTCAATGATTCCATCTTACTCTTACAAATGATACGATTATCCATTCATTAACTGCGCTGACTAGATTGAACATTTGATACTCATTTGATACTCATCTTACAAATGGTTCGATTATAAATGGTTTGGCAAATATTATTTGGTTATTTTATTTTTGTATCTTGTTCTTTGAAGTCTCTATAATTAATTCTCTCAATAACCATCATGCTGGTGTAGTGCTTTTTTCTCTCAATAAATTTATTTTATGATTGAATGTTTTTTAACGGCATTTTTGTGCAGACTCTGGTGGCTATGGTTGGTGCCCTTGACATACAACTATGTCTCCGTTGACCTTCACTCTATTTTATCTTATAGATTGCACACTAACGTTGACATCTCGGATTTGTAAGTTTGTAGATCATGGTTTTCATTTCAGATTTAGGGTCTTGCAGTGAATTTTTTAAGGCATTAATTTGTGACATTAACAGATCATCCACTTTATTTATTATCAAGAGCTACTTTGGACCGGGAACTTCTGGCTACAAGATCAGCAAACCTAGCCAACCTTCTTAAATAGAACCCTCAATAAGATCTCTCCCATTTGCTCCGAGACATTTTTACTGACCCAAAAACTTTAGAGCTCTTCGCAAGATTTTGCCATGATTTCGAAGCTAATATATCTACTGAAAATGTCATTCGTGTTGCCTGCCTAACAATCTACTAAAAAGGCCCTCACTTTCATTGAACAGAATATCGTCCCTAGCTGGAATAAATCTGTAAGGGCCCTTAAGAACACGAAAAATATTCTCCAACAAGCGGTGAAGCTAGGCCTCGTCGATGCCTGTGCGAAATCAGTTATCAAAATTGCGCTCGAAAATCCCTGCCTACTTGGAGAACCAATCAAGAATTTATCATATGATGACGATGACGAGGATGAAAATGAAAATGTATATAGGGAAAATGTGAGGAGGAAGCACTTTGTTCTTGATTGGAAATCAGAAGATTTAATAACACCGTCTATTCAACTCTACGAGCCCATCATATGTGCAACGAGTCAATGTCAGTTTGGTATGCGCAATGATTCAACATAAATTTGAGGTGGATTAGCATCCATCTGCATTATTTTGATATGAACTCAGTTTGGTATGTGTTTTTTAGTTATAGAAAAATGTTAAATGCTTTGTTTAGTTATAGTAAAATTCTCGGGCATTTGTTCAGTTTACTACTCATTTAAGTAAATTGTCTAATAAGTAACACATAAATTATCACTACTCATGTATACTACTTAGTTATAGAATCTGCCTAATAAGGAACACATATGAAATTATTCATTTGTCCAAAGCATTTGCCCAACTCAGTTATAGCATTAGCTATTGTTGTTTTTAATTATGAATACTCACTACCTACTCAGTTACAGTGTAGCTGATCATATGAAGAACTACACATGATTACAGCTCATTCTGGTGCCATAAATTTAAATTGCTTGCACAGTTGTCATGACTGCATGAGTAAAAATTGCCTTAATCCAGTTATCATTTTGTTGTGTTTATTTAAAAAAATTCAGTACTCAAATATATGTTTGAGGATTACTATTTCTTCCAACTTTTTTAAATTCATTTATTTTGATCGTGTAGGCATGTGATTCGCTGGAAATGGGAGATTGAATAATATAGCATCCACTGCCTTCCCGATTAATTGGTTGCTTAACATCAGACGAAGGTAGTTGAACAAAAAAGAGTACAACATGCTTGGGTTTTATTTTGTTACCTCGATTTTGCTTTATTTGGCTGCCTCGAAAAGAAAAGAGGACAACCTAACTGCAAATTTGTTTAACATGTCATGATGTTGTATAATTTTTTTAATATAGGATGATCTGATTGGCATGGTTTTGCGCAGGTGTACTTCGTAGGTATGCGGTGACTAGACTTTGGGACCAATTAGCACTTATGGAACCCCCTGAGCTTAGTGCAATTGAGTCATATTGCAAATACAAAGAGTTACTAAGGCCGATACAATTTCTCGTACTCCACTACTGTGCATTGGTTAGAAACAAATATGCAGAGTACTTGAACATATTTTGAACATATAGATATTTCTTTACTAATAAAGTTGTTAGAAAATAATTAATGGTACCATTATAAACATTGGACTTCGGGAAAATTGATCCCTTTGAGTCAAATCATGAGTCCCCTACTTGAAGCCATTCTATAGAGAACAATAATTTCAATGTAAGCAGTGGTCAAATGTAATTAAATAAGCTAACAAATTTAAGAAGCTAAATTGATGTAAGCAGTGGATGTAATTTAATGTAAGCAGTGGTCAAATTGATGTTTAATATTGTGTAATGTTTATGAAGTTACGTAATGCATCATACTGTAGTCTTTATTTTTGTTTTGATTTAAAAATTGTTTAATCATTTCATTTCGCTTATTTTCATTAGTATGCCACTTTGTCATTCTTTAATTATTTTTCTTATAAACTTTGCACCACAATTGATTACAGTTTGCTATTATAATTGTGTTGGTTGAATTCAAAGATCTTATAAACTTTGCACCACAATTTTTGAAGCAAGACTTTTTTGGGGGATTACAAGGTCTCAGAATTGATTAACTTGGTTAAGAAGTTCTGTGGAAGAATACCATTTATGCACTCTGAGTTGAAAGTTGAACAAAAGTTTTACGAGATTTATAACTTTGGGTTTCGGTTGGGCAAAAGAGTGGGGTAAAAAATCTTTAGCATTGGATACAACAATTGGGATATGGCAGTTGTTATTTGACGAAAAATAGTGTCCATTAGTCGAATATTGGTGCCAATTCTTACAGGTACGACAAAATAAAATATAATGCTCTACTAAGGACTTGATCAATGCTCACTCAGTTTGATGCATGTTCAGCTGATGTTGCTTTTGTAACCACCGAGAAACTCATGCTCTGTTGTTAGAGATACAGATCTTTAGTTGCCTACTGATCGATGGGACCACATACCAGCATCTTCCAAGGACTTGATCACTCATTTTTCTCCAAATGATGTGATGTTGTTCCAAAGGTATTTTTTAATTGGGGTTATTTTTTGTAGTTTAATGGTAATTCTTCTTTTTCATATTCTTTTAACTTTAGTCTACTAATAGTTTTTAATGTTGGGTGTGGATGTTTGGTGTCGACAAGATCTCAGTTATTTTGCCAAAAAAAACATCTTAGTTCTTTTGTATAAAAAAATGCATCTTAGTTATTTGAATTTAGAAACAAGAACCATGTTAACACTTTCATTGACTTTCCTTCGAAGTGAACTATCTCATTTTTTAAATGTTATTTGCGGAATTATATTTCAATATATTTAGTTTTGATGAATGCTCTTATTTAAAACTTTACACATTCCATTGCGTGCAAACCAAAGCGAAGGAGAGTTTAAATACTTTGCTCTCTAATAATTTGTGTTATTTGGTTGTTTATATTTCAGGTGACCCATAGACTTATTCCAATTGCACTGCTTGTTGTCCAAAGATTACCCAGGTTAGTATGAAAGTTTCACTTTTCAAACAAGTGTTTAACAAAGTAGGCAACTGAGCATTCTAATTTCTTCACTGCTATTAATTTGTCTCACCCTCACCCCCTTTTGATTCTGCAGGTAGGCTCCTTGAAGGAAAGTGTTGGTGGCTGGGTGCAGAGGACCCTTTTAAATGCCTGGCAACATGTATTAATCCCCCTGACACATTGACAAGCTCCTGGTTGAGGCTATTATGGTTGGGTGCAGAGGATATTATGGTTGGTTGGGCTCGAGAAGCGGTGGTTAGACCGATTGACTAAAGTACCGAGTAATTGAAGGAGAACGAGTGGAAGGATGAGAAAAATCATTAGTCTCGAAGAAGGGCTAAATAAGTTGGAAGGGTGTATTATGAAGTCCAAGATGAAGTATTTGTTCGATGAAGGCACGACGATTTAAATATTGTTGAATTAATTGTTATCTCTTAGGTATGGTGGATAGTCCACTAAACAAAGGAGACTATGTCCAAATTTTTTTTTAAAATTGATATTGTCAGATTTTATGTAATTGAGTATATCTTGATTATGTTACTTATAGGAGGTCCAAAAGGACTATTTATTTTGTTGGATTAATTTTTTTTATTTCTTAAATAGGGTCGATAGTCCTATAAACAAAGGGAATTTTGCCCAATTTTTAAAAAATTATTTACACATTTGTATTGTAAAAGAAATTTTATGACTTAAGCTTAAACAATTCAATACTTTGAAAATTTACACTTATAATATACAAACCATTTATTATTTATATTTTACACTACTTTATACTTTTCAAATTTATAATCGTGCATTTATTGGAAATTTTCTTCATTTTACGATTACGTAGTTTTAAAATTTTTGCTTTTTCTTTATTATGTACTTTGGAATGTTTTGCCAGGCCTTCAGGCACGGGGATTCCTCTAGTGTATATATATATATATATATATATATATATACTTATATATGGAAACTTTTTACTATGTGTATAACTAGTTAAGTAATGAATAAATGCTTCAGCTTTATAACAAGTGTTCGTTAATTTTGTAACGGTACTAAGTGGTTCTAAGTAACGTAAGAATATGGAAGATAATGATTTTAGAAAACTAAATATTATGGCCTTAGTACTTCTCGGGATAGAACTTTATGGGGGGGTAAGTTAGATAGACTTATGTGATCAATAGTACGGTAGGCGTGCACACTAGATAAGAGGTGAGAATTCTCAAGAGAGTGTCGCGCACTAACATGGTGGTTATATTAGCCAGTAAGCATTTTAAATACTTGCTAAACTATTTTACACTCGGGGTCTGACCCTTTTTCTGTCATTTCTTTCTCTCTTGTACATATATGTATGTATTACAGGTGCCCAGCCACAGGAGCGTCTTGCATAGGTTCTTCGGATTGGACGTGATGTATCTTATGTGGAAGTTACAGGCCTTTGCTTTAGACGACCTCGTTATTGATTCTGTTCTTACTTTAGATCTTCTTACTTAGGTCATGTGTCGCCCGATTTCCTATTCCGTTTGGATTTGTTAGATATTTGTGTTCATTTATATTTCCAGTATTCAATACTCCTTAAGGGTTAACTATTGTAAGGATGATTTCATTTATGGTTCTTAAACTTGGTTTGGATTATATAGATGGTTTAATTCTTGTGTGTTAATTTCCATCCTTAGTATTTATGGATTCTTAAATTGTTGGGTATTATTAAAGGTTTTAATATTGGTATTTCTGTTTAAAAAAATGAGACTTTAAATTGTTTTGACACTTAGCTTAATTATTTAGGATGTTCAAATTGGAAATATTATTTTATGACAGTGATGCTGAGAATGAACCAACCGTTCACCTTAATTTTAATTTAATAACGGACTGATCACCCCGTATTTAATAAGGCGGGGTGTTACAAGGGCTATGAGTCGTCTTACCACCCATAATCTTTCCAAGAGAATTCCTGCTTACAACCTTTTTTATGTTTGTAAAAATGACCCATCACATTTTATTTTTAACCAAGTATGGGGATGGGTGACTAAATGGTTGCACTCGTATGAGGCAATGAGGAAATGACCCTAGATTTAAGATTAATATCCTTGTAGATTTTATTATAGATCTCATGTAAGGCAAAAGCCTTAAAAATAATCTAGATATCAGGATTTATAAAGATAACTTCATTTATGGTATTTCAAATGAACCAACAAGTACACGCAAACAAAACTTTATCTTCAACCACTGGGGGTGTGAGAAGGGAAGGTTATCAAGATAGTTAAAGAACCAACTCTTAATTCTTAGATAAGACTTAAGTGTTATAGCCTTAGGAAATTTATAATTCTCCAACACCCATTGTTTCCATCTCCTTTCCATAGATAGTGCACAATGGGTTTTCTATAATTCTCTTTTTCAACCTAGAAAAATTAACTGCTAAGCCCTCATTACAAGTTCTCCAGAGGAAGTTTAGGTCTTTAGGAGGATTTAACATTCCAACCCTTCTTCCATAGGTCCAGGGGATTTGAAGGAGGATTGGGCTAATTTATTGGGTGGTTTTTTGTTCACTGTGGTTACATGGTAGGCAGAGGAAACTGAAAAGTATCATCTTGATATGAGGCCAAAAAATGTTATCTTTATCAGTGAGGGGATACCAAGGAGATGGATATAATGCTAGAAAAAATATTAAGAAGAAATTATTATAGATAAGATATTGGTTCCAAGATAAAGGGTAATGATTAACAAGGACTCCTTCCACTGCTTGTGAGTTTACAATTTCATGTTCTATTTCACTCCCTGGTTGGGGTTCTTTTCATCCTTCCCTCACGGTACGACTTCGTTATCGACCACCCAGGCGTATTTAGCCTTATAAAGTGGTTCTTATTGATTCACACGGGATTCCATGTGCCCTTTGGGTGGTGGGGAGGGGATAAGTTACCATCAATCCATTTTGTGTCCTAAATGTTTGTGTCTTGACTATTTTCCACTTGCCAGATAATTCGTTCTTTTAAAATCTTTCTCCTATGCGAAATGTTATTCTAAATCTAAGATCCTTTTGCAATACCCGTATTTTTATGATTTCTAAATTTGGGGATTTATTAAATTTAAGGGACGATCGAACTATATATTAAAGGGGGGGAGACGCGTAAGGTAGTTACGTGGAAAAATAAATGAGTACCTACTGAAATTACACTTAGGAGTATAGGAATTCACGAGTGTCACTTGATAAGTTGGGAAAACCCATAAATTAAAGTAAGGAACGAACCATTAAACGTGATAACTAAATAACGAGAAATAAGAATAAATATCATAATCATGGATTATGAGATGTACCAAAATTTGATGTGGTAATAATAGTATATTTATATGTCTGTGTTTATGCATATACTATATACGTGCGAAAACCATTCCCGCGCTACTTGTTATCCCTGAGATTACCGCGCTGGGGCAGTCATATCTCGATGGGACCTTTATGGGGGATATTGACTCGTACCCTAGAAGATAGAGATCCTTTGGTACAGGCTAATCGGATCGATAGCCAGACGACCTAAGAGACGTGGGTTCATGTGCTGACCTCTTAGAGATCGGGACTCTATGCTTCGCCTCAATATTGTTGTGTTTGTGTTAATATAGTTCGAGAGAGATTCCTAACTTGTATTTCCCGTAGTGCGAGTGATACGGGGACTGGATAGCAGAGTATGCCCGCACCATAATTTTTATATGGGGTGCTGTTAGAATATATATATTGTATGAGTATTTAATATATATTTTAAATTCTGATATTTGGAAATTTCCTACTGTGTTTATGGTAAGTAAGAAATGAGTGATGATTTCAATTGAGGAATACATGTTTTGAAAGTATAGTATATTACTAGGAAACTTTATCAACAAATAAAGTTAAAATGAGAGCTTTGGTATTAAATGGAATCTACTTCTTAAACAGCTGAATTGTTCAATTTACATCTTACAAGTAACCTAAGATAAGATGAGTTAAACCGTTGGGAAGGTTAGTGCGATAGGTGTGCACATTAGAAGAGAGGTGAGAATTTCTCAAGAGAGTGTCGCACTAATATGTTGTTGTATTGGCCTATAAACATTTTAAATACTTGCTAAACAAATTTTAAATCATTTTTACAATCGGGCTCTAACCCGTTCCCATTTTCTTTTCTCTCTTGTATATATATGTATATATTACATGTGCCCAGCTACAGGGGCGTCTTGCATAGGATCCTCTGGAAGGAACGCGCCGCAGCTTAGGTGGGAGTTGCAGACCTCTTGCTTAGGCGACCTCATTTCTTGATTCCACTTCTAGCACTATTTATTCAGTTGGGCATGTGTCTCCCTTTTCCCTTATTCATTTATCTATCGGATATTGTGATTTTTTTATTTCAGTATTTACACTTTGGGATTTATTATTGCCAGGATGTTTTCATTTAAAGTATTAAATGTTGGATTCAATTAGTTGAATGTTTGATTATTTGGATCGTATGTTCCAGGATAGTTGTGGTGTGACTATTTAATTGTGAATTATGCAAAGTTTTAAATGTTGGTTTAATAAATAAAAATTTGGAAAGTAATGTCTAAATGGTTTTGACACTTAACTTAATTATTTAGGGTGTTTAAATTGGAAAAGTATTTTCGACAGTGTTGCTAAGAATGAACCAACTGTTCACCTTGATTTTAATTTAATAAAGGAGTGATCGCCCGGTATTTAATTAGGTGGGGTGTCACAGGTAGTATCAGAGCATCAGGTTCTAGTGTCCTTAGCATCTGTACGGCTTATTTCGCTTTCAGCTTAGCATTTTTGTTATAGAGCCCTATTTTAGGATTGCTGTATTCTTGCTTTTACGATTACTTCTTCAGCTATTTGAGATTTGATAATAACTATAGACTAATAAATTTCTTCATGTTTCAGATGCCTCCGAGACGTGCACCAAAGGATAGGCGTGCCCAAGCCGAGCAGCCAGCAATTCCGGCTCAGGGAACGATGAATGCTAATGAGGTAGCCGCTATTGTTGCTCAAGCGGTGAATGCCACGTTGGCAGTAGTACAGCAGGCTCCACCCCAGATTCAGGCAGTGGCGCCAGTACCTGCACATCTTCCATCAGCATGGGAGTGGGTTAGGGATGCCTTTCATAAGGCGCACCCCCCTGAGTTCTCGGGTAGTTCAGATATCATCATCATCAGCCAATGGAAGAAAGATATCCAGCGGCATCTGCGTATGTATGAGTGCATAGACGTGCATAAATAGTTGTTGGATTTATTTAAGCTAGTGGGGGCCGCTTTACAGTGGTGGGAGTCCACCACCACCTTCGAGGAGAGGGATACTATTCCGATTCAGTTATTCTGGGAGCGGTTTGACCGCAAATATTTTCCACCCACCGTGCAAACTGAGATGAGGCGAAAATTACTGAACTTGAAGCAGGAGAATTCTACTGTTACTGAGTATGAGGAGGAGTTCACGAGACTTCTCACTATAGTGTCAGATGAGGCACCCACTGAGGGTAAGAAGATAATATTTTTTGTGGACGGGTTAGCTTGGAGGATCCGTCAGCACCTTATAGGGAATCTGTCTCTGAGTACCTTTACAGATGTACTCAATGCTGCTTTATTACACTACCAGGATCACCGCTTCCATCTGCAGGGAAGAAAGCGAGCAGGGGAGTCTGACCAATAGGGCAGGGCAGGTGCTAGTGGAGCACCGACATCTCAGGTACAGACTCGTCAGCACGAGCAGAGTTCCCATCAGGGGGACCCTGCCAAGCGGTTCTGATCAGGTGATTCCCGATAGGGATTTGGGGGATATAGGCAGGGTCAGCAGGGCCAGCCTAATCAGTAGGGCCAGCAAGGCTAACACCGCCAGCAGCAAGGTCAGCATCAGGTCCAACAGGGCCAGTGGCGGGGCGATAACGGCCAACAGGGCCGTGGTCAGCAGGGTCAGAGGGGAGGAAATTTCAGAGGCCGATGTTTTGTGTGCGGTAAGAATGGCCATAAGCGTCAGGATTGTCCCGAGGGTGATAGGGCCCCACAGCAGCAGGGTGCCCGTAATGAGCCACAGAGGCCACTTTTTCCAGCCGCCCTTCCAGCACCAGTTCAGGTACCAGCCATTCCAGCCACTCCAATGCAGCAGGGGCAGTTACAGTACGGACGGGTTTATAATGTCCACCAGGAAGCAGCTTCGCAGGCACCACCCGCGATTGAGGGTATGTTTCCTATCCATGGTACTATGGGTCGGGTTTTGTTTGATACTGGGGCGACACACTGTTTTATAGCTTCCCATTTTATGAAGGCCTTAGGGTTATTAGCCACATCAGAGAGCACGATGACGTGTGTAGACTCACCACTGGGAAATGGTTCACTTATTTTCTTTATATGCTGGGGTGTGGGGGTAGAGATTGGTAGCTTAGTATTACCAGCAGACATGTTAGTCTTAGATATGCACGAGCACGATATTATTCTCGGTATGGATTGGATCGCAGCTTACAGAGCCATGATAGGTTGTTTTGGTGGCAGTATTGTTTTTACCATTCCGGGGCAAGAGATGTTTGTAGTGGCAATGCCTCGCCTAGATGGAGGATCGATCGCTCATTTGTATTACATAGAGGAAGATACCTCTAAGGAGGTTGTGATTCCCTTAGATTCGATCCCAGTTGTTCATGAGTATTCCGATGTATTTCAGGAGATACCAGGCCTACCCCCTAGTCGTGAGATATAATTTGTCATAGATTTATTACCGGATACTCGACCTATAGCGTGCGCTCCACACCGTATGGCTCCGACAGAAATGCAAGAGTTACGAGATCAGATAGAGCAACTGTTAGGTCAGGGCTTCATTCGCAGGAGTACCTCACCTTGGGGCGCTCCAGTTTTGTTTGTAAAGAAGAGAGATTGTTCATTGAGGCTATGTGTGGACTACCGAGAACTGAACAAGGCCACGATACGGAACAAGTATCCGTTGCCTCGAATCGATGATCAGTTCGACTAGCTGATGGGAGCAACTTTCTTTTCCAAGATAGATCTGAGGTCGGGGTACCATCAGCTACGAATTAGGGAGCAGGATGTTTCAAATACTGCTTTCTTGATGAGATATGGGTCCTATGAGTTCAGAGTGATGCCATTTGGCCTCACAAATGCTCCAGTCGTATTCATGGACTTGATGAAACGAGTGTTCAGAGAGTTCTTGGATAAGTTTGTCATCGTCTTCATAGATGACATTTTGATATATTCACACTCTGAGGAGGAGCATGTCGAGCACTTGAGGCAGGTTCTTCAGACTCTACGTGAGCATCAGTTGTATGCTAAGTACGAGAAGTACGAGTTTTGGTTACATGAAGTGCAGTTCTTGGGGCATGTTGTTTCTGAACAGGGGATAGCAGTTGACTCGAGTAAAGTGTCAGCGGTGAGGGAGTGGGGACAACCCACAACACCGATGGAAGTATGTAGTTTCTTGGGATTATCCGGATACTACAGGAGATTCATTCGGGGATTCTCCAAAATAGCGGGTATATTGACGAACCTGACACGCAAGTGGGTACCATATATTTGGGATGATGCTTGTCAATTGGCTTTCGACGAGCTGAAAGACAAGCTTACTTTAGCACCGGTCCTTGCTTTACCTAAGTCGTGCGTGGAGTACCTAGTTTACATCGATGCCTCTTTACGGGGACTTAGGGGAATACTTCAGCAGGAGGAGAAGGCTATAGATTTTGCCTCCCGCAAGCTTAAGCCGCATGAGAAGAATTACCCCACCCGTGACCTAGAGTTAGCAGCGGTCATTTTTGCATTAAGGATATGGAGGCACTACTTATTGGGGGAGAAATTTCTCTTGTTCATGGACCACAAATCACTGCAGTAGTTGGTCACTCAGCGAGAGCTGAATATGTGTCAATGTAGGTGATTAGAATTTGTGAAGGACTATCAGTTAGACACACAGTACCATTCGGGGAAGGCCAACGTAGTTGCTGATGCGTTGAGTCATAGATTGGTAGACGATGTAGCGGACATCTGGAAAGCAAAATAGAAAGAGTTAGGTCACCAGGACGTAGTAACCCATTCCTTCATATCTGTCATGACTGTGGCACCCGAGATTGTTATGAGGGTGATACAGGCACAGACCGCAGACCCATTTTTCCAGGAGCAGATTGTACGACTTTTAGCTGAGGGTGCTGAGTCCTACTCTATTAGTTTTGATGGGGGATTGAGGTTCAATGGGAGATTGGTGGTTCCAGAAGGAGCAGACTTGCATCATGCAGTGATGACCCAGTCTCACGGGTCCCAATTTGCGGTACATCCTGGGGGAGATAAGATGTATCAGGATATGAGGCGACAATACTGGTGGAGTGAGATGAAAAAGGATATTGCTGAATTTATGTCCAAGTGTTCTACCTACCAGCTGGTAAAGGTGGACCACCAGAAACCGTCAGGGTTGCTTCATCCATTAAAAATACCGGTGTGGAAGTGGGAGAGTAGTTCCATGGATTTTATTATAGGGTTGTCTACAGCACAGCGGGGCCACGACTCCATCTGGGTGATTGTGGACCGTTTGACCAAGGTGGCTCATTTTTCGCCGGTGCGGACAGACTATACCACGGGTCAGTATGCTCAGTTGTTCATTGTTGAGATTGTCAGATTACATGGGGTGCCCCTGAATATTGTGTCAGATAGAGATAAGATTTTCGTGTCGCGTTTCTGGGAGAGCTTTCAGGAGGCTATGGGTACAGAGTTGAGGTTGAGTTCAGCTTATCACCCACAGACAGATGGACAAACAGAGCGTACTAATCAGATGTTGGAGGATATGCTACGCATGTGTGTCCTTGATTTTGGAGGAGGTTGGGAGCCACATCTTCCACTGATAGAGTTCACTTATAATAACTCTTATCAGTTCATGATTTGCATGGATCCATTCGAGGCTTTGTATGGCAGGCCTTGTCATTCCCCAACTTGTTGGATAGAGGTGGGGGATAATAAGTTTCTCGGACCAGAGGTGGTTCAGGAAACCTCCGCTAGGATTGAGATGATCAGGAGTCGCATTCGAGTAGCCTAGGATAGACAGAAAAGCTACGCCGATGCGAAACGGTTCTTCCGAGAGTTTAATGTGGGAGACCAAGTATTACTAAGTGTATCTCCTATAAAAGGAGTGATGAGGTTCGGGAAGAAAAGGAAATTGTCCCCAAGGTATGTGGAACCATTTCCCATTATCGAGAGGGTTGCATACAGATTGGGACTGCCAGAGCATTTACATCGCATCCACGATGTATTCCACATCTCGTCGTTGAGTCGATACCTTCGGGGTGATATGTCCCACACCCACATCGCGATAGATGAGATAGACTTACAGCCCTACAGCTCTTATAAGGAGAGACCAGTGGCTATCCTAGACCATAGCGAGAGGAGATTGAGGTTGAAGGTAGTTCCACTTGTACGAGTCCAGTGGGAGCATCATAATGTGGAGGAATCTACCTGGGAGCGCGAGACAGATATGCGCGAGAGATACCCACATTTAATCTTACCAGGTATGCCTTATTTTTTGAATTTCGAGATGAAATTCCGTTGTTAGGGGGGGAAGTATGTAATACCCCGTATTTTTATGCTTTCTAAATTTGGGGATTTATTAAATTTAATGTGTGTTATTAATTTAATATAAATTCGGAAATTAATTATTTTTAATTACTAACATGACGATCATTGGAAACTTGTTGAATATTACTAATAAGTAAAGTAATATAATATTGGTACTATTAAATGTCCCGAGTGAATAAAATGACAATTTTGGAAATTTGAGTCGGGACGAGCCCGTGTCGCGTCGGGACTAAATATTGATTAATAAAAGTGAATAAATTATAAGTCACTCGTATGGTCATTTTGAGTGCGCCAAAGTGTCCGAAAGGGTCGAAATAGTCAGAAAAGTATACCCGTGGATTTAGTTTGGGTCTCGGGGCATTTTTGGGCTTATTTAGCACCCCGAGAGGGCATTTTGGACATTTTGCATTTTTAGGTAATTAAACCCACGAAATTTATTAGGTTATATCATCCATTTGTAATGGTCCCTTAGGGTTAGCAGACTCAAAACCTTAGAACGGCCATTAGAGAGGAAGGTAGAAAGCTTTCCAAGCAATCCAAGGCCAAAAACTCATCTGATTGCACCGCCACCACCACCAACACATAGATCGCGCGACGGGGAACACAACCACACAAAATTTGTCCACAAATCATAACTCTAAAATTTCCAGGCAAGTATTTATCTTGCTTAATTTCGTTAATGTATCACTCATGTTAGTCTAGGGTTGATTAGGATTAGTTTCATTGAAGAAAATCCATGTTGGAGATAGGAAAATTACATGTAGTAATGATATGAATGATAATCTGGAAATCCCCTTCATATGTAGAGGTTTAACCACAGATTTATGATGGATTAGGAGTAGAAATTCTGGAAAAAGACTGATTAGAACAGAGTTAAAGAAATTTCTAGGATTCGTGAGATTTTTATAAGTTTTGGCCTATTAATCCATGGATATTGATGAAAATTTGCATGCCTTACGTAGAAGATGTTTAATTTGCGTTCATAATGTTTACAGTACGAATTTCTGGGAGTTTGGGTGTTAAAAATCTGGATTTGGTTGATGTTGGATGATAGAACCTGTAACTGTTAATCTGCAGAATTCGCCATACCTGTTTGATCGATCGAACCAGGAGTGTCAATCGACCGACGCATCGATCGATCGAGCTCTTTCCATCGATCGATCGACCCCTCCTGGCAGACTCTTATTTTCCCCTCTAAATAGTTAAATTCAATTTAAATGAGAAATAATCTTTGGACATCCTTATTAAAATATTTTGGGAGGTGTAGGAGACCAGTAGGACATAATAAAAATATGAAACCTTTAATGTAGAATGAGATTCACATTTTTGGAGATGATTACGTATAAGGGACGATCGAACTATATATTAATGGGGGGAGACGCGTAAGGTAGTTACGTAGAAAAATAAATGAGTACCTACTGAAATTATACTTGGGAGTATAGGAATTCACGAGTGTCACTTGATAAGTTGGGAAAAACCCACAAATTAAAGTAAGGAACGAACCGTTATACGTGATAACTAAATAACGAGAAATAAGGATAAATATCATAATTATGGATTATGAGATGTACCAAAATTTGATGTGGTAATAGTAGTATATTTATATGTCTGTGTTTATGCATATACTATATACATGTGAAATTCATGCCCGTGCTACTTGCTATCCCTGAGGTTACCGCGCTGGGACAGTCTTATCTCGATGGGACCTTTATGGGGGATATTGACTCGTACCCTAGAATATAGAGATCCTTTGGTACAGGCTAATTGGAACGATAGCCAGACGGCCTAAGAGACGTGAGGGCATGTGCTGACCTCTTAGAGACCTGGACTCTATTCTTCGCCTCAATATTGTTGTGTTTGTGTTAATACAGTTCGAGAGAGATTCTGAACTTGTATTTCCCTTAGTACGAGTGATACGGGGACTGGATAGCAAAGTATGCCCGCACCATATTTTTATGTGGGTGCTGTTAGAATATATATATTATATGGCTATTTAATATATATATTAAATTCTGAAATTTGGAAATTTCCTACTGTGTTTATGGTAAGTAAGAAATGAATGATGATTTCAATTGAGGAATACATGTTTTGAAAATATAGTATATTACTGGGAAACTTTATTAACAAATAAAGTTAAAATGAGAGCTTTGGTATTAAATGGAATCTACTTCTTAAACAACTGAATTGTTCAATTTACATCTTACGAGTAACCTAAGATAAGATGAGTTAAACCGTTGGGAAGGTTAGTGCGATAGGTGTGCACATTAGAAGAGAGGTGAGAATTTCTTAAGGGAGTGTCGCACTAATATGTTGTTGCATTGGCCTGTAAACATTTTAAATACTTGCTAAACAAATTTTAAATCATTTTTACAATCGGTCTCTAACCCTTTCCCATTTTCATTTCTCTCTTGTATATATATGTATATATTACAGGTGCCCATCCATACGGGCGTCTTGCATAGGATCCTTTGGAAGGAACGCGCTACAGTTTAGGTGGGAGTTGCAGGACTCTTTCTTAGGCGACCTCATTTCTTGATTCCACTTCTAGCACTATTTATTCAGTTGGGCATGTGTCGCCCTTTTCCCTTATTCAGTTATCTATCGAATATTGTGATTTGTTTATTTCAGTATTTACACTTTCGAATTTATTATTGCCAGGATGTTTTCATTTAAAGTATTAAATATTGGATTCAATTAGTTGAATGTTTGATTATTTGGATCGTATGTTCCAGGATAGTTGTGGTGTGACTATTTAATTGTGAATTATGCAAAGTTTTAAATGTTGGTTTAATAAATAAAAATTTGGAAAGTAATGTCTAAATGGTTTTGACACTTACCTTTATTATTTAGGGTGTTTAAATTGGAAAAGTATTTTCGACAGTGTTGCTAAGAATGAACCAACTGTTCACCTTGATTTTAATTTAATAAAGGAGTGATCGCCCAGTATTTAATTAGGTGGGGTGTCACACCTTTTATAGCGTTAGGCACTTCCCAAGAAAAATAAAGAGGGAAGTAAGGACTCTTTAAAATATTTCCCCAAAATGAGTTAGGTTCATAACACTACACCAAAAATAGCAATTTGGCACACCCTGATATTAAAAATCAGGCACAGTTTAAAACTGTGCCTGATTTTGGCACGGTTTAATAAAAATTTGGCACACTTTAAAATAGTGCCAAAATTTGGCACTTTTTGAAGTGTGCCAAAATTGTGTACACTTATTAAAATATATAATACCCAAAAAAAACATTACATTCACTTTTCATTTAATCAATTGGCTCTCACGGTGCCAAAATTGTCTCTCACGATGCCAACTCTCTCTCCTATTCCCGTTCACTGTCTCACGGTTCCCGCTCACTCTCTCCTCGTTCCCGCTCACTGTCACGGTGATCGGAGCTCACTCTCTCTCTCTCTCTCTCTCTCTCTCTAGGTCAGCGGTCGGAAATCTTTCTCTCTACGACCGACGCTCTCTCTCTCTGGCCCACTCTCTCTTTTTCCAGTCACTGCATTGTTCTGTCACTCCACTCATCCCAATCAGGTAATTGTTTAAAGCATCTGTAATTTTTTTAACCTTAGTTATGTATAAGATTTGATCGTAGAGTTTATGCTATGCGTGATTTGATTCGTGTTTGATTTTTAGGGTTTTATATATACATTTTTAAATATTTATTATTTTTTTTAAACTGTGAGCTTTTTATGCAAATTGAATGTTGATAATGAAAAATAAAATCATTGGTTTTTAGATGGACCTTAGAATCTTTTAGTGGTAATCTATGTTTTTATGTTCTTACCCTTCTATTTAAAATGCATATTTGATCTGATTCGTGTAGGTTTTGGAGTTTTAAGAAAATTTAAGAGCTAAATATTCAATAATAATGTAAAAATAACAAATTGAAAAGTATACACCCCACTAATTAAATGGATAAATGAGATTATGTGTTGAAAATTTAAGAAAAAGCAAAAAAAAAAACTATTTAAATAGTAAATAGACATTAATACTAAACATTCAATAATGATGTTACACATATAGAAAAACCTAAGACCCGTTCAAGAGGTCTCAGTATGAATGTAGTGAGAACTCTTGAATTGTCCCATTTTTGGATAGTTTGAAAATACAAAAGTTTGTATTGTACATAATGTTTATGCATGTCCTATTTTGGAAAATTTGGTGGTATCTCTTTATGTTCTTTGGGTGCATACTAGATTGATGTAGTATTTTGTGTTTTCTTGGTTGAAAAACTTGAGTTACACATGAACACTCCCAATTTAAGTTGTGTAATTGAAGAACTGTAAGGAGATGCTGGCAAAATTTTTCAGATTAAGACATGCCATGAGACATTATGAACAATACAAAATATGCATTTTCGAATGGGATAGGACCCTTACCCTGTAGAGGAGATGGAGGAAATATTGGTGCTCAAATATATACATATTTACACTTGAATAAACTTAAATATATTTACAGTAAGAATTTATATTAAAATGTGTGTTCTTCAAACTTATCAGGATGTCGTCGGGAATCAACAAAGAGTGGATAAATGAGAAAAATATCGAGATCGATACATATATAGATGGGGTGTTACAGTTTCTACATTATGTGCAAAGTAAAAGTTCGAATGATAAACATTCATGTCCCTGTAGACGTTATCGAAATGGGAAAGGACATGTTGTTATAGATGATATATTCGTTCATTTAATGACATATGGTATGGACATGAACTATACATTATGGCATTTTCATGGTGAGACATTAGTTGTTGATCAAGTCCAACCACCACCGTAATTTATGACTCGGACAGAACACGCTGATGTGCACAATATTCCAATTTTGAATGATCTTGTGAATGATGCTTGTGAGATGCTTATGGGTGAAGTGGAACCTAGTGAACCTAATTGTGTAGGTAGTGATGAGCCCCCCCCCCCCCCCCAACTTTTGAGGTTCCCAATGATTCGTACACACATAAATAGAAAGGCAGGAAGTATGATCATTTACATCAACTCACATAGGAGCCATTGCACCCATATACTAGTTCTTCACGTCATACCACAATGTATGCTCTTATAAAGTTGAATGATTTGAAAACATAATTCAATTTATCGGATGGTGCTACAAGTGGAATTCTTAGATTGTTAAATGAAGTACTTCCTGAAGGGAACAACTTGACAACTAGTTATATAGAAATGAAAAACACCCTTACAGATCTCGGTATGGATTATGTTAAGAATGATGTATGCATTAACAATTGTATGCTATTTTGGAAAGAGCATGAAAACTCTACTAGATATATAAAATGTAGTTCTTTACACTACAAGTTTACTTGTCTAAACGAGGACGGGGTAGAAATTCTAAATACTAATGGAAAAAAAGTACTCCAGGGTTCCTAAGAATGTAATGCTACATTTCCCTCTAATCCCTAGGATAAAACGGTTTTATACCAAAAAATGGACAATAGAGAAAATGACTTGGCACGCTCGTGCAAGCTCTTGTACGGAATTCTTGCGTTATCCCCGAGATTCAGAAAAATGGGTAAATTTAAACATTATGTGGAGAGATTTTTCAAAAGATTCGCAGAATATTCGACTTGCAATAGCAACTAATGATTTCAGCCCGAATGACATGTCTGGCCGTAAGTATAGCGGTTGGCTAGTGATAATTCAACCTATCAACCGTCCTCCACCAATGTGTATGAAAGTGAGTTTTCAATGTTGTCTGTATTGATTCCCGGACCAAAGTCACCATCAAGTAATATTGATGTCTTCCTCCAACCATTGGTCGATGAGTTAAAGATCTTATGGTCTACAGTTGAGGCTTGGGATGCATACAAAAATGAGAAATTTCAGTTAAAAGCTATGTTGATGTGGGGTATACATGATTTTCTAGATTATGGGATATTAGCAGGTTGTTCAACTCAAGGTTACAATAGGTGTCCTGTTTGTTTTACAAATACACCTTCTCAATATCTTCCTAAGTCAACGAAATGTTGTTACTAACGATCTCGTATGTTCATTCCTAAAGACCATCCTTACATATTTGACACATCAAAGCAAGCATTTCATGGTAAAATAGAGGATAATATGGCTCCAAGAAAGTTAACAATTGTAGAAGTTGAGAAGATAGTGTCACTTATCGCTCGAGAAGGTGTTCAAAGAGAGGAAGAGGGAGACAAAAAGGGTAAGGGAAAGGGAAAGGGGAAGGGGAAGGAGAAGGAGGATGTCTTAATGGAAGACGATGATTATCCAAGTGAGGGTGATGATGAGAATCTAGAGGGTACCAAGGGTTTTTCAAGGAGGTCAATTTTCTTTGACTTAGAGTACTGGAAGGATCATGATATTACACATAATTTAGATGTTATGCATGTTGAAAAGAATGTCACAGAGACTCTTTTAGGTACAATACTCTCGGTGAAAGGTTCATTAAATAAAGATAGGGTTAAAGCTAGTGAAGACTTGAAAGTTCATTTGAATCTTAAAAGGAAATTATGGATGAAAGATGTTGAAGGCAGTAACAAAAGGCTGATGACAAAGGCACATTTCTCATTAGGAAAGGAAGAGAAATAAGCCATTTTTTGTACACTAAAAATAATAAAGGTACCGATTGGATTTTCATCAAATTTCAGCAGCAATGTTAACCTCGATCCACCTGGATTTACCAATCTCAAGTCCCATGATTATCACGTCATTATTCAACGGTTGCTTCGTGCGTTGCTTATGCATTCATTTCTGGATTATAAGCCTTTGTTTAAATGTATACAACGGTTAAGAATATTCTTTAATGTGTTGTGTGCCAAGGTGATATTTAGGGAACATTTTTTGAAGAATAAAAATGCATTGGTAGAGGCACTTTGTGTCTTTGAAATTAATTTTCCACCTTCCTTTTTGTGGTGATGATCCACCTCATGAACTATTTAGCCAATGAAGCTTTGACAGCTAGGACACCAAGATATCGGGCGATGTGGTTATTTGAGAGAGAAATGGGAAGATATAAAAAGTGGTCACAAAATAAGAGGTACATTGAAGGGAGCATTGATAATGTATATTTGTTACATGAAGCTTCTTTGTATTCCATGGAGTACATATCAAAAACAGGTGAAGGAACTCCTAAGAGGAATCTTAAGGATTTTCTTGATGATGAGTTTGATGACTCGGATTGCCAATGAGCATTGATTAAAAGTAAAGAATTGATCTTAAATAATGTAGAATATGAGCAAGTGCGAAGATGGCTTTTATCTCAATGCGACGGTGTTGATGAATGGAGAAGGTACACACTTAGTTCTATTTTAATTCATATTAATTGATTGTAATGTGATATTTCAAAATTTTGAAACTAATTTCTTGTAGAAAATTTGTGGTAACTGAGACTCAATCGAGGCATAGAATTGATGATTTCATCCCTTGGCTAAGGAACGAGGCAAGTCATTATTTATACATGCACTTTTTTATCAACTGTAATTATTTTTAATGAAACTATAAAAAATTATCAATTCCTTATAGGCCTCAAGATTTAATGATACGGGAATTTTTCCATATGCCTATGGTCCGCTCCATAGGGTTACCAGTTATGAGAAATTTCAATGCAATGAGTACACCTTTTGTACTTTTGGACATGAAGAGAATCATAAATTTCAATGTAGTGGTGTATCCATTAAGGCCTTTAATAAGAAGGGGATTATGACAACCTTTTATGGAGTTATTCGACAAATACTCGACCTCAATTACATTGAGTTCACACATAGTGTCTTTTATTGTGATTGGGTGGATGTTGATAATAAGAATGCTTGCAAAGTTGAACCGACCTCAAAATTGGTGATGGTGAATATTATTAAGCTCATGAGTAAAAATACCATTCACGATGATCCGTTCATCCTTGCATCTCAAGCCAGTCAAGTATTTTATTAGCAATATGTAAAGTTAAAGGGGTGGTCAGTTGTTTTACACTCTCCCTAGAGACTGACAAAAGAAATAGATGCAATTGATATTGACCGTACGATGTATGACTCCATTCTCGAGGAAAATGATAAATTGTTGGAGCTTCTGGACACGGATTTCTAGTGGAATGATTTAGTTATGAATTTGTTTTTGAATATGCAATATTATATATATTTTTTATTTTGAACGGGTAATATTCTATTTATTCCGTTGTTATTGTTGTTGTTGTTGTAAACATTTAATAGTTTATTGTTGTTTGAACATTTAATACATGTATGGTTGTTTGAACTTGTAATTCTATGTTTACTGATGTTTGAACATGTAATATACTGGTGTCTATTTGAACATGTAATATTCATGTAACTGTTTATTCTGATTATTTTAGTGTCCAATAGTCATTTTTTTCCAGATAAATGTCACATATGAGTGATACTTCGCAACCATCACTAAATGGGGAGACACCTATATCAACCTCCCATTCTAAGGTTGCTTTGGGTGCTTCAAGAGTAGGTGATGACTCTTCCATTAAGAATTTAAAATTTAATGAGCATGGCCTTCCAGTTGGTGAAGATTCATATACACTCTCAACCAGTTTGGGAGACTTAGTAAGGACACATGTTCGCATTTCCTATACGAGTTGGAAACAAGTGGATGTGTGATATAAGAACTCAGTTTGGTTATTATTAATGGTATACTATTCATTTATATTCCAAAGAATGTAATAGTTAGTAAATTCAATTATGTGATGTTTTAATTTTATTTCTTTATATAGTGTAGAAAGAGTTCCCAGATGTAAGCGAAAGTCAGAAGAAAATTTTTATGAAAAAAGTGAACGATGCTTGGAAAAAGTTCAAGTCAAATCTAAGGGTTAATTTGAAGGATGGTGGTGTTGGAAAATGGAAGGAGAAAGTGCCACGAAATGTTAAATCTGAAGACTGGGAGGTGTTTTGCAATAATGAAGCTTTAGAGGTTCAAAAAACTTTGCGAAGAAAGAACAAAGAGACTAAACAAAATCATGTGAGAAAGGCAACTCATAACACAAGTCGTCAGGTTATGCTCGAGCTTCAGATAATTGGAGAAAGGAGCATGGGCGTGCACCCACTCGTGATGAATTGTAGTAGGAAACTCATATAATCAAAGGAGGTGGTTATGCCCTTCATGATAAAATATTTGTGGTAATTTAAATTTTTTAATGTTCGTTTTGTCTAAAAAAAGTTATCGTATCATCAAACCTAATGTTAATATATTTTTGTACATGACCAAATTCAACTGCTTCTGGATGTATATAAAGCGAGTGGTCAGGAGGAGACCTAGAATGCCCGGATAATTTTTGAGGTTTTCAAAAAAGATACACGAGGACGTGTTCGTTGTGTTGGGTCCACAATTTCGAGAACCGCTATATTAGGGTCGGCATTTGCTAGAGAAATGCTTGAATAGGTGAAAGAGGAAACCAAAAATTGGAAGGATCATTTTTATCACCTTACGAGTGACATAGAGGGGATAAAGCCTCATTATCAGAATTAAATATGACTTCAAAACCGGGAAATTTTCATGTGTTGGACATAACGTTCAGGAGTTACCTACTTTAAGCACTAGAACTCCTTCATCTTCTCTTTCCTCCCCTGCATTCGAGGTTCCAAATTTCACCTCTTTAATTGAATGCAAAATACTATCCCACACACGTGAACTTGTTGGTTATGGGAGGAAAACGCAACCAGGAGCCGTCTAGACCGTTCACCTCCATACGTTGAGAAATAATGAAGTGCGAGTTTTACTCGATGACATCAAAGTGCTCGAGTATCCAGTTTGGGGTGGAAAATAAGCACATTACAAGAACTTAGAATATGTTGGTAAAAATGGAATTATGTATTGGCTTGAAGACCTTTGTCCTCCTATTGGTTACACCGACGAAAGATGTAATTGAGTCAACTTTTGTAACTTTTGTGGTATTGTGTTTGATGAACATGGACATCTTACATCGTTAAAATAGTTGTCTTGGTGCTAATTAGGTATTGCATCCAGTTTTGTAGTCTCAAGTGTAAAAGTAACTATCACTTCTGACAATATAACTGTTATCTTTGTTTTTTGTTTATTTGCATATTATATTTGCTTTTGTGGTGTTGGGATAAAATATTATTATCACATCCTTTGTTTCTTTGCATAAAATATTTTTGTCGTGGATGATGATTATAGCTTCAGTAAAATGAGCATTCGGGACTCGATTATGGATCACTTAAAGAAAGGTTAGTTTAATTTATGTTGGATGCTAACATCTATATTTTCCAATTTAACAATTAGTTATTAATTTTAATTTTATTTCTTGTGAGGTACACATATACGGTTAGGAATGATGCAGACAAGAGGATTCTCCACAAGATCATCTTCCACCTACACCACCTTGCTTCGAAGTACTTTCCTCTAAGGTACAGATCTGAAAAATCTCTACTTATATTCCTAATTCATGCTTCTATAATCCTACTCCACCACCAACTATCTCGTTTGGCATATTTGAGGTGATTTGAATTTGTTAGACGGATAAAATTACTCAATATGCATACTACAAAATTACTCAATATGCATACTACATTAGTGGTTTCAAAATTTCACACTAAACCACTAATGGACTCTGCTTTTTCTGCTGATTTGGTTCATTGTGATGCTCCACCTAGAGGACTGGTCGTCTCCGTAGACAAGCTATTATTTTCGACGAGACTAAAATATGAGTTTTTTGGTGTGTAAAGGTATGTGTCTTTAAAGTTCTTTTATCATATCCTAACTTTTTTGGTCAAATCTTTGGCAATATGTACAACTAGCTTTAGCGTAAACATGGATATGTGTAAGAGCTAAAATTATCTTTTGTTTTAGCGTGTAATAACGGGGTATCTAATTTAAGATTCATAACAGTTATATATAACAATTGTTATGGGAGATACATGCAAGCATTAGAGATAGCTTTTAAACGTCACCAACGTCAATGTGAAACAAAACAATATAGTCGACCCACGACTCGCTCTTCAATAAATACCCAAAAAACAAATCCCATCATCCATTACTATTATATTGTTATTACAATCACAATACTACACCTAGATGTACAATTTAATCTAAACACACTGAATTGAACTGATTTTGGTTTGGTGGTAATAGTGGTTGATCCAGGGATAGGGTGTAGGTGTGTAATTAAGGATAATTTCAAATCTCGGGGAAAAGGGGCACTTGATATGTAATTAAGTTGTTTAAGGAAAATCAAAGGCTTAACTGAGGGACAAATTCACCCGATTTCAATAGAAAAATATTTTTCTGTTTGCTGATTATAGGAAGCAATTTCATGCCGATGGAGGAGCAACGAATTAATCATAATATGAATAAAACCCCTCTGCATATTAAAATTAAATAACATTTACGGTGAATAGCACATCATTATTTCCTAGCGGAGAAAGCTCGACCTCAATTACAAGTCGTTTAAAGGTGAAAATCCAAACCAGCCGCCAAACGGTCCCGTAAGAGGCACGAACACCTCGCACGGGACCAATATAAGTTATAGGAACTGACCGCGTAGTCACGGGTCTCCATGTTTGAGAATATGCCGATACTTTGGAAATATTTAGATTAGGGTTAAAAACAAGCCGTTGAGGGTGAAAACCCAAACCAGTCACCAAACTGCCCCGTAAGAGGCACGAACACCTCACATGGGACCAATGTAACTTGTAGGAACTGACCGCGTAGTCGCGGGTCTCCCGATTTGAGAATATGACGATACTTTGAAAATATCTACATTAGGCTTAAAAACAAGCCGTTGGAGGGTGAAAACCCAAACCAACCGCCAAACGGCCCTGTAAGAGGCACGAACACCTCGCACGGGACCAATGTAACTTGTAGGAACTGACCGCACAGTCGCGGGTCTCCCATTTTGAGAATATGATGAAATTTGAAAATATCTAAATTAGGCTTAAAAACAAGTCGTTTAAGGGTGAAACCCCAAACCAACAACCAAACAGCCCCGTAAGAGGCACGAACACCTCGCATGGGACCAATGTAACTTGTATGAACTGATCGTGTAGTCGCGGGTCTCCCGATTTGAGAATATGATGATATTTTGGAAAAGTTTAGATTAGGCTTAAAAACAAGCCGTTTGAGGGTGAAAACCTAAACCAGTCGCCAAACGGCCCCGTAAGAGGCACGAACATATCGCACGGGTCCCATGTAACTTGTAGGAACTGACCGCGTAGTCATGAGTCACCCGTTTTGAGAATATGACAATAATTTAGAAATATCTAGATTAGGCTTAAAAACAAGCCTTTTGATGGTGAAAACTCAAACCAGTCGCCAAACGGCCCCGTAAGAGGCATGAACACCTCGCACGGGACCAATGTAACTTGTAGGAACTGACCACGTAGTTGCGAGTCTCCCAATTTGAGAATATGACAATACTTTAGAAATATCTAGATTAGGCTTAAAAATAAGCCGTTTGAGGGTGAAAACCCAAACTAGCCACCAAACGGCCCCGTAAGAGGCACGAACATCTCGCACGAGACCAATTTAACTTGTAGGAACTGACCGTGTAGTCGCGGATCTCCCGATTTGAGAATATGACGATACTTTGGAAATATCTAGATTAAGCTTAAAAACAAGCCATTTGAGGGTGAAAACTCAAACCAGCCGCCAAACGGCCCCGTAAGAGGCACGGACACCTCGCGCGGGACCAATGTAACTTGTAGGAATTGACCACGTATTCGCGGGTCTCCCAGTTTGAGAATATGACGATAATTTGAAAATATCTATAGTAGTCTTAAAAACAAGTCGTTTGAGGGTGAAAATCCAAATCAGCCGCCAAACGGCCCCGTAAGAGGCACGAACACCTCGTACGGGACCAATGTAACTTTTAGGAACTGATCACGTAGTCGCGGGTGTCCCGGTTTGAGAATATGACGATAATTTGGAAATATCTAGATTAGGCTTAAAAACAAGCCGTTTGAGGGTGAAAACCCAAACCAGCCGCCGAATGGCCTCGTAAGAGGCACGAACACCTCGCACGGGACCAATGTAACTTGTAGGAACCGATCAGGTAGTCATAACTTGCGTAAGATTTTCAATTTTAGAATATAATAACAGTTGCAGTTCCTATATGTAATTTTTTTGCTTGAGTATGCTTTTTTATAAATTACTTGGTTACTAATATTATATCTTTTTTGTATCCTATTTTTTTTACAGGATAACATTTTATCGTTGGCATTTATTCACGTGAACACACCAAGAAGTCAATGGTTTACAAAAAGGGGTTATTTATTTAATGTCGTTAATATTTACGATTCTATCTTTTTGTGTTATGGCAGTGCGGGCTTTTGTAGTTTTATTGTTAACTTTTATGGCCGTGCGGGCCTTATATTACGCCGGTTTTATATTAGCAGGTTTTAAAATGTCGAGGAAATAGAGGAAACTCTGCCAATTTGTTTTTTGGTCTGTGAACTAGTAAAGACTTGTAATATTTTGAAGTTTGTATGTACATTCGTTTATCAACAATGTGCAATATTTGCAATTTGCGAATTTTCTTGTTTTCAAATAATTAATTTTTTTTTTCTTTCATCCTAAAATTTGGCACAGTTCAAAACCGTGCCAAAAGTGTATCAAATTTCGGCACGGTTTTGAACGGTGCCAATTTTTTATGAAAATGTACTCAATCTCACACAGTTCAAAGTTGTATCAAAACTGTACTAGAAATATCAAATTCTGACACGATTTAAAAGTGTGCCAGAAGTGTTCCTGTTTGGTCAAATCTAACACACTATTAAACCGTGCCAGAAAAAATGATCATTTTGGAACACCTAATTCTGGCACAGTTCAAAATCGTGCTAAATTTGATCTGACACAGTTTTAAACCGTGTCAGATTCTTGTTTTTGGTGGTGTAAAGCAACCTCCAAGCCTTCTTGGATAGCCAATTATTCCTTTCAAAGTCTTTAAATCCCAAACCACCCAATAATTAAGGATTAGAGATGTGATACCATGCCTTCCAATGGATGCCCCATTTGGATTTTTCACTATTCCACAAAAAATTAGCAATTCTAAAAGAGAGGTCTAGACAGAATAAATCCTTTAGGGAATTGAAAAATAGACATGTCATAAGGAGGGACAACTTGGAAAACTATTTTAATTAAGACTTCCATTCCTGTTTGACTAAAGAATTTCTCTTTCCCGCCCTCAACTTTGCAAAAAGTTCTATCTTTAAGCCAACGGAGGTTTTTGTTCTTAGATTTACCCCCAATCAGTGGGTAAACCTAAATACTTCCTAGGTTTATCAATGGAATGGACGTGTAGGATATCATAAAGAGTTCTAATGAGGGGAGGGGGAGTGTTTCTCTCTACTACAAATAATCTCATACTTATTTATGTTGATTTGTTACTCAGAAACAAAACAATAACTATTCAGGAAATTCATGAGAGCTCTACATTCCTCCACATTCCCCTTAACAAAGAGTCATCGGTAAAAAGCATATGGGTAATAAAGGAACTAGATTTGAACAAGTTAATTCCCTAAAAAATATTATTATCCAAAGTTTTGATGATGAGTGAGAGGATCCCCTTAACTAAGGCCTATAGAAAGGGTTAAAAAGTGTGGTTATTATAATTAATCAGAAATTTAAAGCTAACAGAGGTCACACACTCCATGACAAGGTTCACCCATTTAATATTGACGCCAAAATTGTTTGAGGAAATCCTACTCATATCTATCATCAGCTTTATTCATGTCTATCTTTAAGGCACGGTCATAAATCTTACCTCTTTTGGACAAACATCTTTTGGGCCATTATAATATTATCTTAAATAAATCTATATCAAATATGAATGCGAGGAAATGATTTGATCAATGATTGATTTCAGTCTAGCCACTAGGATTTTGTAGATGATTTTGGAGGTGAAGTTTATGAGGCTAATGGGTCTGAATTATGGTATCTTTTCAGGCGATTCTTAGGATAGTGGATAATGTTTGTCTCATTAAGTTGTCTAAGCATATGGAAAGAGTGACAATTCTTTTACATCTTTTAATAAATCCCATTTGATATCTTCGTAAAAAGTTTGATAAAAGAAATCAGGATACCATTAGGAACAAGGGCATTAGAAGGCTAAAGGTCAAAGATAACATCTTTTAACTCTTCAATGAAAACTTTTTGGTAAGAGATAGAATCAGAGACAAGGCAAGAGATAACAAAGGTTACCATGGAGATGTCTTTGTGGCCAATAGAAGTAAACAAGAATGTAAAGTAATCATTAACTAGGTCTTCAAGGTTCCCATCTCCTTCAACCCACTATCCCTCCCCATCTTTCCGGGTGTAATTATTTTAAAAATACAATATTAAGTAAACTAAAATTTTAAATAATTCTAACATCACTTCAAGTGTTCAAATTAATGGCATGCGTAATGATCTTATGATAATTTTTTTCCATATCAAATCAAACTTATAAACCAAGTAACGAGAATGTAAAAAGATTTAGAACATCTACCCAGATAAATAATAGCAAATTACTCTTAAATTCCTCACAAATAAATTTTCAACACTAAAGGAATTTTGATAAATTTTGAACACGTAGCTCCATTAAATCTCTTCTGGTAGAAGTTCACGTCAGTGGCATAACAAGTAAACCTAATAGTAAATTATCCTTAAATGTTTAAAAATTATCAACAAGAGACCTAATTGTAAATTACCACCATAAATAACAAGACACAAAAAATACATACCCAGCCTACAAAATTATAGATTAGAATGGAAAGAAGAAAAACAATTGTATAAACTTCCAAACCTTGGAATGCCAATCTCTCTACTAATTCTCTTTTTTGCCAGAATTCCAACTCTAAAAATATAAAAACCCAATTTAAGAGATTTTATCAACTTCATTGAGCTAAGGTAAACATAATCAACACTGAACGTTCTTTCTGAATTTCTTAAGATCTATTGTTTATTTTTTTCTCTACCTTCAATCTCTAAGGATTAACTAGCTTTGACAACATTGGCATTCTCAGCAGTGTTGTTGATCTCGACAGGTGGGTTATGACGATCATATGGAAGCTTTATTTGATTATATGAACCTGATGGAACAAGTTTGAGATTCTCGCAATTGCAAATCTCAATCATGAACCCATCTGGGTCGTTGAAAAATAGCTGATCAATTGTTGCTCCATCCTCTTCTCCCACAGTTCTTTTCATGTACTCTACCTTAAGCTCCTTTAATTTTTGCTCCATTGCATCCATGTCTTCGCACTGTAAACGCTCACAAAGATTATAAGTGTTAGCAAACACAAAATGAAGCAATAGTGCGTATGCTTGCTTCCATTAGTTTAATAAACAAACACAATTTGACAGGTTGAGCGTTTCCAGTGTCGATATTAAATAGTTTTTCACCGTCTTTTTCCCTTTTTTTGGATATGACAATTATCAAATCTCTTCATTTAATAGATTATGTATTTTTAGGACTTAAAATAATATTGACTATGGTTATAGGACAAGAAGCACTTCGTTTCCATTTTTAGTCTCTATTTTCAAATTAAAGGGACACGTGGCATGCCGTGATTGATCGACATTTTATGAATATGGGTCCGCACCGGTGGCTTTATTAAAAAATAGGGACTAAAACTATAAATAAAATATTTGTTGTCCTATTTTCAAAATACATATTACAATAGGTCCTAAATTTACAAAGCCCCATTAATTAATTTTGACCCTTAAGCTCTACCTCAATTTAGAAGTAGGCCTGAGGAAATTTATAAAATTCTTCAAAAACAATGGAATTGTAAATATTAAGTTGCATAATATTTATTATTCAATAATTCTAGGTCAGTCTCACTTGCGACAAAGACTGATGCGACACACACCAGCATTAGCACCAACATTTGTCTGGACTTCACTATTATTGAACCTGGACACAAGTCGATACGGGAGTGACATGTAAGTATGTCGCATGTCGCATGTCGCATATGTGACTCAGAATAGAAGAACTTTTTCTTATTTTAAAATTTACAAGTAAGAAAACACCATAGCTACAATCCAAATGAATATCATATTTTGTTTTAATAGATTAATCCATATTGTTCTTAATATTTTGTAAATTAGTATTATACTTGAATAATTCCAGAGTCTCAAAAGATTGCTAAAATATGTTTCTTCCGACATTTTGAAGTTCGTTATTTTGATAGTACCACATACCAAACATCTGTTTAAGCACCATGATCACTTAACCCTCCAACTTTAATATCAATATTTGAACTCAATATGCACTAAGCTCCACCATGTGGAGAATCCCCCCGTTAATCGCAGAATCCCATGGTACTCCACGTGCATAACCAATTGTTTTGAGTTTGTTATGTCCATAGTCTTACATACTTATTGTTGTGTATGTGTGTATAACTATTCGTGTGAATGATAAACTCACATTAAGACCTTATAGCCTAGTGGTAACTTTTGAGTCCCCTTTAGGGGAGGTCATGGGTTCAAGTCCCACTAAGGGAATTTAAGAGGATTTGGGGTACTTATACCTAAATAAATATATAATTATTATATTATATATCAAGACTTGGGACTTGGAACTTGGGTCTTAGGTCCTAATAATCAGTTATTTTTAATTTCATCTTTATACAATTTTATTTAATTCAATTCTAATTAATATTAAAAAATGTTTTATTTAATTAATTAAAAATTATTTTATGATTAAAATTAAAACACGTTTTTCTTAATTAGCCATTGGGAGTGGTTTAGTGGGAGAAGTGGTCATCCACGTTTTGGGGGAGTGGGTGGTTTCTGCATCCCCTTATGTGAGGGATATGTAGATCAGTTTCTAATAACGTTTTTTGAAATCAATATCTCTCTCAAAAACGTCATTCTTCATACTCCAATTCTGGGCATAATCTCTTGTGGTTTTAAAGTCATCCATTGAGTGCTTCAATCGGATGAATTGTGCTGTTGAATCCTGGGGACAGTTATCTGAGGCTCGAAGCATCACTAATTAATGTGCGGGTGATATTTCTGTCTTAGGACTCTGTGTCTAACACACACCTCAGCATCCAGATAAGTCGTTCCAATTTATTATTATCTTTTTGGTTTTCCCGTATACGCATATAACAATCTAAGACAGGAATAAAATTTTATATTCGTACAATGGGAAAATTTGATCCTACCGCTATCGCCTCTGCTAGGCCTGAAAAATTTGTTGGTTTGAATTTTAAATGTTGGCAACAAAAAATGAAATTTTATCTGAACCTGTTGGAACTCGATCACACGTTAGAAGTTAAGGAAGATAATTCTGAAGAGACCAAACCTGCAAAAACTGCTATTAATCAACTTTGGGAAAAATCTGATTTTATGTGCAAAAAATCCTATTCTGAACAATTTGGATGATGCCCTGTATGATATTTATTTTTCTGTCTCCACTGCTAGAGAGTTATGGTTGATGTTAGATAAGAAATATAAAACTGAAGATGCTGGAAGTAAGAAATTTGTTGTTAGTCGTTTTATGGATTTTTAAATGGTTGACGAAAAATCTATTTTGTCACAATTAGAAGAACTTCAAGTCATTATTCATGAAATTCATGTTGAGGGTATGTCAATTAGTGAGGGTTTTCAAGTCGCACCTGTTATTGAGAAACTTCCTCCTTCCTGGAAAGAATTTAGACATGGCCTTAAACATAAACGTAAAGATATGACTATGGAAGATCTCACTGTTAGACATAGAATTAAAGAGGATAATTGCGTTAAGGAAAAAAGATACATTGCCACGGTTATGGCTGCCAAAGCAAACGTTGTTGAAAGTAGTGGGGGGACCAAAAATCAGTTTAAGCCAAATAAGTATCAACATAAATTTAAGGGAAAAGGAAAAGCACCAAATAATGCTACGAAACCTAAAGGCGGGATTAAGAAATTCGGGGGAGACTGTTTTGTTTGTGGTAAACATGGAGATCGAGCCCAAGACTGCTTCAAAAGGAAAAATAATGAGAATCTCAAAAAACCTAATGGGGGTGCACAAGCTTCAATTGTTGAAACTGATAATTTTTCTGCTGTTATTTCAGAGGCACACCTGGTTAGCAACATTAAGGATTGGTGGGTGGACACTGGGGCCACCCGACACATCTGAAGAGATAGGAGTGTTTTTTTCCACTACAAGGTGGTGGGAAGTGATGAAAATCTCTACATGGGCAATTCTTCAGTAGTTGCTGTTGCTGGAGAAGGGAAGGTGGATTTAAAATTCACTTCTGGAAAATTCATGACGTTGAACGAGGTGTTGCACGTGCCCGACATTAGGAAAAATTTGGTCTCAGACTCGCTGTTGAGTAAAAAGGGTTTTAAAATGATTTTTGAATCTAATCAGTTTGTTTTATCTAAAAATGGGGTGTTTGTGGGAAAGGGTTACATGTGTGAGGGATTATTCAAATTAAATGTAACTGTTGACTTTGTTTTTAATGTAGTTAATTCTTCTTCTTATCTCTCTGATTCCTTATATTTATGGCACAGTAGACTTGGACATGTTAATTTTACTTCACTTAGAAGATTAATGAATTTAGGAGATATTCCTAAACTTCCTGCAAATGTCGAACACAAATGTGAAATATGTGCTGAATCAAAATTCAAAAGAAAACATTTTAAAAGCTTACAACGCTCTACTGAAATTTTGGGTTTAATTCATACTGATTTGTGTGACTTAAAAGGATTCAAACAAGGGGTGGGAAAAAATATTTTATCACCTTTATATTCTGTTATGTGTATCTTTTGAGATCTAAGGATGAAGAACTTGAGAAATTCAAACTATATAAAACAGAAGCTGAAAATCAACTAAATCAAAAAATTGAAATTGTGAGATCAGATATAGGAGGAGAATATTCTGAGCCTTTTAATGATTTTTGTAAAATACATGGCATAATACATCAAACTACGGCACCATATTGTCCACAACAAAATGGTGTGGCGGAACGTAAAAATCAAACGCTAAAGGATATGGTAAATGCTTTGTTAAACAGTTCGGGTCTTCCTCGCAATTTATGGGGTGAAGCGGTACTTTCAGCGTGTTATATTTTAAATAAAATTCCCCCTAAGAAATCTGATAAATCTCCTTATGAATTATGGAAAGGAAGAAAGCTTTCATATAAATACTTTAAAGTGTGGGGGTGTTTAGCAAAAGTAGTCCTACCTCCACCTAAACGAACTAAACTCGGACCTAAAACTGTTGATTGTATATTTATAGAAAATGCTCAAAACAGTAGTGCATATAGGTTCCTTGTGTTTAAATCAGATGTAGATAGTGTATCTACAAATACTATTATTGCATCTCGTGATGCAGAATTTTTTGAACATATTTTCCCATATAATCCCACTACTAGAATTGAGGATGCTCCTTTAAACATTTATATGCCATCTAGTAGTAGGCAAGAGAATGATATGGAAATACAGGAACTTAGGAAACGTAAAAGACGCAAAATAGATAAATCTTTTAGGCCTGATTATATTTCATTTTTGTCCGAGGAAGATCCCCAATCTTATCACGATGCTCTTATCTCTCCCGAAGCTCCATTTTGGAAAGAGGGTGTTAATAGTGAAATGAATCTATTATGCAAAATCACACTTGGGATTTGGTTAGCTTGCCACCAGGTTGTAAAACCATAGGGTGTAAATGGATTTTTAAAAGAAAAATGAAACCTGATGGATCCATAGAAAAATATAAGGCTAGGTTAGTAGCCAAAGGATATAAACAAAAGGAGGGAATTGATTTCTTTGACACTTATTCTCCGATTACGCGAATTACTTCTATTAGAATTCTAATTTCCCTCGCATCCATCTATAAACTGAAAATTCATCAAATGGATGTTAAAACAACTTTTTTAAATGGGGAATTAGAAGAGGAAATTTACATGGATCAACCGGAAGGATTTATTATAAAGGGATTAGAGAACAAAGATTTTGCAAGCTAGTTAAATCCTTATATGGACTAAAACAATCTCCTAAGCACTGGCATGTAAAATTTGATCAATTAATGATTAATGATGGATTTAAAATAAATGAATCTAATAAATGTGTGTATTTTAAGTGCCATAGAGATGCTTCTGTGATTGTTTGCCTATACGTTGATTATATGTTAATATTTGGATCACATATGAGTATTATAAAAACCACTAAGAAGATGTTATGTGAACAATTTGATATAAAAGACTTGGGAGTTGCAGATTTCATTTTGGGAATTAAAATAATACGAGATTCCGTGGGAATCAAATTATCACAATCACATTATATAGAAAGTGTGTTAAGGAAATTCAATCAATATAAACCTACTCTTGTTAGAACTCCTTATGATCCAAATAGTAAACTAAAGAAAAAAAAAGGAGAACCTGTATCACAACTTGAATATTTAAGAATTATTAATAGCCTAATGTACATTATGAACTGCACCAGACTTGATATTGCATATGCAGTAGGGAGATTGAGTAGATATACTTGTAATCCTAATAATGATCACTAGAATGCACTTATTAGAGTTTTGAGATACTTGAAATTTACTTTGGATTATGCTTTGTATTATTTCTCATATCCTGCTGTGATTGAAGGTTATAGTGATGCTAATTGGATTTCAGACTCAAAGGAATCCAAATCTACAAGTGGATATGTATTCACATTAGGCGGGGCTGCCGTATCGTAGAAATCCTCAAAACAGACATGTATTGCAAGATCAACAATGGAGTCTGAATTCATAGCTTTAGACAAAGCAGGTGAAGAAGCCGAGTGGTTGAGGACATTTCTGGGAGACATTCCAATGTGGTCTAAACCTGTACCTGCGGTAATTATACACTGTGATTGCCAAGCGGCAATAGCAAAAGCAAGCAAAAAGTCCTACAATGGAAAGTCAAGACATATTCGTCGCAGGCATAACAGTGTGAGACAACTCATATCTAATGACGTTATAATCATTGACTTTGTAAGGTCAAATGATAATTTAGCAGATCTGTTGACCAAAGGGTTGTCAAGAGATATCATTTACAAAACATCGAGGGGCATGGACTTAAAGCCTAATGAGTAAAATCATCATGATGGATACCCAACCTATCTGAATGGAGATCCCAGGATATAGGTTCCATGGGAAAACTAATTGTAGATGATTATAGGTGAGCGCTACAAAGACTTATCATTGTCTTATCCTTATGGTGTTAATAATAATAATAGTACTGCTACCTGTAATGAGAAAGGTTGAGTTAAACTCTTAATGAATCTATGGCTTGGATTTTCAAGCGGGATGTGATAGGACATTCTTTATAGATTCACCTAAGTGAGTGTGGTAGTGGGGCCGCTACCTATGGGAATTGTGGCTGAATTCTCTAGAACCCTCATGATACTAGGATATAGCTCATGGCCTTAATGAGCAAAATTGTTGTGAACCACAAGTGTATTAAAATTTCATGTGTATAGTCTATTGAACTGGTTTACCAAAATAACTGGTCAGTTCAAGATATGTAATACACTGAATAGTTTGTAAGCCCAATGGACATACACTAAGCAAGGTTCAAGTCCAAAAGACACCTCTACCTATTAATGATATTTTTATTGCCCAAAACTTTCTTTATTCTTTCTTCTCGTATGTCATTCATGTGGGGGATTGTTGTGTGTGTGTGTGTTTAACTATTGGTATGAATGATATACCCACAATAAGACCTTGTAGCCTAGTGATAACTTTTGAGCCCCCTTTAGGGGAGGTCATGGGTTCAAGTCGCACTAAGGGACTTTAAGAGGATTTGGGGTATTTATACCTAAATAGATATATAATTATTATTATTATATATCAAGACTTGGAACTTGGGACTTTGGTCTTGTGTCCTAATAATCAGTTAATTTTAATTTCGTCTTTAAATAATTTTATTTAATTCAATTTTAATTAATATTAAAAATCGTTTTATTTAATTAATTAAAAATTGTTTTATGATTAAAATTAAAACACGTTTTTCTTAATTAGCCGTTGGGAGTGGTTTAGTGGGAGAAGTGGTCATCCACGTTTTGGGGGAGTGGGTGGTTTCTGCATCCCCTTATATGAGGGATATGCAGATCAGTTTCTGATAACGTTTTTTGAAATCAATCTCTCTCTCAAAAACGTCCTTCTTCATACACCAATTCTGGGCATAATCTCTTGTGGTTTTAAAGTCATCCATTGAGTGCTTCAATCGGATGAATTGTGCTGTTGAATCCTGGGGACGGTTATCTGAGGCTCGAAGCATCACTGATTAATGTGCGAACAATATTTATGTCTTAGGACGGTGTGTCTAACACACACCTCAGCATCCAGATAAGTCATTCCAATTAATTATTATCTTTTTTGTTTTCCCGTACACGCATATAACACTTATTTGTTGACATAATCCAATTAACGTTTGTTAATTAATTTCACAATTTGTAAACAAGTGGAAGTCAAAATACAGTCGTGTTGAGTTATCTTTCTTTCTTAACCCCCCAAAATGCTGGGAGGAGACGTGAAAGCAAAGAGAGAATGTGAACACTATAATTAGTCAAATAGACATTAATTACTATTATTAACTTTTTACGACAATTCAAAAAAATATAAGTAATAAAATGTAGAAATAATTGGTCAAACATATATATATATATATTTTCGTTCTTCCTTCCTTCTTACCAAGGGAAGAAGGGTAATTGCTGGTTCTCATATTTTTCCTTTCATCTCTAAGGCAATGTCGGAAATTTATGAAAAATAAAATAAAAATAAAAGAAATTATTAGGGGAGAGAAAAGAAAAGGAAAAATTAATAAGAGATCCTTCCTTTATTTGGGAATTTAGGAAAGAAGAGAACACAATTCTTACTTGTTTATGGAAATTAGGAAGAAAATAATTATTTTAAGAAAAAAAAAGGTTAAAATCCATTGAATAAAACTTCCGTTTCCCTTGGAAAGAAAACTTTGCAAAAACAGAAGAAAATTATTAAAAAGCTTTCATTTTTTCCCCTCATTTAAACTTCCAAGAAGAGAAAGTGTAACAACTAATAGAAACTTGGCTAGCAGCATCCTCAGCCTTGCAGGATGTGAACATCAGTAGCACTAGAATTAAAATAGCAAAAAAAAAAAAGAGAAACAGTAGAAGATTGAAACTGGATAGCGAACACACCTGAAAGGAGACATGGTTGTCCTTGGGGTCCAAATGGTCCGTATGTGGCAAGAAATCTTCATCCTTAGCCTGAACCAAGTGGATCCCAACGCCGTAGTTAAACAACCAAGCCCCATCAAAATCAAACGACGGTGGCCTCTCTATCAGCACAAATCCTAGAACCTTGGTGTAGAAATCCACGGACTCCTTAACGTTCCTGCACAGCCTTGACACGTGATTCAGCGCCATCAGAGGAACTTCACTTTCACCCTCTCCGTTTCTTATTTTCTTCTTACTCTCATCCTTGTTGTTTTCCATAGTCCTGGCTTTGCTTACCTTTTCTTTTTTATTAGTCTCTTCTGAATTTTTCTGCGTTTTCTACTGTTAGTTATTGTTTTATTAGGGTTTAGATTGTTCAAGTGAGAAGGGAAGGGAGTTGAGATTGCAGTTGGTTTTCTATATCTATAGTGGTGGTTGTCGTAGGAGGGTGACGCGTGGTGCACGCAGTTATTCTACGTGTTATACACAGGAGTTCCTTAGCACTTTTATTGTGCAAGGCGGTGGCAGGTCTTCCAGATTGTTGCAACCCATAAAAGTTCACAATTTCAGTGAATAAATGTTTACAATAGAAAATGATTATATTAAGATTAAGGATAGAAATTTGATGATACTTGATGTCTGGGATTTTGATTGATCAATATTGTTAGAGTGAATTTATTTTCTTAAGTGATGTGAGTCTCCACAAATAGTATTGATCAATTACAATTCAAGAGATTAAAAAGTTTGATGTCTCAAAAACATCAAACTTTTTTCCTATTATTACTATTGTTACCCGCGGGATGTGTGTGCAATGTACGGAGCATGGGCAGAAAAATTCTCTATATTTACATTTGCATAAAAATACGAGATTTTAATAAAAAAATAAACCTTGTAGTTATTTATTTATAACTTCTAATGATATAAAATATTATGATTTAAAAAATATATTATTTTGAAAAACTATAACAATAGTATAATAGTATGTAGTACATATATTTATAATACTAAATGATTAAATAACTACACTTTCTATTATAAATCGGACAAAACATAATGGGGTAAAATTGAAGCAACTTATAATTCTATAAATTATTAAAATGACTGAATTTTATTTTTATTTCATTTGTAATTATTATTAAAAAAAGGGACTACTTTTAAAATAAATATGGCCATATATAAATTGATATTTTTTTTATTGCTTTTATCGATTAAGAGAAACCAAGTCTTTTGACTGAATTAATAATGTTAAAGGTTCTGTTTTACAAACTCATCGCATTAAAATGATTAAGTTTCCTTAAAAATATTGTTCATAACTAACTATCTCATTTTTCGTATAAAACTCATCAAATCTTTAAAAGTTCACGACTTCAAATCTACAAGTCTAAATTTTGAAAAAATTATATATTTAAAATCTACTCGCCAAGATTTATCAAACAACATCCATATTTGATATTTTCCAACGAAAAAATCGAAATAGATAAAATTACTATTTTTGTAAAACCTTCATTTTTTTCGCAGAAAATTTCATTTTTTCAGAGAAAAACCTTATTCATCATCCCGGTGATGGTGTCGCTATTGTGGATCTGAAAAAACAAAGAAGTAAATGAAGAGAGAGAGAGAGAGATACTCCGTCGAGATTTTTCAACATGCTGTTTTGAGTGAGAGAGAGAAATGATAGAGTGTGGTCATGTGTATATTTTCAGAGAAAGAGAGTAAGTGGGTTTAAAATAGATATAGATTACGGGTACATTTGTCTAAATATATGTGATGAAAAAGAACTGTATACATTAAGAAAAAAAGTCAATGGAATTTGTCATTGACCTAATAAAATGAGACTAACCCATAATAATAACACATATTTATAACTTATAAGTGTAACTTTCCTTACAGGTGGACCCATAAATTAGTAACATCATAAGTGATACCAAACTTCTATCACTTAAATAGTATTGTCTCCTTTCATTATTTTGTTTTCTAATTCATTTTGTCCAAATAATAAAAGCTCAATTATAACTTTTTATATTTTTATTTTTTTCCCTTTCAAATAAAAATAATTTTATGGATTCTTATCTCCTTTCCTTCATATTTTTTATAACGAATAAATTAATTTTACCTTTATTTATTCTCTTTCTCTATCTACGAACCATTCCAGTCCTCTCACCCATACCACTTAGAATAGATAATTTCGCTAGCTTTCTTACCCCCCCCCCCCCCCCCCCAACCAATTGTACTCAGAATAATTTTTTAAAATTTTGAAATAGGCTATTGTTGTGCCGAGAGTAAACTCTCTCCCCCCCCCCCCCCCCCGTACCCTCAATACCATCCACCATTAAATAGGTAATTTTTTAGGCTTTCATTTAAGGGTTTTGCTTTGAGTATATTTTGTGTTGTAATTTATTTTGGTTTAATCTATTCCATAGTTTCCTTGATGGTATGATTTAGTTCACGATATATTTTTTTTAATTTTAAATAGGGTATTTTTCCAATCTTATGATTTTAGTTATGCATTTTTTCATTATTGTACTTTGTTGAAATATCTTTTTCGTTTTGTTTTAGATAGTAGTTATACTTATCTCTTGAAGCTCTTTCAATACTGCACTCTGATGCTTTTTTCCTCACTACCAGTCATTTTACAAGTATAATTATATTTTAAAGTTTTCTTTTTTATTTATAACCGTTGTAATACCCCGTGTTTTTTATGGCTTTTAATTATGAGGTTAATGAAATGGAAATTGTTTTAATTATGGAATTTATTAAATTAATTTGGGATAATTAATTGGAAAATTTATTTATTTGGAAAATTAATTCGGATTTAAATGCTAGAGAGACGAGAGTTAGTATTTGGTTATTAATATGTTGTTGAATATTACTGAATAATTATGGTAATATGTGATCATTGAATTTATTAAAACTGTCGTGAGTTAAAAATACGACAGTTTCGGTAATTTAGTTGGAACACGCGTGTCAATCGTGTATGGACAATTTAATGGATTTAAAAGTATTTTTATGTCATCCGTATGAACTTTTTGAGTGGGCCAACGTGTCCGGAAGGTTCGAGATAGTCAGAAAACACTAGCCGGGAGTTTAGTTTGGGTCCCGGAACATTTTTAGGCCAAACCGGCAACCCGGAAGGGTATTTTGGTCATTTTAAAAATTAAGGAATTAAGATCCACGAATTTTAGAGTTTATTTATATATTATTAGAAAAGCCATTAGGGCCATTATCAGCCAAAAATAAGAGAGTGGGCTACGTGAGTTAGAGGGAAGTTGCCAAAGGGTTTCCAAACCAAAACCACCACCCACCACCGCCATTTTTATCGGAATTGTGGCCGGAGAAAGGAGGAGGACCATCCCTAAACATCATCAATTAATCAGAAGCAACGTTTTTCAGGCAAGTGATTTATCTTGCAAAGATTCAAAGCATATAGTTTACATGTTTTTATAGATTTGAAGATTTATCATAAAAAATGAAAATTTAATGGATTTGAAAGGTTTAAAATCATAATCTGGATAGGACTTGCATATAGTAATTGTTGGAGATGATAACAACCACGAATTTATGATTTATGGGTAGAGAATTATGAAATTTGATTGAATTATGTGATGTTCTTGAAGAAATAGGAAAATTAGGTTTTTATATGAAAATTGGGTATTTTGATTTAAGTAATTGATGTTATAGGTTGATTTGATGAATCTAAGACGTGGGGAATGATGTAAACATGTTAGTAGGTTGATTAGTATATTTAGTTGTGAGTTTTGGACGTTAGAATGAAGAGTTTGAGGTGTAAAAAGTGGAGAACCCGTAACTGTTAAGAATTTCTCGGCTGATACCTGCTTGGTCGATCGATCGACTCAAGAATGTCGATCGATCGAACCATCGATCGATCGACCCCTTTTCTTCGATCAATCGATCCCTTCTGAGTTTTGATAATTGTTTCTCTTTAAGGTTTAATGATTACTCCAAAGCCGATGTTGGTTATTAGTGAGATTAATATGATATCATGGGACTTATATAAGTCAGTAGGGTCTTAGTATTATTGAAGAATGTTATAACTTATGGAATTGAATGTCATTTCTTACGAGGGTCTACCGAGTGAGGTACAGTTAGAAATAGTTCGAATTGAAACTATAACGGGAATTAATGATGATATAAGATTACGGGCAACAACGGAGGGCTTTCAAGTACTGAGATGACATTGGAAACCAATAAGAGACCTAGTAACCTTTTGAGATAGGTTAAAGTACTCAAATTGATACGACGAGAGAGTTATCAAATGAAAAATATATTATGTGTAATGTTCAGGGTAAACTTGATACGTATGAGATTAACTAGATGAAATGTGTTTACATCTATATTGATATATGATTACTTAGGTTGTGTGAATGCCTAGTGGATAGATTTCTTATGTGTATGACATACCTATCATACTTGCTATCACGGGAGGTTAGTTTTATTTTGGAAAAGTACCCTCTTATCCTTGTGTGCCTTCGGGGGGATTTAGACTGGTCCCTTAAGGACATAGGTCTGTGAATGACTTATTTATGAGTTGATAAGTCAGCTGACCATGGGAGCGTAGGTATGTGCATGACCCATGGGTATGTGAACTATATTCGCCTCCAATATGTGTGATTTTTCTTATTGAAACAGTTCTTGAGAGATTCTAAACTCGTAGTCCGTATGTACGTGATGTACCGGGATTCGATAGCAGAGTATGCGTGCACCGCAGCTTAGCCTTGGGGTGCCATAGATGTATTTATGTACTGAGAGTGATATACTTATGTACTTATAACTGGCATTGTTGCTTAGTAGATGTGAATAACTAAGATATTTGAATATGTTAAGAATGAGAATTTAATTAACACTTGAGATAAGTAATTTAATGAATGTGAGCATGGGTTATAAATATGGCTTATTTGGGTATTACGAGTAGATACTCTATGTTAGAACGCGAAGGCATGAGTGGTATAAACTAGTTATATAGTGGCATAACTAGGATGGATTAAAGGCATACGTTAGGCGTGCACGGTAGTTGAGAGGTAAGAGACTCATGTGAGAGTACGCAACTAACATGTTTATAATATGTGATGTTTAATTGTAATTTAAACACTTGCTAAACTTTTAAACTATTTTCACATCGGGCTTTGACCCGTTTTCCTCCAAATCTATTTTTGTTTTGTAAAAACATTTTAGGTGCCCAGCCACAGGGACACCAAGCTTAGGAATTTCATTCTGATGACGTGTTGTAGCTGCTGTGGAAGTTACAGGATCTTGGTAGTAGAAGCTATCATTCTATCCTTGATTCCTTCAGAGTCATTTGTATCAGCTAGGGCATGTCGCCCATTCTCATTTAGAAGTTGCAGTTACAGACTTTCATTATTTCAGTTTTTTGGTTTATTAATTATTCAGACTCTTGTGTTTGGACATTATTTACTCTGACATCCTTATTATTGGAGTGTTTACTCCAGATTTATTCGATTTCTTCTCGATGAGCATTTTTATGAGATTAGTTATGCGATTGATGGTTTATTAATTAAATTCTTGTTTAATTGTTGGCTTAATTAATAAAATTTGACATTTCTCTTTTTAAATATTAGGTGACTAGTAATTAATTTAATATTTTTCTATAGTGATACTAAGACTGAACCAACTGGATATTCTGTATTAATTTGATAAAGGAGTAGCTACCCGGTATTTAATTAGACGGGGCATTACAGGTGGTATCAGAGCATCAGGTTCTAGTGTCCTTTAGGATCTGTGCAACTTATTATGCTTCCAGCGTAGCTTTCTTTGATGTAGAGCCCTATATTTAGGATTGTTGATTTCTTTGGTGAGATTTCGTTCTCCTGCTTCGATATATATGATAGTGAACCTTATTTGCAATCTGGTGTGTTCGTGCGCCAAATAATGTAGTACGTCAGGTGAAGACAGTTGGGCGAACAACAGGAAAAAAGGATCAGTTGAGGTTATTAAATTTATTAAAGAAGGATGATCGTATTTAATTATTATGGACAATTCGGAGTAGAGCTTCGACCAATCGAATGTTGAGGGTGACTCAAGAGTAAATAGAAAGAGGATGTCAATAAGGTATAAAGAGTCCAGATGTGCACAACGTGGTGATAAGTGCAAGAGTCGAAACTTTTGATATATGCTGAGAGAAGAAGAAGAAGATCATTAAGTATCACTTAATGGGAAGAATTATATGTGAAAGTCGTCATTTAAAGGGGTGTAGTAAGTAGTAAAACGGTTGGGGTTAGATGACCAACCAGATAATTTTGTATCAAGCCGACAATTCCAGGGATGGAAGAGTCAAGTTGGTAAATTTCATTGAGGGGTTGCCAATTTATAGATAAGTATCGAGTTCCTTCAAATATGTGGGACAGGTTGTCCAGAAGAAGAGAAATTGTCATATACTTGGGTGATTTACACTATTAGATAGTGGACACGCCGGTACAGGGTCCTACGCAATTTTATTCAGAACTAAGAGGAGATACTTGAAATCCACCTTCAATGTGGGGTAGCAAGAAGTAGTGGAAATAACGCTTCGTTCTGAGGGTTGTATCACCTATAGCCCGAGGTGTAGGCGCAAAGTGATTGACGACTGGTGGATTGTATGAAAGAAATTTTGGACTCATTGCGATCCTTTTATTTCCAAATCGGGTATTACTAGTAAGTGAGGTAGATTGTGGTAATGGGGAAAAGATATTACCTAATGGTAGAGTTGGGGAAAAGCCCCCGTATATATTTATATTGGACAAGGTGCTTACCAATGTTTTGTGTAACACCAACCAGCTGAAGTGGTTTTCCCTTGTGTTAAAGTCACGACATTGGGAACAAAGATTCAAAGAATGGGCATTTAATCGTTTAAGGAATTTTTTCATTTTTCCTCAATTTAGTTGAGTTTTTTTATTTATAAATTTGGTTTTTTAGTTTAGGCATTTAAGATGAATACAATCATTTGAGTACTATAGTTGCTGGTAAGCAAATTTTTGAGAATGTAACACATTTGGATACTACGACTACAGATAAGTGTCTAATAACCACTATTGGTAAAGTGGATATTATGTCATAAGTGAGTTTATGGGTAAATGTTTTATGAGTCGCAATATTTTTTTCCTACTGAAATATAGCTCAAATGATTCTTAACCATTCTAAGGATTTATAAAAAAATAGTTCTTATTTGTTAACTAAAAATTCTAACTCTCATTACTAAAATATGTAATTTACAAAAAATATTGTATTATCTTATATGAGTCAAGAAACTTCATGGATGACTAGTTTTTAGCCCTGCACAATGTGCGGACTGTTGTAGAAAACTAAAACCTAAAAATATTTGCTTAAAAAAAAGTAAATGCTAATACTAAAATTGGAACTATATATCTAATTTGATGTCAAATTTTTTATATATCAAACTCTTCAAGTATCATTTATCCTCAACAACAAAATGAAGTAACAATGTTTCACTTTTACCAATTAATAGAGAGCCTACAATAATATAATACTATAAAAAATCCATCAAAAATCATTTTAAGAAATGGACAATTCACAACTATATGTGTGTGTGTGTGTGTGTGTGTATGAAATCATAATAAATTTAAAAAAATAGATAGAAAACAAGAATTGATGAAAAGAATATAGTTTCTCGTACTTTATTAACTAAACATTCGATGATTTGGAATTCAACTCCATAAGATCTGAACGAGAGCTCTTTGAAAATGTAGTTTTTATTATTAATTTATAAGTACTCCAAATTTATTAAAATAAACAAATTGCATTATCACCTCATTACATACCAAAATATGGTATTTAAAAGCACTTCTATTATCAATTCTTCTTACACATCATGGCCATCTTTTATCCTTCCTCTAATTTTTTATTCATCAATTAAAAAAAGTTGTTATCACATAAAATAATTTCTCTGGTTAAGCTATTGACCTCGACGAAAAATATGTCCAATGGTGAAAATGTTAAGAAACCCTATTTTTTTGATAAAATTTGAGTATCCTTAATTAAATTTAGAAAGATAAAAAAATATTCTAAAAGCCAAAACACAAACTACATTTAGAACCAAGTCACAAATATGTGGAGAGATGCAAATATGAGTGCGGGTGAAAGTGTGACACCAAAGCGAAGATTAATTAGTTAATATTAAATTATATGTTAATTTTAAATAAAATATACATATATAGCTCCGAGAAGAAAGGATACAAGAACCATACTTAATCAAATAAAATAGCCAAATTAAAGGATAATCAAGGAGAGACGTGAATCATTTAGGCTAAATCCATGGGTATGATTTTCTGTTTATCGAGGCACATTGCTTATAAAACCTTTTGCAACATTGGATAAAGACGAAAGCAAATGAATCGAGTTGATGAGGTGATTGTAGAGGTTCTATGCTGGTTTGTGTTTTGTGGAAGCCAAAAAAGGAGTTACTAAACAGACAGAACCACCAAGTATAAAAACCCTCCTTCTAAAATCGTTCTTCCTCTCCAATCCTAAAAGCAAACCCATTAAAAACCGCCATTGATTCACCACCCAAACATTTGAGAATGCATTATAAATTTTAAAGCGCGCAATTGAGATTTTTTATTCCTAATTTTTTTACGATTTTGCATGTAAATCGCTAAATCGCGAATCCGGAGCCGATGCATTACCCAAAATTGATGAACTATGTCATTAGGAATTATAACGCAATACATAGGCCAATCCCACAATCAAAAACAAACTATGGTGGCCTATCCTAGACCTGACAACACGGACAAACCTTACTGACTAAGGACAAAATTGTAAAATAAATACCCAAGCCCTCCACCACTAACATGATCGATATACGAAACAAAACCTTTTCGCACTAAATGCTCGTCACCGTCAACTACTCTAGCAAATAATCTACCATCACAAATCATTCCCAATCAATAAAAAACAGTCCCCAAATACTATGATGATGTGCTAACAGGAACAGATAACCATAAAATTTATGTCTCAAAGTGCAAATTTTTTATACCTGATTACATGATCACAATAGTAACATCCTAGGTGAAAAGATAACATATACAGTAAGATAAACCAAATATTGTCTGTTGTTGACAATCACTAAAAATAGAGAAATTGTATGCAAATCATCGATATTTTGAATGGTTTCGATTCTATTCTGGTATCGCTAAAGATTCCTACGAGCTCTTCAAAAAATAGGATCCTTTTAATGTTAGTGGAATCGGTGGTGTCTATGGCGTGTTTTATATATGTAAAGAGAGGAGAAGAAAGGTCAGGAAATGATTGGGTTGCGGGAGAGAATTAATGAGAAGGGGAATAGATAAATATATAACTCAATTTGTAGGAGGGTAGTGTGACTGGGGTATGGTAAGAAACTAGAATAGGTGAGGCATAACCCACCTTAATGGACTTTGCCTCCAAGGTCTTCAAGATGTTCCAGAAGCAGCACCTGATAAAACCTTCCCTGTCTGGTAAAAATGGAGCCAAAACTATAACCACTCCCTATAAGAAGATGAACTTCACAACAATAATAGTAAATTTGAGAATAAAATCTCCTGAGAATGATGGTTGTCAAGGTGGGAGTGAAGAAACAAGCACTCGATACTTAGTGAGACAACATGGAGAGAATACTAGATGGTCTGGTGTGATTTTGGTAGAGTAATGGTATGACTTGAGTTTCTGATACATGATTTGACCTCACCAATGGTCCTATTTATAGGTGAATAGTAGGGTTGGTTTCGGCCTTCTGGGTGCTAAAAACATGAGGGAAAGCTTAGAGGTACAAGGTCTATAATGTACCTTTTGTCCTTACTAGGTCTGCAGTCACCTATCCCCTCTTACATACAACACCTCGTGTGAACCAAAGTCAAAAATCAAATATATCTCCTAATGGAGACAAAAATATGATTTGGTAATTATTAAAAATCAACTTTGTAATCTTGATAGTGGCCTCGAGTAACACTCTCTCTAAAATTATTATAAAAAAGTTCATTTCTTGTGATTAGACCTTTAGTTACTCCCCTTAGTTGAGACCAAGTGTGAGTTATGTAAGGTATTGAGTGACTCCTAGCGTATCTCTACTAGTATTCTCTCTATCTTAAAGTGCTAAGTGGTTGATCTTTCTCAACAATCCTTATTCCCCAGCCACCAAATCAAAACTCCCAAGAGATTCCAACTAGTCTTTTTGATCCTTTCCTGCTCAATTAGGCTACATATACAAGAAAGTAAATGTTATTACTTTATTATTTTATGGATAATAAATATTGGTGAGGAGGCCACTCTAGGTGGACCTCCTCTCCTTGTGTCATTTATATGATAAGTCATTTGGGGTAGAGGGACCACTCTAGGTGGACCTCCATGCCTTTCCTTTATTTCTATAATATGTGAATTAGTGCAAAGAGGGCTACTTGCATTGAGTCCCCTTGAGTTGGACTTTTTATGTGGATTTATTCTTAGATGATGAGGGGCTGATCGTGATAGTCCCTGCGCATCCTTACCTATACCCTCCTCATCCTTGTTTACTAAATGTGGCTTGTGCCATAGGATGAGGGGCTACTCATGGTGAGCCATCCCCGTCCTTCCTTTATTTCTCTAGCGTTGGTTTTAGAATGAGCGGCCCCTCATGGTGAGCCCCTCCTCGTCCAACTAGCCTTTGATTTTGACTTCAACATCTTTCAGAAGGGGTTGCTCGCGATGAGCCCCCTCGCTATTTCCTTTTTCTTTAGCCTCAAACTTGGGACAAGGCCCCCTTACTCTATAACTTTTATTGATAATTTTGGGTAGAGACAACCCCTTCATATGGGTCTGCTAGCCAGTATAGTTTCTCAAATGGATTAACACCCCTCTACATTAGCTCCCTTGTACAAAAAGCTTTTTATTAGGTAGACCAAAGGATTTTGTATGAAATGATTCACTTTATCTTGGAATACGAAAGTTTATTTCAATATCATCATCACACTGTTTGCTTTACATATGTCTATCACATCATCCCACATGGAGGGTTTCAAGCTGACACGTGTTGAAAAGAGAACAGGCATCCCATAATTTGGCGAATGATTTTCTCCCCTTTTGATTGGAGAAAATGTGCGGGTTTAATAGGTATAAAAGGCTCTTGTAAACCCTTCTTCCCTTTTACCTCACCATTTCTTTCAAACTGAGTTTTTTTAGAGGGAGAGAGAAAAAAGCTAAAACCTTTCCTCTTTAACAACCGTCATCATCTTACTTTCTTTACCAAGAAAAATGGTTTCTTTTTCCTCTATAAGCCCTAGTTTTCGTCGTTTCCGCCACCACCAGCGAGGTGCTAGTGGGTATGGTGTCTATTTTCGTCACTGTCTCGACAATTTTGGCCACTGGAGCCACCACCATCACCTCTGTCATTTTGGATTCTTCCACAGTCCCCTTAGGTGGTTCATCTATTGATATCTCCACCAGGGGGTCCCTTGTCCATCACCTATTCCAAATTGCCGAAGGAATTCTTGGCCGCTCGCTATAAGAGGGACTTTGTCCTCTATCATCGTGCCCCTAGTTTGGTTCTGAAGATACCTTCATATCTCCCTCACCAATTTTGAGCAGAAGTTTATGGAGAAGATAAATGAGCAACCCTATGATGGTTTGAGTGAGTCCTGTAACCTTCCTATTATTTTACCTGATTCTATTATAATAGTGCGAGTGGATAGGGGTGGTTTTCCCCATTTCCAATATTGAGGTCAAGGTTGGTGGAGGTGACCCAAACGAGTGGGGCCTTTGGGTGGACTATGTTTTGGCCACCCCCTCGCACAAGGTTATTATCGAGAGGCTCGGTCTTACCACTACTATTAATAGTCTGAAATCCTTATCCATTGACAAACATGCCAACACCTTTACTTTATTAACTTTTCGTTAAAATATAGACTCACACACTTTTGTCACTGTATGGGGTGAGTTCACTATCACCATGGAAGATATTTGCAAGATGCTCGCCCTGCCTTACTTAGGAGGACATGTTCTTACTGATGGTTTCGAGGATTGGTTGAGAAGAGGATGGTGGGATAACTCCACTCAAACCTGGGTGAATGCTTTAAATATGTCACTATCAATCAAACTACGGCTACTAAACATTTCTTTACCAAATGGCATAGGTACTTGTTTAAGGACATTGAGCATCTGCCTAAGGGTGAGAGCTTGAGCAGGGATTTGAGGAGACAAGAGGCCCAAAAATTAACTCCTTTTACACTTGGAAACCTTTTTTGTTACTTTCCTTAGTAGGTTTTTATTTCCAAGGAGGCCAAATGACTCCCCTCTCGAGCTTCCTTTCAAATTAGTTGTGAGACTTTCTCGAGGGAGGGTAGTCCCCCACACAATACTAATATTAGGATCTCTTTACACTTGGTTAGATCGTGCTCATGTAGATGTTGAGTGTTCTTATGGATGACATGATGCCATTAATTTCACCAATACCTTCATCCTTATGCCATTTTTGTTTGAAAGAATTCTTAACTTCAACCCATAGTCAAGGGATTGCCATAGTGATGCTTCTCGCAAGATGGCATAAGAAGGTTACTAAGGCCCCTTTAAGACCTTTGATAGATAACATCAATCAGTTTTGATTTAGGCCTTACTGTAAGAGAGTGGGTGGAACATTCACTTGGGTTTCTTCTCATTCATTGGAGGTACTTTCTATTTCCCTGCTGACGCTGAGTCTATTTCCACTTTCCACTACATTTATTTAATTGTTATGCTCTTGCCTTGTACTCTTCTTTCTTCGACTGATTTGGGACAAGGTATGGAGTTCTAACACTATGAGAGGGTAAGGAGGAAATTTGGTTATGAACAAGGTGTTCACTCACCATTCTATCCATCGAGCGCTTCCCTATCTGAGTTATACCTGGAGGCTTTTGCTAATTTTACTTTTGAGGGGGTGGTTCCTAAAGTTATCCATCTAGGGGGTTTATTTGTGCCTTCTCGAGATTACCTATCTTCTTTCACCCGCTCGTGATTTACCCTCTGGTATAAGTAGATCCTTCTTATTCAAAATTGTGTGAAGGATGTCCCCCATTAGACCATATCCACAAAGCTCCCTAATAATGAGAAGTATTTGGGCAAAAGGACCCAAAAGATGCTATGGCACCACAACACCATTTTCAAGACCCCCTCGAGCAGGTCACTCCAGTCTTAGTGAGACCCCTGCTCAATGAATCCATCTATTATAAACATCAATTCTAAAGGAAAGGGAAAGGAAAAAGCCCCTACTGTTTCTAAAATAAAGCATCCTGATGTGGATATTTCCAATGTCATACCAGCTAATATAGTTCTCGCTCTTGTAACTGTTGCGAATACTGCTCCCCTTACTTCCCCCCCTCGCAAATAAGGACTATGATGAGTAAGAAGAAGAATAATACTATTATTAAGGCTGTTACTCCCTCCTCTACACCAAACTAGGGGTCTGATACTGATGATTTTGGTGTGGAGTAGACCTACCAGACTGTTTGCGAGAAGGGTTATAAATCCTTAGGATTATCTTCTGAGGAGCTACTTGATACTTTTATTCTTATTGGTGAGGGTACTACACCACACTCTTCTTTTCTTAATAAAACTAGGTTTCACTGATTCCCCTTCTCTATCATTTAAAGAAGAACTAGTCAATTACAGAAGCACTCATTCCTACGATGATAATAGTTCTTCTTCAAATGAGATGAGTGCCATTAAGACATGTGATGATCATCATCCTGATGATGATTCTTTATTTCTAGTTTGAGGGAGTCCTCTAGTGAGGACATTATGTTAGATTATCCTTCCCCCAGCAGTCCCACCACTTGACATCTCCCATATGGGCAAACCACCCGCATGACCGTTGTGAGTATTTTCTCTTGACTTCTTTTACATCACTTATTACCTAATTAAACTTTCATAGTTCCTATTCGAATTATATTTATCTTTGTGGCATTTTTAGTGTGCTTTCATTGCAGCGAGTGATCCTTCTCCTCCTTCTCTTGCCCAAGGGCCTTTTCCTAGGGAGAGGAATTTCATTCTAGTCTCCTCTTTAAGTCTGACTAGAGAGGTTCATCATATCCTACATATTTAAGTATTATTATCCTTCTTTCCTCTTTTATTCATATATTTCATTCTCTTTTTTCTTTTGCAGTTATCTTATGTATTTCCTACGACCACGAAGGCATCTACCTTATCGTCCTCTTCTATCTAGGTAATCATGAACTCTTATCTTTAGCTTCAACTTGTCATATTTTTTAAACATATTTTGAGTTTTTTCTTCTTTTGTGTGTTCACAGATGGCCATTCCTCTTAGCCTCACTTCCCTACTTCCCACCTTGGTTGTGGTGAATGTTTTTTCTATCACGATTCCTGAGGTTTTTTAAACTTTCCACTTCTTCCATCTTTCTCGAGTCTTTGCCATTTTATATATATAATTGTATTGTCTTTGTGTTTCTTCTTTGTAGGGATTATCCTCACGTAGCCCTTCCTCTATTGGGGGAATGTCATATCTTTTAGGAGTCAATATATCGGGTCTGTCACCTATTAAGAGGATTCCTATCTCTCAAGTCTTTGTGCCTATAATTAATAAGATTCACATCCAACCCACACCATCTCAGCCTATCTTCACCATCACCTCTAGTGATCCTGTTACACAGGCTATCACTTCCTCCTAGGTATTTATTATTCCTTTTAGGCTCAACTTCTTTCATTATATGTGTTTGATTCTTAACAAGTTTGCACTGATTAGGACACTACTTCTGCTATGGCTAGATTGCCAGTCACATTTCATCCTTCTTCCTTAGTGGGAATTCTTGTACACCTATTTTGAATCTTTCATCTATTGACTCATTTTAATTTATCATTGAGATTTTATTCTCATGTCTTGTTTGTGCCTGTTCATGTTCTAGTTGACAGGTGTTACTACCTCATCAGCCAATTCTTCAGTTGCTCCTTCGATCGCCCCTGCGGATATAGAGGCTCCTGTTACCACTATCTCTACTGGAGGCTTCATCATAGGACCTCTCCTGGTATTTATTTTAAATTTACCCTGCTCCTTCTTTGTATATTTTCTTCACTATTATAGATAACTTGTCAACTTTTATATTCTTCTTTTATTCACAGGTCAGTGCTAATGAGACTTCTTCATCTATGGAGCCTATGATGAGGACTGTAGAGAAATCTCCCCCAACATCACCTATAGGTCCTCATTTGATTTCCACAGAGGTGACAACATAGGTATCAGAGTATTCTTATATAAGAGCAGTTGTTTCTATTCTTTTTTTACTTATACACTTTCCACTATTTCTTGTTCGCGGGCCAGTGTAGCTAAAGTTCCCTGGTCTGAGGGGCATGTTCCTAATTCTACAAGGATGACTTCAGTTGTATGCTAATATTTACACCCTATTTTTTATACTTGTCATTATTTCTTTTTCTTATATGGCTGAGAACTTTGGAGCTTCTTCTAACATATTTGTAGGTGTGTTCCCTTTACCTACGAGGCCTATATTTGAGTTTTCAGGTTAACACTACGTAAGTTTTTGTGTCTGAGGAGACTCTGGCTAGTATCCCAAAGGAGACTAATCTGGTACGTATAACATTATGCATGTTTTCTTTTCGTTGACTCGCTTTGTTTGTACGAGAGTTTATTGACGCTTCCCTGCTTTTTCATCTCGCAGGTTAGTGTTGCTCCTGTTCTACCGCTACAGGATCTCTGGTCGGTGTCCTATAGGAGAGCTCATATGTAAATCCTTAGTTTACTTAGACCTTTTGAACTTGCATTTTCTATGAAAGTGCTTGCGGATACTAACATATTTCCTTGCTCTCAGGTCGTCGCCGCAGCTGTTCCTATGGATGTGGAACATCTAGGAGAAGTCGCTGCAAGAGAGGTATTGTGATGTCATACCTTAATCTCCTTTTTATTTCCCCTTTCTTCTTTCTTTTACTATGCAAGTAGGTCATCCCTAGTTCTCGGGACATATTATGAGTGTTGTACTGCGCACTCCCTAAGTATTAGACTGTCATACCTAGTTTACTTCTGTTGGTCAAAGTTAGTATATTTTTTCTTATTTCTTTTTAACAAAATAAGTACTAACTCTTGCCTATCTTTTGTTAGGCTGATGTTCAAAGTTATATGGTGCCTCCTCGATTTAGCAACAACATATTAACCCCTTTAGGCTATGGGTTAAGGATTTGTAACCTTTGTTTTAATTTGAGTAGGAATATTCCACCACCTACTCCTTCTTTCTTTATTTGTGACTTATATCTTTATATTTCTTCTTTTACATGAGCCATTCGGCGAGACTGTTGAGTCAACTATTGAGGCGATCTAAGGCTACTAGTGATGCTGGCTCAAGCGAGGATTCCTCTCTTCCTAATTTAGAGCTTGAGTCTCAAAACACAGGATATGATGGTATAAGGGTAGAGGCTCCAAGGGCTTTTATTAGTGCATTATGGCACTCAACATTGCCTTCGATATTTTGGCATGCTGAGCGGGAGGTGCTAGAGATGGTCTTAGAGCACCATCCTAAGACCTTTACGTCTCAGAGTGTGATCAACAATGACAACCTCTTTGTCTTTAATCTGAAGGCCTTAGCCAGAAACCTCCATGACTTTCTGTCCACCTCTCCTACTAACATGACCAGTACAAGAGTTACGATATTCCTCTAGGCTCTCGATGATCTTCAGCGTTGCTATAATTTTTAGTTGAACTGGCTTAACACTATCATTTTTCATTTCCTCAATGCTAATTTTAGGAAGATGATGAAGCCTCACAAATTTAGGCAGTCCCGATTTTAACAGAGTCAAGTTGAGTATGCTTGGATCAGGGGTCAGATTCAGTCACTTTAGCCCAAACTGGAGGCTGGTGATGTAGAAGATGAGGCTAGAATGGATAGGCTAAAGGAGAAGCTAGTTGAGGGGGAAGGTTTTTCTTATGCAGACATATATTCATGGCAAGACTTATTTCTTATATTGTCTAGTGGGCAGTTAGCCTTACTGTGTAGACCTTATTTGGTATTATTATTTTTTCATATGTAAAGAACTTCTGATTTACTATGAAAAAAATCTGTTGGCTTCCATTATGTTGTTTATTCTTTGCTTTTATCTGTACTTTGATGTCTAATGACTATTGCTTGCTCTAATTTTCTGTGAGCCCTTGGGCTGTTTGACCTGCCCCATATACTGTAGGGTACTTGCAAAAGTCTGGGCAAGTTATACTTTTTAGTGCAGCCCCGTGTGCCTATGGGGAAATTTGCTACACATATTCATTTTGTTAATGAATAGCTGGAAGAGGGGGTTATCCCTTCTGCTTCCCTTAAACTTTGAATACAATTCACAAACATAAAATAAAGAAAAATTACTGTTTTCTTATAAAAAAAATTGCACCTGGTCTACGAGGTCCTTGTTATAGAATTTTCCTAGGAACCTTTAATTTAAAAAAAAATGATTTTAAAGAGGGAGGTAGACCTCCTTCTACACATTCTAATAGCTTGTCAAGTAAGATGATAATCTTTGAAAAAAAACTTAAGAACAAAGGCTATAACTTGTTCTTTAGGCTATAAATATGTTGTGTAATATAAATAATGTCATTTTTTTATTATTACTAGGAGAACAACCTCTTACTGGTTTAATGGCATGAAATTTTATCTGTTGTGTCTGTAGGAACTTTGCTCAATATACTTATCTCTCTGGATGGATGTACCCCCTAGTATAATAATGAAAGTTATTTTTGTCATGGACCCTCTTCTAGACTAATGGAGAGTATTTCTATTTTTTCTTTTACTTTTTTTATAGCAAAAAAATATTCTGGTGCATTTACCTCATATCGCAGGTAAGTAAGCAAAACAAGAATCACAATGCAATGATAAAAAAGAGTTGTTATTTATTTCTTTCACATTGGGTATTTTTTACAAGACTTCATTGTTCTATGAACTTTACAAAAAAAGACTTTCTTAGTTTTAAAGCAGGCTGATCAAACTTTTTAGAAGAAATGAATTTTAACAAACGACTGGGCATAATACCTCTTCATCTGTTTGCAATTAATATATTGAAGACAGTCACTCTCCGGCTCCAAGATCAGGCAGTACCTTAACTTGCCTCCCCCCTTACCACAAAGGGGCCCTCCCAATTGGGTTTTAACTTCGATGCCAAAATGTCGTGGAGATGATGAGTGGATGTGCGACCAAGTCTTCCACTTGAAACTCCCTTGGTTTGACTAGGTTTTCATAAGATCTGGATAGCTTCTAGGAATAGACTTTAAAGTTCCATTTTACCTTATCTCTGTGCTCGTCCATGCCTTAAGTTACACATGTCGCGGGTAGGGGATGAGTCTATTTCTTTGTGCAACCCTAGCTGATGGTACCACCAACTCAACCGATAGGACAACTTCGGTCCCATACACAAGTAAGAACGGGGTAAACCTGGTTGTCTTTCTCTTTTAAGTGTGGTAAGCCCATAGTACCATGGGTATCTTCTCATACCATTCACCCGACATGTACTTGTGGCCATCCTCGATCTTCACGGTGGGAGGGGTGAAGAAGAGGGTATCTTCTTGTCGAGAGGATCTTGGTCCCGCGTATCCCTCTCAGGAGAGCTTCAGCCGGCGTCGGTGATGAGGTGAAAAATGTAGAGAGATGGAGTCGCCAGTCTATTTTAATCAAAATAGACAAAACAAAAGGGATCCATCCCGAAAGACAGCATCTAAAGGCATACTGATACATACGAAACCAAAATGATTCTAAAATGGGTCCAGAGGCTAAGTTACGAAATGGTAAGGCGTTAGGCACCCATTTCGCCCTTGCGGTCTCCCATGGATTGTTGCGATTTTCCTTCATTTCCCCGTGATATGTGTGCATGTGTATATGTAGTAGAGATAGGAATCATCGACTTGTATCATGGAAGAGTTAAAGCGAGTAATCCATAGGAATGTTCCCAAAAGTAATATTAGAAAATAGGATATACGTGATTATCCTAGCGTTGATCATTATAATGGAACGATAACGTATGCAGGATAATACGCCACTAAGAACAAATATATGTATATGTTATCATATAGATTTTAGGAGAATTAAGTTAAAGAATATAAAAAAATAGAAAATGGGAGAAAATTAGGAATAGGACTCGAGTCTCGGGTTTTACCTCGAGACGCCTACGTAGCCTATAGAGGCATCAAAGTCCACGTAATTCATATGCAAAACAAGGGGTGGGATTTATCCCATAAATCCAATCGGGGACTTCTCTGATGGGTGCGTGTGTGTAAAAAAGTGTTTTAGTTGTGAGAAAAGTGTGAGAATTCCCATTTCGAATTTATGATCAAACCCTATTTTTCTTTTTCTTTTTTGGATTTTATTTATATGAAAATAAGAGATGTGCAATAATACTAGATAAAAAGTATATTAGGATATATGAGATGAGAGAATAAAAGTGCTAAGTAATAAAAGAAGTTAATGCTAATTTAGGAGAATTTGAAGAGAGAGTTGAGAAAGTTGGACCTTCTTGAAGATCTTGAGCTGAATCTTAGATTTAGAGAGAAGCCCTAGCACTTGAGTGATGATGGAGGGTAGTTAATTCACCATGTTTGATGAAAAATATGATGAAAGGTGAAGATTGGAAAGGGATTTGGATGGGGAAATCATTCTGACTTCGAGAGAGATTTTTTGAGCTCGCTGAGAGTGATGGATTTCAGATCTTGTGTCCTCTTGCAATGAGGTCAGGCCCTCCCTTTTATTGGCCCAGAGCATTGTCGATCAGCATAGTCCTAGTACTTCCAATCGGCAGGTGTCTTTAGGCACACTTCCGATAGGCAAGGTTTGGACTTGCCGTTTGGCAGTCTCTTTCAGGTTCCTTCAGAAAAATGGTCGTAAAACGCAAACTGTTGATCCGAATTATCCACGTGGCAAACCACTGGAAAGGTATTTCAGAGACCTTCGAAAGTCCTTCAAACTTCTCTCGAAATTGGGAGTTGACTTTAGGTCAAATGTGTCTCGAAAGCGCTCTTTGGCCCCTTACATGGGGGATTGTCGGACGCAAACGGATTATTCATACGCATGGGAAGTCAGAATCGTGCACGGGGCAGACCTTTAAAAAGGTTAGGAGATGTATTTCGTCATTCCAAAGAGCTTGACTTAGTTTTGGGGAGTTGACTTCGATCAATCATGGCCTGGAAGCGTTCAGTGACCTTTCGAAGTAAAACTTATCGTTTGTCTGTATCGTAAGTCAGAATCGCACACGAGGCAGACCATTGGACAGGGGTTTTATCACCCTTTGAAGATTAATTCAGTCTCGATCGGGCTGAAGAGTTGATTTTGGTCAAACAGAGCTTGGGAGCATCCGGTGACCTCCTGATCAAGTTTTGGGGGAAAACGAGTCATTCGTCCGCACTCTAACTTAGAATTATGCACGTGATGGATCATTGGAAAGGGGTTTCAGTGCCCTTCGAGGATTCATTCAGTCTTGGTCGAGCTGAAGAGTTAACTTTTGGTCAAACGGAGCCTGGGAGTGCCCTATGGCCTCTGGGTCAGTACCCGGGGTATGACTTAGGTTTGTAATGATGAAGGGAGGTGCTAGGGACCTAAGGAGAGGTTAGAGGGTGCTAGAATGGGGTGTCTACAGATCCCCTTGACGGGTGAGTTAGGAACAAATGATATCCATCGAATAAACACCGCATGATGCCTTTGAAAGAGTATGAACAATTCAGAGGGTCGAGGCCGATTCTGAGGACTTAAGGATGAGGATGATCGGTTCTGCGGGTCGAAGCCAATTCTGAGGGATTAACTTGAGATGACCAATTCTGTGGGTCGAAGACAATTTTGAGGGCTTGAAGATGAGGGTGACCGATTCTGCGAGTCGAAGCCAATTCTGAGGGCTTAAGTTGAAATGACCAATTCTGCGAATCGAAGCCAATTTTGAGGGCTTAAATTGGGATGACCAATTCTGCGGGTCAAAGCCAATTCTGAGGGCTTGAAGATGAGGGTGACCGATTCTACGAGTCGAAGCCAATTCTGAGAGCTTAAGTTGAGATGACCAATTTTACGGGTCAAAGCCAATTCCGAGGGCTTAAATTGAGATGACCAATTTTGCAAGTCGAAGCCAATTTCGAGGGCTTAAATTGTGATGACCAATTTTGAGGGTCGAAGCCAATTCTGAGGGCTTAAACTGAGATGACCAATTTTGCGGGTCGAAGCCAATTCTGAGGGCTTAAATTGTGATGACCAATTCTTCGGGTCGAAGCCAATTCTGAGGGATTAAATTGAGATGACCAAATCTGCAGGTCGAAGATAATTCTGAGGGCTTAAGTTGAGATGACCAATTCTACGGGTCGAAGCCAATTCTGAGGGCTTAAATTAAGATGAGCAATTCTGCGGGTCGAAGACAATTCTGAGGGCTTAAATTGAGATGACCAATTCTGCAGGTCAAAGTTAATTCTGAGGGCTTAAATTGAGATGACCAATTTTGCAGGTCGAAGCCAATTCTGAGGGATTAAATTGAGATGAAAAATTCTGCGGGTCAAAGCCAATTCTGAGGGCTTAAGTTGAGATGACCAATTTTACAGGTCAAAGTCGATTCTGAGGGCTTAAATTGAGATGTTCCCGGGGAATTCTGCCAGGGAAATTTCCTCGTTATTTTGATTTGAGCCAGGGAGCTGATTGCTGGGGAAATCCTCATATCTTTTTGGAGATTTTTCCATGTAATAGATAATTTGATGCTGTAAATTCCACTGGGGACGTGATTAGGTTGTCCATGGTTAGGACGCTTTGCTCAGGGATACTTCAGGGGTCCTCCGGCGATGTTGCTGGGGGGAGGTTCACTTGGCTTTTGAGAGTTTCGCTGGGAAAGTAGGTGTTTCGCTAGAGGGAGTGCGAAATTTTCTTGGTGAAAATGTTCTCAATCCTCCCCGAGATTTTTAGGAATTTTCAGAGGATTTTTTAGGGTTTTCTGGTATTTTTTGGGAATTTTTGTACGAAAATTAAAGGGGGGTGCTGGTCGGCATGGTGTGGAGGGTGACATTCGGCAGTTGCACGGACTTTTGGGCTGCCTCGAGAAGGTAAAAGGTCAGTGCCGATCGTCATGACCCTTGGCATCCTATAAAAAGGGGCGGGTTCCCCTTATTTTTCACAGCTTCTTGCCTTCTCTCTCTGTGTATTTTTTTTTGTGAATCATTCTAGCATTGCGTAATATAAAAAATGGCCGCTTTCGTGAGCAGTATGGTACACTGGGAGTGGTTGGCTGTTGATGACTGGGCGAATGTGGAGTGGAGGGCTAGGGCGCCTCTTGCTTTGGGGAGTGAGAACTCTTTTGATGCATTTGAGCCAGTTGCGGATGAGTGAACTTTGTTGCAGGAGCCGTTGCATCATTGCTCTTCGAGGGTGGTGAACCCTGGTGGTTATGTAAGTACAAAAATGACTTTTGGCATTCTCTTTTGGTAATTTCCCCTTTTTTTCTTGGATTTGACAAGGTCTTTCTTTGAAAGTTTGATGCTTCTTTGTCGAATAAGCGTGCTCGCGGGACGATGGGGCTTAAGGATGTCTGGGAGCACCTTCCACCTGTGGTGCGTTGGGTAGTATCGTTAACAGGCTTTGGCAGGCTGGCGTCTGTGCTGGATGAGACGCCTCATTCGACAATGATTTTATGCGCTCTAGGGGATAGGTGGTGGGGAACTACCCAGACCTTCCATTTTGGATTTGGGGAGATGAATGTGACTCCCATAGATGCGAAGCAGCTACTAGGGATGGATTGTGATGGAGAGCAGATAGAGGTGGATCATTCCCTACTGGTGAGGCCAGAGGCGGTGCGGGCGACACTCGATGATGTGGGGAGGATATTATCTGGGGACTCTATCCGTCTGTCGCTGCTAAGGGATATTTTGTTGGACAGGGTAATTGATGTTAAGGATGGGCTTCAGGTGAGACAAATGGCCCGATTATTCATTTTACTGGTGCTGGGGGATTTTTTGTGGCGTCGAGCGGCGACGTTGTCTACTTATTGTTTTTACCATACTTGAGTATGTTTTCTAACATCCCTCTCTATGATTGGGGGATCTTGACTTTGGCGACCCTTTATTTTTCTTTGGATGCTTTTAGTCAGTGCTGCCGGCAAACTTTTACTGGAGCCATGTATCTTCTTAAGGTATTCTGTAGTTTGCGCATTTTCCTTTCATGCATTCGCATTTTCCTTACGCATCTCTTTTTTTATTGTGGTTTCTTATCTTTGGCAGACGTGGTTCTATGAGGTGATTGGATGTAATACCCAGCTGATTTATCTAAAGGATGAGATCGCTGGGTACTTTTTCTGGTTGTATCGGAGGCGGAATGCCAATCGATAGTCGAGGAAGTCTCTTTCTCTCCAGGCGGTGCGTCAGGTCTTGAATGGCCTGACCAGTGAAAGGGTAAGAGTTTTTCCTTATTCAGTCTTGGTCTTTGTGTGCTTTGATTTTGTATTGGCTTATATCTGCTGAGGATATTTCAAGTGACTTTTTACCCTTGGGGGACGGTTGTTCTGGACACGGGGTCGACTGGGGTGAATGCGCAGATGTGATGTTTGCTGGCACATGAACTTGGCCACTCTTGGTATCTCGGGGAGAGGGTGGTTCGACAGATTGCTGAGGAGAAGGAGGTGGTGCCGCCGGTGAGGCCCCCTATGTTTATGAGGCGGGAGTGGCTGTTTCCAGAGGATGCGAGGATTGCGAAGATGATTGGCAAGTCCTATCTATTGTACACCGATACGGCTGTGCCGTATGATTATATGGACTTCGTGATGAGTTTACTGATGGCACCCAGCATATATGATGCACTTACCTTCCCTCCTATGAGTTTGAGTCATCCAGTGGGGTCCTACCACATCAGTGGTGACTTCATAGGTCCCCTTTGTGAGGTTGCATACCCTTTCATACAATATCCGGAGGGATGATAAAGGGATGGTGCCTATGTTGCATCGTCCTCATACGATGGACCCGGAGGAGTTGGGTTTGACAGAGGAGGTTCTTCGTCCTTTGGTATATCTTTCTATTCTTTTCTTTTCCTTTTTTCTGTCTTCTTTTGTTCTTCATACTGATTCTGCCTTTTCTTGCAGCAAGTTCGGGTGTCCACCACTTGGCTGAGGGACATTAGGGACTGGATATCTTCGGCGACTGCCTATATTCGGGACGTGGTTCCTGTTCCTTCTTTCTTTGTATCGTCTTCCTCGTCCATGGAGGAGTATGGTTCGGGTAGTGGTGGTGCATCATCACATCGCAGGGGAAAGAGAGCACGTCGTAGGGGTGGGAGTTCTTAAAGAGAGGTGAAGGGTAGGTGTGTGTGTGTGTGTGTGAGAGAGAAAGAGAGAGCGAGAGAGATAGAGAGAGAGAGAGAGAGTGGTTTCGAGCCGAGTCCCGTTATTTTTCTACTTTTCTTTATTTTCCTGCAAAATGATGTAACACAGAAACATATCTATGCAATGCAATGGAATTTTTTTATTATCTTCTGTTTAATGATGAATGAATGAATGAATGCATGCATATGCTCTTTTTACTTTGCTGCTGAGACCATAAAAATAAATATTTTTGAAAGTTTTGAAATGAAGTTTTATTCACATTGAGGAATTATATAAAGATGAAAAATCCTCATTATGATGCAAACACCAAGTTTTTTCATGCCTCGGTCAAATCCAAACACCAAAAACTTTAGATACATTCCATTACTGATGAAAAAGGGAACCTTATTGAAAATGAGCTTGAAGTCAGTAATCATATAGTTTCTTTCTATCAAAATCAATTATCTGTTGATATCCCTTTTAATGACATATCAACCTCAGATATCATTCCATCCCTTATAACCCCTGATATGAACAAATCCCTTGAAGATTTTGCAACAAAAGAAGAAGTTTTCAAGGTTGTGAAGGACCTAAATGAGGAATCAGCCCATGACCAGATGGTGTTGATGGATCAATTTACAAAAATTGTTGGAATTTGATTAAAACTAACTTTGTTGATGTTATTAACTATTTTTTTGCAGGTAGTAACTTTCCTCAAAGCTGGTATAGTACTGAAATTGTTCTTATTCCAAAACTGAAGGATCTTAAATAGTGTGGGGACTACATGCCAATTAGCTTGTGCAACTTCTCTTCGCAGGTGATCTCAAAACTTCTTACAAACAGACTTACAGATGTGCTGCCTTTGATTATATCCTCCAACCAAAGTGGATTTATTAAAGGGAGATCAATTCAAGATAATGTGCTTTTAGCTAAGGAGATGATTTATAACTTGGGAAAAAATTCATGGAGGAAATGTCATTGTCAAATTGGATATTGAGAAGGCTTATGATCGAGTTCACTAGGGTTTCTTAATCAAAGTTCTTAGAAGCTTTGGATTTAGAGAAAGATGGATTGATTTCATGTGGAGGTGTATCTCTAATAATTGGTTTTCAATTAATATTAATGGTCAATTGAAGGGATTCTTCAAGTCTTCCACGGGTCTTAGACAAGGGGATCCAATCTCCCCTAGTCTATTCATCATTGTTGCTGATTATCTTAGCAGGGGTCTTAATTTCTTGGTTAACACAGGAGTTATTAAGCCCTTTTATCACCCTAGTGACAGTCCCACCATTTCCCATCTTGATTTTGCAGATGATATGCTTATTTTCTGTAGAGCTGATAAGAGGAGCTTAAGAAATCTCATGAATTTCATCCACCAATACTGCAGAATGTCAGGTCAGAAATGGAATGTTTTAAAAAGTAGCTTCATAGTTGATTCTAAATTCCCTCTAAGTAGAAAGCCATGATAGCAGATGTTTCTAACTTACAACCCAAATCTCTTCCCCTAAAATACTTGGGTTGTCCCCTATTTAAAGGGAGAAACAAAGCCACCTACTGTGATAGTTTGATTTCTTCAATGAGATTAAAAATGTATGGTTGGCAATCAAAACTCCTATCAAGTGGAGGAAAACTCATTATCATAAAGCATGTGCTAATTTTTATTCCCTCTTACATGTTAGAATCCTTATCCCCTCCCAAAAAAGTTATAACCAAACTTCATAGCATGTTAAACAAATTCTTCTGGGGAGGTAATGCTGATCATGGTTGGAAACACCAATGGAAAGATTATTCCTTTTTATGTAGGGATTTTGAAGAAGGAGGTCTAGGGCTTGTTGATTTTAATAATCTCTCAAAAGCCTCTTTTATGAAATTATATTGGAAGATCTCTACAAAAAGTTCTCTATGGTCAAACTTTTGCTTAACAGGTACAAAAATTTGGGATCTTCATCTCTCTTGGCTTCTCATAAATGGAGAAAAATGTTAGAAGTTAAGGAATGGAGCAGAGAGAATATGGAGCTCATTGACCATAAGTGGTTCTGGACCCCTGATCCTAATGGTATTTTTACAATGTCCTCAGCATATAACATTGTGAAAACACATTCCCCAACTTCTACAGTTATGACCAACATCTGGGATTCTCATATCCCCAAGAAATGCTCAATTAATATGTGTATAATCTTAAACAACTGTTTGGCTTCGGATGATAAAATTAAATCAGTGGGAATAAGATTATGCTTTAGATGTCATGCATGTAACCAACAAGAAGAGACCAGTGACCATGTTTTTCTCTCTTGCCATGTTACTCAATCAAGTTGGAGGTATTTCTCAAACCTTATGGGAATTGACTCTCATCTCAATCATCTTCCCTCTACGCTTCAAGCTGGTGGATTAGATCAGGCCCCCAAGACTATGCCAAATTCCTTGGTAAGTGTATTCCCATTACTGTTTATTGGGAAATCTGGAACAAGGCTTTCTTTGAAAAATCTCCCATTTGTTCAAATACAATTATTTTAAATACCTCCAATTTTATTTCTAGAATTTGGAAGGGAATGAACTTTAAACATCAACTTTCAAGCTTTGATAAGGGTATTCAACAAGCCTTTGATCTCAAAATATCAAAGAAGACCCTTATTTCAAAGCCTATAAAGTGGATCTTTCCCAATCGTAAAAGTTTCAAACTAAATATTGATGGAGCCTCAAAAGGAAATCCTGGATTAAGTGGGTATGGAGGTATTTTAAGAGATGACAAAGGGGATTCAGTGTTTGCTTTTGCAAATTCGTAGGTCTATTCTACCAATTCTAGTGCTGAACTTTCAGGTTTTGCTGAAGGTATAAAATTGTGTTATCAATTCAACTTCTTTGATGTCCAAATTGAATCAGATTCATAGTTTGTGGTCAATCTTATCAATAAAAATTGGAAGCCCTAGTGGAAATTATCAAAGACTCTAGAGGAAATTCAATCTCACCTAGATCTTATGAACTACTCTTTGTCTCATTGCCTTAGAGAATATAACATGGTGGCAGATGCTCTAGCAAATTTTGGAATTCATCTTCATTCTCTCCAAGTTTTTCAAAACTTCAAAAACCTTTCTAGGCTCGTAAAAAGGGGATTAAAGCTTGATAAGATGGGTTGTTTTTACATCAGATCCTCGTTTATTTATTCTTAATGTGTGCAATGTTTATTCATTGTAATGGGGCTATTTATAAAGTCCCATATTTATGGCTTTTCTGTAAGTTTTTAGTTTTCCCTATGGTCTTTTCAATTTTTCTTTTGGTCTTGTAAAGTCCTCTAGTGAGGCTATTTCTCAGTGTTCATAATAAATATGTGGGGGTTTTATCCCTCTTCCATAAAAAAAAATAAAAAATAAAATAAAGATGAGAAAGGGAATTTGAAATTCTGTTTGAGAATATCAATTTATTTTTTATTGAGTTTTCTGATTTTGACAAAAGAGGAAAAAGGTAAGTTTTAAAAAATAGGGGGTTGCCGATCAGCAAGCACCTTATCCTGCCTATTGGCAGATCAGTCGAGTCTAATCAATCAAGGCTTTGATTAGTACTCTCTTCAGCCTTTAGTACATTGTGGGGCAGGGTTCCCTCCGATCTCTGCAGGGGTTATGTTATTTTGTGAGGGTTTTCAAGTATAAAAATGGGTAAGGATGGAGTGATTTCATCACACCTTATTCTGTGAGATGGCTCTCCCTGGTAGTGTTGAGTTTACCAACTACCTCGAGACTTTGGAGGCGATGTGCTCCTATAACGTCGACTACGATGCTTTCAACATGCGTTGAGTCTCTTTATGGTGTAATTGGCCCATAAAATGGAACATGCTAATGGCGGCGGTACAATTCTGGCATCCCGAAGACCATATATTTTGCTTTGGCTTGGAAGAAGTCTGTTCGAATTATGAGGAATTTTCTGCCATGTTGGGGGTAAACCCTAGTGTGGTGGCTGTTATGCCTAAGTTTTCTCAATATCCCTAGGAGTTATTGGTTGGACTTTTCCATGTCTCTCCCTCGGGGGGTAGATCTTTAGTTATCGGAGGAATGATTTCTCTTCTGGCGGTGTTGCGGTCTGTGCATTTCCACGAGGTTGGTGATGCTGGATATGCCAGAGTCGTCGTTCGGGGTTGGTTTTAAAATTTCTGCTGGTGACCGGGGAGCTGCTGGTGGACCCACAACTTGCATCTATTACTTTATGGATATCATACTGTAGTAATCCTATGGTGATGATACTAGCGAAGACTTTGAATGGCCTCGATGCCTGGCAAGAAGGTCGCTCTGACTTTCTGAAGGGTAGCCCGATGATGTTGTTCGTGTGGTTGTCTGAGAGATTTCGCATGGTGACTCCTCCGAAATACCCTTTGTCGGTTATACCCAACTTCTTTTCACGCCATTTCATCAATGTAGGACTGGACATTATGAGCTGGGAGAACTGGTTTGTGGAGCATGGGGCTTTAAATTTGAACTGGTCAGTTCCTTAGTGGGGACAGTTACTCCATATTCTAGAGCTGGGGGAATACCCATACGTCCGGCTGGTTGGTCTCAGGCCGACCTCTTTCTATTTCCCTTAGCGGCTTCTGTGCCAATTTGGCTGGGAGAAGGTCGTGCCACCTCGAACACTAGATTTTTTTTTTGGTAGAAGATCTGACAGAGCGTCTGCGCATGCGGCTTGGATCTTTGTGGGAGAGTCAGCATCCGTCGATCCGTCCTTCTCAATCTGTTGGGAGAGTTTGGCACATCCCTAGGGATTATATGAAGTGGTTATGGAGAAGAGTAGTCAGCAAGATGTTGGTAGTTTAGACTGCATAAAGGTGGCTTGTCTTATCCGATACCATAGAGGGAGGTGTTGTGGTTTTTTCGAGGCTGGTTCGAGCGTATCGGTCTATGGAGCGTCTGGTAGCTGTGGGTAGGACTCTTGGAGAGAGTTTTTTATAATGGGGAATAAATTAGGGGATTTTATTTGGCTTTCTAGGAAGGTATGGGGAAGGGCGTTATCCGTTCCCTTGCTTATGTAACTGTACCGTAATTTCTTATTAGTGAAATAAACATGTTTTTGATCATCTAGCCGTGCCTTTTGATGAATTTTTTAATTTTAATTATCTATACCGATCGCTAAGACATGCATAACCCTTTTGTTCAAGTATATGTTAAAGTGAACTGTCATTCTCGAAGATAAAAAAAGAATAGTTTTTTGTGAAAAAGAAAGGGTCGTGCTCATGTAAGATATATGAGCTGCCTACGTAACTCTGTTTTTTTTAAGGTTTTAATTTTTCTGCAAATGGTTTTTTGTAGAGGATCAGGCCTACATAGTTCTGGGTAGAGGGAAATTAAGAGATTCTTTTTTTAGAATAGAAGGGAGATGAGAAGAGTGGTAGCGCGCCGAGATTTTAGACTAGGGGTAAAATTTCTTGAGACGGTCCTGGTTGACGGGACGAGCCATCTCTTCTCCATTTAGGTCAATGAGCATGGAGGCACCGCCGGACAAGATCTTCTTGAGGATGTATGGGCCGCTCCAATTGGGCTTGAATTTCCCTCTGGGGTACAAGATGGGCTCTACTATCTCCTTGAGGTCTAAATCCCCCTCTTGGACACCGTGGTACTTGACTCTCTTATTGAATAATCTCACTACATGGCGATAGTACCCTTGTATGTGGTATAGAGCTTTTAATATCCTTTCATCTAGGAGGGTCAACTCGTCAAGACGGATTTGGTACTCGTCTTCTTTCTTGACTTTGCTTTCAAGCATAAAGCGCAACAAGGGTATTTCTAACTCCACGAGTAGGACTTCTTCCATGCCGTAGACTAGAGAAGAAGGGTGTTGATACCAAATTTAGTCTGCTAACGTGGACCAATCACATAAAGACACGTGTCAACCCACGTGGTAAATACCAATACTCTCAACGAACAACATACTGTCATCGAGCAACTCAGGCGCACGGAGCTACTCAAGTGTTCCAAGCAACTTAAGCATACCGAGCAACTTAAGCTTTCTGAGCTACTTAGCGTGCAGAGCATCCAAATCAAGAAAAATAAAAGGCAACTACGCATTAAATATGCATTATTATCGTACAGATGTATATGTCTATTATATAACAACGCATTATCTTTTCATATGTACACCCTCAAGGCTATAAATACATTGTAACCTCCTCATAAGAAGGGGACTTTGGATCTTTTGAAAAACCTATTATCGAGATTTAAGGCAAACATTCAGCAATACAAAACAGTGGATGTACGCCATTCTCACAAGGCTGAAACACTTTAAAAATACTGTCTTATTTATCTGTGATTGATTAATTAGATATAATCTAGTTTTTTACATCAACAGATTGGCGCCGTCTGTGAGAAACGAGTGTACTTAGCGTTTTTCACCAAAACAGCTCATCATCTATGGATGAGAATCCATAAACCAGTAATCGAAACATTGAGGTCCCTCCAAACCCTTATACTCCCCCCAAATATTCACGATCTCGCTGGCATAATGGCTAATTTAGCCTAAGTCCAAATGGACATGCAAGAAACTATGCGTTGACTTATACAAACTGTTCAAGGTGGAGTGCTGGCCCAATCAAGACAACGAAGTGTTCAGAAAAATACCCATTTGCTATCTTCAAGAACTAAATGAATGTTATTCCCGGAGATCTATCAATCTAGACGTACAGACTCACACCGTACTGAGTGGACTAATGATCCTTCGTATCAACTAGGCCGGACTTCATCAGTACGAGCTACAGATTCCCAATGGAATGTCACTCTCACTCCAGAAAGGACTAGTGATCTAGAAAGGTTGAGTAGAGTCTCTCCTTTTGATCGTTTGGGCACTAGGAGGAATAGAAGTCCTCCTAGGATTGCGTCGAGGAACTCTCAACGACCATCCGACCTAAGGGAAGGCTCTGCCCAATCACGCCCAATAGCCCGTAATGAAAGGTCTCAAGAGGAAAACTCAACGCGATCAGTCACTCTAACAAATAGGCCCGAGGTGGGAAATGATGCATAGAAAGGCTCTATTCAAAGTTTAGAGGACCGGTTAGGAGAAATGGCTAAGGCCAAGAATCCTTAAGAAAGAACTTTTGTCCAAGGGACCCCGTTCGTGCAAGCAATTGTGGATTTTCCCACATCGTTAAAATTTAAAGCTCCTATGGTGACACCTAAATATGATGGAAAAACTGATCCTGTCCTCCATATAGAACAATACCAAGTTGCTGCCAATATTTATGCGGTTCTAGACGAGATGAGATGTAGAGCGTTTTCAGGAACTCTCACCAGGTCAGCTCAGATATGGTATAACAACCTTCCTCGTGGGAATATTGTGACTTTCCTTCAACTGACAGAGCTTTTCATAGGGAATTTCTATTTTAGAGAAAACCCAGTTAAACGAGTAGCACACTTACTGAGTGTTAGACAGAGTCTAAAATAAAGTACCATGGACTACATTACTCGTTTCAATAACGAGAAACTTGAAGTAATTGATTACGAGGAGAAAATAACAATTACTTCTCTAATGAGTGGACTGTTACCAGATAAGTTGTACTATACTTTGGCCAAAGATCCACCTAGAACCATGGAAGAACTGAGGGTAAAGGAAGCCAAGATCATGAAAGCTGAGGAAGCTATGGAAGCGAAGAAGAATGCAGACACTAAGGAGATTAAGGTTGAGGATGGTAAAACTGAGAAGAAGGATCAGAAGAACAATGGTGGCAACAAGCAGTCGAAAGGTAAGCAAGTGCTGGAGCAGATGAGGAAATATGGAAATTATACTCCCTTGAAGGTAGATATAAATCACATTCTGGAGGAGATCAAGAACAGCGAGGAGTTAGCCTGGCCAGTGAAAATGAAGGCAGGTCCTGATAAAAGCGATAAGTCTAAATATTGCAAATTCCACAAAGACCATGGTCACACGACCAAACGTTGCATAGCTCTCTAGAATGAAATTAAAGCACTCATCATGCGAGGAAAATTGGCTAAGTATGTTGATCGCCAAAATAGTGGAAAGACCAGTGACCGAGGAAGGCAAAGATTTGAGTCTCCTCGCCTAGCAAAAGAAGACAAGAAGAGAGATCACGAAGATGATCCGAAAGATGACCCCGATCTCACCAAAAGACCAAGATAGCCAGAACGTGAGGTATTTTTAATCCATTTTGGTTCATTTGAAAGTAATGTCATTACAGGTGGAGATGTAGGAGGTGGAGATATAAATGCAAAGATTAAAGTTACCTTAATGAGGCCCATGCTTGTTCGTACATAAAGCGAATAAACTTGGCTGAAGATGATCGCCCGAGGAAGGTGAATATGGACAAACTGGTCATCGGTTTCTCTAAGAACAACCTGATAGGTGTACTATATCCTCATGATGAACCATTGGTAATCAAGATGAGAATGAAGGAAGTGGTGATTTCACAGGTACTGGTGGACAATGGTAGCTCTGCAGACATCATGTTTTACCCATGCTTTGACAGTTTGAATCTGAAGTTAGCCCAGTTGGATCCCTATCATAGGCCCCTCCTCAGTTTTACTGGAGAAAAGGTTTTTCCACTTGGGATGATCAAGTTGGACATGCTTATTAGTACGTGGCCTGCTTGCCGAACAGAAAGTGTACACTTTTTCGTGATGGATAAAAACATCCAATCAGCCTACAATATCATCATGGGAAGGGTAGGTCTGAAGAAGTTTGAGGCAGTACCGTCTACTATACATCAATGTTTAAAGTTCCCAACTAATTTTGGAGTGGGAGTTGTGAAAGGTGACCAGAAAGTAGCTCGGGAATACTACTATTCATCTGCCGAACAAGAAGAACGAGAAGAATCCAGGAAGAAGACTACTACATACCAAGTGGATGAAACAGAAGATTCAGAGATTAAAACATTAGACCCTAGAGACGAGTCTCAGCTCGTGAAGGGCCAGGTCATGGAAGCTACGAAAAATATCATTCTGGATGACGAACACCCCGAACGAACAACCCAAATTCGTGCGTCATTGGATGTATCATTAAAACAGGAACTGGTAGCAATTCTAAGGCACAGAAAATAGACTTTTGCATGGAGTCATGAAGATATGCCAGGAATAGACCCGAGTTTCCTGTGTCACGAGCTCAACGTGAACAAGGAAATCAAGCAGCGAAGAAGAGTGTTCAGTCCTGAAAAGAACCAAGCTATACAAGAAGAGGTAGAGAAACTACAGAAAGCCTTTTTTATTAAGGACGTTAAATATCCATATTGGCTAGCAAATGTGGTGATGGTAAAGAAGAAAAATAATAAGTTGAAGATGTGTGTGGACTTCACTGATCTTAATAAAGCTTGGCCAAAGGATCATTTTTTTTCCTCGAATTGATAAGCTGGTGGATGCTACCTCGGGGCATGAAGTATTGAGTTTCATGGAGGCTTACTCTTGTTACAACCAGATCAAAATGAAACCTGAGGTCAGTGAAAGTACCTCTTTTATCACCCCAAGGGGAACTTATTGCTATAATATTATGCCTTTCGGACTTAAAAATGCAGGTGCAACATATCAGCAGCTGATGAATAAGGTGTTTGCAGAGTAAATCAGTTATAACATGGAGGTTTATGTCGATGATATGCTGACGAAGAACAATAAAGCTGATGATCATTTAGTTTACCCAGGTCAGACTTTTGATCAATTAGAGAAATATCAAATGAAGTTGAATCCCACCAAATGCATATTCGGAGTACGAGAAGGTATGTTTCTCGGATATATTGTTAACCAATGAGGTATCGAGGCAAACCTTAAAAAGATCAAGTCCCAATTGGAGCTATGATCTCCAACTACGAAGAGGGAAGTGCAAAGTCTCACAGGACGAGTCGCATCACTTAATAGATTTGTGTCACGAGCAACAGACAGATGCCTCCCATTCTTCAAAAAACTTCGAAAAACTTTTGAGTGGAATGATGAATGCGAGGAGGCCTTTCAAGAGTTAAAGAAATATCTGAGAACACCTACATTGCTATCTAGACCGGTGATGGAAGAAAGACTATACTTGTATCTGGCAGTTTTAAAGAATGCAGTTAGATCGAGGTTGATAAGAGTGGAGGACGAAGTATAAAAATCGGTCTCCTACACCAGCAAGGCCTTTCGAGGAGCAGAGATCAGATATCCAAGACTGGAAAAGTTAGCACTGACACTAATCGAAGCGAGCAGAAGGATGAGTCCATACTTCCAAGCCCATACTATAGTGGTGTATACTGATATGCCATTAAGACAAGCTCTGCATAAATCGGAGAAATCCGGAAGATTGATGTACTGGGCAGTAGAACATGGTGAATATGACATAGTTTATGAGCCTAGGTCGTCATTTAAGAGACAGGTAGTAGAGGATTTTATCGCAGAGTTTACTCACTCGGATACCTCCGAAGAGAAGGAGTTTAATACAGACCAACCCGTGGATGTTACGGGATCATCGAATTTAACACCCGACCAACTTCCATTCGTGGACGATCAAGAGAAGATAATCAACGAGCAGCGAGAAGGGCCGGGGGAGTAAAAATAAAGCATCAAATATTCCACCAAGGAACTCTATCTGATTAAGAATTTGATAATGAAGTACCTGTATGGAAACTTTATGTGGATGGCTCTTCGTGTGCCACAGGTAGTGGAGCAGGAATTGTTCTAAACAGTCCTGATGAGATTGATATAGAATATGCTCTACGTTTTCAGTTTAAAGCCTCCAATAATGAAGTTGAATATGAGGCTATGATCGTGGGTCTAAGTTTGGCCAAAACCATGAAGGCAGAGTAGGTTGTGGTGTTCAGTGATTCACAGTTAATCGTAAATTAAATTCTCGGATGGTATGCAGCGAAGGGAGAACTAATGGTCAAGTATCATGCAAAGGCTATGGAGGTTGTCTCGACTTTTACCGCAGTTCAGTTGATCAGAATACCGAGATTAGAGAATGCAAGAGTCGACGCCCCAGCTCGGCTAGCATCAGCAACACGCACCGAGATATGAAGAACAATCCCAATAAAAATCCTGGTTGTTCGGAGCATAGACGAAGATTTGATGATGAACTTCATTACACTCAACTTGGGACCGTCTTGGATGGACCCCATCAAGGCCTATATCAAAGAGGGGGTTTGCCAACTGATAAACTCGCAGCCAAGAAACTGATGTTTAAAGCTGCTCGTTACGTATTGACAAGTGGCATTTTGTATAGAAGAGGAGTTATAGAAGCACTCCAGAGATGTGTCCATCCCTCCGAAGTTAAGGACTTGATTGAAGAGGTTCACAAAGGATCCTGTGGAGCTCATGTAGAAGGTCGAATGCTTTTGTAGAGGATAACAACACAGGGGTATTATTGGCCAACGATGAGAGTTGATTGTGCATCTTACGCTAAGAAGTGCGATAAATGCCAAAGTTTCTCTTCCATCCTAAGAACTCCCCAAGCATTTTTAACACCCATTACGTCCCCTTGAACATTTTCCATGTGGGGGATAAACTTGGTCGGGCCACTTCCAACGACCAAAGGAAGATTCAAATACCTCGTGGTTGTTGTGGATTATTTTATTAAATGGGTGGAAGCTGAACCTCTCATTGATATGACATATAACAAGGTCAATCAGTTTATTTGGAAGAGTATTATTTGCAGATATGGTCTCCCACATGCATTCATTACTGACCATAGAACCCAATTTGATAATGAGAAATTCGCTGCATATTGTCATCAATCCAATATACTTAAAATCCACTCGGCGCCAGGCCATCCCCAGAGCAATGGGAAAGCTAAAGTGACGAACAGGACCCTACTAAATGGGTTGAAAAAATGATTGGATGATGCAAAGGGAAATTGGATCAACGAGCTACACTCTGTGTTGTGGGATTATCGCACTACACCACAAACAACAACTGGGGAGTCTCCATACATGTTGACATTTGGGAGTGAGGCTGGCATACCTATTGAATTGGGTTTACCTACACATAGGGTGCTTAATTTAAATTCTCCTATAAGCGACTTGATGAGGCGTTTAGATCTGGATATGCTTGAAGAAGTTAGGGAAGAAGTAGCAACCAGGAATGTTGCATACCAACAACGAACAACATTGTTCTACAACAAAAGGGTGAAGCAGTGCGATTTGAAAGAAGGGGATTACGTGCTGAAGAAAGTGATTCAAAAGCATAACAAACTGGAGGCCAACTGGCATGGACCTTACAGAGTAACTGAAGTTGTTCGTCCTGGGACATACATAATTGAAACTTTGGAGGGAGAAGACTTTAAGAATGCATGGAATGCAGAGCATCTGCGCAAGTACTATCAATAATTAAAATCCATATGTAACACATTTTTCAATATGATTAAAGTGATGTTTCGCCGATAATTCTTCCTTGGGTGAATTTTTTTCAGAATATTAGTGCTACACCCTACACAAACACACATTCAGAGCAGCAACCACCAACTTTGGTTGGTCGATAATTCAATAACCACCAACTCCGGTTGGTCGGTAGTTAATTTACCACCAACTCCGGTTGGTCGGCAATTCATTAACCACAAAATCCAGTTGGTCGTCAAATCAATAACCACCAACTCCGGTTGGTCGGTAATTCATTAACCACTAACTCCGGTTGATCGAAAAATTAATAACCACCAACTCCGGTTGGTCGGTAATTCATTTACTATCAACTCCGGTTGGTTCGTACCAAACTAGGCAAGAAGATGGATGACTTCCCGGGGCATCCACTATTTAGGCAACAAGGTAATCTTGACGAGAATACTACAACTAAGCAGGAACGTGGGATGAAAATCATTCCATTGCTTAGGCCCAAAGAGTGACAAGTCACTATAATCAGACAAGAAATGGGACACGTTCCATTGTCTAAAAATAAAATAGGACATTTCTTCCTCCTAAAGATATATATATTCACTAACGAATAACAAAGACATTTTACAAATTATTTCCAAGGAAATGAAATTGTGAAAGAAACAAAATTTTTCTTTATTAAAACCAAGCAGATTACATATGATATGAAATTGGATTCATTACATAAAAATGGCATATTCTATGGGTTTCTTTCCCTCTGCTTTTGAAATAGGTTCCACCCTATCTGGAGGATCATCTAACACATAAGGAGAGTTTATAAAGTTCATATTTCTCAGCATTCTGACATTACTTGTGGATGGTCGATCAAGCAAGTGCTCTGGATGAGATATCTCAGAGTTTGAATGAAGGCTATAATCCCCGAGATACTTGGAGATCAAAATCCGAGGGATGGGACGGGCTAGAATCTAGCTAAGGTCAAGTTTGAATGGAGGCACAGGTAAATCAAGCACTCCAGGTTCATAATAATCCCATTAGAAATGACCTTGCTCCAGTTTTAGAACACATAAGGCATTCAACCACCCCTGCTTATTTCCTTCACTGTTCGACTGTTGCAAACGAGCATCAAGATGATACAAAGCTTCATTTCCCTCTGCTTTTGAAACAGGTTCCACCCTATCTGGAGGATCATCTAACGCATAAGGAGAGTTTATAAAGTTCATATCTCGCAGCATTCTGACATTACTTATGGATGGTCGATCAAGCAAGTGCTCTGGATGAGATATCTCAAAGTTTGAATGAAGGCTATAATCCCCGAGATACTTGGAGATCAAAATCCGAGGGATGGGACGAGCTAGAATCTAGCTAAGGTCAAGTTTGAAGGGAGGCACAGGTAAATCAAGCACTCCAGGTTCATAATAATCCCATTAGAAATGACCTTGCTCCAGTTTTAGAACACATAAGGCATTTAACCACCCCAACTTATTTCCTTCACTGTTCGACTGTTGCAAATGAGCATCAAGATGATACAAAGCTTCATTTACCCATCCATCCAAAATTCCCTAGGCTGCTTTTGAAATTGATAAGTCAATATCTCAAGTTGCTCTTTGAGCTTTCTCACTAGAATTTCTTTACTTTCCAAAGCAGAACTCTGATTGGAGAGTTGGTCAGTGAAACTCTGAATCTTCTTAAACATTTCTTCCAAGGCTTGGTTCTTCGCCATCAATGGAACGACTTGATTCTCTAAGGCTAATTGAGTTCTTATTCCATTAATAGTAACCCGACCAGCCCTGACTCGTCCACGAGAAGAAGATCTTTCTCTGCCACGAGTAGGTGTGGAAGGTCCAGTTCGTTTTAAAGTCTCTAACTCATCCCGTAAGTTAGCATTTTATATCTCTAAAAATGAAAAACCATCATCATTTATGTAGGCCAAGGCTCCTGAAGAAGAAGAGGCAGCAGATTTGAGTTGTTTTATTTCCTCCTGCAACGCAATATTTTCTTGCTCCAGCAACTTGGAAATATGTCTATGCTCCTCAATCTCAAGCTTTAACACACTTTCCTTTTTCTCATGAGCTGAAATGTATTTGTCATATCCCTTGTCAACACTCAATTGTTGGTAGTTTTTCTCATAACCTTGATGCAAAAGTGTAGTGGATTCCTTGTACTACTGTTGAAGTTCCTTGAATGTTCCTTGAAGATCTTCAATTATTTCGTAATAAGCCACCTTATTGGCTACTGAACGATCAAGTAGGCACTTCAAGTACTGATAAGCATAAATTGCTCGTTCAGAGGCATCTAATCCGAGGATGTCAATTATTTGAGCCTTAGTAAAGTCTGCATGACTAGCTTTGAAATAATCATTGCATTTCTTCATCAACTATGTATCATGAGTTGATAAGAGTTCCATCCTGGCCATAAACTAGCAAAGAGAAGATGAAAAAACAAAGTCAACAATGATACGAACAGAGCAAGTAAGAGAGAAATTCCCGAGAACAACAAAAGTTCAATTTTTATTCATGATAAAGGGAATCATAGATCATGTTTACATCCAAGAAAATAAAGAAACAAAAGACCCGAACAACTTTACACCTTCTCCTTATTTTCGATGACTTCTTCGGACGGTTTGGATGAAGGGTTTAGTTGCTCAGAGAGCAATGGCAGTTGCTTGGCAGATGTGATGGCTGGTTGGACTTGCTCGGAGGGTTGAAAAATAGCAACAACAGGGACTTTCTCTCCTATCATCATAGAAGACTCATCTGAAGCAGCTTCATCTTCTTTTTCTTCTCCAGGAGAGGGAGGAGGTCCATGAGTATGCTCCTGGAACAACTCAAAATTTTCAGCAACCTTCAATTTCTTCAAAGCTGTTACCCACCCATCCCTAAAATATTTAACACTGGCATACTCCATTTGAGAAGACATAACAGCCGATCCCTTATTTCAACCCTTGTCCCAACTAGCACTAAAAGATTTTTTAACAGAAACTTTCCTTTTTGCTCTCTCCGAGGAAGTCTTTTCCCTAAGGAGCTCTTCGGCAAACTTCAGTTTTTCTTCTACCTCTGTCTTATGTCGCTCAACATCTTGAAGCTTAGCAACATTTTTCTCAGTATATTTAATCTTGATCTCAAGCTCCTCTTTACATTGTTCATTATCCTTTAATTTCCTCTCCAACTCTTTGGAGGCAGTCACAGCTTGATCTCTATTTAGTTCAACACACTTGAATTGCTTCTCCCAAGAATCTTTGTCTTCCTCATACTTCTGACGAGATTCCTTTAAAGATTGAGTTAATCCATCAAAAGCTTCTTCTACCCCACCCGAGGAGGTGGAAGCCCTGATGGCTTCATTTTTTTTCAAAATACTATTGAAACACGTCACGAGCTAAAAAAAGGAAGAAGTTTAATTCAACATATGAATATAGCATTAAAGGATAAGGAATCAGGTTAATGATACTTACCGACGTAATGTGTTGAGAAGCCAAAGAAGTAAGTCTCTCACGAGAAAAGGTGTCTTCAATACCTTGGAATTCTGGGACAATCCAAGATCTGATCAAGACCATAGCAGAGCTCGGGGGAGTAAGAGCTGGAACATTACCTTCAATATTTGAAGGTTGAGAGATAGGGTCAACACGTCTCTAAGTAGAACTTCTTTTTAATCTCCTCAAAGGAGCAGGATCACTTTCAATTAAATGTGCTGTCTCTATTTGAGAAATGACAACAGTTTCATTTGAAGGTGTTGTCTCTTTTGGAGGCACAAGGGGCTTCTTGCCAGTTTCCTTAGCAGCAATGGAAGGGGGTATATCTATATTCTTTTCCCCTCATCTGGGACATCTTGTTTGTTCTTCTTGTCCTCCTCAGTGGCAAAGGCAGACTTGTCAAAAAATACTGGAGCTTTTGTCTTCTTCATTAGATCAGTAATAGGAGTACTTAAGTCAGAAGAAGAACCTTCCACACTAGTTTCAGAGGTTGGTATCCGGTCAAGATCAACCACCATAGGATGCGCAATGAAAGATGAAGTGGAGCTTCTTTATCGTAAAAAATAAGAAGCAGATCTAATGCGCTCCCCAGCAACTGATTGATGCAAGCCCCAGATAAGTTTTAAGTGTTTTATATTAACATCAGTCTCTTTTGGAGGTTTCCTTTAACTGTCAACTATAACAAACAAAATTAATATCAGTGATGCATTTCATCGAATACAAAGAAAGCAAGATTTCAAAAATAAAAACAACCTATCCCATTGTCATAAGGTGGACACCTAGGACCTTGGTACATATCATTTTCATTTAATGGAGGGTGTTACCAATTTTTCATCACAACCCCATGATAAAAATAGTCCCTATTGGCATCGGGAAGATTGACAACTAAAGCTCTATTCAAAAACCTAGTTTTTAAATAGAAAGTAGTCTCACTAGTAACCCATCTATAGCAATACATAATTTCTGGAATTCCCAAATGAGTTCCATGAAGTTGATTTAACCTATGTACGCCATTAACTACCCTCCATGTATTTGGAGCTACTCTTGCAGGTACAATATCGAAATATTGGTAAAACTCCAAACACAGGGAATTTGGCAGGAAAGAAAAGCCACACTCAGCTATAAAAAGACTTGGGAACCAGTGTCCCTCAGCCAAAGAAAATAAATCAGAAGGACACAAAAGTTCTTCCAAAATAACCCACGAAGGGATTGAAAACTTAGACCGAAATTTATCCAACGATTCAACAAGATAAACCATGGTGAATAAAGTAAATAAAGAAGAAAGAAGAAAATCTTACAGAAGAAAAAAAGAAAAAGAGATCAGTTGACAATGAACGATGGAAAGAACGAAGGCACAAGATAGAGAGAAAATGAAGATTTTAGGGATACAGATTTAAAAAGTGAAAAATGATAAGATTTATGTCGTACTTAAATACTTTACCTCGGGAATAGAGAAAACTAATGATTACGAGGGAAGACGTTTAAATTTTCGGTTGCTAAAAGAAGAAAAAGGCACAAATATCGAAGTGATCGTGAAAATTCAAAATATTTATGAAGCTTAATATTATGCGCTCAAAAAGGAATTATATACAATGGAAATCTTCCTAAAATTCATGAAGACCAGTAATCCAAGCAGTTTTCAAGAAAAATGTTCCACACCCTCCTTCAACCTCAACTATGAAACATTGGGGGCTTCTGTTGATACCAAATTTAGTCTGTTAACATGGACCAATCACATGAATACACGTGTCAACCCATATGGAAAATACCAATACTCTCAATGAATATCATACTGTCATCGAGCAACTCAGGAACACCAAGCTACTCAGGCGCTTCGAGCAACTTAAGCATACCGAGCAACTCAAGAGGTCCGAGTTACTTAGCGTGCAGAGCATCCAAATAAAGAAAACCAAAAGGTAACTATGCATTAAATGTGCATTATTATCATACAGATGTATATGTCTATTAGATAACAACGCATTATCTTTTCATATGTATAGCCTCAAGGCTATAAATACATTGTAACCTCCTCATAAGAAAGGGACTTTGGATCTCTTGAAAAACCTATTATCGAGATTCAAGACAAACAGTCAGCAATATAAAATAGTGGACGTAGGCCATTCTCACAAGGTTGAACCACTTTAAAAATCCTTTGTCTTATTTATTTGTGATTGATTAATCAGATATAATCTAGTTTTTTACATCAACAAAGGGGTAGCCCCAGTAAAGGTTCGGTATCCCCAGAGGGCGTAAGGGATTTGGTCGGCCCATTCTCAGTAGTTTTCGGTCATCTTACTGATGATGGATTTGAGGTTTTTATTAGCGGCCTCGACCGCGCCATTGGTTTGAGGTCGATAGGGAGATGATTTGGTCCTTTGAATCCCGTACTCGTTGACCATTTATGTGACTTCTGCCTCAACCCCATATCGGCAGATGATGTTCTTCTTGATGAATTTGGCCACTTTCTTGGTGTTCAGGACTGCGTATGACTCAGCTTCGACCCATTTGGTGAAGTAATCAATGGCAACTAGGATGAACTCGTGCCCGTTGGAAGCCTTGGGTGTAAGCTTCATTGTGATGTCGATGCCCCAGGTAGAGAACAGCTAGGGAGAAGTCATGTTGTACAATTCTCACAGAGGTTGATTTTATACATTACCTCTTCAATGCCATCCCCTGCGATGCACTGCAGATGGGTTTTATTGAAGTTTCTTTTAAATAGTGCTTTGTGACAGATGATTTATTGGGCGACCAGTCTTTGGAGGGTTACTCAGTCTTTCTTGTTGGAACCTTCGGGATACCTACCATCCTTGAGGATGTGCCAGATATCAGTAATTGGCTAGCTCGAGATCTTCTTTGGTGATGAGCTTAATGTGGTAGTAGTGGGTTGGGTTATCTTTCTTTTGGATTAGGAAGAGGGCCATTGTTATTCCCTCGGGCATGTCGACCATAGAGGGCAAGATAGCAAGGGCATAGGCTGGGTTATTCTTTGCTCGAGGTAGGTAGTGGAAGGTGATATCTTAGAATAGGAGGCTAGTTCTTCTAAGTGGGCATGGAAGGGTTGGAGTTTCTCATCCTTGACTTTCCATTTTCTTAGCACTTAACCGATGATGAGGGAAGAATCCCCATAGACATCTAGGCATTAAATACCTTTCTTGAGAGAAACTTTGAGGCCTACCATACATGCCTCATATTTAGTCATGTTGTTGGTGCAGGGGAAATCCAATTTGATAGCCATGGGAGGGTGGGAGTCATCCGGGGTGATCAGAAGTATCCCAATGACATAACCCTTTTTGTTGGCAGCATCGTCAAAGAACATTTACCATTGAAGGTTGTCTTGAGAAGCGCAAAGGATGTTTTCATCTGGGAATTCATAGATCCAGTCATCAGATTCTTCCATGGGGTAGTCAGCGAGGTAGTCAGAGATGGATCTTCCTTTTATGATATCAAACTCGGCTAAGAGCATCAACCAACGAGCCATTTGGCTGGATAAGGCGGGTTTCTCAAGCAAGTACTTGATGGGGTCCATTCGGGATACAAGTTTGATGGGGAAGGCGAGCATGTAATGTCGTAACTTTTGGGTGACCCAGACAAGTGTGACACATGCTTTTTCCAAAGCAGTGTAGTTGACTTCATACCTAGCCAATTTATGATTGGAATAATATATGGCTCTTTCTTTGCGGGAATCTTCAAGGTATTGGGTTAGCAAAGCCCCAGCTACAGTGTTAGTTATGGTTAGGTATAAAAGAAAGGGGAGACCAGGTTGTGGTGGCATGAGTACCGAAGGTTGGGTCAGATATTATTTGATTCGGTCAAAAGATTCTTGGAAGGCATCGTTCCAAACTTTGGTTGAATCCTTTCGGAGGAGTTTAAAAATCGATTCACAGATGGAGGTTAGTTGGGTGATGAACCAGCTAATGTATTTCAATTTCCCAAGGAAACCACGAACTTTTTTTTTATTCAAGGAGGTGGCATCTCAAGTATGTTTTTCATCTTGGCAAGATCTTATTCTATCCCCTTCTTACTGAACATGAATCCCAAGATTTTTCCCTTTGTAACGCCGAAGACACATTTCTATGGATTGAGTCTGATCTGATACCATCGTAATCTTTCAAAGAAATTTCAGAGAGCGGGAACATTACCTTCTCTAGTTTTGAATTTAACAATCATATCATCCATATAAACCTCGACTTCTTTGTGAATCAGATCATGCAGGATGGTTGTGGCATCCCTTTGGTAGGTAGCCCCAGCATTCTTTAGACTGAATGGCATAACAGTGTAGCAAAAGGTTACCCATGGGGTGATGAATGCGGTCTTTTCTTAATGATCTAGGTGCATTTTGATTTGTTTGTACCCGGTAAACCCGTCGACGAACGACTTGAGAGCATGACTGGCTGTGTTGTTCACGATCATGTTGATATTGGGTAGCGGATAATCATCCTTTAGAGAGGCTTTGTTCAATTATCGGTATTCTAAGCACATCCTAACTTTCCTTCCTAATTTTGTCATAGGCACTATGTTGGCTAGCCATATGGGATATTCAATCACACGAATGAAGCCCACGCTCAGCTGTTTGACCACTTCTTCTTTGACCTTGAGAGACCATTCGGTGTGGAGCTTTCTCAACTTCTTTTTAACTATCTTATAATCTGGGAGAGTGGGGATCTCATGTTGAGATATTTCAGGATCAATATCGGGCATATCGTTATAGGACCATGCGAAGACATCCACGAATTCCTTTAGTAATTCTTCGAGTTGTGCGCGCTCATGCTTGTCGAAGGTAGCCCCTATCCTAATATTATGCAGTTGGCTACTAGAATCAAAGTTAACAATAACAGTTTCTTCTTCATTAACTTGAACACGATTATGTTGTTTGTTATTAACTTTATTTAGATCAATTAAGAATTATTCATTTGCAAAATCATCATCATTAAAAGTTTAATTAGAATCTAAACAATTAATGTAAGGCACAACAAGATACTCAAAATCTTCATTTATTTTATTAATAGGAAAAATAGCATTGAGGACCTCATTAAAGTAGGTCTCGATTACATTTACGCAAGGATAGACAACAAAAGAAGAGATTGGGTAAACATTGGGGTTTGATAGGATTTCAACATGTAGAACCAATGCAGCATGCCAGTTGAGGAGAGGTGTATCAGCAACTTTAATCAGGTAGGATGGATCCAGTGATGTAGTGCTTGAATAAACCATGCAGAGTGTCAGCACCAGTGTCTGTAAGTTAAACGAACCCTCGGAGTCACTTCCCTCAAAATCTTTAGTACCTTTGATGAGTGTTTGTACATGGTGTTGGGAATTTTTGGCCCATGGGTAGTTGTCTTGGAAAAAGATCTCCATTCCAGGCTTCATCTTCTTATCTGTATAGTCATACCATGGTTTCGTAAAGCCACAAAAGGGGAAGTCGTTACCCTCTTTGATGAATCGTCCATTCAAGGAATCACCTGGGATAGTCTGTATGCAGTCTAATCTTCTCTTTGGTCGATACTGGCGGATCATTATGATATCTTGTTCTGATGGTTGATACCCCAAAACACAAGGAGGGAAATATTTTTTCAGTATAATGGGATGAATTATCCATTGTTGTCTCTGTTCTAGCCCTAGTCCAGGCTTGAAGTGCATATTTTTGAACATCTGAATCACATTAACGTTGCCATAAGGGTCATATTCTGGACAAACCCTTTCTTTGAAATTATCCCCTACCAGGAGTAGAAGTGTCTCAACTCGAAATCCTTATAGGAGCATATCATTTGACCCATGTTGTATCTCAAGGATTGGATTGCTGGTACTTGCACCCTCGGCATTGTCATCATTTCCCAAAATGGTGATGACTCGTCCGTCGATGAAAAACTTCAATTTTTGATGAAGCGAGGAAGGCATACCCTTGATACTGTGAAGCTAAGGTCATCCGAGAAATAGGTTGAAACAAGTTGGGATGTCAATAACTAGGAATTCAACGACAGAATTTATAGGGCCATCCCTTATTACAAGTGTTATGGAACCCATCACCTCCCGACGAGTATTATCGTAGGCATGTACAATAGCGGAGGTTAGAGCGAGGTCACTTTCCTTCAGTCCTAAGTATTTGAAGGTTCTTAATGGGCATACATTTAAGGAGGATCCATTATCGACAAGAGAGAGTGGTACGATCTTCCCCATAACTTCGATGGAGATGCTGAGTGCATGATTGTCGTTTGGCCCAATTCTGGGTATTTCTTCTTCGAAAAAGAATAACATTCGGGTACAAGTCAAGGATCTGACTAAATTTATCGATTCTTTTGGTGTGGTGGAAGGAGGAACTATGGGTCCAGTGATAAACTTGATCAAAGAATTTTCATGTAGCTGGGAAGACATGAAAGGCCCCCATATAGTGATATTCGCTTGAGTTCTCTTCAGTTGATCAAGGATCTTTCTCTCTTCGAGGGTCATTTCTGGCATAGGAATGTTTTTAACACCCTTCCCTTTATCCTTGGCTGGTGGTAAGTTTGGGATCTGGTAATGCATCCCTGATTTGGTCATGTGATTTATTGAAGAAGAGAAGAACATGAATCATGTTTCCTCGTTGATCTCGGGTTATTCTACCACCTTGTGTATTTCTCTAAGGAGTTCTTCAAATGATATCATCCCACACATGTCAGCTACCGGGCTAATTTTCTTCGAAGCTTGTTCTTCACTTGAATCTTCAAATTCTTCCCCCTATCCGGTGGCAACAATTTTTTCGTTCCATGCAAAGTCAATGCATTCCACAACTTCAATGTATTCTTCGTATAGGTTCTCCCATTCTGCAGGGAGATGTAAGAGTGAAGGGACCAAGATCCCTTGTAACTTCAGAGTATCGAGTAACTCAGTCATACTGCAAATATTATTGGTTTTCCTGAATAATTTTGCCGTGATCTGGACAACGTCATCAATGATGACTTCATCGGTGGGTACTACCCAACTGTCTGACTTTCGGGCCCATTTCCGTGCTTCCAAGAATAGCGTACTGAACCTCTGGCAATCAATTATCATTTATGAGGGAAATTTCAGCCCGAACTCTAAAAGTTGGTTTAATACTTCTGATAATCCCATACTTCCATTTTTAGAACGGGTACGGACAACGATGCATGCTCTGGTAAGGAGTGACAATGCTTGATCAGCGAGGCTAACAGGGTATAGTAGGAAATATGGGAAAGTTTGGAGAGGTTTGGGAGAGTGTATGGGTGTGATTTGAGTTGAAGGAACAAATTTTGGGTTCTCTTTTAGGAATATGGCAATGGCATGATTTTTGAGTGGGTTATGAGTAGTGTTTGGCTTAGGATTGGCTGATGGGGAAATGGTACCCTGGTCAATTAGACCTTGGATTATGTTTCGAAAGTGAAAGTATTGGTCGATGGTATGGCTAGAGGTTTGGTGAAAGGCGCAATGGGAATCTGCCTTGAAGTTTCTTGGGAGTGGATTTGGTAATGGACGGGGATCCAAGGGTTTGATAAGATTTCGACTTAACAGGACCTGATAAACTTTAGAGAGGGGAGCATGAAGCTCGGTGTATTCCTTTCGGACAGGGACAGGGTGGCTTTATGGTGCCCATGAGGTGGTTGGTTAAGGGATATTATTGATGGTTGAGACTGCAGCACTGACAGGTTTGTCATATTTTCTAAGGGTGAATTGTCTGGACACTTTCTTTGGTTCAATTTATATTTTAGCGAGACCTTCCTCGATTTCTACTCCTGCTTCTCTGAGAGCCCGAAAGTGGGGATAGTATTGTCCTCCCATGGTTGCTCGGACATGGGGTAAGAAGTTCTTCTTCACTATGTTGACTTGTTCTTCCTCGGGTGGCCGATTGGTCTTGGTGGCTACTTTTTCCCTCCACCGGGTTATGAAGTTAGTGACTAATTCCCCAGAGTTCTGTTTGAGCAGCTCTAAATCACGACAGGTGACCTCAAGCTCTTCGTTATATTTGTACTACGACATGAATTCTCGGGCTACATCCTCCCATCTACGGATTCTGGACTCCTCGAGAGATAAAAACCATCGGAATGCGCTATCCTTCAAAGTTGGCTAAAATAATTAGGCCATAACTTCTTCAAAAGCCTCTAAGAGGGTCAGAGAACAGTGATAACTGCAAAGATGAACAATCGGGGACTTCCTCCAAAATTCTCTATATATAGCAGCTTGAACTTCTCGGGTAACCTTGCCTTAGGATAAGGAGACATATAGGTTTAGTCCATGTAATTCCCAGAGATTCTGACTTGGTCGAACTTCGTAGTTAGCATCTTGAGATCTTCTTTGAGCTTGTTCAACTCTTCCTCTTTTGGATCAATGATCATAGGCAAGTTAGCCCCAGGTTAGGGAAGGTTTAGCATAGGAAGCTGGGCAGGCAACGACCCATTAGCAGGAGGGGCACGTGGAGCATGCTGATACTCTTCGGGAACCCAGATAGGCTCGAGTGGACCCATAACGCTAGGGAATAGGTACTCGGGCTCTTGAGGAACAAGAACTTGGTTTCATTGCATCTCTCAGACCTCAGCCTAGAGGTTTTCAATCTTGGACACGAGTTAAGCTAAGACTGCCATCAGATTTGACTGCATAATTGGTACTTGATCTGTGTTCTCCATGAAAAGCGGATGGATACCGAACTCGAAAGAAGTAGCAGGGGAACAGACGGAACTTCGGGGTTATTTCACTAAAGATTGAAGCCAATAAGGAGACAGGCCAAGGGCGTGCGATCGACTTGAGAAGGCGTAAAATGGGATTTATTTTTAACAAAAAAAGGATGAAAATATTTTTGACATTTTTTCTTTTTAAGATTGAAAGACTAAATATTTTAGGATTTTTTAGTAAGAAAGGAGAACTATTTTTGGATTTTTGATAAAGAAAGGATAAATGTTTTTGGATTTTTGATAAAGAAGGGAGAAATGTTTTTTGATTTTTGATAAAGGAAGGAGAAATGCTTTTGGATTTTAGATAAAGAAGGGAGAAATATTTTTGGGAGAGGGGTCTCAGTATGATTATTATAATTATTATGTTCTCACTTGTATTAAATTTTCCTAAATGCAAAAATGAAATGCCGAACGGGACCCGAGCCTGGAAAAGTTGGATTTGTAACATATGCAAAGCTATGGTTGAACTTGTAACCAGGCTCACGGGCAGGGTCCCATTTTAAAAATGTGTGAATATTTGGGCGGTAGACCGACCCAAAATTTCGACAGAGTTTCGAGTCGAAACCGACAATCTAACATGTGTGTCCTAGGCTTGACACCTATCTGTGGATATACAGTTGGTTGGGTGAATCGAAAAGGGTTCCCCCCTTTGGCGTGACCTCTACGATATACGTATTGATCTTGCGGGAAATCGATACGTGTGGAAAAGACATTTGATATACCTGAGTGTACGTGAATTTCCTCACTATATACCTCATGGGGACGGTATGTGTTAGAGAGAATTCGATATACCCGGTGTACGTGAATAAGTTCCCTGCTATATACCTCCCATCATGACTTCGGTCAAGCAGTACGATGCGAGGGAACCGTTCGATATACGTCGAAGGTACTTGACCAATGGAAGGTGAGAATCATATCACTTAGGCTAACTGAGACCTTCCAGACCAACGCCCATCACGAAGTGACCCTCCAGATGATGAGAGTATCTTTCTTGATTATGTCAAACGGGGAGCAAAGTACAAGTACCAATGGTATATCAAGTATGGATGGGTGATGCGTGCAATATGTGGACATATGTGATCCTGGGTGCACGTGGTGGGAAGTGTATATGAGAATCATCTACAAGTGTGTGAATGAAAGCATAAGCATGAGGTACACATGAATAATTAAAATGGGGGGCATGAAAAATAGGGGAAAATATAAACAAATATAACACCCATGCAAATAAAGTCTAGGCCTCAAAATAATATCCCTAGAGGAGTCACCATAGTGTACATTCCCGATCCTCGCGGCAAGAGGGGTGAAGAAGAGGGTGTCTTCTTATCGAGAGGATCTTGGTCTCGCACATCCCTCTCGGGAGCACTTCGACCGGCTTCGGTGATGAGGTGAAAAATGTAGAGAGATGGAGTCTCTAGTCTATTTTACTCAAAACAGACAAAAGAAAAGGGAGCCATCCCGAAAGACAGCAACTAAAGGCATACTGATGCATACGAAACCAAAATGATTCGAAAAGGGTCCGGAGGCTAAGTTACGGAATAGGAAGGTGTTAGGCACTCATTTTGACCTTGCGATCTCTCATGGATTGTTGCTATTTTCCTCCATTTCCCTGTGATATGTGTGCATGTGTATATGTAGTGGAGATATGAATCATCGACTTGTATCATGGAAGAGATAAAGTGAGTCATCCGTAGGAATGTTCCCAAAAGTAATATTAGAAAATGGGATATACGCGATTATCCTAGCGTTGATCGTTATAATGGAATGTTAACGCACGCGGGATAATATGCCACTAAAAACAAATATATGTATATGTTATCGTATATATTTTAGGAGAATTAAGTTAAAGAATGTAGAAAAATAGAAAATTGGAGAAAAGTAGGAATAAGATTGGAGTCTCGGGTTTTACCCTGAGACGCCTACGTAGCCGATAGAGGCATCAAAGTCCACGTAGTTCGTATGCAAAACAAGGGGTGGGATTTATCCCATAAATCTAATCGGGGACTTATCTTATGGGTGCGTGTGTGTAAAAAAGTGTTTTAGTTGTGAGAAAAGCGTGAGAATTCCCATTTGGAATTTATGAGCAAACCCTATTTTTCTTTTTCTTTTTTGGATTTTATTTATATAAAAATAAGAGATGTGCAATAATGCTAGATAAAAAGTATATTAGGATATATGAGATGAGAGAATAAAAGTGCTAAGTAATAAAATAAGTTAATGCTAATTTAGGAGAATTTGAAGATAGAGTTGAGAAAGTTGGACCTTCTTGAAGATCTTGAGCTAGATCTTCGATGTTGGGGAGCATCCCTTGCACTTGAGTGATGATGGATGGCAGTTAATTCACCAAGTTTGATGAAAAAGATGATGAAAGGTGAAGGTTGAAAAGGGATTTGGATGGGGAAATCACGCTAACTTCGAGAGAGGTTTTCTGAGCTCGATGAGAGTGATGGACTTCAGATCTTGTGTCCTCTTACAATGCGGTCAGACCCTCCCTTTTATAGGCCCAGGGCATTTTATATCGACATAGTGCTGGTCCTTCCAATCGTCATGTGTGTTTAGGCGCACTGTCGATAGGCAGGGTTTGGAACCTGCCGTTTGAAAGTCTCTTTCAGGTTCCTTTGGAAAAATGGTCGTAAAACGTAAACCATTGATCCGAATTACACACGGGTTAAACTGTTGGAAAGGTATTTCAGATACCTTTGAAAGTCCTTTGGACTGCTCCCGAGTTCGAGAGTTGACTTTGGGTCAAATGTGGCTCGGAAGCACTAGTCGATCCTTTGGACGGGGGATTATCGGACGCAAACGGATCGTTCGTCCTCATGATAAGTCAGAATCGTGCATGGGATGGACCGTCGGAAAGGTTATGAGATTTATTTCGACATTACAAAGATCTTGACTCAGTTTTTGGGGGTTGACTTTGGTAAACTGGGGCCTGGAAGCATTTTATGACCTTTCGGAGTAAAACGGATTGTTCGTCCGTATCGGAAGTCAGAAATGCGCACAGGGCGAACCGTTGGAAAGGGATTCTAGTGACCTTTGAAGATTAATTCTTTCTCGGTTGGGATGAAGAGTTTATTTGGTCAAACAAAGCCTGGGAGTGTCCGTTGACCTCCTGATTTAGTTTTGGGGGAAAACGGGTCCTTCGTCCGCACCGTAAGTCAGAATTGCGCACAAGGTGAATCATTGGAAAGGGGTTTTAGTTCCCTTCGAGGATTCATTCAGTCTCGATTGAGCTGAAGAGTTTGACTTTTGGTCAAACGAAGCCTGGGAGTGCCTTATGGTTAGTACCCGGAGTATGACTTAGGTTTGTAGTGATAAAGGGAGGTACTAAGGACCTAAGGAGAGGTTAGGGGGTGCTACAATTGGGTGTCTACAGTACTCAAGCATCTTTTTTAGTATATTTATCAAAGTTTTGTTTGTAGCCATTTACCTTTGGGTAGGAGATAGTTAAGTTATTGTGCACAATATTATACTTGTTAGTAAGGAGTACCATCTCCTTGCATACAAATTAATTCTCATTATCTGTGAAGATCACCTTGGGTATATGACCGGGCGAAAAAAGTGTGTTCGTGTGAGGACACAATCGTTGTGTGTTTCGCCGCCGCGATACAAAAAACCTAAGCTACTACTACGCTTGACAAGCAAGCACAGCGGTAAGTCGGGTATCGTAAGAAATCCACAGGGAGTGATTGAATTTTAGATGTTAATTGTTTTAAAACTTTAGGAATAAAAATGGTGTAAAAGAAATAAGAAAAGGTGATGGGTGGTTATGGTGGAAAAACAAAAGAGAAGTTAACTCTAAATTAAAGGAAAGCGAGGATCGGGATCGCATACACACATTCACGGGCTAAACAACTACTAATTAGAATTTCGATTCGAAAACATTTAATCGATCATTTTCAATTAAGCATAAACATCACGCAATAAGGAATTTAAGCCAAAGTTGCGAGATTAAATATTTAATCAAAAATGGTCACACGCGGATTAAATTGGGATTATCGCTATAAACACTAAAGTTGCGTGACGAATAAAGTTAAACGCATAACAATCTAACTTTAATACACGAGGTTTCAATTAAATGCAATTTTACACGAAACCCTAACTTTCGAGGTCCAAAACCGTAAATGGCGGAACGAAATCCCGACCCTATTTATCTAAGGGTACGACATGGAAATAAACTAAATTAAACTAAGAAAGCAAGAATTAAAGCGAGTAAACTAATTAACAAAGCATGTAAACCTAATTATCAAAGCAAGAATGAATGAAATACAAGCTATATTAATGGTGAGGATGATGAATAGTCAACTAACACAACAAATGGGGTGCCAATACAAGAAGAAATGAAGAAGAACCAAGCAAATCACCCAAACCCTAACTATTCTATCTCCTAAAACTATCTAAAAACGTTCCCCCCACTTAATACAATGTTTACCCCTATATACCCAACCAACAACCAACTTAAAAATAAAGATTTTCGGACTTTTACAGTAGCCGAATCGATTCGGGAAAGGACCGAATCGATTTGGATGTAGGGGAAGCAAATATCTGGCATTCTGGTGCAAACCGAATTGATTCGGTTTTGGTCCGAATCGATTCGCAAGCAACAGGTCTGAATCTGCAACTTTGTCCTGTTTTGCGGAAAATGCCGCCATTTCTTCGTTATAGCTCAGAATGAGGCACGATCGGAGGCTACGTGAAGATAACTCAGAGGAATACAACATCCAAGAAGACATTAGGATAAAAAACCAAAATATGAAATGACTAAAATGCCCTTGAATGTGACCTTGAGTGTACTTTTACAATAAAAACCATCCTAAAAATGCCATAACTCCATCGATACAACTCGGAATCATTCACCGTCGGCGGCCACGTGAAGAGAAATCAAAGGGCTTCAATTTCCGTGAAGAGCTCGGGATTCAAACCCGAATGATGGAATTACTAAAATACCCCCGAAGCTGCAAAAGTCGACGAAACATTTTCGGAAAGCGTCCAAACTTCATACTAAGCATCCAAATACCTACAAAAGCCCAATTAACCCCTGCAAAACATGTTAACATAGAAATCCGAGGTTTTCTGGTTAACGAGCATAAGTATATGGATTAAGATACCCGAGGGGACTAATAACGCGTAGGTTAACGGGTGAAATACGCAATATTTACGCTGTATCACACCCCCTAACTTACACATTGCTAGTCCCTAGCAATGAAATAGGAAACAACAAGAACTACAAGAAAACCAAAAGCAGGATACAAGTACAAAATGGGAGTAAAAAGTAATAAAAAGATAAGGCCACTTTCGCGGGCGAACAATTGCATTTAGCATATGCAATAAGCCGTTAAACCCTTAGGTTACCCTAGTGGACGAGTGTCGTCTCGTGAGGGTTTTCAGTGATGAAACCCACAAACATCATATGGTTTCCTCAAAATATGCCCAACATAACATGCGAAAAACTCAACAACAACGAAAAAGATTTCAAACATGTTATTAGCATATTGAACGAATTCAAACAAAAGTCCGTTGTTATTAACAGGTTGAATGCACCTCATAGAATTGAAACTTTAAAAGTGGGAGGGGGAGAGCAAATGCACAATATGATTTGGTAAAAACTTAAATAAACCGGATAAACATAAAGGCATGCATATATTCAATCCTCAGGGGCATTACACTCATCAAGCGAATTCACTCAAAACAGGGAGGTAACACACGGGACATGCGGGCTAAAGAGTAAATGTAAATGGAAACTAGGCCGCACACATATCAAAATGAAGAACGCTATATATAAAATGAAAAACTATAATCTCAATGAAAGGATACCGCACACTAAAAGAGGCAAAATGCAGTTTCACAGATTATCAAAACTATTATGACTTTTAAATTACATCAACATAAGATCACATAGGACTTGAAATGGGGTTGTAATGTAGGTATGGCTAAGGTACGAAATGAAGGAATATATGTACGGATTAAAAGTGTTCGGAATGAAAACTCAAGATTATGGGATAATGCGGGCAATGTCAAAATCGGAAAACAAGTTCCAAAAAGGCATTAGAGATATCATCGGGGAAAGTAATCAAAGCTTATTGAACACTATACACAACATTTACAACTTTCTCTTTCTTTTCTTTTCTTCTTTTTCTCACTTTTTCTTTTTTGTTTTCTTTTGCTTTTTGCTTTATCTTTTTCTTCACTTTTTTTACTACTTTCTTTTCTTTGCTTATCAAACTCTCATATGCCTAAAATTGCAACCGCAATACAACAACAACATTCAATCCCATGTAACATTCCAAACAAAGGTATGGAAAGTGTATGTATGGGCTAAAACTCCAATGCGGAGTTGGTTATGTGAATGGGGTTATGAAACGAAAGGCTATATTTTGGCTCAAAGGGGTTGACCAGGGAAACATATAAGGTGAGGTCAAGGCTAATGTGGGTGATATAACAAAGAGGGCCTATGATCATTTCACAAAGTTTACGCAATTCTCAAGTCAAAACAATATATGAAAATCATGATCAAGTAACACATTTCAAGCATGAACTTAATTAATGAACGGTCAAATGAAAGATTAGAGAGATTACCAATGAATTCAACGTTTTCAAAGAGGAAAGAATAGTGTATAACACTCATAAACGACGAAAGGTACAAAGATTACTCGGTGTAAGTATATACAATGAAACAAAAGATTACCGAGTTATAAAAATCTTAAACCAAATCAATATAACAAGGAAAGTTCATATGCTGATGGGATAAAGTTTAATTCATGAAGTTATTCACAATATCAATGATTTGAGGACTAAAGTCTAATAACTTCTAAAATCGAGAACATGCATCATTGAGTTGTCAATCGGATTGGGCAATTATTAAAATTTATCATTAGAAACAAAGCAAAATGCCCAACAAAGGAGAAAAAAAAAGAAAATATTTTTTGAAAATTTTCAAATTTTTCACAAAAAGGCATACTAAGTAACTAACAAGTAAGCAAATCAATGAACTACACATGAAATAGATAGAATATCCTACACCCCCTAACTTAAATGTTGCATTGTCCTCAATGCGCATTAAGAACACAACACAAAGAGAGGAAAATAATGATATTACCAAAAATTGGAGCGATCTCCATAAGCGCGAGTCCAAAGGAATCTACAAAACAAGTTAGTACTGAGCATAGCAAAAACAAATAACAAAAAGTTAACTAATTACACTAGACTAAATAAAAAGGAAAAAAAATTGGAAAGAAAGAAAATTAAAAAGCTAACTATTTACAACCTACTATTTAGACTACACACTAACTATACACTAGAAGTCTAAATAGTTGTGGGTCCACCATAAGAACGATTTGACTTTGGAGGATAACCGACGTACCCTCACATACAAGCATGCCTTCTGAAAAAAATGAATTCTGTTTTAACAACGGAAGGCACGTGTAAGGCGAAAGAAATGAACCATCGTCAATTTGAAATTTTGGGCGGACGATGGGGGATTTGGATAATAAGGGGGAAAGGTACACTTGAGGTCCAAGAAAATCGACTCATCTCCCAAAGATTTTTCAAATGGAATGGGAGATGGTGCACACGTGGGGATAACATCCATCGAAAACAAGTTCGGTAAGGAGTCCTCATCGACAAAAAGTGTAGAAGTTTTCAAAGTTTCTACCGACTCATAGGAATCAACCGGTAATTCTAATGGTTCAACGACGAAAAACGTATATGGTAATGAAATAAATTCAACCTCCGTCAACATATTGTCGGAAGGAGATTGAATTTCGGGGGAGAGAGATTCACATTCGATGAGAAATTCCTTGAAAAATTGAGGTGAAACACAAGTTTTCACCTCCTCATTATTTTGCACAAAAGAATCGATCTCATCGCAAAGTGCTTCAAATCCCAATCCAGCATCATTTAGGCTTTCCAAACCTTGGGAGTAAAGAAGCAAAGTTTCTTCCAAAGTAGGCTTCCTCGGCTCAAGAGCCTCGGACTCCTCATTTGGTTGAAACTCGTCTTCGAAAGTATCGAAATAAGAATCGTCTTTGGATTCGAATAATGAATCCAACTCAAGCTCCTAATAACGATTTTCATTCCGATAAATGTTTTCAAGTCTTTCAAACTCAAGAAAATCTTCAAAATGGAAAACTTGAAAACTATCCCCAAAGTAAGAACCATTAGAATGACCGCAATAACTATAATAGTAGGACATGATTACCTCGTTGTTTATAGATGGAGAATCCGAGCAAGAAAGTGAGCAACCGCGAATTAAAGTTTCTTAGCGCTCAAATATGCTATCCTGCAAAAAAGGTTAAAACAAAGAATACAAATACAAAAGGAAAATACTAAGAAATAATAAAACAATTACTATCTAAAACACACTCCCCGGCAACGGCGCCATTTTGTGACCGGGCGAAAAAAGTGTGTTCGTGTGAGGACACAATCGTTGTGTGTTTCGCCGCCACGATACAAAAAACCTAAGCTACTACTACACTTGACAAGCAAGCACAGCGGTAAGTCGGGTATCGTAAGAAATCCACAGGGAGTGATTGAATTTTAGATGTTAATTGTTTTAAAACTTCAGGAATAAAAATGGTGTAAAAGAAATAAGAAAAGGTGATGGGTGGTTATGGTGGAAAAACAAAAGAGAAGTTAACACTAAATTAAAGGAAAACGAGGATCGGGATCGCATACACACATTCACGGTCTAAACAACTACTAATTAGAATTTCGATTCGAAAACATTTAATCGATCATTTTCAATTAAGCATAAACATCACGCAATAAGGAATTTAAGCCAAAGTTGCGAGATTAAAAATTTAATCAAAAATGGTCACACGCGGATTAAATTTGGATTATCGCTATAAACACTAAAGTTGCGTGACAAATAAAGTTAAACGCATAACAATCCAACTTTAATACACGCGGTTTCAATTAAATGCAATTTTACACGAAACCCTAACTTTCGAGTTCCAAACCCGTAAATGGCGGAATGAAATCCCGACCCTATTTATCTAAGGGCACGACATGGAAATAAACTAATTAAACTAAGAAAGCAAGAATTAAAGCAAGTAAACTAATTGACAAAGCATGTAAACCTAATTATCAAAGCAAGAATGAATGAAATACAAGCTATATTAATGGTGAGGATGATGAATAGTCAACTTAGACAACAAATGGGGTGTCAATCCAAGAAGAAATGAAGAAGAACCAAGAAAATCACCCAAACCTTAACTATTCTATCTCCTAAAACTATCTAAAAACGTTCCCCCCACTTAATACAATGTTTACCCCTATATACCCAACCAACAACCAACTTAAAAATAAAGATTTTCGGACTTTTACAGTAGCCGAATCGATTCGGGAAAGGACCGAATCGATTTGGAAATAGGGGAAGCAAATATCTGGCATTCTGGTGCAAACCGAATCGATTCGGTTTTGGTCCGAATCGATTCGCAAGCAACAGGTCTGAATCTGCAGCTTTGTCCTGTTTTACGAAAAATGCCGCCATTTCTTCGTTATAGCTCGGAATGAGGCACAGTCGGAGGCTACGCGAAGATAACTCAGAGGAATACAACAACCAAGAAGACATTAGGCTAAAAAACCAAAATATGAAATGACTAAAATTCCCTTGAATGTGACCATGAGTGTACTTTTACAGTAAAAACCATCCTAAAAATGCCATACCTCCATCGATACAACTCGGAATCATGCACCGTCGGCGGCCACGTGAAGAGAAATCAAAGGGCTTCAACTTCCGTGAAGAGCTCGGGATTCAAACCTGAATGATGGAATTACTAAAATTCCCCCGAAGCTGCAAAAGTCGACGGAACATTTTCGGAAAGCGTCCAAACTTCATACTAAGCCTCCAAATACCTACAAAAGCCCAATTAACCCCTGCAAAACATGTTAACATAGAAATCCGAGGATGTCTGGTTAACGAGCATAAGTATAGGGATTAAGATACCCGAGGGGGCTAATAACGCGTAGGTTAACGGGTGAAATACGCAATATTTACGCTGTATCACACCCCCTAACTTACACATTGCTAGTCCCTAGCAATGAAATAGGAAACAACAAGAACTACAAGAAAACCAAAAGCAGGATACAAGTACAAAATGGGAGTAAAAAGTAATAAAAAGATAAGGCCACTTTCGCGGGCGAACGATTGCATTTAGCATATGCAATAAGCCGTTAAACCCCTAGGTTACCCTAGTGAACGAGTGTCGTCTCGTGAGGGTTTTCAGTGATGAAACCCACAAACATCATATGGTTTCCTCAAAATATGCCCAACATAACATGCGACAAACTCAACAACAACGAAAAAAATTTCAAACATGTTATTATCATATTGAACGAATTCAAACAAAAGTCCGTTGTTATTAACAGGTTGAATGCACCTCATAGAATTGAAACTTTAAAAGTGGGAGGGGGAGAGCAAATGCACAATACGATTTGGTAAAAACTTAAATAAACCGGATAAACATAAAGGCATGCATATATTCAATCCTCACGGGCATTACGCTCATCAAGCGAATTCACTCAAAACAGGGAGGTAACACACGGGACATGCGGGCTAAAGAGTAAATGTAAATGGAAACTAGGCTGCACACATGTCACAAATGAAGAACGCTATATATAAAATGAAAAACTGTAATCTCAATGAAAGGATACCGCACACTAAAAGAGGCGAAATGCATTTTCACAGATTATCAAAACTATTATGACTTTTAAATTACATCAACCTAAGATCACATAGGACTTGAAATAGGGTTGTAATGTAGGTATGGCTAAGGTACGAAACGAAGGAATATATGTACAGATTCAAAGTGTTCGGAATGAAAACTCGGGATAATGGGATAATGCGGGCAATGCCAAAATCGAAAAACAAGTTCCAAAAAGGCATTAGATATATCATCGGGGAGAGTAATCAAAGCTTATTGAACACTATACACAACATTTACAACTTTCTCTTTCTTTTCTTTTCTTCTTTTTCTCACTTTTTCTTTTTGTTTTCTTTTGCTTTTTTCTTTCTCTTTTTCTTCACTTTTTTTTTACTACTTTCTTTTCTTTGCTTATCAAACTCTCATATGCCTAAAATTGCAACCGCAATACAACAACAACATTCAATCCCAAGTAACATTCCAAACAAAGGTATGGAAAGTGTATGTATGGGCTAAAACTCCAATGCGGAGTTGGTTATGGGAATGGGGTTATGAAACGAAAGGTTATATTTTGGCTCAAAGGGGTTGACTAGGGAAACATATAAGGTGAGGTCAAGGCTAATGTGGGTGATATAACAAAGAGGGTCAACGATCATTTCACAAAGTTTACGCAATTCTCAAGTCAAAATAATATATGAAAATCATGATCAAGTAACACATTTCAAGCATGAACTTAATTAATGAACGGTCAAATGAAAGATTAGAGAGATTACCAACGAATTCAACATTTTCAAAGAGGAAAGAATAGTGTATAACACTCGCAAACGACGAAAGGTACAAAGCTTACTCGGTGTAAGTATATACAATGAAACAAAAGATTACCGAGTTATAAAAATCTTAAACCAAATCAATATAACAAGGAAAGTGCATATGCTCATGGGATAAAGTTTAATTCATGAAGTTATTCACAATATCAATGATTTGAGGACTAAAGTCTAATAACTTCTAAAATCGAGAACATGCATCATTGAGTTGTCAATCGGATCGGGAAATTATTAAAATTTATCATCAGAAACAAGGCAAAATACCCAACAAAGGAGAAAAAAGAAAGAAAATATTTTTGAAAATTTTCAAATTTTTCACAAAAAGGCATACTAACTAACAAGTAAGCAAATCAATGGACTACACATGAAATGGATAGAATATCCTACACCCCCTAACTTAAATGTTGCATTGTCATCAATGCGCATTAAGAACACAACACAAAGAGAGGAAAAGAATGATATTACCCAAAATTGGGGCGATCTCCATAAGCGCGAGTCCAAAGGAATCTACAAAACAAGTTAGTACCGAGCATAGTAAAAACAAATAACAAAAAGTTAACTAATTACACTAGACTAAATAAAAAGGAAAAAAATAGGAAAGAAAGAAAATTAAAAAGCTAACTATTTACATCCTACTATTTAGACTACACACTAACTATACACTAGAAGTCTAAATAGTTGTGGGTCCACCATAAGAACGATTTGACTTTGGAGGATAACCGGTGTACCCTCACATACAAGCATGCCTTCCGAAAAATATGAATTCCGTTTTAACAACGGAAGGCATGTGTAAGGTGAAAGAAATGAACCATCGTCAATTTGAAATTTTGGGCGGACGATAGGGGATTTGGATAATAAGGGGGAAAGGTACACTTGAGGTCCAAGAAAAATAGACTCATCTCCCAAAGATTTTTCAAATGGAATGGGAGATGGTGCACACGTGGGGATAACATCCATCGAAAACAAGTTCGGTAAGGAGTCCTCATCGGCAAAAAGTGTAGAAGTTTTCAAAGTTTCTACCGACTCATAGGAATCAACCGGTAATTCTAATGGTTCAATGACGGAAAACGTATATGGTAATGAAATAAATTCAATCTCCGTTAACATATCGTCGGAAGGAGATTGAATTTCGGGGGAGATAGATTCACATTCGATGAGAAATTCCTTGAAAAATTGAGGTGAAACACGAGTTTTCTCATCCTCATTGTTTTGCACAAAAGAATCGATCTCATTGCAAAGTGATTCAAATCCCAATCCAGCATCATTTAGGCTTTCCAAACCTTGGGAGTAAAGAAGCAAAGTTTCTTCCAAAGTAGGCTTCCTCGGCTCAAGAGCCTCGGACTCCTCATTTTGTTGAAACTTGTCTTCGAAAGTATCGAAATAAGAATCATCATTGGATTCGAATAATGAATCCAAATCAAGCTCCCAATAACGATTTTCATTCCGATAAATGTTTTCAAGTCTTTCAAACTCAAGAAAATCTTCAAAATGGAAAACTTGAAAACTATCCCCAAAGTAAGAATCATTAGAATGACCGCAATAACTATAATAGTAGGACATGATTACCTCTTTGTTTGTAGATGGAGAATCCGAGCAAGAAAGTGAGCAACCGCGAATAAAAGTTTCTTAGCGCTCAAATATGCTATCCTGCAAAAAACGTTAAAACAAAGAATACAAATACAAAAGGAAAATACTAAGAAATAATAAAACAATTACTATCTAAAACACACTCCCCGGCAACGGCGCCATTTTGTGACCGGGCGAAAAAAGTGTGTTCGTGTGAGGACACAATCGTTGTGTGTTTCGCCGCCGCGATACAAAAAACCTAAGCTACTACTACACTTGACAAGCAAGCACAGCGGTAAGTCGGGTATCGTAAGAAATCCAGAGGGAGTGATTGAATTTTAGATGTTAATTGTTTTAAAACTTCAGGAATAAAAATGGTGTAAAAAAAATAAAAAAATGTGATGGGTGGTTATGGTGGAAAAACAAAAGAGAAGTTAACGCTAAATTAAAGGAAAGCGAGGATCGGGATCGCATACACACATTCACGGGCTAAACAACTACTAATTAGAATTTCGATTCGAAAATATTTAATCGATCATTTTCAATTAAGCATAAACATCACGCAATAAGGAATTTAAGCCAAAATTGCGAGATTAAACATTTAATCAAAAATGGTCACACGCGGATTAAATTGGGATTATCGCTATAAACACTAAAGTTGCGTGACAAATACAGTTAAACGCATAACAATTCAACTTTAATACACGCGGTTTCAATTAAATGCAATTTTACACGAAACCCTAACTTTCAAGATCCAAACCCGTAAATGGCGGAACGAAATCCCGACCCTATTTATCTAAGGGCACGACATGGAAATAAACTAAATTAAACTAAGAAAGCAAGAATTAAAGCAAGTAAACTAATTAACAAAGCATGCAAACCTAATTATCGAAGCAAGAATGAATGAAATACAAGCTATATTAATGGTGAGGATGATGAATAGTCAACTTACACAACAAATGGGGTGTCAATCAAAGAAGAAATGAAGAAGAACCAATAAAATCACCCAAACCCTAACTATTCTATCTCCTAAAACTATCTAAGAATGTCCCCCCCCCCCCCCCCCCCCACTTAATACAATGTTTACCCCTCTATACCCAACCAACAACCAACTTAAAAATAAAGATTTTCGGACTTTTACAGTAGCCGAAACGATTCGGGAAAGGACCAAATCTATTTGGAAATAGGGGAAGCAAATATCTGGCATTCTGGTGCAAACCGAATCGATTCGCAAGAAACAAGTCTGAATCTGCAGCTTTGTCCTGTTTTACGGAAAATGCCGCCATTTCTTCGTTATAACTCGGAATGAGGCACGGTCGGAGGCTACGTGAAGATAACTCAGAGGAATACAACATCCAAGAAGACATTAGGATAAAAAACAAAAATATGAAATGACTAAAATTCCCTTGAATGTGACCTTGAGTGTACTTTTACAGTAAAAACCATCCTAAAAATGCCATAACTCCATCGATACAACTCGAAATCATGCACCGTCGGCGGCCACACGAAGAGAAATCAAAGGGATTAAACTTCCGTGAAGATCTCGGGATTCAAACCCGAATGATGGAATTACTAAAATGCCCCCGAAGCTGCAAAAGTCGACGAAACATTTCTGAAAAGCGTCCAAACTTCATACTAAGCATCCAAATACGTACAAAAGCCCAATTAACCCCTGCAAAACATGTTAACATAGAAATCCGAGGTTGTCTGGTTAACGAGCATAAGTATAGGGATTAAGATACCCGAGGGGGCTAATAACGCGTAGGTTAACGGGTGAAATACGCAATATTTACGCTGTATCAGTATACGAAATCTATATATGATATATTTAATTATGAACTAGGTTACCACTTGGTCAGGCACTCTCCTTAGAGGGATAGCCTCTACCCATTTGGTGTACAACTCTGTAGCAACGATAATTAAAGCTTTGACATTAAAGGTCGGTCTAGTTTTTCCCACCCAATCAAATGCCCATGTGTTAAAGGGATAAGGAGCTGATAAGCTTTGTAGACTGACTAAAGGGGCATATACCATATTTCCATGTACTTGACAAGCTCTGCATTCTTCACATAACTGATGGAATCAACCTCCATGGTTAACCAGTAGTACCCTAGTTTTATTAGTTAATCATATAATTTGATACCTCCCATATGGGAGGGATCATGATCTTCCTTTAGAACTAACTCCACATCTTCATTAGCTACACATTTTAATTCTTTCTCATTGTATCCCTTCCTGTAAATATCCCCTTATACTAAATATAAGTGGGCCACTCTCTTTCGGAGATAAATCTCATCTTCTCTCTCCGCAGGAAACTCATTGTCTTTTAAATAAGCCATGTATAGTTGCCTTCAATCCTTAAATGTCTTTAAAAAGTTAGCTTTTACTGGATGGTCAAATTGGGCTTGGCACTTTAGACATCCCCATTACAGATGAGTAGCCTCTGTGCTCATGGTGGGCTAGTAGTATCCCCCTACTGCAAAAAATCATAAAGAGGGATATTAGTATTCTTGTAATGCTTCTGATGCAATGCTGTCAACCTCTCTTTAGCTTTCTTTTCTCTTACACACCTTGATAAGAACCCCCTGAGTCTCTTATAATAAAGTGTTCCATGTAGCAGGTGGTAGTTAGATAGCTCCAACATCTTTTTTTTTCCTTATCTTATTTCTAACTGCTTCATAACTAAGTATGTCCAGTCTTCTGGCTCATCCCTTGGAAATGGAGACCTCTTTGTGGTAGGCACAATTATTCTCCGCACCGTGATGGTTGCTACCGGTTCATCCATGTCTAATTTTTTAGCTATCTTAGCTAGCACGTTAAGGTGCTTGTTCATTGTTCGCATATGTCTCTCAACAGTTACTTTCTGGAACTGGCCCAACATCTTCTAGATAATGGATCTATACGATGCTAGGTTAGCATGCTTGAGGGTGAACTCCAAATTAACTTATTTTACTACCACGTTAGAGTCCCCTCGTATACACATCACCATGATGCCTATTTATAGCACCTCTAACAATCCCAAAATGAGGTCCTCGTACTCAACCTCATTACTCGAGCACTTGAAATATAGCTTGAAGGAGAGAGTGAACTTATTCTTACTATTTAAGAGGATAATACCGACACCCCCTGTTACTTTTGCATAGTAGTCATAAAACTCCATCTTCCACTCCTCCATCTCTTCTACCAAACATATTTGGAAATTTTCTCGAGACAGTATTTCACTGGGAGGCTTAAAATTTTAGCTTGGGAAGTGGGCCAATGAATCTTCTACTGCTTGAATTTTGATGTATTTTGGCACCACACACTTCAAATTATATTCTGATAGATTTAAGAACCACCTTATTTCTCTCCCTACCAAGACTGTCCGTGCCAAAAGGTACTTAATAGGGTCACACTTAGTGACAATATGAACTGTAAAGGCCATCAAGTAATGTCTCAACTTTTCGTCCACAAAGACCAAGGTAAGGCAGTGCCTCTCAACATTGGTATATCTAGATTCTATTCGTTAAATCACCCTTGACATGTAGTATACTGGCCTCTCTACCCCCTCATTTTCCTAGGTGAACAGTGCTCCTATAGATGTTTCCATTGAACCGAGGTAAAGTATAAGAGGTGCCCCATCCTCTGAAGATTCTTCATAGAAGGAGAGGTATAAATTTCTTTAATTTTCTTAAAAGCCTTCTTTTGATCCTCTCCCAAAATACACTTAGCTTTTTCCTTTAGCATGTGGCAAATGGGTGGGTCACTTCTGCCAGCGCGAGTATAAATCTTCTTAGGTAGGACACCTTTCCTAAGAAGCTCTTGAGTTACAACAGACTCTTTGATGGTGGCATCATCACAATGGCCTTCTTCTTTTCCTCGTAGACCTGCCCCCTATCGATTTATTACAAGTCCTAAAAAATTTCCCATAGTGACCCCAAAGTCACACTTCGAAGGGTTTATTCCCATCTTATAACTGCAATATCTTTCAAACACTTGCCTGAGGTCATGCATATGCTTGATTTCTTTCTTTAAATTAACAACCAGGTCATCCACATATAACTCCAATATATCATTAAACAAATCATGGAATATGTCCATCATAGTCCGCTAGTAGGTGGCCCCGACATTCATCAACGCAAATGGCATGATTGTGTAATGAAAGTTTGCCACTGAAATACGAAAGGTAGTATTCTCTGTGTCCTTAGGATCCATCTTGATCTGATTATAGTCGATGTACCCATCCATGAAACTATACATTTCATGACCCGCAGTAGCATATACTAATTTGTCTATACTTGGCAATGGAAACTTATCTTTAGGACATGCCCGATTTTAGTTGAGGAAGTACATGCAAATTTGAATTTGGTTTTTATCCTTCTTCTCTACTCACACAATGCTAGAGAACCACACAGGGTGTTAAATGGGTTTGATGAACTCTGTCGCCAATAATTTCTCCACTTTTGATTTTATCTTAAGGTATATCTCAGCCTTATATGTACGAGTTTCTTGTCTAACTGGGAGAGCATTAGAAAGAACATTTAATTTATGTGAACTCACCTCCGGATCTATCCCCGATATCTCTTTGTATTTTCAAGTGAACACATTAGTGAATTCATTGAGCAGGATGATGATCTCCTCCTTCTACTTTGAGTTCAAACTTTTGGAGATTAGAATGGGTCTACTCTCACACCTTTTATTCCCAGGTTAATTTCCTCTAGCTCTTAAAACTGTTCCTTTTGTCCATCTAGCGTACGCTTAGGGGCTTCTTCTGGCTCCTCAATCTATTCGATAAAGTGGTATTCATCCACCACAAAATACTCTGGTGCCGGGTCGATGCTCTCATCCCAAAATGTCACCCGCAAATAATGTTATAAGTTGTATTTAACTTTCCCATCCGACATGATCACCTTCTTGCATTTTGGAGGGGGCTTGGCTACCTCCTCTACCTTCCTTTTTCCATTTGGGGAATCACTATCTCCCCCAAACGATCATGCATATACATTCTTGGTTTGGGACCTCCTTCCACCACCTGCATTCCCTCTAAATTTATTATTAAGTTCTTTCTCTCTTCATCAAGCTCAGTATAAAATATTGCATCCACCAGTTGGGCCTCCTCAATAAATAATGGATTTTGTGTTTCTTTGATTCTAATCTGAGTACCTTTAATATTAGCTTTGGCACATTGATGATATGTGGAAGGCACTATGCCATGAGTGTGCATCCACACTCTCCCTATGAAAAGTTGGTAGCTTATGTTGGCATTAATGACATGAAACTTAATGTGGGAAGTGAAGTTCCCCAGATTGATACCCACATTCACGTATCCATGTGACTGCATGCTTGTGCTATCAAATCTTCAAATCACCAACAACATTGGCACTATATTTTCTTGAGAGATCCCCATCTCATATAACGTGACAATTGGCATGATATTGATGGACACTCCTCCATCCATCAATGCCGTAGGGAAAGAGATTCCATTGATCATGGATGTGACGTAAAGCTAGCGATAGTGAAAATATTGCACTTGCATATCTATCTTAGAGAAGACCACTCCAGAAGTGTATCTTTTAATAAACTGCCCAATGCGTTCTTCCCAGTTTAGCGAGGTGTCCCGCGCTATTGCATTGCTTCCAAAACCTTCCTTGTCGTGACTACCCTGGAGTCATACTTTACTTTTATCTGGTCAAAGAACCATTTGAACTTGGGACTTCTTACTATGGCTTCACACTCGGAGTCCAAGTCTACCTCATAAGTTTGAGCATTGAAAACATATTCTGCCTCAGATGCTCCTTATTCATCCAAAGAGAGGATGACATTTACTTTGCCTTCTGGGGGGTTTACTTGCTTAGCCCCCTCACATTCAGCCTCTTCTTGATCAGGATTGAATAATCGCTCCTCGTGCATCTTTTTATCTTTAGTTCTCTGTTCTCTATAAAGTGACAACCCTTCCAGCTCTTCACATATCTTCTCACTGCCTTCCTATTACGTCAGGTTTCGAGGTGCTAATTCATCATATCCTACCATAATATTAGCAATGCCATAATAATGTGTTAGAAGTGGGTTCTCATTGACATCTATATGAGGTATTTGCAAAGTGCCATTGGACACTTGCTCTCCAATGATCCTTCATAAGTAGTAACAGTCTTTGGTGGCTTATTGCACCCTCTAATGCAACTCACAATACTTGGTATTAGCTTTATCTGCTACTATTAGGATTTATCTATTTAAATGAGGGGGTCCTACTACCCCCTCTTATATCAATGTACGATAACAATCCATTTCTTCCTCTACACTATAAGGTAGCGGTGATGGGATGTCCTCTTCAAACCTTTTCTTCTTAGCTGAACTGTTGCCTTTGAATTCGGAGCCTCCCTTCTTTCCCTTTGAACCTCCATATACATAATTAATTGTATGCCTCCTTTAGACTTGTAACCTTCCAGAAGCCAGAGGCACTTGCATCCTCCAACTTGAGGATTTGGGCTTGATTATCATGGCTATATTATTAGCAACCCTGATGAATTATTTAAAATCCCCATCTCTGGTCTCATTGACCAAATGGATCTTGTACTCTTCCAGGATCCCTCAACACATATTTTTAATAACCCGGCCTCCGCATCAACTCTTCATATACATCTAGTGCCCTTTCGTGAAAATACTTAATATATTGCATCAACTCTTTATGGGGCTTCGGCATCTCCTAATCCTGGTGTCTCAACGTGAATTCATCCTCTACTATGAAAAACTTTTAAAGGAACTACCTGTGCATTTACTCCCATGTGGGGATGTTGTTGGGCGCCAATTAGGAGTATCTCATTCAGGCCTTACTCGTGAGATTTACAGAGAACCACCTCAACTTTAGACTTTTATCATTCCCATGCAATCCTAGGTACGCAATAAATATTTTCATATGATCCCTTGGATTTTATCCTTTGTCGTTGAACTTGATGAATTTTGATGGAACATACCCCTCCAAGTATGGCTTCTCATTCAAACTTTTCAGGTGGGGGTTGCGCAACTCCTCATATAGATGAGAAGTTTCCCTCCGAGAATATGATAATGGATTCTTCTCTTACTCTATGGTAATATACTTGTAGGGAAATTCCTCCAAACCCACATTCTTTGTTGCCGATGAACTCAACGGTGTCACGACTTGCTCCGGCACCACCTTTTGTAACAGAGCCACCTCTATTATTATTGTTTCTGTAACGATTTCCCCTACAAAGGGGGTTGCGATTGGTGTTACACAACTTTGGCTCAAGTTTTACAAATCCACGTTATTTTGTTTTAAAAACCCAAAGAACATTCCCATTAGATTCATACCTACCAATAGATCTACTATTGTTGTATTAGTGCCCTCCTTGAAGAGCAGGCACTCTAGCTCCGATCATTACTATCTTTTCTTAGGTGGTTTGATCACTCTGAGCTCCATTCCCTAGTGGAGTGTCTTAAAAAATCAGTTGCTTTAAAACTTTAAAACCTTCTTTGTCCATAAAAGTTGGGATACCTCCCCAGCAGAGTCACTAAATGTAGGAGTGAAGTGTGACCGTGGTCTGGTAAGAAACTGGAATGGGTGACGCATCCCACCATAATGGACTCTGCCTCCAAGGTCTTCAAGAAGTTCCAAAAGCAACGCGTGGTAAAACTTTTCTTTTTTGGTAAAAATGGAACCAAGATTAGAACTAATCCCTATAAGAAGATGAAATTAACAACAATAATAGTAACTTTGAGAATAAAATCTCCGTAGAATGTTGGTTGTCAAGGTGGGCATAAAGAAACAAGCACTCGACACTTAGAGAGAGAGTAGGGAAAGAATACTAGGTGGTCTTGTGTGATTTTGATAAAGTGACGGTATGACTCGAGTTTCTGATACATAATTTGACCTCGCCAATGGTTCTATTTATAGGTGAATACTAAGGATGGTTTGGGACTTTTGGGTGTCAAAATAAGATGGAAAACTTAGAGGAACAAGGTCTATAATGTACCTTTTGTCCTTACTAGGTCTGCAGCAGCCTGTCCCCTCTTCAGATGACACCTGGTGTGAACAAAAGTCAAAAATCATATATTTCTCCTAATGGAGACAAAATATTTGATTTGGTAAATATCTATTTAAATGTTAACTTGTTGTACAAACTTTGTAATCTTGAGAGTGGCCTCAAGGGCCACCCTATGTAAAATTATTTTATAAAAAACTTCATTTCTTATGATCAGCCCTTTGGCTACTACCCTCAGTTGTGACTAAGTGTGAGATGTGTAAGGACTTGAGTGACTCCTAGCGTATCTTTACTAGTATTATCTCTATCTTAAATTGCTAACTGGCTGATCTTTCTCAACAAATCTTGTTCCTCAATAACCAAGCTAAAACTCCCATGAGATCCCAACTGGACTTTTTGAGCCCTACCTGCTCAAGTAGGGTACTTATCCAAGAAAGTAAATGTTAGTACTTTGTTATTTTATGGGTAATAAATCTTAGTGAGGTGGCCACTCTAGGTGGACCTTATCACCCCGTATCATTTATTTAGTAAGCTGTTTGGGGCAGAAGGACCACTCTAGGTGAACCTCCTTGCCCTTCCTTTATTTTTGTAATATGTGAATTGGGGCAAAGGGGGTTACTCGCAATAAGTCTCCTTGATTTGTCCTTTTTCTGTGGATTTAGTCTTTAACGAGGAGGGGCCACTCGTGATAGGCCCTCCTCGTCCTTGCTTATTATCTGTGGCCTTCTTCTTAGGATGGGGGCCTACTCATGACAGAACCTCCTCATCATTGTTCACTAAATGTGACTTGTGCCTTAGGAGGAGGGGCTACTCATGCTGAGCCTTCCTCATTTTTTCTTTATTTTTCTAGCTTTAGTTTTAGAATGAAGGGCCCCTCGTGGTGATCCCCTCCCCATCCAACTGACCTTCTCTTTTGACTTTAACATCTTTTGGAAAGGGTTTCTTATGATGAGCCCCCCTCGTTATTTCCTATTACCTCAAACTTGGGACTAGGCCCCCTTACTCTAAAATTTTAATCCATAATTTTAGGTAGAGACACCCCCTTCATATGGGCCTGGTCTCCATTATAGTTTCTCAAATGGATGAACACCCCTCTACACAATTATAAATATAGAGGGGAAATTTGATAGGAAGATATGGAAGAACATTCTAGGTTTTATTGAAAATTTCTGACCCCTTGTTGTGGCCATCCTGAGATCTCTTCCTCCCCATGTGATTTTAGGGGATAAGGATGGAGGATAAAGGTCCCACACCCCTAGCTACATTAGGGGGTGCTTCGGTCGTCATTTATTTTGGGGTGATGTAAAGAGATAGAGCTTCCAACCTATTTTTCACAAAATAGGCAAAGGAACAGGTTGTCGCCTCGAGAGAGCGGCATCAAAGATAAACTGATGCTTGTGAAACCAATAGTTCAAAGGTTCAGGGGATAAGTTACCAAATGGGAAGGTGTTAGGCACCCATACCACCCTTTCGATCTCTCGTGGGCTTATGTTATTATTTTTCTTAATTTCTTCGTGAAGTGTGTGTGCATGTATATATAAGAGGATATTGGACATGCTCGACTCTCGTCATGGAAAGGACGGAGTGAGGTCATCCAAAGGAATGTCCCCAAAATAACAATTAAAAATATGATGTGTGTGGTTATCAAGTTATGATTAAACAATAATATGTGTTAGATAAAAAGCAACTACGAATCACAAGTATGATATATATGAATATTATATGGATAAAATAGGAAAAAGATGAAAATAGGACTCGAGTGTCAGGTTTTAACCCAAAACTCCTACGCAACTTATAAAGGCATCAAAGTCCACATATTTCGCATACGGCATGAGAGTGGGGTTTATCCCATAAATTCAAAAGGGAGTTTATTATATGTGTGTGTGTAGAAAATGTATTTTTAGTTTTGAGAAAATGTGATGATGATTCCCGTCGGAATTTATGGATGTAACCCTTTTTTTCTTTGTTTCGGAATTTTTATAGAAAATTGGTTATGTGCAATATTACTAATAAAGGATTGAATATTGATATGCGTATGACATAAAATAAAAGTTAAATTTAAAATTTATGTAACTAATGCAAAAATGAAGGAATTTAAAGAGAAAATAGGATGTTTGGACCTTCTTTGGAGCCTTGAAGCTTGACCTTGATCCTTGATGAGCTTCCTTGGAAGTTGGGATGAATTTAGGATGAGAGAGAATGAGATTTTTTCTAAATTAGGTATGAAAGTAATGGGAATTAAAGGTGGAGAAAAATTTCGCACAAGGAAACTTCGCTGACTACAGAAGAATGTTATTGAGATCACTGAAATTGATGATTATATGGTGTCTTGGGAGTGAGATCATGCTCTCCTTATATAGGGTAGGGAAACTTTCGATCGAAATAGTTATTGTCCTACCAATCGGAAGGCGATCCTAGACCCACTACCGATAGGCAGGCAAATGGACTTGGCAATTGGCAGTCTCGTATAAATTTTTTAAAAAAAATGATCGTAGAAAGCAATTCATAAATACGAATCACACACGGGACATACCATTAGAAAGGAAATTCAGAGACCTTTGATAATCCTTTGGTTTGCTCCCGAGTACGGGACTTAACTTTGGGTCCTTTGAGTAGGAGCTCACCGGAGAGCGATGGATTGTTTGCCCAAATCACAAGTCCAAATAAAACACGGGGTGGACTATTGGAAAGATAATACGAGGCAATTCAATGTTTAAAAAAGCTTCACTCGGTTCAGAGAGTTGACTTTAGTCAAATGGGATCCGAAATTATCCGGTGATCTTTCGGAGTAAAACAGATCATTCGTTCGTACCGTAATGTTGCTTCGTGCACAGGGCAAACCATTGAAAAGGGTATTCATTGACCTTCAAAGGTTCATTCATTCTCATTCAATCTTAAGAGTTGAGTGTGGTAAAATAGAGCTCGAGAGTGTCCAATGGCCTTCGAATAAATTTTTAAGGGAAAATAAATCATTCGTCTGAATGATTATACCGTTTCGCACAGGGATTGGACCATTAGAAAGGGTATTCAGTGAACTTCATAGATTCATTGAGCTTTCACTCGATGATGAAGATTAATTGGGGTCAAATCGGGTCCTGGGAGCTCCCGGTGGCCTTCAAATTGATTTTTGATAGTAAATTGGTCCATTCGTCCAAACCGTTATGCCGATTCATATATGGGGTGGACCATTGGAAAGGGGATTTAGGGACCTTTGAAGAATTATTGAGCTTTAGCTCTGATGATGAAGTTGACTAGATATCCCATTTAGATTGGTACTCGGAGTATGACCTAGGATTTGTGTTGAATGGGGAGGTGATAGGGACCTAAGGAAGGACTTAGTAAGGTCCTAGAATTTTGAGTCTACATATCCCCTTGACGGGTAAACATGGAACAAGTGAAAGCCATCGAATAGACACCATATGATGTTTAGGAAAGAGGTCGATTCTGAGGACCTAAAGGGACCAGGATGATCGATTTAAAGGGTCGAGGTTGATTTTAAGGACCTAAGGTAATGCTGGGGATGGATGATTTGGTGGTTTGAGGTAAATTCTGAGCACCTAAATTTGGGCAACCAATTATGAGGGTCGAGGTCAATTTTGAGGACCTTAAGTAGGGGCGGCCAATTTTGAGGGTCGAGACCAATTCTTAGGACCTTAATTAGGGGAAACCACTTCTGAGCGTCAAGGTCAATTCTGTGGACCTTAAATTGGGGCGATCAATTCGACGAGTTAAGGTCAATTTTGAGGACTTTAATGAGGGGTTACCAATTCTGAGGGCCGAGGTCAATTCTGAGGACGTAAGGGAGAGGCGAACCATTATGAGGGTCGAGGTCAATTCTAAGGACCTTAAGTAGGGGTGACCAATTCAGAGGGTCGAGGTTAATTTTAAGGACCTTAATTAAGGGAGACTAATTCTGAGGGTGAGGTCAATTCTAAGGACCTTAAGTTGGGGGAAACTAATTATGAGGGTCGATGTCAATTCTGAGGACCTTAAGTAGGGGCAATAAAATTTGAGGGTCGAGGTCAATTCTAAGGACCATAAGTAGAGGCGACCAATTTTTAGGGTCGAGGTCAATTTCGAGGACCTTAAGTAGGGGTTACCAATTCTAAGGGTCGAACTCAATTCTAAGGACCTTAAGTAGGGGTGACCAATTCTGAAGGTCGAGGTCCAATCAGAGGACCTTAAGTAGAGGCATATGGAATATCTCTCTTGGATAATTTTAAATTTACCTCTTTGAGACTCTACTAGGGAAGAGATACCAGTCTAGGGATTGGTAAGAAGTTTATGTAGTCTTGCTAGGGAAGAATTTTAATTTCTGCTGAGGATTTTGGGATTCCACCGGGGAATGTGTTTCTTAGAGATTTCGCTGAAGAGAGATGTCCGGTTAGGGATTCTAATTCTACTTAGGGAAATTTTAATTCTTCTAGGATAAAGTTTAATTTGACAATTCTTGCTCAGGAAACAGGTAAGATATTACGTAGTCCTGCTGTAGTTTTGGGGATTCTGCCGGGGAATTATAGTGAACCTTTTGGACGTGGGTTCATTGACATTTTTGGACTTTTAAGATCAGGATAAAACATGGTATTAATTTGGCTAGGTATTTTGGAGATTGAAAATGGTATTCTTAATGAAAATTTTTCCAATATTTATTTAGCAATTTTAGGATTTTTTTTTTTTTTTTTTTTTTTTTGGGGGGGGGGGGGGGGGGGAGGGAATTTTAGAACTTTCTAGCATTTTTTGAGATTTTTTATACAAAATTTTAGGAGTACTGTCGATCGGAGGGTAGCAAGAATTATCAATCGACAATGGATCGATCTTTTGGACTGCCTAGGGAAGGGGAGGGGCGGGTGTCGATCAGTATGAGGTTTATTAGCTATTTGGAATTTATTATGAGGGTTTGCGGACATAGGTGGATCGTATAATGAGGGTGATGCCAGAGAGGGGCAGGCGGCGTTGGTGAATCTCTTTTGGGTATATAGGTGAACTTTAACCCTTGAGTGATAAATCCTCAGGATACGGGGGTGATGGGCCAGCCTACGTAGATACGCGGTTGATAGTGCGTGAGTTTGGGTACATTCAATACCTAGGAGAGAAGGTTATGGGACAAATGAGGTGAAATCCAATTCTTATTTTTACCTTTTGGATTTTCTTCCAGGTTCATCATTGACTGTGGGAGATTGGCATTGACCATATTTCATCCTTGATGTAACAACATTGCACCTGCAGAGGACTTAAAAATGGCAAAAAGATATGCATATTTTGTTTGATTATCTTGATTTGGTGGCTTACTTTATATGAACTTTAATTTTCTGCTGAGTTTTTATTTTGAGAAAGAGTAGTAAAATTGTATTTTTTGGATTTTTTTAATATGTTTGAGTAGAAGGTGGCCTTAGAGGCTTGGTTGAAAAAGAGATTTCCTTTTGAAGGGATTTATTTTTAGTAGGAAAAATGAGTTTTTTGGGAATTTTTGAGTAGATTAAGGCCTTTGAGTTTTGGTTGGTATATCAATGAGGAGATATAAAGTTAGGTTGTAAAGTGGGGCTTATAACCTTCATTGGATTGTGTTGAATCTGGTGTGTGAAGAGACAGCATTTATGTTGGATTTGTCCTAACTTCAATGCTCTTGCTGGTGAACCCTCAATTGGCTGCTATTATAGCGTGGATATCATATCATTGGAATCCTACGATGGTGATACTAGAGGATACCATGGATGATTTAGATGCTTGATGGGAAGGTCGTTATGATTTTTGAGAGGAAGATCGATTATGATGTTCATGTGGATGGGTGTGAGAGTCCATTTAGCGGTCCCCCTGAATCATTTGGAAGTCGTGCTTAATTTCTTTACCTATTATTTCATCAATTTGGTGCATCCATAGAGAACTAGGAAAACTGGTTTATGGAGCATGAAGCTTGATGTATGTGTTGTTCGGTGCCCTAGTGGGGGGAGTTACATCCTATTTTAGAATTGGGAGATTACCAGGACATTCTCTTAGTTGTCCTTCTATAGACCTCATTCTATTTCCCCTGACAGATCATGTGTTAAGTCCGATGGGAGAAAATTGTGCCTTCCCATACCTTGAATTTCTTTCCTGTAGAGGATTTCACTGAGGGCTTTCCATACGACTGGTCTCTTTATGGGAGAATCATCGACCGTCAACCTATACTTCTCAATATATTGGCATGGTTTGGTCTATTCCTATATACTATATGAAATGGTTGTGGTAGAGGGTAGTGGCTAAGATCTTGGCAGAGGACATAGGTCAGAGATAGTTTGCCATATTTGACACTGTGGAGGGGTAATAGTGGTTTTATCCAGATTGGTCCGGGATTATCATTCCATGGATCACCTTTGGCATACCATCCTAGTAGGGGAAGTTTGGGTACCTCAAAAAGAAGATGATGATGGGGTTGGGTCTTCCGACAACTGTGGATAGGTTCTTTTATGAAGATGGTTTTTATTTGTGAAGCTTTTGTATTACTGGGATGTGTTTGGTTGATTTTTGTTTGTGTTTGACTTGTGGTTATAAATTGGGAAGGTTTAGTTAGTTGTTTTTAAGGTTATTTTGGTGGTGGGGGTAATTTGACTCCCTACACTGATATTTCGTGTAATTGTGCTAAATTTCCCCTTTCATGGAATAATTTTTTTTAATTATACTATTGTACCCCTTAGTGAGTTTTACATTTGAATTATCTATTCTAATTTCTAAGGCATACATAATCCTTTTCTTCATGTAAACGATAAAATGAAATGTCATTCTCGGAGGTAAGAAAAGAATAGCATTTTGTGAAAAAAAAGGGTCGGTTGCATATTCAATTTGTAATGATTTCTTTGAGGTTCTTATTAGCATATTCAATTGCATCGTTGGATTGTAGTCAGTAAGGAGAAGATATGCTTCCCTGGATCCCATATTCGCTGACCAATTATGCGACTTCTGCCTCAAAATGTAACCTATTATATAACACTAACTCATGGCGAACCCCGTATTGGCAGATGATGTTCTTTCGAATGAACTTGGATACCTTTTTCGCAGTTAGGACTGCGTATGGCTTGGCTTCGACCCATTTGGTGAAGTAATTAATGGAAACCATGATGAATTCATTCATATTGGAAGCTTTAGGTGTGACTTTCCCTATGATATTGATGCCCCGTGTGGAGAATGGACAAGGATAAGTCATGTTGTATAATTCCCGTGGGGTCAAGTGTTGGATATTGGCAAACTATTAGAATTTAAGACATCTTTGGACATAGGCGGTGCAATCCTGAACCATGGAAGTCCAATAGTAACCCTATCGAATAATCTTCTTAGCGAGCATATGGCCATCCATGTGGGGTCCGCATTACTTAATGTGGATCTTCTCCATCATTTCTTCAATGTCAGCCCCTGCGATGCAGTGTAAGTGGCTTCCATCAAAGTTTCTCTTGAATTATGCGTTGCCTCAGATAGTGTAATGGGTAGCTAGTTTGCTGAGAGTCACTCGGTCTTTCTTGTTGGCATTTTTAAGGTACCTACCATGCTTAAGGAGTTGCTAAATATCATAGTACCATAACTTGGTCAAATCGAAGTCCTCTTCTATGATGAGATCAATGTGCTAGTAGTGGGTTGGTTTAGATTATTTCTTGATTAGAAAAGGGACCATCGTTATTCCTTCGGGCATGTCTACTATGGAGGCTAAGGTATCAAAGGAATCAACTAAGTTGTTGCTTGTTCGGGGAAAGTAGTGGAAGGTGATATCTCAAAATTAGGAGGCTAGATCTTCTAGGTGTGAGTAGAAGCGTAAGAGCTTTTCATCTTTGACTTTCCATCTTTTAATGACCTGGAGGATGATAAGGGCAGAATCCCCGTAGACATCTTGACACTGGATTCCTTCTTTGAGAGCGACTTTTATTCCTATGGTGCGTTCCTCATATTCGATCATATTGTTGGTGCAGAGAAAATCTAGTTTGATGGCAATGGGAGTGTGGGAGTCATCAGTGGTGATTAAGATTATCCTAATGCCATGTCATTTCTTATTAGCAACGCCATCAAAGAAAATTTGCAACCAGAGGTCTTCATGAGAGGTGCAAAGGATATCTTCATTCGGGAACTTAGAGATTCAAATGTCGGCCTTTTCTATAGGGTAGTCATCAAGGTAGTCGGAGATGGATCGCCCTTTCATGGCTTTCTGCATGACATACATAATATTTAACTCAACTAGCTGCATCATCCATCGGGCCATTTGGCTAGACAGGGCAGGTTTTCCATGTAGGTATTTAATAGGATCTATTTGGGAAATGAGTTTGATAGGAAACGCAAGCATGTAGTGCCTTAATTTCTGAGTGACCCAGACAATGGCGACACATGATTTCTCCAAGGAAGTGTAAGACCTTTATGTTTCAGATCATTCAAGATAGTTGTGGAATCCCTTTCGTCGGTAGCTCCTGCATTTTTGAGACCGAATGGCATAACAATGTAACAGAAGGTTACCCAAGGGGAGATGAATGCGATTTTTTCTTGATGATCAGGGTGAATATTTATCTGATTATATCTAGTAAACCCATTAACGAATGACTTGAGAGAATGACTGGATGTGTTGTCCACAATCATGTCGATATTGGGTATTGGGTAATCGTCTTTCAAAGAGGATTTGTTCAAATCTCGATAATCAATGCACATGCAAACTTTTCCTCTAGATTTTTGCAAGGGTACAATATTGGTTAACCATTAGAGATATTTGATCACCTGGATGAAGCCTCCGTTTAACTATTTTACCACTTCTTCCTTAACCTTAAGCCCCCATTTAGTACGGAGCTTTCACAATTTCTATTTGACCGATTTTCATTCTAGGAGGGTTAGAATCTCGTGGTGAGCAATCTCGGGATCAATGGTGGGCATGTCGTCGTAGTACCATGCAAATACATCCATGAATTCTTTTAATATTTCATCGATTTGCGTGCGCTCATGCTCATCAAGGATGGACCTTATCCTAATCTCGCACTGTTGGCTATTAGAGCCGAGATTAATAACAACAATTTCATCCTCATTAATTTAAATGCGGTTTTGTTTCTTGTTATCAACCTGATTAAGATTAGTTAAGAATTATTCATTTACAAAATCATCATCATCAAGAGTTCGATTATAATTAAGGCAATTAATCTAAGACACAAGAAGATACTCAAAATTTTCCTTTATTTCATTCTCAAGAAAAATAGCGTTAAGAACCTCAATAAAGGAGGTCTCGATTACATTGTTATCAGAAAAGGGAGGAAAAATAAAAGAAGTAGATATAGGATAAACATGTGGGTGGGGTTGCATTTCAATAGGTGGAACTAGTATAACATTCTAGTTGAAGAGGGGTTCATTAGCAGATCTAATTAGAATGGACGGATCTGATAATGTAGAAGTTAAGTGGATCATAAAGAGTGTCATTCCAAGCTTATGCATATTTAATGAATCTTCGGAGTCATTTTCCTCAAAAACTTCGATAACGGTCATAACTTTCTTAACGAGAGGTTGCACATAATGCTAGGAGTCCTCGGGCCAGGAGTAATTGTCTTGAAAGAAAATGTCTATCCCCGGCTTCATCATCTTATCCACATGATTCGACAAAGCCATAAAGGAAAAAATCATCATCTTCTTTGATGAATATTCCATTCAAGGAGCCCCCGAAACAGTCTTGGTACTTTCTAATTGAGTTCCTATGATGATGGTTGATAACCCAGGCCATAAAGATGAAGGGTAGAGTATCTCTTGTTGTCGTCGTTGTCCCAGCCCTAGTCTAGGCATGAAGTGGATATTCTTAAACATCTGTATCACGTTAACATTTCCATGAGAGTTGTGCTCTGGAACAGACTCGGTCTTTAAAATCATCCCCTGTTGGGAGTGGAAGTGGTTCAACTAGAAAGCCAGACAAAATCATGTCTTTAACCCCATGTTGTATTTCTAGCTATGGATTACTGGTGCTTTCATTCTTAGTATTATCATTATCTCCCAAGATGGTGATGACTTTCCCCTTGGTGAAGAACTTTAATTTTTAATGGAGAGAGGAAAATATCCCCTTGATATTATGAAGCCGCGGTCAACTAAGTAATAAGTTTAAACAAGAAGATATGTCGATAACTTGGAACTCGGTAATGGGATTAATAGGGTCAACCCCTATTATAAGATTTATGGATCCCATCACCTCTCGATGAGTGTTGTCATAGGCATGCACTGCACAGGAAGTTGGATCAAGGTCACTTACTTTCAAACCCTGACAGTTAAAGGTTCTTAACGGGAAAATATTGAGTGTTGATCCATTGTCGATGAGTGAAAGCAGAATTGTCTTCCCCATCACCTCCACTGATGTGTTGAGAGCATAGTTATGATTAGGACCAAAATTTGGGATTTTTTCTTCAAATAAGGATAACATTATAGCAGAGGTTAAGTAACCGACTAGGTTCATGGCTTCTTTTAGCATGGTGGAAGGAGGGACAATTAATCCAGTGAGAAATTTTATCAAAGCATTTCGATGTAGCTAAGAAGACATGAGGAGCCCCTACAAGGTGATATTAGCCTGAGTTTTCTTCAATTGGTCGAGGATCATGCTTTCCTCGATGTTCATTTCTTGCATGGGGAGTTCCTTGACGACACCTTTTTCTTTCTCTATCCCCGTTGACTGAGGATTCAGACTCTGGTAGTGTCTCCTAGATCTTATTACATGGTTCACAAAGGAGGGTAATAGTAGAACCCCGTTTCTTCATCTACTTCGAGTTGTTGGACCACTTTATTAATTATTCTAGGAGATCTCCAAACGATATCATCCCACACATACTAATAACTGGGCAAACCCTTTCCTAGCTTGGCTCTACAACTGAACTATCAAACTTATCGCCCCATCCAGTGGCAACGATGTTATCTCACCATAAGAAGTTAACGCTTTCCACAACTTCTTCACAGATCCTCCCACTTAATGGGGAGATGCGTAAGTGAAAGGGCCAATCGCCATTGTAGCTTCAAATCATTAAGTAGATCATACATACTACAAATCTCACTAGTCTATTCAAACATGTTTGTCATAATTTGGACTGCATCATCTAAACTAACTTCATCAATGGGTACCACCCAATTGTCTGACTCGCGATCCCACTTTCGGGCTTCCATTAATAGTGTGCCGAACTTCTTGTAGTCAATGGCCATTTCAGAGGCAAATTTCATCCCAAACTCTATAAGGTGGTTCAGTACCGCTAGCAACTCCATATCTTTTCCCCCCAGAATGAGTTCGAACGACAATGCATGATCTTGTAAGGAGTGATGGTACTTGGTTAGGAAAAATGGTAGGGTGTAGAAGAAAACATGGGAAAACTTTCAATGTTTTACGTGAAGATATAGGTATAATGGGAGATTTACTAGGCACAATCTGGGTATATGGGTAAAATTTCGGATCATTTTCTCGGAATATGGCATTTGCCTGATTTAGGAGTGGATTTTGAGCTATGTTGGTTTACGATTGGTTGGTGGGTCGATGACACCCCGATCAATCAGACCTTGGATTATATTTCAAAAGTGGAAGCACTGATCAGTGATATGGCCTACAGTTTGGTGAAAATCACAATAGGCCTCGATTTATAAATTTTTGGGAAGTGGGTTTGGGAATGGACAAGGGTCTAAAGGCTTGATGAGATTTTGGCTCAATAGGGCTTGGTAGACTTTGGAGAGGGGAGCATGAACCTCGGTATATTCTTTTCTAGCGGGTTGTCAAGACTTTTTGGCACCCAAGATATAGCAGGCTTTAAGAAGTTATTGATGGTTGAGACTATAACAAGCTTCTCATATTTTCTTGGGGTGAACTGTCCGGATAATTTCTTTGGCTCAGCTTATCCTTAGAAATACTTTCTTCAATCTCTACTCCTGCTTCCTGGAGGGCTAAAAAATGTGAGTATTATGGTCCTCCCATCATCGCTCGAACATGGGGTAAGAAAACTTTCTTCAAGGTGCTAACTTGCTCCTCTTTGGAAGGCTGATTGGCCATAGTGGCCACTTTATCTCTCCACCTTGATATGAAATTGCCGATAGTTTACCTAGGTTTCTTTTTGAGAAGTTCTAAATCACAGCGTGTAACCTTTAACTCCTCGTTGTATTCGTACTACAACATGAATTCACAGACAACATCCTCCCAACTATAAATTCTAGATTCCTCGAGGGATAGGAACCAATGAAAAGCACTATATTTCAGAGTTTACTAGAACATCCAGGCCATTATTTCCTCATAGGAAACTAGGAGACTCATGGCTCGGTGATAGGTTCGAAGATGAACAATTAGGGGCCCGCTACCCCCAAACGTTTCAATGTTAGTCATCTTGAATTTCTCTGGTAGCCTTGCTTTAGGGTATGGAGACATATAGGTGTAATCCATGTAATTCCCAAAGATTCGGTCTTTGTCAAACTTATTTGTTAATATCTTAATATCCACTTTGACCTCGTTCAACTCTTCTTCATTCGGATCAATAGGTAATGGCAGGTTAAATCCTAACTGGGCAAGATTCAGCATAGGGAGTAGAGTTGGCGGTGGCCCATTAGAAGGAGGGGTACATGGAGCGTGCGAATATTATTTTAGGACCCAAATAGGATCAGGTGAAAAAGGACCCATATCACAAGGAAAGAGGACCTCAGGATCCTCAGGAACTAGGATTTGATTTCACTTCATCTCATGAACCTCAATTTTAAGGTTGTCAATCTTGGTAGTATGTTGGACTAAGACCTTCATCAAATCAAGTTTCACATTCGGTACTTGGTCTGCATCCTCCATGGAGGGTAGGTGAAGGTGGATTTCGGACTAAGAGGAAGTAGCTGGAGAACTGACGGAGCTTCGAGGTGATTCGATGAAAGACTGAAGCCAATAGATAGCCAAGACAAGGGTCGGGTACGCGATTGACCTGAGAAGGAAAATGATTCGAATTTCTTTTTGAAAGAGAAGGGGGAGAATATTTTATTATTAAAAAAGAAAGAAAATGTTCTTAACATATTTTTTTGGGAAAGGGGAGGACAAAAAGTTTTTTGTATATTTTTTTGGGTAAAGGAGGATAAATGTTTTTGACATTTATGACAAAAGGAAGAAAAATGTTTTGGGTATTTTTATAAAAGAAAGGGGGAAAATGTTTTTGACACTCTTGATAAAGAAGGAAGAAAAACATAAGAATGGTCTCAGCATGATTATTATTTATTATGTTTTCACTTGTATTAGGTTTACCTAAATGCGAAAATAAATGTCGGACGGGGGCCTAGCCTAGGAAAATTGGGTTTAAAATAAGAAAACATGGTTTGACTTGTTGTCACGCTCGTGGACAGGGTCTCATTTTGGAAAAGGATGAAATTGCATATAAATTTGGACAGCATGCCGACCTGACAGAGTTTCGAGTAGTAACCGGCAAACTAAATATGAGTGCCCTAGGTTTGATGCCTATATGAGGGTATGAAATTGTTGGGTTAGTGAAAATGTTCCCCCCTTCGACATGACTTCCACGATATACGTCTTGCTTTTGAGGAAAATCAGTACATGTGGACAAGCCATTCTATATACCTAAGTGTACCTGAATTGCCTCACTATATACCTCGTGGAGACAGTACGTGTGAGAGAGAATTTGATATACTCGATGTACGTGAAAGAGTTCTGTTCTATATACCACCCGTCATGACTTCGATCAAGCGGTACGATGCAGGGGGTACCGTTTGATATATGTCAAAGTTACTTGGCCAATAGAAGGTGACAACCATATTACTTAGGCTAACTATAACCTGCTAGACTAGCGCCCATCACAAAGTGACCCCCTAGTATGGGACAAAATTTGGTTTATATCCATGCTCCTGGTGATGTAGTGCGAAAAATGCATGATTCTTGATAAGTACATTATGAGAGGGTATTTTATTTGGCATGATGAGCACTATATTAATAAGGAATAATGTACAAGTATCATGGAAAGTAAATGGATCATGAAGATTATACTAAGCATGGATACGTAAGAGTGTGTGATGCATGAATATCTATAAGTGAGTGTGTGGTAGTGAGCCTAAGCATGAATCAACTACAAGTGGCCTATGATATGTGAGCATGGATAAGTGTGATAAGTGGAGGTGTGTGCTAGTGACACCTAAGCATGGATATTCTAAGTGGTGTGTGCAACATGTGGATATAAGTGAACCTATATACAAGTGTAAGTAGTGTGAGGTGTAAATGGATAGTATTTACAAGTGTGTGAGTGAGAAGTGATATAAGCATGAGATAAATATATACAAGAAATAATATGGGGGAAAAAGGAACACACATGTAGGTGCATACGCACACAAGAAGAAAATGATAGCACCCATGCAAATAGTATCTATCCCTCTTATGAAAAATTTATCCCCAACAAAGTTGCTACAGTGGCCATCCTGAGATCTTCCCCTCCCCGGGATCTTTTAGGGGATAAGGAGGAAGGATAAAGGGGCACGCAACCCTCGTAACATTGGGGAGTGCTTCGGGCATCATTGGTTTTGGGGTGTTGTAAAGAGATAGAGTCACCAGCCTATTTTGCAAAAAAAAAATAGGCAAAAGAAAATGTTGTCGCCTCGAGAGAGTGACATCAAAGACAAACTGATGCTTGCAAAATCAATACTTCAAATATTCAGTGGCTAAGTTACGGAATGGGAAGGTTTTAGATACCCATCCGTCCCTTTCGGTCTCTCATGGGTTTATGTTACTATTTTTCTTAATTTCTCCATGCAGTGTGTGTCTGTGTATATATAAAAGGAGATCTGAATCGCTCAACTCACGTCATAGAAAGGACGGAGGTTGGTAATCTAAAGGAATGTTCCCAAAATATCAATTAAAAATATGATGTGTGCACTTATCTAGTTATGCCGAAACGATAATATGTGTTAGATAAGACGCAACTATGAATGACAAGTATGATATATTTGAATAATATATGGATAAAATAGGAAAGGGATAAAAATAGGACTTGAGTCTAGGGATTTAGCCTGAAATTCCTACATAGTCTATAAAGGCATCAAATTTTACATGTATCAAAAGGATGGGGTTTATCACATAAATTTAAACGAACGTTTATTATATGTGTGTGTGTAGAAAATATATTTTTAGTTTACAGAAAATGTGATGATGAATCCCGCCGGAATTTATGGCTGTTACCCTCCTTTTCTTTGTTTTTTTTTATAGAAAATAGGTTACGTGCAATATTACGAATAAAGGATTGAAGGTTAATATGCGTATGCTCTAAAATAAAAGCTAAATTACGAATTTATGTAACTAATGCGAAAACGTAGGAATTTAAAGAGAGAGGAGGATGTTTGGACCTTTTGTGGCGACTTGAAGCATGACCTTGATCTTTGATGAGCTTCCTTGCAAATTGGGATGAATATAGGATGAAAAATAAGGAGATTTTTTCTAAATTGCGTATAAAAGTGATGCTAATGAATGGTTGAGAAGAATTTCACACAAGGAAACTTCGTTGATTACACAAGAATGATATTGAGAACACTGAAATTTATGGTTATGTGGTGCCTTAGGAGTGAGACCATTCTTTCCTTATATAGGTTAGGGGGACTCATGATTAGAATAATCCTTACCCTATCAATTGGCAGGTGATCCTAGACACACTACCGATAGGCAGGGAAATGGACCTGCCAATTGGCAATCATGTGCAGATTTTTTCGAAACAATGGTTGAAGAATGAAATCCATAAATCCAAATCATGCATGGATCATACCATTAGAAAGCTATTTCAGATACCTTTAATAATCCTTTGGGCTTCTCCCGGGTACGGGAGTTGACTTTAGGTCAAACATGGCTTGAAAGCACCCATCGGTCCTTTGGACAGGATATCATCGGACGACGATGGATCATTCACCCAAATTGTAAGTTTGAATCATGCAAGGGGTAGACCATTGGTAAGCTAATTCAAGTAACTTAGATGTTCTAAAGATCTTCTCTCAGTTCGGAGAGTTGACTTTGGTCAAATGGGACCCGAAAGCACTGGTATTTTTTAGAGTAAAATCAATTGTGCATTCTTACCGTAAGGCTAACTCGTTCATGAGGTGGAACATTTTTAAGGGTATTTAGTTACCTTAAAATATTCATTCAGTCTCATTCGAGCTGAAGAGTTGACTTTGGTCAAATAGACCTCGAGAGCATTTGTTGGCCTCCGGATCAATTTTTGGGAGAAAACATATCGTTCGTCCAAACGGTTCTGCCATTTCGTACATGGGGTGAATCCTTACAAAGGGGATTCAGTGCCCTTCAAAGATTCATTGATATTTCACTCTGATGATGAAGTTTATTAGGGTCAAATCGGGGCCTGAGAGCGCCTGGTGGCCTTTAAATCGCTTTTTGATAGAAAAATAGTATATTCGTCTAAACCGTTTTGCCAATTTACCCACAGGGTAAACCTTTGGAAAGGGGATTCAAAGCCCTTCAAAGATTCATTGAGCTTTGTTGTGACGTTGAAGTTGATCGGAGTCAAACGGGGGCCGAGAGGACCCGATGGCTTCTAGATCAGTACTCGGAGTATGACCTTGGGGTTGTGTTGAATAGGGAGATCCTAGGGACCTAAAGAAATACATAGGAGGGTACTAGAATGTGGTGTTTACTCCTGGAGTGAAGGAAAACATATTAGATATAAATTGAGTTCCATGTGTTGCCAAATAAAGTCCTATATAGATTTTAAGATTAAGTATCAGATATTAGATCCCATTTTAATTTTTGAAAACATAATACATTTAAATGTCAAATTGAGTTATTCATTAAAAATTACACATTATATATATTTTAGTGTAACAACTTTCTTGCACAATACAAGTCACAGAGCAAAGCCATGACCATAGCCACGGGTCACAGACCTAGGTAGTGACCCTTTTCACCTTGACCAAAAAAGTGGTCAAGTACTTATTCCATGACCCTAATTGAGGGTCATAGTCTCTCCCGTGGAACAATATGGGCTCCATGGTCACGACCCAGGTCCTTAACCATGCGTGGGATGATTTTAAAATTGGTTCATGATCCAAATTTGTGACCCCGTAGTTACAGATGTTTGTCGTGACCATTGGTGGGATAATGTTCAAGTTAGGTCACGACCCCGATTCGTTATCGTTATTTAAAATAAATAAATGAGTGGTCACGGTCTCAAATCGTGACCATTTATTTATTTGTTTGTTTTAAATAGGGGTCAAGGATTTAGGCCATGACCATATCCATTTAATAAAAAAAAAATCTATTTTTATCCCCACCCAAAAAATATATATTCAGAAACTAATTCACATAATATTAACAAATATTATAATTGTTCAGTTGACAATTCTAATTAAAGCACCGCACCATCTTAGTTAATTCATAAATCATATTAAACATTCATAATTCAAGCTAAACATTCATAAATAAAATGAAATATTTATGGCAACATGTTTTTAGTCCTATGTATAGATATTTGAAAATTTTATCATACTTTTGATCCCGGAGTCCCGTGACTATTCGATCAACTTTCCCAAGTTATACTGGTCCCGTGCAAGGTGTTCGTGTCTCTTATGGGGCCGTTTGGGGGTTGTTTTGAGTTTTTTCCTCTGGAAGCATATTTCTAATCCTAAGTTTTAATATTTTTACATTTTTATCATATTCTAAAATCGGGAGTCCCATAACTATGCGGTTAGTTCCTACCAGTTACATTGGTCCCATGCAAGGTGCCCAGGCCTCTTGCGAGGCTGTTTGGGGTCTTTTTGAGTTTTCACCCTTAGAGGAATGTTTTTAAGCCTAAGTCTAGATATTTATAAAATTTTGTCATATTGTCAAACCGGGATTCGCTTGAATATACGGTTAGTTCCTACAAGTTACATTTGTTTCATATAAGGTGTTCATACCTCTTACAGGTCTATTTGGAAATGTATAGATTTTCACCCTCTAGCATCATGTTTTTAAGCATCAATCTAGATATTTGCAAATTTTCATCATATTCTCAAATTGGGAGTCCCGTCATTACGTGAAAAAATTCTAGGAGTTACAATGATTTTGTGTGAGATATTTGTGCCACTTATGGGGATATTTGGGGGTTGCTTTGGGTTTTTGCCTTCTAGCGTCATGTTTTCAAGCCTAAGTACAAATATTGAATTTTTTTGTCATATTTCTCTTGCGAGGTGTTCATGCCTCTTATCGGACCATTTGGGGGCTATTTTTGGGTTTCTCCCTCTAAAGGCATAATTTCAATCCTAAGTCTAGATATTTGCAATTTTTTATCATATTCTCAAACTGGGAGTCTCTTTAGTATGCGATTTGTTCCTATGAGTTACATTGATTACGTGAGAGGTGTTTGTGCCTATTACAGGGCCATTTGGAGGCTGTTTAGGATTTTCGTAATCTAGCGGCATATTTTGAAGCCTATGTTTTTGTATTTATAAATTTTATTTATATTACGTAGTCAGTAACTTTGAGTTACATTGGTACCGTGCAAAGTGTTCATGCCTTTTATAGAGCCATTTGGGGGTTATTTTGGGGTTTTTCCCTCCAGCGGTATGTTTTTAAGCCTAAGTCTAGATAACAGTTGTGTCTTCCTTCCTAATTATTTACATCAATTGATGCAAATCTAGCAACACCCACAGTAAGCTCAACTTGTCTCAGTGTCCACTGATTAGCCTTAAGAATCCCTCTTCCTATCTTCAACACTGGAGAATAAAGTCCATGGGAATATAAACATGGTATGTGTTATTCAAGGTTTTCTTAACAAATCATTCAAGAGGGTTGGATTGAAAAATAAAAATGATTTTTTTATGTAAAACAAGGGTTTAGAGACCTTTTGGTATTATAAAGGAAAGTGATTTTTGCTAAAAGTTCTGTCAAAAACAGATTCCAAGTCCCCTATAAAAAAAACACGATTTTTGAGGCGGCATAAATTTTGAGGGATTGTTCGAACGAAAATAGGACTTCGTTCTGACAAAAACATATACCTCACTCGAATGAAAGAAAAACTCGTTTAAACGAATAACCAATCTTGTTCGAATGAGATTCAAACTATATTTGTTCTGCTAATAGAGAAGTGTCATTTGATGTTCGTTTGAAGTTTGTTTCAACGAACTGCTAATCTCGTTCGAAAGAAGACTTAAAGGCATCCGAACGACGCAAAATAAAAAAATGTTTTCCTATGAAAATATTTTAAAACCATCCCTCAAACATTTTATAAAAATAAAACCTGAATAAAATGTTTATGCACAATTAAAACCATATACCTTCTCCGAGGATTGTAGTGACAGTCTTAACTCTTTTAATATTCAGTTGACGTGTTTGGTCACTAACTTTTTTTCACTTGAAGTTCTTGATAATGTACATGATGAAGTGAAGATTTAATGGAGTATTCTAAACTTACAAACATGATGAGCAACTATAAATCTTGCTCTTATAAATCTCCTCCTTCCACTATTATAATACTAAACATAAATAAATAAATAAAACTAAGACAAGTTCAACTAATGTCCCTCCCAAATCCAAAAAGGAAAAGACACTTTGCATCATTGATTCAATTAAAAATCTTCAACTTGTATTCCATGATATCATAAATGCGAAAAAGAGACCTACACACATGAAACAAATGATATGCCATGACGCATGGAGTTTAAAGAAAAAACTCCTCCTCAATATGAACTCCCTTCAAATATGTTCTCCCTCTTTTTATTCATAATAGAATAAAGGTTTGAAATATAATCCTAAAAATTTACGCTCACGAAAAGACACATTGGAAATAACATAACAAATAATAATCAATTAAGCGTATGCAATGAAATCTCAACAAAGCAACCAACTATTTTTTAAATTTTTTGAATTTATGAGTATAAAAATATGCAAATAAGTACAAACAAACATGAACACTATGGAATAACATGAAAATATCTTAATCATGGATATGAAATGAAATATTGTGAACTCAATGAGAGGGAAAGTCAATATAAGCATACATAGTAAAGGTGCACGAAGTCAAAAAGACAATTCTAAAGAAAGAACTTAATTCAAACATTGGTGTAAAAAAAGGTGAAGAAAGTGAAACTGACTCAACTCATAAAAAATTTCATGAATTTCAATTCTTATCAAATCAATAACATCAAATTATTTAATATTTTTATAGAAATTTCGTTGTGAAAACTCATTAATCTTAAACTTATAACACCTCAAAATCTCACATTTCAAGCATAAACTCTCAAAATTGTTTTAAGGAATGATATTGCTCATGATGATGAAGCATCAATGAAATAAAAAATTGGCCCTGGCACTTATGTTTTTATGTGCCAAAATCATCTTTTAGGCTCTTGTTAATGGTGACCTTTAATACAAAGAGGACTTCTTCTTTCGTAGCCCATTTTCCATTGCTTAAAAAATAGTTTTTTTCGAGAAAACTCCAGGTAATGGTTCTTGCATGCAAAATTAGTTCCTAGTATATTTGGTTCGTTATTAAGAACAATTGAGATGAGAACATCCTATTAGACATATGACAAGCAAGTACAATGTTTAAAAGTTCGTGCATATGTGCAATAAAGACGATATAATGAGCCTAGAATAAATGATATAATCAACACAAAACAAAGCAATTCTAAACATGCATAACTAAGCAAACATAGAAAACGAAGACAAGTCTCATAATGTAATAATTAAGTCACATGAATGGATGAAAGGACATTGTGATTCGAGCATCGTAAATATTCATCCATATACAGTGTAAAACAAAATACAAAAATCTTTTTGAATTTTTTGAAAATTTCATCAATATAAAATCTTTTTGAAAATTTTCAAAACTTTTTTGGAAAGAAAATAAAATGTTTTTAGATTTTTCAACATATGCACATATAATACAATCTAGTAATAGGGATAAATGACAGTAACATGAAAATCACCCTAAACTATAAATAGTACTCAAACTTAATCACTGGAATAAATACCCAAAGACATACTAAGATCCTTAAATATAAGTGCACCTATAGATTCAGTGAAAGTGTCAGCCAATTAATGTTCAGTACCCATAAAGCTCAAGGAAACGATCTTCTCCTCAACCAAATCTCAAATAAAGTGATCACGAATCATAATGTTCTTTGTATGAGGATGTTGGATGGCATAACGAGAATTTTGGATTACATTCATATTATCGTAAGAAATAGTCATTGTGCCTTGAGTAATCCCACAGTCCTACAATATTTGCTTCATCCATTAAACTTGTGCACAAAAATTCCCAGAGGCTGTGTAATCAACCTCTGTCATTGAAAAAGAAATGGGACTTTGCTTCTTTCTCAACCAAGAAATAAGATAACTCCAAAATTAAAATCATTCACCCTATGTTCTTTTACAACCATAAACATCACTGGGCCAATCAGCATCAGAATAGGCCAAAAAAAGGTCATCAGTATCAGACGAATAGAAAATGCCATAAGAAAGAGTGCCGCTCATGTATTTGATGATACGTTTAAGTGAAAGAAAGTGTGAATCTTTTATTAAACTTGGTAATGTGCACAAACTCCAACACTAAAGGCGATATCGGGACGACTAGTGAGAAAGTAGAGGAGACTACTTATCATACTACTAAAAAGTGTTTTCTCTACGTCCTTTCCTAAAGTGTCTTTTCTAAGCTTAGTTGAGTAACTCATGGGTGTAAGTAAGTGATTAACAGAGTCTAAACCAAACTTCTTCATTTGGTATATAGCATATTTATCTTGAGATATAAATATCCCATTCTCGTACTAATATACTAAACTTACTCTTACCCCCAAGGTTGCTAAAAAGTGAGTTTTCACCATCATGTGCCTAAAGCACCCAATATCAAAATTCAATGGACAAGTATCTTGAACCTTAAGAGAAATTTGAACAAAAAGGATTTTTTTTGTCTTTTTTAGGTACCCAAGAGGTGATAACCTTTGTTTGACCTTATCATTATTGGCACTAATTGATGTGTGGCAAGTATTTTTAAAAGGTTCAAACATCCTTTGAAATTATTTCATTAAACTTTTATAAGTGAAGATTACAAACTCAACTTGCTCTCTAAGACAAGCAAAGGCGCTATAGTGGTGTGTGGGAGAATGCTTATGAGAGGATCTTCCTAGCATATAGGAAAACTCATTAAGGTTACCTCTTCATCTTCAATGGGAAAAAACATAGATTTATTTGGATCTACCTAGGTTAAAATGTTTAGGATGAGTTCTCCGTGATGGGTTAAGTCGAGGCCCTTACAGATCCATCATAAACTTAGGAACTAGTTCGTGTGTGATATTGGAAGTCGATGTACCTTCGTAACAAATCCTTTTCCTCTCTACAAAACTTAAAGTGGGACCTAGAATTGTCTTTCCAACCTTTTTAGTTGTTTCCTCTAAAGTGACCCTGATCTCCTGGGCGCATTATAAATGTTTCTTATGTTTGGAAAACACGAACTTAAAGTTTCTCACAAGTCTTTAACGATTCTTGAATACCTTTCGTAAGACTAGTCACTTTGTTAGTCAAGTCATTCTTTTTCCTCCCCACCGAAACTAATTTCGCAGTCAAATATATTCTTACCGATTTCTCACTCCCTCTCGAAACCTTCAACTCCTTCTCTAAAGATAACAACCTAGGAGACAAATATTTATTTTGCTTTTTAGTTTTTAACGACTATGAGTAAATTTCAGATCAAGCATATTAGAGGCCACATTTTTCGTTACTCAAATCATCATCACCCCTAATATCTCTGGAACGTTATGACTCATTTTAAAGGTTATCACTTTTTAAAACGTCCTCATCATAATGAGATTTACATGGAATTGCTAATGTGACTAGCCATGAACACGTTAAAGCTACATCCATATGGTTATTCATCCTCGAAATCCATCGACTCAACATCATTGTCGCTTAGAGTGGATTATAGGCAGCTTTTCCTATCTCTTTAACCTACTGGGACACTTCGGTATTTGTGACCTCTCCCCTAACACTCATAATATCTCTCTTAGAATAGTCACTTCAAGCTTTATTTTGTGAAAAAATTTTTACCCTCTTTGTAATTTTTATTTTTCTGAAAATTTTTTCTTTCTGCTTTGGAAGAATTTTAAATTTTGAATATGAGAAACTTTTTGATTTTTTTAGCAAACATGGCAAGATCATCTAGATTAAATTCACAATCAGGGTCCGAAACCTCCTCCTTTTTCTTTGATGACCTTTCAAGGATTATTCCTTTTTATATTTTATTTTATGTTTTAGGGAACATGTCTACTTCCTAAGTGTGAAGATCACCTATGAGATCTTCTAACCTAAGTATCTAAAATATTCAAAGAATTAATGAGAGTAACTTTCGCACTAAATCGAGACAGAAGAGGCCTTATAATGTTCTTAACGACTCTCTTTTCAGGATTTTTCTCACCCAAATAAAAAAATTAAGTCACAATATCATACAAACGTGCATAAAATTTATCAAACGTTTTAGATACAAGATTATAATCTCAAATTGTATGGTGAGGTTTTGTAGCTTAAAAGCTTCGATAATATTGGTACCCTCATGTGAGAGCTGAAAGATATTCCAAGCTTCTTTAGACGTGGTAATACGATGAAATTACTCAGGTGTGAAAGCACCAAAAATCACATTTAAGCATCGAGAGTTAAAATTACTCCATCTTTAGTCTAAAGTGTGACTGGCTTGAAACTAATGATATTTCATTTATCACAGTCGGTGGAGTCCACCCCCTTTCAACAGCAAGACGAACGCACTTGTCGATCAATTTATGAGATGAGAACATTAAAGCTATATAATAGTCATAATTTTATCCAGCAAATAAAGGTGGCCTATTGTACAGATTCTTCATATTACAACTAGGATTCATCTAAATAACTTGTAAAAACTATCTTTGATACCAATTTAAAAAAGTAGGGTGATCCGATTATATGTAGAAATCCTAGATTAGGTCACACACAACCCAAATTAAAATAATTCCAATTTTATCTTGATTAATTAGTTGGACCTAAATATACAAGGTATTAAATCTAAATATAAGCAAACAAACCACAAACCATACGATGGGGGATGAGGAAAAATCCCTTCGGGCAAACCTATATTTAGCACTGTTATGACTAGGTATTACAGAATGACACAAATAGACTTATAAAAACCTAGGTTCCACTAAGTAACAGAGTTGTGTCTTATTTCATTGTTATTAATAACAAGCAATGCATATCCAATAATGCCCCATAGCAAGCTCCACTTACCTCGATGTTCACCGATCAGTCTCAGGAAGTTCTTTTCCTATCTTTGGTAGTGGACAATCAACTCCACAAGGATATGGACATGGTATGTGTTCTTTAAAGTTTGATTGAAATGCTTAACAAAATCGCCCAAGGGGTATGGATTGAAAAATAAAAGAGTTTTGTAAAACTAGGGTTTTGAGACCATTGGGTGTTATATGGGAAAGCGATTTTCGCCAAATGTCTTGTCAAAAAAGATCCCAAGACCACTTTTTATTTAAAAAAAATATTGTTTTAGAGGGGGCATAAATTTTGAGGGTCTATTCGATCGTTTAAACAAAACCATATAACTTGTTCGAATGGAAAAAACTCAGTCAAATGAATAACCAATTTCGTTCGAACAAGCTTCAAATGATACTGATTTTGCTAACAAAGAAATGTAGTTTGATGTTCGTTTGGATTTAATTTGAACGAACTACTAATCTCATTCGAACAAAAACTTAAACTCATTCAAAGGACTTAAAATAAAAATAAAAAATATTTGAAAATATTTTAGAACCGTTCCTTAAACATTTTATAAAAAAAACCTGACTAAAATATTTATGCACAATTAAAAACATATAACGTCTCCAATGATTGTAGCGATGATCTCATCTCTTTCGATCTTCGATTGATGCATACGTTCACTAAGCTAAAGTTAAAGCTCTTCAGAATGTACATGATGAAATAAAGATGTAACAAAATATGCCAAACTTAAAAATAAGATGATCAAATATAAATATTTCTCTTATATATGACTACGCAATCTGTTTTTACAAGTTACTTTGGTTCCGTGTGAGGTGTTCATGCCTCGCACAAGGCCGTTTTGTGGTTTTTTGGGTTTTCACCCTCTAGCGACACTTTATTAAGTCTAATTCTAGATATTTGAAATTTTTTATCATATTCTCAAACTGAGAGTCCTGTGACTATGAGGTTAGTTCTTATGAGTTACATTACTCCCCTACGAGATGCTTGTGCCTCATACAGGGCAATTTGTGGGTTGTTTTAGGTTTTTTCCCTCTACCGGCATGTTTTTAAGCTTAAGTCTAGATATCTAAAAAAAAATTCACACTCAAATCGGGAGTTCTCTTACTATGCCGCCAATTCCTGTAAGTTACACTGGTCTCGTTCCATCCTAGTTATTTCATAAATCATACTAAACATTCATAATTCAAATTATTCATAAATCATACCAAAAATTCATAAATCAAAATAAGGTCCCAATATATCTCCAATATCATAATAGGATACAATTTTGATTCAAATAGGATTGTCAAGGGGAAATATAATAATATGATACAAATAGGATTATCAAGGGTAAAATAGTGTTTTGACACTCAATCTTCCTCAAAATCATATCCTTTGGTGCACGCACAACAATATACCAATTGATATTGTTTATGCACTTTAAGTAGAATAATATCTTTACGTTTTGAAAGGAATAAATAAAATGCTCATCGAATATATATGATATTTTCTTTACTTTTTTGATAAATCTACCCTGATAAGTTTTAAACGTGAACTCTTTACCTTTAAAGTGTGAACTCTTCACCTTTATACGGGTCAAACATTCTCATGGCTTCATTCCAAACTCATTATGTTCTTCGATTAATAGGGCTAAGAATACATCAATAGCATCGCCATGAGCCTTTAGATGAGGTATCAATATTGTGAGCACCTTTCTCATGCACAGTATTGGAGGGAGAATGTAAGACGCCATGAGAACTGGATAATAACTTTGATTAATGCTTAAATTATTGAAAGGGTTAAACACATCAGTTGATAATACAAGATAAACATTACAAGATTCCTTTTAAAATTCATGGTGTCGTACGTTTGAAAGTTTCTAGATGAGTGAATCAACTGGATGATGTATCAGATTCCTATCAACCTCGCATCGAGCATTCCATGTCATGGCCTCTGTTATCCACGGTATAGTGAAAATCATTTTACCCACAGCCTGAGGGGGAAATACTTCAAAACCTTATATGGATCTTCCGAGAACTTCTGATATTTACAATCATTTATTTTCCATTCTCATTGCATACAAGACACTCATACATATCTCCGTTCTTATTTCAGTGCAATATGCAATACTTGAAAACATGGTTAGATTTTTACTTCAAACCCAAACCCTCCAATCTCTTCTTGATGCTTGGATAATTTTCTGGTAACATGTTAACTTTTAGGAGAATGTTATTAACCCACTTAAGAATTCTGACTGCTCTGTTGCTCAAGAAACCAAATTGACTCTTCACATAATGAAAAGTAACCCTTTCATATAATACTAAGTGATCTTCATCGCAATCTTTTTACAATGGTCTAGTCGCATCGTCTTCCAACTGTATGTGTTCTCGATTTTTTGGTAATTCAGTATCAACTTGTTCATTTACATGGTCATAATGCACATTATCTATATCCATAGGTCGGTGGTTTTGATGTTGGTAGACTCCGTAAGCATCATCAATTAGGTCGGTCAAAGGACGATGTGTTGGCGAACCATGTACCACTTTCACTCGGTTAGATTCTGTTACATAGTTGGGTACCAGTAATTCTTTCAGTTAACGAATTACATTCTTTTCACCATAGTATGTCATCTTTTAAAATTCCTCACTTAAGTAAATGTAACTTAGTGTCTTCTAAATATTATAATTTATATTCATACAACGTGTGCACGGACATTGAATCTTGTCACTTTTAAGATATCTATATGCATATTTAACAAATCTTGAATGCCATTTGCATGATTATTAGATATTCAGTTACTCCCCCCATCCACTCTTTGTGTTATGGGAAATCAATTAAATAATCTTCAAAATTGAAACAAAGGTCATGTTGCATACAAAAATGCACAAATTATAATTCATTTAAACTATTAAACATAACTTAAAGTCAAATAAAACAACTTAAACTCAATTTCATTTTGCATACAGTAAGATTGTCAACAAATCAACTAAAAATTAAAACAACTTATATAAAAAAAATATATTATAACTTTTTCTCAAATTAAACTTTGTTCATGGTCTAGACTTGATCAATAAATAAACTAGCCAAGTAATAAAATGACAATGGTAGTATTATAACATGTTCCCTTCTCTGGCTATCAATGTGCACAAACATTTATCTGCAACCATTGTATATATTATCAACCATTATCTGAGCCCCACCCATCTTCAACGGGAGATTATTAACAGGAGTTCTGACATTCAAGAATATAAGAATGCACGTGCTAATAATCCATCTATTATTGAAGTACCTAAAATAGCTCGCCGTAGTAACCGTGAATGGATGATGGTGATCCAGGGACTGTGGCAGGCAGAGGCACCGGGGAAAGGGAATGATGAATGAGGTGGCATTTAGGAGGAGAAACATTGAAATGGGGGATAGGGGAAACCTTGAAAATGAGGGTAGGGTAAAGCTTTAATAGGCATAGGGGGACAAAAACTTGAAGTAAATAAGGACATAAGATGGCCAATTTTACCCTCCAACACTCCCAGGTTAATTATAATCTCTCATATCCCCCTTTATCTTAGACTGATTTACTTATTGGCTCGAGATGCGATTCCTCACCGAAGAGAACTCTTCCAAGAGAGCTGCAGTGTGTTCTAATTTGGTTTTCGGCATATGTGATTCGACACCTCTTGTCCTCCTTGTTTTGTCAGTTCCAAAGGTCCAGGTCAAGTTATTATCTTCAATGTCATCATAAGGTCTCAAAACGGACTAGATGTTAATGGCTTCAATAGATTCTTGTGGCGTGAAATTATATTTAGTCTTATAATTTTGATATTATTTTATATAATATGTATATATATAAATAAATAAATAAATAAATAAATGGTAATAATCACTAAAGTCATGGCCTTGGTCCATGACCACAACAATTTAATGGTTCCCTTTGGCTTGGCCACGACCTTTGTCATGTGCTTTATCACTAGTTATGGTCCTTGGCTGCGACCAATCTATCGTGACCATTCTTGGTTTGTTGTGTATCGTAAACCTAGCAACACAGACAAACCTACTGACTAATGGTAAAACTATAAAAGAAATACCCAAACCCTCCACCACTAACATGACCGAGATACCATATAAAACCTTCTCACAACAAATACCTGTCACATCAACTGCTTCGAAAAATAATATACCATCATGAATCATCGTTGATCAAGATAAAACACCCCTGAAATTGTATAATGATGTGCTTACTAAAAAAAATAAACATAGAATTTATGTCTCAAAGAGCAAGTTTTTGATACATGACCACAATAGCGTCAAGCTAGATGAAAAGAAAACATAGACAATAAGATATAGAAATATTATTTGCTATTGAAAATCACCAAAAATAGAGAAAGCGATTGTAAAGTATCGATATTTCGAGTGGTTTCGAATCTATTCAAGGATCGCTAGAGTTTCCCAATAGGTCTTTAAAAAATTAGATCCTTCTAATGTTAGTGGAGTCAGTGGTATTTATTGCATGCTTCATATATATAGATAGAGGAGAAGAAAGGCCAGGAAACAATTGGGCTACTGGATAGAATTAATGGGGAGGGGAAGGGATAAATATCCTATCAAATTATAGAAGATAGATGGAACGTTTCAGAGGAAGAGATGGGATAAAGGGTTAGGCTTTATTGCAAATTTTCGCCCCTAGCGTGATTGAAAATGTATTAGATGTAAACTGAGTTTCAATAGTCTCCAAATAAGTTTCTAACTACATTTTAGGATTAAGTTTTAGATTTTAGATACCATTTTAAGTTTCCAGAAGATAATTCATTTAAATCTCCACTATAGGTATTCATAAAAAAATTACACAGTATATAGATTTTAGTGTAACTACTTTCTTGAAAAATACAAGTTCAATATCTTAGAGTATTTAAAACAAACCCAAGTCCATGGGCAACCTTCCAATTTAATGCATTCTCATTTATATGATTTTATTAGAACTGAAGTTACTCCATCTCTACAAAAGTCCTGAACTTTGTGTGAATCTTCATGTATATGGGAAAACTATTTTCACAGATTGTACGAGTATTTATACATGATATACTTAAATAATTTATGATTGATGGTATTAAAATGATTGAATACGAATGTGTGTATTCAAACAAATGGATGTTACATAATCTTTCACCTATGAATAATTATTTTTCTATATATCGAATTACACAATTGTAGTGCATCGTGCGGGTCTACATACTAGTCTATATCACATGACCAAATTTAAAAATGGAGCTACAAACCAATTTAAATAATCCTCCGTTTTCCATGTATCAACATACTAAAGATATTTCAACCTTCTCTTTCATTTTATCACTCTCCTCTATTTAGTTCTCTATTTTCCAAAGTTTCTCTCTTCCCCTATTAATACGTGAGACACTTCAAATAAGATCAATTGGTGATAATGAACAAGTACCTCACTCCCATTTCTCTCTCACCATGCCTCTCCATCTCTTTATCTTTTATATATATATATATATATATATATATATATATACTAGGGTGTGCCCGTGCCGATGGAACGGTGAAAAATTGAGACAAATGTCGTTTCCTATTTTATGGTGTCCCTAAGTTGAGTTTATTTATAAATTCATTGTATTATTATGATTAAAGAGATAACTCAATCTTGAGCCACGTGAAAAAATTGCATGGATTTTAAGTTTTGATGTTTAATTTTTTAAAATGACAAATTTATTACACATGTCGAGGGCGATGTTGTAAATATTATTTTCGTGTATTGTTTCTTCTGCACCCTTTAGATACAATACTATTTGTAACATCTAAAAACATCTATTATATTTTTCTTATACTAATGCATGTACAGAATGTGATAATTTTATACTTCCACCATCCTAAAAGTAAGTCTCTATTACAAAACAACGTTTTTAAGGCTAGTAACCAAAAACAACATTTTAAAGCAAACCTTATACTTTCCATCTTAGATTTTCATGTAACTGATTATAAGACTAGTGGTTAAGATGTTTCGATAGGTAGGGATGGTTCTCCTAATATTTGATGACATTTAATACATCGATAAAATTCTTTCTGTTAAATTAAAACTCCTTTATGGGGATGATTATAAGCCAATAGATATACTTTTTCCATCAAAGATTAAATTACCATCAGTCTTAGACATAAGGCTTTGTGATCTTATCTATATGTCTACACTCTTTGTATTTTCTTAAAGAGTCAGATTTCATTGCTATTGGTTGTATAAATCAATTGAGTTAATTGTTATCAATATGGTAAATCAGATTCAATAGCTATTGTCCTCTCACTTTAAATACAGTATACCAAACTTTTACATTGAGTCTTGAGCCATAAAAATTATTCTCCATTCATACTTATTACAATCATCTAGCTAGTTCACTTGCTCCTACTAACTTCGATCCATGTGCCTAACCAAAGAGAGAGATGACATGTGAGGTGTTCATTATGTCCACCATCAACACGGTTACACATATTATTAATGGTAACAATTTAAACAAAATAAAATTTATAAAAACTAAGATAAATAAAAAAAAATGAACAATACAAAATATTAATCTGAAAAGGTATTCATATCGTACAAAATACAAATTTCTTTGAACAAAATACTCCACTTCATAAATACATAAGTACATGCAATAAAAGTTAACAAACACATAAAAACTGGAAAAAAAATTGAACTTGTAGAGTTGTTGTAGTCGTATTCTTTTTTATACCATTAATTTTTTATCCCATCCAGCACCTTTGCATTTTTTCTCAACATGGCATAAAAATATATTAAATATATACATAAATGTCTAAAAAATCATTTATAATATTAATGACATTAGAATTTAGTGGTTAAATTTAGATGAACAAATAAAAAGCGAATATGTAAAGTACTCTCTAGCCACTTACCATCATTTTAAAATAATATTTCTAACTTGATATTAAGCATAAACGGTATGTAGAGTAAATAAAATTACATTTAAGAATAAGTTTATTTTTGAAATATTAAAAACAATTCATTTTTATCAAACTTGCTTTAATCCACCAACATATATTTTACACTAACCTCTGTCATTCATAAAATATCAAATAAAATATTTAATTCCCACTTAATTTGGACAATCCTACACAAATGTGCATAAAAGTACTTTTTATAAACTCAAAGATTTTTTAACTGATTTAAGCACAAAAGTACTTTTTTACAAAACCTATATAAAATAATGTATCAAATAAAACCAACAAAAATATGAATTTTGTCTTTTAAATCCACTCACAGGGGTTTGGTTCCGTAACTGATTTCATCAGCATCTCTTTCGCCTATGCTAACCCAATAGTTATAGCATTCAACGAAAACTTTCTTAACACGTCACATTTGGATTCTTAACCCAAGAGCTATTGTGGTCAACTATGGCCAACTCAATGGGCTTTTTTGTTCAAAGAGAGATACTATGATGTTAGCTAACTCACTGGGTTTTTTTGTTCAGAGAGAGTTAATGTGACGTTGTCCATTGAGATGAATGTGACTCAAAGACACAAATTATTTTTCTAGAATAAGTAGCCATTTTCATCGAGCTTTTTGCAAACTGAAAACCTGTTTCAATTGAAAAAAATAAAAGAAGCAACCGATTTAACAAACCAAAAATAAAAAGTGAAACTAATAAAACCCTTAAACATATATAAAGTGAGGCAAGAGGGAAAGGGTAATAGAGAGAGATGATACCATCGAATGTTCTGAATGGAGTTGAGAAAGAGCGTGGACCTACAAAATGAGAAAGTGGGAATAATAAAAACAGACTGAGATTAAAAACAAATGAATAAAAGCCAAACACCACCATGACCATAACAAAAATCTTCAATCCTTGACACCGATCCAATGGGTGAGACACTCATATATGGCGGTTCAACCCTTGGCACATCTTGAATGCGTGGAAACTGTAGAATAAAGAAAGGGTGCTTGTAAGGGCCCTTCTAGTTTTTAGTTTGGGCACTTTAGTTAAGTTAAAATTTAACTCTTATATTATTGTCAAGTTAATTAGTAAGGGAACTTCTTCTAAAATTTAAAACGCTAAAATATTCTTAAATTCTCAATTTCTCTCTCTTTTCTCTCTGCACTTTCTTCCCCATTTGTTCAAGACTCTATGGTCTTTTCCTTTCTTTTGTACGCACACACACATTATATACATACATACATACACACACACACACAGTAGTTTAGGTTTTTGTATAAAAAACTTACATCCGTCAACAAATCACTTACTGTACATATTATGGAAAAAATAATGATATCGATTATAGCTCTGTTCTAAAAGGCCCGTCTAGGCTTCGCCTAGGCCCGCCTAAGCTTGAGGCTTGAGAGAAACGCATCGCCTACGCCTTATTACGCCTTATTCATGGTAAAAGGCTTAAGGCACACTTGTTTTAAAAAAAACAAAGGATTAGTTGACAAATAATGATTATGGAGCATGAATATGAGAAAGATGGCTACCAAACATATGGATATATTTTCAAAATTCAAGTTATGTACCATTTTATTATATTACTAGCCTTGGAATAATTAAAATAATAAAAAAAGGAAAAACGCCTTTTTATGCCTAGGCTTCGCCTAGGCGCGCCTAGGCTCCTAAGGCTTGAGGCTTAATCTCTACGCCTCGACCACGCCTCGCGCCTTTTAGAACCTTGGTGTAATGGACGAGGCTTTGCAGACTATGTATCCCAGCGAGTCATGCATTACAGTGGTTTTTTCATCTTGTTAATTAAGATATAGGTGTGAGGAATTAGAAAGAGGTTGGAGAGTATTCGTTGAATTAAGCCCAAATTGAACACTAATTCAAGCTTTCTGGTATTCCAACTTAACTTTTAGTATGTAAAATCAAATTTTCTTTGTGTTGATGACCTGCAGAGGGGTAGTAGTGGTATACATGATATGAATGGATCTAGATTGGAACAAATTAACCTCATGAGTTGAGTTTTATTTTAAAATGAATATTCTGTTTTATATTTGTTATTTGTGTTAGGAAGTACCCTTACCAATAATAATTTTTTAATTTTTAACTTAATGCCCAAATTAAAAATTGGGAGGGCCCTTACCAGTACCGTAGAGAAAAAATAAAGATTCATATAGTAAATGTTATTTTGTGCTACACTAATATCAAAATTATTAAATAATGTACCCAAAACCTTTCAGATCATGTGTATAAAAACTTTGATGATGGGAACTCAAGACCCTTCAGATCCCGTGCATAAAATTTTCAATGACGAGAGCCGAGAAATAAAAAATAGTTATAGTTTTTAATGTTTGAAAATTAGATTTTGAAATCCATGAGTTGTAAAGCTCATATACGTGGGCATGGAGAGCTTGTGAGAGTCTTGTAAGATAAAATAGATCAGGTGAGGTTTAAGATGAAAGAGATGAAGTTTGATGGAGTTATGTATTTTCTAAACCCATGAAAGAAAAACCTTTTAGATTAGTTGGGTGAGAGTGAAGAAAGTGTACCGTGCCAAGCATGGGTCATATTGAGAAGTGTGGGTGACAAAAAAGTGTGGCTAGCAGAGCCACATGGCACCCCATTTATCCATAAGAAATAATTCTTCAAATTCGATCTTAGTCATGAAGATGATCGTCTCTTTCACATCGATCTCAGTCATGAAAATAAATAAAAATAAAAAGATTTTATCTTTAATTATTTATTGGTCAATGGGCTAACTTTGATCTGCATTTAGGCTTGGCTAATGGAGACTCACTTCAGATATGGGGTTTGGCTATTTGTGGCCATTGTTGTTTGTGTTAAGTCTTTGTGGGTAATGTGAAATAAATGATTTTTTATTGCCTTAATGGTGCTTATAGGGTGATGTATAGAACTCAAAATGAGAATTCGTCCTTCCTGTTGTAGCTGATGCTACACTGGTGATAGTTTTCTCCCATCATTCTTTTTATGAGTGGAAAATGAGAGAAGATAATGAATGATGTTTCAAAAAAACAATGGTGGTGGCATGCCCAAACAGATAGAAAATGGGTAGGGGGAGAGATATAGAGTAGGAAGATAAGATAGAGAAATAGCTTCATTGAAAATGGAGACAATCTTCATAGACGACGTGTTAGCATAGATAGGAGTGGCATGTGATAGTATTTTTATCCCCCTTTAGCTACTTTAGGTGGCGTGTAGGATAATTGAAAAGACCCCAACAGTTAGCTTATACAAATAGCGGAGATAATATAGTGTCCCCGTTACCCTCTCTTTTCTGTCCCCCAATCAATTTTCGTCACCTGTGATGATTTGTACAGTCAACAGATAATCCCACAAAATGTTCACTATTTATACTTAACACGTGGGTTTCTATTTAATGTCCGTCCGCTTATGCAAAAACTCTCCATATTTAATCTGGACCATTAGTTAGATTAAAACTCCTGATTTATTATATATACTAGGGGTGTACTCGTATCGATGGCACAGTAATAAATTTGTTCTCGTGATATTTTGTACCCATGCGGATGGCACGGTGATAAAGTTGTTCCCATTATAAATTTATTCATGTGTTGCCAATATTGCAAATATAAATACTATTAGTCATCCCATGGTGCACTTACTCTTCATGGCTAGGTGTAACCCGTCTTGATGGCACGGTCAACATATTGGTCTAATGTTTCCGCATGATTACAATTTTAGTACGGTGCATTTGTGTTTTGAGAACATCTAGTTTAGATTTGCAATTAGTATTTTTTTATTACAACATTCAAACTTTATTGTCATTGTAAGTAACAATTATGGAAATGTGAATAAACACATTGACTGCCATGTCGATAGCATGGTTATAAACTCCTAAGTATGGTATTTTACACTTTAATAAATACTTAAAAATATTGCTTAAATTTTATCTTATTTAATAACGATGTTACACACCTTTGGCAACCAATCATTATCGTCACATGTAAGTTTTATTTAATTTACTTTTATTTATATACGAGCAAATGGTAGACTTTTGGGCTTTTTTAAGATTTAATAGTTCATGTTCTTAACTGTTTTTAGGTGGCTATTTTTTAAAGTTAGCCTCACTTTTGTCACTTAATTATTCCGTGCCTAAAATGTCCAACGACGTTACAAATCCGTTAATTTCTTTCATGCACTATCTGAATTACCCTTATAATTTTATAAACATTACAGTTGAGTCTAAATACAAATACAATTTCTTAATAACTATTTTTGATAGAATTTTTTTATATTTTTTTAAATTTGTGATTTTTATTATATATAAAGAAATATTATAAATAAGTTATTATAGAACGTTTTTACAAATATTGCCTTTTTTCATAACTATAAATATTGAATTTTTGTAAAACAATTTCTTTGTAAAGTGATTTTTTTTTATAAATAAGTTTTTTTTATTATAAATGATCTTTTAAGTTAATGTATTAGGTGGTTCCTTTTTTGGTTAGGGTAGTACAAAATAAATTTATCTTGTAATAATTACTACTATGATCACAAATTAATAAATAATTTTTTAAACTTAAACAATTGCTTTTGAATTGTAAGAAGTGACCACATATATAATAGAAAACTATGTCAGATATCAAGTTTGAAAACGCATGCAAATACAGTAGACATTTAAATCATGGAATTGCTAAATATTTCTTTAATAAATAACACCAATCAAATCAAGAAACGATTAATATAGTCGCTTTAAAAAAATTAAAGTTGGATACAACCAAAAATCTTTATGCTCTTGTAAAATCAAATTGAATACTTTTGAGAAAATTGTGTGCATTCCCAAAACAAAATGTTGTGAAGTTCATTATTTTAAATTTTGACATTGATTCTTATGAAAATAGTTCACCTACTCCAAGTCACCTCTAGCTAAGGAAACAAATCTAACACTTACACCAAAAGAAATAGAAACAAATCTAACACATGCAATAAAAGAAAAAGAAACAAAACTCAAATGTTAAAAACAATAAAAGGAATAGAATATTTAATTCAAAAACGTTTTTACTCATAGATGTTTATAACCCATTTCCCATTGACATATTTTTTTTACCACCCGAGATCCATCTATATGCTCTTCATAGTAAATATTCTCCATGATCAAACAGTCACTTCAAAATACCATTAAAGTTTAAAAAGCGTTAATACATCAAACCAATATTCACATATATTAAATGTCTTCCATAACAGAATCAATAAAACATACCAATCGGTTTCACTAAGTACAAAAATATTTAGAACAAATGTTCTCCATAGAGCGAAAAATTACAAAATAAACAAAATAATATATTTGAAATGACATTATCTTACCTCTTATATCCATTATTAAAAAAAATGAATACTACCTGTTGCTAGTTTTTTTTATGACCACAAAATCAAAACCAAAACACCACAAAACCAAACGATTTAAAAAAAAAAATGAGTTCAGATCTAAGGATATTCCAGTTCACATGTTGAAATCACCTGTTGATAAGCATATAATCCATTAAAACCAACTACTGGTAAGCATAGACAAAACTCAAACTCAAATTTGTTTTCCTTCTTTCACTTCAATTAAAAAAAAAATCGTATATTTGTTTCTCACCTTTCAGTACACTATGTACTTTAGATGGTGGCTCAAATTTGGATGATACTCGGATTTTTATCGAATCCATCCCATTTGGATGAAGCTGGGATTTTTACTTAAGCCATTCAAAGAAAAAACTCCTCTGATAAATTTATTTTTATCATTGATCAATACCAATAAATTTATTTCTTTGTAAAAGGAGAGTTAAATGTTGTCAGATAAAAACGTAGGGGTTTATAAAAAAACACAACATGAAAATAATTTCGGGAGAGACCCGCGTCGCCCCACTTGGGTTCCACCTTCGAAAATAATTTCTCAGTAATCTTAATAGCTCCTTTAGTTGATTCTTGTATATATATATATATATATATACTAGGGTATGCCCGTGCCTGAAGGCACGCTGATAATCGCAAAATGATAAAAATTATCGAAGTACATAATTACAAAAAGGAAATAATTTCATTCCCCAACAAAATAAAATGTTGTTTTAAAAAAATTGTCATGATATTTCCTTTGTTATAAGACTATTCACCTTGCTTAAGAAATAACAAATTGTCCAACAACATTCAAATAGTCTAAATTCATCAAATAAACTCACATTGTGAATCAAGTTAACAAAATATCATTTTAAAAAGAATGGACAGAGTCTCCTTCGTTTACTGCACTATCCACCCTGCTTAAGGGGTAAAAAAAATTGTACAGTATTCAAAAAAACGATACAAAATATTATAGCTTTACACTTGATCTAAAACCCATTAAATGTTGTATTTATTCTCATAGAAATATCAACACAAATATGAACAAACGGTACAAAATATTATTATATTACAAAATAAAAAATGGAAAAACGAAAAAAATTATTTAGAGGAAAGCCAACTCAACTCCTGCTGCTACCAGCGTACCTTATCGCCTCCCATAGCCTAGCGCTGGCCCATCAAAACCTGAAAAATTCAAGAATCATTAAGAGGAACTCCCCGAGTCGATTTTTTTAGGTGTATTTACCAAAAAAATAACGAAATTTAGGTTCATTAACGAACCAAAAAAAATTGAAAGCATAAAATTAGGTTCATTAACAACTCTGAAATAAACTATTACTTGATCTAGACTAAAATAATTCATATACAACAACAAATCTTTAAAATTGGAACAACATAAAATCTAAATAAAAAAGATGGAACAACAACTAATCTAAACAAAAAAAGATGGAGCGAAGGCAAATTTTGATTCAACTCACCATTTCAATACAAAATCAAGTTAAGTTATACTACTGTTTCAGCAAAATGTGCTACTAATTTTTCGTTTATGATCATACAAATGGGTATTGTATATTTAAAATCATAACAGTTAGCAAGATTGATCAGATCTAGAAAAAATAGAACATAATATCAAATCAAATTGGGACCAACTTCAACTCTCGCATCAGAAAATATAGACAAAGCCAAAACTACCTTCTCAGCCCGGAACTCATGAAAGACTTGAAAGGTGCTGGGGTTGAGTTTTTTAACGACGACACTTATGAGGTCCTTTGAGATATTCCTGGTTGCTTTTTGGAGCTCTGACATCAAGACCCGATTTAAAGACGGGTAAAAAATTTCACTTTCCGTTACAACAATTGAGGTTTGGGTCATGGATCTTTCTTTTTTTGCCTATTAAAAACGTAAATTAGATATTTAATTGATGGTCCAAATTTTTTAAATTGATTAATTTTAGTCATATATCATTTTATCTTTTGTTTTAAGTCCCAAAAAAATTAATATGTATGTCCTTGTAATTAGTACAATGAGTTATAATTTTAAGAAGCACCACCTTCAACTTATTATAAAATGATATATAATTGAATCCAAAAAAATAAATAGCAACGAAAATTCAACTATGTACGCTTTATATTTAATATTTCTCCAAACTTTGGAACCTCAAAAAATTGAAAATTTGAGAAATGAAAAAGCTAGGAACGCTTACAGATTCTAAGCTTTTGCCTAAAAAGATAAACTTGAAGCATCTTTCTACTTGCATCCTCAACTGCCTGCCCATTTGCGCCATCGACCCCAACAACTTCACTATTATTCCCTACCCCCTTAATTATGAGTAGTCCCTAAACCCAGTCCCATAGATGCAGAACCACGCAAGTCCCAATCCCACCAATCAAACCATTAGCAATGGAATAAGTCAGCGGCATCAAAACCAGCGGCATGAAGGCTGGGATGGCTTCTCTCATGTCATCCCAATTGATCTCCACCACAGATTTAATTATTAAAACACCAAAGATTTCATCATTTTTCAAACGGTCCTTCCAGTCAACATCTCTTTTGTTTTCACTAGACTTTTATACCTCGTATCGCGTCATGGTCCTAACTCACCACGTGTCACCAGCGACCTAGACCTCCTTGTTGGACCCTCATCATTATCCTTCCGGGACTCGATAACCCATTTCGGGATGGTCATTACCCGACCCGGATTCGATCTCGACCTTCCCCCTCTCCTCGCCGGAGATCTGTTAATTCTTTCATTCCCATTCCCATTCCCATTCCCATTTCCGGCGGTGATTTCACCGGAGTTTGGCCCTTTTTCCACCGGAGATCTCCGGATCCTCTGGGAAACTTCACCGTCATCATCTTTCTGGTCTGTGACCATATTAGTAGAAAAACTCACTCAAACTATACATCTCAGATACTTCAGACACCTCTGAAACAATTTATTTCTACATTCAATTCTTTAAACATGTTTTTATTTTTTCATATTGTATTGTATCCCCCACATTAACTGAACAAATGAATAAAGGCAACCCTCTTCTATTTTGTTATCTTCATACCAAATAATAAAAAAAAGGAAAATGGGCAGGGGAAGAGGATATACCATCGGGGATCGTCAGATGGACAGCTAAGGCTCACTGCCGGAACAACCAGAGAGAGCGACCAGAGAGAGAGAGAAGCATTGGTTTTATGAGGGAGGTCGCGGATAACTAAGAGAGAGAGATAAGCATGCTTGATTTTAGTTTCACTGTCTAAGAGCGGGCGGGTGAGATATTTAGTGGCTCGAGGTAGACCGAGAATTTGAGCGGGATATAGAATTTTACAAGTAGGAGGATTTGGTTTGGTGCCTTGTGCTCGTTTGTGAAAGATAGAGAGAGAGAGGTTTGAAATGGATTTGGTGTGTTTATCAAAATATCCTTGTGTTTGAATTAAAGTGAAAAAGAGATAAGAGAAAGAAGAGAGGGAGAACTCAAATGATAGAAGGGTAAAATTGGTAGTGCAAAAAAATTTATCTAGATGACATCATTAGCCAAACTTATGACATACATAAGTTTTATACTTTATACTTTATTATTATTATTATTATATATATATATATATATATATATATATATATATATATATATATATATATATATAGAGAGAGAGAGAGAGAGAGAGAGACCTCAGTAATCTCATAAAGATGCCCACTGCCAAACCTTTATTTCTTACAGATTGATACTTGTACACTCCTCAAAATGTTACCACTCATTAAATATAGCTTTAAGATATGAAGGAGGTGAGGATAGAGATTATCCACATGGTCTTAGATTTGAATTAAAGTGGAGGTAGTAGATGGAACAATATGCATATTGTACTTATTATAGTTTTCAACATCTCATTGAGCCTTGTACTGACATTAATTGTGGGTATTCCTGAACATGTACGATGAAAATATTTTATTGATTTATTATTTCTCAAATATATTAGTTTAAATACGAAAGAAAAATCAACACATTGACTTGTTTTTGTGGTGCAAGAGTATTTTAAATAAATTAACATGATAACATAAAAACTGGAAGTTTATTTTTTAACAATAGTTTGACAAATCATATATTTTCCATAAACCTCCAAGTTTTTGTATACACACTTGCACCATGCTAGAGTGTGCAAAGTCCTTTAGCGCTGGCTGGGACAAGGGGTGGAATAAGGGGTTGGCTGCTATGGTGTCGCAAGTGGACTATAGCAGTCTCAAATACTTTAGGGATGGATGGGTTGCTGCTCTCCAGGAAATGAAAGTTGATGAATTTTATGAGCTTTTCCAGCAACACATTCTTGGTCCCCCTCCAACCCCAGAAGATCTTGAAGAGGACGAAGCTGACTCAGAAGAGTCTTCTATGGTGATGGGAGATAATCCCCCAGCCATTCAGCCTGCTGCCGAGGAACTTCAGCAGATTGTTACCTCCTCCGAGCAACTGCCAGTGCTCCCCGAGTAACTATCCATTCCCTCCGAGCAACCTACTTCCTCGTCCCAGCCTCCCGAGAAGGTTTTGGGAGACAAGGAAAAGGTGTAGAGTTTTTCGGGTTTCTCTTCATCTTTTTCTTTTTCAAATGTAACCCACATATGTAACTCTGAACTTTATGATCTAATAAAACTTGGACTTTTTGCATATTCTTGTTTATCTTCTATTCATACTCTGCTTATATTTCTTATTGATGGTTGATCTTTCTTTCTCTGCTAGTTTCTGGCCAGGATGGAATTACTATCTGCCCATGATACTAAGTTGCTGCGACAATGTAATGAATATTTTAAAGATGGTCATACAGACATCCTCGGCAAGGATGCTTCAGAACAAGCAGTTGAAGCATATCAATATATGAAGTGTCTACTTGATCGAGCGGTGGACAATAATGTGGCCTATTATGATATGATCGAGGATCTCCAAGGCACCCTCGAAGACCTTCAGCTTCAATACAAAGAATCCACTTCCCTATTGCATGAGGGGTACGAGAAGAAGTACAAGCTGATCATTGCCGACAAGGGATATGAGAAGCTTTTTGCTGGGTACGATGTGAGGGAGAGAACCCTGAAAGGTGAGGTCGAGGAATGCAGACAGATTGCCAAGTTGCTGGAGTAAGAGAACAATAACTTGCAGAAAGAGCTATCACAGTTGAAGTCTGCAGCCTCTTCTTCAAAAGCCTTAATCCCAGTAACCGATAAGGGATTTTCAATCCTGGAAGTTGAGAACGCCAACTTGAGGGACGAGTTAGAAACTTTGAAGAGGTCTGGCCCTTCCACATCTTAACGGGGACGAGGAAGAGCACCTCGGGGACGAGCTAGAGCAGCTCGGATTCCTGTCGAGGAACAGAGGACTCAGTCTGCCCTAGAGAACTAGGCCTTCCAGCTGATGGCGAAGAACGAAGGTTTGGCTGAAATGTCAAAGAAGAGTAGGGACTTGGAAGAGAAGCTCTCTGAGCATAAATCTACCTTGGAGGACAAAGATCTCTTCGTCAAAAATATCCACGAGCATCTGGACAGACTAACATATCAGTTGCACAAACAGCCCAGGGAGTTCTGGATGGCTGGATACAATGAAGCGCTCTACCACTTGGATGATCGTATCCAGAATGCCAATAATGAGGGCTACAAACAAGGCTGGTTGAACGCCTTAGGTGTGTTGCAGCTCGAACAGGGTCATTACCTGTGGGACTACCACGATCCCGGGTTGCTCGACTTACCTGTGCCACCATACAAATTGGATATGAGTTGGATCCCTGCACGAGCCATTCCTCGGAGCTTGATTTCAAAGTATCTCGGTGACTACAATCTTCATTCAAAAGCAGAGATATCTCGTCCTGAGAATTTTTTGGATCGACCATGCGTGATGAACATCAGGATGTTGAAGGATCTCAACTTCATCAATTCTCCTCTGGCTTTAAATGATCCGCCTGCTGGCGAGGAACCTGTGTCAAAAGCAGAGGGGAAAAGACCAGTAGAATAGGAATTTTTGATTTAATAGTTAGTATATATTGCAATATAAATGTAACTTTCATTTCATTATCAATGTAATTCATTTTGAATTCAATGGAAGACTTTCATTTTTATTCGCTATTGTCTTATAACACTTTATATTTGTGCATGCATATCTGATAAAAAGATAACAATATTGTGTAGTTTGAACTTGTGATAGTCATTTGGCAAAAACAACATTTTGTTTCTCGACCAACTTAGTAATAATTACGAGTATAAAAAATGTTGCTCGATCATTTAATAATAAAGTTTTGTTTCTCGATCAACTTAACAATAAAGTAATAAGTATAAAAATGTTTAAAATGTTTCCAACCAACCAAGGTTGTTAAATTCTTCATGTCGACCAACTACAGTTAGTGGGTTTTTATCCCCGACCAGCTATAGTTAGTCTTTTTGAAATAATTTTGCCCATAAAATGTTTCCGACCAACCAAGGTCGGTAAATTTTCCTTGATGACCAACTACAGTTGGTGGGTTTTTATCCCCAACTAGCCATAGTTAGTAGATTTTAGCGCTTTCTGGAATAATTTTACCTCTCGACCAACATAAGTTGGCATTTTCGAGAATATATTTACCTCCCGACCAACATAAGTTGGCATTTTCGAGAATATATTTACTTCCTAACCAACATAAGTTGACATTTTTAGGAATATATTCATTTCCTAGCCAAACAGGTTGGCATTTTTAGGAATATTTTGTTTCCTAACCAAACAGGTTGGCATTTTTAGGAATATATTTGTTTCCTAGCCAAACAGGTAGGAATTTTTAGGAATATTTTGTTTCCTAACCAACCGAGGTTGGTATTTTTAGGAATATTTTGTTTCCTAACCAACCGAGGTTGGCATTTTTAGGAATATTTTTGCTGAGTAGTCTGATCTTTGCCGAGTTTTACCGTGTAGTGTGTAGCACTAGTATTCCCCGAAAAATTCTCAATAAAAGGAGAGACTTTGGCAGAATATCTTCATTTTATTCATACTGATGGAACTGTGTTACATATACATCATTGATAATACTTGCGCAGGTGCTCTGCGTTCCATGTATTTTTAAACTCCTCCCTTTCTAGAGTTACTATTCGGTAAGTTCCTGGTCGAACAACTTCTGTAACTCGATATGGTCCATGCCAGTTTGCCTCCAACTTATCGTGCTTTTGAATGACTTTCTTCAGCACATAATCTCCTTCTTTCAGGTTGCACTTCTTCACCCTTTTGTTTTAAAACGAAGTTGTTCGCTGCTGGTATGCAGCATTTCTGATGGCTGCTTCTTCTCTAACTTCCTCGAGCATGTCTAAATCCAATCTTCTCATTAAGTCACTGACAGGGGAATTGAAATTTAGTACCCTATGTGTTGGGAGGCCCAACTCGGCAGGTATAACAGTTTCACTTCCAAATGCCAGCATATATAGTGATTCTCCAGTTGCTACTCGGGGAGTAGTTCGGTAAGCCCAGAGTACTGATTGTAGCTCGTTGATCCAATTCGATTTTGCATCATCCAGCCTTTTCTTCAAGACATTTAGCAGCGTTCTGTTTGTCACTTCAGTTTGTCCATTACTTTGAGGATGGCCTGGTGCTGAGTGGACCTTCAAAATGTTTGACTGATGGCAATAGGCAGCGAACTCCTCGTTATCAAATTGTGTTCCATGGTCCGTGATGAAAGCATGAGGAAGACCATATCAATAAATGATGTTCTTCCAAACAAATTTGTACACCTTCTCGTACGTCATATCAATGAGTGGCTCATCTTCTACCCACTTAGTAAAATAATCCACTGCGACGACGAGGTATTTGAACCTTCCTCGGGTCGTTGGCAGTGGCCCAACCAAATCAATTCCCCACATGGCAAACGGCCAAGGGGAAGTTATGGGTGTTAAAAATGCTTGTGGAGTTCTTTAGATGGAGGAAAATCGTTGGCATTTGTCACACTTATTTTCATAGGCTATACAATCAGTCCTCATCGTCGGCCAGTAGTATCCCTGCGTCATCACCCTTTATAAAAGAGTCCGACCTGCTAAATGTGCTCCACAGGACCCTTCATGGATCTCTTCAATCAAATCTTTCACCTCGGATGGATGTACATATCTCTGCAAACCTACCATAATTCCTCGTCTATACAGAATACCGTTAGTTAATACATACCGAGAATCTTTAAACTTTAATTTCTTGGCTGCGAGCTTGTCAATTGGTAATTTTCCCTCCTCAATATATGCCCTGATGGGATCCATCCAAGATGGTCCTAAATCAAGGGTGATAAAGTTCATCGTCAGATCTTCATCTATACTCCAACCAGCCAACACTTCAATTGGGATTGTTCGTCGTAGCTCAGTGCGAGTAGCTGATGCTAGTCGAGCTAGGGCGTTTGCTCTCGCATTCTCCATTCTTGGTATTCTGACCAGCCGAACAGCGGAAAATTCTGACACCAGCTCCTTTGCCTTTGCATGATATCTGATCATTAATTCTCCTCTAACTGCATATACTCCCAACATTTGATTTATGATTAATTGAGAATCACTGAAGACCATAATCTGCTGCACCTCCATAATTTTTGCCAAACTAATCATTGCCTCATACTCAGCTTCATTATTGGAAGCTTTGAATTGGAAATGTAGGGTGTATTCCATGTCGACCTCGTCCGGAGTGCTCAAAACTATCCCCGCGCCACATCCTGTAGTGCAAGAGGAGCCATCTACATATAGCCTCCATATAGGTAACTCGTCTTCAAATTTCTCATCAGTTAGAGTTCCTCGGTGAAATATTTATTGCTTCCTTTCATCCTCCCTGGATATTTCTTGCTCTTCGTCGATCATTTTTTCTTGCCCTTTTACCAACCGGAGTTGGTCTGAGCTTGAATTTAATGATCCTGTAACATCCACTTGCCCTTTTACCAACCGGAGTTGGTCTGAGCTAGTGTTTGTTGATCCTGTAACATCCACAGGTTGATCAGCGAGCAACTTTTTCTCCTCGGGGGTATCAGGATAAGTGAACTCTGCTATAAAATCTGTAACAGCCTGCCCTTTTAGCGATGATCTGGGTTCATAGACTATATCGTATTCATCGAGTTCTATTTCCCAGTACATCAATCTCCCTGATTTTTCTGGCTTATGAAGGGCTTGCCTCAATGGCATATCAGTATATACGACTATAGTATGAGCCTGAAAGTATGGACTCATTCTCCTACTCACTTCAATCAACGCCAGTGCTAACTTTTCCAGCCTTGGATATCTGATCTCTGCTCCTCGGAAGGCCTTACATGTGTAGTAAATTAGTTTTTGCACTCCATTCTCCACTCTGATTAGCTCCGAGCTAACTGCATTCTCGAACACTGTAAGATACAAGTACAATTTTTCTCCCATCACTGTCCTGGACAACAGTGGAGGTGCTCCCAAGTATTTCTTCAAGTCTTGAAAAGCCTCTTGCATTAATCATTCCACTCAAAACTCTTTCTGAGTGTATTGAAGAATGGGAGACATCTATCAGTTGCTCGTGACACAAATCTGTTGAGTGCCGCTACTCGTCCTGTAAGACTTTGCACATCTTTCTTCGTCGTTCGAGATCGCAGCCCTAGCAGAGCTTTGATCTTTTTAGGATTCGCCTCAATTCCTCGTTGATTGACAATGTACCCGAGGAACATTCCTTCTCGTACTCCAAATATGCACTTCATCGGGTTCAACTTCATTTGATATTTATCTAGTTGATCAAAAGTTTGACTTAAGTCAACTAGATGATCAGCAGCTTTTTTGCTCTTTGTCAGCATGTCGTCAACATAGACTTCCATATTGCAACTTATTTGTTCAGCAAAGACTTTGTTCATCAGCCTCTGATATGTAGCACCTGCATTTTTAAAACCAAAAGGCATAATATTATAACAATAAGTTCCCCTAGGGGTAATGAAATAAGTACTCTCCCTGTCTTCAGGTTTCATTTTAATCTGATTGTAGCCAGAATAAGCATCCATAAAGCTCAGCAACTCGTGTCTCGAGGTAGCATCCACTAGTTAATCAATTCGGGGCAGTTGAAAGTGATCCTTTGGGCATGCTTTGTTGAGGTCGGTGAAGTCTACACACACCCTCCACTTGTTGTTTTTCTTCTTTACCATCACCACATTGGCTAACCAGTCTGGATATTTAACATCTTCAATGAAACAAGCCTTCTGGAGCTTCTCGACTTCCTCCTGTATAGCTTGATTCTTCTCGGGACTAAATACTCTTCTTCTCTGCTTCACAGGCTTGATCTCCTTATTCACATTGAGTTCGTGACATAAGAAGTTTGGGTCTATCCCAGGCATATCTTCATTACTCCATGCAAAAGTTTATCTTCTGATTCTAAGGAAAGTTATTAATTCCTGTTTTAATGAGGCTTCCAATGACGAACCTACTTGAGTAGTTCGCTCAGGGTGTTCCTCGTCCAGAATGATGTTTTCAGCAACTTCCACCACTTGACCCTTCACGAGTTAAGACTCATCTTGAGGATCCAATGTTTCAATCTCTGCACCTTCATCGACTTGATAGGTAGTAGTCTTTTTCTTTGATTCCTCCAATTCTTCTTCCTCGGCGGATGAATAATAACATTCCCGAGCTACTTTCTGATCACCTTTCACAACTCATACTCTAAAGTTTGTTGGAAATTTTAGGCACTGATGCACTGTAGATGGTACAGCCTCGAACTTATTTAATCCTACTCTTCCCATGATGATATTGTATGATGATTGGACAATCTTATCCATCACGAAGAAATGTATTCTTTCTGTCCGACAAGCAGGCCACGTACCAATGAGTATATCCAACTTGATCGTCCCAAGTGGAAATACTTTCTCGCCAGCAAAACCGATGAGGGGTCTGTGGTAAGGCTCCAGTTGAGATAGCTTTAGATTTTAATTATCGAAGCACGAGTAGAACATGATGTCTGTCGAGCTACCATTGTCGACCAGTACTCTTGAAATCATAACCTCCTTCATCCTCATTTTGATCACTAGTGGATCATCATGAAGATATAGAACACCTGCGAGGTCATTTTTTGAGAACCCAATGACCAACTTCTCTTTGTTCACCTTTCTCGGGCGGTCCTCCTTAGCTAGATTTATTCGTTGAATGTACGAGCAAGTTTGAGCCTCACCTAGGTAAGCTTTTCTCTCTGCAGTAAGGTCTCCTCCTGTATCTCCACCTGTTATAACATTATAGTCAAACGACCCAAATCGTATTGAAAATACCTCTCGTTATGGCTGCCTTGGTCTCCTGGGAAGATCGGGGTCGTCCTCTGGATCAACTTTATGGTTTCTTTCTTGTTCTCCTCTACTTGACGAGGAGATCTAGACCTCTCTCTTTCTCGGTCATTGCTTCTTCTTTCGTTTCCACGATCAACATACTTTTACAGCTTTTCTCGTCGAATGAGTGTTTAGATCTCATTCTGAAGAGCTATGCAATTTTTGGTCATATGGCCATGATCTTTGTGAAACTCGTAATATTTTTCCCTATTCCTCGTGTCAGGGTCTGCCTTCATTTTCTTTGGCCAGTTTAACTCCTCGCTGTTCTTAATTTCTTCCATGACGTGGTTGATATCTACCTTCAAAGGAGTGTAATTATCAAATTTCTTCAATACCTCCCATGACGACCTATTTTTGGATTATTGTCACCACCATTGTTCTTATGTTCTTTCTTCTTGGTTTTTTCGACTTCCACCTTGGTTTCTTTATCCATATTCTTCTTCGCAGCCATAGCCTTCTCGGCATTCATGATTTTGGCCGCTTTTGCCATCAATTCTGACATAGTTGTGGGTGGATCTTTGGCCAAAGTGTAATACAACTTGTTAGGCAACAACCCACTCATCAAGGCAGTGATCGCTGTCTTTTCCTCATAATCAATGACTTCAAGTTTCTCGTTATTAAAACGAGTTATATAATCTCTGGTACTTTCACCAGCTTTTTGTCTAACACTTAACAGATGTGCTACTCGTTTAACTGGCTATGCCCCAAAGCAGAAATTTCCAATGAATAACTCCGCCAGTTGAAAGAAAATTGAGATCTTACCCCGAGGAAGATTATTATACCATATTTGAGCAGATTCGGTAAAAGTTCCCGAGAATGCCCTGCATCTCATCTCGTCTGGGACAGCATAGATGTCTGCAGCAACTTGATATTGTTCTATATGAAGAACAGGGTCAGTCTTTCCATCATATTTGGGGGTCACAATAGGTGTTTTGAACTTTGATGGTGTTGAAAAATCTACAATGGCCTGGACAAAAGGTGTTCCTCGAACAAAGGTTTGTTGTAGAGGGTTCTTGGTTTTAACCATTTCCCCTAATCTATCCTCCTGCCTTTGAATAGAGCCTTTCCATGCATTATTTCCTTCTTCGGGCCTGTTGGTTCGAGCAGCTGATCGCGTTGAAGTGGCTTCCTGGGATCTATCCTGACGAGCAGCTGGTCGCGACTGGGCAGATCCTTCCCTTAAGGTTGTTGATCATCGAAAGCTCCTCGACGCTGCATTAAGAGGACTTTTATTCCTCCTAGGGCCTAGTCGGTCGAAAGGAGTAACCCTACTTAATCTTTTCCATGCGCTGGTCCTTTCTGGGGAGAGAGTGACACATTGTTCAGTATCTGTGGCTCGCACCGACGAAATTTGCCCAGGTTGATAAGAGAAATCATCAGATTCCTCATTGCGATATGAATTGGTACGCCTAGTACGTGAGGATGGTGCATGGGTGTTTCTTTGAATACTTCGTGGTCCTGAATGGGCTAACGCACCGCCATGGAGAGTTTGGATGAGTTATCGCATTGTTTCTTGCATGACGGTCTAGCGCTGAGCCAGATTTGTCATTATTCTAGCCATATCTGGAATATTTGGCGGAGCAGATGGGTTTGGATGGGTTCCAACGTTGCGATTGCTGGATTCAGGAATATCAACCATTTGTGATGGATTGTTTTGGTGAGAAAACGATATTACCAGTCGTTTCCCACAGACGGCGCCAATCTGTTGATGTAAAAAATTAAATCACTCTAATTATTCAATCCCAGATAAATAAATGAGACAAAGAATTTTAAAGTGGTTCAGCCTTATAAGAATGGCCTACGTCCACTGTTATTTTATTCCTGAGTGTTTGGGAATTCTCAATTACATGTTCTTTCAAGAAATTCCGGTCTCGATTTCGGTTCCCTCTACAATGAGGATTGTACAATGTATTTATAGCCCTGAGGCTGTAATGTGAAAGGATAATACATTAAATGGGATACATGTGAAAGGGTAATACATTTAATGTCCCTTAAGCGTGTGCGTCTGAATGATAAGAATTTAATGAATCAGTTGAACTATTGGTTATCCCGCTATTAATGCTTTGTTCGAGGCGCAGCTCGGACCGCCTAAGCTTCTTGGTACTTAAGAGTTCCTCATTGTTATCTTATTCCTCGGAGCGTGTGAGTTCCTCGGGGAAATAGTCTTCCTCGTTGTTATCTTATTCCTCGGAGCATGTGAGTTCCTCGGAAGTGTTTGTTGTTTCCATGTAGATTGCCACGTGTCTTCATTCAATTGGGCCATGTCAGCAGACTAAATTTGGTATCAATAGCCATTATCACAACTAAAGAACAAACGAACAAAAAAAAAATCCTCCATAAATAATATCAGCAAGAATGATCTCCCCCAAAATAATAATAACTACCAAAGCCATTACAAACCTAAATCGAAACTGACATAGGAGGTGGACGAATATTTGAGTGGTACTGATTTGGTTTAGACGTTAGATGTATGCAATGCGTTGTGGTGTGGGGGGTGGACTGAGATGGGCGGTGGACAAAGATGTGTTTTGGAAGATGACTGAGATGGTTCAAAGTGGTGGTTCTATTACGGGGTAGTGTGGTAGTGGTGGTGGTAATGGGGCAGAGATGGGTTGGGGAGGTGTAATGAGATGGTTCAGGTGCTGAGATGTAATTGGTGGTAGCGTTGGTCATGGGCGGCGGATTAAGGGGTAGTGTGGTAGTGGTGGTGATAGGCTTAGTTGGGTTTGGGAAGCGGTTCAGGGTGGAGCTGAGGTGGGGATGAGATGGGTTTCAGATGGGGGCTGAGATGGTTCAGAGTCGTTGGTTATGGGCGGTGGATTGTGGAATAGTGTGGTATCGTTGGTGATGTGCGTTGGAGGTAGCATTGGTGATGGAGAAAGAACTTCACAAGGAAGCTAAAGGGGTTACCTTTGATAACATAAAGCTGAAGACGACACCATCACCTGATATTACCTGCTCGAGTTCAAAATATAACATGTGGACATAAAGATCTGCTTTTTTAACTTTGAGCCTTGTGCTCTACCATTCATATGTGTTCTCGAGCCTTGTGTTTTTCCTTACCATCAATTTGAGCCCTCAGATATAAATTACAATACTGTCCTCTAAGATTAGTAAAGTGGCACCATTTCAAGCCATTAAATTCAAACTCCAAAGATTTAATTCTAGTCACCAGTTAGATTATCATAAAAAAACTCTTGTTTATATATATATTAGCGAAATGTTCATGCCTGAAGGCACGGCGAAAAATTTCTAAAGACTGAAATGTGTAAATAATTTAAGTTGAGTTTTATTACCACACAAATGTGCATCCATATCGATGGAACGACGATAAAATTGGCTATAAATTTGTTCCCGTGATATTTTATACCCATACCAATTACTCGACGATAAATTTGTTCCCATGATAAATTTGTTCCAGTGTTTAATTGGACTCCAATCACAACCAAATTTTTCATCAATATTTTTGTCATTTTAATATATTAACACATGATTCTATTAACATTTACAACCCCGTGTATTCACTTATATACATTCGATACAATGTAAACACACTTTATACCATTTGAGATTTTCTAAATCATGACTTCGGGAACGGATTACCCCCAGTATATAACAATTTAAATACGTAAGACTGAAATATAGAATTAGTAAGTTTTTATAAATTAGTAAAATGTAACATTAAAATAATATCATTATATTTGCTCCCAATCAATATCTTTGCTCCTAGAGGGAGGATTTATGCCTAGGTAATTTACCTTTTAACAGGGTTTTGAATGGCCCTTTGGTAAAGAGATTGCAGAGATGTTCTGTAACAGGGCTGAGACTTTTTTTTGTGCATCACCTTGATTGGAAGGTGGTGCCCGTAAAAGATAACTCAAATATAGCTCTAATAGAAAAAAATAGCACTAACTAATAGATCTAATTAAAAAAAAGGCATTTACATAATGTAACTAAAAGATAGCTCTAACTAACAGATGTAATTAGAAAAAAATCATTTACTAACAGATTTAACTCATAAGCATTGAAGATTTCCTCAACTAACAGATCCAACAAACACGTAACAATTAAGAATCGAAAATTTCTCATTCATTTCCAACAAACGTGGGAAGATTTCCTCAACAAACACATCAAGCTCAACAAACACAAACACATCAAGCCAATCACAAAAATTTCTCATTCTTCCGTTTTTCTTTTGATTCGCGATCCATGCCTGAAATATATACGATACTTCAAGTAAATAACACATATGTGAAAAAAACATTAAAAACTGAACCATTTCAGTCTCAGGGGTAAAGAGAACAAAAAAAACTGAACGGATCATTCCCGGTGTAAACAAAATCATTACAAACAAAAATTATGCTCAGGAGCTCAGGTGTTGCACCAAAAAACTTACTAAGAGTCTTGGGTTTTGATGTCTCAGTTTTGATCGTAAGTATTTGTAATGGTTCGATGTCTCAGGTGTAAAAAAAAAATAGTTTTGAACGGGGATGGAGCTTAGATCTGAACGGCGTGGAGGTCTTAACTGAATGGAGCGACGTGGGCGGCGTGGAGAGAAGTTGATTTCCAACACCATAGAAAAAGTTTATTTGCAACGCCATCCAAACGCCATAGAAACTGAGCATAGATGATCATTGCCCCACGGACGACGCACCTATTGCTGGTATTGGACATACGAATACCCGCTACCGTCTTCTTCGTTCGTCACTTAATTTGGTCGGAGGGTGCCTGAAGAGAGAGAGGATGAGTTTATTTAAACCAAGAGTGGGTTTTGAAAATCAATATATTGAGTGGGTTGGCGAAGGGTTTTCAAAGTGGAGAGATTTTCAGGCGTGTGAGGCAGACAGTTTTGAGGAGTGGTTAGAGAGACTTTTTCAAACCACTTTATCTTTTCTCGAGCCATGTGAACTGTCATAATTATAATTTTTCACGCCACACGTTAATTTTTTCTCGAACCATGTGAACTTTCATAATTATAATTGTTTGTCAGTTTTTCTAGAGACCCGTAAATTAATGATAGCAAAAAGGTCAAGCATCACGTGTGTTTAGTTCAATTGTGCCATGTCACAATGTTACTATCCTACATGGCATAATCCCATACCATTTGATCGCTCAAAAAATTTTGTTCCCAACCGTTAATTTTTTGGAACAGTAAAACACCCCCCTCTCATATAATATAGATTTGTTGCCATGTATATCATCTAATTAATAGAAGTTGATCCATCTTTTCCTTCTCTCGCACCCTTTTTAATTCAATTGGTTTTACCGTCTCTCTCCAGTTGTCTTTCATTTATTTCTACTATTTTTCCCTCTATTTAAAAATAGTGTCTCCATGAGGTATATTTTTTTTTATCTTTTTTCCTCAGATTTATTATGGTTTAAAAAACATATGTTCTTGTACATTTTTCTTAAACTAATCTTATTTTTCACCCTTGATCGTGTTAAGGGTTTGACCTTTTAAGAGGGTTATACATTGGGCAAAACCCCTTAGTGTTATACATTGGGTAGAACGCCTCAGAAAGGAGAATATATGTTACTCTTTAATATTTAATGTTTTGGAAATCTCCTATGAAAAGAATGAATAATTAATTAATTTCTACAAGGCACATTCTGGGAACACTATCTTTTAGGCAAAATTTCTCCCAATCCGGTTGAGAAAGAATCGCGAGTACACTATGGGTTTAATTGAATCTTCCTTCGGGATAAAATGTGGTGTATGAAGAATTATTTGATTCAAACTATGTACTGTTTGATCAAATTGAGAACACTCTCAATTTGTAATCCGATAATGCCAAGATATAGAGGATAGAGAGAGGAGAAATTAACAATTTTCGGTGTCCAAAATAGATGCCTGGAACTCTTTTTATACCCAAATATGTGACTATTCTTTAACAATCACAGTTTTTCATGTAGCGACTCAGCAGCCGTTGGATCGTGTCTATATGGAATATCTTCGATCTAACAGTTCATATTAGGCATCCTATCGTAAGCGAATGAACACCCCCTTCACGAAATGCTACGAGTTCATCTAACGGCTCAAATCAAGTCGTTTCAGATTTTAAACCTCTTAATCAAATCATTTATTCACAACCATTGATCTGTTTTACTTTATCAAAACTTTAGGCTCCAAGAGACGATGCGCACGTGCGAAGTGCCAAATGCGCGTCAAAGAACGCAATACGCCTTAAGTCGCCCAATTTCCCTTTCGCGCGCCGCGTGTCTCGTGTCGTGATTGGTGGTTCTTAAGCACCACCGCAATGCATGGGATCAAAACCCATTATTTGACTTGTCAAATAAGAATCTTGGTTGTCCCTTAGTTGATATACCACCACTTTTTATGGTAATATTCCGATGTGAGACAATGTTTGATTTTGAGCACTCCCATATCTTTCACACCCATCTGCCTATGTGTCTTCCTTCTAAAATAAAACCCAAACTATGTTTAAATTAAAACACCAATTAATATAATAAAATTAACAACTAAATATTATATTATATTATATTAATGTTGAAATTTATCCAACATTCCCCACCAATTTTAATATACATAAGAGAGGATACAAAGGATCAATTACAAAAAATAAAATGACAACAATGGAGAACTTTTGGCACTATCGCTGAAATCTAGTACATAAATGAGAAGTGTGTTTCGAACTTGAACTTCCATATAGTGTAAACAATTCAAAGCTTCATTAAGGTGCTGTGGTGAACGTATCTTGAACCAATGACCTTCTGAGATGATCCAGAACTATCACACGTACCGATTTCGGAGTTTATAAGTGTTCTTCTAGCATGATCATTTATGGCCTTGTGCTAATCTTGATTTCACGAGCGCTTTAGGATCGGTCTTGATTCCATAAAAAGTGATCACACTTTCGACACTCATATAGGTAAATAAACTTTAGCGATTCTGCGAGTCACACTTATATGATTTATTAAGAAGAAGCCTTCATCCTCTAACATGCAGAAAACCAACACTAGGCACATAGGAATGGAACTTTTGTATAAAATTCCTAGTGTTCCATAACTATAATTTAACTAGTTTGTACCACATTGAACTCTATCTATATTTTCAAGATATGAGTTGGGTTTCCATTAAATATAGCTGTGTTTATCTAATAGACCTTAGTCCCATTCCTTTTGATGTGATATATATCATCTCTCTAACAAGACCTTTAGTCAGAGGATCTGCTAAATTCTTGTTCGTTTTAACATAGTCGACTGGAATTACTCATTCCTTGAGTAATTTTCTTATAATTTGATGCCTTAGACTATGTGTCTAGATTTTTCGTTGTAAGTTTTGTTCGAAACTTTATAAATTGTGGCTTGGTTATCACAACTTGTCATAATACATTTCTAAGCCATTATGCTTCTTTACATGCATCTACAAGGGCTATAAATTAAGATTGCATTGTTGAATCTGACACACATGTTTGTTTCTTGGAACCTCAAGAGATAGACGTGCCTCCTGTAAGAGGGTACTTTAGATTATAAATGGAGGCTTGACCCCCTATTGAGTATGGTAACAATAAGTCAGTTGGTTAAAGCTTAAGGTTAATGATATAACACATAAAACATGAACCCAATGAGGATAGACTCAACTTAAACTCACAAAACTCTCGTGTATAACTCAGGTCATGATAATGGACTTTAGAAGTGGCTTAGCCAGAGGGAGAGGGAAGTAAGCACCCTAGACACACCCTGGTGGGCAAGTAAAAACACACAAAACACCCTCAAGAATCTCTGTCAAGTATTAAAAGCTTCGTAATAAATGACAATGGTGAGTCAGTGAACTCTCTAGTTTGCAATAACTCTTTTCAATTCTCAAAGAGGGGGATCCTCTCCTCAAAGGTGGTTGGGGTCCTTAAATAGCCCCCCACACCACCCTCGAGGCAACTCAGTCATTAAAGATTATGAAAGACATCCCTCATACTTTATGTCACAACATTAAATGCCTGATGCACCAGTTGTCTCCACGTTATAAACATTAAATGCCAAGACATGCCTTTTGCCTAACTACTGTGTGTCAGGGGGTTGTTGTCGCAGAGGGGGCTCACCAACTGCCTCACAGCCCCAAATACCACAGGGGTTTACTCAAGTGCATGTGTGACATTGTTTAGATGGATAGTGACATCACCCATAGTAGATGTGACATTAAGTAGAGGGTCGTTTGGTCCATAACTCAATGCCCAATGGAACTCCAAGTTGTTCCTCTTGAGGTTCCATGGTCAGGGTCCTTCGGTGTTTTACCAGGTGTATCTAAGATGGTCAGGACAAGCCCCAACGGTGCCTTACTTCTCAATCCTCCAAACCAAGTCCCTCTAAAGTTCCCATGGTGAGGTCATTCGATAGGGCATGAAAGCCCTCCCAGGTCCAGCCATGCCTGGTCTCTCGTGAGTACCGTTTGACCTCACCCAAACTGTATTATTATTATCGTTATGCCATTACAATCGTTATAGCTTTACAGTGAATGTAAGCAAAGGTACAATATAATTAACACAACAAGCTGAAGTATGAGTTGCCACGCTTGAGTTGCCACGCTGAGCTGCCTCCCCAAGCTGCCACGCTGAGCTGCCTCACCAAGATGCCACGCTTGAGTTACCACGCTGAGCTTCAAGCCCCCTCTACACCTCCTAACGTAAAAATTCAACCAATAGTTAACTTGGATTTTTATTTAAGATTATTATAACTTGAATCACTATATCATTGTAAAACATATGGATATCCAACATAATCTAAGCCATAATCCAAAGTCCTCTTCGGGTATCTAAGCATCCTAGAATATGCCTTCTAGTGCTCTTATCTTGGATTACTTGTAAATCTATACAAGACACTTACTATATAAGCACTGTCTGGTCTAGTGTAATTCATGTCATACATTAGACTTCCAATAATACTATCATATTAAGTTGGTCCATTGCATGCCCAGTATTTTTCATCAATTTGATACTAGGATCCACTGTCTTAGCAACTGGCTTAAGTTCGAAATGATAATATCTTTTCAAAACTTTTTCTATAAAATAAGATTGAGATAATGCTAAAGAATTATTCTTTCTCACAATTTTGATTCCTAAAATCACATCATCTTCTCCAAGATCTTTCATATCAAATTTTGATGATAGAAATCTTTTGGTTTCTTCAACATATTTGAGACTAGACCCAAATATTAACATGTCATCCACATACAAGCAATAAATAACACCAACACTGTCTTCAAATTTACTATATAAACATTTGTCGGCATCATTAACTTTATATCCATGAGATATTACAATATCATCAAACTTCTCATGCCATTGCATAGGAGCTTATTTAAGGCCATAAAGAGATTTAACCAGTTTACATACTTTCTTTTCTTGGTCAAGTAAAACAAACCCTTCAGGTTGTTCCATATAAATATTTTCTTCTAAATCACTATTTAGAAAAGTAGTTTTGACATCCATTTGATGAATTACTAAATTATGAATAGAAGCAATAGATATTAATATCCTAATGGAAGTGATTCGAGCAACAGGAGCATATGTATCAAGGTAATCACTTTCATATTTTTTCTTATAGCCTTTAACAACTAATCTTGCCTTAAATTTATTTATAGAACTGTCCGCATTTAATTTCCTTTTAAATATCCGTTTGCACCCAATACGTTTAGCTCCAGGGGGAAGATCGAAAAGAACCCAAGTTTGATTTAACAAAATCGAGTTCATTTCATCATTAATTGCTTCTTTCCAAAAAATAGCATCCCTAGATCTTATCGCTTCATGAAATGTTGTCGGTTAATCTTCTATATTAAGAACAAATTTTGTTTTATTCTTAGTTTCATTTAAATCGCCTTCAACCAAATAGATAATAAAGTCGGACCCATATGTCTTTTCAGTTCTTTGTCTTTTACTTCTTCGCAGTTCAACGTCATTTGTTATTCTGAAGAAGATATTTTTTATGATTTTTCTTCTGAAGGTGAGGAGTCAATAGTCGGATTATTATTTTCTAAACCTTGATTCAAAGTACTAAACTTTGTAAGATGTTCAAAGAATTACACATCTACTGACTCAATGATTTCTTGAGTTTTAAGATTTAAAAATCTATAAGTTATACTGTTCCGAGAGTATCCAATAAAAATACATTTGTAAGTCCTATTTCCTAGTTTGGGTCTTTTAGGTTCGGGTTTTCTTACCTAAGCACGACAACCCTATACTTTAATACATCTAAGATTAGGCTTACGATTAAACCATAGTTCGTATGGTGTAATATCCTTGTTTTTCAATGGAACTCTATTTAAAATATAACATGTGAATAAAACCCCTTCTCCCCACATAGACAAAGGTAAACCAAAACTGATTAACATTGCATTTATCATTTCAACTAAAGTCCTATTTTTCATTTCTGTTGTTCCATTTTATTGTGGCGTATAAGGCGTCGTAACTTGATGGATTATTCCATGAGTATTACCAAATTGTATAAACTCACTCGCATAATATTCACCACCCCTATCGGATCGTAGGATTTTAATTTTCCGATTTTGTTGAGTTTCAACTTCTGCTTTAAACATGAGAAATTTCTCGAAATCTTCATCTTTACTTTTAATCAAATATGTATATGCATACTTAGATTAATCATCAATAAAAGTTAAGAAATATTTATTTCCACCACGAGTTATATTACTCTTCATATCACAAACATCACTATGAATCAGATCAAGAATTTTTTATTTCCTATCAACAGATTTAAACGACTTTCTAGTTATCTTCAATTGAGAACAAATTTCAAATTTAGCTTTGTTATCAAATTTACAATCCAAGATTAGTCATATTTTTAATAATTTTATAATTTACATGACCTAATCTACTATGCCATAAAGAAATAGGCTCAACCATATAAGCAGAACTAATATCATTGATTACATTAATTTTGATCATGTTGTTACAAGAGTACTCTTTGCCAAAAAATTGGCCATTCTTGGACAAGAAAAATTTATCAGACTCATACACAAGTTTGAAACCTCTCTTATTGAGAAGGTCCCCAGACACAAGATTTTTACACATATCATGATTAATTTTCTTCTTAAATCCGTTCCAAGAGGATGAAAGTTATGAAACAATCACCTCTACTTGAAATTAACCTTAAAGATTAATTCCAGCAGCTTTAAGGTAACCAATAATCTGTTAGAGTTAATGTTCTTATGCACCGACAGATTTATCATTACTCGTTCTAAAATTCATATAGTTTCAAATCAGAAACTTACGATTTCTCTCTTCCTCGTTTTGATACTTTATCTCCAATGCCTTCCATAATTCATTGGTCGTCGGAATCATTCAATGAGTGATATAAATAGTTTGAGGCAAAGCTTTGAGGATGTGTCCTCGACACATAAATTCATTTTCTTTCCTCTTCGTACGCTTCTGTTTTATTTCTTTAGTGTCTTCAGGTGTGGGTTCAGGAATTTGCTTAAGGTTGTCATCTAGAATGTATACCAATTTAAGTAATGTGAGGAAGAACATAACTTTCTCTTGCCAACGGGTGAAATTTCCTCCATCAAGATGAATGAGTCGGATTAATTCTTGACTCATAACTTGGATGGATTGTGTCATTGTTCCTTCCATTGGAGTAATAAGAAAATATTTTACCTAAAAATTTTGGAAATCTCCTATAGAAAGAATGAATAATTAATTAATTTTTGCAAGGGACGTTCTCGGGACATTATATTTTAGGCAAAATTTCTCCCAATCCAGTTGAGAAAGAACCGCGAGTACACTATGGGTTTAATTGAATCTGCCTTCAGGATATAATGCAGTGTATGAAAAGTTGTTTAATTCAAACATTGTACTATTTGAGAAAATCGAGAACACTCTGAATTTGTAACCTGATGATGCCAAAATATAGAGAACGGAGAGATGAGAAATTAGCAATTTTCAGTGTCTAAAACAGATGCCCGAAACTCTTTTTTATAGTCAATTATATGACTGTTCTTTAACAGTCGCATCTTTTAATGTAGCGACTCAGCAAGCGTTGGATCGTGTCTGTTTGGAATAGCTTCGATCTAAAAATTCAGATTAGGCATCATATTGTAAGCGAATGGACACCCCTTATATAAAACGCTACGAGTTCATCTAACGGCTCAGATCAAGTTGTTTAGAATTTTAAACCTCTTGATCAGATCATTTAATCACAGCCGGTTATATGTTTCCAAGTGCGTATCAAAGTGCACAATGCACCCTGAATCTCTCAATTTCCCTTTCGCGTGCCACATGTCCTGATTGGTGGTGCTTAAGCACCACCGTAATGCGTGGGATCAAAACCCTTATTTGACTTGTCAACTAAGAAGCTTGGTTGTCCTTTAGTTGATATACCATCACTTTTGGTGGTAATCTTCCAATGTGGGACAATGTGGGATTTTGAGCACTTCCATATCTTTCACACCCATTTGCTCATGTTTCTTTCTTCTAAAATAAAACACCAATTGATATAATAAAATTAACAACTAAATATTATATTAAATTATATTATATTATATTAATGTTGAAATTTATCCAACATAATGTCCATTTTTATATATTATTTGTTTCTGATAGGATCACTTTTTACATCTGTTATGAATTTGTATGTGTCAAGCTCATTTTAACAAATGAAAAAAGAAGTTAAAGATTCAATTTTTTTTAAGAATTAGAGGGAAGGACCGAATCTCTTGAGAATTTCCCAGCCTATTTTTTTATAGCATTTTCAATTCCTTTGACATTTACCTTACCTTGTTGTTTATACGGGACTTATTTTGGAAGACGAAGAGCAAGGCGGGTTGTTTTGCGAGGGGAATAGAATGGGAATGAGAATTAATTCAGAGAAGTGTGGAATGGGCAAATAACAGAGTGGAAATGAATAAATTCTGTAAATGGTCATTAAAAATTATTTGGATGCACAGAGGGTAATGTGTTTATGCATTATAAACTTATGCCATATTTTTCTTAGATTTGGTAATGTTTTTTATTGGATACCTAGATTCTACATTAATGCTTACCATCTAGTCTCTAAAGTGTATAAAATAGAATAAATGTCAATTTTTACATGAAACTCTACCTAATTTCTGTTTTCATTTATCGCATGTACTTTTTAAGATTTTATTCACATTTTTATGTTAGATGGATTATCAAAGTAATATTCCTTATGATTTGTTCTCTCCAGTTTCGAAGTTGGTTTAAGGGGTTTATAATTATAATTTTTTATTTTTGAACCATATGAAGGTTGGACAATGAAGCATTATGTTGATGCATGAACACTAGTATGATGCTGGGTACCGGTTGTGGTGGTCAGTTGGAAGAAGATGGGAATATAAGAAAAATACAACTACACGATAAGACAAGTGATTTTGTTGAGTGTTGTTGAGAGAAAATCAAGGCATGGAACTTGGAGTGTTAATAATTTTTCTACAAGTCATTTGACAATTTTTTTTATTTCAAAAGCCATTTGAAATATTATATGTAATCTGAGGTTGACCAATGGATTGAGATGACATGTTATTTTTATACAATTTTTCTGAAAGTGTGGATTTATGCTTTGAAAAACTAATTATAACGTTTGTTTGCAAATGTGAGTTACTTAAGTCAATAATTACAACCGTCAGAGTTTAAGTCCTGTTAATCCACCTCTGTCGTGATCAAGACCCGATTCTATCATAAATCAATGCTTGTTTCACTTTACAAAGCCCAATAAAAAAATTCGATAATTAAATTTCACTTTACAAAGTCTTTGTTTCTCTGTTTAGTTCCTGATAAAATTAAGAAATGTGGAAAATTAGGTAATGCGTGTCCCTTTTACTTTACTTTATTTTCCCAGCAGTTAAATATGACAAAGTAGGAAAAGTTAAAGAGTTAACTAGTGCAATTTTATTAGAGACTTTTAATATAAACATAGATACTTTAATCTCTATTCCGTCCATATTACATACGGATCCACTTGACAAAGAAAAACAGATTTATAATTGAAAGAAAAAAGAGTTGAGTCTGATGTTTAAAGAGATAAATAAGGTGTATGAAATGAGGGAAGCTGTATTTCCAGAGGTGTCTTAAATTAAGACTCTTACGCCCTGTTTGGGAGTTTGTTAGAGTAAGGAAAGTAAAGAAAAATTTTATTATAAGAGAAAAGAAAAGAAAGAAAATCTATAAGAGAGAAAAGAAAGGAAGAGAAGAGAAAGGATTTAGGATGGAAGATAAAATAATTTTCTTTTCTAGTGTTCGGGAATTGGAAGGAAAATAATTTTTTTAAGGAAAATAAGGTACATTCTTTAGAAAACTTTTCTTTCTCTCCATTTCTTTTCGATTAGGAAGGAAAGTTTTGGAAAGAAAGGAAGGGAATTTTTTCAAAAAAATTTCCTTTCTTTTCTCTCATTTTAAACTCCTAAACGACGAAAAATGAAGAAACAACACTTTCTCTCCTATGTAAACTCCCAAACGATGGAAAGAAAACATAATTTTCCTTCCTTTCCTTTATTTTCTCTCCAAAATAAAACTCCCAAACAGGCTGTTAATACCTACTTCGTCTAATAGTTGGTACCCATTTTCCGTCTTAAACCCACTTATATTCTATATTGCATTGACATGTTTTCCCTTTTTCTTTTAGAATACTTATATGTTTCTCTTTATATTTTCATTAAAGCAATTGAGTGATTAAAGTATTCTTTATTATTTTAAGGCTAATTTTAAATGAACCGCCGTATTCGATTAACAACATATGATTTACTCATTTAAATATCAAAACACATACATACACAATTACTATATAATCCCTTTGTTAATCCAAAGACAGAAACGCAATAATCCAAGGATTATCCCACCAATAAAAATCAAGGTTCTAAAAAACGCGGGGCGTGATCGAAGCGTGGAGACCAAGCCTTAAGCCTTAGAAGCCTAGGCGAGCCTTAGGAGTAAAAAGACGTGAAAAGGTGTTTAGGTCTTCTTAATATATTTTAATATTTTTAACCATAACAAGGCTATTAAAATATTAAAATTGTACATATCATAAAAATATGTATGAATATTTGCAAATTAAAATACTATATGATTATTTTGGATGAGATAATGGTCCGGTTTGTAAAAAACTACTTTAAAAGGGGATTTGTTTCACTAAAGCATTATTGTTATTAAAAAAAAGTGCACCTTAAGGGTTTTACCAAGAATAAGGCGTAAAAATCTTAAGCTGAGATGCTTCTCCCAAGCCTCAAGCCTCAAGCCTAGGCACGTTTTTTAGAACGGCGATAAAAACAGTAAGAAACAAACATCAGCAACAACAAATACCAACAGCAAAAAAAGCAGCAACTTTATCCAAACTCAATTGTCTTGCACAAGACAAACGATTATAATAAGATATTAAACAAACAAAGAAAAAGGTTGGGGATTGACACAGGTATACCTAACACCAAAAAGTGTCCAAATTTGAATAAAAGCATTCCTCCCTAAAAGATCTAACACAACTGATTTTTCTGTTGCACAAAATCTAAAACAATAAAAGAAAAATTATCAAGGACCTCTTTAATTTTTAGATGTCTAACAAACTGCCTCAGGATGTGGATAAGATGATGGAAATAGCCCTAGAAATGGAGATGGCTCTTTCGGGTTTATGCTATCTTCATAAAAGAACCCAAATTCCAATAACCCCCTTATGTTTTTGTCTTTCGTCTTCATCTTCAGCTTGAGTCTCCATTTTTCCTTTTCAATACCCATAAAAATGGAGGTGGTTAATCCGGATTGATGATGTTTGAAGAGAAAGATAGAGTGGATGAAAAAAAGGGTAATGGTCGAATGAGTATGTGCGAATATTCCTGATCTCCTTTTTTTTTACAAACCACGATTAGGTTGGAGTTAAAAGGTTTGGAGCCTAACTAGGTGTGATTATAAAATATAGGTTGGTGTTAATAGAATAGAGTGGTGTTAATAAAAGGGAGTTTTGGAGAAAGGTCCTCATAATTCTCAAAGTGTATAAAAATAGGACATTCCACATAATTTTATAAATTTAGTCTATGTACTAAAAAGCACCATGAAAAATGATGAAAAATGATGCCGCTGGTGCAGACCAAACAAATGAACTCCTAACTCTAAAGGGACCACACAAATAAATGCTATTGCACCTCAGGGACTAGATTTATAAATTTGAAAAGCACTGTCCTAAAAATTCAAATATAAAAAGGAACATGACCTTACTTTAATTCTCTATTAATAAAAATACCATATTTTAATTACTTGCGTGAGACTATATAAGCATTCTTTAAAGACGATTTGAATCCATAAATAATATTTTTTTAAGGTGTCGCAAAACTTATGTAGCTTTCAGATAGGTGTCAATCAAGTGAAAGTATATAAATATTTTGTGTTTATTAGGTTTTTCGATATTAATTGTTAGACTTAAATGGGACTTTTCATTTTTCGCATCTATAATTTTTTTTTTCTTCTCGTTTTGAGTTTTTACCTATCTCTTTATTTTGTGTATTTTATCATGTGCAAAAAAATTGAGCAATTCTGTGCGACTCACAATTCAGACTCATTTTTTCAACACACTGAGTGAGTATTGTCTCTATATTGGTTCATTTTCGGGCTCTACTGAGTATTATTTCAAACACAAACCCAACACACACGACACATCAATGTGTCAAACAGAATGAGTCAGACCCCCAAGACGGTCTAAGATGTATAAATTGGTTTTGATTAATTTTACAATACCCAATATAAGTACGAAAATGATAAGGAAATAAATTTACTCTTAAAGTATTAAGACCATCAATAACAGTATCTTATACTCTCTACTACTACTCATGGTGTAAAATGAAGATCACTTATTTTATACATTTAATGATTATATTAATAAAAATCTCAAAACAATCATTTATACAACTCTTTAAAAAAAATACCTCCAAAAAGATTTTCCAAATCGATACACAAAATATAAATCTTTTCAAAATCGATCCGCAATATCCAAATCAATTTGGAAAATCTCATTGACTAATGACTACTTGAAAAAATTGTGAAAGATATTTCAGATGGATCAAATATTCTGGATCAATTTGGGAAGTGTTTTGAAGTGTTAAGCAACAAAGAAGACATTCATGCAACATATAGTTACAGCAATAGGTAGTACAAAGTGCATGGGGTAGAAAACTAATAACTATTCTAAACTAGAAACTTGCATTTATTGTTACCAGTCCATTACTTATGCCATATGGCATCCTTACAAAATATATATCCTCAAGTCTTTTACATTTTCATCTAATTATTATTATTTTTACATTTTTTCGATTACACGTATTACAATATTCCTTTCATTAGGCCATCTCTAATGCATGGGCTTATAGTCTAAATTTACACATTTTACCTTCACAGTGGGTATTGAAAGATGTACATTCATGTGAGAGAAACCGTAGAGAGAATGTAAATGTATATTGTGGCTAGACGGTGGGTAAGTGGGGCTCAGGGAGCTGGACCGTAGATGATCGGGCATAAATATTGTACATTTATTACCTTAATTTATGTACCTTTGTGAACCCGAGTGGTACAATTGATATGGATTTAACTCGTAATTATGTTACTAACCTTCGTTAGCAAGTAGTTTGTGTTTTTGTTTCTCTTATCTGTTTTACAGGTAAATTATGCAAGCGGTGCGAAATAGAAATCCAAATAATGGAAGAAAGGCTAGGAAGGCAAGTTCAAGGGCAATTTGGTAATTCTACAACCTGATCCCAAAGGAAGAGCCAATTATAAAGTTGAAGATCATGGAACAATAAGAATACTGATAAAAATGGCAGCCAAATTCGAGCTATGGTGAAAGAGTTATAACCCCTTGAAGTTGAAGAAAAATCTATAGAAGAAAGGAAGAAAACATGAAAATTTTCTTAAGTGTTGGAAATGAAGGAAAGAAGGCCCAAACCAGCGAGTTTCCCGAACCACAGAGTGAACCGATTCGGGGCTGAATCGGTTCGGGGTACCTGTGAGCCGGTTCGAGGTGCCCGGGGCACGAAATTCTTCTTAAGAGCTGATTGGTCCAAAGAGTTCTAATATGTTACAAACTCTTCTAAAATGTATTTGTATCTTTGTATTGAATGAGAAAAGATTGTTCTGAATAGTTTTTGATAGGGAGAAAAGGAGGAGAATACCCTAGGAACATAGCTTTGATTTGGTGCTTCAAGATCAATTATTTTCAGGTTTGATTGCAAGTTTTAATTCAATTTTCATTCTCTCTATTATTGTTCTTGCAAGTTTCAGTGTACTTTCATCATGATTTATTTAACATGCAACGTAGTTAATGTATGCATAGTTAGGTTCAATACGTCCAACTAGATTTTTTAGGGTTGGAATGCATGAACTCAACCCAGATGTGAGAGTTGCATGTGTATAAAATTAATCCTCTAAACTTAAGGATTTATTAGACCGTGTTGCGTAGAGAGCACAACCATTGTAGATCTTTGGATCTCGTTTGCTTTGGTATAATCGAGATGCTTCAAAATGCTAAATTAGAGTAGCTATCGTGATACTGCTATACTCATCCTCTGATTACGTATGGTGCGGGCTTGAACCTCATATATGTAATGCTTGGGAGTACTAAAGTTTAGGTCTGATTAATCACTTAAATTTATGATTAATTTTATACTAGCAACACACTAATGGTTGGGGGATTGTATTCCTGGCCTATTTTTCTCTTCATATTTATTACTTCATTCTTAGTTATTAATCCTTTCTTAATTTTTTAGCTCCATAGTTTTAATCTAGTTTACATAGTAGGATTATTTGAAAATCATTCATCTTTTCAATTTTTTTTGAGTTGAGTTTAGGTTAACTGTATGTCCTTCCATCGTCACGATTTTCCGTCCTATTTCCCTGTGGAGACGATCCCGACTTACCGGGATTATTACTAAAGTGACAGGCTTGCACTTGAGCCTAGAGACTACACACTTTAGAGACACATTCTTAGTCACGTTAAGTTTTTGGCGCCGTTGCCGGGGAATTAGGTAGACGTAGGTTAGATTCCGTTAATCTAAAACTTTAAAAAAAAGATACTTCATCTCTCAAAAGCCTGTTAATGAAAAATCTTGAACTCACTCTAACTCCCCAAAATACTTCAACCAACATTCACGAAAACTCGATATTTGAGTACGACCCCAATAGCCCTCACCCTCCAAATGTTCACCAATGTTGGGTTCCACTTCCCACGCCTCCACACTCAATTGCAAGTAACACTCCGACATCCCTCTTAGGACACTCTTCAGAGAACGCTCTGAGCATACAAGTGAGGATACAGAGTCATCAAGTGAGAGAGACATATCACAACATGGTAGTATAGCCGGAGGTGAGGAATAGGTCCCATACCGCCCTTTGAGAGAAATCTTATATCCTGAGCGAACTGTTACTCCGGGATACATTTTACTCCTGTATAATGCATGGTAATTTCTCTTTAGGAATGAGATGATCTAGATACTTCCCAACTACCATGGAATGGAGTCAGAAAAGCTATATCTCCACATCCGGTAATTTAAGGAGGCGTGCGAGACCCTCAGCGATCAAACTTGCACAAAAGATGTGATCCGCCTCAAACTCTTCCCATTCTCGCTAAAGGACAAGGCTAAGACCTGGCTATGGTCTTTACCTCTAAACTCAATTGCATTATGGAACGAGTTTCAATCTAAATTCCTCAAGAAATTCTTCTCCCACATCGAACAAACTCCATCAAGGTTCAAATTCAAACCTTCTGGCAATTAGAAAATGAGTCGTTTGATCGGTGTTAGGAGCGTTTTAACGAGTTAATCACTTCGTGCCCTCATCATGGACTTGATAAATTAAAAATCATTTCTTCTTCCATAATTGGCTGAATATAAATTCCAAACAACTCATTGAAATCATGTGTGATGGTCACTTTGTCGACCTAGACACCAACGATGCCGAGCTTCACCTGAGATATTTCGTCGAGACTACCCAAGAATGGGATACATCTGACCCTAGAGCTCATAATCGAACATGATAAATTACCATAACTCCATCGGCGTATGACCTATTTCACATTGAAAATAATACTACGACGGACAATCGACTCGATTTACTTAAGAAATGAATGAGAGAAATACTTGAGATATGTGCAAGAGGACCAATTGGCTCCATCCCGAAACCCATTGAGAAGATGTGTTCTATTTGTGAGGCGGGACATTCAATAGAGGAAATCCCGATGATACCCACCTATAAAACTATGCTTCAAGAGCAAGTGAGTGGTGTAGGAGGATTTAAGGGCAATTTCAGTGCACTGCACAGGAATTCATACAACCCTTAATGGAAAAACCATCTTGGTTTTAGCTATGGGCAATAAAATGCTGCGATGAATCCTAATTCACATGCTGCCCCTCCCCCACCATCACACTTTTAACAAGCACCTCACATGCAGGGACATGTGTAAGTACCACCACCTCCAGGGCCATATATCACTCCACCGCGGAGAAATCTCGAGGATACGATAAACTAATTTATCACTACCCAGAATGCAACCACTGTTAGACACAAACGCATGATCAATGACATAAATGTGACTATTTCAAAGATGCAATTATTATTGAGTATCCAAGAGAAGGGAAAGTTTTTTTCCCTGAGCCAAAGACCTCCCCATGGTCAAGCTAGTGTTAGCTCCACCTCTAAAGAACATTAGGAGCAATGTCAAGCTATGACCACTCTTCGTAGTGGGAGAGTCATTGATTTATCACCTCCTCCACACGACGTAACCAAAGATAAGGATATTTCACCTGACACGAAAAAGGCCGAAGATGTCCCCTTGAAAGTGAGTGATAAAGAAGACACTAGTGATCCCGAGGTAGTAGTGAAACCACCCTCCATGACACCGTTTCCTCGAAGGCTAGTTCATTCCCATAAAGGAAATCCCCATGATGAAGTACTAGATGTGCTAAAGCAAGTAAAGTTAAAATTACCTTTCCTCGATGCCATTAAGCAGATTCCAGCTTATGCAAAAGTCATCAAGGACTTATTAATAGTGAAGAGAGAGATGAAGGTAAAGAAAAATATGTTTCTAGCACAGAACGTGAGCTCCATTCTACTTAATGTTCTCCCGCTAAAATTCAAGGATCCCGGTGCACCAACCATTTCCTGCATCATAGGAGAATCTAAAATTAAAAAATCCTTACTTGACTTGGGAGGAAGTGTCAATATCCTCCCTTACACCATCTATAGGCAACATGATCTGGGAAACCTCAAGCCCACAAAGATCATTCTCCAATTGGCAGATCGAACAGTGAAGATCCCAATAAGTATAGTTGAGGACTTAATCGTTCAAGTTGACACTTTTTACTTTCCGGTAGACTTTGTCATTTGGGACACGGATCCCTCCTTCCCCTCGGGCAATCATGTTACCATCATTATCGGGCACCCATTCTTAGCTACGGCTAATGCAATAATCAATACTCAAAATGGGAAGATGAAACTCACCTTTGGGAATATGACCTTAGAGACTAACATCTTCCATATAGCCCAACATATAGGGGACGAAGATGATCTTCATGAGGTGAGCTTAATCGACAAGATCGTAGAGGAGTACTTTGAGGAAAATTATTCTAGAGATGCCCTAGGGACTTTCTTAGTGTCGATCCACGAGAGTGAGGTGGCATATACTGAATTTGAGGAGGAAATTGTGGAGTTGAGAGAATTACGTGATGAGAGAGCATCGGACGAGGATGCAAGAGATGTAAGTTGGGTTTCTCGATTCGAGGAGTTACCACTAAGGGAGGCATGCATGGTTCCATACAACAATAAATTTCCAACCCTGAATTGAAGAAACTACCCTCCCATGTTAAATATGCATATCTACTAAAGGACGAGACATTTCATGGTGTTGTCTCCTCTAGCCTAGACGAAGAGCATGAGGGTAAGCTATTAAAGATTCTGAGGAAGCACCAAAGAGATTTTGGTTAGTGTATTGCTGATTTGAAGGGGATAAGTCCTTTGATTTGGACCCATGATATCCACCTCGAGGAGGATGTAAAGCCCTCGAGGGAAATGCAAAGAAGGCTAAACCCCAATATGAAAGAAGTGGTGAGGATCGAAATCATTAAGTTATTAGATGTTGGTATTATCTACCCAATCTCGAATAGAAAGTGGGCGAGCCCTATTCAAGTTTCCCGAAGAAGTCGGGCATGATAGTGATTGAAAATGCTAAGGGAAAGCTAGTTACCCAACGTACCACCACCGGGTGGCGTTTGCATTGATTACCGAAAACTCAATGAAGGAACTAGGAAAGACCACTTCTCCTTGCCATTTATTGATCATATTCTTGAGAGAGTAGCAGGCCACCCTTACTCTTACTTCCTTGATGGTTACTCAGAATATAACCAAATTGAGGTAGATATACTTGACCAGAAGAAAACGACCTTCACTTTCTCCTTTGGTACGTTTGCCTACAAACGTATGCCATTCTGCTTGTGTAATGCACCTGCGACCTTTCAAAGGTACATGTTGAGTCTATTTAGCGACATGATTGATAGAAGACTCGAAGTGTTCATGGACAACTTTATCATTTTTGGCACCTCTTTCGATCTTTGTCTGGAAAATCTGGAAAAAGTACTGACCCAGTGTGTGGAGATGAACTTAGTGTTAAATTGGGAGAAATTCCATTTTATGGTCACTAAGGGAATAGTTCTTGGCCACATAATTTAATCCAAAGGGATTGAAGTCTATAGAGATAAGATAGATGTCATATCCGATCTACCCATACCAAAATCGCGCAAAGATGTGCGCTCCTTCTTGGTTCACGCGGGGTTTTATTGAAGGTTCATTAAGGACTTTAGCGCCATTGCTAGACCCTTAAGTAACCTCCTTATGAAGGATACCCCATTCGAGTGGAATGAATCATGCCAAAGTGCTTTTGGAAAGTTAAAAAGCATGCTTGTTTCCGCTCCCATCATGAAAGCTCGGGATTGGTCCTTACCATTCGAGCTCATGTGTGACGTAAGTGATTTTGCAATAGGGGCTATTTTGGGCCAACGGAAGGATAAAAAGTCTCATATTATCTACTACGCTAGCCGAACTCTCACCATACCATAACTCAATTACTCCACTATGGAGAAGGAATTGTTATCCGTAGTATTTGCTCTAGACAAGTTTCGATCCTATCTCATTGGGTCACCCATCACCGACCACGCGACTTTAAAATACCTCTTTGCAAAGAAAGATGCAAAGTCGCACCTCATTAGGTGGATCCTACTCCTACAAGAATTTAACCTCACCATCAGAGATAAAAAAATGAGTAAAAAATGTCATCGCCGATCATCTATCTTGGCTTTCATCTGACATACATAGCAATCCGATACCCATAGACGAATATTTTCTGGATGAACAACTCTTTGCTACCTCTTATTTACCCTGGTTTGCGGATATAGTGAATTATCTTGTCACATGAGCCGTCCCTCCCGAGTGGACACTGCAAGATAAGAAGAGGTTCATTACTTGGTCGCACATGTTTTTCTATGATGATCCCTTCCTTTTTAAATATTTCACTGACCAAATCATCTGACGGTGCGTACCGGATGACGAGATATCGAAAGTCATCCAATTCTGTCATTCGGAAGCTTATGGAGGTCACTTTTCGACGAAACAGACGGTCGCAAGATTCTTCAAAGCGACTTCTATTAGCCCATAATATTTCAGGATGTGAGAAATTCTTGCAAATATTGCGATAGGTGTAAAAGGATGGGAGCGATTACCCAATGAGACATGATTCCATTAACCACGATACTCATTATTGAGATCTTTGACTGATGGGGTATTGAATTTTTGGGATCTTTTCCCCCATATTTTGGTTTCCTATACATCCTTATCACGGTAGACTACATTTCTAAATGGGTGGAAGCCATACCTACCAAGACAAATGAAAATAAAGGGGTGATTAGGTTCCTACAGGAACACATACTTTCCCACTTGAGTGCTCCGAAAGCGATAATTAGTGATAATGGCATGCACTTTTGCAACAGGCCATTCGATAAGCTCATGAGAAAGTATGGCTTCGTTCACAAGGTTGGAATGACCTATCACCCACATACGAATGGGCAGGCCGAATTAACGAATCGAGAAATCAAGCACATCCTCGAGAAGGCCATCAATCCCGACCGAAAAGATTGGTCACTTCACTTGAATGATTCACTATGGGCCTATCGTACCGCATATAAAAATCCACTTGGCATGTACCCATTTCGCTTTGTGTATGGAAAACCTTGCCATCTTCCCGTTGAATTAGAGCACAAGGCGTATTCGGCGATTAAGAAGGTGAATTATGACATGGATAAAGTCGGTAAAGCTTTTAAGCTTCAATTAAATGAGTTATAAGAGATACGCAATGACGCGTATGAGAACGTAAAAATTTCCAAAAAAAGATGAAACTCGCCCAAAATAAGATTATTCGATGAAAAGAGTTTATTCCCGGGCAAAAAGTGCTTCTCTATAACTCTCAGCTTCATCTATTTCCGGGGAAGTTGTGGTCTCAATGAATTGGCCCATTCGTTGTGAAGAATGCATTCCCTCACGAGCTGTGGAATTAGAAGATTTAAAAGGGGGGAATTCGTTAGGGGGGAATATGTTAAAGGTGAATGGACAACACCTAAAGCCATATCTAGAGGGAATGTGTGGATGAAGTCGACACCATTTGGTTGTCGGACCCCATTTACGGCGTATATTGAGCTGAAATTAAGAGGTTGTCACGCGTCACGCCCCGACGCGTATGGTGTGAATTCTTGTGTACAGTAGTAGTGTATGAGTTAGGATATTTACGAGTCCGGAGGCACAGTTCATGATAGGGATCGAGGTAGCACACTTTTTGAGAAAGCTTGCACGCATTTTAAGGGCGTGGTAGAGAATTTTCCTGGAACCCGAGGGTCTAGGATATCTTATGCGGCCGTACACAAGTGTTGAGGCATGAAAGAGAACTTAGATTTTGAGAGATGAGAGAAATAAGGTTTCTAAGACAGCAAGATCCCCTGAACACAGAGTGAACCGGTTCGGGGGCGAACCGATTCGGGGTACATGGCGAACCGGTTCGAGGGTCAAAATCCATTCTCCTCTCACCTTTCCCTCCATTCATTTTTCCTATCAATTTTTGCGCTCTAAAATCCCCCCTACCTCTTTCAACTCCAAATTCATTCCCACCTTCATCTCCCTCCATTCCTATTCCCATTTCCCACCAAAATCCATCCCCACACACCTATAAATTCACCCTCAACCCCTCTCCATCTCTCACACTTTCACCACTCCATTTCACTCTCTCTTTTCAACACCATATCACCTCTCTCTCTCTCTCTCTCTCTCTCTCTCTCTCACCATGTCGCGCCCCCGCCAAGAAAACTTCTATCCTCGAAAATACGACGACACAACCATACTCGATGACGAGGGTGTGCGAGAATTTCGATCCATCCAAGAACGTCATTGGGCCGAACGCTATTTCTCATCCACTCGCACCATTCATATTGAGCGATTTGTTAATTGGGAGTAGTTGTCTGGTGACATCACCGCCGGGGGTGGTGTTCATTTCTCTCCCCTAAGAGCAACAAAGTCTGCGAATCCGAAGTTCGCCAGTTCTACGCAACGCTCATGCGCAAATACTCCACTCTCCATGAGGCATATGTTGAATACATTCAGATTCCTTTCTCCATCGCCATCATTGCGAAAAAAATGTGATAAAAAAGGGTTGTTCTCCCCGTGCCTTTCATTTATCCCACCAATGGTGCCCCCCGCACCAAAGCTAAATGTGTCACCCGAATGGCACCCGGGGAGGAATGGCTGCGTGATTCATTTCTGGTAGGAAATATTTCAAACACGGTACGATTCACGCACCTCATTGCATGTGGAGAAATCCACCAAACCACCAACGGTTTGTTGGTCACGCTGCATCATGCCAACTTTTTGTATCATTTTCTCGACCCCGACAACACTATTAACCTGGCCCACCTTTTCTACACTGACATCCTCCATGCAGCCTATGACGAGTGGGGAAAAGCAGCACTCCCCTACGCCCGCCTTATCATTAAATTTATGATTGATGCTGGGGTGGGCGATCCGTAGAATCAAGTCAAACTCCCCCGCCCAATTGGAGGTACTTCCACCACCCGTAGTGAACGCCAAATGTGGGTGGCCCATCCCGACCGTCCTATTCTCGATATTTATTCCAATGAGGGTGCGGGGGAGGAGGGAAATGATGCCCCAATAATGGATGTGGGGGACGAAGAAGAGTATAATGAAGATGAGGATTCCGACTACACGTAAAAAAATGACGACTTTACAAATTGTATCACCTCCCTAGAGTCCAGTTTTAATGGGTTCATGAATGAGTACCGAGAGGATAAGCGCGCATACCGTCGTGACACTAGCATGATGGAGCGTCTACAAGACGACCTCTACCGCCTTCAAGTGGGTCCGAACGCTCCTCTCCCTACATACTTCTATGACCCCTATGCTTCCAATGCGCCTGGTAGCTCGTACGCACCTCCAGCACCTTAAGCCCATGTTGTCAAACTCTTGTTTTTCGCATGATTATGATGTGTGCATCTCTTTCTTTATTTCCTCATTGTAACTAGTGCCTATATAATGAAAAATCTGCATTTTTCTTTATTTGCTTGTTTTATTTCTCGCACTCATTATTCATCTTCTTTAGATTTTCGTCCTTTTGATTGAGGACAATGTAAAAGTCTAACTTAGGGGGTGATAAGTGCGTTTTTCTAAAACTTTGAAAAAATTTCAGAATGCCCAAAAATAGTTACTCTAAAAATTAAAAAAAAAAATTGATAAATTTTGAAAAACTAAAAATATTTTTTCTTCAAAATAAATAAAAAGTTGAATTTAAATTTTTAAAAAATATCACCTTTATTCTATTTGAAGTCTCAAATTGTAAAATCTCAATTGCAGTAAGTCGAAATTGACTAAAGATGGAAATCGTATGAAAATTGACGACTTAACGAATAAGTATGGAGATTAACAAAACCCAGTGAGATTTCGAGTCTATCGATCTTTTTGAGTTTTTAAATCAATCTGCGTTAATGTTTAACTCATAGTTCTGATTCATCGTCTAAAAATTGGTCGCGATCTCAATACCCTTGTTTGATCGGTTATGGGAAATGGAATGTAGTCTTGAAAAAAATGCGCAAAAAATCTCTAAATTAAATTAATCTCGAGACACATATGGTAAATTAATAAGTAATTCAGAAAATGAAGTAGGCCATCGTTTGTTATCCAAAAACATTATCCATAAAAAGATGTGACAAATTATCCTTTTGATAACCCAATTGAGCCGAATAAAATTATTCCTTTTCGTTTGGTAACCCGAAAAATCCAAGTAGCCCGAAATTGTGAAAATTGGTAATATCATCAAGTAAATCCAAATAGTGAAATAAAAAGGGGCAAGAAAAAAAATTGATAGAAAAATGCTCAATGAAAATCGCAAGAAAAAGAATATAAAATGAGCAAAAGCTCGAAAAAGCACTAAGGGACATCGTAAGAAAAAAATTCCAATTTTGAAGTTCCCAACCATTTCCATGTTACCCAATACACCTTTAACCTGAAAAGTCCTACCGATTCTGAAATGCTAAATTAATTATCGCGTGGAGAGCTAAGACACTAAAAGATAAATAAGAATGATTTAATGGTGTGTATAAGAGGCAGTGTTCCCATTTTTCAAAAACCGTATTCCAATGAAGAGATCGTTTCACAATATATTTTCATCCTTTCAAAATAGTATGCGTGAATTTGTGTTTTAATGCATTTACTCCTTATGACACGCATACCGATAGAATAGACATAATTTGAGTGATTCGTTTGTGAGAGCATCCCATGAGCATTTGAATCAAAACGAATTTTCGAAAAGCAACGTAATGATCAATCGGTGGAAATTTGAGGTTAATTTTCAGCTTCGCACACATACACGATAAATTGGGACTCTTTTGAATATGAATTTATGGTGATTATTTTTTGAAAAGTTTAAATTGTACAATGTTTAAGTATTTTGATTTTTCATGGAGTCTAAGTCGAATTTTGTGAGTATATTCACTGCAAACCATCACAAGACAATACTCGTCCTACTAGGGTAACCTAGGGATTTAACGGCTTGTTTCATATGCGAAATACAATCGCTTGCTTGCGAAAAAGGTATTCTATCCTAATAAAGTGTTTAGAAGAGTTGTGGCATTATTACTTTTCTTTACATTGCTCGAGACGGGCAAAGTTTTAACTCAGGGGGATTTGATCGGGCATAAATATTGTATATTTATCCCCTTAATTTCGGTACCTTTGTGAACCAGAGTGCTGCAATTGATATGAATTTAACTCGTAATTATGCTACTAACCTTAGTTAGCAATTAATTAGTGTTTTTTGTTTCTCTTAAGTGTTTTACAGGTAAATTATGCAAGAGGAGCGAAAGAGAAATTGAAACGATGAAAGAAAAGCTAGGAAGGCAAGTTCAAGGGTAATTTAGTAATTATGTAGCCTGATCTCAGAAGAAGATCCAATAGGAAAGTTAAAGATCATGTAACAATGAGAAGACTAGAAAAAATGGCACCCAAATCCGAGATAAGGTGAAAGAGTTATGACCCCTTGAAGTTGAAGAAAAATCCACAGAAGAAAGGAAGAAAACATGAAAATTTTCGAAGTGTTGGAAATGAAGGAAAGAAGGGCCAAAGAAGTGAGTTTCCCCGAACCACAGAGTGAACTAGTTCGGGGTACCTATGAACCGGTTCGAGGTGCCTGGGGCGCGAAATTTTTCTTAAAAGCTGATTGGTCCAAACAGTTCTAATATGTTACAAACTCTTTTAAAACGTATTTGTATCTTTTTATTGTCTGAGAAAAGATAGTCCTGAATAGTTTTTTATAGTAAGAAAAGAAGGAGAATACCCTAGGAACATAGCTTTGATTTGGTGCTTCAAGATCAATTATTTTCGGGTTTGATTGCAAGTTTTAATTCAATTTTCATTCTCTCTATTATTGTTCTTGCATGTTTCAGTGTACTTTCATTATGATTTCTTTCACATGCAACGTAGTTAATGTATACGTAGTTAGGTTCAATATGTCCAGCTAGATTTTTTAGGGTTGTGATGCATGAACTCAACCCCGATGTGAGATTTGCATGTGTATAAAATTAATCCTCTAAACTTAAGGATTTATTAGACCGTGTTGCATAGCGAGCACAACCATTGTAGATCTTTGGATCTCGTTTGCTTAGGGGTAACCGGGATTCTTCAGAATGCAATGCGAGTGTATCTATCGCGATACCACTTTACTCATCCTTTGATTACGTATGGTGCAGGCTTGAACCTCATATATGTAATGCTTGGGAATACTAAAGTCTAGGTCTGATTAATCATTTAAATTTAGGATTAATTTTATACTAGCAACACACTAGGGGTTGGGGGATTGTATTCCCGACCTGTTTTTCTCTTCATATTTATCACTTGGTTCTTAGTTATTAATCATTTCTTAATTCGTTAGCTCCATAGTTTTAATCTATTTTCCTTTTACTTAGTAGGATTATTTGGAAATCAATCATCTTTTCATTTTTTTAGAGTTGAGTTTAGGTTTACCGTCTGTCCTTCCGTCGTCATAATTTTCTCGTCCTATTTCCATGTGGAGACGATCCTGAATTACTGGGTTTATTACTAATGCGACAGGCTTGTACTTGAGCGTAGAGAGTGCGCACTTTAGAGACACATTCCCAGTCGCATCTGTAGACAATTGGCCATCCACTCCCTAAATGGTTAACTGTTGTCCGTCCAAGCCTTTTTTTTTAAAAGTTGTCTGTAACGGCTTTAAGATAACGGCTATTTAGTTTTTTAACGGATATATTTAATCTTTTTATATAAATATCTAACCCTAAAACTTTTAAATTACAAGTCCAATATTTATCCTTTCAAATATATTGTATGGATTCTCCCTCTCAAAGTACTCCAACTAAATAATATCGATTACAGAATTTCACTTCGCATGAAGAGATATTATTGTGTCTTGCGTATGCAAAATATTCCAGTGATGGGGTTGTCGGGACAAACCAAACCTCACTTATGATGTGGGAAAAAATGACTACAGAAAATAACTCTAGCGAGGGAGTTGACTACAAACGCAGCGAGAATGCATTGCAGGGGAAATTTCGAACAATAAATAGAGAGTGTTTATTGTATTCAACGAAGTTGTCTCGAGCATACGGAGACGGTAAAGATAGCGGCACGACAAAAGTTAATTGGGTAATTACACTTGGTTGTGATTAATTTATTATTTAAATTCAATATTCTTAATTTATATAATTAATGCTACAAATATTTTTTGTGGCTACAACGTGCTAATGATAACTTTTGTGTTGATACGGGTCATAAATTCGGGTACGATCATTGCTACGAGGTGCTCAAGGTTTTGCCCAAGTATACCATGTTAACCACGAGTTCACAATATACGGATGAAGACATAAATGAGAGATCCAATGATTCGAACGATCCTGAAAATCGCGACTTCAATAATGGCTTACAACAACCGGTGGGACGTAAAGAGGTGAAACTGAAAGGGAAGAAAATAGCGGCCACCAACAGTGTGGTTGTACACATGGCCCTGTTAGATAGCAATGATGAATTCAACACACTTTATTACAAAAATTTACAAGATTGATAATTTAATTTAATTTCAATTCGCAACAAAGAGTACGAACCACAACTCCAACGCGATGAAGATTAAATTATGTACAAGGATACTAGTAACTTCACGCCCCAGCAACTAGCCTTTTATGAGATGCGAATGAATGAGATAATGCATCTTCGTACTGAAGCATATCAGATCATCTCTCAACAATAGAGTTACATGATTTTATATATTAAGCAATTTCATTTCATATTAAGTTCTTTTTAATTGGTGTCAAATACTATTTGTTATTTTTAATATTTTAATTTCATGGATAACAACGTGAACAAGGATAAAATATTCATAACTCAAAATAAAGTATAAAAATTTGCATAATAAAAACATAGTTACAAAAGTTACAGTTTAATGACTAGTTAATTCAATTATTTCCTAGCTAACCACGAAACACAACATAAGGCATGCCCATCGCCCATTAACATGGTTGGTAGATGATGTACTAAATCCATGTTCCACTCGACCTATTTGTAATCCGGCAGGTCCGAATCCGATGCATACATCGGATCGTCAAGTTCAGTATTTATCAAATATTTAGCGTGCCACCGCTCTAGCCTTTTTTCCATCTGTGCAATTTCACGTTACAATAAACATAAACATTTATCATTATCTTTATTTTGATCTTTGCAATATCTTTCCGATTTTGCTTGTGGCATGGGTATACAATACCAATGACAGTAGCACTCCAAATTTCAACGTCTATCAAATAACCTAGGCCATTTCAAATGATCATCCCATGGAATTTCTAACTTTATCGGCGTTAACCATTTCATCACATGATTAACGTTGCCTAAAGAATGGAATGTGAAAATAGGGATGTTTTCAAAAACTCTTTTCTCGCTAAACTAACTACCTCCATGGGGATCATGGTAAATCCCTAGGTTAGTCAACGCTAGCTCAGCATTTCTAGTTGTTGCCTCACCGTGTTTAACACCCGCTGATGTTGATGCTATAGACTTACCCTTTGTATTCGTGACCTGTTGCTTCCTGCTTCCCCCACCTATCAAGAGGTAATCACATCGCACTATTCTTTTAGGCGGTGATCAGTTATAATATGGAAGTTTTTCCCCGGATAGAGTTTTCCTTAGGAACATGTGTTAGGTAGGGTGAATCTTCATCAGGCATGTAGACATGGTTATGCATTGTGACGTTTATGATATTAAGGAAGTATACCAAGTGTTGTGGCAGAATACCCAAATGAGACCATATATTTATATGGAAAAATATGGACGAATACCTACAAAGACATTGCGTGGTAAAATCATAAAGGAAATATAGTTGTTCAATCACGCGGGTGTCTTTTTCTCGCATTATGACACACATAAATTTCAATGATGTTTTTCATTAATGTTCAAGCACGCGGATGCCGTGACTGTTGAAGCACAGGGGTGCCATTACTGTCCAAGCATGCGGGTGCCATTATTGTGCATTATGCACGCGGGTGTCATTAATGTTCAAGCACGCGTTCAAGCACGTGGGTGACATTATTGTGCATTAAGCATGCGGGTGTCATTAATGTTCAAGTGCGTGGGTGCATCAATTAATCAAACCTAAATATTAAAATATTTCTGATGTTTTATTATAACATTACTAAATGGGACATATTACAAATAAACCACAATCAAGTTAATGATTCAACATGACGATTCCAAATATGTTCCATCAGGTCATCACGTAACTAGTTATGGGCATCCTTGTTCCTCATCTTTGCCTCCCAAACCTGGTACTGATAATGGCCAACGAAACTTTGCCTGCTTAAGCAGGGTGGTCGCTCACGTAAGGGTTATTCGGCTCACCAACTCCCGTACTGCAACTCTTCATCGACAATCATATTGTGTAATAAGACACAAGTATTCATTATTACACGTAAGTCTTTATATTCCTAAAAATTTACCGGGTTCCTGATAGAATGGAACTGCTATTACAAAATGCCGAACGACCTTTCCACATCCTTTCGGGCTCCTTCTTATGCTCGTGTGAACACGCTTTGTTTTTTAGTGTTTGGCCACTTGAAACTTTTGACAATAGTTGTAAGGGGCGGATAAATACCATCTGCGCATTAGTACCCTGTGTCATACATGTTTTCGTTAATTTCGAAGTGCATTGGTGTCCAATTTCCTTCCATAAGTTCTTCAAACACGTGAGATTTGGCAAGAACATTCAAATCATTGCATGCACCTAGCACGCCAAAGAATGCATGTCAAATCCATGTATCATAAGATGCCACGACCTCTAAAGTAATAGTGGTTGCATGACAATGCCCTTGATATTGTCCTTTCCAGGCATGTGGATAGTTATTCCATTCCCAGTGCGTGCATTCGATGCTACCGATCATCCCAGGGAAACCTCGTTGCTTATTATTAGGCTGGAGGCAGGAAATATCTTCGGTCGTAGGCGTGCGAAAATACTCCAGGATAAACACCTTCACCATAGCCCTACCGAAATGTTCTGAAGTCTCTATCTCGATTGTCTCAGCAATTTTTAAGTATTCATCCTATAAGTCATTGCATCCACTGTACGCTAACATACGAAGTGCACATATGATCTTCTGGTGCAAGCTTAATCCAAGTCGACTCACGCAGTCGGGTCTTTGGATGAAATATGGATATTTTTTGCAAACAGCTTCTAAAATGCGATTGAAGCTCGCCTTGTTCATCCTAAAGCGAAACTTAAACATTTCTCCAGTATAAGTTGGATTCTCTTAATAATAGTTTCTCCATAAATTTTGGTGAGCCGTATATCTATCGCGGTGAATCGTTCTTCGCTCATGAATTGCTCTACTACTCTACTATGAACCAGATTGATAGATTGTCCTTAGCATTATGTTATGAATCGTTGTGGCTTCATCATCAGAGTCATCATTATAAGTTGCAGCAATCTGTGCTAGTATCATTTCATCTATATCACTGTAAGACATAATTTGTATATAGTTGAGAAATATATTTTTCCCGACAGGTGTAGATGGGAGGTGAAGATGTATCATTTTCTCCACATCGCACTACTCTTATAGTATGGGATGTGGAAAAAAAAATTACTACAGATTGGACAAGACAAACCACCATATCACTTATTACTGATGTGACAACACGATCCAACCAACTCATTTATTACCAATTGGACAACATAAACCCAACCAACTCATTTATTACCGATTGGACAACACAAACAAACCCATCAACCTACAGTGATATGGACAACACAAACAAACCCACCAACTCATTTATTACCCACTGGACAACACAAACTAACCTACTCATTTATTATAGATTGTACAACACTAACCCACCAACTCATGTATTACCGATTGGACAACATAAACAAACCCATCAACCTACAGTGATATGGACAACATAAAAAAACCACCAACTCATTTGTTAAATAAACAATAAATGGAACAAGAATTTTATTATAACAACATCCATTAAAAATGAACAAGATTTTATTATAACAACAACCATTAAAAAATGAATAAGATTTTATTATAACAACATCCATTAAAAAAAGAACAAGAATTAAGACGATATTTTATATCACCCAAAAAATGTGTTGAAAATTCCAAAAGCGTCACCGACAAGAGATTCTTTGATTGATTCCAAATGAGCAATTGCAGGTTCCCAGTTATCGATGTGTTGCATATATATGTTTTGGAATGAATGACATTGGATAAGGCGGGTTATCAGGAATAGAAATATGGCTTGTCATTTGATGGTAGTAGCGGTCTCTGAGTTACAAAGTTCCACCTAAATCATGATCCAAAAGCATGTACCATCTCTAAGCCAAATCATGCGCAACTCCAGGGCCTTCTAACTGGTTTTCGGGCAATCCCATAAATGGTTGCCATATAATTGACTCGGGAGAACGCATTTTTAATTGCTCCTACATTGTCCCATAGTTAAATCGAAGTTGATCGATTAAAGAGCCACGTTGATTTGTCACCCATCGTAACATTCTTGGCCACCTTTCCAATGCGTGGTCGAGCCAGAGTGGAGCCATCGTACCGAGATACTCGTACCCTAGGTACTGTAAAATTAAATAACAAGTCATTAATAATTGGTTACTCATAAATCAAGTACCTTTATAAATTATCGAGAAAATTGAATTGTGGGGATGGTAGACTTTACCTTTATAATTTTCCAAAAACAATTAACTGCATGCATCGAGAGTGAAGTAAACTCGTGTAAGAATGACAGAACCCCAATCCATATCAGCCATGTCGTTTAGGTTGTGTAAAAATGGTGCCCAATCCAAACTTACTGAATTAACTGCAGTCGGAAAAAATAGGTAACTCATAACGAAAATAATAAAACAATGAGCGATTTGTTCCGCGCTCGCTAATTTGTCCTCCGGAGCTTGCACACTCCACTAAAACATGTACAATTTTAGGGTCCTGTAGGATATGTTTCGTCCTTTGCATTCTAAATTGCCTATTCCAGGAAAATGTAATTCGAATATTTCATCCACAGTATGCAGATTACTCGTAGGAAAAGGGGCAAAATTGGATGGATACCAATTTGAATTCCTATAAAATTTAATGAGTACTAATTACTGAAAAATTCTTAAATAATATAGGTGAATAATATAAATTGCATAGAATTATATTCAAATCTTGCCGGATTAATGCACATAATCGAAAGGGGTATTCCCCAACTCCACACAAGGTAGGTGAAATGTATGTGTTATCTACGACCACCTACTAATTAGCGCTGCCGTCATTTGATTGTCCGAGTTAGGAAAAGTTTCTCTAAACAAATGACTAAATCCGAAATTGTCGATGATATCTCGAACTTCCAAAACATCGGCAAAACGAGCGTATACTTCTATTGGACCTTATAGACTCTCGCGCATGTGAAATTGAATCTCGTTTGCATGCGCATTAGGATCAATTATTGCGCCTCTCGCATGTGGTCTACTATCGTCACATACCCGAACCAAATTTCTATACACGGTTGGCAAGATCGGTTTGGGGGGGGGGGGGGGGGGGATTCTCGTTTGGTTTAGCGGTTTTGCCACACCATTTACTTTGAATGGCATGAATTTTGGATAATAAAATTGATTAATAATATAAATAAATATGAGTGTTTAAAATTGGACTGAAAATATGGAATTTGGTATGGTAGGTGCTAATATTGGTATGAAAATAAATAAGGTATTTGGAATTGATATGAAATGAGTATGAGATGATTTTGAATGGTATTTATAAGTGTTGGTTTTTAATTATATATATTTTAACAGTTACATTTTATAATGGACGGATTGATAACGGTTGAATTTTGGACCGGTGGGGGTGGGGCCTGGACGGGTGTCAGTTATCCATCCAAGCTTGGACAACTGACTCTTCCCCGTCCAGCAGCTTCCACGTCTGCTTTTACATCTTTGGCTACCCTCTCCATTGTGTACGCTCACCCCACAATTAACATCCAACGATGTAAATTTATATCTTTTTTAGCCTCTCCAGTGGAGATGGCCTTAGCCTCGCATTCTTTTCCTTTTAATCTCCTACACATTTTAAAAACCATTAAAGTTACAATACACATTCCTTATACCTAAAACAAACTAATAAATCAATTTAACATTTTACCATCCTCTCTCCCCCTCTATGAACTATCTTTGTCCTCTCACTCTCACCGTTTAGAACCACACAAAGAATAGGTCAGATATTAGGCTTTCTGTTTTAGTGTATGGCTTGAAAATAGGTTGTTGATGTGTTAAAAATCTCTACTCCATCTCACGCTCACCGTCGTCCATCATCGTGAAACACCGTTGTCCACCATCGTGAAACATCGTCTTATAATTAACAGGAAATTTTTGGGATTTTATTTTAACTATTTTTTGTGCCGTAATTTATTCTGAATTATTTAATTTCAATATTTTCTTTGAGGTTTTATATGGTTCACAACAAAATTTTCTCATTGAAATAAGGTATACTATTATAAATCTGAAGCTTCGATTTATGTCTACTAATCCATTACCTATGCTACGCGGCATCCTTACAAAATGTATTTTCTCAAGTCCTTTACAATTTCAGTTAATTATTATTTCTTTTACAATTTCTTAATTACGCATATTCCAATCTACCATTTCATTAGCTTGATGATCTATTTCTTTTTCCTTCTAATCTTCTACACATTTTTCAAACCATTATAATTCCAATACACCTTCCATATACCTACAACAAACTAATAAATCAATTTGAACTTTTACCATCTTTTTTCTCCCTTTACGAAATATCTCGGTACTCTCATTCTCACCAAACTAATAATTACAAACTAATAATTCCAATACACCTTCCATCTTGTTTCATTTGGGGGTTTTCATGATTTCCTATTCTACTATGTTCTATAATTTTCAATTCTATAGTTAATCTTTTCTCTTAAAGATATTTCAATAGTCTCCACTTTTAACTTCTTTACATAACCACCGATCATTTTGGAACTATACTCTATTTTGGAGCTTTTGTGATATTTTTTCTTTTATAGTAGGATGATTATGGTTTTCCTCAATCTTAGTTGTGGTTTTGATTTAAATACTTATTTTTGGCTTCTTAGACATTCAAATTGAATACAGTTATTCGGTCACTTGGTTTTGTAAACAAATTTGCAACACATTGTGATACTATTAATGAAAATAAAATTTTAATCTCATCTCAATTGTTAAACATGTATACAAATGACTTAAAACCATGCGTACATGAACTCGTTTATTAAAGCTGTAAATAAATTACTCTTCGCAAATTTTTGTTATCTAATATGCTTGGATTGTATCAATTGGTAAATTAAATATATGTCAAGTCATATATACATTCTAACTTTTCATGGTTATTATGTTTGTATGGCAATAGTTTTTCTTAGTGTGTAATGTATATCTTAACGTGCTTCGCAATTGAACATTTTAGTGTTAATACAAATGACAATGTAGTTTAAATGGCATTTACATTGTGATGATTTTTTTTTATATTTAACAATATATTTTTCTAGGTCTACGTATCCTTATATTAAAAGTAAAAAAGAATAATGCATGTTCTATATAAAACTTGTAAGACGTATTTTGTTCATATTTGCATTTTAGAGCTTAATGATAATCTATTTAAAATATTCAGAGTTTTTATGTCATAAAGGTTGTATCCTTTTCATACTAACAATGTTCAACTTTAAGATGAGTTTGAGAAAATTATTTTTTCATTACTTTAGGTTGTAAATTACATATTAAAATTGTATGCGCGTGTGCAGTGTTATAAGCTAGTTAATACTTAAAATCATCTACAATGGTAGACCTAATAAAAAAGTAAACTTACCCTGTGAGTTTGGCTATTTAATTTTTTTAGATATATATTGAAGTTTTTATCAATTGATAACAATAAATTATGTTCATGCCAAATTTAATGATTACTTTAACGACTAGTAACAGATCTTGTATAATTGGTAATCTTCGACAACCAGACAACACCCCTCCAATTACTTTTTGTCTATAAGCTCCTTCACACATTCACTTACTTCAACCATTTTTCACTTATTCTTAAGTTCATAATATTTCGTCATTAATTTAGTGTGGAGGGAGAATGAAAATGAAAGCATTATTTAATATTTAGGACCTCAGCATGAGTAACACAACGAACCTCGCCCAACATACAAATAGTATTTTCTCGTCATGGATAATAATTCCAACTCTTTGAATGTTCAAATACCTGTTGTAAGTGTCAATAAGTCTATTTATAGAAATTTGTGCGGTTTGATGAAGATATACAAGATAATTGTGTTATAAAAAGGCTTTGGTTAAGGCCATAATCAATTGTACCAATTTTTTGAATTATTCTTTATGTAGGTGATGTAAAATTCTAAAAATTGTACAATCACATCAACGGTCAAACATTGGCAGTACATGACTACATTCCAGTTTTTTACTGTTGATATTATATTTAAGTCATGTGATTTTGCATGGCTTACGAGCATGTCAATTTGTTTTTAATGTCATATTATTACATTAATTTGTAAGTTCCATATTTTTTAAATACGTGGGTTGGGATGTAGCTAAATTTATATCTCATTTCTCCATTGCATAAAATTTAGTTTTACTGAAATTCTTAATGGTAGGAATACCAATTAGGCAAGACATATTATTTCACAACTTATCATACAATAAATATATAGTTATAGGTAATAAAATCAATAATTTATTTCCATGTATTTATTACTTACAATATACAGGAACCAAAATTAATTGCTCCGATATGAATTAAGTGATATGAAATTAATGTAAAATATAGAATTATAAATCGGACTACCATAATGCTCACCACGTCATATTCGTAGGTGCAACTTGCCTGATTATATTATTGATGTGATAATTTGCAATGTAAATCATAACATGTAAACAAATATAGTTGTACATCATTGATATAATCATCATAGTCCAAGTATTAAAATTTTGGGATTAAAATTGTAATCCACCAAACCCGCATGCCAAAGCTATCAAGCTGACTAAGAGTTGTCATCTATGCCATTGAGTTTGTTTTTCATGCACATGGTGCACAATATCTCATACTCTCTCATAGTCTTTTGAATTTTGAGTTACCTGACTCGAACGAACAACATTTTATGGTTTAGATGAGGATATTTTACACCAAATTTTGAACAACCACCAAAAAAATAACAAAAAATTAAAATTTTATTCCTGAATATGAGAAATTCGTATTTGAGTGTGCATCTATTGTGTTTCATATTAGGAGGGGATTTATATATTTGACAGAAAAAATGGATGTTTAAAAGTTATCGTTGTAGTAACTATTCATGCAAATACAAAAAATTCACAATATTTTATACGAATTTCATTTATTCCTAACATGTAATACAAACTTCATTTGTTCGCATGTAGTTTATAAGAACAAATGAAGTTTATATATAGGTTGGTCATTCTCTAAATTTAGAGACTTGCAACCTTTCGTACTATCATGTGATTATAACCTCCATTGTATATCACACCATTATAGACACATAATTCTATAAACTTAGTTGATCTCTTGTATTCTTATACCAACATCGTGGATGGTCTTAGGAGGGTTAATAAGTTATTAAGTTATGAGGTGGCGGACTTATGAGGTGGTCGACTATCACAACTCTTAATACAATTTTATGTGAGAAATTTGAAGGAGACTCTTAAATAATACTTAAAAATTAGACTCGTTGATATATAGACACGTATTATTGGTGTGTAGAGTTCATAGGAGGTTCATTTTAAGCACCAATTAATACGTATATTACACGTAACTAATTTTTATTTTTAAGTTATCTCTAGAATTACTCATAAGTTTCTTTCTTTGCAAATTTTGTAGATGTGATTAGGGTTTTATTTTGCGGAAGAATATGAAGTGGTAAGGGTAATAACTCATAAAATATTAGTGGATTAAGTCTATTTGTGAAATAATGAATCTTTATGGAAAATTAATGGTGCTACTAAGTCAAATGTATCAGTAAAGGGGTATTTAAGAAAAATAAAGTATTAAAAAGTGGTGCTTAAGTAAAAAAAACATTTATAATGTCATTGAATGGTTATGATCAAATGAAAAGTGACACTGTGGCCATCTATCCTTTTCGGGAGGAAAGGAGTGAAGGTCTCGCGCTCTCTTCCTCTAGGAGCACTTCGGTCGTCGTCGATGTGGGATGATGTAAAGAGATGAGGTCACCAACCTATTTTTTTCAAGACAGGCAAAAGAACATGTCGCCGCCTCAAAATAGCAACATCAAAGATAAAATGATGCTTAAGAAACCAATATTTCAGAGGTTCGGGGGCTAAGTTACTGAATGTGAAGGTTTTAGGCACCTATCCCACCCTTTCGGTCTCTCATGGGCTTATGTTACTATTTACCTTAATTTCTCTGTGAAATGTGTGTGCATATATATATAAGTGGAGATCGGAATCGCCAAACTCTTATCATGGAAAAGATAGAATAAGGTCATCCATAGGAATGCTCCCAAAATAATATCTAGAAAATACGATGTATGTGTTTATCGAAATATTAATCATTTTGATGAAATGATAATATGTGTTAGATAAAACTCCAATATGGATTAAAAAAATATAATGTATATTAAATAATGTATAGATAAAAATAACGAAAATGCGAAAATGAAAAATTTGACTTGAGTATCGAGTTTTAACCCGAAATGCCTACGTAGCCGATAAAGGCATTAAAGTCCACGTAGTTCGTATGCAACATAGGGGTGGGGGTTATCCCATAGATTCAAAAAGGAATTTTTTATATGTGTATGTGTAGAAAAAGTATTTTAGTTTGAGAAAATGTGATGAATAATTCCGTTGGAATTTATAGGTGTAATCCTTTTTTCCTTGATTTTGTTTTTAAAAAAAAAATAGAGTATGGGCAATATCACTAATAAAGTATGAGATGTTAATGTTTATGAACTAAAGTAAAAGATAAATTAAGAATTTATATAACTAATGCGAAAATAAATAAATTTAAAGAGAGAGAAGGGTGTTTGGACCATCTTTGGAGAATTGAGGCTTCATCTTGATCCTTGATGAGCTCCATTGGATGTTGTGGAAGAATGTTTGATGAGATAGAATGAGATTTTTCTAAATAGGGTATGAAAATTATGGGAATGAAATATGGGAAGGAATTTCACACAAGGAAACTTCGTTGATTACAAGAGAATGTTGTTGAGGTCATTGATATTGATAGGTTTGAGATGTGCCTTGAGAGTGGGCTCATGCCCTCTATTTATAGGGTATGGGGATGCCGATCGGCATAGCCCTGAACCTTTCAATGGTAAGGTAACCCTACACACAATGTCGATTGGCAGGGAAATGGCCTGCCAATGACAGTTTCGTGCAATTATTTTCAAAAAAATCGTTATAAAACATAATCCGTAAATCCAAATTACGCACAGGGAATACCATTATAAAGGTAATTCGTAGACCTTTGGTCTACTCCCAGATCCAGGAGTTGATTTTAGGTCAAACGGGGCTTCAAAGCGCTCATCGATCCTTAGGATGAGAGATTATCGGACAGTAATGGATCGTTCATCCAAACTGTAAGTCATAATCGTGCACGAGGTGGAGTGTAGGAAGGTTTACACAAGACACTTCGATATTCCAAATATTAGAAAGTTGACTTTTATCAAACGGAGCTCGGAAGCACCCGGTGACCTTTCGGAGTAAAACGGATCGTTCGTCCATATCATAAGGTTGATTAGCGCATGGGGTGGACTGTTGAAAAGGGTGTCCAGTGACCTTTGAATATTCATTCAGTCTCATTTGATTTGAATAGTCAGACTTGGTCAAACGGAGCCCGAGAGCGCCCGATGGCCTCTGAATCAATATTTGAGGAAATACGGATCGTTCGTCCAAATAGTTATGCCCTTTTGCGCATCGAGAAGACCGTTGGAAAGGGGCTTCAGTGGCCTTAGAATATTCATTCAGTCTTGTTTGAGATAAATAGTTGACCTTGGTAAAACTGAGCCTGGGAAGGTCTGGTGGTCTCTAGGTTAATTTTTGGGGAAAAATGGATCGTTCGTTCGAACGGTTATGCCATTTTATGCATGCATCAGACCATTAGAAAGGAGTTTCAATGACCTTCAAGTATTTATTAAGCTTTCTCTCAGACATTGGAGTTCATTAGGGTCAAATCGGGGCCCAAGAGCACCTGGTGGCCTTTAGATTAATTTTTGGTAGTAAAATGGTTCGTTCATCTGAACTGTTATGCCGATTCGTGCATGGGGTAGACCATTGGAAAGGTAATTCAGAGCCCTTTGAAGATTCATTGAGCTTTAACTCTGACAATAGAGTTAACCGGAGTCAAACGAGTCTCGGGAGCGACCGATGGACTTTGGATTGGTGCTCAGAATATGACTTGGGATTTGTGGTGAAATTAGGACGTCCTAGGGACCTAAGGAGAGACTTAGGGGGCCTATAATGTGGTGTCTATATAGCCCCTCTAAGGATGATCTTGGAAAAAGTGAAATCCGTTGGATAGACACCACATGATGTTTTGGGAAGGAGGCTAATTCTGCGGACCTAAAAGGATGAGGATGACCTATTCACAGGGTCAATGCCATTTATGAGGACCTGAGGTAATATTGGGTATGTACGATTCTGTGGTCCAAGGTCGATTCTTAGGACCTAGGGTAGGTAGAAACCAATTCTAAGGGTCAAGGTTAATTCTGAGGACATTAAGTAGAAGCGGCCAATTCTTAGGGTCAAGGATAATTATGGACCTAAAGTGGGAGCGACCAATTCTTATGGTCGAATCCAATTCTGAGGGATTAAGTAGAGGTGACCGATTATGCGGTTCGAAGAAAATTCTGAGGGATTAAGTAGGAGTGACCAATTCTGAGGGCGGAGGTGAATTCTAAGGACCTTATGTAGAAGCGACCAATTCTGAGGGTCAAGGTCAATTCTGAGGACCTTAAATTGGAGCGATAAGTTATGCGAGTCCAATTCTGAGGGCCTTAAGTAGGAGTGACCAATTTTTTAAGTCAAAGACAATACTGAGGGACTTAAGTAGAAGTGACCAATTATGTGGGTCAAAGCCAATTATGGGGGCCTTAAGTAGAAGTGACCAATTCTGAGGGTCGAGGCCAATTCTGAGGACCTTAAGTGGAAGTGACCAATTATGGGGGTCGGGGGCCTTATGTTGGAGCGACCAATTCTGAGGGTCAAGGTCAATTTTTAGGACCTTAAGTAGGGGTGACCAATTCTGAGGGCCGAAGACAATTTTGAGGTCCTTAAGTAGAGGTGACCAATTCTGCGGGTCGAAGCCAATCCTGAGGGCTTAAGTAAGGGTGTGGGGTACAGTTCTCCTGGTAAAATTTGGAGACTCGTATGGGGAAAAGATATTAATCCAAGGATTGGATGTAGCCCTCCTGGGGGAGCTTTTCAATTTATGTTGTGTTACTTGGAGACGTTGCTGGAGAGATATCTGATTGGCTTAATGTTCCACTGTGGAAGTTAGATTTGAGAATTCTGCTAGGGAAAGAATTATGGGATTTCGTTAAAGAATTATGGGGTTTAAGTTGGGGGATAAAATGTGGTATTAATTCTCTTAGGAATTTGAGAGCTTGAAAAATGATTTTCTAGGTGAAAAAATGTGCCAAAATTTATTTGACAATTTTAGGGATTTTCTGAGGGATTTTTGGGATTTTCTAGGATTTTTTGTACAAAATTTCAGGGATGTGCCTACCAGTAGGGTGTAGGGGGTGCAAAATGGCAATGGAACAATTTTTTTGACTACCTCAGGCAGGTAAAGGGGCAATGTCAATTGGTAAGTGGCGAGGATTGTCGATCGGCATGCCCCTTAGCCTCCTATAAAAAGGGGAGAGATTTCTTCATTTTTCACATCTTTCAGATCTTCTATCTTCTTCCTTTCTTTTCTGAGAACTATTCTAGCGTTCTTATCTATTCCAATACAAGGAAATGGAAAAAAAATTCCCATGTTGTATCTCTAGTACTTAATTACTGGTGCTTGCATTCTCAGTATTATCATTATCGCCCAAGATTGTGATGACTTGCCCATTGGCGAAAAACTTCAGTTTCTGATGGAGGGAGGAAGACACACCCTTGGTACTATGAAGTTATGGTCATTCGAGCAACAGGTTGAAACAAGTTGGGATGTTGATGACCTGGAATTCAGTAACGAGGTTAATAGGGCCAGTCCTTATCGTAATCTTTATAAATCCCATCAATTCCCGATGAGTATTATCATAAGCATGCACCGTGACAGAAGTTAGAGCAAGGTCGCTTACTTTTAGTCCCTGGAAGTTGAGGTTTCTTAATGGGAAAATATTGAGTGCTGATCCATTGTCGACAAGATAAAGTGGGATGGTCTTTCCCATGACTTCAACATAGATATTGATAGCATAGTTGTGATTTAGACCAAACTTGAGGATTTCTTATTCGGAGAAGGAGAGCGTTCTAGTAGAGGTTAGAGATCCGACCAAATTCACTACTTCTTCTGGCGTTATGGATGGAGGAACTGTGGGCCCCCTAAGTAGTTTAATCAAGTCATTTCAGTACAGTTGGGAAGACATGAAGAGTCCCCATAGAGTGATGTTAACCTAAGTTTTCTTCAACTGATCGAGCACCTTACTCTCCTCGAGGGTCATTTCTAGCATAAGAAGTTTCTCAAAACCTGTTCCCTTATCGATTGTTGTTGATCATGGGTTTGGAATCTGGTAATTCCTCCTTGATCTAGTTATATGGTTTACAAAATAGGGTAAAAATAGAAACCCTATTTCTTCATCTATCTTGCGTTATTCGGCCACTTTGTTTATATCTCTTATTAGTTCCTTAAATGATATCATTCCATATATACTAACTACTAGGCTAGTATTGTCTGGGTTTTTCTCTTCATTTGAATTATCGAATCCCCCCCCCCCCCCCCCATCTGGTGGCAACGATATCATCCTTCCAAGAGAAGTCAATGTACTCTACAACCTCAATGACCTCTTCGTACAAATCCTCCCACTCAATGGTGATATTTAGAAGAAGCATCAAGTAGCTCAGACATACTATAAATTTCACCAGTCTATCAAAATAAGTTTGCCATGATCTGGATGACATCATCTAAGATGACTTCATCGGTAGGTACCACCCAATTACCTGACTCTTGAGCCCATTTTTGACCTTTCAGGAACATTGCACTGAATCTCTGGCAGTCAATAGTAATCTATGAGGGAAATTTCATTCCAAACTCTAGGAGTTGGTTCAATACTGTTGGAAATTCCATATCTTTTTCTCCGGAGAGAGTACGAATAGTAATGCATACTCTAGTGAGAAGTAATAGGACCTGATCGGCAAAATAGGTAAGATGTAGGAGAAAATATGGGCAGACTTTAAGGATTTTAGGGGAATATACCTGTATGATGGGTGATTTACTAGGTATAATCTGGGTAGATGAATCAAATTTGGAATATTTTTCTAGGAAGATAGCATTTGCATGAGTTAGGAGCGGATTGTGGGTAGTGTTTGCTTTAGGTTTGGGTGGTAGGGTGATGATGCCCCGATCAATCAGACTTTGGATTATATTTCAAAGATGGATACATCAATCAATGGTATGGATGAAATTTTGACAGAAATCACAATTGGGATCAGGTTTGATTTGGGAAGTGGGTTTGGCAATGAACGAGAGTCTAGTGGCTTAATAAGATTTTGGCTCAAAATGGGTTGGTAAACTTTAGAGAGGGGAGCGTGAAGCTCGATGTATTCTTTTTAACTGGGATAGGGCGGCTTTCTGGTTCCCATGAGGTAGCAGGATGAGAAATGTTATTAATGGTTGAAACTATGGTGTTGGCAGGCTTCTCATACTTTTTAGGTGTAAACTGTCCAAATACTTTTTTTGGCTTAACTTCTGTCTTGGCAAAACTTTCTTCAATATCCACTCCTGCTTCTCGAAGGGCTCGAAAATGGGGTCTATATTGTCCTCCTAATATCGCTCAAATATGGTGTAAGAAGTTCTTCTACACAATACTAACATTCTCCTCTTCGGAAGGCCGATTGGTCATGGTGGCCACTTTCTCTCTTCACCTTGCTATGAAGTTACTGACCGTTTCCCGTGATTCTATTTGAGAAGTTCTAAATCACGACGGGTAACCTCTAAATCCTCGTTGTATTTGTACTGTGACTTGAATTGCCGGGAAACATACTCCCAACAACGAATTCTAGATTCCCTAAGAGATAAGAACCAGCGAAGTACGTTGTCCTTCAAAGTCTGTTAGAATATTTGGGCCATTATTTCTGTGACACCCCGCCTAATTAAATACCGGGCGATCAATCCTTTATTAAATTAAAATGAAGGTGAACAGTTGGTTCATTCTTAGCATCACTGTCGTAAAAATAACTTTTCCAAATTTAACACCCTATTTAATTAAGCTAAGTGTCAAAACCATTTTTTTTAACATTACTTTCCAAATTTTATTTTGAAAATAAAGATTTAATTATCTACAACAATTCAATATTTAAAGAATCACACCACAATAATCCTGAAACATATAATCTAATTAATTTAAACATTCAGCAACTAAACCCCAGCATTTAAAACTTAAAGTAAAACATACATGCTGAATAAATCCCAGAGTAACAGTACTAGAAATAACTGAAATACAAATGTCCCAATAGAATAGATAAATAGTGGAAATGGAGACACATGCCCAATAAGGAGAATGATAGAAGTTGAATCAAGTAAATGAAATTGTCTAAGCAAGTGGCCAGCAACTCCCACCTAAGCTGCATCACGTTCCTTCCAAGGGATCCTAAAAAAGACGCCCCTGTGGATGGGCACCTGTAATATATACATATATATACAAGAGAGAAAGAGGGATAGAAACGGGTCAGAGCCCGAAAGTGTATATGATTTAAAAATTCGTTTAGCAAGTATTTAAATTGATACAGGCCAATGCAACAACATATTAGTGTGAGACTCTCTTGAGAAATTCTCGCCTCTCTTCTAATGTGCACTCCTATCGCACTAACCTTCCCAATGGTTTATCTCATCATATATCACACTATCCTTCCCCAAGGATTTAACTTATCTTAGGTGACTCTCAAAATTTAAGATTTAACAACATCATGGTTTATAAAGATAATTTCATTTAGTACCCAAATGCTCATTTTAACTTTATTAACTCATAAAGTTTTTCAATATCATATTATACTTTTCAAAACACGTATTTCTAATTTGAGTCATTATACATGTATCACTTACCATGACACATTAGGCAGTTTCCCAAATTTCAGAAGTTCATATATATACTAAATACTCGTATAATATATATATTCTAACAGCACCCCACATAAAAATTATGGTGCGGTCATACTCTGCTATCCAATCCCCGTATCAATCGTACTAAAGGGAATACAATTTCGGAATCACTCTCGAACTGTATAAATACATACACAAATAATATTGAGGCGAATCATAATTTCCAAGTCCAAGAGGTCAGTACATACCCTCAGGTCTCTTAGGACCGTGACTACCGATTAGATAGTCTATACCTAGGATTTCTATCTTCTAGGGTACGAGTCAATATCCCCCATAAGGCACACGAGATAAGATCGTCCCAGCGCGGAAAGCTCAGGGATAGCAAGTAGCGCGAGCATGATTTTCACAAGTATATAATATATGCATACACAATCATATAAATATACCACTTTTATTATATCAATTTAGGTTTATCCAATAACCCACATTCACAACATTTATCCTTATTTTCCCATTATTATTTATCAAGTATAATTGTTCGTTTCTAACTTTAATTCGAAGTGTTTTTCCAACTTACTATGTAACCCTCATGGACTCTATTCTTCCAAATGTATAATTCAGTAGATATCCATTTATGTTCCAACGTAACTCTCTCTTACGTGTCTCTCCCCTTTAATATATACTTACATTATCCCTTATGAAAAATGTCCCAACAATATAGATTTCGCCTTACATTAAAGGATTTTGAATTTTATTTTCAAAGATGAGAATTTCAAACGGTTTCGAAATCATAATTAAAATGGAGTTTTAATTGAATTTTTATTATCTCTAAGAGTCCTCAAAACATAAAACTGTCTAGCAAAAAAAAATATTAAAAAATATTGAACGGTCTGATCTGGATTTTTTCTGTAGCTTCGTCTCCTCTTCAGCTAATTCTCTGTAAAATTTCATCCAATTCCAAAGGTTCGATCGTCCGAAATAATTTTTTTTTAGTGTTTGTATCTGATTAGAACTCTTTTCTTAATCAAACTCTTAATCCTTTACATGACAAAGGATTTCCAGAATATCATATAAATCATCAGTACATGAAAAGTTCCCATCTCAAATTGGGTTTTTCCTCCATAAATCTCATCCTAATAACTCCTAAACTAATATGGATGATGCATCAAAGAAATAACCAAGATAAACACTTGCCTGGGATTTTCAGAAATTTGGTTTGGTGTGGTTGCGTTCCCCGTTTTGCGATCTACGCGTTGGCGGTGGCGGCGGTGCAAACGGGTGAGTTTTAAGCCTTGGAATGCCTTGAGAGCTCTCTCCTCTCCTCTCCAATGGCCGTTCTAGTGTTTTGAGTTATCTAACCCTAGGAGGTAACCTAAACATCTGATATAACCCCTTTAATTTTAGTGGGTTTAATTACCCAAAAATACAAAATGACTAAAATGCCCTCCCAGGGTACTAATTAGGCCTAAAAACGCCCCGAGACCCAAATCAAACTCTTGGGTATACTTTTATGACTATCTCGGCCTTTTCGGACGCGTTGGCGAACTCAAAACAACCATACGAACAACTTATAAAATATTTACTTTTATTTATCAATATTTAGTCCCGACGCGACACGGACGCGTCCCGACTCAAATTTCTAAAATTGTCATTTTATTCACTCGTGACATTTAATATGGCCACTATTATATATTACTTTACTCATTAGTAATATTCAACAAATTTTCCCATAATTACTAACTCTCATCACATAAATAATTATAACATATTTAATTTTCGAATTTTTATTAAATAATTAATTCACATTAATATTAATAAATCCTCAAATTAATATAGCATAAAAATACGGGGTATTACATACTTCCCCCCTAATAACGGAATTTCATCCCGAAATTCGAAAAATAAGGCATACCTGGTAAGAACAAATCTGGATATCTCTCGCGCATATCGGCCTCGCGCTCCCAAGTGGATTCCTCCACATTATGATGCTCCCACTGGACCCGTACAAGTGGAACTATATTCGACCTCAATCTCCTCTCACTATAGTCTAGGATAGCCACCGGTCTCTCCTCGTAAGAGTTGTCAGGCTTCAAGTCTATCTCATCTATCGCGATGTGAGTATGGGCCATAGCATCCCGAAGATACCGTCTCAACGACGAGATGTGGAATACATCGTGAATGCGATGTAAATGCTCTGGTAGTCCCAATCTGTATGCTACTGGCCCAATCCTCTCGGTAATGGGAAATGGTCTCACTTACCTCGGGGCCAATTTCCCTTTCTTCCCGAACCTCATCACTCCCTTCATAGGAGATACACGCAGTAACACTTGGTCCCCCACATTAAACTCCCGGAAGAACCGTTTCGCATCGGCGTAGCTCTTCTGCCTGTCATGGGCTACTCAAATGCGACTCCTGATCATCTCAATCCTGGTAAAGGTTTCCTGTATCACCTCTGGTCCTAGAAAATTGTTATCCCCCACCTCGAGCCAACAAGTTGGAGAACGACAAGGCCGTCCATACAAAGCCTCAAATGGATCCATACCAATCGTAAACTGATAAGAGTTATTATAAGCAAACGCTACCAGTGGAAGATGTGGCTCCCAACCTCCTCCAAAATCAAGAACACACATGCTTAGCATATCCTCTAACATCTGATTAGTACGCTCTGTCTGTCCATCTGTCTGTGGGTGATAAGCTGAACTCAACCTCAACTCAGTACCCATAGCCTCCTGAAAGCTTTCCCAAAAATGTGATACGAAAATCTTGTCTCTATCTGACACAATATTCAGGGGCACCCCATGTAATCTGACAATCTTGAAAAATGCGTTACTACAGCCGTTTATGAAAATAAACTATTTAAGTAACTCCGATTTGTTTTTTGAAGAAACTCTTTTCTTAAATAAAAAAGGATTAATCACAAGATGTGTTTAATAAAATAGTATGTGCGAGATCTATTCAAGATTTAAGCAACAAGTTTAAAAAATAATTTAAACCAGTTTTAAACAAAGCACAACCAAGAATGGGATGAGAAAATGTAGAAGGCTTTTGTTCAGAATTTTTACGTGGTAAAACCTCACAAATTTAGGAAACATCCACGACTCCCTCTATGGAGTAAAAAGAAAAATCTACTAAAACATATATATGAGTTACAAACTATATAACTAACATGCAGACAACTCAGACCTATATAAGTTTAGGAATGTACCCTCTGGTGTCCTTAAACTTCTCTGCAGTTCTGATTGTAGATGTAGTTCTCCCAGTTTGTCAACTTTTGATTTGTTCCAGCACTTTACATCGACTTATGTTCTCAAGATCTTATCACCAACACTTTTCGTGTTGTAGGGTGTAAGTGTTTGTGAAGGTGATCTCTAACACATGCATGCACACATACGCACTTATTGAGTACAAATAGTCCTAACAAATTACAGTTTACACAATATGCAGTGATCTTTTCTTTTTCTTTCTTCTTAGAAAACTTTGAACCTTTTTGACCTTACAAACTATCCCAGAATCCACGGATACCTTGCTAGGAAGACAGACAAGGTCTTAATCAATCTCAAAATTTAAAACAAAAACTTTTTGAGATTGAAAACCTCCAAGTGAGATTCCAAACTAGGTCAAAGGTTTAGTTTACAAGAACAAGAAACAGAAAGCATTTTATTGTTGATTTCAAAGTAAGAAAACGTTTTAGAGAAAACAATCCACAATATATTTCTCAAGATGAGAAATAAAATGAAACTAAGTGTAATGTAACATGAATAACTCAGATCTGAGATTTCTATGGAAACAAAAACTAGATCTAAGTAAAAGTCTATGTTGGAAACAAGATCTCACGAACACAAGGTTACAGCAACCAAAATAACTCAACTCAAACTCTCAAACACTCATGAACACTCAGGATGGTGTTTTTGGCTATGGTGTTTTGAAGAAGTGTTTGGGTTAGGTTTGAAGAGGATTTGGATGAAGTTAGGGTTTCCAACTTTCTTCTCTCTCTGGTTTATCTCTTCTCTCTCTTCTCTCTCAATACTTTGAGGAAATGAAATGGCAAAAATCTTCGAAGTCTGAGAGAAGGCCCCTTTTTATAGGGTGAGAGGAAGGTTCGAGATATCTGATCCAAACGAAGGGCTGAGATTGAGTCAATTTAGATTGACTTAAATCTAATGGCTCACACAAGGCGGTGCTTAAACGAGCGCTAACTGGCTTAAAGAGTTACACGGGGATCCATCAAGGCAACATGCAGACCATTGATAAGAAATGTTCCAAGGGCTGATAACACACGCTTCTGTTGTCTCTGTAAAGAAATGCAAAACTAACCAATCAAAGGCAGACAGGTGTTGGCAAGTTATGGGATGTTAAACACGCGTCAAAACTAATTACAAAGCACACCCTTAAGTCTCTGCCGCTTTCGGATTCTACCCAAGGTAACTTTAGGCCATAAAATACAACAAGTCATATTAAGAGATTGACCCCAAAACTTTTTAAAACATGTTTTAATTATTGAAAACATGATTAAAAATGTTTAAAAAATCCCAAAAAATTATTAAAAATCAAGCTTAGTGATTTAAACACACACAACACATGTACACACATACTTATGCAATATGATGTGCAGAAGATGAATTCTAAGTGTGTGAGTGTTGGCAATAGTCTCTTGATCTTAACAAGAAAGAGAGATGAATAGGCAATCCAACTTCTGAGGTTCTTTGGTTTCTAGGTAGACACAATTTTGTCACAATTTCCAAACGAGATGAGCACTTATACAATATAGACTCAAGTGAGTCAAAGGTATAAGGGATTCAATCTCCCCCTTTGGAAATATGAGACAAAATCTCCTTTGAGTCATCTTGGACTCGTAAGGCAAAAAAAAAAACTTATTCCTATCAAAATTCTATGTACCCAAATCCTAGAAATCAAAAAGTACATAACTCAAGTAAGTACATTTGAATACCCTATTACAACTGTAAAGAGTAACTGTACAACTGTAAAGAACCTGTAATAATTCACTAAGATCAAGCTATTTAGAATATGCAAGAGTTGAATAGACTCAAATTTCTCTCCCATTTTGTCTCAAATGGACAAAGGGAAAAACTTGGATAAATAGCAAAAAGATTAATCAGCATAAACCATACCAATAGATTTACATAATGAAATGAATCTATTATAATCAGAGGTTTGGTAAACATATCTGGGGATTGTAGATCAGTAGGAAGATAATTGATTGCTAACTCCTTAGATTCAACCAATTCACGTATAAAATGATGTCTTATTTTAATATGCTTTGTTCGCGAGTGCTGAACAGGATTTTTAGAAATATTAATCGCACTTTGATTATCACAATAGAGATGTAATTGGTTTTCTTGAATACCATAATCACTTAGCATTTGTTTAAGCCACATTAATTTAACACAACAGTTTCCAGCGGCTATGTATTCAGATTCAACTGTTGAGAGTGATGTGCAGTTTTGTTTTTTACTACTCCATCCTACCAAGTTATTACCTATATAATAACATGCTCCTGAAGTGCTTTTACTATCATCAGTACACCCAGCCCAGTTAGCATCAATGTACCCAATTATAGTGCTTGGTGTGTCATTAGTGTACCAAAAACCTAGATTTAGAGTGCCATTTACATATTTAATGATACGTTTAACAACATTCAATTGTCTCTCTTTAGGGTTACTTTGATATCGAGCACATACACACACAACATACATAATATCAGGACGCGAGGCAGTAAGATACAGTAAAGTGCCTATCATACTACGATATAGAGTAGGATCAGCAGATGTTCCATTGTCATCTTTAAAAAGTTTTAGCGTACTACTCATGGGCGTTTTAGCATTTTTAGCACTCTCAAGGCCGAATTTCTTAACGATCTCTAAAGCGTACTTAGATTGCGAAACAAATAATCCTTCTGGATTTTGTTTGACTTGGAGACCTAGAAAGAACTGTAACTCCCCCATAAGGGACATCTGAAATTCCTTACTCATAATTTCAGAAAAGGATTTTACTTCTGAGGTAGAAGTTGATCCAAATATAATATCGTCTACATAAACTTGAGCAATCGTAATGTGTTTGTCAAAATGTTTGACAAATAAAGTTTGGTCATTTCCACCTCTTTTGAACCCTTTATCCAAAAGAAAATTGGAAAGTCGCTCATACCAAGCTCTAGGAGCTTGTTTAAGGCCATATAAAGCCTTTTTCAGACGAAATATATGATTTGGATGCTTAGGGTCAATGAACCCTTTAGGTTGTTCTACATAGGTTTCCTTAGCCAGTATACCATTAAGGAACGCAGATTTGACATCCATTTGATATAATATAAAATGCATGTGACAAGCTATAGCGAAAAATAGACGAACTGATTCTAAACGAGTAACAGGGGAAAAGGTCTCGTTAAAATCAATTCCTTCTATTTGGGAGTATCCTTGAGAAACTAATCTAGCTTTATTTCTAATTATTATCCCATTTTCTTCACTTTTATTTTTGAAAATCCAACGAGTACCAAAAACCTTTTTGTGATCAGGACGTGGAACAAGATACCATACATCATGAATGATTGTAAAAGTTCATCCTGCATAGCAGAAATCCAGTGAGAGTCATTCAATGCCTCATATACATTCTTTGGTTCCACGAGGGAAACAAAACATGCATAATGGGAAAATTTTCTAAGTTGAGATCTTGTATGCACTAGCTCACTAGGGTTGCCAACTACGTTGTTTATGGGATGATCTTTAGAAACCCAGTTAGGTACTTCAGGTGTCTCAATAGGTAATGAATTATCTATTTCAGAAGGGTCATTTTCTAAAATATTTGAGGACTCTTCCTCAATAGGTAATTCACTAGTCTTTCTTTCTATAGTAGTGTCACTAACAATTACATTTATGGATTCCATTATGGTTTTAGTACGAAGATTATACACTCGATAAGCTCTACTGTTAGGCGAGTATCCTAGAAATATGGCTTTATCTCACCGGCTCTCAAATTTAGATAAGTGTTCCCTATCTTTGCATACATAACAAGTACTGCCAAAGGTTCTAAGATATTTGAGATTAGGCTTCTTATTGTACCAAAGTTCATAAGGGGTTTGCTTGGAATTCTTTCTAAGATAGACCCTATTAATGATGTGACATGCAGTATGAATAGATTCTACCCAAAAATATTTAGGTAAGTTCTTGGCATGTAACATGACACATGCCATCTCTTGCAAGGTACGATTCTTTCTCTCGGCGATTCCATTTTGTTGAGGAGTCTTAGGAGCACTGAACTCATGTTTGTAACCATTATAGTCACAATATTCTACAATATCGGTGTCTTTGAATTCACCACCTTTATCACTACGGATTCGATTTACTTGAATGTCCTTTTCATTTTCAATCCTAAGAAGAATTTTTAGGAAAATTTGAAAAGTGTCAGACTTTTGTATTAGAAAGGCTACCCAAGTAAATCTAGTGAAGTCATCAACCATAACTAGGATGTAACTGTGTCCACAAAGACTAACAGTTTGGGAGCGACCCATTAGGTCCATATGGATGAGTTTTAAGGGATTAGAGGTGAGAATGTCTTTGACTTTCTTATGAGGGGCCTTAACAATTTTACCTTCTTGACAGGAACCACAAACAATATTATGAATGGGTTTAATTTTTGGAATTCCTCTTACTATGTCTTGAGTAGACAATTTACTAAGATTATCATAATTTATGTGACCCATTCTGTTATGCCATATCTCGTCGTCATCCATTCTTGCAACATTACAAGCTTCAGAATTGTTCTTGACAGTGTAACGGTTGTCAGGAGTTCTGAATCCAGTAATTATGCATTCACCTTTTTCATTTAAAATCTTGCAATTGTTCTTTGAAAAGGTAACAGTATGGTCTAAGTCACAAAATTGTGAAATGCTAAGTAAGTTGACCTTTAGACCTTTAACTAGAAGAACATCTATAAGAGTCGAAAGACCATCTTCTTGGAGAGTTCCTTTGCCTATTATTTGAGATGAAGCTCCATCACCAAAAATGACTTTTCCACCAGCATATCTGGTTTTGTTTAAAAGTTTAGTTTCATCTCCTGTCATATGCTTAGAACATCCAGAGTCTAAATACCAACTAGATGATGTGTGTTCGTCTTTTAAAGAAGTAACAACAATATTACACTTCATCTGAGGTAATAGATCATATTTTCTAATCCAAATTGCTCTAGTTTTCAACTTGCGCTTATTAGCTCTCAACTCATAGAATTTGCGAGCATTAGATTTTTGCTGAAAAAATTTTTGCGCATGATTTTGAATTTTGTGAAAGACTTGAGCATTTGGTTTAGGAAAATGCTTAGGATTCCTTCTAGGAAATGTTCTTTTAGGTTAGGTCTTTCTCTTTCTATAGTTAGAGTTTTTATCAGGCTGTCTAGGAAGTATATAATTGTTTCGACTCCTCCTAGAATAGTTATACTTCTGGTAAGTACGAGGATTATAGATAGGTTTGAGAAGTCTCCTAGCATAGCAACCATCGAAAGAATGACCATATATGTCACAGTAGGAGAAATAAAGATTGCTCAAGATGGGGGTCTCCTTAGGAAAGTCTTTAAACAAAGATTTAATAGAGTTTTGAGGCTGAACTCTATTTCTAGGTGGTACAGGTTTGAATGCAGAATCACTCTTCCTAATAGAAGGATAGACATATTTATCCTTAGGTGAACTTTTAAGCTTAGAGCAACTTGATTCCCCAATGTTAAAACTTTAATTTTTAGTATCAAACTCAGTTTTTATGGAATGAAAATCTGGGCATGTTTCAATAGGTCTTTTGCCTCCTGACACAAACTTGATAGGTTCAAAATGTTTTGTTTGTGTTTTCAAATTGGGACAAAATCCTATACCAGTTCGATCATCAGAATTGGTTTTAGATTCAGCAACAAATTCATCAAAACATTTAGAATTATTTTCAAATTTTGTAAATTTTTTGAAAACAGTTGCTGTCTTTTCTTTGGTTTGTTCCAATTCTAACAATGTCCCTTTGTATTTTTTCTCCAGAATTTCATTTGTTTCAATCAAATTTTTCAGTTTTTCATCAAAAACTTTAATTTCACTTTCATGAGTTAAACATTGGGTAGTGTACTCTTCAGCATTTAGTTTAACCATCAAACTTAAATCTTCCAATTTCTTGGTAAGATCTTTAACAGTCTTCTCTAGTCTAGCGCTTTTCTTGAGAGTCTTAGTGTAAAGTGTGTGAATTTCTGGGAGGTCTTTATTGTCCGAATCACTAAGTGTGGTGTGTGGAGTGACCCCCAACGATTCATTTGTTAAACTCACACACCCATTGACATCGTCATTATCGCCATCCCTTTCACTCACACACCCCAAGGTAGAACATGCAACATTCTCAGTAATCAATGCATCTAACCCAGTAATAACCACATTATAAGTATCAGTCATAGAATTATTTGGTTCATCCTCATTAACAAACATGGGCATGTCATCATTATAAATAATCTTAGCAAAGAATGACATGCAAGGATCAAAAGCATCTGATGACTCAGGCTCCTCATTTTCAGAGTCACTTGAATCATCCCATGTTTTGCAGATGTTAGCTCTAGTGTGTTTGTTTTGAGTGTTCAAATTAACTCTACAATCTTGTGCAATGTGTCCCAGTTTACCACATCTATAGCATTCAATCTTCTTAAGGTCTCTATTAGGTCTAGCGTGAGAGTCCTTGTGATTTTTTTCAATGATTTTCTCATGAGGTCTGTGACTAGCAGGAGTTGGATAATTTGATTTTCCTTGTTTATTTGCCACTTTGTTTCTAAACTTAATGATTTTCTTAAACTGTTTAGTCATTAAGGCAATTTGATTGTCCAAACTCTATATATTGAAGTCCTCTTCAGATTCAACAATGGAAGTATTAAACTCAGGTTTAATCAATTTAGAAGAGAAGCTTAGATTGGAACTAGTCTGTTTCCTATGGGATTGGGTTAATTGTTTCTTAAATTCCAGTTCCATTTCCACAGTTCTTAATTTACTACTGAGTAATTCAGGAGTGATATTTATATCACACATTTCCTCAATAGCATATCTTTTATTATCAAACTTCTGTGGTAGTGATCTCAGAATTTTAGATACAATTTCTTGTCTATCATAGGTTATCCCATTAGCATGCAGTTTGGTCACAATATCAGTCAGGTTCATATAGAAGTCATCAAATGATTCAGTTTCAGACATAATTAAGGAGTTATACTGCTGGATAAGCATTTGGGTTTTAGCAGCCTTAACTCTAGTGTCTCCTTCATGAGCAGTGACTAAGGTGTCCCAAGCTTCCTTAGAAGTGGTACAGGATGAGATTCTTTTGAACTCATGTTCATTTATAGACATAAATATAGCATTCTTTCCTTTATTGTTATTTCGAGAAACTTGTTTCCCTTCTTGAGTGAACTCACTTAGAGCTTTCTTAACCCTCTCATTACTTCCTTCGTTGCCTGGTTTAGTAGGAAAAGTATAACCATTTTCAAAAATGTCCCGGACATCATCTCCTAAAGTTCCTTGAATGAAAGCAATCATCCTTACTTTCGAGTAAGAAAAATTGGTTCCATCAAAGATTGGAGGTCGGGTCAAGTTACCAAATCTTTCATTTTTCTCGTCCATATTTCATTTTCAGAAAACAATTTCAGAAACACAGGATCTTTTTAAAAGCAGTTTACAAAGCTCTGATACCAATTGAAAAATGCGTTACTAAAACCGTTTATGAAAATAAACTATTTAAGTAACTCCGAGTTGTTTTTTGAAGAAACTCTTTTCTTAAATAAAAAAGGATTAATCACAAGATGTATTTAATAAAATAGTATGTACGAGATCTATTCAAGATTTAAGCAAAAAGTTTAAAAAATAATTTAAACCAGCTTTAAACACAGCACAACCAAGAATGAGATGAGAAAATGTAGAAGGCTTATGTTCACAATTTTTACGTGGTAAAACCTCACCAATTGAGGAAACATCCACAACTCCCTCTAAGGAGTAAAAAGAAAAATCTACTAAAGCAAATATATGAGTTACAAACTATATAACTAACATGCAGACAACTCAGACCTATATAAGTTTAGGAATGTACCCTCTGGTGTCCTTAAACTTCTCTGCAGTTCTGATTGTAGATGTAGTTCTCCCAGTTTGTCAACTTTTGATTTGTTCCAGCACTTTACATCGACTTATGTTCTCAAGATCTTATCACCAACACTTTTCATGTTGTAGGGTGTAAGTGTTTGTGAAGGTGCTCTCTAACACATGCATGCACACATACGCACTTATTGAGTACAAACAGTCCTAACAAATTACAGTTTACACTATATACAGTGATCTTTTCTTTTTCTTTCTTCTTAGAAAACTTTGAACCTTTTTGACCTTACAAACTATCCCAGAATCCACGGATACCTTGCTAGGAAGACAGACAAGGTCTTAATCAATCTCAAAATTTAAAACAAAAACTTTTTGAGATTGAAAACCTCCAAGTGAGATTCCAAACTAGGTCAAAGGTTTAGTTTACAAGAACAAGAAACAGAAAGCATTTTATTGTTGATTTCAAAGTAAGAAAACGTTATAGAGAAAACAATCAACAATATATTTCTCAAGATGAGAAATAAAATGAAACTAAGTATAATGTAACATGAATAACTCAGATCTGAGATTTCTATGGAAACAAAAACTACATCTAAGTAAAAGTCTAAGTTGGAAACAAGATCTCACGAACACAAGGTTACAGCAACCAAAATAACTCAACTCAAACTCTCAAACATTCATGAACACTCAGGATGGTGTTTTTGGCTATGGTGTTTTGAAGAAGTGTTTGGGTTAGGTTTGAAGAAGATTTGGACGAAGTTAGGGTTTTTAACTTTCTTTTCTCTCTGGTTTCTCTCTTCTCTCTCTTCTCTCTCAATACTTTGAGGAAATGAAATGGCAAAAATCTTCGAAGTCTGAGAGAAGGCCCCTTTTTATAGGGTGAGAGGAAGGTTCGAGATATCTGATCCAAACGAAGGGCTGGGATTGAGTCAATTTAGATTGACTTGAATATAATGGCTCACACAAGGAGGTGCTTAAACGAGCGCTGATTGGCTTAAAGAGTTACACGGGGATCCATCAAGGCAACATGCAGACCATTGATAAGAAATGTTCCAAGGACTGATAACACACGCTTCTGTTGTCTCTGTAAAGAAACACAAAACTAACCAATCAAAGGCAGACAGGTGTTGGCAAGTTATGGGATGTTAAACGCGCATCAAAACTAATTACAAAGCACACCCTGAAGTCTCTGCCGCTTTCGGATTCTACCCAAGGTAACTTTAGGCCATAAAATACAACAAGTCATATTAAGAGATTGACCCCAAAACTTTTTAAAACAAGTTTTAATTATTAAAAACATGATTAAAAATGTTTGAAAAATCCCAAAAAATTATTAAAAATCAAGCTTAGTGATTTAAACACACACAACACATGTACACACATACTTATGCAATATGATGTGCAAAAGATGAATTCTAAGTGTGTGAGTGTTGGCAATAGTCTCTTGATCATAACAAGAAAGAGAGATGAATAGGCAATCCAACTTCTGAGGCTCTTTGGTTTCTAGGTAGACACAATTTTGTCACAATTTCCAAACTAGATGAGCACTTATACAATATAGACTCAAGTGAGTCAAAGGTATAAGGGATTCAAATCTCAGCAATGAACAACTGAGCATACTGACATGTGGTATAATCTGTCCGCACCGGCAGAAAATAAGCCACCTTGGTCAAACGGTCTACAATCACCCAGATAGAGTCGTGGCCCCGCTGTGATGTAGGCAACCCTGTAATAAAATCCATGGAAATGCTCTCCCACTTCCACGTGGGTACTTCCAATGGCTGAAGTAATCCTGACGGTTTCTGATGGTCCACCTTCACCAGCTGGCAGGTAGAACACTTGGACACTAACTCAACAATGTCCTTCTTCATCCCACTCCACCTGTATTACCTCCTCATATCCTGGTACATCTTATCTCCTCCAGGATGTACCGTAAATCGGGACCCGTGAGATTGGGTCATCACTGCATGACACAATTCTGCCCCTTCTTGAACCACTAACCTCCCATTGAACCTCAAACCCCCATCAGAACTAACATAATAGGACTCAACACCCTCACCTAAAAGTCATACAATCTGTTCCTGGCAAAACGGGTCTGTGGTTTGGGCCTGTATTACCCTCGTAAAAATCTCGAGTGTGACTGTCATAACAGATATGAAGGAACGGGATACTGCGTCTTGGTGACCCAACTCCTTCCACTTCGCTTTCCAGACGTCCGCTACCTCATTTACCGATCTTCGGCTCAACGCATCAGCAACTATATTGGCTTTCCCCGGATGATATTGTATGTCGAACTGATAGTCCTTCACAAACTCTAACCATCTACGCTGACGCTTATTCAGCTCTCGCTGAGTGAACAGATACTGCAGTGATTTGTGATCTGTGAACAAACAAAACTTCTCCCCTAATAAATAGTGTCTCCATATCCTCAATGCAAAGACAACCGCTGCTAACTCCAGGTCATGGGTGGGGTAATTCTTCTCATGCGGCTTAAGCTTTCGGGAGGCAAAAGCTATAGCCTTTTCTTCCTGCTGAAGTACTCCCCCAAGTCCCCGTAAAGAGGCATCGGTGTAAACCAGGTACTCCACACCCGGCATCGGTAAAGAAAGGACTGGTGCTGAAGTAAGCTTGTCTTTCAGCTCGTCGAAAGCCAATTGACAAGCTTCATCCCAAACATATGGTACCCCTTTGCGAGTCAGGTTCGTCAATGGACCCGCTATTTTGGAGAATCCCCAAATGAATCTCCTGTAGTATCCGGCTAACCCCAAGAAACCACGCACTTCCGTCGGTGTCGTGGGCTATCCCCACTCCCTCACCGCTGACACTTTACTCGGGTCAACGACTATCCCCTGTTCAGAAACAACATGCCCCAATAACTATACCTCTTGCAACCAGAATCCACACTTCTCGTACTTAGCATACAACTGATGCTCTCATAAAGTATGAAGAACCTGCATCAAGTGCTCGGCATTCTCCTCCTAGGAGTGTGAATATATCAAAATGTCATCTATGAAGACGATGACAAACTGATCCAAGAACTCTCTGAATACTTGGTTCATTAAGTCCATGAATATGGCTGGAGCATTTGTGAGACCAAATGGCATCATTCTGAACTCGTAAGACCCATATCTCGCCAAGAAGGCAGTCTTTGAAACGTCATGCTCTCTAATACGTAGCTGATGGTACCCCGACCTCAGATCTATCTTCGAAAAGAAAGTTGATCCCCTCAGCTGGTCGATTAGATCATCGATTCGAGGCAACGGATACTTATTCCATATCGTGACCTTGTTCAACTCCCGGTAGTCTACACATAACCTCAGTGAACCATCTCTCTTCTTCACAAACAATACTGGAGCGCCCCAAGGTGAGGTACTCCTGCGAATGAAACCCTGACCTAACAGCTGCTCTATCTGATTTCGTAACTCTCGCAAATCCGTCAGAGCCATACGGTATGGAGCGCGTGCTATAGGTCTCGTATCTGGCAATAAATCTATGACAAAGTCTATCTCTCGACTGGGGGGTAGGCCTGGTATCTCCTGGAATACATCGGAATACTCACAAACGGCTGGGATCGAGTCTAAAGGAATCACAACCTCCTTAGAGGCATCCTCCTCTATATAATACAAATGAGCGGTCGAACCTCCCTCTGGGCGAGGCATCGCCACTACAAACATCTCTTACCTCAGAATGGCAAAAACAATGCTCCCATCGAAGAAATCAATCATGGATCTATAAGCTGCGAGCTAATCCATACCGATAATAACATCATGCTCATGCATATCTAAGACTAACATGTCTGCAGGTAATACCAAACTACCAATCTCTACCTCCACTCCCCGACATATAAAGAAGATAAGGTACCCACTCCCCAGTGGTGAGTCTACACACGTCACTGTTCTCTCTACTATGGATAACAACCCTAAGGCCTTCGCAAAATGCGTAGCTATAAAACAATGCGTCACCCTAGTATCAAACAAAACCCAACCCATAATACCATGGATAGGAAACATACCCTCAATCGCGGGTGGTTCCTGTGGAGCTGCTTCCTGGTGGACGTTATAGACACGTCCGTACTGTAACTGCCCCTGCTGCACTGGAGCTGCTGGAATGGCTGATAGGGCTGGCACCTGGGCTAGAGCTGGGAGGGCAGTTGGAAAAAGTGGTCTCTGTGGCTCATTACGGGCACCCTGCTGCTGTGGGGCCCTATTACCCTCTGGGCAATCCTAGCGCTTATGACCATGCTTGCCGCATACAAGGCCTCTGAAGTTACCTCCCCTCTGACCCTGCTGACCACGGCCCTGCTGGCAGTAACTTCCCCGCTATTGGCCCTGTTGGCCTTGTTGGCCCTGTTGATTAGGCTGGCCCTGCTGGCCCTGCCTATAACCCCCAAATCCCTGCCTGGAATCACCTGAACGGAATTGCTTAGCAGGGTCCCCCTGATGGGAACTCTGCTCGTATTGACGAGTCTGTCCATGAGATGGTGCCCCACTAGCACTACTACCCCCGCTCCTGCCCTGCTAGCTGGACTCTCCTGCTCTCCTGCTTCACTGCAGATGGAAGCGGTGATCCTGGCAATGTAGTAATGCAGCATTGAGTACATCAGTGAAAGTACTCAGAGATAGATTCCCTATAAGATGCTGACGGATCCTCCAAGCTAACCCGTCCACAAACAACATTATCTTCTTACTATCAGTAGGTGCCTCATCTGGCACTATGGTGAGAAGTCTCGTGAACTCCTCCTCATACTCAGCAACGGTAGAGTTCTCCTATTTCAAATTCAGTAATTTTTGCCTCATCTCAGTCTGCACGGCGGGTGGAAAGTACTTGCGGTCAAACCGCTCCCAAAATGACTGAATAGGGATCGTGTCCCTCTCCTCCAAGGTGGTAGTGGACTCCCACCACTGCAAAGCGGCCACCACCAGCTTAAAGGAAGCCAATAACTGCCTTTGCACGTCGGTGCACTCATACATACGAAGATGCTTGATGTCTTTCTTCCATTGGCTGACTGTGATGATATCTGAGCTACCAGAGAACTCAGGGGGATGCGCCTTCTAAAAAGCATTCTAACCCTCTCCCATGCAGATGGAAGCTGTGCTGGTACTGGCGCCACTTCCTGAATCTGGGGTGGAGCCTGCTGAACCACCTCTAGCGCGGCATTCACCGCCTGAGCAACAATGGCGGCTACTTCATTAGCATTCATAGTGCCTTGTGCCGGAGCTGCTGGCGGCTCGGCCTGGGCACTACTATCCTTCGGTGCACGTCTCGGAGGCATCTGAAACGTGAAGAAGTTTATTAGTCTCCAGTCATTATCAAATCCCAAATGGCTGGAGACGTAAACGTAAAAGCAGGAATACAACAATCCTAAAAATAGGGCTCTATAGCAAAAATGTTAAGCTGAAAGCGAAAATAAGTCGTACAGATCCTATGGACACTAGAACCTGATGCTCTGATACCACCTGTGACACCCCGCTTAATTAAATACCGGGCGATCACTCCTTTATTAAATTAAAATCAAGGTGAACAGTTGGTTCATTCTTAGCATCACTGTCGTAAAAATAACTTTTCCAAATTTAACACCTTATTTAATTAAGCTAAGTGTCAAAACCATTTTTTTTAAAATTACTTTCCAAATTTTATTTTGAAAATAAAGATTTAATTATCTACAACAATTCAATATTTAAAGAATCACACCACAATAATCCTGGAACATATATTCCAATTAATTTAAACATTCAACAACTAAACCCCAGCATTTAAAACTTAAAGTAAAACATACATGCTGAATAAATCCCAAAGTAACAGTACTAGAAATAACTGAAATACAAATGTCCCAATAAAACAGATAAATAGTGGAAAGCGACACATGCCCAATAAGGAGAATGATAGAAGTGGAATAAAGTAAATGAAATCCTCTAAGCAAGTGGCCTGCAACTCCCACCTAAGCTGCAGCACGTTCCTTCCAAGGGATCCTAAATAAGACGCCCATGTGGCTGGGCACCTGTAATATATACATATATACACAAGAGAGAAAGAGGAATAGAAACGGGTTAGAGCCCGATAGTGTATATGATTTAAAAATTTGTTTATCAAGTATTTAAATTGATACAGGCCAATGCAACAACATATTAGTGCGACACACTCTTGAGAAATTCTCGCCTCTCTTCTAATGTGCACTCCTATCGCACTAACCTTCCCAATGGTTTATCTCATCATATATCACACTATCCTTCCCCAAGGATTTAACTTATCTTAGGTGACTCTCAAAATTTAAGATTTAACAACATCATGGTTTATAAAGATAATTTCATTTAGTACCCAAACGCTCATTTTAACTTTATTAACTCATAAAGTTTTTCAATATCATATTATACTTTTCAAAACACATATTTCCAATTTGAGTCATTATACATGTCTCACTTACCATAACACAGTAGGCAGTTTCCCAAATTTCAAAAGTTCATATATATATATATATATTAAATACTCGTATAATATATATATTCTAACAGCACCCCACATAAAAATTATGGTGCGGGCATACTCTCCTATCCAATCCCCGTATCAATCGTACTAAAGGGAATACAAGTTTGGAATCACTCTCGAACTGTATAAATACATACATAAACAATATTGAGGCGAAGCATAGTTTCCAAGTCCAAGAGGTCAGTACATACCCTCACGTCTCTTAGGATCGTGACTACCGATTCGATAGCCTGTACCTAGGATTTCTATCTTCTAGGGTACGAGTCAATATCCCCCATAAGGCACACGAGATAAGATCGTCCCAGCGCGAAAACCTCAGGGATAGCAAGTAGCGAGGGCATGATTTTCACAAGTATATAATATATGCATACACAATCATATAAATATACCACTTTTATTATATCAATTTAGGTTTATCCAATAACCCACATTCACAACATTTATCCTTATTTTCCCATTATTATTTATCAAGTATAATGGTTCGTTTCTAACTTTAATTCGAAGTATTTTTCCAACTTACTACGTAACCCTCATGGACTCTATTCTTCCAAATGTACAATTTAGTAGATATCCATGTATTTTCCAACATAAATCTCTCTTACGCGTCTCTCCCCTTTAATATATACTTACATTATCCCTTATGCAAAATATCCCAAAAATATAGATTTCGCCTTACATTAAAGGATTTTGAATTTTATTTTCAAAGATGAGAATTTCAAACGGTTTCGAAATCGGAATTAAAATGGAGTTTTAATTGAATTTTTATTATCTCTAAGAGTCCTCAAAACATAAAACTGTCTAGCAAAAAAAAATATTAAAAAATATTGAACGGTCCGATCGAGATGAATTTTTTTCTGTAGCTTCCTCTCGTCTTTGGCTAATTCTCTGTAAAATTTCATCCAATTCCAACGGTCCAATCGTTCGGAATAATTTTTTTTTAGTGTTTGTATCTGATTAGAACTCTTTTCTTAATCAAACTCTTAATCCTTTACATGACAAAGGGTTTCCATAATATCATATAAATCATCACTACATAAAAATTTCCCATCTCAAATTGGGTTTTTCTTCCATAAATCTCATCCTAATAACTCCTAAACTAATATGGATGATGCATCAACGAAATAAGCAAGATAAACACTTGCCTGGGATTTTCAGAAATCTGGTTTGGTGTTGAATTTGGTGTGGTTGCGTTCCCCGTTTCGCGATCTACGCGTTGGCGGTGGCGGTGGTGCAAACGGGTGAGTTTTGAGCCTTGAAATTCCTTGAGAGATCTCTCCTCTCCTCTCCAATGGCCATTCTAGTGTTTTGAGTTATCTAACCCTAGGAGATAACCTAAACATCTGATATAACCCCTTTAATTTTCATGGGTTTAATTACCCAAAAATACAAAATGACTAAAATGTCCTCCCGGGGTACTAATTAGGCCTAAAAACGCCCCGAGACCCAAATCAAACTCCCGGGTATAATTTTCTGACTATCTCGACCTTTCCAGACGCGTTGGCGCACTCAAAAAGACCATACGAACAACTTATAAAATATTTACTTTTATTTATCAATATTTAGTCCCGACGCGACACGGGCGCGTCCCGACTCAAATTTTTAAAATTATCATTTTATTCACTCGTGACATTTAATATGGCCACTATTATATATTACTTTGCTCATTAGTAATATTCAACAAATTTTCCCATAATTACTAACTCTCATCATGTTAATAATTATAACATAATTAATTTCTGAATTTTTATTAAATAATTAATTCACATTAATATTAATAAATCCCCAAATTAATATAACATAAAAATACGGGGTATTACAATTTCCTCGGAGGCACCTAGGAGAGTTATGACTCGGTGGTAGCTTCAAAGATGGGAAATTGGGGGCCCACTACCCTCGAACTTCTCAAATATTAGGCACTTTAAACTTTTCTGGCTACCTTGCTTTAGGATAGGGAAAAATATGGGTGTAATCCATGTAGTTTCCAGAGATTCAGACTTGATAAAACTTATTGGTCAATAAATTAAGGTTATCTTTGACCTTGTTCAACTCTTCTTCTTTCGAATCAATGGGTACTGGCAGGTTATCGCCTGGATAGGAAAGATTTAGCTTAGAGAGCTGAGCTGGCGGTGTCCCATTGGCAGGAGGATCATGTGGAGCATGCTGATATTCTTCCGGAACCCAAATAGGATCAGGTGCAGATGGACCCATAGTGCGAGGGAAGAGGACCTCGGTCACTTTGGGAATGGGGATGAAGTTTTGTTGTATCTCATGAACCTCGATTTGAAGGTTGTCAATCTTGACAGTAAGTTGGGCTAGAATCATCATCAAATCAGGCCGCACATTCGGCACTGGATATGTGTTATCCATGGAAAGTGGGTGAAGGAGGATTTTGAACTCGGAGGAAGTAGCGAGGGAACTGACGAAGCCTTGGGGCATTTTGACGAAAGACCGAAGCCAATAGGGAGACAAGTCAAGGGTCGGTATGTGATCGACATGAGAAGGAGAAATGATTCGAATTTATTTTTGAAAGAGAAGAAGGAAAGTTTTTTATTATAGGAGGAAAATGTTTTTGACATTTATGATATAAGGAAGGAAAATGTTTTTGCTATTTTGATAAAAGAGCGGGAAAATGTTTTTGACACTTTTGGTAAAGAAAGAGGAAAAAATGAGAGAAGGGTCTCAGTATGATTATTATTATTATTATTATTATTATTATTATTATTATTATTATTATTATTATTATTATTATTATTATTATTATTATTATTATTATTATTATTATTATTATTATTATTATGTTCTCACTTGTATTAGGTTTACCTAAATACAAAAATAAATGTCGGATAGTACCAGAGACTGGAAAAATTGGGTTTGAAAAATATGTAAAACACTGTTGGGCTTATTGCCAGGCTCATGGGCAAGGTCCCATTTTGAGAAAGACGAAATCGCTCAAAAATTTGGGCGAAATACCGACCCATCATTTCGGCAGAGTTTGGGGTAGTAACCGACAAACTAAATACGAGTTCCCTAGATTTGAGGCCTATATGAGGGTATGGAGTTGTTGCGTTAATTGGAAGGGTTCCCCCCTTTGGCGTGACTTTCACGTTATACGTCTTGCTTTTGAAGGTAATCGGTACATGTGGACAAGCCATTTGATATACCTGAGTGTATGTAAATTGCCTCACTATATACCTTGTGGGGACATCACGTGTGAGAGCGAGTTCGATATACTCGATGTACGTGAATGAGTTCCCTATTAAACACCTTTCGTCTTGACTTCGGTCAAGTAGTACGATGCATGGGTAACTATTCGATATACGCCGAAGGTACTTGGCCAATGGAAGGTGGATGATATATATTTCTTAGGCTAACTATAACATGTCAGACCATCGCCCATCACAAAGTGACCCCCCAGTTACGAGAAAAAAATTGGTCAATAACCATGCTCTTTGGTGATGTAGTGTGCAAAATGCATGATTCTTGATTAGTATATTACGGAGAGAGTATGTTTTTTTGGCATGATGAGCATTATGCTAATGGGGGGAATGTAGAAGTAAAAAGTAAATCTAGCATGGAGCATGAGTATTACACTAAGCATGAATATGTGAGAGTGAATGATGTGTGAATATTTATAACTGAGTGTGTGGTAGTGAACCTAATAATGGATCAACTACACGTGGTGTGTGACACGTGTGAGTGAGCATGGATATATATACAAGTGTGATAAGTGAAGGTGTGTTAGTGACACCTAAGCATTGATGTTCTAAGTGGTGTGTGCAAAATGTGGGTATAAGTGATCCTACGTGTAAGTAGTGTGAAGTGTACATGGAGAGTATCAACAAGTATTTGAGTGAGGAGTGATATAAGCATGAGGTAGATATATGCAAGAAATAATAAAGGAGAAAAAAAGGGAACATACAGATAGGTGCATACACAAACAAGAAGAAAATCAAAACACCCGTGCAAACAAAGTTTAACCCCCTTATGAATAAAATCATGTCTCCAACGGAGTCGCCACTGTGGCCATCCCTCTCCTTTCTAGGGTAAAGGAGTGAAGGTCTCGCGCCCTCTTCCTCTAGGAGCACTTCAAACGTCGTCGATGTGGGGTGATGTAAGGTAAGGAGATAGAGTTGCCATCCTATTTTGTGCAAAACAAATAAAAGAACATGTCGTCGCCGCCTTGAGAGTGGCATCAAAGACAAACTGATGCTTACGAAACCAATAGTTAAGAGGTTCGGGGCTAAGTTACGATTTGGGAAGGTGTTAGGCACCCATACCGCCTTTTTGGTCTCTCATGGGCTTATGTTACTATTTTTCTTAATTTTTCGTAAAATGTGTGTGCGTGTATATATAAATGGAGATCGGACCCAACTCATATCATGAAAAAGATAAAGCGAGGTCATCTCTAGGAATGTTCTTAAAATAACATCTAGAAAATACGATGTATGCGTTTATTGCGATATTAATCATTATGATGAAATGATAATACGTGTTAGATAAAACGCTAATATGGATCACAAATACAATATTTGTGAAATAATGTATAGATAAAAAGAATGAAAATGCGTAAATGGAAAATTGGACTCGAGTCTCAGGTTTTAATCCGAAATGCCTACGTAGATAATGAAGGCATAGTACACATAGTTCGATGCGTCATAGAGGTGAGGTTTATTCTGAAGGTTCAAAAGGGAATTTATTATATGTGTACGTGCAGAAAAAGTATTTTAGTTTGAGAAAATGTGATTGATAATCTCGTTGAAATTTATAGGTGTAACCCTCTTTTCCTTGATTTTGTTTTTTTAGAAAATAGATTATGTGCAATATAGTTAATAAATGATGAGATTTTAATGTGTACGAACTGAAGTAAAAGATAAATTAAGAATTTATGTCACTAATGCGAAAATAAACAAATTTAAAGAGAGAGAGGGGTGTTTGGAACTTCTTTGGAGAATTGATGCTTGATTCTGATCTTTGATGAGATCCCTTGGATGTTGGGGATGAATGTTGGACGACAAAGAATGAGATTTTGCTAAACTGGGTATGAAAACATTGGGAATGAAATATGGGAATGAATTTTACATAAGGAAACTTCGCTAATTGCAAGAGAATGTTGTTGAGATCACTGATATTGATAGAACTGAGGTGTGCCCTGGGAGTGAGATCATGCCATCTATTTTTAGGGTAGGGGTTGCCGATTGGCATAGCCCTGGCCCTGCTAATTGGCAGGCAACCCTAGACACACTACCAATTGGCAGGGAAATAGACCTACTAATCAACAGTCTCATACAAAGTTTTCTAGAAAAATGATCGTAGAACGCTATCCATAAATCTAAATCATTCATGAGGCATACCATTATAAATTTAATTCACAGACCTTGAAGAGTCCTTTGAGCCACTCTCGGGTTCGGGAATTGACTTTAGGTCAAATGGGGCTTAGAAGCGCTCATCAGTCTTTAGGACGGGAGATTGTCGGATGGTAATGGATCGTTTTGTCCAAATCGTAAGTCAGAATTATGCATAGGGTGGATCATTTGAAAGGTTACGTGAGATAATTCGACATTCCGAAGAGCTTTGATCAGTTTGGAAAATTGACTTTGGTCAAACGGGGCCCGAAAGCGCCCGGTGACCTTTCAAAGTAAAACGGATCGTTCGTCTCTATCCTGAGGCTAATTCATGCACGGGATAGACCGTTGGAAAAGGTATTTAGTGACCTTTAAAGATTCATTCAGTATTGTTTGAGCTGAATAGTTGACCTTGGTCAAACGGAGTCCAGGAGCACCCGGTGGCCTCTAGATTATTTTTTAGGGGAAAATGGGTCGTTCGTCGGAACAGTTATGCCGTTTTGTGCATGGGACAGACCGTTGGAAAGGGGTTTCAATTTACTTCAAAGATTAATTCTGTCCCGTTCAAGCTGAATAGTTAACCTTGATAAAATGAAGCCCGGGAGTGCCCGGTGGCCTGCAGAACAATTTTCAGGGGGAAACAAATGTTCGTTCAAACGGTTATGCCATTTTATGCATGGGATGGACCGTTGGAAAGGTTTTTCAGTTCCCTTAAAGTATTTATCAAGCTTTTTCTCTGACATTGGAGTTAATTGGGGTCAAATCAGGGTCCGTGAGCGTTCGATGGCCTCCATATCGGTTTTTAGTAGTAAAATGGTTCGTTCGCCTGAACCGTTATGCTAATTCATGTATGGGGCGCACCGTTAAAAAGGGTATTCGGAGACCTTAAAATATTCATTGAGCTTTAGCTCGGACGATAGAGTCGATTGCAGATAATGGGGGCCGGGAGCGCCCGATCGCCTTTAGATCGGTACTCCAAGTATTACCTAGGATTTGTAGTGAAATGGAGAGGTGATAGGGACCAAAGGAGAGACTTAGGGTGTCCTATAATTTGGTGTCTATAGACACATTTGTACATGTATTGACAAAGAAATATCCATTAGTGGGTTAATATTTATGCCACTAATAGGTAGGCTGATTAGATGCTATAACATATATGGGTGAGATAAACTCAATTATGAATGGAAAAAAGAGCCATATATCAGAAGTCGATCGTAAAAAATAGAATGAAACCTTTATGAAACAATTCAAAATATGCATAATTCTAAACAAGTCGCATCTAAATTAAATATTATTATACAACCACGACATATAATCAACATGACATTAGTCATTGCTTGGCCCATGCATAATAATTATCGATGTGAGTACTTTGTATGAGGATTATCATATATTTCACTAAGTTGATGTGACACCCTGCCTATTAACATAAGGGGACCATCCCATCACTAAAATAAAATAGAAATCTCAAACTGTCTCATTCTTAGCATCACTATCGAAAATCCAATTAATTACTAATAACCTTTTAAGCTCATGTATCAATTTTAAAAATTTATCAACTTGTTTATGAAAACTTCCATTCATACAACAAACCTTGCCAATAATATAAATATCCATTCTGTGCAATAATAAAGTGAATACTGAATAATTGCAATAATCGAAGTAATCGAATAACACTCAGTAAAAGTCTCAATAAAGTAATCCATCTGAATAGAAATGAAATAAAGTCTAAATAAAATAAACACTGTTTGATAATGGGCGACATGCTTGAATAAACAGCTGGACTGAAATTATATTTAGAGATCAAATATAGATATGCCTAAGCAATATATGCAAGCATCCATAACTGCTGCAACACTATCTGACCAAAAGGAATGATTACGCCTGGCATCCCTATGGCTGGGCACCTACAACGTTTTGGAAAATATTTTATTGCAGGTCAGAGCCCAAAAACCATTTGAAAAATATTTCGCAAGTATTTAAAATAGAATAATAAATATGAAGTGTAAGCGTTAATATTTACACCGGTGTCTCACTCCTATGAGATAATCTTCGCCTCTCATTTATAGTGCGCACCTAACACATGTATTTTAAATAGCCTAGTTATGCTACCCCGCCTAACCAGTACCAACACTTATCTTAGTCCCATGCACTAACTTCTAGACAAACTGTGTCACGTGTATTTATTCTTTGCTTTAAATTCTTATTTAGCTAACACATACGCTAAATCATAATAATTCTCATCATTAAATGATAAATATAACTTCACTCCAGTTATTAATTCAATATTCACACATTCATTTTGTTCACCCGAATATATTTAACACGCATATATACGTATATACATATAATATCTCATACACATACCTATATATCACTCGCTATATACATATAACCTCATACCCAAAGCTTAACCCAGCGAATTCATTCTCTAACATGCTATCAGGCTCTAAGTACATTACGTACAAATCCCGTGCCACCGAGTCGAAAATTCTCCATCGAACCCAAATCGTAAACGCATAACCGAAGGTGGTCATACTCTTACATTTGTGGGTCATAACCGTATCACATTACCACGCTAGAGTCTAAACTCACATACAGTGTTCATGCGACAGACCTATGACATGGGGAACCGATCTAACACCTGTTGGTAAATACTAGGATAGACCGCCCACTACACGCAACCTCTAACATTAGCATCCATAGAGTAGGCATGTTTCAAATATATCAATCACACACACACACACACACACACACACACACACACACACACACACACACATATATATATATATATATATATATATATATATATATATATATATATATATATATATTGTCTCTATACCCATATATATATACATAACAGGGTAAACGTGTATATATCCCTCGTAGCACTAGCCCATAATTCCCGAGTCTAACTCTGACTCCCGAATACATAAGTAGTCACTTAATTATAATTAATTCATAAATATCATTATTATTCTGGACACTAAGCAATTAAACTCCATCCCGCATCCCGATTCTATCCGAAATTCCAAATCGATTTCGTTAATTAGTTTATGAGTGTTGTTAACCTTAAACACCCATATATCCATGTCCCAGAATTTATTCTTGACTAACCAAAGGTAAAATAATATCCTAAATATTTTTAAAAGTTCTAATCTCATATACCGACATCCTAAATTAACCCGAACCCCAATCAATTCACAAAACAATTAGAGACCCAATCTGGGCTGAGCATGTGCACCGAACCGGTTCTCCCCCTGGTTCCATCTTGGGTGGGTCTGTTATAGGTTTGACGAATTTTCCCAATCTCAAATACATTATAGGGTCACTAAACTTCATCTAAACCCAACCTAGCAGTATCCTATCAATTATATACATAAAGAAACTTATTTTTATGTCCCAAGTCAGTCGGTAACAGACTATTCCATGGGATTCGACATAAATAATAAGAAATCAATCGTATTCTTAATTAAATTTGAAGGTTCTTTAATTTCTCCCAAGAACCCTTCAAGATTACATCTCCTCTATGAATAATTATCATATTTTATTCTAAGATTACATCTTTCATATATAATTCGATCTCAAATTATATATACGGTATTACAGTTAAATTATTTACTATAATACCATTCCCCAAATCTCATTTTTATCATGTGAATCCAACCCAAAAGTCCATATTTTTCACCAACTCTAATATTAATTCAAAACATATCATAAGTTATCAAAGCAAGTTTAAACACTTTCCTTATATGGTTAGAGATTATGATCTTCCTCTTTGTGGACATCCCTCTCCTTTCCAGGAGGAAATGAGTGAATTTCTCGCTCCCTCTTCCTCTAGGAGTGCTTCAGCCATCATTGATGTGGGGTGATGTAAAGAGATGGATTCACCAACCTATTTTGTGTAAAATAGGAAAAAGAACATGGCCTCACCTCGAGAGAGAGGAAGTAAAGACAAATTGATGCTTACGAATGCAATAGTTCAAGGGTTCGGGGGCTAAGTTAGGGAATGGGAAGGTGTTAGGCACCCATCGCGCCCTTTCGATCTCTCATGGGATTGTGCTACTATTTTTCTTAATTTCTCAGTGAAGTGTGTGTGTGTGTGTATACAAATGGAGATCGGAATCACTCAACTCATATCATGGAAAATACAGAGTGTGGTCATCCATAGGAATGTTCCCAAAATAATATCTAGAAAATACGATGCATGCTTTTATTGAGATATTAATTGTTATGATGAAATGATAATATGTGTTAGATAAAACTCCAATATGTATCACAAATATAATATATAATAAATAATGTATAGATAAAGGAATGAAAATGAGAACATGGAAAATTAGACTCAAGTCTCGAGTTTTAACCCGAAATGCCTACGTGGCTGATAAAGGCACCAAAGTCCACGTATTTCGTTTGTGGCATAGGGGTGGGGTTTATCCTATAGATTCAAACTGGAATTTATTATAAGTGTATGTGTAGAAAAATTATTTTAGTTTGAGAAAATATGATTAATAATCCCGTAGGAATTTATAGGTGTAACCCTCTTTTTCTTATTTTTTTTTTATAGAAAATAGAATATGTGCAATCGAACTTATAAAGGATGAGATGTTAATGTGTATGAACTAAAGTAAAAGATAAATTAAAAATTTATGTAACTAATGGGAAAATAAAGAAATTTAAAGAGAGAGAAGGGTTTTTGGACCTTCTTTGGAGAATTGAGCCTTGATGAGCTCCCTTGGATGTTGGGGATGAATGTTGGATGACAAAGAATGAGATTTTGCTAAACTGGGTATGAAAACGATGGGAATGAAATATGGGAAGGAATTTTACACAAGGAAACTTACCTGACTGCAAGAGAATGTTTCTAAGATCACTAATATTAATTAATCTGAGGTGTGCCATGAGAGTGATATCATGCCTTCTATTTATAGGGTAGTTGGCTGCCAATCAGTATAGCCCTAACCCTACCAATCGGGAGGTAACCCTATACACACTATCGATTGACAGGGAAATGGACCTTCTAATCGAAAGTGTTATGCGGATTTTTACAGGAAAACGATCATAGAATGCAATTTATAACCCCAAATCATGCACGGATCATACCGTTAGAGAGGTAATCCAGAGACATTTAAGAATCATTAGGCCGCTCAAGGGTCTGCGTGTTGACTTTGGGTCAAAGAGGGCTCAGAAGCACTCATCAATCTTTAGGAGAGAGATTATTGGACGATAATGGATCGTTCATCCAAACCGAAAGTCATAATCGCACACAGGGTGGACCCTTGGAAAGGTTAAGCAGGATATTTCGACATTCCAAAGAGCTTCACTCAGTTTGGAAAGTTGACTTTGGTCAAACAGTGGCCGAAAATACCCGATGACCTTTGGGAGTAAAACGGATCGTTCATCCATATCGTAAGGTTAATTCACACACGGGTCAAACCATTGGAAAGGGTATTCAGTGACCTTTGAATATTCTTTTAGTATCATTCAAGATTAATGGTTGACCTTAGTCAAATAGAGTCTAGGAGCACCCGGTGGCCTCTAAATCACTTTTCAGAGTAAAATGGATCGTTCGTTCGATTGGTTATGCCATTTTTTTCACTGGGTTTATCATTAGAATGGGGTTTTAGTGCCCTTCAAGGATTCATTGAGCTTTCGCTCCGACATTGGAGTTCATTAGGGTCAAACCGGGGCCCAACAACGCCTAGTGGCATTTAGATTAGTTTTTAGTATTAAAGTGGTCCATTCATCTGAACCATTATGCCGATGCGTGCATGGGGTGGACTATTGGAATGGGAATTCAGATCCCTTCGAAGATTCATTAAGCTTTCAATAGGACGATAGAGTCAATCGGAGTCAAACGAAGCTCGGGAGCTCTTGATGGCCTCTAGATAGGTACTCAGAGTATGACCTAGGGTTTATAGTGAAATGAGGAGGTACTAGAGACCTAAGGAGAGAATTAAGGATTCTTAGAATGTGTTTTCTATATAACCCCTCTATGGATGAGCTTGGAATAAGTGAAAGCCATTAAATAGACACCAGATGATGTTTTGGGAAGGAGGTCAATTCTGCGGACATAGAGGGACGAGGATGACCGATTCAAAGGATCGAGGCCATTTTCGAGGACCTAAGGTAATGTCGGGTATGGATAATTATATGAACCGAGGTTGATTCTGAGGACCTAAGGTAAGGAGCGACCAATTATGAGCGTCAAGGTCAATTCTGAGGACCTTAAGTAGAAGTGACCAATTCTGAGGGTCGAGGCCAATTCTGAGGACCTAAAGTGGGAGCGACCAATTTTGAGGGTCGAAGCCAATTTTGAGGGATTAAATAGAGGTGATCAATTCTACGAATCGAAGATAATTCTAAGGGCTTAAGTAGGAGCGACCAATTCTGAGGGTCGAGGTCAATTGTGAGGACCTTAAGTAAAAGTGGTCAATTCTAAGGTCGAGGTGAATTCGGAGGACCTGAAGTTGGAGCGACCAATTTTGATGGTCGAGGTCAATTTTGAGGACCTTAAGTAGGAGTGAACAATTATGCAAGCTTAAGACAATTCTGAGGGCTTAAGTAGGCGCGTAGGGTATAGTTCTCCTGGGAAAATTTAGAGACTCCTTTGTGGAAAAGATACTAATTCGAGGATTGGATGTAGCACTGTTAGGGGAACTTTTCAATTTCTACTGTGTTCCTTGGAGACGTCGCTGGAGAGATATCCAATTGGCTTAAATTTCCACTGGGAAGTTGGATTTGATAATTCTGTTAGGGAAATAATTATGGGATTTTGTTAAGGAATTGTGGGGTTTAAGCTATGGGAGAAAATGTGGTATTAATTCGACAGGGGATTTGAGAGGTTGAAAAATTATTTTCTTGGTTAAAAAATGTTCTAAAATTTATTTGGTAATATTAGGGATTTTTGGGATTTTATGGTATTTTTTTGGTTTTTTAGTACGAAATTTTAGGGAGGTGCCAGCCGGCAGGATGTAGGGGGTGCCAAATGACAGTTGCACGGTCTTTTGTACTACCTTGGGTAGGTGAAGGGATAGTGATGACCGGTATGTGGTGGGGATTGCTGATCGGCATGCCCCTTAGCCTCCTATAAAAAGGAGCTAGATTTCTTCATTTTTCATAACTTCCAGATCTTCTACCTTCTGCCTTTGTTTTCTATAAACTATTCTAGCATTCTACCCTTTTTCAAGACTAGGAAATGACAGATTTTTCAAGCAATGCAGTCCATATGGATTGGTTGAGTGTTGATGACTAGGCGCATTTGAAGTGGCAGGCCTGAGTGCCTCTACTACTAGGCAACAAGAATGCCTTTGACTTGTTTGAGCCGGTTGTGGTTGAGAGGACTCTTTTGTGTGGGCCTGTGAACCATCAATTTTTTAGGGTGGTGAACCTTAGGGGTTATATAAGTGTCAATGACCTTTGGTATTTCCCTTTTTTTGTGTATTTCCTTATTTTTTTTAAATTTTGACAAGGGTTTTTCCTTTTATTTTGATAGACTGATATATCTGCGTCGAGCCTTCATTCTTGGTGGATGATGGGGTTCAAGGACATATGGGATCACATTCCTTAGATGGTGCGTTGGGTGGTTTCATCAGCTGGATTTGGTAGTTTGGCATCTGCATTAATGAGACACCCCGTTTGATGACTGTCCTCTATTCCTTGGGAGAGAGGTGGTGGGATACTACTCACACCATGCATTTTATTTTTAGGGATATAATCTTAACTCCGATCAATGTATAGCAGCTGCTAGGGCTAAACTGTGAAGGGAACCATATAGAGGTGGACCCGTCTCTGAAGGTAAAGCCGGCGGTAGTGGAGGCAGCGCTGGGTGATGTCGGGTGGATAGTCTCAAGACTCCATCAGTCTCTCCTTTCTGAAGGAGGATTTGTTGAGTTGATAGATCGACGAGACCAACGGGATGAAGGTGCAGTAAATGGACCGTTTATTTATTCTTTTATTACTTGGAGGGTTTCTGGTGGCGACTAGTGGAGACGTCGTCCACCTGTGGGTTTTCCTTATTTGAGGGTATTTTTGAATATCCCGCTTTTTGACTGGGGGAGCTTGACTTTGGTGACCCTTTATTCGTCTTTGGATTCATTTAGTTGGTGCTAGTGGAAGACCTTTACTGGTTCCAAGTATCTTTTGGAGGTATTTTCCTTTTTTCATTTTCCTTTATGCATTTTATTTTATTTTTATCCCTTGATTTCGTTATTCTGATTTATAACCCTTGTCCTTTTGCAGACGTAGGTTTATGAGGTGATTGGGTTTAATTCCCATTTGGTTTGTTTGAAATATGAGTTAGTGGGGGACTTCTATCGTATGTACCAGTGGCGAAAGTGCAGCCGAAAGTCTAGGTACTCTCTTTCTTTGGTGGTGGTTCGCTAGGTCTTGAATGGAATGACGAGCGATGGGGTAAATTCTTATTTCCAATTGAGACCACTTTTCTTCGATGTCCTTCTTCAAATATTGATTTTTCATTGGGGATCTTACAGGTGACCTTCTATCCCCGGGGGATGGCCATCCAACACATGGGGGTGACCGGGGGGAACGCGCAGCTGCATTTGTTGCGGGTGTACGAGTTCGACAACTCCTGGTATCTGGGGGAGAGAGTAGCCCAACAGGTAGTGGAGGATGAGGTGATGGTGCCACTTGTGATTCCCCTGAGATCCATGAAGCGAGTGTGGGAGATTTCGGAGGAGGTGGGGGTGGCAGCGATGGTTGGCAAGACTTACTTGTCGTATATCGACATAGTGGCGACCCAAAATTATTTTGATTTTATGACGAGATGGTTGATGCGTCCCAGTCTATATGACGTTATGCCTCCTCCTCCTACGGTTTCTGGTAGGGGCACAAGTTAGCCAGTGGGGTCTGCCCATAGTGCGGGTGGTGCATCGACGTCAGCAGCGATGATGACATCAGAGGTTACATATCTACAGCTTGCTCCTCCTCCTATAACATCAGAAGACCGGAGGGAGGATTGGTGCATATGATGCATCGCCCCAACACGATGGACCCGTAGGTGATGGGGATGATGAAGGACGTCCTTTATCTAGAGGTATTTCCTGTGACCTTCATTTTTTTCTTTTCTAATCCTTCTCTTTGCCTCGGACGATTTGTTGTGTTTTTTCTTATTTTTCTTGCAACACGTCTGGGTGTCAACTACCTGGCTGACAGGCATCTAGGACTAGGTGGCTTCAGCAACTTCTCATAGTCAGGAGTCGATCCTAGTTCTTTCCTGCTTGGTTCCATCTGCTTCATCTGAGGGGGGGGGGGGGGGGTTGGATCTGGTTGTAGGGGTTCCTCAGTTCGTCGCAGGGGAAAGCGCGTACGTCACAGGGATGGGGGATCTTTTGTATATATATATATATATATATATATATATATATATATATATATATATATATATATATATATATATATAAAGAGAAAGAGAGAGAGTGACAGTAAAAGATAAAGAATAAAAGGTGAGAGAGAGAATCTTTTGGGGGGTTTGGGCAAAAAAATTCTCTCTCTCACCTTTTATTCTTTCTCTTTTACTCACTCTCTCTCTCTCTCTCTCTCTCTCTCTCTCTCTCTCTCTCTCTCTCTCTTTCTCTTTATATATATATATATATATATATATATATATATATATATATATATATATATAAATGGAATGGAATTTTATTAATTTATCTTTGCTTCAATGACTTAATCTATATGCACTTTTTACTTTGTTACTGAGACCGTAAAAAGTATTATAATGACTTAAATAATTAAATTTATTTTGAGAAAGGATAAGTAAAACTATAGGAGGAACTGGCCTGACTTCGAAAGTAAGTTTTGTATTTTGATAAAGAAGGAAAAATAGGATTTTTTAAAAATGGGGGGATGTCGATCGGCATACCCCTTATCTTGCCTATCAGTAGGTGAGTCTAGTCCAATCACCCCAAGGCATACGCCTTATTTTGCAGGACCCTTGTCTTTAGCCAATTTTTTCAAGTATAAAAAGGGGTTCATCCATCCACATTTCCTTTCTTTTGCTAATATCTTGCTTCTTGTCTTATCATTTCCAACATGGATCTTCTTATGAGTGTTGAGTTTGCCTCTTACCTCGAGAATTTAGATTCTACGTGCTCATATAATGTAGACAACGATGCCTTCAACCTGAGTCGGGTTTCTTTATGATGCAACTGGACCCTTGGCTGGAACATGTTGATGACAGTGATATAATTCTGGTACCCTAAGGATCATGTCTTTTATTTTGTATTGGACGAAGTCTGCCTAACTTACGAGGAGTTTTCTACTGTATTAGGGGTAAATCCCAGTGTTGCGGCGGCCATGCCTGAATTCTCTCTATCCACTCGGTCATAGTTTTGGAATTTCTTCATATTTCACCCAAGGAGGCTCAATAATTGGTTATCGAAGGAATAATCTCCGTCCTGTTTATGTTGTATTCCATGCGTCTGCAGTATCTCAACGATGCGGGCTATACCGGAGTCGTTTCCCTTCGCTTAACTTTAAATTTACTGATGGTGACCGGGGACCTACTGGTGGATCCTCAACTTGATACCATCAATGTGTGGATGTTTTACCATCATAATACTACTATGGTGGTACTTGCAGAGACCTTGAATGGTCTAGATTCTTGGCGGGAACGCCGTTTTAACTTTTTAAGAGGCAGCCAAGTTATGTTATTCATATGGCTATATGAGAGATTCCGCTTGGCGATCCCCCTAAATATCCTTTGGCAGTTTTACCGAATTTCTTCACCTATTAATTTATCATCTTTGGCTCGACTTTTAAGAACTAGGAAAGTTGTCTTGTGGAGCATGGAGCTCAATGTCTGTGATGGTCGGTGCCCTGGTAGGGGGAGTTGCAGCCCATTATAGAACTAGGGGAATACTAGTACATTTGATTGGTTGACGTATGATAGACCTCTTTACACCTTTCCTATCGACACCTGCATCAAGTTAGATGGTAATAGATCATTACTTCCCATGTTATGTACTTCTTTCATGTGGAGGATTTTACGGAAGGCCTGTGCATGCGACTGGGCTCCTTATGGGAGAGTCATCGACTGTTGACCCATCCTTTCCAATCTGTTGGCTGAGTTTGGCATGTTTTTAGGGACTTTATGAAATGACTGTGGAGGAGGGTAGTGCATAAAATGTTAGCCAAAGAGACTGAGCAGAGATGGCTCACCATGTTTGACACCATTGAGGGAGGTGTAGTGGTTTTTCCTTAGCTGGTCCGGGATTACCGTTCCATAGAGTACCTTTGGTATTCCATCTAATCAGGGGATGTTTAAGGACCCCAAGATGTAGATGATGATGGTGTTGGTTCTTCTAGAAGCTACAGGTAGGATCCTCTAGTTAGTTTTATTTGAGAAGCTTTTGTATGGTGTAATGTTTGGTTATGCATTTGGTTGTTTTGGGTTTGTTGAGAATAAATTTTGGGAAGGTTGTAATTTTTTTAGGAGTAGTTTTGTTTTGATTTAATTTTATTTTTAGGACAATCAGGTTAGTGGGGGAAGTTTTTTGACTCCCTACGTTGATATTTCATGTAATCATACCGACATTTCTTAAAGTGGAATAAAGAATGAATTTAATTATATTGTTGTGCCACTTGATGAGTTTTACATTTGAATTATATATAACAATCGCTAAGGCATTCATAATCCTTTTGTTGACGTAAATGATAAAATTAATTGTCATTCTCTGAGATAAGAAAATAATAGCATTTTGTGAAAAAGATGGGGTCGTACTCATGTAAAGCGTATGAGTTGCCTATGTACCTCTGGGGGTTTTGAAAAAAATATGAGTTTCATTTTTTAAAGTAAAAAGGTTTTTAGAGGATCAAACCCCACGTAGTTTTGAGTAGAGGGATACGAAGAGATTTTTTTAAAGAATAGAAGGGGGTGAGAAGAGTCGTAGCGCGCTCAGATTTTGGACTAAGGGTAGAACTTCTTTAGACGATCCAGGTTGACTGGACGGGCCATATCTTCTCCATCAAGGTCCTAGACTAGTTCTAGGATTTCTTTAAGGGCTAAATCCCCTTCTCGGACACCACAGTCCTTGACTCTCTTATCAAATGATTGTGATATTCGATGATGGTACCCTTGTATATGACACAGAGCTTTTAGTGTCCTTTTGTCCAAGTGCAATAGCTCGTCAAGACGGCTTTGATGCCAGTCTTCCTCACGGACTTTACTTTCAATCACGACGTGTAGTGAAGGTATTTCTAGCTCAACGGGTAGGACTACTTCCACACCGTATACTAGAGATTAAGGAGTAGCCCCAGTAGATGTTCGAGCTGAAGTGAGGTATCCCTAGAGGGCATAAGGGATCCGATCATCCCAATCTTGGCAACTCTCGATCATCTTATTGATGATTGCTTTGAGGTTCTTATTAGCGTCTTTGATTACACCATTATTAAAGGTCGATAGAGAGAAGATTTATGTCTCTGAATCCCGTAATCATTGACTAATTCTATGACTTATGCCTCAAAATGTAAACCGTTATCAAATACTAGCTCATGCGGGGCCCCGTATCGGCATATGATGTTTTTCTGCATAAACTTTGCCACCTTTAGCATTCCAAACTGTGTATGACTTGGCTTCGACCCATTTGGTGAAGTAATCAATGGAAATGAAGATAAACTCATTCCCATTGGAGGTCTTGGGTGTAACTTTCCCTATGATATCGATGCCCTATGTGGAAAATGGTCAGGGAGAGGTTATGTTGTATAATTACCGTAGAGGCAAGTGTTAGAGGTTAAAAAATTACTGGCATTTAAGACATCTCCGAACATCGGCGGTGCAATCTTGAACTATGGTAGGCTAATAGTAACCATATCGAACAATCTTCTTGGCGAGTATATGAACATTCATGTGGGGTTCTTACTCCCCTCTATGTATCTTCTGTATCATTTTTTCAATCATCCCCTACAATGAAGAGCATGTGGGTTCCATCCAAATTTCTCTTGAACAGTGCTTTATCACATACAATGTATTAGGTAGCCAGTTTGTGAAGGGTTGCTTGGTCTTTCTTATTAGAATCTTAGGGGTACCTACTGTGCTTGAGGAGGTACCGAATATCGTAATACCAGCATTCTATTATATCAAGATCTTCTTTTGTGATGAGCTCAATATGGTATCATTGAGTTGGTTTATCTTTCTTTTAGACTGGTAAGGGGGCCATCGTTGTTCCTTTGGTCATGTTAATTATAGAGGCTAAGGTAGCAAGGTCATCAGCTAAAATGTTTCTTTCTCGGGGCAGGTAGTGGAAGGTGATTTTTTAGAATAAGGAGGCTAGATCTTCTAGGTGGGAGTGGAAGGGTAAAAGCTTCTCGTCCTTGACTTTCCATCCTTGGAGAACTTGACCGATGATGAGGGATGAATCCCGTAGGCATCTACACATCAGATTCCTTTCTTAAGAGTGACTTTGAGTCCTACGGTGGATGCCTCATATCCGGTCATGTTGTTGGTGTAGGGAAAATCCATCTTGATGGTAATGGGAGTGTGAGAATCATCAAGGGCGATTAGGACTATCCCAATGCCATATTATTTCTTATTGGCGGCACCGTCAAAGAATATTTTCCACCGAAGGTCTTCTTCGGAGGTACAATGGATTTTTTCATCTGGGAACTCAGAAATACAAACATCAATTTCTTCCATAGGGTAGTCAGGAAGGAAGTCAGAGATAGATCTTCCTTTCATGGCTTTATATGTGACATACATAGTATCGAATTCATCTAGCACCATCAAACATCGGGCCATTCTGCTAGACAAGGAAGGTTTCCTAAGAAGGTATTTTATAAGATCCATTTGGGATACCAGTCTGATGGGAAAAGCGAGCATGTAGTGCCATATTTTTGGGTGACCCAGACAAGGGTGACATATGCTTTCTCTAAAGAAATGGAGTTGACTTCGTATCCATCCAATTTACTACTGGCGTAGTCGATGGCCTTCTCTTTATGGGATTCTTCAAGGTATTGGTCCAATAAAGTCCTAGATGTGGTGCCTGTTACGATCAAGTATACGAGTAGGGGTAGACCTGGTTATGGTGGCATGAGTATCGAAGGTTGAGTTAGATATTGCTTGATTCGGTTAAAGAATTTCTGATAAGATTCATTCAAACTTTAGTTTAATCCTTCAACAGGAGTTTGAAGATGGGTTCACAAATATAAGTCGAGTGGTTGATGAATCGAATGATATACTGTAATTTTCCCAAGAATCCCCAGGCCTCATTCTGCGTTCGGGATGATGGCATTTCGAGTATGGCTTTTAATTTGACAGGATTTTCTTCAATCCCCTTTTTTCTAACCATGTATCCCAAGATCTTTCCTTTAGTACCTCCAAAAACACATTTATGTGGGTCAAGTTGCATCTGGTATTGTCACAGTCTCCCGAAGAACTTTCGGTGAGAGAGAACATGACCTTCCCTAGTCTTAGACTTGATGATCATGTCGTATATATAGACCTCAATATTTTTATGTATTAGATCATGCAATATAGTCATGGCAGCCCTTTAATAGGTAGCCCCTACATTTTTTAGATGAAACAAAATGATGGTGTAACAGAAGGCTCCCCAAGGGGTGATGAATGAAGTTTTCTCTTGATGATCTAGATGCATATTGATCTGATTGTATCCAGTAAAACCATCAATGAATGACTTAAGAGCATGACCGGCCATTTTGTCTACAATCATGTTGATATTGGTTAGCAGATAATCAACCTTTGGAGAGGCCTTGTTCAAATATCAATAATCAACGTACATACGAACCTTTCCTCCATATTTCAGCATGGGTACGATGTTAGCTAAACATATGGGATATTTAATCACTCGGATGAATCCTACATTTAATTATTTGACCACTTCTTCCTTAACCCCGAGGGACCATTCGGTGGAGAGCTTTCATAATTTCTATTTAATCGATTTTCATTCTGAGAGTGTTGGAATTTTGTGTTGAGCTATTTCAGGATCAATGACGAGCATGTCGTCGTAGGACGATGAGTAGACATCCACAAATTCCTTCAGTAATTCTTCGAGGTTCAACCGCTGTTGCTCGTCAAGGGTGGACCCTATCCTAATATCGTTCAGTTGGCTGCTATAACCAATATTAATAACAATTGTTTCATCTTCATTAATTTAAATATGGTAATGTTATTTGTTATTAACCTTATTAATATTATTTAAGAATTGTTTATTTGCAAAATCAACATCATCAAGAGTTTGATTAGAAATGTAAGGCATAACAAGATACTCAAAATCTTCATTTATTTCATTGTTGGGAAAAAAAAGAGTTGAGAACCTCATCGTAGGAGGTCTTGATTACATTTTGATTAGAATAAGGAGGAACAACTAAATAAGAGTAAATGGGATAAACATTAGAGTTGGGTTGCACTTCAGCGGATGGAACTGGTATAGCATTCCTGTTGAGTAGAGGTGGACCAACAACTTTGACAATGCGAGATGGATTTGATGATGTAGGACTTGAGTGGATCATGCAAAGTGTTAACCCCAGTGTCTGTAAATCGAATGAATCTTTGGAGTCATTTTCCTTGGAATTTCCTATAGCAACTATAGTATCCTCAATGAGTGGTTACACATGATGCTGGTAACTTTTGATCCATGAGTAGTTATCTTGGAAAAAGATCTCTATTCCTAGATTCATCTTCTTGTTCACATGATCATACCATGATTCGAGAAATACATAAAAGGGTAAATCTTCACCTTCTTTGATGAATCTTCAGTTCAAGATATCTCTTAAGATAATATTAGAATTTTCTAGACTACTCTTCAACCAAGGTTAGCGAAGCATTCTAAGCTTCTCTGTTGATGGTTGATAACCCATGTCATAGGGAGGAAAGTCCATCTTCAACAGGATGGGTTCTAGTATTCCTTGTTGTCATCGTCTGAGCACTAGTTTAGGCATAAAGTGCATGTTATTGAACATCTATATCATGTTGACATTATCGTGAGGAATGTGCTCTGGATAAAATTTATCTCTAAAATTATCCCCTGCTGGGAGTGGAAGTGGTTAGACTAAAAAACTTGTTAAAAACATATCATTTGCCTCATATTGTATCTCTAGTACCGGTTTACTGGTCCTTACATTCTCAGTATTATCATTGTCGCTCAAGATGGTGATGACCTGCCCATTGGCAAAAAACTTCAGTTTCTGATAGAGGGAGGAAGACACACCCTTGATACTATGGAGCCATGGTCATCCTAGCAACATGTTAAAATAATTCAGGATGTTGATGACCTGGAATTCAGTAACGGGATTTGTAGGGCAACCGCTATTATAAGCTTTATGGATCCGATCAATTCGCGACGAGTATTTTCATAAGCACGCACCGTGGTAGAAGTTGGAGCAAGGTTACTTACATTTAGCCCAGGCAGTTGAGGGTTCTTAACGGGTAAAATTAAGTGCTAATCCATTGTCGATAAGAGAAAGTGGGACGATCTTTCCCATGACTTAAACAAAATATTGAGAGTATAATTGTGATTTGGACCAATCTTGGGGATTTTTCCTTTGGAGAAGGAGAGCATTCTAGTAGAGGTTAGAGATTCAACCAGATTCACTACTTCTTCTGGCGTGGTGGAAGGAAGGACTATGGGATCGATAAGTAGTTTAAGCAAGGCATTTCGGTGCACTTGGGAAGACATAAAGAGTCCTCATAGAGTGATGTTAGCCTGAGTTTTCCTTCATCGATCGAGGACCTTGCTCTCCTCGAGGGTCATTTCTGAAATAAAAAGTTTCTCAAAACCTTTTTCCTTATCGATTGTTGTTGATTGTTGGTTCGTAATCTGACAATGCCTCTCTGATCTAGTCGTATGGTTTATAAAAAAGAGGAAAAATAAAAAATTTATTTCTTTATCTATCTCGGGTTATTAGACCACTTTATTGATCTCTCCTAGCAGCTCCTCAAACGATATCATTCCACATATACTGACTATTGGGCAAGTTTTGTCTAGGTTTTGCTCTTCATTTGAACTATCAAATTCGTCCCACCATCCGATGGCAAAGACATCATTCTTCCAAGATAAGTCAATGCACTCTATAACCCCAACGGCCTCTTCGTACAGATCCTCCCACTCAACAAGGAGATGTAGAAGCCAAGGTACCAAGCTCCCTTATAGTTTTAAAACATCAAATAGATTGAACATATTGTAAATTTTATTGGTCTATCGGAATAAGTTCGCCATGATCTGGATGACATCATCTAAGCTGACTTCATCGATAGGTACCACCAAATTATCTAACTATTGGTCCCATTTCCAGGCTTCCAGGAACAGTGTACTGAATCTCTGGCAGTCAATGGTCATCTCTGAGGGAAATTTTAGCCCGAACTCTAGGAGTTGGTTCAATACTGTTGTCAATTACATATCTTTTCCTCTAGAATGAGTATGAACAACAATGCATGCTCTAGTGAGAAGTGACAAGGCCTAAACGAAAAAATAGGTAGGATCTAGGAAAAAATATGGGCAAACTTTGAGGGGTTTTGGGGAATGTACAGGTATGATGGGTGATTTAGTGGGTACAATCTGGGTAGATGAATCAAATTCGAGATCTTCTTCTAGGAAGATAGAATTTTCATGATTTGGAAGTGGATTTTGGGTAGTGTTTGGTTTAGGATTGGCTAGTGGGGGGATGATTCCATAATCAATTAGACCTTGGATTATATTTTCATAGATGGAAGCACTGGTCAGTGGTATGGCCTACATTTTTATGGAAACCATAATGGGCATCAGGTTTGCAATTTTTGGGAAGTTGGTTTGGCAATGGACGAGGGTCCAATGGACTAATAAGATTTCGGCTCAAAAGGCTTGGGTAAACTTTAGAGAGGGGAGCGTTAAGCTAGGTGTAATCCTTTTTTACTGTGTTAGGGTAGATTTCTGGTTCCCATGAGGTAGCAGGCTTAGAAATATTATCGATGGTTGAAACTTTGGTTATGGAAGGCTTCTCATACTTTCTGAGAGTGAACTATTCATATACTTTCTTTGGCTCAACTTCTATCTTGGCATAACTTTGTTCGACCTACACTCTTGCTTCCCGGAGGACTTGAAAATGGGGGTAATAATGTCCTCCCATCATCGCTTAGACATGGGGTAAGAATTTCTTCTTCACAATACTGTCATGCTCCTCTTGGGAAGGCCGATTGGTTATGGTGACAACTATCTCTCTCCACCTTGCTATGAAGTTACTAACACTTTCCCCAAGATTATATTTGAGAAGTTCTAAATCACGGAGGGTAACCTCTAACTCCTCGTTATATTTATACCATGACATGAATTCATGAGCAACATCCTCCCAACTGCGAATTTTAGATTTGCCAAGAGATAAGAATCAGTGAAGAGCGTTGTCCTTCAAAGTCTGTTGGAAGATTTGGGACATTATTTCCTCGGAGGCACCTAGGAGAGTCATGGCTCGGTGGTAACTTTAAAGATGAACAATTGGGGACCCTCTACCCCCAACTTCTCAATATTGGGACTTGTAAACTTTTATGGATGCCTTGCCTTAGGGTAGGGAGATATATGGGTGCAATCTATGTAGTTCTCGGAGATTCAGACTTAGCCAAACTTCTTGGTCAACATCTTAAGTGTAACAACCCGGATTTTTTTAAATGGGAATTTTTAAATTAATCTTGGAAATCGGATAAAAATGAAATTTTGGATTTTTATAAATTTTATAATTTAAAATGTTGGTTTTTATATTTGAAAAATAAATTTACAAACAGAATTGGAATCGGAATTAAAATGGATTTTTTATTGAATCTTTATTATATAGAAGAGTCCTCAAAACGTACAACTCTCTAAGAGTCCTCAAAACATACAACTCTCTAAGAGTCCTCAAAACATAAAACTATCTAGCAAAAATAATATTTTAAGAAATTCGACCATCCGATTGAGCTGAATTTTTCATAGAAGTCCTGTCGCATTGTTCACTACAACATATTAAAATTTCAAGCCAATCTGACAGTCTGATCAACCGTAATGATTTTTTGAGTGTTTATATCTGATTAGAACTCTTTTCTTAATCAAACTCTTAATCCTTTATATATCAACTAATTCGTGGCTTGGCTTTTCAAATCAGCTTTTCTCAAACTTTTTAACTAGAAGACCTCTCCAAAATTACTCCTTTTCATCTACAAACCATAGACCCAAACTTATTAAACATTTCAACCTTAGATTAGAAGGCTTATTTGGTGTTTTCTCGAGTTTGGGTTAGAACGAGATTTGATTATTTTTGCGAGAGGAACATGATGGTGTGTTTAAATTTTGAGGCTGAAATTATGTGATGATTTATGTGATGATTTTAAGGTATGGGGTTTTACAGAATATGCTCCTTAATCTCGCGAGAGTTATTCCGTTGATTTCATGTTTAATTGATCTTATATTTGAATTGTTAAATTCTTTAAAATCTGGAGAAATAATAGTTGGAATCGTATTTTGATTCATGTGATATTTTATTACGTTGGCATGTTGTCATGAGATTTTAATATGGCACAAAGGTGGGGCACCCGCCAAGATTCCTATTCCATCTACTTGATAAAGTATGGCGCAGTATGGTGAGGCATGGTGACTCGGTCAATGTGTTGTTGAGAAATTATATTGATAAAAATGCGTAAGACATTCTCATTTGATTTGAATATTCGTACTCGTATTGTTACACTTTGTTCACCGCTAATATTTGTTGAGCATATTTCCTGTCGTATTGTGTACTTACCCATATTTTCTTTTAGTAGCAGGTTAGCGCTGATTTGGGCACTTTGGATTTGATTTGGAGAATGATATTTAGCATGGATTATTATTGGGAAGAATATTCGAGAGAATACATATGAGAAGATTGTATTTATTTTTGTTGTATAGGGAATTTTATTTCGAGATAGATAGTTGTATTATTTCGAGAGATTATTGAGTGTATTTAATTTGAAGAGATTGAGATTAGTGGATTCTTTTTTTTTATATTGCGAGATTTGTTTTAGATGCTCAATTCCTGGTTATTTATGGATTAGTATAGTTTTTATCGACAGTAGCGCTCTGTTCCCTCTCCTCGGGCGGGAGGGGTGTTACATTAAGGTCCTTCTTGACCTTGTTCAGATCTTCTTCTTTTGAATCAATGGGTACTGGTAGGTTAACCACTGGATGGGCAAGATTCGATATAGGGACCTGAGCTAGCGGTGGCCCATTGACCGGAGGAGCATGTGGAGCATGTTGATATTCTTTTGGGACCTAAATAGGCTCAGGTGCAGGCGGACCCATAACATGAGGGAAGAGGACCTCGGGCTCTTTGAGAATAGGGACCCAGTTTTGTTGCATCTCGTGAACCTTGGTTTGAAGGTTATCAATCTTAGAAGTAAGTTGGGCTAGAACCGTTATCAAATTAGGCTACACATTCGGCACTGGGTATGTGTTCTCCATGGAAAGTAGGTGAAGGAAGATTCTGAACTAAGAGGAAGTAGTGACGGAACTGACGGAACCTTGGGGTGATTCGACAGAAGACCAAAACCAATAGGGAGCCAAGCCAAGGGTTGGGTATGCGATCGACCTGAGAATGAGAATTGATTCAAATTTATTTTTGAAAGAGAATAAGGAAAGTCTTTTATTATAGGAGGAATTTTTTTTGACATTTATGATAAAAGGAAGTTTTTTTTGGTATTTTGATAAAAGTTGGGAAAATTTTATTTACACTTTTGGTAAAGAAACAAGAAAAAATGAGAGAAGCGCTTGAGCATGATTATTATTATTATTATTATTATTATTATTATTATTATTATTATTATTATTATTATTATTATTATTATTATTATTATTATTATTATTATTATTATGATTATTATTATTATTATGATTATTATTATTATTATTATTATTATTATTATTATTATTATTATTATTATTATTATTATATTATTATTATTATTATTATTATTATTATTATTATTATTATTATTATTATTATTATTATTATTATGTTCTCACTTGTATTAGATTTACCTAAATGCAAAAACAAAATGCCGTATGGGACCCGAGCCTGGAAAAATTGGTTTTAAAAAATATGTAAAACACGGTTGGACTTGTTTCCAGGCTCATGGACAGAGTCCCGTTTTCAAAAAGATAAAATCGGGCGAAAATTTGGGCGGCTTACTGACCCATCATTTCGGTAGAGTTTCAGGTAGTAACTGGAAAAATAAATATGAGATGGAGTCGCCCTCCTTCTCTAGGAGCGCTTCGACGGTCATCTATTTGGGGTGATGTAAAAAGATGGAGTCGTCAGTCTATTTTGTGCAAAACAGACAAAAAAACACGTCTCTGCCTCTAGAGAATGACATCAAAGACAAACTGATGCTTACAAAACTAATATTTCAGAGATTTGGGGGCTAAGTTACGGAATGGGAAGGTGTTAGGCACTCATCCCTCCCTTTTGGTCTTTCATGGGCTTATGTTACTATTTCCCTTAATATCTCTGTTAAGTGTGTGCGTGTGTATATACAAATGGAGATCGGAATCGCCCAACTCATATCATGGAAAAGATAGAGTGAGATCATCCATAGGAATGTTCCCAAAATAATATCTAGAAATATGATTTATGAGTATATCAAGATATTAATCATTCTGGTGAAACGATAATATGTGTTAGATAAAACGCCAATATGGATCACAAATATAATATATATTAAATAATGTATTGATAAAAAGAATGAAAATGTGAAAATGGAAACTTGGACTCGAGTTTTGGGTTTTAACTCGTAATGCCTACGTAGCTGACAAAGGCATCAAAGTCCACATAGTTCTTATACATCATAGGGGTGGGGTTTATCCCAAAGATTCAAACTGGAATTTATTATAAGTGTATGTGTAGAAAAAGTATTTTAGTTTGAAAAAATATGATGAATAATCCCGTTGGAATTTATAGGTGTAAACCTCTTTTTCTTAATTTTTTTTTATAGAAAATAGAGTATGTGCAATCGAACTAATAAAGGATGAGATGTTAATGTGTATGAACTAAAGTAAAAGATAAATTAAAATTTTATGTAACTAATGGGGAAATAAAGAAATTTAAAGAGAGAGAATGGTGTTTAGACCTTCTTTGGATAATTGAGGCTTGATTTTGATCCTTGATGAGCTCCCTTCAATGTTGGGGATGAATGTTGGATGAGAGATAATGAGCTTTTGCTAAACTGGGTATGAAAACGATGGGAATAAAATATGGGAAGGAATTTCACACAAGGAAACTTCTCTGACTGCAAGAGAATGTTGCTAAGATCACTGATATTGATGGATCTGAGGTGTGCCTTGAGAGTGATATAATGCCTTATATTTATAGGGTAGGGGGCTGCCAATCAGTATAGCCCTATCGCTGCCAATCGACAGGTAACCCTAGAAAAACTACTGATTGGCAGGGGAAATGGACCTCCAATCGGTAGGTTCGTGCGTATTTTTTTTTGAAAAAATTGTCATATAACGTAATTCATAAACCCAAATCGTGCATAGGTCATCTTATTAGAAAGGTAATTCAGGTACCGTTAATACTCCTTTAGGCCACTCTCGGGTTTTGGAGTTGACTTTAGGTCAAACGTAGCTCGAAAGCGCTCATCGGTCTTTAGGACAGGAGATTATCGGAATGTAACGGATCGTTACTCCATGACGTAAGTCAGAATTGTGCATGTGCAGACCGTTGGAAAGGTTACATGAGATACTTAGACATTCCAAAGAGTTTCACTCAGTTTGGAAATTTGACTTTGGTCAAACGGGGCCCGGTAGCTGACGATGAGCTTTTGGAGTAAAACAAATCATTCGTCTGTATCGTATGGTTGATTCATGCACGAGGAAGACCGTGGGAAAGGGTATTCAGTATCCTTCTAAGATTCATTTGGTATTGAACAAGCTGAATAGTCCCAGTGGCCTTCAGATCAATTTTGAGGGAAAAATGGATCGTTCGTTCGAACGGTTACATCATTTTATGCATAGGTCTGACCATTAGAAAGGGGATCCAGTGCCCTTCGAGGATCCATCGAGATTTTTCTCTGACATTGGAGTTAATTGGGGTCAAACCGGGGCTCGAGTGCTCCCAGTGGCCTCTAGATCGATTTTTAGTAGTGAAATGGTCCGTTTGTTTGAACCGTTATGCTGATTCGGGCACAAGGCGGACCGTTGGACATGGGATTAAGATCCCTTCAAAGATTCATTGAGATTTATCTCTAACAATAGAGTTGATTGGAGTCAAATAGGCCCTGGAGTGCCCGATGGCGTCTAGATCGTTACTCGCAATATGACCTAGGGTTTGTAGTGAAATGGGGAGGTGCTAGGGACCTAAGGAGAGACTTAGGTGGTCCTATAATGTGGTGTCTACACTCTTATAATGCCCTTTATGTGTTGCTTCTTCCCCAAAAATTGGTCCAGTTCTATCCCAAATTTATTTTCTTGGCTACCCACTCCATGCACTATCTCTAATTATATCAAAATTTTTGAAATTATGCTTAGGGTTAAGTGAAAAATGTCTCGGATGCCCCTTATACAGGTCCTATTAATCTAAAAATCTCTTGAAACCTAGTTGCCACCCCCAAGTACCTAATTTTGAATATTATTGGATCATCGATGCACTCGGAAACGTAAAGTTGATATCTTATTCCCAATACGACCCCACACACGCGTTTCGAATGAGATACCGTGAAAGCCGTCGATTTTACTCACTTATGACGTAATATAAATTAACGTGTTTCCATTTACTTATCACAAAAGTAAATATAATAAAACATAAATTATTAATCCAATCTTTTCTAATTAACATTTATTCAATTAATTTTATCTTCTCAAAAGACTTAAATTACGAGCACATGTGTAATTAAATTTTTTTGCAAAAATATAGGGTGTTACATACTCCCCCTACAACGAAATTCCGTCACTGAAATTCGAATATACCTGGTACCTAAAGTTATGGATGCTTATCCAATGCGACATCCTCTCATTCCTAAATCGACTAATGATAACATTGTGGTACCCCCATTATACACACTAACGGTACCATCTTGACTGAAGGCCTACTCAGTGCATCCCAAAACTAACGAAAAGTCTTTTCCAATCATTGAGTGCCACTTTATTACATCATTCCTAAGGTCTTACCTTAATGACGACACACAAAACACATCGTGAACTTTCTAACAATTCTCCAATAAGACAAACCTATTCACTAATAGCTATATCATCTCAATACTGAGGAAAGACCCCACATCTCCAGGTGCTGAACTCCATACTCTCTAAACCACATATCTCCCTTCATAGGAGATATTCTCTATAACACCTGAACACTCACATCAGACTTCAAAACTATTCAATTTGTGATGTCATAACTCCTACAACGCTCCGGAACTTTTAAAAAATAACTCCCGATTTATCAGTCTTTATTGACGAACCCTAAATCACGTTTGTCCCATGAAGTTTTCCATCACCTACCTCTAACCAACCAGAGGGAGAATGAAAAGGTCTCCCGTATAAAGCCTCAAAAGTCACCATGTCAAATAATAAACTGGTTTAAGTTATTTCTCATAACTCTACCAATGTAATTAGTCCTCCCAATGACCTTAAAAATCTAGGATACGCATCTCTAGTATACCCTCCAACATCTTAGTCACCCCTCCCATCCACCCATCGGTCTACTGGTGATACGCCTTACTCAAACGAAACTGCACCCCCACTACCTCCTAATAACCCAACCAGCAGTGGGACACAAGGATCTCCTCTTGGTCGACAACAACATTGGGTGATACCTCATGCCGATTCATTCTCTCTTTTCAAGAAACTATTGGGGACACAACCCGATTGTGTAATTCAACCAAATTAGTAATAACTGCCCCATTCGTTCAACATATCCCAAAGATCCAAAGGAATTCTTGACCTTTCCACTATGTTGGTAGCCAAAAAATGAACCCCATCAGTTTACCCATCCATTCTGTTACTGGAATAGCCAATTATAGAAAAACTTTAGTTGATCGCCTAAGACCAACCTTTTTTCGTCTAATTAGTGGTGCACCTGGAGACAAATTTCACCATGTCTCACTCTACACCTACCCACACATTTTGTATCCCATGTCATGTGGTACACCTTACTCCTCTTCCTGGGGTATACTAAAAAATAGTAACCCATGCGTCTGCTCCAAAGCTATGCACTTATAGGATCCTTCTCGTGTGGTAAAATCGACATCGTATTCATGCACAAGCCATCCTCAAATCTTAACTAAATATGATTCCGCTTTACTTCCCAAAACTGTTGGATCATCTCTTATTAAGAGATATCCCTTGCCCGTGTCTTCAAAGTCTTTTAACCAATCTTGGTTGTTCTAGCTCTCCTTGTTGTATATCTCCAGACTATCTTCTTCCTCTAACGAAGTTCAGTCCACCCTAGTATTCTAACTTTGTTTCTTACTGCCTTAATGGTTAAATTCATATCCTTCCACATATCCTCATCTCAGATGATAATGGAATTCAAACTAATCATGAGGCCCAAACACCCTATAACTCGTGCTTATCTTCATGAATATCGCTGACGTAACATACATATATCAAACTCAACCTCGCATGCTCAGTGTGGCTATATATTAATGGTATACTCGATTATCCTACTAATCATGACTTAATTATCCTCACCTATCAACCAGTGGTATAAGATTTCCACTGTGCTTTCTACACAGCAGTTGCTGACTCCACTGCCTTAAATCGTAGAATAGCTCTCAACTTAAAGTTCTATGTACAAACACGTGCAATAAATAAACTACTAAACTCCTGACCTAATGCCCAACATGTTTCCCAACTCTTGATGCTCACTAAGGTTCATGCATGAGACGTCTCATAAGCAAAATCCGAATAAGGAACCCCTGATACACTATTACCTTGAATTGTTGGTCATCGAGATCCATAGGCCCAAAGCACATAATCGGGACACTCAAAATCTTATCCCCAGGTGTATAAGTTTAATCCTCAATTCATAAATATCTAAAGGAGTCATACAATACGATGATCGTATTATCACTAAGTCCCTAGTAAAAATGAGTTTAATCTCTCAGCTCAGAGGTAACCATATATCCCTTGAATTACATCAGTAAAGTACGTACCAAGATCGAACATAACGAGACAAGTATACCCTCTGAAGTCTCCTCTATAATATAATATAAACGTGGGATAGACCCCCTTTCAGGATAAGGCATCGAAAAAACAACACATCCTTCCTTGGAACAGTGAACACAATAGCCTTACTATAACAGTTAACCATCGTTCAAACCATACCTAATTAGTCCATACCTAGGATAACATCATACTCGAATAACTTATCTCTCTAAAGCGAGTAGATCCACTCAAATATATCCTCACAGTGTCCACACCCGCTCCCCTACAGATGAGACTAAAGATAACCTCGCTACCCAATGATAAATATATATACACATAATAGTAATACTAATGCTACATCCACTATACCCGTATCATGCTTGAATATAGTACTAATAAAATACTATAACATACCCTACCACACAGAACATGCCCTATTGCTCATGGGTAAAAATCGTACCTTCAATTGCCAATGGCACTGGCTGTCCAATTAGTTCATGAATGTAATACTTAAGCCTAAATTGTCTTAAAAAAAGATGCGACCATTTCCCCTACCAGGCACCCTTCTCTTGTCCCCTAGCTCATTACAGATAGGTTCAACGTATGTGGATATTCTCTCCATATATCAAACACATGCCTGAGAAATCTCCTTGTCTTTGGCCCTACTAGCCATGTCAAGGTTGCCTTGATCTTTGGCCTTGGTGGCCACCCCCGTTATTCCCTTGGCCTTGTGGAATATGTTGCTGGTCCTAATGGCCTTGATTGAATCCATCGTAACCTGATCGAAATTCTCCTGATCATAATTTATTAGATGGATCCCCCTTTTGGGTATCCTCCTGTGGTGCCCCACTAGCACTGATACATCCAGTTTTGCCCTGCTGGCTACACGCTCCAACTCTCTTAGCTCCCTTTATATGGAAGCGATGATCTTGATAATATAAAAATGCAACATAGATGACATCAACATAATTCATCAATGTCTTATTTCCTAATCAGTGGTGGTGAATCCTCCAAGTGAGTCCATCAACAAACTTAAGGACCTTTTTCCTCTGTATCCAGCTTATCAGGCACGAAGTTTGATAAATGAGTAGATTTTTGCTCATAGTCGATCACTGTCTGACCCTCCTTCGATATTTCTAAAACTCTCCTCTACATTTCTGTCTGAACAGCTGATGGGAAGAACTTACGGTAGAACTCCGATAGTCAAAGTATCTCTCTCCTTAAACGTGATGGTTGATTCCCACCACTTCAATACCACTCCTACGAGCTTAAAAATTGCCAAGATTTGTTTCTGTCACTGCACTAATCCATACATAAATGCCTCTAGATGTCCATCTTCCATTGGTTAGCTATTACAACGTCTGTATTTCCCTAAAATGTCAATGGATGGTCCTTCTGAAGGGTCCCTCTGGCTTTCTCCCATACTGACTACACTGGGTGAGCCTGAATCGGTGCCACTAGCTGTTGTGGTGGTTCTTGGGAAACTATTGTGCCATAGAGGTCATCGCAGCATTAAGTGCCTGAGCAATAATAGTGTCAACCTCTGTTGCGTCACTGCCCCCTGAATAGTCGACGACTCTGACTGGGCCCTCCCTGCAGTCTGAGCATATCGTCGTTTCCTTTTTGGCATCTAAAACCAAATCGAGATCGTATAATATTATCATTAATTATACACAATACCATGAGAATGTAAAAACATAATATGAGTCAATATGAGTTAACGTTGTAAGTCTGCACAGATCCTAACGACACAAGATCTTGATGATATGATACCATTCGTGATACCCCACCTATTAAAATAATAAGTGGCCAGCCCTCTACTAAAATAAACAAGAATCTCAGACTGGCTCATTCTTAGCTTCACTATCCAAAATCCATTTAATTACTAATAACCTATTAAGCCCGGTGTCAATTTTAAAAACTTATCAACTTTTTTATGAAAACTTCCATTCATACAATAGACCCTGCCAGTAATATAAATATCCATTCACCATGATAATAAACTAAATACTGAATAATTTTAATAATTGAAGAAATTGAACAACATGCGATAAAAGTGTGAATACAGTAAATAATCAAAACTAAAATGAAATAAAATCTAAATGAAATAAATAATGCCTGATAACAGGTGACATGCCCGAATAAATAACTGAAGTAAAATCTTATTTACAGATCAAAGATAGATACGTCTAAGCAATCCCAGTAAGCATTCATAGCTACTGCAGCACCGCCTGACCGGAAGGAGTGATCATGCCTTGTGTCCTTGTGGCTGGGCACCTAAAAAGTTTTAGAAAATATTTGGATGCGGGTCAGAGCCCAGAAACTATTTAAAAAATATTTTGAAAGTGTTTAAAATACAATAATAAATATGCAATGTAAGCGTTCATATTTAAACTGGTGTCGCACTCCTATAAGATAATCCTCATCCCTCATCTATAGTGCGCGCCTAACGCATGTATTTTAAACACCCTAGTTATATTTCCCTGTCTAATCGGTACCAATACTTATCTTAGTCCCATACACTAACTTCTAATCAAACTATGTATTTATTATTTTCTTTATATTCTTATTTAGCTAACATATACGCTGAATCATTTTAATTCTCATCATTAACTGATACATATAAGTTCACCCCAGTTATTAATTCAATATTCACACGTATATATTTAACACACATATATACGCATATACATATCACATCTTATACACATACATATATATCACAGACTATATACGTATAACCACATCCCCAAAGCTTAATCTGGAGGATGCATTCTCTAACAAGTTATCAGGCTCTAGGTACATGACATACCACTCCTGGGCCACTGGGTTGGAATGTCGCCACCAAACCCAAATCGTAAACGCATAACTAAATAAGTTCATAGTCTTACATCCGTGGATAATAAAACATACCATATTAATCCACTAGACTCTAAACTCACATAAAGTAGTCGTGCACAGACCTATGGCTTGGGGACCCAATCCAACACTTATTGCTCAATGCTAGGGTGGACTTCCCACTACGCGCAACCTTAAATGATAGCATCCGTAGAGTAGGTATGTTTCACGTATACCAATCACACAAAGATATTCATACATACATACATATATACATACATATATATATATATATATATATATATATATATATATAATAAAGTATAAAACTTATGTATGTCATAAGTTTAATTAATGATGTCATCAATGGGTTTGTAATTGATGGTTGAGATTGAATATGGAGGATTTGAATTTAATGGTTGAGAATCATTTAAAAATGTATGGCTCGAACTAAGCAATGGATTGTGACAAACTTGGGACTCACAATCATAGAGTAGAGGGGCTGCAGTACATCCTGAGGAACTTTCTCCATATCTTCAGGTGAAATCATGTACTTCACTCCATCCTCAAGAGACAAAGTTACGGAGGAAAAAAAATCACCTTTTGGAAAGCTGAAGATGCTTGAGTTTCTTCAATTACGGTAAGTTTCTCTCTTCACTGTTTGCTAAAAATCTTTATTTTTTATTAACTGAGTTTATGGATTTACACATACTACTAGGTTTACTAGGTTTATTTGTTCATAGCTACGTTGATCTTTGCTTTGTTCAAAACTTCATAATAGCGTTGATATACAAAATTTCGCACTGGTTTGCCATTTATCATAATAGCATTTGAAAACTTCATAACAATGTTAATAGACATTTACTTACTTCATAACAATGTTGATATTCAAAACTTACTACCCGATTTGCCTTGCGAGTTATTATCACTTAACTCGGTTGCCAGTTACTTGCGACTAACTGCGTTTACAATAAATGCGTTTACTAGCTTGAGAGTATAAATGCTAACTGCATTTACACTAACTATGTATCACATAAATTGGTAGCCTTAAGAAAATAGACACTAACTGCGTCTATTAACTTCATGACACCGTTGCCAGTTTGCCTTTCCAGATATACACGAACTGGGTTTACTACCCGATTTGCCTTGCCAGTTATTATCATAGCATTGATATACATGAATTGGGTTTATTCAAAACTTAATAACAACGTTGATATACACGAACTGGGTTTATTCAAACTTATATAGGAACAAAGAAAAGCGTTGATATTCAAACTTATACAAGAGCAACTTGATGCATAACAACGTTAACAGTGGGGATCAGAATTCTGGGATAGAGCTGATAGTGGGTATCCGCTGATATTGGGGATCAATCGAGGGTGCAGCATTGACAGTGGCATTGTCCAAATGATGCAACTCTAATGATTTTTGCATCAGTTACATTTACTCGGTGTTGTTCAATTTCGTTCAATCAAACTCGCCATCACCAACTTCAACCTTTATTTTCATCATAGAGGGAGTTCACAATTCTAGAGAATATGAAAAGGAGAACAATAGATGCATTTTGTGTTTCTTCTAAGTTTAGTGTACTGGGTCGGAACCGTAATTTTAGTGTACTGAGTGGTTTTGGGTTACAATTAAGTTTTATGTTCTCTATGGAGTAGGCTATATCCTGTAAATGGCTCCACATTTTTTATATGGTGATGTTTATGGAAATATACTCCCAAAGTGATGATCACATTTGTTACAGTGGTTTGGTGGATAAGAATAAAAAAAATAGTTCTAATTTTTTTCTTTTGGTTCAAATTTCTGGGGGTGCCTTTTTGGTTATAAATTCAGATATGGGGCTTTGATCTTATTTTTTGTTTCGCTCCTAGTAATCCTTTGTATGCATGTTTACATGTTATGTTTATAGATTTGATCCCTTACACTTATTTCATATAGTTTTAGTTTTATATGTTTAATTTGTATATCACATAAGGTGGGAGAGTTTACAAACTTCTGTTTACATCACCAGGTACACCACAAGCCATCACCATTGAAGATAAGGGTATTCTTTTAGTGTACCCATCTCATGTACACCAGGTACACCACAAGCCATCACCAAGTTTTATAGATAGATTATGTCTATAGGCTCTCATGTATTAAACAATTAGTCATAAATTCTTCGAAGTGGGCATCTTATGAATCACATGGTCTGTTTGGCATGAGAACAAGTGTAGACAAGGTGCTTTTATGGAACTTGAATTCAGAGGGGTAGTAGGATGAAAAATAAATAGAGGTTTGCATGAAATTTTACTTTGTTTAACGTCTAAGCAGATGTCTGGTCAATTGGAGTTTGAATTGGAATATATACGTTTATAGTAGTTACTCACTTTGTAACACAAACAAGAATTTAAATAGTTTCAATTAACATACAAGTTGAATAAAAAATTGACAGATCCAAATGGTAACATTAGGAGGGGCGGGGAATTATTTGAGTGTTAAATAAAATTCATTTTCATTCATTTCTAAATTTGAAGTCCAATTATTTTAGTTATGTATAACACTAATTAATACTTAATGTAGTGTAAAAACACTTCTCAAGTAGTGTAAAAACTCTACCCAACTTTTTTTAAAAACTGAACCCAACTTTTTTTTCCTCACTAATAATTGTTTTTTTTTTTATGTTTGTTCTTTCATTCTCAAGTGAGTTTTGGTGGGGTGCGGTTATGGTAAAGATACATAGTCACTTATTATTTAAAGATGTATACACGGATGTGGTGTTTGGCGTGGGTCAAGGTTTTGTGGGGTTGAGGTGACGCAAGAATCATGGGGACTGACCAATAAATATGCTTCGGGTTGCATTCTTAAACTCAAGACAAGAGCTTGGCTCATTTATTTTTTACGAAAATTTAATGAATGTCAACCGCTTATAATGTAAGCTTCTTAAATTATGTTAATCATTTCTTGAGGTGGATTTTAAGTGCCCACACGAACTATGATACTTATAATGTTAACTTTTTTATATAGGGTTTTACACATTTTTGGTGATTATTGTCATAATAATTTCGATCTTTTATTTTCAAAAAAACATATAAAAAAAAAATTTGAAGTTTTTTATTGGTTTTTACACATTTTTTGTGATTATTGTCATAAAAATTCCGATTTTTCACACATTTTTAAATTTTTTAATTTATAACTAGCAGATTTGTTTCTTCAAACTTACGAAGCTTAAGACTGTATATCTTCATTTATAACCAATCAAGAGAAGGGTCTGTCATATATTTCTACCTATTATCACTATATGGTTTAAGCTTTAATTTTACAGGTTTTTAATAACACTTGCATTTGAGATGAGAAATGGGGGTCTTAGTCTTCTCATTTTGACCAGTTCTTTCGGGATTAAGAATGCTACCTTTGAATTGGATTTAAGATTTAAGACATCTTTTTAGTTAATATTAATTGATTATTATTTTAGATATTTTTTTTTAAATTTTAGTTTAAAATTAATTTTACCTACTTGAGTTGTTGAATTTTAACTACAAAAAATATGCGTAGAATCGTATGTAAAATGCTTACAAAGTAATTGTAAACGTATGGAGTTCTTTTCTTAGTTTAAGTTTAACGAATTGTACAAAATTTATAGATGTTTTATTGGGGAATGATATTTTTGTTGTTTTACGATTATGTACTTTTGAAATTTTTGCCATTTTGCAATGACATATTTTGAAAATTTTCGCCGTGCCTTCAGGCATGGGTATTCTGGGTATTGTATCAGATCTTTAGGATGCGAGTCCTGAATGTTATTGGGATGTATTATGGCTGGAATTTTTATTATTTCTTTAAATTGTGGATAGTCCTATAAACAAATAAAGTTTCGTCAAATATTTTAAAATTGTTTACACATATTTAGATTACATATTTCACTTTGCAATTACGTACCTTGAAGAATTTTCACCATGCGAATTTCTTGCATAGGTGATAGTCGAACATTTTTACTTGATGTGAGTTTACATAACGAAAATAATTATTATAATAACTACTATAATAATAATAATAATAATAATAATAATAATAATAATAATAATAATATTATTATTATCATTATTATTATTATTATTATTATTATTATTATTATTATTATTATTATTATTATTATTATTATTATTATTATTATTATTATTATTATTATTATTATTATTATTATTATTATGAGTTTGTAGTTCGTACTTGAGGAGCTGATAGACTAACCAAAAGTGTCGTTGTGTAGTAGCTCCCGTTGTATAGACACTGGAACCATTATATAAAAGACGATGAAAATGAGATATTTAGTGGGAAGGAAGATAGGAAACTGGTAGATCAAGCATCAACCATTTCTCTTTTTTCTTCAAAAGTATCTTTATAAATCCAGATGATGTATGTTGGTAATATTGAGAACTTTTTTATTTCTTTTGTAAAATATTTATTTTAGCTGGATGCATTCTATACAATTTTGCTTGGCCCTTGCAAAATGTGAAACAACTAGAAATGTGTACTCCACATGTTATACATATCTAAATAGACAATGATATAATATTTGAATTACAAACTATTAGTTTTGTTCTTGGTGTATTTTTTATTTTTTTATACAAGGCGGATAATCCTATAAACAAAGGAAACTATATCCAAAAAATTAAAATTGTTTACTATTATTTATTTTATATAAAAATATAGACTTAAATTATACATGACTTAATATTTTGAAAAATAAAATTCGTGAAGAAGCTGCTTCCGTGTTTCGAACTCTATATCAATCGTAGTTTTGACGAGAGCACATGCCATTGTACCAAAACACAATTTTATGCTTTTCAAAATTATCAGCGTGCCTTCAGGGACGGGCATACCCTAGTGTATATATATATATATATATATATAACCGGCTAAACGTGAATATGCCCCTCATAGCACTAACCCATAATTACCGAGTCTAACCCCGTCTCCCGAATTCATAAGTAGTCACTTAATTGTAATTATTTCACAAATATCATTATTGTTCTGGATACTAAGCTATTCTACCGTAAGCCATATCCCGATTCTATCCGAAATCCCAAACCGATTAGTTAATTAATTTCTAAGTCTTGTTAACCCTAAACACCCGCACATCCATATCCTGGAATTTATTCCAGACCAAACCAAGGTAAAATAATGTCCTAAATATTTTTCAGAATTCCTACTCTCGTCTATGGACCTCTTAAATTAACTTAGACCCCAACTGATTCCTAAAAAAATTAATATACCCAACCATGGCTAAAAAGGTGGATCGAATCGGTTCGGTTCACTCTAGTTTCAGCCTGGGTGGGTCTGTTATGGGTTTGACAAATTTTCCCAATCTTTAATACATTATAAGGTCACCAAACTTCATCCAAACCCAAACTAACATCATCCCATCAGTACTAAACATAAAGAAACATATTAGTTTGTGTCCCAAAGCATCTGGTAACATCCCATGGGATTGGACATAAACAACATAAAATCAATCATGTTCTTAATTAAATTCCAAGGTTCTTTAATTTCTCCCAAGAACCTCTCAAGATTACATGTCCTTTATGAATCATTATCAGATTCTATTCCAAGATTACATCTTTTATTCAATCTTAAATTACATATATGGGGGATTACAATATATTATCTACTATAATATCATTCCTAAAATCTCATTTTTATCATGCGAATCCCACCCCAAAATCCATATTTTTTACCAACTCTAATATGAATTCAAGACATAGCATAAGTTATAAAAGAAAGTTTAAACACTTTCCTTAAAAGGTTAGGGATTCTAATATTACTCTTAAGGTTCTCTTTACATGTTGCTTCTTGCCCAACAATTAGTCCAATTCTCTTCCGAACTGATTTTCTTGGTTTCCTCTTGAGTTCTACCTTCTCTTTTCTTTTCTTTCTCAAGTCTAGGTATTTTAAAATGGTGGGATGGCTACCCACTCCATTCACTATCCTTAATTATATCATAAATCATGAAATTATGCTTAAGGTTAAGTGAAAAATGACCTGGATGCCCCTTTACAGGTCCCATTTACTTTTAAAAGCTCCTGAAATCCGACTACTAGCCATGGATACCTAATTCTTACTATTTTGACCCATTTCGGATCATTAGTGCACCCGATTACCACCCTGGGGTACTATTATAGGTGGTTCGTACAATTTTCTCTCTCTCTCTCTCTCTCTCTCTCTCATATATGTACATAGTAATTGTACATTGATTTCAACTTAATTTATAATTTTTTTGAATAAATATATTTTATTAGGGTTGGGGTGGTGAAGAATTCACCCTTGCGTGACAAACGTCTCTTCGATACGAATGTTGCCATGTGCCAAGCATGGTTAAATTACTTGGAAGGTCATGATGGGTAGAATATTCCTCATTTATGGGGTGTACCTATATATGTTATCCTTTGTATAAATATATAATTTGTTCTCTGTATGAATATTACGCTCTGATTGTTACTTTCATTTCTGAGTTTGATTTTGATCTAGACTAAGAGAAATGAAGTCAACTAATGAAGGTCAAGGTTATGTATTATTAGAAAATACTTGAGAGGAGCCACATAAGTCGAACCTCTGAGACCCAAAATATAAATGATCAGCCTAACTATCGATAAAGTGTGTGTGTACTCGAATCCGAGATGTAATGAAGGTACCCAAACTAAAATTATTATCGTAATAAATGAAATATTTTCCTTCTGATCCCTTTTGGGTACAAATATGACAACCTAGGTGTGAAAAACTTTTGTACACTACAAAATTTTATATCCAATAGTAGGTGATTAATCTAGAAGTTAAATAAGTACAATAATCATACACCCCAAGTCGTACGAGGGAGAAAAAACCTCAAGATGAAATAAATGGTAAATGCACTATAATAGAGTTTTATAAATAGAAATTAGTAACTTACAGTCACACCAGCTCTATAGACTACCCAATCTTTTGCACCATATTTTCCATAGAAGTTGTAAATGATTGAAGAACATTACACAACCAAGAATTTTTTTTCTTTGACCTATATCTTTAAATCTTTACCTAGAAATCAAAATCTTCTTTTAAAGTTAAATATTAACTTTCTAAAGAATCCACCAAATACCTTGGTACCACTTTCTAGGATTAGAGTGGTCCTAAAGGTTTTGAAAGTGTTGAAAAATAATTTGTCATGCTCAAACTTCATAAGGAATTTTTGAGGTATTCACATATGTCCCTCAAAACTGAAGATATAAATATATTTGTTTATGAATAGAGGTAGAAGTATTTTAAGATTCAATAGGATTTAAGATCAAAATTTGAAAACAAACACCTCAACTATACAAAAGATATATGTGAAGAAGAAAACATCGGTTTTAATCTCTATAATGTATAAACTCAAAAACTGCTTTCGTTTTAAAATTACTCTTTATTAGCTCTTTTATTAGCTCTAAGAAAAAAAAAACTTAAATAATTTTTCTCTCTAGATTTTTCATATAGATTACGATAATGAGGAAACTCTCACCAGATATATGATGTTTCTCCACATATGTTGTGATTCACAAGTAGCACAAGTGGGGAAGGTGATCTCATCGTAAATATTTCAAATATATAAATAAGGAAATACGGTTGCATGAAAGTCTTGCACTAATTCCACCAAAAAAAATATATTTAGAAAATATCATATGAAGTTCGTGGCCAGCAAAGCATTATTGCGGTCCCGAAAAAAATATCCACTATTGCAAATGATCCATGAGGAGGAAAGTCACACGGGGAAACTTTTTATATTGAGAAAAATCTTTGGACTATCCCACAAAGAGTAAAGAGACTTCTCAGGCACGAAACAACTTTTCACTAACATGATCAAGTCGTGAGAGATACCTAAACTTTGGCAAAGGTAGAAAAATCCGTGTAGTTTTTTTACCCTTGATAAAAAAAACATAATATAATTATGCAATGTTCTTAAAACACCCAAACTATTTGACTCCATGGTTTACTTGAGCCTGAACTAGTTTAAGTAGTTCAATATTTTGGATATGTTATGAAAAACATTTTTAGTTTATGCTAAATGACTCTAGTCCGTCGAAAACAAAGTTAATCTAGAATCAAGATCGTGCAACATCATGCCATAAAAGGGTAAAATGGTAAAAGTAGCCAAGTGGATTTATTCACACACTATGCAATTTATATTAAAAACAATTACATAATCAGTAGGAAATTTTAGGATTTAATTTTACATTATAGATTAACATTGAAGAAAATATTTTTTTTAATATTTTTCCTAATTTTTAAAAAATATCTTGATTTTAATAAAATTCTTGATTTTTAAATGTATTTTTATCCATTTAAACTCATTTCGAAAATCATTCTTAAATCAATTATTAATGGAAAAGTGATTGTTTAAGCGTATGTTTGGTTAGTTTTTATATGTGTTTGATTCAATGCTGGTATGCTTAAGTGTATTTATATTTGTTATTGCACAAAACTAGAGAGTAACCACAACCGTTAGTCCATTTCATCAACAGTTATAATCTTCCATTCTTGTGTAAACTTGATGAGACAATGAAAGTGGAGAAACCGATTATAATAAGTTAGAATACATTGTAAGTTATCATTCCAATTCTTTTATTGCCACCATTTTAACTTAATCAATCGCAACCATTCATTCAAACGGTTGTAAACTTCTTTCTAGTATCTTATATCCTCAGCCATAAAAAGGATCAAACTCTCGTTAATTGGAAACTTTGCCAATATAGAGACAAAGGAAAAAAAACTATATAAGAAGGACATGAGAGAGAAAAAAGAAAGAAGAGATAAGATGAATTGTGAGAGAGAGGGAGAAACAAAAAATAAAGGAGGGATAAATAAGGGAAGATTGAAGGGAGTTTAAGAGAGAGAATTTGTATTATTCATTCCATAAATAGCCTCCCGAGTGTCTTAACTCTCTAGTTAAATCAACTTAGGATTATTTAACTTGAGTTTTAACCCATAAAACTTTGGTAAAATAACACCCTAAAATTTTCTCACTTGCTAACACTCACACTATATAGAGTATTTTCTCGTCTTAACAAAATTTTCTTAAACTTCTTTAAAACTTTTTTTTCACGCCTGCGTGTATAAGAAAACAATGTTAGGCTTATGGATCTATTATTGCATGTAATATTTTTACTAGATCTAGTATCTCCTCTAAGTTTATAATAATTGTTTTGTATATAATTATTTAAATATGATATTCTGTAATAAATATATTCTTTCAAAATATTTTGGATCTAAAAGTTTTTTACTCTATCTGCATGTCCCGTGCATAACATGTTCAAGTTTAAAATTTTGTATCATTTTTACCACTCAAGTTCCAAATTAAACACTTTGTAACATTTTTATAGTTTATGATACGATAAATAACCCTTATATATCTGGTGTAATTTGTAGGAGTGATTTGTAATTAAGTGCGCATCGAGTTTGAAATTTTTATGTTATAGATATGCATTGTCTCACGTGCTCACTTTACAATATAACGCTTGCACTAACACAAATTCATTTATTTGATTATTTGGAGAGTTGTCACTCTAATCAACTGAGTTTAAAGAATCACGAGAATCTAAAACAAATAACCCTTTAAGAATAGATCTACATAGAGTCATTCTTATTTAGGTATATTTTCTTGATCTTTTATTTTTATTTTTATTGTACTTGTAATACTTCATTTGTTCTGATGGGTTTAATTTTGGATGTCCTATAGAGAGGACCATGGATGTTTTTTTACCCAGTTTGAGGTTTTACCACATAAAAAAATCTTTATGATGTGGTTTATGTTTCTTAGAAATTTCTACATTGTGTGAATAGGGAATCATCCAGTAAATAACTAAGTTTTACATATAAAAATTAAATCAAGGATTTCAAATTAAAATTGAACTTAGCTTTTTAGTAAATTGATTAACATATCTTGTGTAATCTATATAACTACTCAAGTTATGATTAAAAGACGTTTCTCAAAAAGAATATTATGATTAGACTTTGACAACTTAACTTGGTTTAAACATTTTGTTTAGAAGTTATATAGTCTTAGTATTTTCAAGTGGTATCAGATAAACTGTTTTAAAAAAAATTAGATCATGTTCCCCTATTACTATTTTGATAATAACATAAATGATAAAAATGGAAGTCTAAACAAGACCCCACTCTTTGATGGGAGTAATTTTCCTTACAAAAAAGTAAGGATAATTGCTTTCATCCAAGGGTCAGCAGTGGATGATGTTTGGGACATGGTTGTTAATTGTTATACCCCACCTACAAAACCTTTTAGTGATAGTTGTACTCAGACAATTAAGAAATTGGTGAGTGAATACACCAAAGAAGAAAAACTTCTATCACAATATAATAATAAGGTGAAAATGCCATTTTCATGGTTGTGACAGAAATTGAATTTAAACATATATATGAATGCATCACATCAAAATAGGCATGGGTCCGACTTGTTATTGCACAGAGGGTGACAAACGTGTCAAGGCAGGAAAAACTGAACTCCTAGTATAATTGTTTAATTCTATTATGATATTCGAAGATGAAACGTTTGATGAATTTTACTTAAAGTTAACACACATCATAAATAAGTTTGATGCTAATGGAGTAGATTTTTCAAAAATTGACGTGGTAATAAAAATTATTAGATCACTACCTCTACATTTTGACTCAAAAAGATATGTTATTAAAGAGATGAATGACCCAAATTTGATTCCTGGACTTTTATGTAGTAAACCTAGGATGGTAGAAATGGAATTGGATCATAAGAAATCTCTTAAGACTACCCCTAGGTATAGAAAAAATTATTTAAATTTGGTCTTCACTTTAAAGAAGTTCTTATTGAAGAAGTTATGGTGTTTTTTGTGAATTGATCCATGTGAGCAGAAAGGCAGGAGCCCAAGGATTCCACCCTACAGGTCCCAAATTGAGTCGAACCTAATACAAATCGATTCGGATGGAGACGGTACCAAATTCATTTTTCCACGAATTGATTGGGCCCCTGTTTTATTGATTGTCTTATTGGAAGATATTTATTGGTTTTGGGATCTTCTCTTACTTATCTCTACTTATGTTGGTGGTTTTGTAAGTTTTATTTACTATTCATTGTCATCCTCCTTAAATTGTTGATTTAGATTTGATTTTCTAGCTTTGTAAGTTAGATTTGATTTAATATAACTAGTTTGTGTCGAATCATTTATTGGTTTCCTTATTTAATTAGTTTTTTTACTTTTTTTACCATTCTCTGTAACTAGCTCGTGGGTGAGGATTTCATTTCCTTCATTAATGGTTATTCATGCTTGAAATATATGTATTGGTTTGAATGACTTTTAATTGAAACCTTGTGTATTGATATTAGAATATTATGCATTGCAGTTCCTTTTGTCTTGCGACAGTAGTGTTTATAGCAATATTGCAACACTAATCTATTTGTGACCATATTCAATCGAAAGTTTAATTTTTCATTTTTGAGTTTTATCTCTTCATAGGGTAAGTTTATAATCAATTGAATACATTTTGTTTATTCATGGTGGGGATGCGATATGAATTCATTCTTGTCATTTAATTTATTTTACATATTTTCCTTGTGTTAATTATAGTATAAAATGTTTTAAAAAAAATATCTTCTTTTACACTTTTATTTGTGAAGTAATAAATCAGTTAGATTCTAGAATCGTTTCATGTTGATTTGATCCCTATTTTTAACTGCACTCCATAGTATACCAAGACGTGATTTTTTTATAGGTGGTGAACACCCAAAGACAAATTCAATTACAAAGTTTGTCGATCATCAAAATGGCATCGTTCTCGGGGAATGTTTTGGTTAAGAATTCATTGATTTACTATTTCTCATAAATTTTTATATTGTTTTTTTTGTTTTAATTTTTTTTTATATACTTGTACATTTGCGAAAGAAGAAATGTTGAATTCTTGGCCGCACACCACTTTGTGAAATTACCATCTTGAGCCATCGGGGTAAGCATGTATCACTCTAGAGTTTTAGGTGATTGTAATGGTTCATTTTCAATGTCACCCAAAGCCTATGAATTTTGATGAATACTTGCAAAAGGAGGAAATTAAAAAGCCTACGACTTTTGGTGAGTATTTACAATATCAAACAAAGGATGTGGAGACTTTTGAAAATTATTATATTGACAAAAGGCTAAAAAAATTATAGTAAAAATGTTGAAAATGATTATGATAACAGTTCTTTAATTATGATAATAACCATCATAGTTGTTATATTAATAATTTTGAAAGTAGTTGTCATGCAGAAAATCATTGTTGGGAGAAAAATTGGATGCATCAATTGAAACAAATGATGATTTTTCTTCCGAGACTCTAGAAAAGGAAGAATATTTTGAACCAAATGAGGAATCCAGTGTTCTTGAGAAAAGGATTCCTAATTTTGAAGAAACCGTGCTTCTTTTCTCCAAAGGAATAAAGGAGAGCGAAAATTTAGAGGATATGGAACTATACATGAGATAATTTCTTATTTGAAAAAAAGATATGAGGTTAAGACTTGTTCTTCACCTCAAACAATATTAGAAGATCAATTCATTGAAGATGAATCATTATCGTTTGAAATTCAATTTGAAGAGATGACTCACCATCACTCGAAGATCACATCATGCATACAATGATAAAATGGTAACATTATCTAAATGGATTTATTCACACACACTACACAATTTTCACACATTTATTACATAATTTTAAGCATATTTAGGATTTAATTGGCGTGTGTTAAAATTATAATAGGCCAAAAACTAAATAAAATAATTTTTCAATATTTTCCATGGTTTTTTGTATTTCTAGATGAATTTTTAAACATTTTTAATTCATTTAAACTCATTTAGAAAATCATTTTTTAAATCAATTATTACTGGAAATGTTTGTTTAAGTATGATTGGTAAGTTTTTACATGCACTTGCTCTAATGGTTGTATGTGTAACACGTGTGTTTCTTTTTGTTGTATCATAAAAGTGGAGAGTAAATAACAACCATTAAATCATTTAATCAGTGGTCATAAGCTTCCATCCTCGTGTAAACCTGATGAGATAATAAAAGTGGAGAAACTTGAGGCTGAAACAAGTTAACTTGCATTGTAATTCTCATTTTAACCGTCTGGTTGCTATAGAATTAAATTGATCAATCTCAGTCATTCATTCCAATGGTTGTAAACTTATTCTCAGTGTCTTCTTTTCCCAGCTATAAAAAGGATCAAACTCTCATCATTTGGAAACTTTTTCCATCTACAGAGAGAAAGAGAAAAAAGAATATCGAGAGAAGATAAAAAACCTACGGTGAGAGAAAGAATAGAAAATATGGATAAAGAAGGGGAGATCAAATGGGGTTTCAGAGAGAGAGAGACAGAGAGTAACACTCGTTCCATAAATAACCTCCAGGTTCCATCTACAGAGAGAGAGAGAGAGAGAGAGAGAGAGAGAGAGAAAATAATATGGAGAGAAGATAGAAAACCTAGTGTGAGAGAAAGAATAGAAAAGATGGATAAAGAAGGGGAGATCAAAGGGGGTTTCAGAGAGAGAGAGAGAGAGAGAGTAACCTTCGTTCCATCAATAACCTCTAAGTGGTGTGAACTATCATGTTAAATTAACTTAGGTTTGTTTAAACTCGAGTTTTAATTCATAAAATGTTTGAGAAAACAACACCCTAACATTTTCTCATTTATTCACACTACACATTATACTTAGGATGTTCTAGTCTTAGAAAAATTTTCTTATACTTATTTAAAACTATTTTTTTCACACTTGCATTTACAGGAAAATGGTGTTAGGCTTATGGATATATTTTTTATGTAATATTTTTACTAGATCCAATATCTCTTATAAGTTTAGAACATAACTTTTGTATTAAAATATTTAGATTAGATATTTTATAATAAAAATCTTATTAATATTTTAAAAGATTGTGGATCTGAAAGTTTTATACTAAATCTTCATGTTTTATGCATAATCTATTACAGATCCAAAGTTTGTATCATTTTTACCATACAAGTTCTGGTTTAAACACTTTGTACCATTTTTACAGTTTATGATAAGATAAACTATCATTCTAAATATGTCATAATTTATAAGACCTGTTTCTAATTAAGTGTGTGTTCAGTTAAAGATTTCCATGTTATAGATCTGCATTATACTCAATTAGAGACTTCATAACATAACACTTTCACCAACACCAATACACTTGTTTTATATTTGGATAATTATCACTCCAGTCAACTAAGCTTGAAGAATAACAGGCATAAAAAACAATGAACTCTTTAAGAATAGTTATGCCTAGAGTCGTTCTCATTTACGTGTATATTTTTTATCTTTTATTTTTATTTTTTTGTACTTGTAAGACTTCTTTTTTTCTAGTGTATTTAATTTTGGTTGTCCTCTAGAGAGGACCATGGATGTTTCCCTACCCAATTTGGGGTTTCACCATATAAAAATCTTTGTGGTGCGATTTATGTTTCTTAGCAATTCTTACATTATATGAGTTGGAAAAAATCTAGTAGATAATTAAGTTTTACACCTAAAACTTAAGTCAAGGATTTGAAGTTAAAACTGAACTTAGGTTTTTAGTCCTTTTGGTAACAAATCTTATGTAATCTTCAAAACTTTTCAAGTTATAATAAAAAAGGTTGCTTAAAGGGGAAGATTCGGATTAGACTTCGAAAACTTCACTTATTCTAACATTTTGCATAAAAGTTATATAGTCTTAATATATTCAGTTTTTTTAAAAGAGTTATATGAAAACATTCTTACATACATATGTTACTAATATATAATTTATATCAAAGAGAGCACACACACAAAATCATTTCCAATCATATAGAATTAAATTCGATTATGACAAAAGTGCAAGTTTAGTAAGTCTTAAGTTTTAACTCTCCGAGGAATATGACTATCGATGATGCTCTACTGGAATGGCCTTAAGGATAAGAGAATCAAAGTATATTTTGTAACATGGAATGAAACATTACAATTGGTAATATGGCACATAAATATTCAAATAATCTTATATAAGGTATTTTTAAAGTTTTCATATACCTTTCAATAGTCCATAGTAAACAAGAATTTTGATAAACTATGATGATGCCATATATAACCCTTGGTATTCCAAGCGTAACTAGCCCTCCCCCCCCCCCCCCCCCCAACTTCCCTCAGGGTAAGATTAAGGCCCCAAGGTTAATATTTGTCCTTATCCAGACCACTGCTTGGTCCCCAAGACCTTAACTTCTCTCGAGAAAGGGCCACGGTATTATAAAAGAAATCAGTCATCTTTTCCTCCACTTAGAATGCTCAGTCATTCCAGCATATCTCTGTAACGAACCTTAATAACCTCAACACTAACATTCCTCCATGTTAGACACACGTAACTAACCACAGTCTGAATAAATATAGCCTCCAAATCCCACCTGACCATCATTCTAGAGGTGTATTATTGTAATATACCTCAAGATAATCCCTTGGCGTCCCATAGCAGTTACACACCTCCTAGTCCTCCAAAGGAGATCCTGAAACAAGTTTGCAAGTATGTAAAAAGCACATAACTATTTATCCTACCACCACCACCACTCAACTCCACTTCCATTGAAGATTCCCGTCCATATTTATTTCACCTAGAAACTACCTTACACCACTAGAAAAACCTCTTTTTAACACTCCACTACCTTGCTAACGCTGTCAGAGCTCAGAGATATCATAGCCATATTGTAACAGTCCACTCATTCTCTCTCCTATATTTTGCATACAAATAAGAGGTAGGGGTAAGGTTTAATAGTATTTCAATTCATCGTACTTCCAAAGAGCAAAGTTTATTAGCTTTTCTAAGCATTATCTCAAGTTTTATAAGCTCCTTATTCACTGCTGTGAGTTTAAAATCATTATTCGGATCATTTCGAGCTATTATACATGTTGTACTCCTTATTGAGTTCTACATTAACACTCAGGACCCCTTAGATAAGTCTATCGGTTACTTCATAAGGCCATTTGTATTATTGAAAAAAGCCACAAGTTCCTCAGACTCTCTATACCAAAGCCCAAGAGATCTTACATATTGTAATAACTCTTTTATGATGTAATGAACAGTGAAAAACCCTTTAATAGTGGACTTAAGAATAAAAGAACTTCTTTGGGTTTCCCCAAAGGTTCCCACTGCCTCCAAAGATGCTTTCAACTAAGGCAGGGTTTTGATTATGTACTTGAGCAATGAGCCTTAGGAGTTGGAAGATCTACTAATGTATTGAATTTCAAATGCTTGATCATTTTGGACCTGTTCTTCTTACTGACCACAACCTCAATAGGGTTTTCAATGGAAAACATCCTAGTCATCCTCCGCTCGTAACGCTCATTTATTGGATCATCAATAAGACCAGAGTTAGATATTAAAGCCAAGAATGAAAGGAAATAACGAAAAAATATTAAAATTAAGTTACTTACTGGGAGAACATTGGGTTCCAGCAACATATCCTCCTTGACTATGGGGATGACCTCTCGAATCCTTAAAGGGAGCTCATCCTTACTTTTATACTTGTCATACTCACCCTTAGAGGCCTTATGAACTTAGGTAGGAACCTCACCATTGGACTTCCTCTTCCTAGGAAGCACAAACAAGGCCCCATCATCAATCGACGCTCTAAACACTTTCGTGGGGGCCTCAAAAACACTCATAGATGTCAAGTCCTTGGGTGTAGGACCCAGACCCCACTTGAAGAGGCATTTGGGAGAAACAAAAGTCTTGAAAGGGCAGGAAGCCAAATTTTGAGCCTAAACAATCCTATACCTCTCCTTATTAGATGTTCGATAGACCACTATAAAAAATTGTCAGAACTCAATTCTGAGGCTAGTGAATAAATTCAAGTATAAAAATAGAGGTAATAACCAACTTACCCATATTTGGTGGAGAACACCAATAGATAGGACAACTAATGGGATCAATAGGGTATGTAGTGACCAAAGTTCCTCCAAAAGAAGAAAATATCCTTCTAATTCTTAGGAACATTATGATTATCCTTTGTAAAGACCGTGTTACCTTAGAGGAAAAGTATTTTAGCCCCTTGTTCTACTATTGGAATCTATAAAACTTGAAGATTTGGGCCGATGTAACACTATTCTCGCCTCTCCTTCATTACCCCAAAGCCAAGACAATGGCTATTAGAGACCTCCAAGAGTTGGCCATTATTTGATAAGGGTCTATCCCAATGGCCTTCAAGATCCTCACCACCAAAAAAGGCAGTAGGAACTTATCGTCATATTAAAGGAAGCACTCATTGAAGCACACAAGTTTGGAAATAAAGGAACAAGCCCTCTTATCAGGCCTTATCACCCTAAGAGTAGAACCCAGTCTCACTAGGTAAGGATGGTTCAAAAGAACAAAAAGTTTATTTTTATGTTTTTCAAATTTTAAAGATCAAAACTGTGGAGACAATGATTGTGCAACACAAATAAATATGAGAGAAGTAATGACCAAGAAAGAACAAAGAAAATAAAATGCCAATTACACAACAACGGATGTACGTGGTTCAACAAAGATGTGCCTACATCCACGGTGGTGCAGTCAGTATTATTTCTCAATATTCTGGAGAATGAGTACAGAGAATACAACTTGTCCTTTCCCCGGACCTAGGGTTTAATTTATATATGTGTATGTTAATTAGTGGATATGATGGGTTCCTCCTTATTCGCCATCTTCCCTATAACTTCCCTCCATGGGATCGTGCTCCCCTATAACTTCCGTTCATGGGGTCGTGGGGAAATCGGATCAATACAGAAGATGAGGGGCCTGGACTTTGGGCCGCTAGGGCTGGGCTACTCGTCCAGGCCCATAATACTAAATTTCGGGTACCCACAATTGCCCCTAAATTTGTTGTGCCATGCATGTGGGCCCAACAGATTTAAATGATTAGCCATAATAGTCGTGTTGCAATTCCTCGGGAGCTGTAGAGTCGATTTCTGGTGGCAGCCGCTTCGCTTACTGTGCGATATGATTAGATTTTGAAGGTTTGTTGGAATAAGGCTCATTTATTTTCGTCGTTTCATCTTTTCCAGCACTCTTCTATCTTCTGAGAACTCTTGCGCTTCGTACCTTCTACTTTTGATCTCCATTCTCGTTGCTTCTTCGTCATTTGACCTGATCTTCTGTCTTGTAAGTCTCTCGTGCCCTTTGCATTTTCTCTTTGGTTTGTACCTTTTCTTGTATTTTCCAATGGCGAAGATTGGAAATAGGTCAATCTCGAAATTTAGAAAATTCTACAACATTCCTGAGTGGGTGGAGATTGAATGTTGTGCCTCGCCTCCTAGGAATGTTAGGGATATAGAGGATGCCCACTGGATTCATGCTTTGTTGCTTTCCCGGGGGGACTTACTTTTCCCCCTAATGATCTGTTTTTGCATTTTTTTTAGCTATTTTAGTATTGTACCTGTACAATGTTCGCCCAATGTATGGAAAATAGTGAACGTCGTGCATAGGATAAATCAATTGTATGGCATAAGGTTAGGGCTTGCCGAGGTCTATTTTTGTTACTCCTTCTCTCGAACTAGTTCAGGTGTCCTGTACCTCAAAGCTAGGAACCCTAATAGGGTATTGGTAGTAAATCTACCTGATTCCCATAAGGACTACTGGCAGGAAGGTTTTCTTGTTAGGAATTGGCAGTTCTCTCCCCAATCTGAAGGGTCAAGGTCTGAAAGATTCACTATTCCCTTTTATGGGGAAGAATATATAGGTAGATATTTATACTGTTGCTTCAATCTCTGCTGACTTATGACTTTTCTAACTCCTTTCTGCGTTTTCTTTTACAGCGAGGTCAAGGAACGTGGAGCCTGCTCTTAGCGAGGCCCGAATTTCTGAGTTGGTTAAAGCTTGGAACATCAGAGAGCCTTTGGGTGACGGCGAGCATCCCAGATCTGCCGCTTTCTTGTTAGAGTATAAGAACGTAGGCTCTAGCTTCATAGCACGACCTATGGACAGTGTTCCAGAGTTTCCTTCCCTCAAAGAGACTACTGCCGAGCTAATCCAGTTGGACGAAGAGGAGAGGAGCTCTGAAAGTGATCCTATCGGTAATCTTGGTGGAGGGAGCTCTGTCGGTAGCAGTTTTTCTAATTCTGAGGAGAATTCTGAAGCTCAAGGATCGTCGAGCACTTCCAACAGTTCTGGTGAAGAGATGCCTCCCAGGAAGAATTTGATCAGAGATGATGACGATGATGATGATGTTCTCCTTGCACAGAGGTCCAAGAAACTGAAGTCTGCATCTGGGGTCATAGCTACTGGTTCTCGGCCTTCTTCTCAGGAGCAAGAGAAAAAGAGGAGAGAGGAGGAGCAGGCGAGAGAGAGGGAGAGGAAAAAGGAGGAGGAGAGGAGGAAGGTGGAGGAGAAGAAGAAAGTGGAGGAGAGGAGGAAGATGGAATCGAGGACCAAAACAGGTCAAGCCCTGGTCCTAGTATCTGCCTTGCCTGAGGGGGCTTCGGTGGCCACTTCTCCTCAGCTAGCCCCTGCACTGCTCGAGAGAGCAATCCTTCCTGCGGATTGCCAGAGGGCGTTGGGGTCCGATCAACTGGCTCTGTAAGCTAGCTAGAGGCTTGCCTTGGTAAAGTTCTCTTCTAATTCTCAATTTCTTTTAACAAGTCTTGATGGTTTCTTCTTCTTGATTTTTTCTTTATTCTTTGCAGTTTGTGACCGACTTCGCTGTGCTCTATCGCTCTCGTGACGAGCTGGTGAGGAGGAATGGTGAGATGGAACAGCAAAAATCTTCTTTGGAAGCCAGGGGCTCTCAGCTGGAGGCCGACCTGAAGGCTGCTGATGCAGCTCGAGTTTCATCTGACCTGGCCCTTGTCAATTATGCTCTCGAGATAGATGATGCGGTCAGGGAGCTGGGTGAGCTGAGGAAGGCTTATGATCTGGTGTGCACGAGCAAGATGGACCTTGCAGAGAAGAATAGGGTTCTGGCCGAGCAACTAGAGGCGGAGAAAGCCCAGGCAGCCACCCTTAAGGAGGACTCATATAACTCTGGCTGGGCTGCTACGTATGAGGACGCTGAAGTTCAGATAGGCTATATCAGCCGTCTGAACTTCAAGAAAGGGTGGAATAAGGCTCTCGTGACTGCTGGGGTGGACGTTGCATCCCCACTCTTTGACGAGCACGATCCAGGGCCGAGGCCAGTCGTAGATGAGGACCCTGCCCCAACTGCTGAAGGCACTGATCCTGTCTCTCAGGGGACTCCTACTGATGCTCCTTTGATTGAGAGGACAGAGGACACCCCTACAGAGTGTAATGCCCCTGCTAATGCTGATAAGGACAAGGGACCATCCACCTCTGGGCCACCCGAGGTTGCTAATTGATAGGGTTGCTTTGTAATTTTTTCTTTTTCAATCTGATGTAACCTCGTTCCTTATTAATGAAAATACTTCATTTTTGTTTATGCTGATCTCTTTCTCTTCTCTTTCTTTTACTTGTAGTTGGTTGATGTTGATGACTATATTCCTGCTACCTCCCAACTCGGTAGGACTCTTGGTCCTAATGCAAGCCCTGTTGTTCGCCAGGACTTTGTTAGACTTTGTAAGTCACTTAGGTCTAGGAATCAGAAATATAAGGAGCAATCCAAGATGGTGGCTAAGCTGAAGGATAGACTCCAGGAAATGGAAGAAATCGGTGCCTCAGTACAAGAAGTAGTTAGTGCACTGAGAGCAAAGTTACTGGAGGCCACCGAGATTAACCAAGTTGGGGAGTTCCTGCAGCAGGAGAACGAAGACCTGAGGCAAGAGGTCTCGAAGCTTAAGGACCATTCGCCGAGCACCGTTCCAATAGTCCTGCAAGGCTCTTCTTTGTCGTGAGCTGCTCGGCCTCCCCTCCCGCGTGCTGGCAGGAGTGCCAGGGGTAGGAACAGGGAAGCCGTCGAACAGCGGGATATTGGGGAGCTGCGCAACGATGTTCGATGAGCTTATGTAATTGTTGTTGGGCTCCAGAGGGACGTTTCCTGATTGCGGCATCTATTCAAGAAGGCCCCTCACCAAGTGTGGTCTTATGGCTACGATCAGGGCTGGCTGGATGCTCCCACGAGACTATCAGAGTTCAAAGAACTTTCTTTCATCAGAGGGTGGTTGAGTGCCCTGAGAGAGATACAGGTCCCGAGGAACTCGGTGTTATGGTATCGACACGAGATGTCTTCCTCCACTCTGATGCCCAATCCATTCAGGAGGGATGATCGATGGATCCCCATTGATGCTATTCCTCGACAACTATTGGAGTTGGACGCAAATGAGGTCGTGGAAGAGCTAGCCCTCGCTCCTGATGATGGAAGGAGATCTAAAGTTGCTGATTATCTTGCTCGGAGGCTTCCACCTCCTTGAGATTTTGTTATTCTTTTTCTTTTTGATAATGTAAATGCTTTGGGCGAGCTTCACCGACTAAACATGTATTATCATTATTTGTAAATATAAAGGATTAACGAAAAGTTCGCGTTTTGGGCAATTTCACCGACTAAACGTGTTCATCCAATCTTTTTATATTCTTGCTGCTTCATAATCCTTTTTATTTTGTCATGTGAGTGTCCCCCCAGTCCAGTATAATGCAAGAACACCATTGTGCCCTCACTTTACCTTTTAGGTTGTGTCGTCACACTCCCTTAGGCCTAAGTAGAGCAATTGGTGAGGACACACCTGGTATTGGATGTCTTCATCCGATCAGGATTTTGTTTAACCAAAGTAGGTTTGATGCCTAAGAATACTCTGTACGGCTTCATATATTGCCAGGGGCAATGCTAAGAGGTTTGTCGTGCTTCATGACGATGACCTGAGGAGGGGTGTTCCCCTACTATGTCGACCATTATCCCTGTGATTTGGAAGGGATGTGTAATAAAATATAACTGTTACTAATTAGGGAGTGATCAACTGAGAGATTTTCATTAGTGAAATGGGAAATGAACTGTCCTTGAATACAATAAAAGATTTAATAATAGAATTCCTAAAAATAGAATTTCTTGAGATTAGCTGCGTTCCATGCTTATGGTATCTCCCTGCCCTCCATCGTTTCCAAATGATAGGCACCTTGCAGGTCGTCTCTAATTATCTTATAAGGTCCTTCCCAGTTTGGGCCCAACTTACCGTCAAATGGATTCACTGTGTTGCCCAGGACCTTTCTTAGAACATAGTCCCCAACTTTGAATCTCCTCGGGTTGACCCTTTTGCTGTAGTGATTCGCGAGCTGTTGCTGATAGCTCGCTAGTTTCACTAGGGCAAGTTCCCTGCGCTCGTCGGCCAGGTCGAGTTCAGCGAGCAAAGTGTCATCGTTCTGGCCTTGTTCCACAAGGTCGGATCTCATGGTTGGCAATACCGCTTCTTGTGGGATTATTGCCTCCATACCATATATTAGTGAGAATGGCGTTTCTCCTGTTGCTCGCCTAGGAGTCGTTCTGTATGCCCATAGGATATGCGATAGCTCGGTTGCCCATGCGCCTTTGGCTTGCTCTAACCGCTTCTTTAATCCAGTGATCACTGTTTTATTGGAAGCTTCAACTTGTCCGTTTCTTTGAGGGTAGGCCACCGAGCTGAAGTGGTGCCTGATCCCGTGTCCATTGCAGAAGTCCTGAAAAGGGCCACTCTCGAACTGTGTTCCATTATCAGTGATGATGGTTATGGGGATTCCGAATCGAGTGATTATATTCCTCCATATGAACCTTATCATGTCAGCATCTCGAATCTTCGCCAGTGGTTCTACCTCGATCCACTTGGTAAAGTAGTCAGTTGTAACCAACAGGTATTTACGATTGTCGGCAGCGGTGGGCAGTGGTCCCACGATGTCCATTACCCATTGGGCGAAAGGCTAGGGGCTGGTTAGGGATTTTAATTCGCTGGCGGGATAGTGGACCGTAGGAGTGTGAAGTTAGAATTTCAGGCATTTGCGGACATATACTGCGGAGTCCTTTTGCATGTATGGCCACCAATAGCCTTCCTTCATTGCTCGAAAGGCTAGAGACTTTCCTCCGACATGAGTTCCACAGATTCCTTTGTGAAGCTCGTGAAGCACTACCTTGACATCGCCTGGGTGGACGCATCTAAGGTATGGACCGGAGAAAGATCTTTTATACAAGTCGCCTCTTGTGGATAAGTGAAAGCGAGCAGCTTTGACCCTTATCTGGTGGGCAGTTCTCTTGTCCTCTGGAAGCATTCCGTCCTTTAAATAGTCCTTCAAGGGATCCATCCAACTGGGGGCTGATTCCAATTGGAGTATTGGTTCCACATTTGGTAGCTCGCAGTTGAGGTAAATGCTTGGGCAACTGAGGAAATCGATAGGGATAACCCTTTTAAGGCTAGAATCAACTGCCGAACTCAGGGCTGCTAACGCATCAGCGTGGCTGTTTTGCCCCCTGGGAAACTGCTGGATGTTGATCTCTTCAAAGTTCGTCATTAAGTTTTTCACCAAGGAGAGGTAGGCTGCCATTCTTTCATCCTTTGTGTTATAGTCTCCACTTATCTGGTTTGAAACTAGTTACGAATCGCCGAATACCTGCAAATGCTTTGCTCTTAGAGTTTGCGCTTTTTGGAGACCTGCTATTAGGGCTTCGTATTCTGCTTCATTGTTGGAGGCTGTAAATCCCAGCCTGATTCCTTGCTCAAGTACTGTGTTTTCTAGAGTGATAAGAACAATTCCTACCCCTGCCTCCTTTGAGTTGGAGGCTCCATCAACGAATATTTTCTAGCTTTCCACTGTAGCTTGGTTGTTTTCCTCTATTGGCTTAGGATGGTCGGAGGGTTCTTCGCCTGTGAATTCAGCTATGAAATCATCGAGGATTTGACCCTTGATAGCTTTCCTTGGTTGAAATTGGATGTTAAACTGGCCGAGCTCGACTGACCATTTAGACAGTCTGCCTGACAAATCCGCCTTCCTTAGGATAGCCTTGAGGGGGTGTGATGTAAGGACGATGATCGTATGAGCTTCGAAGTAATGCTTCAGCTTTCTCGAGGCTATTCCTAGGGCGAATGCGAGCTTTTCCAATGGTAGGTAGCACTGCTCGGCATCTAATAAGGTTTTGCTCACGTAATAGACGGGATGTTGGATTCCTGTAACTTCGCACATTAGCGTCGAGCTGACAGTATGACTGGATACAGAGAGGTTGAGGTATAAAGAGTCCATTTGTTGTGGTATGATAAGCAGTGGTAGAGTGATTAGGTAGGAATTGAGCTCGTCCAATGCTCGCGAGCAATCTGGGCTCCACTCTAGTGTTTTGCTGCCCTTTAAGAGTTGGAAGAAAGTGTTGCATCTCTTGGAGAATTTAGAAATGAAACGATTTAGAGCAGCGAACATTCCAGTGAGATTCTGTACATCCCGAATTGTGTGATGATGTTGCACTATGTTGATTGCATCAATCTGGTCCGGATTAGCCTCTATGCCTCGCTTGCTGACCAAATAACCAAGAAACTTCCCTAACTGGACACCGAAGAAACACTTTCTCGCATTAAGTTTCATTAGGTACTTCCTGAGGATTTCGAAGGTACTTGACAGGTCCGAGAGGTGATTCTCCTTCTCCTTGCTCTTGACGAGCATGTCGTCGATGTAGACCTCCATTGTGTCTCCCATTTAATTCTTAAACATTTTAGTAACTAGCCGCTGATAGGTTGCCCCTGCATTTTTGAGCCCAAAAGGCATGACCTTGTAACAATATAAACCAATCGTCGTGATAAACGCCGTTTTGTCCTGATCTGGGGCATACAAGGGAATTTGGTGATACCCTGAGTATGCGTCCAGGAAACTCATTCGTTCGTGAGTTGCGGTGGCGTCTACTAGTTGGTCTATTTTTGGAAGAGCGAAGCTATCCTTGGGGCAGGCTTTGTTGAGGTCAGTGAAGTCTATGAAAACTCTCCACTTTCCGTTGCTTTTCGGAACTACCACTGGGTTGGATAACCATTTGGGGAATTGCACTTCCCATATGGATCCTGCATCCAACAGTTTTTTGACTTCTTTTTCTATTGCTCTGGCCTTCTCGGGAGCAGTTCGCCGTGCCTTCTGCGTTATCGGCTTGAATATGGAATCGACGTGCAACCGGTGGCCGACCATATTGGTATCGATTCCTGGCAGTTCATAAGGTTCCCAAGCGAAAACATCTATGTTTCTTCTGACTAAGGTTGACAACTCCTTTTGCTCTTGGCCGGTGAGTGACGCTCCGATCAGGAAGACTCTGTTATTGTCGCCTTCCCTAGCCGCCACTTCAACCAGGTCCTCGACGACACGCTCGGAGGGGAGGAGCCTGGTCTCTTCTACTCCAGGCCTTCCGTATTTTAATTGCTATTTAGAAGGAATTGCACCTTCCTCCACTTTCTCACTGGGTTGATCAGCTTTTTTCTCTGGCTTTGGTCGGATGGCCGCTATGAAGAACTTCCTTGCCATCGTCTGATTACCGTGTATCTCCATTACTCCTCGCTCGGTAACATATTTGAGCTTCTGATGATAGGTCGAGGAGACTGCCTTCATCGCATGAAGCCATCCCCTGCCGAGGATGGCCTGATACGGTGAATCAATGTCGACCACCAAAAACTCGATCATCTTGGAAACATTTCCAGCACGCACTGGCAGTACTATTTTGCCCAGGGGCATGGCCATTTTTCCAGTGAAGCCGACCAGAGGGACAGTAGCTCCCTTTAGGTCGGCGACGCTCAACTTAAATTTCCTGAATAGGTCGATGTACATTACTTCGGATGAGCTTCCTTGATCGACGAGCAGCCTGTCGATGTCAAAGTTGGCTATCCTGAGTGTAATGACCAAGGCATCATGATGTGGGGTCCTTACTCCCACTAGGTCTTCATCCGTGAAAACAATATGCTTGTTGTAGTTGACGTCCTCTGCTCGCCGACATTTTCCTGACTGTGATTTTGCTGGATCAATCTAAAAAGCTTGCATTACCGCTGTCAGTTTCTTTACCTCCATTCGAGCTGAGTTCCCTTGTATTTTCTTGACGTCAGATACTCCGTGGATTACTGCGAATTCATGTCCGGCATCATCCTCCAGCACGTTGTCGGGTTTCGCCTCTCTGTGGGAAGCCACTTTCTCTACCTTCTTTTCTACAAAGTCATTCAAATGTCCAAACTGGGCCAACTCCTCGAGGTGGGACTTAAGAGCCTTTGTAGTGCTCGATCTTATGCCCTCCCTCTTTGTGGAAAGCGCATCTTAATGCATTATTTCTTTTCGAGGGGTCTCCTCCCATTTTCCGGGGCCATTTGATGAACGGCTCATCCTTGATCTTCGCGAGAATTTTGTAAATTGGCTCTTTGAAGACGGTGTTGACCGCCTGGAACGATTTTGTTACGTCAGGGTTCCCTCCGTTTTTGGAGCCATTCTTTCCCCCACTCTTTCTTCCTTTCTTCTGGTTCTCAACTTTCTCACTTCCCTTGGTAGTGAGCTTGGCTCGACCGTTTTCTCCTACATTAAGGCGGGTGACATCTTCCACCTTTGCGTATTTCTCAATCCGGGCCATCAGGTCGTCAATGGTCATAGCTTCCTTCTTCGTCAAGGACTGGTAAAGGAGGGAAGAGCTAGGTAGCCCAATTTTGAAGGAAGCCACTGCCACCTCTTCCGCGCAGTCCTCGATCTCGTTGAATAACTCCCAGTACCTCTTCCCATAGTCTTGGAGTGTTTCTTGAGGCATTTTCTTCATTGTTAATAGAGCATCCATCCTTTTGGGATGGGAGCTGCTGGTGATGAATCGGGTCGTAAAGAGCTCGGCCAGGGATTTGAAATTCCTGATGGATCGGTGAGGGAGTTTTTTGAACCATTACTGGGCCACGTCATGGAGGCTCGAGGGGAAAATATGGCACATCAGTGCATCCCGGTGATTCCAGAAGGTCATGACCTGCTGGTAATGCCTGACATGATCAATGGGATCAGTCTTCCCGTCGTAAATCTTAAACCTTGGAATGGCAAATTTCTTGGGAGCCTCTTCCTCTTCAATTTCCCTCATGAAGGGTGACTTCATCTGGGTCTTGAGGGCTCTCCTGGAGAGTTCTCTGGTCGACCTGGTGCCGCGGTGAGCTGGATGTTGGTCCATTTATCTGCGGACCAGGTTCCGTATGTTTTCGTCGCTGTGAGCAGGGCTCTAGTAGCGGCGAGCTCTTCTTAGTTGTTCGCAAAGGTCATCGTCTGAGTCGCCACCTTCGACCCCTTGATATTCCCGCCTAGGGATCCTTCCTCGGCTGCGAGATTTACTCGCCTGAGGGCTAGGAGTGCGATAGGGGTGTCTCCTGGTATCAGGACGTAGTTCCTTCTCCATTCTTTCCAGTCTTCTTTTCAAGCGAGCATTCTCAGCCTGGTATCTGCGAGAAGACTCCCTCTGCTCGTGGAGCCTTGCCTCGTATACATCAATCAATCTGGATATCTGCGTGGACCTTGCTAGTCCTTGACCTTCTTCTGAGGCTGGCCTTTCCAAGCGAGCCCCACGATCTGAACGTTGGACTTCAGACCTAATCCTGCGAGGAGCAGGTGGCTCTTGAATATCTCCTGCTTGAGGAGCATTGCTGCTGTGACCAGACATCTTAGATTCTTTTCTTGGCGTGGGCTCTTCTCAGGGAAAGATGAACGTTTCCCACAGACGACGCCAATTGTGGAGACAATGATTGTGCAACACAAATAAATATGAGAGAAGTAATGACCAAGAAAGAAGAAAGAAAATAAAACGCAATCACACAACAACGGATATACGTGGTTCAGCAAAGATGTGCCTACGTCCACGGTGGTGCAGTCAGTATTATTTCTCAATATTCTGGAGAATGAGTACAGAGAATACAACTTGTCCTTTGCCCCGGACCTAGGGTTTAATTAATATATGTGTATGTTAGTTAGTGGAGATGATGGGTTCCTCCTTATTAGCCATCTTCCCTATAACTTCCCTACATGGGATCGTGCTCCCCTATAACTTCCCTTCATGGGGTCGTGGGGAAATGGGATCAATACAAAAGATGAGGGGCCTGGACTTTGGGCCGCTAGGGCTGGGCTACTCGTCCAGGCCCATAATACTAAATTCCGGGTACCCACAAAAACTTTAAACAATTTAAACCCAATAAGATTATGCACAAATTTTAAATTGTTTGTTGTGAAAACCTGATTTACCTAATTTTATATTTTAACCTAAAACATGCATCTAGATAATAAGAATATAAAAATAAATAAATCCAACACAACACGCTGATGTGAGAGGAAAGATACGAAGGGAAAAACCTCAAACGACCCAGCCAAATAATTAACAATGATATAGTTTTAAAAAGCATAGATAATAGACATTCTCAACAACTCGTCTCCCTCATAAGCCTTGACTCTTTTCTATCTTCAACCTCTCCTCCATAGTGCAACATAGGAGTCCACATTCGCAAGCTTCCATAACCCACGAGTCCAAACATGCCTTGACATTCACTGATGAGGCTCAGTACGGAGTCCACCTCATGAAATTGGTCCTCTTTATAAGATATAGAGAAACAAACTTTGGTACCTAAACTCAATATCTCAAAGCATAATAATGTTGAAACTTGGATATTTTAACACAATGGGTGAAACTAGGGTTTTGGAACTTTGTTAAACAAATAGATAAATGTTTTTTGCCAAAATTTCTTGAAATATCAAAGTCCAATAGGCCTTAAATAGTAAAATTATGAATTTTGAGGTGGCAAACTCATTCGAACAAAATTGCATGGTTTGTTCGAACGAGATGGCATATTTTTGTAAGGAGAACTAAGTTCGTTCAAACGAGAACCATTTTTGTGCAATCAACCTTCAAATGAGTTTCCAACGAGATGTGCATCATCTTGATAGAGACCCTCGTTTGATGTTTCGTATATGCATGTTCTAATGAGATTCGAATCTCATTCTAACGAGACCAAATTCATTCGAACGAAAAACTCAATTTCTTTCTAACGAGGTACAATTATTGTTCGAACGATATTTGAATTAAAAAAATATTTTTCTTAGAAAGACATTTTAAAAACAATTCCAAATGATTTTGAACAAAAATAAACACCAATAAAAATTATCCAAGGATCGTATTCAAATGAATCCATACCTGCGAGATCCTTGGTTAATATGAAGACAAACTTTGGCTCTAAACATGACATGATGTGTATCCAAATTTGAAGCTTGGATGCTAGAATTGGATCAAATATGTCATAGGCTTACGATAGCGACAATACAAAGCCTAACCTATTACTCAAATGATTTGTTTGAAATTATGCCAATTACAAACAAATTGACTAGATTTGAAATTTGTCCTTAAAAATACCCCCTTTGGCTATTCGGAGATAAAACCAAAATAAGTACCCTATGGATCATCAAGCTTTTTAAAAAGACTTAATCCCCAACCCCAAAAGAAAAAAGATTAAAGACGCTCGACGGACACATATATATTGGGTAGATTTTCTTGCTTGAAAAATTTGTCACATGTCGTAAACCTGCACACTTTAAAGAGTACAAACGCTTGACACACATACATATTTTGAGTATCTTTGCTTTCTTGTAAACTTTGATGCATGTTGTAATCTTGCGCACTTAAACACATCTCCAAATGCAAAGAGAATATAACAAGTATAAACCTACGTAGGAATAAAATTTGGACTATGCCTAAAACAATCTTAACCATGGTAGTGCGTATACCCCTAAATAAAGATATCCTAATCATGCAAGGAAAGATACCATTTCCCCCCTTTTTGTTCTGGAATAGACAAATAAAGATAGCATAAAACTTTTACTCCACAAAAAACCAAATATCCACTAAATATGTGATCATAAGACATCAATTTTAAACATAGGGAAAAGGGAATAAAACCATGTAATGGTGAGAAGTGTAATAAATACACAACATGGAAACTTAAGTACAAATAATCCAAACTATGATCAAACAATATCAATATTAATGCAAAAATATACCAGTATGAATAAGCAATGATGTATGATCCCATTTTTGAAATTACCATTTTGAGGAAAGGAATTTCGATACACATAATGAGAGCTATCAATTTGATTATATAGCATGCCAACTAAAATAGTAAAATAAAGACTATGGCAAGCATGGATTAAATGTAAACCGCAAAGACTCAAAATAAAAGCAATACCTTATATGAGATATGAAAAATATACCAATGATAACCCGACATACAAATATATAAGGTATAAACAACCAAAAACACTCGACACAAGAACATATGCTTTACACATTAGCATAGTATCGATGTGTCCAAACATATGGGATGGAATGAATGGGCGTGAACTAGATACAAATGAATTATGGCCCGAACACTCTAATATGTTCAATAAATTCTAATTCATAGCAAAACTTTATCAACCAAAGATTTAGTCTCGAGTGATAAAATAAAGTGAACTCTATGAACAAATAATCTCAATGCACACAAGCCTATATTATTAATAATGATTTTAAAAATCAATAGTGTCACGACAAAATAAGCATAACTAAGATTCATTGTCAAAATCCGTTGATCTTGTAAACTCAAAGATAAACATATATCATATTTTCTTTTCTCTCAATTATTTTGAAGCTAGCACTTTTGAAAATCAAACAAATAAAACTTGTTGGCCTTGGCAGTTTTTCTATTTTGTTTGCCTTTAAATCTTTTCATTGGGCTCTTGCCAATAATGGCTTTCCCTTAAAGAAGATTTGCGTCTTTCTTAGGCCTTTTTCATGCACTCCCATATTTTTAATAAAGTCAAATAATCTCACGGGCAATGATTATTACATGCGCAAATCCCCTATAGTCACAATATGTAGATGGAAAGATTGATGGGAGAACATCTCACATATCTCAAATATACATATGAAGTTAAAATTAAAGGAGCTCGTGCATGTGTGTGCGAAGGCATAATCAAATGGAATCCATTAAGTGCATCAAGTTTTAAATAACTCCATGCCAACATTATTAAGAACAATCTAAGCATAAACAATCATAACCAAATGTACTTGATACATGGATAGCATAGAATGAATGGGATTCAAACATAATAATATGCCACACAAAATGTGTAAAACTAAAATACACAAAAATGAAAAATCTTTTATAGTTTTTCTAATTTTTGTTTTTTTTTAAAATATCAATTTGAAACAAACTAACTCAAAAGGAAAATAAAATCTTTTTATCTTTTTCAATATGACACGATAAATGAAAAATTAAAATATAAAATACTCAAACAAACATACAACTAGCATATATATATATAAATATATTATCATGATGCACCAACTATTGTATGTAAACAAGCTAAAACAATCAATCATTAGATATATCATGTGGAATAAAAAGATAATTAATAAGTCTATCATGTAAATATTTCAAATCGAATCTCCTAACCCACATAGGTATAATGTGACACCCTCGTGTTTTGGTGACCTTGGTGACTCTAGACTTAGACTACATATGACCATTTTTAAGATCGAAACAAACCTCATAATGTGACCTTTCCTTTCACAATGAGTGAAAGTGTAAACATGGTGAGGAGTGTTATTTAAGGGTTGACCTTTCCTAGCATTCCTAGTCAACTCTCTGCAATGCATGGTCTTGACTTGGCTAACTTAAGCAGTTTTATCATTGATGAAAATTCCACACTTTTCATATTTAATTTGGATGGTGCCTAACATTTTATGTAACTTTTCTGACCTAGACTCCAAATTAAATTTGACACAACTTGAATCTTTCAATTTCTCCTCTTGCTCAACTATCCTCGACTCGAGTAAATTCCGATATTCCTCAAACTCTAAAAGATATTTATTCATAACCTCCATCAAGCCACGAAGGCTATCCCTCTCACCTATAACGTACTTTAACTTATCTCAAAGAGTCCTCTCATGTTCCTAAGATCCTCAATCAAAACCCCATCATCATTCCCAACAGCATGTTCTTTTAACCTAGCTTCCAACTTTAAGTTAGCATTATTCACTTTCAACATTTTTTCATACAACTCACGGAAAGTAACTTAAAGTTCACTCTCCTACTCCTATTTTTCATCCTCACTCTCACCTCAACTCTTTATACCATCACTCATTTGGGATCCACAAACAATGGCCTTAAAAGTGTCAAGCAAAAAAATATATTCATGGGAACATTTATCATCAAAGCTCACATGACTAGACATAAATGCAGTAAAGTTATGCTCAATGGGGGAATCAGTAACCTCTTCTACATCATTATCACTAAGGGAAGAATCATATTCTATCAGTTTAATTCCCTCTTTCCTTAGTTTAGTGGGGCACTCAGCTACCCTATGGCCGTAACTCTTACAACCATAACAACTTTCTCACACATCCCTATTAAAGTTCTCATTCTTATTCTTAGGGAAGTGATTGGCCTTGTGAATATATTTCTGAAACATTTTTGCATCTTTTGATTTCTTATGGAACGTGAGATATTTCTTAAATTTCTTTGCCAATATGGACATATACGCGGACTCGATGCCAGACTCATCATCCAAAATAGGTGTTTCCTCCTTTAGGGCTTTCAAAGAATTGCTCTTATCTTTTTTCTTCTCAGTCTTGGAGGAAAACATGTCAAGCTCATAAGTTTGTAAGTCACTTACAAGCTCTTTAAGTTTCGTTGAATCTAGAGTACCCAAAGAAGTCAAACAGTCATTTTTGAATTAAATCTTGACGCAAGGACCTAAATATTTTGTTGATTACTCAATTATAGGGTATCTTCTCTCCCAAGTTAAAAGAGAGTTAACTACGTCGAAAAATATATCATAAAACTCATAAAATAACTCACTCTCTAATATCCACATGGTTTCAAACTGAGTGGTGAGGTTTTACAGTATGGAAGCTTTAACAACAATAGTTCCTTCGTAGGTGAGTTGGAGTATTTCCCAAGCTTCTTTTAATGTTTCACAAGTCATAATACGACGAAACTCCTCCAAAGTGACATAACAAAACAAAGCGTTTAAACCTTTGGATTTTTAATTAGCTAACTTATGCTCAGCCTCACTCCATGATTTTATGGGTTTTAAATGAATTGCTTCATCTTCTCCAGTGCTAGGTGGAGACCACCCTTTAACTACTGCTAACCAACCCCGCTCATATATAGCCTTATATGATGACTTCATATGTACTTTCTAGTATGCGTAGTTTGACCCATTAAACATAGGGGGTTTAATTCCATCAAAACCACATTCATGCCTAATAACGCAGGATCTGAACATGGTAAATTAGTATTCTTGCTCTTATACCAATTTTATAATGTTTTCCCACTAGGCAAGGATGGTCCAAACGAACAAAAAGTCTATTTTTGCACCAATCTTAAACCGTTTGTTGTGCAAAATTGATTTATTCAATTTTATAATTTTAACCTAAAACATTCATCTAGTGATAAGCAAATAAAAATAAATAAATCCAACACAACATGCTAATGTATGAGGAAAACCCCAAAGGGAAAAAACTCAGATGATCCAGTCAAACAGTTCACTATGATGCGATTGTAAAAATCGTATTTAGTAAACTTACTCAACGACTCATCTCCCTCGCAATCCTACTGCTCTTCCACAGTGCAACGCAAGAGTCCACATATGCAAGCTACCACAACACACGAGTCCATGCACGCCTTGATATCCATCGATGAGGCTGAGCAACCATGAACCAAGTATGGAGTCTACCATAACAAACTAGCTCTATTCACAAGATGTAGAGAAACAAATTTTGGTTCCCAAACTCAAGATCTCAAAGAATAAGAGTGTTGAAACTTGGATCTTTAAATAGAATTATGAAACTAGGATTTCAGAACATTGGTAAAATGATAGAAAAATTCTTTTTGCCAAAAGTTCTTAAAAATATGAGTCGAACACACCTTAAATAGAAAAAACACAAATTTTGAGGCAGTGAACTCGTTTTAATGAAATTGCATGGTCCATTCAAACGAGATGTCATTTTCATTCTAACAAAAACTAAATTCGTTTAAACGAGAAGTCATTTATGTTGTTCGTTCGAACTTCCAATGAGCTTCCAACGAGATGGAAACTAATTGACAGAGACCCCTAGTTTGATGTTTGTTATATGCATGTTCCAACGATATTCTAATGTCATTCTAACAAGACCAACTTCATTTGAACAACAACTCAATTTCGTTTTAACAAATTACAAATATCATTCTAACGAGATTAGAATCAAAATAATATTTTTCGTAAAAAACATTTTAAAAATAGTTCCAAATGATTTTGTTCAAAAACTAACACCCATAAAATTTATCCAATGATCATATTCAATACATCTATACCTACGAGTTCCTTAGTAAACGTGAAGAAAAACTTTAGGGACTAAAGATGACATGATGTATATATAACATTGAAGCTTAGTCACTAAATATCATAGGCTTACAATATCGATAATACAAAGATTGACCTATGACTCAAATCTTTTGTACGAAATTACGTCAATCACAAACAAATTAACTCAATTTGAAATCTATCCTTATGGTGTTAGACTTCGGTATCAATTATGTATTTCTAATTTCTACCAAGTATTATTCGGAGGTCGAGAAAGTAGAATGATCCCTTAAATAAATTTAAGGTTTTTAACCTCCAGGTAATTGATCACTATTGATCCAGAGGGAATGGTTCATGTGGGAAGATGTCTAGAGGCCCCAGCCCATTGTTGAGCAGTTTATGGAAGAGAGACATAATGCATAGCCATCGAAAGAGTCATTGGGATCAAAACTTTAGAAAAGGAAATATTGTTAGTAGAAATTTTACTAAGTAACAAAGAAATAATGAGGCTACTTATATAAAGGGTCCTAGAGAGAAGAGATGGCTGAAGTAATAAGTGAGGATTTTAAACCATCCCAAGGGGATCTTTTATGTCCCCCAAGGCTTGTAGATTCGGTCCTATCAATCCCAAAGCACATCCAATCAATACACTTAGCCACTCAGAATATCTTTCCAACTGCAATCTAATTATGACAAGAATCTCAACGGATAATTACACCCTTACCCCCAACTTGGATAAAAAATAAGTGTTTCCCCTTGAAATCCTTATAAAGAGAAACAATGGGATATTGATGATGCTATATATAACCCCTAGTATTCTAAAGGTTCTTAGACCCCCTAACTTCCCTCAAGATAAGACTTATGTCCCAAGGATAACTTTTGACCACAACTAGACCATTATTTAGTCCCATATACCTTTGTTGCCCTTAAAAAAGGGCCACAATACTGTAGCATACCTCAGTCACCTCTTCCTCTTCCGAAAATGATCACTTGTTCTAACCTGTCTCTGTAACGAAGCTTATATTCCTCAGCACCAGCATTGTGCCATGTCTGACGTGTAAAGCAGACCTCAAACTGAAGATAAATACCCTTTAGATCCCACCTAAGCCTCAGTCCAGAGGTGTATCATTGTAATATACCCTAAAATCATCCTATGGAAGTCCCGGGGTATTTCTAAACCTCCTAGGCCTTCTAAAAAGACCATGCAATCGGTTTATTAGGTACATAAAAATGACAACACTATTTTACCTACCGTTACCACTCAATCCTAACTCCATTGAAGACACCCATCCGCATGTAATGCACCTGTAACTACTTTACACCACCTAAAAAACCTTTTCCCCTCACTCCACCACCTTTTTTATGATGTCAAACCTCATAGATATCACAATAATACTTTATAAGTCCATTCATTATCTCCCCTAATGAACAATCATGCTTCCAATGAACAAAGAGTATTAGCTAGTCCAACTGTTATATCTAGTTTTGTAAGCTCTAAAACCACTGTTGTGAGTGTAAAATCATCGTTTCGATCATTTTTAGCTATTATACATATTGTACTCCTTGTTGAGCCCTAAATTAATACTCAATAACCCTTAAAGAAGTTTATCAATTACTTCCTAAGGTCCTTTAGATTATTGACAAAGGCCGCGATGACGTCAAACTCTTGTGACCAAAGCTTAAGAGATATTGAAGATTGTAATAACTCTTTTATGATCTAATGAACAGTGTATAAAATGAGATTAGAGATGATTAGTTTTTACAAAAGTCCATGTTCTTATGTGATTTATGTATTATTGTCCGCATCCATCATATCACAAGTATTTGAGTATTACTATGCATTAACTAGATAATATTCTAGTATTAAGGGTATAACACATGTGATGGTAAATGCAACAACTAACTTGTTTTTTTCCTATAAGTAAGCCTTATTACCTTACATTTTGAGAGGAAATTTTAAGAGAGAAGAGTTTTACAAAGGAGTTTTATAAGCGTTTTGAGGAAGATTTTTTGGAAGAGGAAGTATGCAGTTCTCTCTCCTTCATTATTCAAATGGATAAAGCCTAACATTTACAAAAAAAAAAAAGAGGTTGTTCTCTCCTCCACCTCTCCTCTATTTCACTATGAGTTTTTCGATGAATAGTACGAATCTAGGAATTATGATGAATTTGATTCCGACTATGACAGATACTTAGTGGAAACCAAAGTTGCACATATTAAATATATAAAAATATCCGTTATTTTCCCAGATTACGATACTCTCTTACATTTGGTGACTAAGCTGGGGGGGTTTCTCAATTTTTGTCATCTAACGACTCATTCCTCGATGAAAATGGATGAAAGGTATTGACAAACCAAATTTCTAATCCAATGTTTATAAGAGAAAATATCAACCTGAAAGTGGAGTTAAGTGTACTAAAACACCCCCATAATATCTTAGAAAAGATGAGATGGGTCAAAGTGAATATGAGATGTCTCAAAGTTATTTTTGGGACTTTGAGTCGACTGAAAGTGACTTTGAGTCGATTAAAACTCTTGATTTTTCTTAAAATCAAGTTTATTTAAGGTCCAGGAGTTAGGAAAGGTTTAGTAAGGTTTATGGCAAGTTTAGGCTAATGGGACGAGCTTATACACTTTATCAAACACAAGTTACTTTTCTTTTGTACATTAATATCTTAATTACAAGAAAATAAAATAGTAAATAGTAGGGCTTTTCGAGCATTCACTTAACTTGTTTGAATCATGAAATGCTTGCTTATTATATGATTTAAGCTTTAGATTTGTCTTCATGGATTGTGCTAAATATTAATGAACTTGATTGTGTGACTAGTTAAGCTTAAACTTCATGGTTAGGACATGAACTAATCTTGTTGCATGACAAATGAAATTTGCCAAGGTTCAATGATTGGTTTGTGATTTGATGATGATCTTACTTGTATGACTGAGTTTGCTCTTGTATTGATTGGGATCTTCATTGTGTTTCTTGGGCATGTTGGTATGGTTGCATAGATGTTGTGATTCCTGTAACATATCTCATAAGGTATTGCATGTTTATTTTTATCTCAAGTATATTAGAGAGAAGGTAGTGAAGTCTAATCATATATTAATTGTGATTTGAAAGAGTCACTGAAATGGTTATTCACAAACATCTCAATATGATCTGGACAAGTCACCAGCATGTGTATGTATAATATCTTGCAAAAATGGAGAAAGTCACCATAAAATCTTGCTCAAATGAGGGGATGTAAATATTCAGTCTTACCAACATATGTTCATTATGGCGAAACAGTATTTCGAACAACCATAATGAAATCATGGATATAAGTGCATTCGAGGGTAATTGGGGAAACTCCGAAATACTCTTACAAACCGATTCAAGGGGAAACCCGAGAAACTTAAAGTATATCACTTGCATAAAGGAATGACCATGAGGTCCATCGAAATAACTTATGATCCCAAAGTACAAAATATGAGATATGATATTGAAATATTTCATTAAATTGAAGTGTAAGGTATGAGATCAATACCCACGATCCACAAGTTGATTAAGCATATCAACACTGACTAAAAGTGTTTCGTACACAGTCCATATGTTTCATCCAAGCATCAACACATCATCTATATATAAGAGGGGGAAATGTAGGAGGGTCTTAATGATAAGCCTCTTATTTAATTATTTAATGAGATTATAGATGATTAATATTGATAAAAGTTCATTTGTTTATGCAACCAAGGTATTAGTTTGTGCATCCATCATATCGTGGGTATCTAAGTATTATTATACACAGACTAGATAATATTACAGTGTTGTGAGCAACATATTTTATGTGATATATAATATACAAATTAGGGGACATGTCACCATGGGTTTTTTGGACACATGCCACCCCAACATATTTGACATATGGTAGTCCACTTGGATTTATTTTTACCTATAAGTAAGCCTCATTCCCTTATATTTTGAGAGGAATTTTTTGGAGAGAAAAGTTTTAGAGAGGAGTTTTATAAGAGTTTTTGGGAATGGTTTTTGGAAGAGGAAGCATGCAGTCCTCTCTCCGTCATTATTGACATGGCAAAATTCATACATTTGCAACAAAAACAAAGGGTCGCTCTCTCATTCACCTCTCCTCTATCTCACTATAAGTTTCCGATAAATATTAAGAACCCTCGAATTACGGTAACTTTGATTCTAACTATGATGGATACATAGGCGCAACCAAAGTAGCTCAAGTTGAATACGTATAAAGATTTAGTATATCCCTAGATTACACAACTCTCTTACACAGTGGACGTGGGATCTTTAATTTATGTCTAAACTACTTTAAATATTGTCTTAAACTTTGACACTCCACTTTTCCTATATGAGGTCCATAGTGGTGCACTTTTTGGGTTTGAGATCAAATATGATTTCAATATCCACCAGTTTGGCGCTATCTGTGGGAATGACAACTCCATTTATTTTAAATTAATATCCTTCTCTTTTCAAGACGTAGACAAATTCCATCTTGACCTATTGTTTTAAAGGAATGGAAGCTCGATAAAAGGATGTCAATGAGTAGCTAACTACCATTACCAGTAGGCTTCCCTTACACCTAATTGGTATAGTAACTAGTTGTACCGGAACATAACAATGCTAGGGAGAAAAATGATTTTTAGTTAGAGGTATAGAATGATATAAATGGTGTGCCTAGGGCCTCCTAATGATTAGTGACTCTCATTGTTTTCAAGAATAAGCTACCACTTCCCAAACATCACTTCCAAGTAAGTTACAGGTTGGCTAGTCCATGGGATAATGAGATCAAGAAAATGAAAGATTGATTGGGGAATCTCCTCAACTAGAATGTGATGCGAACTCCTAACACCATTGAGTTGGCCCTCCAAAAGACATTTTCTCCATTTTGTAATGACATTTAACAATTTGCTCTTCCCCCAAAGTCGAAGATGCCTAGTATTAAACCATTTGATGGATCTAAGGATCACATTGATCATTTGGAGACATATAGATCTTTCGTGCTCCTTTAAGACACCATAGATGAGGTTTTGTCTATATTATTTCCTACTACTCAAAGGGGAACATCTAGACACTATTTTGCCAAGATCAAACCAGGAACCATTAGGAGTTTAATTGAGATGGAAAGTTACTTTATCATCCATTTCATTAGAGCTCAAAAGATAAGGAAGCCTGTAACTTTCCTCATCCATTTTAGATAAAAGACTGGCGAAACTCTCAAAAAATATGCATATAGATTCAACCAATAGGATCTCTAAGTTGATGATCTAAATGACACAATATGTGTGGATGCCTTCATCTCAGGCCTCACTTTAGAAATTTTTTGAGGTATTTTAGAAAATAACCTCCAAAATTCATGATTGAGCGCTAGAAAGATCTCCGTGAATGCTAAAAATTCCATCCCCATACGACAGAGCATGACCTCTTGCTCGTAAGGAAAGAGGAAATATATATTATTCCATCTTAGGATACTTCTGAAGAAGATGAGGGTAATAAGAAGAAAGGTGGAGGTAAAAAGAATGGGCCTTCACAAGTCAAGCACTTCATAATTCTCACAACCACTATTAAAGAGGTTTTTGTTGTAAGGGAAGCTTAGGATCACCTACTTCCACCCAAGCCCACGAGGTCCATAAATGACCAAAAGGACAAATATAAGTACTGTAGGCTCCATAGGGACCATAGCAACAACACCGATGATTGATTTAAGCTAAAGAAGGCTATCGAGGGGGTGATGAAGAGGGGATACCTCAAAAAACTTATGTCTATGAATGCAAGCAAAGGTAAATGAAATAACAAAAAAAGGATTATTTACCTTTGATTGATGCCAACAATATCTTTGGAGGTTTCGCTGGAGGTGAAATATCTTCCACAAGTATAAAATCCCACCTCTGAAAGATCTAACATGAAGGAATACAAGTCCACCATGTTTTTCTCCCCCATCAAGTCCCAAAGAGAGTTCTAATGATGATCTTTCTTGAAACAAACCTCAAAATGTTCATCTCCCTCATTACAACCCATTTTTAATTACAATGATCATGGGAAATGCCAAAATGAAGAGAGTCATGATTGACACTAGGAGATCTGTAGACATTTTATTCTTAGATACTTTTGAGGATATGGGCCTCAACGCGAAGCATATAAAACTCGGTACCATTCCACTCATCGGATTCAATAGAGAGAAACTATTCCTTGGGATGTCCCACTTTACCTCTCACCTTGGTATAAAATATTGTTACACAATCATCTATAACAAGTTTATAGTGATGGATATCCCCTTAACTTACAATGTGATCTTGGCAAAACCATTGCTTAGTAACTTGGATATTGTCATCTTAACACAAAGTCTTGTGATGAGGTTCCCAACCCCCAAAGGCCTAGGAGAAGTATTTGAGGACCAAATGAAAGCTCGAGAGTGTTACAAAACTTCTATGAGAGAAAATAAGAAGTCATTAGATACCTACAACAGTGTTTCTGAGGGCCCAGAAAGTGAACAAAGGGGCTCAAGAAAAGGACTGAGGTCTTATTATATCCACTAGAGATGCCTAAGCTCCCACTAGAGAGCTTGAATATAGAGTTATTGAATGTGAATACTTTAGATCCCCGAGATTAAAAAAAATCAAAAGGAGGTGATCCAATTGAGGCTATGAACACCATATGCATTGATGAGGATGATCCACTAAACAAGTAAAGATTGATGATGATTTAAGAGCCACCTTAAGGGAGGAGCTCACCAGGTTCCTAAAAGAAAACAAAGATGTCTTCTCTTGGATCCATTCAAACATGATCATAGTGTATCCTGAGGTCATAGTCCACCATGGACCTAAATCGTAGCCAAGTTCGATAAAAAATAGGTTATTTGGTCCAATGAGGAAAAATGTTATTGCGGAGGAGAACGATAAGATCTTGGTATCCAAATTTATTGGAGAGGTTAAATAACCAACAAAAATGGAGAATATGTGTTGACTTCACTGACCTCGACAAGGTGTAACATAAGGATTGTTATCCTCTACCTTAGATTGACACCTTGGTGGACTCTATATAAGGCTATGAACCCCTCCCATTCATATATGCCTATTCAAGGTACAAATAGATTAGGATGACCCCTACCTATGACAAAAACCTCATTCATTACGGACAAAGGCACATACTATGACAAATTTATGCCCTTCGGACTAAAAAAATGAAGGTGCACCCTATCATAAGGTGGTGAACTCCATTTTTAATGACCTCATTAGAAAGACAATGGAAGTCTATGTTGATGATATGTTAGTCAAAAGCCTAGATGCCCAGAAAAATATGTAGAACCTTAAATAGGCCTTCACCATTTTTCAGGAGAAACTAAATGAGTCTCAACCCAAATAAATGTGCTTTTAGGGTTGATCGAGTAAAGTTACTAGATTTACAATCATCAGAAGGGGCATAGAGACCAATCCAGAAAAGGTCCAAGTTGAGACAGATATGAAGTCTCTAAGGAAAGTTAAAAAGGCCCAAATCCTAAATAGGAGAGTTGCATCCCTCAATCATTATGTCTCAAAGGCAACAAATTAGTGCCAGCCTTTTTCAAAATAACAAAAAGTCCGTCGAATGGACTCTTGAGGCAAAAGAAGCTTTCCATAACTTTAATAAATACTTGGGTTCCCCACCTCTGTTGTCTAGAATAATCACTAGAGAGGAATTGTACTTATACTTTGCTACTTCACCAACAACGATTAAAGCAGCCCTAGTCCGAGAGAAATTTTGGGTCCAATATCTCATGTAATAAATCAATCAAGTTATATAAGGAGCTGAAAGAAAGTACCCAATAATGGAAAAGTTGACATTCTACCTCATCAACTCAACCAAGATTCCGAGGCCTTACTTCCAGGTGGCTGACCACCCCCTCCGACAGATCGTCTATAAGCTTGATACCTCAAAAGGTTTATCAAGTGGTTCGTGGAGTTGAGAGAGATTGATGTCAGGTATCAACCAAAAAGTTCCATAAAAGGTCAATTATAAATTGATTTCATTTTTGAGCTCACTAATCTGTAAGAGGTGGAGAAAAAATCCAAGAGCTCTAAAACAAAAGTAGCCAAGGCAAAGCGTGGTGGATTATTTATTCAAGCCCACTGATATAGCCGACCAGTCCAGCGTGCAAAGTGGACTGACCAACCTAACGAGGATATATATTTTATAACTGTGCATTTAACGTGTACTTAAATGCATGGAGATAAACTCAAATTAGTTACCAATAATCTCGGGGAGATATTCAGGGATACACATGAGCAATCCACAAGCTGGTTGAGTTACTTGTATAGTTCAATCACTTATAATCATAAATATAAATATAAACCCTAACCCGAGCCAAAGTGGGTTTAACTTCGATTATTGGAGAGACAATAATAAAAAACAGTTCCCTCTCTGTGGACGTAGGTAGTTGTTAAACCACGTATCCTTAGTGTTATGTGGGTGATCATTTATTTTCATCTCGATATTGCTTTCTAGATTTCTCATTGTAATAATTCTTGCACTCGTAATTGGCACCATCTGTGGGAAATGATTCTTTTTCCTACGAAAGTAGTTATCGAAAGAAATCCTTGATGTATTAACATAACAACAACCTTCCTTAAATTGGCAACATGTAGGATGATGCAATCACACTTAGGATCAGGTTAGAGATTCACCAACCACCAAATCCTTGGTTTTGCTAGGAGAGGCATAACATAGGTCTACTTAGGAAGGTTAGGAATAACATAGGTCTACTCAGATCTCCAGGATGGTCGACGCTTAAGAAGCCAGCCTTCAATAGAAGAAGAAGGCAAGAAGAGAATGCTCACTTATAGAGGCGACTAGAAAGGATGGAGAGAGATCTCTACAGAGATATGATAAAACATCGTGATAGGTCTCCTAGTACTTAGTAGAGAAAGTCTCGCAATCAAGGGAGGAGCTCGAGGTGCGACTAGGATTGATTCGAGCGTGATAGGTCAAAGCGTGATCAATCAGAGAGGTGCCACGGATGTAATGATTGTCAGGATGAGGACATCCGAATTTTTTTCCTTAAAGAGATGGACCAACATTCATCCCATCGAAGGGTTGGTCCATGAGAGATCTAGACAAAAGAGCTCTTAACACTCCGATAAAGTCCTTTTTTTCTAGGGTGACTGAAGATGAGGAACCCCTGAAGAAGTTCTTTATTCTTAGATTCAAAATCTATGACGGCGGATCGCATAGACCATGTTCGGTAGTACAGGTAGGAGATGAACTTGTGGAGCCATAACGACGCTTTGTTGTGTCTAATCTTCCATTATAGCCTACATAATATAGCTCAGAAGTGGTTCGAGAAGCTACCCAACAGGTCAATGAAGAGATTTAAGGCCCTAGGAGAGGCCGCCTTATAAGATCTTGAGCAAGATCAAGGATAAACCATTTGTCAAGTTGACCAAGAAGATAGGTGGTGACCCAAGGAGGGTGTTGAGATACGCATTCCATAAGGAGGGTGTCCATGGGAAAGATAATTGCAAATAACCGATGTTGCACTTAGAAGAGTTGGGCTAAGATGGACATTTGAATAAGTACATAGAAAATAATGTTGATAAGGTCACATCTAATGGAGAACAAAAAATGGACAATGTCCTTAATGACAATATGGGATAGGAGTTCATAGTGATTCATGGAGCATTCGACCTAAAGAAGATATAAGGGAACGTTGTTTAGATGGAGCTAAAAAAAGTCACAGCTTTGTTGGAGGCATCCCAGGTTGACCCTGTAAAATACTAAGTGATAATACGCAAATATTACGTATTTCATCCGTTAACATATATATTTATGCTTGTTAACTAGACAACCTCGTATCTATATGTTAACATGCTTTGCAGGGGTTAATTGAGCTTTTATAGGTATTTGGATGCTTAGTGTGAAGTTTGGACGCATTTCGGTGAATTTCCGTATGCAATCGCACGCGCAAGGGCATTTTAGTCAATTCACAGTTTGTGCACCTGGCCCAACATCTACACGGAAGTTGTATCCCTCCGCGCAAACTTCGTGTGTCCGTAAACGGTGCGCAATTCCGATTCCTAACGAAGAAGTTACGGTAATTTTGGCTGAAGAGAAAAATAAAGAAACTAAAGCAGGGGAGAAGGAAAAAGAATGCAGTGTGCTGAGACCTGACCAGTCAATCGATCAACCAAAAGGGTCGATCGATCAACCCTTCAATTTTCACTCTTCAAACAAAGACAGTGGGCTCATATCTGACTGGTCGATCGATCTACCAAAGGGGTCAATCAATCGATCCCCTGTTTTCCACGATATTTTTCTCTGCATTTTCTTTTTTCTTTTCTTTTTCTATTTTTTTTCCAACTTACTATTTAAGAGATTTTTGTTGTAATATCAAATATAATTAGTTTTAGGTTTATAAAAGCTTAGGGTTAGGGTTTGGAGAGCTCATCTTCATTTCTTCTTGGGGTGACATCCATTTGGGTTTGTAAGTTGAATTATTCTTTACCCTCTCAATTAATATAGTTGTTTTAGCTTAATTTCTTGCTTTGATAGTTAGTTTCCATGATTTCTAGTTAGTTTAATTGTGTTTATTTGTTGCTTTCTTAGTTTAATTGGTTTAAATTAGTTCATTTCATGTATTACCCATAAATAAATAGGGTCGGGATTTTGTTTCGCCATTTACGGGTCTCGAGCTCTAAAAATTAGGTTTTGTGTAAAATTGCGTTTAATTGAAATCGCGTGTATTAAAGTCAGATTATTATGCGTTTAACTTTATCTGTCATGCAACGCTAGTATTTATAGTGATAATTCGAATTTAATCTGTGTGTGACCATTTTCCGTTAAATGTCTAATCTCGTAACTTTGGCTTAAATTCCTTATTGTGTGATGTTTATGCTTAATTGAACATGTCGATTAAATTGCTCTCGAACCGGAATTCTAATTAGTAGTCGTTTCAATCCGTATGGTTGGATGCTATCCCGATCCTCTCTTTACTTTTGTGTAGACTTAACTTATTCCTTTCTTTTGTCACCATAACAACCTATCACCTTTTACACTTTTATTCCTGAAGTAAAAAACCGATTAAAATCTGTTGAACACTCCTTGTGAATTCTCGATACCCAACTTACCTCTATACTTGTATCACAAGTGCAGTCGTAATTTTGTTCTTTGTATTAAGGCGGTGAAACGAGTACAACGATTAGCGTGCTGACAACGCACTACCTTTTATGCGTGATCAAAATGGTGCTGTTGTCGGGGAGTGTTTTGTTATAGATTCTAATTGTCTTATTATTTCGTAGTATTTTTATTTTGTATTTGTATTTTTTGTTTTAACCTATTTTGCAGGATTTTCACATTTGAGTGCTAAGAAACACTTGGATTTTTTCGACCACACATCATCTTTGTGGAAATAGCCATCCCAAGCCTTTATTGGGGTACGCAGGTCTTATTCCAAGTTTACTGGTAATCCTAATGATAATTCTCAAAATTTTCGTAATCCTACGACTTTTGGCCAATACTTACAAGCCCAAAAAATTGCAACATCTAAAATGACATTGGGTGAGTATTACGAAAGTCAAAGTATGGATTACATAAATTTTGGGAATGATCATTTCGATTTTGGGTCGCAAGATCCTTATAATAAGAATTTTGAAATAGATTGCAATAGCTTTCAAAATTGTTATCTTAATGATTTTTATAGTCGTTCTGATGATAACTTTCAAAGTTCTCATTTGCAAGAATCCGATCCTCGTCCAATGACTTTCGGTGAGGGCTTGTGCATGCTTGAAAGTGAGAAAATTGAAAACCGTTATCGGGAAGAAAATCGTTGTTGGGAACATTAGTTAGATTTATTATTTGAATCCGACGACAATTTTTCTTCCGAGACTTTTGAAGTCGAGGAATATTTTGAACCAAATGAGGACTTTGTACCTACTTTGGAACAAATCATTCTTGACTTGACCCATGGTATAGTAGAGAATGAAAATGAGGAAGAAATGGGCGTAGTATCCATTTTCAATGAACTCGTTTCTTCTTTGATTCTCAAAGAAGAAAGTTTCAATGCAAACGATCATATTTCCTTAGAAATTCAACCTTCAAGCGATGATATCTCACCTTGAGATTGAATTTCTTTTGTCCCCATATTTATTCTATACTAGCACACCAATTTTAGTACTCGATGAATCGGTTCAAAACTTATAGTTCCAAACCTTTTCACCAATGAGGATTACTCCCTTGGGTCGCCTTCCATAAAGGCATCTTTGCCTCCATATGTGCCCCCTCCCATTCCAATTTTAAAATCTTTGGAGAAAATTCAGTTTTTTTTTTACATCTTATGTTTTTGTCACCCATCTTATCCAAATCCCCCACCCTCCCTCCAAAATTTTTAATTGGGGATGGTTCATTTCTTCCGCCTTACGCATGCCTTTCGTTGTTCAAACGAAAATATTATTTTTCAAGGGGCATGCATGAAAGGGAGGGTCCCCCGTGGATCTTTCAAAGTCAAATTGTGTTTTGGGTGGACCCTCAAAAATATCAACTTCTAGTGTATAGTTAGTTAGAAGTTAAAGGTTTAGGTTGTACATAGTCAGTTTTATTTTCCTTATTTTTCTTTTTTTCTTACTTTTTGTTTAGTGTAATTAGTTAAAGTTTTATTTCTTCTTTTTGTTATGCTTTGGTACTAACATGTTTTGTAGAATCTTTAGACTCGTACTTTTCGAAGATCGCTCCATTGTGGGTAATGTCGCTATTTTCCTCTCTTTAACTTGGTTCTTAATTTACATTGAGGACAATGTCAGGTTTTAAGTTAGGGGGTGTGGGATATTCTACCCATTCATTGGTAATTTCTTTGATTTTATTACATGTTAGTTACTAAGTATGCTTTCTTAGAAAAAAAATTGAAAATACTTTCTTTCTTTTTTCTCCTTTATTAGACATTTTTGCCTTTGTTTCCGATGACAAATTTCAATAATTGCCCGATCCAATAGACAATTCAACGATGCACGTTCTCGATTTTAGAAGTTATTAGACTTTAGTCCTCAAATCATTGATATTATGAATAACTTCATGAATTAAACTTTAATCACATGAGCTCATGCTCTTTTCTTGATTTATTGATTTGGTTTAAGATTTTTATAACTCGGTAATCTTTTGGTGTATTGTATATACTTACACTGAGTAAGATTTGTACCTTTCGTCATTTGTGAGTGTATACACTATTCTTTTCTCTTTGAAAACGTTACAGTCGTAGGTAATCTCTCTATTCTTTCATTTGATCGTTCATTGATTGAGTTCATATATGAAATGTATTACTTGAGCATGATTTTCAAAGTTTGTTTTAACTCGAGAATTGCGTAAAATTTAGGAAATGATCATAAGCCATCTTTGTTATATCACCCATATTAACCTTGACCCCACCTTAAATGTTTTCCCTCGTCAACCCCTTTGACCCTAAATATAACCTTTCATTTCATAACCCAAAACATCATAACCAACTCCACAGTGGAGTTATAAACCATACATATTAACTTCCATCCCTTTGTTGATTGAATGATGTTATTATCTTGTGGTTGTAATTTACGCATATGATAGTGAGAAAAGTAAAGGAAAAGAAAAAGCGAAAAATAGAAGAATAAGATAAAGTAGAAAATAATAGAAAACAAAAGAAAAAGTGAGAAAAAGAAGAAAAGAAAAAGAAAAGAGAAAATTTGTATATGTTGTGTATATAGTTCAATAAGCTTTGATTACTCTCCAATTGTTATATCTAATGCTTATTTGGAACTTGTTTTCCAATTTTGAAATTGCCCACATTTTTCCATTATCCCGAGTTTTCATTTCCGAACACTTTGAACCCGTACATACATATCCTTTGTTTCGTACCCTATCCTAGCCTACATTACAACCCTACAAGTCTTATGTGATCCTAGGGTGCATTTAATTTAAAAGTCAAAATAGTTTGATAATCTGTGAAAATGCATTTCGCCTCTTTTATATGAGCGGTATCTTTCATTGAGATTACAAATTTTAATTTCCTATATAGCGTTCTTCATTTATGACATGTGCGCGGCCTAGTTTCCCTTTACATTTACTCTTTATGCCCGCACATCCCGTGTGTTACCTCCCTGTTTCAAGTGAATTCATTTGACGAGTGTAATGCTCGTGAGAAATGATATATGCTTGATTTCATGCTAATTGTCCGGTTTATATAAGTTTTTGACAAATCACGTTTTGCATGTGCTAACTCCCCTCCCATATTTTAAGGTTTCAATTCTATGAGGTGCATTCTATAATGTTAATAACAATGGACTTTCATTTGAATTCATTCATTGTGTTAATAATGCAGATGAAATCCTTTTCGATATTGTTGAGTTTGTCGCATGATTGATTGGGCGTTTTTGAGAAAAATGTATGATGCTTGTGGGTTTCATCCCTGAAAACCCTCACGAGACGACACTCGTCCACTAGGGTAACATAGGGGTTTAACGGCTTATTGCATACGCTAAATGCAATCATTCGCCCGCAAAAGTGGTCTTATCTTTTTATTGCTTTCTTATCCCATTTTTATACTTGTATCCAGTTTTTGGTTTGCTTGTAGTTCTAATTGCATCTTATTTCATTACTAGGGACTAGCAATGTGTAAGTTAGGGGTGTGATAATACGTAAATATTGCATATTTCATTCGTTAACATACGCGTTATTAGCCCCATCGGGTCTCTTATTCCCTATATTTATGCTTGTTGACCAAAAAACCTCGGATTTCTATGTTAATATGCTTTGCAGGTGTTAATTGAGCTTTTATAGGTATTTGGATGCTTAGTGTGAAGTTTGGACGCATTCTGGTGAATTTTCGTACGCAATCGCATGCGCAAGGGCATTTGAGTCAATTCACAGTTTGGGTACCTGGCCCAATATCTACATGGAAGTTCTATTCCTCCTCGCAAACTCCGCGTGGTTGCAAATGGTGCGCGATTCCGATTCCTAATGAAGAAGTTACGACAATTTTGGAGGAAGAGAAAAGTAAATAAATCAAAGCAGGGGAGAAGGAAAAAGAATGCAGTGTGCTGAGACCTGACCAGTCGATCGATCGACCAAAATGGTCGATCGACTGAACCCTTCAATTTTTACTCTTCGAAGAAAGACAGTGGGCTCATATCTGACTGGTCGATCGATCGACCAAAGGGGTCGATCGATCGATCCCCTGTTTTCCACGATATTTTGCTCTGCATTTTCTTTTTCCTTTTCTTTTTTTATTCTTTTTCCAACTTACTATTTAAAAGATTTTTGTTGTAATATCAAATATAATTCGTTTTAGGTTCAGAAAAGCTTAGGGTCAGGGGTTTGGAGAGCTCATCTTCATTTCTTCTTGGGGTGACATCCATTTGGGTTTTTAAGTTGAATTATTCTTTACCCTCTCCATTAATATAGTTGTTTTAGCTTAATTTCTTGCTTTGATTGTTAGTTTCCATGCTTTGTAGTTAGTTTAATTGTGTTTATTTGTTTCTTTCTTAGTTTAATTGGTTTAATTTAGTTAACTTCATGTATTACCCTTAGATAAATATGGTCGGGATTTCGTTCCGCCATTTACGGGCCTCGAGCTCCAAAAATTAGGTTTTATGTAAAATTGCATTTAATTGAAACCGCTCGTATTAAAGTCGGATTATTATGCGTTAAACTTTCTCTGTCATGAAAATTTAGTATTTATAGCGATAATCCGAATTTAATTGTGTGTGACCATTTTTCGTTAAATGTCTAATCTCGCAACTTTGGCTTAAATTCCTTTTGTGTGATGTTTATGCTTAATTGAACATGTCGATTAAATTGCTCTCGAGCCAAAATTCTGATTAGTAGTTGCTTCGATCCGTATGGTTGGATGTTATCCCGATCCTTGCTTTACTTTTGTGAAGACTTAACTTATTCCTTTCTTTTGTCACCATAACAAACTATTGCCTTTCACACTTTTATTTGTGAAGTAATATACCGATTAAAATCTGTCGAACACTCCCTCTGGATTCTTGATACCCGACTTATCGCTATACTTGTATCGTAAGTATAGCCATAATTTAGGTTTTTCTATTAACTCGGTGAAATGAGTACAATGATTAGAGTACTGACAAAGCGCTACCTTTCACGGGTGATCACTAAGTTGGAAAATGCCGAAAACCAAAAGATGTCTACTACACTAAACATATCGTCTTCACAGAGTAAGATCTAATTAGAGTGAGGACTCCGCACCATAATGCACTCGTGATCAATCTCAAGATCTTGAACTAGAACATCGACAAATTTCTAGTAGACCAAGGAAGCTCGTCGAATGTGATGTGCCTAGAGTTGTTCCACAATTGAAGCTTAACTTAGTCGACCTCAAAGAGGCCACAATTTTATTGTTTGGTATTGTTGGGAAAGTCACGATGCCATTGGAAAATATAGCCTTACCGGTCAGGGAAAGTAATATTTCAAAGTTTATTGAATTCTTGGTGATAGATATAGAATCACCATATCATGCCATTCTAGGCAGAGGCTGGCTGCAGGCCATGAAAGTCATACCATCTACATAGCACCAGAAGCTCAAGAGTGTCACCAAATGGGGCATGGTCGAGATTTATGGTAATTTGGACACTATAAGTAAATGCTTCATCATCACTATTCACCCCCAAAAAAAGAATGAAAAGGAACCGAAGGTCACTCTAGAGGAAGCCTAGGATGGGGATACACCCTCTAAATAGTAACTATGGCACGACCGACAAGGGGTGAAAGAGACCAGGATCCACCCCACTAATAGGGTCGTTGAAATATTAAAGGAAGTTGGTTATGATGACAACTTGGTGGAGAGAAAGTTTCTGATTGGGACTACTATTATCGATCACAAAAAGAAAGAATTGATTGCCTTTATAGAAGAAATTTGGTTTTTTCGCTTGGGAGTCGTACGATCTACCTAGGATTGATTCCGATGTATCCTGCCACCTTCTCCACATTGACCCAACCTTCAAGACGATCACTCAAAAGGCATGATGAGAAACCACAAAAAAGGATAAAGTGTTGGAGAAGGAAGTTGGTAAGCTTCTAGATGCAGGCTCTATTAAGGAATTCTTGTTCCCCAAATGGTTGTCCAACCTAGTGGTAATACGGAACATAAACTACAGTTAGAGAGTCTACGATTGCACGAATATCAATAGAGCCTTCCCTAAAGCCAATTTCCCTATGTTGGATATTGATCAGCTATTTAACGCCACGATAGCTCACGAGAGAATAAGTTTTATGTACGCTTATTCAAGGTAACATCATATCCCATTATTTAGCTTCGATTAGGATAAAACATACTTTATAACTCAAGTACGTATATATTATTACAAGGTCATACTGTTCGACCTAAAAAATGTGGGGAAAACTTATCCGAGCCTGGTCATAAGATGTTCAATTAGTAGAGGAGACACCATGGAAGTCTACATTGATAACATGTTAGTTAAGAGAAAAGATAAAGCCGACATGAAGACATCTGTCATTGTCACAGGTAGAGAATGATGATGAAATATTCCCCCATGTGAGGGGATTGATTTGGTTACAACTAATTTCTCCCATGTGTTACTGCCCTTACATACGCCTTCAAATGTTCGGCCTTGTCCTTGACTGGTATAACCTTAGCCTGGAAGTGTAAGAGGTTGGTGAAATTTGACCATTGTTTCATCCGAGATTATTCATGATGACCTCGGCCAGGTAGGTTGGCCGAGGTTAGGACTAAAGAGTTATAACATCGGCCTAGGCTGATGATAGGGCTTTCAGATGGTTATCCCATGTATAACTACTAATCTCGGTCGTTTGACTGTAATGTCGGCTTGGGTTGATATTGATGTTGGAGGGTGGCTAAACCCACGAGTCCTTGCAGACCTCGGTCGATGCCAAGCCAAGATCGATGTATGAGGTAGATGCGATGTCGGCTGTGGATGACCTGATGGATAACTCACCCCATGAGTTATGCAGATCTTCGAATGTTGCCTGATCGAGGGATAAATAGTAATGTTATCCGTAGCCGACCTTGTGCTAGACGAGACCGCTGATCGTCAGTCTTGAGCCCCTGTAACCTCGGTCGTCATGCTAGCCGAGGTCGATGCCTCCAAGCTATCAGGTATACTTTGGGCATATCAATCACTCCCTAGACCTTAGTTACCTATGTGAGTAGGTGACTAAGGGGTATACATGTCCGAGGCTGTATTTTCCTTGTGTACCACCATTTTTTTTGACAAGTTTCATCTTTTGAAGTAGGTTTTGTGCTTGTCAAGTGCAATGATTATCGCCTTTTGGGATCCCAAGGCAATGATGGGTGATACGATGCAAATATTGCGTATTTCACCCGTTAACCTACACGTTATTAGCCCCCTCGGGTATCTTAATCCCTATATTTATGCTCGTTAACCAGACAACCTCGGATTTCTATGTTAACATGTTTTGCAGGGGTTAATTGAGCTTTGTAGGTATTTGGATGCTTAGTATGAAGTTCGGGCGCATTCCGGTGAAGTTTCTGATAAACGTGTGTGCTCGCGTTCAAATGATCAAACCATATATAAAACCCTTTTAACACAAACAAACCCTAAACATGCAGCAGTATGTGATTGAATAAATAGATAATCTATGCAAGAACATTCAAACACATGCAATTAAGGAAAAATCCCCCTCAGGGGCAAAACCATTTATTTTCACTATAATTTGTAAGAGAACGGCTTACAATCGGATTACAATGAAAATACAAGTTGACTAAGAATTACCCTCGGGTATCGGATTCTGTAGTCGTGGTTGGAATTATCCCTTTCCAGTAGGGCTGCAATGAAGAAGAAGAACAGTCTCCTCCACAAGAGTTGAACAAACCAAAGTTGTGTTCTTGGGTTGCAAAAGGATTCACAAAGGTTTGGCAATGATGTGTGAATCAAAACATGAGTCTTGGGACTCAAAAATATGAAGACTAGATGTATTTGGACTCTCAAATTCGTCTCCTAAAGTCTTGCAAAACAACTCCCCCGAAGTTGGTATTTATAGGAAAAAATATGAAGAGTCCCACGTTCTTAAAACTCTAAAATTCTATCCAGCGTACAAAAAAAACAGCATTCTTTAAGGAATTTTCTCTATCTTCAAAAGGTCATAACTCCTTCACCGTAGCTCGGATTGAGGTGTCGTTTTTTCCAGTATCTTCGTTGCGGTGATCTCTTCAACTTTATAGTTGACCATACCTCCGAACTATGGATGTGAAATTACGAAAATGCCCTTGAACTCTCCTATTGTGCCTTTTTTTCACTGTTTTGACTTCCCTTGCGTACCACTTGCATTAAGTCCCTAAAATCTTGGAACGTGAAGTCATTGAGGCAGATGTGGGACATATTAGTGGAGATAATGCATGCTTGATTCCCGGAATTCGGATAGAGGCCGTCATGTGAGATCGTGAGGAGATGTGCCAAATGTAGCGGCGTACGACATAAATAAATGAAACATTTCGGACATGTGAAAAATGTCCTTACAGTTCCGTATACAATGGCACGCGCGAGGGCATTTTAGTCTTTACACAGCTTGGGTACCTGGCCCGACATCTCATGGAAGATGTAGCCCTCCTTGCTAGCTTTGCGTGGCCGCGAACGATGCGCGATTCCGATTCATAACAAAGAAGTTACGGCGATTTCAGCGGAGGAAAAACAAGGAAGCAAAAGAGGAGAAGGAGAAGAGGAAGAAAAGAAGCAGGGGCTGCTGCTGCAATCTGCCCTGCTTGATCGATTGATACACACTTCTGGTCGATCGATTGACCTTTCAGGATTGTCAATATTTTCCCTTGATCGATCGATCGACCAAATGGGTCGATCGATCGATCCCCTGTTTTTCTGCAGATATTTTCGTTTCTTTTCTTTCTTCTTTATTTTGATTCCAACTTACTATATAAGCCAAATTTTGGTTTTGTAATAAGAGGACCAGCCCATATACGATTTCAGCTTAGTTTAGTTAGGGTTGGAGGAGTTTTAATTGGTTCTTCTTCTTCCTCTCTTGGATTGACACACTAATTGGTTGTAAGATTGACTATTCATCTTCCCTCTCCATTAATATAGTTGTATTTCATTATTTCCTTGCTTTCCAGACAATTTCCATGCTTTCTAATTAGGTTTTCTTGCTTTTATATATTTCTTTCTTAGTTAATTAGTTTAATTTAGTTTAATCATGCTTAGTCCCTAGATAAATAGGGTCGGGATTGCATTTCCGCCATTTTTGGGTTCGGACCTCGAAATTTAGGGTTTCGTGTAAAATCGCATTTAATTGAAACCTCGCGTATTAAAGTCGGATTATTATGCATTTAACTTTCTTTGTCATGCAACGTTAGTGTTTATAGCGATTATCCGAATTTAATCCGCGTGTGACCATTTTCCGTTAAATGTTTAATCTCGCAACTTTGGGTTAAATTCCTTATTGCGTGATGTTTATGCTTAATTGAGAATGATCGATTAAATGTTTTCGAACCGAAATTCTAATTAGTAGTTGTTTAGCCCGTGAATGCGTGTGTGCGATCCCGACCCTCGCTTTCCTTTAATTTAGAGTTAACTTCTCTTTTCTTTTGTCACCATAACCACACATCACCTTTTCTTTTATTTATTTTACACCATTTTTATTCCTGAAGTAATTAAAATAATTAACATCTAAAATTCAATCACTCCCTGTGGATTTTCGATACCCGACTTACCGCTGTGCTTGCTTGTCAAGTGTAGTAGTATATTAGGTTCTTTTGTATCGCGGCAGCGAAACACACGACGATTGTGTCCTCACACGAACACACTTTTTCCGCCTGGTCAATGGGCCTTAGGACTTATGCCAGAATGGTTTGGGTGTTTAAACCCTTTTCCCTTCTCTGTCCTCCTCATTTCTTTTCACTTTTCCTCCTGAGTTATCTTTATAACTTTCTCTCTTTACTTGAGCTTGGCTGCTACATTTCAGAGGTTTCCTTATTCCCATTCCTCTTTTCCTTCATTTTGCACTTCGACAGGTATTGTCTCCACTCTACTTTGCCATTTTTAGCCTTTAATTCTTGTTTCTTCATTTTTCGGTGAGTTTTTACGTTTTTCGACCACTATTTTGGATTTTTCGACGACTGTTTGAGTTTTTCGGTGGTTGTTGTCTGTTTTTAATTGTTCTTGCTCAAAATCCCAGTTTGATCCTTAGTTAGGCTTAGTCAAGTTATTTGCTTTTGGTTTAGGGCCCCAAGTGTAAGGTCGTCTTCCTATGCTCAGACCTCTTTATAACCTTATAGAATATTTCCCCTCTCTTAGGGATAAGACCTTTGCTAAAATTAGGCAAATATAGCTAGCCCAAGAGGAAGCTCATAAGGCTGAGGCTTTTCCCCTCAGACCTATCTTTCCCCCACCTCTGAAGGTGGTATACCCTGAACCAGTCGAGACTGTTGACCCATCAGAGGATCAAATTGATCCCTCTCTCATGTCTGAGTCTGAGTCATCCACCTTAGACCCTATGTCTATAGATTCATTCCAGGAGGTAATGGATTTCTCCATTAGGCAAGATCAGGTCCCTGATCAGACCGAGGTCCAGAGTCGTTCCTCATCCCACAATGGTTCTAGCACTTCACGGACCTCTTGTGATGTTGAAGTTGTGGGTTCGAGTGTGGCTATGCCCCCAATCATTGATGTTATTCCGCTCTCGACCGCCACAGGGGCTGAGTTCGCTCAGAGGTTCCCTGGACGTGTTCCTACATCTTCCCAAGACGATGTTTTTAGGGATGAGGATGGCGATCATCAGAGTGACGTTGATACCTCAGAGGCAGACGAGATAGAGAGTATTGTCACTAAGTTTGACATGTTAGCCTTTAGGCACCTTTATTCCATAGGTACTTCTATCAAACTTAGGATACCTCTGAGGGATGAGAGGTCCTTTGGTGGTTGAGATGGGGAAATCTGCGTATATGAGCAGATGTTTAAGTTAGGATTTCGTCTCCCCAATCCATCCAACAATTAGGGACATATTATCCCATATCAACCTGGCCCCTTCCCAATTATCTCCCAATGATTGGAGGGTGATAATTAGAGCCATCGTCCTATGGAGGGCAGTCAATCATTAAGACCTTCCTATCAGGGTCTTCATAGGGTGCTACGTGCCATCCTCTGCCAGGAACCACCCCAGCTACTGCCACTTCCTGGCTAGGAAGCCTAATAAGAAGATGTTATTGGTTACGCAGACCTCCAATCATAACTGGAAACCATGGTACTTCTTCATCTCAGGGGCATGGGAATTTGGTAGTTGTGCCCCCTCTTCATCACTAGAGTCGAGGACCCCTCTGAGGTGGGAAAAATTGTCATTGGCCGTCAAAGATGACCCTGAATTAAGCCAGGATAACCTTCAAAAGGTCAAAGACCTTCAAGATCAGGGGGAGCTTGGTTGGCTAGTCAAGTACGAGCATCTGATGACCCCCTACTACCTCTTTGAGATGGGCTTAGGGGGAAGTCCTTTATCCCAGCTTCGTAAGTGTTTATTTTGCTAAGTTGTAGCTCTGATATTTAATGTCTTTGATTTACTAACTCAGACATATTTTTTTAGGAACGCCTAGAAGGTATATCAAACGACCTGTGGGAGATGTCTGTACCAAGTGTAATCAAGTTGGTGAAGAAAGTTAGGCTCAATGCTCCACATCCTCCCCCGCCAAAGTAGAACGTCGGCACCTCTAAGGCCGATGCTATGAAAAAGAGGAAATCCACCACGGCTGTCTCAGAGGATTAGAGGCCGAGTAAGAACCAAAAAGTAATCCCAATCTCTTCTGATGACGCATTGGCTGCTCGTATGGAGCAGTTGAAGATCAGTGAAAGACTAACATGTCATGGTCTGAAGGTAATGGATACCATCGACTCTACGATGGCCGATGCATATAAGCATTTTCTATGCTCCATTGATACCCCTTTGTTGATCGAGTTTTGCCTTCAAAGGTCTATCCAGGTAAAAGATTTTACTTTTTTATTCCAAGTCTAACCTCGACTTTTATTGAATTAAAGTTTGCATTCACATGTGTGACTTTATATTGTAGGGTATGCTGTCTATACACCAGTTTATTGATTGGACCCTGAGGAAGCTGCCCTTAATTAAGAAGGGAAAAGAGGCCTAGAAGGTAGAGGCCTCTCTAAATGCTGATGTGGAACGTCTGAAGACAACCTTGGATAAATCTGAGAATAAAGTGAAGCAGAGGGATAGGGAAATTTCTAAGCTCCATAAGGAACATACCTCTTCCCTGAAGGCCAAGGATGACGCTCTTCAATAAAAGGTTGAAGCTGTAGTAAAAGCTTCCCTTGAGGACGCCTCTAAGAAGATCATGTCCGACTAAAAGGTCTCTAACGAATTTATAAGCTTTGGCTTTGAATACCTTAAAAGAGGTGTTAAAGCTACTAGTAAATGTGAGTCCACCAAAGAAAAGGTGTCAGCGAGTTTGAAAGCCTCAGACTTCACTGGTCTCAGCTATGGTAACCCTCAGTTTGTTCAGGCCTTGCAAGAGTTTGAGAAGGAAGTTGCTGCTCCTGTAGAGATCGCACCATTAGAGGTTATAGAGACTGAGGATGACAACCCTGAAGATGATGGGGCCGAGGTTACCAACGTCGGCGAAGAAGATGGGGCCGAGGTTACCAACCCTTTAGCTGCAGACACCTAGGCCATGATTTGTGAAGCTATACTTATCATTTTTGCTTTTTATCTATAATTATTTGTAACCTCTGATAACATATTCTAAGGCTTGATGACTTGTAATTTTGACTTCATGTTATACCATCCTCTTCATAGAATTTTGCTTCTTTTGATGAATGCTGCTTTAAATAGTTTTATAAGTCATACGATAGTGTTTGTATTAACGTCTGAAGTCTCAACATAATAGTGTCTTCATAAATTTAACCAAACTGCTATAAGATCTGAGGGAACCAAACTATGATATTTCACCTTGCAAATTTCACCAATTTAAGGATGTTTAAGGTCTGAGGTCATCAAACTAAGATGTTTCACCTCAGACCTTATCACCAAATTAATGATGTTTAAGGTCTGAGGTCATCCAACTAAGATGTTACCCTCATAAATTTCACAAATTTAATGATGTTTAAGGTATGAGGTCATCAAACTAAGATGCTACCCTCATAAATTTCAACAAATTAATGATGTTTAAGGTATGAGGTCATCAAACTAAGATACCCTCATAAATTTTCACCAAATTAATGATGTTTAAGTCTAAGGTCATCAAACTAAGATGTTACCCCCATAAATTTCACCAAATTAATGATGTTTAAGGACTGAGGTCATTCAAATATGATGTTTCACCTCAGACCTCGTCATAAAATTATGATATTTCAAGGTCTAAGGTCATCAAATTGAGATGTTACCCTCATAAATTTTACCAAATTAATGATGTTTAAGGTCTGAGGTCATCAAACTATGAAGTTTCACCTCAGACCTTGTCACCAAATTAATGATGTTTAAGGTATGAGGTCATCCAAATATGATGTTTCACCTCAAACCTTGCCACCAAATTATGATGTTTTAAGGTCTGAAGTCATCAAACTAAGATGTTACCCTCGTAAATTTCACCAATTTAATGATGTTTAAGGTTCGAGGTCATCAAACAAAGATACCCTCATAAATGTTCACCAAATTAATGATGTTTAAGGTCTGAGGTCATCAAACTAAGATGTTACCCTCATAAATTTCACCAAATTAATGATGTTTAAGGTCTGAGGTCATCCAAATATGATGTTTCACCTCAGTCCTTGTCACCAAATTATGATTTTTTTTAAGGTCTGAGGTCATCAAACTGAGATTTTACCCTCATAAATTTCACCAAATTAATAATGTTTAAGGTCAGAGGTCATCAAACTAAGATACCCTTATAAATTTTCCCAAAATTAATGATGTTTAAGGTCCGAGGTCATCAAACTAAGATGTTACCCTCATAAATTTTACCAAATTAATGATGTTTAAGGTTTGAGGTCATCCGAATATGATGTTTCACCTCAAACCTTGCACCAAATTATGATGTTTTAAGGTCTGAGGTCATCAAAATGAGATGTTACCCTCATAAATTTCACCAAATTAATGATGTCTAAGGTCTGAGGTCATCCAAATATGATGTTTCACCTCAGAACTTGTCACCAAATTATGATGTTTTAAGGTCTGAGGTCATCAAACTAAGATGTTACCCTCATAAATTTCTCCAAATTAATGATGTTTAAGGTCTTAGGTCATCAAACTAAGATACCCTCGTAAATTTTCACCAACTTAATTATGTTTAAGGTCTAAGGTCATCAAACTAAGATGTTACCCTCATAAATTTCACCAAATTAATGATGTTTAAGGACTGAGGTCGTCCAAATATGATGTTTCACCTCTTACCTTGTCACTAAATTATGATATCAAAGTGAGATGTTACCCTCATAAATTTCACCAAATTAATGATGTTTAAGGTTTGAGGTCATCAAACTAAGATGTTTCACCTCAGACCTTGTCACCAAATTAATGATGTTTATGGTCTGAGGTCATCTAAATATGATGTTTCACCTCAAACCTTGTCACCAAATTATGATGTTTTGAGGTCTGAGGTCATTAAACTAAGAAGTTACCCTCATAAATTTCACCATTTTAATGATGTTTAAGGTCTGAGGTCATTAAACTAAGATACCCTTATAAATTTTCACCAAATTAATGATGTTTAAGGTCTGAGGTCATCAAATTAAGATGTTACCCTCCTAAATTTCACCAAATCAATGATGTTTAAGGTCCGAGGTCATCCAAATATGATGTTTCACCTCAGACCTTGTCACCAAATTATTATATTTTTTAAGGTCTGAGGTCATCAAACTGAGATGTTACCCTCATAAATTTCACCAAATTAATGATGTTTAAGGTTAGAGGTCATCAAACTAACACACCCTCATAAATTTTCACCAAATTAATGATGTTTAAGGTCTGAGGTCATCAAACTAAGATGTTACCCTCATAAATTTCACCAAATTAATGATGTTTAAGGTCTGAGGTCATCCAAATATGATGTTTCACCTCAGACCTTGCCACCAAATTATGATGTTTTAAGGTTTGAGGTCATCAATCTGAGATGTTACCCTCATAAATCTCCCCAAATTAATGATGTTTAAGGTATGAGGTCATCCAAATATGATGTTTCACCTCAGACCTTGTCACCAAATTATGATGTTTTAAGGTCCGAGGTCATCAAACTGAGATGTTTCACCTCAGACCTTATCACCAAATTAATGATGTTTAAGGTATGAGGTCATGCAACTAAGATGTTACCCTAATAAATTTTACCAATTTAATGATGTTTAAGGTCTGAGGTCATCAAACTAAGATGTTTCCCTCATAAATTTCACCAAAATAATGATGTTTAAGGTTTGTGGTCATCCAAATATGATGTTTCACCTCAGACCTTGTCATCAAATTATGATGTTTTAAGGTCTGAGGTCATCAAACTGAGATGTTACCCTAATAAATTTCACCAAATTAATGATGTTTAAGGTATGAGGTCACCCTATAATGATGTTACCTCATAATTTTATCATTAAAGCAATCCAAACAAAGTATTGACATAGGAAATGCTCTTCTCATTAATATTCTCTTCATAACATGATACATTTACATAGAAACAACTGCAACATCATATGTATTACTTCTTCAGGTGATCAACATTCTATGGATTGGAGAAAGGTTCCCCCTCGAGATTTTCTAGCCGGTAGGTACCGGGTACAACCTCATCGACAAATTTGTAGGGACCATGCCAATTCGGGTGAAGCTTGTTTATCTTCTGCAACGTCTTCTTCAGCACCAGGTCTCCTACAGCTATAGGTCTTAATTTCACCCTTTGATTATAGAACTTTGTTGTTCTCTACTAGTAGGCTGCCTCTCTGATCTCAACATTTTTTCTTCTTTTCTCAATCAGGGTTAAGTCTTCTCTCTTCTCCATTCTTCTCGGGGTTATAGGCCTAAACTATGTGAGTGGGGAGTCCTACTTCTATAGGTATGACGGCTTCTGAGCCATGTGCTAACATAAATGGGGTCTCCCCCATTAGTGTCCTTGTCGTTGTTCGGTAGGCCCATAACACTGCATAAACCTCTTCCGTCCATATCCCCTTGGACTCTTCCAACCTCTTATTAATCCCTTCGAGGATCGTTTGGTTTATGACCTCAGTCTGCCCATTAGCCTGGGGTCGGCCAGGAGAAGAGAAAAATTGTCAGATCCCGACTCTCTCGCAATATTTCTCCAAGGAAGAATTCTTGAACTGGGTTCCGTTGTCTAAGATGAGGGTGTTCGGAAGACCATGCCTGCATATGATGTTCTTTTAGATAAACTGGAAGATCTTCTGCTCTGTAATAATTATCATCGGCTCAGCCTCTACCCACTTGGAGAAGCAATCAATCGCTACTATCAGAAATCGATAATTATTCGCCGCCCTTAGCAAGGGTCCCACCAAGTCAATCCCCCATACCGTAAATGGCCAAGAGGAACTGATCGATGTCATAGGTTGATGAGTTTGATAAGGGATAGTGGATAATCTCTATCACTTGTCACACCTATTCATGTAGGCTGCAGCGTCTTTAGCCAAGGTCGGCCATCAGTTTCCCTCAGTAATTATCCTCTTAGCTAAAAGTCTTCCTCATATGTGACTAGAGAAAGAACCCTCGTGTAAATCATGTAGGATGCGGGGGGAACTCTATGGGATGGACACATCTGAGTAGAGGTAGTAGAAATCCTTTCTTATATAGGACATCTCCTATTATTGAGAACTTTGCAGCTCTGTACCTCAATTTCCTCCTTTCAAGCTTCGACTCCGGTAGTTTTCCCTCTCTGATATATCTGATGAGGGGGTCTATCCATGAATCTCCTAGGTTTAATTTGAGGTAAGAGCTAGCAACCTCATCATCCTGAATGGTCGGTTTGAGCAGGATTTCGACTGGTACTGTCCTTCTGATGCCTGTACTTATTGTTGAAGCCAGCCTTGCTAATAAATCTGCATGACTGTTGTCTAGTCAAGGTACCCTCTTCATCTTTACCTCTTCAAAGCCTTCTAGCATCATTCTTACTCTCTTTAGGTATTTCGCCATCCTATTGTCCTTGGCCTCATACACTCCAAGTATTTGGTTGGCAACCAACCTCGAGTGGCTGTGAAGTATGAGTTGGCCAACTCTGAAGGCTTTTGCTAAGGAGAGGCTTGATATCAAGGCCTCATATTCTGACTCGTTGTTCGATGATTTAAATTTGAACCTTAGTGAATATTCAACATCGATACCATTCGAAGCTGACAGTATCAGCCCTGTACCGCTTACACTTTCATAAGAAGACCCGTCAATGAAGAGGTTCCACACATCTTAATCTGAAGAGAAGTGACCTCTGACAGGGTTCCTTACTTGAAAAGGTACTTGTCTTCCTCATTCTCAGCTACTCATTTTCTATCTCTGCCGGACACAACCTCTTTCGGGTCTCAGAAGTTGTTACTATTTGATCCATTTGTAATCTTTGGATTATTCTTAACCTCAGCCTCTTCCCATGTGAACTCATCAATAAAGTTTATGAGTGCCTTCCCTTTAATGGACACTGTGGGTTGATAAATAAGGTCATACTCTTCCAACTTGATGTCCCAGGTCATCAATCTGCCTAACTTCTCAGGCTTGTGGAGGACTTGCCTTAGTGCGGAGTCAGTGAGGATGACCATAGAGTGGGCTTAGAAATAGGGTTTCATTTTCCTGGAAGTGTGTATCAAAGCGTAGGCCAACTTATCCATCCGTGTATAGTTCTGTTCAGACCCCTGAAGGGCCTTTCTATTAAAGTATGCAGGCCTTTGTACCCCAACGTGTTCCCGTACTATTGTTGCACTTATAGATGACTCTGAAACTGCTAGATAGACATAAAACTTCTCTCCCAGAATGGTCCAAGATAAGAGCAGTCGGGATCCGAGGTAGGACTTGAGCTGTTTAAAGGCCTTTTCACACTCTTCGTCCCATTTGAAGGCCTTTCTAAGCACCTTGAAATATGGAAGACACTTTTCTGTTGCGCTGGGAACAAATCTGTTGAGTGTTGCGACTCTTCCAGTGAACCTTTAAATGTCTTTTATACTTCTTGTTGTCTTTATTTCAAGCAAAGATTTGATTTTCTCGAGGTTGTCCTCTATTCCCCTCTGATTGACTATGAATCCAAGAAACTTCCCATCTCCTACTTCGAAGACTCACTTGGCAGGATTGAGCTTCATCATGTATAAGTCCATGGTGTCGAAAGTTCTCTCCATGTAAGCTACATGAGTGCAGGCCTTCCAGCTCTTCGTCAACATGTCGTCTATATATACCTCCATGGTCTTGCCAATCTGATCTTCAAACATATTATTTATAAGATGTTGATGCATGGCCCCTGTATTTTTTAAGCCAAAGGGTATGACCTTATAGCAATAGGTCCAATTGTCTGTGATGAATGATGTCTTCTCTGAGTCTTCAACATCCATGAAGATCTGATTGTAGCCTAAATATGCGTCCATGAAGCTCATAAGTTCATGCCCTGCCATGGCATCTACCATTTGATCAATTAGAGGTAAGGGATAGCTGTCTTTCGGGCAAGACATTTCAGGTCAGTGAAGTGTGAACACATCCTCCATTTTTTGTTGGCTTTAGGCACAATAACGACATTTGATAACCATTCTGGGTATATGACCTCCCCGATGAATTATGCCTCTTCCAACTTTCTGATCTCTTCCCTAATGACATCATACTTTTCCCTGGAGTAAATTCTTCATCTTTGCTTGATTGGCTTAGCATCCTCTGCCACATTGAGTTTGTGGCACATAACCTCCGGGTCGATGCTAGGCATGTCTGCATGGCTCCAGGAAAAGACACTCTGCCTCTTTTTCAAAAATCTTATCAGCTCTTCCTTGATCCTAGGTTTTAAGGCCTTGTTGATTTGGATGTTTTTTTCGGTTCGCCCTCATTGAGGACGATGGATTCTACCTCTTCCACGACCTCTCATTTCTTCAATTTTGTTTTATCCCTAGGATCAAGTGTATCAATGTTATACATTGTTGTTGCCCTCTTATGTGCCTCTCTCTCTTCCGCCGAGTTAAAGTAGCATTCTCATGTTATGGTCTGGTCACCCTGCACTTACCCTACCCCATAGGGGGTCGAGAATTTTAGCATTTGGTGGACCTTCGACGGCACGACCTCAAACTCCTTAAGGGCTACTCTTCTTATGATGAGGTTATAGACCGAGCAGACGTTTTCATCCATAACGAAAAAATTAATCTTCCTGGTCAACCTCTTAGGCTTCTTATCTCCCATTCGTACATCTATCTCATACATGCCCAATGGATGGACCTTTTCACCGCTGAAGCCCATCAACAGATGATGATAGGGTACTAGTCTTGCTCTGTTGGGGCCTAGGCTCTTAAAATAGGGCCAGAACATCAGATCATCTGAACTTCCTCCATCTACGAGGATTCTATGTACCTCACATCCATGCACCCTTGTTGTAATTACCAAAGGGTCATCATACGGAGCTACGATACCTTTGAAGTCGAGTCAGGAGAATCCAACTATAAGGCTATCCATATCTACTTTATTTCTCTTTTGCTTAGCATCTGAAGATGACAGATTCACAACCTCCACTTTGGTCACTGCCTTAGCCTCTGGCAAATGATCTTTATGATCAGCTACTTCAGAGCCACCCCCTGCTAGTCCCCCCCCCCGTATGGTGTTAACACCGAAGGAGATCATTCTAACCCTCTTCACAGGGGCATTGTCATCTTTCGGTGGGAGGTCTGGATCGTCCTCATCATCGCCATCTGAGTCATCATCTCTTCTTACCGGGGTTTTATCTCGACATCTATTATTTCTCTTCTATTTAGGGTCATCTCTTACCCTCTTAGGAGCCTTACCATATTTCCTCAGCTTTTCGAACTTCAACATATTCTCGATTTCATCCTTCAAAGCGAAGCACTTGTCTGTCACATCGTCGTGGTCTTGGTGAAACTCACACCATAGGTTCTTGTTCCTCTTATGTTGAGGAGCCTTCAGCTTCTTCGGACATCTAAGAGATCGATCATTCTTGATCTCATTGAGGATGTGTTCCCAGCTCACAGTTAGAGGAGTATAATGTGCAAACTTGTCATCTGCAGACCTCTTTTTCCTGTCTTTCTTTCTTTGGATCTTCCTGCTTCCACTTCCATTCTCATTCTCATCCTTATACTTTATGCCCATAGCCTCTTCAGCGTTCATGACCTTTCATGCGGTTTCTAATAGCTCTGACATGGACTTGGGAGGGTCTTTCTCAAGCTTCCAAAGCAACTTCCCCTTTTTGAGTCCCCCTGTGAGGGTTGTCATGGCTATATTCTCTTCACAGTCTTCAACCTCTAATTTTTCTTTATTGAATCTAGCCATGTAGTCTCTTAGGATCTCGTCCTTGCCTTGCTTGATACATAACAGATGGGTGGTCTTCATTTGAGGTCTTGCCCCAAAACATAAATTATGAATGAACCGTTCAGCCAAGCCCTTAAAGTTCTCAATGGAGTTCTTCGAAAGAGAGGTAAACCAGATATGTGCAGCTCCCTTTAATGTCCCAAAAAAGGCTCGGCACTTCATCTCATTTGGGATTGAATAGATATCCACTGCAGACTGGTACATCTTAATATGATGCACGGGTTTGGTATTACCATCGTACTTGGGAGACACCGTAGGTGGCTTGAATTTGGCAGGGGTTGGGAAGATCACTATCCTGGCCACGAATGGGGAACACTCTGAGAAACCTCTTTGCAAGGGGTCTTGGCTTTTGATGAGGTCCCCTATCTTATTTTCAAGGCGTTGAATGGAGTCATTCCATGGTTTTGCAACATCATCCTGGCCGAGGTTGTCCCCAGCCACCTCCAAGGGGTGGACTAAGGGTTCCCCAGCTGCAGCACAACATCGGTTGTTGACCTCCCCTTAATCCCTATCTCAGCCTTGATGAGGTCTTCCATGATGGTGTCGGCCATGATGAGGCCGATGTTCCCCATCTTCCCTTTGTGAGCCTACTACACTTCTTGACCTCGATAACCTCTACCTTAATTCATTAACTGGGTTAATCCTTTTAAAGGCCGGCCCTTTTCTTTGGCGATCAAAAGTTGATCCTCTTGGTTGGGCACCACCATTCCTTATGTCCCCACAACCTTAGTTTTAGTGGATAGGACGTATAGTTTTATTTGAAACCTCATACGGCTCCCAATAGTCCTCTGGAGCATCTTCTGCCTCCATATCATCATACCTATCCTCAGGGCAAGGGTGTCTTTACCTCCCTAGGCGTAAACGCCTAGGGTCAGCAACATCCCTCCTCCGATGAGGAGTATGTTGGTCTTTTCGCAGTGCCTAAGGTGGTCCCCTGGCTTCAAGATGGGGTTTGACATCTTCCGGAGTAATCATCTCCGCTGAGACCCCAGGTGGACTCATCATATTTTGACTGAGCTATGCAAATTTCTCCTTCATCGCTTACTACGTTGCACCCAAGGACCTCAAGGCCTCCGCCACCTCAGGCATTTTGGACAGGGGTGGTGCCTAGTTAGAACTAGGTCCTCCAGCACCAAATGGTGGAGGAGGTGGTGGAAACAATGATGCCATATGTTAAAACTAAAGAGCTTGTGAAAAAAATGATCTTAGTACCTTAAAGGACCTCCTTCAATGGTGAAACAGCTCCACACAAGGGGTGAGGCCTGGTTCACCACCAGAGTCTCGGGGTAGGTTAAGCTAGGAAAGGAAGAGTTATGTCTCTTCCATTCCCACAGATGGCGCCAAAATGATGATGCTGGAAATAACACCACCCTTCAAGGTGTTTGTAAGCTCAAATCGGTTATCATAATGGCAACTCAAGTATATACTAAATATAAGAGATTGAGATGAGGAGAAGAGGATGAACACCAATATATAAGTGTTTTAGCTAATTAGGCCTACGTCCACTATGCAAGTGAGTGAATAAGGTCACTAAAATAGGGCACTAATGTCCATGGATACAATCTCTCAAGCTTTCGCTCTCTAGTGTATAATTTGATAGAGTTTTAGATAGGGTTGTCATTTTGGATCCCTCTCAAGGTAGGAGAAGACAAGTATATGTAGTGTTTGGGGGGTGTAATGTACCCCCCATGCATGCAATGAGCATATGTGTGTTGATCTAGCCAATCTAATGAAGACATCTGTCACTGTCACATGTAGAGAATGATGATGAAATATTCCCCCACGTGAGGGGATTGATTCAGTTACAACTGATTTTGCCCACGTGTTCCTGCCCTTGCATACGCCTACAAATGCTTGGCATCGGCCTTGACTGGTACAACCTCAGCCTAGAAGAGTACGAGGTTAGTGAAGTCTGACTGTTGTTTCATCTGAGGTTATTCATGATGACCTCGGCCAGATAAGCTGGACGAGGTTAGGACAAAAGATTTGTAACATCGGTCTGGGTCGATGATAGGGCTTCCAGATGGTTATCCCATGTAACATTACTATTCTCGTCCATTTAACTGTAACGTCGACTTGAGCCTCTACTGATATTGGAGGCTGGATGAACTCACGAGTCTTTGCAAACCTCGATTGATGCCCAACTGAGGTCGATGTTTGAGGTAGATACGATGTCGACTGTGGATGACCTGATGGATAACTGACCCCGTGAGTTATGCAGATCTTCGACTGTTGCCTGATCGAGGGATAAATAGTAACACCGGACGTAGTCAACCTTGTGCTGGACGAGGCCGCTGATCGTCAGTCTTGAGCACCTATAACCTTGGTGGTCATGTTGGCCGAGGTCGGTGCCTTCGAGCTGTCAAGTATACTTTAGGCATATCAGTCATTCACTAAGCTTTTATAGCGTACACTCCTATAATGTTTTATTTCAGGCATGCCTATCATTTGGAGTTCACTTCCATGTTAGGACATTAAAACTGGAGAGTGAACTATATGTAATATCGGTAGAATAATAACAAACTTTTTGTAAATATTAAACTAAGAAACATTTTTGTAAAATTTTTTTGTTCTTCATACGTTATACGTAAATGAAATGATGTTCTTGTGTTGTACTTAGTAAGTTATATGTAAAGGTAGTCATGTTTTCCTATAAACATTCCTTTGGAGAAGAAAAATACGTGTTATTTTCTGAGATATTCCAATTAATTATTATAAAAGGTCATTTATATGCCTTAAAATGATGAATTTAACTTAATTAAGGAAGGGTGTGACATCAGAGGCACCGCAATCATATTATGACAGTCCACGCATTCTCTCTTTTAGAGTGTGCATATAAATAAAAATTTATTTAAGGTTGATGATACATTCAAGTCATCATATATCCATAGAATTGAGAGTTTTAGCGTTATAAATGTTTACTCCTTGTTTTATACTCATTCGGCCACATTGTTATGAGCTAATATTCATAGTTGTGACCATTTTCGCTTATCTTACATTTTGTATACCTTGTTAAGACCTAAATCAACTCAGGAACCCTTAGAGAATCCTATCAGTTATAACCTAAGGTCATTTGGATTGCTGATAAAGGATGTAAGTACCCCAAACTCTCTTGACCATAGCTCAAGAGGTCTCCCATGTTGTAACAACTCTTTTATGATCTGATAAACACTATAACACCCTTTAATAATCGACGTGGGACTCCCAACTAAGGTTTAAACCACTTTAAACTTATGTCTCACACTTTGACACTCCTCTCCTCCTACATGTCTGGGGTTCATAAAGGTGTACCTATGAGTTTTTGGTCATATATGATTTCAACACCCATCAGTTTGGCATCGTATGTGGTAATTACATGTCGAATACACATTTTTTCCTCTTCAAGATGACAACTAATGTCATTTTTGCCTGCTCTATCAAAGAAATGGAGGCTCAACAAAAAGATACCCAAGATCATCTATCTACCATTCTCAATAGGTTCTTTTACCCTCGGTGATAGAGGAACCAACTGTATAAGAACTTAAAGGTACTAGGGAGAACTACGAGCCCCAATTATAAGTGGAGAATGATCTAGAGGGTGTATCTAAGGCCCCACAATGATCAACAACCTACATACCTATGAAGGACACACTCTCACTTCTCGAAGATCAGTCTCAAGGTGGCTCTAGGTTGTCTAGGCCTTGGAAAAATTAGATCAAGAAGATGCAAGACCGGTTGGGGAATTTCCTTAACCAGAACAAGACACAAACGCCTGACACCATCGACTTGTCTCTCTAAAAGACTCTATCTTTATTTTACATTGACGTCCAACATTAAATTTTTCCCTATAAGTGGAAGATGCATACTATTAAATCATTTTATGGTTCTAAATAACACATAGATTATTTGGAGACCTATAAACCACTCATTCTCCTCTAAGATGCCCAAGATGAGTGACTTTGCAGAGCCTTTCTCGCTATTTTGAGGGGAACTTCTAAACATTGGTTTTCTAAGCTCAAACTAGGGACCATTGCAATCTTTACTGAGATGGCAAGATCATTTTGTCAACCATTTCATTAGGGAATAGAAGATGAGGAATCTCGTCACCTCTCGCCTTCACTTCAGATAAAAATTCAAAGAATCTCTCAGGGAATATGCCAAGAGGTTCAACCAGGAATCCCTCTAGGTCTATAATCCGAATGAAACCATTTACGTGGTTGCTTTTATCTTAATCCGAACTTTTGAAGACTTGTTGAGGTCTTTTACCAATAAGCCTTCAAAATTCATGACTGAGCTGGTCAAAAGAGCTTAGAAGTATATGAATGATGAGGATGTTGTCTCATTAAGGCATGTCGCGGTCTCTCCCTAGCAAGGAAAAAGTAAATATGTCTTCTCCTTCCTTGGAGATACCTCATAAATAGCTAAGTCCAAATTAATAATGACGGAGGTAAAAAGAATGGTCCTTTAGAATCCAAGCATTTCACCCATCTCACAACCACCATAGATGAGGTCTTTGCATCAGGAGAGGCGCAGGAAATCTTGCATCCACCAAATACCATGAAGAGATAATTCAAAGTACTATCGGTTCCATGGAGACCAAAACCACAAAACAAATAATTGCTTCTGACTAAAATATGACATCAAAGGGGTAATCAAGACGGGTTCCTTCAAAGAATTTATAGCCAAAACATTAGGAGATGTAATGATGATTAACTTATGTGTGCTAACACAATTACAAATGAACAAAACTAGAGAGGGGTGAATAGGTTAGCTAGTAAAGTTGACTAATTTTTCCCAAATTCAATTTTTTTTTAAACAAACTAAAATTCCTAACATTTGATTTGATTTTAGCCTTTTCAAAATGATTTAAACCCACATAAAAAATTTATTTAAATGAGATTAGCTGAACAAACCTAGATCTACAACACTTAAGTAATATTGAAGCATATTTCAAGATGTTGAATAAATTGTGTGATGTGTGTGAGATCAATTGTGTAGATATGAACACAAATCCAAATGAGACCGATTTTACGAGGAAACCCCCACCTAGGTGTAAAAACCTCAAACGCACTCTAATTTCTATTTCTACAGAAAATTAGTTTTATATAAAACAAGAAAGTACTTCTCAGACATGCACTCATGAATAGTCTCCTATGAATTTCTAACTTTACCCATAGATGAATAGAATCCACTTCAAGATACACAAATCAAATGAGAAACTCGAACCTTCTCATTGGAATTCAACAATCCAATGATTTCAATGAGAAACTCGAATCGTCTCATTGGAATACCGCGAATTTTAAATCGTTAAGTACTTGATCATAGCAATTCAACAATCCGATTATTTAAATTGCAAAGGCTAGTGCATGATCTGATCCATCTCACACAAAATCCACTCACAAAGTCATTAGATTAAAAGAACTCACAAAAAAGGAGGAAATGAGTGAAAATGGTTTAGAGGCAAAATAAAATGCTCGCTACCTCGAAATATTTCTCAAAGAAGTGTTTTTGGAATGAGGTTTTTACATATCTCTTAAAATGATAATGAAAATGGCTATTTATAAAGATTTTTAATGATCTGATTATTCCGTGCATGCAGTTAAATTCAACTGTACGCGCCTTGAAGTCAAGTATGGACATCATCCATTGGTCGTGCACATGGTCTCAAAAAGGATCCGTGCGAATGGAGCCATGAGCGCACCCACCAAAATGGTCGTGCGAGTGACTCTGTTCAAAAGACCATTCAAAGAGTTTTAAACCAAAAATGAAACTTTAGACAATTTCCAAAATGTTTTAACATATTTTTAAAATCTCTGAAGCTTTTAGAAAAGTCACTTGAGTCCCTTTTTATTTCAAATACTCACACATTTTGACAATAAGAGCAATCTAAAAAATCATTTTATGAAAAAATGCGTAGGTATGTGATTCGCATTGTAATAACACAATCAAGTAAATGGATACAACTGAATGTGTGGCTAAGAATTCTTCAAATTTAGCGGTGGATCTTGATCTTCAACGCACATATTCTAGGTACATCTAACCTAGTCTAGACCGCACCTCATTCAATACGAATCAAGTATTTATTACTTGATTAACTCAAGAACTCAATGTTTTGTCATAATAATATAACCTATTTATATATAAATACAGAATTACATTTTCAATCTCCCTTATTCCGTGGACCCCCCCCCCCCCCCCCCCCCCACACACACACACACACAAAGACCCAAAAATTCCTTACTAGCCCTACAAGGAAACACTTCACTAGCCATATAGTGAATGTAGCAGGAAATAATGTCTAAAAACATGAAATTAAGACAAAAAAAAAAGAAAGAGTCGTGTCTGAACATGGCGGGAGTTGGAACAATGATGCTATGCATGAAACCACACGAAACAACAAAAGCATCACGTGGGAAAGCATGCACAAAGAGATATTCCCCTTGCTTAAGAATATTCTGGTAAAAGATATAGATGTGATAAGTGAACAAGTAAATCAACATTGAATCCATATACAACCAAAATTACTCATACAAATGATAACATGTAATAAGCAAGCTCATCAAGTAATGAACTCCCCCTATCATAAACAATACTTTCTTCCCCTTAGTAAATAATTGTAAAATTTACAAAGAAATTTTAATCACCTTTAATCCAAGGTGAACAAAGATTTCCCCTCCTTTGAACGAAAAGTCAAAGAGAAGTCGAAAGCCTAGATAACGGCTATAGCAGGGCATAAAAAGTCACAAATCATGAGAAACTAGCGAAGGAAAAACTAGAAAGCATGTGAACTACCAGGATATTTCAAAGAAATCAGCACAGTGAGCATAAGAACATATAAATTACATCATCTCAATATTAGATTCTCAAAAACATATACTAGATAATGAATGATACCAAACATGAAAGCATAATAGCAGGAAATTTGATAACCAAAACATCATACTAGTAATGTGAACATGGATAGATAGCATGGAATAATAATATGAAATAGTAAAGCATAAAATCATCGATAAAGATAGAAATACTCATAAAATACATATATCCATAATGCTAATCAAACATTAAAAAATACCAAAACAATGGTATAAGTATCCAATAGAAATATGTTACCACAAAAATACCCCAAAGAAATTCTTAATCCCAACTTGCAACCTCTTAGCAGTATGAATGAAATGCACATGCATGTAAATCATTCAATTTGTCGTAAAAAATAGCAACAAAATGGGATAAAATTTCCAAAACAAGTAAAGATAGACAACTCGCACACACACATATATACAAATGCAAACTCTAAAAGTGAAAATTTGATAGTGATTAGGTAACAATTGATTTAATGATTTTAGATTGATCTTTTCATTAAGTCTTGATTAGAAAGTATAAATTGAAAACACAATCAATTTAATTTAAATAAATTCAACATATATGGAATGAAATTCTCATCAAATAAATATTTTTCAACTATGTGATGTACTTCAAAGCATGATTTATGTGAAAATTAAAATTTCATAATTAACATGAATACGCATAACCAAACCATATAAGACATTACAAATAATTCTTAAAAACCAATCATTGTATTAATATTTTTTTGAACTTAAATTGATAGTTTCAAGACATTAATTCCCTAAAGCATGTTGAAAAAATATTTTAAATTCCATCCAAAAGTAAATTTCGTTTTAAAAAATTCTTAGCCCTAACTTATTTTTATATCAGTTCAAGCTCTTGGCTTGTGGCTCTTTTTCAACATATTTTGGCTTTTACCATCAATCGAATTTTCACATGCCAAGATGTCACCTACCAAAAAATATTTGAATTTCCAAAATCAGTTTAAACACTCTAGGAGCAGAACTTATCAATGAATTTGAAAATGGTCCGTTTTCAACTCCTTCAAGGTAAGAAAAACAAAAAATCTCACTTATGGACCAATGAAACAGCAATAAGATCTAAAGAATTTGATAATGATCTAGTTAAGTACTATACGCGATATCAACATGATAAGCATCATTTGCAGCAAGTCATATGCATGTTCAAGTAGTGCGGAATCAAATACCATAGATCTCAATAAATTACAATGATGATTTTTCTAATAAATTTCACCCAACAATTGAATCCATCAAGCATTAAAACGTAGAATGGTTTAAAATTAAATTTTAATCAACATTCAAGTTAAGTCTCACATCAATTCAAAGTAAATCAGCGACTTAACCACATAAATCACAAAAGCAATAAATATAAAATATGGTTGGCTTTTTCCAATAAGAATGATTCATGAATATTTATAAAATCATGTTTTAAATAAGAAAATAATTCTAGAAAGAAAATGCATGTAAAATGAACATATTCATGAATAACTTTTCCGAAAAACATAAAGAAATCACTTAACGAAGACACTTGCCCCCAAAAGACTTGTTTCCCACAAATCAATAATGAACTAGGAATGGGAACATGTGAGAACCTAGTCATGCTAAGCAAACTACTATCCTAGATAGTGATGGGAGGTTCATCCCCCGGTTCAATGGGTACGATAAACTTATTTCACTCAATTAAGCTTTATTTTGATTATCTCCTAAATAAACTTTGACTTTTGGTGCATTCTTTGGTATACCCGCAAAATTTCCAGGTATCCACTTTTCTTCCCTCCTATGATTATTATGCCTAGTACTTGGAAATTTAGTTTGGTGCCTAGGTCTAGGAATGTTATCTCTAGACTCATTATTTTTTGTAGAAAGAATTCCATATTATTCATCAAATCATCCATTTTACCTTTTCATTTCCTCAATAGGATTTTTATGAAATGGGTTTCTCCTATTGGTAACAAACCTCTCATTTCTTCTGTTCAAACACCAACATGTTTGATTGAATGTCCACACACTTGATAAAATTTGCAAAAACCTACATTCTTCTCCACAGACCTTCTCTCATGCCTCTTCATATATTTTCCCTTTGACTCACTTTCGTAAGTCTATTTTTCTTGAAATAAAAATCTACGAAGTGATTAGATTTTTCACATAATGAACAACCAAAGTCATCTTTAGCAATATTAGATTCAGTGTCAACCTTGTTTTCAAGTTACATAAAATTTTGCACCATATCCACTATTTAATGAGAGTTTGAACTTTCAAAATTCACTTTTTCTTTTGCAAGTTTCTTCTCAAGATTTGAATCAATGAAACATATCTCATGATTATTGGGATAGGGTTAAGCATTTCTTAGAAAAATAACATCAAGAACGTATGTTCTATCATAAACCTTTATTTTTAAATCTTTTGCAAGTTCAATCTCAAGTTTTAATTTCTCAAAATCATTTTTTAAAACAGAATTTTCAAGTTTAATCTCTTCTTCTTTTTCTTTCAACATGATAGCATTTCGAGAGTTTAAACATTCACAATAATTTTTCAAGAATTCAACCACTTTTTCAAGTTTAAAACATCTTGTTTGAGATTCTCAAGCTTCTCTTCTTTCTCATCAAACTCACTTTGAAAAAATTTCATTTTGGATAAGCAAATAATTTTAGCTTTCTTGAGTTTCAAAGATTCTTGGTAAAGCTCATCAAAAGCTTCTTGAAAGTACTCACCTTCACTATCACTCTCTCCTTGTGAATTTGAATCCAAAGTGTGTGAGCTCCTAAGACTTATCACTGATAAACTTCTCATTTTTCTAATTCTCATCAAGTTTCACCATGAATACTATTATACTCCTACAATCATCACTTGAAGATCTATCCTCACATTCACTTTTTAAATCACTAAAATTAGTTTGCTGATCTTTCTTCTTCTTCTCTCCACTTTTATTCTTCTCAAGTTTTCGCAAATGTGTATGACACAAATTGATATAATTACTAATGCCACCATAATCGAAACACTTATCTTCACCCTTATTCATTCCCTTATTATATCCACATTTATCTCTAAATGGTACCTACTTAGTAGACTTGTGAGTTATAGCATAAAACTTTTGATTATTTTTGAAAAAATCCTTTGTTATTTTTAAAAAAATTTCTAAATATCTTCACAAACAATGCAACATATACCTCAACATTCTCTTTTGGTTTCTCACCACTCTTCATCATCTATCTTAACTCAACAACAAAAGCTAAGTCCTTCTTTAATTTATCAATAACAACATTATCCTCTTGACCACATATTTGAAATGATCTATCCAACTCTTCAAGGCTGCACATATCTGTGTCCTTTACTTTATTCAAGATGGAAACCTTAGTAGCAAACATTTCGTGTAAGGTTCTAAGGATATTCTTAACCACTTTGTTCTCGGAAATGTTCTCACTAAGGTTAAATAATGCATTTGCCACTTTCGCTAACCTAGTGTAATAATCATTGAATGTTTCACTCTCTTCCATTCATACTGTCTCTAACTTTGTGGTGATATGTTTTAATTTTGCCCACGCTCACAGTCCCCTCATGAGTAACCCACAAAATATACCAAGCTTCTTTAGACTTATGACAATTCAAGATCCAGTGATAATCTTTAGTGCAAAGTGATGCAAAGAGTACATTCAATGCGATCAAATTGAAATTGCAATCCACAAATTTAGAATTCGTCCACAAAACCTTTGGATTCTTAACACTAAATCCATTTTCTTCAATGGTTGGGTAAATACACTATTCCTCGACACTCATCCACACTCTCTCAAGTTTTGATGTAATATTCGCATGCATTTAAACCTTTCATTTATTATAGTCAGATCCATAAAAGTAAGGAGAACTGTTAGTAGAACTATAACATGGAATTAATTTTCAAAACTAATGAACAAGATGAGATCAAATAATAATAAGAACGTCAAGAAATTTATCAAAATAATAAATAGCACACACAACAAGATCTACCCAAGCACGTTAATGCTTAACAAATGACAACCACGCTCTGATAACAATTGAGAATTAACTTATGTGTGCTAACACAATTACACATGAACTTACCTAGAGGGGGTGAATAGGTTAGCTAGTAAACTAAAATTCCTAACATTTGATCTGATTTAGTATTCTCAAAATGATTTAAACGCACACAAAAACTTGATTTAAGTGAGAGTAGTTTACAAACCTAGATATAAAATACTTAAGCAATGCTTAAACATATTTCAAGATGTTGACTAAATTATGTGACTTGTGTAAGATCACTTATATAGAGACAAACACAAATCAACGTAAGATATATTTTACGAGGAAAAAACCCCAAATGCAGTCCAATTTCTATTTCTACTTAAAATGGTTTTTTATACAAAGCAAGAAGGTACCTCTCACTCATCCACTCGTGATTAGTCACCTATGAACTTTGAAATTTCCCCCATAGATGAACAAAAATCCACTTTGATCTCCACGAACCCAATTAGAAACTCAAATATTCTCCTTGAAATCACACCACGCTTTAATTCCTCCAATAAAGTAAAGCACTGCCAATTTCAGATTCCGGAGTACTTGATCGTAGCAATTCTATAATTTAATAATTTGAATTATAAAGGCTAGTGTGATTCTATCCATCTCATAAAGTCATTAGATCAAAAGTAGTGATCTTATACTCAAAAAAAAGTGGGAATAAGTAAAAATGGCTTAGAGGCAAAATATAATGCTCTCTACCTTGAAATATTTCTCAGAGAAGTTTTTTTGGAATGAGGTATGCAGATCTCTCTTAAAATGAGAATGAAAATGGCTATCTATAGAGATTTTTAAAAATATGATTGTTCTTGTGCACGGTTAGATTCAGCCATTCGCACAGTGAAGTCTAGTATGGACCTCGACCACTGGTTATGCGGATGGGTACAAAAAGGAGCCGTGCACACACCCACCAAAAGTGGATGTGATAGCGATCCTATTCAAAAGACCATTCAAAGAGTTTCAAATCAAAGTTGAAACTTCAGCGAATTTCTAAAATGTTTCAAAACATTTTAAAAATCTCTGAGACTTTTAGAAAAGTCATTTGAATCCCTTTTTATTTCAAATACACACCCATTTTGAAAATAACTGCAGTTTAAAAAATATTTTTTATGAAAAACGTGAACGTGTGTGATTATCCTTGTAATAACACAATCAAGTAAATGGATACATATGCAATCTCTAATCGAATATGTGGTTAAGAATTAATAAAATTTAACGGAAGAGCTTGATCTTCAATCTTCATCCTCTAGGTACATCTAACCTAGTATAGGTCGCGCCTCATTCAATACAAATCAAGTCAATTTGACTTGCTTGACTTAGCGACTCAATTCTTTGTCACAGGAATATAGCCAATTTATATATAAATACAAAATTACATTTTTAGTTCAGCGTAACAATATAAAAAAAACATAGATGTCCCATTGATTGATGTCCAAAGCATCTCTAGAGTCCTTACTGAAGGTGGACTCTATGTCACTGATAGAAATAACCACCTAAGGAGAATTTAATAGAAGTAATGATGTTCAACCATGTATCTCTCCCACATCAAGCTCCCATGGTAGTTCTAATGATGGTGTTTGATTCAAACCACGGGAGGGTTTATTTTACTCATGACGAATTATTTGTAATCACAGTGATCATGGGGAATGCCAAATATGGAGGGTCCTAGTTGACACTAGGGGCTCTATAGATATCATGTTCTTAGATGCCTTTGAGGTTATGTACTCAATGGAGAGAGGACATATTCCTTGGGATATGTCATTATCCCCTCTCTCTTTGTTCCAAAGATTATTACACAGCCATCTGGAACAAGTTCATAGTGGTGGATCTCCCTCACAACTTACAATGTGATGTTAGGTAGACCATCACTCAATGATTTGGACTTTATTATCTTAACCTGAAAACTAGTGATAAGGTTCTCAACCCCCAACGGAGTGGGATAAGTGTTTGGAGATCAAAAGAAAGCTAAGGGTTGTTTCATTTCTTCCATGAAAGATAAGAAGTCATCAGAGACTCCCCAAATATGATAAGAGGTCCTAAAAGATTCACAGAAGGTTCCAAAAAAAACTTTGAGGTCTTACATCCTCTACCACCAGTGTATGAGCTCCCTTTAGAGAGACTAGACATCAAGCTGATAAATGTGAATACCTTACACCCACGAGATAGGGAAAATGAGCATATAATATATCCATATGAAGATCTGTTCACCATATGCATTGATGAGGAGTATCCCACCAAGGAAGTGCGTATTGGGGTCGGTCTAAACCCTATCCTCAGAGAGGAGCTAACTCAGTTCCTGAAGAATAATAAAAATGTCTTTTCCTAGAGACGTTCTGACATCATCAGAGTTGATCTCGAGGTCATAGTCCACAACCTCAATGTAGAAAACACAGGTCAGTACGCTAAAAGAAGAGATTCTTCTAACTAGGGAGGAATAATGTTGTAATTGAGGAGGTAAAAAAGCTTCTAAAACCCGAATTTGTTAGGGAGGTTAAGTAACCGGAATGGCTCTCTAATGTGGCATTTTTACCCAAAGCCAATAAAAAAATTGAGGATGTGTGTTGACTTCACTTATCTCAATGAGGCATTCCATAAGTAATTCTATGATCGGATTGACACCTTGGTAAACTCCATAACTAGTCATGATCTCCTCTCATTTCTTAATGCATACTCTGGGTATCACGAGATAAATAAAGCCCGTACTTATGAGAATAAAACCGCATTCATTATAAATAAAGGTACTTAATAATAAAAAGTTATGAGTTTCGAACTAAAGAATGAAATTGTAAACTATTAGAGGGTGGTGAACTCCATCTTTAAAGACTTTGTTAGAAAGACCATGGAGGTCTATGTTGATGACATGTTGGGAAAGAGTTTGGTGGCCTCAGACCATGTGCAGAACCTTATAAAAACCATTGTTGTTCTCAGAAGGACCTGAATGAGCATTAACCCAAATAAATGATCTTTTGGGGTTGCTGGAGGTAAGTTCCTTGGGTTCATGGTTACCAAGTGAGGCATAAAGATAAATACAAAAAAGATCCGAGCTCTATTAGGCATGAATACTCGAACAACCACTAAAGAGGTTTAAAACATATCTAGGAGAGTTATTTCCCTTAACCTTTTCATCTTAAAGCTCATAAAAAAATGCCTTCCATTCTTTAAGATACTTACGAATTCCTTTTAGTGGACTCCTTAATTTGAGGAATCCTTCCAGAACCTCAAGAAGTACCTAGGTTCTTCATATCTGTTAACTGGAACCATTAATGGGGAAGATATATTCTTAAACATTTTCTCTTCACCAACCACGGTCATATCATCTCTAATCCAAGTAGAATTTATGGTTCAACACTCTATGTATTATGTCAGTCAAGATCTACAAGGGGATGAAAGCAAGTACCAAAGAGGGAAAATCTCGACCTCTGCCTCACCATCTTATCCAAACGCCAAAGGCCCTACCGCCAATATCATACCATTGTAATATGAATAATCAACCACTATGATATATACTCCATATAATAAATACCTTAGGAAGGCTACTCAAGTGGTCTGTGGACTTGGGAGAGTCTTATGTCAGGTATCAATATCAAAGTGTTGTAAAAGGTCAAGCCTCAGCTAACATTATTGCATAATTTAGCAACCTATAACAGGTAGAGGAAGAGGTTAATAATAGGCAAGCATAATCAAGGTAAAGGAACCAAAGAAGTCTTTATTCCAAAATATAAACCCTAGCTCTCCAGAATGGGTCTCAATGTGACAAATATAGCACCCTACCGCGTGTGACACCCCGCCTAATTAATCCTGGGTAATCAATCCTAAATCAAGTTAGAACAGGTTTCTCAGTTGGTCCATTCTTAGCATCACTGTCGTCTTTTTAATTACTAACCACCTAAGTGAGAAAAATAGACTGGTGCCAATTTTTATCCTTCAATTAATTAAATAAAACTCATACGGAACATAAAATAATACACAATCACAGTTAATTGCAATAAGCATCCACAAATAAAATACCTAACCGAATAAACCATCGGTCCAAATATCCAATACAAGTAAAGTCAAGAAGACAATCTCAACAAGTCTAATACTAATAAATGAACTATGAGCGACATGCTCAAATAACTACTCGAGAGTCTCTACACGAATGAAAGAAAGAGGCGTCTATCAAAAACGCCGCAACATCGACATGTGCCGCAGCAACGAATACCTGGAATAGAGTCAAGCCTGGCGTCCCTGTGGTTGGATACCTAAAAGGTTTTTTAAATTTTTTTATAGCAAGGATTAGTACCCAAAAACATTTGAAAACATTTAACAAATGATTAACTTGCAGTAATAAATAAATATGCATGCTCTTCATATTTTAATTAGTACCGCACTCTCTTTATGACTTCCTTACCCCTCCTCTAATGTGCACTACTAACGCTTCCATTTAATTTACCTAAGTCCTACGCTCCAGACCCAATACTTATGTTAACCCTTACAATTAACCTACTCTAACCGAGTATGCCTTAAATCATAATTTTTAAGTTATTATAAACGTCAACTTAATTAAATCATTACCCTTTTTAATTTCATATAACACTCACACATGTTATGCACATAATACATTTCACACTATGTATTAATTATCCCATATATAACTATTTACCTAATTAACCATACTTGAAACAACATTTAATACTAATATCCACCGAGTAAAAATACTTACATAATATAATTTCTCTAAAGTGCTATCCCACTAGGTATTTTCACATAACCTAGTTACCCAAATCAGAATCGTTCACTAATTTGGTTACACATACGATTGGAGGCGGTAATATTTCTTCCCTGAAAGTGAAATCTCCTCACCCCATATAACGGACGCTATGACCTGGGAATATACTTGCCCTACTCCTCAAGCTAGGGGATTCATCCACTACGTGCAACCTTCTTCTATAGCACTAGAGTATATAATAATAATATTCAATCTCTGATATTAATGGACACACTATATATATATACTATCACACACCGTATATATATATATATATATATATATAAAATGTCCCGGCTACACCATGTACTAAATCCGTAACAAAAGCCTATTTAATTTATTAAGAGTTTATGGTCCAACCCAAATTATTAATTAATTTGCACATTAATTAATTTAGTCACCTTTGGTGTCGCCCCCACCATAAATTTGGACTTACTCTCGTAGCGCGAAATAACCTCACCCGAGTCTGAATTCCCGACTCCCGAATTTATAATCACAACGTGTCACCCAAAAACTCCTTCAAATTCTAATTAACTTTACTCACGATTAATTAGATTTAACTCATGTATTAATTTCTCAATAATTAATTACATAAAGGTTATTATATAAATCCCCTCATATATATATAACTGGGTGAATCTGCCAAATTCTTCCGACCTTCGATCGATCGACCCCAGACCTTCGATCGATCGATCGAGCAGGTCTTCGTCTTCTTCGCGAAGATAGAATCAGCCATGGACGAAATTTCTCAAACCCTAGATTCTTCTACCAGTAACCTCAATCGCTTTTAACCTCAATACATGTTAGAAAACTTATTAGGAACCTCCAGAATGTCGACCAACATTATTAATTCATCCATTAACTACAATTTCTAAATTTGGGGAAAAATTCATCTTTAACCCTTAACCCATTTACACCCCAAGTTCCATCATCAAATCTATTTTTAATTGTCCAGATATCATCCTACCAAATATGTATCAACTTATAACTATAAGATTTTACATGAATCCTCACTCAAATTCGTTTCAAAATCCCATGTTTATGCCATGAACACCCAAAATGAATTTTAATCAATCACATCACATGAATATGAATTGAAAAACAGATTCAATACTATTGCAAGTTATCCACTTGCCTTAGGTTTCGTAGTGTCTGATTTGGAGACGAATTCCAAGGTTGAAGATGACTCCTGTTGGCTCTCTAGTGATCCCAAAACTGCCTTTAACTGCTAATAGGGTTCCTTAACACACTTAGCATTTTTCTAAACTCTATCAGTCGTTTCCTTATTTCTCCTAATTTAACAATTAACCTAAATCCCGTTTTTTTTCCTGATGGGCCAAGCCCAAGTGACCCAAATGCCCCCATGTGGGCCCGGCTATGTCTAAAAATGCCCTGTGACTCGTTTGCTACCCCCGGGTACACTTTTCTGACTATTTCAGCCCATCCGCACTCAATTGTACACTCAGAATTGGCGTCCAAATTAATTTATAAAAATACTTATCCCCCACCCCCCTTTAGTCTATACCGACTCCTAGTTGAGATAAGTGCACACCCTGTCATTAATACTCGAAATGACATAATTACAATATTACTATTCACTTAGTAAATAAGTTTTTCTTAATTATTAATCATTCACTTCCAGATTAATGTTTAAATAAAATTTCTCTAATTAATTTAAATAAAATTACGACTCACAAGTAATTTTCAATTCCCGAATTGATTAAATATTTAATGCATGAAAATACGGGGTGTTACACCGCGGAATCGGTGCAATGGCGTGTCGAAGCCTGGCCACCACAACCTATCATTTACAAGCTAAGGACTTACCTTGTATATACATCGCTAGTCTACTTCTGCTGCCGCGGACCTACTGTAATACCCCGTATTTTTACGCATATATATTTTATTATGAAATTATGGAAAATGCGGATTAATTAATTTACAGGGAGAAAAATTAATTTGTAACTAATCTGATTTAATGGTAATAATTACTAGTGTGATGAGAGTTAGTAGTTAGCTAAGTAATATTATGGCCGGGATGAGATACAAGGCAGTCATATTATAATTATTTGGGACGCGCGTATGATTCGCGTCACCGGTATGTATTTGGGGGTTTAAAAAGGTAAATTATTTTTATACAACTCGAATGACTATTTTGAGTGCGCCAAAGTGTCCAAAAGGTTCAAAATAGTAAGAACACACTACTCGGGTATTTTATTTGGATGTCGGGGTAATTTAGCCCAAAATGACACCCCGGAGGGGTATTTTGGTCTTTTGGGATTTTGGGTAATCAAATGGACAAAAATTGGATTTAATTAAAAGCATTGAGAGTTAGTGGTCTATAAGTTTCAACTTACGTGAGAACGAGAGAAAAAGAGAGAGAGAACCAACGATGAAGAAGATTCGATTGGAGCCCTAAGCCAAGAACTCGAGCTTTCACACAAAATATTACACTAGCGCGTAGATCGTGTCAAGAGGATCGTTCCCATACCAATTTTAGCCCAAGAATCAGAAGTTCATTCTGAGGCAAGTGTTTATCTTTCTCCTCTTTTAGCATATATTGTTCCTGTTAATTTAGGTTTGATGTTATAAACTTGGTGCAATAAAAACTTAGGTTTAATTATACTGAATTATGAAGAAACCTTACTAATTGGACAGGGGTATGCATGTAGAGGTTTTTCCCTTAGTCGGACTATTAAAATCTGGGAGTTTTATGTCTTAATCACGAATTATAATAAGAGTTTTGGACAACTAAAATTTTGAGTTCATATTTAAGAGACTTATTGAACATTAAAGAGATTGTTGAATTCCAATTGATTATATAAGGATTTGACCTTTAATTTGTATTGGAAAGTATCTTAGGGTGATTGGGATTAGTTTAGGAACATTTAACTTGGATTGGATTGAGTATTTGTATGTTTTTGAAGATTAAAAGTTGAGAAAAATTGAAATTTGGAAGAATTGGATCCGTCCGGAATTCTCGTTTGAAAACCTGCCCAGGTCATTTAAATGACCTCGTTCTAATGAACCTTATAACAAGATTTCCAACGACCTTTTTAACGAGTTGCTGAGTTCGTTGGAAGTGGGAACTTTGTTCGAATGAACTCGTACGAATGACCACGTTTGAACGAGAATCCTGGAACTTCTAACGAGATTCCAGATTGAGTTTTTTGGGTCCTTTCGAGTTAAAAACCATCCTAGGGTCATCCAAGCGAGTGTATTAACCTACATGAGTAATAGGTGGCTTAAATTCTAAAGTGTTAGGGAATTAAGGGTGTAATGGTCCTCAGCGTATCAAATTTGTGTGAAAAACTAGGAGAGAATGTAAGTCCTAGGGAGGCTATATATATATATATATATATAAGGATATCGTGGAGAGTAATGGCTTTAAGATTACTTACGGATCATAGTATTTGGGTTATGTGATTACCTATTAATGTATATAAGTTATGTGCACGCTTATTACTTGGAATATCATGTGTATGACATACCTAGCTACTGGATGTCGAACGGGGGTTGACACATTATGGATTACCATATCTTATGTGCCTTCGGGGGATTTCGAGTCGTACCACTAGAGCATGGAAACTAGGTACGGGATATCTGTGAGAACAATAGTGTTGACGGTCGTATGGGTGCATAGGTATGTGTGTAGCCCATCAACTTGGGACTATGTTCACCTCCAATATGTGTATTAGTTCGATTGGTTCTTGAGAGATTGAACATGTTGTCCTTTATGCGTGAGCATTGCCATGGGAGTAGATAGCCGAGTATGCCTAGCACCATGGGTTTCTTGACCATGGGCGATGTATAGATATATTTGTATGTATACATAGTGAGATTTTATATATGTATACTAAATTCCTTCTCTGTATTTCTTGTTGGCTACTTTATTAAAGTATATATTTATTGGGTTACTAGTTGGGGATAAAGTATACTATGAGAATGAATTATAACATCCTTAAACCTATTCCTAAATAATAGTAATATATTGATTTCGGGTTATTTAGATATTGTATCCGGCATAGTGATTATCCTTTATATAGTCAGGTAGAGTGACGAGACTCGTATGGGTAGTTAGACTCGCTAGGTGTGCACATTAGCTGAGAGGTGAGAATCTGAAGTGAGTAAGCTAAGTTAACATGGATAATATATGTGCTAATTAAATCAATTTAAGCACTTGATATATTTAAACTGTTTTCTACTTAGGCTCTGACCCATTATTCTGCAAATCTCTTTTCTTGTCCTATTATTTTAGGTGCTCAGCCACAGGGACACCAGACTTAGGAGATTTCATTCATTTGCCGAGCTGTAGCTGCTGTGGAAGTTACAGGATATTGCTAGTAGACGTTCTTGAGTCTATTGCTCCTTATCTATCAGTCAATTATTTCTGTTGGACATGTCATCCCTCCTATTTTACATTAAGAGATTTAGAGTTGTTTTATTCTATCATTAGACATTGATTTCATGTTATTTTATTATTTTATGGGATTTTGACTGGATGTGTTTATTCCAGTTCTTTATTTTACTTTTGTTAGTTCTTACCTTATACTATTGTGATGTATGGTGATGTTTAGATATTACCCTTTAATGATGATAGTTAATAACAAGATAAAATTTTGGCACCAACCTTTTTAAATATTAGGTGATTAGTTTTTACTAAAATAAAAGTTGAGTTTTCGACAGTGATGCATTATTTGAACCAACTTGATAATCTAAAATTAATTAATTAAGAACTAATCACTCGGTAATTAATTAGTCAGGGTGTCACAGGTGGTATCAGAGCATCAGGTTCTAGCGTCCTTAGGATATGTACAGCTTTTTATGTTTCCGCATAGCGTCCTTTGATATAGAGCCCTATATTTTAGGATTGTTATACTCTTTATGCATTTTACGTTCTTCAGCTACTTTGAGATAATAATTGTATACTTATGAAACTTTTCTCTCCTTTCAGATGCCTCCTAGACGTGTACAGAGAGTTTCCAGGGATGCCAAGCCTGAGCCTCAGCCTGCTCCAGCTCAGGGTATGATGAATGCCACGAAACTTATCACCATTGTAGCTCAGGCGGTGAATGCCGCATTGGCAGTAATGCAACAGGAAGCACTTTAGGCACCGGTGGTGGCTTAAGTTCAGGGATGCCTTCCAGGAGGTGCATCCTCTGGAATTTACAAGGAGCTCTGATGTGGTGGTAGAGAGCCAATGGAAGAAGGATATCCATAGGCACTTGAGGATGCATGTGTGCACGGAGGTGCAGAGTCAGATACTGGCCACGTTCAAGTTAGTGGGAGAAGCACTGCAGTGGTCTATTACCACCGCTAATGAGAGAGACACACTCACTATTTGAGACTTTTTGGTGCGGTTCGATCGCAAATATTTCCCCTTGGCCGTCCAGACAAAGATGGGACCGAAATTAGTGAACATGAAACATGAGGGAAAGACCGTGGAGGAATATAAGGCAGATTTTATCAACCTTCTAAACAATTTACCGGATGAAATCCTGATTGAGGAGAAGAAGATTCAGCATTTTATAGATAGGCTGACATGGAGGATTCGCTAGTATTTGATAGGCAATCTTTCTTTGTCCACCTATTCAGACGTGGTTAATGCAGTACTACTCCACTACCAGGACCACCATTTTCATCTGACAGAGGTTAACCTAGTAGGAGAGTCCATCCAGCAGGACAGGACATGAGGAAATAGTGCCAGTGGGGACCAGGCAGTTTAGGGTCAGCATGGGCATAGTGACCAGGGTTCCCAGCAGGGGGATCCTAAGAGGTTCAGATCAGGAAGTTTTAGACATGGGCGGGGAGGCTTTTGATATGGCCAGCAGGGTCAGCACGGCCATCAAGGCTAGCAGTAGGTTCAGCGGGGCCAGAATGGCCAAGGGAGGAGTGGTAACATCCATCAAAGTTGGGGACAGCAGGAGGGGAGGACCCTCCCCAGGGAGATGTTTCACTTGTGGCAATACTAGCCATAAGCGTCATGACTTCCCTCAGAAGGGTAGAGACCAGTAGAAATAGGGAGCTCTCCAGGAGCCCCAGAGACCATTATTTCCCGCAGCTCTCCCAGCACCCCCACAGATGCCAGAACTGCCACCCATTCCAGCCGTCCCGATTCAACAGGGACAGCTTCAGTACGAACGAGTCTACAATCTTCACTGGACCGTGGTCCCGCAGGACCCACCCACGATTGAGGGTATATTTTCTATCCATGGGACTTTGGGGTGCATTTTATTTGACACGAGGGCCACACACTGTTTTATTTCCATGGGGTTTGCACATACTACGGGATTATTTGGTACAGCGGAGAGTACGGTCACTTGTGTGGATTTGTCATTGAGTTGAGGTTCTGTTATTTCTTTTATTTTTCGAGGAGTGGGTATAGAGATTGAAAGGGTTACCTTACCCACTGACATGCTCGTATTGGATATGTCCGAGTACGACGCGATTGTAGGTATGGATTGGCTTCTTAGGTATAGGGCCATGATTGATTATTTTAGTAAGAGTATAGTTTTTTCCATACCCAGTCAGGAGATGCTCCTGGTGGCGATGCCTCGCTCTGAGGGAGGATCATGCACTCATTTATACAATATAGAGGAGGAGACCACTACGGAGGTGGTGGTACCGCTTGATTCGATTCCTATTGCTTGAGATCTTGTCGAGGTGTACCAGAAGATTTAGGGGTTACCATCGAGTAAAGATATAGACTTCGTCGTTGATTTAGCATCGGTCACTCGACCGATAGCCAGCGCACCTTATGATATGGATCCAGTAGAGATGAGGGAGTTACGTGACCAGATTGAGCAATTATTGGGCAAGGGTTTATCCGTAGGAGTACTTCGCCGTGGGGTTCCACGTACTGTTCATTAAAAAGAGGGATGGATCGTTGAGGTTATGTGTTGATTACTGAGAATTAAATAAAGTCACGATACGAAACAAATATTCGTTGTCTCGAATCGATGACTTATTCGACCAGTTGAGAGGAGCGGCCTTCTTCTCGACGATTAACTTGAGATCGGGATACCATGAGTTGCGTTTTAAGGAGCAGGATGTGTTAAAGACTACCTTCTTAACGAGATATGGTTCCTATGAATTCATAGTTATGCCTTTCGGGCTAACCAATGCCCCAGTTGTGTTTATGGATTTGATAAACATGGTGTTCAAACAGTTCCTGGACCAGTTCATCATCGTTTTCATAGAAGATATTCTGGTTTACTCGCAGATCGAGGAAGAGCATGTCGAGCACTTGAGGCAGGTTTTGCATACATTACGACAGCATGAGTTGTACACAAAATATGAGAAATGTGGGTTTTCGCTAAAGGAGGTCCAGTTTTTGGGGCATATCATCTTTGATAGAGGGATATCAGTAGATCCAGGGAAGGTGTCAGCGGTGAGGGAGTGGGGATAGCCCACGACATCGACCGAGATACACAGTTTCTTGGGCTTAGTCGGATACTACAGGACGTTCATTCGAGGGTTTTTGAAGATAGCGGGTTCGTTGACACACCTGACTCAAAAATGGGGGTCGTTTATCTAGAGTGAAGCTTATCAGTTAGCCTTTGATGAGTTGAAAGATAAGTTAACCTCAGCACCAGTGTGAGCATTACCCAAGCCGAGAGTGGAGTATCTAGTCTACACTAATGCTTCCTTATTTGGACTTGGAGGTGTACTTCAGCAGGAGGATCAGGATATAGCTTATATTCCCGTAAACTTAAGCCTCATGGGTGGAATTACCACACCCACGACTTAGAGTTGGCGACGGTGGTGTTTTTTAGATTTGGAGACATTACCTCCTGGGGGAGATATTTTTCTTGTTCACAGATCACAATTCATTATAGTATCTCTTCACACAGAAGGATTTGAATATGTACCAGTGCCGATGGCTTGAGTTTATGAAGGATTATCATTTTGATATGCAATACCACTCAAGAAAGGCTAACATGGTAGCAGACGCGTTGAGCCGTAGGCCGGTAAGGGAGGTAGCCGAAGTGTGGAAAGATAAATGGAAGGAGTTATGGCACCAGGATGCGATGGCTCGATTGTTCATGTTTGTGATGAGGGTTACACCCCAGATTATTACGAGAGTAGTACAGGCTCAGGCAACTGATCTGTTTTGCCAAAGTCAGATAGTGCAGCTTCAAACAGAGGGGGTCGAGTCTTATACCGTGGGTTTAGGCGGGGGTCTACGTTTCAATGGAAGATTGGTTGTTCCTGAGGGGGAAGACTTGCGACAAGAGGTGATAATAGAGTCGCACGGTTCATGATTTGTGGTACATCCTGGTGGGGATAAGATGTATCAGGATATGCATAGACAGTACTGGTGGAGCGGGATGAAGAAGGATATTACCGAGTTCATCTCGAGATGTGCCACTTATCAATTAGTAAAGGTGGACCATCAAAGGCCGACGGGACTTCTACATCCATTAAAGGTACCTATGTGGAAATGGGAGATCATTTCCATGGACTTTATCACATGATTACCTACATCACAGAGGGGTCACGATTTGATATGGGTGATAGTGGATCGACTGACCATGGTAGCCCACTTTCTGCCAGCCAAGGCAGACTACACCATGGGATAGTATGCCCAGATATTCATAGAAAAGATAGTGACACTCCACGGAGTGCCTCTCAATTCGTGTCTGACAGAGATAAGGTGTTTGTGTCTCGATTTTGGAAGAGTTTTCAGGAGGCAATGGGTATGAAGTTACGATTAAGCACAACCTATCACCCTCAGATGGATGATCAGATCGAGAGAACAAATCATATGTTAGAGTACATGTTGCGTATGTGCATGATTGATTTTGGCAGAGACTGGGAGCAGTACCTTCCGCTCATGAAGTTTACCTATAATAACTCTTACCAGTTTACTATCGGTATGGATCCTTTCGAGGCACTATACAGCAGACCTTGTTGTTCTCTAGCATGTTGGTTAGAGTTGGGGACAACAAGCTACTTGGTTTGGAGGTGATTCAGGAAACCTTGGCAAGGATAGAGTTGATACGGAGTCGTATTTGGGTTGCTTAGGATCGACAGAAGGGTTACGCTGATGCTAAACGGTATTTTTGAAAGTTCAACATTGGGGATCAGGTGTTACTTCGGGTGTCTCCTATGAAGGGAGTTACGCATTTTGGGAAGAAGGGAAAGTTGGCGCCTAGGTATGTAGGGTCATTCCTCACTATCGAGAGGATTGGGCCAGTTTCTTATATACTTGGACTACCAGAGTACTTGCATAGGGTCCGTGACGTGTTCCATATCTCTTCACTAAGGATATTTCTTCGAGATGATTTGGCCCATTATCACATTAAGTTGGAAGTGATAGACTTACAGCCTGATAGCTCCTACGAGGAGGGGCCGATTGCTATCTTAGACCGTAGCGAGAGGAAGTTGAGGTCGAAGATAGTAACACTAGTCCGTGTTTAGTTGCCGCACCATAATATTAAGGAATCAACCTATGAGTGCGAGGATGACATGCGTGAACATTATCTAGAGTTATTCTTACTAGGTATATTTCCATTTCCGAATTTCGAGATGAAATTATGTTATTATGGGGGAAGTATGTAATACCCCGTATTTTTATGCATATTTATTTTATTCTGCAATTATGGAAAATGGGGATTAATTAATTTAAAGGGAGAAAATTTAATTTGTAATTAATCCGATTTAAAGGTAATAATTACTAGCGTGACGAGATTTAGTAGTTATCGAAGTAATATTATGGCCGGGATGAGATACAAGATAGTCATATTATAATTATTTGGGACGCGCATATGAGTCGCGTCACCGGTATGTATTTGGTGGTTAAAAAAAGGTAAATTATTTTTATATAACTTGAATGACTATTTTGAGTGCACCAGAGTGTCCGGAAGGGTCGAAATAGTCAAAAGACACTACTCGGGTATTTTATTTGGAGTTCGGGGCATTTTCGCCCAAAACGACACCCCGGAGAGGTATTTTGGTCTTTTGGGATTCTTGGGTAATCAAATGGACGAAAATTGGGTTTGATTAAAAGCATTGAGAGTTATTGGTTTGTTAGTTTCAACTTACGTGAGAAAGAGAGAAAAAGAGAGGGAGGACTAAGGAAGAAGAAGACTCCATTGGAGCCCTAAGCCAAGAACTCAAGCTTTCACACCAAATATTCCACAAGCACATAAATCGTGTCAGGGGGATCGTTCCCATACCAATTTCATCCCAAGAATCAGAAGTTCATTCCGAGACAAGTGTTTATCTTGCTCCTCTTTTAGCATATATTGTTCCTGCTAATTTAGGTTTGATGACATAAACTTGGTGCAACAAAAACTTAGGTTTAATTATACTGAATTGTGAAGAAATCTTATGAATTGGAGAGGGGTATGCATGTAGAGGTTTTGCCCTTGGTCGGACTATTAAAATCTGGGAATTTTATGTCTTAATCAAGAATTATAATAAGAGTTTTGGACAATTAAAATTTTGAGTTCATATTTAAGAGACTTATTGGAAATTAAAGAGATTGTTGAATTACAGTATATTATATAAGTATTTGACCTTTAATTCATATTAGAAAGTATCTTAGGGTGATTGGGATTAGTGTAGGAACATTTAATTTGGATTGGGTTGAGTATTTGTATGTTTTTGAAGATTAAAAGTTGAGAAAAATCAAAATTTGGAAGAACTGGGTTTGTTCGGAATTCTCATTCGAAGACCTGCCCAGGTCATTCGAACGACCTCGTTTGAACTAACCTTATAACGAGATTTCCAACGACATTTCTAACGAGTTGTTGAGTTCGTTCGAAGTGGGAATTTCATTCAAACGAACTCGTTCGAACAACTCATTCGAACGAGAATCCTGGAACTTCTAAAGAGATTCCAGATTGAGTTTTTATGGTTCGTTTGAGTTAAAAACCATCCTAGGGACATCCAAGCGAGTGTATTAACCTACATGAGCAACGGGTGGCTTAAATTTAATAATGTTAGGGAATTAAGGGTGTAATGTTCCTCGGGGTATCAAATTTGTGTGAAAACCTAGGAGAGAATGTAAGTCCTAGGGAGTCTATATATATATATATATATATATATATATATATATATATATATATATATATACGGATATCGTGGAGAGTAATGGCATTAAGATTACTTACGGATCATAGTATTTGGGTTATGTGATTACCTATTAATGTTTATAAGTTGTGTGCATACTTATTACTTGGAATATCATGTGTATGAAATACCTAACAATTGGCTATCGAACGGGGGTTGACGCGTTGTAGACGACCATATCTTGTGTGCCTTCGGAGGATTTTGAGTCGTACCACTAGAGTATGGAACCTAGGTACGGGCTATCTGTGAGAACGATAGTGTTGACGGTTGTATGGGTGCATAGGTATGTGCGTAGCCCATCAACTTGGGACTATGTTCACCTCCAATATGTGTATTAGTTCGATTGGTTCTTGAGAGATTGAACATGTTGTCCTTTATGCGTGAGCATTGCCATGGGAGTAGATAGCCGAGTATGCCTAGCACCATGGGTTTCTTGACCATGGGCGATGTATAGATATATTTGTATGTATACATAGTGAGATTTTATATATGTATACTAAATTCCTTCTCTGTATTTCTTGTTGGCTACTTTATTAAAGTATATATTTATTGGGTTACTAGTTGGGGATAAAGTATACTATGAGAATGAATTATAACATCCTTAAACCTATTCCTAAATAATAGTAATATATTGATTTCGGGTTATTTAGATATTGTATCCGGCATAGTGATTATCCTTTATATAGTCAGGTAGAGTGACGAGACTCGTATGGGTAGTTAGACTCGCTAGGTGTGCACATTAGCTGAGAGGTGAGCATCTGAAGTGAGTAAGCTAAGTTAACATGGATAATATATGTGCTAATTAAATCAATTTAAGCACTTGATATATTTAAACTGTTTTCTACTTGGGCTCTGACCCATTATTCTGCAAATCTCTTTTCTTGTCCTATTATTTTAGGTGCTCAGCCACAGGGACACCAGACTTAGGAGATTTCATTCATTTGCCGAGCTGTAGCTGCTGTGGAAGTTACAGGATATTGCTAGTAGACGTTCTTGAGTCTATTGCTCCTTATCTATCAGTCAATTATTTCTGTTGGACATGTCATCCCTCCTATTTTACATTAAGAGATTTAGAGTTGTTTTATTCTATCATTAGACATTGATTTCATGTTATTTTATTATTTTATGGGATTTTGACTGGATGTGTTTATTCCAGTTATTTATTTTACTTCAGTTAGTTCTTACCTCATACTAATGTGATGTTTAGATATTACCCTTTAATGATGATGGTTAATAACAAGATAAAATTTTGGCACCAACCTTTTTAAATATTAGGTGATTAGTTTTTATTAAATTAAAAGTTGAATTTTTGACTGTGATGCATTATCTGAACCAACTTGATATTCTGAAATTAATTAATTAAGGACTGATCACCCGGTAATTAATTAGGCTGGGTGTCACACCTACTTGCTATAAGGCGTGACCAATACTCGCTATTGGCGCGACCCTTACTCGCTACAGGGTGCGGCCCGTACTTGCTATAGGGTGCGACCCTAGTCTGATCATATTAATAGGTCATAGACTCTTTCATTCACAACATCAATACAACATCTACATCTGTAAATATAGGTCCGCAGCTCGATATAGGGATCCGGGTTCATTTCTTACACTGTCACCTATCTCAAAGCGAGCTATTCTCTACACATCACTCAGCATATCTTGGGGGCTTCTCTCTAGCATCGTAGCCGACATCCTGGAGCCATCAAAATCATTATAGTCATGTACTAAATTCTATTCTCATTTATGTACGCCTCTTTAGGCCTAATTACTATGTACCAAACAACATATATAATGAGAGTGTGGCACCAAAGTGGACGTAGGCTCATTTTTGTAGCCGAACCACTCTATATCTTGTCTTTTATCTCTCTTTACTTTCTCTATTTGCTTATTATGCACTTTATACTTTACTTGCTAGTATGAGAACGACAAGTGGATTATTTCTTGTATCATCAATTTTGCGCCGTCAATGGGAAATAAGGTATTTCAATCTTGTTTCTCTATGTTTTGAGTTCTTAAACTCCTTATTATATTCTTGGGGATTCTTTGGATCATCATCTCATGAGTAAATTTTTATTATTAAGCTCCATTTTATATTTACACCATTAAATGGGTATTTCGTATATTCAGATCTGCTCTTGGGTCTCCATTTTATGACCTTAAATCTATTTTACATACCCCTGTGATATCACCTCACCTAGATAATGTTGGAAAGCTTGATGGGCTTTAGCCCCGTAACGGTGGGTGACTAGGGAAGAGTTATATTTTCTTAATTTTGATATTCTTTGGCTATGATCTAGGTTTTCGTGCCACGATTTTGCCATTATTGTGCACTAAGAGGTTGTTTTGCCTTGAATAGGCCGTAGTAGGAGGAACTCAGTTTCTGGGACTGTTCCCTTCACTGTATAAGATGGGGTACAGCCAGGTAATTCAACCGCCCTTATTATCGCGGCCCCTATAAGTGCAGTCTGGTTACAGCAGCTTCAAATCATCAAGGGATGAACTTCAGTGGTTTCAGGCTCAACCTTAGTAAAATTCCATTCAAGGGAAGCGATATATATATCTTTTAAAGACTAACAAAGCAAAAAATGGAAGGAGAATCCAGCCAGAGCACAGAAGTCAAAGATGAGATTGTAAAATTATGCAACCACCTCAACCATCTCTATGACAGTCATGATTCACTCCAAACCCAAGTGAACTATTTGTACTATAGGGTCCTCATGCTAGAGGTCGCAGCCTCATCTAATGGGGGTACGGCACCAAAGATCATTGTTGTAACTCCTATCACTGCCACGACCGTAGCATCAGAAATCGAGGTAGTATCCCAGCTACAAGCACTGGACACATAAGGCAAGGTCACGGCCAGGGACCTAAAGAGGAGGATAAAATAAGAAGAAAGGGAGATGCGTGAGAACTACACACCGTTCAACTCTATCCTGTAGGATATCCTTAGAAGCATAGAGGAGAAATTGCTCAGGGGTCCAGAAAAGCAGAGAGCTCCACCTCATAACAGGGAAAAATCCAAATGCTGCAAATTCCACCATGACCACGGCCACCTCATCGAATAGTGTCACGATTTAAAGAATGAAATTGAGAGGCTCATAAACCATGCGATGTTGCAACGCCTCCTCAAGGATGCCTAAGGGATACAACCTAGTCTAACATGCCACATTCCTCTTCTTATGCCTATATATATGTTTCATCTATTTATGTTCTTAGTGAAAACTCTTTTGAATAGCTCCATGTTAACTTTGTATTGTCCTAACAAAGTCATGAATATATGAATAGATATATGGAATCAAGTTCACTTTATAGTGCCATATTTTGATTCTCATTTTCATTAAAAGTTATCTTATAAAAGACTCTTTGTCTTGAACAGATTCCGAATCGAGACAAAATGTTATATCGGGAATGATAATATCTAAATGGGCCCACAACGCCCACCCTGACGCCTGATTATCTGAAAGCAGGTGATAATTGAAATGGCAAAAGCAACTATTGAGAGTAGCTATCTAAATTGGTCTGCAACATCACTCATAGAGACTATATTCCAGCATATTATGGCTACATTCTTGAAAGCATTTATCAGAAGGCTTTATTAGCCACCGGGGCTTACAATACTCGTTCTTAGCTTTAGGGATGCATCATTAGCCATAAAGTCTTACAACGCCCATTCTTAGCTTTCGGGATGCGTCATTAGCCCAGGGTGGTTACTCCCTTGACAAACATCATTAACTTGGTGGATATAGACTAAACATTATTCATTTGGTGATCTCATCCCCAAAACATCATGAATTTGGAGAATTATGAGGCTAAACATCATTCATTTGGTGATCTCATCCCCAACACATCATTAACTTAGTGGATAGAGACAAAACATCATTAACTTGGTGATTTCACATTAGCTTGGTGAAGCTTCATAATACTTAGCCCGAGGGGGGCCTGATAATAACCCAATCGAAGCAACTAAAGGAAAGCCATGAAAGGTAGTTAAAGCGACTAAAGGATGTTGTGACACTGGCATCATGAAGCATGACAAAGCTATAGAAAGAGGGTGGCCTCACCCCAGCATGTTGACATCAATTTCTTTGCAAGGCCTTTAAAGGGGCCGCAACCCTGTTAATATGGTCGTGACCATTAAAGAGTCCATTCCTTTAAGAAGATGCATCAAAGAAGTGGACATTATTAGAATTTCTAAAAGGCCGCAGCTGGGATGCAGACCAGCCACGCGGATAAAGGCCCTAAGGCATTACCATCCTAAAGCATGTATTGGGTCATAGCCTATTTTTAGGTACCCTTTTAAAAGTATTATCGCGGCCTTATATATGCATCAGTTATTGAAGTATTTTTTCAATTTCATTCAAGCAAGCAACAATTCCATATATGGAAGCGGCACTCATTTAAATATAAATGTAGAACAAAGATATAAGCAAGCCAAGAAGCTAAGAAAATGTTCTGGTAATGATTAAGGCTACAGCCCTATGCTAAAAGGCGCGGTAGCATCTGAGTTCAATAATCAGAGGACATATAGAAATAACAAAAGTGCAAGAAAATTAAGTGGATGTGACTGATAATACGCAAATATTGCGTATTTCACCCTCCGAACCTACGCATTTTAGCCCCCTTGGGTGCCTTAATCTCTATATTTAAGCATGTTAACTAGACAACCTTGGTTTATATTATTAACATGCTATATGAGGTATAATTGGGCGTTTGTAGGTATTTAGGTACTAAGTATGGAGTTCGGACGCATTCCGGTGAAGTTCCGTACGCAATCACACGTTCAAGGGAATTTTAGTCATTTCATAGCTTGGGCACTAGACTGACATCTCACGAAAGTTGTATTCCTCCTCGCTAGCTTTGCGTGGCCGCAAACAGTGCACGATTCTGAGTCCGTATGAAGAAGTTATGGCAATTTTAGCCGAAGGAAAAACAAGAAAATCAAAAGAGGATGAGAAAAGAGAAGAAAAGAATGCATAAGCTGCTGCTTGGCTCACCCCTGCTTGATCGATCGATCGACCCTTTTGGTCGATCGATCGACCCTTCTTATCAGCCAAAATTTTGCCTTGGTCGATCGATCGACCCCCTGTTTTCTGCAGATATTTTGCCTTTTCTTTTCCCATTTCTTTTCTAATTTAATTCCAACTTGCAATTTTATTGTAATAAACATATATACACGATTTTAGCTTAGGTTAGCTTAGGGTTTGAGGGTTTTGAAGAGTTCTTCTTCAATTGTTCTTGGTTTGACACCCCATTTTGGTTGAATGTTGCACTATTCATCATCCTCTTCCTTAATATAGTTTGTATTTATTCATTTCTTGCTTACTAGTTAATTTACATGCTTTGTTAAATACGTTTACATGCTTTGATTTATTTCTTTCTAGTGTAGTTTTATCGCATTTCTTTATTGCGTTTATTTACCGCGTTTTTAATATGCTTTCTAAGTAATTTAAATTAGGTTGTGCTTTAATGGAACTCATTCGGGTTAACGCATTGCTTTGCTTGGTGATAGTGTTTACGGGTTTATTTCGGGTGCGTTGTCCTAGTTATTACACCTAGGAGATTTGATAGGGCATATCATGTATGTCCCGTGCTTACGACCTTTTGCGCATAATTTTTGGGATATTTGTTGACGCCAAAATCTTATTAGGCTTTTATGATGATTTAGGGGCGTGACAACCCTTGGTTTGATAAACTGTCGAAACGAGACGCATTTGCAATAACTCGTTGACCTATGTAACCATTTTATACAAATTAACCCGGGTGAGGGATATTCGACGCAACCTATAGTTTTACTCACTTTGTTAATCTAGTTTTAATACCCTCGCCTAAATAATCATTTCCCTTTTATGAATCTTTTCTTTTAGTTTGTAATCACCTTTTGCACTTTTATTCGGAGTATTAAACCTTATAAATTCTAGCAACTAGTCCATGTGGATTTTTGATACCCGACTTACCGTTGTGCTTGCCCCGCAAGTGTTGTAGTAATTTAGGTTTGTTTGTATAGTCGCGGCGAGACAGAAAACAACGACTGTGGCCTTACGCGACCACGCTTCTCGCGCGCTACCAAAATGGCATCGCTGCCGGGGATGAGTTTGTTTTAGATTTTATTTGATTTAGTATTTCATAGTATTTTCTTTCTATTTGTATTATTTTCTAAACTTTTTGCAAGACTTCCACATTTGAGCACTTATAAACGCTCGAATTTTTCCCGTGCGCACTTACTTTGTGGAATTCGCCATTTCGAGCCATTTTTGGGTTAAGCATGTCTTATTCCAATTCTTTCGATAATCCTTGTTATAATTCTCAAAATTCTCGCAAACCTATGACTTTCGATAAATACTTAGAATCCCAGAGTATAACAAATTCAAATATGACTTTGGGCGAGTATAACGAGAGACAAAATTTAGGTTATTGGAACTTTGATGATGATGATGACAATGATTTTGGGCCTTTACCTCCTTATAATAGGAATTTTGAAACGAATTCGAATAGTTTTCAAAATTCCTATCATAATGAGTTTTCGTTTAAGTCCGTTGGTAATTTTCAAAGTTCCCATTTTCATGGATCCGCACCTCGACCTATGACATTCGGTGAGGGATTGCGTATGTATGAGAATGAGAAACTTGAAAATCGTTATCGGGAAGAAAATTGTTCCTGGGAACATGAGTTGGATTTATTATTTGAGTCCGATGACAATTTTGCTTCCGAGGCTTTCGAGGTCGAGGAATGTTTTGAACCAAATGAGGTACTTATGCCTACTTAGGAACAAGCCATTATAGACTTTTCCCATTGTGTAATAGATCTTGAAAGTGAGGATGATAATGATGTAAAATCTATTTGCAATGAAATGATTTCTTCTTTGGCCCCCAAAGAAGAACATTTCATTGAAAATGATATTATTTCCTTCGAAATTCAATCTTCATGCGATGATGATTCATCTCATGAGTTTGAATTTCTTTCATCCCCATTTTCATTCTCTATTACCACACCGTCATAAGCACCCGATGATTCGGTTTCAAACTTTAATATTTTGAACTTTTTTGCAGATGAGGAGTACTTGCTCGAGTCGCCCTCCACGATCGCATCTTTACCTTTGTGTGCGCCACCTCCCATTCCAACTTCAAAATCATTGGGAGGATATTCGTCTTTTCTCGATCCCCACATGTTCTGTTACCCGTTCAATCCAAACCCCCATCGTCCCTCCAAAACTTTTAATTAGCGATGGTTCATTTCTTCCGCCTTACACATGCCTTCCGTTGTTCAAACGAAATTCATATTTTTTGGAAGGCATGCTTGTATGTGAGGGTACACCGGTTATCCTCCAAATTCAAATCGTTCTTATGGTGGACCCTCATCTATTTAGACTTCTAGTGTATAGTTAGTGTGAGGCCTAAATAGTAGGTTGTATATAGTTAGCTTTTTATTCTTTCTTTCTTTTTAATTTAGTCTAGTGTAATTAGTTAACTTTTTATTACTTGTTTTTTCTATGCTCGGTACTAACTTGTTTTGTAGATTCTTAGGACTTGTTCTTATGGGGATCGCTCAACTTTTGGGTAATATCATTATTTTCCTCTCTTTAACTTGGTTCTTAATTTACATTCAGGACAATGTCAAGTTTTAAGTTAGGGGGTGTGGGATATTCTATCCATTTCTTTATTTTAGTCCATGTTTTTGCTCACATGTTAGTTACTTAGTATGCTTTTCTTAGAAAAATTAAAAAAATTCAAAAAGATTTTCTTTCTTTTTTCTCCTTTTTTGGGCATTTTGCCTTTGTTTCCGATGGTAAATTTCAATAATTACCCGATCCAATAAACAACCCAATGATGCATGTGCTCGATTTTAGAAGTTATTAGTCTTTGGTCTCACTTATTGATATTAGGAATAACTTCATGAATTAAACTTTAATCCTATGATCACATGCACTTTTATTGTTATATGGATTTGTTTTAAGATTTTTATAAGTCAGTAATCTTTTGTTGCATTGTATATACTTACACCGAGTAAGCTTTGTACCTTTCGTCGTTTGTGAGTGTTATACACTATTCTTTTCTCATTGAAACCTTTGAATTCGTTGGTAATCTCACTATTCTTTAATTTGATCGTTCATTAATTGAGTTCATACTTGAAATGTGTTACTTGATCATGATTTTCATATATTGTTTTGACTCGAGAATTGCGTAAACTTTCAGAAATGATCATAGGCCATATTTTTTATATCACCCATATTGGCCTTGACCTCACCCTATTATGTTTACCCTCGTTAACCCCTTTGAGCCTAAATATAGCCTTTCTTTTCATAACCCCAATCCCATAACCAACTCTAAATTGGAGTTTTAGCCCATACATACACTTTCCATACCTTTGTTTGGAATGTTACATGGGATTGAATAATGTTGTTATGATGTCGGTTGCAATTTAGGCATATGAGAGTTTGAAAAGTAAAGAAAAAGAAAGATATGAAAAAAGAGAAGAAAAAGAGAAAGCAAAAAGCAAAAGAAAACAAAAGAGAAAACGAGAAAAAGAAGAAAAGAACAAGAAAGAAAAAGTTTTAAATGTTGTATATAGTTCAATAAGCTTTGATTACTCTCCCCGTGATATATTTAATGCTGTTTCGGAACTTGTTTTCCAATTTTGATATTACCGGCATTTTCCCATTATCCCGAGTTTTCATTCCGAACACTTTGAATTCGTACATACATTCCTTCGTTTTGTACCCTAGCCTAACCTACATTATAACCCTATTAAAGTCCTATGTGATCTTAGGTTGATGTAATTCAAAAGTTTAAATAGTTTTGATAATCTGTGAAAATGCATTTCGCCTCTTTTAGTGTGCGGTATCCTTTCATTGAGATTACAGTTTTTCAGTTTATATATATCATTCTTCATTTGTGACATGTGTGCGACATAGTTTCCATTTACATTTACTCTTTATCCCTGCATGTTCCGTGTGTTACCTCCCTGTTTCGAGTGAATTCTCTTGATGAGTGTAATGCCCGTGAGGATTGAATGTATACATGCTTTAACTTTTAGTATCCGATTTATATAAGTTTTTCGCCAAATCACACTTTGCATGTGCTCATCCCCCTCCCACATTTTAACGTTTCAATTCTATGAGGTGCATTCTATAATTTTAATGATTTGGACTTTTATTTGAATTCATTCAATGTGATAATAATATGTATGAAATCCTTTTCGCTATTGTTGGGCTTGTCGCATGTTGGGTTGGGCATATTTTGAGGAAACCATGTGATGTTTGTGGGTACCATCCCTGAAAACCCTCACGAGATGACACTCGTCCACTAGGGTAACCTAGGGTCTTAACGGCTTATTGCATACGCTAAATGCAATTGAATCGCCCGTGAAAGTGTCCTTTTACTTTTATACCATACTTTTGTATTATCTCCTTCTTTTGGTTTGCTTGTAGTTCTTATTGCATCCTATTTCATTGCTAAGGACTAGCAATGTGTAAGTTAGGGGGTGTGATAATACGAAAATATTACGTATTTCATCCTCCGAACCTACACATTTTAGCCCCCTCAGGTGCCTTAATCTCTATATTTAAGCCTGTTAACCAGACATCCTCGGTTTATATTGTTAACATGTTATATAAGGTGTAATTGGGCTTTTGTAGGTATTTAGGTACTAAGTATGGTGTTCGAACGCATTCCGGTAAAGTTTTGTACGCAATCACACATTCAATGGTATTTCAGTCATTTCACCCCGACATCTCATGGAAGTTGTATCCCTCCTCGCTAGCTTTGCGTGGCCACGAACGATGCGCGATTCTGAGTCCGTATGAAGAAGTTACGGCGATTTTAGCGGAAAGAAAAACAAGGAAATCAAAAGAGGAGGAGAAAAGAGAAGAAAAGAATGCAGAAGTTGCTGCTTGGCTCACCCCTGCTTGATCGATCGATCGACCCTTTTAGTCAATCGATCGACCCTTCTGATGAGCCAAAATTTTTCCTTGGTGGATCGATCGACCCCCTGTTTTCTGCAAATATTTTGCCTTTTTTTTTCTTTTCTCTTTTCTTTTCTAATTTAATTCCAACTTACTATATAAAGAAATTTTGTTGTAATAAACATATATACACAATTATAGCTTAGGTTAGCTTAGGGTTTGAGGGTTTTGAAAAGTTCTTCTTCAATTGTTCTTGGTTTGACACCCCATTTGGGTTGAATGTTGCACTATTCATCATCCTCTTCCTTAATTTAGTTTGTATTTCTTCATTTCTTGGTTTCTAGTTAATTTACATGCTTTGTTAAATAGGTTTACATGCTTTGATTTATTTATTTCTAGTGTAGTTTTATCGCGTTTCTTTATTGCGTTTATTTATCGAGTTTTTAATATGCTTTCTAGGTAATTTAAATTAGGTTGTGTTTGAATGGAACTCACTCGTGTTAACACGTTACTTTGCTTGGTGATAGTGTTTACGGGTTTATTTCGGGTGCGTTGTCCTAGTTATTATGCCTAGGAGATTTAACGGGGCATATCATGTATGTCCCGTTCTTACGACCTTTCGCGCGTAATTTTCGGGATATTTGTTGATGCCAAAATCTTATTAGGCTTTATGATGATTTAGGGGCGTGACAACCCTTGGTTTAATTAATTGTCGAAACGAGACGCATTTCCAATAACTCATTGACCCATGTAACCATTTTATACAAATTAACCTAGGTGAAGGATATTCGACTCAATCTATAGTTTTACTCGCTTTGTTAATCTAGTTTCAATACCCTCGCCTAGATAATCATTTCCCTTTTATGCATCTTTTATTTTAGTTTGTAATCACCTTTTGCACTTTTATTCGGAGTATTAAACCTTATAAATTCTAGCAACTCGTCCATGTGGATTTTCGATACCCGACTTACCGCTGTGCTTGCCCCGCAAGTGTTGTAGTAATTTAGGTTTGTTTGTATAGTCGCGGCGAGACAGAAAACAACGACTGTGGCCTTACGCGACCACGCTTCTCGCGCGCTATCAAAATGGCACTGTTGTCTGGGATGAGTTTGTTTTAGACTTTATTTGATTTTGTATTTCATAGTATTTTCTTTCTATTTGTATTATTTCTTAATCTTTTTGCAGGACTTCCACATTTGAGCACTTAGAAACGCTCGAATTTTTCCCGCGGGCACTTACTTTGTGGAATTCGCCATTTCGAGCCATTTTTGGGTTAAGCATGTCTTATTCCAATTCTTTCGGTAATCCTTGTTATAATTCTCAAAATTCTCGCAAACCTATAACTTTCGGTGAATACTTAGAATCCCAAAGTATAACAAATTCAAATATGACTTTGGGCGAGTATAACGAAAGTCAAAATTTAGGTTATTGGAATTTTGATGATGATGCCAAAGATTTTGGGCCTTTACCTCCTTATAATAGGAATTTTGAAACAAATTCAAATAGTTTTCAAAATACCTATCATAATGAGTTTTCATTTAAGTTCGATTGTAATTTTTTAAGTTCCCATTTTCATGGATCCGCACCTTGACCTATGACATTCGGTGAGGGTTTGTATATGTATGAGAATGAGAAACTTGAAAATCGTTATCGGGAAGAAAATTGTTCCTGGGAACATGAGTTGGATTTATTATTTGTGTCCGACGAAGATTTTTCTTTCGAGACTTTCGAGGTCGAGGAATGTTTTGAACCAAATGAGGTACTTGTGCCTACTTTGGAACAAGCCATTCTAGACTTTGCCCATTGTGTAATATATATTGAAAGTGAGGACGATAATGACATAATATCTATTTGCAATGAAATGATTTCTTCTTTGGCCCCCAAAGAAAAACATTTCATTGAAAATGATATTATTTCCTTCGAAATTCAATCTTCATGCGATGATGATTCATCTCATGAGTTTGAATTTCTTTCATCCCCATTTTCATTCTCTATTACTACATCGTCATAAGCACCCGTTGATTCGGTTTTAAACTTTTTCGCTGATGAGGAGTACTTGCTCGATTCGCCCTCCACAATCGCATCTTTGCCTTTGTGTGCGCCGCCTCCCATTCTAACTTCAAAATCATTGGGAGGATATTTGTCTTTTCTCAGTCCCCACATATTTTTGTCGCCCGTTCAATCCAAACCCCCCATCGTCCCTCCAAAACTTTTAATTAGCGATGGTTCATTTCTTCCTCCTTACACATGCCTTTCGTTGTTCAAACGGAATTCATATTTTTCGGAAGGCATGCTTGTATGTGAGGGTAGATCGGTTATCCTCCACAGTCAAATTGTTCTTATGGTGGACCCTCAGCTATTTAAACTTCTAGTGTATAGTTAGTGTGAGGCCTAAAAAGTAGGTTGTATATAGTTAGATTTTTATTCTTTCTTTCTTTTTATTTTAGTCTAGTGTAATTAGTTAACGTTTTATTACTTGTTTTTTATCACTTGTTCGCCGCCTCAATTAACGCTGTGGCATGAGCCTCGTCTTTCTTCACGATGGCCGCAGCATGGTCCAAGCCCTCCTGTATTCTCTGTTGCTCTAGCTCGTGGTATTTTCTCTGGATTATCTCGAGTTTTTTATTTGAGGCCGCAGTAACCTGTGCCTTGGCAACTTTTAAGTCCTCCACAGCCTTTGTAAGGTTATTCTCTGTAGTCTTTTGAGCTTCAGCTATGGCACTAACTTGGGCGTCGATAGTCATATTATACGCCTCTAAGGCCACGACACTTGATTCCTTACTAGCTTTAAATGAATAACTCTTGGTTATTTCAAGGTTAGTTTTGTGAATAGACTCTGCAGCCTGTTTGAGCCTATAGAGGGCTTCATATTTGGTAGTCTGTGACATGATAACCTCAACGGCCTAAAAGATGTGAATGTGCTCAGTAATAAGAAATATAACCCGAATTTAAGTACAATTAAGAGCTTACCCTCAGCAGGCTGTCGAGATCATACTCCTATAGATCTTCATGGTCTTCGTCTATAAAACGATCTAGATCAATTCTGTCTGCGACCTTCTTCATCTTGTAGATCACTCTAGAAGTCGTATCCCAGGAGGATCTAGGATTTGTCACCCTCATCTGAGGCTACAGACGTCCATCAGGGCCCACACTCGGTCGACTTTGTGGAGGCAGAAGATTGGCATCAACAGCCATTACCCTCCGTAGAGTAGGAGATGAAGGAGAAACTTGAATAGGGCTATGCTCACCCTGATGGATTATCTTTGTGGCAAGCAGGTTAGCTACAGCTAGTTGAGGGGCAATGTCATCATCAAAGACTTGCCTTGTGTTGTCAAAATTCGTCGCGGTATCACCAATATTATCATCTTTTACCACATCCTCCAGTGATGGAGTGGCTGCAGCACCCCCAAAAATAATGTTTGGCTCAGGAATGCCAACATTGGGATCCTCTACCGTGAAATTATTGCCTTTAGACGTTTTTCTTTTTCTCCCTTTCTTGGCAGCATTGTTGAGACGGCAGCGTCCTCATCAATTTCAGCAAGTTGGGCAGCCAAGAATGCCCGATCAATCTCTTTACCTGAAAAATAAGAGTTCAATAGGGGCTGAAGCAGACATATACATTACAAAAAAGTGATTTAAAGTGACCTTCCATGGCCATGGGAATGTGCTTGATAGGGAAATATCCAAAGCGGTGGAAATTTGTTGAGGTGGCTAAGACGAAAAACCTCTTTGAATCGTTGTTGAGGTTGGTCGTGTCCTCAACTCTCTTTTTTAATCTACTGTTGAGTTTCATATTATCAAGGGTTACAGCACAATATAGGCATCATTACATGGCGCAACATAAAAATTGTAGGATTGGCACTGTGTTAGAAAATGAAACAAAAAATAAAGTATAAATATGAAATATGGAGCATGCCGCAGCCAGAGCAACCACCTATTCTTGAAGGCCGATCTTATTACCGCGGCATCCTATATGATCTCTCTCTCTCTCTCTCTCTCTCTCTCTCTCTCTCTCAGACTCCTCTGGATGGATTTCCCATTCCCTCTAGAGATGTAAAAATATTTTCCTTTCCAGTTCTTCACACTGGTGGGTCTCTAAGTGTACAAATACTCTTCATTGTTACGAAGAGCAAAGTAGTAGTACCAAAAAAACTTGACGGAGTTCTCCTTTGGTCTATAAAAGTGGAAGAACTTCGCGGGAGTTATATCTCTGCTGAACTTTTTCTGCCAAAGTATCAACTAGGCAAGTATAGCCCTCCATCCATTTGGGTCGAGTTGGGTTGGTGCCAAGTTCATAGCACCAAATATTCTTCTGACAGGAACTGGCACAGGTAGCCGCTGCCCGTAGATGAAGTCATGTAGAGGAAATCAAATTCCATCATTAGAGACTATGAAACACGGCCTCTGCTCCACGAGAGGAGCTGAGTAAATAATCCCATCTGGAAATTCGAATGTCGCGACCACCTGATTGACCCATTTTTCAGTCATAATACTACGGACATTTAAGGCTGCAGGAACCCTTTCAGCATTATTCGATGGACCAACTAGCTCATCTCTGGCCGCGGAGGGCCCAACAGCTGCACCCCTAACTTCAGGAGGGTGGGTGCTAGAATTTGTATCCTCCATTGACGTAACCTCACAAGAGTCTCTACATTTGGTGGAGTTCGCGGAGTCAGAATCTAGCACTACACAATTGGGACAATCTCTTAGTTGGCAAGGTCCTATTGTCCTCAAAGGACGCACTGAAGGAAGCTAAGGAGGAGAAACTTCAGAGTGTTTGTTCTAAAAGTTTTTGAGAAATTTGTTAGGATCAAAACTCATATGGCTGCTGCAATTCCTGAAAAGAAGAAAGGGTCCGCACTTAAGTGTCGCAGCCAGTATAGTCATATAGGCCTCTTAGAGGCCGCGGCAGGAATAATGATATATCAAGCTTGAAGTATATAGTAGAAATTTTAGAAAATTTGGCTAACTACAAGTGTTGGGCTTTAGAATCCTAGAAGTCAACTTCTAACGCGGCATTTATTTCGGGGAATGAGATATATGGTATATTCTTACATGCCGCAGCCATTGGGTTATTAGCAAAACGCTACGGACACTAACCCAAGGCCAAGGTAAAGTTTATATAGAATTTCTTAATGATGCCGCATCCATTCATACACAGGATGTGGCCCTTATATGTTATAGGGTGCGGCCCTAGTTTGTTTACTTAACAAGTCGTGGCCCCTTTCATTCAATAGCCTAAAGGTAAAAGTTATTTATCAGGCCGTGGCCCAATTCTTTAACAATGAGTATTTAAGGTGGCCTAATTTAAAGATAGAAACCTAGAATATGAAAGATTTGCTCAAGAACAGAGTAAAGCCCTAAAAGTCCAATCTAAGCCAGCAAAATGTTCACTCATTTGGTTATTCTAACCAGTATTCAGGGCATTAGCAGCTTATTTTGTCGATTGAAGATTGATTCAAATGCAAGATCAGTTACCTAGTACAAATCCAGAGAAATTACACAATTTTAAATGGGTTCAATTCGTCATGAAATTGGCATAAACGAATTCAGATGAGGGATCATTCGATTACCATAGTTATTTTGCAAAAGCAGTAGTTCAAATGGAACAATTCCAATCAGAGATCACGAACAGTTGGAAGAATTGAATTATAAATCCACTCAAGAGGTTTTTGATTGAAAAAATTACCTGGAAATGGGTGAAAACCAGTTGCTCAGCTTTAGACCGCCTCAGAGCCACGACACACTGCCTTGAAAGGTCGACGAAAAAGTTAAGACAAGGAACAGATAGAGATTGGCTTTCGATTCGCCCTCAAATGTTTGGAAAACATAATGAAGACCATGACCAGTTTCCATTTATATAAGAGTCCACAAGAAGATGAAGCATCGCCTTTGAAATGCCACATCATCTTGAGAAGACTTGATTACTCAATTGTATCCCCAATCGCAAGCTCTTGGCACTACGACTTAGGGGCTTATTGATGTGACAAATATATCACCCTGCCGCGGAATTGGTGCAATGCGTGTCAAAGCCTGTCCACTACATCCTATCATTTACAAGATACGGACTAACCTTGTATATACCTCACTGGTCTACGTCCGCGACCCTACTTGCTACGGGGCACAACCCTTACTCTCTACAGGGTACGGCCCATACTCGCTACAAGGCGCTGCCCATACTTGCTACAGGGTGCGGCCTCGGTCTGATCATATTAACTGGTCGGAGCCCCTTTTATTCACAACAGCTATACAGCATTTACACCTATAAATAGAGGTACTCACCTCGATATAGGGATTCGGGTTCATTTTTTACACTGTCACTTATCTCAGAGCCATTTATTCTCTAAACATCACTCAGTATAGCTTGGGGGCTTCTCTATAGCATCGTAGACGACACTCCGGAGCCACTGTAATCATTATAGTCATGTACTATGTTCTATTCTCATGCTTTTATGCCTCTTTAGGCCTAATTATTATGTACCAAATAGCATATATAATGAGAGTGTGGCACCAAAGTGGACGTAGGCTCATTTTTATAGCCAAACCACTCTATATCTTGTCTTTTATCTCTCTTTACTTGCTCTATTTCCTTATTATGGACTTTATACTTGACTTGTTGATACGAGAACGACAAGTGGACTATTTTTCGTATTATCGGGTCTTGCACATGGATAGATCCTTAAAGAGCTCAGGTACACAAGATGGACGTCATCTAGTGATACCTGATGTACGTAATATCTCTTTTGATCTCCATTTTAAATTTAATGTCTCTAATAATGAGGTGGAGTATGAAGCTTTGGTGGAAGGCTTAGGTATGGGCATCTATCTGAAAGCCAAACATGAGGAGGCTATAACTGACTCTCAATTGGAGGTTAAATAGGTCACTGAGGTCTATAAGGCCAAAGCAGATAGGATGGAGGGGTACTTAGCAATAGTGAATCACCTCATCCAAATAACCCCATATTTTTCATATGGAGGGTCCTCTAATTATAATATTAATAGGTTATCCACCTTTCATGAGTAGCCTCATCAGATGAGATAAATACAAAGGTCTAGTTGTCACCTTAGACCAGCCAAGCATCAATCAGCTCCAGATCAATATTTTAGAAGTCAAAAGAAACTCAAATTGGACCACTCCTAACTAGGCCTACCTCTAAGATTGGGTTTTCCCAAAGATAAGCTTCAAGCCAGATAAATGTAGTCTCTAAGTTCCAGATACTACATAGAACATGGGGTACTATTCAATAATGGATATTATTCGTCACCTCGGAGGATCCTAATCCCATCATAGGCTAGTTATGTCTTCAAATAACTCCAGGAAGTCATTTATAGTGCATATACAAGCCTTAAGGCCTTACTCTACAAGGTCTTAGGGAAACAGTACTTCTGACCAACATTGAGGAATTAAGCCAATGATATGGTTTGGCATTGTTATAAGTGGCATAGGTTCTTTTATTCCAAATGAACTGGATGAGAAAATGGCTCTGATGTTAAGTACATGGGCCTTTTGTTAATGGGGAATGGACTTGGTAGGACCTCTGGCCACTAGCATGGGTCAAAATAAGTTATGCATTGTGGACATTGGCTATTTCACCAAGTAATCTGAAGTTGAGCCCTTAGATACCATCACGAAGAAGAATACTACCAACTTCATATGGAAAAATATCATCTACAGGTTTGTCTTGCCCAAGGCCATCATCTTAGATAATGGTAAATAGTTTGACAACTAGTATTCTGATGATTTTGCTTAGATTGTGGCATAAAAACCCATTTTTCTTCCCTAGAACATCCTCAGACCGATGTCCAAGTTGAAGTGACCAATAAAACCATCTTCCACATCTTAACTAATAGGCTAAATAAATCCAGTAGGCTATTGTATGGATAGTTATCGAGTATCATATGGGCTTACAGGACCATAGTCAGGGGTCCAACAAGAGAAACTCCATTCCCATTGACCTTTATCACTGAGACAGTAATACTAATATAGGTCAAGGTTCCTACATAAAAGGTATCTCAGTTTGAAACAAGGGCTAATGACTAAGGTCTCGGGAGATCTATGGACAAGTTAAAGGTCTAACATAGAGAATTGAAAGTGGAGGAATTAGTCTTAAGAGAAGTCACCATCACGACCAAGAATCCAAGTGAAGGGAAAATGGAACCCAAATGGAATGGCCTGCATATGGTGACCAAAATTATGAGGCCATGCTATTATTATCTCAAAGAAACTGAGGGATGCGAACTTCCTCCCCGTGAAATTTAGAACACCTCAAAAAATACTTCCAATGATGTACTTTGAAATGAAATTAAAATAATACTTTTTTGTTTCCCATGATGTTTTAATATAATTATTCTCTAAGAGTTTCGAGGATTTTAACATTGTCTCCAAAACCTAAGGTCTAAGGACCCACATATTGAGTTGCAAGGATTTCAGCATTTTCTCTAAACTTAAACCAACGTCTAAGTACCTTAAGAACTTTATCCTTGGTTCTAAGTTTAAGTTAAGGTCTATGGACCCAACACCTCAAGTTGCAAGGATTCTAAGCATGGCTTAGGCTAATAGTCAAATATCTAAGGACCTAAAAAAGACCCAAAGTATTTTTAAACTGACTAAGGTCTAAAGACCCATATACAGTCAGCTCGAAGTTTTTTCCGTGCACCTGAAAATGTGTTCAAAATAGAAAAAAGTTATGCAGGGACATTAGAAAAACAACTTTTAACCCCTCTTTTAAAAAATTCCAAGTGCCAGACACTTATTTAATACTATGAAAATTCGAGACTTGATAAAAAAAACTTCCCTTTTTTAAAACAAAAATAGGGGGATCAGTGTTCAAATGCAAAAAAAATGTTTCAAAATTTTAGTTTTTCTAAAGGGAAATGTGAAATGCCTAAGGTTCAAAGGTCTTAAGACCCATCGTGGAACCTTAGGATATCCTCCTCAAGGGGCTATGGCCTAGAGGCTTTTTGTCCCAATATAACCATGAAATTTTTTCTAAGTCGAGTGGTCTTATGACCCGTTGTGAGACTTCAAATTTCAAACTTCGTAAGTTCAAAGGTCAATGAACTGTTGTGGGAGTTCAGGTTCAAAATTTTCGATGTCCATAAGTCTTATGACCCTTTGTAGGGTTTAGTATTTTAAAACACCTATGCCTAAAGGTCTCCGAACCCATTGGGGGATTAATGTTGAAAATATTTATAACTTCCATGGACTTAAAACCCTCAGCAAGACTAGTTTTTCTATAATAAGTCATTCATCCTTAGAAAAACATATATGAAAGGTCGTCCTAGGACCCTTTATGGGGAAAAAAATTCAAGTACACATTTTAAATCTAAAGTCTTATGAACCATAATAGAATTACCTTTTGGCCTTTATTCGCAAAAAATTGGGGGCTAAGTGTTTGTACAATAACCTTGGGACTTCGTCCTAAAAAATTACAAGTATGAGAACTCCTATAGCTCTAAAGTCTTATAACCCATTTTAGAGCCTCGATCTTTATATCAGAAAACTTCAAAAATCATGCGTAAGATTGCTCAGGACTCTCAAACCTACTTTAACATATTTGATATTCAAGTTATTATGCTTTACGAAGAAATCTTCGGGAGCTAAGGAAGTACCACCTATTGGTAGACCTCGGACATATGAATGCTATAAAGAAATTCCTTAGCAAAGAAAAAAGTAAAGAAAATCATTATAGCTAGTATGAAGTGAAGCAAAGCAGCAAAAAATTCAAAAACTTAAAAACCAAATATATTTGTCATTTAATGATAGGGAGCGGAGGTTTACATCAAAAGGCCCACAACCAAAAGTAGTTTAAAAGAAAAAATAAAAAAGTTACATAAATCCTTTTCGAGTCTTAAGATTGGTGGGGTTAAGAAGAGCTTCACCTTTTGGGGGTTTTGATTGGGGATGGGAGACATAGGCTTTCTTTAAAGATTATTCTTCTTATTGAACCTGGGAGCCAGAGGAAGAGGTAGAGGCAAAGGCTTCATCATCATCATGACAATTACTGCTCTCGTCATGTGAGATCTCTTCATAGGGCTAAGGACCTTCAGTAAATAGGCAAAAACCATCCACATTTGGAAATAACTCTTAGATGTTAACCTTTAAAAACAATCCTATAACCTAGATTTGTACTTATGGAAGAGAAATTTCTTGAAGGGCTAACACTCAAGATAGGCGTCCAGTTTGTTCTTCACAGTGGCATGCATCTTTCCTTGGAGTTTGGTATGATTCACTAAGACCTCAGTATATTCTTTCTACAGTTCCTGCCCTTTGGAATTTAAAATTTCTTTCACTTTGTTGAGATCTAACATCTGCTGCTTCAAAAGGTTCATATCCTCTTTAGCCTGAAGAAGTTTATCCTTAGAATTTTAAAGATTGAGAGTTTGACTTTTAAGCACCTCTACCACCACTTTATGCTCAATCTGAGGCACAATATGGACCTCCTAGACCTTGGACAAGTAATCTCTAGTGGCATCCAAGAGGGAAGAATTGGCCCATGGAGTCTTCTTGTTAAGAAGTTTGGCATGCCCCAAGGAGGTGATTTTGAACCTCACGTTGAACTTCTTCTTCTCTAGAAAGGCCACCTTCATACTCTGGTTGGTAATGATCTGATTTAGTTCCATATGATTGAGGTCCCACTTGTCAAATCTCTACATCTTTATCACATCCTCTTTTTCCCTCAACGGCATTAGTCATAAGTGTCTTTGTCAAATACTAAGCCTATAAGAAAAGGAGAAAAATATGAGAACAAAATGTATCAAAATAACGTATGGTAAGGAGAAGTTAAGAAAGATGTAAAATTATATTTCCTACTGGGTGGATCATCTCCTAAGCATTAAAAAACACCCCCTGACCCCTCTATTGGGCCACCGTCTTTGAAGAATTTATTTTTGCGATAGAATAGGGAGTGTCCACAATAGAGGCGTACAATTTCATCTCTTAAATAGAGGAAGGCCTTCCCTCAACTCTTAAGGTCAGAAGGCCTTCCCTCACAAGAATAGTGGGATCCTTGGGATAATTTGAATCTCACCTATTAGACCCCCCTCCTTTTGGGGGAGATACCACCATGGCCTTCAATTTTGTGAGGTCTCAACAACCACTGCAAAAAAAAAAGATGGCTAAAAGTCATAACAGAGGTCAAGAAAAACTCGAGCATAAAAGTAAAGGTAAAATTTGACTTACCTACGACCAAAGGACTGCACCACAGAGTTGGGCAACCAATTGTCTCAGTAGGGTCTAGAGTGGGCTAAGATCCACCAACAAATAAGAATAACTTATTCAAGTTCTTAGTAGAATTGTGCTTGTCCTAGTCAAAGACTGTAGTGGCCCTGGGGGCTAGGTACTTTAAAATCTTTTCCTTGGCTTTATTTTTCTCCTAGACCCTATACAGGTTAAAAAAATTGGGTCGAGGTAATGTCATGATTTCCCCACTTTATTCCCTGAAGACCAAGACCATGGACAATAAAGATCTCTAAGAATTGACCATCAACTATGTAAGGGCTATCCCCATGACTTTCAATATCCTCACCGCATGCAAAGGTAAAGGTAACATGTCCCTATACCAGATGAAACACTTATTAAAGCACACATGTTGATCAACTACAGATAAATCCCTATCACCAGTCTTAGTGTCTCTTAAAATGATAGAGTCTTTAATCTAATAGTTCTTTTGGATTTCTATCAAGTACTTCTCCATAATTTGAGAGGCCTAATGACCCCACTAGAAAAATTTGCATCGTTGTCCCCCAAGTAAGTAATCACCATAATACTAGAAGGGATGCAGTAGGAGGGGAAGTAGACAGAGGCTTAAGCTCCTTTCTTCTCAGTCGAAGAAAGGGAAACATGAGGTCTAACTATAGATATAAGACTTGGGTCCAAAACTTTTGAAGGGGAAATAATCTCAACAAACATTATTAAGGAATAATGAGGTAAAGAAAGAGGTTATTTGCTCAATGGAATTCTATAAAGAGAAGAGATAGCAAGAGTGTGAGGTGAAGGATACAACCCAGTCCGAGAATCTTTTTTATTCCCCAAGGCCTAGCGTTCTAGTTACTTCATCCCATAAAGCCAGGCGCTTTAATCCCCTCAATCATATCAATGCTCTCAACCCTCAACATTTTTCTATAGCCAGCAAGCACCTTCCCAATGTAATCTAATTATTACGGTGTCTATAAATACTTGTCCATAACCACATCTTGTTGGTTAGTTACAACCTTGCCCTCAAATTGCATGAACATATAAGTGTTTTCCCTTGAAATATTTTCAAGAACCAATAAGAAACTACTGATGATACATATTTTAAAGGCTTTCAGTCCCCTTGATTTCCCTCAAGAAGGATCAAAAATCCCAAGGCTAATCTTTGACCTCAGATAAATCACTACTTGGCCCCTAAGACTACTTTATCCTAAAGAATATTCTATGGCATGGTAGTCGACCTTAGTCACATCTTAATCCTCCTATAATGGCTCTTCGTTCTAATATGAATATCCAACCAAGTTTATAGACCATAACACTATAATCCTACCATGACTGACGCCCATAACATGTCGCATTCTAAAGAGAAATGGCCTCCCAAGATTACCTAACCCTCAGTACAGAGATATACTATTGTGAAATGACTCAAGATCCACCTATGGAAGTCCTAAACCTCCTTGACCTTCGTAAATGCTTTTGAAACCAGTTTGCTAGATAGGTGAAAGGCACATCATTATTTCACCTACCGCCACCACTTAAGACCATTTGCATTGAAGGCTCCCTTCTGCATTTAAGGCACTCAGCAACTTCCTTACACCACCTAAAAAAATTTGGCCAACACTCCACCTCCTTAATGACACCGTAAGACCTCAGAGGCACTATGACCATGTTGTGACAGTTCACTCATTCTCTCTCATAGAGTTTGTATATAAATAAAAGGACGATTGAAGATTGGAAGATACATTCAAGTTATCATACATCTAGGGAACTGAGAGTTGTAGAATTCATAAGTGTTTACTCCTTATTATGCTATCTCTCAAACCATTGTTGTTAGCTTATATTCATAATTAGCACTATTTTCAGTTATCTTTAATCTTTTATACCTTATTTAGTCCTAAATCAATATTTATAAAGCCCTAGAGAAGTCCATAAGCTACTTCCTAAGGTCTTTTGAATTGTTGACAAAGGCCATAAGGACCTTAGACTCTATTAACTAAAGCTTAAGGGGTCTTTAAGATTATAATGACTTTTTTATCATTTAATAAATGGTATAACACCCTTTGACAGTGGATATAGGACCCCTAACTGAGGTCTGTAGAAGTTTAAATAATTTTCTCACACTTTAACACTCCTCTAATCTTACCTCTCTGAGGTCCAGAGAGGAGAACATGTGAGTCCAAGGTAATATACGATTTTAACATCCATAATCTCTCTATTATATGGGACAGCATATCTTCCCTCAATGCAGCGATTGAACTCCTAGGTTAGCCCGAGAATTCAGTAGCACCCTTCATACCCCTATTAATGGGGGATACCACATTTTGCCCTTTTTCAAGAGGATCGTGCAAGGCTTCCTGAACTTTTAAGACCATGGGATGCAAGTACCCTAAAATAGAAGAACGACTTTGGGTTTCTAAAAGATTCCACCCGCACCCAAAGACATTTGCAACAAGGATAACATTTTTATTATAGACGTCATCAATGAGCCTTCATTGGAGTCAGACCTCAGCTCTGCGTCTTCCGCCATCATGATGCTAGGAGTTGGAAGATATACCAATGTATTGAACTATAAATGATTGGTCATTTTGGACCTCTTCTTCTTATTGACCACAACCTTAGTAAGGACTTCCTTAGAAAACCATCTGGCCATCCTCTGCTTCACCCTTTCATCTGTTGGATCAGTAATACGATTAGAGATAGTTATAAAAGAACTAAGAAATAAAGGTAATGGAGGAAAAGGAGAAAAAGTAAGTTAATAAGTGGGAGAACAGACGAAGACAAGGAAGATGGTCTCCTTTACTATGGGGAGAACCTCTTCAATCCTTGGAGGGATCTCAGCCTTACTCCTAAGCTTTTCATCCTCACCCTCGAGGCCTCGAGAACTTTGGTATAGACTTTGGCAGTGGAATTCCTCTTCGTAAGCACTATAAAATGGCCTTAGTACCAAAAAACTCCCCAACCACTATCCTAGGATCATTAGGAACACTACAAGATGTCAGGGCCTTGATCTCATGCCCCAGCCCCCACTTGAAGAGTCTTTAGGAAGTAACGAAGGGCTCGAAAGGTAAGGAATGCAACTTCGAGGCCTAAATAATCCTATCCATCTCCTACTTGGAAGGCTCAGCAACCACTATAAGAAAAGAAGAATCGTCAATACTAAATTAAGAGGTAAATACAAAAACTCAAGCACAAAAATAGAGGTAAAGACTAACTTACCCACAGTCGATGTAGAACACCAATGGGTAGAACAGTCAACGGGCTCAACAGGGCCTCGAGTGGCCCAAGTTCCTCCAACAAAGAATAATCCCTCCTTCTATTTCTTAGGAACATTATGAGTATCCTTTGCAAAGACTACAATCGTCTTAGGGTAAAATTATTTTAGCCCCTTATCCTTGGCCTTGTTATTCTCCTTGACTCTATACAGCTTGAAGAATTGGGTTGGGTTAACATTATTACCTCCATTTAATTACCTAAAGGCCAAGACAGTGTCCATTAGAGACCTCCAAATGTTAGCCACTAATTAAAGCAAAGGAAGAACTCATTGAAGAAAACTAAGGAATATGCCCTCACATCGGGCTTTGCTTACCTCTCAATGCCTATCTTCAATATTTAGAATGTCTTTTTTAATTTTTACCAGGTCTTGTTTAGAGATTCGGGAAGCAGAAGGAGAACCCCCCCCCCCCCCCCCCCCCACAGACACACACATGAAGTTAAGGTTGTTAACTCCCTAGTAGTTGATCACCATTGATCCAAAGGGAATGGTCTAGATGGAAAGTCAGTCATAGGCATTAACCCCTTGCTCAACAGTGTGTAGAAGAGAGACATGAGGCCTAACCACTGAAAGAGACGTTGGGTCCAAAACTTTAAAAGGGGAAAGATTACTAGTAGACATTTTGGTAAGTTAGAAATAAAGAACGAAGCTATTTGATCAAAGGATTCTAGAGATAAGAGATAGCTGGAGTGAGAAGTTAAGATTTTAACCCAACCCAATGGATTCTTTTATATCCCCCAAGGCTTGGCAATTTAGTCCTATCATCCCCATGGCACGTCCAATCAATACATTCTACCATGTGTAAGCTCTTTCCCAATGAAATCTAATTATGACAAGAATCTTGGTGGATAGTTACGCCCTTGTCCCCAATTTTCATAATAGATAAGTGTTGCCCCTTCCAATCCTTATAAAGATAAATAAAGGACTACTGAAGATGACATATATAACCTCGGTATCCTATGGGTTATAAGATCCTCCAGCTTCTCTCAGACTAAAACTAAGGTCCCAATGTTAAACATTAACCTCAAGCAGACCACCACTTTAAGAAAGGGCCAGGGTATTATAGAAGACCCTGGTCCTCCTCATATAATAATCCGTAGTTCCAACATGTCTCTGTAACCAAGCTCAGAGACCTAAACACTAGCATTTTTCCATGTCTAACGCATAGAGAAGACCTCGTGCTGAAGATAAATGGCCTTTAGTGAACACCTTACCCTCAGTCCATAGGTGTATCATTGTAATATACCCTAAGATCATCTTATGGTAGTCCTAAGGCAATTCCAGATCTTCTAGGCCTCCGACAAAGATCCTACAACCAGTCTGGTGGGTAGGTTAAAAGCATAACATTATTTTACCTACCACCAGAACTCAACCCCACTTTCATTTAAGACTCCCATCCGCATTAAATGGACCTAACGTCTACATAACGCCACTTAAAAAAAATTAGCCAACACACTGCCACCTTATTGACATTGTCATACATCAAAGACATCACAGTTATACTATGACAGTCCACTCACACTCTCTTGGTGTTACCATATAAATAAGAGTCTAGGTAAATGTTGAAGACAAGTTCAAGTCATCATATTTCCAGAGAACAAATAGTATTAGCTTCTCCAAATGTTATCTCTAGTTCCGTAATCTCTCAACCCACTGTAATGAGTGTAAAATCATCGTTCGGATCATTTCTAGCTATCATACATAATATAATCCTTTTAAAGACCTAAATTAATATTCATGAACCTTTAAATAAGTCTATTAGTTACTTCCTGAGGTCCTTTAGATTATAGAAAAAGGTCGCAATGAGGTCAAACTCTCTTGACCAAAGTTCAAGAGATCTTATAGATTGTAATAACTCTTTTATGATCTAATAAACAGCGAAACACCCTTTGACAGTGGACGTGGGAACTTAAGCTGAGGTCCTAACCACTTTTAAACTTGTCTTACACTTCGACACTCCTCTACTTTTACCCATATGATATCCAGGGGGAGAACCTACTAGATTTGAGGTCACATACGATTTCAATACCCATCAAATCAAGTAGGGTGACCTTGCAATGTGAGGTAGCATGTCATGTAACATTCGTACAATTGTCCCCATAGTAATTTTATTTTTGAAATAATAAAAATTTCAAGTGTGTTGATGAAAATAAATTGATGATGATAAGCTAAAAAAATAACTCTATAAGATCATGTTGTTTTTCCCTTAATTTTCTTAATTACGTGGAGGCAAATGCATGTTGACTCATAGTTGGTCACTTCTTTTTTAGTAGTATAATAAAGATCGCATGTGAGACATTATCTTTATTCAAAACAAGTACATATACCTTATAATGAAATGTAATTTATACTTAAATGCTCAATTTAACCACTGGTTTATCTTCATAAAATTAGATGTCAATTTGTTCCAAATCATAGGTTTATGGTTAGAATTCGTAATGTATTTTTATTGCATTAGAATTCATATTAATATGTTTGATTAGGCATCTTTATGTCAAAAGACTAAATAAAACATATTCAAGGTCCTTTGTTAATAGCGAGTATTCTTGTGATATGATTACGATGTGATTTTCACATTTGAGTTTCTTACTCGCATGTACGAGATGGATTTCAACCATTTTGATTTTTTATGGTAGATTTATGCAACTTGCTTGCATCTTTGCACGTGGATAATGATAATGTTGCACATGAGAATAACTTGGTCACTAATTTTGATAATGGCTTTCCGTAATTTGACACTAGAACTTCGCACCTACAGATAGAAGCATCACATTTATGAGCATCTTGTGGACAGTAGACAAATTGAATTATCGATATTGGGATCCTTAGCTATGTTTGCATTTTTTAATCTAGAAAAATAATTTTTTTGTTCTTTTGGATGTGCCATATAAATTGTCTGCTATAATGTTGGTCTAAAGATCCTATTCTAACCATAAATCCAATATGATGTTATCTCATGTAAGTGTTAGAGACATCACATTATTTCGTAAGTAGGCGAAGAAGATGTGTATATGAGATACATTCAGAGCATCGAAATATTTGGGTCAACATATCGGTTGATGTTCATGTTAAAACTAAGTTAAATTAAGGGATACCAATTGTTGGGTACTATAAAAGAGGTAATGATTATATGTTAATAAAAGGTTGTGGTGGATGATAGGATGATGAAGGTGTTATTCAAAATGATTTCCTATAGTGACAAAACAATGCAAAACGGTTTGTTAATTGAGGCAAGTTTTCAACTCTTATTCCTTAAGATGAAATTTATCCCCAAATAGTGCTGGATGGAGTCAATGGAACTCCTCTCCCACCATACAACAATATCACTTGTAATATTAGAACTCCAAATTACAACTCACTTTTGAACCAACAATGCAGAACTCTGTGTTTTAATATGGACAAAAAATGGACTGATAGAAGACATGTTTTTTCCTCCTTATAAATGTTAGTATAAAAGACTAACACAAAACACTTATTTATACTGAATAAGTGGTGGTTAAAAACAGGTAGGAAAAATTCCAAGAGGTGACTATTAGGATAAAATTGAAAAACCAAAATTTGAAAGTTAAAGAATAAAAAAAACGATATAGAAAATGGGCCTAAAATAAAATAATATAAATCAACAAAAATTGGACTCATAAATAATATAAGGAACAATAAATTTCATCCAAAAAGTTTATACTTTGGCCAAATTAAAGCCCAAGTCCCAAGAACCCGATCACGAGCCGGCAGGATCGGACAGGACCGAGTTGGGCGGGCGATGGTGGCGCGTGCACGCGTGTGGGATTGGAAGTTAACCCAATCCCATTTAAATCCTCCCTATTTCAAAGAGTTTCCATTCCCCAAGGGTGCCAAGCCTTTAAGTCAAAATGGGTTATAATATACTACATTCATTTTTCACATTCTTCCTATGTGGGACAAGAGCTTTAAAATAATACTTCAACCAAAGTCCATGTTCCAATTGGTTACTTTGAGATACTATGTTTCATTCATTAATTTATGGTTTTACGTATGTGAGTATACCACGCTATACTACTCACGAAGGAGAATGCATTACCTCTTTGAACCATCTCGAATGATGTGTAGATACCACAACAAATTGATCCTACAGTTGACTAAAATCTAATTTTTTCAACTTAATTAAATACCATAAATTCTAATAATCCCCACATGAATAAAATTAGTTGGATCAATATAAAAGACTATGTAGACACTAAAAGAGGTCTATGGAAAAACTCCTGCATTGGGAGATATAGCTTTTAGCTTTGAGTCTTCCCTAGTGAGAGACTATCAGATTTACTTACTGATCGATGAAAGCGATGTCTTAAACTATTTAGTATTTTAGGTAAATCAAGTCAATAGACTTCACATAGTAATTTTTCAAACAAAGGTGGTCCTTTCGGTTGTGTTCATTTTAGTCTAAAATAATTCTTAGTTTCATGAGTTCTTTTAGAGAATTTCATCCTTTTTAAGTTCTCATAGAAGCGGGCCCTTCACACTCATATAGGTGACTTGACATTAAGAGTATCCTAGTATACCCCACCTAAATTTTTGAGATACAAGAGTCATTAAAATCTAAGCTTATCGTCACTTAGTTTGTAGGCAACATTGTTTAAACATAAGAATAGGTATGAGTTTGAAACTCATCAGTGCTTTTTTAAAAGAGACAATCAAGATTTGGTTGTCCCATTTAACCTATATCTTGGGATCTCTATTCAGGTAGGAAAGGTTTCCATCACGACAACTCTTTATTTTATAGTCTTTAAACTTATTCCCCTACATAAAATATATACTTGCCCTCTATTCAAGCCTTTGGTTAAAAGATCCACTATATTGTCCTTAGATTTAATATAATCAATAAAAACAACTCCACGAGAGAGTAATTGTTTAATGGTATTATGTATTTGGCGTATATGTCGAGACTTACCATTATACATATGACTATGTGCTCTATCAATTACCGATTGACTGTCACAATGTATGCAAATTTCAGGCACAGGTTTTGGCCTCATTAGAATATCTTCTAAAAAGCTTTGAAGTCATTCTGCTTATTCTCCAGCTTTATCTAAAGCTATAAATCCAAACTCTATAATTGACCTAGCAATACAAGTCTATTTTGAGGATTTCTAAGACACGACATTACTACGAAGTGTAAATACATATCCACTTATGAATTTAGAATCCTTTGAATCAGATATCCAACTAGAATAAATGTATCCTTTAAGTATAACTGGATATCTAGTGTAGTGAAATCTATTATTAAGGGTCTATCTTACATATCTAATAACCCTTATTATGGCTTTTCAATGGTCTTCACCTGGATTACTTGTATACTTACTCAATTTGCTAACTGATTATGCAATATCTGGACGAGTGCAGATACGAGAGTATTCCAATTGAGATATATCATTTCTAGATTATTTATATAAATGAAGAATTGTGTCAATAGGTGTTTTGGCAATGAATCACTACCTTTAGTGAACTTATCGAGTATCTTATCAATATAATGAGATTGAGACAAGATAATTCCATCCGATATTTTAGAAATTTAGATTCCTAATATAACATCAGTAATACCTATATCTTTCATATCAAATTTACTTGACAAGATTCTCTTAGTAGATTTTATGATATCTTTATTACTTCCAATAATTTTCATATCATCTAAATAGAGACAAACAATGACATACCCATTTTATTATTTTTAATGTAAACAAATTTATCACATTCACTTATTTTAAATCCATTTGACATCATTACATTGTCAAATTTCTCATGCCATTGTTTAGGTTCTTATTTTAATCCATAAAGGGATTTAACAAGCTTACATACTTTCTTTTCTTTTCCTGAAACTTTAGACCATTCTCGTTGTTCTATATATATCTCTTCATTTGACTTTCCATTTAAGAAGGCAGCTTTTATATCCATGTGATGTATCTCAAGATTATGTAATGCTGTAATATCTATTAACAATCGAATGGACGTTATTCTCGTAACAGGTGAGTAAGTAATAAAGTAATCAAATCCTCGCTTTTGCCTATAGCTTTTAGCTACAATCTAGCTTTGTATTTTTCAATTGATCCATCAACTTTTAATTTTCTCTTGGATATCCACTTGCATCCAAGAGGTTTACTTCCTAGTGGAAGGTCAACCAATTCCCAAGTATGGTTTTACATGATGGATTCAATTTCACTATTGACAATCTCTTTCTAGAAAGGGGCTTCTGGAGTTGGCATCACTTCTGCAAAGTTACTAGGTTCACTTTCTAACATATACGTTAAAAAATCTGGACCAAATAACTTTGAAGTCTTTGTCCTTTTGCTGTGTCTAGGTTCGAGGTCATCATCTTTCTCAATATATCCATTTTTTACATTATCTTTGTGTCTACTAGATGCAGTGTAAGAACTTGAATCAACCCTTTTTTTATTAGGAAATATATCTTCAAAGAAATATGAATTTTTAAATTCAATAATAGTATTTATGTGTGTATCAGGAATCTCAAATTTATGTACAAGAAATTGATATGCACTAATATTCCATCAAGTCACTACTAAAGTACGAACGGGAATCTTCCTTTCTCCGCTATCTTCTCTCATTTCTCCTATAATCATTGAAACCCTACTAGAATGGTGGCGCTGCCTCCTAGTACAGGTAGAATACCACCAGATATCGCCTTGACTGTTATGAAACCACCTGATAGGAATGTTGTTAAGTCTTTTGTAGACATTCTCACAAACATATCCTCTATAGAAACTCAAATTCCCATCCTTCCTGTTGCGCAGCATAAAGTGGAGATAAAACGTTTCTTTACAAATGAACACATCAGTTACTTAACAGCACCTTTCAAGCACACATTGATAGGGAAGTTCCATCGTAGTATGCCCTCACTGGAAATAATTAGAAAAACCGTCCTGACCTTCTCTCTCAAAACAAGTTACTTTATAGGCTTATTAGACTCTAAACACATTTTGATCCGTCTCCAGTGTGAAGAAGGTTTCCATTGTATGCGGTTGAGATACCTTTGTTATATCCATAGATTCCTTATCACCCTTGTCCCGATTTGGGTGAACCTTCTATATCTCCCAGTCCATTTTTTCTCCGAGACAACCTTATTTTCCATTGCAAATGCGATAGGAAATCCCATAAAACTTGATGAAGCTATTGGTTCACTTTCTCATCCCATTATGGCTAGGGTTTGTGTAAAGGTAAATGTGTTTAAACATCTACCTAAGAGGATTTGGTTAGGGTCACCAGACGCTGGTTATTGGCAAAAGATTTGTCACGATAACCTTCCCATATATTGTTATATATGTTCAAAATTAGGCCATAATAGTTTAGAGTGTAAGAAGGAAGATGATCCAGTTCGTTTTAACACAGTGGAGACAAGCAAACCGCATCAACCAGATACCCAAACCAGGAAACATTTGATTCGAAAACCAACTGAAAAAATTTAAGAAGAAAAGATTAGGGAGGGTAAAATGGATAAAGGGATAGACAGTACTAGAGTACTTGGTAATTCAACAATACCTAAGGCAAGTCATACTATTTAGGAAGGTGAAATTCAACTAGTGAAACTAGTGCATGAGTTGCTTGGGGATAGTTATCCCATGTAAGGAGACTTGGAGGTTACCATAGTTGAAGTTTGGGATCGTGATATGGATGATTTACCAAAGATTAAAAAATTTATCATGGACCGTACAACTATTAAAAGTTATTTCCTTTCTCCTAGGTCACCAAGACTTTCAACAAACAAATCCATTGTAGAAGATTGGCATCATCTTTATGCGTCAGACTTGGAATCTAATTTGATGATGGAGATAAATGATGATTGGGAGACTTTTTAAAAAGGTATATCCAAAAATTTCCAATACGTGACAAAAACCTGTTGTTAGAGGTGTCGGGCGTGAATGAAGAAGAGTTTATAGTAGTCAAAAAGCGAAGACCCAAGAAAAACTATTTGGCCTTAAAATCATCTATTATTCAAACCCGTTCTGGAGGTAAGAAGCCAAAAACTTTAACCTTTGCAGTTTATAAATGATACAAGCCCTTATTTGAAATATTAGATATGTGGGAAATGGTCCCTCCTTTCGTGGACTTATAAGGTTAATTCGTATTCACTCAATAATATTTTGGCTTTACTTTAACCAAAAATTAAAGATAATAAACTTCAGGAGGTGTGTAGAAAATTAAACTTTTAGGGGGGCATGGAAAATAGCACTAATAAAATATGGATTTTTTGGAAGAATAATTGGAAGGTTAATTTAGGTCATGATGGCACACAATCTCTATCACTTTGGTTGAGTGATTATTTTTTTGTTAATCCGATTCTTTTCATGGTAGTATATGTGAAATGTAAAAAAATTGAGAGATTAGTTTTGTGGAACAATCTTGAATACTTGTCAACTCTTGGAGAGATGAAATGGGTAGTGGGAGGGGATTTCCATACTATGGCTTCAAATGATGAGACAATTGGTGGGAATGGAATTAATTGGGAATAAGTTTTGGATTTCAACATGAAACTTTTAAATGTTAGGTTACATTTCAATATTGTGGATTCAAATGATGAAAAAATTGGTGGGAATGGAATTAATTGGTAAGGAGTATTGGATTTCAACATGACCCTTTTAAATGTTAGGTTACAAGAAATTTATTCTAAGGGCTCTATATTTACGTGGTGTAATAATAGGGAAGGTAATGCTTGGATTTGGGCTCTGCTTGAGAGAGTTTGGAGTAACATGGAATGGATTAACGGGAATTTTGCAAGTTTGGTGGATCATCTCCGTAGGACAAACTCAGATCATAGCCCTTTACTTATCAAAATAAAAGTAGAAAATAAATCCGTTTCAAGATCTTTAATTTTTTTCTTATTTTGTACTAAAATCGATGATTTTCTTTAAGTTATGGAACAAACGTGGAATTACGAAGTGAAGGGTAGACCTCTCAACGTCTTTATGAAGAAACTTAAAAGGGTTAAATCTTTTATCAAAAATTGGTCGAAGAGTAACTATGGTGATATCTTTTAAATAGCGAGAAAGGCAGAGGATGATATGTTGGGGATTAAAGCGGAATTTAAGGCGAATCCGTCAATAAAAGATAGAATTAAATTTCAAAAGACTCATGATGAGTACCTAATAGTTTTAAAAAGAGAAGAATATTACTGGAAGCTAAAATCAAAATCTAGATGGGCTAAAGATGGGTATGCCAACATGAAATTTTTTCATGCCAATACGTCAAAGAAGATGACCATTCTCAATTTAAATAGGATTCAGAACAACCAAGGACAGCGGGTAAAAGACGAGAAAGAAATGGGGAACAAAATAATGGGTTGTTTAACCCAACTTTAAAACTTAGATAGTTCAAATGTTAATAGAAGGTTCACAAATGCTTCATCTAGCTGCCTGGGCAATTCCGGCCAGTAATAATTCTCGGGTAAGTCTAACACCATTTATGTAAATACTTCGGAGAGTAGCCACCAGGGTACCCCCAGAAATCACATTAACATGAAGCAGTTATGTCCGAAGATAAAGACCATATCAATGCCATACTTTCTCTAGAGTAAATTCACGAGGCAATATGCGATATGACCAAAGACGGGGCAGCAAGTCCTGACGATTTTAATGGTAATTTTTTTACTACTTGTTGGCATATTACCAAAGTTGATCTCCATAATGCTATAGGATCTTTTTTTGTCGGTGAAGAACTACCAGTTAGTTGGACTTCCAATAATGTGGTTTTAATTCCGAAAACTTGTAGAAATCTTCGTCCTATTAATCTTAGTAACTTTTCATCAAAAAAAATTTCCAAAAGGATAGGACTTTTGTTACCTAAAATTATTTCACCAACTCAATTAGGTTTTATCAAGGTTCAATGTTTATTGGAAAATATTCTGTTATCTCAAGAAATGATGTCCTCGTTTAAAAATAAAATGAGGGGATCAAACCCTCTTATTAAACTTGATATGTATAAATCATAAGACAAGATATCATGGTTGTTCATCATCAAAACTCTTAGGAGGTTTGGATTCTCGAAAATAGTGGTTGAGATAATTTGGAGATTGATCTCAAACTATTAGCACTCAATAGTTGATAATGGGAAGGCCTGTGGTTTCTTTAAATCTAAAAATAGGGTGAGACAAGGAGACCCTGTTTCGTTGGATTTATTTATGTTAGACTCAAAAGTTCTTAATCGTGGAATTCAAAAAATGAGGGAAAGTGGAAAAATGTCTCATTTCGCTCTAACAAGGGGTTGCCCTAATATTTCTTATCTTTCTTTTGAATATGACACTCTTATCTTTGCCAATGGAGATAGACGTTCGCTAAACCATCTCATGGAATTCTTGAAAACCTATGAAGCGGAGTCGGGGCAATTGGTAAATTGCAACAAATCATCCTTTTATCTTTTGGGGAATAATCATGTGGAACAAGGAAGGTAGTAAAAAATGTCATCAATTTCAAATACAAAAATCTTCCAATTATATATTTACGAATTCCTTTATTCGCAAGCAGGAAAGAAATCCTATTTTTCTTCTTATATTGACAAACTGGTTGGGAAACTAAATTATTAGAATCACCAAAACATTTCTCAGGCCGGGAGAGTGACACTTATCAAATCAGTGCCAGAACCCATGCATCCCAATCTTCTGGTGGAAATTAACCCCACGGTAAATGTTCTATATCATATAAATAATTTACTTGCTCGATTTCTAAGGGGGGAAATAAGAAGAGAATATGAAATTTCAATGGGTGAGTTGGCAGTATATTTTCATAACAAAGGAATAGGGTGGGCTTAATCTTAGATCAATGACTAATTTATATCTTGCTTTTGCTCATAATTTGTGGTGGAATTTTTTTAACTCCAACTCTTTATGGTCCAGATTCATGCATGCTAAATATAAAAAATTAGAGGCTCAAAATTTCAAAGGCACTATATCGGTGTCATCACATGTATGGAAAAGAATGCAAAGTGTTTAGGAGGACTTCTCGATAAATTTTTCGACTTTAATACTGGGAAATGGTCTTCGAATAAAAATGGAGTTTTTTTCCTTGGAATCATCTTGGCACTTAGTGAGAGATACATGTTGTATCTAATGTTCCTTTTCTCTAATATGGGATAAGAGCATTTCTAAAAAAAAAATCAATATTCATGTGGTGTCTCCTTCATTAAGGAATTTCCCTAGACGAGAACATCAAAAAACTTCATATACCACTTGTGTCGAAATGTAGATGTTGTATGGTGGCATGAGAGGAGGATAGAGATCACCTTTTGGGGGGTGTTTCTATTGCGCAATCTATATGTCATCGCTTCTATAATATTCTCGGGTTGAGGTTTACATCTTCAAATTTTAGTGTCAACTTGATGGATTGGTGGATTAACTCAAAAGGTGATAGAGTTAGAAGCATTCTATGTTGTATTATTCCCACTTACATTTGTTGGCATTTGTGGTGTTTGAGATATAATTGCATGTATGAGGGAGAGAAAATGAGGAAAATTCAATTCTCATTCAGATTTGTGGATAGATTAAAATGGCGTTTGGAATTTTTCTTTTTATTGGCATGAAATCTAGATTTTGTATTGATATTTACTCTTTCTCTTTTAGGTGCTCACATTGCTCCTTTTTTATATAAGACACCGGTGGAGGGATTTTCCCCATTTTTATTCCTAATAAATTCATGGGAATCATTCCTATTTAAAAAAAAATGTGCAATCAACAGTTTTTGGTCCTATTTTAATCATTTTAGGATAAGTAACTATCACATTTGCAAGACACCCCCACACATTGAGGAATTTGTAAGATGGGGGTTTACCGTTCCATAATCCATACAATATCTTAGATGTTTTCTTATAAGGCATTTTATTAAGAAGGTAGTTTGTAGACAGCTAATCTTTCCCGCATAAGTTCTGAGGTAAACCCGAACTTACAAACATAGCATTTATCACCTCATTTAGAGTTCAGTTTTTGCATTCCACGATATTGTTAAATTGAGGTGAGTAAGGATTGGTAGTTTGATGTAATTACGTGTTTTAAACAAAATTATTCAAAAGGATAGTCATATTCACCGCCTCTATCACTCCTAACTACTTTAATCTTTTTGCTAAGTTGATTCTCAACTTTTGCTTTTTCAATATTCAAAAATATTTACCGCCTCAACCTTGCTTCTAAGAAAGTAAACATAACAATATCTTGTGCAATCATCAATAAAAGTAATAAATACTTTTTCCCACCTCATGTCTGTATAAATTTCAAATCACATATATCACTATGAATTAACTCAAGAGGGTTTGTACTTCTTTCAACAATTTTATAAGGAGTTTTAGTTAACTTTGATTCCACACACATTTCACGCTTGTGATTTGAGTCAATACTAAATTTTGGTATTAAGTCTAAATTAATTAATCTATGAATAGTATTATAATTAACATGGCCTGATCTACCATGCCAAATATTACAAGACTCAAGCAAATAAGTAGATGATCCATTCTTATTATTATTAATAAGTGTTATGGTCATTAAATTGAGTTTGAATATCATATCGCTCAAATATACCACTCTTAGTGAGTATAAATTTGTCATATTCAAGTACAAGTTCATATCCCTTCTTACTAATCAAAGATCCTGAAACCAAGTTCTTTTGAATGTCTGGGACATAAAGTATGTCATTAAATGTAAGTTCCTTTTCCGAAGTCATCTTGAGTATAACTTTCCCTTTCCCTTCAACCTTCGAAGTAGAAGAACTTTCCATGAAAAGTTGCTCCTCATTATAAGATTGTTAGTAGAAAGTAAACATATTCTTGTCAAAACATATGTGACGAGTGGACCTAGTGTCCACCCACCATTCCCTAGTATTTCCTGTAACAACCCTCGCTTTTGAGAACCTATTTTATATTTATTTACTATGTGAAGTAATTATATATAAAATGTTGGAATTTGGAGTAAGTATTAATTTAATGAAGAAAAGTTAATATTTACTAAAATGTTGTATATTTACCTTATGTGTAAGTAAATATCACTATGTTGTGATTTATGGTGTCATGTGCATTAAATGACATTTATGGTTTAAAATGAAACCGAGACTTGAAATGATTTATAAAATTTCCAAATGATAATTTAGAGGGCGTAGTTAGTCCCGAAATGTGCGAGATAGTCGAAATAAGTGTCATAATGTATTTTTATGTTTCAGGCCCTTTTGACTGGTTTTAACTTAAATGCTTATTTGTGAGTCACTTTAATGTGGTATCAACCATTTAAGTTAGGGAATTAGACTTAAGCCACGATTTAAGTCTCCCAAACTTTCTCCATTCATTCCCTTACACACTACAAGCCCGAGAGAGAGAGAGAGAGGTGTGGAGAAAGTAGAGAAAGAAGAGAAATTGACGAGTTTGTTTTGGATTCGTCACTACCGGAAGGAAGACACGAGTCTATAATCCCAAGGCAAGTTTTCTACTTGCTAATATATGATTTATGGTGGATAATTTGTATGATAGTTGTGTGTTTGGGATATTTGGGTAAATATTAGGTTTGGATACCTATTTTGGTATTTAAATTATTAGATCTTAGTTTGGTAGGATTTCTAAGAATTTTAGTGTGTTTGTTGAGGTTTGGAAATGTTGTTGGTATATTGTACTTGGGGGTTATGGGGAGAAAGGAAAAGGTTGAAATTTGACCTTGGATTTAGCTTGGTGGAAGATGAGAATGGTCTAGGTCTGCTATGACCGGTCGACCGCGGTCCTTTGACCGGTTGACCGGGCCTTCGGGGGAGGGCACACTGCTTTCCCACAAAGGCATAGTTTTGGTGTGCGGTCGACCGCGGTCCTCTGACTGGTCGATCGTCCCTTCTGAACTAAGCTTTCTGCTTTTCTTCTTAAGTAAAATTTTGAGACGCGATCGACCGCGGTCTCAGGACCGGTCGACCAGTCCCCTGTTTTTCACCCTCAAACCTTGTTTTCTAGTTCTCTTCTCTGATAGGAACTTAGGAACCTTCTTGAATGAAGTAAACTTAGAGTCCTAGAGTTTTAGTTGAGTTGAGTCATTACCCTACGTTAGGAATGGGTTAAACGGGGCTTGTTCTTGAGGTGTACCAATTTGAGATTAGGGCATTTCTTTCCCTTAGTACATTATTAGGAGTTATAAACCCATACTTGGAGACTTTAGGGGCTCATTGGAGGTATACAAGATCTTAGGACTTGTAGAATTATTGTGATCACTTAAAGAATGATTCGGGACTTAAAATATGATGAATATTCAATAATGATGGTTTCGAATAAAATGAAACATACATATGGATAATGGAAATTAAAATGAGAGTTAGGTGGTAAATGCTAATTTACTTAAACACACCTCTCTAAATGCTATCATAAGGGAAGCTTGCATATGAGGTGATGTCCCCTGACTAGTGAATGCAGGGAGACTATAGTCCTCGGCCATATGCGGGTTTATATGTTTTATTCGGCGCTAGTGAGGTAATTCGAGGTGTGGTTATGACTCACTCGCAGGTATATGGTCATTTCCCGACGTCCGTTAGGTGCCCAGGTTGTCTTGTTTGATAGGCCCTGGAAGATGATAGTTATTTAGGGGCGCGTCCAGTGGGGAAACTCGGAGGGACGGTCTTAGAATCATTATATGTATAAGAATATAGCATTTTAAATTCAAGTGGGACTTGAATTATGTGCAATGCCATAAGCGCATATGATGGTAATCATATTCCTATTAAGGAATGAAAATTGAATTGGAATGATGGATAATGATGGAGACTTTTAATTAATGGGGTTTAATTATATTTTCTCGCTTAATTGAATGAAAGCTATAATGATTTAAATTGTACTCTTATGCTTAAAATTATGTTGATAAATTCTCATCCTCATCATTTAGGATTAACTGTCCATACCTATCATGCTTCTTATTCATCTAGTAATCATATAAAATTGGTCCCTGACCCGTTCATTCTCTTTGTTGTGCATGAAATCGTATCCGCTCAGGTGCTCCGCCACAAGGGCGACCGTTTTCATACTCCCACTCCAATGCTTTTGAGGAGTTGTAAGATTTTGCGAATATTACAGGACGTGTTGTTAGACGTCTTCATTTTTGTATTCTAGATATGATCGGGTCTTTCACTCGGGCGTGTGGCCTAAACTTTTGTAACTATTTAATGAATGTATTATGTAATATATTAAACTATTGTAATACGTTGTATGTATCTGTTGACCTACAGTATATTCGGCCCCCTTATTGTATATTTGATATGAATGATATAAGCCCTTTTGGAATTCCACTTTCTCTTCAGATTTAGGTATTTTAAATTGTTTTCTTTAACTTGCAATCAAACTAAATTAAAATTTTTGACAACCTGTCTTCTGAATTATTGGGTGGTTTTCCCGTATACTTATTTTATTGTTGTGATCCTGAGAATGATTCCATCCATGATTCCGTTTTATTGGAGTATCGGGCTGGCCACCCCTTATTTCGGATCACGGGTTGTCACAGATGGTATCAGAGCATCAGGTTCTAGATTCTTTAGGATCTATGCGAACTTGTCACGTTCTACCGTAGCATTCTTTGATATAGAGCCTAATGTTAGGACTGCTTTGTTACTTATGTTTGCGATCTTCTGCAAGATAGAATGTTTTGAACATTATTCTAACTTTATTGTGTCTTCATCTCAAATGCCGCCTAAGAGAGGTCGCCCAGCGAGATGTAATAGGGTTGTAGAAGAGGATGTTGGTCCTCCACCGCCATCACAAGGAACAATAAATGCTGCGGATGTAGCAAACATTGTGGCTCAATCGGTCAATGCTTCCATGACCGCAGTGGCTCAGCAAATGCCACAAGCTCAACAACGAGCGCAGGATGCACAAGCTCCTACGGGACCTTCTCCATGGGAGAGAGTTAGAGAGTCCTTTTTAAAGGGCCATCCCCCGGAATTTGGGGGAGGCTCTGATGTTATTAGAGTAAATTAGTGGAAGAAGGATATGCAACGCCATCTGCGAATGGTGGAATGTAGCGAGGAGAAGAAACAAATCCTTGCTACTTTTAAACTTGTTAGGACCGCATTACATTGGTGGGAGTCGATGACTACACCCGAACAAAGAGATACTATGACTATCACTGATTTCTGGGCCTTGTTTGACCAAAAGTATTTCCCTCCCGCGGTCCAAAGGGAGATAAGAAGGAGGCTTTAGGATGTGGTGCAAGGTGAGAGATCCGTCGTGGAATACGAGGAGGAGTTCACCCGGCTAGCAAGTTTTGTACCGGATGAGGTGACTCCGGAAGAGAGGAAGGTTTTGAAGTTTATGGGAGGTATAAACTGGAGGATCCGGCAACATTTATTGGGTAACCCAGCCTTGCAAAATTTTGGTGACGTAATGAATGCAGCATTGCTCCATTGCCAAGAACATCGGTTGTACATGTAGAGTGACAAGAAAGCTACTGTAGTGGGGCAAGCGGGAAATCCTGGAGGTAGTGGGAATGGAGGAAGAGCTTTTCCCTCATCCCAATCTTCGGGTAATAAGCAACGAGAAAGGGATCCCCAGCAAGGGTACTTGTCAAAAAGGCAACGTTCTGGTGGGTTTAATATGGGTGATAATAATAATCGGCATGGTCAGGGTGCTTCACAACAACAAACAGGTCGGGGTGGTCAAGGGGGTAGGGGCCATCCGGGCCAAGGTGTTAACCAGTTTAGAAATAACCGGGACCAAAATGCGGAGAATATGGCAGCACCGTGTTTTTAAGGCGGAGAGGCAGGTCATTATAAGAATGAGTGTCCTCGGTTGATTAGGGGTCAGCTTCCTAGGGTTCCTCAGCATCCACAGGTTCAGCTACCACCGCAGGTACCTAATCTAGTTGCCCCTCCGCAGCAGGGTCAGCTATAGTATGGGAGAGTTTATCATATTCAGGATGCTATGATTCCTCCGGCTCCGGCGGCGCCACCAGCCATTGAGGGTAAGTTCCTTATTCAGGGGCACATGGGTCGCGTTTTGTTTGATACGGGTGCTACACACTCATTTATTTCTAGGAGTTTTGCTCAATCTATAGAGTTGATTAAATCTGCTGAGATTACTTTCACTAGCGTTGAGTCCTCTATGGGTGATGGTTCACTTATTTTCTTTATTTGTAAACAAATAGGAATTACTCTTGGTAATTTATGCTTTGAGGCCAATTTTCTCGTCCTAGACATGGTCGGGTATGATGTGATATTGGGCATGGATTGGCTAGTGAAGTATCATGCGATAGTTAATTGTTATGGGAAGAGTATAGTCTTTGTCGTTCCAGGACAAGAAATGTTCTTGGTAGTTATTCCTAGTTTAGAAGGAGGTTCTAGTACTTATTTGTATTGTATCGCAGAGTAAACTTCTCGGGATGTAGTTGTTCCCTTGGATTTTATTCCGATTGTTAGAGATTTTAAGGATTTTTTTGAGAAATACCGGGTTTGCCTCCAAGTCGGGAGATTGAGTTTGTGATCGATTTAGCATCGGGAACAAGACCAGTTGCGAGAGATCCATATCGCATGGCTCTTGTGGAAATGAGGGAGTTAATAGATCAAATCCAGCAGTTGTTAGAGCAGGGATTTATTAGGCATAGTACGTCACCATGGGGTGCTCCGGTGTTGTTTGTAAAGAAAATGGACGGTTCTCTCCGGTTATGTGTTGACTTCAGATAGTTGAATAAAGTCACCATCCGGAACAATTACCCTTTGCCTCGTATCAATGACTTGTTTGATCAACTTAGGAGAGTGTCGTACTTCTCTAAAATCGATTTGAGGACAGGGTATCACCAGCTGAGGATACGGGAGCAAGATGTATCCAAGACCGCTTTTCTGATGAGATATGGATCCTATGAATTTTTGGTTATGCCCTTTTTACTAACCAATAACCCCGCCGTATTTATGGATCTCATGAATAGGGTATTTCGGGACTTCCTGGACCAATTTGTTATTGTATTCATCGATGAGATCCTAGACTATTCTCGAACAGAATCTAATCATGCTATTCATTTGAGGTTGGTCCTACAAATGTTGAGGGATCATCAACTGTATGCTAAGTTCGAGAAGTGTGGCTTTTGGTTGCATAAGGTACAGTTTCTAGGTCATATTGTGACATTCCAGGGTATATCGGTGGATCCGAACAAAGTGGTTGCGGTGAGGGAGTGGGGTCAGCCCACGACACCTATCGAGATTCATAGTTTTTTGGGTTTGGAGAGTTATTACCGTCGGTTTATCAAGGGTTTCTCTAAAATTGCTAGCCCTTTGATAAATTTGACCCGGAAAGGGGTGAGATTTGTTTGGGATAACTCTTGTCAGGATGTGTTTGACGAGCTCAAAGATAGGTTGACTTCGGCTGCAGTCCTTGCATTGCCAAAGACGGGGTTGGAATATCTAGTCTTCACCGATGCATCTCTACAAGGAATAGGAGGTGTACTTCAACAAGAGCTACGGGCTATTGCTTATGCTTCCTGCAAGCTCAAGCCACATGAAAGAAATTATCCAGTACATGACGTAGAGCTTGACGCGGTTGTCTTTTCCTTGAAGATTTGGAGACATTATCTCATAGGGGAGAAATTTAGTCTTTTCACGGACCATAAGTCGCTGCAATATTTATTTTCACAGAAAGATTTAAATATGCGACAACGTCGATGGTTGGAGTTCGTGAAAGACTATTAATTCGACATCCACTACCACCCGGGCAAGGTGAATGTGGTAGCGAATGCTTTGAGCAGAAAGTCCGAAGGGGAGTTAGCTGAAGTATGGAAAGCAAAATGGAAGGATCTTGGCCAACAGGATGAAGCTGCTAGGGCGTTTATGTCTGTAATGACTGTTTCACCTACTATTGTGACAAGAGTGGTTGAAGCCCAAAGGAGGGACAAAGATTGTCAAGACCTTATACACAAGCTGATTATCGAGGGAGCAGGATCCTACTCTATTGGCTCTGAGGGCGGGGTGCATTTCCACGGGAGACTCATTGTCCCAGATGAAGGGGACTTGAGACAGGCAGTAATGGCAGAATCTCATGGTTTCAAATTTGTAGTGCATCCCGGGTAACGACAAAATGTATCAAGACATGCGCCGTGAGTATTGGTGGCAAGGCATGAAGAGGGATATTTCTGAGTTCGTGTACCAATGCACCACTTGTTAATTGGTCAAGATTGATCATCCACGATCGACCTGTTTGTTGCAACCGTTGGAGATCCTGGTATGGAAATGGGAGAGCATATCAATGGACTTTATTACGGGCTTACCAACGTCACATAAGGGTCACGATTCTATTTGGGTTATCGTTGATCGCTTGACGAAGTCGTCACACTTCCTACCGGTCCGCACCGATTATAACACCGCTCGTTATGCTCGTTTGTTCATTGAGGATGTGGTTAGACTTCATGGGGTATCCTTAAATATAGTTTCCGAGCGAGATAAGATTTTTGTTTCCCACTTTTGGCAAAGTTTTCAAGAGGCCATGGGAACCGAATTGAAGTTAAGCACTTCTTATCATCCTCAAACAGATGGGCAGACAGAAAGGGTCAACCAAATGTTGGAGGATATGCTTTGTATGTGTGTGCTTGATTTCAAGGGTAGTTGGGAACAATATCTCCCATTAGATGAATTTTGCTTATAATAATTCGTAACAATTCACTATTGGGATGGATCCCTATGAAGCTTTGTATGGCCGACCTTGTAGATCGCCCACTTATTGGTTACAGGTGGGGGATAATAAGTTTCTTGGGCCTGAAATGATCCAGGATACTTCTTCTAAAATTAAACTCATTCGGAATCCCATTCGGATATCCGAAGATCGACAAAAGAGCTATGCCGATACGGGTAGAAGGTATGTGGAGATGGAGGTCGGGGACCAAGTGTTGGTGCGAGTGTCGCCTATGAAGGGCATCAAGTGTTTTGGGAAAAAAAGGAAGCTTGCACCGCATTACGTCGAACCTTTTCCTATTATTGCTAGGGTGGGTCCGGTGGCATATCAACCTGCTTTACCGGAACACTTGCAGCAAGTCCATGACGTGTTCCATGTCTCCTCTTTGAAGAAATACAAGAGTTGTGAAGGTTCCCTTTGGCACATTCCTTTTGAGGATATTGAGTTACAACCCGACATTTCATATGAAGAACAACCGGTTGCTATTTTAGAGCACGGAGAGCGGCGATTGAGATCGCGGGTAGTGCCCTTGGTTAGAGTGCAATGGAGTCATCACAACGTCGAAGAATCGACATAGGAGCGCGAGGATGACATGCGGGAAAAGTATCTGCATCTCTTCTTGCAAGGTACGCTTGAATTTTGGGGGCAAAATTCCCTCATAAGGAGGGGAGTATGTAACAACCCTCTCTTTTGAGAACCTATTTTATATTTATTTACTATGTGAAGTAATTATATATAAAATGTTGGAATTTGGAGTAAGTATTAATTTAATGAAGAAAAGTTAGTATTTACTAAAATGTTATATATTTACCTTATGTGTAAGTAAATATCATCATGTTGTGTTTTATGGGGTCATGTGCATTAAATGACATTTATGGTTTAAAATGAAACCGGGACTTGAAATGATTTATAAAATCTCCAAATGATAATTTGGAGGGCGTAGTTAGTCCCGAAATGTGCGAGATAGTCGAAATAAGTGTCATAATGTATTTTTATGTTTCGGGCACTTTTGACTGGTTTTAACTTAAATGCGTATTTGTGAGTCACTTTAATGTGGTATCAACCATTTAAGTTAGGGAATTAGACTTAAGCCACGATTTAAGTCTCCCAACCTTTCTCCATTCATTCCCTTACACACTACAAGCCCGAGAGAGAGAGAGAGGTGTGGAGAAAGTAGAGAAAGAAGAGAAATTGAAGAGTTTGTTTTGGATTCGTCACTACCGGAAGGAAGACACGAGCCTACAATCCCAAGGCAAGTTTTCTACTTGCTAATATATGATTTATGGTGGATAATTTGTATGATAGTTATGTGTTTGGAAGATTTGGGTAAATATTAGGTTTGGATACCTATTTTGGTATTTAAATTATTTGATCTTAGTTTGGTAGGATTTCTAAGAATTTTAGTGTGTTTGTTGAGGTTTGGAAATGTTGTTGGTATATTGTACTTGGGGGTTATGGGGAGAAAGGCAAAGGTTGAAATTTGACCTTGGATTTAGCTTGGTGGAAGATGAGAATGGTCTAGGTCTACTATGACCGGTCGACCGCGGTCCTCTGACCAGTCGATCGGGCCTTCGAGGGAGGGCACACTGCTTTCCTACAAAGGCATAGTTTTGGTGTGCGGTCGACCGCAGTCCTCTGACTGGTCGACCGACCCTTCCGAACTGAGCTTTCTGCTTTTCTTCTTAGGTAAAATTTTGAGACGCGGTCGACCGCGGTCTCAGGACCAGTTGACCGATCCCCTATTTTTCACCCTCAAACCTAATTTGTTTTCTAGTTCTCTTCTTATGATAGGGACTTAGGAACCTTCTTGAATGAAGTAAACTTAGAGTCCTAGAGTTTTAGTTGAGTTGAGTCATTACCCTACGTTAGGAATGGGTTAAACGAGGCTTGTTCTTGAGGTGTACCAATTTGAGATTAGGGCATTTCTTTCCCTTAGTACATTATTAGGAATTTAGGAGTTGTAAGCCCATACTTGGAGACTTTAGGGGCTCATTGGAGGTATACAAGACCTTAGGACTTGTAGAATTATTGTGATCACTTAAATAATGATTCGGGACTTAAAATATGATGAATATTAATGAGAATATGAAATAATGATGGTTTCGAATAAAATGAAACATACATATGGATAATGGAAATGAAAATGAGATTTAGATGGTAAATGCTAATTTACTTAAACACACATATTTAAATGCTATCATAAGGGAAGCTCGCGCATGAGGTGATTCCCCTAACTAGTGAATGCAGGGAGACTATAGTCCTCGGCCATATGCGGGATTGTTATATGTTTTATTCTGCGCTAGTGAGGTAATTTCGGGTGTGGTTATGACTCACTCGCAAGTATATGGCCACTTCCCGACGTGCGTTAGGTGCCCAGGTCGTCTTGTTTGATAGGCCCTGGAAGATGATAGTTATTTAGGGGCGCGCCCAGTGGGAAAACTCAGAGCGGAGGTCTTAGAATCGTTATATGTATAAGAATATAACCATTCTAAATTCAAGTGGGACTTAAATTATGTGAAATGCCATAAGCACATATGATGGTAATCATATTCCTGTTAAGGAATGAAAATTGAATTGGAATGATGGATAATGATGGAGATTTTTAATTAATGGGGTTTAATTATATTTTCTCGCTTAATTGAATGAAAGCTATAATGATTTAAATTGTACTCTTATGCTTAAAATTATGTTGATAAATTCTCATCCTCATCATTGAGGATTAAATGTTCATACCTATCATGCTTCTTATTCATCTAGTAATCATATAAAATCGGGCCCTGGCCCATTCATTCTCCTTGTTGTGCATGAAATCGTATCCGCTCAGGTGCTCCGCCGCAAGGGCGCCCATTTTGATACTCCCACTCCAATGCTTTTGAGGAGCTGTAAGATTTTGCGGATATTACAGGACGTGTTGTTAGACGTCTTCATTTTTGTATTCTATATATGATCGGGTCTTTCACTCGGGCGTGTTGCCCAAACTTTTGTAACTATTTAATGAATGTATTATGTAATTTATTAAACTGTTGTAATACGTTATATGTATCTGTTGACGGACAGTATATTCGGTCCCCTTATTGTATATTTGATATGAATGATATAAGCCCTCTTGGAATTCTACTTTCTCTTCAGATTTGGGTTGTTTAAATTATTTTCTTTTACTTGCAATCAAACTAAATTAAAAATTTTGGCAACCCGTCTTCTGAATTATTGGGTGGTTTTCCCGTATACTTATTTTATTGTTGTGATGCTGATAATGATTTCATCCATGATTCCGTTTTATTGGAGTATCGGGTTGGCCACCCCTTATTTCGGATCACGGGTTGTCACATTTCCCACCATGTTGACTTATGAAACCATGGATGAAAGGCTCAAACCATTAATATCGTCATAACTGTTCTCAACTTCAGTGGCATTGGCTTGTGAAGGCTTATGTTTCTTATTCCCTTGATTTTTTTTATTACAATAATCTTTAGCACGATGTCCCAGCTTGTCACACATAAAGCAATTTTCATCAAACTTTATAAAATTTTCCACATTTAGGCCCTTTGAATGGACAACCTTAGTTCACACGCTTCATTTTCTTATTCTTGTTAATTTTCCATTATTCCATAACATGTGCTTTGGATTCCACAGAATTTTCAGTTCTCTTCTCGGATACCGAATTATCCTTTTCAATACTTAATCTCATAGTTAAGTCCTTAAGCCCCATTTCTTTACATTTATGTTTCAAATAATTTTTGAAATCTTTCTTAAATGGTGTTAATTTTTCAACTAGTGCAACCACTTGGAATTACTCACTCAATTCCATTTTTTTAGAAAAATTTCATGATAAATCAATTGGATCTCTTGCACTTGATCTTTGAATTCACCATTTTAAAATCCAAGAATTTCCTGACAATGAATGTAACACCCCGTGCTTTTAAAGCGTATAATCTTTTGGGAATTCAAATTTTTGGTACAAATGAAATTTTGAAATTAACTATTTTCATAATTAAAAATATTGGTTTTGATTTATATAAATTAAAATTTTAATCGGAATTGAAACCGGGTTTTAATTCGAGAAATTCTAGCTTTGTAGTTAAAAGTAGAGATTTTCGATTTTTTTCATAAAACAGAACTGGTTTGGGTTGTCAGTTTTACAAAAATAAAAAAACTTCCTATTAGAAATGGTGTCGGACTCAATTTATTTTGGAATATAAACACAATGTAACGGTTTTAGGGTTTTTAAAACACATTTTATCCTTCTCCAAAAGCAAGAATCTCCCATAATTTTCATCCTCTCTTTTCTTCCAAACCTAAACCCTTTAAACTCAATTTTCAACTCAAGATTTGAAGAAATTAATCAAGATCTCTCAAGATCATCCAAGAACGTGTTTTCATTGTTTTCTCAAGAGAAACACAGCCATCAATTCAGAATTATCAAACGATTTTTCTAAGGCATGAATATTTTTATTCTCTCTCTTTAGTATTATGAATTTTAAATGTCGCCTAAACACTAATTTACATGTTTTTCTTAAAATAATTAGTAACCTTAATTAAGGAAAGTGAAAATTAATTTGGGACTGTTTTTTCTAAAAATCTTAATCTGAATTAATACTTATAACCCTTGTGTGCTTAGGATAGAGGTTGGGTTTTAGGTAATATGAGTATAGGTTTTCATGTAGAAACAGTAGTAATTTGAGTTAAATGAAAACTGAATTGTTCAACCACATAAAATTTTGTAGGTATGATTAAAGTGGATTATTATTGTGTATTCCATAAATTCGCATGATGTCGAAATTATAATTGTTGAATAAAATAAATTGTGTTAAATATGACGATGTATTGAATGAATTAAATTAAATATAATTGTGACCGCATGAGAAACTTCTGTAATTGTTAATAAATTGGATTGTGCGACTTATTGTGTTAACTATATTTCATCACCGCGGGGACGACGGGATTTCGGGTAGTACGCTCTCACCTTAATTTTAGGAATACTTGTTAGGTCTGGAACTAGTAGGTATGCCTTAGTTGAAGTTAACACTTTTTAGGTATGGGAATAGTTAGTGTAGATTTTTATGAATGGGATATTCTGGGGTGGGGTTGATGTTGGTGTCGTTACGTTGATTTGGATAGCATAGACACGAGACTAAGAAGAAATAATTGTTATAAATTCATCCTACAAATTATGATAGGATGTGTTTGTATTTTGGAGACCTCTACGTATGGGACTAGAGGTAGGCTTGAGGTATTATGCTCTCTAATAGGGTGGGGCTAAGATAAGATAATGAGAAAATAAGATGACGAGAAAATAAAAAATTGAGAATTAATACCTAAGATAATAAACAGATATTAAAAATTAATTTTGTGGTGCGAGTATGTGCAGGGCTGACAGTTAAATGGGTCGACTGGCTATAGCGACGTATCATGCATGGAACCTCATGAGTATGTACAGAATTGAGAGAATAAGGGTTAACTCGCTATAGTGAGGGAAATGGGTGTGATGTGTAGAACTTTAAGCGTGCCAAGAGTGTATGCAGGGCCAATAAGGGGTCGACTGACCATATTAGTGTCGCGTGAATTAAAATAATTAATTAATAATGAGTAAGGATAAGAATAAGATTGTAAATAATAATGTTATTGAAATATTTGGGTTACACTATAGGGAGCTTAGTTTTATGGTAGATAGAGGTAGTTTACGTTTATTCGCAGGTTAATTAATTATCTCATTTAATTTAAAATATTCAAGTGTGGTAGTTATCATGTACAATGCGATTGTCTGGGTTCACGGACCCTAATTGGGGAGAGTAGCTTGTATGCATGTGGTCTAACCCATTGCATTGACTAACATTTTAGGTTTAGCGCTAGAGTAGCAGCATAGGAGTGATTGGAGATTTTGGAGGTGCAACTGGACTTTATTATATATGCTTAGTAGTTTAGATTTATTTTCCTTCCTGTCGCACTTTTATTATGAGACTCTATTTATGAATTTGGTGGGCCATTCGGTTCCACAGTTGTTTACGATTTTCTTCAGATATTTATAGTTGAATCAATTTATTTGGATTTATATATTTATTGGACATTGGATTTAATTTGGAGATTAGCATGGTGATTGATTTTAATATTGCTTGAATGGTGATATTTATTGGATCAATTTAGTTATTATCTTGTGGAATGAATTTTTATATGTTTCATATCTGTCACATGCTAAGAATTATTACTTATTTAGTGACGCCTAGCGTAATTTGGTGGCAGCGGCTGGTCACCTCGCTTATCAGGTTACGTGGGTTGTTATGATAAATTTCTTCATTCCGGCATCTGTTGTTTTGTATTTTTTGTCTAATGACTCCCACACCTGTTTAACAGTTGTAAGAGATCTATACACATTATATAATGTATTTTTCATGTTGTTGAGGATATAAATTTTACATAGGAGATTAGCATATTTCCATGCATCCACTACAACAATAACTTGCTTGTCAATCTCACTTTCTTTCAAAGTTCGTGCCTCATCATTAAGGAATTTATCCAAGTTCAAAGTTGTTAAATAAAACCACATTTGATGTTGCCAATGTTTAAAATCAGTCTCTTTAAAATTCTCGAGTTTTTCACCATGTCCAACATTAGCTGGTACAATCGCAACAGACAATGCAGAAGTATATGCCATTTTTGTTTTAAATCGAAATAAATATGTATTTACGACAAGATATATGAGTGGAAAATAATATTAACTAGCATATAACTCGTGAGATGCACGAGCGATTATAAAAATTTCTCTCATAGTAAATCGTGAAAAAGATTAAGTAATTGTGGAACATATAGGTATCACCTCCCACCATTGTGATATATCAAAGATAATGGAGTGATAAATACATATAGTCAAATAATCACAGTTGAAATACATTTGAATAATTAAATATGGTTACAGCATTGATTGAGTAAACACATTTTTAGTATAGAAACTAAAGAGTAAAATAAAATATTAGCAAGAGTTGTCCTCACCTTTCTTCACAACAAAAAAATTTACGTGAACAATTGTTTGTGTTATTTGTAAATACGTATAAAATATTCTAATCAAAATAAATTCATTTGTAGTTAAAGAGAAAAAATACAGTTTGAACATTATTTAATTTCAAAACTTAAGCATTGAGAGTAAAAAAAATCTAAGAATGAAAAAGATCAATAAAATTTAGAATTAAAGTGCCACAAACTTTAGGTGATTGAAAAACTATTTTTTTTGCATTGAGAAAGAGAGTCAGAAATGTTCTTCCACAAATGCTCTATGCATATGACTATGTTCATGATAGGTCTTTTTTACATAAAGTTGCGTCCTGCTTGTGTCAAAATTATGTCTTATCATGTTAGTCATGTTTTTACTAATGCTATAGTATTGATTTTTGTTTAATTGAGGGTAAATTTAAGAATTGTATTAGTTGCTTGATTTCGTTCTTAAAACGATCGTGTTTTATTTGTGTCCAAAAAAAATTATCTGTTGTGTCGGCCCGAAGCCCAATCCAAAAATTTGGATCTTCACCCGTTCTAAAACATAATTTTAATGGTAGATTAGAAAAATTATGATATATCTATTTTGTCATGCCATAATTTTTAAGATATATACAAACCAACGAAAATAAAACCACCAAAATACTCGATGCACAACATATCATAAGCCTAATTTTTTTATAAAAAAATGTACCAAATATTTATGAAGAATTTGTGGAGAAAAAGGAAGCCATAAAATTGAAGGACATTTGAACAATAATTGACCTATGATGTCGACTGCCATTCATTAGTCATCATTTCACTCAAAGTTGTGTTATACCAATTAACTATGCACCAGAACTTGTATGTAGTTTCCACACAAACATATAAGTTTTAATTGGATAGCTAATTGGATCAACTGTAACATTGTCACAATGACACAAAGTGTTCAAACTGTAATATTTAAAAGGCACTAGGCGGGCGGGCTAAAGGGTGCCTTATGCCAGGGGTCCTAGGCATAATTCATTTGTATGAGTTTTTCCTAGCAGATAGGGCATCTCCTAAAACACTCGTTTACTACAAAAGATGAAATCTAAGTGTATCCCAACAAATGGCCGAAAAATATTGTGATCCCTATGAGTCATATACTATCAGACAACAATTGAATATAATACTAATCAAATACCAAAAGACATCTCACTTGGGAGATTATTGTTGTTTATTACTTTCATCATTTTTTTAGTTATCCTCATCGAAGTCTGATTGTTTTATTAATATAAAAAGAAATTAGAGTTTCAAACAATAAAAACTATGGGATAAAACGACAAAGAAAATATCTGCCACAATAGGTCACAATTTTTCATTATTTGATCGTCGTATCAAAACCAACAAAGATATATAGAACTTATCAAGGATTTAAATAGTAAGGATATAAAGGATAAATATCATTATCCGATTCCCAATTAACTTTCAAGTAGCTAATCTCATACAACTATGGGCTGGAATGAAAATAACATAAAAGGAGCACGTGTTTAGATATATGAAGGGTAAAAATGTTTGGAAAACTTTCTATCATTGTTAGGTCCCACTCTATAATCAAACGAAGATTCACCTGAGTTTTAACATGAAACATATATAAATTAAACCATTATAAACAACTAACTACTAATTCAATATTATGTCCATTATACAAAATACAATTAGCGCCAGCATTATAAAAGACATAATACAAAGAAATATATGAGTATATGGAGAAAGAATTTTATCAAACAATTTATATTGCATTCATATGAACTCATTCAAAATATAAAAAAATCATTGCAAAACATAACAAAACGAAAAATATGTGAAAAACACAAATCTTTATGGGACAAAACCTAAAGTAAAAGTTGAAAGTGACAGTAGGACACATACTTCTTGGCCCCTTCAAGTTTTGACCACCTTGATAATTAATCCTTAATTGCATTGTGGATGACCCTATACATTTTTTTTACAGATAATATTAATGAAGTAAAACAAAAAAAAATCACCTCATACATTCATTTCATTATTAAAAAAAGTATAGTTCAACAATTAAATCTGTAAAATAGGGAAAATAAACCTGAACTTTTACTCCAACTTTACAGTTCCTCTTGCTCTGCTATATCTCTCTTTTAAATAAAACCACATAGCAATGCAAAATCCATAGAGACATTAATCTTTTCTTCTCCCCTTTCCTATTTGAAGCTATGTTTGCCACCTCATAAAAAATCATTAATTAATAAAGTTGGATTTGATGCAAAGATAATTATGATTTAGTTCAATTGTGAGGGAAAATAGACCTTTGATTAGCATGAATCGACTTGGGAGCAAATTTATTTCGAGGGTGGGTGCTCTATGGACCCTCAAAACAATTATAAATAGCCTTGTTTGTTTGTCCTCATGGAATTTAGACAATAATCTATATGCAACCTGAAAATTAGATTCAAATGAACAAATCCATCATAGGCAAATATGAAACTATATATTCTTATAAGAAGAGTGAAAACCGTAAAAAAAGTATTAACTTTCCCTTCTAGAGAACATTCCTATGGTTTCTTCTACACGATAATGCCTTACGTCGACTATCATCATCTGAAGGTCAACAGTGACATAAGGATTAGTTCTCCATCACCAGAGATTAATGGACTACAGTGATCCTTTCAATCTAGCTTTGAGTTTTATGAGGAAATTTGTTGAGGCAAAGGAATTCAAGAAAAAACAATAAAATTGGTCCTTCCTATTTTATATCTTTTGCTGAGCGGATCAGTCCCATTCTAAATTGATAAAATCCAAATTTCTTCTCCATTATCTCTATGATCAAATAATGCATCCACTGTACAAAGTAAAATAATGAAAAAGTTAAATCTAAAGTAAGGAACCAAATACTTACCGAAGTATGAATTACAAACCAAAACAGACAAACAACAAAAAAATAATATATGCTTGACTTAATAATAAAACTAACCTTTTAGTCGCAATCAGATTGCCTGGTAAAATTAGTAGCAAAACAATGGCATTGAAGGGAATATAACTCACGAAGATAAAAAGGGAGAGAGAGGACGGTTGAAATTATGGGGGATAATTGAAGAGACGTAATTAAAGAGAGAGAGGAAGAGTCGAGAACTCACATTTTTTTGGTGCAAGGAACAGTGGATGAGAGGGAGGGGAATGGACAAAGGAAAAGGGAGTTCTTAAACAACGAATTAGCCGTTTGGATTTCTAAGGTTAATAAAAGTTTAGTTTTGTATTAAATGTTATTAAACCTCTGATACTATTGTATTGTATTAGAGTTATAAAATAAATATAATTACACAGATATTATTAAATCACATATTGTTAATAATTTATATGAAATAACAGTATACTATTTTTCTGAATAAAAGAAATAACATGCAATATATATAAATTAATTTTATAAATATGTAACTATTACATTATATTTTCTGATCATACAGAAATATTTTTCTTTCACAAAAACATCCCCAGAGTATAAAAACAACAATTTTTTGGAACACAAATAATTAATTTCTTAACAAATGGATTATTATAAAAATATTATTGTACACTACACCAAAAATTGAAAATGGTCACAGTCAATGGGTCACGTTTTCGAATCGTGACCAGTGTTGGGTCACGAATTTTAATCGTGACCCCCAGCTATTGACAGTGACAACATATGTGACTACGGTTTAGGGTGAACTTATTAATGGGAGAGTCATGGTCAGGAGCCATGACCAAAAGGTTCACGGTCCATAATCGTGAGTCGCCCATGACCCATAATGGAGCTAAGTGTCCCTCTCTTTCGGTCTCACTAATGGTCACAGCCTAGAATCGTGACCCAACAGTGACCACATACAGTGATCAAGGTATTTTGGCGCCAAAATTACCCCATTTTGTTCACAAAGGTGATCACGGTCCAAAATCGTGATCCACCAGTGAACAGTGGTCATAGTTAGGAACGTGACCCCCAACCTTATTTTAAAATGGTCACGTTAGTTTGATCACAGTTTTGGGTCGTGGCAAATTCTCGAGTTTTCTACTAGTCACCTATGGGGTCACGGTTGAAAATTATGACTAGGTTTAACTCATTAAAAGGTCAGAGAAATGATCAAGGATTTACTCCGTGACCCCATTTAAGGTATAGATGAAATCACAACCCTACATTTTATTTCACCCTTGGTATACAAATCAGAATCTCTCTCTATCTCTCTATCTCTTTCTCGGCGAAACCCCAAAAATTTTCGACGGTCTCTCTCTCCTTTCCTTCATTGTGGGTGTGGGTGTGAGTTTAACATGTGTGTGTCCAATGTGTGTGTGTGTGTTTTATGTGTGTGCACATTCAGTGTATGAATTCACATAATTAATTAGTGCATTACTGAATGTGATTCGTATATATTGGTTGTTGTTATGATATTCAAAAAATGATATTGATTATTAAATTTATGTGAATTCACATTCTTTTGAAATTGACATATATTGGTATTGTATTCAAAAAATGATATTATTCATATTTCAATCAGTGTGCGTGAATTTACATAAAGTCACATTGTTTCAAAATTGACATATATTAGTTGTTGTATTGATATTCGAAAAATGAAATTATATTAAATTATATGAAACCCTTGATGTATAATTGTATATGAAAACTCATATTCAATAATTATGTTCTTGGAAATCAATAAAGTAGATGATTTTGAAGGAGTACGGGATAATCTTATGTCAGATTATTGGGTTGAAGATTATTGGGTTAATGATTTTTGGTTTGATGGTTTGCTATGAATGATGGATACTTAAAATGCTCACTCAATTATTCTTTATAATAAACCATTAACAAATTATTTGTCTTTACGACGACCATATCATCACAACTAAATGTTAAGAATAGAATCATTTGTTGTGTCTTCAACCCCTTCTATATATATTTTCTCAGGAAAAATAAGTCACAGTAGTAATTACTGGAAATAAGGGTACAAGAGGGTGAAATTTGACCACTAAAGCATCTTTCATTAATGCGCTCCATATAGAGGGAACTCTGATTTACAAGTAGGGTAATAGGAAAATTGAATAATTAAATTACCTTACAAATCATGGAGTTCATGTCTTGAAATACTACCAGTTCGATCTTACTTTGTTTTCCTTTCCAAAATGTTGGGATAAGGCAATAGAGAATATATTTGATGTGCATAATCCAGATAGGGCATTGACGTTGGTGATAGAGTTATAAAGGCTGAAAAAAATATTCATCCTTTATAGATACAAATTTATAAAGAGATCATTCACCCAGATTGCGACGTCTTATGCCACATACATATTAAAATTGATCTTGCAAATAAATTGAAGAAGAAAGGATTATGAGTTCATGTCATGGACCTCTGTACGCCAATCATAGACACGCTTTCGTCTACTTGGCTATGTGAAAATTTTTAAAAGAACTAATACTGATTGGATGAAAGTTAGATATATAGAGCATGTTTTAAAAGGTGTCTAAAAGGTATATACATACACAGATATATATATATATATATATATATATATATATATATATATATATATATATATATATATATATATATATAGAGAGAGAGAGAGAGAGAGACGTAAACCTCATTTTCTTACATACATCGCTAATTTTTTTTAATTATAGGAAATGTCGAACAGAAACAACAATAGCTAAAAAAATATCATAACACTACCAAATGGGTGTTCTCCTACACCCCAAGATCAATTCTCAACTCCTTCGGGATATCAATACTCTACTCTATCGGATATACATTCTACTACATCTACGAGTCTTCAAACTCAAGAAACCCCTACTAATACGACACCCCTAACTTTTGTTGCAGGGGATCCCAAGACAACCCTAAGAAGAGCATTGGTTTACCCATGGGAGGGGATAATCCAACCAGTGTTAAAGGCGACGTTCATATTTTTAAAAGTTGTTGTTTGTATCTGGGAAAGATGATCATGGGATTTGGGGGTGTAGACAACTGGAAGAAGGTTGATCCTGCCTTAAAGGATGACATTTGGGAACAACTTAATAAGACATTGTCATTCTCAATCGGTTCTAATCAAAGGTTCTTTCCAAGGTAGATGATGCTTTGAAAACCTATCAAAAGAACCTTTGGAATACAATGACTTCTGATATTTTAGGGCTGAAAGACAAATTTCTCACAAAAATTCAAATTCCCACTCACCAATGGATTGATTTCCTAGAGAATGAGGTCAGGGGAAAACTAAATAAGAGGGTAATAAATAAGTTGAATAGATCAAAAAAGGTTGATACCCATGAACTCTGGCAAAATTTAATGATAATATTAAGGGTGAATGGGTAGTACGGGACAATGGGACTCTAAAAGAAGGTAAAGAATCTAATCGGATCAACTTATACTTGTATGCCCGATGGAAAAAATGGACTAATAACTTTCCAGATAGACTGGCGCTGATTTTGGTGAGTTTTGTAATACCTCGTATTTCTGTGTATTTTTAAAATTTAATTAATTCAGAAATTAATTGTGAGAAATACGTTTTAATTAAATTACACTAGTGGCGTAATTTAATGTGATTAAATAATAAATGTGATTATTAAATATTAATCAAGAGATAGATACTAATTAATATTATGAAATGAAATTTACTAAGTGTTCATAGTAACTAATTGATGATTATTGATTTATGTCATAGCTAGTGATATGGGCGTATTTGATTTTATCTCAATCGGGAGTCGCGTGTAGACTAAATTGAGGTCGAGAAAGGAATTATATTTAGAGTGACTCGGATGATGATTTTGAGGTCACGGGTGGTTTCAAAAGGGTCAAAATAGTTAGGATATTATACCCGGGGGTATAGTTTGGGTCCCGGATCAATTTTAGACCAATGTGGCACCTATTGAGGGCATTTGGACACTTGGCAAAAGGAGTTTTAGAGACCTACGAAATTTACAATCCTATATCATATGTTAGATAGAAGTTTATAGGGTTAGAAAACATAAAAACCTAAGAGTGTCCATTAGAGAAGGAGGAGAGACCATTCTCAAAGCTTAAGGAGGAATTTGTGAGAGATTCAAAGGGTTCTTACACCATAAACCACTTGGGAAGGAAGAATGGAGGAGAAAACAATCAAACACCAACATCAAACCACGAAATTAGATAACACATATTAAGGCAAGTTCTTATATACAATGTTTTTGAAGTTATAATAACTATGTGTAGGGTTTTCAAAATAAACTTGTTTTAATTATGATTCTTGGAAGAAAACGAAATGATTTTGATGCATGATCGGGTAGGTTTGTATGTAGAATGATTTACTATCTGTAAAGAAGTAAAAATCATGTGATAAGGACCTATCATTTCAAATTAAATCTGAGTTTATGAATGAATGTATTGGGAAGAACACAAAACTAAGGTTTTTGAAGAAGTTTTGGGTTTTGATTCGTTGTTGATTGAATTCTATGAAGATTTGATGTGTTTAGAGCGTTAGAAATCACCCTAATGCATGTAGAAATGGTTAGGAATAATTGGTTATGATTTTGGTATAGGATAATGTAAGTATGGTAAATGAAAATGGTGGGAAAACGCATGAAGAAGACGAAGTAGCCAAATAGTATATTTTCGAATCGATTCAGCTAGAATCGATATACTAGAAAACTTGATTTTCCCCCTTTTTGAAACCTAGAATTCCTAAATCGTTGTCGTGCAAACCTTTAGGACCTTGTTAAATGATAATGGAGGATTTATTATTTTACAGTAGGCTTATGATATGGGTATGTACTAGTCTTATTGAGAGGATTAAGACAAGATTGGATTGGGTGAAACTACATCGTAATTAATCTGAAAGACGGATAAAGAATTACGGAAATTTTGAAAGAATTGTATATAGACTAGTAGGGTAAGTTAGACTTAACTATTGAAATTAATAAAAGGGTAACTACGACCTTTTTAGTTGTGTGAATACTCAAATAAATGTGATAAGTGTGATAAATCGTAAAGTAATAAATACGGGAAGTACGCGAGAGAAGGATACAACGTACGAGCATGGATAATTAGGTTGTGTGTATGACTACTAATTTAATTATAGGTGGAGTAAATACCTATTATGTACTTGATTGATAAATTTGAAGAAACAATCCGAACCAAGTTCGATGAGAGAAATTGAACCAAGTTAGAGGGGACATTCTGAACTAACTTGATTGATAAGTTCGATGAGACAATCCGAACCAAGTTCGATGAGACATTCCGAACCAAATTCGAGGGGACATTCCGAACAAATAGTCCTTAATGTGTGATATGGGAACATAAATGGAAATTATGCACTTATAATATATATTGTGTGTGAAATATATATACCGTATAAATAATCTAATTATTTGTGATAGTAGTGATATTAGATGGTGTATACCTAAATTACGTTTAATCTACTTATGCGTGATAGTAGTGAGAATAAATATTGCGTGTTTAAAATAGTGTTTTATTATACTTTTGGGTGATAGTAGCGAGACTAGATGGCGCATATCTAATATAATGATGAGCTATATAGGGTGATAGTAGTGAGACTAGATAGCGTATATCTAAAGTAATGATAATTTACTTATGTGCGATAATAGTGAGACTATATAGTGTATATCTAAACCATGTTGAATCTACTAATGTGTTAATAGTAAGGAAAAATAGTTAACGTGTGTTTAAAATGAAATTTAAGTGGAGAAACTTAATGATATGGTGGGAAAAATAACATGTGAAAAATGTTAACTTGAATTAATAATAACATAAGGGTGATGTTGATTATTAGTTGTTCGGTAACATATTGTATGGGTGGTACGGGAACTCAGATGCGTAGATAAGTTCAGTTGGATACTTTAGTCTAGTTAGCTTGGGTAGTATATCTAGGTGGGATAGGTATAGAACGTTAGGCATATACTATAGATGAGAGGTGCAAAAACTCAAGAAAGTGTACAAGAACCTAACATGTGTAATAAATAACTTATTTAAATTGTGATAAACACTTGGGAAATATTTTCAAAACATTTTGAGTACTAACTCTTGCTGTCAAATATTTTTAAATGCTTTTCGACGACTTTCCAAGGCTGAGTGTGGTGGCTCCAAGGCGGTTGAGGCCGATCATTGCCATCTTCTTCATTTCTATGTAATTTTTCAACGAACATCCTTTTTAAATAGCTTTTATAGTTCGCTCTTCTCAATCCAGTTGCGATTCTGAATTTCCCAATTTCTTTAATAGCTGAACACCTAAATTTCTGCATCTCTAAACTTCCCAATATTGAATTAAACTTGATTTACTCATCAAGAATTGCACTTATTCGAATATATTTTTGTTGAATCTGTGATCATGTTTGTTGCCCCAATTTGCATATGCTTGCTTCTCTTAGTTTATCAATCGATCGAACCCATATGATAATATGTAGTTGTTTGGATTTGAACTAGGTACCCATCGTGTTGGCCAGGGTTAGACCTTAGGGCTTCTGAACTTCCATTATGTTGTTTATGTTCTTGTGGTGGACTCTTCGCATTCTGGGTCTTTGATCTTTGAAATCACAAATATTAGATACTAAACTATTTGAGTGAGAGGTCGTAGCATGATAGAGTATCCCTTAGTAATCTAGGGCTGCCTTTAATCCTTTAAATATTCCTTGATTTGAGCCCTAGTCTGCGGCTTGTGATGAGAGATAGTTGCGGCCCCTTAGGCTCCTAAATTTAGACTCTATGGTGCTTTAGCCAATAGTTTGATGCCGATGAGTGTGTAGCAGCGACACGATAAAACCTTTCCAATCAATGTGTCGTGGCAATAATTGTCTTTTAGGTCTCTGGAACCCCACACTTGCCCATTTGGCCTCAATATTTCGTGTTGTTCATCTTGATATTTTATGGAACCTTTCGTGGCCTTTAAGAGGCCTCTATAACATACTGGTTGTGGCACCTAACTGCGTCTTGTGATTTTCAGGTACTGATACATCCATATGAGCTTTGACCCAGACGAGTTTTTGAGAGGTTTTTGGGCAAAGAATTTTAGAGCCTCACCTCCTGAACTTCCTTTCGTGCCCCCTTTGAAGTCAATAGGGCCTTGTCAACTGAAAAATTTCCCCAACTGCGTAGTATTAGACTCAGACTTCGTGAATTCTACCTGTAAGAAGGATTTTGAGACCGCACCAATAGAAGAGGAGGCCAATTCCAGTAACTGACCATTGGACGTAGAAGTTGATGCCGCGGCAAGGGATGCTACTGATGTTAGGGATGAACCAGATGGCCCATCTGGGAGGGCAGAGAGACCCCTAGCTATGCTTGATATCAGCAGCATCATGACCCAAGACTAGGTTGATCAGGTAGTTGAGGCCTTTGAGTTTCCATAAAACTTGATGTGCTCAGCGCTTGCTGTGAACCAAAGACCGTGCACGGCACTTTCTGACAATGGGGTCTGTTTTCCACTCCATGCTTTCATTTATGGGCTGCGGCTTTGAGTTCCTGTTCCCATCAAACAAATTTTTCAAACAATAAAACTAGCACCAGCACAGTTAGATCCCAATGGCTGGAGGGCCATACTTGCCATGGTCGTGCTTTAGGAGAATCAATTCAAAAAAGATATTACTCCCGCGGAGTTTTTCCACTTCTACCGCCCAAAGGAAAACTTTATAAAGTTTGCTGGCTATTACTACTTCTCCGTCCACAGTAGGGATGAGACCCTTTACTCTGGGAGGCCGAACAATGAAAATAACTGGAAGGGGATGTATTTCTACATCTCCGGAGGGTGGGAGATTCACCCTCAGGAGAACGAGAGGGAGAAGTCGTTTCGAATGCCGCGGTAATGGGGGTGTCCCTCCAAACTAGGTATTTGGACTATAGCCGCGTCCCTTCTTTATAATTGTTCATTATTTTATGTACTAACCCTTAAAATGTTTTCTACAGTTCTTAAAAACCTTCAATTGAGAAAGCAGCAAGAGAAGAGAGTTATTGAGGTCACGGATGTTCCTGCTGAGCATAAGAAATTCAGCACACTTGTTACTTCTTCCTCTGTGTTTGAAGTAGGCTACTTCCCAAATAAATCTATAGCCAAAGGGATGGCTGCGGAAGGTAATAACTCAATCAACATTCTTACTCTGCAGTAACTTATATTAAAAACTTCAAATATTTACTGTTGCTTTTCCTCTTTCAGGTGAGGAGGTTGACAGGGAACTCTTGGTTGCCCAATTGGCAAAGATGGACGGGGATGCAATTGTCCTCAACAATGCTGCAAGGCACTATAAAAGGAAGATGCCCAGTACCAAAACTCCCGCTGCGGTCCCTTCCAGTTACCAAAATCCTACTACCGCAACCCAAAATCATGTCATGGAGAAAATTGACATTGCTGCCCCCCAATGTCAAGCTGAGTTTGATGATGACATCGGTGCTAATTTGGCCCTGGCAGGTTTGATGTCCACGTCTAACGCCGCTATCCAATCAGTTTCTCCATCTTCGCCACCTGTAGTTGCAATTAATGCCAACTTGGCGCCTCCCTAATGCCACGCCGGGGTTGGTCCTGACAGACGGTCGCGACCACAGCAAAGATAGCCCAACCCTGAATCCTCGTGGGATACTACTGTAAGGGTTGCTCGAAGGATGAAGAGGGTTCTTGACGCCGCGGACCTTGACAGGTCGGCGAACGAGGATCATGACGACTTGGAGGATTGTGGCCTCCATAGTCTTTTGAGGATAAGTGCAAGTGTTTTCTCGGTTTAAATTTTGCATTACACACCTTGCTCCTAACCTTTTTTTTTTAGGTTGCGGACGTCATGGTAGCCCAAAAGAGGAAGTATGAGGCCCTCTAGAAACTAAAGGAGGCTACGAACATAGTACATGCCGCTGACTTGGAGAATACCCAGAATTCCTCCTTCGAAGCACGCAAGAAGTCTTCTACCGCGGCACTTCAGGCGGCTTATATGGACTTAGAAGCTGCAATCAAGGCAAGAGAAGAAGCGGAGGCAAAATTCAATTAAGTCACGGAATCTCTTAAGGTCTGTTAGGCACTGACGCGACTCAGAATGTGTCTCTAATGTGCATTCACTCTAGGCTCAAGTGCAAGCCTTCGCGTTAGTAATAAACCCGGTAAGACGGGATCGTATCCACAGGGAAAAAGGACAACGGAGTTGTAACGACGGGAAAAGACGGAAGAACCCTAACTTTGACTCTAAAAAGAAAAAGAAAATGATTTGGTTTTGAGGATTGATTACACTAAATGCAATTAGGAAATTAGGAAAAGATGCAACTACACTAATTTACCTGAAATGCTAATGGAAAGATGATTTGAAACTTTTGTTTAAATGATGAGAAAAATAGGACGGGAATACGATCCCCCAACCCTAGTGAATTACAGCTATAATACTAAGCATGAATTTATCTAATTAAATTGACCCAGAATTTAGTAATCCCAAGCATTACATATACGAGGTTCAAGCTCGCGTCATACTTAATCTGAGGATGAGTAAATCAGTATCGCAATAGTAACACTCGAATTGCATTCTAAATCATCACGGTTACCCAGAGGCAAACGAGATATAAAGACCTACAATTGTTATGTTCCTACACGATACGATCATATTCAATTACTAAATTGAGAGGATTAATATTATACACATACAATTAACACATCAGGCTGGGTTCATGTACCCCGGCCTTAGAAAATCTAGCCTAGCATGAGGAAAGTGATGAAAACAATGTTTAGTGTGCAGGAATTCATAATTATTCTAAAGAAAATTGTAATTAGGTGTAAAAAGGAATTGGAAATAATAAATACTCACTAAAATTACCCAAGCAGCAATTTCAACAAAGAATCAAACTGTTAATCCACTAATCTCTGAATCAATCTTCAATCTATGAATTAAAACTGGATTTTTTTTATCTAAACTAGGGTTTTTGCTGGAAAAGAAAAGCTAACTATTTTCCTATCTAAAAATCTGTCCTAATCACAATAATAAATTGGGTTTTTATACCCCCCATGAATTTAGGAATTTCAGTTGCACTAGGACTCTCCTTTGGAACAGAGAAGATTTGCAAATCTCGAAGGCCGGACCGGTCCGAGCCTTAGGCGGACCGGTCTGCCTTCTAGGTGGATTGGTTCTTTTATTTTTGGGGCGGACCGGTCCACCCCCGAACTGGTTCTTTTATTTTTGTCTTCTTCGGTTTGCTTATGGTCCGGGGTCTACTGGAGTTTGGCAAGGCGGACCGGTCCGGGGTAGGGGCGGACCAGTCCGGCTATTTGACTTTTTGGCTCAACTTTGACTGCTCACATCTTTTGTTCCGAAACTCCGATTGAGGTTTCGTTTCTTCCTATCTTCTTGTGAATGAGATCTCTTCAACTTCTCTTTAGGTACCTCATTTGAATTCCGAGTGGAAATTATGCTTTTACCCTTTTGACTTTCCTTCTTTCTTCCTTGATTCTTTCGGTTTCCTTCTTCCGTTTATTGACATCAAATACCTGTAAAATCACTACGAAATACCAGAAACTCGGTGTACTCATTAGGATAAGTCAGTAGCAAGATTATGAGATAAATTCAACTCAATTACGTTGTTCGAGGTGCTAAAAGCGACTAAATCAAGAGATAAATTAGGAAGAATTTATGCTTAATCAGGCACAAGCCGTGAAAGCTGCCCAAGTTGCTGAGTCCTCCAATAATAAGCTTATACTCCTTTAAAAGATGTACGAGGAGTTAGAGGCTAAGGCTGCCCGTGATGCTGAAGCCCATGCCACGGCAATAAAGAAAATGGTGGAAGATCATGGCAAAGCCCTTTAGGTGGACATCGACAACACGGTGGAGTCGTTCAAGGGCTCCAGAGATTTCTTCCTTATAAATAATAGGGCTTATCTCCTCAGTTACCAAGAGCTCAGGCATAGAATCATAAAAAACTTCCCTAAGACTAAAGAGAAGGTTCTTGCCTGGGGCCTTGGTGACATTGAGCATCACCAATGCATAGCTGAGCTCAAGGCCGCGGGCGAGGAGAAAGTCAGGTTGAGGGCAGAGGTTGAGGCAGAGGACGTGGAGGAAGAGACTAAAATAGCCGTAAATGGTGAGGAATGGGATGTCAATGACGATGCAGCCTCGTGAGTCTGTAATCTTTAAAATTGAACTGCTCATCCGTATAGGGCCGCACCCCTTCTAATTTTTGAACTTTTACATATATGGGTTGCGCTCCTTTGACATTTTTTTTAACTTTTATAGTGGTTTCGTCCCCCTTGTTTGTAATCTAACTGATACTATCAAGGTTGCGGCCACCTTCATTGTTTATTATTTTTGCCTCCTTTTCTAGTAGTTTTTGAATTTCTTATGCTTTTCTTGCTTTAATACTTGAATGAATGCTCTCTTTATACATCTTCGCTTTCTTGAATTATGCATTTTCTTCTTGCAAACGTATGAGTCATGGGTTGCGGCCATATTTAGAAACCAAAATGGAATATAACTCAAGGTCGCGGCACTGTAATGTGGATGGGTTGCGCCCCTTTTTCCCCGCTACGTACAATCTTGTGCTTGAAAGTGGTCGTAGCCCCTTCCTAAATAGAGGCTACACCTTTGAGTTATTTTTTTTCTAATAGTTCGCGGCACCCTTGAGTGTTTGGAACCCATCTTCTGTAGCATTATGGTTGTAGCTTTATAATTGGGTCCTCCGAATGTTGATTTTCCTGAATAGGTGCTTTCCCTTTACCTTTGGCTACTTGAACCATATAGTTATTTTTTGTCATCCCATAACCAATATGGAATATAAAGAATGGCCAGGGTTGCAGCCTGTAATCTTAACATCTGCCAACTTCCTTTACTATCAAGGTTGCCGCCACCCAATGGTTTTTGTATAACATTTGCATGATTTTTCTTCGAATGCCTTGATGTTTCCACTGACGCTTTTACATTTCACTTGCTTACTTAATTAAACCAAACCTGAATTAGTTTGAGGCTGTGGCACTGTATCATAGATTACTGCATAAATACACTATATATAGGCCGCGACACCTTACAACTGGATCCTCATTACAATATCGCTTCTTGATTAGGGTCGCGGAATGTTAACTATACTGCTTGCCTTTGTCGCTTAATGGATTCATTTAATTGCCGCAGGCGTATATTTAGCCCTTGGGAGATTTTGTAGCTTTGGAATGCTTAGTGATTACAGCAAAACAATAATTTCCTTTCATGGCTTTCCTCTAGTCGCTTCAATTTCCTTTCACGAAATATGACTTTTATCTTCTTTAACACCGTCCTTTTGTATACAAATGGGATATTATCAAGCCTCCCAGGGTTGGTTTATGTTATTAAACCACCCACAGCTGATATACGGGATACTTTCAACCCTCCCCAGTCTTAGTTATGTTATTAAGAAAGAGAAAGCCACCCACAGCTGAAATATGGGATACTATCAAGCCTCCCCAGACTCGGTTATGTTATTAAGCCACCCACAGCTGATATATGGGATACTATCAAGCCTTCCCAGGCTGGGTTATGTTATTAAGCCACCCACAGCTGATATATGGAATACTATCAATAACAATAATAAATCGGATTTTTATACCCTCCATGAATTTAGGAATTTCAGCTGCACTAGGACTCTCCTTTGGAACAGAGAAGATTTGCAAATCTCGAAGGCCGGACCGATCCGGGCGTTAGGCGGAATGGTCTGCCTTCTAGGCGGATCGGTCTGCCTTCTAGGCGGATCGATTCTTTTATTTTTGGGGCAGACCGGTCCGCCCCCAGACCGGTTCTTTTATTTTTGCCTTCTTCGGTTTGCTTGTGGTCCGGGGTCTACTGGAGTTTGGCAAGGCGGACCGGTCCGGCTATTTGATTTTTTGGCTCAACTTTGTTTGCTCACATCTTTTGTTTCGGAACTCCGATTGAGGTGCCGTTTCTTCCTATGTTCTTGTGAATGAGATCTCTTCAACTTCTCTTTAGGTACCTCATCCGAATTCTGGGTGGAAATTACTCTTTTGCCCTTTTGACTTTCCTTCTTTCTTCCTTGATTCTTCCGATTTCCTTCTTCCGTTTCTTGACATCAAATACCTGTAAAATCACTATGAAATACCAGAAACTCGGTGTACTCATTAGGATCAGTCAGTAGCAAGATTATGAGATAAAGTCAACACAATTACGTTGTTCGAGGTGCTAAAAGCGACTAAATCAATAGATAAATTAGGAAGAATTTATGCCTAATCAAACCCCCTTAACTTAGAAATTTATGCGTCCCGAGCAATGTAAAAGAATCCTAGCAAGGCTTAATTCTTGAAAACATTTTATTGGGATAAAATACCTTTTTCTCGGGCAAGTGGTTGCATTTAATGTATGCAACAAGCCTTTAAACCCCTAGGTTACCCTAGTAGGACGAGTGTTGTCTCGTGAGGGTTTGCAGAGAATATTCCCACAAAATTCGACTCAACGAAAATTAAAAATACGCAAAAATTGTGCAATTCAAACTTTTCCAGAAAATAGTCATCATCAAGCCATATGTACAAGTCTCAAACCGTAGTGTGTGTGTGCGATAGCCAGAAATATAACCGCGAATTTCCACCGATTGATCATTACGTTACTTACCCGAAGATTCGCTTTGATTTCAAATTCTCACGGAGTGCTCTCTCAAACGAATCACTCGGAATGTGGCTATTCTCTCGGTATGCGTGATATAAAGAGTAAATGTAATGGACGCAAACTCACGCATACAATTAGAAAGACGGAAATTTGATGGTAAAAAGATCTCATCAATGGATTACGGTTTTAAAAACGGGAACATTGCCTCTTTTTCGCGCATTTAATCTCTTTTGTTATCTTTTGGTGTATTAACTCTCCACGTGGTAACTAATTTCGCAATTTAGACTCGGTTAGGACTTTTTCGGATTTTAAGGTATATAGGGTAAAATGAAAATTGTCGGTAAGGTTGGAATTGGAAAAGTCATTTATGATGTCCATTTGTGCTTTTTCCGGGCTATTGCTCTAATTTTTTTTTTCTTCTTTTTTTTTGTGTCTTTCACTTCTTTTCTTTTCTCACTATTTTTGTTGAGCATATCTATTTTTTTCTTGCCCCTTTTTATGCACTTTCTGGACTTATATTCTGAATTTTTCTATTTTTCACAATTTCGGGCTATTTGGGTTTTTTGGGTCATCAAACGAAGGGAAATTATTCGGCTCAATTTGGGTTGCAAAAAGGGTGATTTTTCGCTACTTTTTCTGGCCAATATTTTTGGGTGACAAACGAGGGACTACTTCATTGCCCAAAATACCAATTGCGTTACCATATGCGTTTCGAGATGAATTTAAGTTTAGAGATTAATTTGGCACGTTTTTCAAGGCAATATTACACACGTTTTTCAAAACCGATAAAAATGAAAGGATTGAGATCCTTGACAACTTTTTAGGCACTGAAAAGAACTTTGAGTTAACTATTAACTCGAATTGATTTAAAAACTCGCAAAAAAATGATAGGCTCGAATCTCACCGGGTTTGTTAATCTCCACACTTTTTCGTTAAGTCGTCAATTTTCGCTCAATTTCCATCTTTGGTCAATTTCGGCTTTGTATAAGTTGAATTTTCACAATTTGAGACTTTAAACCGACTTTTAATGATATTTTTGAAAATTCTGAATTCCAATTTTTATTTATTTTGAACAAATTTTTTTTTGAATTTTTCAAAATTTCTGATTTTTTTGGAAATTTCTGGGCATTTTGAAAATTTGTGAAGTTTTAGACATACGCACTTGTGACCCCCCCCCCTAACTTAGACTTTTGCATTGTCCTCATGCAAAAAGGACTAAAATCTAAATAAGGCAAAATAATAAGTGCGATAAATAAAACAAACAAATGGAGAAAATGCAGTTTTTATTATAACGGGACTGTGTTACATGTGCAGGGAAAAACATACAACTGTGAATCAGGAAAAAAAAGTAAAAAGCTGCCAGCACCATATAAAGCTTCACCTGGGTGGGGGATGGGAGGAACCGAGAGCGTTGGGGTCATAGAGGTTATGGTAGTATGAAGGCAGTGGCTCATTAGGATCCCCTATGTGGCGATAGATATCCGCTTGGAAGTGGAGAACGATGCTCATATCGCGCTCGTAGTTGGTCTGAAAGGTGTTGAAGTTCGTTGCAAGTGCCGACATGCGGGCGGATAGGTCGGTTCCCGCCCACTCAAAATCTGGGTAGTCCTCCTCATCGACCGACTCCTCGTCTCGATCGATATCCCCCATCTCGACGTCCTCACCGCCTGCCCTTGTTTCTTCCTCGCTGTCGCTCGAGACAGCCTCTTCGTCACTATCACCTCCTCGCCTAGCCCAGAGGACAGCTAGCTGTATGGTGCTTTTGGTGCGGGTCCCTTGTCTGAAAGGACCGGGGATGCGTGTATGGTCGACTAGCGCTGCTATGCCAGCATCCTTAAGGATGGAAGTGATCAAACGGGAATAAGGGAGTGGGGTTGATCCCTTCTCATCAAAGGACGCGTTAACGATATCCGCGTATAAGGTTCGGCCCAAATGGATGGAAGTTTGGGGGTCGAAGAGGTGATACGTCAAGGTGGCTTGCCGGGGCCGCATGGCTGAGTCGTTGGATGTTTGTAAAATTTTGGCGCCCACAATCTGAAATGTGAGGCGCGCCTTCTCGTTGAGGCGTCCAACGGAGACGGTTTCCCCCTCCAAGCCACATTCGATGCAATTCGGGCCATGATTGTATCCTTGTTGACCGGGGGGACATTTTGAGGATATGTAAATTCTTGAACGTCCGGGATGTCATACTCGGCCAACTTGGCCGTGAGACGGGCCAAGGAAAATGGGATGGGAGTCCCATCCACGTAAGCTTCGGCCTCGAATTGGCCCGTTCGGACTAGGGTGCCATAGAATGAGCGGACTTCGATTACCCACACCGCTTCGTAGGGTTGGTTGAGGAAATGGCACCAACCCCGAGCCATGAATAGGACGGTGATGGAGTTGGGCTGCCCTTCCCACTGGATAGCGCGCTACATATGGAGTTTGTGGCCCAAACTGAAAAATTGAGTGCACCACCGCTCCTCTTGGCGGGAGCGAAAGTCGCCATGAACGGGGGGTGGATCTCGGTGGAGTCATATTTAGTGGGGGCAACACGGGGGGCCATGGAAACTAGAAGGATTTTTGCTAGGAAAAATTAGAGAGGGAGAAGAGAGTATTTGGGATGAAGGTGTGAGAAGAAGGGGAGGGATTGGGGGTGTATTTATAGTGGAAAGGGTGAGGGGAGGGTTTGGTTTTGGAGGGAAGGGGTTTGGAGGGAAAAGGGGATGGATTTGGGAGGGAAAGGTTGGGGTTGGTAAGAGAGAAAACGAATTAGAGGGATTGAATGGGATTGGGGGCAAAGGGGGGTGAATCTTAGGAAGGGGAGAAGACAGACCTGCAGAAGGCGGACCGGTCCAGTGTATAGGCAGACCAGTCCGGTCCTTTGACTTTTCAACACTCGCCAAGCGTACCGGTTCCTTTTAAAATTAAAGGAACCTGTCCGAGGGCGGATCGGTTCGTCCTTAAAAAGGAACCGGTTCGGCCCTATGGCTTTTGGGCTGGAATTCTCCGAACTTAGTTTCGAGCTCTCTTCTCCGAAAAATTTCACTTTCACGACATACTCTCTATCAATCTGGACTAAAACCCTCTCGATTTCACTGGTCAACACCCTTTTGACTCAAAATTCCTGAAACACACGAATGCTTCTCCCGAATGAAACATAGTCCTAACGACTCTCAAAACACACACGACTCTCACACACACCACTCTCACCCCATACGTGTCGGGGGTGAGACGACCTCACTTTTTCATCTCAATTGACCCCGTAAACGGGGTCCGATAACCAAACGGTGTCGACTTCTTCCGCATACTGTTCTAGATATGGCTTTAGGCGTTGTCCATTCACTTTGAACGTATTTCCCCCTTTTAAATCGTCTAGTTCAACAGCTCCATGGGGGAAAACATTCTTCACGACGAATGGGCCAGACCATCGTGACCGTAACTTTCCCGAAAAGAGGTGAAGACGAGAGTTGTAGAGAAGAACTTTTTTCCCGGGAAGAAACTCTTTTCGTCGGATGATGCTATCATGAGCGAGTTTCATTCTTTCTTTTGAAATTTTGGCATTCTCATACGCATCATTGCATAGTTCTTCTAACTCATTCAATTGAAGCTTGCGGGTTTCGCCGGCCTTGTCCATGGCATAATTCAATTGCTTAATTGCCCAATATGCTTTGTGCTCGAGCTCAACAGGAAGATGGCAAGGTTTTCCATACACAAAGCGGAAAGGGGACATGCCGAGTTGATTCTTGTATGCGGTACAATAGGCCCATAACGAATCGTTCAATCTAAGGGACCAATCTTTTCGGGTAGGATTGACGGGCTTTTCAAGAATGTTCTTGATTTACTGATTTGCTAATTCGGCCTGCCCATTCATTTGCGGGTGATAAGTCGTTCCAACCTTGTGAATGACACCATACTTTCTCATGAGCTTCGCGAATGGCCTATTGCAAAAGTGCGTGCCATTATCACTAATTATCTCTTTCGGTGCACCGAAGCGGGAAAGTATGTGTTCCTACAGGAATTTTATCACCACCTTGTTGTCATTTGTCTTGGTAGCTATGCCTTCTGCCCATTTAGAAACGTAGTCTACCGCGATAAGGATGTATAGAAAACCAAAGGATGGGGGAAAAGGGCCCATGAAGTCAATACCCCAACAGTCAAATATCTCAATAATGAGTATAGGGGTGAGAGGCATCATGTCTCGTCGGGTAATGGCCCCCATCTGTTAGCATCTATTGCAGGATTTGCAAGCATCGTTTACATCCCGGAAGATTGTGGGCCAATAGAGGCCGCATTGCAGAATTTTTGCGATCGTCTTTTTCATCGAAAAGTGGCCTCCACAAGCTTCCGAATGACAAAACTGAATGACTTTCGGGATTTCATTATCCGGTACACATCGTCGGATGATTTGGTCGGCGCAATATTTAAAAAGGAATGGATCTTCATAGAAGAACATGCGCCACCAAGTTATAAACCTCTTCTTATCTTGCGATGTCCAGTCGGGAGGGACGGCTCCCGTGATAAGATAGTTCACTATATTCTCAAACTAGGGATATGAAGAGGTAGCAAAAAGTTACTCATCCACAAAGTATTCGTCTATGGGTACGGGATCACTAGGTACGTCGGACGAAATCCGAGACAAGTGGTCCGCAACGACGTTTTCTACTCTCCTTTCTTATCTTTGATGGAGATATTGAACTCTTGTAGGAGTAGGATCCACCTTATGAGGCGCGTCTTGGCATCTTTCTTCGCAAGTAGGTATTTCAAAGCCGCGTGGTCGGTGAAGCACGTGATGGGCGAACCAATGAGATATGACCGAAATTTATCAAGGGCAAAGACTACCGCTAGTAACTCCTTCTCCGTGGTAGAGTAGTTGAGTTGAGGTCCGGTAAGGGTCCGGCTAGCGTAGTATATGACATGAGCTTGCTTATCTTTTCTTTGACCCAAAACATCCCCAATCGCATAATCGCTAGCATCAAACATAAGTTCTAATGGAAAGGACCAATCTAAAATTTGCATGATGGGAGCGGACACAAGCATATTTTTAATTTTTCTAAAGAGCTTTGGCATGTTTTCGTCCACTCGAATAGGGTGTCCTTCATGATTAGTTTGCTTAAGGGCCTAGCGATAGCGCTAAAGTCCTTAATGAACCTTCGATAAAACCCCGCATGGACCAAGAATGAGCACACGTCTTTCAGCGATTTTGGTGGGGGAAGATCAGTTATGACATCTATCTTTGCCCTATCAACTTCTATTCCTTTGGATGATACTATATGGCCAAGAACTATTCCCTCGGTGACCATGAAATGACATTTTTCCCAATTCAGTACTAAGTTCTTTTCTACACATCGGGCAAGTACTTTTTCCAGCTTTTCTAGACAATGATCGAAAGAGGTGCCAAAAACGTTGAAATCGTCCTTGAACACTTCGAGTCCTCTCTCGACCATGTCGCTAAATAAGCTCAACATGCACCTTTGAAAGGTCGCAGGTGCATTACACAAGCCAAATGGCATACGTTTGTAGGCAAACGTACCAAAAGGGCGAGTGAAGGTAGTCTTCTCCTGGTCAAGTACATCTACCTCAATTTGGTTTGATACGACCCAAATATTGCGTATTTCACCCGTTAACCTACGCGTTATTAGCCCCCTCGGGTATCTTAATCCCTATATTTATGCTCGTTAACCAGACAACCTCAGATTTCTATGTTAACATATTTTGCAGAGGTTAATTGAGCTTTTGTAGGTATTTGGATACTTATTATGAAGTTCGGACGCATTCCGGTGAAGTTCCGTACACAATCGCACGCGGAAGGGCATTTTAGTCTTTTCACAGCTTGGGTACCTGGTCCAACATCTCACGGAAGTTGTAGCTCTCCTCGCTAGCTTCGCGTGGCCGCTAACGGTGCGCAATTCCGATTCATAACGAAGAAGTTACGGCGATTTCGACGGAGGAAAAACAAGGAAGCAAAAGAGGAGAAGGGAGAAGAAGAAAAGAGGAATGCAGTAGGCTGCTACATTCTGCCCTGCTTGATCGATCGATCGACCCATTTGGTCGATCGATCGACCATTCTGATTTGCCGAAGTTTTGCCTAGGTCGATCGATCGATCAAAGGGGTCGATCGATCGATGCTCTGTTTTCTGCAGATATTTTGCCTTCTTTTCTTTCTTCTTTATTTTTATTCCAACTTACTATATAAGCCAATTTTGTTGTAATAAGACCATATATCTGTACATACACATTTTTAAGTTAGAATAGTTAGGGTTTTGGTTTGGAGAGCTCATTTTCTCTTCCTCTTGGATTGACAACCCATGTGGTTTTGTAAGATTGAACTTTTCTCTTCCATTTCCATTAATATAGTTTGTTCTTCATTCTTTCCTTGCTTTGTTAATTAGGTTTTCTTGCTTTAATTCTTGCTTTCTTAGTTTAATTAGTTGTAATTAAGTTTAATTCATTATGCACCCTTAGATAAATAGGGTCGGGATTTCGTTACGCCATTTACGGGTTTGGACCTCGAAAGTTAGGGTTTCGTGTAAAATTGTATTTAATTGAAACCTCGCGTATTAAAGTCGGAGTATTAGGCGTTTAACTTTCTTTGTCATGCAACGTTAGTGTTTATAACGATTATCCGAATTTAATCCGCGTGTGACCATTTTCCGTTAAATGTTTAATCTCGCAACTTTGGCTTAAATTCCTTATTGCGTGATGTTTATGCTTAATTGAAAATGATCGATTAAATGTTTTCGAATCGAAATTCTAATTAGTAGTTGTTTAGCCCGTGAATGTGTGTATGCGATCCCGATCCTCGTTTTCCTTTAATTTAGCGTTAACTTCTCATTTCTTTTGTCACCATAACCAACCATCACCTTTTCTTATTTCTTTTACACCATTTTTATTCTTGAAGTTTTGAAACAATTAACATCTAAAATTTAATCACTCCCTGTGGATTTCTTACGATACCCGACTTACCGATGTGCTTGCTTGTCAAGTGTAGTAGTAGCTTAGGTTTTCTTTTGTATCGCGACGGCGAAACACACAACGATTGTGTCCTCACACGAACACACTTTTTCCGCCCGGTCATGGTTATATACGGAATAACCATCAAGGAAGTAATAGTAAGGGTATACCGCTACTCTCTCAAGCATTTGATCGATAAATGGCAAGGGGAAATGGTCTTTCCTAGTTCCCGCATTGAGTTTGCAGTAATCAATGCAAAGGCGCCACTCAGTGGTGGTACGTTGGGGAACTATCTCTCCCTTGGCATTCTCAATCACAGTCATATCCGACTTCTTTGGGATAACTTTAATGGAGCTCACCCACTTGCTATCCGAGATTGGTTAGATAATCCCGGCATCCAATAATTTGATAATCTCAGTTCTCACAACTTCTTTCATGTTGGGGTTTAGTCTTCTTTTCATTTCTCTAGAGAGCTTGACATCCTCTTCGAGATGGATCTTGTGAGTGCAAATCAATGGACTTATCCCCTTTAAATCAGCAATGCACCAACCAAAATCACTTTGGTGCTTCCTCAGAATTTTCAACAATTTACCCTCTTGACCTTCATCTAGGCTAGAGGAGATAACAATAGGAAATGTCTCATCCTCTCCTAGGTATGCATATTTAATATGGGAGGGTAGTTTCTTTAATTCGAGGGTTGGAAATTTGTCACTGGAGGGAACCATGTGTGTATCCCTCGGAGGTAACTCCTTAAATCTAGAAACCCAATTAACATCTCTCGCGTCCTCGTCCAACGCACTCTTATCGAGTAACTCACTCAACTCCCCAACCTCCCTCTCGAAGTTGGTGTACGTCCCCTCACTCTCATATCTCGCCGCTAAACAGGTCTCTAAAGCGTCGCCACAGTAATTTTCCTCAAAATACTCCTCTACTATCTCATCTATGAGACTCACCGCGTGAAAATCATCTTCCTCCCCCGTATATTGGGCTATGTGGAAGATGTTGGTTTCCAAGGTCATGTTCCCAAAGGTGAGTTGCATTTTGCCATTCCTAGTATTGATGATTGCGTTAGCCGTAGCTAAAAATGGGTGCCCAAGGATGATGGGAACATGATTTCTCGAGTTGAAGGAGGGCTCCGTGTCCCAAATTACAAAGTCTACCGGGAAGTAGAAAGTGTCAACTTGGACGATCACGTCCTCGACTATGCCTCTTGGGATCTTCACTGTTCGATCCGCTAATTGGAGAGTGACTTTTGTGGGTTTGAGGTCGCCCAAATCAAGTTGCCTATATATGGAGTAAGGGAGGATATTTACGCTTGCTCCCAAGTCAAGTAAGGATTTTTCGATTTTATTCTCTCCAATGATGCAGGATATGGTGGGTGCACCGGGATCTTTGAATTTAGGCGGGAGTTCATTTAGTAGAATGGAGCTCACATTTTGTGCTAGAAAGACGTTCTTCTTCACCTTCATCTTTCTCTTAACCGTCAACAGATCTTTGATAACTTTATCATAAGCTGGAATTTGCTTGATGGCATCGAGAAAAGGTAAATTCAGCTTTACTTGCTTAAGCACTTCTAGCACGTCTTCACGTGGGTTTCCTTTTTGGGAGGGAATCAACCTTTGAGGAAATGGTGCCGCGGAGGGTGGTTTCACTACCACTTTTGTCTCACTAGCGTCTTCCTTATCACTCTCATTCAAGGGGACATCTTCGGCCTCTTTCATGCCGGGCGAAATCTCCTTGTCTTTCGTCGTGTCGTGTGGGGGAGGTGATAACTTAATGACTCTCCCACTACGAAGAGTGGTCACAGCTTGACATTGCTCATGTTGTTCAGTAGAGGTGGAGCTAACACTAGTTTGACCTTAGGGAGGTCTTTGGCCTTGGGTAGGAAACTTGCCCTTCTCTTGGACACTCAGCGAGGATTGTATCTTTAACAAATTCACATTTATGTCGCCAATCAGACGATCATATTTGGCATTGGTTGCGGTCTGACTTGCGATGAATTGATTCATGGTATCCTCGAGAGTTCTCCGCGGTGGCGGAATATACGCTCCTTGAGGTGGTAGTGCTTGCACATGTCTTTGCATGTGTGGAGCTTGTTGAAAGTGTTGTGGTGGAGGAGGGGCAACATGTGAAGGAGGGTTCATTGCGGCGTGTTGTTGCCCATAGCTAAAATCGGGATGGTTTTTCCATGAAGGGTTATATGAATTCCCATGCGGGGCACCGAAATTACCATTAAAACCTCCTATACCACTAACTTGCTCCTGAAGCATAACTTTGTAGGCGGGTATCGTCGGGCACTCCTCAGTTGAATGCCCCCCCTCACAAATCGCACACACCTTTTCGACAGGGTTTGGTACGGATCCAGCTGGTCCTTTTCCATATATCTCGCATAGATATCGAAATCCTTTCTCAAGAGTCTCCAATCGACTATCCGTCATAGAGGTCTTGTCTACGTGGAATAGGCCGGATGCCGATGGAGTGGTGGTCATTTGACAATTTCGATTTTGAGCGTTAGGATCAGATGTATCCCAGGATTGGGTAGTCTCGGCGACATACCTCAGGTGAAGCTCAGCATCGTGGGCATCTAAATCGATAAACGGACCACTTCCCATAGTTTCAACAAGTTTCTTAGAGTTAAAATTCAGCCCATTATATAGAAAAGAAATGATTTGCGCTGAATCAAATCCATGATGGGGGCATGAAGTAACTAACTCATTGAAGCGTTCATAACATCGATGGAAGGGCTCATTTTCAGCTTGTCGAAATGCTTGAATTTGAGCCTTTATGGAGATGTTTCGATGTGGTGGGAAGAATTTCTTGAGAAATCTCGACTGCAACTCATTCCATGGTGGAATCGAGCTCGGAGGTAAAGACCATAGCCAGGCTTTAGCTTTATCATTGAGAGAGAAAGGGAAGAGTTTGAGGCGGATTACCTCTTGTGTGCAGGTTTGATCATTGAGAGTATCACACACGTCCTCAAATTCTCTAATATGGAGGTATGGCTTTTCAGAATCCATACCGTGGTAATGCGGTAGCATCTGGATCATCCCATTTTTTAAACGAAATTGCCCGGCATTATACGGGAGTATAATGCATCCCGGAGTGACAATGCGCTCGGGAAATAAGAATTCTATCAATGGGAGGTATGGGAGCTCTTCCTCACCGGCTGGTGCACTGCCGTGTTGCGACATCACTTCCTCACTTAACGACTCGGTGCTCTCACTAGGTGTGCTCGAAGTGTATCCTAAGAAGGAAAACGGAGTGTTATTGGAGATTGTGTGTGACGGTGTGGGCGGTGGGATCTAGAACTGTGGGGCATTTGGAGTGTGGGGACTATCGGGATTATACTCAACGATTAGATTTTAGTGAATGTTGGTTGGAGTATTATGGGGTGTGGGAGTGGTTTCAGAATTTTGCATTAAAGCTTAGGAGAGATGATGATTGTGAATCTTTTTGTGCTTTTTGATTTTTTTTTTTATGCTTTTGGATTTTTGGAGATTTTTGGTCAAAGCTTGGATTGACTCGATCTAATCCTAAGTCTACCTAATTCCCCGGCAACGGTGCCAAAAACTTGATGCGACTCAGAATGTGTCTCTAATGTGCGTTCACTCTAGGCTCAAGTGCAATCCTATCGCGTTAGTAATAAACCCGGTAAGACGGGATCGTATCCAGAGGGAAAAAGGACAACGGAGTTGTAACAACGGGAAAAGACGGAAAAACCCTAACTTTGACTCTAAAAAGAAAAAAAAAATGATTTGGTTTTGAGGATCGACTACACTAAATGCAATTATGAAATTAGGCAAATATGCAACTACTCTAATTTACCTGAAATGCTAATGGAAAGATGATTTGAAACTTTTGTTTAAATGATGAGAAAAATAGGACGGGAATACAATCCCCCAACCCTAGTGAATTGCAGCTATAATACTAAGCATGAATTTATCTAATTAAATTGACTCGGAATTTAGTACTCCCAAGCATTACGTATACGAGGTTCAAGCCCGCGCCATACTTAATCTGAGGATGAGTAAATCTGTATCGCAATAGTAACACTCGAATTGCATTATAAATCATCACGGTTACCCAGAGGCAAACGAGATATAAAGACCTACAATTGTTATGTTCCTACGCGATACGATCATATTCAATTACTAAATTCAGAGGATTAATATTATACACATACAATTAACACATCAGGTTGGGTTCATGTACCCCGGCCTTAGAAAATCTAGCCTAGCATGAGGAAAGTGATGAAAATAATGTTTAGTGTGCAGGAATTCATAATTATTCTAAAGAAAACTGTAATTAGGTGTAAAAAGGAATTGGAAATAAGAAATACTCACTAAAATTACCCAAGCAGCAATTGCAATAATGAATCAAACTGTTAATCCACTAATCTCTGAATCAATCTTCAATCAATAAATTAAAACTGGAAATTTTTATCTAAACTAGGGTTTTTGCTGGAAAAGAAAAACTAACTATTTTCCTATCTAAAAATCTGTCCTAATAACAATAATAAATCGAGTTTTTATACCCTCCATGAATTTAGGAATTTCAGCTGCACTAGGACTCTCCTTTGTAACAGAGAAGATTTGCAAATCTCGAAGGCCGGACCAGTCCAGGCCTTAGGCGGACCGGTCTGCCTTCTAGGTGGATCGATTCTTTTATTTTTGGGGAGGATCGGTCCGCCCCGAATCGGTTCGCCCCCGGACCGGTTCTTTTATTTTTGCCTTCTTCGGTTTGCTTGTGGTTCGGGGTCTACTGGAGTTTGGCAAGGCGGACCGGTCTGGCTATTTGACTTTTTGGCTCAACTTTGACTGCTCACATCTTTTGTTTCAAAACTTCGATTGAGGTGTCATTTCTTCCTATGTTCTTGTGAATGAGATCTCTTCGACTTCTCTTTAGGTACCTCATCTGAATTTCGGGTGGAAATTATGCTTTTACCCTTTTGACTTTCCTTCTTTCTTCCTTGATTCTTTCGGTTTCCTTCTTCCGTTTCTTGACATCAAATACCTGTAAAATCACTATAAAATACTAGAAACTCGGTGTACTCCTTAGGATTAGTCAGTAGCAAGATTATGAGATAAATTCAACTCAATTACGTTGTTCGAGGTGCTAAAAGCGACTAAATCAAGAGATAAATTAGGAAGAATTTATGCCTAATCAGGCACAAGCCGTGAAAGTTGCCCAAGTTGCTGAGTCCTCCAATAATAAGCTCATACTCCTTCAAAAGAGGTACGAGGAGTTGGAGGCCAAGGCTGCCCGTGATGGTGAAGCCCATGCCACGACAATAAAGATAATGGTGGCAGATCATGGCAAAGACTTTTAGCTGGCCATCGACAGCACGGTGGAGTCGTTCAAGGGCTCCAGAGATTTCTTCCTTATAAATAATAGGGCCAATCTCCGCGGTTACCAAGATCTCAGGCATAGATTCATAAAGAACTTCCCTAAGACTAAAGAGAAGGTTCTTGCCTGGGGCCTTGGTGATTTTTAGCATCACCAATGCATAGCTGAGCTCAAGGACGCGACCGAGGAGAAAGTCAGGTTGAGGGCAGAGGCTGAGGCAGAGCACGTGGAGGAAGAGACCAAAATAGCCACGGATGGTGAGGAATGGGATGTCAATGACGATGCTGCCTCGTGAGTCTGTAATCCTTAAAATTGAACTACTCATCCATATAAGGCTGCGTCCCTTCTAATTTTTAAACTTTTACATATATGGGTTGCGCCCCTTTGATATTTTTTGTAACTTTTGTAGTGGTTTCGGCCCTCTTGTATGTAATCTAACTGATACTATCAAGGTTTTGGCCACCTTCAATGTTTATTATTTCTGCCTCCTTTTCTAGTAGCTTTTGAATTTCTTATGCTTTTCTTGCTTTAATACTTGAATGAATGCTCTCTTTATACATCTTTGCTTTCTTGAATTATGCATTTTCTTCTTGCAAACGTATGAGTCATGGGTTGTGGCCATATTTAGAAACCAAAATGGAATATAACTTAAGGCTGTGGCACTGTAATTTGGATGGGTTGCGCCCCTTTTTCCCCGCTACGTACAATCTTGTGCTTGAAAGTGGTCGTAGCCCCTTTCCTAAATAGAGGCTACACCTTTGAGTTATTTTTTTTCTAATAGTTCGCGGCACCCTCGAGTGTTTGGAACCCATCTTCTATAGCTTTATGGTTGTAGCTTTATAATTGGGTCCTCCGAATGTTGCTTTTCCTGAATAGGTGCTTTCCCTTTACCTTTGGCTGCTTGAACCATATAGTTATTTTTTGCCAAAAACTTGACACGACTCAGAATGTGTCTCTAAAGTGTGTACTCTTTAGGCTCAAGTGCAAGCCTATCGTTCAAGTAATAATCCGACAAGTCGGGTATCGATCCTCAGGGAAAAAGGACAACAAGAGTTGTGACGACGGGATAAGACAGAAGAATCCTAACGTTGACTCTAAGAAGAAAGAAAAAGATTTGATTTTGGGAATGATTAAGCTAAATGCAATTATGTAGTTATGAAAATGTGCAATTACACTAAATTACCTAAAATGTGAATGAAAATTTTATTTGAACTTTTAAATGAGATGATGGAAAAAATAGGACGGGAATACAATCCCCCAACCCTAGTGTACTGCAGTTATAATACTAATCGTAAATTTATCTAATTAATTTGACCCAGTCTTTAGTACTCCCAAGCATTACGTATATGAGGCTCAAGCCCGCGTCATACTTAATCAAAGGATGAGTAAATCGGTATCACGATAGTGACACTCGAATTATATTCTCAATCATCCCGGATACCCAGAGGCAAACGAGATATTTAGACCTATAATTGTTGTGTTCCTCGCAATACGGTCACAATTAATCACTAAATTCAGAGGATTAATTTTATACGTGCAATTACCACATCAGGTTGGGTTCATGTAACCCGACCTTGGAAATCTAGCCGGACATACCGAAAGTGATGAAAACAGATTTCAATATGCAGAAAACCATGATTAATCTAAGGCAAACTCGTACAATGATGTAAAAGAGAATGGAAAAGATGAGATACTCACTAAGTTTTTTATCACAGCAGTCAACCAAATAACTAGAAGTACTCACAATCGGAATCAAAGTTTCAGTCTTGAATTAAAATGAATAAAGTTGCTAAACTAGGGTTTGTGGAAGAAAAGGAGAGATTAAACTAACTCCCCACGTTCTTGCCTTCTTTACAATGAAAATAATTCGAGTTTTTACACCCTACATGAAATTACAAGAAGTTGAGTATAAATCGGAGTCTTTAGAGGAGAATCAGAAAACAAAATCTCGATGGGCGGACCGGTCCGGCACTTAGGCGGATCGGTCTGCTTCTAAAGCGGATCGGTTCTTTTATTTTTCAGGCGGACCGGTCCGGTGGCGGATCGGTTCTTTTAATTTTTGCCTTCTTCGGTTTGCCTTCGGTTCGCAGCTCTCTGGATTTGTGTACATCGGTTCGGTCCTGGTCTTAGGCGGACCGGTCCGCCTATTTGACTTTTCCTTCAAACTTTGACTGCCCATATCTTTTGCTCCGGGTATCCTATTGAGGTGGCGTTTCTTTCTAGGTGCTTGTGAGGATGATACCTTCAACTTCTCTTTAGGTACCTCATCCGGATTCTGGGTAGGAATGACTCTTTTGCCCTTTTGACTTTTCTTGTTGACTTTCTCTATTCTTCCATTTCTTGACATTAGACACCTGTAAAATCATAACGAAATACCAGAAACTCGGTGTACTTGTTAGGATAAGTCAGTAGCAAGATTATGAGATAAAGTCAATCCAATTACGTTATTCAAGGTGATTAAAGTACCGAAATTAAGGGATAAATTTGGAAGAATTTATGCCTAATCACCATCCCATCACCAATATGGAATATAAAGAATGGCCGGGGTTGAGGCCTGTAATCTTAACATCTGCCAACTTCCTTTACTATCAAGGTTTCCGCCACCCAATGGTTTTTGTATAACATTTGCACGATTTTTCTTCGAATGCCTTGATGTTTCCACTGACGCTTTTACATTTCACTTGCTTACTTAATTAAACCAACCCTGAATTAGTTTGAGGCTATGGCAGTGTATCGTAGATTACTGCATAAATACACAATACATAGGCCGCGGCACCTTACAAGTGGATCCTCATTATAATATCGCTTCTTGATTAGGGTCGCGGCATGTTAGCTATATTGCTTGCCTTTGTCACTTAATGGATTCATTTAATTGCCGCAGCCGTATATTTAGCCCTTGGGAGATTTTGTAGCTTTGGCATGCTTAGTGATTACAGCAAAATAATAATTTCCTTTCATGGCTTTCCTCTAGTCGCTTCAATTTCCTTTCACGAAATATGGCTTTTATCTTCTTTAACACAATCCTTTTGTATATAAATGGGATATTATTAAGCCTCCCAGGGTTGGTTTATGTTATTAAGCCACCCACAGCTGATATACGGGATACTTTCAAGCCTCCCCAGGCTGGGTTATGTTATTAAGAAAGAGAAATCCACCCACAGCTGATATATGGGATACTATCAAGCCTCCCCAGACTGGGTTATGTTATTAAGCCACCCACAAATGATATATAGGATACTATCAAGCCTCCCCAGGCTGGGTTATGTTATTACGCCACCCACAGCTGATATATGGAATACTATCAAGCCTCCCCAGGCTGGGTTATGTTTTTAAGCCACCCACATCTGATATATAGGATACTATCAAGCCTCCCCGATTGGGTTATGTTATTAAGCCACCCACAGCTGTAGGTATATATATAAAGCCATTCCTGGCTTGATATTACAAGTCTCCCGACTTAATGACGCATCCCGAAAGCTAAGAACGGGCATTGTAAGCCCCCATGGCTAGATGACTCATCCTGAGAGCAGAGAAGGGGCATTGTAAGACCCTATGGCTAATAAAATCTCCTTGAATCCTCAGGTGATTTCGTGAATATGATCATCATATGATTAGATATAGTTGCACATCATGAGGGGAACTTGTGAGCTAATTAAGAGCGCAATCCCTCTGTAGGTGCATCCCAAAATAAAAATAGTCTTCCGAGATAATCTGTTATTCTAAGTCTAACATATTGTATCCAATCATGCTCTGCTTAAGATAAAACGGTATTTTATAAGATGACATTTCATGGAAATGAGAATCAAAACATAGCACTATAGAGTGAATCACGATTTCTTGCATCTATTCATATATATATGTATAGGACTTTGTAAGGTCAATACAAAGTTTAATTTAAAACAGCATAAGAAGAGTTGTCATTGTAAAGTAGAGACAGATGGAATATAAGACATAAGCATGAAAAATGGGCATGCGGTATGAGAGACTAGACTTCATCCCCTAAGCATCTTTGAGGAACCTCCGCAGCTTCCCTTACCCAATCAGTCTTTCAATTTCATCCTTTAGTGCATAGCACTGCTCAGTCTCGTGGCCATGGTCCAGATGGAACTTGCACCACTTGGCTTTGTTCCTCTTATGGGTTGGAGCTTTGAGCTTCTCTGGCCACCTTAGTAGCTTGTCCTCCTTAATGGACTCAAAGATGTCTTCAATTGGGAAGGCCAATGGGGTGTAAGCCTTAGATATCCCTTCTGCCTTCTCTGATTTCCTTTTCTATCATCTGCTTCTGCGGACGGATCCTCCGGTACTTCTGCGACAGTAAAGGCTATTAAAGCAATGTTCCTCGGTGCCGCGCCCACATTGGGTGAGGCCGCGACCTCTAGCATTAGGACCCTCTGAGTCAAATAGTTGACTTGGGTCTGGAGTGAGGCATGACTATCGTAGAGGTGGTTGAGGTGATTGTACAGCTTCACAATCTCATCTTTGACTTTTGTGCTCTGGATGGATTCTCCCTCCATTTCTGCTTTTGTTAGTCTTTACAAAGGATATATAATCTGATACAAAACTAACAAAAGTGAGTATTCTCAGAAATATTGGGGTAACCAAGTAGGAAATGGGGGTGCAGCGTTTGCACTACTACATGATATTATTGCTGAGGCCGCGGCCAGTATGGCACATAGGTGCACTGTCGTGGCCTTTGTATGATATTCACCAAGGTTGAGATGGAGACCGACTGAGTCCGTTCCTTGATGTTTTGAAGCTTAGTAATGCAATTTCCCCAGTAGAGGCCACGGCATGTAAGGTAGTTGAACTACCACACCCCATCCCTACCTAGGCAGCGAAGGAACAATCCCAAAATTGAATCCCAAAAACTGAGTTTTTCTCCCGAAACTCGTGGAGAGCATACCTACTAGGGTTTATCCTTGAGAGAATAACCTCTCGGTGCACAAAGCGGCACAATTCTAATGATAAACCGTAGATCATAGGCAAAGCACAACAAAAAAGGAATAAATATAACTCTTCCCTAATCACCCACCTTTACGGGGTCAATGCCCATCAAGATTTCCAGCTTTACCTAGGTGGGGAGATATCACAGGTGTATGCAAACATAGATCTGAGGTCATAAAATGGAGACCCGACAGCAGATTCGAAGGAACGAAATACCCATTTAAAGGTGTAAGTATAAAATAGAGCTCAATAACCAAAATTCACTCATAGGATGATGATCCATAAGATCCCCATGAATAGAATAAGGTGTTTAAGAACTCGAAACACAGAAAAACAAGATTAAAGTATCTCGATTCCCACAGACAGCGTTAGATTGATGATACTTGAAATCGTCCACTTGTCGTTCTCATACTAGCAAATCAAGAGTAAAGTGTATAATAAGTAAACAAAGCGAGTGAATAGAGAGAATACAAGATATAGAGTGGTTCAGCCTCTAAAATAGTCCTACGTCCACTTTGGTACTCTACTCTCATTATATTCATATTATATTACAAGTTTACAATGCCATTAGAGGCATACAAGATAAATGAGAGAGAAGAATACATGACTGTAGCGGTACCGGGAGTGCCGGAGATATGACAACAATGTAGGTGAGTAGACCCCAAGTTGTATGTTGAGGTTGTGTAGAGAGAATTTGGCAAGGCTTCGCCAGGTATTGTGGAATCTGCCCAAGTAAGGGGGTCGGCCTCTTATTTCGAGGTGTGGTCCTCTATTAATAGGAGATATGGTCACGTTCTCCGAGCACGTGACGTACATAAAATCTGGAGTTGATGTAATGGAGAGGGATGCGGCCTGTAAGGCAAGTAATGTGAGTGATGTATCCTGCAAAGGGCTAGAGCCAAAGGTGTCGCACCCTGTATTGGGTAGCTTTCGCGGCCTTTTCATAATGGAAAGTGGTATGTGCTGCGCTTTGTATTAGGTAGGGCCTCACCTTGTGCGGAGAATGGACACGGTATATAAGCTCGTGGGGGTATCATCCGTAGCAGGGTGTTATATTAGTACTATCAATTCTATTCCAAGGATGCATTGTTGCAGCACATGTGAATGCATGCAGGGTTCAGACTAGAAGCCTCGTTTCTTCATTCCTAGATTAGGATTCTAGATTCATTATTTTAGTTTGGGTGTGTTGCCCCCATCATTTACTTTTTATTTATTTCAATCAGTAATTCAGTTTATGAGTATTATTAGATTACTATTTGGTTTGGGATATTTGTAGCCAATGGTCTCTTCGGCAAGATTTTTAATTCATTCATTTTATTATGCGTTGGTTTAGATATTTCATGTGGTGAAGGATTTATTTAGTTTTCCACTTGGTTATTTATTTGTCTAATGAAAGGTAAAATTTGACACTGACTTTTGAATACTAGGTGGTTACTAAAGTTTTAAAAAGTTTTCGATAGTGATGCTAAGAATGAACCATATGTAAATCCTGTTTTATTTCGAGGTGTGGTCCTCTATTAAATTAGGCGGGGTGTCACAGATGGTATCAGTGCATTAGAATCTAGAGTCCTTAGGATCTGTGCATCCTTTCACATTTTAGCATAGTGTTCTTTGATGTAGATACTTATGATAGGATTATTGTATTTCTCTACGTATGCGACTTACATTTTCCTTCAATTAAGTATAGAGTATGTGATTCATATACAAGCTCAGTTGAGCTCCGTACACCAAGCAAAATGGGGTATTAGAAGAACTGCAGGAGGAGAGGAGAGGCAGAGGACATAGAGTATTCTAAGAACCGTGATTATGAGCGAAATGACCATATTTATTATTCAGGCAGATAACAAAAGGATAACCACTCGAGGACAGTAGTTTCCCCAAGCACCGTGGTAGAGAACAGTGGAAATTATTTTTTACTCACCGAGCGTAATAGGTAGGGGAGAGTCATTGGGACTCTTTTCAAGAGTCATCTTTAAGATTCGAGAAAGATAGGAAGTATGATGGACCTATGGATGAAGGTAATCCAAAGGCAATTGTGTAGGGTGGAATGCGGCGACACATAGGACTAAATTTAGGACGAAATTATTTTGCTCACAAGAGAAGCATTGTGATGAGATAAGTTAATCACCCCATATAAGGAATTAGATACAGAATGATCGTGAGAGAGAATGAGATTGGAGTTTTGAAACTTACCACAAGTAGGCCGGATAGAGACCGATCGTGAAAGAGATGATGACTTATTTAGATAATTTCATACCCGACGAAGGGGGTACATAGAATGAAAAAGGGATCCGTAAGTTGATAATAGAATCGTGATGAGAATACGAAAACTTGGATGAGAAACCTAGTTAGGATGTCTAGTTCCAATGTCGTCAAAGTCGTATGCTTGAAGTTTATATCAACGCTTCCATGATAAGGGAGGCAAGAGGGTTGAAGAATCTAGTTAAAGAGCAAGAATGGATTTAATAGTGATAGTGAAGCATCACGGAAGGTTATACCTAGTAGGGGACCCATTCTAATGATTAAGAGTAATATAATTCCTACCAGGAGATGGTGAATTTAGTCAGGGCCGTCAAGGCCTGCAACGAGTCCCATAGGGCCAGTGGAGCCAAAGGGATAAAGGAGGTAGCAATCAGGGTCGAGGCTACCATCTCTGCGAGAAGGACAACCCCGACATGTCCAATTGGTCCAGTAAGAGTGGAATAGCATAGGGAGGTGTCTCATGTTAAGGAGTGAGAACAAATGTGTCAATATTGTCCGCATTGAGTTAGGGGATATGAGCAAGATGCCCAACAGGGGCAAGAATTATAAGAAGACTTTTGGCTTTCCATTGGGACGAGAGTGTTATGTCCAGGAACTGCTTGAACTACCAGAGTAGTTGACAACTAAAGATATGAACTTTATCCTAGTGTGGATGCATTCTATTTTGTGTGAGACGAGCGGGTCACAGTGGTTTGTTAGCACAAAATTCGCATGTGAAACGAGTTTAGTCAAAGTATCGTTAATTGTACTATAGTTATACATAATTACCTTAGGTTAATGGAGCTCTCTTTAGTTCCATAGTAAGGGGAGCAGATGTGGGCACAAAGAGAATGTTTACATTATATGGTAGTTTTCTCCTTATGAGGGTTATGGCAGGAGAGTATATTATTATCTTGCGTAGTGACTAGATATTGAGGGTATGAAAGGTAGTATATTGTATGTAAGACTATTATGCTCATTATGCCAGAGAGAGATATTTTATTTTACGAGGCATCACCTGAAAGAGGGTTGAGCCTGCATATATATTGTATCATAGACTTCGGTGAGTATAATTATCTCATTACATTTATTCCCGGCACGTGGGTACTTTTACTAAGGTGATTCGGGGTATATTGGGTTATCATTGAGCGAAGAGATTTAGCTCAATGTTATTTCCGCACTGAGAAGTTAATGATTATGAGAACGTCACATCGTGTGATGCCTTGAGAGTCATGAGCAGAGATGAATTGATTTATGTATCGGGAGACAGGATTTGTGATATCCTAGATATGTTCTTTGGAACCAAGGATTATGATGATCGACAAGGACAGAGAATAGTGCATTGGGAAAAGTTATTTTGGGCTTTGTTGTGAGATGTTATGCGCATAATCCTTAATAACGCCGGGAGTGGAGAGACGTCGTTAGATGCTAAGGCATCGGTTTAAATGATTATTATCTAATTAGTGGGAAAAGCACTTTGGGCTGAGAGTTATTACGAAATAGGGACAGTGGATCCGGGAAGTGTTGCAAAAGAAGCACTGAGAAAACTTTTGCACCACCAATTGATGAGTGGGGAAATATCGGGAAGAAGTAAATGGTGATTTGTGAACTAATCAGGAATACCAATATAATATAGCCACACCAAGAGTGCAGGGGACGAGTTTAAGGTAAATTTGTTGTGTATGTGACGTTTGTGACGTTAGTGCAAATATGCACGGGTTATAGGGTGTACGGGCGCCTTGGGTAATCAATTTTTAAATCGTCCAGTACAATGGAATGTAGACATAAGTGTCTTGAATGTATGCCTGTAGGTAAATTAGAATAATAATTGGACAGGAAGGATGGACTGAAATCCGTTTGAGAAATGGGACAATTCGACTATGTGTATATCAAGTAGGACTTTCAAAACTGGAGCAGTTGAAAGAAGGTGAGAAAAGTCTCACTTAGTCAAATGCCTAGAGTGGTCTATGAATAATTAAGGTGTTGAGTGGAACATAGTGGAGTTGGCTCTAGATATACCATTTAGTGAGGGGAAAAGGTTGATCCAAAGTTATCAACCAGGATTATAAATTTGATGGTCCCAGTGACGGGATTAATAAACACGAGTGATGAAATTCACAGTTTGGATATCCATCTTCTCATTTAAAGAGAATAAATGAAACGGAACAAGGTGTTGTAAGATTGTTGTGAATTAGGACGAAACCTTCCAATTCCACCTCTGATACGAAGTGCCAAGAGGCGATGGGAATGGAGTTTCATATCGTGCTAGACGTCTTAACCAAATGTCGATGTGTAGACGGAAAGCGATTAAGTCGTAGGCAAAATCGAGAAATGTGTATTCTAGATTTCTGAGTAATTAAGAGTATTAATTCGACTAGTAGAGTTACGTATGATACCTCGTAGTGATTTATTATCTATGGGAAACCCTTTGGTAGATAAGGGGGTGGGTAATAACAAGTTTCTAGGACCCAATGTGATTTATGGTCCATCAGCAGGAATTGAGTAAACTGCGCCTTTTAGTGCAAGGCCAGAAAACGTAATGAGAATTACGTCACCGTGGGTTGAAGGTTGGAAGCCTGACATGGGTGGTCAAGAAATTGTTATGGGTATTTACTCTGAGGAGAGTCATGTGTCTGATAGCATGGAAATTGGCACACCTAAAGGTAGGGGCTTTCCTAACATAGAGATAGTAGAGACAGCAGGGTATAAGCCATCTTGTGGGATACTATATGGTTGGAGACCATCGAGTTAGAGATTTGTGACCAAGTGATGGTTTGGGTGTCTACAATAAAGGGGGTCACGAGGTTCGGCAAGAAGGGAAGCTAGTGCCAAGATATGCGAATATGTTCCCTATTATTGAGAGGGTGGGATCGGTAGCATATAGATTGGGACTTCTAGAGCATCTTCAGTGGATACACGATGTGTTCCATGTGACATCACGGAAGAAGTTCCATAGGAGCGAGAGAGCCTTCTGAAACGTTCCACTTGAGGAGATTGATTTACAGCCAAGAATCTCATATGAGTAAATACCCATGGCTATTATGGATCGTAGTGAGCATAAGTTGTAGTCCAAGGTGGTGCCACTAGTGCGAGTTCAGTGGGGACACCACAATATTGATGAGTCGACTTGGGAGAGGGAGGATAACATGCGAAAGCGGTATCTATAGTTATTCACGCAGGTATATCCTAATTTCGGGGACGAAATTCCTTTTTAAGGGGGGAAGTATGTAATACCCCGTATTTTGGCATATTTAAAATTTAATTAATTCGGAAATTAATTGGGAGAAATACGTTTTAATTAAATTACACGAGTGACGTAATTTAGTGTGATTATTAAATATTAATCGAGAGATAGATACTGATTAATATTATGAAATGAAATTTACTAAGTGTGAATAGTAAATAATTAATTATTATTGATTTACGTCATAGCGAGTGAAATGGTCCTATTTGATTTTATCTCAGTCGGGAGTCGCGTATAGACTAAATTGGCGTTGAGATAGTAAATATATTTAGAGTGACTCGGATGATGATTTAGAGGTTACATATGGTTCCAAAATGGTGGAAATAGTTAGAATAATATACCCGGGGGTATACTTTGGGTCCCGGGTCAATTTTAGACCAAATCGGCACCTATTGAGGGCATTTTGGTCACTTGGCAAAAGCATGTTTAGAGACCTACGAAATTTACAACCATATATCAGATGTTAGATAGAAGGGTATAGGGTTAAAAACAAAAAAACCTAAGAGAGGCCATTAAAGAAAGAGGAGAGACCATTCTCAAAGCTTAAGGAGGAATTTGTGAGAGATTCGAAGGGTTCTTGCACCACAAACCACTTGGGAAGGAAGACTGGAGGAGAAAAGAATCAAACACCAACATCAAACCACGAAATTAGATCACACCTATTAAGGCAAGTGTTTATATACAATATTTTTGAAGTTATAATACCCATGTGTACGGTTTTCAAAATAAATTTGATTTAATTATTATTCTTGGAAGAAAAAGAATGGATTTTGATGCATGATTGGGTAGATTTGCATGTAGAATGATTTATTATCTGTCGAGAAGTAGAAATCATATGATAAGGACCTATCATTTCGAATTAAATCTTAGTTTATGAATAATGTATTGGGAAGAACACAAAACTAGGGTTTTTGAAGAATTTTTGTGTTTTGATTCGTTCTTGATTGAATTCTATGAAGATTTGATATGTTTAGAACGTTAGAAATCACCCTAATGCATGTAGAAATGGTTAGGAATCATTTTTTATGATTTTGGTATAGTATAATGTAAGTTTGGTAAATGAAAATGGCGGAAAAAACTCATGTAGAAGACGAAGTAGCCAAACAGTATATTTTCGAATCGATTCAGCCAGGGGCGAATTGATTCGGTTTACTAGAAAACTTGATTTTCCCCTTTTAAGCCTAGGATTTCTAAATCGTTGTCGTGAAAACCTTTAGGACCATGTTAAATGATAATGGGAGACTTATCATTTTACAGTAGGCTTATGATATGGGTACGTAGTAGTCTTATTGAGAGGATTAAGACGAGATTGAATTGGATGAAACTACATCGTAATTAATCTGAAAGACAGATAAAGAATTATGAGAATTTTGAAAGAATTGCATATAGATCAGTCGGTTAAGTTAGACTTAACTACTGAAATTAATAAAGGGGTAACTAGGAGCCTTAGAGTTGTGTGAATACTCAAATAAATGCAAGAAGGGTGATAAATCGTAAGGTCATATGTACGGGAAGTATGCGAGAGAAATTTACTACGTACGAGCATGAATAATTAGGTTGTGTGTATGCCTAATGATTTAATTATAGGTGGAGTGAATACCTATTATGTACTTGATTGATAAGTTCAATGAGACAATCCGAACCAATTTCGAGGGGACATTCAGAACTAACTTGATTAATAAGTTCGATGAGACAATCTGAACCAAGTTCGATGAGACATTCCAAACCAAGTTCGAGGGGACATTCTGAGCTAATAGTCCTTAATGCGTGATATGGGGACATAAATCCAAAGTATTCACTTATAATATATATCGTGTGTCAAATATATATACCGTATAAATAATCTACTTGTGTGTGATAGTTGTGCGATTAGATGTTTTGTACCTGAATTACATTTAATCTACTTATGCGTGTTAGTAGTGAGAATAGATAGTGCATGTCTAAAACGGTGTTTTGTTCTACTTTTGGGTGATAGTAGTGAGACTATATGGCGCATATCTAATATAATGATGAGCTACATAGGGTGATAGTAGTGAGACTAGATGGCGTATATCTAAAGTAATGATCAGTTACTTATGTGCGATAGTAGTGAGACTATATAGTGTATATCTAAACCATGCTGAATCTACTAATGTGTTAATAGTAAGGAAAAATAGTTAACGTATGTTTAAAAGGAAATTTAAGTGGAGAAACTTAATGATATGGTGGGAACAATAACATGTGGAAAATGTTAACTTGAACTAATAATAACATAAGGGTGATGTTGATTTTTAGTTGTTCGGTAACGTACTGTATGGGCGGTACGAGAACTTAGATACGTAGATAAGTTGAGTTGGATACTTTAGTCTAGTTAGCTTAGGTAGTGTAGCTAGGTGGGCTAATTATAGAACGTTAGGCGTGGACTATAGATGAGAGGTGAGGAAACTTAAGAGAGTGTACGTGAACCTAACATGTGTAATAAATAACTGATTTAAATTGTGATAAACGCTTTCCAAATATATTCAAAACTTTTTTAGTACTACTCTTGTTGTCAAATATTTTTAAAACCTTTTAGGTGTCCAGCCATAGGGACACCAGACTTGATTATTCTATTCCAGGGATGCATTGTTATAGCACATGTGGATGCATGCTGGGTTCAGACTAGACACCTCGTTTCTTCATTCCTAGATTAGGTTCCCAAATTCAGTATTTCAATTTGGGCATGTTGCCCCCAGCATTTACTTTTTATTTATTTCAGTGAGTTATTCAGTTTATGAGTATTATTGGATTACTATTTGGTTTGGGATAGTTGTAGCCGATGGTTTATTTGGCAAGATTTTTAATTCATTTATTTTATTGTGCGTTGGTTTAGATATTTCATTTTGCGAATGATTTATTTAGTTTTTCGCTTGTTTATTTATTTGTCTAATGAAAGATAAAGTTTGGCACCGACTTTTGAATTCTAGGTGGTTAGTAAAGTTTTAAAAAAAATCGACGGTGATGGTAAGAATGAACCATATGTAAATCATGTTTTAATTTAATAAAGGCCAGATCACCCGGAATTTAATTAAGTGGGGTGTCACAAGTTTTAATTAGTTATCATATATATAGACGTTATAATATTTTTATTGTTAAAATCATAGTCCTAAATATAATATTATCTTACAGAAAATGATGGTGGTCATGTCCAGTAGTCAGTCTGAGTGCAGCCCTAATGACATTCAATCGTTACAGCCTACACGCCTAGAAAAAGGTCCCAAATTTCAAGTAAATGAGTTTAAGAAATTTCGCAAAAACGGCTTTGATTTTGTTGCATATCCATTTGAGGAAAATCTTTTGACACAAAATAGCGAAATTTAAACCTCTGCCTTGACTACCTGTGCCGCTAGCAAAAGTGATAAAAAATCAAAAGATATGGTAATAACATATTATAGGATTGTCCAACAAATCCTAGAACTCGATTATTTAGATTTCATGGAAACCGTATTCTATTATGACTGGGTGAAGATGGAGGACACTATGAATACTTGTAAAGCATATCCTAACTTCAAACTTATCATGGAAGATTTATCAAAGATGAAGAGTAAATATCTCATAGTCAAAGAGCCTTTTATATGTGCCTTTCAGAACGTAAAGAAAGTATTCTACTCAAAGTGCATAAATGATGTAAAATGGTCTATTGTTGTGCATGCATCTAAGGGTGTGGCTACTAAAGTAGACGTATTATAGGCTCCTAAAGTGTTCAAGTCTTCTCTTAATGACAACCCTAATTTGAAGGATCTTTTAGTTGATTTGGATGAAGTTTGGGTATCAAAACTTTATTTTATCATTATGAGTCCTATTTGTATCCTATTACTATATTGTCCCATTCATGCCCCAAATTTTATCCAAGTTGTATCCCATTAGTTTGATTTACAAATATTTAATTTGATTCATGAATGTTTAGCTTGAATTATGAATGTTTAGGGGCACTAACACCTTACACGGGACCGACATAACACGTAGCAACTGGCAGCGTAGTCACGAGACGCCCGATTAGAGAACATAACCAAAACTTGAAAATAGCAAGATGTAGACTTGAAAAAATATCGTTGAAGGGTGAAAAGGCAAAAAAAACACATGGCCCCGCAAAAGGCATGAACACCTCGTATGGGACCAATGTAACCCGTACCAAATGACCACGTAGTCATGGGACGCTAGGTTATATAACGTGAGTGAAACTTGCAAATAGTTAGACTTGGGCTTGAAAACCAGTCGTTGAAGGGAGAAAATGCAAAATAGCCCCCAAAAGGCCCCGCAAAAGGCACAAACACTTTGCCTAGGACCAACGTAATACGTAGCAACTGATTGCGTAGTCACAGGACACCCGGTTAGAGAATATAACCAAAATTTGAAAATAGTTAGACTTAGGCTTGAAAACATGCCTTTGAAAGGTGAAATGAAAAATATCCCTACGACCCCGTAAGAGGTACAAACACCTCGCATGGACCAAGGTAACACTTAGCAACTGACTATGTTATCACGGGACGCCTGGTTAGAGAACATGACCAAAACTTGCAAATAGTTAGACTTAGACTCAAAAACATGTCGTTGAAGGGTGAAAATGAAAAATAGCCCCCAAACGGCTACACAAGAGGCACGAACACCTCGCATGGGACCAACGTAACACGTAGTAACTGACCACGTAGTTACGGGAGTCCTAGTTACTAAACATGACCAAAACTTGTAAATAGTTAGACTTAGGCTTGAAAACATGTCAATGAATGATGAAAACACAAAACAAAACGATTTAAAGTGCTCTCATAATTATGCACTCACATATATTTTCATAAATAAGGCATTCTCAGTATCATATTTCTCATTTCAAAATGAACCGGACACACCATAATCAATAAATAACGGCATACATGGTTTTAAGAATAAAACCTCAACACTGTAATGTCTCTTCTTCCAAGATTAAAGCAGGCAAATGCTATGATCAAGACAGGAGAGTATGATCAAGTGTTAAACAAGATCAAGTAGTACTTTGGATCTCCTACATATTGTCAACATCGGTTGGTGGTGAGAAGATCCATTTATACTAGTTCATTTCTTAACATGCAACTAACACAGAATTAGTTCAACATCACGATAGAGAGAAGGGTACCAAATTATTACATCGGTCATACTCTCTTAGAATCCAAAATGAGGTACATGACCAATGAGAAATTGGCATTACCATTAGTGATGTATTCAAGAAAGATGGGATATTACTTTCATGCTCATATTATGGTCGTCCTAACCTATTTACCACTTAAGGAGGTACTGAAGAAAGTGCATATGTCCAATCGGATAAACAAGTGGTCATTGGAATTGGCCGAATTTGATATTTTCTATGATCCCGGTAAGTGTTGTATGATTTCATTATTGAGCTCTAATAAATCCAAAAGGAGAGGCAGATCAACCTAGTCCGTCCTAGAAATACTTAACCAAGAGCAAGAAGATCAATTGTATAAATGAAGTTTATTAATGGAGGGATCATCAAGAAAGTAAGGAATTGACGTTGGGATCATCTTCCTCACCCCATAAATTTTCACATTAAATAAGAAGTTCATCTTGGATTCAAGAAATATAAAAATTAAGCAGAGTATGAGGCCATGATAATTTTCCAGCAAAATGGCATTCACCACGGGGTCACAAGACATTATGGTGATTTTCAATTCCCATATGATCGTTAATCAAGACAACAAAAAATACGAAGCTTTATATTCAAGGATATTTTCCTACAGAGATAAATCTAAGAAAATCCTAAAGGCCTTCAAGTCGATATCAATATAACAGTATGCCTTATCCATATTGGCATCAATAATTAGCACTAATTTGAAAGAAAAATTGAAGTATAATATGCCAACTGACCAAGCATTGATGAACCAAATATAGCAATAGAAATCATGCAATTGGATCGGTCTCATCTCGGATAGAACCATCATTTCCTATCTAAATAATGGGTATCTTCCCCAGGACGAAAAAGAGGCCTATAAATTGAAAATCCAATCGATTGGGTTTTTCCCTAACTCTGAAGGAAAACTTTATCAGTGATCTTTCATAGGCCCTTTACTCAAGTGCAACCACCTAGATCAGGTTGAAGTAATCTTCAACGAGATGCATAAAGGAAGTTGTAGATCTCATGCATGTAGTTGATTTATAATTGTTGGGAAAACCTTTATTTAGTTTCAAAATATGTATTACTCAACGTTCATTGACTCACGTTGGAGTTGTTAATCATGACCTAGGACTTTCTTTCAACACATGCACACATCGTGTTAGAAAATAGCCATTAACATTAAAAGCCCTATACAACACACACATTTGTGTCAGTGTGGGTTTAAACCTAATTTGGTAGCTTAATTATCCATTAAGTCACCTTGCTTAACCATTTCGCTTTTGTTATGGACATTAGTCATTATTCTCAAATTATGTGTCCACGTTACATTAATCTGAATCTTAAACATTCACACAAGTTATGTTATTTTCATCATATAACCCATTTCTTATCGTGTTCCAATTAATACCATTATATTTTTTCGAAACCCTCCATTATCCCTAGACTTCATGGACTCCACACCGTCGGCTCCAGTCAACATATGCTAACTACGCAGTGGGTTTGGGTTCTTTCACCACTAGGGACGTCATATCGTGCTTAATGATTTCCTGGCCTCATCCCATTGCTCCTTTATCTTTCCAATGCATTCAACATTATTCCAATGTTCTCATTAATCCACACTTATGGGCCAAAGCCAAAAGTCCGGACTTAACCATCCGTTTTTCCATTAGCACTTGGAAATTTATTTATTTCTCCTTTAACACTTAACATTTTTAATACTTGTGCAAACTTAATATTTAAAACACTTTTAGCTATTTTTAACACCTGTTCAATGACACAATTAACCGAACATTCTTATTTGCTACTTTAACACCTTTAATATAAAAAAATAACACCCTTTTATGCATTAAAGTTCTATTTTCTAGACATTTGTGATGCACACTTTATTTATGGGATTTTGCATCTTAACACCCACATTGCTACTATTTACACATTTGAAACCTTAAACTTCCATTTTTTAACTCTTAACCCACAACTTATGGAAAATCCTTACTTTTCATATATCTACACATTAAACCTATTTACTTTCTACATGTGTTTAACCCACTTTAAATAACCCATTAAAGTGTATGTTTTCTTTCTACATTTATCTTCATTATTTAAGAAGAAAATCACAATTTAATTTCATAAAATGGCTTAAATAATCCTAATGCATTTCGTTGCATAAAATCATATTATTTATCTTTAAAACATCATTCTAGCACATTTTATTTCATAAAATGTTGAAGACATATATTCTAAATTTTATTTATTTATTTAATTTCAAACCCCATTTAAAATCATCTCTTTAAAACCCATTTACACATAAAATCATAGAATGCAACTAGTCAGCCCATGGATGCAAACTAACATGCATCCTACATATATTAAGTCTAATATATGTAAATAAACTATCTGAAAATATACACATCTTTAAACCTAAACCAAGGTTAGTATTCCTACCTCTAAAGTCTTCAAAATAGTGGTGGAAATGTTGGTGTAGGAGGAACAACCCCCACCTCCAAAGGTGGCCTCAAGGGATTACCAAAAGCTACCTTAAGCTTGCTCCAATGGTAATCCAAGCATCCATTCTCCATCTTCATGGAAAACCTCTTAAATCTTTAAATAACCCTCCCAAATACCCATTAAAATATCAAGACCACTATCCTCAACACTTCTCTAAGGCTATCTAGGGTTTCTATGTTGGTGTATGGGGTTGAACACCCCTAGAAGTTATGGTTATAAGGGGTGGAAGTGGAGAGGATGCGTGGTAATGGACTGGGATAGAAGACTAATCCCCATGGAAGCCCTAAGTTAGAGAGAGGTTAAAAATATGATGGAAGAAGTGTGTTAAACCCACCCCTCTTAACGATATTTAAATCAACTCACATCCTCCCATACCCAAAATGGAAGACCCTAGCCCTTCCTAAGGTGGAAAATTAGGATAAAATCTTAGTTTAAGGCCCTCCAATGATCAAAAACTCAATTAGATCAAGGGATAAGAATTGGACAACCAAAAAATGTAATGTGACCTCCTTGGATCAATTAATCGATCAAAAAGCATTGATCGATCGATGCCTCGATAGGTCGACTACAATGGCTATAATTTATCGATCGATTGACACTTTTCCCAAAACTTTCCTAATTTTTATTTTTGGCCCCATGGCTCTTAAGAACCCTATTTTATAACCCCAAATATTAGGTTTGACCATTTTTACCCTTCTCAGTGAATTTTAAAAAAATTGTGCAAAGTTACCAATTGATGCGTCGCGCGCCGATAAATTTCCATTTCCTACATATGTAACTTCACATCATTCATAATTCTTTACCTCTCGTGTCACCAATTCAATTATATCAGCCAAAAATGGATGTTACGCATCCCCATGTGCGCCCATGCAAGACAAACGAGTCAATATATTATGAGAAGTGCGTCATTTCATGTTCAATAGTAAGCTATTTACCTCTGCATATATTTTCTACAATTACTTCATCAATAAATCACCCGATTTATTTTCAAAACATGTATTTCTCGGTAGGATTATTACACCCATAGTGCAATGGGCACACATATATTATCAATAAAACTCTAATCATTTGGATAAAATGAAAACAAGATAATGAAAAGGGAAGATGAGTTATTGAACTTCTCTCTGTCCTTTAAGCATATCGAACAATCCACAGAAGACCAATAGGTGAGACTCCCCATGCCTTGCATATGTAATGGAGGTATTCATTTGGAGATTGTTCTGCCAAGTCTAAAAATTGAAATCTTTAAGGATAACAATAATAACAATTTCTTGGATCATGAACTTTATATAGCGGAAGATCGAAGGGACCAGACTCTCATTCATTTTGCATTATAAGAATAATAACTTTACTAAAAATACGTTAAGAAAGAAGAAGTTAAATAATTTCAAGTTGGTTATCTAGTTCTTGGAAGCTTCTCCTAGCCGCCAAGAAATGCCCCTTAACAGGAAATAGGCTCCAAACTAGAGTACCCTATAAAGTGGCCTCAAAAGAGAGAGACGGTTCTAACAATATAAAAGAATGAGATGGAGAAATAATACCTAGGTCATTTAATTCCATAAACAATAGGAAATTTTATCATTAAGTAAGATGATTTGATTTTTCATGCTTTATCTTAATAAAGATGATTCGTGTTAACAAATTCTATTATTTCATATGTTTATACTTCTGAATTTAGATCTATTAAAAACCTACCTAAGAATGGGTGTGAAAAACCTACCCCGCCTAATTAAATACGAGGTGATCAGTCCTTTATTAAATTAAAATCAGGGTGAACGGTTGGTTCATTCTTAGCATCACTATCGCAAAATATTTTTTTCCAAATTAAACACCCTAAATAATTAAACTAAGTGTCAAAACAATTTAAAGTCCTCATTTATTTAATTTCGTTGTTAAACCTTTTTAAGCATAATCAAATTTGAATAATACAAATGATAAAGATACCAATCATCCAATGAACCATGCCAATTAGATTATCAAATCCAAATAATTAACCACAAACACAAGATAATGGGAGAGATAAAATAATCCCGAATGAAAACAGAGTGCTGAAATGATAGAATTATGAAATCCCTATCAAGTCTAAACAAGTCTTGAAATGGGTGACACATGCCCTAACTAAAAGAGCTAAACAGACGTCTAAGGAATTAAGAAGGAAGCATCTACTGCAATGACTAGAAACTCCCACGCAAGCTGCAGCACGTCCAGTCAAATGATCATACACCTGATGCCCCTGTGGCTGACCACCAATAATATATACATATATATATACAAGAGAGAGAGAATATGACAGAAAACGGGTCAAAGCCCGAGTGTAAAACAGTTTTAAAAATAGTTTAGCAAGTATTTAAAATGCTTGCCGGCTAATATAACCACCATGTTAGTACGCGACACTCTCTTGAGAATTCTCACCTCTCATCTAGTATGCACGCCTGTCGTACGACTAAATACCTCATAAGTCTATCTAACTTGTCTCCCAATGATTTTATTTAGAGAAGTCACAAGGCTATAATATTTAGTTTAGAGATTAATCTCTTCATGATTACTTATGTTGCTAAATATATCTCAGTACCGTTATAAAGTTCCCGAATACTTATTATAAAATTTGGGGAATTTATTCAATACTTTATTACTTATACGTAAAGTAGAAGATTTCCATATATACGTATATATATTAATCACTCATATAATATATATATACTATCAGCACCCCACATAAAATCTATGGTGATGGCATACTCTGCTATCAAGTCCCCGTATCACTCGTACTAAGGGAAATACTAGTTCGGAATCACTCTCGAACTGTACTAACACAATACCTATAAAATGGAGGCGAAGCATAGTTCCAAGTCACTAAGAGGTCAGCACATACCCCTCACGTATCTTAGGACCGTCTAACTATCATTCTCAAATAACATGTACCAAGGAATATTATATTTTAGGGTACAAGTCAATATCCCCCATAAAGGTCCCATCGAGATAAGACTGTCCCGGTGCGGCAACCTCCGTGATAGAATGTAGTGCGGGTATGATTATACTAAAGCATAATCTAAATATATACACATGCACTCAGTCATATATATAAATATTCTCATTTTCCATTTAGGTTCGCCCAGGACCCATAATAATTATTATTAACCGTACTTATTACAATTTTTATCCAATTATCTCGCATAAAGGATTTGTCTCTTTAATTCTCAATTATAATCATTTCATACTTACCTCTCATCTCTCGAAGTATTCTCTCTCACTAAAGATAATTTCAGTAGGTTCACCCTCTCTAACCTACTGGTCTAAGTCATTTATAAACATCTCAATTCCGTAGCTAACGTGTGAACGATTTTCAATATGTGTTAAACCCCCCGCTAGCCCACGATTTTATACCATATAAAATTTAATTCAACGGCATTCTACTTAGATCCCATTGGTCCTCTTCATGACCCATTATGCTCTTTAAATAATATTTAAGGGTCCCTACGCATTTTATCCGAATTAAATGAAAAGGGGAAAAACATGCAGTTTTCCAGGAGGGATCGATCGATCGACGAAAGGGGTCAATCGATCGATCAAGCAGGTATTCTGAATTTTTCCATTGTTAACTACGGGTTTCCTTCTTCAACGTCAACCAAAACTCCATAATTGAGTCCCAAACTCCTAAACAAGTTTACTACTAATTAAATATACCTATATACATGATTTCCTACGTGATTCATATACAAATTCATCAACGCTATCGAATTAAAGGGAAATTTCATCATAACCATCAAGAACCCTAGTTTTTCATTAAATTTCCAATATTCTAATTCTTTTTCCAGATTTCTCACTTCTAAATCAATACAATTTCGTGGTTAATCCTCTACATATGTTGATATTTCCAGAACACACTTATTTCCTCTAAGGCATGTGATTTAAATTCCCTAAATCATCAATTTCTTCCATAAAACATATACTCATCAACCCTATTCTAACATGGGAAAAATATTAACTAGAAAAATAGCAAGATAGATACTTGACTAGGATTCAAAGGTTTGATTTGTTGGTGATAAGGTTATGGCTCCGTTCCTCATATTACAATCTATGCCCCGGTGGTGTTAATCTTAAAAGAGGTGATGCGGTTTTAGATCAATTCTTGAAAAGCTCTGTACCTTTCTTCTCTAATGGTCGTTCTAAGTTTCTTTGATTGTTAACCCTAAAAGCTAAACTCTAATAGCTGATATAACATAAGAAAATTCGCGGGTTTAATTACCCAAAAATACATAATGATTATAATACTCTCCCGGGATTCCAGTTAGGCCTAAAAAGGCATTGAAACCCAAACTAAACTCCCGGGTATACTTTTCTGACTATCTCGACCCTTTCGGACACATTGGCGCACTCAAAACGGCCATACGAGCGACTTATTATTTATTCACTTATATAATAATAATTTAGTCCCGACACAGGCACGTCCCGACTTAATTTCCATAATTGTCATATTATTCACTCGTGACAATATTAATAAAATCAATCTCATATATTACTTTACTCATCGAGCAATATTCAACCAATTCCCAATAATTACTAACTCTCGTCGCGCTAGTAAATATTTAAAATAAAATTTTGAATTAATATTAAATTAATAACTCAATTAAACTTAATAAATCCCCAATTTTAAAAGCCATAAAAATACGGGGTATTACAGGAACTAGGACGAAGAATCGTGTCGATGCGGAATAGGTGACTAACCCAAAAATTAACTCTCGAAAAGAAATAGAAAAGTTGATTAGGGAGAAAGAAAAATCTACTAACTATAAATGAATGCAAATTAACTACTAACTAAACTAAGTGCAAAGAAATAAATCTACTGAATGAATTAACTATGAATAAGGAAAGATAGGTCGGGTTACAATCCCCCAAACCCTAGTATATTTACCGTATAGAATGATAGATTTTGAATTAGAAATTTAATTGAACCCGAAATTTATTAATCCTAATCATTACATATATGAGGATACGAGTCCGCACCATACATAATCAAAGGTAAAAACAAGTAGGTGTTGAATAGCTACGCGCACATTGCATCCTTAAACACCCCGGTTACCTAGGGCAAATGAGATTAAAAGATCTACAATGGTTGTGCGTACTACACAACATGATTCACTTAAAATTCAATTTAAACCATATTTTCTACGTGGGTAAATTACATCAGGTTGGGTTCATTCACCTCAACCCTTGAAAACTTAGCCAGCCATGATTAAATTAAATAAAGACACAATTTCTATAGTGCAGGAATTCATGACTAGCTTGGAAAATTTGAGAAGAAATTTTTTGAATTAAGAATCGAATACTAAGAGCCATGAATTAATATAACTTACTACTAAAGAAATTGAAAGAAAAAAATAAATGTTACTTGCAATGAAGAAATCTAGAAAATAAACTTTGAATATTGAATTAACTGCAAAACTTCAAAATTAGGGTTCTTCTCTACAAGACCCCTCTAAAAACTAAAAAAATTTGAACCCCATTATTGTCTGACAATAAGCTAAGATAAATACACTTCGAAATTTACAAGAGTTTGAACCAAGTAAAACTCTAAATGATAAATGAAAATCTGGGAAAATCTGAATCGGTCTGGTCCGTTAGATCTTCTTCAGTTCGGTCCGATGGTCAATTTTTCGAAGGGATCTTACAGACCTCAGATCGATTAATTTTTTTCCATAATTGGATCGGTCTGACCCTCATTTTTATTCATAGACTTTAAAGGCATCGGATCGGATCGGTTCGCTTTCAGTTGAACTCGGCTCAGTCTGGTAGCCTATTTCATTCATAATCCTTATTCTTTTTGGATCAGTTCATTTTTTCCATAACCTGTACGGTTTGGTGGTGAAATTCATTTAGAGACTTGCTTACTTCTGGACTGGTTTGCTGCCTGTCTTGACCAGTCCGGTCCGAATTTGAATTTCTTTTTTCTTCTTTTCTTTTGATTTTTTCTCATCTTTGAATCTCTGTAACTTCTTATCCAGGGCTCGGTTTGTGATACCGTTTCTTTCTACGGATTTGTAGATGTGAGGTATGCATTTTTCATGTTGGTCCCTCATCCGAACTCCAGATGTGAAATGATTATTATGCCCTTTGACTTTCCTTCCTTTGTTGATTTCTCGTCTTTGGATTCCTCTTCTCTTCACTTGCATTTAATACTTGTAAAAAGCATGAGAAATACATAAAACTCGAGGCACTATGTGAGAATTGTCAGTAGCTAAATGAGATAAATCAATATGAATTACATTATTCGAGGTGCTAAAAACTACTAAATTATGGGGAGAAATTCGAAAGAATTTATGCCTAATCACAAGACAAATGGAAGGAAAGCTTTTTTCAATCAATATAAAGAAAATGATGCCATTCCTATAAAGATTAGCCACAATTACTACATCCAGAAAACAAAAACCCTAAAATAACTAGGGTGTTAGGGGTGACCTCCCCCAATTAGTGACAACATCATTGTCTTGCTTTCACTGACTTTCAGTGATAACCATATCAGTTGTTGATTAGTTTTATTCTTGGTAGGATACCAAGGAAGCTTCACCATATCCAATGTTAGGACTATCCAGGGGGTACTCGGCACAGACAGGAATGCCTCTAGGAAATTTCCCCCTTTAGAGACTATAATCCCATACTTTGTTGAAAAAAATTAACTGGGAATGTGGCTATTTCGCTTAGTATACGTGATATAAGGAGTAATTGTATTGGAACACGAATTCACGCACATAAAATTGAAAGACGAAATTATATGGGTGAAAAGATCTCTTCATCGAGTTACGATCATTGGAAAACGGGAACATCACCTCTTAAACACACTGGCTAATCTCTTCTATTATAATTTTGTGTTTTAACTCTCCCTGCGGTAATTAATTTCATAATACGAACTCGGTTAGGACTTTTCTTGGGTTATAAGGTATATTGAGTAAAATGGGAAACTTCGAAATTGGAAACACTTCTATGATGTTCATTAGTGCTTTTTCGGGCTTTTTCTCATTTTTCTTTTCTTTTTCTATTTTTTTCTATTTTTCACATTTTTTTTCTTTCCTTGCTATTTTTCTTGAGCATTTTCCTTTTATTGCCCCTTTTCATTTTCACACAAATTGGACTTAATTGCTGGATTTTTCGGTTTTCCCAATTCTCGACCATATGGGTTTTTCATGTTATCAAACGAAAGGGAAAACATTTTATTTGGCTCAACTTGCTTTGCAAAAGGGAATTTTTCGCAACTTTTTGTGGATAATAATTTTTGGTAACAAACGATGGCCTAACTTCATTTATCCGAATTAATCATTATATTACCATACGCGTCTCGAGATGAATTTTAGTTTAGAGATATTTCAGCGCGCTTTTCAAGACAACATCACGCACAATTCCTTAACCGATCAAAATAATAATTTTGAGATCACAACGACTTATTTCAACGCAAAATTGAACTTTGAGTTAATCATTAACTCCGATTGATTTAAAATCTCCGAAAAATTGCGAGGCTCGAAATCTCACCGGGTTGATTATCTCAACACTTATTCATCAAGTCGTCAATTTTCTTTCAATTTCCATCTTTGGTCAATTTCGGCTTATGCATTTGGATTTTTACAATTTTGAGACTTTAAACAATTTTTCGGTGATATTTTTGAAAAAATTTAATTCCAGTTTTTATTTATTTTGAAGAAAAATATTTTTGGATTTTTTGAAATTTTTCAATTTTTTATTTTTGAAATTTTGGCCATTTTCAAATTTGTGAAATGTGAAAGCGTATGCGTACCCCCCCCCCCCCCCCCCCCCCCCGCCCCCCAACTTAGGTTTTTGCATAGTCCAGATGCAAAAAGGACTAAAATCAAAATTAAGGAGAGAAACAACTCAAAAAGGAACAAAGTACAAAATGCAATATACAAAAGCAAGCATAAAACACACGTGATTGGGAAGGAAGAAAATGGATTGGGGAAGAGGGGTTGCACTTGGGAATGGTCGAAGAAAACCAAAGGGTGAACTGATCCGAGTGCTCAGGACCGGACCGGTTCAGTCCCTTTTTATTTTGATTATTCCCAAAAACAAACCGTTCCGGTGCCCAAGGGTGGACCGATTCGGCTCCCAAATTTCAACACAGTCCCCTATGGCTGGAATAGCTCATCTCTCTCAACCTCTAGGAGTTGTTACCACTATACCTACATACAATCAACCTACCTTCGCTCAATCACATGATCTGAAACCCTAGGCTCGCTCTCAACGTGTATTCTCTCCACCTATCCTATGTGACCTATACCTACGGACTCTACTAACCTAACCGACGCACATCTCATATACACAAGAATCACCCCATACGTGTCGGGAGTGCGATGACTTTTTCATATTGCTCAATCAATCCCCATAGATGGGGTCCAATAACCAAATGGTGTCGGCTTCTTCGACGCACACCTCATAGTACAACTTGAGGCATTGTCCATTCACTTTGAAAGTAGTTCCCCCTTTCAGATCTTCTAACTCCACGGCACCATGAGGGAACACTTCTCGAACAATAAATGGGCTTGTCCACCTTCAACGCAACTTATTGAGAAACAAGTGTAGTCGAGAGTTGTAGAGAAGCACTTTTTATCCCGGGTGAAACTCTTTTCGTCGGATTATCTTATCATGTGTGAGTTTCATCCGTTCCTTAGAAATTTTTTTATTCTCATACACATCATTGCGCAACTCTTCCAACTCGTTTAACTCAAGCTTTCGAGTTTCGTCGGCTTTATCAAAATTGTAATTCCACCTCTTGATGGCTCAATACGCTTTGTGCTCTATCTCCACGGGGAGATGGCAAGGCTTTCCATAGACAAAACGAAATAGGGACATCCCGAGGGGGTTCTTGTAGGCGGTATGGTAAGCCCATAGCGTATCGTTTAATCGAAATGACCAATATTTCGGGTAGGATCGATGGTCTTCTCAAGGATAATTTTGATCTAACGATGTGCTAGTTTAACTTGCCCACTTGTTAGAGGGTGATAAGTCGTTCCAACCTTTGTACGATCCCAAACTTTCTCATTAACTTTTCAAATGGCTTATTGCAAAAATGCATGCTATTATCACTTATAATTTCCTTCAGAGCACCAAAGCGAGAAAGTATGTGTTCTTGTAGGAACTTAATCACCACCTTGTTGTCATTCATGCCGATTTCTATTGCCGACCCATTTGGAGATGTAGTCTACCGCGACGAGGATGTATAAAAAGACGAAGGAGGGAGGGAAAGGTACCATGAAGTCAATACCCCAACAATCAAATAATTCAATGATGAGTATAGGGGTTAGAGGCATCATGTCTCAATGAGTAATAGCGCCCATCCTTTGGCATATATTTCAAGATTTATAATAGGCGTTCACATCCCAAAATATTATGGGCCAATAGAGGCCACTTTGCAGAATTTAAGCGGTCGTCTTATTCTTGGAGAAATGGCATCCACAAGCTTCCATATGACAAAACCGAATCACATCTTAAATTTCCTCATTCGGTATACATCTTAGGATGAGTTGGTTCGCACAATATTTAAATAGGAATGGGTCATCATAGAAGAACATGTGGAACCAAGTGATGAATTTCTTCTTCTCTTGCGGTGTCCATCTGGGAGGAACGGCTCCCATGATAAGATAGTTCACGATGTTCGCAAACCAAAGGAAGGAAGAACTGGCAAAAAGTTGCTCATCCAAAAAATACTCATCTATATGTACCGGATCACTACCACGTCGGACGAGAGACGTGACAAATGGTTGATAATGATGTTTTCTACCCCCTTTCTTATCTTTTATAGAGAGATTGAACTCTTGTAAGAGTGGGATCCACCTTATGAGGTGCGTCTTAGCATCCTTCTTAGTAAGGAGATATTTTAAGTCCGCGTAGTCGGTAACAAGTGATGGGCGACCTAATAAGATATGATCGGAATTTGTTCAAAGAAAAAACAACCGCTAGCAACTCTTTCTCCACGGTGGAGTAGTTAAGTTGTGGCCCGATTAACATTCGGCTAGCGTAATAGATTACATGAGCTTTCTTGTCTTTTCGTTGCCACAAAATAGCCCCACCCATAAGCTTGAATGGAAGAGATCAATCCGGAGCTTCCATGATGGGAGAAAAAATCAGCATGCTTTTTAGTTTATCAAAAGTTTCTTGGCATGTGTCATTCCACTCAAAAGGGGCATCCTTCATAAGGAGGTTACTCAAGGGTCTAGCGATCGTGCTGAAATCCAAGATAAAGCGCTATAAAAACTTGTATGGCCTAATAAGGAGTGAACGTCCTTTAGTGATTTAGGCAGGGAAAGCTCGGCTATGATATCTATTTTAGCTCGGTCAACTTCTATTCCCTTAGATGAAACTATGTGGCCTATAAATATGCCCTTGGTAACCATAAAGTGGCATTTTCCCAATTGAGGACTAAGTTCTTCTCCATACATCGGGATAAAAAAAATTTTGAGATTCACTAAGTAATGGTCAAAAGATGGGCCAAAAATGTTGAAATCGTCCATGAAAAGCTCAAGTCCTCTTTCTACCATGTCTCTAAAGAGACTTAACATCCACCTTTGATATGTCGCGAGCGCATTACACAATCCAAAAGTCATACGTTGGTAGGCAAACGTACCATATGGACATATAAAAGTCGTATTCCCTTGATCAAGTACATCTACCTTAATTTGGTTATAACCGGAATAACCATCAGGAAAGCAATAATATGGGTAGTCAGCTATGCATTCAAGTATTTAGTCAATGAAAGGCAAGGGGAAGTGATCTTTCCTCATCCTGGCATTGAGTTTCTAGTAATTAATACAAACACGCCACCCGGTGGTGGTGTATTGAGGAATTAATTCACCCTTAGCATTTTCGACCAGTGTCATTCCCGACATCTTTGGGATGACTTGGATTGGGCTCACCCATTTTTTATCTGCGATAGGGTAGATAATCTCGACATCTAATAGCTTTAGGATTTTTGCTTTAACGACTTCTTTCATGGTTAGTTTCAATCTCCTTTGCATTTCCCTTGATGGCTTCACGTCCTACTCAAGGTGGATTTTATGGGTACAAATCAGGGGACTTAAACCCTCCAAATCCTCTATTGACCAACCAAAAGCACCTATGTGCTTCCTCAAAATTTCCAGCGACTTACCCTATTGCTCTTCATCTAGGCTAGAGGATACAACAACAGGAAATGTCACTACACCAAAATGCTAATTTTGTGAGTCCCTTTTTGTGACTGTTAATGGGGGTGACAAACTTATCACTCCCGAGAGCACTTATAAAACTCTTTGTAACTCCCATTAGGGATGATAAAATCAATGGGTAATAAAAAATTTGAGTCAATTAGTTTGTCACCCCTAATGAGAGTCACAAATGTTACCATATAATTAATTTGTGACTCCTATAAGCAGTCACAAATTTATAACTGTCACAAGCAGTCATAAATTTATGAGTAGGCATAAGTTATGACTCTTATGAGCAGTCAAAAAATTATAACTACTATGAGGAGTTATAAATTTTGAACTAATACTATATTTGTGATAACTTCTCATAGCAGTCATAAATTTTGGCCCAAGACTTAATTTGTAACTTCTACTGACAGTCATAAATTTATAACTTCTCCCAGCAGTCACAAATTTTGGCCTATGACTTAATTTTTTACTCCTATTAGGGGTCACCAAATTTTTGTCCTACTTTATTTTTCCTCTTCTCTCTTCTCTCTCTCTTCTCACAACTCCCGCCCCACTCTCTTACATTCGTGCAGAACTTTCTTTGGCTGTCAAGAGCTCCCGTTCGATTTCGCTGTGAGTTTTGGATTTTTCGTTAGTTTTGTTTTTTATTATTTTACGATTTGTTAGTTTGATTTGTTACAAGATTTCGTTAGTTCCAATTGATAATAATAGTGACTCCTATTAGAAGCTTTCATTAGTTCTCAGTTTGATATCAATTTGTATTTCTCCATTACAATAAGTAGTTTGATTTGTTAGTTCCAATCGATAATAATAGTTTGTTAATCCCTAATGAGCAATGACAGTAAAATGGTAATAATAAGCTCTATGGTTTTCTTTTATGCATAATTTTATTGTTATATTACTTATACAATTTACTGTTAATCTGTGAATCTTGCTTATTACCTTGTTTTATGTTATATTGTCCTGTTTTCATTGTTGCATAAGGTTTTCATGGAGATATATGAGGTTTTCATTGAGATTTACTGTTGTATTACCCTATTAAGACGCGTTTTCCAATATATATTATTTGCCACTCAATACACAAGTTAACTTGTTATTTTCCACTCAATACACCTATTTTCCCTCACATATCTCTTGTTATATAACAAGTCAACTTCCTATTTCACATGTTGGGGTTTTCGATTTATTTATGTTTGATTTCGTAGATAAATGTTTTCACTAAAATTCTTGCGTTAAGCATATACGTATGTATGCCATTTTTCATTATAGAGGACATGTTTATTTAGTTTTATAATTCACTGAGCTTCTATTTGTTTGTATTGTAGAATTAATGATATAAAGAGTGGATGGGTGAAAGTTGTAGAGTGGGGCAAGTATACGTTAATGGGGTTAAAGACTTTGTGAATTATACAATAAGTAATCTCAAAACTGATATTATCCCATGCCCGTACAATCGTTGTAAAAATGATAAAGGTTTGAAAGGGGTAGATGTAAAAGTACATTTATTTCATTGGGGTATGAAAGTTGACTACACATTTTGGAATTTCCACGGGGAGAGGGATTTTAAGTATATTCCAGAAGAAATACTTGTCAATGATACGATTCACACAGATGGTAACCCGTTAGTACATGCTAGGTTAAATGATCTTATAAATGATACGTACGAAGTTCACACGGCACAAGAAAAGTAAGATAGTAGAGGGAATGAATTAGGTTTTGAGGATCATGTTGACAACACTAGTGACCAAGATAGGGATTATATACGATTAAAAGTAGCAGCTGCAACACCATTATACCATAACTCCAACCTCGACAACACAATGTTATATGCCATGGTTGGGTTGCACAACTTAAAGAGCCAATTTGGCTTGTCAGGGAGAAGTGTGACAGCAATACTCCTTTGGGCAAAAGATTTGCTCCCGAAATAAAATACATTTCCAATCAATTATCCAATCGTGAAGCGTAATTTGAAAGGTTTGGGTATGAAATACAAATCAATTCATTGTTGCGAGTATGACTGTGTTTTATACTATACGGAGCACAATGACAAACGAACTTTTCCTGTATGTAAGGAAACTAGATATGAATAAAATATTATAGTACACAATAAACGCTTGTTGAACGTAGATACGCAAATAACTAAGAAGGTGTTAAAGTATTTCCCTTTAGGTCATCAATTGAAGATACTTTACACTATACCTTAAATAGCAGAGGCAATGACTTGGCATGGTCAAGCGGAGGTGGGTGAGAATCTCATGCGACATCCGATTGATTCATCTGTGTGAAAATCTGTAAATCAGAGATACCTGAACTTTGCTAAATAAATATGCAACGTTCGCTTCGAAATATCAATCGATGGGTTTAACCCGTTTGGAAAATTGAGCACAGACAAGAGTATATGGCCGGTGTTCGCTGAGCATTTAAATTTCCCCCCATCGTTGTGCATGAGAAAGGAGTTTTCAATTTTGATGTTGTTGATACCAGGTCCAAAAGCATCGGGTAGTGACATTCATGTTTTCTTAGCGCCACTTGTAAATGAATTGAGTGAGTTATGGGTTGAAGGTGTGAGAGCATTCGACTCATACAAACAGGAGGAATTCACATTGAGAGCTATGTTTATATGGCCAATTCATGATTTTCCTACTTATGGTACCTTATCTGGGTGCAATGTACATGGTTACTTGGGTTGTCCTATCTGTGGAGAGGAGACTAAGCCAACTGGCTTAAGAAAAGTAGTAAACTTTTTTATCATAGTCATCGAAGATTTTTGCTGTAAAGTCAGAAATTCAGGTCAATACGAAGCAATTTTCTTCCAAAAGGCACCGAGATGAGGCCACCTCCACTAATATTTTCGTGTTTATAAATTGAAGAAAGGTCATTAAAGGCTGATCAAAAGTTGCGGGGGAAACACCCCATAATTTTGGCCCAAAAGCGTAAAAGAAAGGATGTTAATGTGCAGATGGCATGGTCGGGGAGATCAATGATGTTTGATTTTCCATACTAAAAGGAACATCCCGTACAGAATGTGATAGACGTTATGCATGCTGGGAAGAATATTATTGAGCATCTCGTAGGCTCATGCATTGGTGGTTCTCATTCCAAGGATGGTGAAAAAGCCCGTGAAGATCTTCGTGATTTGAGGATTAGAAGATTATTATGGTTAAAAGAAGATTTAACACTAGGAAAAAGCATATGCCAGTTGCATCTTATACTTTGATCATTGAAGAAAGAAATATGTTCTTAGAAACATTAAAGGGCCTGAAGGTCCCTTCTAATTTCTCATCCAATTTGCGCAGGATTGTCTGCGACACAACAAAAGATTTGAAAAAGTGCAAGTCTTGTAAGGACATAAATTTCCAATTGAGTCCCTGTATTATTTTGACTTAATTCCGTAAACAAAACTGTGTTTATAATATGTCATAGGGAGATTTTATTTTATCACGATCCCACTTGGTCTATGACGTATTGAAGAAAATTGAAGATGCTGTGGAAATCTTCAAAGAAATAATCATGCCGAAGTTTAATTGGTGTAAGTTTACTCGTCTTCAAAGTTAATTGCATTTCGAGATCACTCAGGTATGAATGCGTATAATTAATAGTGGTTAGAATTGTTTTTATAAAATATAAGGATGTAATTTTTATAAAGAAAAATGTTTTAAAATGTTTTAAAATGTTTTAAAGGGTTTTAAATGGTTTACACTACGTTTTATTCTGCTAAGCTCGAAAAGGAGTATAACTTATTTGGATCTCTTTTGTAAGAGATGTTTTAAACAAAAATCAAAAAAGTCAAACATCGCAACGTCGCTCAAATGACATAAGATCTAGTTCGAACGAGATACCTATGTCGCGCGAACGACACATTTTTCGAGGCGGTGCTTAATTCTTATTTAAAGCGTGTTTGTATTAGAATTAAATAAGTGTGCATTCTGGAAAACAGTTTACCATCCAGTATGAGTTTTGCACATGTTTTCTAAGGCTTAAAAAGCATAAACACATCCTTAGAGTTTGCAAGGATCCGATATATCATTCTTATATGTTTACGTGATCTTGCTGCACCAAGAAAGTTTGTTCTACCATTGAACATACGGGTTTTGCGGTGAAGAAAAGTGAAGGACTTCTTATTCAACATCGTAGATGAATTAAACCAATTCGGTGGACACCCAGACATACGCGAAAGCGTGTGTTGTGGATAGGTATCGTGGAAGGCGGAATTTTTGCGTGGGCACTATTGAAGAACGGTAGAAGATCAGAAGGAGCATCAAGACCCGTGGGTATCGAGTCATTGAGTAAGGCTAATCTGTCTTTGTAAAACCTTTATTCATAGTGATTGTCTGGCTTGGGTCGTCCGAGGTTGTTTTTCCATTTTGGGTTTTTTCCTCGTACATCCGGCGTTGTGAGTATTCTTTACTTTATTTTACTTTCTTTAATCACTAGATGCATGTTTAGGATTAATCAAGATAAAATTGGTTTAATGTAAGAATTGGGTTTTCACAACTTGGTTTGGTGCACATTAAAATTTGGATAATTTTTGGTAATAAATTGGTTTGATTTGAAGCACACGCATATAGGGGACCACCCAGGGTTTTTTTCAAGTCTCACGATTGCCATGTGATAATGAAACTTGTCCCTCTATTATTCGGACAATATTTTTCAGAACACAAGGATCTTCGGAGGACCATTCTACAAATTAGCTTATGTTTCTCACTATTATGTGAGAAAGTTGTCAATATGAAGCACATAATAGCGGCGAAAGAAACTTTGGCCGAGGCTACATGAGTTTTGGAGAAGTACTTCCCTCCCTCATTATTTGACATAAGTATCCACCTTTTAGTGCATTTATGTGATGAAGCGCTTCTATGTGGACCAGTAAGATATCGATGGATGAATCCGTTCAAATGATTAATGAAAAAATTTGAAAATTACGTTAATAATACACGGTATGTTGAGGGGTCCATTGCTGAGGAGTACATTATGAAAGAGGCTTCCTTGTATGCAAAGGAATATATGCCTAACCTAAACATTGGAGGTCGTGACGGTTTTGATGAATTAGAAGAGTTTGCAGATGAGGAGGCTCTGGGGAATGGTAAGGTAGTGAAGCTAACAAGAAGACAATATAATCAGGTGGCTCGATATGTATTCAAGACGCATAACGACATAGATAAATGGAAAATATGAGTTTATTAAAAATGTTTTGTAAAATAATGTAATATGTTTGATGTCATATTCATAAGAAGCTAATATTTTTTATTTCAATATAGGTAATATAATGAGTGCGGGTGTGCCAAGAGGAGGAAGGGACGCGCAAGCGCAGATAATGACTTTAGGCATTGGATTTCTTCCGAGGTGACTATAGTAATACCTCAACATATTCACAATGCAAATACTTTCATGGTTTCAGTTATTGAAAGCTAGTGAAGTATCGATGAGGCTTGCACGTCTAGAAAATGGGCCTAGTTTTGTATCCAAGGAGTTTGGACAATATCGTGTCAATGGTTTTCTCTTCTTTTTAAGCACACACGGGCTAAAACTTATTAGGAAACAAAACAAAGGCATTTCATATAAATCATTAACTTATTTCAGGGCAAGCGCGAAAGATAAAAACTTGATAGAAGCTGAGATGACGTATTATGGGATTATAAGACAAATTGTGTTATTAAATTATATATCTTTCAGTGTACATATATTCTACTGCGATTGGGTAAGAGTGGAGGAAAATAATGCCTTTATGGTCGACCTTGACACCCACATGGTGAAGGTTGATTTGTCCAAGTTGAAGAGTAAAGATAATGTCAAAGATGAGCCATTCATTTGTGCATTCCAAAATTTAAAGCAAGTGTTTTATGCAAAGAGACCTAACAACGATCCATGGACTGTTGTTTTACATTCCCTTAAGCATAGACACGTTAGAGGAGTAGATGTTGAATTGTAGCATGTTCTGTTATTTTAAATGTTGACTTATAAGTTATTTAAAATGGCATGTTTCAGTTATTTCATAGCACGTATTCATAGTGCATTTTGTTCACAAGTTATTATTACTTTTTTTAGGATGTCATATATTGTATATACATGCAAAGACATTCAAAACAGATATTTTATAGAAAACACATCAATTTATCGGAATGGGTATCGAAAAATCAAACAATTTAATTACTTACGAGATCATGGGTGGAACATACTTGAACCATATTTATTTCAATCAATACTAGGCACACTACCTCAAAGTCAGGACGAAGCAGTTGAAATGGTATTTATAAAACACAATCCAAGTAATGCGATGCAGTTAGTAAAGTATTTAGAACTCGAAGAAAGAAAAACCCATCCTTTGTGGATAGAATCGAAGAGGATAATGATGTGTTCAGACTCTATCGTGAGAAAACATATGCATAACAAAGCTGACATATATTATTGGCTTAGGAGAGAAGGCATACGTCTTAACATGTTGAGTGTCAGAAATGCAATTGTCAACACACTTCCGCAGACATGGCCAATAAAAACTTTGCGCAAAATGATGAAGTATGAAACTTATGACATGATCAAATTATCAAAACTTTTAGAATATGTTGAAAAGGTATAACTTATATTATTTTTTTTATATTATTTCCTTACTCTTGCATTAACATATGGACTAATGCATAAATATATAAATGCAGAAAATGACGTCCGAGAATAAAATTCCATCATCATGGCCAGATAGTTCAAGCCACGATGAACATTAGGCCATTGATTCTCATGTAGAGGTTTCCCTTAACCTATTTGGTTTTCTAACAAGTGCCAAGAATCCTTTGAAAGCTCGAGCCTTGTCTTTGTTAAAATCGTGTATCGACTAAAAATATAAGAGTTGGGACATGGTTGAGCAAGTAAAAAAAGATGACTTGTGTAATATACTCATTAAAGTGTTCAATCTTCTGGCCAATGGGAAGGAGGAGAACATGAAAGCCCTTTGTATTCAATTGAAGACGTTTAGAAGTAACCTCCGCTCGACTTATTTTAAGGGATTGGATTGTGATGGGATTAAGGCCCAGAAGGATCGAGTACCGAAAAAAGAGCTTATCCCCGTCCATGAGTGGAATGAATTCGTCTTACATGAAGCATCTGAGGCTAAATTGAAACAACGACACCAAGGTCGGGTGATCAGGGCTAAAAAGACTGACGTCCATTGTCTTGGTCGGATGTCATATGCCGAGAAAATCGAGGAGATGGTACCTACACTTTCTTATTTTAATGTGTGTGTGTGTGTGTGTATATATATATATATAAAATATGTCTTGCTCAAATAGTTAATGCAAAATTAATTTGTGGGTGCTTAAAAATGAACGACTTGTTGATCGTTCGAAAGTGTATATCGAAAGTCGTAGGCAGAAAACTAAGGAGTTTCACCCAAGGCAGAGGACGATATGGTGAGTTTCCTAACCTCAGTTGTAATAATTAAATTCCTTCAAGTTTAGTCGTTCAATCGTTTTAATCGATTCATTAATAATTTTGCAGCAAAAATTGAATGAGCTAAGAAGTAGCCAATGCTCTTCAAGCCAAACCAGTTTGTATATTGATGCTTTGATTGCCTTTAAAGGAAAGGACACTAGGGGCGACTCATGGTGTTGGACCCTTGTTTAAAAGTAAACCTAAGGCCATTGCTCATATAGTATCACAGTTGAATGGAGCATTATCCTCACAGTCACAGTTGAATGCGGATATAGATTTTCTCAAATCGTCCGTTACCATGATTTTAAGCTCTTTTGAAAAGAATGGTCTCAAACTACCAAATCAAACCGACCTATTACCATCACATCTAAGTCCTCGCAATTACAATCCCGTCCCATATTTAAGTTCTCAAGATTACACTACTGTCCCGCATCCAAATGCTCAAGATTACACGCCTATCCCTCCGTCAACTGAGAAAAACTTTGGAGATATAACTAAGCCAGAATTTAGAGCTTCTGTTGATCCTCCACATGATCCATATGTCAATTTATTATAATTTTAAGTCAAAGGAAGATTGCAAGTGGACAATTTATTGCTTCAATTACTACTGGAACGGTGGTGCATGGCCATCAACTGTTGATATTTGAACGTAAGGTTTACGTTAGTAGTGTTGAGCTAGGAGAAGAGAATCATCTATTGTATCAAAAAATTCATGGGGCGGACAATATTAAGGATGTCAAGAAATCTTGGGTACTTTGGTCGTTGCTCTGTTTTTTCCCTAAGTGATCATGGATGCAACTCAAGATGTTATTTTTCCATTTTTTTTGCAACTGTTAGGAAAACTATTGGATTATGTAATTGTTCGGATTATATTTTGATTATGGAACTGTTTGGATTCTATTCGAAATTTGTTTGTTATTATATGTGCCGAAATCTTAAAATTTTAAGTCTTCATATAGACCATTGACAAAATAAATGCTCTTCATTTTGAATAAATGTTTTGCCTCATTCAATTGATCCAAACATGGTCTGCATTACTGGAATATAACTGCCATCCAGATTGTTTGTGATCATATCTACTGTCATTCAGCGAGTTTGTGATCATATCTATTGCCATTCAGCTTCTCAAGATCACTGGTTCGATCTATTTGGATAAGTTGATTTAAGTTACTCTAACATTAGGTGTGGACTGTAGCTTATATTGGTTAATGTATACTATCATTTGCTTGCTCATATGACCTTCATTTTTCATCTCTCATTGTTGTTGCAGCTCTATTTGAGACTGTAGCTTATTTGATAATACCATAGCCCCAAATCTCAGAGAGAAGTACACAGCCAGAAGCTGTAATTTGTACTAAATTATTAAGGCCCAATAGATCAGGTAAATTTTTATAGTTGTATGTTTTAAATTATTTATAGTGTAAGCTTTAAATTCTTTTTTATTGTTGTATACTATATATATAGATCACTAACAGTATAGTTCCCACCTGAAACTGTGGTTAACGCGGGCGTTGAGTCGAATTCTAAATATGACTGTATGTAACTAACTCATCATCCCGTAATTTATTGATCAAACACACTGACTAAATATCAAGGGCAATGAACTTTTCAATTGCAACTATTACAAAAAAATGAACTTTTCTTTGCATTGATTTGGCTTCCATTGTCTTTTCCCCTGTGTCATTATTGTCTTTAGTTTGACCTTTCTCTTCTTAATTCATTCTCTGGGTAATTATTGTGTTCTACGATTTATTATGGTTATTGACTTCTTTATCAAATGCTTTTTAAACTTAGTATTTTGTCCTTTCTTCTGCTCTAGCAAGAACATTCCCTTCTTTATCAAAGTGTGTGCTCTAGTAAGAACATTCCCTTATTTTTGTTTAGTAACATTAAAGATGATGCCACGTTCATTGATAATCTTTCGAATTGGTATGTACTTGTATTCAGCGTGGATAGTTAATGAAGTTGATTTGAGTTGTTGATATTCTGAATTTGTTGGGGATTATTGGAACTTGGTTTTGTTGGAGAGTTCACTGAGTTGTGATCAGGACTGGTGTCATTCCTCCTTTCAGTTGATTTGAACTTTATTTGTTTATAGGAGTTCCAACGAACTTTAGAAGTTCGTAGGAATTGAACGTTTTACAAATTTTCAAGCCGTTTTTCAAATTTGGATAATACCTACGAATTTATTTATAGAATTTGTCCAGTTTTATCCATTAGTGCAAACTTTAAAATTCATAAACTTACCATTTCCCTTGGATTTTAACATCCATTGTGAATGATCTTACATGTATGGTTTAACCATTATACCTGTTAGGATCATGTTCTCACTTCTTTAATCAATAGGTAGTGTACCACTCGACTTAATTGGTCTGAATTTGTTGTTGTTTTAGTTATTAGTAACTTTTATATAATGATCGTATATATATATATATATATATATATATATATATATATATATATATATATATATATATATATTGTTTCATTTAATAGGAAATCTTTAGAGATGTTAGATTTTTATATAAGAGATTGTTAAACTTTAATTGCTTCTTGTTAGGATATGTTAATGAGAATGTTTCCAGCTGAAGTGTTACTTTGTCTTTCATTTTTTATGATGTAATTAATAACTAGCATACATTTCAAACTAGCCTACAACACTAATATGCTTTATATTGCACTGTATAAATGAACTAGCATACAGTTCAAACTTTCATTTCAGTCCCAAACATCATTGATATCCTAGCATTGAAACTTTATAGTGAATTAACTAGCATACAGTTCAAACTAGCATACATGTATTTTCAACTTAACAACATAATTACGTGAACTAACAGCATAATTAGAATACAACACTGATATGCTTTATGCTTATATCAGTGATATATTCATTTAGAAGAGCATGCATATAATGCATATATCACTAATAAACGCACAAAGCACAGCATATATCAGTGATATATGCCTATAGCTAAAGAGAGCATGCATATATAACTTATATATGCATAAAGAAGATCATATATCAGTGATATATGCCTATAGCAAGAGCATATATCACGGATATATGCATAACGCAGACCATATATTAGTGATATATGCATACAAAAAGAGCAGTATTAAGATGGTGGCATATTTCACTGAGTCTTCTTTTTCGGGGAGGGGGCCTATTTCAGCAGTATATGGTCGGTAATTATGTCAAGATCAAAACTCAAAAGTTAAGATCGATACGTAATCATCATTAGAGTGATATTAGATCTGAATTATATCAAAGTGAAGCATTATGAGTGCCAAAAGACTTTGAAAGAGGCATAGGAAAGTAACAGGCAAGCAATAGAGAGAAAGAAGAAAGAGGTGAAAGCTTTGCAAGATGAATTGGCCTGAATTTGTAGTTGTTTTAGCTATTAGTAATTTTTATATAATAATTGTCTATATATGCTTCATTCAGTAGGAAATCTTTAGAGATGTTAAATTTTTATACAAGAGATTGTTAAACTTTAATTGCTTCTTGTTAGAATCTATTAATGAGAATATTGCCAGTTGTAGTTTAAAATTCATAATTATTAGTTCCTTTGGGTTTTAGTGGGAGCTATCATATTAGAGTTATGCTTACAGCCTTTTAACTTTTGGATTATTATTGACTGGATTGAACTATTAAGCTATATATATATATATATATATATATATATATATATATATATATATATATATATATATATATATACAGTCCTGCTCTTGTGCGGATTACTCCGCATTTTAAGAATGCGGACCGGACATGTGTCACATGGCGGTGAGCCCAGAAAAGAGAGAGAGTGTGCCTATAATTTAGGCGATAATTTCTAAGTGCACAGTTAGGTGACACATGTCCGGTCCATATTCTTAAAATGTGGACTAGTCCGCACAAGAGCATTATATATATATATATATATATATGTGTGTGTGTGTGTGTGTGTGTGTGTGTGTGTGTGTGTGTGTGTGTGTGTGTGATTAGCGTTGTGTTATATAGGTTTTTGCCACATATGATCATACATTTAGGTAGTTCTGATTGGTCTAAGCTGATGCCATTTAGGTTTCGAGGATTGGTTACATCTTTATAACGTCCTCACGTATTGTGTTATACTCTACTAGTCTGAGCTTTATTGTTGAATATATAGCAAACTTGAATTGAGGAGTAATTGTATAAACCTATACTAGTCTGAGTTATTTCTCTATTGATCGTTATGTCTGTTCATTTATATGGAGCATGTTCATTTATCTTGAGATCATTACTCTTTTTTTATAAATTTAACTATAAGCATTATTGAGGAAAATAATACCATTAATGTTGTTGCAGTTGTATTTGAGACTGTTGAGAATCACCTCGCCCTCAAGAGCATCAAGCAGGCATTGGAAACACTTGTTCAGTAGAGATATAATTTCCATCTTAAGACACTGCTAGAGTATTTAAAAATTTCACCCCTTTACTAATTATTAGGTCAGGTTCCTTTATTTCCATCTTAAGATATGCAACGGCTGTTTTGATAAGGTATTGTTTGTTATGCTTATGAATTTAACTATATGCAAAGTGTTGCTTGTATGTTTACTGATTGTATATTTTTATGGCTTTTTGGTACATTCCAGTTGACTAGCTCATCTCTCTAGTTAACTATATCCTTTTTTACTGAACTTTTGGTCTATTATTTACCATTGACTATGGTTACTTCTAGTGTAAGTAACATAGTTACATTTTAATGTTTGCATGCATACACGTGGAATACGTAGTATTCAAAGGCTTAAATACAGGTGTTTACACTTCATGGAAAGTAACACAAGCACAAGTCAATGGATATTGAGGCTCTGTATTCAAAAAATTTGAGTCCATTAAACTTGCTCAGCAGGCATACTTCGAGTACACGAGGGAGGATGTCACCGCACCAATACCCCCCACGATTGATTTACCTAGAGTTCACTAAGCCTATCCACCGCATGGTGACCCATGGTCTAGGTTTAGAATGATTTGTTACATGTTCATGACATTTTATGTCATCGAAGAGTTGTGTCATTATTTTTTTTAGTTTATTTTTTATTATATGTTCATTTTGTAGTTGGCGCCCAAGAAGGGTTTGTTTGATATTAAATTAAGTTTAAACAAGTTTTATGTGTACCGTATATTTACAATCTCGAAATTATAAATGAAATATTGTTGAATCTTTTAGACTTGTTACATGTTCATGATATTTATTCTACTCTCATCATTTTACCATTTTGTGAAAATATAAATATTTTCGTAATAACTCTAATCACAGTTAACAAATACAACTTTTCTAATTGCTAATAGCACTCACAAATATTAATTCGTAACTGCTAATAGCGTTCACAAATATTAAACTTGTCATTATTGTTAATTTTGTAACTGCTGACAGCGATTATAAATATTAGATTCATAACTGCTGACAGCGGTTATAAATATTAGATTCGTAACTGTTGATAGCGGTTATAAATATTAGATTCGTAATTACTGATAGCGGTTACAAATATTAGATTCGTAACTGCTGACATCGGTTGTAAATATTAGGTTCGTAACTACTGACAGCGGTTACAAATTGGGGTCATCAGTCATAACCCCCATAGGGGTTATAAAAATTTGTGACTGCTGTTAGGGGTGATAATTATTATTTTGTGATCCCCCAAATCGTGATCGCAAAGAGAAGTTATAAAGGTCATTTGTAATTATTATTTTGTGATCCCCAAAATCGGCGAGTAATAGCACCCATCCTTTGGCATATATCGCAAGATTTGCAATAGGCGTTCACATCCCGAAATATTGTGGGCCAATAGAGGCCGCTTTGCAGAATTTTAGCGGACGTCTTATTCTTAGAGAAATGGCCTCCACATGCTTCCATATGGAAAAACCGGATCACATCTTGAATTTCCTCATCCGGTAAACATCTTCAGATGAGCTGGTTCGCGCAATATTTGGCCTATAACTATGCTCTTAATAACCATGAAGCTGCATTTTCCCAATTGAGGACTAAGTTCTTCTCCATACATCGGGATAAAAAAAAAATTAAGATTCGCTAAGCATTAGTCAAAAGAGGGGCCTAAAACGCTGAAATCGTCCATGAAAACCTCAAGTCCTCTTTCTACCATGTCGCTAAAGGGAGTTAACATGCACCTTTGATATGTCACGGTTGCATTACACAATTCGAAAAAATACGTTTATAGGCAAACGTACCAAATGGACATGTAAAAGTCATTTTCTCTTGATCAAGTATATCTACGTCGATTTGGTTATAACCAGAATAACCATCAGGAAAGCAGTAATATGGGTATCAAGCTACGCGTTCAAGTATTTGGTCGATGAAAGGCAAAGGGAAGTGATCTTTCCTCATCCCGACATTGAGTTTCTGGTAATCAATTCAAACACGCCACCCGGTGGTGGTGCGTTCAGGAATTAATTCACCCTTAGCATTTTCGACCAGTGTCATTCCCGACTTCTTCGGGACGACTTGAATTGGGCTTACCCATTTTCTATCCGTAATAGGGTAGATAATCTCATGATCTAATAGCTTTAGGATATTTTCTCTAACGACTTCTTTCATGGTTAGTTTCAATCTCCTTTGCATTTCCCATGATGGCTTCACGTACTACTCGAGGTGGATTTTATGGGTACAAATCAGGGGACTTATACCCTTCAAATCCGCTATTGACCAACCAAAAGCACCTCTGTGCTTACTCAAAATTTCTAGCAACTTACCCTCTTGCTCTTCATCTAGGCTAGAGGAGACAATAACAGGAAATGTATCATCCTCTCCTAGAAAAGCATATTTCACATTTGAGGGTAGTTTCTTCAACTCGGGGGCAGGAAATTTCTCTTCGAAGGGAATCGAGCTTGACTCCCTCGGGGGTAATTCTTAGAATCTAGAATCCCAATGTACATATATGAACTCCTCTAACAACGCTCCCTTGTCTAATATGACTTTCAGCTCCTCGACCTCTCATTTTTACTTGGTGTATAGGATCTCACTTTCCTCACCTCTCACTAGGCATGCTTCTAACGCGTCCCCACCCATGGTTCTCTCAATGTGCTCTTATACTACCTCCTCTATGAGTTTGATCATATGAATTTCATCTTCTTCACCCATTTGGTCAGCAACATTGAAGATGTTTCTCTTGAGGGTCATGTTCTTAGAAGTGGGCTGCATTTTATCATTTCGTGTATTGATTGGGTAGACTAAAATGATGGGAACATGTTTGCTAGAATAGATGGAGGGATCCATGTCCCAAATGACAAAGTTTACTGGGAAGTATAAAGGGTCCACTTGGACTATCGCGTCCTTAACAATCCCTTGTGTCACTTTCACTGTGCGATCCGCTAATTGGAGAGTGATTCGTGTGGGCTTAATGTCACCCAACTCAAGTTGCCTATAATTGGAGTAGGGAAGTATATTAACACTATCACCTAATTCCAATAAGGCTCTCTCAATTAGACATTCTCCAATAACACATGAGATCGTGGGTGTACCCGGATCTTTAAACTTGGGTGGAAGGTCGTTAAGTAGAATGGAGCTCACTTTCTGTGCTAGAAAGACATTCTTCTTCACTTTTAGCCATATTTTCACAGTCAAAAGATCTTAAATGACCTTGGCATAGGTGGGAATTTACTGGATAGCATCAAGGAACGTAAAATTCAACTTCACTTGCTTAAGAACATCAAGCACATCTTCACGGGAGGCTCCCTTTTGAGGTGGGGCCAACCGTTGAGGGAACGGAGCAGCGGAGGGCAGTTTTATAACAACTTCAGGATCGCTAATGTCTTCCTTATCACTCTCCTTTAAGGGGGCATCTTTGGCCTCTTTCGTTTCGAGAAAAACCTCCTTGTCTTTAGGCTTCTCGTGTGGGGGAGGTGATAAATCAACGACCCTCCCACTTCGTAGAGTGGTGACATATTTGCATTGCTCTTGTTGATCGAAAGATGCAGAGCTAACATCATCTTGACCTTGAGGATGTCTTTGCCCTTGAGCCAAAAATTTGCCCTTCTCTTGGACATTCAACGAAGTTTGCAACCTAGATATGATTGTCTGTATTTTTGTGAACATACGATCGTATTTAGCGTTGGTTGCATTTTTAGACTGGATAAACTTGTTTAAATTGTCCTCAAATACCTCCACGGTGGGGTAATTTATGGGCCTGTAGGTAGTGCTTTCATGTGGGGCTACATTGGTGGATCTTGCTTAAATTGAGGAGGGAGTAGAGGTAGGGAAACATGTGAAGTAGGATTCATCACAGCGTGTTATTGCCCACAATTAAAACCAGGATGGTTCCTTCACGAAGGGTTGTATGCATTCCCGTGAGATGCGTTAAAATTTCCCTTAAAACTTCCTATTTCTTCCACTTGCTCGGTATGTATGGCTTTCTAGACGGGTATCGTCGGATATGACTTAGTTCAATGTATCGCCTTCCATATCGAGCACACATTTTCTTTCATAGCACAGGAGGATCCGGTAGATTCTTTCATTCGTACCTCGAGTGAGCCTCTCCTAATTTTCTCAAATTGATCAAGTCGATGGTCTACCCAGGTATCTTGATTCAATTGGTATAGACCGGATGCAACATGAGTATTGGACACTTTTTGAGGTCAGTTTTAGGCATTAAAATCGGAGGTGTCCCATGCTTGAGTAATCTCGGAAACATACTTAAGATGAGACTCGGCGTCACTCGCATCTAATTCCCAAAATGGTCTTTCACACATTATTTGAACAAGTTGTTTAGATGGTATTGTAAGCCCGTGATGAAAGAAACAGATAAGGTGATGTTTCTCAAATCCATGATGGGGGAAAGCGTTAACCAACTTTTGGAATCGTTCCCAACACTTGTCAAATGGCTCATTATCTCGTTATAGAAAGGATTGAATTTGAGCCTTGACAAAGTTGGTTTTATGTGGTGTAAAGAACTTTGAAAGAAATTTGGATTGCATAGCCTTATCCTTTAAGGAAAAAGGAAAAAGCTTTAGGGGAATGACATATTGCGTACAAGCTTGATCACAAAAGGTTTTGCACGCCTCTTCGAGCCCTCGGAGATAGAGATATGGTTTCTCCGAATCCATGTCATGAAAAGTTAGAAGAATTTGTATCATCCCATTGCGGAAGTGGAACTGACCGACATTATGTGGGAGTAAAATGAAACCAGGGGTGACAGTTCGCTCAAAAAATAGGAGTTCCTTCATGGGACGATACGGTAGGTTTTCCTCACCCGTATCGAAACTAGCGATATCCGACATGGCTCTCTCTCTAATGGACTCAGAATCCTCACTCAGTGTTCTAGACGTGTGACTCAGCGTGTGACTAGTGATGGAGTTTGGATGGGTAGGATGGGGAGCCCAGAATTGTGGAATGCGAGGGGTATGGGGGCTTTCAGAATTATACTCGACGATGGGATTTTCATGAATTCTTATTCGAGTATTCTGAGGAGTTTGTTCTTGATTTTGCATGAAAGGGCTTTTGATAAATAATTTCTTTTTGGATTTTTAATTTTTTTAATTTTTTTGTCTTTTTTAATAATAATTTTTTTTTTGGGGGGGGGGGGGAATCATATTAGGGATTGAATCAACTAACCTAAAGTCTACCTAATTCCTCGGCAACGGTGCCAAAAACTTGACGCGACCACAAATGTGTATCTAGTGTGCATGCTGATATAGGCTTAAGTGTAAGCCTGTCGCATTAGTAATAAACCCAGTAAGTAGGGATCGTCTCCACAAGGAACTAGGACAAAGAATCGTGACGACGCGGAATAGGTGACTAACCCAAAAATTGACTCTCGAAAAGAAATAGAAAAGTTGATTAGGGAGAAAGAAAAATCTACTAACTATAAGTGAATGCAAATTAACTACTAACTAAACTAAGTGCAAAGAAATAAATCTACTGAATGAATTAACTATGAATAAGGAAAGATAGGTCGGGTTACAATCCCCCAAACCCTAGTATATTTACCGTATAGAATGATAGATTTTGAATTAGAAATTTAATTGAACCCGAAATTTATTAATCCTAATCATTACATATATGAGGATACGAGTCCGCACCATACATAATCAAAGGTAAAAACAAGTCGGTGTTGAATAGCTACGCGCACATTGCATCCTTAAACACCCCGGTTACCTAGGGCAAACAAGATTAAAGATCTACAATGGTTGTACGTACTACACAACATGATTCACTTAAAATCCAATTCAAACCATATTTTTTACGTGGGTAAATTACATCAGGTTGGGTTCATTCACCTCAACCCTTAAAAACTTAGCCAGACATGATTAAATTAAACAAAGACACAATTTCTATAGTGCAGGAATTCATGGCTAGTTTGGAAAATTTGAGAAGAAAATTTTTGAATTAAGAATCGAATACTAAGAGCCACGAATTAATCTAACTAACTACTAAATAAATTGAAAGAAAAAATTAAATGTTACTTGCAATGAAGAAATCTAGAAAATAAACTTTGCATATTGAATTAACTGCAAAACTTCAAAATTAGGATTCGTCTCTACAAGACCCCTCTAAAAACTAATAAAATTCGAACCCCCTTAATGTCTGATAATAAGCTAAGATAAATACACTTCAAAATTTACAAGAGTTTGAACCAAGTAAAACTCTAAATGATAAATGAATATCTAGGAAAATCTCAATCGGTCCGGTCCGGTAGATCTTCTTCTGTCCGGTCCGGGGGTCAATTTTGTGCAGGGATCTTAAAGTCTTCGGATCGATTCATTTTTTTCCATAAACGAATTGATCCGATCCTCATTTTATTTATAGACTTTAAAGGCATCGGACCGGTTCGCTTTCAATTGAATCGGATCGGCCTAGTAGCCTATTTCATTCATAGTCCTTATTCTTTCCAGATCGATTCATTTTTCTCCATAACCGGTCTGATCCGATGGTGAAATTCATTCAGAGACTTTCTTTGTTTCGGACCGGTTTTCTGCCTGTCTTTACCAGTCTTGTCCGAATTTGAATTTCTTTTTTTTATTTTCTTTTGATTTTCTCTCATCTTTGAATCTCTGTAACATCTGATCCATGGCTCGATTTGTGATACTATTTCTTCCTACGCGTTTGTAGATGTGAGGTCTTCATTTTTCATATTGGTCCCTCATCCGAACTCTAGATGTGAAATGACTATTTTTCCCTTTGACTTTCCTTCCTTCGTTGATTTCTCGGCTTTGGATTCCTCTTCTCTTCACTTGCATTAAATACTTGTAAAAATCATGAGAAATACACAAAACTCGAGGCACTCTGTGGGAATTGTCAGTAGCATATAAATGAGATAAATAAATATGAATTACATTATTCGAGTTGCTAAAAACTACTAAATTAAGGGGATAAATTTGGAAGAATTTATGCCTAATCACAAGATAAATTGAAGGAAATATTTGTTTCATTAATATAAAGAAAATGATCCCATTCCTATAAAGATTATCCATAAGTCCTACAACCAGAAAACAAAAACCCTAAAATAACTGGGGTGTTCGGGGTGACCTCCCCCAATTAGTGACAACATCATTGTCTTTCTTTCACTGATTTTCAAGGATAACCATCTCAGTTGTCGATTGGTTTTATTCTTGGTCGGATACTAAGGAAGCTTCACCATATCCAATGTTAGAATTATCGTGGGGGTACTCGATATAGATAGGAATGTCTCTACGAACTTTCCCCCTTTAGAGACTATAATCCCATACTTTGTTAAAAGAAATTAACTCGTGATAGTCAAGTTGTGCAATAACTTCCTAGACCCTAGCCTCAAATCCCTCATCGAAGGTTTTTTTTTTGTTGTCCTCATGACCAGAAATAAGCCCTCTTGTTCCCCCAGAGGATAAGCTTATCCAAGGTATTTTGAACAAAGGCCTTCTTCAACTTTGTCAGTTTGGATTCCACCCAATTGAATTCAAACAGTATGAGTTCGTCTTCACCGACTTCTCCTTTCATGTGACCCTGTCTTTGAGCTTGCCCTCATGATCGAAAATATTTTTATACTTATTGGTTATATTATTTTCCATGACGTTGGCTTGGTCATGAATCATGTTATTATCTCTCAATAGAACTTTGACCCGAGTAACTAGTGCATGCATCGCATGCATGGCCTCAAAAAAATATAAGAAAATGATAGACGAGTCAATATCACAACGATATCAACAACTTTCATGGGAATCAAAGATAAAGGATGACTAACAAGAATTTTTTGGCGGAGACCTTACTTGTGAAGGTGATCCAAAGTAAAATTATTCAAGGGAGACATGTCCCGTAGTAATGTGATAGCCCGCCTATTCTAATAACGGGTGGCCAATCCTCTACTAAAATAAAATCAAAATTTCAGTATGGTTTATTTTTAGCATCACTGCCAAAAACCAAATTAATTACTAATACCCTATTAAGTTTTGTGTCAAATTTTAAAAATTAGTTAACCTGCTTGATTAAAATACTCAATCACACAAATAAACACATATCACGAGAGAATATATTGAGTATTAATAGCAAGAATAAATAAAATACCCAAATAACTCTTAGGAAATTCAATTATAATCATCCAACTGATAAATAAAATAATGTAACATAGTCTGAAAATGAAAATTGTCCAACTGTGGGTAACATGCCTGAAATAAAAACAGGAATAAACATCCTAACTATATAGAATAAATAGAGGCGTCTAAACAAATCCTTCATGCATCCACAACTGTTGCAGCATCATCTGACTGAAAGGACAAGCTAATCTCTGGCGTCCCTGTGCATGAGCGCCTAAAAGGTTTTGAAAAATATTTTTGATACGGGTCAGCGCCCAAAACAATTTAAAAATATTTTCAAGTATTTAAAATTCAATAATGAATATGCAGTAGAATTATTCTTGTTCATCTGGTGTCGCACTCACGTGAGATTATCTTTGGCCCACATCTTTAGTGCGCACCTAAGCATGTATTTTAATTTTTTAGTTATGTTACCCCACTTAACTAGTCTAGTCTCTCCAAATATAGTCCGATATGCTAAACCTTTAGCACAATTGTGCTACATGTATTTTACTTTATTCTATTTGCCAAACAGCTATCACATAAGCTATAACCTATTCTTTCTCAATTATCTTCACACCGTTACATAGTCAACATAACTTCACACGAGTTATAATTTAATATTCACACATTCATTTGAGTACACATATACATGTAACACTCTTTTATACGTATATACATAGCATCCTCAAGCTGTCCTCCTGGGTGCATTCTCTATTATGCTATCAGGCACCAAGTACATCTCATACCATACATGGGATATCGGGTTAGAATCTCACCACCGAACCCAAATCACAAACACATATTGGAGGCGGTCACAAACATACATCCGTAGGTCATAATCATACCACATTACCCCACCGGACTCAAAACTCGGCTATTTTCACACACGGATAGTGTTCATGCATCAGTACTATGACCTGGGGAACAATCCAACACCTGTTAGTTATGCCAGGGTGGATTGCCCACTATGGGAAACCTCCAACGATAGTATAAATAGAGTAGTATGATCATATATATAATCAATCACACGCACACACAAACTCATGTATATATATATATATATATATATATATATATATATATATATATATACACTATTTCACTCAGTACGTCTATATACATAAAATCGGATAACATGCATAATATCTCTCGTAGCACTAGCCCAAAAATCTCGAGTTTATCCTGACTCTCGATTTTAGTCAAGTATTCACGTACTTAAGTTTAATTCTCTGACTTCACGTTTCTAGCCAACATGTTATTTTACCTATGTACTTAGCCTAATCCTTCCTGAAATCCTAACCCCATTTCATAATATTATTACTCGAGTACATTTCAACCTAGTACACCCATAATTTCTTATCTGAAATTTATAACTGTTTCACCTTTAGTACTTTCTAACCTTCCATTTATATTTTCGGAGGTCATATTCCATAGCCCGGACTCCATAATCAATGCCGAACCCTAAATGGTCCACAAAAAATAATAAAAGGTAAGGGAGACCAGCACGGCAAATCGAGGCGATTTGTTTCCAACAAATTCAAATTTCCAAAGGAAAGCCAAATCCAAAACCACTAATTTAAAATTTCGGTATCGCGCACCTATTAGTGGAAAATTCATGACTAATTCAAAAAAATAAGAAAAATTTCAAACCGGCCCTCACAACTCCATAATTTGACTCTGCACAACATTATCTAACTTCCAAAAGAAAACCAGTTTGCTAGCTAACCGAACCAGTTTGATTTGCAAACTGGTTCGCTCCCCCAACAAATCGGTTCGATTTTGTTAAGCTACCAAGGCGAACTTTTGACGGGATTCTCTTATTTCCCTTCAACCTTCGGAGTTCTAACGTTCATTTAAACCCATAATATGATTACTAAATCAATCTCAAACATAAATTTATAGCTTTCTACATATTAATCATCCCAAAAAACATCTAGCTCATGAGATCATTAATTTTATATCAAGATTCATGCATAGTTTCAATCCCAAATTCAAGATTCCATCTTTTATTGCTTAAACCAATTAAGAATTCATCTTTATTGTTATATTCATATCTATTAACATAATAAGGTTCCTCTTCGATGATTTCATTTGTCGAATTCCCATTTTACATGTTTCTTCTACCCCAAAATTTGTGTGCATACTATACCAAATTTCTAGATGAATTATTGAAACTACAATAGAATTAAAGTAAGTTAAATACTTTCCTTGAGATTAAGAAATTCATACATTATCTCCTTGAGTTCTAAACTTGGCAACGTTCTTGATCCTGGATTAATTTGATCTCCCACTCGGATCATTTTTTCTTTAATTGTCTCCCTTTTCTTCTTATCTTTTCTATCTTCTCTCAAAGCCTTAGAATCTTGAATGGATAGATGGATGCCCCCTCCATACACCTTACCTAATTATAACCCTAAACACTCCTAATCTAGAAATTAAATCAGCCCTTGTAAGTAAAATGAACCAAATATCCTTTTACGGTACCCGTTTCGAATAAAAATCCCCCGAAACCTAATTATAATCTCGGCTACCTATTTTTTACTATCTCAATCCATTCTGGAGCATTAGAGCACTCTAAATTACCATCCAAGTTGTCTAACACTAGTTTTTCATCTCATTCCCTACACGACCCTATACGCGTGTCTCGAATTAGATACTGTTAAACCCGTCGATTTTGCTCACTAACAATGTAATACAATTTAACATGTTTTCATTTACTTATCACACAAGTAAATATAATTACATGTGAATATTAATCCTTTTATTCTATAATTAATATTTGTTGAAATCATTTTTTCTCAATTTAATTAAATTACGTGCATGCGTGGAATTTAAAATGCTCAAAAATATGGGGGGTTACCTACTTTCCCCCTAACAACAGGATTTCGTCCCCGAAATTTCGATATACCTGGAACCAAGAGCTCCAGATAATATCCTTGCATGGAATCCTCAGGACCCCAAATCAACTTACGATAATATTTTTGTGTTCCGACTATACATACACTCACGATACCATTTTGACCGAAGTCCTACCCACTACAGCTCAAAAATAGCGATAAGTCTCTTATAATCATTATACACCGATATATTATGTCATCCCTAAGTTACCTTCTTAATGTTGACACACAAAACCCATCTTGAACCTGATGCAAATGCTCCAGTAAGGCAAGTCTATGCACAACTAATCCTACCCTCTCAATAATTGGGAAAGGCCCCTTCTTCATAAATCGCATCATTCCCTTCATGGGAGATACCCGCAGTAACACCTGACCACTTGGGTCAAGCTTTAAAAATCTTCTATTTTCAATGGCGTAACTCTTTTGACGATCCTGGGCTACCCAAAAATTCCTACTAATTAACTCAATCCTTGTCAACGTGCCCTCAATCACTTCCTGTTCGAGAAGATTATTAGTTCCCACTTCTAACAAACCAGAAGGAAGATGATAAGGTCTCACGTACAAATACTCGAAAGGCATTAACCCAATAAAACTAATACGAGTTATCATACACAAATCCACTAACGGTAGTTATTGCTCCCAACTAGCCTTAAAGTCCAAAATACACATCCTCGGCATATCCTCCAATATCTTTATCATCCTTCCTATCTACCCATCAGTCTACTTGTGATATGTCTTACTTAAACACAATTTCATCCACATCACCTCCTGAAAGCTCTACCAGAGGTGCGACACAAAGATCTTATCTTGATCTAAAATAATGTAGGGTGGCACTTCGTGCCGGCTCATTCCCTTTTTACAATGAAATGTTTGGCACACGCACGATCTTGGAATTCACTCGAATTAGTAAAAACTCATCCATCGCGATCAACCGATACCAATAACTTAGAAGGAATCTTTAAACCCTTCACGACATTGGTAATCTGAACTCAAATCCATAAGTATACACTTCCATTCCCTTACTGAATCTCTAATTATTGAAAAACTCTAGTTGATCATCTAGGATCACCTTCTCCATCTAACAAATGGTGCATCTGGAGATAAACTCTGCAATGTCTCACTCCACACCGACCCATACATACTGTATCCAATATTGTGTGATACATCTTATCCCCTTCCTGAGGTATACCAAAAATCATGACCCATGCGTTTGTTTCCTAACACTGTGCTTCGTAGGTTCTCCTATTTGAGACAATCATCCCATTTAGATACTCAAGCCTCCCTTAAAACTATTTGGGTACGACTCTTCTCTACTTTCCAAAAATGTTAGACCCTTCCTTGGAATGAAAGATTCCTTGCATGTGTCTTTATAGGCATTTAACCCACCTCGAGTGTGATGGTTCTCCTTGTTGTAAATGTTCGAACAATCTTCTTCCTCTAACAAAGTTCAGTTTACCTTACCATTCCAACTCTGCTTCAAACTACCCTATAGTAATACGATTCAACTCTTTTACCTCCATGTTACCTTTTTCCAATGATATTGAATATCAAACGGACTAGGTCACCCACCCACCCTATACCTTGTGCATATATGCACAAATGTCATAGTTGCAACCTACATTCATCAAAATCAACCCCACATTCTCTGCATGAATATTTAGAAAATCTATACTTGATTACCCTACTAATCGTGACTCAATTCTTCTTGAGATTTCCCCACTTATCAACTAGTGGAGCAAACATTTCCCAGTGATTTATACATAGAACAACCTGGCTCCGCTGGCCTTAAGTCATATATTAGCTCTCTAAACGAAGCATTATCTACACACATATAATGACTAATGTACTAAACCAATGCCCTAGATTCCATAACATCTCTCAACTCCTGACGCTTACTAAGTTTCATCCATGGGACGTCTCGCAAGTAAAATCTAAATAAGGAACCTCCCTGATATACTGTTACTCAGCATTGTTGGTCATCGAGATTCGTAGGCCCAATACACGTAACAAGGACACTCAAAAACCCTATCCCCAAAAGTAATAAATCATGTTCCCAACTCCAAAATATCTAAAGGAGTCATACAGTACGGCACTCGTACTATCACTAAGTCCCCAGTGCTAAGACGATAATGAACACAATCTCTCGACTCAGTGGTAATCCCAGTATCCCCAGACTCATATCAATAAAATCCCTATGCAGAAGGATCGAATATAATGTAATATTATACCCTCTGAATTATCCTCTCTAATATAATGTAAATGCGGGTTCGACCCTCATTATGGATGAGATATCGTAAAAATAACACATCCTGCCCTGGAATAGCAAACACGATACCCTTACTGTAATAGTTCACCATCGCTCTAACCATCGATAAACAGTCTATACCCAGGATAAAATCATACCCATATCTCTAAATGAGTAGATTCACTAAAACATATCTCCCGATGTCCACACCTACTCCCCTGCAGATGGAGTGAAACAGAGCCCTGCTATCCAATGGTAAATAAACACTCATAATAATAACTGATGTTGCATCCACTAAACCCATCTCACGCGCGAATCTAGTTCCAATAAAATGTTGGGGTACACCCATACCACACAAAACTCACCCTATTTTCCCATGGATAGAAAGCATACTATGAATTTCCAATGGTACTGGTTGTTTAACTGGTTCACAAACGTAATACTCATGCCCAAACTGCCCCAAGAACTGTTGTAACGGTTGCCCTTTTTGGTCACCCTGCTCTTGTTCTTTGGCTCGCTGCGGACAAGCTTGATGCATGTGTCCCTTATATCCATGTATAAAACGCATGCCCATGAAATCCCCCTATATTTGGCCCTACTGGGCATGTCCTGACTGCCCTGGACTCTAGTTGGGGTATCCCCGGCCCTAATGGACACATCTATTATTCCCTTGGCCCTGTTGACCCTAAGGAATATGTTGTTGATGGCCTTAATGGACCTGTCCGAATCCACCATACCCTTGTCAAAATCCCCCTGATTTGAATCCCTTAACCGTATCCCCCTTCTGGGTATCCTTCTCATGTTGTCTGCCCGACTGTTGATGCGGTGCTCCACTAGCACCATTACCTCCCGTCTTGCACTGTTGGCTAAACTCCTCAACTTTCTTGGCTTTCTTTATATGAAAGTAACGACCCTGACAATGCATAAATGCGACATTGACGACCTCGATAAAATTCTCCAATATTGGATTACCCAACAAGTGTTATGGGATCCTCCAGGTGACTCCATCAGTGAACTTTAGCATCTTTTTCTCCTCCACATCCACCTCGTCGGGCATGAAGTTCACTGAAAGAATGAATTGTGTAACACCCCGCTCAATTAAATACCGGGTGATCAGTCTTATACCCAATTAAAACAGAATTTACAATTGGTTCACTCTTAGCATCACTGTCGAAAAACATTTTTAATCACCTAATATCTAATTAAGTAGGTGTTAAAACTATTCAAATTTTTAATATAAATAAAATTTCCATTTTTTTAAAACATAAACCATTTAAACAATTCATTCACACAATGAATAACAACTGAGTAATATCAAATCTGAATAAAATGCAACTGGAATAAACTCTCCAGTTTAAATATCTCAATACAATAATCCCATCAAAATTAAATGTACCAAAATCAACATAAAAACTTAACTTATTTATGATAAGAAAGAAATAACTAGAATCCTCTTAGGCGACATGCCCTAAATGAAAGATCAACTATAGAGTATGAATCAATGAATATGAAAGCATATAAACAAAGTCCAAGACTCCATAGCATCCATAGCTCGTCAAAAATCTCAATCCTCTATGGTTGGCGTCCCTGCGGCTGGACACCTGATATAGGATATACAAGAGATAAGAGAATATGCAAGAGAACGGGTCAGAGCCCGATTGTAAAAATAGTTTATAAAACATCAAGTGAATAAATTCTATATTCGGTAATTATTATATACATGTTAGATTATCGGACTCTCTCTTGAGATCCTCACCTCTCATCTAGAGTGCACACCTAATGTACCTTAAAATCTGACTAGTTACTATTCCCATGCTATCTAGTTCATATTTGTGCCACCTAACCATAGCCCATATCTTTCCCACGTATTTCTCTCGCAATACAGGTAATACATATATATCCAATTTATCTATAACATGGATAAGTCCCATTTTAATTTAATATAATTAAGTATTCACCTACTTAATTCTTTTCAGATTTCATTATATTTCATGTCTACTTAACTTACACAGTAGATAATATCACAAGTATATATACATATTCACTCTAATATATATATATACTAGGGTGTACCCGTGCCGATGGCACGGTGAAAATTTTGTTCCCGTGACGACAATAAATTTATTCCCGTGATAAATTAGTTCCTGTAATTTGTAATTCATCATTTCCAAATGTTCTATTCAAACTCAATTTACCCTCTTATCAATTTTACGCAAAGCACGTTTAGTAATAGTTATAAGTTGGGCAAAATAAGACACGTGATAACATGATATGAGCGTAGTAAAGTGGGATATAATAATATAAATTTTATTTGCAAATAATTTTTTTAACTCGAGCCCACACGTGAACAGGGATATAATAATATTTTTTAATTTATTACAATTAAAATAATGTTATTTTTTTTAATTTAAACTGGTATTTTTTTTAATTAAATTGACTTAAATTTTATTATTACTAATACTAATAAATGTGTCTTGGGCTTTAAGCAAACCAAGATATACCCGTGCCTAAAGGCATTCCCTGTTAAATACAAAATTAAACAAAATACAAAATAATTTTACTTATTTATGGTGGTCATTGCATTAATGCTTTCAATTTTATAATTCATAATAATTCTAAACCATAAACAACTCACCATTGTAGAAGCTTAAGGCAAACCAAACTAAAATAATAGAGTGACCCACATTTTAGACATAAAATGGCAACTTAATGATGTGGACTTCCACATCATCAGCAGACATCATCAAGACACTCCAAATAAACACTTAATTAATTTAAAAAACAGTTATTTAAAAAACAGTTAATTAATTTTAAAAAAAATTACCTCGACTTTATTTTTTTATGTTTCACCCAAAATATTTAAATAACACACAAAAATTCAACTAAAAAATAATCCGACAATTTTTTTTCTTTTTCATTGGTTTATAAATAACACACTCCAATATTATCTTTTTTTTAAATTATTTTTAACTCATTTAGTCACTCAAACACTCATTTTCCTTGTATTCTCTTACTTTTAAAAGTTCGCGCCACCAACACACCTTATTTTTAAACTTGATTTTTTTTAATTTTACAACATTTAAAGCAATTTTTATATTTCTTAAAACTATTTAAAAAGTACGCATTAAAAAACTATTCTAATGATAAATTATTATTTTTAACTTATTTAGTCACTCAACCACTCAATTTTCTTATGTTATTTTATTTTCAAAAATCCGCGCCAACACCACCCCTTAATTTATTTTAATTTTACAACATTTAAAATAATTTTTTGTATTTCTTAAAATAGTTTAAAAGTCCGGACTAAAATATGATAAAATATATATTACTTTGAGTTCCGCGTTGTCATATTTCCTATCCATTACAAATAGACTGGCTTGGTCATACTGTTAGGTTATCTATTTACCTAAAGAATCACTTTGTGTCCCTTCATCTATTATAACATAATAGCCACACAAATACTTTTACTTTTCTAAACTTGTATGTAGTAGTGGCAAAATGTGGCCCAAATAATAAAACAGTCCATATTAGTCCAAGCATCTAAATATGGGGCCCATATTTAAAAGTTGTGAGTTAAATATGAGGCCCATATTTCAAAGCTATGAGTTAAATATGGGGCCCATATTTCAAAGCAAGAAATCAAATATGGAGCCCAATTTTAAAAGATACAAATCAAATATAATACTCATTTTAAAATGTTATGAGTAAAATATGAGTTTTTTTTATATATACCTCGAATTGTAATACTTAATTTAGTAAAAAAATAATGGGTTGGTCCAACCCATATTTGGTCCGCCCATATTTGGCCCAGCCCACATTTAACCCAACCCATATTTGGCCCAACCCACATTTAACCCAACCCATATTTGACCCGCCCAAATTAGGCCCAACCCATAATTTTGCCAGTGCTACTTGTATGCTTTGGACCACACGTTGGCAGTCAAATCCTATTGTATTACAAATTTGTTTTATCCAAAGTTAGTATTTGTTTCAAGCCAAATTACGCTTTAAATTGAAAAAAAGGCTTAGACAGACAGATGAAATCTAATATATGGCAACTTTCGGCATTATTGTAAATTTATTTTCTCTTAACAAATGCAGGTAGACGTGAATACTATCGTTGAATGTTACAATAATATATGGCAATGTTTGAAGGTTAACTTCAAACATTCAACTTTAAAACTTGCCAAACATGCATTTCTCTAATATATGAAGCTTCGGCATTACTGTTTCTTGAAACATTCAACTTTAAATGACGAAATGACATCAAATTAGTCATCGGTAAATGAATACTCATCAATAAAAAAAAAAGATAATTATGAGCAAGTTAATTATAAAATCCAAAAGGCTGAGGAGAGTTAATTATGTTAGACCTAAAAAAACCTCTGATATTTCCCCCATATATGAGCAAGTTTTTTGTGTTTGCAAAATAATTTTTTTTTTTAAATAGAGAAATGTTGAAACCCCATCGAGAAAACAAAGTACATGGCTTAAACACCTGCTGCAACAGAAGAGAAAATAAACTCATAAAGGAATACAAAATAGGGGCAGAAAATAGGGGAAGACAATAATTTATCCAACATAAACAGTACATGGTGTCAACCTCATGTGACGAACCCAGGAAAGGAAAAAAACCCATTTCTGCAACCCATGAGATATGACCAAAATTCTCACATTTCTTCTCTCTCTAACCCATTTCTTCAACCCATCTTCACTTGACATTTGAGAACTGACATTAAAACTTGAGAGAGAAAGGGAAAAACCAGTACCCGCTTTTAGAGCTGACCCGGTTCAAAAATACCCTGAGTACACACAATCCGGATCCTGCAAAAAACAATCAAGACCAAAATCAAAATAAACCTGATTAGAAGCCAAAACTAGTAAATAAACTAAATAACAGCATACATCATTCTAAATACCTGTAGAATGAAAGAAAAGTAGAAAAAAAAAATAGGCGCACACACATTGATGATTTACTGATTTTGCTTCACAACTCTATTGTTGTAGAAGTTAAATATGATACAAAAATTAAAAAAAACATAAAAACTAAACAAACATTAGGAGCAAAAATCACAAATATTGAAAATAGATACAAATAAAAAATTAATGCCTCCCAGAGTCTAGCACCGCCCATCAAACCCTGAAAAATTCAAGAATCAGTAACAAAACCAAAACAAAATAAGCTAGGACATAGTTAAAACTATAAGAATGATGAACAAAAAGAGAAAAAGATGGAAGATGTGAGTACGCCGGCTCTAGCTCCGGTATTAGGACTTCCTTCCAGGTGACCGGTTTGAGAGAGGGCTCTGATCCCCTCCGCTCTCATGGATCCCGCTGCCAGGAGTCGCCAACTACAACCGTAAGTTTATCAACAACACAAAAAAAAAGATACTGGATTAGAACAACAATAGATAAAAGGCCACCGAAAAAATCTACCAAATGCTCATATTTGAGAGAGTTTATTAAATTGATAAAAAACACAGAACCCACCAATGTTGTCTGGGTAAATCACGTTTCAGAGAGTTTATTGAATAAAAAAGAACCCACCAAATGCGCAGAACCATTAACTCACCTGAGAAATATGCACCTTGAAGAAAAATCATGTGGAGCTTCTTGGCGTTCGGTTGTGGTATGGCCGGAGGTGGCAGAATTGTGAGTATGAGAGAGAGAGATAAAATCGTGCATATTTGATTTGGGGAGTGGATGTGATATGAGGAGGGAGGTGAGAGAAAAGAAAGAGATAGACGGGTAGGTTGATTAAGCCGTCCTATTTTTTGAGCCTTGCGCTCTGTTGATTGATGGTTTGCAGTAGCTTTAATAAGGTGACTGATGATGGGAATTACCCACTACCACAAAAGTAATCCTTCCCATTTGAACGATTTTAAACCGTAGGATTCAAAACCCCCTCCTCCATATGGCTCATTTTGGACCCTTAAATACAAACCCGTCTGATTTAATCTAGTCAATATGTTGTGTCGGGTAGATTTGTGTTTAATTTATGACGTGGCGACTTAAGACGTGGCAGTCAGAACTTATAGATAGGTTTGAAATAGATTTTGTATATAAAGTTGTATGACGTGGCTATATGATGTGGCGATAATTGTATGACATGGCAAAAAGACCCTCCTGCTTTATTATATAGATATATATATATATATATATATATATTAAACTGCACCCTGAGGCTCAGTTGCGGTGCATGCGTACTCTGTTATCATGTCCCAATACATCTCGTCACTTTATAAAGGACCATAGGTTCGGTATGTCCCACGAACCATAATAAACGAATCACAAATAGTAGAGCCGAACATAGTACTAAGCCTTTGGACTACGCACATCCCTACGGACCAAAAAGACCGTTTAATACCATTGTTCTCACCAATGGCAATCCAACCTAAGTCCTATGTCCTGAGGTAACAAGTCAAAGATCCCCCTTAAGTCTCATCAGGATATGACTGCCCTCTACGCGTAAACCTCCCGTTGATAGCAAGTAGGCTAGGTATGTCATACACATAAATTAACAATCAATGGGTATACATATCAACCTATATAAAATTCGGTAGGCACTCGACCAATATCATATTAGGATTTCTTCCTATCCCAAGTACTCGTCGTATTTATCAATACCACTCGTACTTGTTAATCATGATTATCATCGTATATTTATTATGTAGTCATCACTCACATAATCCCACGTACCCGTATATATATCACCAATATTAACCCTTACTTGACCATGAAGATTATTTATCTTTTAATCGTATTGTTATTATGTAGATATCTTTCACATAATTGTATTCCTCAATTTCATATAATTTTCCAATATTAACCCAAGTCCCTCACTCCTTGTTAATGTACCAAAATAATTCAGAACCTACTGTGGGCTAAAAATATAATTTTCCAAACTATTCTGGGATAAAAATAGAAATTCTGGAATCTCGTCAGAAACCCAGAAATCTCGTTTGAACGAGATGGCATCTCGTTCGAACGAGAACAATGTCATTCCAGTTCGTCTTCAACCTCAGTTTTCTTCGCTTTTCTTCTAGTTCTTTCACCCAAACCCTTCTGGATTATATTCTACCCAAAAACCAGATTTATTAACAGTGTTCTAACATGTTCAAGAGTGATTTTCACAAAAGAATAACATCAAATTCATATGTTCATAAGGGTATTATAATCAAAACCATTAAATCCTTAAAATTACAATATATCTAAATCCTCCATTTTTATACCTCTTAAAAAAACAGAATTTAGAATTATCATTTCATAACTAAATCATCAAATTTCCATGTTCAACATGAGTAGAATTCATCTACATGCAATAACTAACATCATTTTCATAACTTCAATAAACAAATGAATCCTCGACATATCCATTTTCATGTTCATAGTTTCTACATGTATATCCATTTTCATGTTAATAATTTCTACATGTATAAATCTCCAACTACATGAATTTGCCTATCCATTAAACTTGATTTATCAATCACTTTAATCCCAAATTCATAAGTTCATCAATCCAAAAAGAAATCCTATTCTAACATGGATAATATAAGCACCAAAATAAAGCAAGAATTACACTTGCCTTGTGTGTAGATCTGAACCTTTGGTGAAGACAAGTGTTTGGAACTTCCTCTTTATTTTTTCAATGACTATACGGTGGTGTTTCAAGGTGTATATATGGTGGTTGTCCCCTTAGTTTTCCCTAGATGACTCTTCCTTTCCATGCAACTCTTCCTCTCCTCAAGATAACCTTTCACTTTCTCTCTAAGGCTTTTCACTCTCTCTCAAAAGACCTCACTTGTATTTAGATGAAATGAATCTTATGTATAATCTAAACCCACATATATAATAAGTCTCCAAGGTTAGATAAAAGACAAAAAACGTAGGTACTATTCATCTCCCAAGCAAAATGACTAAAATGCCCCTTCGGGGTGTCTTTTCATCTTCCAATTGACCCGAGACCCAAACCAAATTCTCGGGTAGACTTTTCTTCCTATTTCAACCCTTTCGAACTCAATGGCGTACTCTAAATTATCATCCTAATGACCTAAAAATAAATCACATTTTATTTCCCAACTTTAGTCCCGACACGACTCATAAGCGCGTACCGACTTAATTTCCATTATTTCCATATTCGTAGCTCCCGACAATAATTATTATTTTCACATATTACTTTTATATTACTAAGTAATATTCATAATCATTTAGTCAAAATCATATATTACTTTAATCTCTAGTAATATTAAATCTGGATTAATCCCAATTAATTTTTTTCATAATTAATTCCAATTAATCCCCATTTATTTAGCCCATTAACTTTTAATTAATATCATATTAAAAGTCATTAACATTACAGGGTATTACGAATTCCTCCTCATATTCAACCATTGTTCGGCCCTCCTGTGATACGTCTAGAAACTTCCTATGCATATCTATCTGAATAGCAGATGGAAAGAACTTGCAACCGATCCATACCCTCCTTGATAGTGATGGTATCTCTCTCCTCTAATATGGTAATCGACTCCCACCATTATAGAGTTGCACCGGCTAACTCGAATGTAGCTAGTACTCTCTTTTAAGTGTCACTGCACTCAACCATATGCAAATGTCTCTGAATGTCTTTCTTTCATTGGCTAGCTACTACAACGTCCGCATTTCGCTAAAACTATGATGGTTATCCCTTCTGAAAGACCCTTCTCACTATCTCCCACATTGACGGCACTAACTGACCCTGAACTGGTGCCACTGGCTACTGTGGCTATGCGTATAGAAATTATTGCGCTATTGAAGTCATTGCAGCACCAACAACCTATGCAACAAAGCTGAAAACCTCGTCTACGGTCATTGTCCTCTGAGTGGTTGAGGCTCTGGTTGAGCCTCTCCTCTAGTGGCCCTCCTTGCGGCCTGAGCTGGTCGTCCTCACCTGTTGTTTGGTGTCTGTAACCAAACCAAATTCATATGAGATTCACCTCAACTATATAAAATAGCAGAAGAACGTAAAAGCATTATATGAATCAACAGTCCTAAGCATAGGGCTCTATAGCAAAAACGTAGCAAGTTCGCACATATTCTAAGGACACTAAAACCTAACGTCCAAATATCAATTGTGACACCCCGCCTATTCTAATAACGGGTGTCCAATCCTCTACAAAAATAAAATAAGAATCTCAGTCTGGTTCATTCTTAACATCACTTTCGAAAACAAAATTAATTACTAATACCATATGAAGTCTGGTGTAAAATTTTAAAAACTAGTAACCTGCATGATTAAGACATTAAATCATATAAATATACATTCATCACAAGGGAATATATTGAGTGCTGATAGCAAGAATAAATAAAATAACTGAATAACTCTCGGTAAATTCCAAGTACAATCATCTAACTAATAAAGGAAATAATATAACAACATCTGAAAATGAAAATTGTCCAATTGTGGGCGACATGCCCTAAATAAAAACTAGAATAAACATCCTTACTACATAGAATGTATTGAGGCATCTAAGAAAATCTTGCATGCATCCATAGCTGTTGCAGCATCATCTGACTGGAAGGATAAGATAATCTATGACGACCCTGTAACTGAGCACCTAAAAGGTTTTGAAAAATATTTTTTATACAGGATAGCGCCCAAAACATTTTAAAAATATTTATAAGTATTTAAAATGAAATAATGAATATGCAGTAGAATAATTCATAGTCATCTGGTATCTCACTCACATGAGATTATCCCTGACCCTCGTCTATAATGCACACCTAACGCGTGTATTTTAATTTTCTAGCTACGCTACCCGGCCTAACTAGTCTAGTTTCTCCAAACATAGTCCAACATGCTAAACCTCTAGACCAATTGTTCTACACGTATTTTACTTTATTCTATTTGACAAGTAGCTATCATATACTCTATAAAATATTATTTCTCAATTATATTAACACTATTACATAGTCAACGTAACTACACAGTAGTTATAATTTAATGTTCACACATTCATTTGAGTACACATATTAATATAACACTCTTTCATATGTGTATACATGATACCCCCGAGTTATCCTCCCTGATGCATTCCCTATTATGTTGTCATACATCAAGTACTTCCCATATCATACCTAGGCCACCGGGTCGTAATCTCACCACCGTACCCAATTCCCAAAACATACATACATCTGTCATAATCATACAACATTACCCCAGCGGACTCGAAACTCGGTTATCCTCACACATGGACAGTGGTCGTACCACAATATTATGACCTGAAAAATATTCCAACACCTGTTGGTCAAGCTAGTGTGGACTGCCCACTCTGTACAACCTCCAACGATAGCATAAATAAAGTAAGTATGTTCACATATAATCACACACACACACACACACACACACACACACACACACACACATATATATATATATATATATATATATATATATATATATATATATATATATATATATATATATAACTTAATAACGTGCATAATGACTCTCGCAGCACTAGCCCATAAATCTATCCCGACTCCCGAATTTAGTCAAGTATACATGTACTTAAGTTTAATTCTCTAACTTCAAATTTCTGGATAACATGTTATTCTACCTAAGAACTTAACCTAATCATTCTCAAAATCCAAACCAAATTTCATAATTATTACCCGAGTACTTTTCACCCTAGTATACCCATAATTTCTTTTCGTAATTATCTCCGTTTAACCTAAGGTACTTTATAAATTCCCTTTACACTTCCAGAGGTCATATTCCATCGCCCAGACTCCATAATCCATGTCGAACCCTTAACGATCCACGAAAAAAGATAAAAGGCATGGGAGAACAGCACAGAAAAACGAGCTAGTTTGTTTCCCCCAAATTAAAATTTTTAAAGGAAAACCATATCCAAGACCACCAATTTATAATTTTGATATCGCGGACCTATTAGTATAAAATTCGTAACTAATTCAAAAAAATCAGAAAATACGAAATCGGCACTCACGCCTTTGTAATTAGATTCTTCATAACATTATTCACCTTCAAAAAGCGAATTGATTCGCTGGCTAACCGAACCAATTTGATTTGTGATCCGGTTCGCTCCCTCACTGCGACCTTGTTCAGTTTGTTGGGATGCTAAAATGAACTTTTGATAGGATTCTCAAATTTCCCTTCAACCTTATAAGTTCAAATCTTCACCCAAACCCCTAATATGATTACTAAACTAATCCTAAACATAAATTTAAAGGTTTCTACATGTAAAACATCCCAAAAAATATCTAGCGCATGAGATCGTTAATCTGTATTAAGATTCATGCATAGTTTCAATCCCAAATTCAAGATTTTTTTATTGCTTAATCCATTAAAGAATTCATCTTTATCATGATATTCGTATAATATCTAACATATTAACATAATAAGGTTCCCCTTCGATGATTTCATTTATCAAATTCCCGTTTTACATGTTTCTCCCACCCAAAAAATTATGTTTTTCCTACACCAAATATCTACATGAATTATTGAAACTACAATAGAATTAAATCAAGTTCAATACGTGACTTGAAATTAAATAAATTCTGAGATTCACTCCTTGAGTTCTTCTTCTGGCAACGTTCTTGAGGCCGGATTAATTTGATCTCCCACACGGATAACTTTTTCTTCAATTTTCTCCCTTTTCTTCTTCAATTTTCTCTCTTCTCTCAAATCCCTAGCCTTTTATATGGATGGATGGATGCCCCATCCATCCACCTTACTTAATTATAACCCTAAATGCTCCTAATTCCAAAATTAAGTCACCCCTTTGAGTAAAATGACCTGAATACCCTTTTACAGTACCCGTTTTGCTTAAAAACACTTTGGAACCCAATTACAACTATTTTTGGCTATCTCGACCCATTTCGGACCATTGGCGCACTCAAAATTACCATTCAAGTTATCTAAAATTAATTTCCATTTTTTCCCGACATGACCCTGTATGCATGTCCTGGGATGCCGTTAAACCCGTCGATTTTACTCACATACGACGTAATACGATTTAACATGTTTTCATTTACTTATCACACGAGTAAATATAATTACAAATAAATATTAATCATTTAACTCTATGATTAATAGTTATTTAAATCACTTTGTTTATCAATTTAATTAAATTACGTGCACACATGTAATTTAAAGTGCTCAAAAAATACTGTGTTATAGGTAAATTAGCGGTTTGGGATACTGAGTAACCGGCGTTATAAAATGTCAAGTCTTTAGTTGTAACACCTTATTTTCCCCTCACGAAGTTGATCGTCCATGGGTGAACCCTAGACATCGATGTTGGTTTGGAGTCTACTGCCTTGGGGCAATCAATAATGGTTTATTATTAAACCTTGTTGGAGTATAGGTAGGAGTATTTTTAGTTCTCTTATTGTCATGATCAACCTCTGTCTCCTTCTCTACCTACCTCTTTCTCATTATCATGTTCTCGATTTTCCTTCTTCAGGACAGAGATGATCATTTTATTTTTGTCAACTACACCTTGGGCATCCAGGTCAGGATGACCTCCCTCGTACTTCAAACTTTTGGGAGCATCATCAAGGTCCATTATTCTCTTAGGTGGTCGGTCATATCTTCAAGACCTTGGGGGAATGGGAAAAACTAAAGTTTTATCCTTTCTTTCCTCCTCATCCTTTACCTCTTCCTAAAGGTGGCTTAAGGTGTTGACTTCTTAATATGAAATGGGAGACCAAAATCATCAAAGAATAATTCTTCTTAATATTAAATCGATCCGAACTCCTCCAAATCGGTAGAGATTATGTAAGTGGGGTTAGGATATTTCACCAACATACACTCCTATTGCCTCTGCGTTAAGGACGGGGGTAGATTTTAGGATTAAGGAATTACCGATCGTTGTGTAATCGGCTATAATGACTTCAAGAACAACAATGAAGTTTTTGGGTGACACAACTATTAGTTTGTAGCCAAGAAAGATGTGAGAAAATATTCAATCAAATCTAACTCCAGCAAGAGTTCTGCATTCTCAGAGTTTCTTGAGTTCTAAGAGCCTAACTTTAAAATATTAGATCCTCCTTTTACAATGAGTATGAGCACAAAAGTAAAGGCTGATTAGCATCAAATAAGGCCTAATTCTTCATAAAAGACAAATAAATGTTAAAGAGCCTACCATGATATCCTTCCTGCATGGGCACATGAATACCTATGTAATCCTCACCATAGACTTTCATAAATAACACTAAGACATATCTATTAGTGTTTTTTTATACCTAAGCATCCAAGAACCAAGTTGCGAGACTTGTCCCTAGCTTGGAAACGGTACGTTCAAGATTCGGGAGAAGTCCTCAAGTCGAAGAAATACCTGATATCATTCAACCTAGGTTAGTCCCATAAATCTGGTTTGTGGATATTGTATCCATTACCATCCATAAGATACTTTTATTTTCTTGGATTGGAAGTATTCCATAAAAATAGAGTACTTCTACGAGTAATCGGTGGAAGCGTAAATGAACCCATCCCTGTACTATGGCCACCGTCATAAATGCAACCTCACCATCGATGTCGTAAACATTTTCATCATTTGGAAAGTTTGGTATTTTGACATTGCCAGGTATATTATAATTATCCTGAAATACCTCAAACTCATTTTCTGAGACATTTCATACTTCCTCATACGCCTAGATATGTCTAGAGTACAGAGTGTTAAATAAAATGGATGATGAAGAGAAAGGAAATGGATTCTCTTAAACTCAAGTTAGAGAGAGGGAAGTAAAATGATAATTCCTATACCTTTGGATCCAAATAAAGTGGTAAAAAGGTCGATTGAAAACCCGTATAATCTTTACCACCAAAGAGTATGTAATACTGATCACGAAATGTCTCAGATTCATTTTCTAAGGTCACATCGCACTTCCTTAAACGCCTAGACATGACTAGAGAACAGAGTATTAAATAAAACAGATAAAGAATAAAAATGTACATTAATTCTCTTCAACTCAAGTTAGATAGAGGGAAAGAAAATGAGAATTCGCACACCTTTGAATACAAGAGTTAAAAAGGATCAGTTGAAACCCATTATACTCTTTGCCGCTAAAGAGAAGCGAAAGCGATGGCTCTTTTGGTAAGAGAGACCCACTCTCACACCCCTAGATCACATGTTTTAGGTGCAATGATTACCTGGGGAAGAAAATATATGGTGAACAACACCCTAAACATAAGGATTGCGTGCCCATAAAATTATTATTACGCTCTCTCTAAGCACGAGTGGGACGCGTTGAAGTTGGTGAACACCTAATCAGAAACCCACATCGCATGTTGACAATGCGGTAAGACATTATTAGGTCGATTACACCTAATGACCAATCACCCAAATTCTAGGGGAAATTAAAGGGACTATGAGTCGGGCATGTCACGTTTTATGACATGTGTCATTTGGAGAATTATAACGATCTAGTTGTCTAAATATTGAGGAATATCTAAGGAAAAATTAAGTAAGATAACAATAAATATGGCCGCATACAGTTTTGGTACAACTCGGACACTTTAAGGATAATATCAAGAATAATAGTCAATTGCCATAAGAGTATGTCGTAAACCCTAGGAATCTTATATCTATAAATAGATGTGACCCCAAAGATCAAGGGGCATCCAATTTCACATTATTATATCTCCGATTTGGGACAAATAATCATGGTGCATCTGAAATTATCATTATTTTTAATCTTAGTTATGCATTAAAGGCAGTCCATCTCAAATGGTTCTTGATTGAGGATGAAAGAGACGTTATTGAAGGGGATGGTGTACTGAACAGGCATGGCTAGCTATAATGTTATGCTCTAAATTAGTATTTTAAACAATTTTGCTGTGTCCTTTCCTTTAGTTTAATTTTTATTTCACTTAGTTAATAGAATTAAATGTTTGAGATTTTTGTAAACGCGAGGAAGCTCTGATACCAATCTGAAAATGATGGGCGGTTCAAATACACTCAAGTTCAACACTTTTATATTTTTGCAATTTTAATGATTGAACTAAATTTACCCAATTAAACTTAGCACCAATAAACCTTTCTTGTGAAAATCAATTTACCAAATTTTATCTTTTAACCCTAAACATGTATCTAGGTGATAGAAGATAAATAAAATAAATCAAACACACATGAACACCCAGATGTGCGAGGAAACCACAAAGGGAAAAAAACTCAGACAGCGCAGCCAGACAATCACTATGGTATGATTTTAAAAAGAATAGACAGTAAACTTAGACAATGACTTGATCCCCCATTTGCCTTGACTCTCTTCTATCTTCAACCACTCCTATACAGTGCAACGCAAAAGTCCACCTATGCCAGGTCCATAACACATGATTCCATGTGTGCCTCGGTATCCACCAATACATTTCAAAAACCATCTATGATTCAAAAACCAGATTGCATCACTTCTTCACCATAATCAGCACGTACGGAGTCCACCGCACAAAAATAGGATCTTCTTGTGATGGAAGAAGCAAACTAGGTGCCCAAACAAGATCTCAAAGTATATAAGTTATGAATCTTGGATCTTGTAAGCAACAGGGTAAAACTTTTGGAGTTGGAACTTTTAAAATAGGTATGCTTTTCGTTTTCATCAAAAGTTTGTCTCTCTAAAATAAAAACAAAGTCTAAAAATCCTTTTTATAGAAAAACGAAGGATACCCATCATTCAAACGATTTACTGATATCGTTTGAATAAGATTCAATCTTGCTACTAATGACCTCAGCAAACACAAACCAGAAAGCTTCGTTTAAAGCTCGTTTAAAATCAAGGATCGAACGACCTAAATCGGAGTCCACCACTTCTTTACTCCAAACAGCATGTATGAATTCCATCGTAAAGAAATAGGTTCTTCTTTTTATGTAAGTTACAAATAAGGTGCCCAAATAAGATTTCAAAGCATATGAGTTATAAATCTTGGATCTTGTAAACAAAAGGGTGAAACTTTTGGAGTTGGAACTTTTGAAAAAAGTTGCTTTTCGTTTTTGTAAAAAAGTTCATCTCTCTAAAATAAAAACAGAGTCTGAATATCCTTTTATACAAAAACTAAGGCGGCACATCGTTCGAATGATTTATTGATATCGTTCAAATGAGATAGATCCTGTTTGAACGAGATTCATTATCGCTACTAACGACCTCAGCAAACACAAACCAGTAAGCCTTGTTTGAAGCTCATTTGAAACCAGGGATCCAATGACCTAAGGATGCCATTTGAATGATATAGGGATGTCGTTTGAATGACTGATGTAACACCCCGTATTTTTAATTAATGTAATTTTGGGATTAATTGAGGATTGATTGACTTAACAATGGGAAATTTATTTATTATTAATTCGAGTTTAATTAAATAATTACTAGCAAACATGACGAGAGTTAGTACTTATTGATGTGAGTTATGATAAATATTACTCGGTGAGTAAAGTAATATATGACTATGAAAATATTAAAGTTGTCGTGAGTGAAAAATACGACATTTATAGTAAACTTAGTTGGGACGCGCGTGTGAGACACGTGAGACGTGTCGGGACTTAAATGAGGAATATTAATGTAATGTTATTTTTGTTTATTCGAATGGCTGTTTTGAGTGCGCCAATGTGTCTGGAAGGGTCAAAATAGTTAGAAAATCCTACTTGGGTGTTTAGTTTGGAGTCCGGGGCAATTTTAGGCCAACCCGACACCCCGGAGGGGTATTTTTATCTTTTAAAATATTAGGATTAATTAATGGACGAAAATTATATTAATATATCATCCCTTACGTAGTAGCAGCTAGGGTTATGTTCTGTAAAAATAGAAAGAGTCCAAGAGGAAGAAGGAGAAGAGGTTCCTAGGAGTTCCAAGGCCAAACCCAGTCACCTTTCACCAAAAACACCATCATCGTGTACTTCGGGAAGAGGAGAACGCGCCTATACCAGTTTCATTCCATGAATCAGACCTTCATCAAAAGGAAAGTGTTTATCTTGCTTAATTTTAGAGCATATGATTTCCATGTTAATTTAGTTGATGGTTTAATCATGGTATCATGAATTTTGGGACTGAAATTGGGAATTTATTCATAATTGAGGTATAGGTTTTGCATGTAGTTGAATAACCATATTATGGGGATAAAAAATTTGTGGTTTATATGTGGAATTCACAAAATCAAATCTGGGTTTAATGGTTGTTCCATGGGGATTTATGAATTCTAGGCCTTTTGAAGATTTGAGGAATGAATCTGAATTCGTATTAAAATTTTAAGGATTTGATGTTAAAAATATGTTGGGGAATCATTCAATTACTAGTGGGTATAGTTTTGAATCATTGGAATTGAGTTAGAATGAATTTTTGAGAAATTTGGATGATGAAAAGATGGAAAAACACAGATTTAGAACTGACAGGGATGAACTGCAGTTTTCCCGTCTAACGAGAATTCAGAGTGTAATTCGTTCGAAGTTTTGTTCGAACGACCTGGTTCGAACAACCTCGTTCAAACAAGAATTCATTCCTTACTTCGTTCAAAGTTTCATTCGAACGAGATTCTTCCCACTTCCAATGAGATTTCAGAAATTTTAATTTTTTCCCGGACAAGTTAAAATCTTACGAGGTTAATTTAATTGAGAAAAAATGACATGCCCTAATCATGAGTGACTACATTACATAGACTAGTGGTTAGATGATTGTGTAGCTACAAAGATAAATAGGTTGGTATAAGAGGTACTTATGGAATATATATACGATAGAGAGATTAATCGTATGGATAGAATATCGTGAGTATTAGAGATAATAATACTTCGTATAAATTCGGAGACTTGGGTTGCGCGAATACCTAATGATTATTATAGGCTGTGTGTATATACCTATTGGTTGTGTTATTGTGTGTATAACATACCTACTCTACTTGCTATCGAGGGAGGTTGCGCGTTGTGGACGATCATATCTTGAGGATCCTTCGGGGGGATTTTGATTCGTATCATTAGAACATAGAACCTTGGTACAGGATATCAGTGAGAACGATAGTGTTGACGGTTATATGGGTGCGTAGGTATGTGCGTATTCCATGGGCTTGGAATTATGTTCGCCTCCAATATGTGTGTTTGTTTTTATGGTTCGTAGGAGATTGAACCTATAGTCCTTCATGCAATGAGCGATGCAACGGGACATGATACCAGAGTATATATTGCACCTAGGGGGGCTTAACCCAGGGGTGTTGATACTGTATAGAGAGAGATAAATATATGTATACATGTTACTTACTCTACTGTGTTTGATTAGTAGATGTGGAAGTAATGATACTTTAAAATATTCTTAATGAGAAAAAAAAAAGAATACCTATGAGAATAAAGGTTATGTAAATGAATAACTATCCTTAAACAAGTGGTAATACGGGATACGGGTGATACGGGTGAACGCATGAGATTATTGGTGTGATAATAGTTATCTTAAGACTAGGTAGGCGGGGTAGCATAACTGGGATAAGTAAAGAAAAATACGCGTTAGGTGTGCACATTAGATGATAGGTGAGTATCTCAAGTGAGTGAGAGTACAAGGATCTAACATGTACACTATATGTGATATTATTTTCACTTGAGCACTAGCTAATTTTTAAATTATTTTCAACTCGGGCTCTGAACCATTTATTGTAAATCTTTTTTCTTTTGTCAAATAATTTTAGGTGCCTAACCACAGGGACACCAAGGATAGGAGTTCCATTCATTTAACAAGTTGTAGCTGCTGTGGAAGTTACAGAACTTGGTAGTAGATGCCTCTATGATTATCATTCCCCCATTTTCAATTAGCTATTTTAGTTAGGGCATGTCCCCCTTTTTTACTTATTCAAATAGTTAGATATTTGTGGATCTATTTATTTATTCCTTTCAGAAGTTGGTTTATTTTTTGATGGATTATTGTATTTGGGATTTAGGCTGGATATGTTTGCTCCAATCTCATTTATTACCTTAGTCATTTTATTTCATATGAGATTCGTTTGAATGGTGTACGATTAGTAATTAGTTAACTTTCTTTTCATGTAAATTAAAACTTAAAATTTTGACAACAACCTTTTTAAATATTAGGTGGTTAGTGTTAATAATAAAGTTTTTTCGACAGTGATGCATATTCTGAACCAACCAGATATTCTAAATTAATTTAATAAAGGACTGATCACCCGGTATTTAATTAGGCGGGGTGTCACAACTGAAATGAAAAATTAAAGTTTTAAAAACTCCGCTTACTGTAAACTCAGAAAATATATTTTTGAAAAAATTAAGTTCCAATCAATTTTTAAAATAGAACACCCTTATAAAATATTCTAAGGACTCATAAAACAATATACTTTCATACATGCGAGATCCTCGGCATATGTGAAGACAAACTTGGCACGGTAAGAATGGCTTAGAATATGCACTATTCTAAGCATTGCCACTACGTCTTCATCGAACAACGTCATAGGATCATGGGATCATAAACAGAAAGTCTATCCTATGACTCAAATGTTTTGTCCGAAATTAAGCCAATTACATACAAATTTAATCGATTTGAAATTTATCTTTACAAATCTCCGCCTTTGGCTATTTCGGGACAAAACCAAAACAAAAATCCTAGCGGTCGTCAAGCTCTCTAAAAAGGCTCATTCCCCAAACCCAAGAAAGAAAAAGTACAAACGCTCGACAGTCACACAAACATGAGTAGTTTTGCTTTTCTTGAAAAACGTTGATGCTTTGATGTAAACTTGTAATACTACACACTTAAACACACCATCAAATGTAAAAAGAATATAACAAGTATAAATATGCATATGAATAAACATATAACAATGTATAAATAATCTCAACCTATGTAAGATGTCTCCCCCTAAGATAAAGATATCCTAATCATGCAAAGTAAAGTTCCCATTTCTCCCCCTTTTGCTTCAGGAATAGACAAAGCAAGATTACATAAATAAATACTCCCTAAAACCGAATTTCCCCCTAAATATGTGATCATAAGATACCAATACTAAGCAAAGGGATATCAGAATAAATCATGCAACGGTGTAAAGTTTAGCAAGCACGCAACATGGAAAATCAAGCACAAATAATCCAAAAGAATCAAGCATGTGATAAACATGGACTAAATGTAACGGCAAAGACTCAAACCCCAATACCATATATAATATATGCAAAATATATCAATGAAAATTCGGCACACATTTATAGGTATAAATAACCACAAAACATGATACAAAATACATAAGCTTTACATACTAGCATAGTAACGATGTGTCTAAACATATGGGATGTAATGAATAGGAGTGAACTAACAACAAAAGAATTATAGCCCAAACACTCAAGTATGTTCAAGAAGTTCTAATTGACCACAAATATTTATCAAACTAAGCTTTAGCCTCAAGTGACAAATAAAGTTGATTTTAATGAACAAAACAAGAATAATGCACACAGTCCTAGAGTATTAATGATTCTAAAAATCAATAGTGTCATGAAAAAATAATCATAATTAGGTATCATTGTGCAAACTCGTTGATCTTCAACTAAACTCCCTCAAAAGATGAACATGAACATATATTCTATTCTTTTCGTTTTCTTTTGAAGTGATTGGTTTTAAATGATCAAGAAAACTAAACTATTTTGTCCCCTTTTTAGCATATTATTCTTTTTATTGCCTTTGATTTTTTTTCTTGGGTTCTTTTCAAAAGATGGTTTTCATGACGAGCTCACTTGCCTCTCGCAGCCCTTTTTCGTATACACTCATATTTTTTCAATATTAAATAAATCCTCACGGGTAACCGTTCTTACATGCACAAATCCTCTATAGTCAAATAAACATGTTGATGACAAAATTGATATGAGAACATCTCACCAAGCTCAAATGTACATAATGAAGTTAAAATCCAATAAGATCGTGCATGTGTGTGTAGAGGCATATACAAAGTCGAATCCATAAAGTAAGTCAAGTTCGAAATAACTTAATAAACATGGTTAAGATCAATTTAAGCATCTAAAGTCATAACCAAATGTCCTATCCATATGGAAATTGTGAAGTGAATTGGATTCAAACACACCAATATGCCATACTAAATGTGAAAAACTAAAATACACAATAACTGAAAATCTTTTTGAATTTTTCAAAATATTTTTCAAAAAACAAAATATTTTTGTATTTTTCAAACAATATATAAACCAAAAATCTTTTTGTATTTTTCCAATAAGATTCAAATAAACAAAATATAATACAAAGAGATGAACATGTCATAACACTAGAAAAGATATATCACGAAGCAAAACTAGCATATGATAAACAAGCTAATACAATCATCCGTAAGAGATATCATGAGAAGTATAGTGTGTAAGCAAATGAGAGTCATGAAATTTAATTCCTAAAGACTCTAAGTCTGATTTACTAACCCAAGTAGGTATGTAATGACACATGGGGGTTTTGGGAATTGAAATGACTTTATTCTTAAACTTACTATGAGCATTATTAAGGTCATAACAAAAATGTCTAAGGTGACCCTTCCTACAATAATGAGTGCAAGTGTAAACACAACAAGGAATGTTACTTAAATGTGGACCTCTCATAATGTTCCTTGTTAACCCTCTCACATATAAGGTGTTAACTTTAGGAATGGGATCAATACGATCATCCAAGACTATACCACACTTATCATCTTTGATTTGGATGGTGCCTAAAATTCTATCCAACTTTTTTTACCTAGCCTCGAAATCAAACTTAACCTTACTCGAATCTCTCAATCTCTCCTCAAGCTCACTAATCCTAGACTCGAGGAAATGCCTAGACTCCTCAAACTCTAGAATCGCCTTTTCATAGCCTCCATAAAACCATAAAGACTATCTCTCTCACCCTCAACGTACTCTAATTTCTCCCAAACGGTCCTCTCCCATACCCTAAGATCCTTAATCAATGCATCAATATTTTCTACAGCATGTTCTTTTAACCTAGCATGCAACTTCAAGTTTGCCTTCTTCACCATCACCATTTCCTCATATAATTCACGAAAGGTAACCTGCGACCACTTTCTTCTACATCCACTTCCTCACTCTCTTTACCCTCACTCACTTGGTGTTCACAAACTATGGACTTTGAAGTGTCATTCACATGAGTATCATCATGAGAAGATTTATCGCTATAACTCAAATGGCAAACCATGAACGTGGTATAGTTATTCTCAATGGGGGAATCGTGATAAGTAAAATCTATCCTATGACTCAAAGTGGTTTTTATTCGAAATAATTCCAATACATACAAATTGACATTATTTGGAAATTTGTCCTTACAATTTTTAAAATGTAGTTATAAAAAAATTTGAAATTATTACTGGTTTCTCATCATATTAAAGCATGTATAAAGTATATATTCACATGATACAAATAAGATAAATAAATGACCAATTTCCAAAAATTGAAACCAAAAGAACATACACAATAAAAAAAATTGATTTCCATAAAGAGGCGATATACGCACGCGTTTTGGTCGTTGAGCGTCATCCCCTGATCCAATGTCTATACGATATCTGATGCCCATGTCTTTGACGGATGGAGTGGTAACTCGCATATGATTCCCCTACCTCCCATCAAATAGTTTGGTCTGTCATGTGGCCTTCCCTACCTCTGCCTCTATTGAAGACGACAATAAATTTTCCCTCATCTCTAACCTGTACCAAAGAGGTACTCACATCGGGATCCTCCCTAACTGATGGCACTATATTCTAAAAAGAATCCTCTATGTGTGAAACAATCAAGATTGAGTAATGAAAAATTTAATTAATTATGTGATCCATCCTGCCATTAGGAGTTGGGTCATGGAATGACTGGTAACTGGGAAACATATGATGCCTGAGTCAATTTAGGAGGGGTAACAAATAAGGAATCCACAATATCATGTGACTCCTAAAACTTTATATGTGTATAGTATAATAATAATGAAGTGTTAATAGATTGATATGCCTGCTGAGTGGCACCGGACGTGTTGGCTCAACCATAATCTATATCCTCACTAGAATGAATATGTGTGGACTCAAAACCATTGGGCTCATACTTGAGTCGAATGGATGTGTTGGGTATGTCGAGACTAGCAGAGTGTGATGTACCTCATCAGTCATTTCTAGATCAATTGTATGACCCTTGTGCTAGGGTGGGGCGTGTCTACCATGCTCACCTCTATGTGTACGTGCTCATTGTACTCCACACACACCTCTCCCTCCCTTCTCTACTTCCTGATGTTCTACTTCTTGTGGCACAATTTCCCTGATCCAGTCCACTTTGTAGGTTATAGAGAGGGTCAAAATCCAAATAATATCAAGTAATGTAGCCTGAGCATCTATAGGGTTGGACCATCCGAAATTGGCAAAACGTGTATATCTGTCAATCACTGTACCGATAGAAATAATAAAACTTATTATTTAGTAAGAGTGCAATAAAAAATTATTACAATTAACAAATATAAAATACAAAGAAATTAAATATGAATTAAAATACCATGAGCATAACAATGTCGTTAAATGGTAAAACCCATTAGCATGGGGATCAACCTAAATGTGTCTAATAAATCTCTAGGTAATACGTTAATACCACATCATCCACAAGTCATAGCCAGACATGATATGTAGAACAGCTCACCCAATGAAATCATCTCACACCTCTAGCCCCCACATCTCGATATATCTGTAATGAAATAATAAAATGGTTATACCAGTCCACCCTCGCATGTTAACCCGGTGTATCTCCTCACTGGTTTTGCAAGGTATGGGATCATCCTATTACAGCATGAACTATCGCATACAACGGTAAGATAAAAATGATAGTCCACAACCTCAAAATTAATGGACGGGGCTGAAATTTATTGATAATAGAATACATATACCAAACATGCAACCTAAAGGTCTTGGAGGGAGTTCCTCCTTACCCTTGTCAGCAGTAGGCTCAACGGGGGCCTACTATATGCATTCTATATGCAAGTACCCCTGAAGTTTTCGATGCATTTACACAAAAAAATAATAACATAAATAACGAACTAAAGAAACACATTTATGACGGATGTAAGGAATTTTTTTACCCGTATTAGAACAAGAGGGCATGTTATTTCTCTGATGTCGAGAAGTATAGCTTGACGCGGCTCATGATACAATGTCGTGAATGCAATGCCTCCAAAACTATATGATCAAGTATGACCTAAATCTTGTAGGAATGTCAGGTATTGTAGATTCATGTGTCGAGCTGATTTATCCAGTAATAACATGGCCCCAATCAGATGAATAATATAATCTCATGCGTAAATCATCAAATTGACCTCATCGGGTTGCTCTGTGACATCCCCAAACCTCCCTACAAGCCACTTAACCCTGAGTTATGTTCCCATGCCAAACTCAGTCTCGTCAGGATGGCATGGAAGTACTAATGGAAAATATCCCTCACATAATCATGTGCAGGTGACATGTCCCCTCCGGTAAAGGGAAGACCATCCATTAGTAAACCCAACAAGACCTCAACATCCTGTAGTGTGATGTTGCACTTTCCCCGTTGGTAGATACAATGTATGGGTCTCTTGACACCATTTCTCAACAAGCACAGTGATAAAAATCCTATCAAGGGTCATGTACTATAATCTATGAAGTCCGTACAAACCTATTGTCATTAACAATGGTACCTAAGGGCACAGATTATTAATACACCGGGCTCAGGTCCAGCCCAGATAGCCTCTGACCGATGATGTTGCTATCAAAGGAGTATATATGTGTTAATAGGGGTGTGGCTCTAACCATAACCTATCTAGAATGTCCATAATATATATATATATATAAATATATAATTTAATGACTCAAATGTGATGAAATATTGGAAATACAAATATTATCCATATGCGAGGAATCAAAACAATTTGTGATAAACTGAAATACAAATATAATAACAAAAAACATATGTACGTTCTTCGCAGTGGAGTTCCATATGTTGATAACATTTTCACAAACAACGGTGATTGTGGAAAAATTAGTTTTCATGATTCGCTCGTCCACATTCCTTGGCATCTCGAGAAACTTCTCTCGAATACATTAAATTGGGAGATTTTTAAAAATATCCATTTCATTCTTTTGACGAGTGGAAATGGACCTTCAGTAACACATCTAAGTTTGTGGGTAGAAATCAATACAAGGTGGTGTATTGATCCCCAATAATCAACGTGGTTAAGGGGATATATCTTGGATGGCCATGTATTAAGGTATGTTTTGTAGTGTAGAACTCACTAACGTTATGCACGTGATCGAGATTTGGTCAATCACATAATGTAAATACTATAAAATAGAGGGTTTTAATCTTCATCCAGTTATGACATGTGGCATCCATTTTGATCCTCTCAATAATTAGTATCACTACTCCATTGTTCCATCCATTTCTTGCAGTTTAGTTTCTTAAAGTATAACAATGTCAAGAAAACACTTTAGCCATCCATGTTAAGTTTATTTAAAGAATTAAACTTTTGGACTTTTCCCTTCCTCTCTTTCGCATCCTTTATTCTAACATCTCTCTCATAATAACCACCTCCTATATTAAACAATATTGGCCATTTAATTGGGTTCTTTTTTTCAATCGAGTAATCATTTTAATTCTCATCCATTTTAGTGATTTACTCTATTCAAGTGGGGTTTTTACATTATTTTAGTTTCTTTTCCTTTTTTATTACCAACTTTATTATAATTAATTGGAGTTCTGTTTGTACTTTTATTATTAATCCTAATGAAGAAATTTCAAACTCTCACAAGTTCATTTTTTCCCTTTCATTTTACCCGGTTAACCATATTATTACACTTTATATGGCGTGATAATCTTATCTGATAATGGGATTGTTTTGATTTCGGATGTAATAATCACACACTATTTTTCATGTGAATTAACTAATAGGGTTGACTACTATGGAGTTAGTTATGAACATAACTATGAAATCAAAAATGGTAATCGAATGTTTGTTGGAGATCTTCCATATGAGATTAGGAATAAGTTCTCTCTCTCCTTATCACACTTTCTCTCTCTCCAAATATATATATAAATTGTTTTGAAATAATGTGGACTTGATTTGAATAGGTCAAGTTGAAAATATGCTACATTTATAGAATAATTTTAATAAAAGTTCATTGATATTTATTTCTCAAATGGTCCATGTTTATAAATAGTTGAAGTAAATCAATAAACTTACTTGGTGATATATGTGGTTTGGAAAGAAAAAAATAGAACATGGGTAGTTAATCATAATTTCAAAAATTCATTTGTTATTGATTCCAACGTGCTGTCTTTTTAGTTATTCGTTCGTATTGTTATATATGAGAGAAATGTAATTTTCTACGTAAATAAAGAGGGGTGTTTAGACGCATTTACACGCGGTTATGAGACTTATTATAATCTAAGGAATATAGGGGATGAATATTCATAAAAAAGTTTGGAAATGAAATTAAAACCTATAGTTACATAATTATTAAAAGACATGGAAGAAGTTGTAAAAACGGTATTTATCAAATTTCCAAAATATGATAATCGATAGACTCTTATCAACATTATGTGTGACAGTGGAGTATAAAATGGTTGATAGAAGTAATTTTTAAAATAATTTATTTACGAATATTATTGATAAGTGTGCGTGTGTTGCATGCTAGTACAACAAACGCTTGGGAACAAGGTATCTTATAAATCTCCCACTTTCCATAACTACATTTCCCACCCGGTAGTAATATCAAATATGCATTTTCATTTTTTATTGTATGGATACTCTTACCTCTATATGGACAAATGTTGGAGAAGTATGATTTCTCATCTTGTTTATTTGCTTTTCAATAATGGTCAATGCATATAAAGTATGTGTTCTATCTTCTTTTATGTATTCCAGGCATTCCTCTCGACTTATGTGAAAATATGAAACGAGTCTATAAAATATAAACTCAAGAAAAGCAGTGATATTAATAATCCTTGCACCCTTCATAACTCCATCAAAACATCTAATATGTTAGTCGTGGTTTGCTCATATCGGTAGCCCCCGATGTGACAAAGTGTTCATTTGTCTTTAGGGATGTTGGATTGATACTTGTGGGCAGCCTTATATATATCCTTAATCTACAATATAACCCAATCAAATTACTTACTTGCGGTGTACTAATCGCGAGACGTGACAATCTCTTCAATACACTATCACAAAATTTATAATAAAAGTTTCCACAAACATGGTGTAGGCAGTATTGATATCTCCTATTCTCCCCTATCTACCATCAATACAAGTATTGTTTTTCCCATATAATATCCTTGACTCCTTCGTGTCAGATTAAAATCAAACATATATGGTGTTGACCCATGATGATTTGAGTATTAACATGGTTGTAGGAGAGTAGTGTAACTGAGGTATTTTAATATATTGAAAGGGTGAGGCATGACTTGCCTTCAATGAACAATGAAGGAGAAATCTGGTGTAAATAGCTTTTTTGGTATAATATTCAACAACAATAACAGTAAATATTCCATCTTCATAAAAGGACCTTTGAGAACTTTGGAGAAGAGGGTTAGAGATTGAGAACTCTAACATCAGAGAGAGTAGCAGGGTGTAAAAGCACCAAGTATGTGTGAATCAAAATTCTATAGACTCGTATATTAATGATATATAAATTGGTGTAAAATTCCATAACTTTGAACCTATAAATCTAAACTTCCACGGTTGATTTCATGAGGCTAACAATGAGTCTCTATTTCTACATAGTGCTCATGTTCCTTTTCCCATTGTTGCTCTAGTGAGGGCTAAGCCTTTTATTTATAACAAATGTGTGTAAATTACAGTTTCACCACAATGTGACACATATCCTTATTAAAGTGAGGTGAATAAATTTGTCTTTATTATTCAAATAATATAATGAGACTTGAGGGACACGCAAATGGTGTAGTCAGGGACAACCTATGTGGTTGGCCCCAAAACCTATTTTATAAAATATACGCATGTAAATTCCCTTTTCTGCGAGAGTAAAACAAATAAATAAATATTAAAGTGTCATTAAAAATGATATTTTCTGGAGTGTGTGGACCTTATGCATTGATCATGACTTGTTGAGAGGTCTTAAGCCTGCTCAACTAATTATTTATTTAATTATGACTTCTCGACTGACATGGACCCTTTCGAGTGACTATAAATAAAACATATTACTTAAGGGGCATGAAGCCTCCTCAAGTGATTATTTATGAAAATGACTTATCGATGGGCCTTAAGCCCCTTTCAACTAACTATAATGTAAATGACCTCTCGAGTGACCTTAAGGTCCCACGAGGGTAGTGTGACTTTCTCTAGTAACGTTGAGTTACTCGGGACTTTTAGTGCTTTTCTCCCCTATATTAAAATGGTTGAGAATTTACCTTACTTAACGAAACTTACTCTCCAGCCTCCAATCCAAAACCTTAAAAGATCCCACCGGCTACTTTGGTGGGCATCTAAGCCCCTCGAACCCTACTAACTCGAACCACATAATAAATCAAAGTACCCTTCTTGATAACCTGTAGTATAAATTACCATTAGTATGAAAATAAATGCATAACCAGTATAAATTATAATTAGTACTAAGAAGCTCTAGGACCCCTCTGGACCAATTCCAGTTATTAGTATTATTTTCGTCAACTTTGGCAAATGCTAGTGGAAATATCTACATGTTATCGTCTAAGATCACGGAAATCAACATCTTCCCTCTATAGTTATCATACAGGTTAGTTCCATCAACGCTTATTAGAGCTGGAGTATAAGTAAACCCTTATTTTGATTCCATAATGAAAAAAATATCATTAAACATCTCCTCACCATTAGATTTTGGGACACCGACAATCTCAACGATAGTTCCTCGGTTGTATCGTTGAAGTGCAGTGCAACCACGAACCGAAGGATTTATTTGTACAAAAAATCACAATCCCCAAACTATGCTTTAATTGCCTTCCGTTTTTCATTCCAAACCTTAATATAAATTACTACATAGTGAATACCTGTGACACCCCGACTAATTAAATACCGGGTAGCTACTCCTTTATAAAATTAATTCAAAATGCCAAGTTGGCTCAGTTAATAGCATCACTGTCGAAAACATTTTATTATTACTAACCACCTAGTATTTAAAAAGCAAGTTGCCAAATTTTAATAAATCTGATTAACATGCAACAAGAGTAATGAATAACTAAATAACACCATTCACCATACTGAAGTAAAACAAATAACCATCACAAAATGTAAATAAACTCTGGAGGAAAAACTCCTCAATACAAATCCCACAACTGATAAGTAAACTGAAATAAATAACTAAAACTGAATACTGAGCAATACATGCTAGAGTCTGAAAACTGAAATGTAAAAATGTCTAATAGAATTGGGCAACATGCCCTACAACTGATAGATGCTGAGACTGGAATCCAAATGAGAGAGGCGTCTAAAAGCAAGTCCCTGTAGCTTCCACAAACAGCTACATCTCGTCTTCTGAATGAGAATCCTATGCTTGGTGTCCTTGTGGCTGGGCACCTAAAAATGGTTTTACAAGAAAATATATTTGAAAGCAAATGGGTCAGAGCCCGAAAGTGGAAATCATTTTAGAAACCTGCAAGTGCTTTAAAAACATTTAAAACATTAAATGCAAAGTACATGTTAGGACGTGCACTCACATTAAATTCTCACCTCTCGACTAACTGTGCACTCCTAACGTAAGTACCCATCTATAACTACCCTTTCCACTAGCTAAGTGACAACGTAACTAGCTAGACTACCAAAGGTTCTACCCATTTTACTCGGTTAATTTAACATAACAACGCTCGTAATTTAATAGAGGTTTAACGTAAACTCAGTTACTAACTATGCCATTTATATAACTATCAGCTAACTCATTATATATCTCGAAACAATACCGTAATATTTTTACAACATTAACATGAGGATTTCCATTAATTTAATGTATATTATTCACATCATAAATATACGATACAAGCACCCCGCAATCTAAGCTATGGTGCACACATACTCTGCTATCCATCCCGGTACATCACGGACATAAGGATCACATACTCCGAATCTCTAAGGAATAGTTCAGATAACACAAATCACAAATAGTGGAGGCGAACACAGTCACCATCACATGGGTCACGCACATACCTATGCTCCCATGGTCAGCGGACTTATTAATATCACAATAAGTCTTTCTATGACCTATGTTCATCAAGGTACCAGTCTATATCCCCCCCCCCCCCCCCCCCCCGTAGGCACACAAGGATTAGAGGGTCCTAAGCGAACGAAACCTCCCATGATAGCAAGTATGGTAGGTATGTCATACATACAATCCATATATCAATACTAAGTAAACACACATCTTAGTAATACCGTATTATACTCGTAGTACATTTTGCACTCTCGTACTAATTATAATCATCACAACTTATTTTATTCCGGTTCATAATTATGCGTGCCATAATTTATCTTCACATCGTAGATGACACTCACGTCTCAACCCAAACGGTTCATTGAATATAACTCTAGTGTATGATTTACTCATCTCAATAACACAAAAGTCCCAAATCAATCACTATATCATCAAAGGAATACTAACTCTACCCTTGAACCAGTTCCCGGGACTTCGAAAGTCAAAACAGTCCAAAAAGGACCAAACTGTCAACTCGTTAGAAGTCTCGTTCGAACGAGGCTTCGAACGAGTTTGGACTGTCAGGTCGTTAGAAGTCTCGTTCGAACGAGGCTGTTCGAACGAGATCCCAGTTCGTTCGAACGAACTGACCCTTCTAACGATATCTCGTTCGAACGAGATATCGAACGAAATTCCTACTCGTTAATAACGACTAGTCAACTCGTTAGAAGCTCGTTCGAACGAGCTCGTTCGAACGACCTGGGGGCTGCTTCTAACGAGTGGCCAGTTTCGGCCCAGATTTTTCCCCAATTCGTTTTTCACCATTTTTACTCCTCAAACCTCTTCTAAAATTCGTTCCCACAATATATTGAGTTCTCTAATCATCCTCAAACATGTTAAGGGGCTATACTAACATCATTAAAGGGTTTAATATCTTCTAAACATCATTAAATCACAATTTCTACATTAATTCCCAATTTTCTTCAAGAACATAAACCCTAATTTTTTTCTCATCATAAATTCCCAGATTTTAATTCGTTTATACATCACCTAGATATGAAATCTCCGAAATTAAATCTCCCAACAATGTTTCTACATGCAAACCTATCCCAACATTCAATAATAACTTCAAATTTCATGGGTTTTCTTTTAATCTTTCAAGAACAATCAAGATTCTTCAATTTCTAACATGGAAAAGACATTCTTCGAATTTAAATGAAATAAAGTCACTTGCCTTGGTTTGATTTCTGAATTTGGTGTGGATTCGGTGTAGAATTTCTGCAGAATTCCTCTCTCTCTCTCCTTCTCCAAGCTTTCTTCTCTAAAAAGCTATGGTGGCTAGGGTTTGCTTTGGGGGAACTTATGAAAACCTAATTTAATAAACCTCCGTGGCTTGTTGGGTTAAAAAGGGTTGGTTGGGTCAATTCCTTATCAGATTACAACTCTCAATTTTCGTCACTTTTAATTACCCAAAAATACCAAATTACTAAAATACCCTTTATGGTGCCGGAATGGCCTAAAGATACCCCGGGACCCAAACTATACCCCCGGCTAGTGTTTTCTGACTATCTCGACCCTTCCGGACGCGTTGGTGCACTCAAAACGACCATACGGATTATAGATTTTAAACTCACTTTTATAAACAAAATATTATACCGTGACGCGGCGGTCCCACGCGTCTCAACAAAATTTCCAAATCGCCGTATATAAATCCCACGACAAATTTTATAATACCAAATACATATATAATCATATATGTACATAATCAAATACCAATTTGCATCATATTAGTATTTATAACCCGGATTAATTTCCAATTAATACGCATTTAATTAATTAATCCCAAAATAAATATAGCCAAAAAGTACGGGGTATTACAATACGTTCCATGATATATGCAATCAACATGCACATCTTAATGCCAGGATTTACCTTGACCAAACATTATTTAAGTCTCGTTGTGTACGAGGAACTCAATTATTCATAGTCAGTAATTATCGTCAAGAATGCACAATTGTATAATTTTAAATTTATTGTTCATTTGAAGCTTCTTATCTCTTAGGTTCCATTTGCATACGATTATTGATCGTTGGCTATAATTTTACAACCCATGTAATGGTTTGATCGTTGGCTACAATTTATAACCCATTTAACGGTGTCAGACTCAACCAATTCAAAATCAACATGATTAGAAATGTTTTACCTTAACACCTTAGCTTGGATTTCTCATTTTATTTCATATAAAACTAAAACAAGTCATTTTCTTTATATAAAGGACCATATGTTAACATGAACTAAAGGTATTTCACGTTTGTAATAAACTAGAATAGTATCCTCCTAGTCAGTTAAATAGTATGCCATTGATAAATACATATTTCATATGTATTGGTAATCGGAGGGACCCGAGTCCATCATAAACTCATCTTTACTTGTGTCGGACACATCCGTATTCATTTTTACTTTAGATTTAACATCATCTTAATAAATAATGTCGATATCCTTATTCATCATAACATTCAAATATGAGGGTTAACTCATTCACTATGAGATGCAAATTCCTCTTAAGGGATACTGATGGGGATCAATATACGCGAAACAACAAAAAATTACCAATGAAAACTCAAATGATTATACAATAAGAACACCAAACTATAAAAACTAGATCTGAAATCCAAACCTAGGGTTACGAATACAATACCTTTGCAAAATCGGTTGCAATTCGATGTGGAGAAAGGTATTTGTTAGTGATTAAGGGTTGCATTTGGTCAAGCAAAAAACTTTCTTGTATCCACTGAAACTCTTGGATATTCTAGTTTATGATTCTCCCAAAGCTAGGTTGGTGTGTGAGCACCTTTTGAAATGAAAACTCTTTCTTTTGAGTGAGATTTCACATATCTCTCTCTCTTAGCCTCTTCACAAAAATGGGAATAGTGTTTTATCTCCCCCTCTCTCACCCTTAATTGCGAATGTAAATATTAAATCCCTAGCTTACACCAGTATATATTAGTATATATTGTGGGCTTGGGTCAAATAGGGCTTCTAGAGAGTCTATGACTAACTACTTGGGTATATAGACTGTACTTGGGACCCAAGGCAGATAATTAAATTGGATTCTAAATAAATAATTGGAAATCCAAAATTATAAACCCCGTAATTTAGTTAACTTATTTATTTAATCATAAGTAACTCCACTAAATAATTCAAACTGCACTCCAATTTATTTTTCTCAAAAATCACTTGGATATAATGAGGTCTTCTTTGTAAAGTTTATTATGGTCCATAATGTGATTCCCTACATTAAGCTTACGATACCCTATTAATCAAATTAATATGTTGTTAATTCATTTTAACCAACATATAATTAATTCCTTAATTCTCAAACTTGACGTATTTTGCTATTCCAACGGATCATAGAAATTATCCATTGGTTAGGTTTAACTAGTAAAAATAAATCTTATGAGTCAATCGAGGGAGTATCGCAATCCAAGATATCTTATGAGTCTTATTCCCTCTAAATTAATATCTCAAACCTACTTATACAATTGTTACCCAATATTTAAGGATTTATTAACCCAATATGAAATTATATTTCACCTATAGCAATCAAAGAAACACTTGTGTAAGTATCCCAATCCTCATAATTCTTGGGAATAATAATCTACGAACCCCTTGCAAATGGTGTGAAATTACCTAAGTCTAATAAAGACCAACTATTAGACTTAAATATTACTAATGTTCATGTTCAATACATTCCCGAATGTAGCGGTCACAATCCTCTTTAAAACTAGCATACAAGTTCTCAAATCTTCAAACATGTTCCCGTAGTTTGAAATAAATTACTAGGATTGTACCTCAACCATTCTAATAGAATGTCAATTCCCTGTCTAGGTTGTGACCATTTCAATAATACTAAAACCAAAATTCCAATCTCCTATGATAAAACCGAACTCAACTGACCAAAGATTCTTCTAAGTACAATTGGTCGACATATATAGAATAATATATTTAAAGAACATAATATAAAAGCATTCCCACAAACAACATTCTCATTTCAAAATGAACTAGAAAATTCTTTTATTAATGAATAAAGTGTTAGTATTTAGTTTTCAAAATAAAACCCTAACATATGCATGTGGTCGGGAAACATTATATGGATTGGTTGATTCAATTAACGCTACTAGCACATCGCAATCACGAGAGTTGTATTGTGTTTCACGGTTGCTCTAGTTACTTTAAGGAAGGTTGATGATATACTACCTTATTCGGTTAGATTATTTGGAGAACACTTGATGTATTAATGGGGGTGGGGCATTATATTGAGATTATAGTCTTAAAATGTACGATAGAGTTATTCATGCTTCGTCCTAAAAGTTATTTCCATATATTTAAACCCAATGGCAATAAATAAAGCAGACCGATGACATGTAATCTTAACTTCGAGAGAAAAATGTCTGCAACCATTACGCGATGTGATTTATTCAACAAGACATCATACATCAATCAGTCAATGTAATCGCCTTATGTGACTAACCCTCGTAACTTAGGCCAACAGTTTGGTCGGTAAATATCCTATCTCCCGAGCAGCACATGAATGTTGCACTTTTGCTTTCCATTTGTTTGAATATATATGGAAGCAACTATATTGAGGAATTATATCGTCTATAACTATTAATTATTACATAATGTTTTATGGTTATTAACTATTAATAACCATAGTAAATTGCATATGTAATGCTCAAATAACATGTGATAGGGCAAATTATTTGTCCATTCTTTCTTATGAATTTTGTAGGTTTATTCTAATATTATTGCAATTACATAGCTTGTTGGAATATGTATAATTTTATTATTAAGTCTATAAAATGATACACACACACACACACACACACACACACACACACTATATATATATATAGGGGGTGTTTCTCAATTAGGTAGATTCAAAATGTAGACTATATTAATTCTATATACTAAAATACAAATCTCCTTAAAAAATGTGGACTATTCGGGCTTTAATTTTGAAAGGTGTTGTATGCAAAAATTTATTCAATAATAAATGTAGTTTGAAAGATATTTTATTTTTGGTACACATTTAAAAGGTGTTGAATGCACAAATTTTACTAGAATTGGTCTGAGGCTAGTGTTCACATTTATGTTGCATTTTTTTGTATACTTTCTATAAAATTTCAACTGTGCCTTTAGGCACGGATTACCACTATCGTACCAATGGGTGTCCGCCTTCATAAACTTATGTTTTTTTTATCACACTATTATTGAGTGATTGTGTATTTTTACCCAATCTATTCAACCCAATACTCTTTGACACGTATACAATTTTAACCCATATGTATTCAACCCAATATAAACAACATATATTTAGTTGAAGTTTGCTAAAATTATAACCAATAACAACATTTTTGTTACAAACTAATATAAAATAACATTTTTGAATTTAGTTTAAATATACAAGTAATTTTGTAGAGAATGTGAACCTAACCCATTCCAAAAGATTTGGGAAGAGAAAACCCCACTCTATAATTTTTCCACAAAAAACCCTCTCCTTAAAAAATCTCTTCAAACAACCCAAACACCCAAATTACAGTTCATATCTTCAAACCACCAAACATCTAAATTACGAAATATCTTCAAGTATATTAGTTGATAATATAATAGGCAATGGACTTAATTGAAAATATATTATAAAAATGAAATTATAATATAAGATTTAAAAGCAAAAATAAGTGGACTCATATGTAACTAAGGGGACTATTTTCCACACCCCATAATTTTAACTAAAATATAATGAACCCATATAAACACCTTATATTTTGTTTATTTTTGCTAAATATTATAATACAACCATAATGCAGGTAAAGTAATTTAAATTTTATGTCTAATGAATACATACACCGCAACTATATTACACACAAATTTAGGTCAAATAAATACATATAACACAGTACATATTTCAAGTCATTGAACATATACAACGCAATAAATATTTCATTCCAGTGATTACATAAAACATAATATATATTTCAATCCAGTGAATAAATACAACACAATAAAAAAAACAATTAATATACATCGATCACAATTCAATTTTATATAAGAAAAAAATAAAACTTTAAAATATTAGTGTGGGTTTCCGTAGAAGTTATGCTAGAGTTACGGAGGTCACCAGATGTCATTGGTCTTACAAAATCCTCAGTAGGAGCTCTAGTTAAGTTATTTTGGGTTTGAATGTTTTAAATGTGACCGGGTTGAGGACGAATGGTTTTTTATGTCCAATGAATATGTGTTTGGAAATCACATATTCATTAATTTTTTAAAATATATACGCAGTTGCTGATCTCGTATTCATTTAAAATAATTTAAATGAATTCGCAATTATTGACCTAAAATTTAGTTTAACATGCCTCATTAATGATAATTATTAATCGGGCTAATCCAAAGTGAATTCGTGATTGCCAATCGCAAATTCCTCTAGAATATACAATTGTCAACTGCAAAATCTAAAAGTGTCTAATTTTTGTAAATATACTTCAAACTACATTGTTTTTATAAATATATATTGAAAATACATTTTTAATCAAAAACTCAAATTAAGTGAAAGATCAAACTTTCTTTAATCGACGTGTTTATTATTTTAATCTATGTTATTATTGTTTTCTTCCGACTAGTAAAAGTTTATATGAGTTATATAAAAGAAACCATGAAGGATGGGTGTGGGTATGAGTGTTTATCAAGGTATATATTTTATTTTTTGTATGTTGTGCTGAACCTACGGGTGTAAGCGGATGTTAAAAAATCCAAATCCGTCTCGTATCCAACTCTGAATTTTTTAGATATTTATCCGGAAAAATGGATATGGATAGTGTGTTAAAATATTTAAAAAAGGATACAGATGTGGATAGTATTTGTATTCGACATGGAGAATCCATATCGAAGGCGAAGTATCCATATTTACGGATATCCATTTTTTCGGATATTCATATCCGTATTGTGTTTAATATTAATTTATTACTAATATTAATTATATATATTTATCCCAAACTCTGCGGTTAAGCAGGAGCCTTATGCACTAGATATAACTTTTTTATTATAAAAGTTATAAAAAATAAGGGTATATCTATCATCTCTCCATTCACCAACCAAAACAAAATATCTCTTTTCACTTTTTCTCAATCTAGAGTTTTTCCCATAACTTTCTTCCTCTATCTCGTAACTTTCTTCTTCTCATACTTTTTTCTCATGGTTTTTATTTAATACGAATTTTAGTTCATTACAAAATTAGTGTTAATTGAAATTACTAAACAATGTAAATGAAAACGGATAAGGATACAAAAAAGAATATAAATAGTGCATCTAGATAGCAGGTACGGATACGGATAGCATAGTATTCGCTCTATATATGTCCGTTTACCACCCTTAGTCGAACCCTAACTAGTTCAAACATTCATTATCTTTTTTATACTTAACAAAATCATTTCACTACACTATAATGAACTACCCAGTCGAAGGGGTAAAACCTAACCCAACTGGGACATCCACATTACGAATCCCACAATCCATTTTGTTTAAGGCCAAATAATAATATGAACTACAATGAGCTACCCGATATAAAGGGTAAAACTACTAGCTAATTCAAGTCACTACCTCCCCCCCCCCCCCCCCCCCAAAACCTAATATCATATCTTAAAGTAAGTCTATTGCTAACAACCCAAATCACATATTAATTTGTACTCATCAGACCCATTCTATTAACATTTAGTTTCATTATTAAGTTACACAACTAAACAATATAGCGGTATCTTAAACTATATTAAGCCATACCCATACTAGGTAAGCATCCACATGGTTACTCTCGACCTATCATATAAAACATAGGACATCCTAATATCCCGTAGATAAACGATAGGGCATGAAAATAGTCCGTACATAAACATAGGGCATCCACACAATCCCCACATATATGCCACATGAAGGTCTACCCCTAAAACTATGAGGATCTCTTGTGACTCTACTAGTTTTGGCACTAAAAGGTCCCACTTCTAAAGTCTACAACATCACATACATAAAAATCACTATTTTATTACACCAATCGTGTGATTACATATCAACACATATATAGAAGTATTTACTCACACATAAGATCAAGATAATACCTATGACCAATCGACACGAACAACCCCGAGGTTCTAACTGCAACCCCACGTAGATAAGTGACCTTTGCTTAATTGGCATCATCAGTCCATGGGTTTTTGTCGTAGCTCGAATGTGTGCATCCCATAAAATCCTTGCTAGTATATTCGTCATCAGATGATACACCCACATGTGGTATGTTCACATATATAAAAGTATACAATTATATAAACACGATACACACATCAAATTCTATCCAACCAGGTTCACCCAACCTTCCCGTTACAACTAATAACCAGTATATCAATTTACAACCCCATCATGTCAAAGAGTTTTAAAATGCTCTCTGATAAAGGATCCTACTAACTGGTCATAATCACACTTAAACCAAATCCCCAAGCAACCTAACACTTAATAGCCCTCATTAGCATTGTTAAACCACTACCATTGAACTTATAACACAATCCAGCATCCCTCAAATAACCCCGATATTGGATGAAACTCATTAGCTAACCAAAAATCCATAAAAATGAATCTAGGTCTCTCTGCCAATCCGAACCGATCTGGCCTGGACCTGAATCGATTCGACCGTAATGCCCAACAAAAGATCCCATTTATTATGCTACGGGTTTTCACCCCCAATTTCCACCAATTTTGATCCACAACCATACCAATCAAACACTAACAATATAAGGCATGTTTAGGGACTAAAACCTATCACAAATAAGGTCTAACATGTGTATAATTTGAAAACAAAGATCCATAATTCAACAATTTTCGTACTTATGAAACCTAAACCTCTTAATCATGATTCAATCCCAATTTATTTGAATTACAATCAAATGAAACCGTATTAACAACATACAATTTGAATATAACGTGGTATAATTCTATTCCTAGGGAAAATTAGTCAATATCATACAACGATTCCCATAAATCTTAATTTAACTTATAAACCCTACTTTATACAATTTCTTATATATCATCATGAATATCACTAATTTACCCAAATCCACATGAGTTCATAGTCAAATAATAGATTCTAGAATATAATAATTCTCATAAATACAATTGTAATACCCCCTATTTTTGGACTTAAATAAATAATTGTTTAAGTATAAATTAATATTTACTCGGGTGAATTAATAGGTAATTTATCGGGATTTATTGGCTTGAATTTTAACCGGAATCTAAAATGAGAGCATTTAATAATATTTGAATGACACATAAATCAAATTAATGCAGTTGTAATTAATTTAATATTGTGGGTTGGCTTGGTTGGACTGGACTCTAGGGGAATACAAAGGCCTAAAATAGTTTTTTTTTTTTAATGTGCCAAATTGGGTCCAAGAAGTAGGTATACCTTTGGAATAAGTTTTAAGAATGTTGGATTATTGTTTTGGGCTTTTTGAGGGGGGTCCAAAAGTTGCTCCATAGTGACCTACGGGATTAGGGTTGTAAAAAGGTTATTAACCCTCATTAAAAATCATAATACATCATAAGATAAAATTTGGTAGTAGAGTCAAACTTTGAGAGAAAATGAAGAACACGTAAGAGGGTTGAATCAAATATCAAGTTTAATTAATGGCAAGAAATGTTATCATTTTCATTTTATAAATGTAATCTATTTGCTATTTCATCGTAGAATATGAATCAATTGGGTCGGAGAATGCATTAGGATTAACATCTGATTGTTGATTATAAATCTAATTGTTAATCATGTGCTATATTGGGATAATAGATATTGAATATGTATATTTGAAATGTTGTGCCAAAATATCGTTTTATAAAGTTTATATTGCAACGATGATTAATCTATGTTTATATATTTGCTTTTCGAAATATAACTCATGGGCAAGAATGATTATTATAATTCGTTAGTATGTATTTATTATGTAAAATACATAATTAAGGTTGGAATGCAAATCTGAATATGATCCATAATAAGATGAATTAAAAGTTAAATCTTGGGTATAATAATTTTGTGGGGTTTAGCATATTGTGTTGTGAGGATTTTAATTAGCTTTTTTAGGAGCGAACATAAATTAATTTGGATCATAAATGAAGATTTTATAGTACATCAATGGCAAAATTTGAAACTGGGAAAATTTGGAAGAGAGTGGAGGAGAGGAGACCCCACCCTCTATAGAGGGTTATCCACCCCGCTATAGTACCTTCGAGGGTCACTATAGCAGCCACTCCTAGACGCTAGAGCTCCAGGAGGGCAGGGAAGGGGAAGGCCCAGTGGGGTGAGGTTTGGGGGTTTGGGGGAAGGACCAAGAGGCTTTCTAGGGATATTTGTTTTAAAGTAATTTAATTAATATACCATTTATAAATTATTATTAAAGTGCAACTAGAATATGAAAAATCATAGGGTATTATAATTAGGGTTTAGGTGTATTAAAATTATAGTTATTGGTATAATTCGTTTTGGGGATTTGGACAGGCATTAGGTATAATAATGTTATGTGATATCATATGTGTGCATTGTGTTATGTATAATTATGCGTTTTGTAATTTGGTATTAATTATTCGGTGAGGCCACACGATAAATGTCAGGTTGGTATAAATACGATTATTGGTATACAACTGGGGCGGGTATCATATGCATTGACTTATTTGTGTATACCTAGGTATTGGGGTATAATTATTAAACTAGGGCATTAGACATATGTGTGTGTGTGTGTGTGTGTGGATACTTAGTCTGGAAGTGAGGGCAAGTTTATAAAAATGTTAAATGCATATATTTTAGGTGTGAGGGTGGTTTAACTTTTATATTTGTGTACTTCGATGGTTACAGTTAGGATGGAATATTTTATTTGTATACACGCATCGGTATACATGGGGTTATTTGTATACACGCATCGGTATACATGGGGTTCGATTATTGTTATAAAACTAATTCGAGAATACATTGGTATATGTTAAACGTAATTTAAGAGGTATACATAGCAAGTGAAAGATATTAGAATACACCGTGAATAAGTTAATCATAATGAGTGAATAATTGCTAACTATACATGGTTATGGTATATTCTTATGATGGATTTATTTAAATTAGTGTTACTCTTTGTATGGTTTGAAGATGCGTCTAAGTTGGATTATCACTCGATCGTATGACGATTATCGTTTAGTCTATCTTTGTGAATGATATAACTATATGAGTTAGGTCAATACTATATGTTTCCCCGACTCGGGTCGGTTGATTACTTTGAGCTCACATAATATATATATAATGGATTGTGTACCCAATGGTATATGGTAGTTATGAGTTGGGTTATTGCTCTTTGGTAATTAATGTGAATAAGGGAGTTGGGTTGATGCTTTATGGTTATTTGGAGGATACATGAGTTGGGGGTGGTTCTATATGATATCAGGTATGTTATGATTATTGAGATTACTAGCATATTTTTAGAATTCTCTTACCATTAACTCATGCAAATGATTCGACTAGATATATGTGTATCGGGGTGTATTTGTTTGGACTTTGTCTGCAAGATATCCTTCGCACGGAGTCTAGTTCTGTCAGGAGTTAGGATCTATTAGGTGTGAAATCATTAAGACCAACTTGGTGATAATTAATTGGTTTATGTTGTGATTACTATTGTATATATCGAATCTCGAGTCGACGGATCTCAATGACCAATTAAGTTAAACATAAGTGTATTGGGGGTCCTTATTTGGAATTTATTTATGTGACATCCCACGCACTGTGCCACATACAGGAAATGTTCATGGATTTTGACCATGACCAACGTCATGGGTCACGATTTTGGTCCATGACAATTTTAAGGATGACCATTTATGGAGTTACGGACTATAGTCGCAGCCAATAGAGAGTCACGATCTCTTTCATAACCCTAATTTGGGGCAATTGAGATATGGTGGAGCCCTGGGACCATTATTTTTACTTCATGTTTTACTTATGTTGAAATGTATCATTATAGTAAGGGATGGATGGGTACGGTTAGTTAGAATTGTATCGTTTTATATGAGAGGTGAGGTATGGTTCGTATGAGTGTTGACAGGATATGGAATGAAGCATAAATGGATTACAATTAATACTGTTAAGTAATATAAACTGTAGGGGATCCAAAATCACCCGAAGGGAGTCTCCCATAATAGTGATGAACACCATAAAAGTACATACAAAAGACAAGATTTACGCGGTTTGTCCTAGTCGGCCTACATCCACGATGGTGGTGAGGTTCTTTTCATTAATATGAGAGATAATTTACATGAGAGTGTTCTCTAGCGTCTCAACCCCTTTACACAATGAGAGGTATCCCCTTTATATAGAGTTAATTGGATAAGGACTCTATTATTAGAGTTTACATAATAATAAAACACTACTATTGTGATATGATCGGTCTTTTATCTTCACTTGAAATCTTGTCGTCTTTATCTTGTCAAACTAGTCATGTAGTATCACAAGGATTGTAGTTGGCCAAGACTAGCTTGGTCGGTCATGTGTTGGTGACTAGGTGGGCGATCCACCGACCTTCCTTAAGAACGATCCTGAAACCCCCTTACCATGTGTCATATTATCATTCGAGACATATTTTCATCCCCGACATACATATTTCTTACAACTTTTCGAGACCCGACCTAAATTTATATAAAAAATAGGTCCCCTGAGTATTATTATCATTATACAGGAGTAACATTACTGAGCAATCAGAGTTGCAGGGGTTGAAGATCTAGTTCATCATCCTTAGTGTTGGATTGTTATTTCATTTTAGTAGCCATTCTAGTGTTTGTATTCGAGGGTTTTTATGGGCCGAGGTGATTCCAGTTCATTTACATTTTAGTCGAGATTATTGTATTATTGATATTTATTATAATGATGGATTTAGTTTTAGTGGAAATTTTATTTTATCATGGATCAATTATTTATATTGTTGTTGTCGTTGCTGTTGTTATTATTATTATTATTATTATTATTATTATTATTATTATTATTATTATTATTATTATTATTATTATTATTATTATTATTATTATTATTATTATTATTATTATTATCATTATTATGTTGTTGTTGTTGTTGTTATTGTTGTTGTAGTTGTTGTTGTTGTTGTTGTGAGTGGTTTTTTTATTTACTATCATTCTCTTTGTCGTTGATGCTAAGAATGATATATATTGCACAGCTTGCCCTATCTTCGGCTTGTTAATATGATCCATTGCACGTGAAAAATAGAGGGTGTTACAACAACTTAGATGATTATTTCAATCTAACTAAGTTAATTATAAAAGGAACCCTAGTTGTAGTAATTTAACTACATTATAAAGCTCCCAATATCATAACAATATACTAATTCCTCAAATATCTGATTTTGAATCAAAATATTATCTATAGAATTTATACGAATCAATACATGTAATTTAAGATACACTAATCTAATCAAAGGGATTAAATATAAAAAAAAATATCGCCTTTTTACAATATGAATACAATTTTCTGTATAATTAACACTTTTCCATCTACTTCCTTAGTTCTCCAAAATTTTCCTCTAAGTTTGGATCCCAGTAGCTTTCAAGTCTCTCTCTCTCTCTCTCTCTCTCTCTCTCTCTCTCTCTCTCTCTCTCTATATATATATATATATATATATATATATATATATATATATATATATATAGATATCGGTTTAGGTCTTGTGAAATATAATGAAATTAAGGAAACTAGCTAACCTAACTTAGCTTTTATAATTTAATTTTTATTATTTTAATTAAGCCTAAATTATCTTTTAACTTACGAGACTCTAAACCAAACTAGAATGACTCCAAACTTGCCCGAATAGGTTACCTAGGCCATATGTAAAAGTTTTCATCTTTTTAACATCATTCGGGCCTCCGATGACTCCACAAATCCACCAAAAAGTATAACTAAACATGAATATTTATTATAAATCATATCTTATTTTAACATGAAAATTATTCAAATTAATTTAATATAAAAACAAATTTATCCAAAATGAGCTATTATGAAAACCTCTAGTTTAATTGAATATAAAAAATTTATCCACTTCAAATTATAAAAAAATACCATTAAAATTATTATAAAAAATTATTTTAGTTAATTTAAGTCAACTAAATAACTTATCTAAAATTTCTCAATTAAATTATTTATTTAAAAACCTATTGTATTACATACATCCACCTGAATAACAAATAATAATTGCACCTTTGCACTCTATATATAAAATTTAATATTTTAGTGGAATCCATAATTTGGAACAATGCAACACTCGTAATTTCTAAATTTTTAGTAATTATAATTTACATCCTATATGTTTTAAATATAAGATAACCCAACCTAATTTATACAGCTCCCGTAAGTATTGTGATAGTTCAACGATTATAAGAGTATACAAATAAGATTTAGTGAACAAAACAGTTTTACTATAATTTTTCAAACAACGAGGTAAGGGAAATGGTAACAATTTTCCCCAAATTATTGTGTATAGAATTTATTTTTTAATTAATATTCAAATTAATGTATAGAAAAAAGATAAAGGCCCAAAATAATCTCTGAGATTGAAAACCATAGACGCATTCATATGTTTAATATGCATCATTAGACTGGTCTCCATCAACTTTATGGAATAATCAAAATGTTCTACTATAGTGAAGGATGCCCTTTTAAGAAAAGGGTTATGTTTTCAATCTAATCTTTTGGCCAAGCTTTCTCTACATGGCAATGAGATAACTATAAATGTAACCCACTAAAAATAACATGTTTCTTTACATGAATTAGGTTCCAAAATAATCCGTAGAGAATTTGGTTTAAAAAATTAGGGCTTGTGAAGTTTTTCATCACAAATTGAAATAAGTGCATTGTAACTTGAAATTAGGGGGTACGAAAAATTCTAGAAAATCTCCAACAATTAATATAGTTCAACCAAGGGTCATTAACAAACACATATGTATATACCTGCATACCATTTTATTGTTTCTTTTAGACATCTTATATTAATATATACACACACACACAAAATATATAATATGTATAAATTTAAATATATACAATAGGGATATTGGATCGGAGCCTTTTTTACGATAACAAAGACGGGAAACACTAATGACAGAATTTAATAGAGGGATAGACAATGTAATGGAGGGGGTAAATTGAGAGAACAAAATGAATTTAGAGAGAGAGAGAGAGAGAGAACTGAACTAAATTCAATCGCGATTTATAATGGAACTAAATTATCACCTTAAGGATGCAATTTCAAAATTCAATAATTTATAAGTATGCACCAAGGAGTTATGAGTTCAACATATAAGAACTTTGAACTACATTCTCACTTATGAAGAGCGATGGCTTCATATATTGAAGGTGAAATTCAATTAAGGCTTTGATTTAATGACAAGTCTAATAAGGTATTGATTCTCTATTATCATATAATATTTCGCCACTACACCAAATCCTGCGAATGGTCACACCTAAGGGGTCACGGCCCAAAGCCAAGACCAGCTTAAAATTGGCGTGACAATATCCATTACCTTGTATGGTCATGGATTCTCTTGGAATTGGTCACTGACTAAATCCCTGACCACAGTGGGTCACGGCTTTGGGTTGTGACCAGGGCGTGATCATCTTGGTGCCAAATTCATGCCAAAATTCCCTCCAAGTTTGGTCATGGTAGGGTCACGGCCTTAGTCCATGATCAATGCCATAATACACACCCGGTGTGTCACAACTTTAGGTCGTGACCATCTCAATGCATGAGTAAGGACTGAAGATCGTAACCATCTCAATTCTTACACGAAATTTTAATGGGTCATGGTGGTGGGTCACGGCCCTAGGCCGTGACCAGGTTTCCTATAGTGAAATCATTAGCCCACTTGCTTTTCTTCCTGCTTCAAACCCTTGAATCTCTCTCTCTCTCTCTCAATCTCAGAGATTTCGTTAATTTATCTCTCAATCTCAAATGTAACCATATTTTTTTGTATATATGTGTGTATTTGTGTGTTTAACCCTAATATTTGTATATATGTGTATGTATTTCTATGTATATGTGTGTATTTCTATGTTATATATGTATGTGTGTGTGTGTGTGTGTGCATGTGTAATTATGTGTATATGTATGTGTATGTGTATGTGTATGTGTATGTGTATGTGTATGTGTATGTGTATGTGTATGTGTATGTGTAGGTGTAGGTGTATGTGTATGTGTATGTGTGTATACGTGTATATAGTTATTTTTCAAGAAAGGGAATGTCTAAATCAGTAAACCCTATACATTGTATTGAGGGTTATTTTTTTGACAAAATATTATTAAAAACCTAGACATTATATTTTTTTGATAAAAATTAATTACATGGATTTTTAATAACTGAAAAAAATATATCTACCGTGTTGTGGGTTATATGCATGTCATCATATTGTATTGGGGATTATATACTCGGACTTTAGGGGTATGATAGGGGTTGTTTTTTGACAAAAAATAATTAATTGGGTTGTTAATAAGTAAAAAAAATTATGTCTACTGTGATGTGGGTTATATGCGTGTCATCATATTATATTGGGGGTTATATACTCGGGTGTAGGGGTATGGTATTCAATGGCTATCCATCCGTGGGTTTTAGTTTTTGACTTTTCAATTTTATCAATTCTAGTATACATATGAGAAAGAATTTAAAACGGGTCTTAAATAAATGGAAAAAACATTAATTACTAAAAATATTAAAATAATGAAGTAGTGGACCCCAATGAGTAAATATGAGAACTAGTTTACCCCAATAGGTAAATATGAAAAATTAGTGGACCCCAAAGTGTAAATGTCCAAAAATTATAATGACTCGTAATGTACATACTTGTTAATTTGGCATTTCTTCCACTTCCGGAATGAATTCTTTGATGAAATTATTTGCATTTGATCTTCTCATTATGGATGTCATCTCCACCAAGTTTGGTCGAAAAATTCATTTTTTGTATTTAAATATTTGTTAACAGTAACTTCTACCATATTGTGTTCGTTTGACAATTCTTTACTTCTCAACTTTAAATATGAGTCATATACACATGTGCACATTAATAACTGTATCGTTTTTAAATTTGTCATGTGTAAAATGAGAAATAACCTTACTATAGTGAGATACTATATTGCATATTATAGTGAGAAATAACCTTACTATAATGAGAAATGACCTTACTATAGTGAGATACTATGAGTCGCATACACATGTGCACATTAATAACTGTGTTAGTTTGGTTGTTGGATATTATTTTGGATTTCTTGGATTAATAATACACATATACTTTTAAACTCTCTCATAATAAACCCTAACAAAACGTGTTACAAACAATTACGACAGGTTATTGTTGGGATTTCACATCGATGAGATCCAAAATGTAAGGGTTTAGGAGAAAGGTAGTGATGAATCAAAACCTTAATCAAACTAATATATCCTTATACCTCATATGTTTGAATTAATAGTTATTAATTCATTAGAACCCTTAATTGTATGACTCATATTCATGCCCTTGTATACTTTTATCAAGAAAAATGAGGCACGGTGATAATCACTGGAAACAAGAGTGGGAGAGGTTACGATTGGACCGCAGACATAACTATTTTATTAGTGAGCGTCATATAAAGGGTACTCCTACTTATAGGTATGGAAATAAAAAGATCGAACAATTTAACTCCCTTATAATCATGGAGTTAATCTTCAGCAAGATTACCTGTTCGATCGCATTCAATTTTCCTTGGCAGAAAAATGGGATGACGTTATCCAAAAGATATTTCACAAACATAATCCCGATGTAGCCCTGACCTTGGTTACGTTGTTGTAGAAGGTGAAAAAAAATCCACCCATTATGGATACAACTGCGTACAGAGATTATTGACATAGACTGTGATGTCTCGCACCATATGCACGTAAAATTGAATCTTGCCAACAAGTTGAAAAATATGGGATTTTGAGTCCATGTCACGGATATCTACACATCATTTATAGACACCCTTCCTCCTAGTTGACCACGTGAAAAAATTCATAGGTTCGTAGACATTAATACCGAATGGATGGAGATCAAACACAGGACATATTCTAATGACTTACTCTGAAAAGGTATATATATATATATATATATATAATCTTGATTAATTAGTTATAATTTCATATTATTATAATTATTAAGTCACTTATATTTATCTTTTTTGTAGATAATATCGAGAGGAAACAACCCAATGGTACCAAGTGACGAGGTGACACCACAATAAGGTTCACCATCTTATGCGCAACCTGAATTCTCAACACCAATGGTTGAGTAATTCACAACTCCATTAATGGTTCATTCCTCACTAAGTTCAACTCCAAGTGCTCAACTTCCATTATCCAGTACTCCCATTAATCCAATGCCCCCATCCAATACTCTTGACACCTCATGCTCAATCCAAAAGAATCCTATTGGGTTTTTCCTTCTCGGGAATAACCCGACGGGTGATAGGAATGACGTGCTTAACTTTAAAGATCAATGTTTATCGCTGGAAAAAAATAAACGTGGGAGTCAGTGGACCAGAAAACTAGAGCCTTGTTGATCAAGCTGTCAAAGATGACCTATATGATCAACTCTGCAAGCATTTCTTATTTCCCGACAATTCCAAGAGTAAGGTTCGATCTCGGGATATTGAAGAATTATGGATATACAGGAGAAACCTTCGAAAGAAACATTTCTCAAATGAGGCAGTGAGCTTCGATATTTTGGATTTAAAAGAGAGAGTGCCTCCCAATGTTGAAATGCCGGTGAATGAGTGGAATCATTTTTTAGAGAACGAGGCGAAGGAGAAAAAATTTGTCCAAATGGAGCAAAAAAAAAATAGGGAACAAAAAACTGATGTCCACGGGTTGGGATCCAAATCATATGAGGAATAGAAAAATGAAAGGGGGAGTAGAACAAATGATGGTCCAAATGCCGGTAAACAACCAAATTGGCCAACTTATTCGTTCATGCTCAAAGGGACAAAGATAATAAATTCCCGCCACACTTGGCTAAGACGCTGGAATCAATAGAGGCCATCAGCAGTTTGTCCGGTTCGAGCCCTACTGATGACTTTGACCTTGAAAATGAGGCCCAAACCCAAAGCTTTGGAAAGCAAAAAAGGGGGAGGACGAGATATGTTGGCTCACATATGAGAAAAAAAAATCAACACTCTGCACCTCTCATGGACGAGCTTTCTTCGGTCAATGATCGTGTCATGTCTAGTGAGGAAAAATAATTCAAGACCGTTGGGGATATCCAAGAGATTAAAAATAACCCTGGATTCTTATAGGATCAAATTGGGCAACTTGTGAGCCTTTTTTAAGGTTATAGGCCCCCAATTACTCCTCAAGGTTACCCTTAACCTCCTCCTCAAGGGTTACCCTATCCTTTCCCTTCAACTTTCCCTTCCCAAACTCCGCCTCCTTCAATATTCCCCTCTCAAATTATGCCTCATCCATCTTTCCTTTCCCACATGTCCAATCCTCGGACATTCCCCTTTCTTGTGCCTCCGCCTGTTATGGGACTTGGATCATCATCAATAACTCACAAGGACTATGGCCAATAGTATCATTTCAGGGACCTGAGAAATACAAGGATTATTGGGGTGTGAACACTCATGTCCATGATTGTCGAAACTACAGTACATGGCCGAACTTTGGAGAGGGGTGAGCCTCAAATAATAGTTGATGAAATATACGACAGGTATAGAGATGTACCTGTGCTCGTTGACAACGGGAAAGGGAGGGAATTGATGAATTATGCAAACTCTTTTATTGTTTGGCCAGTTATTCTGTTGACCAAGTTCTAATAATATTTTATTTCATTTCTGTTGTAATAACATTTTTTTGTTTCAGTTGTAATAATTTTTATTATTTTAGTTGTAAAAATATTAGTTTTGTTTCAGTTTTAATAATATATTTTTTTGTTTCAGTTGTAAGAATCTTATTTTTGTGTCAGTTGTAATAATATTCCTTTGACCTATAACCACATGACTGATATTCAAAGATTATTACATATGGATTTCCCACAATACAAAGGGTGGATGGGAGAGACTAACTAAATAACAAACTAATCACGTAAAGGGAGTTCAAGAATTTGTTAAATACGCTTTCAAAAATCTTAAAAGTGATAAGATTATGTGTCCATTCAACCGTTGTACGAACGAAAAATACAAGTCATTGGAAGATGTTGAGTTGCATTTAATAAAGTGAGGAATCTGTCAAGATTATAAAATTTGGACATACCATGGTGAAAAAAATATACCTTATGTTTCAGAAGAATTATCAGAACCCGACCGCGTAACGAAACCCCAACGAGTGGAAGTGGTACATGATTCACCAATACATCGTCCATTGACCGACTAAATTGATGATGCTTACATACTCCACAAACATCAAAATCACCAACCTATGGATACGAATAATGCGCATTATGACCAAGTAAATAAATAATTTGATGCTGAATTACCAGGAGATTGGGAATACACATAGTTAAAAGCCGATGCGGTTAGACCATTGTATAAAGATTGCGATGAAGATCAATCGAAATTATATGCAATGATTGGTTTGCATAATTTGAAGAGTCAATTTGGTTTGTCTAAGAATAGCGTAACCAGAATTCTTAAATGGGTTAAAGAAATTATCCCAAAAGAAAACACACTACAAGACAATTATCCTACCATGAAGAAGATCTTGAAGGGTTTGGGTTTGAAATACAAATCTATTTATGCATGCAAATATGATTTCATATTGTGGTACAATGAGCACACAAAGAAGAATGAATGGCATGTATGCAGTGAGCCTAGATATGTGGTTTGTGAGAATAAAAAGGAAAAACTTGCAAAAAATCGTAAGGGCTCACAAGTCCCACAAAATGTTTTTAAGAATTTTCCTCTTAGGCCATAGTTAAAATGATTTTTTACTTTACCGTGGATAGTGGAGGTCGTAAGATAGCACGCTCGATGCGAGGTGGGTGGGTATCTGATGCATCATCCTGTTGATTCACCAATCTGGAAAATTTCAAAAGCACAATACCATAAATTTACAAAGGAACCGCGCAACGTTCGTCTTGCAATCTCAACTGATGGGTTTAACCCTTTAGGTAATTTAAGTACTAGTCAGAGTTATTGGACAGTTCTAATGGCGCATTTAAGTCTCTCTCTGACACTATGCATGAGAAGAGAGTTCATATTTTTATCTTTGTTCACACCCGGACCAAAGTCTTCCAGCGATGATACTGATATATTCGTAGCACCATTAATCGAAGAACTTAAAGAGTTGTGGGATAAAGGCGTGACGGCGTTCGACTCTCATAAGAGTGAAAACTTCATGCTTAAAGCAATGGTTATGTGGGCGATCCATAACTTTCCTGCTTATGGGACCATGTTCGGTTGTAATGTTCATGGTTATTATGGATGTCCCATATGTGGGGAGAAAACTGAAGCGTGTTGGCTACAACATATTAATAAGATGAGTTACACGGGTCATCGTAGATTTCTACCGATCGATCATCCTTTTAGGAACGATAAGTCTAATTTTTTTCCTGCCGATCACGAGAACAGAACGCCACCTACTCGACTTTATGCTCAGTAGATCAAGGAGAAGGCGGCGACTGTGACTACGGGGAATAGGTACATAGGAAAACCACCCTAATTTGTAAACCTGAAACATAAAGTTATGGGGATCTGAATGACCCTAGTAAAGCAAAGTTGTGATCCAAGCAATCAATATTGGTGTACATTGGTGTCCATCTGCTGTTCTAAAATAGCCTAGGGCGAGTGAACCCACCTATTGGGGCTCCCACTTCCCAAGTTAGCAAATAAAAGTTAAGGGCGAGGTGGTCTACCTTGGCGAGCAGGCCCACATAGAGGGGTTGCCTCTGCTCAAGTCATCAATAAAGGTTTAGATCAAGGGGATTTACCTTGGAATGCATCCCCACATGGAAGGGCTACCTCTACTCAAATCATCAATAAAAGTTTATAGCGAGGGGGTCTACCTTGGCGAGCATGCCAACATAGAGGGTTGCCTCAGCTCAAATCATCAATAAAAGTTTAGAGAGAGGGGGTTAAGCTTGGAAAACGGACCCACATAGAGGGTTTGCCTCTGCTCAAGTCATCAATAAAAGTTTAGAACGAGGGGGTATACCTTGATTGAGCCCCATGACCAAATGTGACACTTGGGCAAGGAGACTCACCACGAGTAGCCCCTCGTCCCAAGATTTAAGTCATGGAAAAGAGGTAAGGTTGAAAGGGCTCACCATGAGCAGCCCCTCCATATAAGTAGAGGCCATAGAAAAAGGCCAAGGTAAGGGGACTCATCACTAGCAAACCCCTCTACCCCCAATTGACATACTACAGAAACAAAAAAAGGGAAATGAGGTCTACCTATAGTGACCCCTTTGCCCCAAATGACCTGCTACAGAATAGACACAGGGCGAGGAGGTCCACTTAGAGTGGAATTTTCCCCAAGATTTATTACCCAGAAAATATTAAAGTACTAATATTTTACTTTATTATACAGGTAGACTAGTTGAGCAAGCAGGGTTCAAAAAGGCCAGTTGGGATCTCTTGGGAGTTTTGGATTGGTGGTTGAGGAACAAGGTTTATTGAGCAAGATCAACCACTTAGCACTTTAAGATTGAGATAATACTAGTATAAAGACCCTATGGATTACACAAAGTCCTTACACAGCTCACACCCAGTCATAACTGAAGTGAGCAACCAAGAGGTTGCTCACAAGAAATGAACTTTTTATAAAAAGATTTTAGAGGAGAGGGTCCTAGAGGCCCCTCTCAAGTAAAAAGTGATTTTAGAGGAGGTGGTCCTTGTGACCCCCTCAACATTAATGATATTAGAGGAGAGGGTCCTCGAGGCTCCTCTCAAGTAAATAAATGATAATAGAGGAGGTGTTACTTGAGACCCCCCCTCAAGATTAATGATTTTAGAGGAGAAGGTCATCGAGGCCCCTCTCAAGTAAAAAATGATCTTAGAGGAGGTGGCCCTTGATACTGTAAGGACATTTTTGTCCATTGTCAATATGTATGTCGTACGCCGTTACACCATTGAAGAAATTCAAGATCGCATCTACATCAACGGATCCGAATATCAAAGCGTTTTCAACATCATAGCCTCTACGAGAATGAACTTGGTAAAGTTTTGTTTTTAAGTTCCTTAAAGTTCATACTTAGTATTGGGAAATTTTTATAAAATGTTTTTTATAAAAATAAAAAGTAATTTTTTTCAAGCAAAATGAGGCTTTTAAAACAATTTGAATTTTTCTGGATAACCGGATCGGTCCGCCCATATTTTAAACGAACCGATCCGCCTCCGAACCGGTTCGTCTACCTACCGGAACGATCCTCTTTGCTCCAGTATACCACGGACCGATGGCAAACCGAAGAAGCCTATTTTAAAAACGAACCGATCTGAGGTTGGATCGATCCGCCTCCAATCCGGACCCGTCCGCCTGGGATAAAATCAAACAGTTTCGTGAGTGTTTTTACCACCAACTCATAATTCTTATAAATATACCTATTTCAGTGGAGTATTTTTTTAAGTCTTTGAGAAAACGTTTCTAAGAGTTCAAACACAACAAGACTTCAATTTTTTATGTGCCAAACATGTTTTTGATTCACACACAAAAATCCCAATTACTTTTGTGAATCTTTTGGAACCCTAGAACACAAGCTTTGCTATTGTTCAACCTTTGTGGGGAGATCTTTGCAACCGAGGGATGCGTGTCATTGCTGAGGGAGTCTCTACAAAGTGTTATGACTGCGTGTCATTGAGGAGAACTGCGATTCTTCCTTTGTTGTTTGGGCTGCGTGTATTCTCTTACTGAGTTCAAGACTGCGTGTCTTTGCGGGTTGGCTGCGCGTTGATCCATTGCAGATTTCTCTATGTAATTGTAAGTTGCGATTTATATATTCATATTGAAATAAAGGTTTTACTCGAAAGGGATTTCTTCTTGAAATATGTGCCTCAGCATATTTTTGTGTCACATGCTTTCTTTATTTATGGATTGACACACGCACCTTAGATGCATGTTTAGGGACTCTAATTAAATAAGGGTTACTTGGAAACTTGTGAATTTAATTTAAATCAATTATCACAGTCATACGACTTTTCAGATACCCTCCTCAAGAGGAATGACTTTAGAGGAAAAGTTCCTCGAGGCCCCTCTCAAGTAAAAAAATTATTTTACAGGAGGTGTTCCTTGATACCCCCCTCAAGATTAATGATTTTAGAGAAGAGTATCCTAGAGTCCCCTCTCAAGTAAAAAATAATTTTAGAGGAGGGGGTCTTCAAGGCCCCCTCAAGATTAATGATTTAAGAGGAAAGGGTCTTTGAGTCCCCTCTCAAGTAAAAAAAATGATTTTAGAGGAGGTGGTCCTTGAGACCCCCCTCAAGATTAAGGATATTGAGGAAAGGGTCCTCGAGGCCCCTCTCAAGTAAAAAAATGATTTTAGAGGAGATGGTACTTGAGGCCCCCCTCAAGATTAATGATTTTAGTGGAGAGAGTCCTATAGGTCCCTCTCAAGTAAAAAAGATTTTAGAGAAGGGGGTCCTTAAGGCACCCCTCCCCCCCCCCCCCCTAAGATTAAATGATTTTAGAGGGGGTGGTCCTTGTGGCCCCTCTCAAGTTTACAAAGTATGAACAACAAGTTACGTTTTGAAAGATATTTATCAAATCAGATATTGTGTCTCCATTAGGAGACACGTTTGCTTTTTGACTTTGATTTGCATCATATGTCATTTGTCAGAGGGGAGAAGCGGTTGCAAACCCAGTAGGAATAAAAGGTACATTGCAGACCTTATCCTTCTAAATTTCCCTCTCTTTTTTAGAGCCCAAAGTGACAACTCAAACCTAGCTCCCAAGTATAAATAGGACCCCTAGGCAGGGTGATAAAGGACATGGCATGAGAAAAACTTGAAAGCATCATTACTCTGTCAAATTATCGCCAGACCACCTAGTATTCTCTTACTGCTCTCTCTCTCTCTCTAAATGTTGAGTGCTTGTTTCTTCACTCCCACCTTGACAACCATCATTCTCAGGAGATCCTTCTTCTCCAAGTTGATATTGTTATTTGTGAAGTTTCATATTTGCAGGAGGAGGTTCATAGATAGCACTCCATTTTTACCAGAAGTGGAAGATTTTCATACCCAACTGCTCTTGAAACCTTGAAGACATTGAAGGCAGAATCCATTGGAGTGGATCACGCCTCACCCGTTTCAGTTTCTTACCAGACCCCAGTCACACTACCCTCCTACATCTGGCGACTCTGATGGGGAGGAATCCTCATTGCCGTGGATGAAGAAGGTTATAATGTTTCTAAACAGATGGTCTTTGAAGACACTCCAACTGGAAATGGAGTTCAGAGTGACCATACCATCTAAGTGGAGGTGGTAATGACCAGATCTAGAGCACGTGGTCCTCAAGGAGGACACACTAGTGTCGCAACAGTTGCTCCATTGATAGTAGCAGCCCCTGTGGAGGGGCAATCGCTATAGCACCAGCAATAATAGAGGTGGCTCCGCCGCAGAAGGCGGTGCTGGAGCAAATAGTTGCTCTAGTGATGATTCCCATGGAAGAGAGCAGCGACGCTAGAGGTGGTGCTGACTAAAAAAGTGGTGGTCGAGTAACCCTTTAGAAAATAAAGCAGAGGTGGAGAATTCACCCTCAAAGGCACCTTAGAAGAGACTCTACTCACTTATAGGATATAGATGCTGAAGAAGAAAAAAACAGAGTATCCAGGAACCATGTTCAGACATACCTTGTTCTTTATCGCAGCTAAGTAAACTACCTTGCTTTATTACTTGTTGAATATATTCATTTCACAAGTCTTGATTTATGCTTTATGAGTATTTCATATATATGCCAGTTGATTTAATTGATAAAAAAATCACACGTGCAATAATTTCTTGAGGTACCCAGTGGTAAAATGCGAGAACATGCATAATAGTTCTTTATGGGTATAGCTCACTAAAAAATACCCATAATTAATTTTGAGAATTATATCCACATATATGTTTACAGCTGTCAAAGCCACAACGCATCCTCTTATAATTTTAGAGGGAACAAATCATGTTATTTATCATTTTATTTATATTATGATAAATAATGTAAAACAAAAGGGCATAGATCAATCCACGAGGAGTCATTTTTTTGTTATTGCTAAAAAGTACATTGGCTTACAATAAATGGTATAATCATGAATAACTTTTATAGTAGCATTTATTACCGTCATTAAATAATGTAGGGTATATAAACAAAGTCTGAAAAGTTTGCTCAGGTAGAGTACAAATCTCTGATGTCCATGTGCCTATTATGCTAGGTCCACGAGCACTTGCTCGTCATTTTCACTAGACCCATAAAAATACAAAAGAACACAACACCTTCCCATGATAAGACCCAAAAAGGTTGTTCTACCTTACCTAATCAGTATACTAACTTGATTAAAATCATACGTCGATGACCTAGTCTTCAAAAATATGGTTCGAAAAAAGAATAAAAGATCTTCAAATATTAAAAAAAAATATATATATATATATATATATATAAGAGGGTAGTTTAGATAAGATGGCGGCGTAACCCCTATTTGAGTATGGTAATGATAAGCTAATTTGGCCAAAGCTTTGGATTAATGATAGGGCATGCAAATACAATTTTAATGAAGATGAACTCAGTTTAAACTCACAAAAACTCCCGTGTATAACTTATAATATAGTGATGAACTTAGAAGTAACTTAGCCAGAGGGAGAAAGAGAGTAAGCACCCTAGATACACCTCGGTAGGCTGGTATAAACACACCAAACACCCTCAATAATCTCTGTCAAGTATTAAAAGCTTCATAATAAATAATAATGGTGAGTGAAAACCCCTTTGGTTTGCAATAATTCTCTCTGATGTGTATTCTCTCTAACAATAACTCCTGAACTCTCAAAAAGGTCATCCTCTCCTCCGAGGTGATTGAGGTCCTTAAATAGCCCCCCACACCATCCCCGAGGCAACTCAGTCATTAAAGACAATGAAAGATATCCCTCATACTTTATGTCACAGCATTAAATGCCTGATGCACTAGTTGTCTCCACGTCATAAACATTAAATGCCAAGATATGCCTTTTGCCTAACCACTGTGTGTTAGGGGACTGTTATCGCAAAGGTGGCTCACCAACTGTCGATAGCCCCAAATACCACGATGGTTTACTCAAGTGCGGGTCTGACATTATTTAGCTGGCTAGTGACATCACCTACAGTAGATGTGATATTATGTAGAGGGTTGTTTGGTTCATAGCTCAACTCCCGAGGTTTCACGGTCAGGGTCCTTCGGTGTTTTTACCAGGTGTATCTAAGATGGTCAAGACAAGCCCCAACGGTGTCTCACTTCTCAATCCTCCAAACTAAGTCCCTCTAAAGTTCTCACGGCGAGGTCATTCGATAGAGCATTAAAGCTCTCCCATGCCCTGCCAAACCTAGTCTCTCGCGAGTACCGTTTGATCTCACGCTAAAACTCATAATTATTCTCGTTGCAACATTACAACCGTTATAGCTTACAGTTAATATAAACAAAGATACAATATGACTAACATAACAAGCTAAATATTAGTTGCCACGCTAAGCTACCTAGCTGAGTTACCACGCAGAGTTGCCACGCTTGAGCTACCTCGGTTGCTTAATCTCAAACATTATTGCCAATTAGGGACTTATCCCTAATCTCAGGATTACCTTCAAGCCCCCTCTACATTTGCCCTTTCGTGGAGAGATTGTTGGAACAAGAAATTTTTGCACGAAACTTCTCAATCCGATGAAACCTTCTCTGCGTGAAAAAATTCTAGCCCACTTTCCCCCGTTAGAACCGCAACGATATAATCTCCTAGAAAAAGTAAAATTCTCCCCGATGTACCTGAGCCGAAGCACCATTCTCATTGGGGCTTGGGCGAAGGGACGTCGCCGCTTTTTCCTTATGCTGAGCCTCAACCGTTCTAGCTTTAATATTTGAAATTCTCGCGAAAGGCCTACTAGCCTTCTCAAATACTCGTTTGGATTCAACGATGTAATTGAGTCACAATTTAAACGTTTAGACATGTGGCAAGGGTACGTCGTAGCTTTGTTGAACCGTTGGAGGAATGCCTTCGTTGGGAGTCATTGGATATGTCTGACAAAAATTTTGGCGCCAAAATGTGACACCCCGCCTAATTAAATATCGGGCGACCACTCATTTATTAAATTAAAATCAAGGTGAACAGTTGGTTCATTCTTAGCATCACTGTCGTAAAAATAACTTTTCCAAATTTAACACCCTATTTAATTTAGCTAAGTGTCAAAACCATTTTTTTAAACATTACTTTCCAATTTTAATTATTTATTTTATTAAACAATCAATCCAATAATTTAACATTTAACAACCCAATCCCAGCATTTAAAACTTAAAGTAAAACATACATGCTGAATAAATCCCAAAGTAACAGTACTAGAAATAACTGAAATACAAATGTCCCAATAAAACAGATAAATAGTGGAAAGGGCGACACATGCCCAATAAGGAGAATGATAGAAGTGGAATCAAGTAAATGAAATCGTCTAAGCAAGTGGCCTGCAACTCCCACCTAAGCTGCAGCACGTTCCTTCCAAGGGATCCTAAACAAGATGCCCTTGTGGATGGGCACCTGTAATATATACATATATATACAAAAGAGAAAGAGGAATAGAAACTGGTCAGAGCCCGATAGTGTATATGATTTAAAAATTCGTTTAGAAAGTATTTAAATTAATACAGGCCAATGTAACAACATATTAGTGCAACACTCTCTTGAGAAATTCTCGCCTCTCTTCTAATGTGCACTCCTATCGCACTAACATTCCCAATGGTTTATCTCATCATATATCACACTATCCTTCCCCAATGATTTAACGTATCTTAGGTGACTCTCAAAATTTAAGATTTAACAACATCACGGTTTAAAAAGGATAATTTCATTTAGTACAAAACGCTCATTTTAACTTTATTGATTCATAAAGTTTTTTTCAATATCATATTATACTTTTCAAAACAAGTATTTTCAATTTGAGTCATTATACATGTCTTACTTACCATAACACAGTAGGCAGTTTCCCATATTTCAGAAGTTCGTATATATATTAAATACTCGTATAATATATATATTCTAACAGCACCCCACATAAAATTTTATGGTGCGGGCATACTCTGCTATCCAATCCCCGTATCAATCGTACTAAAGGGAATACAAGTTCGGAATCACTCTCGAACTGTATAAATACATACACAAACAATATTGAGGCGAAGCATAGTTTCCAAGTCCAAGAGGTCAGTACATACCCTCACGTCTCTTAGGACCGTGACTACCGATTCGATAGCCTGTACCTAGGATTTCTATCTTCTAGGGTACGAGTCAATATCCCCCATAAGGCACACGATATAAGATCATCCCAGCGCGGAAACCTCAGTGATAGCAAGTAGCGCGGGCATGATTTTCACAAGTATATAATATATGCATACACAATCATATAAATATACCACTTTTATTATATCAATTTAGGTTTATCCAATAACCCACATTCACAACATTTATCCTTATTTTCCCATTATTATTTATCAAGTATAATGGTTCGTTTCTAACTTTAATTCGAAGGGTTTTTCCAACTTACTACGTAACCCTCATAGACTCTATTCTTCCAAATGTACAATTCAGTAGATATCCATTTATGTTCCAACGTAACTCTCTCTTACGTGTCTCTCCCCTTTAATATATACTTACATTATCCCTTATGCAAAATATCACAAAAATATAGATTTCGCCTTGCATTAAAGGATTTTGAATTTTATTTTCAAAGATGAGAATTTCAAACGGTTTCGAAATCGGAATTAAAATGGACTTTTAATTGAATTTTTATTATCTCTAAGAGTCCTCAAAACATAAAACTGTCTAGCAAAAAAAATATTAAAAAATATTGAACGGTCCGATCGAGTTGAATTTTTTATGTAGCTTCCTCTCGTCTTCAGTTAATTCTCTGTAAAATTTCATCCAATTCCAACGGTCCGATCGTCCGGAATAAAAAAAAATTTAGTGTTTGTATCTGATTAGAACTCTTTTCTTAATCAAACTCTTAATCCTTTACATGACAAAGGGTTTCCATAATATCATATAAATCATCACTACATGAAAATTTCCCATCTCAAATTGGGTTTATCTTCCATAAATCTCATCCTAATAACTCCTAAACTAATATGGATGATGCATCAACGAAATAAGAAAGATAAACAATTGCCTGGGATTTTCATAAATCTAGTTTGGTGTTGAATTTGGTGTGGTTTCGTTCCCCGTCTCGCGATCTACGCGTTGGCGGTGGCAGTGGCGGCGGTGCAAACGGGTGAGTTTTGAGCCTTGGAATGCCTTGAGAGCTCTCTCCTCTCCTCTCCAATGGTCGTTCTAGTGTTTTGAGTTATCTAACCCTAGGAGATAACCTAAACATCTGATATAACCCCTTTAATTTTCGTGGGTTTAATTACCCAAAAATACAAAATGACTAAAATGCCCTCCCGGGGTACTAATTAGACCTAAAAACGCCCCGAGACCCAAATCAAACTCCCGGGTATACTTTTCTGACTATCTTGACCCTTCCGGACGCGTTGGCGCACTCAACCCGACCATACGAATAACTTATAAAATATTTACTTTTATTTATCAATATTTAGTCCCGACGCGACACGGGCGCGTCCCGACTCAAATTTCTAAAATTGTCATTTTATTCACTCGTGACATTTAATATGGCCACTATTATATATTACTTTGCTCATTAGTAATATTCAACAAATTTTCCCATAATTACTAAATCTCATCAAGTTAATCATTATAACATAATTAATTTCCGGATTTTTATTAAATAATTAATTCACATTAATATTAATAAATCTCCAAATTAATATAGCATAAAAATAGGGGTATTACACAAAACTTAAACTTGCTGGAGAAGGCAACCTCCTTCTTTTCCCCAAGTGTCACCTCATTAATGATGTGGCGCTGTCTTTTCAACTATCGAGACCCTTCCCGGTGTTCCACATGTTCATTTGAAATGATTATAGGCGGCCCTTGCACGTGCGATGGTGGGAAACTCAAAAGTCAAGTTTACAAACCCTTCAAAAGTCTCTTTTATTTCAAAACCCTTATATTTCTTCATCTTCTTCGTCTTCTTAAAGCTCCCCGCTTTTTTTAGAGAGAGAAACTATGTGCCACCTCCATTGTTGCCTCGTTCTTCAGTCAGTCTCCTCCTTCTCTCATATTTTGCACCACCCCCTGCGGTTATGCTCCTCCCCTCTTGCTCTTAACCTTTCTTGTCCAGCTATATCGTTCATCACCACTCTCTCATGGCTTCTTCAAGCGCTTCCAAGGTTTTTGCCACCACTCAGCCAGGTTCACCCTATGTCGCTGTTGGCGTTGCCACCACCCTTAGTGGTGTTGCCCTGGATGCTGCTCGTCAAGATCAACTGCGCTTCTAAGGCCGGGCGCCCATCTTTAAAGAAAATGATAAGTTTTCTGAGGCATGCAAGACCTGTCACTTCTCGTCCAAGTTTGACCCCTTACTGTTGGGTGATGAGGAGATGGATTCATCAAAGTGGGGCTATCTTCCACCCGAAGGGACTCTGCATTTCCGTCTGGACCGTGGCGACTTCCCCTATTCTCAGATCGACTTCGAAGCACCTGGGGGTCACCAGCCCATTTTACTGCCTGGCACACACATATGCAGAGCTCCCAGGCTGCTGTTCTTGCGAAGGTTGGGCTGCATCGAGCCTACTGGTTTGGCGAGTTCACATTCTTGAAGCACAACGCAGTACTCTAAGTGCTAGTCTCCCGATGGAACATCACAACCCACACCTTCTTCATCGCATGGGGGGAGTTAGCTGTTACACTGGAGGATGTCTGTGAACTCCTTGGGTTTAAGACCATGGGTGAGTTCACCTACCACGACGAGCCTCTGGATGCCGAAGAGGCTGCTGATCGATTTGAGCTCGATCGGATCTGCCGCAGTTTCACCGGTTCCTCAAACAAAGCCATATTTGCCCCCTTATCAACTACTTTTTTTAAGCTCCAACGCCGAAAGATGTCAGTGATGTAACGGGCCGCGGTCGAGGTACCTCCATGGAACTACCAGCCTTCATACTAGTATTACTTTCACACTTTTTTCTTACTGGAAAATCCAACGATCAGCCCAGGAGGGACCTGATAAACATTTCCATTTATTTGGCCAAAGGGTTCAACCTACCTCTGGAAGCCATCGCCTTGGGGTCCCTCTATACCTGGTTGGATAGAACCCATATTGACATGGAACGATCACTGGGTCGTTACAACTTCTAACACCATCATTTTGACGGGATTCCTCTATACCTGCTTTCCTGCTAGTGCTACGAAGTCAGTTTCTCTGCCCATGAGCGAAGGTATTAATCCCCCACACCTCCTATGTATCCACAAGAAGCATAGCCTAAAAGAGATAATGGAGGTTTTTGATCGCTTAGAATCCTTGGTAATGAGGCCATAAAATGAGCCCACTTTTGCCCATAGTTAGGACTTCTTTCCTACTGCAGCCACAACGGTCAGATTTAACCCGGTTGTAGAAGATCCCTCACAAGCCGTAGTGTTACTTTTCACCCCGGGGTTTCTCCCCTTCTATACTGAATGGGGGTACACTTCTGAGCCTTACAACCCTGATAGATGTATCAGGCAGTTCGGGTTCGATCAAGGGCCTCCTTGACCTGTGTTCCAGGATAATCATTCCAAGGCCACCTTCGTTGAAGCCTGCACCTTTTACACTGCAGCCGTGGTGCTTAGTGTGACATACACCGTTGATGGTCGTGTCACCCTTCCTAGTGGTACTAGGAAGGGAGATGTATCCACTAATTTTTCCACTAAGTTCCATCTGGAGCAGTTGGCCATGATTCGTGAGTACATTCAGTCCCCCCCTCAATATCCCCCAGTCCTTTCCTTTTCTTCTTCTGAGCTGGGTCTAAAGGGGAACTCCGTGCTTGGGGTTGAGTTTCCCTTAAGTAAAACTATTAAAGAGTCTCCCCGTGAACTACCCACTCATTGCCCAATGATCCCAGCTGCCATCCCGAAACCCAAGGCCAGTGCGACCCCCACACCATTTGCCCCCACGGCCAAAGCTGCCACGAGAGAAGGGCCTTCTGAGCCCCCTTCCAAGAAAGCCAAGAAGTCTAAGGCCCAAGGTCAAATTCAAACTCCATTAGAGGCATTCCCAATTTCCTCCGTTCCCCCTCCCATGTCTCCAGAGATGGCTGAAGAGCTGAGGAGGCAGGTGGTGATCGAAGTTGCCCAAATAAATGTTGAATTCCAACGGCGCGCAGTCGCCATTCCTCCTCTGGGTACGTTCCCCATAATAATGGTTGATCCTAGCGAGCCGCCAGAAAAAAGGAGCAGAAGCTCGAAGGTGCTTGAAGGTGGTGGTGCAACGAGCTAAAGAAGGAAAATGATAGGTACTAAGTCCCAGAAGAAGCAGATACTTGAGAGACCTTCATCACTAGCTCCTTCTACTGCTGCCTCTTCGCCACCTTCACCAGTGGTTATACCCTCTCGTTCTCCATCTGCATCTGAGGTATGTGGGCATTTTTTATTTCTCATTCTCCTTCTCTTAACATAGCGCCTTTACTTATTGCTTGATAACTTTGGTGCAGGGAGTTGAAGAAGCGAGGGTCAGTCCTCCCAGTCCCCCCAGTCCCCCGATGAGTCATTTCGTGGGGGACGTTGTAGTACTCCTCCAGCCACTGCTGCCCTTCCACGTTCTCCTTTAATAAGCCTCACCTATTCGCGTCGTTCCTCCTTCCATCAGGCCAGATATGCAGCCACGGGCACTGCTGAGATGTCCTTGCATCTTTTATTTGTCCCATTGGTTTATTTATCAATTCTAACATGTTGGGCTACTTTAGGTGGAAGTGGCGTTGCTGATAGCCAACATTCTCCTTCCTCCTACATTGTCAAGACCCATTACTACAGTTCATCTCTTCAGTTCCATAACGGGGGTAAGCTAGGTGCATTTATTTATCTTATCCTTTTGTGGTTACTCCTTCTATCTAACACTTGTCTTTATATTTGCAGCTTTCTCTAAGTCTTTCTCCGCCCTTTGTATTGAGTGGCCTTATCGCTTTCCAGGCCCAGGTTGGTATGGCAGCTCTCGTTGGGGCAACTCTCAAAGGTCCAACATCTCCTTCTGATAATGCGCCCATGTTGTCCATAGTACCCTATGCCGGAGAGGGGAGTGTGCCAACCCTTAAGGCTTCTGCGTCTAAGGGATCCACTGAGGCTGTCGAGGTAATGAGCCCGCCTCCCACGATTTCTAGCATTATGGCTCCCGTGGTAACTACCTATCTCTCTCCTGCTGCTGTTGAGGTACTTATCTAATTTCTCTGTATGTCTCAGCTTCTCAAACCCCACCTGTATAGGTGACTTAATCAATGAAAACATTTATTTAAGATTTTTTTCCATAAACTCCACCTGTAACGGTGACTTAACAATGAAAACACTTGTTAAGATTTTTCATAAACTCCACCTATAACGGAGACTTAACAACGAAAATGCTTGTTAATATTTTCCATAAACTCCACTTGTATCGATGACTTAACAACGAAAGCACTTATTAAGATTTTTCACAAACTCCACCTATATCGGTGACTTAACAACGAAAGCACCTGTTAAGATTTTTTTCATAAACTCCACCTATAACGGTGACTTAACAACGAAAATGCTTGTTAAGATTTTGCACAAACTCCACCTATATCGGCGACTTAACAAAGAAACGTTTGTTAAGATTTTTTTCCATAAACTCCACCTATATCGGTGACTTAACAATGAAAGCACTTGTTAAGATTTTTTCATAAACTCCACCTATAACGGTGACTTAACGACGAAAATGCTTGTTAAGATTTTCTCATAAACTCCTTGTTTCCTCTGGCTGTTTTCAGGTTGCTTGGGAGGATTCTCCACCAGTTCATTCGCTCATTGCCTCGCCCCATCATGAACCTATCGCTTCCGAAGAAACTAGTCAAGATGATCAAGGTTCCACGACAGTTGCTGTCGCGGAGAGCGAATCTGGGTGTGAGCTTCCTCTGCCCGACTTGGCTCCTCACGTCTTCTGCCTAATGGTACTCCAACGTTATCCCCAAATGCCTGCTAACCACAAATTGGCAATTGAGCAACTTATGAGCTATCATCCTGAAACCTTCACGGTGAACTCCCTACGTTCAAACATCTCAGTTATGAGCTATCGGCTTCAAGGCATGGCCACCGTTATTGCTAAAATCGTTAATACTCCAACCACAAATATTACCAGACCCCTCCTCAACCTATTCTTTAGCTATCTGAGGGATTTGGGTCGTGATGGGTTTCATTTTGACTGGCTCATCACGCATTTGAAGACTTTAAAGAGCCAACAGTTGGACAGTCAGAGAGAGCTCTTATGAAAACATCAGGAGGATCAGTAGGTTGAGGAGGCTAAGTTGGCCAAGCTTGCACCTCTCCTCGGAGCCATTGACAAGGAAGTGGAGGACCTCGAAGAAGCTCTGCGCGCGATGAAGTCAAAATTAGAGAAACTCCTGATTGAGCGCACACGGGCGCAGACAAGGTTGGAGGCCTCTATCAACGCTCAACGGTCTTGCCAAGCAGCTTCTTCGGGCCTCCCTGGAGATTTCTTCTCTTCTCCTGATTTGTGGTTCCTTCTTTGTGAATGAACTTGTGTATATATTTTCTTTTCTTCTCATGTAATTCTTGGGCAATAGCTCCCAATTTTGTAATTCCCCAAAGTTCATGAATGAAAAAAGATATTTATTCCCATGCCATTTCTTTGTGTTACAACTGTTTACATAGATTGTGAAATATAGAGTTCTGTAACCCTTTCATCTCTACTTAAGTTATAATAAAAAGAACTTACATACTCATCATAACAAAGAGCTCGAACTCGTGTATTCATAATAACGGCTAAATACATCAGTGGTCAAACATAACTTCCTACACATTGTAAACCTTTAACCACTTATTGTTAATCTTGAATGGTTTATCTTCTTCTATTTTTGAAATTAAACAATAACCTGAGTTATGAGCCTCCTTTATAATGAAAGGTCCCTCCCAATTCACTGCAAACTTAGGTAGAGGAAGCCCCCTGATGTGTTTAACTGCTGCCTTCAATACAAGATCTCCCTCCATAAATTTCCTTAGTCTCACTAAATTATCATATGCCCTGGAGATTTTTTTTATGTACATTTGAAAGAGTTGCATCGCGTTATCTCTGTGTTCATACAACGCTTCCAACTACACATGTCTATTATAAGGTAGCATGTTGTCTCGCAAGGCATATCGAGCGGAGGGAACTTCTAACTCTACTGGGAGAATTTCCTCAACCCCATAAATAAGAGAGAACGGCGTATACCCTGTAGGCTTCCTCTTAGTCGTTCGGTAGGCCTATAAAATGGCTGGTATCTTGTCATCCCATGATCGTTGGAAATCCTCTATCGTTTTAGCCAAGATATTGACCAAAGTCTTGTTAGTCACTTCGGCTTGACCGTTCCCCTTTGGGTATGCCATCGTCGAAGTGTGATGGACAATGGAGTATTTATCTGTGAGCATCGTTACCTCTGAATTGACGAAAGGGGTTCCATTGTCTGAAAGGATAACCTTTGGGATCCCAAAATGACAAATGATATATTCCCTGATGAAGTTACTCACCAGTCCTATTGTTGCCCTTCTCTGTGGTATCACCTCAGCCCACTTTGTGAAACACTCCGTTGCTACTAGTATCCATATATTCCCCCTCGACGAAGGGTGTATTGCCCCTACTAGGTCGAACGCCCACGTATAAAAAGGATAAGGCATCGTCAGGGAGTGTAAGTCCACTGACGGGGCATGGATCATATTTCCATGAAGCTGGCAGGCTTTTCATTTTCGAACGAACTCAGTGGAATCTTTTTCTATCGTTGGCTAATAGTAACCCAGAGTCATCAATTGGTCCTATAGCTTGGCGCCTCCTGTATGAGCTGGATCATGCGCCTGTTTGAGAACCTCGGCTGCCTCTTCCTTCGTGATGCAACATAAGGGCCTGTTAAATATCCCCTTCGATAAAGCTGCCCCTCTTGAACATAAAATCTCTAGGCCCTTCGTCGGAGTCCCATCGCATCAATTTTCTCCGTTGGGACAACTTCATCTTTAATATAGTCAATATAGGTTTGTCTCCAGTCAGGTTGAGTCTCCACAAAATGACATTTTTCTGCCTCGAAAAATAACTGGCATTTATCGCACTTCCATTGTAACTCGGTTGCATCCTGCTTCATGTTAGACCATAAATATCCCTCCCTTTGAATTCTCCTATAAAGGGGGATCTCAGTCATTTCGCAGTGTTCTTCGTGCATTTTCTTCAATCTCTACCCTGATTCTTCTGGGCCGATGCACCTTGATAGCCATCATCCTGCATTCCTGAAGTAAAGGTTTCCCTGGTTGGTAAAGTACTGGGCCAGTTCTCTGAGCCCCATCGTTCCTTCACCAGTTTCCTCTTAATCTCTCCTCTCCAGTCTGCGTCCTCCTCTATCGGTAAGATTGACTGTACCATCAAATGAGTTGTTCTTCGTTAAATTGCGACAGTAGTTGTATCACTCCTCATGATCATATTTTGGGCAATGGTATCATAGGTGTGTGGGTGACGGTTCATTGTCCTGGGCTGCCTCCTGATCTTGGCCCTATGGAACTGGCTAAGGAGTCTCTGAATGATCATTTTGTATGGTACCAGGCCCATGTGTTTCAACGCGTATTCTCCATTTACTTGCTGAACCACCAAGTTTGAATCCCCTTTAAAGCAAAGTGAACGAATTCCTCTTCGAAGAGGCTCTAACAATCCCAACACCAATGCTTCATATTCTGCCTCATTATTAGAGCAGGGAAAATCTAACTTGTAAAAAAGGCAGATTTCCTTCATCCCCTTCGAAAGAATAACCTCTGCTCCTCCTTTCTTTTCTTCCGATGACTCATTGAACTGCATTGCCCATTCCTCATCTGTTACTTCTAGGTGATTGGCCAGCAAGTCGTCTCCTGGGATGCTTTTCTTGGGTGGCTCAAACGTTCCTGAAGGAAAAATAGCCAACAGATCAGCGTACGCCTGGCTTTTGATTGTGCGAGGAACCACGCACTTTAAGTCATATTCGGAGAGGATAAGGAACCATCTAGCCACCCTGCCAATCAAAATAGTTCTTGCAAGAAAATACTTAATGGGATCATATCTAGTTACGATATAAATTGTAAAGGACAACATATAATGTCTAAGTTTTTGTGCTACAAATACTAAGGCTAAACAATGCCTTTCTAAGCTACTATATCTGACTTCTGGCCCATGGATGATCCTGCTGAGGTAGTAAACTGACCGTTCTTGTCCATCGATCTCTTATGCAACAATGTTCCCACGGACCTCATGGTAGATATGAGTTACAGTTGCAACGGTATTCCTGCCTTTGGGGGAACCATAGACTATGGTGAAATGAGGAATTTCTTCAGCCCTTCGAGAGACTCCTCATGAATCGCCTCCCATTTGAACTTCGTGTTCTTTCGCAGTAGCTGCATCAGTGGGTGTGTTATTTTGTCCAATCCAGGCATAAATCTCCTAAGGCAGAAGACCTTGCAGAGGAAACTCTCCAACTCCTTCGCCGTTCTTGGACACGGCATTTCCACAATGGCCCGCTGCTTGTCCTGGTCCATCTGCACCCCTTGTCGATCGACCATGAATCCTAGGAATTTCCCACTTGTCACTCCAAAAATACACTTCCATGGATTCATCTTTAATTTAAACTTCCTGCAACGGGAAAACACCTTCCTAAAATCGCTCAGATAGGACTCCTCCTTCTTCGACTTGATGAACAAATCATCCACATATAATTCCACAAACTTATGAAAGAAGTCATGGAAAATGGCCATCATTGTCCTGTGGTAAGTCTCCCCAGTGTTATTGAATCCAAATGGCATTACCTTGTACATGAAGTTGCCCAACGGGGGCCTGAATGCTATTTTCTCGGCATCGGAGGGGTCCATCTCGATCTGGTTGTACCCTACATACCCATCCATGAAGCTATACATCTCATGACATGTCGTTGCATCTATCAGGCTGTCGATGAAGGGAAGAGGGAACTCATCTTTGGTACAATCTCTATTCAAGTCTCTGAAATCCACACAGATTCTTCTTTGATTTCTATCTTTCTTTCCCACTAGGATAATGATGGATAACCAGAGTGGGTGCTGTATCGGTACGATAAACCCTGCCGTTAGTAAGCGTTGAACCTCTTCTTTGATCTTTACATCCAGCTCAGGTTTGTACGTTCTCGTCGCTTGTTTTACTAGAATGGCTGAAGGCATTACGTTCAACTTGTGGCAGCTCACTTCCTCGTCTAGCCCTTCCATCTATGTGTGCTTCCACGTGAAGACGTGTACAAACTCCTAAATTAATTCAACCAAGGCCCCTCGTTTCTCCTTACTGAGATCCTTCGAGATAAAGATGGGCCTCGGATCCTCTCCTTCATTCGCCAGGTTTAATTGCTCTAACTCTTGTTCTTGCGGCTTCAGCTGACTTGCCATGTAATTTGGTTCCTCGGTGACTTCCTCCATAAATTCCTGCATGCTCGAATTGTCTATCACTATGAACTACCCCCGTTGAGCCACCAAAAAGCATTCATATATTGGTTCAACCTCATCATCAGCTTCCTCGGCCTCTCGCTCACACCGTTACAATCGATACACCACCTTTCCTTCTTTAGTAATGACTTTCTTGCATTGTCTTCTAGTAGCGGTGATTGCTTTCCTCTTCTTCTCTCTAGATGCTTCGGCCACCCTTTTTCCTGAGAACTGACTCAGCACGCTTTGTCATTGGACCTCGTGCTCCATCGGATCCACTCGGGGACTCATCCTGTCTTTGAGATGCTTCGAGATGCCTTGGGGCCGAGGGATCACCTGGTGAGCTTCTTCAGTCATTATTCTTGTGTTGCTTACAATATCTTTACTCTTCTCGTTCAAGAGCCCCATCCTTTCTCTGATCGAGGAAACCCATGCTCCATCCATCCTTCTCGTTAGGACCCGAACATCTTCTTCTAACTCAGTATAAAACACCGCGTCCACCAGTTGAGCTTCCTCGACAGTGAAGGGCCTTTTCGTTGCCCTAATTGTCACTTCTGTTCCCTTGATATTCGCCTTAGCGCATTGATGGTATGTTGAAGGAACCAGCCCTTGGTTTTGCATCCACACCCTTCTTATTAGTAGATGATAGGAAGTTGCAATCTCTATTACATGGAACTTGATATGGGAACTCAGATTCCCCATCACAATCCCAACATTAATATACCCAATGGATTTGAGAAGTTAATACTCGGATTGAAAAAAAAAGTGTGTTGTTGCTCGAAGTGAGCTAAATGTTTGCCCAATACCCTGTTCAACCAAAATTGAATCTCATACAAAACAATTAATGACAAAGTCTAATGACACAGTTCAAAGACATATCAAATATAATGACCCAGTATAATACTATACTAATTAACGAACAAGAAACCTCTCATAAATTTCATTTCCAAAGCAAAGGATTTTAAGCCAAAAGAAGCACCAACCCCTCAACACAGCAAAAATACACGAGGAACCCCCTCAAGTATATGTTTAGCTTTATTGAAAAATAAATTGGTTTGCTACAAAAATCTAGTTCCTCATGGGCGAGGGCGGATGCACATGGAGATCAAGGGGGGGCTTGGCCCCAGTTCAATTTTTGAAAAAAAAATATGTATATATATATATATATATAGGATTTTTTGGTAAAATTTCAAACTTTAAGGTATAACTCTAATTATATCCAAAACTGAGGGTGTAAGATTGTAATTAATTAAAAATCTAAACCTAAAATATATACGATTTTTGTGTATGCTAGGCGAACCTACTAACTCATCACCATCAGGTTTTTTTTTAACCTTAAGCTGATTTTTTATATGTATGATTTTTTATATGTATGATTTTTGAAGAAATTGTATGTATGATTTTTTATAGTCCCACCAAACATATACCCTTATTTCTGTAATCCTCCCCTTGTCCAATTTCTGTAATTTGTGTTCCAAACATATATGCCGAAATAAAACTTGAAATAAACTCGAAACATATAATTTTTAGTCAATTTGGATGAACTATAATTTATATAAAACTCGAAATAACGTTATAATTTAAATAAAAGTCAAAATAACCCAAAAAAAAATTGTCTCCAGGGCTCCCGCCCCCGAACCCCCGGCACCACTCGAAACTTTAATCCCGATTGACCAAAAATCCTAGATCCGCCACTACTACTCGAAATCACGTATCAAACTCTTACTTGATTTCATAAACCAAAGGCTAAAGTAACCACTAGAATTTTGCTTTGGTCATTCGTCAACCACCAAAGTCTAACCTTGTGTTCCTCGTTCTTAACAATAACTGAAAAAGAAAAAAAAATAGGAAACTAAAATGTTAAGAAAAAAATGAAAGATTTTCCTAAATTTAAGAAAAGGAAGGAAGATAAGTAACATTCAGGGCCTGTTTGGCAGCCCAATTCCAAGGCTTGAAATTAGAATTGGAAGGCCAATTTGAATTCCACGAAATTAAAATTGGTCTTCCAATTCCAATTACAAGTCTTGGAATTGGAATGTCAAACGGACCCTCAATTTAAGTCTCGAATTGAATGTTAAAAGATAAACGAAGGACATACTCAGTCAAAGGTAGGGGTGTGCAAAAAAACCGACCAAACCGACAAACCGACAAAATCGAGCCGAACCGAAAATTTTCGGGCCGGGTTTTTTTTAGGGTCGGTTCGGTTCGGTTTAATCAGGTATAAAACCGACAGAGTCGGTTCGGTTTTCGATTTTGGCATAAAAAAACCGATTTTGAACCGAACCGAATTAATTTTTATACTTTTTAATTTTATATTTTATATTATATTTATATTAGTGTTGACATATTATATTATATTTTTTAATTTTATATTTATATTAGGTATTAAAAAAATATATTTTTTATTAAAATAAAGGAAAAAACCAAACCGGCCCTGTATAAAATTGGCCCTGTCAAAAACCGACGGGCAAATCGAACCGGCCCTATCAAAAACCGACTCGATTCGGTTCGGTTCAGTTCGGTTTTTCAGCATTTTCGGTTCGGTTCGGTTCTCCTCCTCCAAAAACCGACATGGTCGGTTCGGCCCAAAAAACCCGGACAAAACCGAACCGACCGACACGTGAACACCCCTAGTCAAAGGTGTGACGAGGTAACGATTTCATCTAAATCGTTTGGCCACTACTGTTCGTGTAAATCATTTGAATAGAGGTATATCAGATAATAATTTATCGAGCAATCTCAACAATGATCCAATCGGATCTGATCACCCCACGTCCGTGTAACCCATTTGAATGACGACAACAAAAAATCTCAGAAAAAAGAAAACAAGGATCCGGTGTTGAGGAAAGCATTGTCCAATGGATTTGTAGCGTGAGAATCCATCCCAAGTTATTTTTTTAATTGTATCCATTGGAGAGAGAGATGTTATACCGAGAGGAGAGAGAAAAGTTTGATACCCCTTGTAAAAACATCGGGTGAACCCACTGAATTTTCTAAGGAGCGTTTTTCCTTCATGATGTACTATGTACTTTATTTTATGTAAGGAAAATAATAACATGTGCCCTCACGGCACATGTTTTGAACCTCAAAATAGTTAGTATTAGAACTTCACATGAGTATCTGTTTCCTATTAAATATATGTCAGAGTTTTATCCCTACTATTTTAAGATTCTTAATGTGTGCCCTTAAGGCACATGTTACCAGAACCCTTGATGTAAAATAAAATAAAACAAATGGAGTATTCTCAAAGAAATACACAGATGACTTCCCTCCCTTTCGAGAAATGACAGTGTTCCCAAATTTCTTCTTTCAAAGAACCCCTCGTCTAATAAATGTTTCATCGCGTTTTTGTATTTTAACAAGGGAACATGATAAGATAAGTGTTTTGGAATGTACCACTTGTTTAAGAGGGTATTAACCAACAAGGAACCATTCGTCTTTTATCAAGGAAGTTACCTTGCTCGAAACGAAAATTAAATTGGCATGTTTCTTACTAGTTGCTTGAAGTACAAACAAAATAGCTCACGCACATGCTGAAGTACCTTGTGTTGGACAAAATAATTGATATAATAATATAATTATTTTTATTATTATTATTCGAATAATTGAAATACTTTAGGATTTCTCAAGTTTTATCCTCTAAATAGTTTGCGTGATTCACTTCACATGTACTTCGACAAATTGATTTAAAAAAAAGACATAAAATAATATATGTCCAGAATATACCCGAGTAAATCGATCAATAATCTTTAAAATCCTTAGATTTATTTATTCGTAATTGTTCATGTGAGTAATTTCACAAATCATTAATGTTAAATAGTTTGAATAAAGTTAATTCATTATATGAAGAAAGAGAAGATCTTTTAATCCTTCACTCGAATATGTTTTCCCCATGTGTTCAAAGTATTTATTACTATACCATGGGAATTATTTGTAGTCATATTAATTATTTGAAGATGTTCACTATTGATATACAGTTCAAAAAGTTATGTTGTGCAGCTAAAAGATCACAGTTGCTTTAGTGGAAACTTTATTCTCTCGCATGCTTGGATTCGAGAAGCAGGGCTAGCAAGCAGATAGATAAAGCTTTGATAAAAAGTTCAAGTTTCAGATTGACTTTATGGAAATATGCTCGACTCCAACATGCCCCATGAGCATTTTTACTCAGATGGAAAGACAAAATCTAAGCATGAGGTATCAACTATACTTTTTTAGCAAAGTTTAATGCTTATGAAATGTCAAGTTACTTTATATAGGCCATGTTGCCTCCTAATGCATTTTTACTTTCTAGTATTTCTCCACCTAGCAGAATATACAATAGGTGTGAGAACATAAAAGTATTTACAATAGGTATAAATAAAATGTATATAAAAAGGTACGACTGTTTAGTACCTAAGGCTCCAAGGGCACCGGAGCGCTCGTATCAACCTAAGAACAAAGAAATAGGTTTAAGTAGTCGAGCAAGTGCCAAGTATGAATGAAATAGTAAAAAAAGGTACAACATTTTAGTACCTAAGAATCCAAGCGCACCGGTAGGGGTGGGCACGGTCCGGTCCGAGTTTTGCCTATTTTTTGGATCGGACCGAATATTCGGTCCTCAATTTTTTTGGACCGAGATCGGACCGATTAATTCGGTTAACCTACTAATTAGGTCCAGGCTTTTTTCGGTTTGGTCTGGGGTAAAATTCAGTCCTAACCCTATTTCATATATATATATATATATATATACTTTTTATGAATGTTTTTATCTATTATTCTCACAAATATATATACAAAAATTTCAAAAATAATAATATTCAAAACTCCAAGTGATATTTACATGGGTTTTCTTAACCCAAATAAAAAAAATGTTTATACATATATAAAATGTTCCAAATTAAATTCATAAGTTATATACATTAATTCAAAAACTATATATAAGAAACACATTAAGATTATTTTTATTATATATATATGGGAATAAGTCCGGTCCGGTCCGGTCCAAATCGGTCTTTTAGTATAGTGAACCGCGAACCGGACCGGTTTAATCGGTTTTTACTTTTTGTGAACCGATTTTCGAACCGGTTTCAAAATAGCCTTAATTTTCGGTTCGGTCCATTCGGGTCGGTCTTTTTTTTGTCCACTCCTAGGCATTGGAGCACTCATAGTATCAACCTGAGAACAAAGAAGCAAGTTGAATAGTCGAGAAAGTGCCAAGTATGAATAAAATAGTAACAAAGGTATGATTGTTTAGTAACTAAGGCTCCAAGGGCACCAGAGCGCTCATAGTATCAACCTGAGAACAAAGAAACAGGTTGAGTAGTCGAGCAAGTGCCAAGTATGAATAAAATAGTAACAAAGGTAAGGCGGTTTAGTACCTATGCCTCCAAGGGCACCAGAGCGCTCATAGTAGCAACTTAAGAACAAAGAAACGGGTTGAATAGTCAATCAAGTTCCAATTATGAAAAAAATAGTAAAAAAAGGTACAATAGGTTAGTACCTAAGGATCCAAGGGCACCGGAGAGCTCATAGTATCAACTTGAGAACGAAAAAAAAGGTTGAGTAGTCGAGCAAGTGCCAAGTATGAATAAAATAGTAACAAAGGTACGATTGTTTAGTACCTAAGACTCCAAGGGCACCAGAGCGCTCATTGTATCAACCTGAGAACAAAGAAACGGGTTGAGTAGACGAGCAAGTGTCAAGTATGAATAATATAGTAAAAAAAGGTATGAAAATTTAGTACCTCGGGCGCAAAGGGCATAGGAGCGCTCACAGTATTGAGCAAGTGCCAAGTATATATAAAAGGTATGACAATTTAGTACCTCGGGCTCTAAGGGCATAGTATCACTCATGGTATTAACCTGAAAACAAATAAACAGGTTAAGTAGATGAGAAAATGCCAAGGATAAACAAAAGTTGCACTGGACTAATGTTTTCTCTTTTTTAAGAGAATAGTAGAACCTTTACTAGATTAGAAGAGGGTCCATGACATGAAGGTATTTTCACATTATACTTGGGGGAATATACATCCCAAGGGAAAAGTGTATTGAGCAAAGTCCTTACAGACACAACAGATAATTTCTTTACACCAGACTAGTAGGAGGTTATCCTCCAAGTAAGTAATAATAAAAAAATGTATATTATTTTTTATTATTATTCCATATAGATTTATAGATTAGAGAACAAGTCATAACCTCTGTTCTCAAGAAAAAAAATTCTTGACCAATTTTAAGAAGAAAGAAAAATGGAGAAGGGGGTTTACCCCCCTCTCTAAACTTGTTATTTTTCTAAGACAAAAAGGTTCATAAGAAAAGTTTGGAACGCGAACCCCACAGACCATGGGCAATTTTTAATATAAGAAAATAATCGTTTTCTTTACTAAGTGGAAATTTGTGAAATTTTATTCAAAGTTTGTGGGAAGGAGAAAGGCTAACCCCATCTCCCAGTTACTCCATAAGAAATGAATGTGCATAACAAAATATCCCACAATCACATGGGGCTGCACTAAAAAATACCCCACAGTCACACAGGGCTGAGCTTAAAAATACCCACAACGACATGGGGCTACGCTAAAAAGTACTCCACAGTCACACGGGGCTGCGCTAAAAAGTACCCCACAGTCACATGGGGTTGTGCTAAAAAGTTATAACTTGTTCATTTCATATGCAAGTACCCCACAGTTAGAGGGGGCAACTCTGAAATGATAACTTGCTCAGCTCATATGCAAGTACTCCACAGTTAAAGGGGGCAACTCTGAAATGATAACTTATTCATCTCATATGCAAGTACCCCACAGTTAGAGGGGCAACTCTGAAATGATAACTTGCTCAGCCGGGGGTAACTCTGAAATGATAACTTGCTCAGAGAAAATGCAAGTTCCCCACAGTTAGACGGGGAGGCTCTTAATTGATAACTTGATCATCTCATATACAAGTATCGCACAATTAGAGGGGGAAACTCTGAAATGATAACTTGCTCAGCTATTATGCAAGTACCCCACAGTTAGAGGGGGTAACTTTACAATGATAACTCGCTCATCCCAAATGCAAGTACCCTACAGTTAGAGGGGGCAGCTCTGAATTAATATCTTGCTCAGCTCATATGCAAGTACCCCATAGTTAGAGGGTGTGGCTCTAAAATGATAACTTGCTCAGTTCATATGCAAGTACCCCCACAGTTAGAGGAGGAAGCTCTGAAATGATAACTTGCTCAGCCCAAATGCAATTACCCCATAGTTAGGGGCAACTCTGAATTAATAAATTGCTCAGCTCATATGCAAGTACCCCACAGTTAGAGGGGGCGGCTCTGAAATGATAACTTGCTCATCCCAAATACAAGTACCTCGCAGTCAGCTCTGAAATGATATCTTGCTGAGCATAAATGTAAGTCCCACAGTTAGAGGGGATAACTCTAAAATGATAACTTTCTCAGCTCATATGTAAGTACCCCATAGACTATGGGGTAGTTCAATCTTGAAGTTCTCAGAGAAAATAGAGAAACTCATAATAAACAAATGCCAGTGATAAATAAAAGATACGACAATTTAGTACCTCAGGCTCCAAGAGCATAGGAGCGCTCACAGTTTTAATCTGAAAATAAAAAATCAGGATTGTGCAAACGAGCAAGTGCCAAGTATAAATAAAAGGTACGATAGTTTATTACCTGAGGATTTAAGGGCATAGTATCACTCATAGTATTAACCTGTATTCTACATAAGGGGATAATGTTGATAATTCCTCAAACAAGTAAACAAAGAGTGGAATCTTGATTATGATATTATGTGAACAAGTCTCTCGACACTACAAGACATTCTGCACGAGGGGGATAATGTTGAAAAGTCATTAAGTAAGTGAACAAATAGTGAAATTATGATTATGTTGATAATAAAGTAGTCGATATTTCGTGCACAAGTCTCTCGGTACTAAAAGACACTTCTGCACAAGGGGGCTAAACTTAAGAAGTCCTCAAGCAAGTGAATAAAGAGTGAAATTGTTATTATGATGATAATAAAGTAGTTGATATTCCGTGCACAGGTCTCTCAACACTACATGACACTTCTGCACGAGGGGGATAATGTTGAAACGTCCTCAAGTAAGTGAACAAATAGTGAAATTGTGATTATGATTATAATAAAGTAGTCGATATTTTGTGCACAAGTCTCTCGACACTACAAGACACTTCAGCATGAGGAGGCTAATGTAGAGGGATATATGAGCAATCCCTCAATTACCTAAGGATTAAGTGCGCAATGATAAAAAGGCAGGGTGGTTTCACGAGAAACCCCTCAAGATACCTGACGTAGTGGGTGCCAAGAGAAGTGGGTTCCAATGAGTGGATCCACCTGCCCAAGATTCCAATATTAACTGAAAATATCCAGGAGGGAGGGGATCCACTTGGAGTGACTCCACTTGCCTAAGATTGCAAAACAGACAGAAAATAGCCAAGGGCGAGGGGATCCACCATGCGTGGCCCCTCTTCCTAAGTTTACTGCTACAAAAAAAAACTCATGGTGAGGGTGTCCACTTCGAGTGTCCCCTTTTCCAAGACCAACACAAGTAACAACTTGAGGACGAGGGGGTCCACCACAAGTGTCCCCTCAACCAAGATTACAACAAGAACGAGTGGACCCTCGACCAAGAGCACCATTAATATTATGATATTGATATATTCTTAGCACCATTAATTAAAGAACTTAAAGAGTTGTGGGATAAAGACGTAACGGCGTTCGACTCTCATAAGGGTGAAAAGTTCATGCTTAAAGCGATGGTGATGTGGGCGATCCATGACCTTGTTGCTTATGGGACCTTATCCGGTTATAATGTTCATGGTTATTATGAATGTCCCACGTATGGGGAGGAAATTGAAGCATGTTGGATACAGCATAGTAATAAAATGAGTTACATGGGTCATCGTATATTTCTACCGACCGATCATCCTTTTAGGAACGACAAATCTAACTTTTTGCCCATCGATCATGAGTCACAGAACGCCACCTACTCGGCTTTTTGGTCAGCAGATCGAGGAGAAGGCAGTGGCTGAGACTGCAAGGAATAGGTACGTAGGCAAACACCCCCAGTTTGTTAACTGAAGCATAAAGTTAGTGTGACACCTCGACTAATTAAATACCGGGTAGCTGCTCCATTATTCAAATTAATACAAAATCTCAAGTTGGTTCAGTTCATAGCATCACTGTCGAAAACACTTTTAAACAATTACTAGCCACATAATATTTAAAAAGTGAGTTGTCAAATTTTATTTAAATTAGATTAACATGAAACCATTTAAATTAATAACTAATGATACCACAATCACATCATAATCACAACAAAATATAAATGGAATAATAAATGAGTCTGGAGTAACACTCCTCTGAATAATCCAAATACTAAATGAAAACCAAATACAATTCTGAATCATTAAATAAATCCAAAACTGAAATGAAACTGAGCATGCTAAAGATGTCACTAAAAGAAAAGGGGCTACAATTCCCTAACAGATGAATGAATTTAAAATAGAATCAATGTATAATGTGGAGACGTCTACTATCGAGGTCCTATAACTTCTACATCAGCTACATCACGTCAAAGGTATGGAACTCCTAAGCTTGGCGTCCCTGTGGATGGGCACCTAAAAGTTTTTATAAGAAAATAGATTTGAAAGCAAACGGGTCAGAGCCCAATGTGAAAAAAGTTTAAAATATAGAAAGTGTTTAATTGCATTAAACAGTTAATATTAAATACATGTTAGTTACGTGCTCTCACATGAGTTTCTCACCTCTCACCTAATGTGCACGTCTAACGTATAAATCAAACCCTTACTAACTATACCGTTAACTAACGAGTCTATACCACTTCCTGTCCTCACATTATAATATAGGGGTTTATTCAAGAGATTCTAATATAACCTGCGTGTATCTCACCTTTTTATTTCTCATATCAATTTATAATAATTATTATAGGAAATTCTCATTTTTAACCTTACTCCAAACATCTCAAGTATTTACATTCACACTTTAACAAAGAGTCTGTTATAATTGCAAGTACGTTAATCTCAACATAAATATACAATTAGGGCACCCCTAGGCTAAGTTGCGGTGCACACATACTCTGTTATCGAATCCCGGTACATCGCGTACATAAGGACTACGAGTCCCGAATCTCTCTAGACCGTTTCAATAAGCAAAATCACACATATCGGAGGTGAACATAGTTCACATACCCATGGATCACGCACATACTTACGCTCCCATGGTCAGCTGACTTATTAACTCACAAATAAGTCATTCACAACCCTTTGTCCTTAAGGTACCAATCTGAATCCCCCCGTAGGCACACAAAGATTAGATGGCCCTATTTCGAAAGCCGACCTCCCGTGATAGAAAGTATGGTAGGTATGTCATACATATAATAATTCATCTACTAAGCATTCACACAACTTAGATAACTTATAATATTTTTAAAGGTATGTTCTCAATCCCTATACCGTTACTCCAATTAGTACATTTTTATACTTCTGAGTAATATATAATATAATCCACCGATACGTCTCATGTCGTATAGTTTCGAGTACTTAAATATAACCAAAGGGGTTACTACGTCTCCTACTATTCTCACATTTTATTTCAGTACTCTTAACTCCTTATTTATGTACCAAATCCAAACTTATTACTCCTAAGGATTTAAATTATGCTCTCACATCTTAACATAGACAATTACTCGTCGAACACTCGAGAATTCAATGCGGCAATTCAACCCAATTCAAATGTATTCCGGTTTTCAAATATAATACCCTACTGGTCTTCTTCAAGTCCTAATGCATTCACATAATTCCCAACTACAACATTCGATGGACGAAAACACTTAAAATCAAAATGGGAAAAATTACCCTTTCTGGGGGGATCGATCGATCGATCCTGATCGTCGATCGATCGACGTATGAATGTCGATCGATCGATTATACCAGATGAGGCTACGGACTTCTTTATTTTTCAGTCCCAGATTTGTCCCAAAACCTCATTACAAGATGTGAAATTCTAATATAATCATATAAGATCATCATACAACCTAAATACATGGTTTTTAACGTCCCAAAACCTTTAAACCATCATCAATTAGTCTTATTTGGATCAAATCTTCATAAAAATCCTAGTTTTTCTATTTTCTTCAAGAACCATAATATTTCTGTTCTTAAATCTGTTTTTAGTTCATCAAAGGTTATGTTTTGGTCACTGAAATTCGTCCAGAACTAATCTACATGCAATTCATATCCAAGATTTAGGGTTCTACTCCAATTTCATGAGTTTTCATCATCTTTCAAGGTTATTAACAATCCCTACACTAGCATGGAAGAATTATTCGTTCAAAATTAATGAAACCAAATCACTTGCCTTAGGATTGATGTTCAGATCTGCTTGTGATGACAAAGGTTGGTTCTTTCCTCCTCTTCGGTCACAATTCCGTCGAAAGTGATGGTGGTGGGTGGTGGTTATGGCTTGAAACCCTCGTTTACCTCTCCTCTATCTCATGTAGCCCACTTCTTACTTTTTGGATGATAATGGCCCTAATGGCCTACACAATAATAATTAAATAAACCCTAAAATTCGTGGGTCTAATTTTCTTAATGTTTAAAATGACTAAAATACCCTCCCGAGTTGCCGATTTGGCCTAAAAATGCCCCGGGACCCAAACTTAACCCATGGCTAGTGTTTTCTGACTATATCAACCTCTCTGGACACGTTGGCGTACTTACAATGACCATACGGATGATAAAATTATAATTTAATTTTTAATCTAATTAAATTGATGCCTAACGCGACTGATGCGCGCGTCCCAACTTAATTTCCCGAATTGTCATATTTATGACTCGCAATAATTTTAATAATTTCAATAATCAAAAATTACCATATATAGTAGTATTCAATATTATCATCATAATCAAATACCAACTCACGTCTCGCTAGTATTCAAATCTGGATTAATTTCCAATTAATTCCCATTTAATTTAACTAATCCCATTAAATAAAATCAGTCAAATTATGGGGTATTACATACTTCCCTCCTAATAACAGAATTACGTCCCGAAATTCAGAAGATAAAATTTACCTAGCAAAAAATAACTCTGGATAACGTTCTCTCATCTCGTCCTTGCGCTCCCAGGTGAACTCCTCGGCATTATGATGTCGCCACTGCACACGTACTAACGGAACTATCTTCGAATTTCCTCTCGCTACGGTATAGAATAGAAATCGGCCCCTCCTCAGAGTATGGGCCAAATCATCCCTAAGATGTCTCCTTAGCGAGGAAATATGGAACACGTCATGGATCCTATGCAAGTGTTTCGGTAACCCAAGTCTATATGCAACTGGCCCAATTCGTTCGATGACAGGGAATGGCCCCATATATCTAGGTGTCAATTTTCCTTCTTCCCGAAATGCATAATCCCCGTCACAGGAGACACTCTGAGTAGCACCTGGTCCTCCACCTTGAATTCTCTAAAGAACCGCTTGGCATCGGCATAACTCTTCTGTCGGTCCTGAGCTACCCGAATACGGCTCCGTATCATCTCTATCCTCGTCGAAGTATCCTGAATCACCTCCGTCCCAAGGAGTTTGTTATCCCCCACTTCTAGCCAACATGCTGGGAAACGACAAGGTCGACCGTACAACGCCTCGAATGGAGCCATGCAAATAGTGAACTGGTAGGAGTTATTATAGGCAAACTCCACCAGTGGAAGATACTGCTCCCAACCACCTCCAAAGTCTAGGATGCACATATGCAACATATCTTCCAATATCTGATTCATTCATTCGGTCTTCCCATCTATCTGCGAGTGATATGTTGTACTCAGTCGCAACTCCGTACCCATTGCTTCCTGGATTCTCTCCCAAAATTGTGAAATAAATATCTTGTCTCTGTCAGACACGATATCGAGAGGCACCCCGTGGAGTCTCACTATCTCCGCTATGAAAATATGGGCATACTGTCATGTAGTGTAGTCTGTCCAGGCTGATAGAAAATGAGCAACTTTGGTCAACCGATCCACCCCATATGGAGTCGTGACCCCTCTGCGATGTAGGTAACCCCGTGATGAAGTCCATGGAAATTCTCTCCCATTTCCACATAGGAACCTCTAATGACTGTAGAAGTCATGTCGGTCTCTGATGGTCCACTTTTACCAGCTGACAAGTGGCACATTTAGAAATGAACTCGATAATATCTCTCTTCATCTCGCTCCACCAGTATTGTCGCCTCATATCCTGGTACATCTTATCCCCACCAGGATGTACCGTGAATCGTGTGACTCCGTCATTACCTCGTGTCACAAGTCTTCCCCCTCAAGAACCACCAGTCTTCCATTGAAGCGTAAGCCCCCATATGAACTAACGGTATAAGACTCGACCCCCTCTGATAGTAATCGTACTATTTGTTATTGACAAAACGAGTCTGCTGCCTGGGCCTGTATCACTCTCGTAACAATGTGGGGAATAGCTGTCATCACAAACATGAATGATCGAGCCACTATGTCCTGGTGTCCCAACTCCTTCCACTTTGCTTTCCACACTTCGGCCACCTCACCTACTGGCCTACGGCTCAATGCGTCTGCTACCACGTTAGCCTTCCCTGGGTGGTATTGGATATCGAACTGATAATCCTTAACGAACTCAAGCCACCTACATTGACGCATATTTAGTTCCTTCTGCGTGAAGAGGTACTGTAGGGACTTGTGGTCCGTGAATAAATGGAATTTCTCCCCCAGGAGATAATGTCTCCAAATTCGAAGAGCAAATACGACTGCCGCTAATTCCAAGTCATGGGTGGGCTAATTCTTCTCGTGAGGCCTAGGCTTACGGGAAGCAGAAGCTATAGCCTGACTATCCTGTTGCAGTACACCCCCAAGTCCTAGTAAGGACACATCGGTGTAGACTAGATACTCAACTCTCGATCTGGACAATGCTAACACTAGTGCTGAGGTCAACTTATCCTTCAACTCGTCGAATGCCAACTGTCAGGCATCGCTCCAGATAAATGGCACGCCCTTGCGAGTCAGATGTGTCAAAGGACCCGCTATCTTTGAGAACCCCCAAATAAACCTCATGTAGTATCCTGCTAGTCCCAAGAAACTACGTATCTCACTCGATGTCGTGGGCTGTCCCCACTCCCTCACCATTAATACCTTCCCCGGATCAACAGATATTCCCCTGTCGGAAATGATATGCCCCAAAAATTGAACCTCCTTCAACCAAAATCCACGCTTCTCATATTTTGCATATAACTCGTTCTGACGCAGCATCTGCAAAACCTGCCTCAAGTGCTCGGCATGTTCTCCTCTATCTGGGAGTAAACCAGAATGTCATCAATGAAGACAATAACGAAGTGGTCTAGGAACTCTCTAAACACCCTATTCATCAAGTCCATAAACACGGCTGGGGTGTTGGTTAGGCCAAAAGGCATAACCCTGAACTCGTAGGAACCATACTTTATCAAGAAGGCAGTCTTCGAGACATCCTGCTTCCTGATACGCAACTGATGGTATCCTGATCTTAAGTTAATCCCTGAGAAGATGGGAGTTCCTCTCAACTGGTCAGATAAGTTATCGATCTGGGCCACGGATACTTATTTCATATCTCGACTTTATCCAATTCCCGGTAATTTCCACATAACCGTAAATGTCTATCCCTTTTATCCTCACAAACAACACGGGAGATCCCTAAGGCGAGGTGCTCCTCCAGATGGAGATTTAACCCAAACGCTGCCCAGTCTAGACTTGTAACTCCGAAGGTTCGATAAGGTTCGGCTCATTCAGCCTAATAATTTTAGCTATAATCCTTCTTGTCGTTTCGATTCACTCACGAGGTAAGACATTCGACAACATTTAAATCGTCATTTCCTTTGCGGATGACAACTAGGGTATTAATCCGTGCACTAAAGGCCAATTATTCTCATCTCACGACACTCACTAGGTTTCATGCGTGGGATGTCTCGCAAAGTAAAATCCAGAATAAAGAACCCCCCTGATACACTACTAACTAGCATTGTTGGTTAATGAGATTTGGGGCCTTCGGTATCTGACTTGCATCCCTTATCCTTACTTGTTGCTACGAAGTTAACTTACCTCCTCTCATGACACGTGAGGCTACACTCAACACATTCCTCCTATTATCTTAGCGTTAGACTCGAATATATCTATGGGATAATCCCCAAGCTCAGAAACACTTTAACAAATCTTGAATTTCCTTAATAGACATCCCTACCCACCGAAATTTGATATAACTAGACGACGTACTTTATGAAGTCTTTATATGCCACCATACGAATATATATATATATATATATATATATATGGCCTTGCCTCCACTCAAGTGACATTTAGTACAATTTCTAATGAACGCCAAAATATCACTATAATGGTCTATTAACACTCAAACCGTTGTAGCTAATTCAAAACATAACAGGATAAGAATGCATTTTACGCTCACGTTTCTCAATGCATAGGAATATACTGTAACGCATCTAAGTTATTCGAGATTTCCCTTTTTATCTTAAAGGATGCAATTAATAATGAAGTATCGTACCTCCAAACGCATGTGGTAGTTGCGGTATCAATGGCATAACCACATATCGGGCATTATAGACAAATCCATATTGTACTCCTTGATATTGTTGTGGTGCCTGCGATGTTGGGGTAACTATCCAGGCTTCCTTATGTTGGGCATCCTGCCCTGGTTCTTTATCTGGTTGCGGGCAGTCCCTCCACATGTGACCCTGTTGTTCGCACTTATGATACAGACCCTAAAACACTTTCCTTTTATGCCTTGTTATCTTTGCCGATTGGGACGAGGTTTATCACTAGCCGAATCTGGGCAGGTCCGACGTGTATGGCCATTTCTTCCACATTTAAAACACCTTTTGGTGATACCCCTCTTTCCTTGGCTTTGTTGGCTTTGGCGGGTTTGGCCCTTCCCACCATTTCCATTGCCAATCTATCCTTGACGACTCTAAGGCACTTATTGTTGTTGTGGCAGTATTTTCCCTTTGTTGCTAACTTTATCAACGTTATGTTGATCAACTTCTCTCGTTCTTTTGTCGCCTGTAAGCTGCACACTGCTATTTTGGTACTGCAATATTGTAGTAGTCACTGTTTGTGCCACTATATTCGCTATCTCAATGATTTTCGTTCTTTCTTTGTATACCTGAGGTACTCGTTGGTCTTGACTCGCATTTGCTCCCTCGGTAATGTTGGTTTGTACATCCCTCATGAGCAGCATCTGAAATTTCAAATAATTTATATAAGTCCATTGACCATACATAACATTGTAGCAGAAGAACGTAGTCTACAAAATGTAATCAAGGAGTGCAACAGTCCTAATAATAGGGCTCTATATCAAAAGACGTTACGCGAAAACATAACAAGTCGTACAGATCCTAAGGACGCTAGAACCTGATGCTCTGATACCACCTAGGACATCCCGACAAATTAATTACCGGGTAGCTACTCCTTTATTCAAATTAATACAAAATCTCAAGTTGGTTCAGTTCATAGCATCACTGTCGAAAATATTGTTAAACAATTACTAGCCACCTAATATTTAAAAAGTGAGTTGTCAAATTTTATTTAAATTAGATTAACATGCAACCAATTAAATTATTAACTAATGATACCACAATCACATCACAATCACAACAAAATATAAATGGAATAATAAATGAGTCTGGAGTAACACTCCTCTGAATAATCCAAATACTGAATGAAAACCAAATACAAGTCTGAATAATTAAATAACTCCAAAACTGAAATGAAACTGAGCATGATAAAGATGTCTCTAAAAGAAAAGGGGCTACAATTCCCTAATAGATGAATTAATCTGAAATAGAATCAATGTAGAATGTGTAGGCGTCTACTATCGAGGTCCTGTAACTTCCACCGCAGCTACAGCACGTCAAAGGAATGGATCTCCTAAGCTCGGCGTCCTTGTGGTTGGGCACCTAAAAGTTTTTACAAGAAAATAGATTTAAAAGAAAACGGGTCAGAGCCCGATGTGAAAACAGTTTAAAATATAGCAAGTGTTTAATTGCATTAAAGAGTGAATATTAAATACATGTTAGTTATGTGCCCTCACATGATTTTCTCACCTCTCAGCTAATGTGCACGTCTAACGTATAAATCTAACCCTTACTAACTATGCCGTTAACTAACTAGTTTGTACCACTTCCTGTCCTCAAAATATAATATAAGGGTTTATTCAAGACATTCTAATAGAACCTGCGTGTATCTCACCTTTTTATTTCTCAGATCAATTATAATAATAATTATAGGAAATTCTTATTTTTAACCTTACTCCAAACGTCTCAAGTATTCACATTCACACTTTAACAAAGAGTCTGTTATAATTTCAAGTATATTAATCTCAACATAAATATACAATTAGGGCACCCTTAGGCTAAGCTGCAGTGCACACATACTCTGTTATCGAATCCCGGTACATCACGTACATAAGGACTACGAGTCCCGAATCTCTAAAGAACCGTTTCAATAAGCAAAATCACACATATCGTAGGTGAACATAGTTCACATACCCATGGGTCACGCACATACTTACGCTCCCATGGTCAGCTGATTTATTAACTCACAAATAAGTCATTCACAACCCTTTGTCCTTAAGGTACCAATATGAATCCCCCCGAAGGCACACAAAGATTAGATGGCCCTATTTCGAAAGTCGACCTCCCGTGATAGCAAGTATGGTAGGTATGTCATACACATAATAATCCATCTACTAAGCATTCACACAACTTAGATAACTTATAATATTTTTAAATGTATGTTCTCAATCCCTATACCGTTACTCCAATTAGTACATTTTTATACTTCTGAATAATATATAATATAATCCACCGATACGTCTCATGTCGTATAGTTTGGAGTACTTAAATATAACCAAAGGGGTTACTACGTCTCCGATTATTCTCACATTTTATTTCAGTACTCTTAACTCCTTATTTATTTACCAAATCCAAACTTATTACTCCTAAGGATTTAAATTATGCTCTCACATCTTAACATAGACAATTACTCGTCGGACACTCGAGAATTCAATGCGATAATTCAACCAAATTCAAATGTATTTAGATTTTAAAATTTAATACCCTACTGGTCTTCTTCAAGTCCTAATGCATTCACATAATTCCCAACTACAACATTTGATGGTCGGAAACACTTAAAATCAAAAAGGGAAAAATTACCCTTTCTGGGGGGGATCGATCGATCGATCCTGATTGTCGATCGATCCTGATCGTCGATCGATCGACCTATGAATGTCGATCGATCGATTATACCAGATGAGGCTACGGACTTCTTTATTTTTCAGTCCCAGATTTGTCCCAAAACCTCATTACTAGATGTGAAATTATAATATAATCATATAGGATCATCATACAACCTAAATACATGATTTTTAACGTCCCAAAACATTTAAACCATCATCAATTAGTCTTATTTGGATCAAATCTTCATAAAAACCCTAGTTTTTCTATTTTCTTCAAGAACCATAATATTTCTGTTCTTAAATCCGTTTTTAGTTCATCAAAGGTTATGTTTTGGTCACTGAAATTCGTCCAGAACTAATCTACATGCAATTCATATCCAAGATTTCAGGTTCTACTCCAATTTCATGAGTTTTCATCATCTTTCAAGGCTATTAACAAACCCTACACTAGCTTGGAAGAATTATTCGCTGAAATTAATGAAACCAAATCACTTGCCTTAGGATTGATGTTCAGATCTGCTGGTGATGAAAAAGGTTGGTTCTTTCCTCCTCTCCGGTCACAATTCCGTCGAAAGTGGTGGTGGTGGGTGGTGGTTATGGCTTGGAACCCTCATGTAATCTCTCCTCTATCTCACATAGCCCACTTCTTACTTTTTGGCTGATAATGGCCCTAATGGTCTACACAATAACAATTAAATAGACCCTAACATTCATGGGTCTAATTTTCTTAAAGTTTAAAATGACTAAAATACCCTCCCAGGTTGCCGGTTTGGCCTAAAAATGCCCCGGGACCCAAATTAAACCCCCGGCTAGTGTTTTCTGACTATATCGTCCTCTTTGAACACGTTGACGTACTCAAAATGACCATATGGATGATAAAATTATAATTTACTTTTTAATCAAATTAAATTGATTCCTGACACGACTGACACGCGCGTCCCAACTTAATTTCTCGAATTGTCGTATTTATGACTCGCGACAATTTTAATAATTTCAATAATCATAAATTACCATATATAGTAATATTCAATATTATCATCATAATCAAATACCAACTCACGTCTCGCTAATATTTAAATTCAGATTAATTTTCAATTAATTCCCATTTAATTTAAGGGGTTTTTACCGATTAGTCCCGTTTACTAAGTTTGTAGTTCAATAGCTCCTAAGATTTTTTTTGCTCCATGAGGTCCCATGAAATAAGATTTTTGTTCCAATAAGTCTTATTTGTAAACATACAGTGAATATTCACTGTATGTACAAATAGGACCTATTGAGGAAAAAATGTTGCGACAGGACCTATTAAGAAATATCTCCTTCAAATAGGACTTAATAGGAAGATCCCCTTAATTTAATTAATCCCATTAAATAAAATCAGTAAAATTACGGGTTATTATAGCTAGGGGGTCCAAATGACCCTAGTAAAGAGAAGTCGTGGTCGAGGCGATCAATATTTTTTATTTTCCCTATTGGTGTATAGGGGTGACCATTTATTGTTCTAAAATAACCTAGTTCGAGTGAGCCCACCTAGAGGGGCTCCCACTGCCCAAGTTAGCAAATAAAAGTTTAGAGCGAAGGGGTATCCTAATCGAGCAGGCCCACATACAGGGGATGTCTCTGCTCAAGCCATCAATAAAAGTTTAGAGTAGGGGGATCTACCTTGGAATGCAGGCCCACATAGAGGGGTTGCCTCTGTTCAAATCACCAATAATAGCTTAGAGCGAGGGGGTCTACCTTGGCGAGCAAGCTCACATAGAGGGGCTGCCTCGCCTCTAATCATCAATAAAAGTTTAAAGCGAGGGGTCTACTTTACGAACAGACCCACATAGAGGGTTTGCCTCTGCTCAAGTCATCAACAAAAGTTTAGAGCAAGGGGGTCTATCTTAATTGATCCCTATGACCAAATGTGACACTTGGGCAAAGGGACTTATCACGAGTAGCCCCTCGTCCTAAGATTAAAGCCACAAAAAAGAGGTAAGATTGAGAGCTCTCACCACGAGCAGCCCCTCTAAATAAATTAAGGCCATGGAAAAAGGACAAGGCAAGGGGACTCATCACGAGCAACCCCCTCTGCCCCAAATCACATACTACAGAAATAGAAGAAGGGCGGGCAGGTTTACATAGGGTAACCCCTCTGAAAAACTTATTTACTAGATTAGTAACAAAATATTATAAGTTGAGTACACTTCGAATAAACTTTTTGGACAAAACACTTTTCGAATAACAACACAAGATATGTTCAAAATTGTTTTCTGAATATGTAGTCTAGAATTGGTAGTTGATTGCCTAAGGTTTTTAAAATTGAAAACCATCTACTAAGTCCAACATGCAGTACCAATCACTACAGAAATTAATAACATTAAAAGTAAAGAACACAGGAATTTTAACGTGGTAAAACCCTTAATCAAGGGAAACATCCACGATCCCCTGTACGACACAAACCAAAAAATCCACTAAAATAAAGAATCAAGTTACAGCACTTAAGCAAACACACAAAGATCCTAAATCTAAGTTCAGAGTTATACCTACATGAGCTACTCCACTCCAAATATTTTCTGACTAGAACTGATCTTTTCTTGTTGCTTATTTGTCTTTTCCTTGATCTCCTTTTCTTTGAATTCTGATTTTACAACTCTATCAAATTCCAAGTCTCTCAAACAGAACCACTGTGACTAAGTGTTCGTGTGTGAGAATGTGTTTATGAGGTGTACTAAATGCAGATTTATGCGACTCACCCTCTCAAATTATTTATACAGACAAGTTCCTATGATTCAATAGGTTCTATATGATATGCAAAGTCTGATTCAAATTATTTTGTTAAATACGCCTCTTATTAAGATCAGATCTGAAAAACAACCTTGCTTTTAAAACTAGCCAAGGTCATATGTGTCTCGATTTATTTTTGTATAACTTTATTCCAAAAAATGTAAAATATGATTCAATAGACACAAACGTCTTAAGGATCTGATTTAACCTTGAAGAAATAAAAGTTTATTTTTCAAAATATTTTGAAACATAATGGATCTAAAATAAAAGATCCAAAAAGAGAATAAAAAGTAAGCGTGTGATATTCTCTTATAGAAAATCTCAAGTTTTAACAGTGAAACTCAATATTTTCTTAGAGATGAGTTCTGAGAGAAAATTAGACTTGAAGAGGTCTTCAAATATCGAACAAACCCAATCGAACAAACTCAAGGTTTAGGTATCTGATAAATGAAATGTTGACGGTTATGGTGTTTGGGTGAAGGAAAATCACTCAGAGGTGTGAGGATATAAAGATTAGTGTTTCTTCTCGCTCTCTCTCTTCCCTTTTTTTTCCTCTTTCTTCTCCCTTATCTCTATACTCTCTTTTTTTTTCTCAGGATGGACGAATGTTAAAAGTCTCAAATGGCTGAGACTAAGAGAGTTTTTATAGTGGTTGTGGAAAGATCTCGAATGTCTTGGGAAATCCTACGGCTGAGATTGAGTTGACTTATTGACTGCTAATCTAATGGTCTACAATGAGCGGTGCTAACAACTATATCTCATTGGTTTAACAGGTAACATAGGTGTTGATACAAAATTTAGTCTGCTGGCATGGCTCAATTGAGTGAAGACACATGTTAATCTACGTAGCAACAACAAACTCTTCCGAGGAACTCACACGCTCCGAGGAACCATACTACAACGAGGAACACTACTTTCCCGAGGAACTCATATGCTCCGAGGAACAAGAACTCTTCGAGGAACTCTTGAGTACCGAGAAGCTTAGGCGGTCCGAGTAACTCAGGCAGTCCGAGCTGCACCTCGAACAAATCATTAATAGCAGGATAACTAATAGTTTGACTGTTCATTAAGTGCTTATCATTCAGACGCATACGCTTAATGGGCATTGAATGTATCACCCTTTTATATGTACATCATTTAATGTATTACCCTTTCACATTACAGCCTCAGGGCTATAAATACATTGTACAATCCTCATTGTAAGGGACCGAAATTTCTTGATATAACTTGTAATCGAGAATTCCCATACAATCAGCAATAACATAACAGTGAACGTAGGCCATTCTTATAAGGCTGAACCACTTTAAAAATTCTTTATCTCATTTATTTATCTGTGATTGAATAATTAGATATGATCTAATTTTTTACATCAACAGATTGGTGCCGTCTGTGGGAAACGACTGGTAATATCGTTTTCCATAAAAAATAATCCATCACAAATGGCTGATATTCCAGAATCTAGCAATCGAAACGCTGGAAGCCCTCCAAATCCATCTGCTACACCAAATATTCCAGATCTGGCTGGAATAATGACAAATCTGGCTCAGGGCCAGACCGTCATGCAAGAAACTATGCGATAACTCATACAAACACTCCATGGCGGTGCACCAACCCATTCAAGACCGCGAAGCATTCAAAGAAATACTCGTGCACCTTCTTCGCGTATTAGGCGTACCAATTCATATCGCAATGAGGAGTCTGAAGATTTTTCTTATCAACCTGGACGAACTTCGTCAGTGTGAGCCACAGATACAGAACAACGTATCATTCTCTCTCCAGAAAGGACCAGTGCGCTAGAAAGATTAATCAGAGTATCTCCTTTCGATCGATTAGGTCCTAGGAGGAGCAAAAGTCCTCCCAGAGCCCCATCGAGGACTTCTCGACGACCATCAGATTTAAGGAAAGGATCTTCCCAGTCGCGACCATCTGCTTATCAAGATAGATCCCAGGACGCCACTTCAACGCGATTAGCTGCTCAAACCAACAGGCCCGAGGAAGGAAATGATGCATGGAAGGGCTCTATTCAAAGGCTGGAGGATAGATTGGGGTAAATGATTAAAGCTAAGAACCCTCTACAATGAACTTTTGTTCGAGGAACACCTTTTGTCCACGCCATTGTAGATTTTCCAACACCATCAAAATTCAAAGCACCTGTTGTGATCCCCAAATATGATGGAAAGACAAACCTTGTCCTTCATATAGAACAATACCAAGCTGCAGCCGACATCTATGATGTTCCCGATGAGATAAGATGTAGGGCATTCTCGGGAACTCTTACCAGATTTGCTCAAATATGGTAATAATCTTCCTCGGGGTAAGATCTCAACTTTTCTTCAACTGGCCGAGTTATTCATTGGGAATTTCTATTTTGGGGCAAAGCCAGTTAAACGAGTAGCACATTCGTTAAGTATTAGATAAAAGGCTGGTGAGAGTACCAGAGATTATATAACTCGTTTTAATAACGAGAAACTTAAAGTCATTGATTATGAGGAGAAGACAGCGATTATCGCCTTGATGAGTAGACTACTGCCCAACAAGTTATACTACACTTTGGCCAAAGATCCACCTAGAACCATGTCAGACCTGATGGGAAAAGCGTCCAAGATTATAAATGTCGAGGAGGCTATGGCTGCGAAGAAGAACACGGATGCCAAAGAAACCAAGGTGGAAGGTGATAAAGCTAAGAAGAAAGAGCATAAGAACAATGGTAATGAAAAACATTCAAGAACAAGGTCGGTATGGGATGTAATGAAGAAATTCGATAATTATACTCCTTTGAAGAAGGATATCAACCATGTTCTAGAAGAAATCAAGAGCAACGAGGAATTAAACTGGCCAGAGAAAATATAGGCAGACCCTGACAAGAGGAATAAGGCAAAGTATTGTGACTTTCATAAAAATCATGGCCATATGACCAAAAATTGGATAGCCCTTCAGAATGAGATTGAAACACTCATCAGACGAGGAAAGCTGACAAAGTATATTAATCGTGGAAGCGAAAGAAGAAACAACGACCGAACAAGAGAGAGGTCTAGATCTCCTCGTCGAGCAGAGGAGAACAAGAAAAGAAACCATGAAGTTGATCCCGAAGATGACCCCGATCTTCCCAAGAGACCAAGGCAGTCAGAATGTGACGTATTTTCAATACGCTTTGGGTCATTTGACTGTAATGTTATAACAGGTGGAGATGCAGGAGGAGGAGACCTTACTGCCGAGAGAAAATCTTACCTCTGTGAGGCTCAAGCTTGGTCGTACATCCAACGAATAAATCTAGCTGAGGAGGATCGCCCGAGAAAGGTGAACAAATAGAAATTGGTCATTTTTCTCAAATAATGACCTTGCAGGTGTTCTATATCCTCATGATGACCCATTGGTGATCAAAATGAAGATGAAGGGAGTAATAATTTCAAGAGTACTGGTCGACAATGGTAGCTCGACAGACATCATATTCTACTCGTGCTTCGATAGTTTAAATCTAAAACTATCTCAACTGGAGCCTTATCATAGACCCCTCCTCGGCTTTGCTGGAGAGAAAGTATTTCTACTTGGGACGATCAAGTTGGATATATTCATTGGTACGTGGCCTGCTTGTCGGACAGAAAGAATATGCTTTTTTGTAATAGATAAGAATGTTCAATCATCATACAATATCATCATGGGAAGAGTAGGATTGAAGAAGTTCGAGGCTGTACCATCTACGGTGCATCAGTGCCTGAAATTTTTAACAAATTTTGGAGTAGGAGTTGTTAAAGGTGATCAGAAAGTAGCTCGGGAATGCTATTATTCATCTGCCGAGCAAGAGGAACTGGAGGAATCAAGGAAAAAGACTACTACCTATCAAGTGGATGAAGGTGCAAAAACTGAAACATTGGATCCTAGATATGAATCTCAACTCGTGAAGGGTCAAGTGGTGGAAGCTACTAAAAACATCATTTTGGATGACAAGCATCCTGAGCGAACTACTCAGTAGGCTCGTCGTTGAAAACCTCACTAAAATAGGAATTGATAACTTTCCTTAGAAGCAAAAAGCAAACTTTTGCATGGAGTCATGAAGATATGCCCGGAATAGATCCAAATTTCTTATGTCACGACCTCAATGTGAATAAGGAGATCAAGCCAGTGAAGCAGAAAAGAATAGTGTTCAGCCCCGAGAAGAACCAAGCTATACAGGAGGAAGTCGAGAAGATCCAGAAAGCTTGCTTCATTGAAGATGTTAAATATCCAGACTGGTTAGCCAATGTGGTTATGGTGAAGAAGAAGAAGAAGAATAAGAAATGGAGGATGTGTGTAGACTTCACCGACCTCAACAAAGCATGCCCAAAGGATCACTTTCCATTGCCCCGAATTGATCAACTAGTCGATGCTACCTCAGGACACGAGCTGTTGAACTTCATGGATGCTTATTTTGGCTATAATCAGATTAAAATAAAACCTGAAGACAGGGAGAGTACTTCTTTCATTACCCCTAGGGGAACTTATTGTTATAATGTTATGCCTTTTGGTTTGAAAAATGCAGGTGCTACATATCAGCGGCTGATGAACAAGGTGTTTGCAGAACAAATCAGTTGCAATATGGAAGTCTATGTTGACGATATGCTGACGAAGAGCAAAAAAACTGCCGATCATCTAGTTGACTTAAGTCAGACTTTTGATCAACTAGGTAAATACCAAATGAAGCTGAACCCGACGAAGTGCATATTTAGAGTACGAGAAGGCATATTTCTCGGGTATATTGTCAATCAACGAGGCATTGAGGCGAATCCTGAAAAGATCAAAGCTCTATTAGGGTTACGATCTCCAACGACGAAGAAAGAGGTGCAAAGTCTTACAGGACGAGTAGCATCACTCAACAGATTTGTATCACGAGCAACTGATCGATGTCTCCCATTATTCAAGACACTCCGAAAGACTTTTGAGTGGAATGATGAATGTGAGAAGGATTTTCAAGACTTGAAGAAATACTTGGGAGCACCTCCACTATTATCCAGACCAGTGATGGGAGAAAAATTATATTTGTATCTGGCAGTGTTCGAGAATGCAGTCAGTTCGGCATTGATAAGAGTGGAGAATGGAGTACAAAAACCAATCTACTATACATGTAAGGCCTTTCGAGGAGCAGAGATTAGATATCCAAGGCTGGAAAAGTTAGCACTGGCGCTGATTGAGGCGAGTAGGAGAATGAGGCCATACTTCCAGGCTCATACTATAGTCGTATATACTGATATGCCATTGAGGCAAGCCCTTCATAAACCAAAAAAATCAGGGAGATTGATGTACTGGGCAATAGATCTCGGTGAATACGATATAGTCTATGAACCCAGATCATCGCTTAAAGGGCAAGCTGTAGCGGATTTTATAGCAGAGTTCACCTATCCCGATACCCCTGAGGAGTAAAAGTTGCTCGCTGATCAACCTATGGATGTTACAGGATTAACAAACACAAGCTCAGACCAACTCCGGTTGGTAAAAGGGAAAGTGAATGTTACAGGATCATCAAATTCGAGCTCAGACCAACTCCGGTTGGTAAAAGGGCAAGAAAAGATGATCGACGAAGAGCGAGAAATATCAGGGGAAGATGAAAGGAAGCAACAAAAATTTCACCGAGAAACTCTGTCAGATCAGAAGTTTGAAGACGAGTTACCTATATGGAGGTTATATGTAGATGGCTCATCTTGCACAACAGGCAGTGGGGTAGGGATAGTTTTGAGCACTCCAGACGAGGTAGACATGGACTACGCCCTACGTTTCCAATTCAAAGCTTCCAATAACGAGGCTGAGTATGAGGCTATGATTACAGGTCTTAATTTAGCAAAAATTATGAAGGCGCATCAGGTTATTGTCTTCGGTGATTCTCAATTAATCGTAAATCAAATGTTAGGAATATATGAAGCCAAAGGAGAATTAATTATCAAGTATCATGCAAAGGTGATGGAGTTGATATCAGAATTTACTGCCATTCAACTGGTCAAAATACCAAGAATGGAGAATGCAAGAGCAGATGCCCTAGCTCAATTAGCATCAGCTACTCGTACCGATCTACGAAGAACAATCCCAATTGAAGTTTTAGCTGGTCGGAGTATAGATGAAGATTTAGCAATGAACTTTATCACCCTTGATTTAGAACCATCTTGGATGGATCCCATCAAGGCATATATTGAAGAGGGAGAATTACCAATTGACAAGCTCGCAGCCAAGAAATTGAAGTTTAAAGTTGCTCGGTATGTATTAACTAACGGTATTTTATATAGACAAGGAATTATGGAAGGTTTGCAAAGATGTGTACATCCCTCCGAGGTGAAAGATTTAATTGAAGAGATCCATGAAGGGTCTTGTGGAGCCCATGTAGCAGGTCGGACGCTTTTGCAAAGGATGATGACGCAGGGATATTACTGGCCGACGATGAGGGATGATTATATAGCCTATGCCAAGAAATGTGACAAGTGCCAACGCTTTTCCTCCATTCGAAGAACTCCACAAGGATTGTTGACACACATCACTTACCCTTGGCCATTTGCCATGTGGGGAATAGATTTGGTCGGGCCACTGCCGACGACCAGAGGAAGGTTCAAATACCTCATCGTTGCAGTGGATTATTTTACTAAGTGGGTGAAAGCTGAGCCTTTCATTGATATGACGTACGAGAAGGTGTACCAATTTATTTGGAAGAACGTCATTTGTCGATATGGTCTTCCTCATGCTTTCATCACAGACCATGGAACACAATTTGATAACGAGGAGTTCGCTGCCTATTGTCATCAATTAAATGTGTTGAAGATCCACTCAGCACCAGGCCATCCTCAAAGCAATGGACAAACTGAAGTGACAAACAGAACACTGCTGAATGGTTTGAAGAAAAGACTGGACGATGCGAAAGCAAATTGGATCAACGAGTTACAGTCAGTACTGTGGGCTTACCAAACTACTTCCCGAGTAGCAACTGGAGAATCACCATATATGCTAGCGTTTAGAAGTGAAGCTGTTATACCTGTCGAGTTGGGCCTCCCAACACACAGGGTACTGAATTTCAATTCCCCTGTCAGTGACTTAATGAGAAGATTGGATTTAGACATGCTCGAGGAAGTTAGAGAAGAAGCAGCCATCAGGAATGCTGCTTACCAACAGCGAACAGCTTTATTCTACAATAAGAGGGTGAAGAAGTGCGACCTAAAAGAAGGAGACTATGTGCTAAAGAAAGTGATCCAAAAGCATAACAAACTGGAGGCAAACTGGCATGGACCATACCGAGTTACAGAAGTTGTTCGACCAGGAACTTACCGAATAGCAACTTTAGAAGGGGAGGAGTTTAAAAATGCATGGAACGCAGAGCACCTGCGCAAGTATTATCAGTAATGGATAATCTCTCTTTTTGAAAGTTTTTCGGGGAGTACTAGTGCTACACACTACTCGGCAAAACTCGGGCTACTCAAAATTTTTCTCGAAAACGCCAGCTAAGGTTGGTCGAGAAACAAATGTATTCCTCCGGGAAGTAAAACCTATATTCCTCCGGGAAGTAAAGCTGCCTATATTCCTCCGGGAAGTAAAGCTACCTATATTCCTCCGGGAAGTAAAGCTACTTGTAATCCTCCGGGAAGTAAAACTTTTATTCCTACGGGAAATAAAACTATATGTTCCTTAAGAAGTAAAAGTATTCCTAAAAATGCCAACTTATGTCGGTTAGGAAGTAAATATATTCTCGAAAAGGCCAACTTGAGTTGGTCGGGAGGTAAAATTATTTCAAAAAGTGCTAAAAGTTGCTCGCAGAGGAAAAATCCACTAACTATGGCTGGTCGGGGATAAAAACCCACTAACTGTAGTTGGTCTAAAAGGAAAATTTACCGACCTTGGTTGGTCGTAAACATTTTATGAATATGAGAAAGTGATCAAGCAAAATTATTGATACTCGTGACTTTTTAAAATTATTAGTAAGTTGGTCGAGAAACAACTTAGTAAGTTGGTCGAGGAATAACTTAGTAATTTTTTATAATGACTACCACAAATTCAAGCTAGTCGACAATAAGTTGATCGAAAAATAACACAAAATAACACAATATTGTTATCTTTTTAACAGACATACATGCACAAATGTAAAGTATTTTACAAGATAATAGCAATTAAGGTTGCGAACAAAAATAAAAGTCTTTCATTAAATCCAAAAACAGATTATATTGATAATGAAATGTATACTAACTATTACATCAAAATTCTTACTCTATTGGTTTCTTCCCCTCTGCTTTTGAAACAGGTTCCCCGCCAGCAGGCGGATCATTTAAAGCAAGAGGAGAGTTTATGAAGTTCAAATCTTTTAACATCCTGATATTCATCACGAATGGTCGATCTAGAAGTTGCTCGGGACGAGATATCTCGACACTTGAATGGAGATTGTAGGCGCCGAGATACTTGGAAATTAAGCATCGAGGAATGGCCCGAGCAGGGATCCAACTCATATCAAGTTTAAATGGTGGCACGGGTAGGTCGAGCAGCCCAGGATCATGGTAATCCCACAGGTAATGACCCTGTTCGAGTTGCAGCACACCTAAGGCATTCAACCAGCCTTGCTTGTAGCCCTCATTATTGTCATTCTGGATACGATCGTCCAAGTGGTAGAGAGCCTAGTTGTACCCAACCATCCAGAACTCCCTGGGCTATTTGTGGAATTGATATGTCAGTCTTTCCAGCTGCTCGTGGAGATTTTTAATGAAGAGTTCCTTATTCTTTAAGACTGACTTCTGCGTAGAAATCTGCTCTTCCAGGTCCATGATCTTCTTTGACATTTCAGCCAACGCCTGTTTCTTTGCCATTAATTGGAAAGCTTGGTTATCCAAAGCAGATTGAGTCCTCTGTTCCTCGACAGGAATTCGAGTTGCTCTTGCTCGTCCCCGAGGAGCTCTTGCTCGTCCACGGGAAGATGTAAAGGGGCCAGCTCTCTTCAAAGTCTCCAATTCATCCCTCAAGTTAGCATTCTCGACCTCCAAGAACGAGAATCCCTCATCAGTCACTGGGATTAAGGCTTTTGAAGATGAAGCTGCATACTTCAACTGCGACAACTCTCTTTGCAGGTTGTTATTCTCTTGCTCTAATAATTCAGCTATTTGTCTGCACTCCTCGACTTTAGCCCTCAGAGTTCTCTCCCTCACATCATAACCAGCAAAACGCTTCTCGTATCCCTTGTCAGCATTGAGTTGCTGATACTTCTTCTCATACCCCTCGTGCAAAAGGGCAGTGGATTCTTTGTATTACTGTTGAAGGTCTTCAAGAGTGCCTTGGAGATCCTCGATCATATCATAATAAGCCACATTATTGGCCACTGCACGACCAAGCAAACACTTCAAGTATTGGTAGGCCTCAATTTCCTATTCTGAAGCATCTTGGCCGAGGATGTCAATGATTTGTGATGCACTCAGATCTCTGTGACCAGCCTTAAAATAATCATTGCATTGCCTCAACAGCCTTGTATCATGAGCAGACAGTAATTCCATCCTGGCCAGAAACTAGTAGAGGAAGAAAAAGCAGTAATCAATAATAAAAACAGAGCATGAAGAAGAGATAACAGTATGAATAAACACAAGTTCAAGTTTTATTACATCATAAAGGTCAGAAGTACAAGGTTTAGAATCACATATTCAAGATTACATTTGTTAAAGAAAAATAAAATAGAGAAATCCGAACAACTCTACACCTTTTTCTTATCTCCCAAAACTTTCTCGGGAGGATGGGACGAGGAAGTAGGTTACTCGGATGGAGCAGATAGTGGTTGGGGAAGTGATGGAGGTTGCTCACAGGAAGTTGCAGGTATTTGAAGTTCCTCGTCAAAGGGCTGGATAGTCGGGGGAAGAGAAACCTGATCTCCCATCACCATGGAAGACTCTTCGGAGGCAGCTTCGTCCTCTTCTTCGTCTTCAGGAGTTGGAGGGGGACCAGGGATGTGTCGCTGAAAGAGTTCAGAATTTTCATCCACTTTCACCTCCTGTAGAGCAGCGCCCCATCCATCCTTAAAGTACTTGAGGCTACCATATTCTACTTGCGACATCATGGCAGCCAAGCCCTTGTTCCACCCCTTGTCCCAGCCAGTGCTGAAAGACTTCTTCATAGCCAATTTTCTCTTCAACTTCTCCGAGGAAAGCTTCTCGGACAGAAGGTTTTCAGAAGTCTTCAATTTATTCTCAAACCTCCTCTTTCTGCTTATTTACCTCCCGAAGATGACCCAACTCTTCCTCTGCAACCTTGAGCTTCTTGTCAAGCTCTCCAGAATTTTTGAGCTTCTTGTCAAGCTCTTTATTTTTCCCTTCCAAGTCCTTTATTCTCTTCTCCAACTCCTTGGAGACTTCAACAACTTAAGCTTTCTCCTGCTCAGTGGAGGTAAGTTTCTTCTCCCAAACAGCCTTGTCAGCATCGTATTTCTGACGAGAATCTTCCAAAGACTGCCTCACGCCCATCAAAGCTTCCTCCACACCAGATGAGGAGCTTGAAGCTTTAATCGCTTCATCTTTCTTCAAAATTTTATTGAAGCAGCTCACCAACTGTGAAAAGAAAATGAAAGCAAGTAAGAGACAGATATAACAAGGGAAAGATGAAAAGTTCAAAGTAATAGGACTTACAGAAGCAATGTGGTGAGCTGCCAAAGGGGTAACCATATCCCGAGAAAGGTTTTCTTCGATACCTTGGATCTCGGGAATGATACAAGTCTTCACCGAGCTCATGGCAGAGCTCGGGGGAACGAAAGTGGGAACTCCACTAGTCGGGGGATGAGAGACAGTGTTAACCAAATTGACCGAGGAGCTCTTCTTCAGCTTCCTCGGGGGAGCAGGAATAGATTCAACCAAGGAGGAACTCTTGGTCGGTGATATTACAATCACTTCTCCTGGAGCAGCAGCCTTGCTCGGGGCCACTGAGGGCTTCTCTACAACCTTCCCAGGAGCAGCCGAGGAAGGCGCATCAACTTTCTTTGTCCCTTCTGGGGCATCAATCTTACTTCTTTTTGCCTCTCCAGCACCAGAGGCAGTTTTCTCAAAAAGGGTGGGAGGTCTTATCTTCTTCATCCTTTCACTTAAAGGAATGTGTGACTCGGGCGAGGAACTGGTAGAAGCTGGTAATGGTTCTACTTCACTTATCACCGGACGAGCAGTGAAAGAAGTGGTGTAGCTCTTGTACTGCAGCAGATACGAGGCTGACCTAATGTGCTCGTCGACAACACTCTGATGCAAACTCCAGATAAGTTTTAAGTGCCTTATATTCACGTCTGCTTCTTTTGGACACTTTCTTTTAATGTCAACTGCAAATAAATAAACATTGAAATATCAGTGGCGCATTTTATCAAACATAGAGGAAGCATAATTTCAAAATAAATAAAATGAAATAAAAATAACCTATCCCATTTCCATAGGGAGGGCCTCTGGGATCCTGATACACTTCATCTCCTGATAAAGAAGCATGTTGCCAATTTTTTATAACAACTCCATGCTCAAAATAGTCCCTATTGGCATCCGGGAGATTGGCCACTAAAGCCTTATTTAAAAATCTAGTTTTTAAATAAAAGGTGTTATCACCAACTGCCCATCTATAACAAAACATGATTTCTGGAATTCCTACGCGAGTTCCATGAATTTGATTTAACCTATAAACCCCATTAACTATTATCCATGTATTGGGGGCTATTCTTGTAGGAACAATGTCAAAATACTGACAAAATTACAGACATAGAGGATTGGGTGGAAAAGAAAATACACACTCAGCAACAAAGAGACTGGGGAACCAATGTCCCTCAGCCAAATGAAAATAGTCAGAAGGCTCAGAAAGCTCTTCCAGAACAACCTAGGAGGGAATAGAAAAATCAGAGCAAATTTTTTTAAGAGATTCAATAGGGTAAACCATGATGAATAAAGGAAATGAAGAAGAAGGAAGAAGATCTTACAGAAAAAGAGTGGATATGTTGATAACGAACGGTGAAAAGGATGAACGCACAAGAGAGTAAGATTATGGAAAACTCGAAAATACAAATTTGAAAAGGTAGAACACGATGGGAGTGTCTGTGACGTTTAAATACATTGCCTTGGGAAAAGGAAAAAAGTAATGATTACAAAAATAAACGATTACGCTATCGGCGGCTAGAAGGACAAAAAGGGCGCGACAATCGAAGCGGTTATAAAAATTCAAAAAAGCCTGATTCTATGAATTTGTAAGGAAAAATAAATACAAGGGAAACACTCCTAAAAATCAGGAGAATCATTTAAAACAACCATATTCCAAGAAAGAATGTTCCACACTCCTCAAATTTCGAACTATGAAACATTGGGGGCTTCTGTTGATACCAAATTTAGTCTGCTGACATGGCTCAATTGAGTGAAGACACATGGCAATCTACGTGGAAACAACAAACTCTTCCGAGGAACTCACACACTCCGTAGAACCATACTACAACGAGGAACACTACTTCCCCGAGGAACTCATACGCTCTGAGGAACAAGAACTCTCCGAGGAACTCTTGAGTATCGAGAAGCTTAGGCGGTCCGAGCTTCACCTCGAACAAAGCATTAATAGCAGGATAACCAACAGTTTGACTGTTCATTAAGTGCTTATCATTCAGATGCATACGCTTAATGGGCATTGAATGTATCACCCTTTCATATGTACATCATTTAATGTATTACCCTTTCACATTACAACCTCAGGGCTATAAATACACTATACAATCCTCATTGTAAGGGACCGAAATTTCTTGATATAACTTGTAATCGAGAATTCCCATACAATCAACAATAACATAACAGTGGACGTAGGCCATTCTTATAAGGCTGAACCACTTTAAAAATTCTTTGTCTCATTTATTTATCTGTGATTGAATAATTAGATATGATCTATTTTTTTACATCAACAATAGGGTTGCAAATAAACACATGCAAGTCGTTGATAAAGATCATCTAAGGGCTGAGATCAAATGTGGGGAATGTGTCTTGTAGAAAACACAAATTTACAAACTCAGGAGCCAACACGTGTTTTAAAAGTAATTACAAACTCCCCCTGAAGTCTCTATCGATTTGAGATTCTACCCAAGCAAAATTCTAATGAATTAAAACACTTTATAAAATACAACTTTTAACCCCAACACTTTTGAAAGCCAAATTTTAATAATTATAAAAATTATATAAAATGCTTTTAAAATATTGTGACTGGATTAAATTGATTTAAAAATTAGTTAAAGTGTTTAAAAACCACATATGCATATAGGGATAAAAAATATGCAGTGCCAGTGTCCTATAGTGGTTAAAGGAATAATTAACTTCTTTTTAGGTTGATCTTGAGTTTTTCTTTCAATTAATTTCTTCATTCTTCTTGAACCTTTGAGACATAGAGCAACTCATGAAAACTAACCTACTTTGTCTTAATATCCAAACTAGTTGGAACTTCTATATAATATAGACTCAAGTAAGTCAATTATATAGTGTGTTATCAATCTGCACCTTTGGATATTAGAGACAAAATTCCCTTGAGTATTCTGAACTCGTGGGTGAAAATGAAAAACCCTAGTTGTCCTATACAAAGGTTCTAACTATCCATTCCCATCCTAAAACCGAAAATAAGATGAAAAAAATACATTACTCAACTATAATATAGACCAATAACCTACAAATATATAAGAAGCTATACAACGGGTCTGAGATGCCTGTAACAAAAGTAAACACTGAATGGCATATTAGTTGAGTTAGAACGGGAATAGATATATAAATTGCCAAGTAAATACTCGAGATCTTCTCCCCCAATTTTTCTCAAATATAAAATGGGGTAAAAATGGAGAAAAATATGTATATAGAAGCAGAGTCAATTACAAATTATACCATAAACAAGGGCAGAATCAAGGGTCTCCTACATAAACTAGTGTTAGGAGATGTCTTTAGTTATTTATTGAACAACCATGCCCTAAAAATGCATAAACCAATTATTCGCGAGAAAATAACGAGGTTATGATAAATGTGACATAAATTATGTGAGAACTACCATACTTATAGTTGTTCGTAGATACTCAAATCGTATGTTATCCAATGATTTGGTAAAGAGATCGGCCAGCTATTTTTCAGTATTCATATATTCAATAATAAGTTCTTTAGATTCTACAAGATCACGAATGAAGTGATGTTGAATTTGTATATGCTTAGTTCGAGAGTGTTGTACCGGGTTTTTCAAAATATTTATCGCACTCTCGTTATCACAAAACATGGTTAATTGATTTTTGGTGATACCATAATCTCTAAGCATTTGTCTAATCCATAATAGTTGTGAACAACAACTTCATGCGGCAGTGTACTCAGATTCTGCACTAGATATAGAAATACAATTACGTTTCTTACATGACCAACCTATTAGGTTATTTCCTACACAGTAACACGCCCCAGACATGCTCTTTATATCACCATAACACCCTGCCCAATCAGAATCGGTGTAGCCTACAATAGAACTAGTTGTGTCCTTAGTGTACTAAATACCAAATTTAGAGTACCCTTGATATATTTAATAATTATTTTCACACACACTAAGTGGGATTCCTTAGGGCTACTTTGATATCCAGCACAGGCACAGACTGCAAAGGAAATATCGGGTCTAGAAGCGGTAAGATACAAGAGATTCCCTATAATACTTCGATACAGAGTAGGATCAACATTTTTCCCATTATCATCCTTAGACTGTTTTGTTGAAGTACTCATGGGGGTTCTAGAAGGTTTAGCGTTTTCTAATCCGAATTTTTTAACAAGTTCTGCAGCGTATTTGGATTGAGTGATAAATAGTCCATCACTACATTATTTTACTTGTAGACCTAAAAAATATTGAATCTCACCCATAAGTGAAATATGAAATTCAGCATGCATAATGTTGGAAAATTTCTTAACTTGTTTAGAACAAGTGGATCCAAATATGATATCGTCAACGTACACTTGTGCTATTAAAACATGTTTGTCTTCGTTCCTAACGAATAAAGTTTGATCGCTTCCACATCAAACAAATCCATGAGATACTAGAAATGTAGATAATCTCTCATACCAAGCTCTAGGAGCTTGTTTCAAACCATATAAGGCTTTCTTAAGCCAAAAGACGTATTCAGGGTGTGATGGATCGACAAACCCTTTTGGTTGTTCTACGTATACCTCCTCAATCAAAATTCCATTCAAAGATATGGACTTAACATCCATTTGGAATAATTTTAATTATAGGTGACATGATATGGCAAGGAAGAGACGGACTGACTCAAGATGAGTAACAGGGGCAAAAGTTTCGTCGAAGTCAATTCCCTCTATCTGTGAGTATGCTTGTGCTACTGTGACAACCCTCCATCCGAAATAGGGGGTGGCCAGCCCGATACTCCAAAATAACGGAATCATGGATGGAATCATTCTCAGCATCACAGCAAAATAAGATGTATACGGGATAACCACTCCTTATTCCAGAAAAACGGGTTGCCAAATTTTTTTATTTATAAAGTAAATAAAAGAAAACAACATAACAACCCAATAAAAGAAAGTGGAAACCCAAAAATGTAATATTACATACATCCAAAATATACAATAAGGGGACCGAATATGCTGTCGGTCACAGACTCATACAATAAAATTAAACAAGTTCATTAATTTACATAATACATTACATTAATCAATTACAAAAGCTTGGGCCTCTCGCCCGAGTAAAAAGATCCGACCTTAACTAGAGTGCAAAGATGATTGCGTCTATTACAATATGTCCCATAATACCCGTAATGCATCACGTCTCGCCAAAGACACCGAGATAGGAAGATGATGGTCATTTAGGGCACCTATAACGTAAAACGTCGGGAAGCGGCCATGTGCCTGCGGGGTAGTCAAGACCACACCCGGAATCTCCTACCCATCGCAGAAAAATATACAACAATAAACGCTCACATGGCCTAGGACTATATCCACCATGCATTCATTAGTTAGGGGGCTTCACCTCACGCGCGAACTGCCCTTATGATGTCATTTAGAGAGGTGTGTTTAAACCATTTTATTTACCATTTTCAAAAATCAAGTAAATTATCATTTACCATCATCATTACCTTATCCAATTCATTTTCATTCACCATTATTCATATGTAGGATTCATTTTATCCGAAACCATTATCATTTACCTTTTGTAAATAATATAACTTATTATCCAGAGCCATGCGATAAATTATATCGTTGCTACAACCTCAAAGGAGTAAGTAAACTCTTAATTACCTCCAAACATTTTAGGGTGTTATTTTACAACCCCAATACTATCATACCTCAAAGGAATGAATAAACTTTCAATTTATTCTCCCAACACACTTTTATGGTGTTATTATAAACCATCAGGATTAATATAGCTCGAATGAGCTCCTAAAGTCCCCCAAACATAATACTATAACTCTTAGTTTTATAGTAATTGACTAGAGGAAAAGAATGCCCTAACATTAATAGGCATAACCCCGGAAAAGTCCCCACACAACCCATTCCTAGTGTAGGGAAAGTAACTAACTCAATTAAAACTCTAGGACACTTAGTTTACTTCATTAAAGAAGGTTCCTAGGCCCTAGACTTAAAGAAAATGAATTGGAACTAAACTAATAAAATCACTCAAAAATGCAGGGTTTCCGAATTGATTCGGCCTGACCAAATCGATTCGGTCAAAAAGCGAATCGATTCGGACCATCCGAATCGATTCGGTCAGGAAAACCTGACTTTTGCATAAATTCCGAATCGATTCGGCCAGGCCGAATCGATTCGGTCCACTCAGACCTGGACACTGCCCCTCTAGCGAATCGATTCGGCCAGGCCGAATCGATTCGACCCTGCGAATTTGTGAAGTATGGTTTTAAGGGTTATGAACCCTAGATTTTTCCCAAACTCAATTCTCTTCAAATTTCATACATATCCAACATCATTAAACTACCCCAAATCATCCTACATGATATATAACCAATATAATCCATAATTTATTCATCAACAACTAAGCTTAGGGTTTAAATCCCATAAATTCCATTTTTGATCCATAAATGCAAATACACAACTATCACACAATTTACTCATCTTAAATCATATATTAGCAAGTAGAAAACTTGCCTTAGGGTTGATATCTCATATTTCGTTTGGGTAGAAGCAATCCAAGCTCCAATCTCTCTCTTCTCTTTTTCTTTCTCCACTTTTATCTTCCTCTCTTTCTCTCCCTTTTTCTTTATGTTTAAGACACACAAATGAGAAATGAAAATATGGGGCAAGACTCGAAATTATGGTTTAAGTCTAAAGTCTCCAACTTACGTGATTAATACCACATTAAAATGACTCCCAAATACGCGTTTAAGTTAAAACCAGGTAAAAGTGCCCGAAACCCAAAAATACCATATGGCACTTATTTTGACTGTCTCGCACCTTCCGAGACTAACTACACCCTCTAAACTGGCATCCGAAAATTTTATAAATTATTTTGAGTTCCAATTTCATTTAAACTAAAGTGTCATTTAAAAGGCATGACACTATAAAACATACAACATGGGGATATTTACCTACACATACGGTAAATATGCAACATTCCAGTAAATATTAACTTCCAATTCATTCAATTAATATTTACTCCAATTCCAACATTTTATATAATTACCTTATGCGGTAAATAAATATAAAATTTGCCTCCAAAAAGCGAGGGTTGTTACAGCCACCAACTTAGCTTTATTTATAATGACCTCCCCGTTTTCATCTGTTTTGTTTTTAAAAATCCATCGTGTGCCGATAACCTTCGAATCTTTTGGCCTGGGAACAAGATACCATACATCGTGACTCTGAAATTGAACAAGCTTTTCTTGCATAGCATTGATCCAGAAAGAGTCAGAAAGGGCATCATTTACATTTTTAGGTTCCTCAAGGGAAAAAAACATGCAAATTGTGCCACATTTCGAAGTTAGGATCTTGTTCTAACAGGTTCAGAAGGATTACCAACTACAGTTTCAACAGGATGGTCCTTAGAAACCCAAGTGGGTACAAAAGGATTCTCGGGTGGCAGTAAATCAATGTCTTGTGAGGGTTCAATTAGAAAATTTAGTTCATCCTCATCTTATGACAGTGATTGAGTGGCATTATTCCCGACACTTGTATCATCTACAATTACATTAAAGGATTCCATAATGGTTTTGGTTCGATAATCAAAAACATGAAAAGCCTAATTGTTTTGGGAAAAACCAAGAAATATTCCTTTCTCTCCTTGGGTGTCAAATTTTGAAAGTTGTTCTCCGTCATTACAAATATAACAAATAATCCCGAAGGTTTTAAAATGTTTTAATTTTGGCTTTTTGTGTAACCAAAGTTCATAAGGGGTTTATTTGGAATTTTTCCTAAGGTATACACGATTAATGATATGACATGCATTTTGAATGGTTTCTACCCAAAAATATATAAGAAGACTTTTAGCGTGTATTATAACCTTAGACATTTCTTATAAAGTTACATTCTTACGTTCAGCGATGCCTTTTTGCTGAGGCGTTTTGGGAGCACTAAACTCGTGTTTATAGCCATTGGCTACGCAGTATTCAGTAACACCAAAGTCTTTGAACTCTCCACCTTCGTCACTCTTAATATGACATACTTGGGAAAACTTCTCATTCTCTATTTTCAAAAGGATTTTTAAGAATTCACCGAAGGTATCTGATTTTTGTTTCATAAAAGCAACCCAAGTATATTGCGCATAGTCGTCTACTATAACTGGGATATAACTATTTCCATAGAGACTAACAGTCCTTAAGGTACCCATGATGTCCATATGGACAAGTTTTAAAGGTTTTGTGGTTAAGACATCCTTAACTTTCTTATGAGGGGATTTACTTATTTTCCCTTCCTAACATGGTCCACATACCGGATTGAAAGAATTTTTTATTTTGGGTAAACCTCTAACTATTTCTTAGGAGATTAATCTTTTAAGATTATCAAAATTTGTATGTCCCAGTCTATTGTGCCAAAGGCTAGAATCCTCTAATGTGGTAACATGGCAAGACGCAGACTTAGGAATTACCGTGTAACAGTTTTCCTGAGTTATGTTTCCTATTAATATACAGTTTCCTTTTTAATCAATAATTTGCAATCATGTTTTGAAAAAGTAACGGTATGATTGGAATCACAGAATTAAGATATAAGTTAAAGATTAGATTTAAGGCCTTTAACTAAGAGAACATCATTTAGATAAGGAAGACCATGCTCACTCAATGTTCCCTAACCTATTATCTGATATAAAACACCATCTCTAAACATGACACTACCTCCAAGGAAGTCTGTCTTATTTTTCAATTTGGTTTCGTCTCTGGTCATATGTTTAGAACACCGGAGGCTAAATACCATCCAGTTGAAGTTCTTTGTGCCTTTAAAGCAGAAACGACAATATTGCACTTGAGCCGGGGTACTAGATCATATTTTCTAATCCAAATAGGCCTAGTTTTAAAAGTTTTAGGGCCTTTTCATTTAGAAAAGGTTTGTTAGGTCTTTCTAAATGGTTTTTTCTTAGTTTTGAAACCTCCTTTTTTCTTTTTATAACTAGAGTTATTTGTGTCCTGTCTAGGGAGAACATAAGTATTTTTTCCTTTTCTAGAGCAGTTAAAGTTAAGGTAGGTAGGTGTATATATTCTTTTCTGAAAACATTCTTCAAGAGTGTGGCCAAAAACACCACAGTAAGAACAATACTGATGAGTGTTGCTCTTGACTTTATGACTAAAGTCTTTAAAGATAGGTTTGGCTATATTTAGTATAGTCATCTAATTTTCATTGGTCTTAAGTTTTTATCTTTGGTCTCTAATGGGTGGACAAACATATTTGGCATGACCATTTGAATTAGACTGTTGATTGTATTAATCATGTTTTGCTTGAGATATATTGAGACGAGGTTCCCCTTTTTGAACAGTTTGACAAGTTTGGCCTTGTTTTATAAAAGTAATATTTTCAGGAGAAACTTTGGTCTTACTGGTGTGCATTATTTCTCTAAAACCCAGGCCAGACTTATCTTCGGAGTCAAATTTGCTTCCAACAATAATTTCCTCATAAGATTTAGCTTGGGTTTCAAAGTGTTGACATTTTTTAAACATATTCGAGACCTTTTTCTCAGACTCTTTTAGTTCAAGAAGGGTTTCCCTATATTTTTGTTCTAACTTATGATTTTTCTTAGAGAAATCTTTTATTTTTAAGGCAAATTCTCGAATCTCATTCTCATGGGAAATACACTGGGCAGTATAATCTTCAGTGTTCTTCCTAATGGTATGGTTAAGTAAATCGATAAGCTTAGTTAAAGATTTTATCATTTTTTTCGAGATGATCACTTTTCTTAACCGTTTTTGTGTATAACTTATGTAAATCAGGAAAATCATCATCATACTCGCTAAGTGTATCATGTGAAGTGTTACCTAAAACATTACTTGGTTATTTTGGACTAACGCACACATTCAGTTTGTCGATAATATTAACTCTTTGACTCAAACTTATATTAATCTTAACAATCAAAAGATCAGTATTAACATCAACATTAACAGTCAACATAGATTCGTGAGTAGGTAGGCATGCATCATCATCATTATATATAATTTTGGCAAAGAAATACATGCATTACTCATCATTTTGGGTTGACTTTGTTTCATCTTCATCAGAATCACTATAGTCGTCCCACGTTTTACACACATTAGTCCTGTTACTAAAATTAGTTAGACATTTACAAGCATAATGTCCCATTTTACCACATCTATGACATTTCACATCTTTCAGGTTTATCTTAGGTCTGTTATTGTCATAGGTCCTTTTATTGTCATGTGAGTGTTTGGCATTGTCTCTGTCATGAGGTATGCGATTTTGATTTCCTTGATAATTTGACTTGCCTTGTTTAGAGGCTACAGCATTTCTAAATTTCAAAATCTTTTTGAAATGCTTGCTCATAAGAGCTATTTGATTGTCAAGGTCATCCAAATCACAATCATCAACACAGTCAGGGTTAAAGTTCAAAGAACTTATTTTAGAAACATTCATTTTAGACGAAAACACAACATTAGAACTAGTGGGTTTCTTGTTCTGTCTGGTTAGTTGTTTTTTGAAGTCTAACTCCAATTTTACTATCCTCATTTTACTACTAAGCAATTCAGGAGTCATATTAGGGTCATCTATTTCTTCAATGTCATATCTTTTATTGTCAAATTTGGAAGGCAGTGACCTAAGAATCTTTGAACAATTTCCTTTCTACTGTAGGTTAAACCATTTGCAAAAAGTTTTGTGAAAATATCTGTTAAGCTAATGTAAAAATCGTCAAAGGATTCATTGTCATCCATTATCAAGTTGTTATATTGTTGGACTAGCATTTGAGTTTTTCCTACCTTAACTCTTTCATCACCTTCGTGAGCAGTGACAAGAGTGTCCCATGCCTCTTTAGAAGTCGAACATATGGATATTCTTTTGAATTCATGTTCATAAATGGACATAAAAATGACATGCTTGCATTTGTTATTATCTAGATATGACTTTTTCTCTTCCTTAGTAATTTCACCTAAAAGTTCCTTAATCCTTGTTGGATTAATTTCATAGATAGCCTTAGTAGGAGGTTCATACCCATTTTCAATCATGTCCTAGACATCATCACCAGGGGTTTCTTGAATGAAAGCAACCATTCATACTTTCCAGTATGAAAAGTTGTTTCCATCAAAAAGTGGCGGTCTGGAGAGGTTACCAAACTTCTTAAATCCTTCTTCCATATTCAGAATTTTTGAAAGAAGTTTCGAAAACAATTTTTAAAGTTTCAGGATCACAAAAGATGGTCTTGCTCTGATACCACTTGAAAAAATTGTTTAATATATTAATAACAAAATGTTATAAGTTGAGTAAACTCCGAATAAACTTTTTGGACAAAACTCTTTTCGAATAACAACACAAGATGTGTTCAAAATTATTTTCTGATATGTAGTCTAGATTTGGTAGTTAATTAACTAAGGTTTTAGAAATTAAAAACCAACTACTAAGTCCAACATGCAGTACAAATCACAAAAGAAATTAAGAACATTCAAAGTAAAGAACACATGAATTTTAACGTGGAAAACCCTTAATCAAGGGAAACATCCACGGTGCCCTCTACGGCACAAATGAAAAAATCCACTAAAATAAAGAATCAAGCTACAACACTTAAGCAAACACACAAAGATCCTAAATATAAGTTAAGAGTTACAACACTTAAGCACTTAAGTACTTAAGGTACTCTACTCCACTAAAACAATGAATCAAGCTACAGCGCTTAAACTACTCCACTCAAAAGGTTTTCTGACTAGAACTGATCTTTTCTTGTCGCATCTTTTCCTTTTCCTTGATCTCCTTTTCTTTGAATTCTGATTCCAACAATTCTACCAAATTCCAAGTCTCTCAAACAGAATCACTGTGACTAAGTGTTCGTGTGTGAGAATGTATTTGTGAGGTGTACTAAATGCAGATTTATGCAACTCACCCTCTCAAATTATTTATACAGACAAGTTCCTATGAACATGCAAAGTCTGATTCAAATTATTTTGTCAAATAAGTCTCTTATCAAGATTATATCTAAAAAACAATCTTTCTTTTAAAACTAGACAAGGTCCTATGTGTCTCTGTTTATTTTTGTACAACTTTATTTCACAAAATGTGAAATATGATTCAAGAGACACAAACGTCTTAAGAATCTGATTTAACCTTGAGGAAATAGAAGTTTATTTTTCAAAATCTTTTAAAACAGAATGGATACAAAATATAAGATAAAAAAAAGAATAAAAAGTAAGCGTGTGATATTCTCTTTTAGAAAATCTCAAGTTTTAACAGTGAAACTCGATATTTTCTTAGAGATGAGTTCTGAGAGAAACTTAGACTTGAAGAGGTCTTTAAATATCGAACAAACCCAACACCAATCTCACAAAAACCCTAAAATGTATATAACTCTCAAGGTTTCGGTTTCTGATGAATGAAACGTTGAAGATTATGGTGTTTGGGTGAAGGAAAATCACTAAGAGGTGTGAGGATATGAAGATTAGGGTTTCTTATCTCTCTCTTCTCTCTTTTCTTTTCCTCTCTCTTCTCCCTTCTCTCTATTTTTTTCTCTCGGGATGGATGAATGTCTAAAGTCTTAAATGTCTGAGAATAAGAGAGTTTTTGTACTGGTTGTGGAAGGATCTCGAATGTATTGGGCCATCCTACAACTGAGATTGAGTTTGACTTATTGACTGCCAATCAAATGGTCTACAATGAGCGGTGCCAACAACTTAAGCTCATTTATTTAAAAGGTGACATAGGGATTGCAAATAAACACATGCAGGTCCTAGATAAACATCATCCAAGAGATGAGATCAAATGTGCAAAATGTGTCTTATAGAAAACACAAATTGATAAACTCAACACCTGTACGGTGGAAACTGGTTGCAAAACGCATGTTTTAAAATTAATTACAAACTCCCCCTGAAGTCTCTAGCACTTTGAGATCCTACCCAAGTTAACTTCTAATGAATTAAAACACTTTATAAAATACAAATTTTAACCCTAACAATTTTAAAAACAAAATTTTAATAATTCAAAAAATTATTTAAAATGTTTTTAAAATGTTGTTAATGAATTAAATTGATTTAAAAATTAGTTAAAGTGTTTAAAAACCACATATGCACATAGGAATAAAAAAAATATGATGTGCAAGTGTCCTATAGTGGTTAAAGGTAGAATTAACTTCCCTTTAGGTTGATCTTGAGGTTTTCTTGGACTAGATTTCTTCATTCTTCTTGAACCTTTGAGAGATAGAGCAACTCATGAAAACTAACCTACTTTGTCTTAATATCCAAACCAGTTGAAACTCCTATATAATATAGACTCAAGTACGTCAATTATATAGTGTGTTCTCACCCTCTACCCCAAAAGACCTACTATAGAAAAGACACGGGGCCAGAAGGTCCACCTAGAGTGGACTCCTCCCAAAGATTTTTTACCCATAAAATATTAAAGTCCTAATATTTTTACTTTATTGTATAGTTTGCCTAGTTAAGCAAGCAGGGCTAAAAAATGCCAGTTGGAATCTCTTCGGAGTTTTGGCTTGGCGGTTTAGGAACAAAGTTTATTGAGCAAGCTCAACCACGTAGCACTTTAAGATTGAGAGAATACTAGTCGAAAGACCCTATGGATTACTCAAAGTCCTTATACAATTCACACCCAATCAAAACTGAAGTGAACAACCAAGAGGTTGCTCACTAGAAATGAACTTTTTATAAAAATACTTTAGAGGAGAGGGTCCTCGAGGCCCCTCTCGAGTAAAAAATGATTTTAGAGGAGATGGTCCTCAAGTCCCCTCTCAAGTAAAAAATGTTTTAGAGGAGGTGGCCTTTAAGACCCCCCTCAAGATTAATGATTTTAGAGGAAAGATTTCTCCTCTCAAGTAAAAAATGATTTTAGATGAGGGAGTCCTCAATGCCCCCCTCAATATTAATGGCTTTAGAGGAGAGGGTCTTCGAGGCCCCTCTAAAGTAAAAAAATTATTTTAAAGGAGGTGGTCCTTGAGACACCCTTCAAGATTAATGATTTTATAAGAGAGGGTACTCGAGGCCCCTCTCAAGTAAAAAATGATTTTAGAGGAGGTGGTCCTTGAGACCCCCCTCGTGATTAATGATTTTAGAGGAAAGGGTCCTCGAGGCCCCTCTCAAGTAAAAAATTATTTTAGAGGAGGTGGTCCTTGAGACTCCCCGCAAGATTAATGATTTTAGAGGAAAGGGTCCTCGAAGACCCTCTCAAGAAAAAAAAATTAGAGGAGGGGGTTCACAAGGCCCCCCCTCAGGATTAATGATTTTAGAAGAGAGTGTCCTTGAGGCCCCTCTCAAGTAAAAAAATGATTTTATAAGAAGTGGCCCTTAAGACAACCCTAAAGATTAATGATTTTAGAGGAGAGGCTCCTCGAGGGCCCTCTCAAGTAAAAAAATAATTTTAGAGGAGGTGTTCCTTGAGATCCCCCTCGAGATTAAGGATTTTAGAGGAGGGGGTCCTCGAGGCCCCTCTCAAGTAAAAAAATAATTTCAAAGGAGGTGGTCCTTGAGTCCCCTCTCAAGATTAATGATTTTAGAGGAGAGGGTTCTCGAGGCCCCTCTAAAGTGAAAATGATCTTAGAGAAGGAGGTCCTCAAGACCCCCCCCCCCCCCCCCACACACACACACAAGATTGAATGATTTTCGAGGAGGTGGTCCTTGAGGCCCCTATCAAGTTTATAAATTTTGAATAACAAGTTATCGTTTTGAAAGATATTTACCATATCAGATATTTTGTCTCCATTAGGAGATATATTTGATTTTTGACTTTGATTTGCACCAGGTGTCATCTGTCAGAGGGGACAGGCGGCTACAGACCCAGTAGCAATAAAAGGTACATATCAGACCTTGTCCTTTTAAGTTTTCCTCTCACTTTTGGTGCCCAAAGTGCCAACTCAGTCCCAGTGCCCAAGTATAAATAGGACCCCTGTGCAAGGTCTATAAGGACATGACATGAGGAAAATTTAACAGCGGCGTTACTCTGTCAAATTATCACCATACCACCTAGTATTCTCTCGCTGCTCTCTCTAAGTGTTGAGTGCTTATTTCTTCACTCCCACCTTGACAGCCATCATTCTCAGGATATCCTTTTTCTCTAAGTTGATATTGTTATTTGGGAAGTTTCATACTTGTAGGAGGAGGTTCATAAATATTACTCTATTTTTACCAGAAGTGGAAGCTTTTCATACCCAGCTGGACTTGAAACCTTAAAGACCTTGAAGGCAGAGTCCATTAGAATGGGTCACGCCTTACCCATTTCAGTTTCTTACCAGACCCATGTCACACAACCCTCCTACAATTGGAAAGATAATCATGTGAGGCATGTCATTGATGTGATGCACACAAAGAAGAATGTTGTAGAACATTTGATAGGAACATGTCTGGGTGAATATCATTCCAAAGATGGAGAGTGGGGCGCTAAGATCTAAAGGATTTAAAAATAAAGAAGAAACCATGGTTAAAAAATGATCCCACAATAGGAAGAATTTCTACCCCTCAGGTTTCTTTCACTTTTAATACTAGTGAGAAGAAGATACTCTTAGACACGTTGTTCAACTTGAAGACTCCAACTGGTTATTCTGGTAATTTACGTAGGGTAGTAAGCTACCAAGCAAATGACTTGAAATAATGCAAGTTTCATGACTGGCACGTAATCATCCAATTAATCCCTTTGTTATTTTGGCATTGCTTTTCTGAACATAAAGATCTCCATCGGGCAATTGTGCAAATCAGTTTGTGTTTTACCCTACTTTGTGCAAAAGTGGTAAACAGAAGGAAAATTAAAGTTACTCAATCAACTTTAGCCGAGGAAGTTTGTGTATTAGAGAAATATTTTCCTCCGTCGTTCTTCGATATCAACATCCACCTGCTTGTGCATTTATACGAAGAAGCTTTATTATGTGGGCTTGTTAGGTATTGTTGGATGTATCCTTTAGAGCGCTTGATGAAAACCATCAAAGATTACGTAAAGAATACACGGTATATTAGAGGGTCAATTATTGAAGAGTACGTAATGGTGGAATCATTGCTATACGCTAGGGAACATATACCATAATAATAGGTGAGGAGGTTCAATACTTGTGGAGACCGAGTGATCGATAAACCAGACGAGTTTGAGGAAGAATTATTGTTCGTGAACCCTAAAGATTTCAAACTCACAAATCTATAATACTAGCAAGCAACTCGTTATGTCTTCGAATAGCAAGATGAAGTCGAAGACTAGAGAGAGTGAGTATCTATAGAATTTTTCTTCTTTGGTTATATGTATTTTATATTTTATGATCTAAACTGTACAATTTATCTATGGAAGTACGAGAACAAAATTGCCCAAAATTAAAGGAAAAATTGCATGACAACTGATTTTAGGGCATGGGTGTCAAAAGAGGTCATTTTCACATATTATGTGTGCATATATTTATTCATGTGTGGTGAAAACGTGCCCTAATACAAATTCATTGATAAATGCAGCTTCTAAAAAGAGGTGATGTCACTTTCAGACTTACGCGCCTAGTAAAAGGTCTTAGTTTTCATGTGAAAGAGTTTAAGAAATTTTGCACCAACGATTTCTATTTCATTTCATATCCATATGAGGAAAAGATTTTGACGCAAAACAATGGAATATCAATTTCTGCCTTAACCACCAGTATCGCTAGCAAAATAATAAAATTCCAAAGAATATGGTGCTAACCTTTTTATGGGATAATCCAACAAATCCTAGAACTAGATTACTTAAATTTCACAAAAAAACATATTGTATTACGATTGGGTAAAGGTAGAGGATACAATGAATGCTTGCAAAGTTGATCCTGACTCCAAACTTATTGTGGTAGATTTATCAAAGCTAAAGAGTAAAGATCGCACAGTCGACGAGCCTTTTATTGGTGCCTTTCAGAACGTAAAGAATGTATTCTACTCAAAGTGCATAAACGATGGCAATTGGTCTATTATTTTGCATGCGCCAAAGGGTATGACTACTCAAGAAGAAGCATTAAAGGATCCAAAAAAGTTCCAATCAACTCTTGGTGACAACCCTAAATTAAGGGATCTTTTAGTTGATTTAGAGGAATATTGAGTATCAACATATTATTTTATCCCTGTCAATCTTATTTGTGTCCTATTATGATGTTAACATTGTATTAGCGCTTTATTTTGATGTATGAATGTTTAGTTACTTTTATGAATGTTTAATATGATTTATGAAAGTTGACTTTCGATAATATGATACGTTCAGTCGAATGTTTAGTTACTTTCACAAGAATAGAGTCATTTGAGTTTATGATTGGATCAAATTGACCCAACTCAATTTCTACGTGTTCCTGTACATATACATTTGTAGATTAGTTTCATTGATGCAGTCTTCATAAAATTAAGTTAAGTTAAATTTATTTAATGAAGATTGTATCAAAGAAAGTAATCAACAAATGTACATGTAAAAAAATAAAGTTGGGGGCTCCAAGATCAATTTCGTTTAATCACACATTCAGAAGACTCCATTTAATGGCCTTCTTGGATCGCAGGAACTAGCTACTCTTTACTTTAACTAAAGTAGTTATATAATTGATATATATGCATTGTCTTTTAAATACTTTAGATGATAGAAGGAGTACGGGATAATAATTGGTTTTGTTTGGTTTAGCTGTTGAATAATTATTGGTTGTTAGCTTTTTGTTGGATAGTATGTTAAAAGGAGTACGGGATAATTATTAGTTTGATTATTTGATAATATGTTGGGTAATTATTGGTTGTTGTGGTCACGAGACTCTTGGTTTGAGAATATGATGATAATTTAAAAATATCTAGAGTTAAGCTTAAAAACTTGTCGTTAGAGTACGAAAAATTTGGGGGGACTAAGTGTTTATATACTAAAAATTTGAGGCATTAAATCCTAAAAAGTTCAACATTAAAGGCTTTTATGGTTCTAAGGTCTTATGACACATCTATGAACCTCATTTTTAACATCACTTGTTACTGCAATTACATAACAAAGGTTTATGGACCCTCGAATCAACTTTAATAGTGTTGTTACTCGATTTATTTGCTTTATCAAGAAATCTTGGAGGGGCAAAGGTGAATATTACTTACTTGAAAAACTTCAGAGAGGCATGTGTAAAGAAAAATATTCCTTAGCAAAGAAAATATCAGGCATTATAGAAGAAGTAATATTAAAAAAAAGTCAAAAATTTCCTTGAAACCCACTGGAATCCATTTAAACATTTAAGAGTTCTGAGGGTTACATCAAAAGGCCCACAAACAGAAATAAAAATATACAAAAGCCTGCTCAAGGCTTGGAGCCACTGGGAGTTTACTTCACATTGGTTTCGTTTTTCTTTTCTTGAAGGATTGACATAGACTGAGGAGAAGGGGTTCACTATTGACCTCATCTTCCTTAGCAACAGAATTAGAGGCCTCAACAATGTCACACCCCAAAACCCAATATCCATATTAATCATTTGTTATTGGAGTAATTAGATCATAATCTTGAGCCCATTGGAAATATGATTCATTCATCAATATTTTCCTACATAATGTGTATAATGAACACAATATTATTCTTATATCATAAAATTCAATATCAGAGTCATAATTAAGCGAACATACAATATTGTGATTAACTATGATCAACTCAATCCATACTAAATCAATATATACAATGTGTGAGTATATTAAAATCTTCAGTGTGATAACGATAAAATCCCATTTTTAAACCCCAGCTCTCTCCAACGGTGCAACTCTAAAAGCTACCGGTCATATGGTATCCTAGCTGGAAGCGTATGAACCTGAAATTGTTAAAATATAAACCGTAAGCTTTAAGCTTAGTTCGGTACTCCTTCCATGCAATAGAATAACAATTCTATAAAAATTCTATATCAAATATATAGATATAAAATCTGAACAATCCTGCCCATTGGCAATAACAAATCATGGATCAGAAGATCCAAATAATTCTGCCCATTGGCAATAACAAATCCTGGATCATAAGATCCAAATAATTCTGCCCATTGGCAATAACAAATCCTGGATCATAAGATCCAAACAATTCTTCCCATTGGCAATAACAAATCCTGGAACATTAATTCCAACAAATCATTGGATCTTTGTCCAATTCCATTCCTGGATCATAAGACCCAAACAAATCCTGGATATTTTAATATCCAAACAAATCCTGAATACCGAAGTATTCAAACCAATCCTGGATCATGAGACCCAAACAAATCCTGGATATTTTAATATCCAAACAAATCCTGAATACCGTAGTATTCAAACAAATCCGCTCTTAGAGCTATATTCATATTTATATATGAAACAAATCCTGAGTACACTCACCTTGACAGTTTAACTGGCTTTGCCCTTGCCTTTATCCAGTACTTGTTCAATCAGCTCTTCTTCCCTTCCTATCATTCTTAAAATATTAGTATCATCATAATAATATCAATAATCCAAAGAACGATTTAAACATAATTCAATCCATAAGCATCACATGATTCCATTCAAATCATTTATCACAAGTGAAGTTCCATCCAAATCCATACTAGTATATTTAACCTATACAAATCATAGATCAAATATAAATTCATTTATTCTTGGAAATTCAATCCTTGTCAAATTAGTATTCCAATACAAAAGATGGTACATCATTTTAGGTCTCGTAGAGCAAGATATGCTCATTTCTTTACCACATGGCAAATCTGCCCTATAGGCCCTCTTATCGTTCATTCAACTTCCACGAATTTCCATAATTTTTCTACATCATAAATTTATATGATATTTCACCCAACATCAGTAAACATATTGAAAAATACCAAATTAAAGTTTCATAATTTTTAAGGTTCGTTTGCTATGTCAAGCAAAACAGCGAACACATGGCGGACATATTTTCACCCTTAGGGAAGATTTCAGACCCGAATTTCAAACTCTCACCAAAGACTCATTTCTTGGTATTTTTACATGATATTCGTATATGTCATACATATATGAGTCCAGGTTAATCTCCAATTATAATCAATCAATTCCAGTAAGTATACAAAAATATATGGAAGTTTGAATAAACAAAGTTTCTAAACAAAGCAATTTTAGGGTTTTGTACATTCAACTTAACTTAAACTTGCATATATCCATACATATGCACCCAAGCATGAAAGGTCAATAACAAATCAAGGATTTATATCATATAAATCATAAATGAAAGAAAAATAGCAAGATTCATGGTTGGAATTTCCTTAGGGGCCTTTACGTAATTTTCTACGAATTTTTTTGAATGTTTCTCCTCACTTTCTTCTTCCTAACCCTCACAATTGTTTTTAATCAACTTAAAACTCTCCCAAACTGAGTTTTACTGAAGAAATGAGGATATCTCAAGGGTTTAAGTCGGCCAAAACAACCTCCACCTCCAACCAATCAATTTATAACATGTGGCATCATATAAAACAAAATATCATTTAAGGCTAAATGACTACTTTAGCCCCTGTTCGTAAAAAGACAATATCTTCCCACTCGGATGTCCGTTCGATGGACCGTTTGTTGTGTTACAACCCTAACTCATATATCTACAAATATCTAGTTTACACCTCAAGTCAATTGCTATGTCATAAAGGTCAAAACTAGTCTTAAACTTGAACATTCCTACCGAAAACTTCAAAATTTCACATTTGTAACTAGTTCGATTCTTCATGTTTTATGAAGGTAGGATTAGACTAAACATAATGAATTAACATTATACATACTAATAACATATTATACATATCACACAAGCTAATCATGATTTAAATATAATTTATCATAATTATATTTGGGTTGTCACAAACAGCTTCCTCCTGAAGCACCCTATATCTTGACTCACTTGAGCCTACATTATATAGGAGCTCATTTAGTTTGAAAATAGAGACAAAATTTTGTCTATCCCTAGTTGAACCAAAAAGCCTCAGAAATTTCATAGCATCATTGATATTCCTCTACAAGTTCAAAAAGGTATATCACTTACACCACACATTAGGACTGCATTCTTATAGTGATTTAGTCATGATATAATCATGTGTGAGTTATATTCCCTTAAAATGTTTTTAAATAACATTTGGGATTTATTTAAAACTTTATAAGAATTTTAAATGATTTTTTTGGAAATTAAAATCTTCTATTAATAAAGTTTTGTGGTTGATTTGTAATTATAATTTTTCCCTTAAAACTGCTCTGGGTAGGAACCGAAATCGGCACAAACTTATGTGGGCTCAAATTATATTTTTATAACTCTAAAAACACGCGTTTGAAACAGATCTTGACCATCCACGTGTTGAGTTTATAGCGATCCGATTTGTGTTTCTTCAAAGACTCAGAACCCTTTATTTAATCTGGTTCGTTCATTTGTGTTAATCAATGGTTGCATGTTTCTCTTTAGTGATCCATGTGAAATCCAATCCATATATAAGGCTTACAACCATTTAACTCAGGTTTAGTTTTTTTCGTCAATTTTAGGGCTGCCTCATCTTTGAGAGAGAGAGAGAGAGAGAGAGAGAGAGAGAGAGAGAGAGAGAGAGAGAGAGATAGAGAGTAAAGAAACATATAGAGAGAAGAAACCTTTTGTTTCTTACCATTCAAACCCTAACCTATTTTTCGATCAAAAACCATATATTTAACCCTAACCAAAAACCTTAGTTTTTGAGAGTTGTTGTTGAGTTGGTTAAAGCTTGTTCGTGGTTTGTTCCTCTGTTGTTTGAGATCTTCATTCCAACTTAGTCATATTGGTTTGATCTCTATTTCTTCTTGTAGAATCTGTAGATCTAACTATTTTGTGTCATATATCACTTAGATCTGCTTTATTTTGTTTCTCATCTTAAGAAATCATATTTGTTGATTATTTCGATATGAAAATGTTTTTGAAAACTTTAGAATCAATAAATCTTATTTTTGTTTCTAGTCATTACAAAATAAGACTTCTAGTCTAGTTCAAATTACAATCGGTGGTTTACAATTTCAAAAATTATTTTCAAAACCCTCTGAAATTGTTTAAGACCTTAGCCGTCTTCTGAGCAAGGTAACATTGGATTTGGAGATGTATTGAAAGATCAAGAAGTCTTTAGTTCTTTAAAGAAGAGAGAAACATAAAGCCTAACATCATTTAGATCTGATTTGTAATTTGATAGGATCTCTTTGTATATATAAGAGTGTGTGTGTACATCCATGTGTTAGATCACTGTCACAAACACTTATTACACTACTACACAAGAAATGTTGGATTTTAGATCTTGAACTTCAAGAGTCGATGTAAAGCTGGAACAAAATCAGAGAAGTTACGAAGTTGGGAAAGCCAAAACAACATCAGAACTGCAGAGAAGTTGGAATAAATCCAGTGGAGTTGGCATATATTCAAAACTTGTATAGGTCTGATTTACTTACATGTGTGTTAAATATCTTGTAACTTGTATATTTTATTTTAGTGGATTTTTTGTTTGTGACTTAGAAGTCACCGTGGATGTTTCCTCAGTTGGGTGTAGGTCTGTCAACGGGTCGGAGACGAGTCGGGTTTAGGGAGATCCAGATCCGTATAATCGAGTCTTCATTGGGTCTACAATATTGGATCCAAACCCGGATCCGTTCGGGTCTCGGGTTCGGGTCCGGATCTGGTCAAATATATACATTTATTTTATATTATCCCCCTTCTTTATTTTTTAATCTTAAATTAAAATATTTTGTAATGTATTATAGAATATTATTAGTATAAATAAAACATATATTATTTTATTTATTATATACATAAATATATATAATTATATATATATATATATTACTTACATGTTATATTGATAAGATATATTTATAAATATATATAAATTTATAGTATATGTATATATATTTAAAAAATAATAATGTATAATTCGGGTCGGGTCTTCGACTCTTGGTCTTGTATAAGATCCAGACCCTACCCGTTTAATAAACGGGTCTTCAGGTATTTGGGTCTTCGGGTCTCGAGTCCTAAAAATATGATCAGACCCTATTATACGGATCGGGTTCGGGTCGGGTCCGGGTCCAGACCCGACCCATTGACAGCCCTAGTTGGGTGAGATTTTACCACGTTAAATTTGTGTACACTTAATCTTTCTACATCTTCTCATCCTCTTCTAGTCGGTGTGCTGAGTTTAACTGTTTTAAAGTGTTTTTAGTTTTTTTTTCCAAAACTAGTAATGTAATCTTGAACATATCGCGTACATAATTTGATTATACACATCTTGTGTTTTAAACAGTTTGGTTTAAAGAAAAGAGTTTCTCCAAAAAATAGTTCGGAGATACTTAGAAAGTTTAATCTTGTATAAAATAACATAAGTGGTATTTTTTTCACCTCCCCACTGTTGCTCTCACTATTAGAGATTTCCTCAGCAGGGGGGGGGGGGGGGGGGGGCTTACAAGCCTCAAAACCTGAAGCATAATTATGAAAATATTTTTTTTATAAGCATCGAAATAAAGGTATGCATCCAGTTGGTTTTTCACGGCAGTGTAGACCCACCCCTATAGCTCAACATACTTCACCTCAAGCTCAGAGTGCTCCTTTTTGCAATTCTTGGACCTTAGACTCTAGAAGGTCCTTCACAACATTGATGTCCATAATTTGATTCTTCGGAAGCTTTGTGTCCTCAGCAGAGTGGAGAAGTTTATCCTAGGTGCCTCGAAAGTTTAAAATTTATCTTGAAAGGCATTCACAACAATTATGTGCTCAATTAAAGCCATGTCATGGGATTCTTCAACCTTGATAAGGGTCTCCCAAGCATAAGCAAGCAGATAAGAACTATCCCCGAATGTCTTATCATTAAGAAGCCGATTTTGCTCGAGCGCATTGATTTGAGACCTCAGACTTGTCCGTTTTTACTCTAAGGCAATCATCTTCAGATGTTGGTTATTAATTGTTTAGTTCAGATCCAACTAGGACTAGTCCCATTGATCAGCCATTGCTAGAGATACATTGAATCCTCTCTGATCCTCAATGGCATCAACCATAAGGGCCTTTTTTAAGTGATGAGCCTGCAAAATCAAAGAATATATGAGAATGAGGCATGTAAAAAAGAAATAATTTATTGGAAAAAAATAATCAAGTGTGAAGATACCTTGCCAATAAGATGAGTCAACTCCCCAGCATTGACTAACACCCCCCTCCACCTCAACGTTGCTACCAAATAAGAGCAGTTGGTTTTGTCCATTGAGTTCAAAACCTCCATAGTTGAGGCATACGAGTTTCTCTCTTTTAAGGAAGGAGGTTGTAATGACCCCACTTTTATATGTTCATATATAGTTTTAAATATTGTATTATTTCATGTGTGATATGGATAATGTTAATTTACTATTTTTTTTTTCTAATCCTCCCTTCATAAATCATGAAATATCAAATTAGTTACAAACATAAAATTTTAAAGTTTTCGATAGGAATGTTCATATTAAAGACTAGTTTTGACCATTATATTATAATAATTGACTTGAGATATAAATTAAAAAGTTATATATATATGAATTAGGTTTTTAACACAATAAATGGTGTATTAAACGGAGGTCCAAGCAAGAAGTTATACCGAAATTACGAAATAAGGGCAAATATGTCCATCCTTTAAGTCGTATTTTGTCTTATTACCACACCATGTGTTATGTTTTGATTGGTTGGAAGGGGAGGATGGGTTGGCCAACTTAAATACTTTGAAATAACCTCCTTCTTCTTTAAAATGGATTAAATCAAAGTTTTATAGCATATCCTAAGCTAATTGATAAGTTTTGGGGGTAGAAAATATAATTTTATAAAACTTTAGGGACTTGATTTTAAATAAAGAAAGTTTCATGGAATTAAATGAAAATATAAAAAGTACCATTTTGTAAATAAAATATGTTCAAGGACCTCTAAGAAATATTGAAATTCTATTGTGTAAAATTACTAAAATATCCTTCATGTGTAAACTGACCCTTATACCCTTAATAACTTTACACCTCGTGCTTGGTTTTGACACCTCCACCGCACAGGTGTCACCTTTATAGGAAAAGATAAAACACATGTCATGCATTTAGAAAATTTTAAAACATGTGTCGCTATCTGGTGAATTAAGACTGCAAGATAGCTCCGTTACACAACATGCTAACGCTGACTCACTAAAATAAACGCTTAGTCATCGGGACACATGTCAACACCCTAATAACTTTGGGAAACTATAAATAAGGCCTTTAGGATCAGTTATTACATGAAATTCATTCAAAAGAATAGAGAGAAATAGTAAGAAAGTGTGGGAAAGTTTAAGAAGAAGTTTCATCTTAAGATTAACGAGCGATCCAAGACTCAACATATGTAACTTTGGACTTTTGTTCTAGGTGAATACTCCATGAAATTCCTTGTGTATTTTGATTATATGATATTATGCAAACTAAATATATTTTGTGAAATTCTTTTATTCTCAAATTCATCTGATACCGATGATTCCGTCGTTTGTTATATGTGTAAATCTCTCGGTATAAACATCTGATTTGAATTCTGAAATTATAGATTCGGCATGTGGAAACTCTTTTACTATGTTGGCCTTAACTACCGGGTGTTTTTATTTGGATGGTACCTTCCCAGCTAGTTTATCGCTGGTGTGCCCTAAATAAGACATTGTTCCAGAGATCATGATTTTATGTTTGTGTTGTTGACGGGTGGAAACATCTGGTAACACTATCTGTTTATCTGGATATTGGAGCGTACATGACTATCAAAATAAAATTGAATAATTGACTTATTGCTCAGTTGTTTTATCTGTTCTATTCTGAACTGTTTATTCTGAAAATATTTACTATCAATTACTTTATATATACATTACTGCAAATTCCTGTCTCTATATACACATCTTCTATTCTAAATTGAATAGGTATCAATTTTCTAAAAAAACCTAGAATGTCTGGAGATTGAATCTCACTCGGCTCTTAGCTGACGTTGTATAAATAATCATTTTTCCGGAAATAAGTAGACTCGTGGAGAGAACATACAAGGACTATGTTGAAGATTTAGATTTTAGAGCTCTTTTTATTATGTTTGTTTTATCATTTAAAGCATGTCTGGCTCTCTTATAATAAGTTTTTAAATTTTGTCTTAATTTGTAATTCATCGTTAATTTTACTATAAATGAAGTTTCCTTTAGAAAGATCTGATGACATAATTTCTTTACTTTCAGTATTTTACGATTCATAACCATGTGATTGTATTTTCGTTGCACTTATATAAGAAAACAATTTAAGTTAGAATATATGTTGCCTTGGTGGCATGTCAAGACACTCGTTCCGTACTAATATTTGGGTTGGGGTCGTGACAGAGGTATAGAGCACTCTCCGACCCCGAAGAATAATAACTCTCATTTCCTTCCTTTCGTTACCCCTTAGGTTGGTCAGAGGCCTTAGAAGCACCTTCTTTGCCAACTCCCTTATGAGGGGATACCACTAATTCTTTCCCCTTTGATAATGGACCATCATAATTTTCCTTAAAATTTGAGACCATGGGCTTTAACTCCCCCGAAATGGAAGGATCACTCTGGGTTGCACCAAAGGTCTCGCCTGCCACCGAAGTTTCTTACAGCAAAGGAAGGACTTTCAATGTTACCTCCATAAAATAGACTTTATTGGGATAAGACTTTAGCTTAATTTTCTCCACCAAATTGACAATAGGGACATGAATGTCCATCACTGTGTTAAATTTTAGGTGCTTAGTAAACTTGAACCTTTTCCTTTTGCTCACCATAGGCACGTAAAAGGTCTTCTTGGATTATATCCATGCGATTATCCATTGCTCCCATTCATCTACTGGACTAACAAAAGATCAAAGCAGTTGTCGATGTCTGAGAAAGAAGATAAAGGTAAAATAAAAAAAGGTTAAGATATGTACGGGGAAAGCAATCAGAGTCCACCAAAATCGCCCCTAAATGGTAGGCTGAACCTCCTCAATCCTAGGAGGAAGCTCATTCGTTACCCTAGATCAATTCTCCTCACCTTTAATAGCCTCAAAGATGTTAGAGGCGATAGCATTAGTAGCCTTCCATTTTCTAATAACTAAGGTAACGACTTCAGCCCTATAAACTCCCCAACCACTATCTTAGAGGCCTTGGGCCCCCCTCCTGGAACCATAACCTTGGGTTTGGGACCAATGACACTCTTGAAAAGATTGTTGTGGGTGACAAAAGCCTCAAAGGTAAGAGGAGACAACTTGAAGGCCTCAGTCATCTGGTCTTTATCCTCTTTACATAGCTTAACAGATACTACAAGAAGAATAACACCAATAAACTTTAATATGAGGTCAGTAAATGAGTTCGAACATAAGTTTAGAGATAAATGTTAACTTACCGACGACTGAAGGTAAACACCAAATGGTTGGGCAACTAATTTTCTTAGGGTGGCCCAAGTTCTCCCAACAAAGAAGAACTTATCCTTCCACTGCTTGGGGCATTGTGCATGTCCTTAGAAAAGATCATAGAACCCCTTGGGATAAAATACTTTAGCCTTATATCCTTGGGTTTACTTTTCTCTTGAACCCTGTAGATATTGAAGAACTGGATTAAAGCTCATGCTTTCCCCCACTAGACTCCCGAAAGGCTAAAATTATGGCTATAAGAAGCCTCTAAGAATTTATCACCAATTGAGAATGGGCTATTCCTATTGCTTTCAGAATTCGCATCACTGTCAGAGGTAATGGAAACCTGGATCCATATAACAAAAAGTGCTCATGAAACATATGTGCTTAAAAACCAAAGAACATGCATTTTCTTCAGGCTTTGCAACCTTCATGGTAACAGACTCAAGGATTTGTTATTTTCCCTAATCTCCTCCACGTCTTTCTTAGTAGTTTGTGAAGCCACTATTATCTTTTGGAGAAGTTGGGGTCATTAGGACCCTGTTTAATTTATTACCATAGATCTAAAAGGAATATTCCATGTAGGAAGTTAGGCAGAGCCCCGATCCTCTTACTCCATGTTCGGAGGCAAAGAAACATGAGGTTCAATAACAGAGAGGAGTGTAGGGTTCAACACAATTAAAGGGGAAATGCTTTCAGAAGTCATTTTTATGAAGGTATAGAAAGAGAGTAATTGTTTGCTAAGAACATCAATGGAACTAAATAATTACTGTAGAAAAGGGTGAGGACTTCCAACCAGCCTAAGGGGCTCCTTTATAACCTTAAAGCATGTCACATCAGTCTTCTCATCCACTTGCACACTTAACGTGAGTTCCTTCCTAATGTAATATCATTATGATGGGAAGCTTAGTGGTTATTTATGCTCCTACCCCCAACTTGTATACTGGATAAGTGTTACCCCTTGTAATTATTACAAAGAGCAATAAGGGTCTACTAATGATACCAAAATTAACTGTTAGTATTACGAGGCTTCTCAAAGACTTTAACTTTACTTGCGTAAAAGTAGATTTCCCAAGGTCAACCTTTAACCTCTTCCATCTCACTACCAATCTCTCAAGACTATAACTACCTTCCCACCCAGAATACTCAGTCGTTCCATCATATCTCTGCAATCAAGATCAGAGACCTCAACACCAGCATCCCATTAATTCTGACATGCAAAACGGACCCCGATCGAATAAAAATGGCCTTTAGATGTCATATAACCCTCAACCCATAAATGTATTATTGTACTGTAAGGACACAATTTTCCAATTGCGTCCTTTGTAGTTTTGGCTCATTCTGGACAAAACCGTTTGCGTCATAGGATAGAGTTATTGATCATTCTTCAAGCCTATGACATGCTAAAGTTGAAGACGTAGCAGCCAAGTTTAAAGCTTCATCAAAATGCCGAGTTTAATGTGCCTCGTTTCTACGTCAACAACATTGGTTCCATTGCTCCTAAGGTATAAATGCATTTTGAATATATATATAGAAGCTTGGAACATTTTTCATTGGGTGTAAGTTTATCTTAAACTGTTGTTGTATGTCAGAAAGTTTCACTAAAACTTTAAAATAAAGTTTCTGGGCTAAAAATAAAATAAATTTTATCGTTCGAACGAGAATGTCGTTCGAACGAGGTTTGCAATCACCAGCCACTGGAATTTCGTTTGAACGAAAATCTAGTTCGAACGAGATTTGGCGGGAACAGTTTTATGGGCATTTTTGAGCAGTTTTTCCCATTTTCACACTTTTTTTCCTCACTAACTTTTTGATAGATTTAACTAGTGCGGGAACAACATTTTTTAAGAGACTTTTTCATAACCTTTTCTTCACTTAGAGTGTTTTGAGAGTGAATTCTTCCAAAGAAAAAGTCCCCTTGAATTTTTGTTAACATGTTTTAATCCTTAGAATAAAATCAAGGTTTACACACCCATAGTCTGTTTATCCAAGTTCCTATATATATATATATATATATATATATATATATATATATATACATATACATTGCTTGGAGTTTTGGCATCGGTTTGAAGAGAAGTTTGGGTTTACTTCTACATACCACAAATAAGAAGAAGTTTGCGTTGTCATACCCACTTGGAGAAATGCTCCTTGTTCGGGTGGCAGTGACCGAAAAAGTCCGATCGGTGGATTCCGAGATCGCAGTGGAACTCTGTGGTTATTCGCTATGAAGAGGAGTATACAAGAAGAAGCGTCGGGGATTGGACGGAGTCAAGTCGAGTGTTGTAAGTCTTACTATCTTGTATTTGTAAAACCGTACTTAGTGGATTTGAGGCTAGGTTCGTCCGAGATTTTTTTTTCCGTTGTGGGTTTTTCCTTGTACATTGCGGCGTAGTGATTCATTATTTATTTTATCTTTTTCAAAACTCACCTAGAACGCATGCTTAGGTAAAAAGATAAAATTGGTTTAAAATCACTACTTGTTTAATTTGGTGCTAAATTAAATTTAGGTAATGTGTAGTTAATTCAAGTTATTGATTTAATGTGTTAAAATTTTGTTTGGCCTAATTTAATTAAATGAAAAATATGACTTAGGCAAATTTATAGGACTTGAGTTAAAAGGGTTTAAGTGAAATTAACATAATTGTGTGTTTAATCTTATTTCACTTGTTTAATTTTAATTTGACAAGAAATTAAAATTTATTATTTAATTGAACCATCTCACGCTTCCGCATCTATAAAAAGTAAATTATCTTCTTGTAGTATAAGAGATTTAAAATTGAGGGCCTCGTGTTTCAACAAGTATGGACACAAATTTCTAATTGAGTCCTTTGTAGTTTTGGCTCAATTCCGGACAAAAACGTTTGAGTCATAGGATAGTGTTATTGACCATCCTTTAAGCCTATGGCGTACTAAAGTTGAAGATGTAGCGGCCAAGCTTAAATCTTCATAAAAATGCCGAGTTTAATGTGCCTCGTTTCTATGTCAACAATATTGGTTCCATGGCTCCTAAGGTATGAATGCATTTGAATATATATATATATATATATATATATGAGTTTGAAACATTTTTATTGGGAGAACGTTTGTTTAAACTGTTGTTTATTTTCAGAAAGATTTTGTTAAAACTTTAAAATAAAGTATATAAAGTTTCTGGGCTAAAAATCAAAATTTTCAACTTTCTGGAAGTTCGTTCGAACGAGTTTGCCGTTCGAACGAGAATGTCGTTCGAACAAGTTTGCCAACGAGTTCCCACATTGGCCACTAGAATGTCATTCGAAGTTTCGTTCGAACACAAAATGATGTTCCAACGAGATTTCGAACGAGTTCACACTGGAACTTCGTTAGAAGGCTCGTTCGAACGAAAGCGGAAACAATTAATTGGTAGTTTTGAGCAGTTTTTTCCCACTTCCCCACTTCTTTTCCCACTAACTTTTTACTTGAATATCTGAGTGCGGGAACCAATTTTTCTAACTGAACTTTTTCATACCATTCTATCTCCAAGAGAGAGTTTGAGAGCAAAATTAAAAAAGAAAAAGTTCATGCTTTGAGTGTCCAAGTTTTTCAAGGAAAAATCATTTAACACTCTAGTTTACACACATATTGTTTATTCATAGTTCCAATATATATATATATATATCATTGCTTGGAGTGTTTGGCACCGGGTGTTACTCTACAGTTTGAAGAGTTCGTTTGGGTTTGATTCTACATCCCACAAAGAAGAAGAAGTTTGCGTTGATTTACCCACTTGGATAAAGGCTGCTAGTTTGGGTGACGGTGACCATATAAAGTCCGATCGGTGGATTTCGAGACCGCGGTGGAACTCTGTGGTTATTCGCTAGGCGGAGGTGTATACAAGAAGGAGCTTCGGGGATTGAGAGGGATCGAGTCGAGTGTTGTAAGTCTTATTGTCTTGTATTTGTAAAACCATACTTAGCGGATTTGAGGCTAGGGTCATCCGAGATTTTTTTCGTTGTGGGTTTTTCCTCGTACATCGTGGCGTAGTGATTCATTGTTTATTTTATCTTTCGCAAAACTCACCTAGAATGCATGCTTAGGTAAAAAGATAAAATTTGATTTAATCACCACTTATGTTTAATTTGGTGCTACATAATTATTTGGGTAATGTGTAGTTAATTCAAGTCATTTAATTTAATTTGATAAAATTGGTTTGGCCTAATTGAGTAATATTGAAAATATGACTTAGGCAAATTTCTAGGACTTGGGTTAATTAATTTGGTTTAGGTGAAATTATAATTGTGTGTGTTGTAATCTTATTTCGCTTTGTTTAATTTTAATTTGTGAAGAAAATAAAATTTGTAATTGTTTAATTGAACCATCATCTATGCTTCCGCATCTAAAAGGAAATTATTACTTTTTGTGAAATAAAAAGAATTTTTATTTAAAAATTTGGCACCCACGCCTTTTCAGTAACGTATCTCAGGACTACCTAATGGAGAACCACTGATGATTTTATACCTCCCAGACATCTGGCTGAACGCTTGCAGTTTTCCTAGCGGGCAGGTGAAAAGGACGACACTGTTCCACATATCACCACCATCCATATCCACTTCCATTGATGAATGCCATCCACATTAAATGAAACCATCAACTACTTAACACTGAATAAAAGCCTTTCCCACACACTTCACCTTGTTACTGTAGCTGTCAGACCTCATAGGGAACCCCGAGCATATTGCTAAAGTCCAATCTTGCTCTCTCCAATAAAATGAATATATATGGGAGGGTTGTGATTGGTTAGGTAGGGGCCAATTGATCCAATACAAGTTCAATTAATCACATTAAGAATAATAAAATGACAGTGAGATAGTGAAATTTCATGGGGTACCAGTTGATATTGTGTCTGATCGGGACAAGGTTTCATACATCGAGTTTTCGGATAGTTTCCAAAAGGCTATAGAGAGCCTAATTAATTAGGGCATGTTTGGTTTTCTATTATGAAAACTCGATTTAAATGTTGTTTTTAAATGCAGTTTTAAAATTCAATTTTTTGTGTTTATAATTATTGGTGTGCGTTTGGTAAACTTATTTTTAAATACAATTTTTTGAAAATTTGACAAAATTGGCAAACATGTATATTTATATTATACATATATGTGTATATATATAAACACATACATAAAACTTTCATACATACATGATACATGAATGTATACATATATACATACATACATCATAAATTATATACATGTACATTTAATATCAAGTATTTTTATGTATATTTAATGAAGTATGCTGGAAAGTTTAACCATACACACACACACGTGTGTGTGTGTGTCTATATAATGATATTGCATGTATACTTCACAATAAAATTATATATATATATGAATTGATAAAAAAATTTAATACATATGTAGTATATGTATATTTCATATTATTCAATACATTAATAATACATGTATAAAACTATATATAAGTATCATGTATATATTCATATTATTATTTAACATATGGATCTTAGTATATTATATAATTTAATAATATAAATATACGTAATTTTGTGGATGTGTACACATATATATTTTGTTTATAAGAATTGCACATCTATTAATGTATTATGTATGTATATTATATATTAAGGTATAAATGCATTAAAATATTAAGAATGAATAATTCTGAGTTGAAAAATAAAAAAACAGAAGTTATAAAACACCCTTTTACTGTTTTCTGAAAAACATGATTATAACACAAAAATATTATAATTCAGTGTTTAAAAACAGGTTGTCAAACACAATTTTTTACCAGAATTGAATTTAAACACAGAAAATAGAATTATAGCTGCAAGCCAAACAGGCCCTTAGTGATTTTTAGATTTAGGAGGAATCTACACTTATGGACACCAATTCTAGATAAAACCGCCATTATTAATCCTCGGTTAAACCTAAAATAGCATTTTAGGAAGGTTGGAATGCTCTCAACCCTTTATTGTGAGCACTCAGTCATAGTCTGAATCAATTCTAACTATTTTACTTGTTGTACACCACGTTGATTACCAAACTAAGACCCTTTGCGAAATCTTTAGTTACTTCATAAGGTCCTATGTATTAGTGACAAAGACTGCAGGGACTTCAAACCTTCTTAACCAAAGCTCAATAGGTCCCTTAGATTCTAAAAACATTTAATGATCAAATATACAATGAAACACCCTTTGACAGTGGACGTAGGATCCTCGGCTGAGGACAAACCACTTTACTTACTTATCTATCACTATGACACATCTCCTCTAACCTGTCTAAAGTCCTTAGGGGAGCACCTGTTCGGTCTGAGGTTTCACATATTTCAACACCCATCAACGACCATTCATTTGTTTAAACAAAAGTGGATCATTTTCGGTACATGCCATCAATGAGGTAGTAACCCATCATACGAACATCAGTTGATAACATAATTACATCGAGGAGCTTTAACGTGTATAAGATCCTTAAAAACGTCCAACTGGTCAAAAACGTTTAAATCCTTCTTAGACTCCGACATACCAAAAAATACATGCCAAAATTAGATGTCGTGGTTAGTTATGGACTTTAATACGATCGTATCCGTTTTGTGGTGACTTTGACATGTCATGTGCCAAGCCACCAAACGATTTCCTACTCCAATTACATATATTATATATTAACATTCCCCAAAAAACATGTCGCTTCGCTTTTTTGAGCTGTTGTTGGATATCCTGGGATAGATGCGTCTAAAAGTATTTAGTCGAATACACGATGGTGTGAACAACATTACAAAACCTCTTCATCATTTTAATTGTTCTACTCTTAAAAATTCAAATATAGTCATTATGGCGACCTAAATACAAATTAGGACCAATTCAAGACCAACCGACCAAGCCCAACAGCGCTTGGGCTGAGCTCGACCCATCTTATTAATAACAAAAGTTATTGAAACCATTCATCACATGGATATTTACAAACATGTCAACAGTTACAATCTTCTCACATTGGTTACCCAAAATCTCAGGCGAGATATTCAGGGAATCACCACACGAGCTTGTCTCAAGCCAAGGGACTTCCTTGATCAACACAATCACTACGGTTTTCAATAACTATAAATACAACCCACACCTCAGTGCCAAGGGGGATGTAATTTTAAAACTTTGAGAGAAACTAATAAAAATAAAGTGACTTCCTTATGGACGTAGGCAATTCGTCGAATCACATATATTTGTGTGTTGTGTGATGGCATATTTATATTCATCTTCTCATTGATTTTTGGGATCTTTTAATTGCGATTAATATTCACTCACAGTTGGCGTCGTCGGTCGGAAACGATTTTCTCCCTGAAAGTAATCTCTTCAAAGATTAGTTATAATATATCACCAACCATATAGTGCACCCCAACCTAAATATGTGCGAGCTGATTTGGCTCCATTTAGAGTTGGTTCTGAGGTTCGTCAAGATAGGAACCCAAGGTTGACTAGAATAACATCCTTCGGAGGAAAGCCATGGGCAGCCTAGATCTACCCAGATCTTACGTATGATTGATGCCTAAAAATAATGCTTCAATAATAAGAAGGGGAAACTCGCCTCCAGATTGAAGATAATTCTCGCATCCAACGATGACTAGAAGAAATAGAGAGAAAACTCTGCCATAATTGTAAACACCGTGCTCGAACTCCAATCCCCCAGACAAGTAAGACTCGTAGTCGAGGAAAGAGCACCAGGCATGGCCAAGAACGTTTAGGATTTGAAAGTTATGAAGGCAGGTGCCATAAAGACAACGAGATCCACAAATTTTAAACAAGAAGTTTGGTTCGATGGGAAATGGACCAACACCCCACTCATCAAGGGACCAGGTCAATAAAGAGCTAGAAAGGAGAGCTTTTATCACCCAGATGCCATCTCCTTTCTCGAAAAACATTAAGGAGGGGGAATATCTTAAGAAGTTTGCAACCAGCAGGTTCAACGTCTATGGTGATAAGACTGATCCCACAGATCATGTTTTGATAGTATATGCAGGTAATGACTTTATAGAGCCATAATGACGCTTTGATGTGTCATACTTTCCCTTCCAGTTTGGGTGACGTGGACTATAAGTGGTTTGAGAGGCTATATCACATATCCATATAGAGCTTCAAGGCCCTCGTCTAGTTCTTTACTACACTCTTCATCGCCAACAACTCTCATTCGAAGAGAATAAATTCACTGCACAAGAGCAACGAAAGCTTGAGAGTCTGTATAGACTTCATCGACTTCAACAGGGCCTGCCCCAAGGATAGTTTTCCCTACCGAAGATAGAACAACTGTCACGACCTCGACCCAAAATAGTATTAGGGAACGAGTGTCTTGACATGCCACCAAGGCAACAAATATTCCGATTTAATTATTTCCTTAAATAAATGCAACAAAAATATTATCACATGGTTATGAATCGTAAAATACTAAAAGTAAAGGAATTACGTCATCAGAGCTTTCTAAGGGAAACTTCATATATATTAAAAGTAACAACAAGTTACAACTTAAGAGAAAATTTAAACCTTATTACAAGAGAGCCAAACATGCTCTAAATAAACATTTTACAAAAAGAGCTCTAAAAGCTAAATCTTCAAAATAGTCCATTTTCGTTCCGTCCGTGAGCCTAAACATTTCCTGAAAAATGTTTACTTATACAACATCAGCTAAAAGCCGAATGAGGTTCAATCTCCAGACATTCCAGGATTTTCAGAAAATAGATACCTATTCAAGTCAAAAGAGAAGGCATATACATATATGGATAGGAACTTGCAGTAAATAGATATATATATTTTGAACTGAAAGTATATATATCACAATTGGATAGCTCAGAATAAGGCGAATGCAACAAATCAAATGTGATATCTTTTTCTTTCAATCATATCATTTTGATGGCCAAGTACACTCTAATACCGTATTATACCCGGTAGTTGAGGGTCAATCGAACATATTCGTCACAACGACTTATTTAGGGCACACCAGCGATAACCCAACTGGGAAGGTCAGTCAGTAAAGAGGTCCCTTAGGCCGAATCAGATTTTCAATATTCAATATCCTTTTCAATAATCATTTTAATCGGTATGTTTATATGGACAAATATAAACATATCACAAATGAATCAATCATCGGTATCACATGAATTTTGAGAATAAAAGCAGTTCATAAAATATATATAGTTTGCATAATATCATATAATCAAAATACACAAGGAATGTTAGAGTACTCACCCAAAATGGAGGTCAAATTTACTGGTATTGAGTCTTTAATCACACGTTAATCTGATAAAGATTTAAGTACACGTTCTAAGGTCCAGTTTATACTATACTTTAATAATAACTTCCTCTTTTAAAGGATTACTGAATCCCCATTTGTCAACTTTTAAAACTCATTGATCTTAATTGATGAATTCAAGTAATAGTCTTTCCTCATCAGTCGGTTCCCAGTAGAGATGGAGGGTCACAGGGGCACCACTTAAATACCATCTCATCTAAACAGAACATTACCGGATTCATTCCCAGTAGAGATGGAGGGTCACAGGGGCACCACTTAAATACCATCTCATCTAGACAAAACTTCACCGGGACTGACTTTGGAATTACTTAAATGGGATTCCATAATAACGAGCAATTTCTTTTAAAAAGAATCATTTTTAAAAGCATAAAATTTCATACAAGTTTATAAAATCAACTTGGATTTGTTCTAAATTTTAAGTTTTGATTAGTGAATTATTTATTGTATTTTTACCATCATAACTACTAAGTAAAGCTATACAATAATAAATTAAAACTATAAAGATGCATTATAACATTAAGATTACCTTAAGATGAATATTCCTAAGAACTTCTTCTTAAACGTTCTCACACTTTCTCTCACTATTTCTTTCTATAATTCTCAAGGAATTGGTGTGAGTTTCAAATGATCCCCAAAGGCCCTATTTATAGTTTTCCAAAGATATTTAGGTGTTGACATGCGTCTGGGTGATAAGGTTTCACTTTGGTGAGTTGTCGTTCACGTGTCGTGCAACGGATCAACCTTACAGTCTTGGTTTACCAAACGGCGACACGTGCTTTGCCTTTTTCTAGAGGATTTACATGAGTTTTATCCTTTCCTATAGAGGTGACACGTGTGCAGTGGATATGTTCAAAAGAAAGCACGAGATGGAAAGTTATTAAGGGTATAAGGGTCATTTTACACCTGAAGGGTATTTTAGTAATTTTACACCATGTATTTTCAATATTTCTTTTAGGTCCCTGAAAATATTTTATTTACAAAAAGGCTCATTTTTATTTTTCATTTTGGTCCCTAAAACTTTCTTTATTAAAACCAAGTCCCTAAAGTTTCATAAAATTATATTTTCTACCCCAAAACTTATCACTTAGCTTAGGATGTGCCATAAAATCTCAGTTTGACCCATTTTACCGTTGATTCTTCAAATTTAAAAATGGGCTTTGTCATATTAAGAACTCAGAATATCATATATGTAATAATATATCATTATTAGATAGTAAGTGTGACGAAATTGAAAGAAGACAATTATATATTGGCATAAGAAAATGGGGTCATTAAAACAGCTCGTCAATGCCACAACAACCCATAAATAAATGAGTTTCTTAGACGATTAATCAGGGTACCACCAGATTCCTCAGGTTGGTCCCGACTAAGATAAGACATCGTTCATAATGCCATTGGGTCTATATTATTACAAGGTCATGTTGTTTGGCCTTAAGAATGCAAAATCTACATACTAGAGGTTGGTCACAAAGATGTTCAAACACCAGATAGGAGGGGCTATGGAGGTGTATATTGATGACATGACTATCTCCAATGTGTGCACCCAAAAGATGTCAAGCAAATTATTTACAAACTTCATGATGGAATATATGAAAGCCATGAAAGAAAAAGGTCACTGGAATTTTAAGCTATCAAAGAGGATACTGGTGGTCGTATATACAGAAAGATGCAAGTGTTTATATATGAAAGTGTGAAAAGTGACAGAAATTCTCTCCCCTAGTTCATCAACTGGCCAAAGGCCTGAGACCATGACCACCCCATGGCCATTTGCGCAATGGGAGTTGGATAACATTGGACCATTACCTACTGCTCCAAGGAATCATAAGTACTTGTTGGTCGGCACATACTATTTCACTAAGTGGGTTAAGGTAGAGCCACTAGCCAACATTAGAGATGCGGATATGATAAGGTTCATCTGAAGAAACACCATAATGCGCTTTGGGGGTACTAAAGGCCATTATAAATGATAATGGCACACAATTTGAAAGTGGTCTCTTTTAAAATTTTTACGACGATCATGGAATCAAGCACCATTTCAGTTCAGTAGCGTACCCCCAAAGCAGCTGCCACGTAGAAGCCTCCAATAAAATAATTCTCAATGGCCTTAAAAAGAGTCTGGAAAGAGAAAAAGGCACTTAGGAGTATGAACTTCCTCATGTTCTGTGGGCATATCATATCACACCAGGAGACTAATAGGGAAAAGGCCCTTCGCACTCTCATATGGAATAAAAGTTGTCATACCACTTGAAGCTGGCCTCCCAACCATGAGAACAAAAGTGTTTGACTAGGGCTGAATGACGATGCGTTTCACGCTGAATTTTGACCTAACCAATGAATAAAGAGATCTGGCTATGATCAGGCCGACCTCATACTAGCAGCAGTTGGCGAGGCAATACAATAAGATGGTTAAACTAAGAAAGTTCCAAGTGGGGGATTATGTCCTTAGAAAAATTCTTGACAACACCGTAAGGCCATCAGACGGTAAGCTAGAGCCCAACTGGGAGAGACCAAAAGCATGGAATGCGACTAACCTTAAGAAGTTTTACTTTTATTCTTACTTCTCAGCACTTAGTTTTTGCAAATTTTCATTTCAAAACTTATGTTGCTTGCAGTTTATTATTTCAGTTATGAATAAAGGCCCTTATTTCCCTATCTCGCTTAATCTTTTAAGACTATTCAGTTAATTTACATTATTTCCTAAGTAGCAGGCTTATAGTTGGCATTTAGTCTTTGGAAAGTGTCGATCAAGCTTTAAACTAATTACAATGACAATTTTTCTTATTATAATTAAAATCGAAAGTCCCCATGTCCTCGTCACAACTAATGCATGTGACCTCATGACTTGCCCAGGTAAGATAAAATCCCTATAGGGGATCCCTAGGTAATAAACCAACGTTACTTGGTTGAATTAAATTTTGAACGGGTGGATCGCCCATAGTCCGGGTGCATTTTTACCATTGTCTTTTCTAGGCCTAAGGGAGTGTGACGATAGAAACTAAAATGTAATAAAGATAAACATAACACATGAAAGGCATAATGGGATGGAAAAATGCAAAAAAAAAATGGTATTAACTTGATTATTCGGCAACAAAGATTACAAAATTATAACGGTTTAAGGTTGGTGAGCCAATAATTATCCGATCTATTTCCTCCGACCATCATCAAGATCATGCCTATATTCATCATCACCGGCATGACCTTCCAAGTAGCTCTCAACAAGCTGAAGAGGAATGGCGTTTAAGGGTACCCATGCCTCATTTCACCCAAAAGGAGGTCGCTGGTACGCTGGACACTCAACGTGGTACATATACCAAAGTTAGGAATCCTTAGGTCTTTAATAATCTTAAGCACATTCAGCCAACAGTGCTTGTAGGCCATGTCTTGAGCTTTATGTAGTCTCACAAGGGCATTTATCAATCCCTCGTCATAGCCAGCTGCCTAGGCGGCTCGGTGACCCATTAGAACAAGTACTGAAGCTTCTTTACGTCGCGATTTAGCCCCATTATCATAGCATTACTTCTCTAAACCTTTTCCTCGGCCTTAGTAAGTCTCCTCTTCAGATAATCATTTTTTGACTGAACTAAAGCGTCGACCTCCCCCACATCCATGGTTTCGACAAGCTGGGCCTTTAGGTAATTTACTTCTTTTTGTATAGAAGAGCCCACATCCTCAGAGTCTTTGAGATTGTCTTTCAGCTTAGCGACCAAGGTGGATTGGTTCTTGTAAGCCTCAATCTTTTTCTTTAAGGCTTTCTAGGTAATAAAAAATACTCACGCGAGTTTGCACGCTTGCATTTCGCCCGAGCACATTGTCTAAGTTATTGGAGGAAGAAATCTCCTCGATGAAAGGCTACAACATCAAAGCAGATCAAGCAATAATTGATAAAAAATGCTTAAATTGGCACACTCAAACTAAAAAAAATATTGTTCTCTTTAATAAAGGAGTAGGCAAAGCCATTACAGTCCGACACCAAAAGAAAACAAAAAAGTACAAAGTACAAGTAAAAAAACCCCTAAAGACTACGGGCTTCACTTCTTCACCTGATGTTCCGTCTTAGCCCCCTTCTCCTTCATCGCCACCTCCTTGGCCTGGTCAGTAGGGTTGCTAGTAGATTCGTCAACCTTGGTGGGGTGGGGTGGGGGGGACCTAGATGGTGTTCACAAAATAACTTGGACTTGATATAGACTCCGACCTTTATTAAGGCCTGATCCCAGCCTTTCTTAAAGCTAGCGTTGCGAGCATAGGCTATCTGGATCTTGGCACCAACATAGGCCTCGTCCCAATCTTGCTCAAACTAGTGTCCTTGGCGAGAGAAATCTAAGACACTTCAACAGCCAACCAAGAATTTTTCTATTTTCAGGTGAGTATTCTCCACATTCAACAGACTATTCTCACTTTTTAGCAAAGTCATGACCTCGATGGTGGACTTTTTCTCTATCTCACTAGCCTCTAGCGCATTGTCCATGTCTTTTTGCGATTTTTGGAGGGCCTCATTTAACTCATCATTTAACTTGGACTGGTCGATATGATCGTCTAAGAGGCTGGTAAAATCTGTCATAAACTGTAAGACAAGTGTTAGAAAAATTCACAAGTCACAATCGAGCAAATTAAAAGTAGAAATAAAAAAGATTCTCACCAAAGACAGAGTCTGAGAAGCACGTAGGTAAAGCTGTTTAGGTCCGAACATCCTCAGCCGTTCATGATCACTAGTGAGCATTGCCCCCCTCAGCAGGCCTGGGGCTAAGGATAGATTATCGGCCACATATTGGGCCTGAGGGATATTGGAGAAAGAGGAAGGGATATCGTTCTTCTTTGAGGGATGGTCCACGAGGGCTTTCTTCTTTTCCTCCTCTTTTTTCTTCTTCTATTTATCCTCCTCCTCCTCCTTCTTCTTCTTGGTGACCAAATTCAGGTCGACTTGCCTTCAGCCTTCTTTTAAGACTTATCTATGACAAAAAGAAAAATCTCTTCCTCCTCACCATCTGCGATCAAGAGGACCCTCTTCTTAGTGGGATCCATTGAATCCTCTTCCTATGGCTAAATGGAACCAATGTCTAACGACTCAAAGGATGATAAAGTTTCCTCGTCAGGAAGTGGGAGATCAAGGATATCGTCTACCGGGTGAGCACTAAAGCTGCCGAAAGTGTTGGTGTACTCGAATAGAAAAAAGGCTGATCTGGGTTATTTACTGTCAGGAAGGTACTAATTCACCCTCCAAGACTTCAACAGATCATCAACGTTGATGTCCTGGAGGGAAGGCTCCTTGTTCTTCCTGCGACCTACTAAAAGACATAACAAAATAAAATTATTAGCAACATTACAACAAATTGAGAAGAAAATATAAGCGATTAAAGGAGCAAGTGTTAACTTATATCACCCCTAGTCTAGGCATATAAACCCCATCTATTCTTCACCTTCCGGGAGCGGTGGATGTTGCCAATTTCTAGTGATGAACCCGTAATCCAAATATCCTTTGCTGAAATTAGGGAGGTTTACAACCGACACTCTATTGGCATTCCTCTCCTTCAGGTAAAGAAGGCCATCAATAGTATGAGACCAGGTGTAAAAATACCCGATCTCTGGAATGCCCAAGTTAGTTTCATAAAGCTCATTTATTCGAATTATCCCATTGATTATACATTAAGCATTAGGGGTACATTGAGCTGGAACCACCCCGAAAAATCCCAAAAATATAAGATTTGGGGGAAAGGTCAATCCCCCTAGACCACAACGAGAGTGTGAATCCAGTGCCCCCCCATCGATGGCTCTAACATCTTTATGCACGAGGAGACAGTCGATTGTGACCCAAGAAGGAATGTAATAAATTTTCCCAATCTCGTCTACAATTTTGCCATGAATGGAGTTCGACATTTACAAAAGAACTAATCACTACTACTGAAGACAACAAAAGGGAGAAGGGAAAAGCTACGAAAATAATATATGAGGATGGAGATGATAGAGACTTACAACCAAAGTTGAAGAATGCAAACGAAGAAGCTTTGAATTTTTTTGATAGCAGATACTAGGAGAAAAGATGATGATTTGGTGTCAAGTGTGGAACCAAACCCAGTTTGAAAGATCGTGCACAATTACAAGGTGCAGGAACTAAGGCGATTTTTGGTGCTTCACTCTTTGGTCGGACAAGCGTACCCTTGCAACTTCAACTTATTTATAAGTGTGACCCGTCAGTTCAAATTTATAGGAATGGATCAATGGGCCCATGACATTTGTATAACCCTATGGCCTAATGACTTTTGGCCAGAAATTTTAGGGGCAATTGTAGGGACCTAAATATAAATTAAGCCCAATTCAACCACTCGACCAAGCTCAACAGTGCTTGGGGGCGCTCGGCACATTTTATTAATAACAAGGATTATTGTCATCATTCATCACTTGGATAATTATAAACACGTCAATAGTTACAATCAACTCACATTGGTTACACAAAATCTCGGACGTGATATTAAGGGAATCACCACATGAGTCTATCTCAAGCTAAGGGAGTCTCTTAATAAACTAATTACTATGACTTTCAATAACCATAAATACAGCCCACACCCCAGGGCCAGGGGGTGTAATTTTGAAGCTTTGAGAGAAAATAATAAAAATACAGTTACCTCTCCGCGAACGTAGACAATTCGCTGACCCACGTATATTCGTGTGTTGTGTGATTGACATATTTATATTCATCTTCAATTGCTTTTTGGGATCTTTTAATTGTGATTAATTTTTATTCACAATTGTCAATTGAACCAAGTTAGCACTCATATGCAAGCATTTAAAAAGTCACGATCATTTTTTTGTGTGTTGGAAACACTCTATTTTCCACGCGTGTCTGGCTTTCATATGAAACAATCGTCGTAAGAAGAGATTCCCTCAAGGATGCGGATGAACAATGATCGCCACATGCGAAAACAATGAAACACAACATGAACCGACACGAAATTATAAGTTAATGGGTTTAGGACTATCGAGTTTGGGTCAATATCGGGTAAAAAAGATAGACATGTTAAAATAACGGTTCGAGTTTGAAAATTTTGATACTTCCGATTAAACATGTTTGTACCCATTAACCGTTAACACTAACCTAACACTTTTTTTATAACTTATCTTTGATACATTTGATAATATTTGTTATATATATATATATATATATATATTTGGGCAAGAAACAATTTGGATCCTATTACTATTAACATTTGGAATTTAAGATGTATGAATTAAATAAAGTATGTTTTGATAGAAATTTTAGTTACTTAACGGGTCTTAACTGTTTGGGTTGAGTGACTCGTTAATAATAACAATTTGAGTTTGGGTTTATTATTTGAAACTGATTTGTTAACGAGTCGTGTATGTGTTGTGAAGTTTTTGTGAAGTTTTTGACACGAACCTGTTATCACATAATACGAACACGACCCACCACGACTCGTTGACTGGTCTACTAAAGGTCTTCGCGTCATAAGTTTGGATCCACATCAAACTAATTTTTCATTGATGATAGGTACCCTCCTATACTATCTTTGTCGACAACCTTTGAGTTGAGGAATCGCAAATGTCATTATGCGAATTACTTTTTCTTTAAAATATTCACACGATGACTCATTGAAAATTTTGTCACGGGAGTTATTGGAGTCGTTCGATAAATAATATTTTATCTTGCAAGAAAATATCTAAAATTTCACAACTTATGATTATAAATTCAATATGGAAATTGATGGCAAAAGTAATCGTACTTGTAATTTTTTTTTGGGGAATTTAGAAAGTTAGTCGTTACACACAATAATCTAATGTCGCTAAATGACTATTAAGCCAACAAAACACTTGGTGTGCCACGAAGAATGTTTTAATGTACCATAATGTTGGAAAGTTGCGACAAATATATAATAAAAGTACAAGTTAGAAATTAAAAAGTGCATGATAGAATAGAAGGCAAAATGTTAATTCAGTTAAAGGTGTCCCTTTGTCGTGCGCTATAGCCACCCTAGAGTGATGAGTTATGACCCACCCAACTCCCAAACACCAAACATTAATGAACAGGAGTAAACTTCACTTCACTTCCTTTTCTTCCCCCCCCCCCCATCCCACTCCCACTTGGTTAGTTCCAACCGAACCCCAAACATAAATACAAACTCCAATTCCAAACCACCCTCAACAAAATAAAACGGCAGAAACAAGATGTACCGAGACGTATCGGCCTGCAACACCTACAACTACGGCGACTCCGTATACTGGGACGCTCGTTACGTTCAAGAGGCCGCCGTTGGTTCATTTGATTGGTACCAACGTTACCCTGCTCTTCGTCCCTTTGTTCGCAAATACATCCCCACTTCCTCTCGTATCCTCATGGTTGGCTCTGGCAATGCCGGTAATCATCTCTCAACTCTCACCTTTGCCCCCCGTCTTTTCAATCGCTTAATTGAATTGTTTTTATATTTGGCAAAGGTAAATACCAGGTTGTGGTTATATTGATAGTTTACAAATCAGAATTTTTTCAACTTTAGGGTTTTCTTATTGTGTTGCACGTTTTTTTAACGTGGAGGTATATTAAATGTTTGAGAATAAAGTCCGGTATATGGCATGTAGGGGGATAAAGGGTGCAGTTTATGAAGGAAATAAATAAAGAAAAATGAGGGTCTTAGTAATCGTATAGAGACTTAAAGAAATCTGCCCCCTCGTTCTCGCTGTAGCTGTGTTTGCAATATAAAAACATAACATCCATGAAATGAATAATATAATATAGTAAATTGTTATGCAAAACAATCCAAGGGTATCGGAGTTCTCCAATTTAATACGAATTTGTTCAATTAAATAAACTGGGCACAATTTTAATGTTATTTATACATACTCCCCCGTCTCAATTTGAGAGTTCATATCTTTATTTTGTATATATCAAGGATACACTCATTCAACGATTAATATTAACCCTTGTTCAAAAAAGGGAAGTGAATTCTTAATTTGGGACAACTGAAAAAGGAATAGTAGGCTCTTAATTTGTCTTAATTTGGGACGGATGGAGTTATTTGTTAATGAAAATGATGTTTTCATATATCTGTCATTTGTGAAATAGTAAAACTTAATCAAGTGAACCAAAATATGATTATGCAAGTTTCAAGGTTGATAAGATGGTTGACAAATAATTGGAAGTTATAAGAGCATCTTTAACACTAGTGTAAAAGTTGCTTTAGTGTAAGATTTTACAAAAGGGGTCAAATTTTCATGCACCAACAGTATTGCACAAGTCTTCACCAACAAAACATAGTGTAAAATGAAAATGTAAAAAATATGGTACATTCCTTTTTTTTGCATGTTGCCGTGCCACATTAAATATGCACTCGCAAATTATCTTTCTCCTCATCCAAAACTTTAAGATATTATATCTTTTGTGCTATATGTCCAACTGTTATAAAATTAATATTTTTGAAAAGCTCTTTCTATCAAACAAACGCGATCCATATTGAATATTTTATTCTTAACAAAATACCCATTATACATGTTTTTGTTTCTCATTGGTCTTTTCAGGTTTTTAGACTTAAAGTTGGAAACAACTGTTAGAGTACAAATTGAAGTAGTATATCATTTTAGAGTAAGATTTGCTTTAAAGCACCAATTTTTTCAAAACACCCACACCCACACACCCGTACTGAATCCCGTCACACGTGCTTGATTTTGCCGAATTGTCGCACCCTCATTTGCACCTCGCCACACCCGTCCTTCATAGCTTTAAACATAGGATTTACACCAAAATTATACACTACTATTGGAGGAGATGCTCTAAGAACTTCAACTTTGACAAAATTTGAATTCCTTGTTCCAACTAAATGAGTGAAATTTATATTATAGATGAACTTGTATTACATAGAATATTACAGATCAACACGTTCCTCTCGCGTTTTCACCACTTTTTATCCATTAATGGAGCCGGTAGATCAAATGTAAGAGAGAAGTAAGGAGAGAAAATATTAATGAGCGTCCATTTGCCTTCACAAAGGCTTTGGTAAGTAGTTGCTCGTTGTTTACCCATTTGTCGGAAGAAACAAATGCGATAGACTTCTGGAAATAAGAAATTACCTGAAGTAGGTGAAGGAAATTTAATAATTGCTAGTTAGTGTGGCAAAAAACAATGGAGCTGAAGGGGTGTGATAGTATGTGATTACCTTTTTCTATGTTATGACAGTAATTAGAGGCTATATTTATCATTGCAAGTGAAGACCAAGAAGCTTATTAATTTGTATAGATTAATCTTTTAAAATCTTAATATTAAGTTGGATTTTCAGAAGGGAAGCTTTAATCTGCAACGGTTGCAAATCTACTTTGACCATGACCACAACCCATGGTTCAAAGTAGCGTCCGAGTCAACTCGGAATCGGCCGAGTGAATTTGGAGTCGCTGGCCAGCGCACTAATTCTGAGATGCGAGTAAAAAAATAATGTAATTCTCACCGGATCGTGGCATCTAGCCGATATATCGGACGATTCGGTAAAACTCGGTGATATATTGGTGCATCCGGATATATCTCGGCGAGATGATTTTTTTTTTCACAAAAATAACTCAGATGAAGTCACGGGCCAAAAATAGTGAAAAAAAAACAAGAATGATTGGAAAAAGCTAATATTATAAAGAGAATCTCACCTTTGTCAGTTGATTTGTAGCCTTTAGAAGTCACAAGCCATTATTTGGGTTGATTTTCACCTATAAAAGCCTTACTGGGTTGAGATTGCAAAACCACAGCCTTTTCCATCCTTCTTCCTCAGCCGATGCAAGCCCTCTTCCATTTTAAGCCACAGCTGGTTATTCTGCCTTATGTTTGGGTGAGTGAGAGGCATGGTTTGGGGTTTAATGCCAGCCGACCCAAGCCCTTCTTTACCCTTTCGCTTTCTCTCTTTTTAATTTTATTTTTAAATTTCAAGATAATACCTTTTGTACACATTATTTTGTTCCAACGAGTGTAAAAATCTTTTTAGTACAGAATACATTGTTTTTATACATTTTAGTGCAATATTTTTTTGGCAAAAAAATGCTAAAAAACCTATTTGTGTACAAAAAAATATTTTTTTGCCAAAAATTTTTAAAATACAAATTTTTTATACATAAAACATTTATTTGTACAAAAAGCATTTTTTTGTACAAAAAATATTAAAATACATTTTTTTGTACATAAAACAATTATTTGTACACAAAGCATTTATTTGTAAAAAAAATGCTAAAAATAATTGTTATACATTTATTTATACATTTTTTTTGAAGAAAATGTTAACACATGCTTGTTGTCATTGAAAATGCTTGCATAAATGCTTGTTATTTTGTAGAATGGCTCCTAAATTAGATATTGGATGGGAGCATGGAACTGCCATTGGTGGAGATAAGAGGAAGGTTGCTCGCAATTGTTGTAGCAAGGTTTGTAGTGGTGGCGTTACAAGACTGAAAGAACACTTGACAGGTTTACAAGGGAATGTGAAAACTTGTCATCATGTACCCCGGGAGAGAGCAGCTATAATGAAAAAACTTCTTGTTGATGGTGTCAGGCTACGGGCCCTTGAGAAGAGGCAGAAGGAGAAACAAGTAGAGAATTTGCGTGATCAAACCCAATAATACGATGAAGAAAAAGACACCAATGATGATGAAACAGAAAATTATGGGACCCGTTTAGAATTAGCATAGTTGAAGGCTACTATGAAAGAAAGCTGAAGAATGGAAAATGAATAACATAGACATTATGTTTCTGGGGTAAGGCCATCCACATCTGGGCTTAAACGACTGTACATGTCACGTTCGTGGTCATTGAAAAAGGGGGTTGAATTGCTTGCCTAAGGAATAGACCTTTCCATGTTTAGGTCGAAGAAGTCTAGTTAGAAAACTGTGAAATCTATGTTCTCTACAGATAGTGGTCTTGCGTATTAACATATAATTGATACAATTGCTGCGGATGGTCCAGGGATTAAAGGCCTTAGCGGTTATTAGATTGGAGGTTGGAAGATGAGGTAGAAGAGGTGGATGCTTACATAACAACTCTTAACGAGAAATGACCCGATTACTATTGCACAATTATGTGTGACGGGTAGAGTTCAAGAACGAAGAATCCTATCATTAACTTCATGGTATACTGTGATCGTAACATGATATTTCACACTTCTGACACAACTAACAAAATCAAGATGACGAATTACATTTTTTCTCTGGTGGATAAAATTGTGGAGGAAATTGGCGAGGCCGACGTTGTACATATTGTCATTAACGACGATCCTAAGTTCATGGCGGCTGATGCGTTATTGATGACGAATAGGAGACACTTATATTGGTCGCCTTGTGCAATACATTGTCTTGACCCGATGCTTAAGGAAATTAGGGATATGAAATCAATCAAATTAGTTTTGAACGATGCTAAATCAATTACCTCGTTCATAAACAGTAAAAAAGTTATGAATTTAATGAAGGAGTATACTAGAGATAGGGAGTGTTGCTAAGACCAGGCATTATGAGATTTGTCACGGAGTTTATTGCCCTTGAGAGTCTCGTTCGCTATCCGTTTGAGTTGAAGCGAATGTGTACCACGAATGAATGACGTGGATTCAACCGTGAAAGGACCCAGCGAAGTGCTGCTACAAAAGTGTAGGATTTAATTCTGGCTGATCGATACTGGCAACGAGTTGCTGAAGTTGCCAAGATTATGGAGCCGTTAGTATTGCTTTTGAAGATCGTAGACCAAGATAAAAAATCTAAACTTTTGGTCATTTGCGAAGGGATGGACAAAGCAAAACTAACAATTTAGGCAACTGTAAAAAACTGGAAGAAGTATTGTCAAGTGATTGATGGAAGATGGGAGAGACAATTATATCGACACGTGCATGCCGCAGGATATTTCTTAAATCCGGTGTTTCAATATTCGACTCATTTTTCAAACCCTCCTGTGGTAAGAGCCGGACTGAAAGAGGTCATCAAAAGACTAGAGTCAGACGTATAAAAACAAGGTTTGGCAATAAATAAGGTATCACATTTGTTTGCATCGAGTTATATTAGTTTCATGTGTATTGTTTCGAAATTGATTTGTTTACTTTTTAGGTTAAACTCTTTACAGATCGAATAGGGGAGTTTGGCTCAGATCTTACCAAATAAGCAATTAAAACTTCTCTTCCAGCTGAGTGGTGGGTCAATTACGGTGAGGAAGCTCCCAATCTTAGGTGCATTACTATCAAAGTCTTGATTCAAACATGCTCATGATCGGGTTGTAAGAGAAATTGGAGCACATGGTCTCCCATCCATACAAAACTTTGCAATCGATTGGCCATAAAAAAATTGCATAATTTGGTGCATGTGCATTACAATTCGCGACTTAGAGTTAGGAATTTGATATACGGAGATACTGAAGATTTCTACAACTCGATAGATGTGAATTCAATATTTGAGAAGGATGACATATTGGATGAGTGGATGGGAGAATGATGAAGGGGCCTTACCAACTGACAATTGAAATTGTTTAGATGAAGGTATTCAACAAAATGAAGGGGAAGGAGGACGAAGGGTCACAATTAACCAGCACGTGTTCTTTCTAGTTCTGATGATGATCAAGGTGGTAAATAGTAAGGATGGTTGACGAAATATTCTTGGTACTTATGGTAATGATGATGATAATGATGACCAAGGTGGTGGTGGGGGGAGATGTTAGCAGGGGAGTTGCTGGTGGTAGCCGACAAATGAGTGGAGTTGATGGTAGCTAACAAAGGGGTGATTCTTACAATACTGGTACTTAACATGGTGGTGGTATGACATGGGCACAAGAAGATGAAAACTAGTATACTACACAAAACACAGATCATGGGTATCGTTTGGAAATTAGTGACACCAGAGACATTTGAACAACTTGACGAGATTCTCTAGTAGTGACGAGTATTCAAGCGTATATGATCTGCGTCTTGATGATCAACTACGAGTAATGAGTTAAATGATGGATACATATCGTGGTGTGAGGCATAATATCTCTGAAGGTGGGAGTGGCACAAATGGTTATGGTCCTGCACAACTTTCAAGATCAACTAGTACTAGTACATGTGGACACTATGATCGTTAGAGACCATTATGGATCTACTAGTAGTGATATAACTGGTGATGGTTATTATGGATATAATCAAGGAATGCATTATGGTGGATCTATAGAGGTTTAGATATTATCATCACGGTGGTTAGTCGGAAGATCGTCAACCACAATTTCCAACCCTATTTCCAATCCTTTGAGCAGCAATATGGTTCATATTTCTTCCCTTACCGTACTGGAGGAAATTACCCCTATCCAAATTCTTATGATCGATATCGCAACTAGACAGGGAGATGAAAATGACGGAACATTGTAATCGATTCTATTTATCTTCAATGGAATTTTTTTATCAAGTTCTATGTGTCATTAGATTGTTTTTCAATATCAATATTGGTTTATTATGGAATATTGAATTTGACGAGTTCGTCGCGCTTCAGTATCTACAATGCAATGCATATTGAAGGATGGGTTTGAACGTATCTCATTGGTCCACATTGTTAAATCTTATTTTTTAATAATTTTCGATATTTTTTTCAGAATTTTTTGCGATCTCTAAATAGCATATCTTTGCGTAGGGCCCCTCGATACCGTGACTGAGTTGAAAATCAGGTGTCCAATCCCAGTACAAATACCAAGACTTTAAACCATGCCGCAACCACAATTTCATTTTAAGGTGTGGAAAGTTTAACTGACTTGTTTTTTCAAAAAAAGGGGGAAAATGTTATATATAATGAAAATAAATCTTGTTTTTCTGGCTTAAAAGCTTATATATCTGTACTACTAAAATATACGTTTTTCTAAAGTCGAGCAGCGCAATTGACCTCTTTTTGTCCACTATTTGATGCATGTGCGTTGCACTCGTGACTGATACTTGATATTACTTTTCAAATGGTATTTAATTAAAATACATCATCTGACCATTAAGTGTGTTTCCTTTTTGAAATAATAAATCTCTAAGCTAATGGAGATATGCAAATATAAATCCAATCTGCCTATGGATGGAATAAATGTCAAAACATGCCGTTATTGTGACAAATGTATGACATTTTGATTCGAAATGGTGTGTGATCTAAAGAATTCATCTGAACATGAATTAAGAGGTTGTCTTGAGCACGAAAGTATTTACATATAACGTCCAACTGAATAATGCAAGATATAATATTGAAACATGAGGAGAAAATTTTAATTGAAATTTAATTCAAATGAGAATACGTTCAACTACATTGTTTTCTTGGATCATTTAGTTCTTGGGGAGTTACTATCCTTAACTTCTTCCACTGTGTGCAACTAACCATGCCTCCTTGGATCTCTATCCCTTAGGTTGCTGCATTTGAAAAAGATGTAATGTTAGAAATAGCTTTTATTGTCTCCCCTACGTTATGCAGGAATTCTTGAGCCTCCAAGTTCTTCTCGTTTGTACACATCCTCTCTTTGTTTTCCAGGCCTCTAGTAATGGTTTGAAGACCATATCAATAGGCCTTCCATCTTGCAAATAAGGCATATCTCGTCCAGGCAAAAGATTATATAAGTTGTTCAACAAGATTTTTCGGTGTATAAGAGGAATTCTAATTGGCGCTTTAAGTTGGTAGAAATGATGGAGGAGTACTCCCCACCAATTCCGATCCAGAGTATCCTCTAATTCCATGTGTAAAAAATTCCTCTCCTCTTCCCACTTTTTGATCTTCCCATTGATTCCCTTCTGGCCTTCTTTGGTTAATTCTTTCCATTCAACCAATGAATAATCGATAATAACTCGTAAATCGCTAACGTCAATCACACGGGCCTCTTATTCATTCTCATCTATGAAGCACAAACTCGACACGTAATACGTGTTTCGACACGACACGTGACACGCAACACGCGATTTTTCCAAAAAATAGGATACGACACGCTAGGATACGTTTAATATATAATATATGTTAAAATATATAATATATATTTAAATATGTATACTAATGAAATAAAATAGATTTTTTCCCATAAAATACATTATTATAGCATTCTTAACATGAAATTATGAAAATGGACTATACAAAACAAAATTCAAACACACTTTAATATTAAAAATCATAAATAAGGCAAAAGCACCATCAAATAAGAAACAAAATTAAAAAAAAAAATTGTCCTTTTACGTGTCCCAGCGTGTCGGCAATGTGCCCCAGCGTGTCGACAACGTGTCCCAGCGTGTCGGCAACGTGTCCCAACGTGTCGACAACGTGTCGGACTCGTGTCAAAGCTGACTTGTGGCTTCGGGGAGAGTGTCGGTGCTTCATAGATTCTCATTCAATCATGGTGGAGGAGCCAATCAAAATATAATAAGTTATATTGGTTGTCGGTACATATGCACAACATTTGCTAGTATATTGAATGAAACTCATTGAAGCGAAATATTATTGATAGATATTGTTAGTAATTTTATGCAAGTGTAAGGGTTTAATTTGTCTTAGAGCAATTTTAGACTCGATGAATGTCGAAATTGAGCATCCTATACATGCCTCAGCCTTGCCAATTACTATCATATCGTTTTTTTTAATATATTAAATGAATTTAAAGTGTCTGAATGTAGGTGTAGAGATAAAGATATATATATATATATATCTGTAAACTTTAACTAATAATATGTAAGGGTTATATTAATCCTCACCAATTGAGAGTTAACAAATTTAAACTCTTTAATTATAGGTCAACAAATTTTAATTCGAAAGATTTGGATAATGGTAATCAGTAAGCCCTTAAGTATTTTAATATGAATGCCAACAGAAGACTTATTCAAGCAATAAACTGACACTAATCCAGAAGATCTTAGGTCCCTTTGATTACAAAGTTGGATATATTGAAAAAAAGTTTATTCATAGATACCATGGACAGAAATAGAGGAAAAAGAGATGTGAGTGGCTTAATGAGATGCTTTCTGGTTTTCCAAGAGTCCAATTCTTTGGGTGGGTAAAATTATTTTTCATAAAAAAGTAAGAAAAATATGTAGCATTGATCACATTTAAAACTATACATTGCTTCGCAATCAAGCACCATAAAAGTAAAATATGAGAAAAAAATTATTTTCATGGGGAAAAAACTGTCACTCCTGTCAAACATACCTTAAGAGAATATTTCGTTGAATACCACAATTCAGAAACAATTCCTGGACTTCCTTTTCATTCCTTTTCATTGTTTTGCAATGAAGTGGGTGCATTTTGATGAATGACAGCCCTTCCACTTAGTTTCTATTCTCCCCCCCATCCCTCCTACATTTGAAGTGCTCTCCTCCCCCCCACCCAAAGACTTAAGAAACAAGCGATAACCAATGCTAAATCCAACCCTCCCAAACCATCACCTACTTCAGAACAAATAATAAATTACCCCCAAATGTGACCTGAGTAGTAAATAAGTTCCACCACATTCGTGATAATTTAAAAAGGGAGGAATCTTAATAATTTGCATAATTAGACTTACAGCACTTTTTTAAATTGTCTTTTAGACTTCGGTACTAAATCTTTATCCAGCGATATCTTCCTAATTAGACATCAAGAGATTCTTAGAAGGAGGAAAAAATTTGAAAAAAAATGTAGTGTTTACCATGCTCCCTTCAGCATCTTGTTCAGTGGCAAGGTCTTGAAGGAAACACATAGCACTTCCATTATCGGCCACATCAACCTTCAAATCTGAGAACTCAATTATCAGGCTCTCATCATGTGCAAGGTCGACAAACAACTGCTTCCAAAAAAAAAAAAAGAATTGGATAATTGGAGACCATTATCATTAAAAGAAAAGGTACAATAACAAACTGAGTTCAATTCTCCATGACATGATATGACTCGTGCCTAATTGTAGCAATTGATTAGTGTCTCAATTGCAATATCTGAGCTGCAATAACAATAACTCAAATAGTTATGTTTTAAGAAGAAATATCTTAATTGGAATATGTATATCCAAGAACCATTAATACATATCTGTCTTCAAATTAACTTGCTGAGGAAGTAACAAAATCAGAATGATCAAATTAGAAAAAAAATATCAGACTGGAGGTATAAGCCTCTTTATGGCATTTACTCAAGCAGTCAGGGCACACTCCATGCAATAGTAATTTTTCTTTCACCCACATAAAAAATAAACAATAGAAATAGAAATAGCATCAATTTTCGATTATCCATCAGCCAACATAACTAAACAAATTGAAAATTGATGGAAATAGGCCCTTTTAGGGATTATTTGTCATTATTATTTTGTTTTTTATTTTATTTTATTTTTTATTTTATTTTTCTTTCTTTTGTTTTATTATTTAGAGGGAATGAGTAGTAATGACATTTTTGTAATTAGGGCCTTAGCTTGGAGCCTAAGCTACTCCTTCCCTTTAAATGTCTACTTGTAAGCTTCATTTGAGGTAGACTTGAATTTTGAAATAGAGAAGAGTGTTTCTCTATCTAATGTGGTGTTTAGATAATATTATGAGCCTTTTGACGGGTGGTTTACGTAAAATTGGTATTAGAGCGGGTGTCGCTCCACATTATTATTGGTGTATCGTTGTATTTTTGTTATCAAAATCGTACGCTACAATCAATGGCTCCAAGAAGATCCGAACTGTATGAGGAGATTCAAAAACGAACGGGAGAGTGGGTGCAATCACAACAACAAATCTATACCCATTTTCAAAACCCAACCCTAACCCTTGAAATCCCTGCCCACAATCCCTGTCCTACCCCACCCCCCACACCAAACCCACCACCATAAAACTCACCACACCGTAAACTCAAATCTTGAACCCTAATTTCCCCCAAACCTAAATCCATTCCATAAACCCTCCATTCAAAATCCAAGACAACCCACTTCTAGGGTTTCACCTACCATTTTACAATCCAATCCACAATTTAAAAATCCTAGCCTCCAACCCTACAAAATTCCTCCACCACCAAGCCGAATCCCCTACCCACCACTCATTTTTCAAACCCCAAACATAAAAAAAATTACGTTTTCGCCCCGATTAATTCCCGAGGCTCAATTCAAGATTACCGGCGGCTAGTCCAAGATTGGTTGATCCACCAAATGATTCTCCCTCACTACACCCAATTAAGTCAAATCAACGATAAAAAGTCCCCTCCCAAGCCGGTTGATTGCAAGAAAAAAAGAAACTACAAAATTGGGTTGTGTATTGGAGATTCTTTTGACATTTTTGTCGAGGATATTTGGGTGACTTGCACGCACTTTCGTGAGTTGGAAACATTTTCTTTGAGCGACTTCTTCCCAATCTTTGAGCATGGGGATGAAGATTTTGATGAGGTTGGATCGGTGTTTATCTCTCCCGGGGATGAGGTGGTGATCTTAGGTAATGTGATAGGTGGTGGGTATGTGGATCCATTTATGATAGCTTTTGATATGCGCTCGGAGGAAACTTTCTGCGGCGTAGCATTAAGGAGGTTCATCATGGGAATCTTGGGTCGCGCTTTTGTTGGTAGGCCATGTTTGGATTGTATTCCTATTCTCCTTGGATTTATTACAAGCCAGTACAAGAGGTGTTTTCGAGGACAACTGTTCTTCCTAGTGAGGTGCCCTTTGATGGGTGCCTTGCTTTGTTCCCGTTCACCTCCTACGCTCAAGGACGAGCTTTTCGAAGCCGGGGAGAGTGATGGAAATAGGCCCTTTTAGGGATTATTTGTCATTTTTATTTGTCATTTTTATTTTTTTATATTTTGTTATTGTATTTTTCTTTCTTTTGCCTTATTATTTAGATGGAAGGAGTAGTAATGTCATTTTTGTAATTAAGACCTTAGCTTGGACCCTAAGCTACTCCTCCCCTTTAAATACCCACTTGTAAGCCTCATTTGAGGTAGACTTAAATTTTGAAATAGAAAAGAGTGTTTCTCTCTCTAAAGTGATGATTAGATAATTTTAGGAGCCTTTTGACGGGTGGTTTGCGTAAAAAATATTTAATACAAGATAAAGTCTATCATTCATGTAACCTGAATGTTTATCTGCCACTTCTGGAGAGTGATGGTTTCTACAATGTTGGAGCACCTTCCCCATATATTAATGGTAGTTAAGAATATGGATTGACTTAGATTATTTCTTGATTCAACTACTATGAAAATATGAAGATAGAAAATGGGGAAAAGTAAAAGTCACATAGATCTTGAACGTCTCTCTTTGTCTCTCTCTTGCTTCCCCCAATTATATGAAGTGAACCAAGCAGTCTAATTCTCTCTATATATCAGGTTACTTGGCTGTTCATAAGAATAAAAACATCTTAAGAGAGAGGGAGAGGGGTGAGACGTTTGAGGTTGAGAGTGAAGAGACCTTTCATGTTGGTGTTAATTGGATTGTTGAGACAAATGGTAATAATGGGAAACTGATGGAAATTGGTCCTTATTTTAGGGTTTATCAGTCATTTTATTTTATTTTGTTATTTTCTTTATTTCGTTATTGTATTTTTATCTATTTTGTTTTAGTATTTAAAGGTAAGGAGTAGTAATGACATTTTTGTAATTAGGGCCTTAGTTTAGAGCCTAAGCTACTTCTCTCCTTTAAATACCAACGTGTAAGCCTCATTTGAGGTAGATTTGAATTTTGACAATTGAAAAGAGTGTCTCTCTCTCAAGTGGTGTGCAGATAATTTTAGGAGCCTTTTGATGGGTGGTTTACGTTAAATTGGTATCAGAGCGGGTGAAGCTCCACATTGGTGTTAATGTATCGGTGTTTATTTTTATCAAATCGCTCACTACTCTTCAATGGCTCCCAAGAGATCCAAGCAACACGACGGGAATCGAGAGTTGAGGCAACAAATTGCGGAGTTGCAACAACAAAAAGCCTAACTCTTTTTTAACATAGGGCTAACACTTAACCCTCCAACTCCCATGGCTGCTCCAACCCAAAAAGACCACAAACCCTAAACCCCCCCACCCTTCTAACCCTAACCCTAGCTTCCGCCCCGTTGCCTCAGCCTTATCCCACCACCATCGGACCCCCAAAACCCTATACAACCCATCCCTCCGTCCCAAAAATCCCCTCCGCCAGCCGCCCAGCCCCCCCAAAAAACCTACCTGCAACCCTAACCCAGGCTGCCCAGCCCCCCGAACCCCCTCAGCAGCTCCCTGCCCACCCGCCGACCACCTCAATAGTAAAAAAACCACTGCCTCTTGCTGAACCCCAAAACGGCCCAGAAAACCTAGTGTTTTGCCCTAGTTATGCCCAAAATCTGTTTGGACCGACAAACCTAAACCCAAACCCATGTTTGTGCTTCGAAAACGTAATTTTTGACCCATGTGGAATTTTCTAGGGATTGATTGGGTGAAGAAAGTGGAGAAGAAGAGAGAAAGTGAAGAAATAAAGAAGAAAATTGTGGGATGTGCACTCCTCAAGTTTCAAGATTTATTTTTGGGTCCCCACAATTTTTTTGGAACAATTTTTGGAATTTCCCCACGAATCTCCAAAATTTTGTACGCTCGAGGACGAGCTTGGTTTTAAGAGGGGAAGAGTGATGAAAATGGGTCCTTATTTTAGGGTTTATTAGTCATTTTATTTTATTTTATTTTATTTTGTTATTTTTTTTTTGTTATTGTATTTTTATCAATTTTGTTTTAGTATTTAAAGGTAAGGAGTAGTAATGACATTTTTGTAATTAGGGCGTTAGCTTAGAGCCTAAGCTACTCCTCTCCTTTAAATACCCCGTGTAAGCCTCATTTGAGGTAGACTTGAATTTTGACAATAGAAAAGAGTGTTTCTCTCTCTAAAGTGGTGTTTAAATAATTTTAGGAGCCTTTTTGACGGGTGGTTTACGTTAGAAACTTTGGGATAAAAAGGTCAAATAAATGTTTTCTTCCTATGCTTTTTAGAGTAGTATGGATGTAAATCTTACCGTGGGTGACGTCATTTCACTGTCTCAGAATCCATTTATGGAAGGAACGAACTCTAGTAGAACCAGATGCAGTGTACATCTTGGCTCGGAGTTAATTTTGAAATGACAATGATGAATATATGATACTGTCTTTCTTCAATGATATATTTTGTTTCTGATCAGAAAACAATTGACAATGTGTATGTATGATACTGTCTTACTGGAAATTTAACCTTCTTGGAGCTTCTCGGAAGCACTTGTAGTTTGTCCCACCTGTGCAAAGTTTAGCTTATATTTAGTGCAAAAGATCTAAAAACATCAGGAGTCAACAGGCTAATAGAATTAAATAATAAATAAAAGCAATATGAAAAACTAACCACGTAAGGATAAAAGATTCTATTTCACCTTATAATCCCCTATTTTAGTTTTTGGAATAGGAGGATATAACATGTAAGGCAAGGAACTTAACAACCAAAAAGTTCAAAAGATAATTTTAATTGATTAATCATTTGCCTTTTTCGAATGGTCAAAGCTCAAAGCGGAGTTTGGTTTGGATAGATTTAATCATATGGTTGGATTATCTTTTGCTTTAAGAGATCCCTATCAGGCCAGTGGCCACTGATTTATCTGTGCCTGTTTCTAAGGGTATAGTCCAGGAGTGATGGAGTTTTTAAATACAGCAGCGAACATACTGTAGAAAAAACTGGATGAGGGGAAAAAAGGGTGTCGCTTGAGGGGAATTTTGAGTAATAGGATTCAGTGTTCATCTGATGATGGTGCTTGCTGAGTTAATGCAATGCAGTTTGTTGTTATCTGCATTTCTTCTTTTTCCTGCTGCCAAATGATACGAGTGTCTGTTTTTCTTTTTCTTTCAAAGGCTAGAAAAAAATTGGATCTGAATTATCACAAACAAATACAGCTAAATTTAAACTGCTATGAAAATGCCTATATTTGCAATGGGGTCATAAATTTCATTTCTCTATCATTTATTTGATAAAAAGTGTGTTCTAATATCTTTCACCATGCCAGCCCTTCTGCGGATCGGTGCATGAGTTCAATGCGTTGCAGATGATAAGCTTTTGGTTATATTTTTATAACTGTTGTTAAGGAAGTTTAATAATTCAAAATGTTTATGTGAGGGTTGAATTGTTCTTTTTGATGAATTTTGAGGAATGTAATTGAGTTTGCATGTAAAATGGAAAAAGGAGGTATAGTACAAACTCTGATGGAAGTAGGCAGGAAAATATGGGGTAAATAACCGTCGATCTATTTGTGTACTTGGAAGTACTATAGTTTTTATGTTTAAAGGAAGTACTTTGGGCTTCTGGATCTTTGTGTAGAAGACTGTTCGTTTGATTATAATAATTTACTCTGAATTAAGAATGATGAGATAAATGAAAAAAATCCATCTTCATGCTAGTGGTCGTTTGAAAAGGGGTGAAAGATAAGTTAGTTTTACCTTACAAAATCTCTGGTACTGCCTGCATTTACCGTGAAAGATAGGTTATTGGCTTATATTCGAATGGCATTACCTATAGAATAGTATTTTTTAATATTTTATATTAGACATGGACCTTTTAAGAGTAAGTCAATAGCATATGTATTTTGCAAACCCACATTTGAACATTTACCATGGTATGAGGTGCATGGATGCTGCATGTCACTTTTTAAATTCCTATTCAGTGTTTTGCATGCCGATACAATGAGGGAAATGATGCTTTATTACGTTTTTATATATTATTATGTAGTGATTTTAAGTGTATCATCTCTAGTTTATGAAACCTTTTAAAGATTGAATGAGCATATCTAAAATGCTACGACATACGGATTGGTATAGGATATGTGCTGGTATAAGATATGCGACTGATACACGGATATTTCCCAATGCATATCTGAGGGGTATCTACAATTATATCAAGTGAAGCTCTACGTTGGTGATATCTACAATTATATCAAGTGAAGCTCTACGTTGGTGATATCAAGAGTTGAAGCCCGTCAAACTATGTGTATACTAATATTATCCCCACCTTAATACATTATCTTCACTTAAAGTTGAGGGTAACAGCATAAGTTTAAGATTCGCTTAAGATAACTCCTTTACCCGACATTTTTTGAATTTGAATTGTAAGTTGCAAATAACTTCCCCATCTTCTGAAAAAGTGGGACAACTTTGCCCACGCGTAGGGTGTGCTACATATCTAGTCGGAAAAAAATAGGATACAAGGATGCATAATTACGTATTCGAGGTGCATCCAAAAAATTAAAAAATGTAAACAGGATACATGGACATGTATAGGATATCCATGCATCTTGATATAGTTTTTGTTCTTCAGATATATGTACACTTTGGGGACAAGGTCAGATGCGTGGAAGATACAACAGGGAATTTTTACTATTTTTGAACGAGACCATTTTCTAAATGAGAAAATTTGATTCATTTAAATATTATCATAAACTAATCCCAAATCAGTCATTTTCATTATTAAATAGAATAGAAAGCCAAAAACTAAAACATCTCTCTCTCTCTCTCCACGGCGTTGTCGCTCTGAATCCCTCAATTTTGGCATATCACCTTGTTGTCGCCGTTGAACAATAATTAACATGATATCTCAGAAAGCAGCGTTTGAACATTTATGATGGATATCGAATTGTTTTAATAATAATTATTATTATTTTTGGTATTGTATCTGGTACCATACGTGTATCCACATCCATGGTTCCTAGGCAAATGCCATTTTAGAAATATAATTTTGGGAGAATCCTCAGTTTTGGACATTAAGATTTGTTTTGGGTGTCATCTGAATGGAGAACTAGTAAACATCAAGAATCATTCCAAGGCAGTGTATATTAGGGATAATGATTCTTTTAGTCATTCTGCATCTTTTGCAATATTATTATTATGTCGTTCCTCTCATCAATAAACAAAAGTTTTTTCATTAGCATGAGACGTCAACTGTATAAAGATGCCTCAGTATATTTGCAATGACATGTTGATGCGGAATACATAATGAAGATGATTGGAAGTTCATATGAAATTGTAATTGGTTTTCTATTTTTATTATTAGGGTTATATTATGGGTTGTAACTATTGTAGTTTAGGGTTTCTTTATTATGATTATTTTTGGTGCTTATTTCATGGACTTTCTATATCTTAGGCACATGATTTAGTTTCCATTTTGGTTTTGATTTTATCCAATAACTATGATTGCAAGTTCCACTACTATGCGTAGTAGTCGAATTATGAATTAAGAACCTTGCAAGCTTTTGGATTGTATGCTATTTTCAGTGGGCTTCCCTTTTTCATTTTCTCTTCTCTCACTATACTTTTTGATTATAAGTTTTGTTCATGTTGATAATTGATAACGCTGCTGAAACAAAAAAGTATTTACTTTGTAGTTATGTCAGAGGACATGGTGAAGGATGGTTATGAAGACATAATGAATGTTGACATTTCGTCTGTGGTTATTGACTTGATGCGAAAGAAGTATGAGCATGTTCCTCAGTTGAAATGTATCCTATCTGAAGAACTGCTTCATCTATTCTTTGTTGGATATCTGAAATTGTTTTCTTCTCTGTGAAACAAATGCATTTACTTTTGGTTAAGCTCCTTATCAAACATATTAGACATGCAAATGGATGTCAGGGATATGAGCTTCTTTCCAGATGATTCATTTAATAGTGTCATTGATAAAGGTACGGGTATGCCTTTTCACTGCATTTTTTTTTAACAAAGAGGATGATTTGGTGGGTAATTTGCTAATTGATGTATTTAGACCAAGCTACGGTTGGTCTCGGGCTCGGGACATGGGAGCAGCCTCTCCATATTGGAGGTAAGGCCAGCCGACATCCGCCTCTCCTAGATCCTGAAGTTAAGCGGAAGCCTTGTGCACTGGGTACGGTTTTTATCAGACAGAACCCCATTTGTACAATGACATTTAATGACAACACCATTTTTCATCACTGAAGTGACATTCAACGATAAAATACAAATTTTGTCAATTTAGGTGTCATTCAAAGATGTCGAAACCAAAAGACGTCGCCACCATTATTTTCGCACTGCTAATTTTAATGGATCTGGTTTTTGAAAACGATGCAAGTCTAATCAATGAAAATTAAAAGATGTACCTTAGTCCAAATGTACCAATTATTGAGCTACCCAAGTCAAAATCACCCTTATAAAAGCTTGCAATTTTTACCTAGACTTTATGTTTTAAATTGACAATATTTTTTGGTGCATTTGTTTCCGCATGAACGATCTGTTGATTCTAGGAACTCTTGATTCGCTGATGGTAAGTCATCCTTTTGAAATTTCCTCTTCATGTCTCATTATTATCGTTAGGCGTTTTCTAATTTTTCATGCATGCTTTTGATTTTTTAAGTGTGGTACCAATGCTCCAATTAGCGCTGCTCAGATGCTGGGGGAAGTGAGCAGGTTGTAGGTTTCATGAGCTCTTAAAGCTGTTTGTTTTGTACTATGTTATAGAAGTTAATCGGTCCACATTTCCTTTTAACTTTTAACATTTTTATTCGTGGGTATTCTAATTTATAGTCGTAAAAACCAATTGCTTTTTCCTTGTAGGCTTATTAAACCTGGAGGGATCTATATGCTGGTAACCATTTTCCTGAAGATGAAGCTTTATTCTCATAACTTTTCACCTAAACTCTGAAAGCCCAGAGCAGATAACTTGTCCCCAAATATCTGTTTGCAGATAACTTATGGTGATCCTACTGTGAGGATTCCTCACTTGAGCCGACCGGTATACAATTGGAAAATAGAATTATATATCATACGTAAGTAATTTTTTGTTTTGGCATGTCGCAATTATTTCGCTCTTTTTTTCTAATATGTTCAGCGTTTTGAAATCGATTCATGCTTTAGTTATTATTATTATTATTATTTTTTATTTTTTTTTCCATTAGTTCTCTTAATAAGTAAATAGCTTTATTGGTGGATCGCCCTGGCATACATCATAATTGGTTGTCCGAAATAGTCGATTCATTTCTTAACCTTTGTTTTATAACCTTTTCCCATTATTGCATAGTGTGATTCATCAATTTGATTTCTCTATAATTACCGTAGTTTTGTATGCCCCTTTTATTTTTATACAAATATATATTATGGTGCTTTTCCTCCACTCATCTGGCAAGGGTTCTCCACACCTCTATAGGTATTCTATCCAGGCTAACCGCTTTATTCTCCCTATTTTTTTAATTAATATATGTACTTCCTTTTCAGTATTCGGACACACCATCCCTATATTTGGTTCCATTTTCTGAACATCCTTTTTAGGATATTCTTCATTCAATAATCCTTGAAAATACTCTTCCCATCTATCTAGAATTTCTTTATCATTAATTAATATATTTTGTTTTATGTCTTTTATACACTTAACTGGACACATATTCTTTGTCAATTTATATATCTCCTTCTCACCTTCCTTGGTACCTAATTTATTATACAGATCATCTAGTGCGTTTTGTTGCGTATTTCTTACAATATTTTTTGCTTCACTTTTTAATTTCTTACATCTTTCTAAGTCTTCCTGGTGGTGGAATGAAGAAGTTCAACAGATATTATTATTATTATTATTATTATTATTATTATTATTATTATTATTATTATTATTATTATTATTATTATTATCAAGCATTTACACACTTATTTGTTGTGAATTTTTGGTTATTACCTCTATGGTATAGACAATCTATTCGTCAACTGTTACATTACACGTGGAATGCCAATTTTGGTTCACCAATCTGATTAGGGGTTTCTGCCATCATAATGTACTTCATATATATCTAGGTTGGAAATTTAAAGTCAGACCCAGATTAGTATCAAATTATACTTGCATATATCTTTCTCTTTACATATCATAGAGGGCAAAATTGAAAGCTATAGTGTATTTTTATATTTTGTTTACACTCGGTAAAGATATCAAATCATGCCAGAAGCTCTAGTAATCACCGTATGCAGGTTTTGGATAGTGCGGTTGGCCTGGGTTATTCATTATTGTTTGTGTACATATATTTCTGAATGAATATACATATCTATTGCAGACCATGTGATGTAGAACAAAAAATGGAGATAGATAGATAAGAAGATAGATGCCTACTGGCAACGGAGCACAAGCCGACAAGTCTCACAAGCTTTCAGTTTATAATTTAACTTGGAAAAGTAAAGGAGATGGCAACCTTATTTAGGACTAAAAAATCCTAGTAAGATGAATACTAAATTAATAGATAAATATCTAATCTCATTTAAATAGAATTCACAAAACATTTACTTGCTTAAATCACAATAGTTATTATCCAATTATCCCAAATATGAATAAACATAATAAGAACAATTGGATTCTCTGAATGTTCCACATCATTTTTTTTAGTTATAATTAAACGAAATTCAACTCAATTAGAAAAACAACTAAGGAAAAGCCCAACACTATAGATTCAAAACGCCACATCAGTCGTAATTAATGGAGCACTCTATAACTTCTTCAATTCCCATGCTAAATTGGAATGACCCAAGGCTGCTGGAATTACTCAGCAGACCAAGCCTCATCAGTACTGTGCAATTGAGCCAAAGTGACGTAACACAACAAATGGCAAACAAGAGCAAGCACAATTAGAAATAAACTCCTCTCTCCCAAATGTATTGTGAAGGCCTTATTTATAGGCTAAGGAGTCTTGCTAGCCAAGAGAACCTAAAAAGGTAGAAAGACCAAAATGGGCAACCTAGAATATTCCAAAGGAATATTACTCACTCAACTGTATTACCTAAAATACTAGCCTAGTTAGAGAAATACAGTAAAAGCTAAACAAGCTAAAACAGTACATTTGGCATATTGCAATTAATCCCCCATACTCCGCTTATTCTCATCACAAAGCCTCTTCATCCCTTCCTTCAAATGATACACCCAAAATCTGAGCAAAATCTCCTAAAATTGTTTATTTCCGCACGATCACCTACTAGTTGGATAACTTCCGTACCTTTAACCTTAATCTAGCCCACACTAGCAATTACACCCTCAAATATTTGCCGATGTCTTCCTCTTCTTCTGGCCAAAAAATTGCTGCTGCTTCTGTCGCTGAGCATAGAGGCCCATTTCACAGGGACATCTAACATCGACGTGGTAACAATTTCCCTTTCTTCCACGGCACAAGACCCTTATAACTCTTTCTCAGTTACAGTTACTGACCCCAACCCCTAACCTCTCTTCTTAGCTAAGACCCTAACAGTCCCTTTAGATGACCTGAAAGGGTAACCCCAGAAAAAAATAGAAGATTTTGAAGACACTATAGATTGGATAAAGACCCCAAGTTGCATCAATGTTTCTTGGAACGTGGATTGCTTCGGTGCGTGGTAAGAGTAAGGGTATGTGGGTACATTAGGGGTAGGCTTTGTTTGGATACTGTTTCGGTTTGCAGTTCACTTGGAACTATTGTTTGAATTTTTTTGATATAAGGTGTGTGTATATAGTATACACTTACACACATACTATAAAGCACCGACAGTCTTCCGAGGACCCTGATTTAGAGTCACACCGACACGCTGGCACACATGTTAGACACGTAAAAAAGAGTGGCCAAACTTTTTCTCTATTTTTTATAATTGTTCACGGGGGACATGCTGAGAGCAAACTTATAATTTTAAAACAAAAACATGGTGAAAAGTGCAACAATAAAAACTTTAGAATATCTGTAATGTCCACTCTAATAAATCTGTTCATATATTATGTTTTATGATTAGTGATGTAAATCTTCAAATGCGGAAGCGTTATTATTACACTACACAACTATTAACTACACAACAACTACATTACACTACACAACAACAACAACAACAACAACAACAACAACAACAACTAAACTAAAGAAATGAAATGGGTTTCTTTCTCTCTCTATTCTCAATTCTCAATATTCAAGGGTGATTACAAATGATGGCCAAGGGGTCTATTTATAGGAGAAATTAGCTTGCTAATGAGCTATTACCCAAAATGACTAAAAAATGCAGCTAATAACCAAAAATGACATATTAGTCCCAAACATACTTGGAAACTAATTAGACACTAAAAATAAAGGAAAATTACAATTAAACCCTAAACTAAATATGTAAAATAAAAGATAGTCTTCTCTCGTAGGCACAACCAGGTGCTGCTAGAAATCCCATACACATCATAGGCTTTGTTTATATATAATATCTGCATGTTTCTGTTCTTTTGGGGAGTAGTTTTATATTTAATATGTGCTTAAATTGATTATTTGATGGTTGATTATTTTTAAGGACATACTTGACTTTTTCATTGTATTGGACTTACTAAAATTTTTCATTAGTTTGCTGTAAGTTACCATACTAAATATAAACTTCGCAAAATTTCTTTTTATAGAATTAATGAAAGACGGGAGTGATCGTATTATCCTTGTTTATATTGCTTTATGGGATTTGAATTGTTGAATCTTTTCTTCGATATTGAGTTGTTGATGAAAAGATGAGTAATGAAATATGAAATTTTTTGTGTCATCATTTGTAGTTTGTGGATTTTAGCTCATATTAATTTTCATTAATATGAATAATATATTATATTCAATGTGTCGCTGTGCCCTAGATTTTTGAAAAATGGCGTATTAGCGTGCCATGTGTCCGTGCTTTTGTGTGAGATTTGGAGCATTGTATACTCTTTTTTTTTTGGTTGTGTGTGTGTGTGTTGGGGGGGGGGGGGGGGGGGTTCAAAAGTTAGTTCCTTTGAATATATCCCTGCTCCTCGCTGACTTGCCTTTGATCACAACCTTACCATTTGCATGGTGCTTCCCAATGGAAACCTGTGAGGTCCATCTCCATCGAAAGCCTTGTCAACCTCCAGAACTGGAGTTGGTTCAAACTCTTAGTGGATGAGAGGAGCAAAGTTGTTACTATACTGAGTATGAATTGCTTTACTTGGATGATCACTTGGAACACCTAACTACAGAACCATTGGGCCTACAACTACTCTCTTTATGTATGTTTTAAATTGCAGTCGCGAAAACTATTGCTTTTTTTCTCTAGTGTAGTGTTGTGTAAATGGCGTCACCATCGCGCAAGAGGCGTTCATTGGAATTTAATAGTTATTTTTTGAACAAAGAATTTAGTAGTTAGAAACTATAATATGAAGACATCTATAATATTATTTCAAAATACTACTACTATGTTCCAAAATTAAGTACCATAAATTACATCATTTCCAATAGTCAGATATTTAGTATACATCTTTCCCACTAAAGTCATAGAATCCACATAGATCCATATACAATTATCTCCAACGCATGAAGTACCAAAAAGTTAAATTGACAAGAAAATGAGAAATCAAAAGTAGCCCCCCTCATCAAACATAGAGGGAATCGACCATTGCATCCTGCACTGACCCAAATAAACCATATCAACCCAATAACATAGATCATCTCCATGATTCATGCGAAGAAGAGATACACAAAACCACATACAAATAGAGAGGCAACCGTACATAAATACGTAATTAAAAAATTATACTGACACGGGAAGGAGTAGTTTTTTTTTTCCTAAAGAGCTACAATTTTTCTCTTGTGCGAGTTATGCTACTGTTTCAAGTGATTAGGCTTCGTCTATTTTTTTGCCTTACGTGACTTTTCTCAGTTTTCTGTCTTTTTTTTAAACAAAATGTGTCTTAGGAAGTACCAAAGTGGGGGGTAGAAGTAATATACACAGATAGCAGGCAATAGCGTGAAATAATGTAAATAATAGTGCAAATAACAGAGCTATATCGTAAAATTGCCGACGTTATATGTGGCGACGTTATTTTAGACATGCAATAGCAGGTTTTAGTGGTGCAAAATGCAATAGTGCAAGAAATTGTGCGCATTTAAACACTGATATTGAATAGGGATAGTTGCACTGGGCCTACCAATAGTAGTCCTCCTAAAATCAGAAGCCCTACTAATCCCAATCTGCGTAAAAGGAACTAGTTTTGATGACTGACCCTGCCCTACTGGAATGGGCCAGCACTAGTGTAGATCTAGTCAAGGAGTATACCAAACCAATCTATTAAATAATGATTTTAGACCATGCACCGGGGTCTATAACTTACCTCCTCAAACTTAAGCCACTCTGCAAATTAGACTCCAAGGATTGCGATACCACCTGTCCCTGATTTCCCCCTTTCAACTAATTCGCTTGATTAACATTCTGCATTGTTCTCCCTAACATTTAAAAAAGGGTTATATGGACTTAGCCCCACATTTTATCTCTCTCGACAATGGCCCATCTCCAACTCATGCCGCCCCACCCCACTGCCACCACGCAACCCCCCTCACTGCCCCAACCCGACGCAACCCAGCTCCACACCAGAATAGATCTTACATATATATATATATATGTGTGTGTGTGTGTGTAAATCGAGATACTCTTGGTTGTTTGAAGCTCTAAGCTATTGCCATTTCCAGATCTATTCTAGTTTTTACATCTTTCTCTGTTTTCAATTTGTGATTTGAAGCTCAGAGCTTTTTGTTTTACATATGATCCGGATCTGAGAGCTGTCTGATTTCCCCCGAAATTTGGTGATGAGTTTTTGGACGAAATTTCTACATTTTTTTGGGTTTTTATTTTTTATTTTTTTAGATGGCTGATGATTATTTTATGGGGCATATACCAAATAGTCGAACTTTTTTTAATACACGTTTAGTCCAAGGTTTTTTATTTTGCACCAAAAAATCCTTCACCATGCCAAAAAGACTTTACCATGCTGCTGGCGCGGACCTTTAAAATAAGAGAATAAGGGACTTTTTGGTACAAAATAAAAGGCTTGGACTAAGTATGTATTCAAAAATGTTTGAGGAACTTTTTGGTATTTGATCCTTATTTTATTGATTTGTTTAGAATAAGAATTTTTTTATTCTTACTTTTAAATTTATAAAACTTTCTAGCCTTTAACATGACTGCCATAGTGGTGGGAGAAGAGAGAGAGAGAGAGAGAGAGAGAGGGGGGTGGTGGTGAGGGTTAGGTGTAAGTGTATTTTAGGATTTTAACAAAAAGAAAAAATAATCACTAACAGTTAATTGGTTAAAACATGGATTTTGTCAAAAATTGGGGGTCAGTGTTTTTTTCTTCTTTTTTTCGGGGGTCGGGGGGCGCCAATACCCAAACAGAAATAGCTAATTGGGGGCTACGTACAAATAACCCTTTAAAAAAACTCGACCGCTAGTTTTGTAGTGAGGAAGAATATGATGAGCCTTTAAGCGTCGATGAACCCTCCATGGTTTCATGCTTTCTATGGAAACTCTTAGAAATGATGAAGTTAATGTGCTTAGACTCTGATTGAGCTTCAGAATGCTCAATGGTCTGCTTCGTTTTCTTGGGTCTCATCTTCTGATTCATCTTCAGATTGTTCGGGAGCACGATTAGCATTTGGTACGGGAATAGAAGGAACATAATTGGAAAAGGATCATCAAGTTTAGGCCTGAAAGGATTCGTTGGAAAAACATCACACCAAATACTCTCTGATTATGTACCCATTTTAATCGGGAACAAAACATCTTCCAGCGACCTTGACTGAAATGTTATCCACCATGATACCAAAAACGATTTCAGATTAGATGTGGCTCTGGTATAAGCCACAAATTGTCAACAACAACGCTTGGAAATACAGAGTCGTTCCTCCCCCACCCCCTCACCCCACCCCCCCAAAAAATAATAATAATAATTAAAAAAATGATGAGAATGCACATTCCAAAAATATTACATCTTTGGTTTAAATCATCATGCATGCCTCACAAATCTCACAAACTTCAATTCATGATTTAACTTTGAAAAATAAACGTTTTTTTTTACTTAACCCCCTGTAATAATACCATATATTGACATACCCCCTGGAAGATGAAAAATTACACGTACTCCCCTAAAAATGTAACGCCCCGACCAGGATTTATGGGCCCGCAGTCAACCCGGTCTAACCCTAGCATTAGGTATGAAGTGCAATGAAACATCTTATATAAATATTGCTAGTCCGGTTTTATTTTAATTAATGTTTCACTTGTTTAGCATGCGATTCGAGTTTCAAAATAAACTATGCGAGGGATCCATGGGGATTACCCCAAAGTCCAAGCATACAGAGCTACTAATGTAAAAATAAAGAAAGTACTTACCTGTATAACGCTCTCAAAATACGAAATCGCCCCCAACCTGCCGTAACAAAGCGAGGGTGTGAGCCAGTGTTCAGTGGGAAATACACAAATGCAGTATAGAGTCGAACGGTAGAAAGACGACTCTAACATGTTATGCCTACGTGCACATGCAACTACCGTGTATATATACATATACATATACATATACATATACATATACATATACATGTACATGTACATATACATATACTTAATGCATGAAACAGTTTTACTTCCGAAAACCTTATTTGCTCAGATTAATTTATCTTAATCTTATAAAAGACTTCATTTTTCTCAATTTAGCATTTCTCATTTTATGTAACGCACCCGGTTCAATACTTGAAATCACTACACTTGATTTGACCGAAAACCACTTCTTTACCGAAGTCACCCTTTTTATTTTATCCAATACACATTAGTATTTTCGTTGAAACCCACCCTTTCAACACACGCGAACACCGTGTTAGAAAGTACTCATTTAACCTTTGAAAACCTTTTACAACACATTCTTGTGTTAATTATGGGTTTAACCGCATAGGTTGCTTAATCAGCCATTTACCCACTTACTTTATCTTTTTCCTTACCTTATGGACATTAATCAATTTCACATTTACTTGTCCATTTTAACCTTTACTGGAACATTTATTAATTCATTCAAATTAGGTTGTTTAACATATTTCACCACACAACCCATTTCTTGACATGTTCATTATTCCTTTATCTTTTCACAAAAAAATTTCAAATACCGCATACTTCAATGGGCTCCACACCGCTGGCTATGAACACCATATGCTCTGGCCAGTTGGTTTGGATCTTTCACCCCAGGGCTCCGGCCCTCCTTAATTTTCATGGTGTCATCCGAGTTCCTTTTAATGTGTTCTAACATTTTACAAATGTCCACAGTATTCCACTTTTCCTTATTACCCGACCGAAGGCAAAACCCGGGGTTACACCCCGACTTGCGCTACACTTCGAAATTTACCATTTCATGTCCTTTACACTTCAACCCTGATTTGATTCCAAAAATCATATTCATTTAGGACCAATTTGTGTAACACCTCTTCCAACATTTTTATTTCATAAAAGTGTTCCATTTTAAGTAACAAAACTCATCTTTTACTCCATTTCCGCAAGTCTTAATTTTTCCAAAACACTATTAAGTTACCCACCCTAACTTCTTAAGTGTTTTAACACCTTAACACTCTTTTAATCTTGGATTAACATTCTTCTTAATTGGAAACATCTTTATCCCATTATTTCCCTTCCAATTTCACAAGTGTTAATCTTTCACAACATTATGAAGTTATACACACCAACTTTCCAATGTTTTAACCATTAACACTTATTCAACACCTTTACTAACCATTTTTCCAAACTAGACATTTCTTTACTTTATTTATTCAAGAAATCTAATTACACTTAAAGGCTACTTTTATTAGAAAATACCATTTCTTTTTATCAACACATGTAGTCTTACATCCTTATGTTCATTATACCTTTAATCCTATTTTCACACACTTGAAGACTAGAATTTTCACTTTTTCTTATTTCATGTTTAAACCCAACAAAATCTTCTTTAAACTTGTTTATACACTTGGTGCCAAAATACTACAAGTTTATATGCATGAGAAAAACATTATTTATCATTCTAAAATGGACTTTAAACCTTAAAATCCTATTAAATGGGTTAAATACTATGAAGCACGGACACTTCTCCGAAGGCCGCGTACGAGTGTCGGACACTCCAAGGACACGGACACGCAAGGGACACGGCTGGGACACGTGTCCGACACGCCACGTGGCGTGTCTGGCTTAAAAGGCATTAAAAAATAGTTGGACACGGCTGGGACACGGCTGACAAAAATATATAATAACTTTAAAAAAAAGGGGCAGGAAACATATGTTTTTTTTTTTCTCCTTTTTCTCACCTATTTATTCTTTTTTTTTTTTAATCTCTTGTTCAATAAATTGCATTAGCCATATGCATTTTGATTGTTATTATTAGTATGGGATTTAGTATCATTGTGATGTTTGATGTGTAGAATGGATTTAATACTCTTAATGCTTATATGTTTAATGTTGTTCTTAGTATGAGATTAGTATTAATGTGATATTTCATATTTTTTATGTATAAAAATAATTATAAAAATATTTATTTAATACCGTGTCCCCGCCGTGTCGTGTCCTGATTTTTTTAGATTTGCCGTGTCGGCGTGTCCGTGTCGTGTCGGACACGACACCCGTGTCCGTGTCCGTGCTACATAGGTTAAATATATTTATCATTCTAGAAATTCATCATACTTGCGAAATACATTTTCAAGGCATAAAAGGCATTTAATTTCTTCAAACTCTACAAATGTCTATTTTTATCTTCATTTGTTTGCAAGAAACATTATTTCACCAATGTTTACCAAAATAAATTATTATTTTCAAACATTTTATTTCATAAAATGTTTAACATAAATCTTTCTAGAATATACACCATTTTCATAAAATAACTTTTAATATTACAAAACCTTCAAATATTTATTCATTCTTTATTTTTAGCTAAAATAACATTTTACCAACATTTTTACTTCATAAAAATATCTATTATTTCTACACATCAATTTCATCATTTAATCGAATGCATACTACTCATGTAATCTAACTACAAGATTACAAATAATGCAAAATAGAGTCTTAATACTAAAGATAGATTTGCCCACATCTAATAGCTCCAAATAAGGTAGGAATGTTGGTGTAGGAGGAACAACCCCCACCTCCAAAGGTGGCCTCAAGTGTTACCAAATGCATGCTCCAAAATGTGCTCCATCCAAACGTCCAAGCAAGACCCACTTCAAACTACATGGAAGCTCTCATCATCTTCTCCATAAACTCCCAACAACACCTTACAAATTCGTAGCTCTTCTTTAACAATGGTGGAAATGGGTATAAATACCTCAAACATAGTGGAATAAACTAAGAAGATGGTGTTTTATGGTGGTAGAATGGTGGAGGAATGGTGGTTTGTGGTGGGAGGAGGTGGAAGACCACTCACCTCTCTCTCTCTCCCTTCTTCCATTTTTCTCCCAACAAATGCGCCAAACACACCATTATAAAATCCTCCCAAAATCTAAATTCCCGTTTTATCTCATCTGGGCTAATTTGGGCTTAACAGCTCAACCGTCCAATGGTAAAAAAAGTGACAGCGCTCTGATTAAAAAATTTCGATCTATGTCGTTCGAACAATAAGACCATGCCGCTGAACGACATCTCCACCTCGTTCGAAGTTTGCTTCCCGCGACATCCAACCTCGCTTCTAACGACCCTCCAATGTCGTTTGAATGACCTCTTATATTTTCCATTATTTATTTATTCAATTTTTGATCCTCAATTCTCTTATAATCATCACTAACCCATCATCAGAATAATTTATACATAATTTAATTGGATTATTGTTACAGGGTATTACAAAAAATGGACAGAAATTACTTTCCGTTAAAAAAACTCATTAATGTGTAATTTGATTTAACCTCCCGATATTATTTCGACAAAAATACTCCCTTCTTCTTCCCGTCTTCATCTTCTTTGCCAACTTAAGAATCCTAACCCTAATTTTAAAAACCTAAAAAGTTGCAGCAAACAACTAAACCTAACTTTTTTTACCGATACAAATTGTTCAGGCATGGAGGTAAATAATTTGTAACAGTGGTCATGCAGAAACAAGTTCAAAGCAACAAAAAAGACCGTGTCAATCAATGGAAATATTCTTCATAACCAAATTGGGCTCCTCCAATTTATTCTGTCTGTATGTCTCCATTTTTCTCTATTGGTATCAAATCTGAATCAGTTTAGCCAGCTGCCTCATTTTCTAACTTCAGATCATCTTGCTTCTATAAATACTATTTACATGGTCAAATTTGTGCGTGTGTGGATATATATATATATATATATATATATATATATATATATTTGTCATAATGGAAGCTTAGAGTAAATTGTTTTTTTCAAAAGCCTTTTTAACGTTTTAGGAATCTCTTTACTTGTCCTCCATTTCCTATCTTTTACCAGATCTATAATCTGGACAAACATTTGTGTATACACACACACACACACACACACACACACACACACACACACACACGTACAAATACCTTTGCCCTGTCAGTCCCTGATCCAGTTTTTTTTTGACAGGGAGAGATGTTTGTATAAAAAATGTTAGGTTTAGATGTGTACTGCAAAATTTTACGTTTTTAAAATTAGGGTTAGGGTTCTTAAGTTGGGGAAGAAGATGAAGAAGAGGGTATTTTTGTCCAAAAATATTCGGGGCTAGGGTGGGGTGGGTTAGTCAAATTACACATTATGGGATTTTTTTAACGGTAAGTAACGTCCGTCCATTTTGAGGGAGTTATGTCTAATTTTTCATCTTACAGGGGTTTATGTCAAAATATGATATTATTAAGGGGGGTTAAGTCAAAAAGCAAAAAAATAAAAGAGATTACAACCTTTTTTTTAAGTTGAAATCCCTACTGAGCTAACTTATATAAAATTCTTAAAATCTATACTTTCCTAAATTTCCATAGCTATCATCCAATCTGTCCCAAAATACGAATAAATATTAATAATAGAGAATTAAGGTTAAGGTCATGTTCCTTTCTATATTTGGATTTATAGGACAGTAGTTTTCAGGTTTATAAATCTAGTTCCTTTAGTATAATAGCATTTATTTGTGTGGTCCTTTTAGAGTTAGGAGTACACAAAAAAGGTAATTTTATTTGTTTTAATTAAAGAGGTATTTATATTTATATCCTTAGTCGTACTCATTTAAAACTCATTCTAAAAATAAACACATAATCCCACCTCCACCCCACCCCACCCATCGTAATCCTTGTCGAAATTCTCATCGGACATTGCTGGAATTCTCGCTGGATTGTTTCTCTCTCCTCGTTTCTCTCTCCCTCTTCGTCTATTTCTTTCATTTTTTTGGTCCGCGCTAGCGGCACCATTGCCAGCGCCGGGGAAGAAGGTTTTTCGCCAGAAAAAATATAGTGTTCACTGGAAAAAAAATGAAGTTTTTGCCGGAAAAAATGGAGGTTTTAGTGAAATAGTAAATTTATCGGTTTCAATTTTTTGTCAAAAAACATCAAATATGGGTGTTGTTTGATAGATCCCGATGAGTAAATTTCAAATCTATAAATTTTGTGAATTTTGGATTTGTAGATTTGAAGTTATAGACTTTTAAAAATTTGATGGTTTTTTTTTGTATGAGTTGTCAAATAGTATATTGGTAATTTTTCATGATCTTTTTAGTACATGTATTAAATTTATAAAACTATGTAGAGTGTCCGATTTTTATTTACTTTGAGAGTTAAATTGGACCTTTCTCTAAACCCCCTTAATAATAAAGACCAAGTGGGTTTTAGAAACATTCAGCATAACCATGCGTTTTGATTTTATAAAGTTGCTGTGTTGGACACCCTTTGTCAGTTGACTGAACCCAAAGCAGTCCTTATCAACCCCGACCTTTAATACCTAAGACTACAATTAGTTGATACCCATAATTACCATCCTTTTTCCAGAACTAGCATATTCATTACTTTTTCCTTGTAGAAGCCCACAATCTATCTTGTGCGGGGTGAAACTTGATTCCACAAACATTTATTTTTAATTTGGAAAATCAAGGTGTGGGCTCTTAGAGAGCTTGATTAATCCCCAAGGGTATGTGTAGACCCTCTAATCTAACGGTCGGGACACACTATGGGATGTGGCCCCAAAGGGGTGTATTTGCTTGTGGTAATGAAAATTCGTGTTGCCGTAGGAGCAATAATGAAGTTGTCCTTTAACGAGTCATGAATTATAGGTGATTGAGAGTGTGCGGCTCTCAACGGTAGCTACCCAAATTAAAATTAGTACTAATAAAAATGTAATATTTTCTTTTAATCCAAATTCGGGAAAAAGTTAATTATAATGTCCAAGTGGCAAAACGTGATTTACAAAAATGATTCTCGGTTAACATATGTTCACTAAGGCCTCGTTTTATGCGCTGTATAAGGGACCGGATAGGATAGGATAAGAGCCGAATTGGTTAGAATAAGGATGAGCCGGATAAGATTTATTCCAATCATGCGTTCGGAACAATTCCAGATAACAAGACATGGTAGGATATAAATATACAATTCTGTGTATGGGATGCTCTGGATATGATCAATTTGTCTCAAGTTTTTCAAAAATTCCCTTATTTTGTATTGAATAAAAAAAAAAAATAGACTGTTATAATATATTTTATCTCAATAACATAGTTTTTAGTGCCTCCATATGCAAGCAAACTAAAAGTTAAATTGAAAACTCAATTTAGCAACCCAATTATATTGCATGTAACAAGAAAGAAACACAATACAAAATAAAACAAATAATAATTATTTAAACTTCAACATAAAAAATACCAATATATAGTCATCCAAGTTTGTCTTGAAGTCGAAATAAGGAATTATTGAAATTAATCCATAAAAAACATAGCTTATTTCTAGAAACCCTCCTCAAGTAGTTGCCCAACAAACTCCATATGGTCTTTGTTTGACATTGAAAGAAATATGCCCACATAATCCGTGCGCTCGACAATTTTCCTGGTTTAATAAACGCGATCACTTGCATTTAGAGTGATCATAGAGTTAAGCTCCTCAAGCATTTTTTTTCCTACTTTATCTTCACCTAACTTTTTACTAAGCACTTCAATATTTTGTTCGAATTTTGAACAAATGATGTAAAAGTTGTTGCCATATCTTGCATGCCCATGCTCCAAGTATCGCTTTTTCTTTTCCTCCTTTTTTGACTTGGGTTAGGAACACTTGAGGAAGGTTGCACAATAGGTTTTGGAGTAGAACCATCTAAATCAACATTCTCCTCATCCGTGGCATCGACAGGAGACTCGGCTGCAGCACTACTAGCGCGATCCTTGCCAAACACGTATCCCAACCGGTCATATTATGAAAATGGCTTATTTCTTAGTCCCTTTGCATCAGTCTCTCTTTGTAATTAATAAATAATATTAAGTTAAGCCAAATAGTGAAAAATATTATTAATAAATGAAGCGATAAACAATAAATTTAACTCTACCCTTCCCATTGATCATCTCGATCAACTTCAATACAATTCAAAGTTCCGTTCCATCCAAAGCCACTACAACCCAACATATCTGTCACCAAATTAAAGTGTTTCTTCAAAACATATATAAAATTCATATCACGTCCACATACTCCTAAGACATTAGTTGCAATATCCCCTTTCATGTTTCGATCTCTTGGTTTTTTAACTTCTGAAACGTTCACTCGAACAAATGTTCCATCTAGCACCCCTAAACAAATAAACTTATTAAAACTAGTATCCATTAAAATTTAATATCATAGATTAACATTGTCGTATTGAATAAGTAAATATGTACCTTAAACCATTTCCACCTTTCTTCAATACAATCCTTTGGTACTGCATTTAAGACTTCATTGAAATACCTAATAGCTGTCTCTCCCGACCTTCGAATTGAAATTTTATCACACGATTCTTCGTGTGATGGGAAAATCTCTTATGAAATTTTTAGTTTCTTTCAATTGGCAGGCCGTACGAAGAAGATCACATAAAATACCAAACGCATGCCTATCCATTTTAAGTTGATCTATACATGGCACGTCACTCTCACGTACAAGATGATCAATGTTCTCTACTTGTGTCTCATACCTAACAAATGTTCTGTAAAACTCGTTTGTACACGATCAATCAACCATTATAAACTGGTTTGTATTTATAATTGGTACACAATCAACCATTATTAATCACTTACACACGTACAAAAATCGCGTGCGCATGAATCAGCCGCCAGAAATCACTCACGTTTTCATAAGTAAAACTGGTTTTCATATTCAATTTAAGTCCAAATCACTCACGTTTTCATAAGTAAGACTGTTATGATCTAATCAGTCTCGTGTTCATAAGTAAAACTGGTTGTTTACTATGTTCTCTTTCAATTGAACACACACCATCCGCCGATAAAATGCTTGAAGAGCAACTGGGTAATATCAATTTTAACCAAAATAACCGTCGGTAAAATACGAAAACAAACAAACCTAATTGTACATAGCTTTCAACTTGTCTAGCAGGTAGGTTAACAACACATACAAAAAACAATACAGTTGACTGAAAATATAAATAGGTTGCATCGATTTAAAACCAAAACAGTAGTTAATGATAAAGCAACAAACATAAAAAAATAGAAAAAAACAAGAAAGGAGGAGATTACCTACTGTGATAAAAGAGATGTGTGAATTGAAAGTCGCGTGAATGAAAGGGATCGACAGATGCTATGTAATGTTTGAGAGAGTTCAAGTTGAGTGAGTTTCTTTTTTACTTAATAAGGGCAGAGTAGTAATCTCAAGACATGGGATAATTTTATACCTTTTTGGAGGTGGGATTTTTTTTATCCCACTACTTGTGGGATAAGGAGGTCATTTGGGATACTTATCGCATCTTATATCCCATCCGAAACTATACAAAATATTGGATAAGATAATTTTATCCAATACGACCCTCTTATATGGCGCATCAAACAAGGCCTAAACATATAAGGAAATCAAAATATGGAATAGTAAATGATACACTTGAGACGAAATTTTTTAAGAGAAAATCTTTACGGGAGAAAACCTTTGGCCAAATTGATACCTTGCACTATATAGCTCAAGATTTACACAAACGGAGAAATGACTGAAAAACTTAAACATCTCTCTCGATTGAATAATGCACAACATCCACAATTAACTTTTTCCACCTTGTATTAGCAAGAGCAAGCATGCATCCCATTTAACCACTCGTTCCGTCGCAACGTGTTGCGTTTCAACCTCTTCACAAATCTTTAATAAAGTTGTAGAAAACATTAGTAAAATGGAATCAAGAGTAAACAATGAACTAATGATTTGTGAAGAGGCACAAATGATCAATAATGATATAAGAAGCCAACTATATATAGAAACCATCATCACAAGAGATATCATAATCAACTCAATATATGCAGTTAAACCATTATTTGGGGTCCGCTATATGAATCCTATTTTTCCAATTATTTGGGGTCGGCTACATGAATCCTATTTTTTCATTTCGCTTTATTCAACACAGTATATGCAGTTAAACCACCTGATATCATGTCATTTTTTACAATATCCCACCAAGTCAATTTAGGTCTACTTTTATCCCTTGTATTACCATCAACACTGTGACACCTCGTAAAATCCATAGCTAGATTGATTAAGTCCAATTACAAATAATATCGTAGTCTAAAAAATAAGTACCATTCTAAGCATGACTAAAATAAAATGTAATACTAAAGAATTGGAATAATAACTTGAGTAAACCATCATAACACTGATACCAGAACCAATGCAATAAAGTTTCCATCACTAGAACATACAACTGTCTTAAACATAAATCCCACTGAGAAAATAAAAGCGAACTCCAACATAAAGTAATCTCAAGTACAGTAATCCGACGTTGACTAGTATTGAAAACTAAATGCAAGAAATAAGAATGAGTATGCAGGCTCGACACCTACATCCTATAGATAAATCAGGAGCTAAAATTAAAGATATAAGATCAGGGCTGTGGCAGCAGCTGCGACCTAGGACCTGTAAACAGATTTCAACAATAGGATTAAACCGAGCAAGTCTACAAAGAATAAGAATTTAATAGCATTTGAGCTACAATAATAACAATACATCTTCCCCACGTATTTTAGTTGTTTTTAAGTTAACCCAACCCAAACAACCCTAAATATAGCATGCGGTCTAATCTCCGAGCCCAAGTAAACTCATTGATTATAATTCATCTAAATTAATTATAATTGCAAGGTTCCATGTCTATGTTTAATATATGCGTCTCTAGTATAACTACGATAAAGAAAGGACAATCACAAAAGTCTAATATCCAAATATCTATGGCCCCAAGACATTCAAATAATTGGGTTATGTACATGCACACACATAAGATACGAAGGCCTATCCTTATTGCTTTTAAGGATCACTCGTGCGTACTAGGTATAGTTGTAGGCTGTCCTATACCTATGACCTTAAAGCCACATAAGGGATTAGTCACTATGCCTTCCCATCATTCGTATAGACCTCCATATCCAAAAGACTATACGAAGAGCACCTCGTTTGTTTCCCCTCGAAATATGGGTACGTTAGAAGTAGGACCGGGGTAAAATAACCAAGGTAAGCCCGTCGCTATCACCGGCGTACCAACGCGGTCGTTATTGTATGGGCCCTATACAAAGCCCTCCTAGTATGTCCCCCATGAGCATTCACACATGGTATGCTTACACATAAAGTCAAATCACAGAAATCCAGTCCACACAGGGATATATTAAGAGTATTACAAGTTTCCGAATTAATCAACCCAATTGAATTAAGAGATTAAATTCCAAATTGTCTCAAACTCGTTCTAACGAAATTACCTGCTTCATTCGAACGGAAATATGCCTGTCGTTCGAATGACATTCCCAAATCGTTCTAATGAAAAACCCTACAGTCGATCTAACGACTTCCCTAGTCATTCAAACGAGATCCCACATCTCGTTCGAACGAGATGAAACGCTATTCATCTTCTTCGGGAGATAAAAAACAACCATTATCACGACAAATCCTAATTGTACCTGTTTTTATCCTCCATATTTAAGGTGTATAACAACAATATTAACCTAATCCAACAATTTATTAGGTGCTTATACAAGTTTTAAGGATGGATTTCAGATTATAGTTTAAGAACCCTAAGTTGATGTTTTCACACAATTTGACTCAGATTTAGATTCAACTCTTGAATTAAACAAAGGGCTTTAAGCGATTCATCAACATGCGTCATAATATATCAATTCCCTACAATTATTAAGGTTAATTTAAAGAATTCAACATCAAATAATGCTAATACATTAACATGGGTTTAAGGTGTAAATTAACAATTAAACTAATTACGAAATTAGGATTTAAATCATCAAGATCAGATTATATATTGTTTAGTTCATCCAAATCTCCTCAATTCTTGTGTGCCTCCTCTTTAAAGTCTTAGGGTTTTTCCAATTATCTAAAGATTTGTTTTCGGTTATCTAATTAACCTAATAAACTAGCTTCCCACGAAATTAGGCTTAGGTCCAACATAAGCTCCAACCCAATGAGCCCAAATAGCTCTCCAAATAACCCAAAACTCTACCCATGTCATGTACCAACCTAATGGTACCATTTGAAGTAAAAAACGAACATTCTAAATGTCCCAAGAGTCGACACGAAATATAACTAATTCTATTAAATCATTTAACTCATTAACTTATCGAAAAAGTCGGTACGAGTCAATTAATACATAATTTAATTATTTATTAATTACGCACAACTCGACATTATGAGAAACTACTTTATGATCATTGGAACTTGACACCGAGGGGATAATCCAAACAAGGAAACCCTCGACACCAAGTCCCTGACCGTTCCATAGTTGCCCATAATACTAAGTCACTTCAAATATTTAATTAGTATTTTACCATGTATTAAGTCTGATTTCCAAAAGATGTTAAATCACATAACCTAAATTATATAGCACATAATCGGATGTAATAAGTGACATCACATGTCACGCAGACAAAAACGATTTAAATAATGCACAGAAAATACGGGGTATTACAAATACTAACTAATTCACTTCCTTACAGGGGTATCCATTGTATAACGCTTGATATGTCCAAACCATTTAAAGCGATTTTCTCTCAATTTATCTTCTATAGGAGCTACTTTTACCGTTTCACGAATTTGTTCATTTATGATTTTATCCTCTAAAGTTTTACCACACATTTAATTTAGTATTCGCATTTTCGCCACGCTTGCTTTCTGCACATTTTATATTTCGCTTACCCAACACTCCGTCCGATATATAACAATGGCTGGTCTAATGGCCATCCTATAGGATTTTTCCTTTTAACACCAAAGGTACGTGCCGATCACTCAATACACCGCTAGCACTTCTCTACTTAACTCAACCTACTTTAATCCTATGAGTAAGATCATCACTAACATCTCCACCTTTTTGGATAGTCAAGCCTAAATAACGAAAATGATCATTTCTAGGTATCTCCTGATCCTACAACTTTACCACATCCCCGTTTGTCCTCCTATTATTACTAAAATTTCACTCCACATATTCAGTTTTAGTTTTACTTATTTTAAATCCTCAACTGTACAATTCCAATCTAGCATTAATCCTCGTCTTAGTTTCATTCACTATAACAATATCGTCTGCAAATAACATACACCACGGTGCCTCATCTCATAATTATTCACTTAACTCATCTATATCAAGAGCAAAGAGATAAGGACTTAATGATGAACCTTGATTTAAAGCTACAGTAATTGAGAATTCACTGCTTTCTTTGGTTGATGTTCTTTCTATAGTCATGGTCCCATCATACATATCCTGGATCACTTCAATAGATCCACAAGCCATTCCTTTTTAATGTAAACCCCACCATAGTATATCTCTTGGTATCCTATCGTACACCTTCTCCAAATCTATAAAAACTATATGAAAATCCTTCTTTTTCTCCCATACCTCTCCATTAATCTCCTCAATAAATAAATAATTCCATTGTTAACCTCGCAGCCATAAATTCAGACTGATTCTCGGATATTGTTGTTTCCAATCGCAATCTATATTTAATCACTCTCTCCCAATACTTTATTGTATGACTCATTGACTTAATGCCACGATAATTTGAACAATTTTGTATGCCTCTTTATTTTTATAAATAGGTACTAAAACGCTCCTTTCCCATTCATTGGGAATTCTATTAGTCACTATAATTTTATTAAATAATTTCTTAAGTCAAGTTACTCCTTCCTCCCCTAAGCACTTCCAAACCTCAATAGGGATACCATATATTCCCAAAGTCCTCCCTTTTTGTCATTGTTTGTAGGGCAATCCTAACATTTGTTGTCTTAATTTTACGAAAAAATATATTTTATTGAGTCTTCCTAAGTTCTTCTATATCTAATATACTCCCATTATCTTCATTCAGTAACCTCTCAAAGTAGTTTTTCCATCATTCCTGAATCTCATTATTCTTGACTAGGACTCTCGAATCATCACTTTTAATACACTTAACATTATTGAAATCTTTATTTTTTTATTCCCAAGTATAGTAAGTTTATAAATACTTTTTTCTCCTTCTTGTGTACCTAGTTTTGTATGAAGATCATCATATGCATTTCACTTGGCATCTCTTATCCTGTTCTTAACTTCTTTCTTTCTTAGCCCATTTATACTTAAATTTTTTTTCTTCGTTTCCAATTGTTTACCATGCTTTAAAGCACTACTTTTGGTTTTTACTATATTTTGTATTTCTTCGTTCCACCTTTAAGTTTCTTTCGTTTCACCTTTAAGTTTCTTTAGACCGTGGCCCCCTACCGTTTAATTATCCAAGAATATCTTTCGATATTCTCATAATGCAAGTAACCATCTTATCCCACAATATGTTAGTCTCATCTTCGTTACACCACGACGCTTCATTTAATATTTCATCTTTAAATAATTCTAATCTCTCCTTTTAAGTTCTACCACCTAGTTCGTGGGTTAGTCTTCTCTTTTCGCACTCGTGACTGATTTTTAATATTTATATTCAACACCATTATCCTATGTTGTGAGGTTAGACTATCTCCTGGGATAACTTTACAATCTTTACATGTTAATCGGTCTCCTTTCCAAGTAATGAAAAAAAGTTGTTCAACTCTTATTCGTTCCACTTTGATAAGTTATCAAGTGTTCAAATCTCTTTTCAAAACATGTAATTTTTGAGTATAAGATCATAAGCTATCACAAAAATCTATGATATACTCTCCACCATCGTTTCCATCTCCAAAATCGTATTCTCCATGCACCATCTCATATCCTACACGATTTTCTCTCACATGGCCATTAAAATCTCCCTATATATAGTTTTTCTCATTTACGGGTATTTCTTAAATTAGTTCATCCATTTGTTCCCAAAATTGTACTTTAGCATGCTCATGTAAACCTACTTGGGGTGCATAAGTATTAACAATATTAATTATATATTCACCAAATACCACTTTTATAAGTATAAGTCTATCACCTCTTCTAATAACAGATACAATATCATCCTTAAGGTTCTTATCTGTTATTATTCCGACTTCGTTCCTATTTTTATATTTTCAAATATATTTTAAACCCCGTATTTTTTATTTCTCTAGCTTCACTGACCCATTTAGTTTCTTGCAAACAAGCTGTGTTAACTTTGTTTCTTATAATGGTATTCCACTAGCCCATCCTTTTCCCTGTCAAAGTCCCGATACTCCAAGTCGCTAACCCAAGTCTACAACCCTAGACTAGCTTCTTTACCCACACACGTCCAAATTGGCAGGAGCAACGCATCGCTTAATGGGAATGCCCTAGTATTAACGCGTAAATTCATATATTCATGTTCATGAGCATCTGACAAAGTTTACGCTGGTTGTCATAAAAACCTAAATTGTACTTAACACCAAAATACTAACAAAGAGCTTAGGATGCAAAAACAAACTAGAGCAACAAAAATCTCTAGCAACCTAGCTCAACAAATGGTTTTACAAGGTGATACAAGTATACCTATACAATAGACCAATTTTGATAAGAAAAATATAGGGAATGTTATCACACTGACCTAAAATTTGAGTTTATATCAAACGTTCATAATCAAGAAAAGATTATCTAAAAATGTTAATAACATGATAAGATCATTAACCAACAGCGTAAGGTCATATCTCGTTTATGCAAAAGAACAAAAAAACATAAACACCATTGAGAGAAAGATTCAAGCTCGAGTTTAATTAAGAGTTATGAATCATAGAACAAAAGACTCAAAAGATTCGATTTAAGTGAATCTCCTACTCCCTTTAAAAGCATTTTCGACTTGCATATATTTTCCCGCAGTAAGTGATTTGTTTTTTTAAATCTTTTGGTCTCATATCCTTGGTGTTACCTAATTTTGGATAGATAAATATCTTTGGGACATTACTTTTTGTTTAAAATTTCTTTTGCATACGTCAGCTTTCACTCGAATTAAGGTAGGTATCTCTTTCCAATAAAGGTAACAATCACACTATCCAATGTTGCAGCCCTGTCCATATCCATGCATGATTTTTTAGATATAACTTTAGCTTTTTAACTTCTCCAAATCTTGAATCACAATCTCGTACATGTACTCAAGGAATTAGACACACTTTCATAAGTCTCTTGAAGCTTTGAACATTTTGTAAAAGACCATAAAACTATCATTCCTCGTAAAGTGGTATCATAACAATGTGCTGTGTGGTGTAAAATGCAACAAAATGTGGGCATTCATTCTCTACAAAATTTTCTCATAGTTTATAAGACTCGATAAGAAAATAGAATCCATTTTATGAAGCACATGTCATATTCTCCCCTCCCCACCCATAAAAATGATAAAATAGGCCATTTGATATACGAAACAATGAGTATAAAAGATATACACAACCGTAAAATCATGTCATGTGATAAAATAATATTTATACGGTACAGAATCGTAGACATGCAAAACCTATAAACAAGGTACGTAAACCCTTAAAATAAAATTGGCAAAGATGAAAATACTCTATTATGCAAAGGAATATAATATATATGGCGTATCACAAAAATATCAACTAGATGCGATAATGCTAAGGGCGTACGATTGGAAAAACCGACCTAAAAGAGCATTCTCTAACACAATATCTTTTTTAATTTTTCAAGAGATAAATCAAGAATAACTCAAATAGATATATGATTCAAATATGAGATGTCAAAGATGATAAAAATGTAAAACAAGTACTCATGTAAGATTTCAAAGCAAATTAGTTAGCATAAGATATGCGATATGAAATTGTGACGAAGGCAATTGCCAAAAAAAAAAAAAAAAAAAAAATCTTTCTAGTTTTTTTAAAATATACGCCAAAGAAAAACTCATAAATATAAAAACCCGGAAAGAATTGCAAGAGGCCCAAAGACAAGATATGCAATCTAAAACGATCCTAGGCACTCACAGTGACGCTCTAACTAATAAAGATTGAAGGAACTGAGCTAGGGTCCCTGTTGGTATCTAAAGCAAATATATTAAAAATGTCTCTCCTAATTGACTACATAGGGGGTCTTAGGGATAAGTATTTCGGGTTTGATGGGAGGCATAATGGGTTTAACTTTTCTATCGTTCTTTTAAACCTTTGTCCATCTGTTTATTTGCTTTTTCTTCCCCTTTACCAACAAAGTTGTTTTCGTCCATACCATTCAAATGCATAGGAGGTTTTTTGAGAAAACAATAAAACTCCAAGAAGTGACCATCCTCTTACAATGGGTGCAAGAGTAAAGTTTGGGCAAGTTCACTTTGTGCAGTGTCTTTAGGAACAACTTGGGGTGTTGTATTGACTTCTCTTGGACTAGAAGAAAAATTCCTTCAAATGACATTTCTTTTTGCAAAAAGAGCAAACATGGATAAGTCTTTTCTTACCTCCTTTCACATCTTTCTCATTTTCAACTTTTGTAAAAGCATTAACAATAATTGGAGTACAAATGTCAGTGGGAGATGCTTTAACAAAAATTGTGGCAATGTTGGAATTAGTCGCTTCATACTTGTCAAAGCCTAATCGTGATTTATATTTGACTCCTTGTGTCAGTGGCATTGCATCTTCCCAAACTTCTCCGATCTCTCTTTCAAATCTACTTTTATGGTAGTGGCCGAGTTTAAATCATCTTCGAGCGATGGGAGCTTAACATTCAAGACATCATTAGTTTCCTTAGATTCTATTAATGCTTTTTTTGTTCTCTCTAACTCAACATAAAGAGTCTCTCTATAACCATTTAGGGTGTCGCTCTCTCTTTCCAACAAAATGAGCTTGTTAATAAGGATATCTCGTTGAGCAATAAATTGGCTTAGCAAACACTATTCATCATCCCTTCATCTTTCTTTTTTTGTGCAAGGGCTTTTAAGTTTCTCTTCTTAAGGTCAATGGATTTCCTAGGAGACAATCTTAGGCGATCCGAAGGTAATAAGACCGAACGGCCGCCACGTGGCCGAACATATGGTATATCATGTGAGAAATGCACATGAGATGATCGACTTAGATAATTCTGGACTTTGAAAGATAAGATTAAATTTTAAAGATCGTATCAGCTAAGATTATGGCTCAAAGTCAAGGTTGATATCGCGACGATACGACCGAGTTGACTAGGTATCGGTACCTACTGATCCGATTTTGAGTTACGAGTTGAGATTTTGATTATTGGTGCGAGTCGACCCTTTATCAGTAATTTCTCGGTAATATCGGATCATATCGGTGATATCGCGGTAGAATCTATCCATATCGACGATATCACAGTAGTATCGATCCATATCGGTGATATATCGACCGAGATGGTATAAGTTACTAAGCATCGATCTCTCTATCTCAACTTCTAACTCACTCAATTGAGCTTCGATTTTGCATCCATGTCACGATCGAAGCAATCGCTTCAATTCGATACAGGGTATATGATGTTTTATGGTTGCAAATCGGATTTTTTAGTTGAATCTCGCATTTCTTTTCATGTAGTGTTATTAAAGGGATTATCTCCCGTTTAATCTTCTTTTGTGTATTTACTTAATTTGTATTAAAATGTATCATTATTCATCTATCCTTAAAATGTATGATTATTTACATTATATATATCCTTAACTAGTAATGATACTCAATGTTTAAAAAGGCGTTTGAGGCTTACGCCTCGAGGCTCGCCTCGAGGCGAGGCGGGCAAAAAATGCCTCGAGGCTTAAGCCTCAGGGTTGTATTTTAGGCTTACGCCTCAATGCGCCTCAAGGCTTACGCCTCGGTGCGCCTCACGCCTTGCCTCGCGCCTTTTTGCTGAGGCGCGAAAAAAAAAAAAAAAAATCTTGGTTCTTTTTTTTGTTTTAAAGCTGCACTTAACTTATACTATTTACTATTGTAACTTGAGAGAATTTTAAAAAAAATAACCAATATGTTAATGAAACTTAAAAAACTAATTTTGTCAATTTGATTTTGTTTGAAATGAATGTACTAAATTAACTTCAATATGACTTTTTTTTAAAAGTTTCCTGTTTTTTGGTTTTCAACTTAGATTAGTATGTTATCTTTAACTAAACTGAATATATATTAAGAAACTAATATATTTTAAAGGTTGCTGTTTTTTTTAATAAACTTAGGTTGATATGTTTTATTATTTTTTTAATAAAATTGTTTTTTTTTTAATCTTAGCTTGAAAATCAATGTTTTTTAATAAATTTGCTTGTTAAGTTGCATTGATTAATTTACTGTCATATTATAAAATAACCAATATGTGAATGAAGCTAAAAAAATGATTTTGCCAATATGATCTTGCATTGATTAATTAATTGTCATATTGTAAAATAACCAATATGTTAAAATTGATTTTCTCAAATTACTTTTTTTTTTAAAAGTTATCTCGGGGGAACAAAAAAATGTCAAACTATGTGAGAAAGTCCTCAAGAATGTTTTTTTTTGTAGTTTTATTTTATATTTCTTTGTTATTTTATTTTTATGGTTTTATTAGTATTTTTTAATATTATTTTGCTCTTTTTTTCCTTTTCGGTGAGGCTTACGCCTCAAACGCCTCGAGGCTTACGCCTCGCCTCTCCGCGACTAAAACGCCTCGCCTCGCCTTTCGCCTTTTTAAACATTGATGATACTATTATAACATTCACGAAGAATATATTACTAAATATATATTGATTTAGACAATGTTAGGCCTACTAAATGATGATTCAGTATAGACAATTAGAAAATGTTATGCATATTAAATAATGATTTTGTACTTGTCTAATTGAGCCATATTATTATTCTTATTTACCTAAACTTTTCTGAATTATTTTCAATTTTTTTTGGGTTTTTAAAATAGTGTATAGTTGCGTATCGCCCGAGCTCGAGACCGAGACCGAGACCGAGACCGATACCGAGTAAAAAATTATGGGTCCGAGTCATAGACCGATACCACGACTTTGAACCACCTAAGATGAGCTAATCGAACAACCTTTATCAATTGGACTCGTGAGCCTAATCAAGATAAGTATGAAGAGGCCCAAAAACATAGGATATTTAAGCCTATAATTAGGGGCAATCTAGCTCAGGTAAAAGATAATTGTAAATTTCACTTAATAACTTGGACTCTCATCTAGCGTCCCTAGCACTCCAGTTGTTACCTTTACCCTTTTAATAAAAACTCTTCCCCCCTTTTCTCCCGTGGACGTGGGCCGACCTGACGGCTGAACCGTTTCTTGTCATTGTTTTTGCTTTCATGGGGCAAATCTAGCATTCATTCTGGGAAGATCCCCTATAATTTGGCGCCATCTGTGGGAAATTCGAAGTCCTCACCTCTGTTAAAGTCAGAAGAGCCCGAAGTTCATAATGAGTGCAGACTAGTCTCACCTCACTCACGTAAGGAGTTGCGTTCAATCTAAAATACGCATCGTAAGGAGGAATCACACTCTTGTACTATTGCCATCTCTCTAGATCCATTCCAAGTCCTGAGGACGCTCGCATGAGAGATGTGGACCTAGTCGACGATATTGCACACCGCCGATCGATGACCAAAAGAAAGGGCTGCTTCTCGTCTAGCCAGTATCTTTGAAGAAAGGCTGAACAACCGTGATCAGGAGATTGCCTGTCTAAGGAGGCAGATGACCCATCAATCAGAGGATCATACATCATATTCTCGTACTCGGTACCATCATACAAGGGGACCTTGCTCGCCAAAGAATCAACCTGGTAGTGCTTCCCATTCAAGAAGCCCTTGTGCGGTGCATCACTTCTTCATTACTTGGTTTGAGATACTTTGTTGTGTTTATTGATGACTTTAGTCATTATACTTGGCTTTATCTTATGAAAACTAAAAGTGAAGTTCATTCCATTTTTCAAACATTTCATAAGATTGTACTCAGTTTGGGTGTTCCCTTAAGATCCTTCGATTCGATAATGGAGGAGAATTTATGTATGGTGGCCTTGTGTCCTTTTTTGCTAATAATGGGATTGTTCATCAAACATCATCTATTTATAGCCCAGAACAAAATGGTGCAGCTGAAAGAAAATATCGTCATGTTACAGAGGTGTGTCGTTCCCTTCTCATAGGTATGGGGGTACTTAAATCATATTGTGCTGATGCAACGTTAACTGCGACGCATTTAATCAATCGCATGCCCTCTCGGATTCTCGGCTATCAATCACCTGTCTCTATTTCACACCCTCACTCCCCTTTGTTCACTACTCCTCCCAAAGTGTTTGGTTGTGTTTTTATGTTCACATACATCATCGTAAGGATAAAATGGATCCAAAGGCAGTCTGATGTGTGTTTCTTGGGTATTCTGCTACTCAAAAGGGGTATCAGTGTTATAATCCTACTACTCGTCGTCGGTTTGTCTCCATGGACATAACATTCTTTAAGTCGATTCCTTTTTTCCCCCTTACTACTCAGGATTCTCTACAGGGAGAGATCAGAAGTATATAGGACTCTTGCTCCATTCCATTACCCGTTCCTACACAAGGGGAGCCTATGCCTATTACTACCGACACTAATGATTTGCAACAGGCAAAGGAGATACTCGTATATACTAAGAGAGCAAAACACGCCATTGTCTCACCCTAGGACCAAGAAGTCTCCCTCGATCCATTTAATCTCTCACTCGATTTTGATGTCCTTATTGCTCTTCATAAGGGTGTTCGTGATTGTACAAAACATCCTATATCACAGTTTGTATCCTATGATGCCTTTATCTCCTATATATCGCGCTTTCTTCTTCTGTATCGTCTGTTTTTATTCCTTTTAATGTTTCATTCGCCCTTAGTCAGAACCAAAGGAAATAAGCCACATATTTGAGGAAATGAAGGCCATTGAGAAGATATCTGGGATATTATTCCATTGCCTAAAGGAAAGAAACCAGTAGGCTGCAAATGGGTGTACACAGTTAAGTTTCAGATTGATGGAAAAATTGAGAGATATAAAGCACGGTTAGTTACAAAGGGCTTCACTCAGACATATATGATTGATTATGAGTAGATGTTTGCTCCGATTGCCAAGATGAACTCCATATGAATTCTTCTCTCCTTGGCAGCTAATTTGTCTTGGTCTTTATATCAGTTGGATGTAAAGAATGCCTTTCTTCATGGTGATTTGGAGGAAGAAGTGTATATATGATGATGCCTCCTAGTTTCAAGCTTGCTGATGGACATGATTTAGTGTGCAAACTAAATGAGGTCTTGTATGGGCTTAAGCGGATCATACACTCTTCATCAAGACGCACCAAAATTTCACCACTGCCCTTATTGTATATGTTGATGATATTGTTATCACCGGAGATGATCCTAAAGAGATAGAAGCAATAAAGACATTTTTGGGAATAAAGTTTGAGGTTAAAATCTTCGAATTATTGAGATACTTTCTTGTAATCAAAGTGTGCAGATCCAAGAAAGGAGTGTTTATTTCACAACGGAAGAATGTATTAGATATGTTGGCTGAAATGGGTAAACTTGGAGCTAAGCCTGTTGATACCCCCATTGAGCATAACCATAGGCTCAATGATACGGATGGGGAGCCATTAACTAATGTAGGAAGATTTCAACATTTGGTTGGGAGACTAATTTACCTTTCTCTTACGCGCCAGGATATTGCTTATGCTGTTAGTGTGATAAGCCAGTTTATGCATGCTCCAAAAACACCATATCTAGAAGATGCATATCATGTCCTCTGATACCTCAAGAGCTTTTCTGGGAAGGGAATTGTGTTTGGGCAGCATGGCCACTTACGTGTTGAAGCTTACACTGACGCTGATTGGGCAAGGTCCGTCATCGATCAGTGATCCACTTCGGGATATTGCACCTTTGTTGGAGGTAATCTTATTTCATAGCGAAGCAAGAAACAATTTGTAGTTACTAGATCTAGTGCAGAAGTTGAGTTCGGATCCATGGCACATGGAATGTGCGAGTTGATGCGGCTACGGAGACCATGTTAGATGAGTTGGATTATCCTGTTCGGGAGCTAATGAATTTGTATTGTGATAATAAAGCCACCATTAATATTGTCCACAATCTAGTCCAACATGACAAGACAAAGCACATTGTGAAGTTGATCGACCTTTTATTAGGGAGAAGTTTCGTCGTGTATTAATTTGTACTCTGTGTGTCAACACGGTTGATCAAGTGGCAAATGTCTTTGACTAAGGGTGTGGGCAAAACTTGTTAGCAACATTTCTTGGTCAAGCTGAGAATGATAGATATCTTTGCACCACCTTGAGGGGAAGTGTTGTCGAGTCTTATTTGTAACAGTTATGTGGTGTGTTATGTAATATTTAAACTATGTAGGGTACTTATGTAATATTTAAAACTTATTAATATAAATAGAAATTAATGGGGAGAATGAGGGTATTTATTCGTTCCCTCTTTTGTTGATTTCTCGCTTCTCTCTTCTTCATATTTCTTCTTCTTCTTCTCTTCTCATCATCTTCCTTATAATATAAATTCTTAATATCATAAATCGAACATGTACTGGACCACACAAGGTACGAGCGATCGACATATTTAACTGATCACCCCCACCTTGGGTGTAAATGAAGGGAATAAGACCGAACGGCCAATACGGGGCCGAACACGTGGCATATTACGTGAGGAACACACGTGAGATGATCGACCCAGATAATCCTGGACTTTGAAAGATAAGATCAAATCTTAAAGATCGTATCAGCTAAGATGAGCCAATCGAACAACCTTTATCAATAGGACTCCTGAGCCTAATCAAGTTAAGTCTGAAGAGGCCAAAAAACGTAGGATACACAAGTCTATAAATTGGGGTGATCTAGCAGGTAAAAGGTAATCATAAATCGCACGTAATAACTTAGACTCTTAGCTAGGATCCTTAGCACTCTAGTTGTTACCTAATAAAAACTCTTCCCCCGTTTTCTCCCCTGGACGTAGGCCGACCTGATGGCTGAACCACCTACATAGTTTCTTGTTATTATTTCTGCATTCATAATATTCTTGGGGCCATTCTGCAAATCTAGCATTCATTGTGGGAAGATCCTCCACACAGTCCTAGACTCATCTTCTCCACTATCACTGGAATAAGATGAAAAAACATCTTCTCGTATGATCACTACTTGGAATGTTGTTCGAAACTAGAATGACTCTCATTGACAACCAAAATCGTGAAAACATCCCTTTTTGTGGGTGAGTCATTCTTTTAGTCTGTACTCGTATCACTCATGGTAGCTCTTAAGATTTTATTACCTCTTTTTTCTCTTAAAGCGAAGTTGTATTGGTTGGACACACATCCTCTACCACCACCACAAGTAAAACAAGTCACTGTCTTGTTTTGCGAAACTACCTTCTTCACCACACTTCTTTGACTTGCACCAAATTTGGTTGACCTACACTTATCATTGCCGTCTTTTTGATGTTTAGTTCTCCACAAGTCAATGAACTTTTTGACAAAATGAGTCACGCACTATTCGTCAAGTAAAGTCCTTGTTAGAGGTAACTTTGAAAGCAATCTCCTTTTTCTGAAACCTTGTCGTCGATTCAAATTCACCTCATAAATTTGAAGTGATTAACCAAGATTGATCATTTTTCATTTGGATAGTGAGTAGTTTTTATAATAAGTCAGGTTAAGAATAATAATTGAACTAGAGGAGCTTTGCAGGATGGCTTGGTAAGCAAGCAAGCAAGCATTTATGTATGCGCCAACTCCCAGCTTAATCTCGTCTTTTTTTCTTTTTAGTTTAGTGACAGTTCATTAAAAGAATTATCCAAGATTTTTAGATCAAGTACGCGACGCGCATAGTCTTAAGTCTAATATCGCGTTGTATCCTCTTCTACATTTTTACTACTTCTTTACCACCCTTTTTAACTTGTTCTCGTCGCAAATTTTCCTCCACCTTTTCGCCGCCTTCTTTATCATCTTGTTCCATCCTTCAAGATTTTTCAGTAGGTGTCCGGGCTTCCTAATAAATACTCCCGACAAGAATGTTGCTTGAACATTGTATGGCATGGAATTATCTTGCGCTTATGAACACTGTATAAGTGGCAAAAGTCGTCAGAATGCTCATTTTTTGTCAATCGGTTGTGGCTCTAACTTCATCAATGGCATCAAACGTCCCATCACCCCCGTTAATTCCTTTGAGTTTCGTTCTTGCGAACTTACTCCCCAGGCGAAATACTTAACGCATTAGCCACATACACACAACCAGTATCCATCGTTTACGGCTAAGACTATTGGGGTATCCAATCCCATTCGCTCCCTTAGATTTCGTCTCTTAGTGTCAGTATTGGCCCAACAAGTGCTTTTGTTATTGGTGTTCTTTTCAATATCTATGCATTTCACCATTCCACCATAAATTCCCTTTGCCCCTTCCGTACTCTAGCTTAGTAGTTTCCACCGCCTGTCCAGTTGGGATTTAAGGGCGAACTTAAAAAGCCACCTGCAAATGCTTTACGCCCAATCATTCGGATTACGCTTGCATCCTCTGTATTACCGCGACTATTGGCACAGAGTTAGCCGATGCTTATTCCCCGAATACCGTCATAGCTTTTTCTCCGGGAAAGAAGTTCATGACCCGTGGGCCTTGTAGAGATTGTAAGGTTTTATCAACAATATGTATCTCCGAGATCTCTTTTGCTAAGGCGAACGAAGAGTTCACTACGTCACTCAGACGTGCATAGTACTCATCAAAACTTTTGTTGTATTTCATAATCAAGACTTCGAAAGATGTGGTTGACCGTTGAAGCTTATGGTACTTTCCAGATGAGGTGTTTTTATAGGTGATTTTCAAAACCACGCTTGCTTAGATGTTGTACATATTGTTATACATCTAAACTTCACCAACACTAAAAGCTCTAAAAATAACATTTAAACCTTAAGTATTCCACCCACTCTCTTTGTTATCCTAGTCGTCCGAACTAGATTTACTCTCTTTCTGACATCATCGACAACAATCACGGGATTTCCCCACCAGATTCTACACTGTTCCATATTCTCTCATCCATGGACTTTAAATAAGTCCTCATTTTAGCCTTCCAATATGAATAGTTGCTACCATCGAAAAATGGTGGTCGGTTTGAAAAAGTTCTCTCCATTACGCATACAAAGGATCCACCTTAGGTGATAAAATCTAAAAATAAGGGAAATAAGGGGATAGATATCATATCTGCTGAGAGAGCGGCTCTCAACGGTTGCTACGCAAATTAGAATTGTTTCCAATTAAAAACAAATATTTTCTTTTAACCCAAATTTGGGCAAAAGTTAATCTTAAAATCTAAATGACAAAACATGATATACAAATATTATTCTCTTGTTAAGATATGTTCAATAAGCATATAAGATAATCAAAATGCAGAAAAGTAAATAATACACTTGAGACGACATCTTTGCACTATATAGGTCGTAATTAACACAAAGGGAAAAATGACTTGCTTATGTAAGCAAAAGCATTTTTTTTACAATAGCAACATATGGTTAGAGACCAATTGTCACTGTAAAGTCATTAAAAAGACAATGTCACACTCTAATATAATATATCAACTAAAAGAGAAATAATCTAATAAAAAATCATAATACGAAATAACAAAAATACAAATAAATCTTGGAAATGTCACTCTCCTCAACTGAGAAAAGCTCGCCCGTGACCGTGAAAGAGAGAGTGGGGACTGCCATCGAAGACATGTGAACACCATCATTCTCCCAACTGAGGAGGGAAGCCATCCACGAAAACGGCCATCGTATCGACTAGAAGACAATCAATGTCGATTGATTAGAAATCCTAACAAGGGTTGGTGAAAATAAACTCGTCCTTAGTCCTTAACACGAAGGCCATCATCATACCAACTCCTCGGAGGGGGCCAACGTTATTAGATTAGGACCAAGTCACCCATAATGAACAACCTCGAGGACATGCGCTGAAATGCAGCCTGTGAACACGTCTCGAAGCCCATCCAAAATGGGCCCTCATACTCATAAATCACCACATCACCCCACAATAATGAAGCAGTTCTACGAACTACCAACAAAATCCATCTCAACAAAATCTCCTTTGTTCTTAAAGAGGGGGAAGAAGTCACCAACATAGTATGACTCCACCTCTCTGCATCGAGTGCGAGTCACCTACCTATCCTTAACAAAGATATTAGAGAAAGCTCCGATAAAGCCCAACCTCTTCTTCCTCGAAGATGAGCTCAAATGCCTTGGTCTCTCGACACCTGAACCGAGTGATCCAACGTTCCTTGATGAAAATTGTCGAAGAAATCCCCATTACACTACTTGAGATGGATATCATGAGCCACAAGCTCAGCTGGAACGTCGATTAGGGCGACAAAAGAGGTGGGGATATGGTGGTCAGCAACAACAGGAGGAATGTTGGAGGTATGGAGGGATGCACGAAGTTTGGATAAATGCACTTTTAACTCAAATTCGAGCTCCTCATACTCGGTCTTCCAATGGAGCGCCTCCTTTTCCCACTCCTCGACCTTCAAACGGCACTCCTCGTACCAAGCAATGTTTAAAAAAGCGGATGAGGCGTAGGGCGAGGCGCTGAAAAAAAGCCTCGAGGCTTAAGCCTCAAGGTTGAATTTGAGGTTTACGCCTCAATGCGCCCCGAGGCTTACGCCTCGATGCGCCTCACTCATTTTTGCTGAGGCGTAAAAAAAAAAAAAAAAAAAAACTTTTTATCTTCTTTCATCACAAAGTCTGTTTTTTTCGAGGCTAAAATTCTTCTTTTTTCTAAAATTGCACTTAACTTAAAAAATGTTGTTTTAATCTACTAACTCTTATTCTTTTTTTATTTTATTTTTGTTTTAAAATTGCACTTAATTTTGTTTTTCTTTACTAATTTGTTTGAAATAAGTGTATAAATTTGTTTGAAACTATATTTTTGTTATAAATATATAGTTTGTTTGAAATAAATGTACTAAATTAACTTCAATATGACTTTTTTTAAAAAGGTTATTGGTTTTTTTAAAATGTTTATGTTTTTTGGTTTTCAACATAGGTCAATATGTTTTCTTTAACTTAGACTAATATATTTTAAAGGTTGCTGTTTTTTTTAAGAAACCAAAGGGACTCTGATTTAGGTCGTCCGAGCTCGGATATGGCTGCTGTAAGTCGTCAAGGGCTAGCAAATAGGAGGTGATGGCCAGAAATGGTTGGGGTTGATTGAGTGCCTGTACGTTTGGGCCTGTTCGTGGGAGGGTAGGGGTGGGTACGACGGGTCTCATCGGCCATCGACAAGGGTCACCTAACACTGACGACTATCGGAGGTTGTTGGATTTAAAATTTAGCGGGGGTGGGTTGGCTATGAATTGTAAAGGGGGTAAGGTTATGAGTGGATATTTCGAATCTAGGGTTTGGAGGTAGAGTTAAGGGTTGTGCTATTTGATCGCTGGCGGCGGGGTACCTATTTGGAGGAGTGGATCATCGTTTTTTCCGAGCCTATTAGGAACACGAAGCACGGCTCTAATACCAAATTGATGTAAGAGGAATTATTTTTTACAACTTCTCTTCAGAGGCCAATGGCCTCAATTCTCTCTAATTTTCTCATTCATATTAAAAAATAATTGGTTTCAAAGAGAGGCCAAAGGCCTTATTTATAGGAATGAGCATCTTACTAGCCAGATAAGCTCAAAGTGTAAAATAACTAAAGAGAGCACACTAAAGAGATTAGAAAGACAATTGCAACCACTAACCTAATATAGTAATATAGCAATTAAAAGAGAGAAATAGCCTAATAAAACATGAAAATACAATAAAAAAAAATACAAATAAATCCCAGAACATATCATTTACAAACTTGAACCTCTTTCGAGATTCAATGATGCAGAACCTCCACAATTAACTTTTTCCACTTTGTAGTAACAAAAGCAAGCATAGATCCCATTCAACCACTTGCCGTGTCACAACGTGTCAACTGATTTATTAATGTCATGTTTGAACCTTTTTACCAATCTTATTGAAAGTTAAAAGTAAACTTTAGTCCATGTCAGGGGCGGACGGAGCTCAAGACTAACCGGGGCCATCGCCCTGGTTGAGATATCCCAAAAAAAAAAAAAAAAAAAAAAATAAGGGTATTTAGGTAAAAACACTATTTTTTTAACCTATATCTGTTTGGTTAACAGGCTTCCAACGAAAACCCAACAAAAAACTCTATTCTCTTTGCCTCTCTCTGCTGTGACTGCCGCCCAAGTTCCCAACCCAAAACAAAACCCATTTTCTGTTTCTCATCTTCTTCTCCTCCCTCCCTCACGCCCCTGCTCTCACGGTCACGCCCCTGCTCAGGCTCAGCAGCCGCTGCCTGCCAGCCTGCCTCAGTGCCTCCCTCACGCCCCTGCCTCCCTCACGCCCCTGCTAAGGTAAAAATTATGTATTGTGTGTTTTTTGTATATATTATTAGAATGTAATGTGTGTTTTTTATATGTGATTTTGTGTATACACAAAAATGTGTATATAGAATAAAAATAATTTGTAAGAAATTTGTGGTTTTTTTATACATGGTTGGATTATTATAAGAAATTTGTGTTTTTTTTATACATGGTTGGATTATTAAATTTGTAAGAAATTTGTGGTTTTTTTTATACATGGTTGGATTATTATATGTGATTTTTTTGTTACACAAAATGTGTATATAGAATAGAAATAATTTGTAAGAAATTTGTGGTTTTTTTATACATGGCTTTGATAACCAAAAAACACATTACATTTCTTACAAATGTATAGAAATTTGTATAGAAATTTGGTGTATATAAAAATTGGTATATATAAAAATTTGTGTATATAGAAATATGTAGTCTAAAATATTTGTTTTTTTAAATAGGAAGTCATGGAGAAATTTTTTAAACGGCAAAGAGAGGACATCCCACAGACCGTATCCGAAGCTGAGGTTCAATCATCTCCCATTGCGGAGTCCGATAATCGTATCCATCAAGAAGTTCAATCCCAACACTCACAACACTCACCTAATATTGGGGTGAATTTGGATGAACTACCATCGGATCCCGGTTTGAGGAAATCTATTTCGGAATATGGTGATTCTAAACAAATGGAGTTAGTTCGTCGAGCATATCTTACTAGGGGCCCTTGTCAACCAAAAAATCGCAATTTCCCATGGATACAATTTGGAACAGGCAAACGTAGATTTATTCCGTCATGGTTTGAGGAGTTTGGGAGATGGTTAGAGTATAGCGTGGCGAAGGAGGCTGCGTTTTGTTTGTTTTGCTATTTGTTCCGACCAAATACTGGGGGGCAAGGGGGTGGTGGTGTATTTGTTACTGGAGGCTTTTCAAATTGGAAAAAAGAAACAAGTGTTTAAAGATCATGTTGGCCCCCATTCAAGTATTCATAACGAATGCATGAATGCTTGTGATGACTTGATGAAACAAGATCAACACATCGAAGTGTCTTTGTCTAACCATTCTGATAAGACAAGAGTTGATTATCGTATTCGTCTGACTGCATCCTTGAATTGCCTCAAGTACTTACTACGCCAAGGTTTAGCGATGCGAGGGCATGATGAATCTGTGGGGTCATCTAACCGGGGTAATTTTCTTCAACTTTTACAGTTCCTTGCCGAGCAAAATGAAGCTATAAACAAAGTTGTCTTGAAAAATGCCCCAGAAAACCACCAAATGATAGCTCCATCAATTCAGAAAGAGCTCATTAATGCCGCCGCCTCTTTGACCACTAAAGTCATAATTCAAGAAATTGGGGATGAGGTATTCTCCATACTAGTTGACGAGTCCCGTGACATCTCTGTGAAGGAGCAAATGGCAGTGACTTTACGTTATGTGAACAAAAAAGGCTATGTGGTTGAACATTTTCTTGGCATTGTACATGTTCTTGACACTACATCTTTAACACTTAAGGCAAGCCTTGAGTCACTTCTCCTGAAACATGGGTTGAGTATGTCAAGTATTCGTGGGCAAGGTTATGATGGAGCGAGCAACATGAAAGGGGAGTTCAATGGGCTGAAGAGTTTGATTCTAAAGGAAAACAGCTCAGCTTACTACGTTCATTGTTTTGCTCATCAGCTACAGTTGGCATTGGTAGCGGTTGCAAACAATCATAATGCAATTGGCTCTTTCTTTCTCAAAGTTTCAATTTTGTCGAATGTTGTTGGAGCATCTTGCAAGCGTAGAGATATATTTCGAATAAAACAGTATGATGATATACTCGAAGGAATATACACCGGTGATCGGGAGACGGGTCGTGGTTTAAACCAAGAAGAAGCATTCACACGAGCAGGGGACACACGGTGGGGTTCACATTACGGTACACTTTTGAGTTTAGATCATTTGTTCTCTGCTGTGATTGGTGTACTTGAGGTGGTTCAAGTTGATGGTGATGTAGGTACTCAGAGAATAGAAGCATATGATCTGATTAGCTATTTGTTGTGCTTTGATTTTGTGTTCAAATTGCAATTAATGAAAGCAATTTTGGGGATTACCAATGACTTGTCGCAATCACTACAACGGAGGGATCAAGATATTGTGAATGCAATGGATCTTGTTAAAATAGCTAAGATGCGTTTACAAAAAATGAGGGAGCATGGATGGGATAAATTGTTGAAAGTAGTCTCTTTATTTTGTAGTACACACGACATTGTAATCATAAATATGGAAGATTGTTTTGTGGCCAATGGAAGATCACGTCGAAACGTTGAAGAGAGGACAAATCTTCATCACTATCGGGTTGAATTGTTCTATTCGGTGATAGATATGCAACTACACGAGTTGAACCATCGGTTTAATGAGGTGAATACAGAGTTACTTTTATGTATGACATGTCTTGATCCAAGTATGAACTTCTCCAAATTCGATGTGGAAAGATTAGTTCGATTTGCGGAGTTTTATCCTAATGATTTTGATCCGATTGAACTCACAGTCATTGGGGAACAACTTGAAAATTATATATATAGTGTGCGTGATAAGGAAGAATTCAAAGACTTGAAAGGGATTGGTGATCTTGCTCAAAAGATGGTTGAAACTCAGAGGGATCGATTATTTCCATTAGTGTACTTGCTTATAAAACTTGCCTTGACATTGCCGGTTGCAACTGCAAGTGTGGAAAGAGCATTCTCCGCAATGAAAATCGTGAAAAGTACATTACGTAACCGAATGGGAGATGATTTTACAAATGATTGCTTGGTGACGTACATTGAACAGGATATCTTCAAAAATGTTGATACGGAAGATATCATTCAATATTTTCAAAATATGAAGCCACGTAGGGGAATATTGTAAACAATCTCTTTGTATTTGCAAAAACTGGTTATGTATGGATGGATTGATATGAAATTTTGGCATATTCAGTATTTATGTTTTATCGATTGTTGGTTTTTATGAGTTGATTAATTATTAGTGCCGTTAATTTTTTTTTGAATCAATTTAGCCCCGGTTGGACTAAAATCCTGGATCCGCCACTGGTCCATGTAACATTGAAACAAGAGTAACCAATGAACTAACACCTAGAATATGTGAGGATATCATAAAGGTGGATGGTGTAGAAAATGTTTGGGGTCAATAAGCGTATAAAACTTAAAATGGGAAAATACTCGAGAATAAAAGAAACTTGAAATCTTTAAGGTATTCTCTAAAAAATGTTGCAAAGAGTTTTCTACACAGAAGGTTTGTTCTCAAAAAATATGATTTCTTGTAGCTTGATAAAATTTGAATAACCTTTTCAAAAATCTTAACTTGTTTGTGGAGAAAGAATAACATAAATATCCAGTTCAAACTTGTGGACACAAGCTTTCAAGAACCTTAGGTGATTATAGTGCAAAAAGATCTCATTTTTCCCAAATCCGGGTAGTTTCGCTGGACTTGTCGTGAGCAGTTCGCTGCTAGGAACTTCGATGACGCAGGTTGCAAAGTTGTCCAGGTGCTCGACTATGAGGTTTCGTGGGCAGCGAGTAGTCCGTTTGCTGGAGCTAAGGGGTTCTTCAGCATAGAAGGTGTGAAAGGAGACCAAATTTGCCTAGTTTTGCTTAAGAAAGTTGCGGCCAACGAAGCTATGGTTTGCTGCAACGAGTGGACAAAACTCAAAATACTTGTTCCATGTTCCGACCTATGCAACAAGTTTTTCCAAATACACAATGATGCATTTTTAAAATATGTTTTTTTATAGAAAAATCTATATTGCATCGTGTAGTTGGCAATCTCACAAACATCAAGGTTTAATTGAAACATTTTGTCAATGATAAAATTTGGCTAACTTTGGTAAACTGCCGTGATGAAATTATGGTGAAGTCCTGTCTTGAGTTCTTGAAAGTGAAGATTTCCGGAGACCTCTTGGAAGAAGACTCAAAGTGGGTTTTAACAACGGATTAAGACAATATAATAGGTTCATGTATCATATTGTTTATCGAATTTCTTGGGGTCTCATATAGGGCCAACTGATTAGAATGGTTAAAGAAGCTTCATGTTATAATATGGTTTATCGAATTTGTGCACATCTTATACGAGGTGCACATTTGCGCACAATAACACTTTTAACTGGGCGTGCATGCGCGCGTTTGTGTGTGTGTGTTAGGGGGGGGGGTAGGGTACACATTTTATTTTAGTCTCATTCTGACCATTGCGTCTAAGGTTTACAATGCTTTGAAAAAAGCTAGGGTCACCAACTCTTTCAACCTTTCGAGAGAGATTGAAACAAAATTGTTGAGATATTATTTGTATAGTTTAACCTGTCACCACTGTTCTAAAAAACCCGCGTAGGCTTAAGGCTTGGGCTTAATGCCCCGCCTTAAATTTTTTACGCCTTTTTCTTAGTAAAACCCGTAAGGCGCACTTTTTTCTAAAAACAACAATGCTTTAGTGAAACGATATCGCTTTTAAAAGAATTTTTTAACTAACCGGATTATTATCTCATCCAAAATAATCAAATAGTATTTTAATTTGCTTATATTCAGGCATATTTTTATGATATGTACAATTTTAGTATTTGAATATCCTTGATATGGTTAAAAAATATTTAGAATGCCTAAACGCCTTTTTACGCCTAAGGCCCACCTAGGCTTCTAAGGCTTAAGGCTTGGCCTCCAAGCCTCGATCACGCCCCGCATTTTTTAGAACCTTGCCTGGCATCAATTAAAAGTAATTGGTCTATACTAGTCAAATATGTATGATGCATCATTCTCAATATTCCCTGCTGATTATATTATAGATGACAGCACTCTAGGGGTTTTCTGCATGAACACACAGATGAATCCAATTTAGTTTTTTACTTTTTTTTTCTTTAATTATAGTCATTATTATAGATAAAACTTAAATTCATTCGTTTACATTTCAACCACAAAGAAATATCTTCTGCTGTGCTATTCAGCCAAGATTTTAGGAGTTAAAATATTAACTTTACTTAAAATTCTATTACTTTACTCCATATTTGTATTAGTTCTAGTTCTTCATCTCTAAATATCTCAAATACACACAGATGTTTATGATACACGCACACTTTTCCTTATTAGAAAGCTTTGAATAAAAGTTAAATATCAATACCTCCCTAAAAACAAAGTTAATGATTCCAAAGCTTTACATGATTAATAGTGAAGACTATGAAGGTTTCCCTTTTAGCTGCCTTCACTATTTTTTACGGTCTTAGATTTTGAAGTTGTTTTCTTTTCAGGTTTTCACATAAAAATGACTCATTTATTATCCATTTATGAGACAAATGTCTTATTTGTCATCCATTCAACTTTGCCTCATTAGTAAATTACAAATTTGTGCTTGTGCCTTATCTTAGTTTGGATCCCATTGGCAGTGTTAGCATCAAAACTAGAGGAAAATCACTAGTACCACATGCAGTTACGTAGTTTTCAAGAATTAACTTCTTATAAATCTCAGTCACTTGAGACATTGTAGAGTTCATCTGTCATTCCCACTTTTAGCATTCACTTGTGAGGACTATCAAACACCTCATTTGGTTTGTGTTGTTTTTGTAGAAAATTAGCTTGAAATATGTGGACCAACTGAATCATCCTAGCGACTGTTTGGATGGTAGTCGGTTTTTTTCCAGGTTCACTACTGAACGATTATTGAATGCTTGAGTTCTGAGAGGATGTTACGAACACTAGAACAGTGATCATGACTTTTCGAATTGTATCGGGCAAGATGTTTTCTAACTGATATTGGAAATTTTATTTTATTTTTACTCCGCCAGTGATTTGGAAAGGTTCTCCTGTGAAAGGTTGTTTCCTTGGGATGAGAAACAGAAAAACTAGTAAAGAGAGAGCTGTATATGCTGTGCTTGGGATGAGGGATGAAGGATTTTCTTCCTTACTAATGGTTTCTTGCACAAAGTTAGTTGAGGTTTTCTCCCCACCAAATCTACATGGGGAAATTTTATGCACTGGGGAATTAGACTGGGTGAACAGTTGCCTAGAGCTTTAAATTGAGAAAGTTATTGGTATTTATCCAGGTTTTGGTAGGAGAGTTGAGGGCATGAGATTTATCCTTTATTTTTGTACGGTCTCTTTCATATAATGATATAAGTGCAATCGGGTTTATTCGTGAATGTATGCAACTTTATGCCAAACCACGTGAATCGTGGTGTGCTCGTCTCTCTCTTGCATCTTTGCTCAAGGGTTGTTTATTGCTTTCGTCACTTTTTTGGCCATAATTGAGATTCATTAGGGTACCCAATACCTTATATTGTCTTTTGTCATATTAAGGACTCCATCGTGGTTTGAGGGGGATTCCACATGGCCTGAAGTTGCAATATATTAAAATTGAAATGGGCATGTCAAAAACTATTTAAGTCTTTCTAGAGCTGTGATCCCCTCCTTGATGTGGCTTCCAGCTGTGCCCAACTTTCAGCACTCCTATATAAAGACCCTCTACACGGTAGGGGAGGGCAAAACATTAAAAGAAGTAGAGAGGAACGATGGTGCTGCTTTGACGAAATTCTCAGAAGTACCGATGTAAAATCCAAAAGGGTGAAGTCTTCACCCCTCCCCTCTCTTGCAAGACTCTATGCTCACTGTTCATATGAAATGAAAACACTGAGATGCCCCATGGACAGTAATTGTTGAACAACATTAGTCTATGTTATGCATGTGTATATTTTTGTCCGTCTCTCATCTTTCTCTTGAACTCCTTTTAGATAGGGTTACAAGCGAACCGAACAGTTTGATCTCGACTTGTTTGTTAAGCAAACAAACCAAGCTCGAGCTCGTTTAAAAAATCAGGTTCAATTGGGCTTGATTTGAGCTAGGCTCTTTTACTGTCCAGACGGGTAAACGGGCTCAATTTCAGCCCTCAGAAATGAGACTCTCGAGCTCGGTTCATTCGTCAATCAGATGAGACACTCCCCCTCCTTTGGGGTGGGGGTCATTGCCACGAAGGGACGGATTTGATCATATGCAAACATTTTGGTAGTACAATAATTGACAATCTCAGAATAACTACCTTTTTTGGTCAAATTTCATAGTTACATTCATATTCCCCCCAAAAGTTACATTCAGCTGAATTAGTAACAACTTTGAGAATGAAAGAAAGGTTTGAATAAGATATGATTTGTTTTGCCTATGCAAGTATTGAGCCAACAAAAAATGGTCAAGAGTAATTTCACATACTAATGTTAACTCTTTTGTTTGTATCAAATTATATATTAGTGTACACTTTATAATTATGTGATTTGGACAATGTTTGTGAACAAGCTTGAATCCGAATAGGTGATAATACTTCCAACTAATAGGGTGGGAAGGAAAATCATTGTCTTCTCTAGTATTAACCATGGCTATATATGAAGCCACGATAGCTGTGTTTTGATGCCATATAGAACTAATCTGGAATGCAATGGGTGGTCATATACTTTACTAAGCCATCATTATGATGTTTTTATGATCAAACACGCAGCTGTCCTTGAAGCATGTTGAAAATACTCTTCATCATACCAAGTAGTATTAAATTATGGTTGTACAACTGCAGTGTCATGTAATTTAATATGTGGTTGAGATCTTTAATCTCAAATTTTATGAACCTAAGGGTGCCATTCTCTCTTTCTGGCCATGTGTGATTTATGGGATTGTTTCAATATAACTACCATTGACAATTTTTGATTTTGATTTTCTATTATTCAATGAAATAACAAGATATGAATGTTACTTTATAAGTAATGTTATCATTTTTCTTTCATATTATAGCTAGACCTGGATTTCGAAGGCCAGCAGGTTCTACTTCATCTGCAACATCATTCCTGGAACCTGTTCCTACCACCGATAAGGGCCTGCTTGCTCCAGATTATGTTTTGGAAGATCCAGATTCTCATTTTATATATATCTGTAGAAAAATGGATGAAACGTCCAATTTAAACAACACGGATAACTGTCCATTGACTGCTGATATTTTGTAGACAACTTGAAGGAACATCTTGAAAAAGTGGTCTCTCCCTACTTCACAATAATCATTATGTGGTTATAAGTGCAGCTTGTAAACTCAGTTACTAGGTACCCTGTGGAGTCTCCAATTATATTTTTGATTTTTTTAGAAGCTTGTGGCATTGTATGTCGGCATTTTTTATTTCTCTGGATAAAACAAGAATAAATGAACTCACTGTGAAATCCAAGCTCAAATAAACAGCTTCAATACTTATCTGTATCACTAGTGTATGAAGTGGTTAAAAAAAGTCATTTGGACATCCGTTAATTTGTTCAATCTACAGTTTGACACTTATTTTGATTGGAAACCGTTCGGTCAACGTAGGTGACTGTTAACTCTAACCATTTTTGGTATAATTTGAAAATACCCTTCTATTTAACAAAACAATAAATTGCCCTAAACGCTCAATCGTTTCTTTTAATAACAAATAGTCTTTTCTTTTGAATATAAATCTTCAACACATTCATAATTATAAATTTATATGTATAATAAAATACATTAATGTTTAAAAAGATGTTTTTAAAAATAAAATAAAAATACTTCTTTATAAATAAAAAGTATTTTTTTTCAAGAGTTTTTTGAAGTTTAACAAAGAACAGTTTTATTTATAGTAAATGTTTTTAAAAACAGTTTTATAATTTTTTTAAAATAGTTTCTATATAAAAACATCTTATTTATAAAAAACAGTTTTTATAAATATTTCTAATAAATAAAATGGTTTTAACAAATATTAAAAAACGTGGTTTTAAATAAATATTTAAAAATGTTTTTAAACAGTTATTATAAATAAAACGTTGTTTAAATAGAAACTGTTTTAAAAAAACATTATACAAATTGTTTTTAAAAACGTTTACTATAAATTATGAAAATGATATCATTTCTACTTTTGTATAAGTTGACTAAATTTCGTGTCAAAGCATTGAGTCGTATATTCTTCAACCCAAAAAGTTTGAAATGTGGTAAGACGATTGAATAGAGAGTGACTCTCGTTGATTAAACTTCATAAACAACGGACTTTGAAGATCTGCGTGACATCTCTACTTTACAAGATTTTTGTTGCTAAATTTGAAGACATATCCTTTTACGATTTTGTGATTGATGTCATCAGCTATGCACACACATATTTTTGTTAAAAATGTATTTTTATGGACTCAACAAGTGTTTGTGAATATTTAGATGTGTTGTGTATACCCTGGGGAAAGATCAAATATTTTTAAAGTGCTTTTGATTAAGACGTTTAACAAAACTACCTTAAATAGTTTGCATGATCCCTTATTGGACCTGTGCGCATGACCTTGCACGTTTTAGCCTTTGTTTTAAGTACTGGCTAAAACTGTGCGCGCGACGCTAATTTGACCCCTTGCGCACGACTGCACATTTTGATCTTGTTCTTTGAACACCGACTTAAACCGTGCACAGTGACAAATTACACTCATGCGCACTACATAGCAAAATTTTCAAAATCCCTACAAATAGGTCTTTTTCCTCCACTTCCAAGTTCTTCTTTACTTCTCTACATCTTAGAGTATTTTCGAGGTTGAGAGCTTTTGTATTGTCTCGTTATTTTCAAATTCACTTATTCCCTCCAAATTTGAGTGAAAATCTAGATCTATACTTGATCTATGGATTGAAAGGAATTGAGAGTGTTTGAATCAGATCCACATAGCTAAGATTCATTCCAAACCATTTCATATCTGGATTGTTGATCAACACTCCTAAATCTAAAAAATGAGGTGTCTTGGACTATTGAAGAGTTCAAGGCATGATGCGACTCTAAGAAAGAGAACATACTATCTTGTTCGTCCTATGGAGCTTAGGATTGATCTCTTATAGTCAATCAAGGTAAATTCAATGTTCATAGGCAACTTCTTGTGAGTGCACAAGTGAGAAGTACTTTCTTGCATCCTATAAAATAGGACGAACAAGAAAGTATGTTCTCTTTCTTAGAGTCGCATCATACCTTGAACTCTTTGGTAATTTTTTTTGGCTGGGGTGGGGGGGTTGGTTCCTCAGAAAATATTTTCAAGTTGAATAAGAGATTAGAGTGCATCAAGGTTTTTACCCTTTGGTATTTTTTTTTTTTTTGGAGGGGGGGGGGGGGGGGTTCCTCAGAAAATCTGACTTATGAATTACTTGAATGTTGTGTATGTTATTTTCTTCACTTACATCACACACATAGATCTTGCTTAATCCATAAAATTGAAATTATGATTTTTGCATTTAGTATAATTGACCAAGATTTCCTAATTGTGACCCTTATTTGTTGATCCACATGCCAAACTTCACATCGCCTAATTAATTTATGTGTCAGGTTTGTTAAAATTGAAAATAACATTGAAATTGACAAAAAAGGACAAACTTATGCACCCCCTCTAGGTTTATTGACATTGAACACTTGTATTGAATATACACATCCTCAATTGGTATCATAGCAGTTGCTCTTGTTTGCATTTACGTGCTAAGAGTTTGATCTTGTATTATTGTGTATTTTTTATTTTAATGTTTGTTACATGTAGATCTTGTTTTGTGATTGATGATATATCAATATAGCGATAGTAGCTCCACTAATATGCCACCATACTTTGATGGATCAAATTACGGGCATTGGAAGGTTAAAATACGCACACACTTGAGATCTAAATACGAGAGAGTATGGATGAGTGTTGAATATGGTTGGACATATCCTATGATAGAAGATTATGGAGTGAGAGTTAAAAAAACAATAGTGTTATGGACAGATGAGGAATTTATGGATTGTATTTACAATTCCATATCTTTGAATGCTTTGTTTGCGTCCGTGAGTACAATCATATTCTTAATTGTGAGTTAGCCAAAGAAACTTGAGATATCTTGCGTGTGACACATGAGGGTGCTCCGAGTGTGAAGCAATCTAAGTTGCAATACATTGTGATGAAGTTCAAAATGACGTGTATGCGTGAGGAGGAAAGCTTTAACGATTACCACACTAGGTTAATCGAAGTAGTAAATCCCTGTTTCAATCGTAGAGAGAAAATCCCTGAGAACAAGGTTGTCAAGAAGTTTCTTAGGACTTTAGCTTCTAGATTTAGTACCAAAGTTTCTATCCTAAATGAAATCAAGGACACTAACACTTGTATCTTAGAATAATTAATTGGTTCACTTCAAATTTGTGACCAAGAAGAGCATGTAAGTGTGTCGAAACATAAAAAAGATCTAGCAGTTGTGGTATAGTGTGTTAAGCAAGAGTAAAGAAAAACTAAAGAAAATGTTGAGGTGGACATGGCTTTTTTTGTGAAAAGGTTTAGTAAATTCTACAGGAATAATAAAAAGTTTTTCAAAAATGGTAGAAAATTTGAGCCAAAACCTTACAAATCCACTAAACATGTTTCTTATGGTGAGAAAGGTGATTCCAAGAGACATGAGAAGAAGGATGATGACCATTACTAAGGTTGTGGAGGAGTGGGACATCATATCGATGTGTGCTCGATTCATTTGAGAAAACATGAGAAGAGCAATGACATATCATATCAACGTTTTTTAATAAAGAATTATGCCGTATTTACAACATGTTACGTGAAATATTTATTTTCTTTTGTTATTATGTGATTAAGTTCTTTGATTCATGATATTTAATGAATGAACTTAACTTGAATGATGATTAAAATATTGATTTTTAACCTGAGTCGGGAATACATTGATATGATGTCCTTGCTCTTCTCTTATTAAAAAATCTTTTTATGATTATGTGAAAAAAAAATAAAGTGAAAAATCTATTTGTGATTATGTGAAAAGGAGAAAATATTTATTTCTTTTTATGATTACATGATTAAGTTCTTTGATTCATGAGATTTAATTAATGAACTTCACTTGAATGATGCTTAAAATATGGATTTTTAACCTTTTGATTGCAAATGTTGTTAATGTCAATGATAGTTCAAATTCACTTGATAAATCGTGATAGTCAAATTTATTAAAATCTTTGGTTGTGATTTCACTTTACAGTTGCACTTTCATATCGGTTGGTGTGTATGACTTTAGTTATGTTTTTTTGCTTTAATGCTTGACTTAATCATGATTGAATTTCGAGATCTTTTATTGGTTCTTGAAGTATTTTTATGAACCATTTGTGAGGATTGAGTGTTATTCATACTTGTTGGAGTTGAAAATGACTGTTTTTATGCATTGATAAGGCTACTATTTGAGTGATAACACCCGATTTGAATTTGAGTATCATTGGGTGGGTATCATTTAAAGTGTATGCGAAAAGCCAATCAATGACAAAATCTAAAAAGTTGAAAAGAGCCATAAGCCATGTTTAACCAAAATTAAAAATGAGATAGGGGCCATACCTTGTTTTACAAGAAATTTCTATTTTGTTTGGCATGAAAAAATTCTCGCAATATGTGCTTGAGGGAGATAAATGGTTACAAACTACCATGTAATGAGATCATAAAAGGATGTTAATTTAATGATAAACTTACGCATCATTTTTAATTCTCATGACTTGGTTATGTGTATTCATTTGATTTTATAACCTATAATTGCTCACAAATCATACTATGATTGAAATACAAAGTTTCTTCATTTGATTTTATAGGAATTTTGTAACTTATCATTGAAATTGATTGAGGTTTCTGTTGAACGTGTTCTCAAACTATGACATTAATCAAGATGCAAATGAAATTTATTTGTCAAATCACGTTTATCATGTAATCCCTAATCACTATCATAATTTTTCATATTAAAGATTTCATTTGTATATACGTCCATGTGAGTATTTGTTTGTGCATTTTATATCAAAATTATGCTTAACATGTCATACATGAATGTTTTTACATGTTCTTTCATACATTCATAACATATTTTAAGAGATTGGATTTTTTGGGTTCCAACGCATAGTATTTTTCTGGATAGTTCCCTAGCTATAGTGTACTAGCCAAACCATTTGTATGGTGACATTTTGGCACCATTCGCACGTCTTTCCATACGAATGGTTATACTAGTTCCTAGCACAAGGACTTAGGGCATTGAAAAGGGTTTCTAGGATTATTTTATTTATTTCACATCACAAGCACCTTAAGAGTTCAAGCCCTAGCCGATTTTAGCCTAAGATCACATTTTTATCCTTATTTGATCGATTTAGGAGGTATTTGGAGTATGTTTGGTGATTTTTCATCTTCAAACCCTAGCTTTCCACGTTGGGTTGATTTTTTTTGGTATTCACTCTTGTAAGTCATCACTTTATGATTTTATTGTTCATTTACATCCTTTAGAGTTTATCTAGGTTTATTTCATCTATTTGGGTGTTTGATTTGTGCTCGAGGTTGATATTTTTGGGCGTCTAGATTGATATACCATTGTGTTTCACTATTTGGATTCATTCCATTTTCCTCGTGTTTTGTTTTAGACCATATTTATGATATCGTGGTTTGTGAAAAGACACATGCACGCAAGAGTGTGTCTAGACCCCGAGTGGTTCCAACGAGATTTTATGTTTTAAAGCATCACCGCCTTCACCTCCAAGCATATAACGTACCTGTACTCAGGCCTCGAGTGCTTCGATACCCAGGGGCGAAGCCAGGAATATATTTTGGGGGGGACCACAAAAATACCGGGGGTTCGGGGGCGGGAGCCCCTGAGAATTTTTTTTTAGGGTTATTTACATTTTATGCAATATTTTTACCAACAATATAATAATTGCACCACATACAAGATATCAACCGTAAGTATTTTTTTCCCAACAATATCATATATATTCACCATCAAAATATAATAATTGCACCACATACAAGATACAATTATTAGCAAAAATAGAGGTACGACATTATAAACTAATTGTTGGAATATAATACAAAAATACTAGCAAAAATATAAAGAGATGCATCAAAATTGCACACGACGTTCTTTCAAATCCCGAAATCCATCTATGATTGATTCCGCACTAAACTGTGTCGCAATGTCTTTTTCAATGTAGATAATAAGAGAATTTGTAAGATAATCATTCTCCATCTTGTTTCGAAGCTCGGATTTGACATGACTCATTGCTGAAAATGCACGTTCGGTAGTTGCAGTTGATACCGGAAGAGTTAAGACAAGCCTAATCAGTCTATCAATTAGTGGATAAAAAATCGACTTTCTTGTTTTCACCAACCACTGACATATATCGGAAAGAGTGTTTAGCTTTTGAAATTCCGAATGTTGGAGAACATCAACCTCATAGTGCTTCAATTGCATTTTTAAGTCATCTCTTTCATGCGCACTGAAGTCTTCGGGATAAAATTCATCAACAAGCTTGCAGATATCATCAACATTAAAAGTAGTATGCCCATTTTGAGGATCTAATGAAGAGCTAAGAACAAGTAGCCTCACCGTATGATCACTAAATCTGTAATTTAGCTCATGCAATTGAGAATCAATTGTAGCATTAAATATGTCAATCCGATAATGCTCAGTAATTGTAAAATTATCTTGTTGATGACGAGCTCGTCCCCGTCTATCAAGATATAAAGCATTCATATCTGGTACCTCTATTGCACGTCTTTCACAAAAAGACTTCACCTTCTCAATTAAAGTGTCACACCCATCATCTCTTAACTTCTGAATCAATGTCTTTGTGGTTTTCACAAGTTGCATTGCATTCAGAATATCTTGAGATTTTCTTTGCAACGCTTGGGAAAGCATATCGGTGATTTCAAAAATGTCTTTCATAAGATGCAAGATGAATACAAACTCGAAAGTAGTCAAAAAACTATAAGCTGTATCGGCATCTCCACTTTGTTCCCCACCTCCATCATCAATGATGTTTAATAAAACTTGACAAGTAGCACTAAACATCTTTATCAAGCTAGAAAGAGATCTCACGTGAGAACTCCATCGTGTTTCTCCAGCCTTTTGTAAATTACCTACTTGATTCAGTCCTGTACCAGTCTCAAGCTCTTCTATGGAAATTAAATAAGCAATATCAGAGGCATGTGCAATTTTCAATTCATCGTTACGTTTACAAGAAGCCCCCACCATATTAATAATGAAACTCAATTTTGAAAAAAATTGATGTACATGACCAACTTTTCGAGATGTTGCAACTAATGCCAATTGTAAACGATGAGCAAAACAATGGACATAGTATGCATATGGACAATCTTTTGCAACTAAGGCTTGTAGGCCTTTCCATTCACCTCGCATATTACTTGCCCCATCATACCCTTGGCCTCGAATATTTTGTATTCCAAGATCATAACGAGAAAGCATGGAAAAAATCTCATTTTTTAGAGTTAATGCCTTAGTATCAGATACATGTACAACACCAAAAAAGCGCTCCTGAACAAGACCATTTTTGTCAACAAATCTCAAAACAATGGCCATTTGCTCCTTTTTTGCAATATCTCGAGATTCATCAACAAGAATACAAAACTTAGAATCACCAATTTCCTCACATATGACCTTTCTAATTTTCATTGCATAAACAAATAAGATCTCTTTTTGGACATCGGAAGAGATATATGAGGCATTCTGAGGAGCCTTTTCCAACACAACATTTGCAACATCTTTATTATTATCGGCCAAAACCTTAATCAATTCAAGAAAATTACCACGATTGATAGATTCTTTACTTTCATCATGAGCTCTTAAGGGCAAACCTTGGAGTGTAAGATAACGAACCGATGTAATCGAGGTTTTGAGTCGTAACCGATTGTTTGCAATTTGTTCGGAAGTTTGTTTCTCGAAAACTTTATCAATATGTTGTAATTGATTCATTAAATCATCACATGATTTTTGAGCAATTTTATGTAATGAATTAGGATCTTTCCCTACATGATTTAAAAATGCACATTTCTTCCCATTCCTTACTTTCTTCCAAGTATTAAACCCATCCCTTGAAAAAGTATATTGCCCATGATGCGCCCCTTCCTTGTTAAAGAGATAACAAGGTAAACAAAATGCCGCATCTTTTGTTGGGGAATACTCTAACCAAGACGGAAATATGTTAAACCATGATGCTTGAAAACGACGAGGATGTTTTTCATGTACAGATAAAGGGTAGTTCGAAACAATGCATTGATATGTGCCAAAGTTAATATATGCTCGTCGAACTTCATTAAGTAGCTTATCGGGATACCTCCATATTTCGATACGTTTTCCCGGATCACGCTCTAAATTATCAATATCAAACCCCTCAACTTCAATTCTTGGTGATTTTAAAGTTCGGTGAACAAGTGTTTCACGTACCGAATTTTGAACATTAGCATCAGGGGAAACTGGAGACTCCTCGACATTTTGATTTTCGGCATGTTTTCTCTTGAAAAATGAATCAAGTGTCTTTGATTTTCCCATATTTCTACAACACAAAAATAAAACAATTGAAATTTGTCATTTCCCCCCCCCCAAAAAAAAAATATAATTATCATATATTAAGCATAATCATTGAACACTCCAATAGCATATAAAAAATTAATACTAATAACAGTAAAATCAGTCCCTAAATTAGAGACCCTAATAATTAATAACAATAAAAATTAATTTGGGTAATAATTTTTTAATATCCGTCCTTAATAAAATCAGTCCCTATTTTTTCTTTAAATATAAGCAAATTAATTCTAATTTTAATTTAATGGAAGAATTAATACTAAATCAATTCCTATTAGTATTAATATAGTAATCAGAATGAGTCCCTAATTAATATTACCTAATTAATACTTAAAAAAAAGGAGAACAGAAAATGATACCTAAGATGTGTTGAAGTTCAACTTTCGATTTTTGGTTAACAAAATTTTTGCTGCTTGCTGTTGGCTTTGGTCCCCCCTGCTTGCTGTTGGTGGCCCCCCCTGTTTGGCGTTTGGTCCCCCCCTGCTTGCTCCTGGTGGCCCCCCCTGCTTGCTGTTGGCGTTTGGTTAATAACAGGACAGAAAACTGGCTTTTGAAATGAGGAGGGAAGGCTGCTGCTGCTGCTGCTGTTTGCTGTGGGTGAGTGTTTTGGTTAGTTAGGGTACAAATAAGTAAGTGTAAAAGGCTTATTTTTGGGTATAATTATGGGCTTTAAACTTGTGGGCTTTATAAAAAAAAATCAGTATTTTTTTTGGTGGGTTTTAAAACTTTGGAGGGGACCGTGGCCCCCCCCTGCCAACCCACAGCTTCGCCCCTGTCGATACCTGTCCTAGACCTGACTACCGATGCACTTAGGATTTGGTTTATGAGAGCTGGTTCCTCTCTACACAGGGGCGAAGCTGTGGGTTGGCAGGGGGGGGCCACGGTCCCCTCCAAAGTTTTAAAACCCACCAAAAAAAATACTGATTTTTTTTTATAAAGCCCACAAGTTTAAAGCCCATAATTATACCCAAAAATAAGCCTTTTACACTTACTTATTTGTACCCTAACTAACCAAAACACTCACCCACAGCAAACAGCAGCAGCAGCAGCAGCCTTCCCTCCTCATTTCAAAAGCCAGTTTTCTGTCCTGTTATTAACCAAACGCCAACAGCAAGCAGGGGGGGCCACCAGGAGCAAGCAGGGGGGGACCAAACGCCAAACAGGGGGGGCCACCAACAGCAAGCAGGGGGGACCAAAGCCAACAGCAAGCAGCAAAAATTTTGTTAACCAAAAATCGAAAGTTGAACTTCAACACATCTTAGGTATCATTTTCTGTTCTCCTTTTTTTTTAAGTATTAATTAGGTAATATTAATTAGGGACTCATTCTGATTACTATATTAATACTAATAGGAATTGATTTAGTATTAATTCTTCCATTAAATTAAAATTAGAATTAATTTGCTTATATTTAAAGAAAAAATAGGGACTGATTTTATTAAGGACGGATATTAAAAAATTATTACCCAAATTAATTTTTATTGTTATTAATTATTAGGGTCTCTAATTTAGGGACTGATTTTACTGTTATTAGTATTAATTTTTTATATGCTATTGGAGTGTTCAATGATTATGCTTAATATATGATAATTATATATTTTTTTTTGGGGGGGGGGGGGAAATGACAAATTTCAATTGTTTTATTTTTATGTTGTAGAAATATGGGAAAATCAAAGACACTTGATTCATTTTTCAAGAGAAAACATGCCGAAAATCAAAATGTCGAGGAGTCTCCAGTTTCCCCTGATGCTAATGTTCAAAATTCGGTACGTGAAACACTTGTTCACCGAACTTTAAAATCACCAAGAATTGAAGTTGAGGGGTTTGATATTGATAATTTAGAGCGTGATCCGGGAAAACGTATCGAAATATGGAGGTATCCCGATAAGCTACTTAATGAAGTTCGACGAGCATATATTAACTTTGGTCCATATCAATGCATTGTTTCGAACTACCCTTTATCTGTACATGAAAAACATCCTCGTCGTTTTCAAGCATCATGGTTTAACATATTTCCGTCTTGGTTAGAGTATTCCCCAACAAAAGATGCGGCATTTTGTTTACCTTGTTATCTCTTTAACAAGGAAGGGGCGCATCATGGGCAATATACTTTTTCAAGGGATGGGTTTAATACTTGGAAGAAAGTAAGGAATGGGAAGAAATGTGCATTTTTAAATCATGTAGGGAAAGATCCTAATTCATTACATAAAATTGCTCAAAAATCATGTGATGATTTAATGAATCAATTACAACATATTGATAAAGTTTTCGAGAAACAAACTTCCGAACAAATTGCAAACAATCGGTTACGACTCAAAACCTCGATTACATCGGTTCGTTATCTTACACTCCAAGGTTTGCCCTTAAGAGCTCATGATGAAAGTAAAGAATCTATCAATCGTGGTAATTTTCTTGAATTGATTAAGGTTTTGGCCGATAATAATAAAGATGTTGCAAATGTTGTGTTGGAAAAGGCTCCTCAGAATGCCTCATATATCTCTTCCGATGTCCAAAAAGAGATCTTATTTGTTTATGCAATGAAAATTAGAAAGGTCATATGTGAGGAAATTGGTGATTCTAAGTTTTGTATTCTTGTTGATGAATCTCGAGATATTGCAAAAAAGGAGCAAATGGCCATTGTTTTGAGATTTGTTGACAAAAATGGTCTTGTTCAGGAGCGCTTTTTTGGTGTTGTACATGTATCTGATACTAAGGCATTAACTCTAAAAAATGAGATTTTTTCCATGCTTTCTCGTTATGATCTTGGAATACAAAATATTCGAGGCCAAGGGTATGATGGGGCAAGTAATATGCGAGGTGAATGGAAAGGCCTACAAGCCTTAGTTGCAAAAGATTGTCCATATGCATACTATGTCCATTGTTTTGCTCATCGTTTACAATTGGCATTAGTTGCAACATCTCGAAAAGTTGGTCATGTACATCAATTTTTTTCAAAATTGAGTTTCATTATTAATATGGTGGGGGCTTCTTGTAAACGTAACGATGAATTGAAAATTGCACATGCCTCTGATATTGCTTATTTAATTTCCATAGAAGAGCTTGAGACTGGTACAGGACTGAATCAAGTAGGTAATTTACAAAAGGCTGGAGAAACACGATGGAGTTCTCACGTGAGATCTCTTTCTAGCTTGATAAAGATGTTTAGTGCTACTTGTCAAGTTTTATTAAACATCATTGATGATGGAGGTGGGGAACAAAGTGGAGATGCCGATACAGCTTATAGTTTTTTGACTACTTTCGAGTTTGTATTCATCTTGCATCTTATGAAAGACATTTTTGAAATCACCGATATGCTTTCCCAAGCGTTGCAAAGAAAATCTCAAGATATTCTGAATGCAATGCAACTTGTGAAAACCACAAAGACATTGATTCAGAAGTTAAGAGATGATGGGTGTGACACTTTAATTGAGAAGGTGAAGTCTTTTTGTGAAAGACGTGCAATAGAGGTACCAGATATGAATGCTTTATATCTTGATAGACGGGGACGAGCTCGTCATCAACAAGATAATTTTACAATTACTGAGCATTATCGGATTGACATATTTAATGCTACAATTGATTCTCAATTGCATGAGCTAAATTACAGATTTAGTGATCATACGGTGAGGCTACTTGTTCTTAGCTCTTCATTAGATCCTCAAAATGGGCATACTACTTTTAATGTTGATGATATCTGCAAGCTTGTTGATGAATTTTATCCCGAAGACTTCAGTGCGCATGAAAGAGATGACTTAAAAATGCAATTGAAGCACTATGAGGTTGATGTTCTCCAACATTCGGAATTTCAAAAGCTAAACACTCTTTCCGATATATGTAAGTGGTTGGTGAAAACAAGAAAGTCGATTTTTTATCCACTAATTGATAGACTGATTAGGCTTGTCTTAACTCTTCCGGTATCAACTGCAACTACCGAACGTGCATTTTCAGCAATGAGTCATGTCAAATCCGAGCTTCGAAACAAGATGGAGAATGATTATCTTACAAATTCTCTTATTATCTACATTGAAAAAGACATTGCGACACAGTTTAGTGCGGAATCAATCATAGATGGATTTCGGGATTTGAAAGAACGTCGTGTGCAATTTTGATGCATCTCTTTATATTTTTGCTAGTATTTTTGTATTATATTCCAACAATTAGTTTATAATGTCGTACCTCTATTTTTGCTAATAATTGTATCTTGTATGTGGTGCAATTATTATATTTTGATGGTGAATATATATGATATTGTTGGGAAAAAAATACTTACGGTTGATATCTTGTATGTGGTGCAATTATTATATTGTTGGTAAAAATATTGCATAAAATGTAAATAACCCTAAAAAAAAATTCTCAGGGGCTCCCGCCCCCGAACCCCCGGTATTTTTGTGGTCCCCCCCAAAATATATTCCTGGCTTCGCCCCTGTCTCTACACGCAACCTTTATGTCTAGAGTCGTGAGGACTAAAAGGAAGATTGATTTGGAGCATTTAAAAAGGAGAGAAGAAGGTGAGTTTTTTGTTCTTTTGATTGAGAGACTTCATGGTACACGATTTCTACGGCCACACTTATCGACCAATGCTACCCTTGTTCGTGAGTTCTATGTGAACATGCTTGTTACCACCACCCCCTCTGATTTTTATCACTTTTGCCCGTGGTTATGAGATTATGTTGACAAAGGAAGTTCGTGCATCTCGTTTAGGTGTTGACAGAGTTGATCGTTCTGATAATATTCCTTTCATTAATGACGAGGTTTCACATGATCGAGTTTCTACGTTTCTTGCTGCTTAGGAGTCGACTTAAGTTGGAAACCTATTTCTTTATACCGCTACGAGGAAGAAGTATTATATACTCTACTTTTTGGTTATTTGTAACCTTCTGCCTTGGCATCGTTCCCAGGAATCCGTTTGCCATTGGTAAATTGATGTATGCGATATCTCATCGTGAGTAGATTGATTATTCCGAGATAATTCTAGAGGTGACACATCATGCATGTACTAATACATATAATGAGGCTTTACCATACAGTTGGTGCTGCGATCTTAGATTCTATTTATAGCGTTAGCACGTCATGCTTTGTTAGTTAGACCTCACGCCGACCTCTTATTCAGACTATCTTTCTAGAGGGAGCCCTAACACCACCACTTGCACCTCATGGTCATCAGTCACCTCGAGAGTATTTTGATACTTGGTTGTTTATATGAGAGGTTCTTTTGATCGAATGACTGGATAAACGACTGACAGGTATAGTCACTTCGATTATCGTCTCAACAAGGTTAATAAATATCATGTTTCTCTAAGGAGAGATGTGAATATTATTACGAGTTATTTAAGACGTAATGGTCTTGCATCTGATCTCCCAGGATCTGTACCGTCCCCTTCACCTGCTCTATCACAACCTCTTGAATATGCTTCTACTAATGATGATGGTGATGATACTATTAATGAGTGGACCGAGGAGGATTAGAGATTTTCTGTGTTATTTTTATTTTATTTCATTTGTTGAGACATTTTAGTACCTTTTCACTAGTACTTGGATGATTTGTGATGGGTATTTGTATATTTTAATCCTATTTGGGTTTGGAGTACTTATTTTGTGGGTGATGATACAATGGGTAGTTATGGATTTATCTAGTTTTTATCTCTATGTTTTGTGCTTATCATTACTATCTCCATTGCTCTGTGATCTCATTGTAGTTTGATAGATTTACATCATATTTCTTTCTTTGCATGCTTACTTGATTAATATATCTCATCTTCTAGTTTCAGGCTTGAGATTCACATTCTATTACACTTTTATGTTGCTTATATTCATGATGATTTCCATTTAGTATCCGATACTATAACATTGGTTGTTTCACATGTTTCTCTAGCTTTTGCTTCGCTAGTATTGCTTTTTCATTGCGACTATGGCTATATTTTCCATGCTATACCCGTTATATATGTCGCTCTACTTCTCTTTGACTTTTATGTTAAATGGGATGATAGGGGGAGATATGTTTCTACATATAGGGGAGAAGCATTCATTTTAGGGGGAGATGTTTCATGTAGGGAAAGCACTTAGGCCTCGTTTGATGCGTCGTATAAGAGGTTCGTATTGGATAAAATTATCCTATCCAATGTTTGGTGTAACTTAGGATGGGATATGAGATGGTATAAGTTATCCAAAGTGAGCTCCTTATCTCAAATGGAGTGGGATAAAAAAATTCCACTTCTAAGGTCGTATAAAATTATACGATGTCAAAATTTGATTAAAAATTACTACTCTACCTTTATTAAGTTGTAAATAAAACTCACGCAACTTGCACTATCTCAAGTATTAGATAGCAGTCAACGATCCTTTTGATTTACATAACTCTCCATTCATATTTTTCATCACGCTAGGGTAACCTCATTTTTTTTTTCTATTTTTTTTATTTATTGCTTTATCATGAACTACTATTTTAGTTTAAATCGATGCAAATATTATGTTAACTCGCCTACTAGACAAGTTGAAAGTTACGTGTTAATTCATCGCTAATATTTTGTTACACATATTTTTTTTAATGTATTATTAACCTATATGCTAGACAAGTTGAAAGTTGTGTACAATTTAATTTATTTGTTTTTGTGTGTTTTCGACTACTATTTTGGGTAAAATCGATGTTATTCAGTTGTGACTTAAAGCAATTTCCCGTAACTGATTTGTTTTGAATCCGAAGAAAAGATAGTAAGCAACGAGTTTTACTATCTCATTGCCGGCTAGTTTGTGTACACGTGGTTTTTGTATGCGTGTAAGTGATTACTAGTGCTTGAGTGGGTACAAATTATAAATACAAATACAAATACATATTTTCATCCCAAAATATTATTTTTTAACATCCCGCATGGAGTTAAATATTATGTTATTGAGTTAAAATATGTGATAACAATATATTTTTATATTTTTTTATTATTAAATACAAAAGAAGGGTATTTTTGGAAAATTGGAGATAAATTAATTATATCCGGAGCATTTCAAACACATGACTGTATTATTATATCCCATCTCGTCTTCTTATACGGAACTGTTCCAAACACAGTATTGGAATAAGCCTTATACGGTCCATCCTTATCCTATCCAATCCGACTCTTATCCTATCCTATCCTATCCGGACTCCTTTTAAGGCGTATCAAACGAGGCCTTACTTGTTGTACTTATTGATATTAGATGGATTTATCTCTTTCCATATGCTTTCATATTTTTACCATTTATTATTAATTTATGGAGGATTCCCAAAGTAGGGGGATTTACTATTTACGCATGCTATTACCTGCATGATCTTGTATCTTTAATTCAAATATTTTAGGTATATAGTCACATTGATGTGGCTCATTCCCAAATTTCAGACTCGACTTTTTATGTGTCATTGGTCTTTGGATTTAATGTGCCATGCATCCTATTACTCTTATTATATGGCTAATGTGGAGCGATCTTAATAGGTGTAATCAAGAAATTTTTAAGTTTTGGGGTTTTGCCATAGAATAGTCGGGGGGGGGGGGGGGGGGGGGAGGTATTGGAAATGTAACCATTTGTAAAGTTAGCTTAGTTATGTGTCAAAGCATTGAATCGTGTGTCATTTAATCCAAAAAAGCTTGAATCGTGGTAAGACGGTTGAGTAGAGAGTGAGTATTGTTCATAAAACTTTATGAACATCGAATTTTGAAGATCTACAAGGGATCTCTACTACACATGACTTACGATTACGAATTTGAAGACATTTTCTTTTACTATTTTGTGATTGACATCATTGGCTATGTACATATACACGTTTTTGTTAAATTCTATCTCTAACATTACAATCAATACTAACAAAATTACTCTTCCTTACGGGGCATCCATTGGTCTATGTTTTACGTGTCCAAACCATTTAAGACGATTTTATCTTAATTTATTTTCTACATGAGTTACTTTTACCGTTTCATGAATTTATTCATTTCTAATTTTATCCTTTCGAATTTTATCACAAATCCATCTTAGCGCCCTCATCTCCGCTACTCTCATTTTCTACACATTTTATTTTTTGGTTTCTTAAAACTCTGTCTCATATAACATGACAAGTCTAATGGTTTTCCTATACAATTTTTCCTTTAACGTCGGTAGCATTTCTCCACTTGACCCAACATGCTTTAATCGTATGAGTAACATCATCACTAACATCTTCATCTTTTTAGATAATCGATCCTAAATCAAGAAAAATAATCATTTTTAAATCCTCCACATATTCTAAAATTTCACTCTATAGATTCTATTGCACTACACCAAAAAAACTATTTTGTAACATACATTTATAACGGTTTGGAGTGCTTACAATCCGAGCCTGTGTGTTTTTTAACATATTATATATCTATAATCTGAGCGTTTGTGTTTCATTTCATCTATGAATAATATGGATTTGTGATCTTTCCTTATTGGAATTGATATAATTGGTGGGAACACTTGCTAAGTTAACAACAATCTGAATCTGAATCGGCATAACCTCTCTCTCTCTCTCTCGTAATCTTTTTCTCAAAAAATATTAATTGACGAACATTTTCTTTATCTTTCTCTGAAGACATTTATATTTCGTAATATTTTTTTTGAATTACAAACAGTTTATGGTGGATTGCAGACATCTTTTATTTCACTTATGGTGGTTTGAAGCTTTCATTAATTTCTTCAGGTTTCGACTCTTCTTGATTATTTATTGAAGCTTGCATTAACTTCTTGTCATTCTATTTTTATTTTTGCCGTTAATTGTTTACAAATATTCATCCATAAGAATGCTACTAGGTTTTTATTATTTTTTCATTGTAGTTGATTAGTGATGAGACGTGGTTGTGAATTTAGATGGTAATGTTTTTTTTGTCTCCTTGGCCTATGAAATCAATACTTTCCCCTTTAACCCAGGATAAAAGAATTGTTTCGTTGATCTTAGTGTTAAAATTCATGGCAATGATACCATTTGACGTTATTAGCCATTAGCGATGATAATTGGATTGTGCTTCTTTGGGTTCGCATACTAGTTTTTAGTAGCAATAAATATGAAACAAGCTTAATTAATGAATTTAACCTCGGCATTGCCTGTTTGATTTGGATTGTTTTGCAAATATTCTTACTTATTTTTGTGTTTAATACAGGTGATTATGCACCTCGGGAGCTTGAGTTAACATGCATCCATTTTGTCATTTCTCTTTGGTAATTAAATTAAATGCGTGTCGCTATTATTAGTACTAGTATATAACCCGCGCGATGCACGAGCGCCTTATAATATGTTTAATTATACTTTCATATTTCTAAAATTAACAAAAATATGATATACTAAATTGGAAAAAGTTTGAAATTAACATTCATTTTTTTTATCATGAGTTGTTATCAGAATGTCTCTTTTATCATTTCCGATATAAATATACATATAGATAAATGTATATATTATGGTAAACTTAAATATGGAGACCTATTGTGATTGTACAAAAATGAATGTAGATGTTAGTTTATGCTAATTTGAATGTTTTTAAATGGTTAAACATCATTATCTAGATATGTGTATTGAGCAATACGAACATTTAGATAATTAGTATGAACTATTAATATGTTCATAATATTAAGAATTTCTTATGCACACTCAATCCATGAACAAAACTACAAAACTAAAAATATCATTTCATAAAAATAATAAAGGCATCTAACTTTTGATAACTAAATTTATGTAAAACAAATGTCAAGGCTAACCAAGATATATAGAGGCCACAAATACTAAAAAAAATTGAAACAAAAGAGAGTGAGTTTGATAAGTGCGCAAGAGTTTTTAAATATTCTCAAAACTTCTGGTAACTTTTTATCTTTGTATTATTAGGACACCCCCAATTTGTACCGATCGACACCCACGACACAAAATCAAAATCAAAACAACTCATTCTTACCAACACGTGGACATAAACTTGAGAACCTCACCACCTGCAAATAGTCATGAAATCCTAGCGACGTTAGTTGAAAGTAGAGTGAAAACGTATTTATACGATTGATTAACCAAAAATGAACTGAAATAACAATTTAAATTACAAAAAATCCAATATAGATATATATAGGGAAATGATCAAGTGATGTCCCAGTTTGAGGACCCTGAATGAGGTCCATTTTTTTAAAATAGTAAAAAAAATATTTTTGGGTTGACTTTTTTTTTTATGATTTTTAAACATTTCAGTAGGACCATAAAAAAATAATCAGCTCAAAATGAATTTTTTTGCTATGTTAAAAAAATCTGTCAAACTGTATCCGTTTTAAGTTGTTAAAAATTGATAGTTTGACCGATTTTTTTAAAATAGTAAAAAAATTTATTTTGAGTTGATTTTTTTTATGGTCCTACTCAAATGTTTAAAAACCATAGAAAAAAAGCCCCAAAATATTTTTTTTACTATTTTAAAAAAATGGACATCATTCAGGGTCTTCAAACCGAGGGCCCTCACTTGATCCGTTCTCTCTATATACATATAATTTTAACTTTGAAAAAAAACTTCAATTTTTTTTTGGGTATTATTGAAAACATTTAAAAAGGTTTAATAAGATTGGAAAACTTCTAAAAATCAGTAAATAATAGAAAAAAGTTCTAAAAAATTTGAAAATAATAGAAAAACAATTAAAAAGGTCGAATAAAACTAAAAAACTTTCTAGGAATATGAAAAATAATGAAAAAGCTCTTTAAAAATGTGAAATAACATAATTTTTTTTAAAAGTTTGAATAATATTTAAAAAATTAAAATCTGGAACATAATAGAAAAAAATTTTAAAAGTTCGACTAATATTGAATAATTTATTTTAAAAATAATGAAAAATACACAAAAACAGTTTAGCAGGGAAAAAAAAGAAAAAAAACATCAAAATATTTCCTGCAAAAAAGCACAAAATTTCTAGAAAAAATAGAATTCTACAAAAAAAATGTCGCCTGATGGAATCATCACCCTTCCCCCCCGCACCCCAAACACACACTTCGCTTCAGTTTTAAGGATAGTTGTGTTCATGTTTTATGTTCAAGGGGAATTACATATTTGGGGCGGATTTTGCGGAAACATTTGCTATATTTGCCAAATATGGGGTTAGGACCCTTTTATATGAAAGTAAAATATGGCAAGTATTTAGTGATTGACGTTGGGATTTATAATTGGAATCCATATTACAACTATTACTGGTGTATGTAAAGTCAAAATTTTAACACAGGGAGAGGACAAGAAGTATTTAAAAAAAATGGTTTATTTATATGTTAGTTTTTAACAGCTACATTTGATCCATTTTTTTTAAATACTAAAAAAAATATATTTTGAGTTGATTTTTTTTTCATAAATGCAATTCAATGTTTAAACGTCACAAAAAAAAAAAAAACATTTAAAAAAAAAATTGTCGGTTAACATTCCCGATACTGTTTACTCCTCTTTCCTGAAGAACCAACCCATCATATCATACCCATGTATCATGATAGTGTTTAGTGGCTTACTGTTGGTTTGATGGGTTACTGTATGTTTTGGTAATGATCTTAAAAAAAATGGGTATAAAGCTTTGATATCTTAAAAATGGTATAACATCATCCAACCAGTTTTTAAGATATGAGGCCTCAAAACAACTGGCCTTTCGGAAATAGTATCTTTTTTTTTTGTCAGTTAAAGATAAAGATGACGTTCGACATTAATATAATTTCCATCTAAAACCGAATATATATGTATATACTCTTAAGAATTTATATATCTTCCCTTGTACAGTATAGATATAAAACATGAACACAACTACCCTTAAATAATTGCTTTCATACCTACTCCGATTCCGTTCGTTACTCAAATCCAGCCTCTCTCCATCCTCCTCTACTTTGGTATCATCCCAAGTTATATAATTCTTAGCATAAGCTTCAATCCAGGCAAAACTCAGTTTAATATCACCCACAAACATTCAGAATACCACAATACAGAGGCTAAAAACGGCAAAAAAATTCAGTTGGCTCATTCTTAGCATCACTGTCGAAAACATTTACAACTCACCCAATACCCAATTAAGCCGGTGTTAAAAACTTTCCAAATTTTAATTTAACAAAATCCATTTTTAGTTTAAGAATAACACTACACATTTTATTCTACAACACTGATAACCAAGTAGATAACACAAAAGAATTTTAATGCAATTGGAATAAACATTCCCAAATAATATTAATCCATTACAGTAATCCCAACAATATTAAATGTATTAAAAAGACACGAATACAATAGTATTTGACCCCGATAGAAAAGAGATAACTGAATCCTTTGGGCGACATGCCCTACTAAGAGAATACTGTGAATCAAATGATGATAGGCGTCTAAGCAAAACTCCATAAATCCATAGCCTGTCATAATCCGCTAAGGTTGGCGTCCCTGTTGCTGGACACCTGATATAGAAGATACAATAGAAAAGAAAATATGCAAGGAAACGGGTCAGAGCCCGATTGTGAAAATGATTTTTAAAACAGCAAGTATTTAACATGTACATAATAATGCCCACCTTTGAGTAATGTGTTGTAGTCGTTTTGTGGGTGTATGAGGAATTGGAAGTGATGAAAGTTGAAGTGGAAAGGGCGGTGAGGAAAAGGTGAAGGTAATAAATATAGGAGCGTAGTGTAGTGTACGTGGTATTAGTTCTTAAAAGTCCAAAAAGAGGTGGGTTAGGGTTGGGAGATTTGAGAGTGCATATATTTTGATTTTATTTTATTTTAACTTTTTATATTTTCAAGAATGGGAGATGAAGGGAATCGCAAGAGAATCGATTGGAAAAACTGGTGATGGGTTTTAAGCATTTACCATGTAATAAGTGATTCTCGTTAAACTCTATTTCTATTGTTTTAGAGTTATAATATAGACTAGCACGTAATCCGCGCAATGCGCGGGCGTAGTACAATATTTATTAAAAATATAATAAAAAAATAAAAATACTCAAATGAAAAAGCAACTATACATATGAAATAAAAATAAAAATGAGATAGTTTCATAAAGACACTTGTAGCAAAAAATAATATTTTCAAAAGTTGAAAATTATAGAAAAATATTTTTAAAATCTGAAAATCACAAAGAAATTTATACAAAAATGAAAAAAACAACAGAAATATTGAAAATTACAGAATATTAAATATATTGAAAAATACAAAAAAATTAGAAAAGAAATGAAAATTACAATAAATTAAAAGACTGAAAATTACAAAAAATTAAAAAACTGGAGATTACATACCATTAAATATTCTGAGCTTTATGAAAAATAATGAAAAAACTTAAAAATTATAGAAAATAATGATTTTTTTTTAAAAAAATCTGAAAATAATATAAAAGCATCTTAAAAGTTTGAAAAAAATGAAAAACTATTAAAATAAAAAAATAGTGAAAAAGACTTTTAAAAAATATAAAATATTGGAAAAGAACATGTTGTCACAAAGAAACTGTGTTGCTCGAATTTTTTTTATCTCCAACAATAAAAATATTACCCCAAAAAAACATATTTCCCTATTTTCAGAAAAACTAAACCCTTATTTCGAGGAAAGAAAAACATTTTCATGCCATTAGAACATATTTCTAGAAAAAAAGAACATTTATTTTCGGATCTGGAAACAATTTCTTTTCGGCCAAAAAACATATTTACAGAATAAAAAATCAAAATCTCAAGAAAAAACAACCACAAAAATCAGATATAAACCACAAATAAATAAAACATAATGATGTATAGCATCAAACTAAAAAAAACCTCTTCTCGACATCCAATAGCAACCTAGATAATACCTCTCGCCAACGTTCAATCCATCCAATACAAATCGAATACCAAACAAGTAACCGGTGGTCCAGGCTCCGATGGTGGATTTATGGTTTTATATATGAGCCATGCCTTTACTCCGGATGAGGACGACATTATCATCCAGCAACATGCTATCCATGGTAACAAAAGTCCAATAGACAAATAATGCACATGAGTGACATATCAGGTGTAGATATACAACACAAACTCTCATACCTAAAAGAGATGAAATAATACTTTAAATTCAAAATCTACTACTCAAGCTCGGAAATGACTTGTGTTACAAATAATATACATGATTGGAATTTTTATTGTGATATTTACAGTGAGTGAGATAATCAAAGCCACCAAAATAAAGATGAAAAAAATACAAAAAAAAATTACACAACCCAAAACCCCCACTATTTCACCCATCCAAACCTTAGAGGTGTCTTGTTGTCGTCATCAACCACCGGAGACGATCTTCAGCCATGTCTGACCAACCCTTGTAATTTCTGGAAGCCCGGATTTTATAAGTTTTAAACACAATTAAAAATATTGTAATTTCCTTTTATATCAACTCGAGATGATGCGGAAGCGTAAAACGTGATGGTTCAACTTTACAACAACAACAAATTTTAATTCATTAAAACAAATTAAAATAGCAACCAAGTGAAGTAAAATTAAACAATTAATATATTCACTTAAACCGATTCATTAATCCACGCCCTAGAATTTTCCTAAGTCATATTTATCAATATTAGGAAATTAGGCGAAACCAAATTTTAGCAAATGACTTGAATTAAACAAACTTTACCCAAAATTCAATTTAAGTCCAAATTAAATTGAGTGTGATGATTTAAACCGAATTTTATCTTGAATTATCCTACGCATGCGTTTTAAATTATGATGCAAAATAAAATAAACAATATCACACTACGCCGCGATGTACGAGGAAAAACCCAAGACGGAAAACAACCTCGGACGGCCCTAGCCACAAATCCACTAGATACGGAATTACAAGTACAAGACAGATAGACTTACAACGACTGACTCGATCCCTCTCAAGCCTCGACGTTTCTTCTTGTAGACACCTCTTCCTAGCGGATAACCTCGGAACACCACCGCGGTCTCGGAATCCACCGATGGGACGTTCTATGGTCACCGTCACCCGAGCAAGGAGCCTTTCTCCAAGTGGGTAGAATCACAACAAAATGTCTTCTTCTTTGATGGATGTAGAAGCAAACCAAAACTTCTCTTTGAAACGGAAGAGATAAACCGGTGCCAAACTCCAAGCAATTTGATATGTATATAAGAACTTGGATAAACAATATGAGTGTAAAACACTAGAGTGATAAAGTATTTTTCTCTAAAAATCTCACTCAAAACATGATCTTTTTCCCTCTTTGAATTTTCTCTCAAAACACTCTCTAGGAGTTAGAAGGTTGTCAAAAAGATTGATTATCAAAAGGGATTCCCGCACATATTAAAGTCTGAAAAAGTTGGTTAAAAACCAAGTGGGGAAGTGGGTGCAAAACTGCCAATAACTGTTCCCGCCTGGCATCTCGTTCGAACGATATTTCGTTTGAACGAAATCTCGTTCGAACGAGACTTCTAACGACGTTCCAGATTGAACTCGTTAGATTCTCATTGGAAATCTCGTTAGAACGACAATCTCGTTCGAACGACATTTCGAACGACGGACCAGTATACCCTAGTGGGAACTCGTTGGCAAAACTCGTTCGAACGACATCTGGTTCGAACGAAAAAACTCGTTCGAACGACATATCTAACGAACGACCAGAAAGTTTGAAAAATTCATTTTTAGCTCAGAAAACTTTATAAACATTTATTTAAAGTTTTAATTAATTCTTTCTTAAAACAAAACGCAGTTTTTATAAAACCTAATCACCCAATAAACTTGTTCCAAGCTCCTATATATATAATATTGCATTCATACCTTGGGAGCATGGAACTATGGTTGATGACGTAGAAACGAGGCACGCAAACTGGCATCTTTGATGAGGCTTTATACTCTTTGCCGCTACGTCTTCAACAAACACTTCATAGGCTTGAGAGTATTACAATTACATACTATCCTATGAATAAATGTTTTTGTCCGGAATTGAGCCAAAACTATATATGGACTCAATTGGAAATTTGTGTCCTTACAAATCTCCCCCTTTGGCTATTCCGGGACAAAAACCAAAACAAAAATCCTAAAGGGCCGTCAAGCTCACTAGACACAAAAACATAACCCACCCAAACTTGACTCAACCCAAGGATCAAACGCTTTGCCGTTTTAAACAATGCCGCTTTAGAAGAAATCCTGCACACTTAAGCAAACTCATCAAATGCATAGGGAATATCAAAGTATTCTAAATTAATTCTTCCCCTTTAACAAACACATGACCTACTTAGAAAGACATCTCCACCTAAGATAAATCTCCCCCAAACTAAGATACGATTATAATAGGATTAGATACCATTTCTCCCCCTATCATTTCTCCCCCTTTTTGTTCAGGAATAGGCAAAGGATAAAGAACTAATAAACACGTTGAGGCTTTAAGTGTTAGGACATTAAAGCATATGGGCAATAAAAACAAGGCAAAGACAAACAAATATCATATATATATATATACTATAAATATACCAATTAGTACTTGCATATATAGATAGATATAAACACACACATGACAAAAAATACAAAATATGCACACTCGTATGGCAACAATGTGTCATATGGAAACGTAAGTGTAGGGGTGTGAACTAGCAACAATTAAATTTAGACCCAAACACTTACTAAACATTCACGGAGTTATCATTTGATTGCAAACTTTATCACATTTAAATATAACCTCATGTGACAATATGAAGATTGAACTCAATGAACAAACATACACAATGCATACAAGCCTAGCATGATGATGATTCTACAAACCAAATAGAGTCATGACATTAAAGACAACTAGGATAAACGGACATTATGCAAACCGTTGATATACAATCCAATTCTCCCTCAATAAGAATATATATTCTATTGCTTTTGAATGAATATATCAAACAAACATAGGCCTAGGCAATTGTATTTCTTTTTAATGCCATATTTTCTGTTTTTAGGCCTTTGGACCACGTATTTCTTTTAGGTCCATTTCAAACGGTGGCTTACTATCGCAAAGGATCACTTAGTCCTTTCGGAGCCCTTCCCCGTGCACATTATTTTTATCATGTTTTCATTTTTCACACAAATCTCACATGCAACGGATTTTGACATGCACTAGTCCTCCTAGGTCATAGATATGTAGATGACTAGATTGGTAGGAGAACACCTCAAAAAGCTCAAATATAACATGTGATATTTAGATTTCAAAAGATCTCGTGCATGTGTGAAAAGAGGCATATAAAAATAGAATCCATTTAAACAACACAAAATCCAACTACTCCATATAAAACATGGTAAAGAACATTTTAAGGATTGAAAATCTAAACCAAAAGTTCTAGCCACGTGGGAGCGTAAAAGATGGAATTCAAACACAAGTATATGCCATTTAAAGTGTGTCAAACTAATATACACACATAAAAAATCTTTTTGAGTTTTTAACATTTTTCACCAAAAATAAATATATATATTCAAAAGAATAAACAAAAATCATTTGTATTTTTCATTAAGCTTAAATGAAATAAATAAAACACAAATGATAAACAAAAATCTTTTTATATTTTTCAATTAATTCAAACACAAAATATAATACAAAAAGATAAAAAAGTCATAATTTCTAGCATGTGATATGAAATAAGGCAATGACTAGAAAATGACAAAACAAGCATACATTTAGCATGTGAATATAGTATGAAGTACAAACGCTAAAGTATGCAAACACTAACACATTCATCCTTTAGATTTAGCAAGGGAGGAAGCATGTGAAAGTAAATGAGAATCAAAAACCCTATTTTGCAAGGCAACCAAGTCGGATTTCCTAACCCAAATTAATGAAGAATGATTATCTTGGGGTGTTGGAACGTTAACTACCGTGGTTACTTTACTATGGGTTTTTCTAGGAATTCGTTTAAGATCAAAACAAAATTTCCTAAGATGACCTTTTCGACCACAATGTGTACAAGCAAAAACATGTCGAAAAGATTTACTTAAGGAGGGATCTTTAAATGCATTCCTAGTAGATTCTCCTAAAACATTGGTCTTGGCTTTATGAGTAGATTCATTACAAGTATTGAAGCCTAAACCACAAGTGTCATTTTTAATTTGGACCATTCCTAACATTTTATCTAGTTTTTCCGAACGACACTCCAAATAAAATTTGACATTACTAGAGTCTTTTAATTTATTTTGCAATTCTAAAATGTTAGACTCTAATAAAACATTTCGCTCTTCAAAAGCAAGAAGCTCCTTTTTCAAGGATTCCATTAAACCCCTAAGGCTATCTCTCTCGCCTTCTACATATTCAAGCTTCTCTTGAAGAGTCCTCTCATGTGTCCTAAGGTATTCTATTAAAGCATTTTCATCAACGACCTTGACACTCTCTCTTAAACTAGCTTCTAACTTCAAATTAGCCCTTTTCAATTTAATAGATTCTTTATAAAGTTCTTGAAAAGCATTTTGAAGTTCACTCACATTAACCTCTTCTTCATTTTCAATCTCTCTTTCGTCTCCACTCTCACTATCATCAAAAACAAGAGAATCATAAACTGTGACCTTGGAAGTGTCATGTGTTAAAGTTTCATCAATCGATGAGTTCTCACTATCACTCACATGACTAGCCATAAAAGCCACACAATTTTTCTTAGTGGGGGAATCGGGCTTCTCTTCCTTATCACTATCACAAAGGGTCGCATTATATGAAATGGGTCGCTTACCCTCTTTCCTTAGTTTAGTGGGGCACTCAAACGCCCTATGGCCATAACCTTCACAACCAAAACACTTATTAGACTCGTCCCTATCTAAATTGTCATTACTAGGTTTAGGGATCTTTTCGGCTTTAGGAATCTTCTCCGCTTTATAAATCTTCTCGTTCTTGTCATGCTTAGAAGATTCAAATTTCTTAAAATTATTTTTAAATTTATCTTTGTTAATTTTAAGAAATTTTCTAAATTTGCGGGCAAATAAAGCCATGTCATCCGAGTCACTATCACTATCGCTCTCTACTACTTGTTTGACCTCTTTCCGGGCTTTTAAAGCAACGCCCTTTTCGATTTTCTTTTCAGTTTTAGAGGGAAACATATCCAGTTCATAGGTTTGTAAATCACCTACAAGCTCTTCTAATTTCGTAGAGGCTAAAGTGGGTAAAGAATTTAAAACGGTCACTTTTGGAATAAATCTATTGGGTAGGGACCTTAAAATTTTCTTTACAACATGGTCGTCAGGTATTTTCTCTCCCAAGTTAAAAGATGAATTAACAATATCAGAAAGTCTAGCATAAAATTCATCAAAAGTTTCTTTTTCATTCATTTTGATAGTTTCAAATTAAGTGGTGAGGTTTTGGAGTTTTGAAGCTTTAACGACACTAGTTCCTTCATAAGTTAATTGTAAAATATCCCAAGCTTCTTTAGCGGTTTCACACGTCATAATACGTCGGAATTCATCCAGTGTGACAGCGCTAAACAAAGCATTTAAACCACGGGAATTGAAATTAGCAAGTTTAAACTCATTTTCAGTCCATCTATCGGCGGGTTTGATAACACGTTCATTTTCAACTAAATAAGTTGGTGGGGACCACCCGTTAACAACAGACATCCAAACTCTCTCGTCGATAGATTTTAGTGCCGATCTCATACGCGCTTTCCAATACGCGTAGTTTGAACCATCGAAAATATGAAATTTTAAAAATGGGGAAAAATCCATTTTTGCCAAAAATTATTTAAAGGATCGTTAACGAAATAATTTATCGTTTTTGGCTCTGATACCAATTTGTAATTTCTGGAACCTCGGATTTTATAAGTTTTAAACACAATTAAAAATATTGTAATTTCCTTTTATATCAACTCGAGATGATGCGGAAGCGTAAAACGTGATGGTTCAACTTTACAACAACAACAAATTTTAATTCATTAAAACAAATTAAAATAGCAACCACGTGAAGTAAAATTAAACAATTAATATATTCACTTAAACCGATTCATTAATCCAAGCCCTAGAATTTGCCTAAGTCATATTTATCAATATTAGGAAATTAGGCGAAACCAAATTTTAGCAAATGACTTGAATTAAACAAACTTTACCCAAAATTCAATTTAAGTCCAAATTAAATTGAGTGTGATAATTTAAACCGAATTTTATCTTGAATTATCCTATGCATGCGTTCTAAATTATGATGCAAGATAAAATAAACAATATCACACTACGCCGCGATGTACGAGGAAAAACCCATGACGGGAAACAACCTCGGACGGCCCTAGCCACAAATCCACTAGATACGGAATTACAAGTACAAGACAGATAGACTTACAACAACTGACTCAATCCCTCTCAAGCCTCGACGCTTCTTCTTGTAGACACCTCTTCCTAGTGGATAACCTCGAAATACCATCGCGGTCTCGGAATCCACCGATGGGACTTTCTATGGTCACCGTCACCCGAGCAAGGAGCCTTTCTCCAAGTGGGTAGAATCACAACAAAATGTCTTCTTCTTTGATGGATGTAGAAGCAAACCAAAACTTCTCTTTGAAACGGAAGAGATAAACCGGTGCCAAACTCCAAGCAATTTGATATGTATATAAGAACTTGGATAAACAATATGGGTGTAAAACACTAGAGTAATAAAGTATTTTTCTCTAAAAATCTCACTCAAAACATGATCTTTTTCCTTCTTTGAATTTTCTCTCAAAACACTCTCTAGGAGTTAGAAGGTTGTCAAAAATATTGATTATCAAAAGGGATTCCCGCACATATTAAAGTCTGAAAAAGTTGGTTAAAAACCAAGTGGGGAAGTGGGTGCAAAACTGCCAAAAACTGCCAATAACTGTTCCCGCCTGGCATCTCGTTCGAACGAGACTTCTAACGACGTTCCAGATTGAACTCATTAGATTCTCGTTGGAAATCTCGTTAGAACGACAATCTCGTTCCAACGACATTTCGAACGACGGACCAGTATACCCTAGTGGGAACTCGTTGGCAAAACTCGTTCGAACGACATCTGGTTCGAACGAAAAAACTCGTTCGAACGACATATCTAACGAACGACCAGAAAGTTTGAAAAATTCATTTTTAGCCCAGAAAACTTTATAAACATTTATTTAAAGTTTTATTTAATTCTTTCTTAAAACAAAATGCAGTTTTTATAAAACCTAATCACCCAATAAACTTGTTCCAAGCTCCTATATATATATAATATTGCATTCATACCTTGGGAGCATGGAACTAAGGTTGATGACGTAGAAACGAGGCACGCGAACCGGCATCTTTGATGAGGCTTTATACTCTTTGCCGCTACGTCTTCAACAAACACTTCATAGGCTTGAGAGTATTACAATTACATACTATCCTATGAATAAATGTTTTTGTCCGAAATTGAGCCAAAACTATATATGGACTCAATTGGAAATTTGTGTCCTTACAACCCTGATCACCCGTTATTCTTTATGCCAAACAACCCTATCACCTCCTACCAAACGACAAATCTCGTCTCAATCGCGTGTCTTAACCGGAATATAACCGGTACATAGCAAACAAAGCAAAAAATTGTACATAGTGAACAAAGCAAATATATAACTAGTACATAGTAAACCAAGCAAATATATAACTGGTACAATTATTCTTAGCTGGTACAAAGCAAAGAGAGCAAAAGGAACAAACATATAATAAAAAATAATTGTACCTGTGACTATGAGGGTGTGATTGTGAGTTCCATTTGGAATTTATTTTATATGATCAAAAGATACCAAATCGAACCTTGATACCATTATTAACCGTCTATAATTGAAACCATCATCCACCTAAATCATATAGTCATTTTTCGAGCACATGTTAACCATATAAACCTTAAAGCCGACATCCACTAAATCACCATAACAAACTCGCGAGTCAAATTCAACCAACACACGTACTTTTATTCATTACTTTATACATAAAGAAACCAGGGGGAAATTATAATTAAAAATTCAAACAATATAACATTAAAATTAAAATTATATCAGAAACCTGATATGGCATTCCATTGGCAATATTTCATTACTGTGTGCCTCAATTGAGTGATTGGGAAACATTTGTGATTAAATTTTATGTAAAAAAATAAATCAACTGAACCTTTAAGGTACCTAAAAACATTTAAAGAAATAACAAAAATATTAAACTTAATTTAAGATCCTTGAGATAAACCTGGATTATCAAAACAGGCCCTCAAATGAAACATACATTTAATAGGGATGAAACCTAGGTTTTAAAACATTAAAAAAATAATAAAATGTTTTAAGACAATAAAAAAACAATCAAACCTTATGATTAGTGAAAACCTTATGGAGAGAGAGTGAGGGTCGTGAACAGTAAACCACCGGTTCTTTATGTGATTGAGGGGCTAAATGTCAACAGTGAATGGTCAGAAACATAATGATGAAATGAAATAGAGGAGGGGAAAATATAAATCTCTGATTCGGGTGCTTACCGTATTGTCCCAACGACTCATAAAAGATACAATAGAGAGAGACGGGATAAATGAAGATAGACATGATTGAAGATACCCCCAATAATGAAGAGGAGGGAAAATTTGAAACAACAAAACAGAACATTTACATCTTGTTTGGGAGTTTGATTTTGGAGAGAAAGGAAAGGAAATGAAGGGAAATTATGCTTCCTTTCTATCGTTTGAGAGTTTACATATAAGAGAAAGTGTTGTTTTGTCATTTTTCGTCGTTTGGGAGTTTAAAAGGCGAGAAAAGAAAGGAATTTTTTTCAAAATTTTCCTTTCTTTTCTCACCTTTTAAACTCCCAAAATTTTCCTTTCCTTTCTTTCCAAAACTTTCCTTCCAAATCGGAAAGAAATGGAGAGAAAGGAAAGTTTTCTAAAGAATGTACCTTATTTCTCTTAAAAAAATTATTTTCCTTCCAACTCCCAAACACTAGAAAAGAAAATTATTTTATCTTCCTTCCTAAATCCTTTATCTTCGCATCCTTTCTTTTCTCTCTTATAAATTTTATTTTCTTTTCTTTTCTCTCCTAATAAAACTTTCCTTTCCTTTCCTTCCTCTAAAAAACTCCCAAACAAGCTGTTATAGTTTCTTAATGTTTGGTCAGGCGAAGGAAAAGAACCCATATGGGGTTTTCGGTTTGTTTGAGGAGTTGAATGAGAAATTGGGTGGGGACGTGATTGATGGGGTTGTGTATGTGAGTGTGATGAAATGGTGTTTTTTGGGTTAGGAGGAAAATTCGAGTGTGGAGGTCTATGGAAGTTTCAATTATAAAGGTTGAGGAACCTTTGGGTTTCCTATCCTTGTCAACAATGGATGACATTTTGTCCTCTTCAAATCTTATGCAAATAACGATGCTGGGAGTAGAAGAGTTTGAGGGGAAGTGTTGAGGAACCTTTGTGTTTCCTATCCTTCTCAATAATGAATGACCGTCTCTTGAAATCTTATGCAAATAAGGTTGAGTTTAACCATGTAACTTTGTAATAAATGTTATTAATACCTCTAATACTATCGTATTATAGGTATATAATAGATTACATCATTAATAATGCTATTTGTGACTTAAACTAAGATGGATCCTCTAAAAAACACACATAGTATATGTGTCGGCCATGGGGGTGTCCTGTTCTGTGTCAACTTAATCATATAGTGTTATAAGCTTATTAAGAATGTAACTGTAAACCTGTTGCCTAATTTGCAGTGAAATACAAAGAGTTTATATGTAGTTAGGGCCGGCGCTGGCCATGTGCCAGGTGGGCAGTGGCACAGGGCCCATTTTACAATAAGTACTAATATATCTGTATTTTTGGGGTCCAAAAATATTTTATATATATTAAAAAATATATTTTTTTAAATGAGTTTAGTTGTTTAGGGGCCCATTTTTTCAACTATTCAAAAAAAAAAAAGAATAATACAACTTCCCAAAAAAATCTCACCTAACTCATTTAAGACTTTCATTTTTTTATGAGCCATTTTTTCAACTATCCACAAAATCTTTTTGGATCCCTCTCTCTCTCTTTCTTTTACTAGCACGCCTACTCTCTCCCTCTCTCCTCTCTCCTCTCTCCTTACGTTCCTATCTCTCTCCGTGCAAACTTTTTTTTTTTTTTTACATTTTTAACGAAGTTGGAGCTGTTGTCTTTTCATTTTCTATCTAGTGGGGCAGAGAGAAGAAGCTGTCTTCATTTGGAAAAGGCAAGTTGTTGTCTTACAAGTTGTTGTTTTTTTTAATTTTTTTTTATGTATATGCTAATCTTTTTTATTACTATTTTTTTTAATAATCTGTTTTTTTAAATTCATCAATATTTTACTAATCTGTTTTTTATGCAATTAATTTTTTTATCAGGTTATTTCTTTCTACATTAATCAAGTCGATGAAATTGGAGAGGGAATAAAAGGCTCAAACCAGGTGACATTTTTCCATTTTTTTAATATTCAATCAATTGAGATATTTCTAGACTAAAATTATCTATTAGATTTGTTGTTAATTGCGTGTTTTATTTTTATTTATAAATTTATAATTTTTAGAAATGTTACCAAAAAAACAAGCATCCAGATATCAAAAACGAAAAAAACAAAAAAGAATAGATGAGGTGACACAATCTTTTAAGGGAGGGCTTGATAAATTTATTATTAACGAGCAACAAAATATAAATTCTGTTAATGAAAATACAAGTCAATCAGAAGAATTAGAAAATAATGCAAAAAACAACAATGAAACAGTGAATAATGTAAGTCCTACAAAAAATGATGAAAATGAATTATTGGAGGATGAACAACCTAGTAACACGATTGATAATTTTGATCCAAGAAATTGGGATAATCTTGATATAAAATCTAGAGACATATTGGTAGAAAAGGGTCCAATAAGAGATCTCTCTTTGGAAAAAGGCCCTAAAGATAAATTATCTAGACATTTTTCTTCACTACATTACACCCGTTTTTTACCAAATGGGGATAAGGAGGATAGGACATGGCTCGTGTATTCAAAGGATGCGGATAGAGTTTTTTGCTTTTGTTGTAAATTGTTTAAAAAAGGCCACAAAAGAGGTGGCCAATTAGTGAATGGAGGATATAATGATTGAGGGCATCTCAGTTTTAGACTTAAAGAACATGAAACAAGTAATGAACATCTCAGTAACATGATTTCTTGGTTTGATTTGCATACTAGATTAGAGAAAAATGAAACAATTGATAAACATATACAAGACCGTATTAACAAAGAAAGAGAACATTGGAAAGGAATCTTAGAAAGAATAATATCTCTTGTGCAATATTTAGCTAAAAATAATTTGGCATTTCGTGGAACAAATGAGAGGCTTTATGAAAATAGTAATGGAAACTTTTTAGGCCTAATCGAAACAATTGCAGAGTGGGATCCATCAATGAAAGAACATGTTAAACGTATTGAAAACGGGGAAATTCATCATCATTATCTTGGTCATAAAATTCAAAATGAGTTGATACTTATGTTAGCATCCGAAGTAAAAGACACAATCATTAAGAAAATTAAACAAGCAAAATATTTTTCTGTAATACTTGATTGTACTCCCGATTCAAGTCACGATGAACAAATGTCTTTGATATTACGATGTGTAGATGTTTCGAATAGTCCAATAACAATAGAAGAATACTTTATAGAATTTTTAAAAGTGGATGAAACAACGGGACAAGGTCTTTTTAATGAATTAGAAAAAGCAATAGAAATGAATAAATTAGATATTAATGATGTTAGAGGACAAGGATATGATAACGGGTCAAACATGAAAGGAAAGAATCAAGGTTTCCAAAAAAAATTATTAGATAAAAATCCTAGAGCATTTTACACTCCATGTGGTTGTCACAGTCTTAATTTAACAATTTGTGATATGGAAAATTCTTGTGGCAAAGCAAAGGATTTCTTTGGGATTGTACAATCCATTTATAAACTATTTTCTAATTCTACAAAACGTTGCAAGATTTTAAAAGATAATGTTAAAATTAGTGTAAAGTCATTATCAGCTACACGTTGGGAAAGTCGCATTGAAGCTATTAAAGCTAATAGATTTCAAGCTCCGGATTTAAGAGAAGCTTTACTACAAGTTGGAGATACTGATAATGAATTAGACGTACGAATTCAAGCCAAATCATTAGCAGAAAATTATCTTGGAAAATATGAATTTTTATTATCCATGATTATTTGGTATGAAATATTGCATGCCGTTAATTTGGTTAGCAAAAACTTACAATCTAAAGACATGCTTATTGATATTTCAATTGAACAAGTAGTAGGGTTGATTACTTTTTTTTAAAAAATATAGAGAAACTGGGTTCATAGATGCGATAAATACCGCTAAATTTTTTTGTATTGAAATGGAAATTGATCCTATTTTTAGTGTAACACGTCAAATTCGTAGGAAGATACATTTTGATGAGACTACAAATGAGGAGAGTACACAATCACCCAAAGACTCTTTTAGAATTAATTGTTTTCTACGTATAGTAGATGAAGCTATTGGGTCATTAGAAAGGAGGTTTGATCAATTCAAAGAATATGAAAAAAAATTTGGATTTTTATTTTGTTCTGAGAAGTTAAATTCCAAAGATGATACCAAATTGAAAAAATATTGCGATAATCTCGAAACAATTTTAAAACATGAAACTTATTCTGATCTTGATGGAAAAGATTTATTTGAAGAACTTAAAGTTTTGCGAAATATATTACCAAAAGAAACCAAAACGGCAATTGAGATACTAAATTCTTACAAAAACTTAATTGTTTTCCAAATTCATTTATTGCTTATAAAATTCTATTGACCATATCTGTTACAGTCGCATCTGCGGAAAGAAGTTTTTTAAAATTAAAATTATTAAAAAATTACTTACGATCAACTATGTCACAAGAAAGATTAAACGGCTTAGCTTTGTTATCTATTGAACATAAATTGGTAGATAAACTTGATTGTAAAACTTTAATTAGTGATTTTGCAAGTCGAAATACTAGAAGAATAATTTTTCAATGAGTTTTTAGGTATTTAATGCTTTTGTACAATATTTTTTTGAAAAGACCCTAAATTAAGTATCGCACATGATACTATAAATCTCAGGACCGGCCCTGTATGTAATTTTGTGAACTGATGTCCTAACATTTACTCTTAGCAGAGTGCTCAACATTAAGTTTAATGTGGAAAGGTGTTACAGTCCCTTATTCCTATTGTTGACCACCCTCTAAGTAACCATATATTTCCCTTCCTTTTTTTCCCTTGCCCTTATTATCGCCTTTCTATTTAGCTCTGTTTGGTACCTTTCAGCTACGTGAAAGGTAATAGTTAATAGTTTTCGTATCTATACGAAGCAAAATTTGTTCACTTTTTACCCCAAATCATTATAGTATGTAGAGCTATTTATAATTTTGTATGAATAACAATAACTAAAAAATATTCTACTATCATCCCAGATGAAAATATTTCACTTTGAACCAAATGGTACTTATGTTTCTCGACTGTATACGGGTATATTAATCTTATCTATCTTTATTTATATAACATTTCTTATTGCAATGCAGGTGGTGGAGAAGACCATTCGGCCCTGGTCGGTTGAGCTCGCTGAGGACTAGATGTTGACGTCCGTTTTTTATATTTTTCCAACGAAGCACTTCAGGCAATCGACCACGTCATGATGTCGAGCTAGATAAGTAACAACTGCATTTCATCTTAAAATGCTCCACTAGAAATATTATTTTTATCGAAGACCCTCTTCACGAGATGATTTTAGCTTAGTTGCATATACGTCCCTTCATGTTTCGGCATTTGTATTACTTTTTTTATTCCTTAACATGGTGTACACTTCAGAGCTATTGAAGTAATGTGATTTCTTTACAACATTTTGGCTTTTGACTCTGATTATTATGTTTATTTTATATATTTTCTAAAAACCATTATGTGTGAAGAATGCAAATGGATGTTTTCAGTCTCGTTTATTCATGGGTGTATATAGTGCGTGTATTGAGCGATGGGGACATGAGGCTAAGCATTCTCTCTGCAAAGTATGAGCTTTTAGTAGTAGCACACTAAAGACTTGGATCATATACTTAATGTCTTTGTTTGAGGATTATGGGTACTATATTATCCTAAACTGTATACTTTCTAGTTTTAGATTATGAATTTTAGGACTTACAATAATATTGGTTATGAATATAGGACAACAAACATTTTTATTTTTATTTTTAGTCCTTATTTTTAAATTATCGGCTGACGTGACATGCTGTGATTGGTTGACCTTTTATGAATATGGGTCCGCGCCAGCGGCTTTATTAAAAAATAGGGACTAAAATTATATATGAAATATTTGTTGTCTCATTTCTAAAATACATATTACAATATGTCTTAAATTTACAAAGTGCCTTCTAATTTTTATCAGTTAAGATTTTTTTGTTAATAAATGTGTTGGAAGAGGTTGTTTATATATTTAGGGGAGGGAGCAAAATATATGAAAAAAGAGTGGAGAACTATTTGGTGAAAGGAACTATTTTATTAGAACTCACTAAATTTTGCTTGATACAAAATGTGGAGACAACACCCCTATTTAAACTATCCTCCAACTCAAATGAATGGTGGAGATTAAATTTACATCAAGGGTCAAGATTGAACCTCTAGAACCTTCCACATCTATCTACCATTTCTTACACTCTCCACAATACACAAGATGGATCTAGAATGTTCTTGGAAAAATATCACTCTTAACGAGTCTAACTTTATAGAGGCCCAATACTAACTAATTAGACAACCCAAACATTTAACCCAAAAATACAAACTAATAAAGCCCAATTATTTTAATTTCAAAAAACAAGTTTAATTTTCAACACCCCCTCTTAAACTTGGTTTTGCAACTCCAAGTAGTCTTCGTAGCTTGTGGAACACTTCATGCTTGAGTGGTTTGGTAAAGATGTCGGCAACTTGATCATGAGACTTTACGTACTTCAGTTGTACCTCCTTCTTTTCCACACATTCACGACGGTAGTGATACCTTGTGTCGATGTGCTTGCTTCTGTCATGGAAAACTGGATTCTTTGCTAATGCAATCGCCGATTTGTTGTCGACGCATATCTCAACCGTATCTTCAGGTATGTTAAGCTCTTTCAATAAATTCTTCAACCAAATTGCATGACATACACAATTTGTTGTGGCGACGTATTCAGCTTCACAAGTGGAAAGGGTGACAATAGGTTGCTTCTTTGAACTCCATGTGAATGCAACGTCTCCCATGTAGAACACGAACCCACTTGTGCTTTTTCGATCATCTAAGTCTCCTCCCCAATCACTATCACTGTAGCCAACAAGCTTGAAACTGTTAGAGACTGAATAAAATAATCCATAGTCAATCGTTCCTTTAACATAGCGAAGGATCCTTCTTGCAGCCTTCAAGTGTGTTATTGTTGGAGTTTCCATATAACGACTGATAAGTCCAACTCCAAAGAGGATATCGGGCCTTGTGCATGTTAAGTATCGCAAGCTTCCAACGAGGCTCTTAAAATATGTTGGATCCACTATTTCTCCTTCTTCATGCTTTGACAGCTTGGTTCCACATTCCACGGGAGTGCTTACGGGCTGACATTCATTCATCTTGAATTTCTTGAGAACTTCCTTTGCATAGCTTTCTTGAGAAATAAATATTCCTTCTTTCTCTTGCTTTACTTCTATGCCAAGATAGTAGGACATGAGCCCAATATCGGTCAACTCGAATTCTTTTGTCATCACCTTCTTAAACTCCTCGATCATATTTGCATCATTTCTTGTGAAGATTAAATCATCCACATACAAGCAAACAATTAACATATCTTTATTTCCATTCACCTTTGTGTATAGGGCATGCTCATAAGGGCATTTTTTGAAACCATTTTTATGAAGATATTGATCAATTCTACTATTCCATGCCCTTGGTGCTTGTTTTAGGCCGTATAATGCCTTGTTCAATTTTAACACCTTATCTTCGTTGCCTTTCACAACATATCCCATGGGTTGCTCTACATATACTTCTTCTTCAAGATGGCCATTTAAGAAAGCAGACTTCACATCCATTTGATGGATTTTCCATTTATTTTGAGCTGCTAAAGAGATAATTAATCTTATAGTTTCAAGATGAGCAACTGGAGCAAATACCTCTTCATAGTCAATTCCATACCGTTGCTTAAATCCTTAAGCGACTAATCTTGCTTTGTACCGCTCCACTTCTCCTTTAGCATTCTTCTTGGCTTTATACACCCATTTGACTCCAATAGCTTTGTGCCCTTTGGGAAGACTTGTCAACTCCCATGTGTCATTATTCTCAATTGCTTTTATCTCATCATCCATTGCATCCTTCCATCTCTTGCTTTGTATGGCCTCTTCAAAACCTATAGGTTCACAATTGGCAAAAAGACAAAAGAGAGTTATATCATTTTGATTTTCAGTTACCTCATATATTTCATTCAAGCTTCTGAAATGTGGGGCTCTTTCATGTGAACTTTGACTTGATGATGATGATGATGATGGATCTCCATGAGTGGATGATGGTGGTGATGGAGGTGGCGTAACAGGCTCTTCTAACTCTCCATTGCTTCTATCTTCATCTTCTTCTTCAAACAAAGGAAGAAAGTCATAGTTTTCCTCCTGGGCATCCCACTTCCACGAGCCTTCTTCATCAAACTTGACGTCTATACTCGTGATGACTTTTCCACTGATTGGATTGTACAACTTGTAACCTTTGGAGCGTGAATCGTAGCCAACAAATACGTATTTTTCACTCTTGTCATCAAGCTTTGTCCGCTTTTGATCTGGCACATGAGCATATGCAATGCTCCCAAATACTCTCAAATGAGAAATTCCGGGTTTTCTCCCGCTCCATGCTTCTTGTGGAGTTTTATTCCACACACTTCTAGTGGGGCTTCTATTTGACAGATAAACGGCACAATCCACAACTTCGGCCCAAAATTCTTTTGGCATTCTTTTACTTTTCAACATGCTTCGAGTCATATTTAAAATGGATCTATTTTTTCTTTCAGCAACTCCATTTTGTTGAGGTGAGTATGCAACCGTTAAAGGACGGCGTATCCCATTTTCTTCACAAAACTTTTCAAACTCTTTAGAAGTGAATTCGCCTCCTCTATCGGATCGCATAAATTTTATTTCATAACCACTTTCTTTTTCCACAAGTGCTTTAAATTTCTTAAAAGAACAAAATACTTCTGATTTTTCTTTTAAGAAATAGACCTATGTCTTTCTACTAAAATCATCAATGAAAAGTAGAAAGTATCTATTTTTGCCAAAAGAACAAGGAGTAATAGGGCCACACACATCGGTATGAATGAGTTCTAGGGGCTTCTTTGATCTTATAATTGACTCTTTTGGAAAACTCATTCTAGAATGTTTTCCAAGTAAGCATCCTTCACATAATTGATTCGGATGATTAATGGGAGGCAACCCATTAACCATTCCTTTGTTATGCAATAATTTTAAGCCACCAAAATTTAGATGCCCAAACCTTAAGTGCCAAAGCCAAGACATGTCTTTAAAGAAAGCATTTAAACACATTGCACCTTCACTTTGAATGTTTAGCAAAAACATTCTATTTCTTGCCATAGGTACTTTAGCAATTAAATTCATTCTTTGGTCTCTTAAAGAAAGACTATGGTCTTTCATGTGGATATCATAACCTTTCTCTAAGAGTTTCCCCAGACTCAAGATATTTGTTTTCATGTTTGGCACATAGTAGACATTTGAAATAAATTGGTGCTTCCCATTTTTCATAAGAATCAAAATTTTACCTTTTCCTTTCACCGGCACTTTTGATTCATCTCCAAAAGTAACATTGCCCTTTACCGATTCATCAAGTTCCACAAACATGTCCTTTTTTCCACACATATGGTTGCTTGCTCCCGTGTCAAGATACCACATCTTGCTTTCTCCATTATGTTCTCCTTTGTATGCTAATAACAATGTCGAATCCTTGTGCTTTTCCTTTTCAACATAGTTAGCCTTCTCCTCCACAATATTCGAATTACTTATGCATTCCGAAGCATAATGGCCGAATTTTTGACAATTATAACACTTAATTTGAGATTTTTCGTACCTTGGTCTCGTGTTGCCTTCTCTTCCACGTCCTCTTGCTGGATATGAGTTTTGCCTTTCATTGTTGAAATACTTCACACCGCCTTTTCCTCGAAATTGACATCTGCCTCTTCCTCTTTGGCTCTGTTCGTTGTTGTATTCTCTTCCTTCTTTTAGAGTAAGCTTTGTTTGAAGAGCTTGCTCTAAAGTCTCCTGACTTTTCCTGTTAAGTCTCTCTTCATGGGCTTTTAAGGAACCCACGAGTTCATCAATTCCCATAGAATCTGTATCTTTAGATTCTTCAATTGCTACAACAACATAGTCAAACTTGGAACTTAAAGAGCGGAGGATTTTTTCTACCACCCGTGTGTCACTCATATTTTCACCATTAGTTTTTAATTGATTGACAATAGCCAAAACTCTAGCAAAATAATCTGAAAGTAACTCGGAATCTTTCACATGCAAAGACTCGAACTCACCTCTAAGTGTTTGGAGACGAACCTTCTTTACCTTCTCAATCCCCTTATGAGAATTTTGTAGAGTCTCCCATGCTTCTTTGGCGGTTGTGGCAAACGCAATTTTCTCAAACGTACCTTCATCCAATGCTTGGTGAATGAGAGTGAGGGCCTTTTGATCTGTCCTCCTTGCTTCTTTTAATCTATCTTTTTGAGCTTGAGATAGAGTGGCTTCATCTTGAGGCTCATTGTAGCCTTTTTCAACGATCTCCCAAACATCTTTAGAAGCGAGTAACACCTTCATCTTGATACTCCAATGGTTGTAGTTGTCTTTGGTGAGTTGGGGAATTTGGAAAGGAACCATACCATTAGCCATTTTAGAACCTTGGCTCTGATACCACTTTGTTGGAAGAGGTTGTTTATATATTTAGGGGAGGGAGCAAAATATATGAAAAAAGAGTGGAGAACTATTTGGTGAAAGGAACTATTTTATTAGAACTCACTAAATTTTGCTTGATACAAAATGTGGAGACAACACCCCTATTTATACTATCCTCCAACTCAAATGAATGGTGGAGATTAAATTTACATCAAGGGTCAAGATTGAATCTCTAGAACCTTCCACATCTATCTACCATTTCTTACACTCTCCACAATACACAAGATGGATCTAGAATGTTCTTGGCAAAATATCACTCTTAATGAGTCTAACTTTATAGAGGCCCAATACTAACTAATTAGACAACCCAAACATTTAACCCAAAAATACAAACTAATAAAGCCCAATTATTTTAATTTCAAAAAACAAGTTTAATTTTCAACAAAATGAATTGCGTAACAGAGGAATTCACTCCTTCACTTCAGGAACTGTTGCTTTTGAATTCAAATTGTGTATGCTCAGTTGCAATTCCTTAAGACTAGGCCTTTGTTGTAACTCCCCTTAGAATTAGGAAGCAGTTCCATAACTGTAGGAGCTTTTTGTTACATTCCTTCTTGTATTTATTTCGTGTCTCCTTAATGAAATAGTTTGAGATTCATCAAATATCTATCATGGTATCAGAGCATTCAAAGTGGTAGCCTATCCCTTTTTTTTCCAGCAAACCATGACCTCTTCTTCTTCAACTGCCATTCACAACACCAATGAATCTCATAACACTCTTATCAGCATTAATGTTACTGCCCAAACTCCTCTTAAACTGACATCCATTAACTACATCTCATGGAAGTTACAGTTCCAAACCTTATTTGTTGGCTATGATTTTCTTGGTTATGTCGATGGATCCAAACCTTGCCCACCACCCACCCTCACCCAAAATAACACCACTATCACAAATCCTGCACACATTCTCTGGATACGAAAAGATCAACTCATTCTTAATGTCCTCATTGGCTCCCTCTCTCCTACCATAATACCTTTCATTGCAAGAGCCAAAACCTCACATGAAGTATGGACCATATTATCCACCACCTACGCCAAGCCCTCTCGTGGACGCATCAAACAAGTTAAGAGCCAACTCAAAAAGATCATCAAGGGTTCTGAACCTGTCACTGATGCAGAAAATCAAGGCCAGTGCAGATGAACTATCACTTCTTGGAGCACCACTTGATTCCGAAGATCTAACAGAAATAATACTTGATAATCTTAGTGATGATTACATAGAACTGGTACGCGCCATTCAAGCTAGAGATTCTTCCATTTCGTTTGAGGAACTTCATGAAAAAATGTTAAACTTTGAAGCATCTTTGTTGACCACCAAACCCAAGCAAAACTACTTTCCTTCCACTTCCAATCCAACCACTCGAAATACTAGAAATTGGCGTCCAACAAACAATAACAATTCTACGACTTCATGGAGACACCCTACCAATCCAAACAGATTTTCAACATTCACCAGCAATGGACCTACTCCAAATCTAGTAAATCGTCCCCCTTGACCATACCTTGGATTCTGTCAAATATGTAGGCTTCAAGGTCATTCAGCAAAGAGATGTCCCTCATATCGACTTGTCCCAGTTCAACCTACCAACACTTCCAATCCTTCCATCACCACTCCAAATACCTCGTGGCAACCACGAGCTCATTATGTAGCCAACACATCCAACAATTCAACTTGGCTTTTGGACAGTAGCGCTTCTCATCATCTTATAGCAAACTTAACGAATCTCTCCCTGCATGCTCCATATAATGGCTCAGACGACATTATGATCGGCGATGGCTCAAATCTCCCCATTACACAACTGGTTGTACATCTCTCACAACTAATCAAACTACTTTTCGCTTGAATAATGTTTTGTGTGTTCCTGATATGAAAAATAACTTAATCTCTATATCTCAATTCTGCTCTTCAAATAATGTTCCTATTGAGTTTTTACCCTCTACTTTCCGTGTGAAGGAACTCAGCACATGGGAAACACTTTTGCAGGGCCAAACTAAAGATAAGGTATATGAGTGGCCAACATCTTCACCAATTCTTGCCTTTTCCACAACAAAGACCTCCTCCACTGAGTGGCACCATAGATTAGGACATCCAGCATTTTCTATTCTCAAGCATATTATTTTAAGCAATAAACTTGATTTATCTTGTACTTTGTCATCTAATTTCTCATGTAATGAATGTCTCTCGAATAAAAGTCACAAATTATCATTTTCTACTTCATCACTTGTCTCTTCCCACCCTCTTGAAATTATATATTCTAATGTGTGGACCTCACCAATTATTTTACACGATGGATTTAAATACTATGTTATATTCATCGATCACTTTACAAAATACATATAGTTCTATCCCATCAAACAAAAATCTGAAGTGAAAGATATTTTTCTAAGATTTAAAGCCATTGTTGAAAAATACTTTGACAAACACATCAAAACTTTATACTTTGATAATGGTGGTGAATACATTTCTCTTGCACACTTTCTTTCCATTAATGGCATTTCTCACCTTACTACATTGCCACACACACCTGAACACAATGGTTTCTCTGAAAGGAGACATCTCCATATTGTTGAAACAGGCCTAACTTTACTATCTCATGCCTCTTTACCTCTAATTTATTGGACTCATACCTTTGCCACAATCGTATATCTCATCAATCGCATGCCTACACCTACATTACATCTCTCTTCACCACATGAAACTATCTTTGGAACTGCTCCTAATTATTCCAAACTAAAAACTTTTGGATGTCTGTGTTACCCCTGGCGTCGACCTTATGCTTCACACAAACTAGATACCCGATCAAAACCATGTGTCTTCATTGGCAACTCATTAATAACACAGAGTGCATATTATTGTCTAGATCCTTCAACTTAAAAAATATATGTATCTCGGCATGTCAAATTCGTTGAATCTGTCTTTCCTTTCACTTCTCTCTTTGACCACTCGCCTCGTCCTCAACCACACACAATAACCACTTGGATACCACCACCACTTAAAATCTCCACATCCTCATTGGTACCACCACCCCATATTCAATCGATAGAGCAAGCTCCTCAACAACCCTCTAGTGAAGTTTCATCACTTCCAACCACACCAAATAACTCCATTGAATAACCTTACCATGAACCACCTTCTCACGTCACTTCCCACCAGACCATATCACAAAGTAATCCTCCTGAAATGCATTCCCTTCATACTCACCCAATGACTACTAGTGCCAAGAACAACATTCACAAACCTCTTCAAAAATTGAACCTTAATACCCAACTTTCCAAATCTGATGACCTTGAACCAACCACTGTTACCCAAGCACTCAAAGATCATAAATGGCGTCGAGCTATGTCTGAAGAGTATGACGCTTTAGTCCAAAATGGAACATGGGAGCTGGTCCCACCTGACAACAGTCAAAATCTTATTGGATGTAAATGGATTTTTCGAACTAAAAGAAAATTTGATGGCTCCGTTGACAAGTACAAAGCTCGCTTGGTTGCAAAAGGATTTTATCAACGTCCTGGAGTAGACTACTGTGATACCTTCAACCCTGTCATTAAACCAACTACAATTTGTATTGTTCTCAGTCTAGCTGTAACTAATGGTTGGACATTACGACAACTTGATGTTAACAATGCATTCCTCCAAGGTCAGTTGTCCGAAACTGTCTACATGTCGCAACCACAAAGATTTATTGATCACGATAATCCTACCCATGTATGCAAACTCAAGAAAGCGATCTATAGTCTTAAGCAAGCCCCTCGCGCATAGTATCATGAACTACGAAACTTTCTTATTCAATCTGTTTTTTCTAACTCACATGCAGATACCTCCTTGTTTACCTTCAATCATGATGGACAAATTATGTATTTAATAGTTTATGTTGATGACTTAATAATCACTGGAAACAATATTGAACACATCAACAAGTTCGTGGTTATTGTTGATCAAAGATTTTCTATTAAAGATCTTGGGTTGTTGACTTACTTTTGGGTGTAGAAGTTGTTCACAACAAGTGTGGTCTACTTCTGTCTTAACGGGGTTACATTCGGGATCTTCTAGCTAAAACAAACATGTTAGAAGCCAAATCAGTTACCACTCCACTACCAACAAGTCCACCCTCACAGCTGCATTCAGTGTCCACCCTATCAGATCCAACATAATATCGAACCATTGTAGGAGGTCTCCAATATCTCTTGGTCACTCGACCTAATATTGCGTTTGCTGTAAACAAACTCTCAGTTTATGCATAGACCGACAACATATCATTGGGCTTTTGTGAAATAACTTTTGCGTTACTTAGCAGGCACTATGAATGATGGTCACATCAGAACTCACCACTCAGTTTACATGCTTTTTCTGATGTTGACTGTGCTGGGGACAAAGATGATTACGGCTCCACAAATGCCCATGTTGTTTATCTTGGTAAAAATCCTGTCTCCTAGAGTTCAAAGAAGCAAAGATCCGTGGCAAGGTCCTCAACTGAAGCTGAATATCGTTCTGTTGCAAACACAACTGCTGAACTCAATTGGATTTGTCACCTCTCATCTGATCTTGGAGTTAATTTATCAAATTGTCCTGTGAACTACTCAATTATGCTCAAATTCAGTTTTTCATTCAAGAATGAAACATGTAGCTATTGATTTTCACTTCATTAGAAATCAAGTCCAGCAAGGTGCTCTGCGGGTGGCTCATGTGTCTTCTGCCGATCAAATTGCGGATGCTTTGACTAAACCTCTCCCTCGTTCACATTTTCATCAACTAAAGTTCAAGATTGGACTCCTATCCCGAGTTCCATCTTGAGGGGGAATAACAGAGGAATTCACTCCTTCACTTTAGGAACTGTTGCTTTTGAATTCAAATTGTGTATTCTCAGTTGGAATTCCTTAAGACTAGGCCTCTATTATAACTCCTTAGAATTAGGAAGCAGTTCCATAACTGTAGGAGATTTTGTTACATTCCTTCTTGTATTTATTTCGTGTCTGCTTAATGAAATAGTTTGAGATTCATCAAATATCTGTCACTGAGGACAACAGTACTTCTTATGTATAAGCATATATCTGGAATTGTTGTAAAACATAATATATATATATATATATATGCTTTATGTTTTGCTGAAAGTGTGCATACATCAGTTGGTATCTCCATGGTACACTTCCCACCTTGACAGCGTAGCTCTACTCTAGGGCGGATCCAACCCAGGCCGAAGCGGGGCGGCCGCCCCAGTTCAACTTAAAAAAAAATAGGGGTTGTTTTTTGGTAAAAAATCAAACTTGGAGGTTACTTATAATTATTTTCAAAGATGAGGGTGAAAATGCTCTAGGATGCTCGCTCCCTCCCTCCAGACTGCTCGTTGCTGCCGGATTCTAGCCTAGACTAGACAAAGGTATAATATGTTTATATGTGTTTGTTTATATTTTTTGTATATGTTGTTTGTTTATATGTGTTTGTTTAGAAAAAACAAATATGTGCATATTATTTATATGTGTTTGTTTATAATATGTGTTTAAATTTATAATGAATATTAAAATTAAAATCCCAGAATCTATTAGCCTGAAATTAAATTTATAATGTATGATTTTAGTCTGAAATTAAATTAAATTTGTTGTAACTATAAGAAATGATGGAGAAAATTTTTAAACGAAAAAAAGGAGACAACACACCAACCGTATCCGAAACTGAGGTTCAATCTGACACTGAGGTTCAACCGTATTCAAAACGGAATAATTTAGGAATCCAAATTTAGTTAATTAATACCTCAAAATTTTTAGGGTTAAAAATTGCAAAAAAATAAGTAAAAACAACCCCAAAAAAATCGCCTTGGGGGGCTCCCGCACCCAGGCTTCGTTAAAAGATTTCGCTCCACTTCACTCCAAATACTGGATCCGCCACTGGCTCCACTGTTAGACATGGCTGCTACAACATATTCGAGAGGCTACTAATGATCTATGTCTAACTGCTGCTGGTGTTGGGCTGCTTTTTTATTTTTGGGTAGCATACCATGAGATGTCCGGACCAGCTTATTCTCATTATGTTAGTCAAATATTTTTTTGACAGTGCTGGAGATCGAATTGGGGAACAAACTCAATTCACCTCCAAGAGTGTCCCAATGATAATCTTATATCAATGAGGCAGGAGGCTTGGCTAGGAGCTGCTAATTGTGTGTTGGATTATTAATTTACTAATGATAGGCTATTGTTCGTTTTTTGCTATCTATCTTTCTTTCTTAACCCCAAAGAAGAAGAAGAATGGAAGTCAAAATAATCATGGGTATTTACTTTTTGTTTTAAATGGTGAGCTAAAGAAGTAAAGATTTGATTAATTCATACATATTATTGAAATGATTGAATAGATTATAAAATTGAATGTTAATGATCCCCTTTGTTATTTTTGTTTGCACCAAATAATTTGACGATAAAAGTTGTATTATAGTACTCGAGTGAAAAGGAATTTAAGTGAGATTGCATTGATATGCTTTCTTGATGAATTTGTATAAGTTTTGAAAATTATTGAATCTTGTCAAATGATCAAGTGTGATCCCAGTTTGAGGTCCTTAAATGAGGCTTATTTTTTGAAAATAATAAAAAAAATGTTTTTGCGTTTATTTTTTTAATGATTTTTAAACATTTCAGTAGCACCATAAAAAAATAATCAGCCCAGAACGAATTTTTTTGCTATTTTAAAAAAATTGGTGAATCTGTGCCAGTTTTTAAGTTGTTAAAAACTGACAAAGTTTGACTGATTTTTTTAAAATAGTAAAAAAAATCATTTTGAGTTGATTTTTTTTATATGACCCTACTGAAATGTTTAAAAATCATAAAAAAAAATTAAGCCCCAAAATAACTGTTGATGTAAAAAAATAGATTATCTCTAATTTATCAATCACACATGTAAAAAATTAGACCATCTCTAATTTATCAATCACAGATAATATAAATAAGACAAAAGATTTTTAAAGTGGTTCAGCCTTGTAAGAATGGCCTACGTTCACTGTTTTTGTTATTGCTGACTGTTTGCTTGGAATTCTCGATAATGGATTTACCAAGAAATTTCGAGTCCCCTTCTAATGAGGAGGTTACAATGTATTTATAGCCTTGAGGCTATACAAATGAAAGGACAAATCGCTGTTATCTAGTAGACATGTACATCTGTATGATAATAATGAGCATTTATTGCGCAGTTGTCTCCTCGATTCTCTTGATTTGGATGCGCTGTACGCTATGTAGCTCAGACCGCTTAAGCTACTCGGACCGCCTAAGGTGCTCCACACGCTTGAGTTTCTCGAGGCCCCTGAGTTGCTCGGGGATCCTTAGTTGCTCGGTGAGCTTGAGTAGATCGATGACAGTGAGTTGCTCGGTAGAAGTATATGTAATTGCCACGTTGGCAGACACGTGTCTGTAAGCGAATGATCCATGTCAGCAGACTAAATTTGGTATTAACAGAAGCTCCCAGTGTTTTATAATTTGATGTTGAAGAAAAGTATGGAACATTCTGCTTGAGAATTGCATAGACTATTGGTTTGTATGGATTTTAGGAAAGCATTCGTTGTATATAACTCCTTTTTGAGTGCATAGTATCAGGCCTCATAAATATTTTGAATTCTCATGACCGCTTCGATATTTGCGCTCCTTTTCTTCTTTTAGCAGCCGGATACGCAAACGTCTTTCTTTGTAATCATTGCCTTTCCTTATTCCTGAGGTAAAGTATTTAAACGCGCCAGAAATCATATCTTCTTTCACTTTTCAAATCTGTATCTTTTGAACTCTTCATTTCTTCTCTATCTTGTGCGTTCGTTTCTTCCATTGTTCGTTGTTAACTGATTCACTCTTTTCCTGTAAGATTTTCTTCCTTCTCTTTTATTTACTTTGTTCATCATGGTTTACCTTGTTGAATCGCTTGACAAATTTCTTTCTGAATTTTCAATTCCTTCATGGGTCATTTTGGAAGAGCTTTCCGAACCTTCTGATTATTTTTCTTTAGCTGAGGCACATTGGTTCCCAAGTCTCTTTGTGGCCGAATGTAGCTTTTCTTTTCCTCCAAATCCCCTATGTTTGGAGTTCTATCAATATTTTGACGTTGGACCTGCAAAAATAGCTCTAAATACCTGGAGGATAGTTAATGGAGTTCATAGGTTGAATCAACTCCATGGAAACTGTTTAGGAATCCCAGAGATTTTGTACTGTTATAGATGGGTTGTTAGTGATTCCACATTCTATTTAAAAACTAGGTTTTTGAATAGGGATTTAGTTGTTAATCTTCCAGACTCCAATAGGGATTATTTTGAGCATGGGGTTGTTATGAAAAATTGGCAACACCCTCCGCTAAATGGGGATGATGTATACCAAGGTCCTAGATGCCCACCTTATGGCAATGGGGTAGGTTGTTTTTATTTTTTGAAATTTTGTTTTCTTTGTGTTTGATAAAATGTTTCACTGACATTTGTTTTTGTTCATTACAGTCGACAGTAAAAGAAAACCTCCAAAAGAAGCTGACGTTAATTTGAAGCATTTAAAAATTATATGGAGTTTGCACCAATCTGTTGCTGAGGAACATATTAGGCCTGCCACTTATTTATTGCAATACAAGAGCTATACTTCATCCTTTACTGCTCGTCCAGTGGTGGTTGACATTGACCAAGTACCAGCTTCTGAAACTGGTGTGGAAGGTTCCTCCTCTGAATCGAATATTCCCATCAGTAACCTAATGAAGAGAAGAAGAGCTCCTGCCTTCTTTGACAAATCAGACTTTGCCAATGTAGAGGCAAAGAAAAATAAGCAGGATGTTCCAGAGGAAGGGACAAGAAACATTGATGCACCCCCTCCTGCTGCTGCCAAGAAAGTTGCTGAGAAGCCCCCTGTGGCTCCGAGAAAAGCTGTGGTTATCTCTCCTCCTAGTGAGGTTATTGTCATATCTCCAACCAAGAAAACTTCTTTGGTTGAAAATATTCCTGCTCCTCCGAGGAGGTTAAAGAAAAGTTCTTCTGAAATACCCGATGCACCTATCTCTCAGCCTTTAAATGCTGAAAGTGGTGTTCCAACTTTTGTTCCCCCGAGCTTTGCTATGGGCTTGGTGAAGTCCTAGACTATCCCAGAAGTCCAAGGCATTGAAGACGCTCTTTCTCGTGACAGAGTCACTGCCTTGGCTACTCAACACATTGCCTCAGTAAGTATTTCTAGCTCGACCCCTTTTATTTTTTAACACTGTGTTCTTGTATTGACTTAATGTTATTCCTCTTTTCAGCTGGTGACGTGTTTCAATAGCATCTTGAAGAAGGATGAAGCTATTAAAGCTTTAAGCTCCTCAGGAAGTGTAGAGTAAGCTTTTGTTGGTCTGACTCAGTCCTTAAACGACTCTCGTCAAAAATACGAAGAAGATAAGGTTGCTTGGGAGAAGCAACTCAAGTCCATTGAGCTGGATAATAATTAAGCTGAGAATGCCTCCCAGGAGTTGGAGAAGAAGTTGAAAGAGTCTGAGCAGAGCAATAAAGTATTTGAACAAAGCAACAAGAAGATGGAAGTTAAGCTCAAATCTGCTGAAGAGGAAGTGGTGAAACTTCAAAATGTTGATCGACAGAAATTGGAGGTGGAGGAGAAATTAAAGGCTGCCAAGGAACTCCTTAAGGAGAGGACCTCCTCGGAGAAGGCTAAAAGAAAAGTTGCAGTGAAAAAATCATTCAGTGCTGGTTGGGATAAAGGCTGGAACAAGGGCTTGGCTATGATGTCATCCCAAATGGAGTATGTAGGTGTTAAATACTTTTGGGATGGATGGGTGGCAGCATTGAAAGAGATGAAAGTTGCTGAGGATTCTGAATTATTCCAGCCACACACACATGGCCCTCCTCCCTCTCCTGGAGAAGAAGAAGAGGATGAACCAGTTTCAGATGAATCTTCTTTGATGACTGTATACTAAGTTCCCGTTATTCAACCACGCTCCGAGCAACCCCAACCAAGTATTACTCCTGTCGAGCAGCTAATCTCGCCCACCAAGCAACCAGTCTCCTCCTCAAAACCTTCTGAAGAAGTTATAGGAAACAAAGAAAAGGTGTAGAGTAGTTTGGGTGTTTATTTTGTTATTCCTGAATGTAATCTCAGACTTTGTACTTTCCTTTATGATGAAATAAAAAAAAATTTCGAACTTTTGGTTGTTCATCTTGACTTTTCTTCTACTTGCTCTGTTTGCATTCTTATTGATTCTTTCCATCTCTTCTCTTTGTTAGTTTATGGCCAGGATGGAGCTCTTATCAGCTTACGATACAGAACTGATGAAAAAATGCAATGACTACTTCAAGGCTGGTCGTGCAGATCTGAATGATGCTCAGATCATTGATATCCTGGGTTCAGATGCTTCTGAATGAGCAGTTGAAGCTTACCAGTATCTGAAATGTCTGCTCGATCGTGCAGTAGCCAATAATGTAGCCTACTATGAGATGATTGAGGACCTCCAAGGAACTATCGAGGAACTCCAGCAGCAGTACAAAGAGTCCTCCACACTTTTGCACTAGGGGTACGAGAAGAAATACCAACAACTGAGTGCTGATAGAGGGTATGATAAATTTATATCTGCTTATGAGAAGAGAGAAAGTGTTCTGAAGCTTGAAGTCGAGGAGCATAGGTATATCGCCAAATTGCTGGAACAGGAAAACATTGCCTTGCAAGAAGAGAATAAATAACGAAAATCTACTGTGTCTTCCTCGGGAGCCTTGGTCCCTGTCAATAATGAAGGTTTCTCCTTTTTGGAGGTAGAAAATGCCAATCTGCGAGATGAGTTAGAAACTCTAAAAAAAGTTGGACCCTCCACCTTTACTCGTGGGCGAGCAAGATCTTCTTCTCGGGGACGAGCAAAAGCTGGTCGGGTTTCTATTGAAGAAGCTAGAACACAGTCAGCTTTAGAGAATCAGGCCTTTCAGTTGGTAGCGAAGAACCAAGCATTATCAGAGATGTTCAAGAAGATTCTGAACTTCAGCGAGCAACTTTCTACCCAGAGTTCTGCTTTGGAGAATAAGGAAATTTTGGTGAAGAACCTCCACGAGCAACTGGAGAGATTAACTTACCAATTCCATAAACAACCCAGAGAATTTTGGATGGCTGGGTATAATGAAGCCCTTTACCATCTTGATGCTCGGATCCAGTAATCAAATAACGAGGGGTACAAGCAAGGGTGGCTGAATGCACTGGGTGTGCTGAAATTGGAACGGGGCCACTACTTATGGGATTATTATGACCCGAGAGTGCTTGATTTTCCCATGCCTCCTTTCAAGCTTGATCTGAGTTGGAGTCCTGCTCGGGCAATTCCTCAATGCTTGATCTCCAAGTATCTCGACGATTATAGTCTGCATGCAAACTTCGAAATATCTCGCCCAGAACACTTGCTTGATCGGCCTTCTATAATGAATTTTAGGATGCTTCGAGATGTAAATTTTATAAACTCTCCTTATGCCTTAGATGATCCTCTTGCTGGAGTAGAACCTGTTTCAAAGGCAGAAGAGAAAAAACCAATAGAATAAGATTTTTATGCAATGCCTTGTACTTTTCACAGCATATGTAATTCTTTTTAATTTAAATGAAGAAATTTGTAGTCTTTTGCTATTTTACTTTCCTCTAAGTATTCTGCAGAATGTCTTTGTTTGTGAATATATGCATATTTTGATATGCCCATTTTGTTTTATTTTTTGATTATAGTGACTTATCACTCTTTGATCCTAAGCAATGAAACAACTTTCATCCCATGATCCTGCTTAGTTTAACCAACCGGAATTGAATGTAAATTGATTGGCCGACCAATCGAAATTGGAAGAGATTTATTCCCGACCAACCGGAGTTGGAAGAGATTGATTCCCGACCAACCGGAGTTGGAAGATATTTATTCCCGACCAACCGGAGTTGTAAGAGATTTATTTGCCGACCAACTGGAGTCGGTGGAGATTTATTACCAACCAACTGGAGTTGGAAGAGATTTATTTGCCGACCAATCGGAGTTGGTGGAGATTTGTTTCCGACCAACCGGAGTTGGAAGAGATTGATTCCCGACCAACCGGAGTTGGAAGAGATTTATTTATTGACCAACTGAAGTTGGTGGAGATTTGTTCCCGACCAACCGGAGTTGGAAGAGATTGATTCCCGACCAACAGGAGTTGGAAGATATTTATTCCCGACCAACCGGAGTTGGAAGAGATTTATTTGCCGACCAACTGGAGTTGGTGGAGATTTATTACCGACCAACCAGAGTTGGAAGAGATTTATTTGCCGACCAATCGGAGTTGGTGGAGATTTGTTCCCAACCAACCGGAGTTGGAAGAGATTGACTCCAGACCAACCGGAGTTGGAAGACATTTATTTGCCGACCAACCGAAGTTGGTGGAGATTTGTTCCCGACCAATCGGAGTTAGAAGAGATTGATTCCCGACCAACCGGAGTTGGAAGAGATTGATTTTCCGACCAACCGGAGTTGGTGGAGATTTGTTCCCGACCAACTGGAGTTGGAAGAGATTGATTCCCGACCAACTGGAGTTGGAAGAGATTGATTTGCCGACCAACCGGAGTTGGTGGTAATTTGATTCTGAACTTGATGCGTAGTCTGTAGCACTAATACTCTGAAAAATTTCAACAAAAAGAGAGAACTGGGTAAAACATTCAACACTTTATTCATACTGAAGAAAAGTGCATTACATAAAAATTCAAACTACTGATAATACTTGCGTAGATTCTCTGCATTCCATGCATTCTCGAATTCTTCTCCTTCCAAGGTTTCAATTCTATATGTCCCTGGACGAACAACTCTTGTTACACTGTAGGGTCCATGCCAGTTGGCTTCATATTTGTTGTGCTTTTGAATTATTTTCTTCAGCACATAGTCCCCTTCCTTCAAATCACACTTCTTTACCCTCTTGTTGTAGAACAGAGATGTTCGTTGTTGATATGTAGCATTCCTAATTGCTGCTTCTTCTCTAACTTCTTCGAGCATATTCAGATCTAATCGCCTCATCAAGTCACTGATAGGAGAATTGAAATTCAATAGTCTGTGTGTAGGTAGAACCAATTCAACAGGTCTAACAACTTCACTTCCAAATGCCAGCATGTATGAAGACTCTCCTGTTACTGCTCGTGGTGTTGTACGATAAGCCCATAGCACAGAGTGTAGCTCGTTAATCCAATTTCCCTTTGCAGCATCTAGTCGTTTCTTCAAACCATTCAGCAGCGTTCTGTTTGTCACCTCAGTTTGTCCATTGCTTTGGGGATGGCCTGGTGCAGAGTGGATCTTCAATATGTTAAACTGACGACAATATGAAGAAAACTCCTCGTTGTCAAAATGAGTTCTATGATCTGTAATGAATGCATGGGGAAGACCATATCTACAAATGATACTCTTCCAAATAAATTGATACACCTTGTCATACGTTATATCAATAAGAGGCTCAGCCTCCACCCATTTAGTAAAATAATCCACAGCGACCACGAGGTATTTAAATCTTCCTCGGGTCGTTGGAAGTGGCCCGACCAAGTCTATTCCCCACATGGCGAATGGCCAAGGAAACATGATGTGTGTTAACAATGCTTGGGGAGTTCTTCGGATAGAGGAGAAGCGTTGACATTTATCACATTTCTTGGCATAAGATACACAATCAGCTCTCATTGTCGGTCAGTAATACCCCTGCGTTGTTATCCTTTGCAAAAGCGTCCGACCTGCTATATGGGCTCCACAAGACCCCTTATGAACCTCTTCGATCAGATCTTTCATTTCGGAGGGGTGGACACATCTTTACAAACCTGCTATAATTCCTCATCTATATAAAATGCCATTAGTCAATACATAACGAGCAACTTTAAACTTTAATTTCTTGGCTGTGAGTTTATCAGTTGGTAAAGCCCCCTCTTCAATATAGGCCCTGATGGGATCCATCCAAGATGGTCCTAAATCAAGGGCAATGAAGTTTATCATCAAATCTTGGTCTATGCTCCGATCAACCAGGATTTCTATCGGGATTTTTCTTCGTAGCTCGATGCGTGTGGTAGATGCCAACCGAGCTAACGCGTCTGCTCTTGCATTCTCCAATCTCGGTATTCTAATTAACTGTATTGCATTAAAACTCGATACAACTTTATTGCCCTCGCATGATACTTGATCATTAATTCTCCTTTTACTGCATATACCCCCAGCATTTGATTTACGATCAACTGTGAGTCACTGAATACAACGACTTGCTCTGCCTTCATGGTTTTTGCCAGACTGAGACCCACAATCACAGCTTCATATTCAGCTTCATTATTAGAAGCCTTAAATTGAAAGCGCAAAGCATACTCCACATCAATCTCATCCGGGTTGTTTAAAATAATCCCTGCTCCACTGCCTGTAGTGCAAGAAGATCCATCCACATATAGATTCCATATAGGTACTTTATTATCAAACTCTTGATCTGACAGAGTTCCTCGGTGGAATATTTGTTGCTTCCTTTTGTCCTCCTGCGACACTTTTTGTTGCTCGTTGATCATCCTCTCTTGCTCGTTCCCCGACGTAAGTTGGTCGGGGTTCAAATTTGATGGTCCTGTAACATCCACAGGCTGGTCGGTATTCAACTTCTGCTCTTCGGAGGTGTCTTCTTGAGTAAACTCTGCAATAAAGTTCGCTACTGCCTGCCCTTTGAGTGACAACCTGGGCTCATAAATTATATCATATTCACTAAGTTCTACTGCCCAATACATCAATCTTCCTGATTTCTCCGATTTGTGCAGAGCTTGCCTTAACGGCATATCGGTGTACACCACTATAGTATGGGCTTGAAACTATGGACTCATTCTTCTACTTGCTTCAATCAGTGCTAGTGCCAATTTTTCCAGCCTTGGATATCTGATTTCTGATCCTCGAAAAGCTTTGCTAGTATAATAGACTGGTTTTTGTACTCCATTCTCCAACCTGATCAATGCCGAGCTAACTTCATTCTCTGATACTGTCAGATACAAGTATAATCTTTCTCCCATCACTAGTCTGGACAACAATGGAGGCGTCCCCAGGTATTTCTTCAATTCTCTAAAGGCCTCCTCGCATTCATCATTCCACTCAAACGTTTTTCGGAGTGTTTTGAAGAATGGGAGACATCTATCGGTTGCTCGCGACACAAATCTATTAAGTGCTACAACTTGCCCTGTGAAACTTTACACTTCCTTCTTCGTCGTTGGAGATCGTAGCCCCAATAGAGCCTTGATCTTTTCAGGGTTCGCTTCAATACCTCGTTGGTTAACAATATATCCGAGAAACATGCCTTCTCGTACTCCGAATATGCATTTGGTAGGATTCAACTTCATTTGATATTTCTCTAGTTGATCAAATGTCTGACCTAAATCAACTAAATAATCAGCAGCTTTCTTGCTCTTCGTTAGCATATCGTCAACATAAACCTCCATGTTCTGATTGATTTTCTCTGCAAACACCTTGTTCATCAGCCGCTGATATGTTGCACCTGCATTATTAAGTCCAAAAGGCATAACATTATAACAATAAGTTCCCCTTGGGATGATAAAAGAAGTACTCTCCCTATCCTCGGGCTTCATCTTAATCTGATTGTAACCAAAATAAACATCCATGAAACTTAATAATTCGTGCCCCGAGGTAGCATCCACCAGTTGATCAATTCGGGGTAAAGAAAAATGATCATTTGGGCATGCCTTATTAAGATCAGTGAAGTCTACACACATCCTCCATTTGTTTTTTTTCTTCTTTACCATCTCCACATTTGCTAGCCAATCAAAATATTTGACATCTTCAATAAAAGAGGATTTTTGTAGCTTCTCTGCTTTCTCCTGTATAGCTTGATTCTTCTCAGGACTGAACACTCGTCTTCGCTGCTTCACTGGCTTAATTTCCTTATTCACGTTGAGCTCGTGACACAATAAGTTCGGGTCAATCCCTGGCATGTCTTCGTGACTCCATGCAAAAGTCTGCTTTCTGCGTCTTAGAAATGCTATCAGTTCTTATTTTATTAATACATCCAATGATGCACCAATTTGAGTTGTTCGTTCTGGATGCTTGTCGTCCAGAATGGCATTTTCAGTAGCTTCCATGACCTACCCCTTTACGAGTTGAGACTCATCTCTAGGGTCTAATATTTCAATCTAGGCATCTCCTATCTCATCCACTTGATAGGTAATAGTCTTCTGCCTAGATTCCTCACATTCCTCCTGTTCAGCATATGAATAGTAGCATTCCCGAGCTACTTTCTAGTCGCCTTTCACAACCCTAACCCCAAAATTGGTTGGGAATTTTAAACATTGATGCACAGTAGATAGTACTGCTTCGAACTTCTTCAGACCTACTCTTCCCATGATGATGTTGTAAGATGATTGGACGTTTTTATCCATTACAAAAAAGCGTACTCTTTCTGTTCGACAAGCAGGCCATGTACCGATAAGCATATCCAACTTGATCATCCCAAGTGGAAAAACCTTCTCGCCAGTAAAACCAAGGAGTGTCCTATGATATGGCTCCAACTGGGCTAACTTCAGATTTAAACTGTCAAAGCACGGATAGAACATGATATCTGCCGAGCTACCATTATCCACCAGTACTCGTGAAATCACCACTTCCTTCATTCTCATCTTAATCACCAATGGGTCATCATGAGGATATAGTACACCTGCCAATTCGTTCTTAGAGAAACCAATGACCAGCTTGTCCTTATTCACCTTCCTCGATCGATCATCTTCAGCCAGATTTATTCGCTGAATGTACAAACAAGCTTGAGCCTCATTGAGATAAGCTTTTCTCTCTGCAGTTATATCTCCACCTCCTGCATCTCCACCTGTAATAGCATTACATTCAAATGATCCAAAATGGATTGAAAATACCTCACGTTCTGGCTGTTTTGGTCTTTTAGGGAGATCCGGGTCATCTTCTCGATCTTCTTCATGATTTATCTTCTTGTCTTATTTTGCTCATTGAGGAGATCTAGACCTCTGCCTTGCTCGGTCGTTGATCTTTCCACCATTTCGTCGATCCATGTACTTAGTCAATTTTCCCCTTCTGATGAGCTCTTCAATTTCATTCTGGAGAGCTATACAGTTTTTGGTCGTGTGACCATGATCTTTGTTGAACTCGCAATATTTGGACTTATTCCTCTTGTCAGGATCCGCCTTCATTTTTTCTGGCCAGTTTAGCTCCTCGCTGTTCTTGATCTCTTCCAGAATGTGGTTTATATCTACCTTCAAAGGAGTATAGTTTCCAAATTTCTTCAACTGTTCCAATGCTTGCTTTGCTTTTAACTGCTTGTTGCCACCATTGTTCTTTTGCTCCTTCTTCTCAACCTTATCAGCCTCGACTTTAGTCTCCTTAGGGTCCATATTCTTCTTTGCAGCCATAGCTTCCTCGGCGTTCATAATCTTGGCTGCCTTTGCCATTAGTTCTGCCATGGTTCTAGGCAGATCTTTGGCTAAAGTGTAGTACAATTTATCTGGCAACAGTCCACTCATCAGAGCAGTAATTGCTGTCTTCTCCTCGTAATCAATAACTTCAAGCTTCTCATTATTGAAACGAGTAATATAATCCCTAGTGCTCTCACCTGCCTTCTGTTTAACACTTAACAAGTGTGCTACTCGTTTAACTGGTTTTGCTCCAAAATAAAAATTCCCAATAAAGAGCTCGGCCAATTGAAAGAAAGTCGCAATCTTCCCCTGAGGAAGATTGTTGTACCATATTTGAGTAGATCCGATAAGAGTTCCTGAAAATGCCCTGTATCTCATCTCATCTAGAACTGCATAGATATCGGCAGCAGCTTGGTATTGTTCTATATGAAGGACAGGGTCAGTTTTTCCATCATATTTAGGCGTCATAATTGGAGCTTTGAATTTTGATAGTGTGGGAAAATCCACAATCGCCTGTACAAAGGGTGTCCCTTGAACAAAAGTTCTTTGTAAAGGATTCTTGGCCTTAGCCATTTCTCCTAACCTGTCTTCCAACCTTTGAATAGAGCCCTTTCATGCATAATTTCCCTCCTCGGGCCTATTTGTTCGAGCAATTGATCGCGTTGAATTTACCTCTTGGGATCTTTCATTATGAGCAGTTGGTCGTGATTAGGCAGAGCCTTACCTTAGATCGGATGGTCGTTGAGAGTTCCTCGACACAATCCTAGGAGGACTTCTATTCCTCCTAGGACCAAAACGATCAAAATGAGAGACTCTACTTAACCTTTCAAGAGCACCGGTCCTTTCTGGAGATAAAGTGACATTTTGTTGAGTGTCTGTAGCTCGTACTGATGAAGTTCGACCAAGTTGATAATAAAGATCGTTAGATCTCTCAGTACGATATGAGTCGGTACGTCTGGATCAAGATTCCTCTGAAAATAGCGTTCGCCTAGTTCGTGAAGAGGGTAATCGGGTATTTCTTTGTATACTTCTTTGTCCTGATTGGGCCGGCACTCCACCCTGGACAGTTTGTATGAGTTGTCGCATGGTCTCTTACATGGCCGTCTAGCCCTGGGCCAAATTAGCCATTATACCAGCCAGATCTTGGACATTTGGGGGAGTATATGGATTTGGAGGGATTCCAGCGTTTCGATTACTGGATTCTGGGTTATCAGCCATTGATGATGAATTATTTTGATGAAAAACGATACGTACAGTCGTTTCCAACAGACGGCGCCAATCTGTTGATGTAAAAAATTAGACTATCTCTAATTTATCAATCACACATAAAATAAATAAGACAAAAGATTTTTAAAGTGGTTCAGCCTTGTAAGAATGGCCTACGTCCACTGTTTTTGTTATTGCTGACTGTTTGCTTGGAATTCTCGATAATGGATTTACCAAGAAATTCTGAGTCCCCTTCTAATGAGGAGGTTACAATGTATTTATAGCCTTGAGGCTATACAAATGAAAGGACAATGCACTGTTATCTAGTAGACATGTACATTTGTATGATAATAATGAGCATTTAATGCGCAGTTGTCTCCTCGATTCTCTTGATTTGGATACGCTATACGCTATGTAGCTCGGTATATACAACGAATGCTTTCCTAAAATCCATACAAACCAATAATCTATGCAATTCTCAATCATAATGTTCCATACTTTTCTTCAACATCAAATTATGAAACACTGGGAGCTTCTGTTGATACCAAATTTAGTCTGCTGACATGGACCATTCGCTTACAGACACGTGTCTGACAACGTGGCAATTACATATACTTCTACCGAGAAACTCACTGTCATCGATTTACTCAAGCTCACCGAGCAACGAAGGAGCTCCGAGCAACTCAGGGGCCCGGAGCAACTTAAGCGTGTCGAGCAGCTTAGGCGGTTTGAGCAGCTTAAGCGATCTGAGCTACATAGCGTACAACGATCCGAGTAGCTTAAGCGGCCCGATACCTGTCCCAGATGATGAAAACCAAAGTATAAGGTCTATAACGGTGGCATCTTCTCTAAGAACTCAAGGTTTCCCTTAGAAGGAAAGTCGAGCAAACCAACCTTAGATCTCCTCATAGAGGGGATAGCTAATAAAGGTTCGGCCTGGAGTTGAGCAAGGTTGGCCACCCAAATTTTTTTCAAAAGAATCCCCTGAAGAGGAACTGATCCCCTGAGGAGGAGGATTCACCCTTAGCCTCATCTCTTTATCTCAGCGTGTGTAAGAAGGAGGGGCTAGCACCTTTCTCTTTTGGCCGACCTCGGCGTTAGGTGGCCGACTTGCAGTTCTCTTTTTCACGGGTTATTTATCCTATTTTTTAGAACGCTCTTTAGGCTAGGAGCTGTCATCTTCCACAGGTCATCTGAGATGTGTGATGGACGATCTGTAAAGAATAAATAAAAATGGTTAGTCATAAAAATTAGAGCCGACAAAGGACTTGAGAACAGAAAAGTAAGATCACTCACACAGCTCGGCTAGGAGGTCAACCCCTAAGCCAACCTTCTCCAAGAAGTTAGAAGCCATAAGATCCTCAAATCTAGGAAGGGAAACTTCCTTACCTTGGCTCTGTAGATATTTAACCTTCTCTCGATTTGCAATACTGAGGTCGGGGTCTAATTTGGTCGACATAGAGGGGTTTGCCCATCACGAGGAACTCCCGGATCATTATAAAAAGGGTCAGCATCGACCGAAAACTCTTAAGCCTTGAAATAAGATAGAACCTAGAATTCCAGTAGTTGTTTGAGGTCTGGGTAACTCGTATTATTTTCTTGTCAGGCTTCCTGGCCCCTAAAGGGTTGTAGCTCGACTTAATTTTGGAGGATGACACATTGTAACAAGATTTGAAAATTTCAATTAAGGGGTCATCTGTATATTTATTCAACCATAAGGAAACATAGCCTAGGATGATTCTCCAAGAGTTTGGTGCCAATTTAGTCAGAGAAAGCCCTAGGTTGGACAGGATGGCTTACATAGAGGGGTGGAAAGGCAATCTAAAATCGAGCTTAAATATTTGTTCATATAGAATAATCTTGCCCTCTCATCTACTATATGTTCTCTAATCGTCGACTGGGAAGCGTATGATGTCGTCATACTCGATTCCATTAAGTTTTCTCCAAAGGATAAGATCAAACTCTTTCATAGTAAATTGAAAGGTCTTTGAATAGGTATAATCAACTGGTACCTCATCCTTAGAGTCATTGCCATCATCGATCGGGTTTTCATTCTCATCCCCAACCTCATTTTCACCATTTGCGTTCCCCTATGGAAATCTCTCTTCAAACTCACTTCCAGTTATGGCTTGGAGAGGGATGGAAAATGGAGGGATGGCAACATTCACAGTCGACTCTGTCTGTTCAGAGATGACTTGGACCGAAGAATCGTTAAAAGATCCTTCGTAAAAAATTTGGAGTGATGAATCATCTCGGCCAAAAGACTTGGCTTGGATAGAAGATGAGGCCCGGGCTGAGTTCTCAGTTGCCTCAGGTTTCACACGATGTGAGGGAGACATCCTTATCGCTTGTTCAAAATAATCTCTCTCATCGGATAGAGTAGAGGGCTAGTTTGTCATGTCGTCCTTGACGACCTTAGAGGAAGATAGTCTTTAAGGGAAAAATGGGTCATACCCAATGGGGTTCGGCTCTACACCTAGCCTTGTCCTCTTCCTCTACCCTATATATTTCTTAGAAATACCTCTCTCTAAGAGTGGGAAACTGCTCTGCTAACTCGTAAAGCTTTTTCAAAATCAAAGAAACCGAGCTTAAACTTGAGAAAATAAGTAGCAAAAATAGTACAAATAACTCAAAGGTTGACTGGGTTTAACCAAAGGATTGAATTAGGAAGTTGAACAGTTTTCAATTAAAATAGTGTAAGAATACGTTTTAACTCTACCCGAGAAAATGACCAGTATCCTCACCGAAGTTGGCCGAAAAATACTAAAAGGAAGAACAAAGCTGGAAACTGGTTGGGGAAAACTCCAATTAGCTATCCATCTCCAAAAGAGCCTAAAATTAACCCTCAAGTGACCTTAAAACTACCCAAAATCATCATCGAAAAACCAAAACAGTCACCAAAAAATTAAGAAATTTATAAATGGCTAAAAATCAAGGGAAACATTAGCATAGATGGGAAAATGGAGTACCTAAAAGAGTTTGAGGGGCTGGTAACCTCAAGAAACACAATTAACTCATCAAAAAATGCTTGGATAAAGAGAGATATAAGCTGATTTTAAAGAGAGAAAGCTAGCACCCAAAGAAAGATAAGTGGAAAGACAAAATGGTTTTTAAAACCATTTAAATACTAATAATTATTGTGCACAACTTCCAAGGAACTCATAATTAGGACACAAGGCCCTAAGAACCATTTACAACCGTCATTCTTGGTCCATAATCCATTCCACATAATGAGTGTCAAGTGTCAATCCAATCTGTATCGAACTCTTCAGATCTAATATATGAAAGGATGCTTATTCAGCTCGTACACATAGGATGCTTTATCCCTCAGCCTTCATCTCACATTAAAGACTAAGTGATAAGGGGTGATTGACATGCCAAGTATATCCTCATCTAGAACTATGTTACCTCGGCTAAGGCCGACCATCACCAATCCATCCAGATTGAAGAATTATGACTCGACCTAATCTGACTCATCCTTGATAAATGGACCATCGCCAGGAACCTCGACCTCGGCTTGGAAGACCAGCCAACATGCCTTGCATCGTATATCCTATAAATTATAACCCTCCTCCTCGGCCTACCTCCGGACGACGAAGACATGACGAAATTTCCCAATAAGATAAGTGTAATTCCCTCATTGGACCATAAATCAATAATTCAGCCTCAGCTAGGACAGTCGGTCGAGGGTGGATAGATAACAGGCCAAGTGCATTTGGGAATGCATAAAATGTGCACATGGGTTGCAGATACCACGTGTACCAAAACCGTTATAATAACCACTCCCTCACACGTGAGGGAATATTTGATCATCATGACTTATATGTGACATAGATGACTGGATCCTCCTTATTGGCTAGGAACATTCCACACATGCTTATTACATACTTGGGGGGTACATTACACCCCTCATGCACTATAAATACTTATCTTCTACATCTTTCTAATGGATCGATTATTATAAACCCTAGCTGATACTCTGTCAAAAGCACAATAGAGAGAGAAAGCTTTAATATCCTGTATCCCAAGGCCATTAGTGCCCATTCTTAGTGGACATCACACACACACACTCATGCAGTGGAGTAGGCCATAATTGGCTGAACCACTTATATTCTGTGTTATCTTCCTCTTTGCCCCATCTCTTTCTATATTTTTATATCTGTCCATACTCCATTGATACACTGATTTGAGCTTTCATACTACATTAACTTCGTGATACCATTTTTGGTATCGTCATTGGGTGTTTTTCTTTGAAGGTGTGAGTTCTTGGGACTTCATTATTAAGTTGGATTTTTTAGAGTTTGATGTCTGAGTTTCTTTGAGGAGGGATTTCTTGGGGTTGTTTTTGAAGATTCTTATGGGTGTTGGTGGTTCTGTAGATTTTGATGTTGGCATTTGTTGGTAGTTTCTTGTTTCGATCTTGGATGTTGGGCTATTTTGTAAGGTTGTAGTAGCCGAGTTGCAGAGATGGTGATGTTTGGGGGTAGTGTTTTTTTGGGATATCTTGTGTTTTTCAGTCAATATGTTTAGTTGGCTCCCTTTGCATGTAATGTGATTGGTTTAAGTAGAGGTGTTGACACGTTTTTCTGGGATTGTGGAGATTGCTAACGCGTGTGGGATATTTAATTTTGCTGAGCTATTATTGGTTTTGGCATGTTAATGGTTTTATTTGTGGGTCGGGTTTTATGGTTTGTTTATTTGTTGCCCTTTTCTTTTGGGTTGGTTTAAGTTGTAGCTTGTTGCCTTCAGGTTATGGCGTATTTGTTTTTCTATAGGTACTAGTGTGTTCCTAAGCTTCACAGTCAGTTGGATAATTACGTAACCGAGTGTTATTGGTACTCAATTATAATTTTTTTCGGGTATAATTTTTATAATTTTTGAAAGTCCATTCAACTATATTGGAGCACGTAGGACACATTTTTGTATTTTTTTGCATTGACATTACTTTTTGGATTACACTAATTTATACACGCTATAATTTAAATAATAATTAAAAATTTATGTTATAAGTTCGTTCTAATCTCCATTTTATATGAAAAGTATTCTATTTCGAACGAGAGAATAAACGTATATACCCTATTTTCATGCTACGGAACATATGTACGCATCGTAAATGTCACGAAATTTATTAGTGGTCCATAAAATGCATTTTGACACATAAATAATTCAATTAAAATAAAAATAAAAGTCAGGGTCTTACACGTGCAATGCCCCTTGCCTATTTTTTGAGACACTCGGTGGCAAGCACATCACATCGCTTAAGGGAAATGCCCTAGTATTAGAGCGTATATTCATAGGATTCATGTTCATAAGGATATGATAAATTTTTATGCTGACTGTCATATACCTAACGCAACCCTTCTCCTTTATTTGGGATTGGGACCGACAGTGTCCAAAAAAATATAAGAAGTTAAGCACGACACATGCGGAGTTTCACCTTGGAAGAAAAAGAAAAAAAATTACTATTGAAGCAAATGCAAAAGATATTTGCTCTATGATCAACAATTTAGAAATTGCTATCTTTTGTATATTGTATTCACTCCTCTTTGAATAAATATTGAATTTATGTTCTCTCACTACTTACGATATCTCTCTAATAGGTTGAATCATGTACTTTTGATAGGTTGAGATTTCATTCACTCTTGTGGACCTTTTTGATTATGTTAAAGGGGGAGAAAAGTTTTGTGATTTTATTTAAAATGAAAAATATTCATCTAGTTTTTATTGTTTGTCATCATCAGAAAGGGGGAGATTGTTAAGATATTTAAATTTTATTTATTTATTCATTTATTTATCAAATCGTTTATCTAATATCTAATATTAAAAACGGTGTCTTCATTAGGAAATCTGAAACGTGGCACTTAACATTCAATACTTTTTATTGATTTTTAGTATTCAACTCAACAAAAAAGTTAATTTTTTCTATGGATCAAATAATAAGCAAGTTATTAAGTTTAGAAAATATATTTTTGATCTTTCTCCCCATTTATGTTCTTATACTCTGTCATCCTTTACTAAATAGTTAAAGTAAGGTTTTTATTTACACCATGAAGTTGTGTAAAATTTTATTTTCTCAAATTGTGTAAATAGATTAAAATATATGATTTGTTGACATATTTATACCATATATTATCTTTATTATCTATTTTCTTAATGATAACACAATTTTCGTATCATGTGGGTATTTGTTATATTTTTTACCTTTCTTTCTAAGAATTTTTCTTTACATAATATCTTATAGAATCATTTTTTATCATTGATAAATGTTAGATTACTTAATAATAAAAGAGTGGAGAAATTATATGACCATAGTCACGAATATTCTAATATATAAGATAATACAAAGTTCACACCTAAAAGGGGCATGGGCACATAGATGTTGGACTGTTGTCAATAAAAAATTTAACACACACACACACACACACACACACACACACACACACACACACATATATATATATATATAAAATTGAATAAAGAGTTTTATAAACAACTTAAATTTCATTTGAGGGTCTTTATATATTGAAGTTTATACTATTAAAATGTAATCATAAATAATAAATCAACCGATGATCAAAATTCTTAATGTGATTTAGGGTCAATTACAAATAAATACCTAACTTATAACGAATCTTAATATGTCCTTGAAATATTTAATTTATGAAGAAAAATCACTAGACAATTTAAAGAGTTGAAAACGTATGCCTATACGTAGCGAAAATAGTTAAATTTACATATTTCTCATAGTCTCAGATATATTTAATAATTTAAGGAATTAATTTTAATAGTTTTATCTGTATTATATATATATATATATATATATATATATATATATATATATATATATATATATATATATATATTTGTTATTACTTATGGAAAGAAATCAATTTTTAAAGAATTCGACATTCAACTTATTCACATCAAGCAAGGATTAATCACACACAGTAAATTATGAAAAATCCCCTAAAGGGGCAAAACCTTGATATTTTAATATGGGTTGTAAACACTTACATACATAAAGAAATACAATTTGACAAGCGAAGACCCTTAGGCACCAAGTTCATTGTCGTCAGCAAGAGCTCCCTCAAGATGCCCCAAGTTCATATGAACCCTCTTCTTAACACAAGATGCTCTATGAATGATTAAGATTAGGTTTAGAATAATTCACACATATGATTTTGAGTGTTTATGAATATCAAAGTGTTTGTGTTTGAAACATATGAAGATTTGACGTATTAGGTCAATAAAGTGTTCCCTCAAAGTCTTGAACAAAACAAACTCCGAAGAAAGAATTTATAGAAGAGAACAAAATCTGATGCGCCAAATTTTTTTGAGCCCGTTGGACCAGATCGAAAAGGATCATCGGATCGATTTAGTCATCCGGGTCGGTTCGATTTTCTTATTAAACGGGTCGGTCTGGACATATGTCTTTTCTTGTATAAAATTATAAACCGGATCAATTCGTTTTTCTTCAGCTCTAGATCGGTCCGGCCAGATAACATTTTATGTATATAAAAGCCATGGAGATCGGTTTGATTATCTTCAGCTCCGGATCGGTCTGGTTTTTGCTTTCTTTCAGATCCTGTATGAGAAGACTTATGAATTTGGAAAATCGATACCACAAACCCACGATGTAGGTAATGATCAAAATACATGATATTGATGATGATGGGCACGGGAAACATAGAATTCAGATTGAGGCCGTCAAGATATGATCGTGCTGAGATGAGCCGATTGTAGCAGTATACGACAAATATGTTGAGATCTAGGATAAAACTGAAATGCCTAGATACTGACCCGGTCATTTATAAAACATGACCCTACATCCATCAAATTCATAAATATCCTAATGAATTGAGCGAAGTGATTCAGATTCTCTAATAATAGGTTTATGTGAGGTCTTTGTTGTTTTAGTTTGACTACACCAATTTCATTTTTCAAAATAATATAGTGATATTTCTGGAATTAATCCTAAGGTACTCATATTTTTAACAAATCATTTATTAGCATGACAAAGTCTAGCATGCCACGTATTAAAAGAACAAGCAATATAAGTGTTGATGCCAAAAGTTACCCATCTACGTGGATGGATAAGAAAGGGACACATGTCATCCTACATGGAAAAATTCACACTTGCTCAGCATAGAAGACACTTGGTCGGCTCCCAAGGGGCATTGGTCGACATACCGGCCGACCAACCCTAAAAAAGACGAACAATCTAGAAGGTCAAAATCCATTGGAGAAGACTCATCAACAGTCATTGTACCCTAGAAGGCCAAGAGTCATATTTATTATCAATAGATATAAATATCTGAATATATTAATACATTCTATCTCTTGGACTCCCATCACTATAAATACATCCCCTCCCTTAGCTAAAGGGAAACTAATTCATCCTTAGCAAGCAATTCATTACATCTTTCTACCTCTCTCTCTACACATCTTTCTCTGTCAAGATAAGAGAATAATTCAATCATTCTCAACACACCTTGATGTACTATTGTAAACCCCTGGGAATAAAAGAACAATGAACGTAGGATTTATTCATATAGATTTGATTATTTATCTTCATTTCATCTTCAATCTAATCCTCATCATTTTACCTGCCGTTGACGCACAAAAATGACATAAATGCCATTTTTTAGTCTTCAACAGATTGGCACCGTCTATGGAAATTCGACACAAGAATTATTCCCTTCTTATTAAAAGAGCCAAAGATAATCTTCAAGAGCTAAGTTTTTCTATCTCTGCGTATAAACAATTATCTGCTGTACATATATCTTTTAATTCGATCATGGTTTTATATTCATAAACTGTTGGATCAATTTCTATACACAAAACTGAATATATGTGAATTTCATAATCACAAGTTTTTGAGAATTTTTTATGCAAACACATTTATATACATGATTCATCATATTTTCATGAGGACATGATTTACATGAGATATTTTGATTGCCATTCCTCATAGGGATTAATGGGAACTAAACATTAGTGATTTTCTCTCTCATCTTAACCTTTTCCTGCACAAATCTACATTCGATTCTTATAGATCTTAATTTGAAACCTTCGTCAAATTGATTCATTACAAACAAAAGGGATCAGCAAACCAAATATATTTATGAACGGTGAAGAAGATTTTAAAAACTAAGGACCCATTTCCGGATGAAAAATGAACATTTTTATTCAATAAATTACAATGAGAAAATTTTCATTTGGCTAATTCCCAGGAAAACGAAGGAGTTTTGGATTTATTAATTTAATATCAGCCCTTTTGAATTCAACGTTCGGTGGCATCAAAAATTAAGAAACCAGGTCACAAATTTGAGATAGAAATCTCTCAACAATCCAACCTGATTAGAATGGAAAGTCAGCGCCCACATTTTCAACAACTTACGCGGCTTGAAACAAAATCTATACTAAAAGACCTCCACAAATTTTGACTGGCCTAACATCAAGTTGGTGGTTATTCTTTGATTAGTCGATGACAACCAACGATGGTCGGCATGTTTGTTTTACCCAGTTATATCACCAACACAGTTCATCGCTGGAACATTATCGTTGCTCAGCACAAATCAACAACATCCGAAAGTTTTACACAGTTGTGTAATACCTCGTATTTTTATGCCTTCTAAATTTGAGGATTTATTAAATTTAATATGAGTTATTAATTTAATATAAATTCGGAAATTAAATATTTTTTAATTACTAACGTGACGAGAGTTAGTAATCATTGGAAATTTGTTGAATATTACTAATGAGTAAAATAATATAATATTGGTACTATTAAATGTCACGAGTGAATAAAATGACAATTTTGGAAATTTAAGTCGGGACGCGCCCGTGTCACTTCGGGACTAAATATTGATTAATAAAAGTGAATAAATTATAAGTCGTTCGTATGGTCGTTTTGAGTGCATCAAAGTGTCTGGAAGGGTCGAGATAGTCAGAAAAGTGTACCCGGGGGTTTAGTTTGGGTCTCGGGGCGTTTTTAGGCCTATTTAGCACCCCGAGAGGGCATTTTGGACATTTTGCATTTTTGGGTAATTGAACCTACGAAATTTATTAGGTTATATCATCCATTTGGAATGGTCTTTTAGGGTTAGCAGACTCACAACCTTAGAACGACCATTAGAGAGGAAGGTAGAAAGCTTTCCAAGCAATCCAAGGCCAAAAATTCATCCGGTTGCACCGCCGCCACCACCACCAACGCGTAGATCGCGTGACGGGGAACGCAACCACACCAAATTCGTCCAAAAATCAGAACCCTGAAATATACAGGCAAGTATTTATCTTGCTGAATTCTAGTTAATGTTCCTCTCATGTTAGTCTAGGAATAAAAATTTCGTATTTTGATTGAAAAATTATATGTTTTGGAAGAAGAAATCGCATGTGTTATAAGGAGAATCTATGTAGCTTGAACCTTGATCATATGTAGAGGTGGTATTACGAAATTTGGAATTAATATGGATGAACGAATTGCTGTTAATTAGGTTCTTTAATTGAAAATTTGGGAATTAGGGTTTACGAATTAATTTGTGGATTTCATGTAATCTAAATGATTTTTGATGAATTAATGGTTCTAGGAAGTTATTAATGTTATATAATCATGATATTATTGATTGGGATTGAAGAGGAGACGTTTGGGATTAAACTATAGAGGTTTTTAGGCTTAAAAATGGTGAAAAACGAATCTGTCAAAGGTTGAAGACGAAACAGTGCAGTTCGTGCGATGTCGCTCGAAGTAGTTCGAGCGAGATGGACAAGTCGCTCGAAGTAGTTCGAGCGACACATGGAAGTCGTTTGAGAGAGAATCATTCGGGTTCGAGCGAGATTTTCAATTTTTAGAGAAATTCCTATTTTTACCCCTATTTTAGAAATCGGTTAATTTGAGTGAGGAAAACTAGTATTCGAGGAATTCAGATTAGTACAAAAATTTTTGGGGTTGTGTAGGTGTGACGATTTAAGTACTTATGACGGTGAGGTTACTTTAAAGATTACGAGAAGGAGATAACTGTAATAAACGATATGAGTCCGTTATACGGGATAAGTGAGTAAAAATGTCTTCAGAACAAGAAGTTATAGTTATAGGTTGTGGGTACACCAAATTGAGAAATGTGAATAAGTGTGTATATATATGACTATGTGATTGTGCATATATTATAAATGTGTAAAAATCATGCTCGCGCTACTTGCTATCCCTGAGGTTACCGCGCTGGGACAGTCTTATCTCGATGGGACCTTTATGGGGGATATTGGCTCGTACCCTAGAAGATAGAGATCCTTTAGTATAGGCTAATCGGATCGATAGTCAGACGGCCTAAGAGACGTGGGGGCATGTGCTGACCTCTTAGAGACCGGGACTTTATGCTTCACCTCAATATTGTTGATATCTGTGTTAATACAGTTCGAGAGTGATTCCGTACTTGTGTTTCCCTTAGTACGAGTTATACGGGGATTGGATAGCAGAGTATGTCCGCACCATAATTTTTATGTGGGGTGCTGTTAGAATATATATATTACATGGGTATTGAATATATATGTATTAAATTCTGAAATATGTGAATTAACTCCTGTGTTTATGGTAAGTAAGATATGAATAATGATTTCAATTGAGAAATATGTGTTTTGAAAGTATAGTATATTACTGGGAAACTTTATTAGTAACTAAAGGTTAAATGGGAACTTTGTTATTAAATGAAATCTACCTCTTAAACAGTTGAATTCGTCAGTTTAAATCTTACGAGTAACCTAAGATAAGATAAGTTAAACCTTTGGAAAGGTTAGTGCGATAGGTGTACACATTAGAAGAGAGGTGAGAATTTCTCAAGGGAGTGCCGCACTAATATGTTGTTGCATTGGCCAGTAAACAGTTTAAATACTTGCTAAACAAATTTTAAATTGTTTTTACAATCGGGCTCTGACCCGTTTCCATTTTCTTTCCCTCTTGTATATATATATGTATGTATTACAGGTGCCCAGCCACAGGGGCGTCTTACATAGGATCCTTTGGAAGGAATGCGCTGCAGCTTAGGTGGGAGTTGCAGGCCTCTTGCTTAGACGATCTCATTTATTTGATTCTACTCCTAGCATTATTTATTCCAGTTGGGCATGTGTCGCCCTTTCCATTATTCAGTTGTTTCATGGGACATTGTGATTCATTTATTTCCAGTATTCACACTTTGGGATTTATTACTGTCAGGATGTTTTTCCTTTAAATTTTAATGTTGAAATTACCTAGTTGGATGTTTAATTATTGGATTATTTGTTCCGGTATAGTTGTGGTGTGATTCTTTAATTATGAATTTCGTAAAGTTTAAATGTTGGTTTTTATAAATAAAATTTGGAAACTAATGTCTAAAATGGTTTTGACACTTAGCTTAATTTTGTAGGGTGTTAAATTGGAAAAGTTATTTTTACGACAGTGATGCTAAGAATGAACCAACCGTTCACCTTGATTATAATTTAATAAAGGACTGATCACCCGGTATTTAATTAGGCGGGGTGTCACAAGTTGTTGGTCGGCGATGAGTCTTATACATCAAGAAGGGCTCCCTGACCTCCTATTTAATGGCCGGTTAACGATATTATACAGTTTGAAGGTACCCCGACCTACTATTTGTTAATCGGTGACTGCTGAATTGTAACTGGCAAAGGCAGTGGAAAATCATTAATGGTCGGCAGTAGGTATAGGACCGTGATGACGATTTCTTAACTATTTAACATTGATATATTGTTGGTCGGAGACACTCACTTAAGGTCAGAGACATTTTTGTTCTTCAATAACATTTTTCTATTGGTCAGAGACATTTTCTGTACCAGAAGTTGCACAGGAGGCAACAATGCTTTAACAAATCTTTATTGGTTCAATGGGTCATTTTTGTTGGTCGACATAATCTGTTATTAGTCGGCGGAACATGCAGTCTTGATCGGCGACCATTATTTCTTGGTCGGCACATATTTTTTGGCATCATCCGATTATCTGTTATTGGTCGGCATCATTGCTACAATACCACCTATTGGTTGGCGACCACCGAATAAAGATAGAAACATCTCGGCAACATCCAAGAGTAATATTAATGGTCAACAGAATCTATTATTGGTCGGCATTATCTCACTGTTACTCGGCAATAGCTCCAGACCATCTTTTGCTGGTTGGCATCAGCTATTATAGGTTGGAATAATCGATTATTGAGCGACGACATTTATCACATGTTGACGATGGAAGGTTATGATTTTAACGGATTTTTTGCTAAAATGGAGAAATATTCAAATTCACTTTGTCAAAATCACTACCATGCTAGTAAAAGACGAGATTACCCTTGTGCCCTTTATTAATTCATAAAAAACCAACAGTGCTCAGACTCCTCCCCGACTAGAAGCTTCTAGTCTTATATGTTAGTTGGCACTCATTTTTAGAACACCCGATGATTAAAATAAGTATTTGTTGATTAAATTTGTGCCACATTTCACTTTAACTTTATCAAAATTCAACCTTTGCTGTCAAAAGCTTTTGGCTTTGGTTTATTACACCAACCTATTTAAAATTAAATCTTTGATGAAAAAATGTTGGTTACTTAATTTTGGGTTTCTTACACCAATCTAATTCTTAAGAGCCTCATGTGAAACTAAGTTATAAATATTTTGAGACCAACTTATATTTGAGCATTTGTTGGATTTCAAATAAATTGCGCGAAAATTCTAGATTGATCAAATTTTGCTTATTTGACACATATTTGGCATGACACATATTATGTCATGTTTTGAAATTAGTATTACCCAATGTTTGAGCAGTTACATATTATATCTGGCTGAATAAAGTATTTTCATGATAATGTCTATTTGATTTAGCATCCCCAGGTGTTCGAGAAAATTATTAAATTTCACAGGTACAAGATTTAGTCCCGACGAATGCTCGGCCACAATCGTATGCTCTGAGAAATTTTATTATTGTTCAGCATTATGCAATTTTGCTTCGACAGATCAGTCATGCAATATAAATTTTATTAATCGCTATGATATATGCTCAAGCACGAATCATTTTCTATATCCATTCGGATGCATATTCTATATTCATCTCAGCATGGAGCTCGATAAAATATTCATTATCATTGTTGATACCAAATTTAATATGCTGACATGGACCAATCACATGAAGACACGTGTTAACTTACATGGTAAATACGAATACTCGAGACGAGAAACTCAAGACCACCGAGCAACTAAGAAACCACGAGGAACTCAGGGGGGCCCGAGCAGCTTTAAGCGTGTCGAGTTACTTAAGCGGTGCGAGCAACTGAGGATCCCTAAGCAGCTTAAGTGTGCCGAGCAACTTAAGCGGTGCGAGCAACTTAAGCGGTCCGAGCAACTGAGGAGCCCCCAGCAGCTTAATTGTGCCGAGCAACTTAAGCGGTGCGAGCAACTTAAGCGATCCGAGCTACTTAGCATACAGCGCACCAAAATCAAGAGAATCAAGAGAGACGACAGCCCATTAAATACCCTTTATTATCGTGCAGATGTACATGTCTACTAGATAACAGCGCATTGTCCTTTCATTTGTACAGTCTCAAGGCTATAAATACATTGTAACCTCCTCATTAGCAGGGGACTCAAAATTTCTTGGTAAATCCATTATCGAGAATTCTGCAAACAGCCAACAATAACAAATACAGTGGACGTAGGCCATTCTTACAAGGCTGAACCACTTAAAAAATCTTTTGTCTTATTTATTTTTATCTGTGATTGATAAATTAGGGATAATCTAATTTTTTACATCAACAGATTGACGCCGTCTGTGGGAAATCGACGGTAATTATCGTTTTTCACCAAAATAATTCATCACCAATGGCTGATCATCCTGAATCTAGCAATTGAAACACTGGAATCTCTCCAAATCCATCTACTCCCACAAATGTCCAAGATCTGACTGGTATAATGGATAATTTGGCCCAAGGCCAGACGACCATGCAAGAAACCATGCGACAACTCATGCAAACTATCCAGGATGGAGCGCCGGCCCAGTCAGGACAGCGAAGCATTCAGAGAAATTCTCGATTACCTTCTTCGCGAACTAGGCGAACATTATTCCTAGAGGAATCTCAATCCAGATGCACTGATTCGTATCGTACAGAGAGATCCAATGATCCCTCTTATCAGCCCGGACGGACTTCCTCGGTACGAGCTACAAACACTCAACAAAACATCATTCTATCTCCAGAAAGGATAAGTGCTCTTGAAAGATTGAGTAGATTCTCTCCTTTTGATCATTTGGGTCCTAGGAGGAACAGAAGTCCCCCTAGGATTTTGTCAAGGAACTCTCATTGACCATCTGATTTAAAGGAAGGCACTGTCCAATCACGACCAGCTGCTCATCATGAAAGATCCCAAGAGGCAAATTCAACACGATCAGTTGCTCGAACCAATAGGATCGAATAAGGAAATGATGCATGGAAGGGATCTATTCAGAGGTTGGAAGACAAGTTAGGGGAAATGGCTAAGGCCAAGAATCCTTTACAAAGGTCTTTTGTCCGAGGAACACCATTCATACAAGAAATTGTGGACTTCCCCACACAGTCAAAATTCAAAGCCCCGGTAGTAACACCAAAATATGATGGAAAAATTGATTATGTTCTCCATATAGAACAATATCAAGTAGCTGCTGATATCTATGCTATTCCAGACGAGATGCGATGCAGGGCGTTTCCAGGAACTCTCACTGGATATGCTCAAATATGGTACAACGATCTTCCTCGGGGGAAGATTACGACTTTCTTTCAATAAGCCAAGCTCTTTATTGGGAATTTTTGTTTTAGAGAAAAACCAGCTAAATGAGTGGCACACTTGTTAAGTGTTAGACAGAAGGCAAGTGAGAGAACTAGGGATTATATTACTCGTTTCAATAATGAGAAGCTCGAAGTTATTGATTATGAGGAGAAGAAAACAATCACTTCTTTGATGAGTGGATTATTGCCAAATAAATTGTACTACACTCTAGCCAAAGATCCGCCCACAACCATGGCAGAGCTAATGGTAAAGGTAGCCAAAATTATGAACGCCGAGGAAGCTATGGTTGCAAAGAAGAATATGGACACCAAAGAGACCAAGGTTGAGGGTGATAAGGCTGAGAAGAAGGAGCAGAAGAACAATGGTGGTAACAAGCAGTCAAAAGCAAAGCAAGCATTGGAACTGTTGAAGAAATTTGGAAACTACACTCCTTTGAAGGTAGACATAAACCACGTTCTGGAAGAGATCAAGAACAGCGAGGAGCTAAACTGGCATGAAAAAATGAAGACAGATCTTGACAAGAGGGATAAATCTAAATATTACGAGTTCCATAAGGATCATGTTTATACGACCAAAAACTGCATAGCTCTCCAGAATGAAATTGAAGAGTTCATCAGGCGGGGAAAATTAAACAAGTATGTGGATCGCCGAAATGGTGGAAAGAGAAATGACCGAGCAAGGCAAAGGTCTAGATCTCCTCGTCGAACAAAAGAAGACAAGAAGAGAAATCATGAAGACCCAGAAGATGACCAACACGACCCCGATCTCCCCAAAAGACCAAAACAGTCAAAACGTGAGGTATTTTCTATCCATTTTGGATAATTTGAATATAATGTCATTACAGGTGGAGATCCAGGGGATGGAGATATGACTGCCGAGAGAAAAGCTTACCTCAATGAGGCTCAAGCTTGCTCATACATTCAACGAATAAATTTGTCTGAAGATGATCGCCCGAGGAAGGTGAATAAGGATAAACTGGTCATTGGTTTCTCTAAGAACGACCTGACAGGAGTACTATATCCCCATGATGACCCGTTGGTGATCAAGATGATAATAAAGGAAGTGGCAATTTCACGAGTACTAGTGTATAATGGTAGCTCGACAGATTTCATGTTCTATCCATGCTTTGACAGTTTGAATTTGAAGCTATCCCAGTTGGAACCATATCATAGGCCTCTCCTTGGTTTCACTGGCGAAAAGGTTTTTCCACTTGGGACGATCAAATTGGATATGCTTATTGGTACATGGCCTGCTTGTCGAACAGAAAGAGTCCGCTTCTTCGTAATGGATAAAAATGTCCAATAAGCTTACAACATCATCATGGGAAGGGTAGGACTAAAGAAATTCGAAGCAGTACCATCTACTGCGCATCAATGTTTAAAATTCCTAACCAATTTTGGAGTAGGAGTGGTGAAAGGCGACCAGAAAGTAGCTCGGGAATGCTACTATTCATCTGCCGAGCAGGAAGATCAGGAAGAATCCAGAAAGAAGACTACTACCTACCAAATAGATGATGCAGAGATTGAAACATTAGACCCTATAGACGAGTCCTAACTCGTGAAAGGGTAGGTTATGGAGGCTACTAAGAATGTCATTCTGGACGACGAGCATCCAGAACGAACAACTCAAGTTGGTGCATCCTTGGATGAATCAATAAAATAAGAATTGATAGCATTCCTAAGGCGAAGAAAGCAAACTTTTGCGTGGAGTCATGAAGACATGCCAGGAGTAGATCCGAATTTCTTGTGTCACGAGCTCAATGTGAACAAGGAAATCAAGCCAGTAATGCAGGGAAGAAGAGTGTTCAGCCCTGAGAAAAATCAGGCTATACATGAGGAAGTAGAGAAGCTACAAAAACCCTCTTTCATTGAGGATGTTAAATATCCTGACTGGTTAGCAAATTTGGTGATGGTAAAGAAGAAAAATAATAAGTGGAGGTTGTGCAGACTTTACCGACCTTAACAGGGCATGCCCAAAGGATCATTTCCCTTTGTCCCAAATTGATCAACTGGTGGATGCTACCTTGGGGAACGAACTATTAAGTTTCATGGATGATTATTCTGGTTATAACCAGATTAAAATGAAGCCTGAAGATAGGGAGAGTACTTCTTTTATTATCCCGAGGGGAACTTATTGTTACAATGTTATGCCTTTTGGACTTAAAAATGCAGGTGCTACCTATCAGCGGCTGATGAACAAGGTGTTTGCAGAGTAAATCCGTTGTAACATGGAAGTTTATGTTGACGACATGCTGACGAAGATCAAGAAAGCTGATGATCATCTAGTTGACTTGGGCCTGACCTTTGATCAATTAGAAAAATATCAAATGAAGCTGAATACCACCAAATGCATATTCAAAGTACGAGAAGGCATGTTTCTCGGAGATATTGTTAATCAACGAGGAATTGAAGCGAATCCTGAAAAGATCAAGGCTCTATTGAAGCTACGATCTTCATCGATGAAGAAGGAAGTACAAAGTCTCACAGGGCTAGTTGCAGCACTTAACAGGTTATGTCACGAGCAACTGATAGATGCCTCCCGTTCTTCAAAACACTCCGAAAGACTTTTGAGTGGAATGATGAATGCGAGAAGGCCTTTCAAGAATTGAAGAAGTACTTGGGAGCACCTCCATTGTTATCCAGACCAGTGATGAGAGAAAGACTATACTTGTATCTGGCAGTTTTAGAAAATGCAGTGAGCTCGGCTTTGATAAGAGTGGAGGATGGAGTGCAAAAACCAATCTATTACACTAGCAAGGCCTTCCGAGGAGCAGATATCAGATATCCAAGGCTAGAAAAATTAGCATTGGCGTTGATCGAAGCAAGTAGAAGGATGAGGCCATACTTCCAAGCTCATACTATAGTTGTGTATACAGACATGCTGTTGAGGCAAGCTCTGCACAAACCAGAAAAATCAGGAAGATTAATGTATTGGGCTGTAGAATTGGGTGAATACGATATATTTTATGAGCCTAAGTCATCACTCAAAGGGAAAGCAGTAGCAGATTTTATCACAGAGTTCACCTATCCAGATACCTCCGAAGAGCAGAAGTTGAATACTGACCAACCTGTGGATGTTACAGGATCATCAAACTTAAACCCAGACCAACTTAAGTAGGTAGAAGAGCAAGAGAAGATGGTCGATGAGTAACAAGAAGTGCTAGAGAAGGATATAAGGAAGCATAAAATATTCCACCGAGGAACTCTATCTAACTAAGAGTTTGATAATGAGATACCTGTGTGCAATTTATATGTAGATGGCTCTTCTTGCACTACGGGCAGTGGAGGAGGAGTTATTTTAAACAGTCCTGATGAGATCGATGTGGAGTATGCTTTGAGTTTTCAATTTAAGGCTTTAAATAATGAGGCTGAATATGAAGCTATGATCTTGGGTCTCAGTCTAGCCAAAACTATGAAAGCAGAGCAGGTCGTTGCATTCAGTGACTCACAGTTGATTGTAAATCAAATGTTGGGAGTGTATGCAGCAAAAGGAGAATTAATGATCCAATATCATGCGAAAGAAATGGAGATCATATCGAGCTTTAATGCAGTACAGCTGATTAGAATACAAAGATTGGAGAATGCAAGAGCAGATGCATTAGCTCGGTTAGCCTCAGCTACACGCACCGAGCTACGAAGAACGATCGCAATAGAAATCTTGGCTAGTCGGAGCATTAACAAAGATCTGACGATGAACTTCATCGCTCTTGATTTGGGACCATCTTGTATGGATCCCATCAGGGCCTATATTGAGGAAGGGGCTTTACCAATTGATAAACTCGCAGCCAAGAAACTAAAGTTTAAAGCTTCTCGTTATGTATTAACTAATGGCATTATATATAGACGAGGAATTATAGCATGTTTGCCAAGATGTGTCCACTCCTCTGAGGTTAAAAATTTGATTGAAGAGGTCTATGAAGGGTCTTGTGGAGCCCATGTAGCAGGTCGGACACTCTTGCAAAGAATGACAACGCAAGGGTATTACTGGTCGACGATGAGAGCTGATTGTGTAGCTTATGCCAAGAAATGTGATAAATGTCAACGCTTCTCCTCTTTCCTAAGAACTCACCAAGCATTGTTAACACCCATCACATCTCCTTGGCCATTTGCTATGCGGGAAATAGATTTGGTCGGGCCACTTCCAATGGCCAGGGGAAGATTTAAATACTTCATGGTCGCTGTGGTTTACTTTACTAAATAGGTGGAAGATGAGCCTCTTGTTGATATGACATATGACAAGGTGTATCAATTTATTTAGAAAAATATCATTTGTAGATATGGTCTTCCCCATGCTTTCATCACAGATCATGGAACTCAGTTTGACAACGAAGAGTTTGCTTCATATTATCATCAGTCAAACATATTGAAGACCCACTCTGCACCAGGCCATCCCCAGAGCAATGGACAAACTGAGGTGAAAAATAAAACGCTGCTGAAGGGTTTAAAGAAACGACTAGATGCTGCAAAAGGAAATTAGATTAACGAGCTATACTCTGTGTTATGGGCTTATCGTACAACACCACGAGAAGCAACAGAAGAATCTCCATACATACTGGCATTTGGAAGTGAGGCTGTTATACCTGCTGAATTGGGTCTACCCACACACATAGTATTGAATTTTAATTCTCCTATAAGTGACTCGATGAGGCGATTAGATTTGGATATGCTCGAAGAAGTAAGAGAAGAGGCAGCAATCAGGAATGCTGCATACCAACAACGAACAACTCTGTTCTACAACAAGAGGGTAAAGAAGTGTGATTTGAAGGAAGGAGACTATGTGCTGAAGAAAGTAATTCAAAAGCACAACAAACTGGAAGCTAATTGGCATGGACCTTACAGAATAACAGAAGTTGTTCGACCAGGGACATATAGGATTAAAACCTTGGAGAAAGAAGAATTTAAGAATGCATGGAATGCAGAGCATCTACGCAAGTATTATCAATAATTGGGATTCCTATGTAAATGCAGTTTTCTTCAGTATGAATAAAGTGTTGAAATTTTTACCCAGTTCTCTCTTTTGATGAAATTTTTCGGAGTATTAGTGCTACACACTACGCATCAAAATCCACCAACTACGGTTGGTCGGTAAAAGAATCTCCTCCAACTACGGTTGGCCGGGAATAAAAATCCACCAACTACGATTGGTAGGTAAAATAAAATCTACCAACTACGGTTGGTTGGTAAAAGAATCTCCTCCAACTACGGTTGGTTAGGAACAAAAATCCACCAACTACGGTTGGTCGGTAAAATAAAATCCACCAACTACGATTGGTCGGTAAATAATCTCCTCTAACTCCGGTTGGTCGGGAACCAATCTCTTCTAACTCCGATTGGTCGGGAACCAATTACCTCCAACTCCGATTGGTCGGCAGATAAATCTCTCCCAACTCTGGTTGGTCGGGAATCAATTACCTCTAACTCCGGTTGGTCGGCAAATCATATACAATTAACTCCGATTGGTTAAACTAAGCAGGATCATGGGATGTAAGTTGTTTTATTGCTTGGAATCAAAGAGTGATAAGTCACTATAATAAAAAAAATAAAACATAATGGTATATCAAAATATGCATGTATGCACAAGCAAAGACATTCTGCAAAATACTTAGAAGAAAATAAAATAGCGAAAGACAAACTTTTCATTCAAATCGAGAAGGATTACATATGCTGTGGAAAGTAAAAGTCATCACATAAAAATCCTATTCTATTGGTTTTTTCCCTTTTGCCTTTGATACAGGTTCTACTCCAGCAGGAGGATCGTCTAAGGCATAAGGAGAGTTTATAAAATTTACATCTCGAAGCATTCGAACATTCATCACTGATGGCCGATCAAGCAAATGCTCCGGGCGAGATATCTCAAAATTAGAATGAAGGCCGTAGTCACCGAGATACTTGGAGATTAAGCACTGAGGAATTGCCCGAGCAGGAATCCAACTCATATCAAGCTTGAAAGGAGGCACGGGAAACTCGAGCAATCCAGGGTCATAATAATCCCATAGATAATGGCCCTGCTCCAACTTTAACACCCCCAGTGCATTAAGCCATCCTTGCTTGTAACCCTCGTTATTTGACAGCTGGATCCGATCATCGAGATGATAAAGGGCTTCATTATATCTAGCTATCCAAAATTCTCTGGGTTGTTTGTGGAATTGGTAGGTCAACCACTCCAGTTGCTCGTGGAGATTCTTCACTAGAAGTTCTTTATTCTCCAAGGCAGAGCTTTGGGTGGCAAGTTATTCGCTGAGATTCAAAATTTTCTTGGACATCTCTGCTAAAGCTTGGTTCTTCGCTATTAATTGAAAAGCCTGATTCTCCAAGGCTGACTGTGTTCTAGATTCTTCAACAGTAACCTGAGCATCCCTTGCTCGTCCCCGAAAAGACCTTGCCCGTCCGCGAGCAGAGGTGGAAGGTCCAATTCTTCTTAAAGTTTCCAACTCATTTCTCAAGTTGGCATTTTCGACCTCCAAAAAAGAGAAACCTTCATCATTGATAGGGACCACGGCTCCCGAGGAAGACGCAGCAAACTTGAGTTGTTATACTTCCTCTTCTAGAGCGATGTTCTCTTTCTCTAGCAACTTGGCGATATGCCTATGCTCTTCAACTTCAAGTTTTAAAATGCTCTCCTTCTTCTCGTGAGCAGAGATGAATTTATCATATCCTTTTTCAGCACTGAACTGTTGATATTTCTTCTCGTACCCTTGGTGCAAGAGCGTGGAGGATTCTTTGTGCTGCTGCTGGAGTTCCTCGATAGTTCCTTGAAGGTCCTCAATCATCTCATAATATGCCACATTATTGGCAACAGCTCGGTCAAGGAGGCATTTCAAATACTAATATGCTTCAACTGCTCGTTCAGAAGTATTTGGACCAAGGATGTCAACGATTTGAGCCTCGTTTAGGTCTGCATGGCCAGCCTTGAAGTAGTCATTGCATTTTTTCATCAGTTCAGTATCGTGAGCTGACAAGAGCTCCATCCTAGCCATAAACTAGTAAAGATCAAGTAGAAGAAAAAGTTAAGACAAACAACCAAAAGTTTGAATTTTCATTTCATCATAAAGAAAAATACAGAAGTTGAAATTACATTTAATAAAGTGACAAAATAAACACCCAAACTACTCTACAACTTCTCTTTATTTCCTATAACTTCCTCAGGAGGTTTTAAGGAAGAGACTAGTTGCTCGGTGGACAAGAGTAGCTGCTCGACAGGAGTAATGGTTGGTTGGGGTTGCTCGGAGCACGATTGAACAGCTCGAACAAAAATGGCCTGATCTCCAATTATCATGGAGGATTCTTCAGAGGCAGCTTCGTCCTCTTCTTCTTCTCCAGAAGAGGGAGGAGGGCCATGAGTGTGTTGCTGAAATAAGTCAGAATCTTCAGCAACTTTAAGCTCTTGTAGGGCTGCCACCCATCCATCCCTAAAGTATTTAAGGCTGGCGTATTCCATTTGTGAGGACATGGTAGCCAAACACTTATTCCAGCCTTTATCCCAACCTACGCTGAATGATTTTTTAGCAGCCTTCTTCCTTTTAACCTTCTCCGAGGAGGTCCTTTCCCTGAGGAGCTCCTCGACAGCTTTCAACTTCCCCTCCACCTCCTATTTTTGGCGATCAACATCACGGATTCTACCAACCTCCTCTTCGACATCTTTGAGTTTATTCTCAAGCTCTGCAGCATTCTTGAGCTTCTCCTCAAGCTCTTTATTATTCTTCTCAATCTCTTTCAATTTATTCTCCAATTCCTTGGAGGCTCCCACAGCTCGATCCCTCTCCTTCTCGACGGACTTAACCTGCTTCTCCCAAGCAATTTTATTTTCCTCATACTTCTGATGAGAATCTTTCAAAGATTGGGTTAATCCAGTAAAAGCCTACTCTACACCTCCCGAGGAGACTGAAGCCTTGATAGCTTCATCCTTTTTCAAAATAGTGTTAAAACATGTTACCAGCTAGAAAAAGAAAATAACTTTGAGTCAGTACAAGGACATAGCATTAAAAAATGAATGCTTGGATTAGTGATACTTACTGAGGCAATATGTTGAGCAGCCAAGGTTGTGACCTTGTAAGGAGAAAGAGAGTCTTTGATACCTTGGACTTCGGGGATAATCCAAGACTTCACCGAGCCCATAGCAGAGCTCAGAGGAACAAAAGTGGGAATACCACCTTCAACATTTAAAGACTGAGAGACAGCTTCTACTGGTCTCTCAAAATAACATTTCTTTAACCTTCTCGTAGGAGCAGGAACATTCTCAACCAAAGATGTTGTCTTGGTTGGTGATATAACGATAACCTCGCTTGGAGGAGAAACGACAATAACCTTGCTCGAGGCCACTTGGGGCTTATCCACAACTCTCTTGGCAGCAGCAGGAGGGGGTGCATCAATATTCATTGTCCCTTCTTCTGGGGCACTTTGCTTACTTTTCTTTGCCTCAGAGGAAGACTTCTCAAAGAAAGCAGGAACTTTTCTTCTCTTCATTATGTCACCAATAGGAATATTTGACTCTGAAGAGGAGCCTTCCACACTAGTATCAGCAACTGGTACTTGGCCAATGTTAACCACCACTGGATGAGCAGTAAAAGATGAAGTATAGCTCTTGTACTGCAACAAATAAGAGGCCGATCTAATATGTTCCTCGACAACAGATTGGTGCAAACCCCAGATAAGTTTCAAGTGCTTTAAATTAACCTCAGTCTCCTTTGGAGATTTTCTTTTGTTGTTAACTGCAAATAATAAAAAGTTAAATGTGAGTGATATATTTTATCAAACATCAAGAAAATGAGATTTAAAAAAAATAAAGAACAACCTATTCCATTGCCATAAGGGGGACACCTGGGACCCTGATATACATCATCTCCATTTAATGGAGCATGTTGCCAGTTTTTCATAACAACCCCATGCTCAAAGTAATCCCTATTGGCATCTGGAAGATTGACAACTAAAGCCCTATTCAAAAACCTAGTTTTTAAATAAAAAGTACTATCGCTGACAGCCCATCTGTAACAAAACATAATTTCTGGAATTCCTAAACGGGTTCCATGAATTTGATTTAACCTATGGACTCCATTAACTATTCTCCAGGTATTCGGTGCTATTTTTGCAGGAACAACGCCAAAATATTGACAGAACTCCAAACATAAAGGATTTGGAGGAAAATAAAAGCCACATTCAGCCACAAAGAGACTTGGGAACCAATGTCCCTCAGCCAAAGAGAAATAGTCAGAAGGTTCAGAAAGTTCCTCCAAAATCACCCATGAAGGAATTGAAAATTCAGATTGAAATTTGTCAAGCGATTCAACAACATAAACCATGATGATCAAAGCAAAAGAAAAGAGAAGGAAGAAGATCTTACAGGAGAAGAGTGAACCAGTTGACAACGAACAAGGAAAGAAACGAACGCACAAGATAGAGAAAACATTAAAAGTTCAAAGACATAGATTTGAAAAGTGAAAGACGGTAGGATTTCTGCCTCGTTTAAATACTTTACCTCGGGAATAGAAAAAGCAATGATTAGCAAGACGGACGTTTATGTATCCGGCGGCTAAAAAGAAGAAAAGGGGCACAAAAATCGAAGCGATTATGGAAATTCAAAATATTTAAGAGGTCTGATACTGTGCATTTAAAAAGAAGTTATATACAACGAATGCTTTTCTAAAAACCATACAAACCGAAAATTTAACAAGCAAAATGTTCCATACTTTTCTTCAACATCAAACTACGAAACATTGGGGGCTTCTGTTGATACCAAATTTAATCTGCTGACATGGACCAATCACATGAAGACACGTATCAACTTACATGGTAAATACGAATACTCCAGACGAGCAACTCAAGACCACCGAGAAACTAAAAAGCCACGAGGAACTCAGGGGGACCCGAGCAGCTCTAAGGGTGTCGAGTTACTTAAGCGATCCGAGCAACTGAGGAGCCCCGAGCATCTTACGTGTGCCGAGAAACTTAAGCGGTGCAAGAAACTTAAGCGGTCCGAGCAACTGAGGAGCCCCCAGCAGCTTAAGTGTGCCGAGCAACTTAAGCGGTCCTAGCAACTTAAGTGGTCCGAGCTACTTAGCATACAACGCACCAAAATTAAGAGAACCAAGAGAGACGACTGCGCATTAAATACCCTTTATTATCGTGCAGATGTACATGTATACTACATAACATCGCATTGTCCTTTCATTTGTACAGCCTCAAGGCTATAAATACATTGTAACCTCCTCATTAGCAGGGGACTCGGAATTTCTTGGTAAATCCATTATCGAGAATTCTGCAAACAGTCAGCAATAACAAATACAGTGGACGTAGGCCATTTTTACAAGGCTGAACCGCTTTAAAAATCTTTTATCTTATTTATTTTTATATGTGATTGATAAAATAGGGATAATATAATTTTTTACATCAACAATCATATATTCAGCTCCGAAGAGATCTGCAACATTTATTATATTTTATCTCCAACAGTCAGTTGGTCGAGAAAATTCTTCTCTCTATATATATTCAACAACCACCAATAAAATATTGGTCGGCATCAACAACCACCTGAAAAATGTTGGTCGGAATCAATATACCAATAAATGAGTGGTCAAAAGGCAAAATTGTAAGTCCTAAGAATCCAAGTGAGGCAAAATTGTATGTTCGAAATGGCTGGTTAATGAAGACCCGGATGAAGAAATTTCATCTAAACTGGGCTAAAAGATGGAAAAATGTGCCTTTTACGCCTGGGTACAGAGGTAGCTAATGTAATTACCTAAAAATTTAGGTACATTAGTAGAACCATGGTAAAACATTGGTAATTGGTACGATACTTGGATAAAACCTAGGGGTATCAATAGAACCGATGAATCAAAGGAGAAACACATCATCAAAGGAGAAATGCATCATCCAGAGATTGACGAGATAAGTTGATCCAATATTTCATTCATTTCATTAATGATTATATATTATTACTTGACACTAAAAGTACAGGAATAAAGTTATTTTTTCCCTTTGCTTTAGAAGAATGCTCTGGAAATCTATTATTCTCTAACAATATAGGATCAATCGATCCACCCTCTTATTACTTATCTGGATTTCTAATTAAGCCGGACAGATGGTCGGCACTCTTATTTATTATATGGATTTCTCATTAAGCCCGGCAAATGGTCGACACTCTTATTATTTATCTGAATTTCTCATTAAGCCCGACAGATGATCGACACTCTTATTATTTATTCGAATTTATCACTAGCATAGATATTAGATGCAAATTATATATTATGCTCAATCATGCTCATTATTGGATCATTATATTAAATCCTGATGAATGCTTGGGCATCATTATTATTATTCAGTCTCCTAAGCCCAATTGGGGGTTCCACATGTAAAATATGCCAATCAATGGCACATATCAGAATCAAATTCCTAATTGGACTATATATTAAAAGTAGTTTTACTCAACCAAAATTACTTGGTTGGCAAGATCATCAAGTTATTTCTATGGCTACATGAGGACAGTATGGAAACACAAACATGCAAAGCTCTTGGGAAGTCATTTCAAGGAACATTTCCTTTGCCAAAATTGGAAAATTTATTAATAGCATAAATGTTCAATTTAAACATTCCTTCAATGGAATAACCTTTGCCTACAAAAATACTATTTTTGCTCAAGGTAAATAAATCTTCCCCTAAAGTTTAAGTGAAACTAGCTTCACTAAGGAGATAGCCATCAATCAAGTTCTTCCTTAATCCGGGAGTGTGTAACACTTCGTTAAGGACCATAGTTTTTCTAGCAGTAAACTTCAATTTAACATCTCCAGTATCAATAACCTTAGTGGAGTGAGAATCACCCAACAATATCTTTTTATCTTCAGTCTCAGAATAAGTCTTAAATTTAGTACGATCATAGGAGATGTGGCGAAAATCATCAGTATCTACTCACCACACTTCGACGCCGCTTGCCATATTGATTTATGAAATAATGGCACATAAATCCACTTCGATTAGGTTTGTCTGAGGAGCAGGATGAGGTCCATTACGACATTTGTGGGCTATATATCCATGCTTGTTACAACTAATGCAGAGAAACTGCCTGGTCCATTTTCATTAGATTGGTTCTTATACTTATTCCGATTCTGATTTGGTTTAGTGTTTTGGTTGTGGTTCCTTTTATAATATTTCATTTTTTCTATTTGGTTTCAAAATAACTAGAGTGTTGTTCTTGTTATAATTCTTATTGTTAGACACAACAATAATTTCAACCTTATAATCTTATTTTCGGGATTCCTCTTCAATTCTCAAACGAGTGATTAAACTTTTAAGTGAAAATTCTTTTGATTTATGCATTAAAGCATTTTCAAAATCTTTCCAACCAGGAAGTAACTTATCTGTAAAATAGAAAAC